>CM076950.1:5326666-7937500 GCA_039566865.1 Aurelia coerulea
ATCATACAATTAAAGATCATTTTTTCCAGAAGCTTTTGCGCCATCGACCCATTTTTCTTGTGTCAAAAGTATCAGAAAGGCCAACTGCTCCTCCACAACGCTTCTTCGTGATCCTCTTCTGTTCACTAATACCACAGATCATTTTTTACCAGGATCCTTTGCGCCATGTACCCACCCTCCTTGTGTATCAGAAATACTGACAGCTCTTCCCCCGTGTGGGGGGGGGGGGGTCACTACCATATGTACCAGTACGGAATGTGCCATTTTTAGGGTACCTTTTTCGGACTGAAAATAAATTTCAGGGTGTCATTTTTCGTAACATCACAAATGAGCATAAATTCAGGGTGTCATTTTGGAAGAAAAACGCTTCAGGGTGTTGAATTTGATCTAATTTCAGATACTTGGTTAGAACTTCGAATTTTGGTCACAATTTTAGGGTATCTATTTTGAATGGCCCGTAAATTTTGGGGTATGGTTTTTGAAAAATTCCTAAATTTTAGGGTATGATTTTACAATTCAAAATGGCACACCCCCGTCACATGCCTATTGAAGTGACTCCCCTGGGCTCTTCCACAACGCTTCTCCATTTATCCTCTCCTGCTCACCAATCCTTTTAGCTCCTCTTTTCGACGTAACTCTTACAAACAATTAAAGATGAGTTTTTACCAGGAGCCTTTGCAAGAAAACCACTGTTTATGGGTGTCTACAATATGGTATCAAGCAAACGTCTGTCACTCTTCTGGTTTTTGAATTAGAAATTTGATGACATCACATCCTCAAATGAGTTGAAATGTAATGTTCAAAGCTTCTGAAAAATCCAAAGGTAGAATTATTGATAATTATCTAAAGTTTCTTTCAAGCCATTCAATCACAAGAAATAGGTCATAGAATTTTACACCCAAATTTTTATAACGAGTTGAAGATTTGGCTTACTCCAGTACTTTCCGAGAAAAACATGCAGGAGTTTCTTAATTTTTTGGCGATCTGAGAGTCTGAATTTCTTATGAGCGGTTCTTTTTAAATATGTGTATGAAGAGATGATACAATTTTTACGAAAGAACGTTTAAAAGTAGCCACTGAAGGTGCTGAGGACAAGTGAAAAAAAAAATGAGCTTCGAGCCATTTGCCCTCAACGACATGGTTAATGAAATAAGAGCATATGAAATAATGATAATGATTCATGAAATAACATATCAGTTAATAAAACTAACTACACATGATTTCATGCGCCCCAGAAGAAACAAAACAGAACGGTTGATTATACAATATGCGGTTATACAATATGAGGTTATACAATATGCGGTTATACAATATGAGGTTATACAGAAATTAGGTTATACAATTTTAGGTTGGAAAACATTACAATATAAAATACCTACTCATGTAAGTAATACGCTACTTACAAATTAACTAACATGAAAATGAAAAATGGGCAGAAAGATCTCATTGTTAGTTCAATGACTATATTTTATACATAGGAACCTAGTTTGTATTCTTTTAGAGCCTTGACATATTCTTTAAGGGGAGCTGTTTTGTTAAGTTCAGAGGGTTGAGGGTTCCATAACCTGGGGCCTTTGACGGTTTTAGCTCGATCGTCGAAATGCTGTAATGCTCACTACACGATAACTTCATTTAGCTGGTTGTAATTTCTAATAACTACTAAGAACTCAGAAGAGAAACTAAATTCGTAAAAAGGTAGACGATAATAAGGCTTGGAACCCTTACATCATTTCTGTCAGTCTTTGGAATACGAGAGCGCCAAAACAACGTCTGCACGCCACGATGACATGACTGGGAATACTGGCGAAGGTCAAATAACTTGTCTCCAGCGTTTTTTAGCCTCTTTCAATGAGAGATTCGAAAAGTCCTTCAAGTCGTCGACACGAAGGGGGGGGGGTTCTTGGCCAAATTTTGGGTAGGGGTCTGCCGCGAGCATGCTCAAAATGGTACCGTTGGCTAGACCAATTTTTACGAAAATGGTACCCTTGCCTAGACCAATTTGACCATTGTCTGGACCAATTTTTACGATAATGGTACCCTTGGCTAGATCAAATTTGGCCATTTCCTGTGCCAATATTGTCAAATTTGTACCAAATATGATATCATGACCGTTCGCTAGACCAATATTGTCAAAAATGATACCCTTGGCTAGACCGTTGTAGGCCAAAATGGCAAAAAAGGATACCCTTGGCTAGACTAGAAGTCTGAAAAAGTATACCCTTGCTCGCGGCACATCCCCAGGTACCTTTACTATGGAAGACCCCCCCCCCCGTGGTCGTCGATTTCGTTTTTGTTGAGGAGGTTTCTAGACCAAAGCGAGTTGATTGACTAAAAACTATCCTGAAGCGCCATTGTGTGATACAGTCTCGCTTTCTGAATAGCCTACTCGCGTTTTTCCCGCAGCCAAATTTGATTTTTAGACAGTCTGAAATTGCAGTGTGCCCGCAAAGGGCCCTGGGTAAAAATTGCTCTTTAAAGGTATGTTCAGGTCTAGCAAAAGAGGGCATGTCACACAGTGGAGACTGTGAACAATGGTCCTACCTTTCTCCGAAAACCGGTAGTTCTCGAAAAGCTTTTGCACAATCTTTGTCCCAAAAATTGGTCGCTTTTAGATGGCAAATTTCCGCTGTTATTTTTCTTCAGTTTGGAGGACAATTTGAACATGATTTATCACTGACAATATTTGTCCCAAAAAACGGGGGTAGTTTCGATCAACTACTGTTTTCGAAGGCAAGTGGTAATAGTAGCCATGAAAGTACAAAAGTGTCCAAAAACAGGTTGCAGGACAAAGGTAGGACCGCTTTGGTTAAAAATGAAATCCTGGCCCTTTTTTTCGAAAAATTTGCCAGACAAAAATAGAATGCTTTGGTGATGTGAAAAATTTGAATTTCTGGTCTTTTTTCTGTAAATATTTTGGACAAAGGTAGTACCGCTTATGTTAAAATTTGAAATACTGGTCTTTTGTGATTAAATTTGAGGGACAAAGGGAGAGCCAATTTCAATTTTTCAATTTATTTATTTTTCTATTTATGATGTTTATGCACAAAAACCCTATCAGCTACTAGACTTATGGCATTTCGTCCCTTGTTTCCCTGCGTTCTTTGATTTGCAGATATCACTTGCTCAATAATGAGCAAGTGATATCTAGTGAGCAAGTGATATCTGCAAATCAAAGAACGCAGGGAAACAAGGGACGAAATGCCATAAGTCTAATCAGCTACTACAAACAACATATACCGGGTGCGCCAGAATAAACTATGCACGTTTGGCAGGCCATAATAAATCGTACACTGGACCGATTTTGAAGATTTATGACTTAATCTTTAGCAGAATGCCTGAATTAGATTCTAGTACTTTTTGCAAATTTTCCGTTCTCTGTTTTAGAGCTAGAAGCGAGTTTTTTAAAATGTTCGTTTTCGAAAACATTGAAAACGATCAAAAACCGTCGATCAAATTTTAAAAGATTCAACATGAATGAACAAAGAGAAAACGTGTCAGGGGGATTTGGGGGTTTAGTACGAACTCTCGTATAGCAGATTACAATTGGTCGATTTCTGAATCGCAAATCACCACGGGCAAGTTCTCTCTTTGTCCATTCATGTCGATCATTTAGAAAACTTGATCGATGTTTCTCGATCGTTTTCAGTGTTTTCGAAAACTAAGATTTTAGGAAACTCACCTCTAGCTCTAAAAATTGAAAATGATAAAATCTGCAAAAATCCCAGTATCTAATTCAGGCTTTCTGCTAACGATTAAGTCATAAATCATCAAAATCGATCGAGTGTACGATTTATTGTGGCCTGCCAAACGTGCATAGTTTATTTTGGCGCACCCGGTATAAATCATGATAGCCGTGTCATATTTAATCAAGCTTGAAACAGACAGCCAAGTGCATCTCAAGCCAACTTTCAACCTGCAGTTCTCCATAAGCAGTCAAACTCTATTCTTCAGACACTGAAGGTGATCAAGTTTGGTATTAGACAAACTGCCCCATAGTTCATTACAGTATCGTAAAAGACTCTCAAGCAGTGCCCTGTAAACTTGATCCAGCTTTGTCTGCAGGAGGATATTCTTTAGCTTTCGGATAGAGGAAAGTCCACTTTTGTTCTTTTGTTCTTTTGTTTGTAAGTAGCTTTTCGTAGCACACCCTTTAGCTATTCTACAAAAGAGCCTGGATTGAGCGTCTTTCTTATACATTTCATACGCGACTTTCGATTGAGTGGCGATAAAGCTTCTATCACTATTGTGTACATTCGAAAATTCCATTTGCAAAATATCGTTCAATTCTAATTCTTTTCCGAATAGCTAGGGGGCTTCTTATATATTTAGTTGTATTTTAGTTTATCTCCTTCATGTGATGGCCCTGGGGTAGTCATGATCTTTTGCTCCCCTTGGTATCGTTTCTGTAGTATTGTATGGTAGCTCGTTTGTAATCTTAGGTAATTCGTAAATTGTAAATTTTTAACATTGAATTTATAGAAAAAAAGTCTACTTTTTATTTTACTTTTGACTTTCTTAAACTGTGCAGTTCACGACAGATTTTCATCCACAGTAACCCCAAGGTATTTTACTTCGTGGGTCCTTTTGATTTTTTCTCCTTCTATATCCAGATGGACCGGATTTTGGATAAGGTTTAACTGCCGTTTACTGTATCCAAAATCCTGTCCATCTGGATATAGGCGGCTTATAGGAACCAGCTTACAGGCAAACTACTTAAACGTTAAGATTTTTATCAGAAAACTTTATTTTTGTGACAAAAACTGATTGTTTTGGGTGATACTGTGTGACAAAAAACCGGTTATTTTTTCCAATTCATGTGGACAAACATATGGGGTCAAATATTTTTTGCCCGCCCCTGGTCTAGGTACGAAGAAATTATCACGAGATTTCCTGCTCACTGTCTGCGTCAGCCAAGTGTCTATGTCTGCAAAGATGGGATTTTGCTGGAGATAAAACAAGACAAGAAACAGAACTTTGGTATTGCTGCTTTGAAAGTTTGATTGCATCACGAATAAATAATCTTAATGTAGAGAAGAGTGAAGAAAGTTGGCACACATATAATGCAATTTAAGAAGAAACGGAAACCACTGTCACAAGCAACCATCTGCCAACTATGTTTTGACGTAATATGATATGTGGAATCAGGAAATTAGATTAATTACAGCTCCGGAGGAAATGAGACTGCAAATAAATAAAACAAAGAAAAATCCGGAACTTCAGAACTTTGACATGCTATGACCTTAGAAACAAGAAATGGCATCGAGGGAAAAATAGCGGGCGAGTAAATCAGAGAAATGCATACACAGTTTGAAAAATCATATAGGATTCCCAATGCGACCAATCTTTAACATTTTAATCCCATCATTTTACTGAGGCTTCAACTTAATTTTCAAGCTTTTTCGCATTACTTTAGGTGCATTTTTTCCTTCTAAAATTAGGAATTAGCGTGAAGACCTATTTCTTGAGACGCCCCAAAACAACTCAAAATGGCTTGTTCACAATCTTGTAGATTTAAACTTTTTGATGCCCACCATTGATAGGAAAGCATAATAACATTTCAGGAGTTTCCGTAGCATTAAAAAGAAATGCCTGAGCTAAGAAAAACATCATTTTACCATTCTAATTGCTTGAACGTTGAGAATGGTTGAGAACTGGGCGTTGAGAACTGGGCCAATAACTTACACTTGTAGAAAAAGCCAATCAATGGACGCTGGTTTTCGGGGATTCTTCGTAGAGATTAAGATGATGTATCTTAAATTATGAATAAATTCTCAAACTGAAGTTAAACCTAAGGCAACAGAGTTGTAATTTTTCAGATCGGTGTTGTAGTTCTTGTATTATGATGCTTTAAAGAGTGCATACATTTTCCTGACTCACCTTGTGCGTATATATTCGGTGAGTATGTTTTCACCAGGAGTAGATCAAGAAGGCTCAACAACAGATTATTTCTCTTCCTGTTTATAGAGCAATTTGAAGTCCAATTTTCAGAAATTTATGCATTGCTGATACAAATGTTTGCTGATACAAAGTCTGGATTCTTTCATCCACAGTTGATGCAACAAAGAAGTCTTTTCGCTCCCAGGAAGGCTCCTTTAGGTAGGTAAGCAGAAAAGGCTGGATGAAGCAAGACAAAAAGAAAATATCAAAGCAGCCAAAAATCTAAGTTTTGGTGAAAGAAAGGAAAACAAAACAAAACAAAACAAAGTAAACTGGAGCAAGCAAAGAATTAAGAATTAAAGAATAAAAAGCAATCCAAGAAAAGGCAAAAACTGCAAAACAAAGCAAATAAAGAGAGATAGCAAAACAAAGAAAAGCAAAGCAGGGCAAAGCAGGGCAAAGCAAGGCAAAGCAGGGCAAAGCAAGGCAAAGCAGGGCAAAGCAGGGCAAAGCAAGGCAAAGCAGGGCAAAGCAGGGCAAAGCAGGGCAAAGCAAAGAAATAAAGCAAAGCAAAGCTGACAAATGCAGCAGAAGCAAAACACTGCTAAACACAGCAAAATAAAGCAAATTGTGCGAAGGAAATCAAAGTAGAACAAAACGAACAATGCAAGGAAAAAATTCAATCAAAGGAAAACATGGCAAGATAAAGCTAATTATGGGAAGAAAATTGAAGAAGAATTAAGCAAGCAATACAAGGAAACAATTACCAACAAAGCAAAACATGGCGAAGCAAAACGAAGCAAACAAAGGGACCAAAACAAAGCAAAGCTAAGCCAAACTAAACTAAACTAATGCAAAACAATTAAAAGAAAGAACATTAAAGAAGAATAAAGCAAACAATGCAACTAAACAAATGCACGCAAAGCAAAATATCGCAAAACAACATTGCAAAACAGCAAAACAAAGCTAATCATATGGGAAGAAAATCGAGAAAGAATAAAGCAAACACTGCAACGAACAAATGGAATCATGGTAAAACATTGCAAAACATTGCAAAGCAAAGGTAATCATATGGGAAGAAAATCGAGAAAGAATAAAGCAAACACTGCAACGAACAAATGGAATCATGGTAAAACATTGCAAAACATTGCAAAGCAAAGGTAATCATATGGGAAGAAAATCGAGAAAGAATAAAGCAAACACTGCAACGAACAAATGGAATCATGGTAAAACATTGCAAAACATTGCAAAGCAAAGGTAATCATATGGGAAGAAAATCGAGAAAGAATAAAGCAAACACTGCAACGAACAAATGGAATCATGGTAAAACATTGCAAAACATTGCAAAGCAAAGGTAATCGTAGGAGGAAAATTGAAGGAGCATAAAGCAAACAATACAAGGAAACAAATGCAATCAAAGCAAAACATCGCCAAAGATTGGAAAAATATTGCAAAACAAAGCTAGTCATGGGAAAAAAATCGAAAAAGAAGAGAGCAAACAATGCAACAAGGAAACGAATGCAAGCAAAGCAAATAATCGCAAAACATCGCAAAACAAAGCTGATCATTGAAAGAAAATCGAAGAAGAAGGGAGCAAACAATGCAAAGAAGCAAATGCAATCAAAGCAAAAAAAGGCAAAACATGGCAAAACATCGCAAAACAAAATCGAAGAAGGAGAAAACAAGCAATACATGGAACTAAAAGAACATAGAACAAGGTAAGTGAATGAAGATTCAAGCAGCGACCTGGAAAGTGAGTAAGGAATAGAAAAGCAAAGAAAATATAATGATAAGGCAATACAAAAATTCAAAATTGAGATATTGCAAAACATTTCAAGCTGAAGCAAAGGAAAACGAGGCATGATGTATGATTGTAGCATCAAAAGGTGCAAAGCATCAAAGAAAACAATGAAAGCTGAGTACAGAGCCCACCCTCAGGCAAAACAAGGCAAGGCAAAACAAAGTAAGGCAAGGCAAGGTAAATCAAAACCAACAAACGAGCAAGTTAACAGAAAGACAAAACAAAGCAAACAATGACAGCAGTAAATAAAGATTGGAGCTTAAAGCAAGGTTTAAAGGGGCTGGGCCACGTAAAGTAAACAAACTTCTTTCGAAATGAAGATTTTGTAGTCTTTTTCATAGGCCATATCACAGAGATTTTCCACAATCTTTCTCAAAATGAGGGTGTTATTTTGAAGATGGACTCTTGGATTTCGTAGATAAACAAACGAAACGCTCATGTTGTGCGATTGCAGAGATATTGGTGGATTTTTGGACGCAATTTTATTGTGGATTCACCCATCCATCAAAATTTGTGCGGAACACAATAGGCACGTATGGGCAATGATATAGATGATGGAGAGACAGGTTTGTTTACAGTTACGTGACCCAGCCCCTTTAAGAAGAAGAAATTGAAAATGTGAAGAATAATGTGAAATTTCCTTCAATAAATTTTGGATGCTTGGTCAGACAAGAAAGCAGCGAAATGAAACGTCTTTCAAGCTGTTTTGGTAAGGATTGTATGTAGAAACTTGTAAGCAGTAGAAAGCGAAGAAGAAGAAAAATCAAAACAAAGCGAATCATCTCGATTCAATTGTCGTTTCTAGATTTATTCAGCCATTTTCTATGATTCAGCCAAAGATGAATCTTTTCATACCAAGCCTATACAAAGATAATGTTAAAAATAGAAGCACAAACAAAAGAAACAACAGGAATGAACAATGCGATGCAGTGAAGTGTAAATAAACAGCAAATCAAATAATTCGAGCATGCAAAGGAAGGAAGAAAAGTGGAAGCAGATAAACACGCACAAACGCAAGCTAATGATGCCAAGGAAGAGAATGAAATAGTTTGAAGGTAGGAACAATTCAAAATGATGAAAGAAAATTGCAAATAAGTTGGAATTTATCGAGCACATATATTTCAAATGATTAGATAGACTTTAAAGACAGCACATCGAAGAAGACAGCAAAGGAAATGAGGCAAAAGATTAAATGAAGAAGAATGAATAAAAACAAAGCAAGAAAGTAAGCGAATGTAGAATAAAGGAGTAAAATGCAAAACAAAGTAAAGTAATACAATATTCATAACACAGCAACACAAATCAAAGTAAATGGAGAAAAACAAAGCAATCCAAAGCAAAGTTAGGAAATAAAAACAAAGGAGACAAAGAAAATACTTTGAAGCAAGCAAAACAAAGTAAACATGTTCAAGCAGAACAAAGTAAAAACGAAACAATAACAAACACAACAAACCATGCAAAGAAAAGTGAAGAAAGCAAAAGATGAAAACCAAAACAAAGCAAAACAGGATAAAAAAACTAACCCAGACAAAAACAAATGCAAAGTAATGCCAAGAGAAGCAAAAGTAGGAACAAAATTAAAGAAACAGCAAACAGTTCAAACATGTCAAGAGAAGAAGAAAGCAAAATAATTCAGATTGACACAAATCAATGCCAAATAAACGAAGCATAAAGCATGCAAGGAAAGCATAGAATAAAGCATAGCAGAATAAATTAAGATAAAGAATATGAAATCAAAGCAAATTAGATTTTCTCTTCGCTTATCAATCGAAGACAATGAAGTATGCCAAACCAAAGCAAAACAAAGCAAACAAAACGATAAAAAAGAAATTCACAGCAAAACAAAAGCAAAGAAAAACAAAGCAAGCGAAGTAAAACAAAGCTGAAGAAGTTTGGCAAAAATACAACGAAATAAATCAAAACAAAGGAAAGCAAAACAAAAACAAAGCAAAGCAAAACGAAGCAAATTAAAACAAAACAAACAAAGAAAAACCAAACAAATTAAAACAAAGCAAAACAAAAACAAAGCAGAGCAAGACGAATTGAAATAAAGCAGAACATGCCAAACCAAAGCAAAGGAAAATGAAACAACACAAAGCAAATCGAAACAAATTAAAACAAAGCAAAACAAAACAAAACAAATTAAAACAAAGCCAAACAAAGCAAAACAAAGCAAAGCATAAAGCAAAGCAAATCAAAGCAAAGCAAAGGGAAACGAATTGAAATAAAGCAGGACACGGCAAACCAAAACAAAGGAAAACAATGCAAGCAAAGCAAAGCAGAACAAAACAAAGCAGAAGAAAAACAAAGTGAAAAAGTGAAACAGAGCAAGCAAATTAAACAACATATGCTTAACTAAAGCAAGCAAAAACACAGCACAAACATGAACTACGATATTATGTCGCACTTTGTTGAAGAAATATGGACACATTGAAAGAGAAATGGTTTCATAATCATCAGCGTCATCAACAATTTCATCGTCAATATCATCATCATCATCATCATCAAAATTTATTCACTTTTTTCGACGAATCAAACCATCTTTAACTTTCACAGAAGCCTTCAGTGTCTTTGAATCAGCAATCATATCAATTTCAGGCGTATTAATCAAAAACTCATAAGCCAAAACCAGAAGTTCTCTTTCACTATATGAACACATTTTGTGGTCAATTACTGGCAAAATATAATTGAAGGAGTATTACATAGATGTGCGGTTGCTCATAATACGCCGTGAGGAAAACTCTTTTCATCATGGTTTAAAATCCGAAAGGATTTACTCTGGAAGCTCAAATTGAGCAGCGTTGTACGAATTAAATAATTGGCTCTTTAAATAACCAGGGTTCGTCTTATTACGTTTGATGAGATTGATTGGGCATTCCTTTTAACGAATATGGGATTATTTAAGAATAAATATTTTTGTCCCCTTCTAAACAATCGTTTAGTAAGCACCGTTATTTCCTGCTCATTTCTGAACGTATCAAGGGATAAGGAAGCTGCTAATCTCTGAGATTTGTTCGGATTACGAAATCAAATTAATGTGCTTAGCTTCATCTAAATCATCGTTTCATATATTACATTATATCTCTCTAAACCAAACAGTAATAACCAAATGTGAACGGCATGATTAAAGGCTAGTCACGGGGCGACGCGTTGTGAAAACTGCCACCAACTTTCCTCCACACATTTCCTTAAATAAGCGAAGTTTACCGATAAAACTCGTCAACAATATTCTAATTTTTAACATCATAATAATTAGACGTCAGGAGTCCTACTGAGTTTCTTCAATAACATTTAATCCAGTCTCAAATGGAAAGTACAGTTTTCGTATTAATTTTGCGATGAGAAACTGGGTCACTATTCACTTAACATATAAAGCTATCAAGGTACCCTGCTTCGAGTACCTAATCCAATTGGATTAATTTTATTTTCATAAGATATCTCGACAATGAAAATTATAGAGACAACGAGCTGCTTGTCTAATTATAAGTATGTTTGTGTGTTTTTCTTCGTCACCGTTTCTGCTCCCTCTGGAGGCAATTGTCGGGTGAATAAAGGGGGTGAGACGCACAGCCAGTGCTCCCTGTAGGCCCCCAAGGCCATGGGGCATTGCAGAAACCTTCATTTTGAACGAAATGTTACTCGATACTACCACCTTAATTTCAATTTGAGACTCCTACCTTCACTGCAAGCGTAGTGAGCTGCCTCTCCGGAGGAGTGAAAAGTGCAATAAACAATAAAGATTAATTGTGACGTCAATTAGTGTCATTATGAATTTTCAGTGTATGCTGGCGTGTCTGTCTTTGTCACCACTTCTGCTCCCTTTGGGAGACTGAGGGGGAGATGTACAGGCTGGGTTGATTGTTAGCCCGGAAGGCGAACGATTTTTCTTTTCGATGCTCGAAGTGATTGATTGTTACGTCGGTTAGCTGCTTGTCCAATCATAAGTGTATGTTCTATAGATGTTGCTGTTCTTCTCGCTCTGGGCGCAATAGACGATTGCGCTAGAGCAGCTGTTAGGGGAACGTGAGGGAAAGTTTGATCATGATCTTTTGTGTCCCATGATAAATCAACGTATCAAATGCATCGAAATTCTGAACGACTCCAAATTGTAGGTATACGTTCCGGTAAGACTCCGTGAGTCTCAATAGGGTTTCCTTGTCTCCCATTGGAAGATGGATTACTTCTTGAGCTCTTCTTTGTTTCTGCTCCTGCTCTTGTGAGAAGAATCTAACAGTCTGGTCTCCCTGTTCTACTTGTAGACGAGAAATTCTTCTTTTTGCAACTTGAAGTACGTAGTAGTTTACGTATTTTCATAATTTCTCTTTCTACTTCTTCTTCAAGCAGTTATTGGAAGAATCCAACAGCCTGCAGGGTGGAAGGGAAGTAGAGGCAAGTCTCCCTGTTCTCCTTACAGACAAAATATTCTTCCTTTTGCCACTTGAAGGACATGGTGGTGTATTTTCATAATTTCTCTTTCTACTTCTTCTTCAAGCAGTTATTGGAAGAATCCAACAGCCTGCAGGGTGGAAGGGAAGTAGAGGCAAGTCTCCCTGTTCTCCTTACAGACAACAAATTCTTCCTTTTGCCACTTGAAGTACATGATGGTGTATATTCCTCATTTCTCTTTCTACTTCTTCTTCAAGCAGTTGCTGGAAGAATCCAACAGCCTGCAGGGAGAGAGGAAGTAGAGGCAAGTCTCCCTGTTCTCCTTACAGACAACAAAATTCTTCCTTTTGCCACTTGAAGTACATGATGGTGTATATTCCTCATTTCTCTTTCTACTCCTTCTTCAAGCAGTTGTCGGAAGAATCCAGCAGCCTGCAGGGGGAGGGGAAGTAGAGGCAAGTCTCCCTGTTCTCCTTACAGACAAAAAATTCTTCCTTTTGCCACTTGAAGGACATGGTGGTGTATTTTCTTCATTTCTCTTTCTACTCCTTCTTCAAGCAGTTGTCGGAAGAATCCAGCTGCCTGCAGGGGGAGGGGAAGTAGAGGCAAGTCTCCCTGTTCTCCTTACAGACAAACAATTCTTCCTTTTGCCACTTGAAGTACATGATGGTGTATATTCCTCATTTCTCTTTCTACTTCTTCTTCAAGCAGTTGCTGGAAGAATCTATCAAAAGGCTTACCATATTTGACAATGGTTCCATTCTTCATTAGCTTTTTCAATGTCAGGTCATCGCAAATGTTTCAATGGTGTTGTACCGGATGTCCCAAAATGATGTATTATCGTTTGATTGCCTATATGTCTATAACCGATGAACCGATTTTCAAAAACTGGTAAAACCACAACCAACATCTTAAAATAAAACTTAGCCTTTAGGTAATCAAATAAAACAAAGTGTTTGCAAATCAGTTCATTGGTTATGGACATGTAAGCAATCAAACAATAATACATCATTTTGGGACACCCGGTATAAAGATACCGTGCTACACATAGAGCTCAAATCTTTAAAAAGTTCTGTGTAAAATTCTATTACAGTTCTCTTTGAATTAAATGGCTTGCAAGGAACTTGGGGTTTCTTGTTGTAAATCTGCCGTGGACATTTATTGATATCTTGATAAGTTTCAAAATGGCGGCATTTATTAAATTTGAGGCTATGATGTCATCAAATTTTTAAATCCTAAATCAGAAAAGCTACACATTTCTGCTTGCCACCATATTGTAGACCTTCATAAACCATGGTTTTCTTGAAGGTTACATAATTTTTCCTCTACCTGGTTTAGGATTTACTATGATTGAATTTTTTTCACAATTTTTTCATGAACTGAAAAAAAGTAGACGCCTTAAGTGAAATGGATAGTGCTGATAATGTTGATGATGCAATTGACAATTTTGTACTTTAAACATTTAGTATCAATTGGTGGGAAAAATTTGTTTACCAAACCTTAAAATTTCATGAAAAAATATTTACCCGACCTTTTTAAGTCAGAAAATTTCTCTTACCCAACCCATTTCTCTTCGGTACCAATCCCTCTGTAAATAATGAACGGTCCCTTATCTGAAAAAAGTCACTTTTTCGTAAGTTTCTATTTTTCCATTCTTTTCCGAGTGCCGGTTTGATACGCATAGGCTCCAAATCTTTAAAAAGGCTGGTGTAAAATTCAGTGACCTATTTCTTTGAATTGAATGACTTTAAAGAAACTTTAGCTACTTCTCTATAATTCTACTGTTGGACTTTTCTGAAATATTCAATATTTTCAGAATTAGAGTGTTTTTCTAATTTTTCAAGCATTCAAGAAAAAATTTTAAAAACTTAAAACTGTCGTAATTTCTAAACTGTTTGAATCGACATGAAATGATTTCGAAGAAAACCATAGTTTATGGATGTCTACAATATGGTATCAAGCAAATGTCTATCATTCTTCTGGTTTATGATTTAGAAATTTGATGACGTCACACCCTCAAATGAGTTAAAATGTTACATACGCTGAAATTTCGAAAAATATTGAAAACTTCCGAAAAGTCCAACGGTAGGATTAAAGATAAGTAACTAAAGTTTGTTTCAAGCCATTCAGTCAGAAGAAATAGATCACCGAATTTTACATACACCTTTTTACGCTGAGTTAAAGATTTGGAAGCTATGCTACCTAGCCTTTTTAAAGATTTGGAACCTATGCTATCTGAAAAAGGTCCCTTTTTCGTAAGCTTTAATTTGTCCATTCTTTTGAAAGTACCGGTTTGATTGTAATTATGCTCTCTCATCAGTGCTGAACATCAAAAAAGTAATTTACGTGATAGTGAACAGCCCATTGTTGTTTACTTTTTGGCAAATTGAGAAATAGGATTTTTGATAAAATTCTCATTTCAGAAGGAAATACAGTGAGAACCTATAGCGGATTAAGACTGAAATTTAAAATAGGTTCTTATTTTTAGATATCAAGGGGTCTTATTAACAACAGAAGTTTGTGGAAGAATCAGAAATTTGTATATTGTCCAATGAGAAGCTTTTGAACGCTGGATTATATAAATATTTATGATTCTTCCACAAATTTCTGTTGTGAATGATATCTCATAAACTCAAATGATGTGAACTGACAGTAAATAATATGCCTGAAGTTTGAATCCGAAGGAAAGAAATTCCTAAAAGCCCTGAATAAAATAAGAACCTGAACAGCCTCACTTCCTACTAAATGCCCAAAACATAAGAACCTAGTCAGGCTGACTTGCAAAATTGTCGGTTCTTATACGCGGGTTTTACTGTAACGCTCCTAAAATTACCCGAAATCTCTGAAAAATTAAACTTGTAGCCCCAGTAAGATGACGAAATTAGAATATTACAATTGCCAGCATAGCTTTTCCTGTACAATTTTTAAAACAGTGCATACGTTTTTCTGACTCACCAACGTATGTTTACTTTTACAAACGATGTTCGCTCAGTGTTTGCGTGCGAACACGATGTTCATTCAAAGCACACCATACTAAAAGAACCAAAAATTGAGAGGTACCAGCAAAAGTTCACACACATTTCAAACAAACAACTGATCATTATGAAAGAATGAAAATTACAAAAGTTTTTCTGTCAAAGTCCAGTTAATTTATCTACATTAGTTAAGTAACGAAACTTCTAAATTTCTTTCCTATCATCAACATAATCACTCTATATACTAGACCCAAACGTATCTCTATATTGGCTCTATATACTAGACCCAAACGTATCTCTATATGGTCCTTCTAAAAGCCCTGTTACACAAAAAGATGTTTCTCAAGAGCCTGGCACAATTTAAGACCCTTTCAAAATCAACAAAAAACTTCTATATTGTCACTTTAATATTGCAGGTCCCTTTTTATCAGTAAAAAATAAATCTTTGAAATGGTGAGATTCTACTCATGCAGTAGTTTCAAAATTTGCAGATTGCGCAAATTTAAAGTTAGTTTTAATTCTAACTTCGAGCAACCATTAATTTGAGTTGTTTTTAGCAATCATAGGCCACAGAATGCAACAAAACTGGATGGAAATAATGAATGTTCTATTTCACTTATCTAATGCAACATAAAATTTGTGTAACAGGACTCTTGAAGCTGGCTACAATTTGCGTATTCATTACAAGCCAGAATGTCTCTGCTACTCGTTAATAATCTCCCTCTCTCTATGTAAATAGATAAAATACATTACACTAAAAGCTACATTTTGTAAGATCTTGTCCTTCCTCGGTTAGGTGGCACTTGGTGACTCTAGCTCTATTTAGCCATCCCGCTCTATTGGCCCCCTCTCTAAAAAGCCCCTCCCTTCTGAGCTAAAATTTTAAATAAGCCCCCCTCTCTATTAAGCCCCTCCCCCCACTTATATCAAATTGCAGAGGCTACTAAAGATTTTCCATTTATTTAGCTAAACAAGTTAGCGTGTTAATTTTGATATGGTTTGGGATAGAACTGTGTCGAATCTGTCAATTTGACTCGTAAACTGTATGCTGAAATTCAGGAGCGGAGCAAAAGGCATTGTAATTCTCGCGTCTTTAGGGCTTAAAATGAAATGATTACAAAACAGCTCCTAAATCAAATAAACATAATCTAAGCGACAGAGCTTTAGATTTACCCTTCTTCTTTCGCTATAAGCACATAACTTCTCTTAAAAACCATCTTTCGCTTGCACAAGGCGAGAGTTTGCCCTACTAGTTTCGGGGAAACTTTTGCGGCTTTGTTTGTTTTGAATTACTGGTTGAGAGAATTTCCTTTGTCTGCATCCGCTAATCGCTTTGAATTGAGGTGTCAATCAAACGCAACTGTTGCTATTGTATTACAAAATCTGCCCTTGTTTATGTTGATTGGCAAAATATGGGGTAAACAAACTGAAAAGCAGCAGTCCAGCAGTCTTTATAACACGAATATTGAAACGCTTGAAAGGTTTCCTGGTTCATCGTGCATATTTGGGGCGCGAGTCACCTACCGAACATAGGGTAGAGTGGGGTAATGTGGGTCTACGGGGTAAAATGGGTCTACTGAGCTTTTTGCTAGAAATATCCTTCCTCGTTAAATGGAAGAAAAGCTAGCTAATTTTCTTTTAATGTCTACATGATAAACTGCCTTTTTACACAAAATAGTCGTCTTAGATGTATCGCCACTCGTTTTATAAAATAACTTTACTGAACGACCTATTGTGCAAGAATTTCAAAGCCCAGGAAAACTTTCTGCTGCCACTGTTGTTTTGCTTTTCTGATCCATTTTATGACCACGAGGTGAGAGTTTGGTCTTTTACAAATGAAATAACGTTTATTTCGAAGTCATTGAATCGATTTTTCTTTTTATGTTTATTTTTTACCAGGTGTCGTAATGTGGGCCTACTGAGAATTCAGCCATAATTCCTTGCCACGTTGTTTTCTGTCTAAAATGCGAAAACAGGCTTCCTATTACCGCAGATGCTGTCTTGTAACCAGTAAATTGGAGTAAACATACTGCAAACATTTTTATTGGACTGCTATTATCAAATTCGATCACTGACTTGCAAGTCGCAACGATGGTGGATCACAGTATAATGACAGTGGTTTTATTTTCGTCGCAGGAACGGGATTGCTTGCGACAAAAGGCAAAAGACTGTGATTTTATTGTATAGAGAATAGTTGGGAAATGTAAGTTCATTAATTTTTTCAATCATTTAGGTTTTTATGTTCTGATTTTGTACACATTTTGAAAATAGACACACTTTTCCCGCTCGTCGGAGAAAGTGGGCCTATTTCAGTTGCTAAAAGAGAAATTTTTTTAAAAATATTTAACTGGTCAGCGCTGAAATTTTTTCCCAAGAAAGAAGAAGCACTGAATGGCAATAAAACGAAACTTTTGAAATGTTTTGCATTTTAGTCTCGTTTTACCAGCTATCCATTTTGAGATTTTGCTCATTTTAGACCCACATCCCTACTAAACAAGAGGTGAATATGTTCATATAAGTACAGCGGCTTTTTGGGGCATGCCAATTTCACGTGATATTTTATGTGACCACTTTGGTAACTGAGCACACTATGTGGCAAGGAGTGATCTAAGCAGACTGATGACTTACTTGCGGTTGCACTTTCGGAGCTGAATTTGTAGTTTGCATGTGATCAGTTAAATTCTGCTCTTCGAGGTTCTTCGTGAGTATCGTGTCAGCATATTTTGACAAGAGTCTATAAGCGGCTGTACTTACATGGACACATTGCCTTTAATATAAACGAAAAATACTAAAGTTACAGTGAGACAAATGATATTCCCAAAGTTCAGTCTCTGACTACAACTCGGTTTATTGACTACGTACGGTTTAGCCCCTACAATTTCAATAAAAAAGTACCACATCAAAATGGCGGTTCGAATTCGATTTCCTGCGAATACGATGAAATCTGATAAATTTGAGTAATATAAAACGCCTAACTACAAATTGTTAAGTACCCATTAATTCCTGAATCTATGCATTTCCTTATGAATTTAAGAAGACTGATATACAAACTCAGCTTGGCGAGTAATGTTCGCATAATGTTTGCTTTTAGATTTCTTTCAACTTTCAGACAAGAAAGTCGAACAAATTCTGCTTTAGTTTTCTGTCTAGGAATGTTCACAAAATGTTTGCAATGTGTGTTTTGAAATGTTTACAATGTTTACAATGCTTGCTTTTAAATTTTTTGCCTCTCTGAAATAAGGGATAATTGTCCAATAAATTCTCCTTAATTCTGCTTCTCAAGGAATGTACGCTAAATGAATATAGGGCTCAAATCTTTAAAAAGGTCGGTGTAAAATTCTATTGCAGCTTTCTTTGAAATAAATGGCTTGGAAGGAACTTAGGGTTTTTGCTGTAAATCTGCTGTGGAAATTTATTGATATCTTGATTTGTTTCAAAATGGCGGCATTTATTAAATATGAAGCTATGACGTCATCAAATTTCTAAATGTTTCCTCTATCAGTTTAGGATTTACGATGATTCAAATTTTTACAAAACTTTCCATGAATTTTTCAAAAACAATTAAATTGCCACCATTTCGAAAAAACCAATATATCAAAAAATTTCCACGGCAGATTTATAGCAAAGTACGATAAGTTTCTTTAAAGCCATCCAATTAAAAGAAAATTGCAATAGAATTTTACACCGACCTTTTTAAAGATTTGAAAGATTTGAGCCCTATGCTCGCTAAATGTTTGCGATGTTAATTTTTAATTCTTAACCTTCCAAAAAGTTGCTGAATGAATTTTTGCTCATAAAGAAATGCTTGCAAAATTTTCCAATGTTTGTGTTTAAATTTGTTTGAACGTTCTGAAATGACACCGGTACAGATTTTCCTTAATTTTGTTTGTCCAGAAATGTTCAAGGAATATTTGCAATGCTTACTTAATTTCCTTCTCAACCTTCCAAACAAACTGCTGGACAAATTTTGCTCATCAAGAAATGTTTGCAAAATGTTTGTTTGTTTAGTATTGTTTGTAAAGGTAAGAATCTCCTTCAGTCATTCCATTTTATAAAATCTTCTAAGATTCGGAAAAATTAGAAACCAAATACACAGTTTGTGCTAACAAACAGGAAATCGTCATAGAATTTTCTAAATCGTTCTTACATTTAAGACTCTCTCGATCCCAAAGAGTATGCTAAACATCACAAATGATCTTTCCATGATGAGAGTCTCACCAACATTAAATCAAGGAAAGGGTTATAAAATTCTTTCATACCATCTTCAAGTTGTTGCATTTCATTAAGCCATTATTTGGAGATGACATTACCAATTTTGAGAGCGATGCCATATATTGCGGCATGCTGTAAATTACGCCAAATTACGCCAAATTTTACGTCGGCTCTTGACTCTTTGTTTCCTCATCCTCCAGGTCTATTACTTTCTTTTTTCGACGAGCTCGAGAAATTACGAGACAATGCGCCAATAGACTTAGTACGATAAACGTCACGATAATGCCTAGTAGCAGAAAGTTGGCAATAGCGCTGTCCTCCATTGCTGCAATTACGTTGCATCACTCTGCTGAAACGGCAACTGTATCTTTCATTAGAATCTGCAATGCAATCAAAATATCTTAAAGGGTGATTGATTGATTGATTGATTGATTGATTGATTGATCTACTGATTGATTTCATTGATTTTTGTCGAAACGGTGATTTAAAACCATTCAAAATTTTTAAATCTTTTCTCTGAAAGCTTTTTTTAAACCAAATCAATATTTTTAAACCAAAGAATTTTCAAATGATTGAAAAGGTGATTTAAAATCTTTTATAGTCAATCAAAAATATTACAATACAAGATCCTATTTAATGCTACTTACAAAACTACTCTACGATACTACAAGAGCGATGCCTTGGAGAGCAAAATTCTATGGCAACTCCGCAGCCACTACATAAAACCAATAACAGTCTATCTCAAGTTAGACGTCTTCGAATGAAACAATTGAATTGATCGTTCATGGCAAGTTTGCGTTGCCCAAATCTCATATGACATCTAATTTATTTAAGACAGACTTTTAAGACTATTACATAAAATTACATGAAACGACTACAAAAAAGTAAACTTAAAATATACGGAAGGGACTTGGTAACTTGGTGGCTGTGTTGCAAAAAACCATGTTTAGCTCATCGTAATAAACCTACAAAAGCAACTATAGACACTGTAATCTATGGAGAGAAAACTGTTAACCCCTGTAAAAGGATAATAACTAAGATAAACCTGTAACTAGGAAGAAAGCAAGAGAAACAACGAATTAATCTGAAACCCTGAAAGGAAGAAAATTAGTTAATAGCTGCAATGAAGAGCAACGTTGAACAAAAAAAAAACGCGTTTCCTCGCATATTCCTCAGTTCGGTTCGTGTGAAGAACAAACGGTGATTTGGCAGTTAGTTTTGGAAGGTGAAATCACACAGAATTTTCACCTTTTCTTCAAAATGAAAGCGTTAATATTTTGAAGATAAAGTTTTGTACTCCACAGAAGAACAACCGATTATTCATATCTCCTACGATTGCTCGGATATAAGTGGATTTTTGATGGTTACTGTTTATTGGCTTGGATGAAGCCACCAAACAAACTGGAAGAAAGCAATACGTGCCTAAAGCAGTGGTGTTTACAGATTCTTTCACAATTTGGCGACGGAGCCCCTCTGAGTCTATTATATCCACTGAGGATCTTGCTCTCTATTTGCTCAATGTTTTCACCTTTAATAATTAAGCAAGAATCATCTGCAAATAGAAGCAGGTCACAGTAGACCGCTCGTGCCATGTCATTCACGTAAAGAAGGAATATGAGTGGACCAAGAATTGACCCCTGAGGGACCCCGCATGATAGATTACCATAGAAGTCAGAGCACACCACAATGGGTGTCTTTGTGAATCTGTGTATTTGAAAAAAGGAGGGCTGATCATTCTCACTGTCGTAGAAAGCCAGTAGGATCAGCAGCCATTCAATTCTCTTATTCATTGTATTGTCACCATCACCCAATCAAATGCGTGACAGACTGCCGTTTGAGATTTTCATTCAATGGTTAGTGTTAAGGATGATGAGAATGATTGCTGAAGTAGATTTAGCTGAGAAGCACCACGGTTAGGCCAAGGGCGCCTACCTTGCAGGAACTGTGCTTGTTCCCAGTAACGTTTTCGTGAAATAGTACACAGAGTAATCGCTGTCCTGTTAATCCGTGTATGTAATTTTCAAATTCTAACGTCTTTTAGCGTTGACCAATAAAAAAAAAACACGCTGTCTTGTTCCCTGTCGTCATCTCGTATAACAGTTGATCTCGTATTACATCAATACCGGAATTTGAAACCACAAATTTATTCTTAAATCATCTCGACCTTGACAGGACAGCAATTACTCTGTGTACTACGTGACGAAAACAGTACTGGGAATAAACACAGTTCCTGCAATGTATGCGCCCTTGGTTTGGTTCAAAGTTTATTATAAAAAATAATTCATTTGATAATTATATCCCTTCAAGAAGAATTAGACAATGAATCGCAACTCTTACAGCACATTCCTTCCAAAGAAAGTTTTTTCGCTTGCAAATCATTACGTTTTGAACAGTAACAATGTTTTCCAGTGATTTTTCTCTGCTAGAAAAAATTTCGGACACTAAATATGTCAGACAACATGAAATTTTGCACACGTATGAAATGTCCAAAGATATTAACGTGAACAAATTTCGCGTTTCATCAATTTTTACTCCGAGAAAACAACTTTTTAGCTAATATCAGTTATCCTGAAAATTCCAAAGTAACTGAACGGCTTCTGATATCTGCTGTCAACAAAATGCAACTCATTTTCCTCAAAATTTCAAGACATAATTTGCAAGGTACGAATTTTCTTGCATCTGTCTCTGATTCTCGTCGGGCGATCGAGCAACAAGACCAACATAGTATAGAGACTGGCTCTTCCTGTCCTGCCAGACCACATCTACAGCAGGCCCAACCAACTAAAGCGAACTGTACAAAACATAGACCTTTTAGCTATTCTGAAAAGGACCAGAAGCGAACAACATTTTGCTACATTTAGTAGAATTTTCAAATGTGTACAATAGTGATAGAAGCTCTGACGCCACTCAATCGAGCGTCGTATAAAATTAACGCTCGATCCAGGCTCTTTGGTAGAATAGCAAAAAGGTCTATATAATTACCTTTTCATGCAAAATTAGCAAAAAACCCAGAATCAGCAGTACGACAACTCCTTGTCATCCAAATACCTTTTCTGACAATAACTCGTAGAAGTAGTCGAACGATTTTTCGTGACTGTCTGATCTGGAGACATTAAGTATACCTACTGATATCATCATCATCATAAGTTAGCATTAAATCAGGATAAAGTTCAACTTAATTCAAGATCAGCCCTGCTTTTCCATTTGTTTCTCCTTATTTTGCGTATAAGACAAGATAAAAGAGTCTTTTTAATTCACTTTTCCAAGTGAGTCATATTTCACAAAACGAGAAAACAATTTTCATGTTCAATTTTCAATACATAGCAACTTCCAGTTCTCACGAGTTAAAAAATGTGACAACTTGCTCCAAAAATCTCTATCTTATCTAGGGCCCAAAACATGGAATAGTCTTTCGTCTGAGATGAAATCAACAAACAATATTAATACGTTCAAACATAATAAGATCAAAGAGAATGTTTTCCAAAATATACAAAAAGAGGAAGATGACATATATGTCTTCTATTAAGACTCGACATCATGTCTCCCGACTATGGTATGGTTTTATAAACCATGTTTTTTTCTCACGTTTTTTCGTTGTTCCAGCACCTCTGAGGGGACCATTATGGAATTAAGGTCATCTTGACCTTTTAATGCTATCCCTGCCACTGTAATTAGGGGTGTTTTTCTTATACATTTTTCATTGAGTTGTATCTATTTTTATACCATAAAACTTGTAAATATTTTTAAGTAACGTGGCAAATGATGCATACATACAGGGTGTCCCAAAAAAATTGTTCGACGTTTGATTAAATATAAAAAAATTACGAAATAGTGAATAGGCTCCATGTTAAGATAACCATATTGCTGAGATTTTAAACTAATTTTAGACACAAGAAGCTAGCAAATCGGCTAAATATTCACGGAATTACGAGCTTTCGAAGTTCAAGTTTGTGCGAAAGCTGAAACCAGACGCCCCTAAATTGCATATTTAGTGAAAGTAGTATCTCGTTTATTCAAAGCAAATCAAATGGAATTTGAAAAGCACTTTCGATAAACTAGCTTTCTATAACATTGAATCAAGGTTAAGGATGCTTGGAGGAATTCTGTTCAGCACAATTTAGAATTGCCCCATCTCTCATTGATTATGTTTTCACTCCGTGTTTTCAAATATTTGCAGTCTTAAATAAATTTTGGCAACGGTTACAAGAATTAGATAATTTTTGAAGTCCTATTTGGTTTGCTCTGATTTCGACGAGAGGTAAAACATTGGACAGCCTTCTGTTACCTCGTTTTTAGGACGTCATTTTGGAAAACAAGTCAGTTATGGGCGTCTGGTTTCAGCTTTCGCACGAACTTGAACTTCAAAAGCTTGTAACTTCGTGAATTCTTAGCGGATTCGCAAGATTCTGGCGTCTAAAATTGATTTAAAATCTTAGGAACAGGGTTATCTAACCAGGAGCCCGTACCTTTTATCTTTGTTTTTCAACATTTCATCAAACATCTGAGACACCCTGTACATAAACACACATTATGATTGCTATTGTCTGAAATTATGAGCTGCGAGGTAGGAAGACAAGCTGGAAGGTAAGATCTAATTTTACAAATACAAAGGTGCAAATGTCATCCCACCTGACAGCTCATAGATGAGAAGGTGGGATAGTTTCCTCGTATGAGCTAGTAACAAGCCCTTATTATGTTGATTTGATTTGACATTATTTCACGTCCGTCAAAGGACTGATTTACAGTGGACCGTGCTGCGTTGCAGGTGCATTACTTTCCTTCTTTGGCATGGGTGAGCTGCGAAAAGTTCCCACATTTGAAAATTCATAGCACCAAGAGTAATTTATGGATTTGAATGAATCGAATTCTTTTTGATAGCAGAGAGAATGAAGTATATTTGTGATTTTAATTGCATTTTGTGGGAGCTGCAAATAAACGTAAATTCGACTTTACGAAAATTTCATGGTTGCAAAATGCCCGAAAAGGCTTAAAACTTATGAAGATCAACTTATAAAGAAAATACTCGCACAGAAAAGTAAAACAGTGTAATCGTTCAGGGGTGAGAGATAATGCCTGCGAATCTATTGTCGTGGGATTGACAATTGACAAATTTCAGTATTTGTTTGAAATCTATTTTTTTTACAACTCCCGAGAGATGCGCCATGCCCTTGCGTTTTGCTGTGTGTGAGGATATTCCTTTTCAGACCCTTCCTCGTTTTAGACCCTTCCTCGTGAATTTCGTAACCAGGAATTTTTGCAAAATCAAATTTACCTGTATTTCAATGCTCATAAAAACACGACAAAAGTCACAAAAATACTTTAGTCCTTCGTCTTTGATCTACCGGGAGTCCCAAAAAAAGTACTCATGTTTGAAAAATCACAAAAATTTGATTACACAACCGATCTTAAATTTTCTTTTTTTGTCAAGTAGATCAAGGGCCAAATTATTTGTAATTGGTTTAAAAATTAGCAAATTTAGCTCATTTTGGAGTTACCTGGTTTTGAATCATACTGCAAAAAATCACTGGTGATCGCCAGGTCAAATTTGTGTGCATGTAAAGCTTCCAATTTGGTCATGAATGACAAAAAGAAATGCGCACTATCATTAGAGACTTAAATGATGTTATAAATCTGAAAATTTGGACCCTTAGGCATGATTGAGTATTTTGCTTACAAACTATAGCTCAAAATAAGGTTTTTCAGCCTGTAATTTTTCTACCTTGCTTTATCAAAAGCAAAATTTTATAATCTAGAAATATTTTTGGATCTTTGGTAAAACAAGTGAAAAAGAAAATTTATCAAAGGTTTGATAATTGATTTTTGGTGATTTTTTAAACCGGAGTACTTTTTTTTGGGACACCCGGTAGAATATGGATTATTCAAATCCATCAAGTTATGTTGGTGCTACCGGGTGCGCCAAAATAAACTATGCATGTTTGGCAGGCCACAATAAATAGTACACTGGACCGATTTCGAAGATTTATGACTTAATCGTTAGCAGAAAGCCTGAATTAGATACTGGGTTCTTTTGCAAATTTTTTCATTTTTAGTTTTTAGAGCTAGAAGCGATTTTCCTGAAAATCTTAGTTTTCGAAAACACTGAAAACGATCAAAAAACATCGATCAAGTTTTCTAACGAATCGACATGAATGGACAAATAGAGAACTTGTTCGTGGTGATTTGCGATTTAAAAATCGACCAATTGTAATCTGCTGTACGAGAGTTCGTAATGAACCCCCTATGAGTTTTCGAAAGCCGGAAAGTTTTCTGGCTTACCCGGTACAACCTTTATCTACAAAATTGTCTTAAAAAATGTTTAAAAATGCCCTGCTCCAGGCCTACCTGCTTTGAGAATAACAACAGCCATCAAAGTATCTAAAGATTTTGCCATGTAGCTTGCGACAGGTGAATTTAAAATTCCATCTTTATCTCAGTAGCCATGCTTGCGAGAGAGGCCGCGCTTTAAAAATAAATGTTCAAGCTAACTGTTCCTTTGATTATTGAAGCGCCATTCATTAAATATTGAAATGGTGTCGCGGTACCAGACGAATGCTGATATGTCAACAACTGGAAAGTCCATGTTTTGATTTGATGAGGATGACGATGTGGACCATTTTTGACAAATTGTCAATACAGTAATATATAAATTTTTTTTAGTACCGGTTGAGTCAGAAAAAAGAATCCCCGTTTGAAAGGTCACGGCTCCCTGGATATCAAGACAATGATATCGGCAAATATATAGTTTAATGGTAGAAGTGTTCAAATGTACTACAAAATTTACCTGACTGAAATCAGCCACTCCATCATGAAATTATGAGGGTTTTTTCTCGAGAAAGCCTCTTCAAAAAACCTTCAAAACGTGCCCAAAATCATGAACAAATTTCCCTAACATTCCTTTTTACATCAATGACTTGTGGACACTTTAGCACATGCTTCTTGGGAGGATGAACAAGTCCTTCCCCCTGGTATCGATGATGACCTATTCAAGGGGATTCCATTCTCCCAAGAGGACAAAATACATGAATTTATGTGAGTGTCATTAATTTCAGGAAGGAAAATTTGCTCATTGTTTTCATTCGTTTTTGCAGGCTTTTGGAGGAGGCTTTCTGCAGAAAATCACCCATATCCACGGGAAGGACTGGCCGATTAAAGCCGGGTAATTACTAATTGAACATATTGGCAATAAAACACGACAGTTCTCAATGTTATTGCTTTGATATTCATGGAGCAGTGGCCTTCCTAGCGGGGATTCTTTTTTCTGACTGACCCGGAAGAAACAAAATCTTGTATCCTAAGGGCGTTAAAACTGTTTTTATCAAATTTCAAATCAGTCAGTGGCACGATGTACACCATTTTTGAATTAATCATCAATATAGTCATTCTGGCCTGCTGTATTTCTTTGTCACAACAAAACATTTTCACCAGGTTTCGAATCAGTCAATGGCACGATATAGACCATTTTTTAACTGATCATTAATATAGTTATTTTTGGCCAATCGTATTTCTTGGTAAAAATAAAATTTTGCTTCCTTAGAGTGCCAACTAAGATTGTTTTCGCCGAGTTTCAAATTGAATAATGGTACGATGAAGACTGTTTTTTTACTGATCATCAATATAGTTATTTTTGGCCTACTGTATTTCCTGGTAAGTGCTTCAATTGTTTTCATCAAGTTTCAAATCAGTCAATGGTATGATGTAGGCCGTTTTTGAACTGACCATCAACATAGTTATTCTTCGCAACTGTATTTTTGGCAAAAACAAAAACTTGTATCCTGAGAGTACCAAAATTGTTTCCGCCATGTTTCAAATCAGTCAATGGCGTGATATAGACCGTTTTTAACTAATCATCAATATAGTCATATTTGGCCAACTGTTTTTCTTGGTAAAAAATATTGTGCCCTTAGAACATTAGAATTTTTTCACCAAATCAGTCAGTGGCACGATATAGAACAATTCTTGAACTAATAATCAATATATTCATTTTGGCCCATTGCATTTCTTTGTAAAAACAACAAGTTGAATCATGGGAGTGTTACTAGTTTTATGTCGTTGTAATAACAAATGGTTTTATCCTGAAATTAGTTTCCATCAAGTTTCATATTTCTAAACAGCATGATTCAGACCGCATTTGAACTAATCATCAATATAGTTACTCGTTGGACCATCAATTTTCGAACCCAATAATTCTATCCTGAAATCGTTATGATTCCAAAGAGATTGCACAGGCTATAAAGTTGATTGGGCGTCAGACACTTTCTGTGATACGGGGTCTCCAAAGAAGTACTCCTGTATGAAAAATCCCCAAAAAATTGATTGTATCGACCCCCTCCCCGGACGCTAAAAGTACTCCGTGACCTAGTAACAACACGAAGAGCGATTGACGGGTTGAGAGGCTTACAAAAAAGCGAGACTTGAGGAGAGTTCTGTAACGTGTGAACGGTTTTGTTTTGTTCATTTATAACGAAAAACAACAGGGCAGAAATGGCAGAAGCTTATGAATCCAAACACTTTCTTATATCAGATTGCTTGATGACGTCACTTGATGCAGGTCCGCTAAAACATATACGGCAAGTTCATTATTGTTGTCACGAGTCTAACGAAGATTCGCGACACATTGGCAGCCCTACAAGAGTTCTGAATCGTACTGCAAGACGAATTTTTATTGGCTTGTGTGAAATGGTTTGTAATTGCATTGGGGGCGTTCTTCCTGGCAGTGTTTCAATTTTACCTATTTTGTTACGTGTTATTATAAGAAGTAAACCAATTACTTTTCAGCACAAATCCTATTTGCCTGGTTTTCAAAATATTTTGTAGGAGTGGAGGATCATTTCCATAAAAAGTTTCATTTAATAAAAAACATCTCCTTCCTTGTTCAACGCCTTTTTAAATTTCCGTCTTTCAAAAACAGTAAGGAATTCAAATACATATAACAATAAAATACAAGTTCAATTTAAACTGTTGGGGTGAGAGGCGAAAAACCTTGGTTATCGAGTTGCCTCTCACAATTTTCACGCAAAACAATCAATTCTACAAAGCAAATGACGACACTTTATTCAGGGCAAATAGGCAGGCCATAACTCCGCCAAACCTACAGATATTTCAACCGGCATCCAAATTTATTTTCCCAAACATCTGGAGAGTAGATTTCTTCAAAATGATCCAGGAAAAATTCCATCAGTTTTTTGTCCTGGTTGCATTTTATTAAGGTAGGTAGAATTAAAAAAAATCTTCACAGGTTCTTTTGTCTTCTTCACTTATTCGCAGTCTGATTGGTCCGTGAAAATGAGGCCTTGGAGGTTTCGGCCATCGGCCACAAGCTGTTCGGCTATGGACGACATTTGATTCCTATGCTTACCACAGTTCTCTTTATTTTCTGTTGACATATCAATGAAATCGGTTCCTGCAACAAATTTGACGCACCTAAAATGGGGGTCGTAGAGAGTACCAAAAACCATAAAACCGCCAAAATATTTCGGGAAATCCGAAAAACCGCCTCTAAATTCAGCCCAAACACTCATAACATCTTTCTGCGCTTTGCATCTATTGCGTCTGTTCTTTGTTGCAGACAACTGCATCGGTGTCATTTTTGTGACCCCAAAAGCTAAAAGCTAATTCCAATGCCTTAAATGTGCTGTTAATAGTGCAAATTCTCCCCAAAATCACATAGAATTGGATACTTTATCGTAACTGTATCTTAAACTTTGTAAAAAATTACTTCTGGACTCATATTTGGCGAAAAGAAGTCTGTAAACCGTCGAGAGAGACAGGAACCGTAAAACCACCATTTTAAGGCCAAAAACCGTAAAATCCCTCGGAAAAAGGACAAAAACCGCGAGCCATGAGCCCCTACGACTCTTACGCTAAGCAAAGCATTGAAACTTTAGAGAAGACGTTGTTTATATCTTGGCTTACTTAGTAGGACAGTGCAAAATTTATTGCATTACATGGCCAGCGGTAAAGCAAAATTCTTGCAAAAAACCCTCTCACCCTGTTTTGATTTATTGCAAAAAACCAACTTACCCCGTTATCCTGTCCTTAGAAAAATGCCCCCGTATCCCTGAGCATTGCATGTTATGTATTGCGGCACTGACACTACAGATGAATTAGCGACAAAAGTCTTTGTCAACAAAAATTGACTTTGAAGATGAAAACATACGACTGATAAACCGTCTTTGAGAAACATAATTCACAATTTTGTCCTTAAAATAAGCAATGTTACATTTCAAACTTCATCTTGAGATCATAAAAAGTTATTGCCCTGATCATATTTGCTTTATAAAAAGTGTTTGCCCGTTCTTTACAAGCTCAAAAAAGTAGTTGCACCGTTACGTTTTGCACCGGCCATGTTATAAAATAAACTTTGCACTGCCCTTACTAATTAATGTTCTTGAAAAAGCGTTTCGATCACTGTCCAAATACTAGATAGTGTGTAGCTGCTTCATCACTATAGATGAATCAATATCAACGAAACAATCGTCGTCAAACACAGATTTGTTTGAGCTTGTAATGCAGAAAGCTTTCCTAAATGCTAAATATATTACTTACCCTTTACAGTATTTTCCATAATAAACACAGCCTATTCTTGCCATGATCACAAGCTTCGCAGCACCACAACACATAATATGACATCATCTTTACATTCGAACGAACTATTTTTGAGCGCTTTGGGCCTTTCACTTGCTAACAGTTTATATTTACATTTTGAGTGCGTACGAAAGAGCAGCTGCCGAAATCTCATTGAAAAAAGGCGCTGGCTAGCAAGTCAAGAAACCAACTGTTTTTCGCTCACGAGTAAAACACATGGGAAGGAGAAATTTCGCAGTTGCTGCGTCTGACATGCTGTGTGCATCGGCTCGAAATTGCGATTTGCGATGCTTTGTCGTCCATGAATAACGTGATCTGCATGTATTTGCGCAAAAATACTTCAACCGACTTGCAGATTACATCAATAGCTGAAGGTCTTAGGATCAAATTGCAGCGAAAGCGTAGGCCAAAAACACTCTTTCTTCGAAAATCATAGCAACAATGTTGATGTAACGATCCTAGTCCACTTTCAAGCATTGTTAAGCGTTCTCCATATTTAAGAATAAATAAATAGAAATAGATTCCCATAGTGAAAAACTATGGAATAACCTATGAACCAATGAACTTGGTTGATAAATCATGACCTCAAATCCCGAAAATTTCGACTTGCTCTTTGTAAAGTTTTTGACTCGCTCTTTGTTGTAAAGCACCGTTCGGTAACAATCGTCATATCAATTTAGGCCCTTTCTGATCCCTGCTGTTGAAAGCTTTAACGATGCTCAGTGGAACTACGAGCGCCTTGATATTTTGATCATGGGTGGTTAAACACCGCAGTTATCTTTCAGCATAGATGCTAATGCGGGGGAAAATTTATATCTTTCTGCGGAGGAGATTTTCTCGCTAGGTCCTCCGCAGCAGTGTATAAATTTTCCTCCGCAAAAGAACAAAGCTGCGGCAATTAAGTAAAGCTGCAGCGTCTAACCAGGTGTTTCTTGTTTCAGTGTCCTTGTTTCCTTGTGTTTTCGTAACGACGCTGCACAGCACAGGTGAATAGCCACAGCTTTGTTAAAAATGCAGTGCAGCGTCAATACAGGGAAGGGAAACACTAGGAAATGAACCACAAATGAAACAAACACACAGGAAAGGAAATATATGAAAGTTGCAGTTGCCCATAATGGAACAGTGAGGTCCATTCGAGAGGGGGGCCTAAATATCTCATATCCCATCCACTTACTTACGAAAATTGAATATCCAAGCGTCAAACAAAGCTGCTGTAGCATATTTTTAATTCTTATCTTATATCCCTATGATGCTGTTTCTGTACAATATCTAAAGTTTCCCTACTGGTCAGGATTGTATCCTATAATGACAGCTTCTCTTGTGATCCTTGCATCCAATTATGTGCCCCCAAATACACGGTAACTCTTTCATTTCAGCCTGCCCATACCCGTATCTGTACCCTGGGTACCAGAGCCAAAAAATAATAAAAAATGATAAATAAAAAACTAAAGAATGAGAAATTTCCTTCTAATTTTGAGGCTCTGGTACCAAGGGCAACGCATCTGATAACCCCTACCATGGCCTCAAGAATAGGGAGATATGTACACAAGCTATAGACTGGCTACACTATCTCTGTATGCTCTTTAGAATTGATTTGTCACCATCAGCAACAACAACAACAGCGAAATTGAGGGACTAGTGTAGCTAGTCTACACAAGCTATAAAATCTTTGCACAAAAAGCGTTTCTTAAAAGTTCTGCACATTGTGTGACGGTAACTTCATTGCGAACAATATGTAGTACTGGGGAAATACTGAGCACTGCCGGGCACCACACACGCAACATTACCTCCAATCATAGAAATGCCCCAGATGCCCCGAACACATCGTTTTGTTGTGTTGATTTGTGTAAGATTCCTCACTCAATAATCTAACCTTTAATTACATTAAGGCACTATGAGTTTGTAATTCGTAAGCCAGTCTAATCTTAAGCAAGGTTGAGTCGCTAAGAATGAGCAAAAATAGGCTTAATGTCAAAAGCTTCAATCATCTTCTCTAAGAAGTAAAGAAAATGCCAGAAATGAGTGTGGTATCATTGAACAAACATGATTATTGCATCAAATTTAATAATGACGATTATGATTAAAGCGTTGCTGCTAATAAGCTCAAGTGTTGATTTCCCTCGACAACAAACGGGAGGACCAACGCCGGCCTTAATATGCAATCAGAAGCTCCAGCAGAGAGAGGAGACAGTTAGATACCTCACTAGTTACCCGTACTTTAGTATGTGACCACCTAGGCTACAGAATTACATGGTATTTCGAATGCAAGCGGAATGCCTTGAATGCATCATATTATGTTTTCTTATCTAGCATGATCTGAAAGAGACCTTACTCACACAAAAGAATTTTGCTTGCGACATTTGTTTTTGAGTTATTACAGCCCAGTACAGCCCCAACCTGACATCTAATGTTAGACAACCTCCAGTACAGTTCTTCTTCTATTTTTTGTTTTTGTTTTGTTTTTCAAATTGTGTGTAACATTTACGTAAAATTGTATGTAGTTTAACTCTTATTTTTCATTTAACGCCATGGGGTAGTCGTAGTTTGCTGCTCCTCATCGTATAGTTCTTGTGGTATCTTTAAGTAGTTTGTAGGAAGAGTAATCCGTAACATGTATTGTAAATTTTTAAAAAGGTATATATATACATGGGATATATACAGTATATAAAAGAGACTTTGCCTAGGCCATATCGACAGAGCTCTACATACAATATCATGCTTTTGGCCTGAAGCAAATGAGCAACTGTTCCTGCTGGCATGGCGAGTAGCGACAACAGATTCTCTAAAATCTCGATAAAATAACAAATTTGAATAAGCCTGTTCAAGTGGTCTCATTATTTGGCTACAGGGGCTAACTTAGCCTGAGATCAGGCTCTCCATCCCTTCTCATTTTTTTCGGTGAGCCTGCTCTCAGGCTAGGGCTAACTGTAATCCTTATATATGATAAAACAAATTATAACTTGATAGAAAAGTTGCAATTGTAAGACCTACTAGGCTTACAACGTGACTCCTTGCGTGTGACTCCTTCAATATCATTAAAGACCCTGTACTTCCCATGATTCTTTGCAGTCTCACAGATATTTTCATACTGTAAGTCAACCTGGTTCCTAGGGCCAGCTTCCTATAAGGAAGACAATGGCGGGCGTGGGAACGAGGTTGACTGTGAGTATGAACATGATTTTGGCCTAAGTTCGTAGTTATCGCTATTGATAGACTGATAAAAATGTTGTTGTTTTTGTTGTTGTTGTTGTTGCCATAACTGGGGACTACTTCATGAGTCTAAATCATGAGGCTGTATCATCTTCCAATGCTGAAATGAATATTGTTATGTTATGCAATCACTTTTGATTTCAGACTTTTGAAAATCAGTTAGAATGATGTTTCGACGGTTTGTGCACCTGCAAAGGATCATGGGAAACACAGGGTTCTTTAAAGAGCTATTGTCACCCAGGGTCCTTTGAGGGCACGCTACAATTTTTTGACTATTTGAAAATCAAATTTAACCAAAATGGAAACAATAGATCCACAATGCAGTCCCTGATTTGAAATTGGAGAAAAGGAAATACAACTTTTGGATTCTACGCCTTTGTCTACACTAAAAACCCATTGTCAAACGAGATCATTTGTGTACTGAAAGAAAAGCAAGGCAAAGAGAATTTAGGCCAAAAACGACTTTCAGATAATACGAAAGTCTACTTCGACGACACAAAGGATCATGGTTAGCAGTGGCTCTTTAAGCAAAACTTCCCTATCACTTCAACAATAGTGCTGCTTCAACTGCTGCAGTATGATGGATCCATGGTTTCTGCTTTGACCAAATTTGATTTTCAGACAGTCAGAAATTTCAGCATGCCTACAAAGGATGCTGGGTGACAAGTTTTAATTTCTCTCATACAGATCGAAACCATTCAATTCAATGCGGGAAACTGAGACTTGTGTGCTCAGTCTAGCTACGAGCACACCATGTTCAAATATCAAACCCTGAGGAAACTGGATTTTCATTTCATCCCTGGCTAAGGCAAGTAGAGTTTGCTCGTTAGTTGTTCGATTGCAAATATTTGTAATTTTTTTATATAAATTCCAACTCACAAATCACCTCACGGGCGGTGCCAGTAGGAATTCTCGTTTCCAAGGTAGTCAATGACATGTCATGTAAATATGATAAATCTTTCTATCGTTTGCAAACAATAGTGGGACGGATGGGGTGGGGTTATTGTCAATCAATTCAGTTCATTCAGTGTTGTAGGGAGTTGAATTGAACAGGAAGAAAGGAATGGGGAGGAAGTAATATTTCGCATTGTTTGTGCGAATGAACTTTGAAACCATAGAAATAATTTCTATGTTTGAAACGTATCGTAGGTAGAAGAATTGTTGGTGCTCAGAGTGTGCTCATTTATCCCTTCATCGGGATTTTCCCTCGCATGAAAGGCCTGGAAATGCGTACATTTGCTAGAACATGCAGTCTCCAGGAAACATTAATCACTCGCTCCTATCTGTTCGCTTACATTTACAATTATCTGACTTGTCGATGGCCTACAAATTTTAGGCCTACTTGTACCAGCCATTGTATGGTACTATCCAGCCAGAAGAGATGACCAATATTTTAGGCATTTGAATTTGAAAGACTGTGAAGGTATTGGCTTGAATTTCAAATCTCTAGTGACTATATTTCAACCAGGCCTACAAACACAGCAACAGATTCGATGTTTTGCTTACATTGTTTAGCCGGTGAAAAACCAAGTCAAGTCCTTTCCAATTTCAGACGCGGCGCCGCTGCGACGCGCGCCAAACCTTCAACAAACCTCAGAAAATTACAAGACATTCCACTAAGAAACATCTATGCATACCTAGACAATATGATTTCTTGCAATTCTTGAAATTTTCAGCAGGCTACAGTTTCTTGAATTTCTTGAATATGGTGAAATGTCTGGCTTGGCATTCACGATGTGAAATGTCTGCTTTCTATGCTCGATTGCAGTTAAAAAGGTGAATTAGTCCTTCTCAATTATGGTCATTAAAATCAAAATAATGTTAATCGTCCTATTCAACGAATGCACTCTGCAACACAGCCTTATTGAAATTTCTTTGCACTTGAGGCAATATCTGTACAATATTTCACTGACGTTGAGCGATGTGTGAAAACAAACAATATTCACAGCAAGAAAACCATAGGAATGCTACTGTTATTGTTTTCGTTACCCTCTCCATGACATCGAAACCTCTAAGAAATTCATTGAATTTAGGGATTGAAAGGGAGATCCACAGAGAGACTTCATTATTGTCTTCGCGCTTACACTTGAATATCCTCTCTTTGTCTGAGTCAGGTCAATTGTAAGACTAGCTTTGCCTTTCAAGTAGTTTTATTTGTTTTGGAGTTGAAAAGACAGTGTTTCACTGCGACAAAGAGTGTTGTCAATTAAAGCTCCACCGCATTTGCAACAAAGCTCTTGTCGTAGCCTTCGCAGCTGCTAAGTTCCGTGTTGATATTTGTTCTACATTGACGCAAAATAATGATTGGTTGACGAATCCGTCACATTGGTCACATCTACACGAATTTGACCTATCAGATTGCAGCATGCCACAAAAGCAAAGAACAAATTTAGGCCCACATCCCAGTTTTTGGCACCTATTGCAAAAGGACCTTTGCCATGCCAGAGGGTAATTTAGATTTTCATAGTTCTCGAGAAAATTCTCATTTTAAAAGCTGGCTCAGGCCAAGTCAAGAATATGCCTTTTTTTATATAATTTTAAACACGTGCCGTTTCATTGTGTGACCCTACTATCTTATGGGCAGTGTCAAACATGTAACTTCTCAATGCACCTGGACCAATACAAGGGAGTGGGACGTAAGAAGCATCTCAAACTTGGGGGGGGGGGGACACGACACTTCAAGGGCACTTTATCATAAAGAGGTATTTCCTGAAAATAAAAAGCACTTCTTTGTATATTGCAAAATCTTTGGGGGCACGTGCCCCCAAAGCCCCCGTTTCCTACGTCTCTGGCCAATACACCTGAGGAAGAAACAACCAATCGCAAATCCAATGCATCTATGATTATTTTTGATCAAAATCTCTGTTATCTCAAAACCTTCGCTATCTTGAACACATTTTCATTTCCTGTGAGAGTTTAGACTTGCTCCAAGTCTATTCAGCGGACCATCAATAGTAAATCAACAATAAAATAATATAATTTATACTGCGGGGGCGTAAACTACTAAGGTGCCGCTGCGAAGGAGAAATGAGAGCGAAACTGAATATTCAGTTTCGTTCTCACTTCTCCTTCGAAGCATCACCTTAGTAGCTTACGCCCCCGCAAAAGAAATTATATTATTTTACTGTTGATTTACTATTGTGAGAGTTCGATATAGAGGGTTTCAACTGAGTGATAAATAATTCATTATTGCACTGACTAGGAAGAAAGTTTTCAGAAAGTTTTTGTCCTTGTTATGCTCAGCGTCCTCAATTCTTTCCTTTAACTTGTCTGCGTCATATACCTGGGTGTGTCTGTATTTCACCTGTTCCGCTCATTCTGTACTACACGTTTTTTCTTTTATAAGAAACTTGGATAAGCCCATAGTACTAAAAGTTTCTTAATTTTAGGTGAAAATTTCAGTTTTTTAGTACTAAAAGTTTCTTAATGTGTTTCTTATTTTTTGGATGCATTTAGGATGCATGTAGTTTCTACCACCTTGTGTTTGGCTTTAAAAGTTTCTTAGCAATTCTCGAGCATAGTACTAGAGTTTCTTAATTTTTTCGCCATCCTAGTACTAGTTTCTTATAAACCAATTTCTTATAAAAGAAAAAACGTGTACCCTACCAGGACCATACCAGGTGACGACCAAAAAATCTTCGATCGCCAGATCGATAATGGCTTCCAGAAAGCAAGTTATCGGAATATAATTTGTATCCCCATGTAACTAAAGGACCCAAGGGTATTGGCTATCTCGTATCGTTGCTTTGCCAGTTTTAAGCTATGACTTCTTCTGAAGAATTGGTTTCGCGAATACGTTCATCCATAAAATCTGAGCAAAAACAGGCAAAGGTGAGAAACCCCTTTTTAAAGCAAGATTTATGAATTTCTTATGATCTGTTTGATGTAGTAGAATTTCTCACCCGGTTGATGAACCGTAATAGAATTGTTTCTGGCAACTTGTGTGAATCATCTTCTCTTATAGATACCGAGTGCGCCAAAATGAATTATGCACGTTTGGCAGGCCACAATTAATCGTACACTGGACCGATTTTGAAGATTTATTACTTAACCTTTAGCAGAAAACCTGAATTAGATACTGGGATTTTTTGCAAATTTTATCATTTTCAATTTTTGGAGCTAGAAGCGAGTTTCCTAAACTCTTAGTTTTCGAAAACACTGAAAACGATCGAAAAACATCGATCAAGTTTTCTAAATGATCGACATGAATATAATGGACAAAGAGAGAGCTTGTTCGTGGTGATTTGTGATTCAGAAATAGACCAATTGTAATCTGCTATACGAGAGTTCGTACCAAACCCCCAAATCCAACTGAGACGTTTTCTCTTCGTTCATTCATGTTGAATCTTTCAAAATTTGATCGACGTTTTTTGATCGTTTTCAATGTTTTCGAAAACGAACATTTTAAGAAACTCGCTTCTAGCTCTAAAATCAGAGAACAGAAAAATTTGCAAAAAGTCCTAGAATCTAATTCAGGCTTTCTGCTAAAGATTAAGTCATAAATCTTTAAAATCGGTCAAGTGTACGATTTATTATGGCCTGCCAAACGTGCATAGTTTATTTTGGCGCACCCGGTATTGCAGTGTTTTATCTGGAAGACGATGAGCTTTCTTCTTGCTGTAGACATGATTTATTCCGAAACAAGAAAAATGTTCCGCGCTGTTATGTTTGTTAGATAAAATGCAACTTCTCTGCTTACAATGCTTGATTCTCTTTGCTCGTAGATATTGCTTCATCTGGTATGCCGTTATCCTGGAAAAATTTTGCATTTTTTTGTGGTTACCAATTGAATCGTAGCAGATAATGATAGAAATAGGACTATAAAGGATCTCCTCGAGAAAGACTCTCCAAGAAACGTTCAAAACGTGCCCAAAATCACGAGAAAATTTTCCCAACATTGCTGCCTTACATGGGCCTTTACAGCAATGACTTTGGCACGCTTTAGCACGTGCTATCCTCTCGGGAGGATGAACAAGTCTCCCCCTGGGGGTGAAGTAAACTACTAAGGGGGATTCCATTCTCTCAAGAGGACAAAATACATGAGTGTAATCATTTTTATGCAGGAAAACATAGTAAAATTTGCTAATCGTTTTCACTGGTTTTTGCAGGTTTTTGAAAAGGGCTTTCTGCAGAAAATCTCTCATATCCAAGGGAAGGAATCACCGATCAAAGCCGGGTAAATTACTGAAGTTAATTGAACATAATGGCAATAACACAGGACAGTCTACAATATTATTTCTTTGATATTCAGGGAGCAGTGACCTTTTAAACGGGTTCTTTTTTACTCACCCGGTAGATGTTGGGGGATGTTTGAAAGCTTTTATCTCTCAATCCTATTTCCAGATTCCTATGAAGTAACTTTGATTGCATACCAGATGAGTCAAAAAAAAGTTTACACGTTTGGCGGGCTGTGGAATAAAGAATATGTAGCCGATATTCAAAACTAAGATGTTAATCTATCAGACAAAGATTAACTCAGACGAGAAAATTTTGTTAGTTAAAATCACTCATTTTAAAGACCCAAAAATTCCTTTGGAGTATCTTTGATTGTATACCGGGTAAGTCAAAAAAGTTTACACGTTTGGCGGGCTGTGGAATAAAGAATGTGTGGCCGATATTCAAAACTAAGATGTTAATCTATCAGACAAAGATTAACTTAGACGAGAAAATTTTGTTAGTTAAAATCACTCATTTTAAAGACCCAAAAATTCATATTGAGTAACTTTGATTGTATACCTGGTAAGTCAAAAAAGTTTACACGTTTGGCGGGCTGTGGAATAAAGAATATGTAGCCGATATTCAAAACTAAGTTGTTAATCTATCAGACAAAGATTAACTTAGACGAGAAAATTTTGTTAGTTAAAATCACTCATTTTAAAGACCCAAAAATTCATATGGAGTAACTTTGATTGTATACCTGGTAAGTCAAAAAAGTTTACACGTTTGGCGGGCTGTGGAATAAAGAATATGTAGCCGATATTCAAAACTAAGTTGTTAATCTATCAGACAAAGATTAACTTAGACGAGAAAATTTTGTTAGTTAAAATCACTCATTTTAAAGACCCAAAAATTCATATGGAGTAACTTTGATTGTATACCGGGTAAGTCAAAAAAGTTTACACGTTTGGCGGGCTGTGGAATATGTGACCGATATTCAAAACTAAGATGTTAACCTATCAGACAAAGATTAACTTAGACGAGAAAATTTTGTTAGTTAAAATCACTCATTTTAAAGACCCAAAAATTCATATGGAGTAACTTTGATTGTATACCGGGTAAGTCAAAAAAGTTTACACGTTTGGCGGGCTGTGGAATATGTGACCGATATTCAAAACTAAGATGTTAACCTATCAGACAAAGATTAACTTAGACGAGAAAATTTTGTTAGTTAAAATCACTCATTTTAAAGACCCAAAAATTCATATTGAGTAACTTTGATTGTATACCTGGTAAGTCAAAAAAGTTTACACGTTTGGCGGGCTGTGGAATAAAGAATATGTAGCCGATATTCAAAACTAAGTTGTTAATCTATCAGACAAAGATTAACTTAGACGAGAAAATTTTGTTAGTTAAAATCACTCATTTTAAAGACCCAAAAATTCATATGGAGTAACTTTGATTGTATACCTGGTAAGTCAAAAAAGTTTACACGTTTGGCGGGCTGTGGAATAAAGAATATGTGACCGATATTCAAAACTAAGATGTTAATCTATCAGACAAAGGTTAACTTAGACGAGAAAATTCTTGTTAGGTACAATAACTCATTTCCAAGGCCCAAAATCATTGATATTCATGAGTTATTGAGCCTTACGTCCGCCATTGCCAAAGAACATCGCACGCGGAGCCTCGCTCTGGTATCAGACCATATTATGATCAGACTATCAGAGGTGATCCCCCTTACAGTCATTTGCATCATTGTTATTTCTAAGCAAAAGATTGGATATCGGCTTTTTTTTCAAAGGATACGGACTGGACACAATCTGTCCAGCCATCAACTCAGCTTGCCAAGTATCGTAAGTCTCTCTCGCTTTTTTCCTCCTCTCGTTTTTTCCGCGAAGGAGTCTTGTAGCAAGTCCAAGTTGGCCCAAGCAGATGGAAACGTTTTTCATATTTCTTGTCTGCAATGGGTATGCAATATAGTGTATTGCTTTACAAGCTATGTAAAAGTTCCCCAAATTGACGTAACGCGTTAGGGAGTGTTAGCCAGGCACAGCAGCTTAAATTTTACCAATCGGTCGAACGTATGTGTCATTTGTGATTTGTCAAACAATAGATGTAATCTTTCACTCCCCTTGTACTTCTGTAGCTCTTATGATATTTGAAGTTTTTACAGAGCTAAGTTATCAAAACTGACTATAGACTTCTTTCAAATTGTTAAGACTGATTTATTGTGATGAAGACGTACGATTTATATTGATTTATAATGTTTTACTGAAATGGAAAGCCGTGTCTCTTTAGATTTCTTATTTCAGTGAAATTGAGCCTTGCAAATAGGTGGTAATCACGTGTGAAGATCCTTGGAGCAAGGAATAAAGCATAGTGATAATGTAATGTAGTAGAGAAGCAAATTGATAAATGCATTTTAATTGAAAAATTTGAGAACTAGATAGTAGTAGTTATTATGCTAACAGGCTGTAAATCTCTGCAAGACTTTAATAAATTTATCACAAATTATTAGTGTCCTTATCTTTCAAATGAATTACTCAGAGAGAACAGGTAAGTTGCCATAATTCCAGAGAGATCAGATTTTTAATCATCGGTATTTTCAAAGTTCTATGTTTTTTATATTTCTGCTAGTTTTCAAGTTGTAACATCATAAAATTGCTAGATAGTAAATCATAAAAGCTACGCACTTTTGCTTGCAAAAGATATTTCAGATCTTTATGAAGTGAGATTTTTTTGCAAAATGCGTTGATTATCTTCAATGGATTTAGAATTTATGGTGCTGTCATTGTTTATCAAAGATTTACATGCTATGCCATCTAAAGGATGACAAGCAGTACTTCTCTTCATAAAGCACAAGAACTCTATAATCCTGAAAATGATAATGATGTAAAAATATTCTCTCTCGAATTATGGCAAATTACCTGAAGTCCCATGAAAGCAATTCATTTGAAAGAAAAGGCCGGGTGCGCCAAAATAAACTACACACGTTTGGCAAGCCACAATAGATCGTAAACTGGACCGATTTTGAAGATTTATGACTTAATCTTTAGCAGAAAGCCTGAATTAGACTCTAGGACTTTTTGCAAATTTTTCCGTTTCCAGTTTTTAGTGCTAGAAGCAAGTGTCTTAAAAGATTCGTTTTCGAGAACATTGAAAACGATCAAAAAACGTCGATCAAATTTTAAAAGATTCAACATCAATGAATAAAGAGAAAACGTTTTCAGGGGAATTTGGGGGTTTAGTACGAACTCTCGTACAGCAGATTACAATTGGTCGATTTCTAAATCCTAAATCACCACGAACAAGTTCTCTGTTGGCATTTTGTACTCTTGGCATCTGCTCTCACTGTGGCATTTGTAGTGAGGACCCGGTGACCATGCGTCTTTCCTCGCTGCAAATGCCACAGTAACTTGCATTAACTTGTTGTTTTTAAGTTTTAGATTGATGAAAAAAAGTTCTCTCTTTGTCTATTCATGTCGATTCTTTAGAAAACTTAATCGATGATTTTTAATCGCTTTCAGTGTTTTGAAAACTGACATTTTAGGAAGCTCGCTTCTAGCTCTAAAAACTGGAAATAAAAGAATTTGTAAAATTCCCAGTATCTAATTCAGGCTTTCTGCTAGAGGGCTACAGGGTTTCAAACGTGTACCGGGTGTCCCAAAAAATGTATACAGATTTGGTTGATTCCAGCGATGTGAAGTTAGCTTTAATCAATAGCTAATCACTCTCAAAATTCTCCTCGATAGTTAACTTGAACATAGATGCCTCATTTTTTGGTATTGGTGCTTTGAGAGCAGAGATATCACTCTTGAAAGCTCAAATTTGCGTCCACTTGCAAACCAGACCTTTGGTCTTTTGGCCTAAGCAAATTCCTGAAGCATATCGAAATTAAGAACTGAAATTTCCCAATGGGTGACTGGGGGGTGACTTCTGGAATGCAGAATAACACAAGATCTAATATTGTTCACATTTTATGAAGGCTATCGTTGATTTATACATGTGCCTTGAGAAATTGCTTAGGCCAAAAGGCTAAAGCTCTGGTTTGCAGGAAGATGCAAATTTGAGCTTTCAAGATAAACATGCTTGCTCTCAAAGTACCAATATCAACAAACGAGGTATCTATGTTCAAGTTAACTATCGAAGAGCATTTTTAGGGTGATTAGACATTGATTGAAGCTAAATTCACAGCGCTGTAAGTCAACCAAATGAGTATACATTTTTTTGGACACCTTTTGCACATTTTCTGACTTACTGGGCGGTAGGCAGTTAGTAATTTGGATCGCAGCTACGCTCTTTTTTATAAGAATAATGTTTATAAGAGTAATGTTTATAAGAATATTCAGGCTCAGAATTATCCAATTTTTAAGAATATTATAAGAATATTGCTCAGCCTCAGCTAGCATATTTGTTCCTCATTTTTCAGCCGTTGCCTGTTTTCCGATGTTCATAGTAGAAAATCGCATGACTAACATATCTCGTTTTTCAAAAAGCGTGATTTCTATTCAAGGGTGGCTATTTGCATATCAGATTTGAAAAATAAGAATACTTTAAGAATATATTCAGGCGCAAAACAAAAATTTCATAAAGAACGCCGGTCAACCAGCATCCTTTTCGGTCGCACTTTGCTGAGTACGATGTGGCTGCCGTAGTCGAACGGCAAAATGCGACGCACGCAAAGGATGCTGGTTGACCAGCGTTCTTTAAGAATATCGAGGCTGGATAAAATTTATTGCATTTTTATAAAAAAGAGTGTAAATAAAACATACCCGTCTTGCGTGAATGATGATGAATGGCCAGATCGTTATATGTTAGTTCTCCCAAAAATTAATCAGTGTCCCAAACAATAGCCAGGTTGCAAAAGACACAAAAACACAATTCAGATATATCTTTAATTTTCTCTTTTAGCTAATAAATGAAGCACCAAATTACGTTTACATCTGAGAATTATCTCTTTGATGGACTGGACAGATATGACCAGGCAGATATGGCTATTTCTAGAGTGGCCCAGCTTTAACTCATACAGCGAGAATGAATGAATAATCATTTAAACAATTTTTTTCTCTATCTAAGCACTTTTCTTCGTTTGAATTTTGGATGGATTCAACATCTGCTACCACTTCTCCATCCTTGTTTCATTAGAGGATTTCGAAAATATAGTACTTAAACGACGTATCACTGTCACTTCATCAGCTTTCGCTGTTGTTTCATTAAAGTTACATTAGGGTAGATCGTTTATGTTTGTTCATGGTTTGCTCAAGCGAATACTGTTACAGTAAGAACCAAAATGGAAACCAGTTTTTTCAAAACAGCCTAATTAGTTTCTTTTTAAAAGGTCATTAATCAAGGGCGCCTACCTTGTAGGAAGTGTGTTTATTCCCAGCACTGTAGATGTGGCCCGGATTGGCATGATATAACTTACATTCTAGAACCAAAGAAACGAACAGAAACAAGACACAATCTCCATACGATACGCAATCTTTTCTCGATAACTTTTACAACAACTTCTCACAAGATCTTCTAATCGTCCATGATCAAAAGTTAAAAGTGTCCTCTTCCGGGCTGTATGTCTATAGTTCCTCCAGAAAAAGGGGGCCTTCGCAGAGGTCCTCACATAGATGGTGTCATGTGACCCAGTACAGAGGGTGTCCCAGAATTATACCGTGATCCAGCAGTACACAGCACAGAGTCAGTCTTCTCAAGGTCGAGATGAGGTATGAATAACTTTGTGGTTTCAAATTCCGGTGTTCATGTAATACGAGACCAACTGTTATACGAGCTGGCCACAGGGAATACGACAACGTGATCTTTGATTGGTCTACTAACAGACGTTAGAATTTGAAAATCCTTAAACAGGACTGGGTCACAGGACACCAATTACTCTGTGAACAGTAGTAGGTCACACCTACAGTACAAGGTAGGCGCCCTTGCATTAATCTGGAAACAGACTGAAAGGTTTGTTATCACTATCACATGGTTAAGAAACCTTCAGTGATTTCAACTTGAATCTTTAAAACCCCAGCGCAAACACTATCGAACAGTACGTTCTTGTTACCTCTAAAATTACTCAACCATAGCATGCATACCAAGTATTGTAGATGGAGATTCGTTTTAAATATGAATTTTCTTGGGTTCCTCCTATAGGAAACCATCAAATCAGGCTGAGAGGCTTCGAATATGAAGGCACCATTTCTCAAAAAAATCAGCCTGAGGTTTCTTATCAAGTAATTTCTATTTTGTGGTTTCTACTGTATGAGGCTTTGATAACAACTTTGGCCAATACTTCCTAAACGTCAGTTGTAAAGGGTTTCGAGTAGGAAATGCCACGTGAGTCATTCGAGGGTTTCCAGTCCTTTATTGTTGTACCGGGTGCGCCAAAATAAACTATGCACGTTTGGTAGGCCACAATAAATCGTACACTGGACCGATTTTGAAGATTTATAACTTAATCTTTAGCAGAAAGCCAGAATTAGATTCTAGGACTTTTTGCAAATTTTTCTGTTTTCAGTTTTTAGAGCTAGAAGCGAGTTTCTTAAAATGTTCGTTTTCGAAAACATTGAAAACGATCAAAATACGTCGATCAAAATATTTCCTCTCTTTCTGGGTGGGTCTGGAACCCCCCAGGGTATCATTTCAATGGCTTTTCCTGTTCGAAACTTGAGGGAGGCTAACCTACGAAACCGAGGCTATTATGCAGTATCCAAGAGAATCAAGAGAATCAATGTTTACAAATTGGCTATCACGTGATCATGTTCATGTGAAATAGAATGCATTTGGATCAAGGAATTGAAAGGAACGCACAGCAAGGGTTTCAGTCTTGATACAAGCCCAAAGCATCGCTCATTTCAACTCAATATTATGCTTTTTACTGCAAATTCATAACATCACCACATTAACTAAACTTTAGTGCAATCGTAGAACAATTTCTTTGACACGATGGTGTTCTTTTTTACGGTTTCCAGGAAGGAGGCTGTCACAGATTTTTACACAGTTGGAAGAGAGATAGGACGGTAAGAATTTCTTTTGTATTATTCTCCTGCAGTCGATCGATGCTCCTGTTTTGTGATCAAATAGCATTTCATGAAAGTTAAACTCGAGTTAAACAAGTAGGTATCTGTTTCGTAGCTATAAATTGCCAGACACCTGGACGGACTGTTTATATGGAGAAATTCTGATAAAATATCAAGTCAAATTTTTCAGAGATTAATTTGAGGAATTTAAGAACATTCATTTGCATTCGCAGCATTGCCATTGTGTAGAATTAGAAATGTCTATGCCGATACCAATGAAATACCATCGTTTATTATTTAAATTGCATAGCAAACATAGAATAAAGTGGGAAACTATTTCAATTCAAAATAATGATAAGATTAGGTAGTAGGCCAACGAAAAAGTTTTTAAAACCTCTTGGAATTTGTTCTGATTTTGTGATAGGATAGGTTTTCCACATAACGTGCGAATGATTACCTACGCAATTACCGACCATAGAATGATTTTTGATAAAACTTTCACAATCATTCAATATTATAACCCCCCAACCAAGTTTTATGCGGTTTACAATCTTTAGTTTCGTTCCTCACACGATCTATCTAATCTTGTAGAGGCCTAAAGCCAACTTTTTTGTTTTGTAAAAGTTTCGAACTGTCATCCCCAAATATCTTCGTTTCTTGTTCAGATTCATCAAATGATAAACAATTTCAAACCGAATTACATTCTCAGCTGGGGGTTATCTTGAAAGATAGCAAAGTTCACAAACCAGTGTGCAAAGTGTGCAAACCACATTAACATGAGAATTAATTTCAAGTTAATTTTTTACCCAGAAAAGGTGATACTGGATGAACCCTGTTTTCCCAGCTCATAGAATGGGGATGGACAAGGGGGGGGGGGGCTTGAAAGATATCTGAAATTGGAGGAAGATGCCTGCACTAAAGCCTTCGTGATTTACCACAGCTGGAAACAAACAGGGGATTTCCAAATTTTGATGCAATTTTCATCAAAAACCTCCTCCACCCTTTCATTTATCACATGCATCTTGCACAAGCTTAAGTGTTTTCTCTCAAGGATCCTGAGAAAAATCTGCAGGACCTCGCTGACAGCACAAATTCACTCAAGTTAACTTTGTGATTACCACACAAGCGAGTGCCAAATCAGCCAATTACTATCTTTTGAAGTGAAGATCTATGCACAAAGTGAGGAAAGATTCAATTGTGTAATCAAAAACAAGAAAAGATTCAACAAGTGGGGGAAACTGAAATTATGATATTATGTGAGACATTTTGAATCTCATTCAGCAGAATTGTTGTATTTCACCCATCACAAACCAGACCAAATTTACTTTAATGTGGAACAGTTCCCTGTGCACCAGTCTGCAGAGTTAGGCAGCTGCACGCACAAGATTTTTTCCAAAATTTTGTGTGCATGCCAATTTTGAACGAGGTCTTTTGTTCATTGCTTTGAAAAAAAAGAATCAAAGTCCTTGCACGCAAGCACACCACTGCTTTGTTGGTCTGCAAGTGTGAGATCTCGTCGAGAACTGCCATCAGACTGGCCTGTGCAATTTTGCAAAAACTGGCCTATTGTTTTCACATAAAGAATCTTTCACAAATTCTCCATGCAGAAATAAAACTTCACAGTCTGGATCACAACATAAAATACAAAGATTGCTAGAAATTTGTTCAAGGTTTGAAGTGATTGCCATGAATGATCTCAAATCTACATTTTCTACTGCTCTTGTTAATGCTCATTGGAATCCATTTCACAAGGTCTTAGGATATTTAAATCTTAATCTCAGAAATTGAGATGCTGTCTGGAAAACGACCAGCTGTAAGATGATCACAAGAATAGCAATCAAGCTGTCAGCAATCTGTTCTCTGTTCACAGTCACATGCCCCTCCCAACAACTTTTACATAAAAATGAAGCCAATGCTTTTATGCCCCTTTCAATGCTGGAGGCTAGATGTATTTTATTTTGAGAATCTTTTCCATAGAGATCTTGAAGATTCCACAAGGCTCTGATGTAGCACCCCTCCCTCCATCCAACATATTGTATGTCCATGCGTAGGCTGAAGATTTTATGTCTCAGCAATTGATAGACAACTGGAGCTTGGTTTCGTTTCAATCAACCCCAGAAGTTATATAGCCTATGTTGTTTTCCAGAAAGCTCTCCAAAACCAAGAAATCATTTCTCAAGCCTGCAAAACCACTATAATTGTGTTTCACTTTTTCTAATTGTGTCTGAGCTCATGAAATTCAGCACAATAAATTTTCAGTTCACATCTGTCAGTATGGTTTGAGCTAAAGGATTTGGAATGTTAAGCTTTGAGCATTTCTTTTCAAAGTCTTTTGGAGCTTTGTTTTTAGTTAGGTTAGGTTGATACTGTGATCTAGCAAACTTGATCCACCCAAGTACAAAGATTGATGAACATGCATAATTTGCTGTTTAATTTTTCTTTAATTAATGCTATCAGCAAAAATACAGGGAGGAGGAAAAAAGGAGCTTTGTAAGGAACAAGGCCAGATGAAAAGCATTTTATTTCACAACAGGATTTTAATCATTCTTAAATGATTCTTTGTTGTTTGAGAGTTAAATAATCAAATTTGACTTGTTCTTTTCAGTGGAGCAACATCTGTTGTGAAAGAAGTTGTGCAAAAGGGAACCAAACAAAGATATGCTATGAAGGTGATTGAGAAAAATGTGAGTTGTTAATTTTCATATTGTTTGTTATTTGATTGTATTTTTGCTCAGTACCTGCTTGGAAGATTTGATGTTAACTGTTTTAAGTTCAATGTTGATTTTGACTTTAGCAACACCTGTATAAACAATGTCTTTAGCTTATTTAGCTCATTTGTGGATTTGTGTATTGAGATATAAGATCATCATCAGTCAGGTAACAATCAAATTCAAGCTAAAAATGGTCAGCTGCTAAGTTGAGGCCTGGGGCAATCAACAGAAAAAAGTGGAACAGGCTTAAAGGCATCTGAGTCCATGTAAGTAGACTGTAACACTATCCTGAATTCCTGCTGACAAACTGCTGATGGCCCTTTGTTATCGCACAATAGAGCAACAACAATAGTAGTGAGGAACAAAGACATTTTAATCCTTGCATTATCCTCAGGAATTTCTTCTGTTCTATTTCAATAGTGACGAAATGACAGCTTTTGTTTGATGATTGAAAATAAATTGATATTGGTCATGCTAGTCATGTGATTTCATGCCTTTAAGAAGAAAAAAAAGCATCAAACCTATTATCTTTTTTGTTTAAAACGATGATCACTGAAAACAATTCTACAAATATAGTTGTCTTCAATCACTTTTAAATCAATCTGAGTTCCCTTTAAAATGACTAGTTGCCTGATGTATTCATATGTTTCATGCAAGCAACCATCAAAATTTTAGGGGTAAGTGAAATATGATGATCTTCAATAAAGGTCCTATCCAGAATCAATTCTTTTTCCTGATGTAAAATTTTAGATCAAAATGTTGCAATTTATTGCAAAATCTAGAATCGGTATTGAAGAATTTTCCCCATTCAACATACTGGTAATCTCACATTGTTATTTTGGATTTTACTGGCTCCATGTGTGAGCAGTCTTGCTATTGTGGACCACCCTATAATGACCATGTTTTCATTGGAAGCTATAGGTCTTCAGAGCATCCCATTATACAATAAAGCTAGACATTTAGCATTTGTAGTTAGAAATTAAAGTGAATGAACGGAGCTAAGAGGAGGTCATCTATAAATAGGGCATTGAAAACTCCTACGCATGTTATTGTTCCTCTTGCTAAACAATATCCATGGTCGTCTCGAAATCATCAAATACAATAGGCTAATAATAGAATACCCAGACTCCTTCCGCGCGGGGCTTTTATCTCCGTTGATTCTCTTTAAGGTCACGTATTTGAATGATGGCTAGCACGAGTTGTCATTTCAAAGCTTATGAGCCAAGTTTATCTGACATTGAAATTTCCCAATTTTTCCATCGTGGTCTAAGCATTGTCCACAAAATCATCTTTTGTCATCTTTTTACTTATTTTGCATCATCATAAGCAAATTTATGCATCGATGCTCTTATGAAAAATGTGGAAAACTGAGCAATATTTGAAGATGTAAAAAGAATCTATGGCATCTTTGGCCCGTTTTACCAGAAAATTGTGTAATGTTTGTTATTCTAGTGTTTGCACAAGCATTTTAGTTTCTATTCAGCTGTAAAGAAGCTGTAGCTGCCCTATAGATTCCACTAACATTCATGAAATAATAACAACGGGAAATTACGTCTAAGAAATCAGGAAATCAATGTCATCTTTTCCTACGACCATCAGAAGCCTTCCATTCCTTTTCTGACACTCTGCATACTGATGCCCCAGATGCCGTTACAAATCATGAAATGACAGCAAGGGAAGTTAGCTCAGAAATCGATGTCCTGTTTTCCTACAACAGGTAAAAAACACTGCATACTGAAAAAGATAGAGCCCTTCGTAACCACCGTTGTTTATGAGCAGTCCCCGCCAATCAAAAAGTCAAGAACATTTGGATGAGTCATATCGTTTTTCTACCGAAAGATTATGCTCCAAGGAAAGTCCAACAAGAAGTTCGCCTTTTTGGTCAAAATAGTAACAGTTGAACCATGCCGGGCACCGCCGGGCATTCTGCATGGTATTGTAAGAAGACAGTTAGGACACATGGGCAATGCCCAAACCGAAGCTGTATTATATACAGCAAGTCCCCGCATATAGGAAACAGACATATAAGAAACTGCAGCATGCCAGCGCAGAGAATATTTTCTCCTTTTTAAGAATTAGGCAGCCTGAGGTTTTCCAATTTCTTATAAATGATGCGAAGTTGACAAAATACTCAACTACACTATGCCGTTTTTCTGTGTCGCTTCAGTACTAAACTTTTTAAAATCTGCTCAACGTCTAGATATGCAGTATTTAATATTTGGTTCATCCATAATCATTTCTTGGGGCATTTTTGTTTACTATGCAGCATGATCCTTGAATTTGAATATTTTTTCTTTTACAAGAAAGCATTACGTAAAAGAAAGTTTCTTTGTGGACATATAAGAAATCTGCCAGCCTTTCTTGAAAATGTGTTCTTGCAAATAAGAAACCAGATAGCGTGATTTGAAAATTTGAGTTTCTTATATGCGGGGACTTACTGTATTTACAGTACAGGAACAAATGCAATATCACCCCAACGGACTATTATGAAAGTAGCTCCAAGCGTATTATTTTCAAGCTCGCCCTTTTCGTAAAAATTAAGATTCGAATCATGCCGGGCATTCTGCGCGGTTTTTTAAAGAAGACCTTGCTTCTAAAAACTGTGTTGCGCAGTTGAAATGATAAATTTAAGACCGCTGTCAGTAGGATTCACCAATTCCAGTCTTGAGAAGGAGTGGCTTTCAAGAAAGACCAGAGATCACTTGTGGAAATTTAATTAAGAAGAACTGTGGGTCATTTATTATACTTGGGTTTAAAGGCCTCTGGTATCTCCATGGACTTAAGTACACAGGGTCGAGACATACTAAGAATAAGAAAAGCCACAAAGTCGCACCGGATTGTTATTTTGTGTCATAAAAGAAAGAATTAAGTTACATTGTATATCGAACCACTTTTGACGTAGAAAACATGTTTGTCCATCTTGTATCTCTAATTATTTAAATCAATGGAGTTCAGAGTTCTTATAAATCACAGTTTATTGTAAAGAAGCGGTGTTGCATTGAATTCGCTTGGCTCCATGGCAGAGGCACTAACGTAAATAGAATATCCCAGTATGGTGTGTGGTTGCCAACTTCGCATCTACCCACTCCCCTATGGCTGTTTTCTGAGGCTTTTCTTGGGTACCAGAGCCTAATTGTAAGAGAGAAGGAAAGAGACGAAGGACAAGGACTGCTCCTTCCTCGCTTTCCTTTTCTGTTGAATTTAGGCTCTGGTACCCCTCTGATGCCCAACCCATGGTAACGGAGACTCTGATAGATGGGAGTTTCGAGAGCAAAGAAGCATGACCTAAAGTCCTAAACAATGCCTGGACCAAATGAAAAAGACAAGAAAATGTGGGAACTAGGGAATTGTTGAAAAGGTTTATTTTGTCACCATAACTATGGTCAAGGTCTCATTTCTTGATTTCTGTTATCATCATTCTCCAAGGTTCTATCCTTGCGATACTCCTTATTTCTGAAGCCTTCTAGTAGAGAGCCTCGGTTAAAGACCCATTGTAATCCAGTATACTTTGTGGGAAACAAGGACATATTTTTAATACAATAGCATCAGTTGCTTTTGATTGACACTGCAATTCAAAGCGATTAGCGATTGTAGACAAAGGAAATTCTCTCAACCGGTAGTTCAAAACAAATAAGGCCGCAAAAGTTGCCCTGAAATCAGTAGGGCAAACTCTCGCATTGTGCACGCGAAAGGTGATTTTTAAGAGAAGTATTGTGCTTATAGCGAAAGAAGAAGGGTAAATCTTAAGATCTGTCGGGCGAATTTTACTTTTTGATTCAGAAGCTGAGCAGAAGGCATTGCAATTCTCGCATATTTAGGGCCTAAATGAAACGATTACCACACAGCTCTGGAATCGAATAATGTTTTGATGTTTTGATTTATCCCTCTTCTTTCGTTATTAGCACATAATTTCTCTTAAAAAAAACACCTTTCGCGTGCACAAGGCGAGAGTTTGCCCTACTGGTTTCAGGGCAACTGTCAAGCCTTGTTTATTTTTAATTATTGGTCGAGAGAATTTACTTTGTCTACAATCGCTAATCGCTTTGAATTGAGATGTCCATCAAAGGCAACTGATGCTATTTCATTACAAAATCTGCCCTTGTTCTTTGTGGGCCAAATGACGAGCAGGACGCAAAGAACGTTGGCCAAAAATGACTTTCAGATAATACGAAAATTGACTTTGGCGCCGGAAAGGATCTTGGTTAGCAATGGGTCTTTGGCGCCCCAGCTTGCTAGACTCACGAGATAGTCCCAGTTATCACAACAACAACAACGACAACAACAACACCATTTTTTCTCTCAAACTGGCATCATTTTCTGCTCAAACTCAAACTGTTGTTTGAGCGTCCATCAGTCTATCAATAGCAATAACTACGAACTCGTCTCGTAACCAATCTACCAACCAGCTAGCTGGACAGTTGTCATTCTCCCCAACGCCTTCAACAGTACTGTACTCGTGTTCAAAATGATTTCAATGATTGTGGAATTACAAGTGAGGCGATCAAATGAATCTTAGAGTTGTTTTCCTTGATTACTTCTTGTGGATCATATATCATCACATGAGTTGTTTAATTTCCTCAAATTAGATGTGACGTGAGATTTGCGATAACGCAATGTTACTGATGCAAAACACTTTGATCAGTTTTATTCGCGGGCCTTTTCACGTCTAACTTGAGACAGACTTTAATTGATCTTGTTCTACGGTACGGGTGTCCCAAAACCATTTATGTTATGATTTTGTCATCTAAAGCATTACCAAGCTCGCGAATATGCAATCTAATACTATTTCGCAACAAACATTTGGAGTTATGCCGACTAACAAAATAGAACAAAATCCATGTCCCAAATTTCTGTTTTTGGGACACCCCATAAATGATTCCGCTAAAGACATTCATCTTAATTTGACATCAAAACTGGTCATGCTAGGTTATATTTTGTGTTTTATATGTTTCTGAACAGACATTAAAGCGAAAGATCTTGCATCTCATCTGTTTCTAAACAAATACAGACATTAACCGACAGGCCTTGTGCTTTACGATATCCTTCTTATTAACTGTGTTACATACTGGTTGCTATGTGACGTTTCACCGACATGTTTTGATATCGATTAATTGTACTCCATTCGAAGATCTTAACCTGGTAAATGAGATTGCGGTGGCCTTATCCATGTTACCATCAGCGACAGGGCCATGTCAACTGTCGAATTTCGTTCATCGTTCGACTCTACATCATACACCTATTCCTTTTTATGAGAAACCGCCAATAAGAAACTCACCCCTTGAAGGTGAATGTGAAGTTGCATTTTTCAGCGCCAAGCGCTGGGGTCCCAGAAATAGAGCAGACCTAATCGAGTCCGCGACCCCTTGTCATGATGCTCAAGTGGTGGGGCTCTACCGGGTATCGAACCCATTCCGCCTGACTGTTCTGGCTGCAGAGTCAGAGGATTACACCACTGTGCCACAACACCTTAATTGGATCGCTAAAATACTAGGAAACGTGTGGACTGGTGAAAAATCAGTCAAGAAACTTGCTATGTTAATCGCGTTCGCTGCGTTCGCGTATTTATCTGAAAACGGAGCAATGTGAACAGTCGGCGGTGTTATGAATATAAATGAAAACGGAGCAGTTTGAATGAAGCCTAGCCTAAATCAGTTGCTTATTAACATGTCTCGTGATCATGCCGAGGTTGCTGTTATTGATTGTAGACATAAAAGCATAATAGACAATACAGGCATTACTGGGAATCATTTCCATTCACTTTACCGCCTATTGATCAATGCTAGCTCTGTATAATCCAAAGGTTATTCGAATGTGGGATTACCAGCTTTACGACTAATACCAGGCATATACGTTTACGTAATGAGTAATATTTGTTTTAAAAGAAGGACCCAAGTGGAGTGTGAAAACATATTGTACTTCACTGTGATTCTGAGTAACAAGGCCATATTTTGTAAGACAATAGCATGAGTTGCTTTTGATTGACACCGCAATTCAAAGCGATTATGGATTGCAGACAAAGGAAATTCTCTAAGTTTCTCTGAAACTGTGCATTCCAAAAATTGTTTTCAAGGGAAAACATGTGCATAGATCGAAAGAAGTAGGATATATCTACATATCTGCCTTGGGCACTTCATATCTTTGGTTCAAAAGCCGATTGGGAAGCGATGCAATTCTCTTCTTTTTTGGGTGTAATTAAAACACTTACTGCTCAACTTCTGAACCAAAGAAATTAAATGCCCGAGGTAGATGTGTAGATATATCCTTCTTCTCTTGATATACGCCCATGTTTTCTGTTAAAAACAATTTTTGGAATGCACAACGAGTGCGCTAGCTACTTGGGTTTCAGAGCAACTTTTGCGGCTTTGTTTGTTTTGAATTTATTGTTGAGAGAATTCACTTTTTCTGCAGTCGCTAACCGCTTTGAATTCAGGTGTGAATAAAAGCAACTCATGTTATTGTGTTACAAAATCTGTTCTTGTTATTCTGAGTATGAGAAGTTTGGATGCAAAACATGTTCGTTCGTTTTCCCGGGTAAGCGCAGGGAAACCAGGAAATAATTGTTGCTAAAATTAAAATTGTCTTACTTTGTCCCCTGTGCTTGCTCTGTGTCATTTTTTGTATCTTAGCCGCCTTCTCTTGTGGGGTAAGTAAGCACAATCCCCGCTTTAATCCCTGTTTGAGAAGCCACTGATTCCTGTATATCAAGGCAATTGTATTCGCAAATGTATTACCTAATAATGGAAATGCTCAAATGAATTTTAAACTATACCTGACTGAAATTGGCCTCCGTTCGGAAATCCAAGGGCGGGCATGTAACACAGGGAAGGATGGTCCTACCTTTGTCTGAAAACCGGTAGTTCGTGAAAATGTTTTGCACCACCTTTGTCCCAAAAACTGGTCTTTTTGATGGCAAATTTCCGTTGCTATTTTCTTCTATTTGAAGGAAAATTTTTAACATAACTGACGATGTTTGTCCCCAAAACCGGTAGTTTCGACCTATTACTGTTTTCCATAGTAAGTAGTAATTATAGATATGAAAGTACAAGTGTCCCAAAACCGGTTGCCGGACAATGGTAGGACCGCTTCGGTGAAAAATTTGAAATTCTGGCCTTTTTTCGGACATTTGCCGGACAAAGGTAGAACCGCTTTGGTGAAAAATTGTAATTTCTGGTCTTTTTCCCGTAAATTTGGCGGACAAAGGTAGAACCGCTGATGTGAAAAATTTGAAATACTAGTCTTTTCTGCCCAAATTTGGCGGACAAAGGGAGAACCAGCTTGCAGGTAAACTTCAGGATTTTGATTAGATAGGAGGTTGGAAAACTAGATTTTTGTGACAAAGTGGTGGAAGAGGAAGAATGATATTAAAATTTCACCTTTGTCCCAAAAACTGGTTGTTTTGGGCACGAAAGTCGTACTATTTGATAAAAGCACCTGTTATTTTTTCTAATTCCTCTGGACAAACATGGGGTCAAATATTTTACAGTACTTGCCCGCCCCTGGAAATCATTAGAGATTTTCTCAAGAAATCTCATGATTTCAAATTGAAGAAGCTCATGATTTACCACACGGAAATTTGTACGTTTTTTACTGTATCACAGATAAAAACAACCAAACTGCAACGAAATATAAATATTCTGTGGCTGCCATAGCTGGGAAGGATATGATGTCATCCAGTTCCAACTACAGCAGCCACTTACATCAATGAAAAATATGAATCAAATTTAAGAAAAGAACAACTTGGACATCTCAGAAAGGAGGACTCCCTGATGTAAATCGTATAAATTTCTAAAAGGCTAGTTCTTCAGGAAGTATGTTCACTTCTAACATTAGTCCATCTCTAAGTAATTCTTAAATGAAACTGCTTTCTCTTACTCGTTACACTTGAAATGGCATTTTTCTTTTGTATATAAATCTTCGTGCACTTTGAATCATAACAGTATAGTGACACTGTTACCATGTAAACTTGACTGGGGGGGTGGCTGAGAATGTTTTCTACAATGTTGGAAGGGGCACCAACATTTCCAGGAAGATCAGAAGGGGGTTACGAACTTCTATCAAATATTGTAAATGTCTTCCACCCCCTCCCCAGCAAATGTTTATGACCTGTCTCTTATGATTTGGTAAACTTTCACTGAACCATCTTGTCCTGTGGGCAGTGACCCGGCCTAAAAGGGCAATTAATAAATGCACTACCCAGCCAAAGACTCACTGGAACAGATAATCACGAGCAGTAAGGAACATACAGTAAATTTCATGTTCAAACCTCACAGTATCGAATGCAACAAAAAAGTACCTCCGTTTAAAAGTCACCAAAACTCGATTATCAAACCAATCATAAAATTTTCTTTTTAACTTGTTTTGTCAATGATCCAAATATATTTATCGATGATAAAACCTTTGTTTTTCGTTAAGGGTTTAAATGACAGGTTGACAAACTGAGACAGACCACAAGCTTGCGCAACAGCCAAATTTTCGAGATTTTTCATTATCTTGCAAGTCTCTATTGATAGTTTGTGTTTCTTTCTGACATTTAATTGTCAGTATTTTTGCAGTATGCTTCCATTCCAGGTGGCCCTAAAAGAGCTAAATTTTCTTAAGACCAACCTCAAGATCAATTGTAACTGTGAAAATAATTTGTTCCTTGACCTACTTGCCAAAAAGCGAGAAATTGAAAGATCGGCCATGAAATCAAATTTTTGTGATTCTTCCAACAGGAGCACTTTTTTGGGACACCTGGTACATGCTAGATAAATGCATTTCTCCATGAAAATATTATCGAAATAAGACCATCGTTTATACCCATTCCCTTGTCTTGAAGTTCTGTTGAAATGTTTGGCTAGTACAATTGAAACCATTTCGTGAACAACTTATTCTAGAATTTTTACCAAACCTTCTAGAGGAGAAAAATTGACATTCCCAACCTTTAAACTATTGAAAAATGATTTAGCCAACCGAAACCCATCCCCCCCCCCAGCCCAAGACATAAATCAGGAATGGGCCATGGGACCACTGCTGGGGGTGACAGGTCAAATGGAAGCTATATTGCAACAACTTTACCTTTCCAGATTCTCTTTTCGGAGTTAATTAAACGAGGGCTCGTAGCCAGATTTATTTATTGCAAGCTAGAAATGCTTACAGAATATCTATCTCTCGGTTAGTAACTTCCGTCTATAAACAAATGATATTTACATATTGATTTTTCATTATTTACTTTACCTTGCACTGTTCCTTTTAGTACCATTTGTCGGCAAGAGCGCTTCGTCTTTCAGCCATATTTTCTCCAACCGCCATTAAAAACGCAAAAAGAAGATTGATGCAGCTTGCAGCTTCCTTGTTTTGACTAGGCCCAAAGCAAACCGAAAAATGATTTTGATTCTTCGAGGGATTTGTAGTGTGGTGCCTTTTAGTTACTCGTAAACAATGGCAGCTGTTGTATCAGGACTTAGGCCGATCGAACATGCTTAGTTTGTAGGCACATGGCCCTGCAGGCTTAGGCCAACTTAGATAATGATTTTAGATCGAATACAGTACAAGAAGCTTAGAGCTACAGTCGATTTTGAAGCTAGTCGGTGACTATAGACTGAAATTGATCTCGACTGCAAGCTGTTTGCAGGAGCTGGCAAAGCCCTAGTTCCTGATAGCATATGGAGAGCATGTGAAGTTGATCTCAGGGGAATTGTTGTCTTAACTAAAGCTCTTAGCGTGGTTAATTATAAGCAGAGGAGAAACCTCCAAAAGACGGAAATTAAGCAGTAGGCGTGCAGTAAGTCAATTTTGCCTTGATTGCCAACAGTCTGTGAGCAATATGGACTTATCCAGACGGGGCGGGAAAAATGCCAGCTGGGAAAAGAGGCTAGCTTTATGGTGGCTGCATTGCATAATGATGTCCTCTGCTCAACGAGCAGTTGGCTGTCGTGGGTGACAGAATTTACACGTATTTTTTATAAGAAACTGCTTGTAAGAAACTCTCTCTCGTATCACCAAAATACTTAGAAACTCCAGTACTGGCAAAATAACACGTAAGAAACCATTTAGTTTGATAAAAGAAATCCTTCATATATTCTTACTTTATTTTCACTTGTTTCCTGTATCATATTACTCGGAACGTACTTGAGTGATGCCTAAGCTTTGGAAAGGCTTAAAAAAACCTTGTTTGAAATGCTCACAAGAGTACATGTAGTGTACATACGAAGATCGCTATGGAACCTTTAAGAGAGCCTCATACGAAACTCTGATTATTCAAAATCTGATAATTTTAAGATACTTTCAATACTGGTCCAAATTCATAGTTTCTTATGACAAAAATACGTGTCAATTAAATTCGACATAAAAATGATTTTTAAATCACCTACCGTTTCAAATAGATAAAGCGGCAGGAGTTCACCAGCTCTGTCGTATCAAATGGCAGAAAAACGACTTGATTTAAACATCATATTTCTGCCGCGTTTACTTAATCAATTCTAGGCCATGATGCACGATTTCTACGTGCGATCAGCCACTGCGCTTGTTTATTGTGGAAATTACCATTTTAACCATTTTAATGTCAATCCGACACGGCAAGGCAGATTCTGCCGTTTTTAATACAGTTCGATTTGACACGGCAAAAAAAACGATATTTATACTAGGCATCAAGCTTATACTATTTTGCAATGCATCCCAATTCAATCAAATCTGATTAAAGCTAGCTTAGACAAGTCAAGAAGAACTATAAAGTCTATCGTTTACATCTTTTTACAGTATAAATGTACCCCGTTATGTTACAGGGTGCCCCGTGGCCGCATTTTTTAAGGATTTTTGAGTGGTGGGGCATTTGTCAAAAAGGGCCGACGCTCACCACCAGAAACTGTACAAGGTTTATAAGACAGGTGCTTCAGATGTTGATATACGCTAAAAAATCCAGGTATTGATGCAAGGGCTAGATGGGTTGTTTCAAACCTGTATCTTGAAGGCATCTTTTTGGTTAAGATGTGTTCTTACCAAGGACATTAGCTCAGCAGCGTGACCGTTTACTTCTTTGAATTGTCAAATTCTCCAGTTTATAACTTGTCTTTTGAAGCTAACGTTTGTTTACTTGGAAGTACTGCTGTCGGTGTTGACAAGGAAAGGAGTGAAATTTAGTGTTTGTGATCAAAGCAGCTTAGAACAAGCAGCATTTTGAATGCTTTCAAAGGCCCGTTGCAAACTCATATTTGTATAAAATCATAAAGCCGAATGGATGGGTTTTTATCCCTATTTCGCTGATTATTGAAAAACTTGTGTGGTCTTCCTGACTGGCTGAGTTCAAATAGTTGCACCGATTTCAGACTAAATCTTAAACAATACTGTAAGCTCTCTTTAGCGAGTTGTTTTTCATTCAATTAAAACATTTACTAGAACAAATTACTTAAGATACTACATATGAATTATTCTACTTCACAACAAGGAAGATGCGATGTCAAGGGGAGCAAAAAATATTGACCACCCCTGGCCTCCACGTTCTGTTAAGCCCCCTCTCTAATAAGCCTTCCTCTTCTAAGCCAAAAAAGTTGTAAGCAAGCCTTCCTCTCTATGAAGCCCCCCCCCCTTATTTAGATAAGTGTGAGAAGTTGAGAAATTACTGAAGAGTATCCATTTATTTAGCTAGAATCTGTTTCAATGTTGATTTTAATGTAGTTTGGGATGAAATCCGCGTTGAATTTGTGTTCTGACCCGTAAAATTGCATGTCGATTCCACAGAATTTTGAGGAAAAGCCTTAAATATCCCCTTTACAGTCTTTTCAATTTCCTTTGTGAGTAAGCCCACCTCCCTCTGTTAAGCCCCCCTCGGTAGTCTCCAAAATTAGATTGGACTTGCCCAAGTCGTCTCGTAAGGAAGAAAGAGACTCTTTCTTCCTTCAAGACGACTTGGGCAAGTCCAAATTAGAGGAGCCCCCCCCCCCAAAGGCTTAATATAGCTTTTACGGTAGTTTAATTTTTAAACATTATTTCAACTTTTGTGTCACTTTTTTCAGATTTATCAACTATTTCATGAGCGTTTGGGCACAAACATCTTTTCTCACGAGCTTCACTCATTGTGGAAATTTTTCAAAACTGACACATAAATTACGAAACTTTTAATGTTTCAGGATCTTGAGACAGTGGTTGTACCTCACAAGCGATCCCTTTTGTAAGTTTCTGATAAATCAAACATTTGGAGAAAAATTCAGGCCAATCACTAAAAGTAAACAACATATATAAGATGCAAATATCAAAAAGAAAGAGGCGGGGAATTTGAGTTGCCTTCGCAAATCGTAGGATCTCGTTTACGTCATACAGATTATACCGAACATGTTTTAATTATTTGTTGGACTAAGAGAAAGTTCAAAGTGGCCCATAAGAGAATGCATTCGTAAAATGAACTTTGAACCTTACTCACGGTGCAGAAAATGGTGAAGCTCTGGCAATAAGTTTTGTGAACAAGGGACTCGTTATTGGGCGGCCCCCAAGATTTAATTTTCCCATACGCTTGTGCCTACAATGAAAGAATTTACCAGATTGATAAAAAGTTTCTTTACCTTCTTCGTAGATCAAGCTAAAGGAAATATTCGAGTCAGAAACGCAATTATTTCTCGTCTTGGAATTGGTAACAGGGGGAGAATTGTTTGACAGGTGAGGTTGATATTCTCAAAGTTTGTTTTAACTTCACATATAATAGCACAGGGCCACAGGGCTGTTCTTCCGGGTGAGTAAAAAAATGATTCCCATTTGAAATGCTCTCTGGATATCAAGGTGATAATATTGACAAATATGAAAAAACTGTTGGATATAACCTTAAAACGCATCGATTCAAAATCCTCATCAGTATGAAACTTTACAGGGCAGCCGAGAATCTATGGCGATTACATTGGCTAAATGTTTTGCACCTAAAAATTTACATGATACATGATAATACTATATAGTGTACCATTGAAACAGAGTCAATTAAGACTCTGATCGAAGAGGATGCAACGACATAAGAAAACAGGATCTTTTGCGCATTTATTTCTCTTCCAGTGCTAACAATATATTAACTTAATATTTACAATGTGGTAACATTTACAATATAGTATAATATTTACAACATTAGAAATATTAAGAAAGCCTTCCTTGAAAGTCTTCCATGAAGTGCTCACGTTCCGAGGAATGATTTTTCATTGGCTCGATGCGGGTGCAGACGTTCTTGTTTCTCAATATTAATATCTCTAAAAGCATATACTTAATCTTTGATGTTATGCGGTCGTTATCTCTTAAAATGTGGCTGAAACGTTTTGACGCAGGGAGCAAACAAAATTTAGAGCTGATAGGAATGATAAAATCAGTGAATACAGTCACAAAAACATTTGACTTACAGTAAAAGAAGAGACAGCATTTGGTTTGGAGATAAGCAGGATGCTCTCATTTGCCAATTTAAGGAAGTTCAGCCGCATTGCAGTTTTATATTTCGGGCCTAACACTCATCGCATGAGTCCCTTGTTTCCCTGTGTTTTTTTACTGGTTTATGTTAGGTCGCTTCGATCATCAGCAACTCATAATATTACTCTGAAAAACTTGAACCTATTTAGGCCCTCGCTCACACTGAATTGTTATGGCAATCACAGGTAGTGAGTATCATGGATGATGGTGTTAATTAGAATCACAGAAGATTTTAGATATCTTTGTTTTTTCGTTGTGTTTCCTGTCCACACTGCACTCCAATTCTAACTGTATTGTCTAGGTCAGTCAATCCCCAATACCTTGCTCTTTCATTGTGTTTCCTTTCCAAACTGCACTCCGATCCAAACTTTGCTGCCTAGGCCTGTCCTTCCTTCTTCCTCGCGGCTGTCCGTTTGGTACTAGGTCGGGTTTGACATTCTGTTGTATTGGGGAAGGACAGACCTAGGCAGCAAAGTTTGGATCAGAGTGCAATTTGGAAAGGAAACGTTATGAAAAAAACAAGGTATTGGGAATTGATTGGCCTAGACAGTAAAGTTTGAATTGGTGTGCAGTTTGGACAGGAAACACAACGGAAAAACAACGGTATTTCAAACCTTCTGTGATTCTAATTAACACCATGATCCATGATCCATGATACTTGATGCACCTGTGTGGCAATCTGCTCACAAGATTCAACGAATCCTAACGTGATTCAAGCTTCAATCGACAGTATGAACTTTACAATACTGATGTGTTGTAATATTTCAACGTTAAAGGCAGTCTGTCATGTATCTGATTGGCCGAACAAAGTCAGGGCTCAACACAACAGATGTCTTTGTGAATCTGTGCATTTGGAATAAAGGAAGGCTGATTGTTATCACTTTCCACGGTCGTAGAAGGTTATTTCAATTATTTGTATTCTCCTTATCACCCAATTAGATGTGTGACAGACTGCCTTTGACTGTGTGCTGAATGGGTTTGTTGCTGCATTTTGTTTCTGCGAAGTGATAGCTGAAAGTTTACCACAAGGATACAATGGATTTCGGTAATCGTTCTTGTCCGGGTAGACTGCTTACAATTCGTCGTAAATTTCGCTCTCGTTTTCTAATTTTGATCTGAACCTTTTCGCTCGAGCAATTCAATTCAATAAATAAATAAATAAATAAATAGGTAAAACCATTCAGTTCAATGGATAAGCCGGGCCGATATCGTTTATCAGCTATTTTCTCAAACATTTTCACAAGAGCTGAATTCACGTGGATGGGTCACGTGATGAATTTCGTCATCTCTCCCTTTTCACGAATAAATGCTCAGAGAGTAGCGGTCGCAATCTTCGCTCTACCGAAATAAACAATTTGCAGATACCTCTGCTAAGAACATGCACAGGTCAAAAGCATTTTCTTATCGAGGAGCAAAATTATGGAATGAGCTGAACACGGAAGCTAAACTGGCGCCGTCCCTAGCTACCTTTAAAAAATCCATATACATTTTATTTTTCTATTTACTTTTGTTATGCTCGAAATCATATAATATATAAGCTATATCTAAATATTGTACATATTGTAATTTTCTTTTAGTTTAGGCTTTGCTGTTTTTGCACAGGTCAATTTGTAAAACAGTTATGTATATTATTGAAATTAGTCACCTGTATAAATATTTAAAAATGAAATGAAAGAAAATGATCACTACTGCACTGATCAAGGTCACTGCAAGCTTTGTTGTTTTCAAGTATCTTTACTTTCGCCTCTTAATTAGTAAAGAAATACTCAGCTTTCTTTCATTCTTATCCATAGGATCGTAGAGAGGCAATACTACAACGAAAAAGATGCTGCAGATGCTGTTCGACAAATTTGCGAAGCTGTTGCAGTAATTTGATTTCATTATCTGATTTAGGAAGCGGTTAAACTTGGGGTCCCATCCCTGGATGCGGCATGCATGGTGGGCTGAAGTTAGCTCCAGAAAGTATTCCAGCCCACATGGAATTCATTCATTTCATTCATTTTTATTTATTTAGGCACGGTAGCCCCGTCAATCCATATGGACTGCTTTTCAGGGGGCCGTGGCAGAACATTTACTAATTTAAAAGATCACTATATAATAGTTAACAAAAAATAATGGAATTCTCGTTGAGGCTAGTTTTTGATTCTTCTCTTAAAAGTGGTAAGGGAGGGTGCCTGTTTAGCATCAGGTTCAAGTTGATTCCAAAGCTTAGGGCCACGAAAAGATATAGCCCTTTGCCCATTGTTAGTTTTTCGTAATGGTAGCGAGAGATCAGTATCGGTGTTTCTCAGTTTTCTGACTAAATTACTGAAAAAGATAGCACAAAAGATAAACATGCGCCACTTACCGGGTGACCCAAACAAAAACATGACGAACTAGAGAAAGCAAATGTTATGAACACAAACAAGGTATCATCATGTAGCTGAAGGGCTTGGCTATCTTTTGAGACGTTGCTTGATCAGTTTAAGTTATGATTACCCTCTGAAAAACCAGTTTCAAAATCATGGCAATTCATTCATTTCTCCAACTACCCCCTTCTTTTCCAGTCCATGTTTTGGACGATATGAAAAGAGTCGAATTCCAATTTCGCTTAGTTGTGCAAAATTTGAACGAGGAGCAGGTGTCAATCTTTTTGCCATAAATATATTTCCTAAGACGACTTCAAATCCATCTCCAAATTAAGTTTTCGCAAAGTTTTCACTGGGAAAGGATCACTCTTAGTGAGAAATGTAGGATTCGAGGTTTTCTTTCAATCTCCTTTTTCAGACTGTAAACATTGCTCAAAGTAACCATACAGCGTCTCAAAATATTACTGACAGCCATGCCTTTCTTCTTCACGGTGAAAGGGCATATGTCAATAGCTCTCGATTTCAGAGAGCTAGTTATGATGTAGCTCGTTAAGTTTTTTCGGTCACCCGGTACGTTCCTATTGTTTTCATCGATTGAAAATGTCAAATTCAATAGGCTATATTTAGATTGACCCATCCCTCCTAGCTACGCTGCCTTTAGCTCCATTGATTTACTTTAAGAGGATTGCCAAAGTTATAACTACGATATTTGCGGGAATATAACATACAGGATCTTTCTGTGGATTTCCTGTGTCACATAATGCCCAAATCAAATAAAAGTCCTGTTCTCGGAGCACGTTCTGGTGTAAAATTTCAGTAAAGTAAATAGTTCATATTTGGGTATCTGTAGATGAGTTAACGTGTGAGCAATTCGCAAATCATAGCTTTTCTCACGGGACTTTAAAGATGACCTCACTTATTTTGGAAACCTGTTGTTTCGTTGCTCGATTACTCTTCAGGTTCCCAGAAAGAATTTCTTGAAATTCAACTCACACTGATTTTCTCACACTGTGTATAATCACAACTAAATACTATTTTGTTTTGACTGAATCATAACTGACTACTACTTTGTTTATTGTTCGCTGTGTTTTTATACATGTATTTGTGTAAGTCAATCTCAATTAATCTATGCAACGTTTTGAACAATAGATTTACTTTTGCTTCAAATTTCAGCACCCTTGGGGCTTGGAAATCCCAACTGAGCATTAATAAGCAATCTACAGAGTTATTTTCTTTCCTTTGTTTTTTGTTTTGCTACTAGAAATTAAAAATTCAGAAAGTTAATCTCGCCGTTGTTTTATAAATGGCATTTCTTTCCTAATAATAGTCCAAATGCTTATTTGAAGCTATTCCTAATTTAGTATCTTTTAAATAGCAGTACCAGACTTCAATAGACCTTTTAGATATTCTACAAAAGAGCCTGAATCGAGCGATATTTTCATAATTTTTGATATGACAGCTTCTATCACTTTTGCACATTCGAAAGTCCTTCAAAGTGTGTCAAGATAACGTTCGATACATGTTCTTGAATTTGCTCTGTAGATGATAAACCATGGGTGGTAAGACGCTGCAGTTGTGCTTGGTTCCCACAGCGTTGTTCTTTTGCGGAGGAAAACATTATTTACTACTATGGAGCAGCTGGCGTTATCTGCTTCACTGAACTATAGAAATTATTCCTCCGCAGTACATATTAGTTGCAGCGCGCCTCCATAGAAGAACACCAGCAGTGTCTAACTAGACTGGCTACACAATCTCTGTATGCTCCTTAGAACTGATTTGTCGCTAATACAGAGACTTGTTGCCAAACAGTGTCTGAAATCGGAATAACTTGATAGCCTCGTTTTCATAAGCGCTACATGCGTAAAACGCGGACCACGGAATTAGTATTTTGGTTGTTGTTGCTGCTGTGATCAGTAATCATCAAAATATGACTCAAGAAAACAACACATTGATACCAAGTTTCATTCATGTGAATTTGAAAGAATTTTAGACAGTTTATGACTCTGACGAAATTGAGCATGGACAGTGAACATAAATTTGAAATTTCAGAGGAGTTTCAGTTTCATATATATATAAATTCACCACGGAGAGAATTATTTAAAGGAGGAGCTCTCTCAATAGGTAAACTAATCGAGGGGAGAGCCCCCCCCTATCAAAGTGACCAAAGATAAAGTGACCAAAGTTCAGAGTGACCAAAGATAAAGGAAGGAACCAAAGACTTGACAAGATTAGACATTTCATCATCATTATACATTATCATTAGCAATCAGTTAAGTGGTATCTGAAGGACTGAAGTACAAGGAATTTTCAAGGGAACTGTTCTTTATATTTGCTCCAAGTGATTTGCTGCATCAGATAGACAAACTCTCTCCAAGAAAAGTGCCACCTAAATGCATACTGATGCGAGGTCTGATAATAATGAAGCAGATATCTTGCTTTAAACAAACCCCTATGAATTAAGAACATCAACATCAATGTGATAAAGTAACAAGTACCTGTTAAATCACAAGCAAAAAATTCTATCACCCTTTCCTTTTCGTATGTGATCCAAACACGGGGTGGGGGGGGGGGGGGGTTGGATCACATATGGAACTTATAAAGATTCTAAACTTCTAAAATATCTAAGATTGTTTTATTTGGCAGATCAAATGCATTCAAACCAAAACAACTGTTAAGGTGATAAAGTACAACAGCCCAACATTGCCAAGTAACATGCTTGCAGTTAGATAATATTAGAAATTCAAGGCCCCCGACGAGATCAGAAAAGTGGGGGGGGGGGGGGCAGGCCAAACTTGATACAAAAAATTACCACAACACAATAACATGATGATGAGCTGCCTTTCAAAACGGCATGATTTGCAAACATGTGGGGGGCGTGGCCCCCCGGCCCCCCCGGTCCCCAAGTCATCGGAGGCCCTGAAATTGAAATACACGAGCCAAATGTAAACGAAAAAATCACTAACCTGAACTTAGAGTAGGCCTAGGCCTACACTACACTGCAGTGTACTGACAGACTGACACTCACTGCTGTCTTGAAAATGCCTCAAGTATCACAACAGCATTACATTTTGCCATTTCCTGTTAGAGCACAAACAAATATCTCTTCCCAGTGCCCACTTCATCATGCCAAATGGCTAGCTAAATTCCTTCAGCTTCATTTGCTTCTGCTCTTCAGGTCGATCAAGCTGCGACGACAGCGCCGGTCGCCATTCTTGAAAAACTCAGACCAAACAGGCCTCTACTTCAAAGGGAGGTTTTCCAGTAAAAATAAGTAAAGAGGGGAAAAGTTGATTGGCTACAAAAAAAATTTCTATTGTTTTAGCCGAAATGCTCCAATCAGATTACAATCAGGTTTTTCGTTCTGAAAATTCCGATTTGAGACACTCTCTGGCAACTAGTCCCTCATTGAGCTGGCCATCAGCAACAACAACAACAGCGAAATCGAGGGACTAGTGTAGCTAGTCTAGGTATTCCTGTCATTTTCGAATTTTCAACCAAGTACCTGTGAAATCTCGTTTCTTCATGTCGTTTCTATGAAGCAGCTTTTGAAGAAAGATCCATCTTTCTATCGGTTGTAGCAAAGTTCTTTGCCTCGTTGACAGTACTCTAAGACCCCGTTTACACGGTAGCGGATCACTTTTGATCCGATACAAAAAGTGTTGCGGATCAGCCTCCCGTTTACACGAGCTCGAAGTGATCCGATACACTTCTGCCCCGCTATCCGCATCAATTTTGATCCTGCTACGAAAGCGAACTCGTTTTGTGTCGGATCACTTTTGTATCGGATCACTCTTGCTCTGCGCCGTGTAAACGCAAGTGATCCGCATCAATTTTGATTCGGATTCATTACGAAGGTATTTTCCATACAAACGAGGTTTAATCATAATTGCAGTCCGTTTTGAAATGTTGACGTTGAAAGGAAATCACTGAAAATCCGAGAAAATCTTGAATGTGACCTCGTCCTATTTGTGTGGTGACCGCTGATCCGCTACCGTGTAAACGAGACCGTGATCCGATACAATTTTGATCCGCTACCGTGTAGACGGGAGGGTGATCCGTAACACTTTGATCCGCAACACTTTTGATCCGTTACCGTGTAAACGGGGTCTAAGAGGAACTGTCCATGCTGTTATTTTGGAACCCCAGGGGCTTAACTCGAACACATAAATGTGATTCAGTTTTTTTGTTTTGCTACTCTTTGAACGTGCTCTCTCGAGAAAGATATCTTGTCACAAAAGTAAACAACTTTCATAGTCAACTGAACGAATTTCGAAATTTTCAAATGCTTTTCTTCACAGGATTTCCAAAGGGAATTAAGTTTTTTGCACACTCGGTAGTTTTAGAAATGCTATGACCTTTTTATAATATGTCGATATAAATGCATTTTTTCCTTTTTAGTATCTCAATGACAATGAAATTGTGCATCGGGATTTGAAGGTAAGGTTTCTGTTTCTACTTGCATGCAGCTTTACAAAGAATTATTGTTGGTGAACCGGTATTTTCAATATAGTCTTTGACATTTCGTTGTTAGAAATGTACACCAAAGCAGGGCATGAAAACCAACTGGACCATGTGACCGGGCGGTCGCAGCAAGTTTGCCATTCATAACATCTTGACATTCATAACAACTTGACGCACAAAAGCAGTTTCTGATTTGTGGTATCGTATCATTTTGGGTTCCTTGTAATCTTTGTAAAAACGATTTAAGTTTCTGTTGTTCGCTTTCCAAAATTCTTCCTAAACATAGTTATTCTTTTATGAACTCGTCTAATATTTTCTCTCTCTCTCTCTCTCTCTGATTGCAGCCTGAAAACTTGCTATATGGAAGCCCAGCTGAAGATGCCCCTTTGAAGATAGCTGACTTTGGGTTGTCAAAGATCCTCACAAATAACTCTACGATGCAGACTGTTTGTGGCACACCAGGATATTGTGGTATGAGCTAACGTGCCTCAGTAATTTATTGTAATGTATTCTTCTGCTTTGTGAGTCAGAAAAATGCTGGGCATTTAACCACGGGTACGTGAAGATCAAATGTTAGCCTTTTATAGACCTAACCTATCTTAGTTTTTGTCTGTTATGGCCTAATGCCCAAAACTCAACAACCTTCGCAACATACCTCCAGTCCTTTGTTGGCTAAAGCATGCTTAGCATCAATTAGATGTTCAAAGCACCTTGTTCTTCTTCTTCTGTGTTTATCTTCTCTCGCATTATCGAAACTGTCAAGTCACACTGCAAGCGATCTAGCAACCAGGCATAACTTGTTTCGTTAGGCCTAATTTTAAAATGCGTCTCCAGGAGGGAAAGCGTGAGGAGTTGTTGATTTTTGGGCATTAGGCCATAACGGGCAAAAACTAAGATAGGCTAGGCCTATAAAAGGCTAGCATTTGATTTTCACGGTGTCCTTGGTTTAAGCCATATTTGGGGGGGGACACATCAAATCAATTGTGCTGAAGTTTATTTTACAGACGAAGTATTGAATTGGTTATACAAATTTAGTTTATTAGAATTGATAAGTTTAAAGGCAGAAACACCGCAATACAAGAAAAAAACAACAGCAAATGGGTGAATAGATTTTATGCCAATATTTCGTCCTGCCATGCAGGACTTCTTCAGGGCTGTAATGAATATTAGAATTGGTTATTTCTTTCCGTAATTATTTGCGACTCTGTGATATAGCTATTTGATGAATGAAACATATCGCTTACTCGCTTACTACTTCTTAAAGCGACTAGCGACTGCAGACAAAGGAAATTCTCTGCTAATTTTCAAACATTTCTTCTCTTTCGATTTTAGCACCTGAGGTTCTCCGAGGTGAAGAATATGAACCGGCTATCGATATGTGGGCTGTTGGTGTCATCACCTATATTTTGTAAGTACAACGTCAACACCACACATGTCCATCGTTATCCATTGTTTTCTGCAGTTTCTTTGATGGCAATCAGCTCTCAAGATTCCACAAATTCCAATGTGATTCAATCTTCAATTAACAGTGTGAATTTTACACTACTTCATTGTGCTATTATTTCATCATTGTGCCGAATGGGATTTACTGCATTTCAGTTCTATATTTTTTTCGCCGTTTCATTATGAGTCCCTGTCGAGCAAGATTTGCCACAGGGATTCAAGGAACTTTGGTAATCAGTCTACCTGCAAGACCCTATAGCAGCCAACCTTCCAGTAGGAGACAGTAGACTTTTTACCTATATTCTCTTGTTTCCCTGTGTTTTTAAACTTCAAGATGGCGCTTCGGTCTTGCTGTTGAGCAAGGTTCACCGCAGGGATACAAGGGACTCATCGTCATAAGTTTAAGGAGAGAAGCCAAACATTTTCAGTGTGGAGTTTGTGAAATTTTTTCTATTCGCAATACGTGCTAATAATTGTTTTGATATTTTTCAGGTTGTGTGGATTCGAACCATTTTATGACGACAGAGGAGATCAAGCAATGTTCCAACGTATTCTGAAATGTGATTACGAGTTCATGTCACCATGGTGGGATGAGGTTTCTGTTAATGCCAAGGTAAGTTAATTTTAAATCTTTATTACCTGACTGACGTTTCAAAACGAGGCAATACAAGAATCCCGCCAATCCCATTGGCTAATCGCACATTTCCCGCGGTTTTCCCGTAGCCTTGTATAAATCGATACAAGGACGCGTTTTTGTCACCACAGCAACTGATTTAGGCCTGTGAGATTTACAATAAACTCAAGCGACATAACAGTTACAAAATGCGTTTGACTAAATGATATAAGTCAAAATTAGAAGCTGTCAGTTAATAAATTCTTACTAACCGATTTTGTAGTTATACAGGAAAATATAACGACCTCGGTCTTATTGCACAGACCTCACAAGCTCGGTCTGTATTTTTAAGACCTAAGGCTTTTTATTGCCCGAGGTAGACGTGTAGATATATTCTTCTTCTTCTTTCGATATATGCTCATGTTTGCTCTTAAAAACAATTTCTGGAATGCACAACGAGTGCTCTTGCTACCTGCGTTTCCGAGAAACTTTTGCAGCTTTGTTTGTTTTGAATTACTGGTCGAGAGAATTCCCTTTGTCTGCAATCGCTAATCGCTCTGAATTCAGGTGTCAATAAAAGCAACTCATGCTATTGTGTTACAAAATCTGTCCTTGATCCCTGCCTCAGTTTTAGAAGGAAAACTTCAAATGACCCATTTTGCTCCGAGGGGTGTATCACTCTTCCGAAAAGGCGTACGAGATATTTTTTAAACAATAGGATTTTTAGGGATTTTTTACAGATTTTTCTTGAAAACAAAAGGATTTTCGCCAAAGGTGTACGAGATTTTTACAGAGTGATTCGCCCCTCGTTTTGCTCCACTTCACCCGAGCTTTTTACAGGGCAAGTTATGACTTATAGCAAATGACTATACAAGATAGATCAGAAATTAACGAAAATGCATATCAACGAACTTTTCAAACGTATTTTCATTCAGATTTAAGTTGTTTGTTTGTACCTGGCTCTATATTTAAACAATGAATTCACAAAACAGCTTTAAAAATAGTATAAAGCTTGGACGTCATCAGTATATTTTTATTCACCCGGTAATTTAGACGATATTGTTTAGAATCCCGAGTGGAAAGGAAACGGGTTATTCTCAAGGGAGCTGAAAAAATCTTTCACATTGCAAGAATTATTTTGGCTAGGCTAACAAGGACAGATTTTGTAAGACAATTGCATGAGTTACTTTTGATTGACACTACAATTCAAAGCGATTAGCGATCGCAGACAAAAGAAATTCTCTCGACCAGTAATTCAAAACAAGCAAAGCCGCAAAAGTTTCTCCGAAACCCAGGTAGCTAGCTCGCTCGTTGTGCATTCCAGAAATTGTTTCTAAGAGCAAATATGAGCTTAGATCAAAAGAAGAGGGATATATCTACACATCTGCCTCGGGCATTTTCTTTATTTGGTTCAAAAGCCGATCAAGAGGCGATTGAATTCTCGTATTTTTTTGGGTGTTATTAAAATACTTACTGCTCAACTTGTGAACGAAATAAATAAAATGCCTGAGGTAGACTTGTAGATATATTCTTCTTCTTTCGATATATGCTCATGTTTGCTCTTAAAAACAATTTCTGGAATGCACAACAATGGCGCTAGCTGCCTCGGTTTCAGAGAAACTTTTGCGGCTTTGTTTGTTTTGAATAACTGGTCAAGAGAATTTCCTTTGTCAGCAATCACTAATCGCTCTGAATTCAGGTGTCAACAAAAGCAACTCATGCTATTGTCTTACAAAATCTGTCCTTGTTGACTAAATGCATGATACTCGTTGTCTTGACCTCTTACTCTTCTATAATCGCCGACAAGACAAAAAAGTTTACATGATCATCCCCATGGAAAGTTGCGTCATTAGGTTATTCCCAGGTCTTTGAATTTGTTTAGCTAATCCGTTCAAAGCGACCAGACGCTTTCCAACCTCAAAGATACGAATTTGTATAATCCATCATAAATTGGATTAAATCCAAGGTTGCCAGTAAGATTAATCTATAATTCCAATCTAAAATTATTGATTCATATCTCCTGCTCGAAGATGATAGGATTCACTTTTGATATGCCTATCAATCTGGAATCTGTACACTGTTTGATGTTAATCGAAAAGGAGGAGCTTATCCAAACCTCAAAGGCAGATGGTTGACATCTCAATAAACGACAAGGGAAAAGCTGTCCGGCTTAGTGTAGACATCAGCTCTTCGAAAAGGCTAGTGCAAATGAATACCGTAAATCCTCGATTAAGGCCCTACCTTCGAATAAGCCCCCCCCCCCCCCTCGGATAGACACCCACCTCATTTTGACAAATACGCCCCCTTCTATTAAGCCCCCGTGGGAGTATTTAATTTCCACAAAAAGGGTGAATTTTACATAAATTTATATATTTTCTGTCTCGGTATCATGTTTATTGTGGTTATCGTTCCATGTTACATTTTGAATATATCGTTTCCTATGAATTCTGATCCAAAATTGATATGCTTTCACTTTTCGTCATCCCTTTATCAGCTAGAATCGCAGCATGCTGCAGTTGAGACAGACTATAGGCACTTAGAAGGGGAGAAGTGTTTAAAGATGAACCCCTGTACCCCACCTTGCGGAACATATGGCCAGTGGTGGAGCCACGTAATGGGGGACAAGTCCCCTTACTTTTCTCCAAGCTCACCAGTCTTCCAATTGTCTAAAACGGTCTAGAAAATGTCTAAGGAGGGGTTAGGTAGTTGTCTTTAGAGTTTGACAGACAAATAAAAGTATTTCCTAAATTAAAAAAAAGGCGTTTCCTGAATATAAAAAGGGTGTGGTCCTGAACACTCTTCTTGGGGATGGCTTCCCAAAGATGGCATGTCAGGCTGTGTGATTTCAAAGCTGTGGTTTCGATTAATTGATTTTTCACTTCATCGCAAATATTCACTTCCTATCATTTGATGTTTCAACTCTTCTAGACTATGATTCTTTTTCTATGATTCTTTTTCCATTGACAAAACATTTTCTCCATGCAGGATCTAGTCAGCAAATTGATTGTGAAGGATCCAAAGAAAAGACTGAGTGCGAAACAAGCCCTTGCGCATCCATGGGTCCAGGTACGTTATTATGCGATTTTGATTTTCCAAACTACATTGTGTCCCGTATGCAATTTGGTCGTGATTTTAGGCCTATTTTGAAGGTTTCTTAAATGGGCTTTCTTGACAAGATCCCTCATAGTTTCTGAACAGAGTAGCCGATTTTAGTCAGGCAAATCATGGGTAAATTTTAAATTTATTTGAATATATGTCCACAAGAAATATCTTGACATTTACATGACTGACTCTGTGTACTGGGTCACGGTACAGTAGTGGGAATAAGCACAGTTCCTACAAGGTAGGCACCCCTGGGTTAACTTGAATTGGGTGTGAACAAACCCCTAGCCGATTAGGTTTCCGTGCACCCAATCATTTACAAACAAGATGTATTTAACCCCCCCCCCCCCTTCTCTTTTTTCCAGGGTAAAGGTGCTAATTTCAAACATATGGAGCAAACACACGAGAAATTGAAGGAATTCAACGCAAAAAGAAAATTAAAAGCAGGCATGCTGGGTGTATTAGCAGTGAAAGAACTCACTAGAGGTAAAAGCAAATGAGTTATTATCTCCTTAACACGCTGCAAAATTGGTCATCCTTTGAATAAATGTCATCTTACGAGATCATCTTACCTGAATGCTCACAATTTGCGCATTTAAAGTATTTAAATGTCTAAGATATAAATTCAATCTTTGTTACACAAGAATGGACGATCACGAGTATGGTTTTAGGTGATGTTTTAAGCTTTAATGCGACTTTTAGAAATAGTGCTTTTAGAGGTCGTTTTGTTTTAGGGATTATTTACTGTAGCTGTTATTATCGTTGCTTATACGGGGAAGCACTTGAGAAAATATTTTTATGGCCATATTCAGTTTCTTTTTATTGCATCCTTTAATTTTGATCTTTCCAAGTGTATTATCTTTCAAGTAAAACATACCGGGTGTCCCAAAAAAATGTATACGGATTTGGTTGATTCCAGCGAGGTAGATTTAGCTTTAATCAATGGCTAATTACTCTCAAAATGTTTCTCGATAGTTAACTTGAACATAGATACCTCGTTTGTTGGTATTGGTGCTTTGAGAGCAGAGGTATCAATCTTGAAAAAGCTCAAATTTGCGTCCACTTGCAAACCAGAGATTTGGCCTTATGACCTAAGCAAGTTTCTGAAGCACATCAAAATTATGAACTGAAACTAATGAAAAATATAGAAACTGCTATTTTGGATGACTGGGGGCGACTGCTGAAAAACAGAATAACAGAATATCTAATATTATTCAAATTTTATCATGGGATATCGTTGATTTATACGCTGTGCCACAAGAAATTGCTTAGGCCAAAAGGCTAAAGCTCTTGTTTGCAGGAAGAGGCAAATTTGAACTTTCAAGATTGACATTTCTGCTCTCTAAGTACTAATATCAACAAACGAGGTATCAATGTTCAAGTTAACTATCGAGGAACATTTTTAGAATGATTTGGACATTGATTGAAGCTAAATTCACAGCGCTGGAGTCAACCAAATCCGTATACATTTTTTTGGGACACCCGGTATATTGAGCAACGAAAGCTGTTGAGATTTTTCAGCGCTCAGTAGGGTGCAGCGCAATATTCATACAGAATTTTCAAGAAAGTCTCAAGAAAATCAGATTCCAAGTAAGAAAATTATATAATTCTCTTCATTTACTCGCAGAGCTACTTTAATAATTTCAGCCCGGGGGGGGGGGTACTTGACTTAAATTTGTACGGGGGGTGTGCCTACGAAAGGATTTTTCTTTATCCTGCTCTAGAATTTTTTGCTCCAAATGATAACCGATTCTAGAAAAAAATTGGTGACAAATATACTCCAAGAGATAAGAATTTGACCGAAAGACGACTCGATCTAACAAAATACCCCCTTTTGACATGTTTTAAACAACCTGCTCTAGTAAAATTGCCTTTGGCAGAAAAGAGTTGTCCAAATACCTCCAAAATCAATAAAGATCAGTTCTTCAAGGGGAAAGGAGTGAAACTTTACTTTTATTGTGATTTTTACGTGGAATCGGGCAATCGAATCGGATGATCCGATCAGTCTTAGATTTGGAACATCCCCATGATAGATCCGTTAGATTAAAGTCTGTCGCGAGATTTGCATTAAGATCTGCCTGGCAGAGGATTTTGTTTATTTCATTCAGGAGCTGAATTTAGTCATTGTTGCGAGAATTGCAATGCCTTCTGCTTTGTTTCTCAATCAAATAAACAAAATGCAATCTGTAATCGCTTTGAATTGCGGAGCCAATCAAAGCAGATGATGCCGTTGTGGTAAAAAATCTGTCCTTGTTGCGCACGCAATATGTTGCACCACGTGAAAATCCAGTTCAATTCACTTCAATTAGATGAGCATAAGTTGAGGGTCCTTGTGTAGTGAGGCTAGGTCCTATAATACTTCAGAATGTTTCGATTATCGCATTAGAATATAGATTCACTGAACTAAATAGCATCTTTAGCCATTTACCATAAACATTTATCAAACATTGTCGCGAACATTGAGAACATATTCATTCATAGTTAGTTGTAGTTAAATTTATTGATGTAATTGTCCACAGTTTCTTATCGTATTTCTACTTGCACGTAAATGATGTTAAGTAGCATCTGAGATGTATTCTTTGTTTCAATTCCGCTAGACGTGAAATAGAATGATCGAAATATAAACAACGTCTCTTTATTCCAGCGAGTTTACGTCTTCGCCTTGAACGATGAAGATTTCACGGATTCACCTGGTCCAAAGCGATTCTACTAAAATTAATCAGTAATTGTTTAATTACATTTAAATCACCTGCCGTTTTGAGTAAATAAAACGGCAGGAGTTCACCAGCTTTGTCGTATCAAACATAAAAAAAAGGACTTGGTTTAAACATCGTATTTTTGCCGCGTTTAATTAATCAATTCTAGGCCATGGTCCGCGGTTTCTACTTGTGATCAGCCACTGCGCTTGCGCATTTTGAAGAATGGTCATTTTAACCATTTTAATTTCGATCCGAAACGACAAAAAAACCATGTTTACATCAGATATTTAGACACGGCAGATTCTGCCGTTTTTAATACAATTCGATTCGACACGGCAAAAAACAATGTTTAAACTAGGCCTAAATGCCCGGTCTAAATGCCCAGTCTAAGTGCCCGGTCTAAGTGCTGGTCTAAGTGCCCGGTAAAAGGTCAGCAGTTTACCGGGGTCCTGGTGATCGAGGGCTCAAAGACTTTAAAAATTTCGATGTCAAATTCTATGGCCTATTTCTGCGAACAGAATCGTGTGAAAGGAACTTTTGCTATCATTCTACCATTTCGCTTTTCAAATCTTTAATATTTTTCGAAATTACAGCATATTTCATATTTCAACTTGATGATGAGAACGTCTGGTTTACGATTTAGCAATTTGATGACGTCACCGGTTAAGAAATGGCAGAAATATAGAAAGGCTGTAATTCTGAGAGTTCCAAAATTCTCTTTCTGCGATTTTTGGGAAGTTACCTAAAGTTCCTTTACAGCAATTCATTTGAAAGAAAAGGACAATATTTTGCGCGATTGATTTAACAGTTTTACAAAGATTTGAAGCCAATGAGAATTAGCCGCTTTTTTGTTACAAATTATCCCACTTCCTTTTCTCGAAAAAAGTAGATCCCCCTTAGATTTACGACGTCATTCCTTGTTCAACATTTCAATCTGATTCAACTTCTAGAAATACAAACCAATTTAATTGGCTACAGAAGCAAAACAATACTAAAACTTCCCAAGAGTATGGTCACATGACTTGATATGGGTAAAACAAACCTTACCAACTGCGACGGCAACGCAATTAACGCAATCTTGCTTTTTTTCAGAAAATCAACTTGAATGGATTCTTCGTTTTTCATGCAAATTTTTTCCCTTGAGAGACGATGAAGTTATCCTTACAATTGCAGAGTTTGGAATCCTACTTCTGTCATTATGTGCTTCAGACTTTGGCCTCCGAAGTAAAACTCATTCCTTTTGAATGTTAGTTTTCAGGGAAAAAATGATGGATTCTTTGTTTTTCATGCAAATTTTTTCCCTTGAGAGACTATGAAGTTATCGTTACAATTGCAGAATTTGGAAATCCTACTTCTGTCCTTGTGTGCTTCACACTTTGGCCTCAGAAGTAAAACTCATTCATTTTGAATGTTAGTTTTCAGGGAAAAATGATGGATTCTTTGTTTTTCATGCAAATGTTTTCCCTTGGGAGACTATGAAGTTGTCCTTACAATTGCAGAATTTGAAATCCTACTTCTGTCGTTCTGTGCTTCAGATTTTGGCCTCTGAAGTAAAACTCATTCATTTTGAATGTTAGTTTTCAGGGAAAAAATGATGGATTCTTTGTTTTTCATGCCAATTGTTTCCCTTGAGGGACTATGAAGTTGTCCTTACAATTGCAGAATTTGGAAATCCTACTTCTGTCCTTGTGTGCTTCACACTTTGGCCTCAGAAGTAAAACTCATTCATTTTGAATGTTAGTTTTCAGGGAAAAATGATGGATTCTTTGTTTTTCATGCAAATGTTTTCCCTTGGGAGACTATGAAGTTGTCCTTACAATTGCAGAATTTGAAATCCTACTTCTGTCGTTCTGTGCTTCAGATTTTGGCCTCTGAAGTAAAACTCATTCATTTTGAATGTTAGTTTTCAGGGAGAAAAATGATGGTTCTCAGGCAGGAGGTTTCGTCTTGGCTTTTGGAATGGTTGGTGTAAATGGTAGGGTGCAGAAAGAATACATTGCTTACGGGATAAAAGAAGACGTTCTGGCTGCTGTTGCGGTAATGTTTAGTAAACTCTGTATGAAAGGCTATAGCCAAACATTATTTCGTTCTCTTGCTTGTTGCTTTCGATGTTGAATAGCATCCCACTTTGCAATCTTTTCAACGACATGTTGATTTGTCTTGACAATGTAACGGCCATGAAAATGAGTGACAATTAGAAATGTTATTCCTGTTGCAACTACAGCCAGCATCACGAAGCCACCAATCTGAAGGAAAGAAGATTGATTATGAAAACTTAGAAGATGATCAAATCTTTTGGATAACTTTCGAGCAAAGATTACCGAAGGTCGCAAAGCGAGGAGCAGCTTAAAACTGTTGCAGTTTATGTCCTGAAATTCATGGAGTTGTTTACAAAATTAACGACATCGACGCAAGGTAAGTTCTCATAGACTCATTACATGGTCCCAGCTGTTGCCACTAGCAACAACAGCAACACTTGCTCACACTTTAATATCCATAGCCATAACTGCGATGAATGTAATAAATCTAATTGGTTTTCTCGCAGATTTCTTGGACTATGTTTTGGCTCTGCTTTACCTAGAGAGTTCATGCATTTATTTTCACATCATTTTTATGTTTGAAGAATGAAAACATTATATTCTGTGGGGACTGTTTGACAATAACTACATATCCTTTCTTTTTCTCAATTTCCTTCAGAAATAAATTACTGAAATTTTCCACAGCTTTCATGCCAAACTAGGTAGTACCATATTGTATTGCTTCTTTGACATAACGACAGCGAGGCTGGCGAAAGTAGATGAAAAAATACGCGATATATTGGCGCTTGCAGCAAATTTTGACGTAATGAAGCCATTAACGTTATTAATCATCTGTTTTACTAAAGATCACGTAAAATCCTGTTTCAGTCATGTATGCTCAGAACGTTGGCAGTCCTTTGGTAAACATTTCATCACTTTGACTTTAGATTTAATATGAGGCACCTGCGTAATTCCTACGATATGTCTAGCAGTAGTCAGTACAATGAATTCCAAATTGACTTCTTTATTATGAATTTGAAGTTTTAAAATTGATTTCCTAAAATATTGGACAGCTGAAACAATGTGATCACCTACAAAATGTTTTGTCTGCTTTAGCAGTAAAAGAAGAGGAAATTGCTAGTCATATATGATTAGAGGGTCGTAATGCTTTCTTGCTTTGTGAATGAAAGCACTTTGCAAGACTGTAACGAGAAATAGGTTTATATCACTCCAAAAGACCAATCAGAGAAAATTTGATATTTGAACCAGGAAGGCAAAACGCTCGCTTTGCTCGTCCTTTAACATTGCTAGCTCTTGCTGAGTGCCCTGGAGAGTCAAATTTATATACCCAAGGAGGAAGGATATATCTAAACATCTGCCCAGAGGGCTGTTTATTTGTTTGGTTCAGAAGCCGATTGGTAGGCGATTCAATTCTCGTTATTTTTCGCTGTAATTTACACACTTACTGCACAGCTTCTGAAGCAAAATATAAAATGTCCGAGGCAGATGCTTAGATCATAGACTTCTTCCTTGGATATATGCTCATGTTTGCCCTTAAAAACCATCTCTGGAATGCACAACGAGTGATGTAGCTACCTGTGTTTCAGAGCAACGTCTTTTTGCATTGTTTTGGTTTATGACTTGACCTACCGGGCATAGAATTCCCTTTGTCTGCAATCGCTAATCGTTTTGTACTTGGGTGTCAATCAAAAGTAGCGGATTCTATTGTAACATTATCTGTCCTTGTTCGGTCGATTAGTAAGGACGCAATGTAAATAACCTGCCCACGAGTGTTCTTTTTTATCATTCAGAAAAACGAAATGAATTCTCTTACTCACCGTTGTGTAGAAACCATACATATTGTTGATATACCTATGACAAAACACGACTTTCTTTTGCTTTTCACAATCAGGCGTATTCAGCGTTAAATTAGGTTCTTTCGTGCCCACGGTATTATTCACTTGTTCATTTGTAGCTGATGATATATTGCTCATACTCCTGTTTGCATCATCTACTTGCAACGGCACCATAGGCTTTATAATGTTGTTATTCTTCAAAAATGTTCTCAGATAAGAACAATTCGTGACTGGAGTTTCTGGCAGTCCTCTTTTTGATCTATTAGGAATCGTCTCTGATAATGATACTGCGATGATCAATAATAAAAACATTTCTTGAAGATGGTTTGAAAAATTTCTCATCAAATTTCTAGTCCTCATGTTGGTTGTGAGTTTTTGCTTTGAACCAAGCCGATTGGGATCGATCTTCCTCGAACGAGCTCAGTGACTGCGTTCAAATGGCTTTGATCTGCACCAGTAAAACGCAGATTTATCTTCAACAAGGGAGATAATTCCTTCTTGTAAGTTTTTTGACAATAGAATTTCTCTTGATCGTTTTCACGGTGATTAACTCTCTCTTAAACAGCGAAATTTCCTAATGTGATTGACAAAGCCACTTCCAGCATGTAAACCGTGCCTTCAACATGAGAGATGATTTCCTCTTCGACGTTCGTTGAAAATGTAATCTCTCTAGAACATTTTTGCAGAATTAATTTGATTATGAAATATCTCGTTATTCCCCCAAGTGAAAGTTATCTCAATTGCTCGATGGCTACTTCAATCTACAATGTGATTTGCTACGTTTTCCAGAAGGGGGATAATTTCTTCGTGTACGTTCTTTGAAAGTGCGATCTCTCCAAAAAGTTTCTGCAAAAGTAATTTAATTGTAAAATCTCTTATTATTCTTCCAAAGCAAGAGCCATCTCAAAAATAATCATGCAATGTAAAATGTGACTTGCAACGTTTTCCAGAAGGGAGATAGTTCTTCTGCTAGATTGTTCCACAATACAATCTCTCCAGAATGGTTTTATCTGGTTGATAACAAGCAAAAGCTATCTCAAAGATGAGCAGTTAATGTGCAAAGTGATTTCCAAAGTGCACAGATTGTTTTCTGCGAGTGAAACAATTGCTTCTTCCAGAATATTATACTCTTTTCTCTTTCTCTAGAATTTCTTTAGAAAGGTTCTGTCGAATTACTTGATGAGGAAATCTTTTTCTGTTTCACCAATGAGGGAGCTATCTCGAAGCTGTCGGAGTGATAAGCAAAGTGACTTAAAGCAAGAACAGAGTACTTTCTACTGTGCACGCTCAGCTTCCCCAAAGAAGATCTCTTCTCTTGGATTGTTTGACTTTGAAGTACCACTCACGCGGTTCTGTAGAGATGATTTGACGGTGAAAATATCTTTCCTCCTTTCCGACACGAGAGCGGTCTCTACAGCCAACAAGGTGATGAACAAAGCAATTTCAAACATACACAAATTATGACGCAAAGCAATTGCTACTTGTAGATTCTTTGACAGCGAAATCTCTGTAAGATATTTCTGCTGAATTAGCTTGACGGTGAAATCTCCCAAGAGATGACAATTCGATATGAAAATTGATGATGATTTCCAGCAATAACACAGTTGCGAATCTAGGCCAGTATCTGAATCCTATCAAAAACCTTGTTATTCGCCCACAAAATTGGTTGGAAATAGTCAAAATCACTATATTTCTTTCTTCAAATGTAACAATAGAACAGCTTGAGCAGTCCACTTATGATAGAGAATGATTTAAATTCACTTCAGCGTTGTAGTACATTGTTACAACAGTAACTCGTTGATCTAAGACGCTCTGTATGCTTCTAATTACACCTGTTGAGACAATTGAAGGACACGTTTTGGCAAATTGTAAACATCTGGACTGAGAGCTCTATTTCATGTTTTATGTTATGTTTATTCTTTCAATTCGGCATCACAAATATTCAAAGCTGCATCGCTTTCTAACTTATGAAGTCTTTCAAACTTGCTTGTCGATGATTGTAAATAGAACCTTATCAGACGTATATTAATTTTATTTCTTCTTTATAATTCTGCGTGCTTTCAAAGTTCTCCAAATATGCAATGAGCTTATAAACCTTCTCCCAACTTCAAGACCTTGCAAAATATATTTTCTCTGTTACAACAGTTGTTATTTGCACTTCAACTTTTTTCCAGTAAATATTGGAAGCTACCACGTTGTCAAAATCTGCTTATAATGCTGCGAAGCCAGCAAATGATTGTCCACATTTGCTGTCTATAAATTGGTCTTTCTTCCCTCACCACCTTCCGTTCATTAATTAATATGACCTTTCTTGCTACCACCGCTTTCAATAGTTACTGAAAGCTGTTGCGGTTACGCAATCCAGATATAAACTAATGAAAGTACGAAGATCATTCTCCTAGTTCGCAGCTTGTGTTTGATTTGATCTCTCTCCTCTATTGCTTTGCCGTCCTTAGATTGTTAGTGATTCTCCTTACTACCACTTTCTATAGATGCTGGAAACTATTATGCTTCTGCAATCCACTTCTAATCTCGTGACAGTGGGAAGATCATTCTTCTACTATTCTTCTACTTCACAGCTTGTCGTATAAATCTTCTTTCTCTCTTTGCTTTTCTTTAATTGCTGTATTTTCCTGCTGCAACTTTTGATATCTACTGGAAGCCTATGCAATCCACTTCTCAACGTGTGAATGCGCTAAAATCATTCACCTAGTTTGCAGCTTGCAATATGGATCCTTTCTCTCTCTCTGCCTTTCTCTGAATGTTATATTTGCCTTCTGCCACTGTTAATAGTTACTGGAAACAATCCACTTCTGAACTTGTGTGAGTACGAAGATCATTCTCCTGGTTTGAAGCTTTCAATTTGAACTCTCTTCTCTCTTTCCCTGCTTTTCTTTGATTGTTATGATTGAAATTTCTATGGTCATTGAAATATATTATTTTTATGCAGTTCACTTCCAAACTTGTGGAAGTACAGAGATCATTCTCCTAGTTTGAAGCTTGTAATTTGATTTCTCCTCTTTCTACGTTCTTGTAATTGGTTTCATTATCCTCTACCATTTTCAACATGTACTGAAAACTATCATGCAATCCACTCCTAGGCTTGTAAACTTGCAAAGATCATTTCACGTTATTTGCAGCTTGCAATATGAACTCTCTCTGTTGCTCAAACTTTTAAGAAGCATATGTTATTGTTATGATTGTCCTTTCTGCTATTTTCAATGAATACACAATGATATTATGCTTTGTAATCCTGTTATAAACCTGTCAAAAGCATCTGTTTTACAGCTTAAAGTTTGACAAATCTATCATGCAAGCCATTTGAAACCAGCAGCTCTCTTATCTGTGAACATCTGCAAGCCCGAGAGCTGTAACGTGTTCTTGGTTCTTTTCAAACAAGCTACAATTGAAAAATAATAATCTTCTTTAAGTTGAAATTTGAAGATCTTGTCAATTCTTATCATCATCATATGCTACAATGTTTCGATTCTCATCTTCTTCAGTAACTGTTCTCACAATGACTTGGGAACCTACCTAAAAACATCGTTCAAGTCCATCTTTCTCTTAGCTTTTGCTTCTCTTTGTGTTTCCGGCCAACCTGCTGTTTATAGTTCAGTTTAGAATATATCTGTATTAGGAAGGTCCTTTTGTTAGGTTGTCTCTTTTGTTACCCTATTGTAATATAAGTTTTAGTTAGGTTCCCTAGTCATTGTATTGTAAGAACAGTTATTGAAGAAGATGAAAATCGAAACGTTTACAAAGTCCGTAGTATATTTCTGAATTATCTTTAACAATTTTATATGCTCAGGTGAATTTGGTTCTTGAATTATCATATGCTACAATGCATTACATAAAAACGATGCATGGCAGCATTAAACGATCAAACTTAAACGAAACTAATCAACTAAAATAACATAACAGGAAGAGAATATAGGAATGACTTTAAAACGTAAATCATAGGTATGTGTACATCCAGGCACAAATCCATAAGTCTATATAGTTATCTAGCCAGAGTTTCCCTAATCTGGTTGGGTTGAACGAGATACGACGCTAGAGCGGCTATTGTGTCGTTATCGTTGGAGCTCATTATCTCCTGGAATTGCAAGTTTGTTGTAAGGGACCCAACGGAGGTATGTGATGAAATGTCCAATCTAGGGGTGCCATAATTCTATTGTGATTCTTGCAACGAACTGGCTCCTGTATCTTTGAATAATACCTCTGACAATCTGTTACTGATGCAGTCCGTTTACCCCGGGGGGGGGGGGGTCATTACTTGTGGATGCATGGGGCTCTGGTGCCCACTTTTATGATGAATTTTGGCGGAAAATTGCCCATCTTCTACTATTTTTGCGAATTTCAGCGAAACTCCACCCATGTTTATGAAAAATCTGTCGAAAAAGAACCCTTGTTTAGAGGATTTTGGGCCCAAAAACCCACCCATATGGGCGGCACATACCCGTAACTTGCACATGTTATATACCCCCCTCCCCCGGGTCCTTTTACAACCTTGCTAGGTAAAACCAAATATTCTTTGATTGGGTATGATGGCACTTCTACTGACATTTAACTTACTCTTGTGTCTTCAATGTGATCCACAAAGTTTTAATTTTGATAAAATGTTCTCACAACCTTTCTCCATAAATTTTTCTCGATTTGTCTGGGAGAAGCCTTCAGATAATGTCTATTTGATCTTGTTACTGGGCACAACTTCTCATTGACCATCAAAATTTCGCCTTCAGATAATGTCTATTTGATTTTGTTACTGGGCACAACTTCTCATTGACCATCAAAATTTCCGCCTTCAGATATTGTCTATTTGATCTTATTACTGGGCACAACTTCTCATTGACCATCAAAATTTCGCCTTCAGATAATGTCTATTTGTACTGGGCACAACTGCTCATTGGCCATCAACATTTCTGCCCATGAAATGCCTGATGAAACTTATAAGCAGTAAATCAAATATCCTTCAAGTCAAAATGATGAAAAATTCAATTTATAGACCTAGTTTATCAGCTGTCCTCTGCTAATTTACTTCAGTGACTTTCAATAACTGTTCTCGTTTATTTTTGAACGTGTTATGTAAACAGAATTTGTTCATAATCTTGTTAGAACGAAATCGTCTTGCATATGAAGTTCTATATCATCTATCTTTCCTTGTTTTAATATACTATTGTTGACATTAAAACTTTTGATCTTTGAAATTGCTAATTTGAAGTAATCTTTTTATAATCTTGTTAAAAAACCTTTCATTTAATTTGCAATCTGGATATCTTGAAAGATCTTCCCGCATTCGTGTCTTCTTTATTTTATAAGTGTATCCTTTAACATCTTTTTATCAATGATTGTCAAACTGTGAGCTTTCCTTAAACATCTTCTAATACTGTTATATAGCGTTCAATTGACAGAGAACAAATTGAGCTTTGAACCAGCAGTCAATAGTTTCTACAGCTGGTTGTAATCACTGTAAATGTCATTAATACTCATTCGATTCTTCCAAAGACTTGCTTCATAAGAAGTGAAGTTCCGATAGAGTTTTACAAACTCGTTTCCTCCACTACCATGTGATCTGAAACCCTTAAAAAAGCACAGGCAAACTTCTGAACTTGATCTTGCGATTTCTGATACCTGTCTTAGTTTATATTTTGAATCTCTAAGAGTTCTGTCTAAAACAATTTCACCCCAGCGATGACATGAGCTTCACTAACCGGAAACAAGTCGCTCAAAGAAGCTGTCATTAGAAAGCTGAAAGTGAAGTGGGAGTGGGCAGGACATAGGAAGGATTAACCGATGCTTCTCTCACAGAAACAGCAGGGGTCAATTGGATATAACAGAGTATGCTGGAAAACGTTGGGGACTGTGGCCTGAATGTCAGTATGCCGGAAACCGGTAGAAATGAAATATTTGCTTCTCTATTTATAAAATTTACCGGTATCGATATTTGAAAATTTAGCTAGAATTCAAATTTGATATCTCACTTCTTTGAACTACAATTAACAAAGACACCAAGACATATTTTCTGACGAGATCAAAACTTCGCCTTTTGATAATGATATGGTGGTTACATTCAAAAAGTTATATAGAAAACAATCTGAGATAGGGAAGAGAGATAGCAAAAGATGGCTTAGTGTCTATGTTAACTGACGATCACTGAAAGAAAGATATCAAAGGTATCTCAAAAGACAGTCAAATCATTTTGTTATATCAAATGCCCGGGGGGGGGGGCACTCCCATACTTGACCTGACGGGATGTGCCGCTCAACAGGGTGTCCTTTTGCGGTAAAAATTATGCGACAGGGTGTCATTTTCTAGCAAAAATTATGCGACAGGGTATTATAATAGGTAAAAAAGTTATGCGACAGGGTATCACAAGCAAAAATTGCGTTCTACACCGTATTTGAGAGGCAAAATTTTTATGCGACAGGGTATCACAAGCAAAAATTGCGTTCTACACTGTATTTGAGAGGCAAAATTTTTATGTGACAGGGTATACTTTTGGCCTATTTTTTATGCGACAGGGTGCAGGGTGTGGAGAGGTTTTCCGCACACCCCCGTCACTTCCCTAGTCAAGTACCCCCCCCCCCCCGGGATCCAATGCAAGGCTTCTTCATGAGGTCTATTGTAGATGTCAAATGTCATTGCCAAACAAGGGATTTAACAACAAATTCGTGGCTTTAACTTGAAAGTAGTTTTCTTGATATGTAATGATATTTGTCTTACCAAAATCGCCTTTATTGTTCCTGAAACTGGTCTACGATTTCAGCTTCAAACTGCTGAAGGTATTCTCGAAAATCAAAGCAAAAATCCTTTCACGCTTCTTCTCTATCGTTCAATTCTCCAATGTCGATATGAACCTTGTTTTGAAGGGCTTCTCAAAACGAGCGAAAAAATCCTGCCAAAGATATTTCTGGAAGACTTTCTGGAATCACTTGCAGACATCTATTAACCTTTGATAATCCAAAGTAAACTGTCACCAATATGATTACGATGTTTAAATTTTGATGATCATGAAAGACATGAAGGCACGTCTCGACGAAGTTTATCAAATAAATTTAGTAATCCTTCCCAAAATACCCGCTAGACAATTTTAAAATTTTCGGAAATGTCTGACTGGTTGGTAAATCCAAATCAAATATTCAGCGTTCAACTTTACTGGAAATCTTCAAATCTTGATTGTAGCTGATATTAAAGAAGTCACGTCTGGACAAACAGTAAAATGAAAATTTAGTTATTCTTTCAAGTTTATATTCTTTTCCTGTCTGAAATCTTCTGAAAACGTTGAGAGCTTTGATTAATCAAAGGCAAAACTATGTTCCTTCTTTTGCTCAAAAGTAACCAAAGTCAGCTAAGATCTCTTCTGAATGAAATTATCCAACAGCAAAACTGTAACATCAACGAAAATTGTTCAGCTTTCCATGTCTTCGAAATTTTAAATTCACAAGCATTCAAAAATTCAAGAGGGATTTCATCCGAATAAGTTGTCAGAAGCAAACGCAGATGATGTTTGAGCTTCTAGCTTTCGAGGATCGTCTGAACACATCGATAGCTTCGAAAAATCGAAGAATAATGTACAGTTGTCCCTGTATTCACAGTTTTCAAGCTTTAGCCATTCCAAAGTACAGTTTAAATGTCACCACAGCACGCACAGTAATCTTGCCAAAGATATCAGCTCTATTTCTTCATAAATCTCTTGAAAACATCGGAATCGTTTGAATATCCAAAGCAATTGTTTAATTTTCACTCTTACCTGTAGTTTTTAATGCTGTATCATCTCGTAACGCAAACATTTGATCATATTCCAGAACATCTAGGCAACCAAACTGCTCGTGAATAATGCAGTATGTCTGGTCTGTTTCATCTCCATGTCTGATTCTGATGTTACTGTATATTAAGCTTGTGATGAATTCCAGTAAAGTTTATATCAGCTAAAAGAATATTAAACAGCTAGTCAATAAGATTAATTGTTAAGAGAGAGCTCATGACCATATGTTGCAAATTGTAAGCCTCTTTGGGCTATATAAACCTAGCATGATCTGTAGATTATGGGCCAAGCCTTATTACTTAAGTCTTTGAATTTTAAGATGCGATGTCTAGGATGTAGAGTCTGTTGAGCTTAATATTGCGAAGTTAGTTAAAATTAACATTGATTATTGATTGTGTATCAAATCTTTGCTAGACATGTGACATACCATATGTCAGAATCTCATTCATTCTCCTTTGCTTTCGCGTTTTTATCAACAAAAGCCTCTTGGCATCTCATGATACCAGATGAACTCAGAGCCTTCGAAAGAAGAAGGATGTATCTACACATCTGCCACGGGGGGCATTTAATTTATTTGGTTCAAAAGCCGATTGGGAGGCGATTCAATTCTCTTATTCTGTGGGGTGTCATTGAATGGCGTATTGCTCAGCTTCTGAACCAAATAAATGAAATGCCCTAGGTAGATGTGCAGATATATCCTTCTTCTTTCGATAGATGCTCATGTTTGCTCTTAAAAACAACTTCTGGAATGCACAATGAGCGCGCTAGCTACCTGGGTTTCAGAGAAACCTTTGCGGCTGTGTTTGTTTTGAATTACTGGTTGAGAGAATTTCCTTTGTCTGCAGACGCTAATCGCTTTTAATTCAAGTGTCAACAAAAGTAACGTATGCTATTGTGTTACGAAATATATCTTTGTTATCTAAGACCCCGCTTACGGTACAAAATGAATACGGCATGAAACTGTGCCGTATTGGCCTCCCGTTTACACTATGCCGGCATAGTTTTCACTTGAATGCGACACGAAATGAATACGGCATGATAACTGGCTTCATCGCTCAACCGGCATAGTGTAAACGGTGAGTGCGGCATCATTTCATGTCGGATTCACATCGAGGCGATAATCTGGCATATGCAAGCATCTTTTTCTCTCTGAGCATGGTCAAAACCTATCGTATTCATTTTGTGCCGGTATAGTGTAAACGGTGATTCTGTTTGAACAGAAAAACCAATACGGCACAGTTTTATGCCGTATTCATTTCCTACCGGCATAGTGTAAACGTGGCCTAAGTTAGTCTTTTTTTCAGTAATTTATTTTGAGTGGGCAGGAAACATTTCTAGCTATTTAAAGCTAATTTAAGCCCATTATGCATGCCGCATCTTGGCATGGGACCCCTAGTTTAACGTGCCTTCCCAAGGATGGCGAGGTGAGTTGCGATCTCACTCAACCGAGTTCAGTCGAGTTCAGTTGAAGGTGTTGTGGCGCAGTGGTGTAATCCTCTGACTTTGCAGCCAGAACAGTCAGGTGGAGTGGGTTCGATACCCGGTAGGACCCCATCACTTGAGCGTCATTGACAGGGGTCGCGGACTCGATTGGGTCTGCTCTATTTCTGCGATCCCAGTCCTTGGCGCTGAAAAACGCAACTTCACCTTCACCTTCACCTTCAGTCACCTGACGGAAACTGTATAAGCCACTTGGCCACTCACCCTTTTATTCTTTTTCCTATGCAATGCATTTTAAAGAAACGAATTGGCGAGCTCATTAGAAACTTTGAGTACGTACTCGAAATCTGATAATTTTGACAAACTTTCGGTACTGGCTCAAATTCTTAGTTTCCTATAAGAAAATACATGCACACGATGAAAGATCATAACTTTTTAATGAATAGAATGGGCAGCTATTCAGATTTTACAGCACTCGAATACCCAGAATCCTTTTAATGGAGCAAGTAAATCGAGAAAATGAATCGAGATTTTACAGAATGGTTTCACCTGCCTATTAGACACGTTTTCGGCATTCAAAATGGCTTATTTGTTTGGAAATCTGAATAATACCATTGTTATATCAATGTGAACAAGATAAAATGAACTTAGACCTCACAAATAACAGAAAAAGTAAATAAAATCCATACGTTTCAATTATAAAAATCTTCCTCAGTCAAAGTGATCCTCAGAATCTTACTCAGTAATGGTGACGTGCCTTCTTATATGAAAGACATGTTCACGAGAGTCAACAACTCTACCAGTCGTTCTCTTAGAAACGCCGAAGTCAATCTCAGGTTGCCATTATTAAAATCGGCAGGGGGGCAGAAATGTTTCGCGTACCGAGGCGCCAAGCTTTGGAACAGTCTTGGCCCTGAGATCCGAAATACTTCAACCCTGAGAGCGTTTAAAAAGACGGTGCAGCCATGAATTTCTCACCAATTCTATTCTGTTTTCTTTTATTTATTTATGACAATTTGTAATTAGTTTAGGTTTAGGTTTAGGATTAGGTTTTATAGCAAATGTCGTTTTTATTGTAAATTAGTAGTTATTTGTAAGTTTTTAGCATGGCCCCCTGTAAATCAATTATCATTATTGAGGGGCTACCATGGGTAAAAAAGATAAAATGAAATGAAATGAAATGAGTAAACAAGTATCATTTACCTGAAAAACCACTTTTTCCAGTTTTTGTAGAAATGCGAGTTCTCCTAGTGCTATGAGAACCTTTTGGTTTTTGTGCAGAAAATACAATCTAAATCTGTCGTTCGAGCTTGAGACGAACCTTGAAAAACTGAATACAACAGAGCAAATCCAGGCCACTCATATTCCTATTGTCTTCATCTTATGCCCCAAGGTGTTGTGGCGCAGTGGTGTAATCCTCTGACTTTGCAGCCAGAACAGTCAGGCGGACAGGGTTCGATACCCGGTAGGGCCCCACCACTTGAGCGTCACGACAAGGGGTCACGGACCCAATTAACACTTAGCAACTCCTGTGATCCCAGCGCTTGGCGCTAAAAACTGCAACTTCACCTTCACCTTCACCCAACCTCCTTGCTTCTGCTATTAACTCCATAGCTTTCATTTTATCAAAAGTTAATGCTATGCTAAACGGTATAATGAAATTCTTCCATCATAATTAACGTGAAAAGAACAATTTTTGTATCAAATGATTTAAATCTTTAACAAGCCGCTGTGAAATGTTCAAAAGTTTGCTTTCTGAGTTACTGTAACACGAGAAATAGGAATGTTGCAGCCGTGTGAGTGAAGCGAGCACTTTATCTTCCTTGAATTGACGCATGAAAATTACAACGCAAAGGTAAATTCTTGTGTATAAGCGGAGCCAAAGCATACCAAGCTAAGACTCAATCATATCAACTATTGATTTTCATGCTTAACATATTTGGATGTCTATGATTGCCATCGCATATGTAAAACCTCTTTAAATGCCGCAAAGAGACAACATGTTTTTGTTGCTGTGAAATAAAAAAATTGGAAAAATTTCTCAGCTGAGATAATTTGCTTCCAGAATCTCCGTTCAAATTTTGATCATGTTGCAGCAATTTCATCAACAGTTTTCATCAATTGCAAATTTTGGTATTTGTTATCTTTTTCTACAAGTTTTCAACGAAAGTTTGAGTAATGAATTAATCTTCCCTCAGTAGCAAAGCTTACGTGACGAAAACTTACATTTTCTGCACTTTACTTGAAACTGAGCTCAATCATATTTCACCGATACCAGCAAAAATTACAGTGATATCCCACACCAGCAAACATTACAATGAAACCAAAAAATTTCGAGCATCTTTTCTCAGTAGCAAAGCCTACGTGCTGAAAACTTACATTTTCTGCACTTTACATGAAACTGAACTCAGTCGTATTTCACTGTTACCAGCAAAAATTAAAGTGATATCCCACACCAGCAAAAATTACAATGAAACCCAACGATTTCCAGCGTCTTTTCTCAGTAGCAAAGCCTACGTGATGAAAACTTACATTTTCTGCACTTTACATGAGACTGAACTCAGTCGTATTTCACTGTTACCAGCAAAAATTAAAGTGATATCCCACACCAGCAAAAATTACAATGAAACCCAACGATTTCCAGCGTCTTTTCTCAGTAGCAAAGCCTACGTGATGAAAACTTACATTTTCTGCACTTTACATGAGACTGAAGTCAGCCGTATTTCACCGATACCAGCAAAAATTACAGTGATATCCCACACCAGCAAACATAACAATGATACACTACGATTTCCAGCGTCTTTAACAATCGTTTCTAATTCCGAATTCCTGTTTCCAGGTTGATAATAACTGCCTTGCAGTGCATCGAATTCCGTTCTTTGTTCTTCAAAGACCCATATGGTTAGACATCGCAGATTTTAGATTTGCTTAAATTTCAATAATACTTTTAGCCAACTGAATTTCATTTCTATCAATAATGCAATGATTAGTGTCGTCTCCACTCACGTCTTAATACGTTATAGGCAATCACGTGATAACAGGTATAAGGTGGCTTAGAAGTTCGCATTTTGTTTAATAAGTAGTAGAATCTATTGCCTGTTAAATTCACAAAACTTGAAAAGAGACAATCGAGAGAGGTGTTCCTTATTTCCGTTTATTTGAAAGTATTCCAAGTATGGACACACAAGATCCATTTAAGGGTTAATCTTACAATGAGATTACAGGTGATTTTAAGAGTTTTTAATTGCCATGAAGCGGAAAGTGCTTTCGCTGTTAAACTGAGTATGTATGGAATGGATCTTAAGGCTGAGCACTGTTAGCACGCGTTTTGCGACCTAATACAATTATAGCCTGAATAAGATCCGTTAAATCATAAAGATGCAGTAAGCCTTGTATCTAAAGCTTGCGTGGAGGCTTATCTCCTGTGTTATTAGCCTTGAAAAATTTGATGTTTTGTACATTTCTAGCTTTTTAGTGCACCATATTGGCAAGAGATACAGTAAACCCCCGCATATAAGAACCTACTTTTTTGACAGCCAGGCTGAAATAGGTTTCTTTTTTAAAAGTATTAAGATTAATTTCAAGGTATAAATGTGATCATTTGAAGAATGCCTTGAATAGGCCCTTTAGAATCTTCACCAAATAAACAAGAGCAGATTTTGTAATACAATAGCAAGAGTTGCGTTTGATTGACACCTCAATTCAAAGCGATTAGCGGCTGCAGACAAAGGAAATTCTCTCAACCAATAATTCAAAACAAACAAAGCCGCAAAAGTTTCCCCAAAACTGGTAGGGCAAACTCTCGCCTTTCACGAAAAATGGTTTTTAAGAGAAGTTGTGTGCTTATAGCGAAAGAAGAAGGGTAAATCTAAAGTTCTGTCGCTTAGATTATATTTATTTGATTCAGGAGCGGAGCAAAAGGCATTGTAATTCTCGCGTCTTTAGGGCTTAAAATGAAATGATTACAAAACAGCTCCTAAATCAAATAAACATAATCTAAGCGAGAGAACTTTAGATTTACCCTTCTTCTTTCGCTATAAGCACATAACTTCCCTTAAAACCATCTTTCGCTTGCACAAGGCAAGAGTTTGCCCTACCAGTCTTGGGGAAACTTTTGCGGCTTTGTTTGTTTTGAATTACTGGTTGAGAGAATTTCCTTTGTCTGCAGCCGCTAATCGCTTTGAATTGAGGTGTCAATCAAACGCAACTGTTGCTATTGTATTACAAAATCTGCTCTTGTTCACCAAATATGATCAGCACTGTTATTTTTTCTGCAAAGTTTATGTAGCTAATAAACAATTCTAAGCTTACAAACGGGAGGGGATAAGAGTTAAACTTTAACAGCCAACTGGGACAAAAATGAACTCAATAAGAATCCAAAATCCACTTTGCTACCCTTGTAATAAGAACATATTTTCATGAAACTGAAACAGGTTCTTAATTACAACGTGCATACGTTAGGAAAACCAATCTCTAGGTTCTTATTTTTGTATGCTCTTATATTATATGCAGAGATCTAAGGTATGATTTAAGGCTTAGCACACCTGAAGGTATAATGTTTTAACATTTGGTAGCAATTGAACAAGAAATCAGAAACGTGCTCCATGTTCAATATTAAATTTTCAAAGTTCAATGTTCAATGTTCAATTAGATTCAACAACAATGTCCGATTTCAATCGACCTAAAATCTGTTTGAAATTGGATCTGATATTTGCGATTGAGCAAGTTACTCTTGTAAAAGTCTTCAATCGTTTCAATTTGCAGGCATTTTCAGGCGAAATATAATTTGAGACATGCCAACCATAATGCTCTCCCTCTATTTTCATTTTGATTTGATCGAATGCAAAATTTGTTCTCCTGAAAGGCAAATCACGTTGTCTCATAGGAAACCAAGATCATCTGTTTGAAAAACTCGCTCTTGCTCGTCACTGAAGAGAAGGTTAGCTGTGTGAGCAACGAGAAAATAAATGAAGAGAATTCAAATGTCTTTTGTGTAGTCGTAGAGACTTAATGAAAAACAAATCCCTGGAATACTATTTGGTCTCATGGGATTATATTTTGATGAAGTTTACCTGGTCGTTGCCCAGTTTCAACATCGGTGAATAGAGAGAAATGTTAATAACATTTCAAACAGGTTTCTCTATTCGCTTCGGAAAGAATGGAAGCCTCTAATTAGCTGTGTGTTGATTGGTTATAGAAGGAAAGATCTAATGTCGGCTTTCTTTTGAATTCAAACATAGTCACTAGAGATTCAAACAAATTTAAGTTTGAGAAAGGAATTAACATGAATATGAATTCTCCGATGAATTCTTTTCTTTGATTATTCTTCTTGTCTGTAAACGCGGTCGTTTACTTCAACCATTTTCCCCGGACTATGCTTTAACGCATTCTGTTGGTCTATTCACTTATCGATCAGTTGAAGTCTCCATTGTGTTAGCTTGTACATAAAACAAGAGCAATGGTAAATTTGCTAACACAAAAGAATAGAATTTCGGTGAAGACAAAGCAATTTGCAGTTTTGAAGAATAGATTTCACACCTCGTAGTGAACTCAACCAAATTAAGTTAAACACAGATATAGCAAAAAGCATTATGCTCAACTGCATTGATGGTGCAATATCTATTCATCAGAAAACAGTAAATTGCTTTGTTCTCTTGCTCTTTATTGCAGCTATTAACTTAGTTTCTTTCTTTTCGAGGTTTCAGGTAGCCTGCGTGCAGACAATAGGTTTCAGGTTAATTTGTTGTTTCTCCTGTAGGATTTAACAGCTTTCTCTCAGGTTACGGAATTATTTGGTTGTTATTCTTTCACAGGAATTAACGGTTTTCTTTTCACAGATTACAATGTTCAATATTGCGTTTGTGAGTTTATTACGACGAGTGCGTTATTTAAGGCTTCTTTAATTTGCGTCTTATCGGAAGCCTGATCCCTTTGCTTTACGAAATTCACCCTTGCAGTGTACTCTGCGAGCATTGAGAAAAAATTAGCAAAACAAAGAACTTCAGGTTGACTAAAACATTTTCTGAAATAAGATTTTCTAACAGCAAATTTTCAAGAGATTGTGATTGATCTAATCAAAGAAACTGTTGTTGACACTATTCTGTAAAATGCTTTCCTTGGCGAGTTTATGATAAAATGAAACATCAAACGTCTGAAAGCATAGCGCTCTGTTAGCGCTCTGAATTGTTGAATGTAAAGAAAACCACACTCGTTGACCTGTCAAAGATAGCAAAACGAAACCTCGTCTTTGCAGAAGGAAGATATGAATATAGAAAGGGCGACTCACCTTCTCAACGAATTTCCCCCTGCTTTGTCCTGATCCAGATTCATCCTCTTGAGGTTCTGAGATCCTACAATGTTAATGATTATTCATGGTCAGATTTCATGCAATGATCATGTCGTTTAAATGTGGTGTTGACAAAACAGAGAATAATCAAATCTCACGCTCAAATCAAAATGGAGGACTTAGCACATCAACAATCATAGCACTTGCTTGTTTAAACAACAATTCTAAAGAACAACACACCAAAGCGTCAAGCTGTGTTGAAAGTCATTACTATTTCATGCTTTACACATGATTTAATCGAACAGCAACCAGAAAGAAATTAGGCCTTATTAAACAATCCTAGCAGAACTTATGAAATTCATTGACTCAGAAATGATAGATATAATGAGATTTTATTTGACCAAAGCCACCGCTGTCAAGAAACAATTTTTTGGCATCAATTGATCGATGACATGAAGAGATTTCTTGAAGTTAGACCAATAAAATGATGAAAAAGATATGGAATTATGTGCTGAAGTCAGAAATTGAATGGCTAGAACCCGATTTACTATTAATCGCACTGATCTTATTAGTTGGATTGAAAGCCTGCATATGAAAAAGCCCTAGTCAAACGATCCAAGATTTGTACCAAACGTTTACCAATCCAAAGAATCCCAGAACTATGATCACATGACTTGAAGTTAAAACAGACCTTGACCAATTTCGTCTACGAGAGCATAGGTTTCAAATCTTTAAAAAGGCTGGTGTAAAATTCAGTTACTTATTTCTTTGAACTGAATGACTTCAAAGAAACTTTAGCTATTTCTCTATAATTCTACCGTTGGACTTTTCTGAAATCTTTAATATTGTCATAATCAAAGTGTTTTTCTTCTTTTTCAAGAAATCAAGAAACATTTTCAAAAACCCTAAAACCATCGTAATTTCTAAACTGTTTGAAGCAACATTAAATAATTTCGAAGAAAACCATAGTATATGGATGTCTACAATATGGTATCAAGCAAAAGTATGTCACTTTTCTGGTTTATGATTTAGAAATTTGATGACGTCACGCCCTCAAATGAGTTGAATGTAGAATACGCTGAACTTTCGAAAAATATTCAAAACCTCTGAAAAGTCCAACGGTAGAATTAAAGATAGGTAACCAAAGTTTCCTTCAAGTCACTAAATCAGAATTTTACACCCACCTTTTTACGCTGAGTTAAAGATTTGGAAGCTATGTTGTCTACGAGAGGCCAATTTTGGCTCAACATTACTCCTAGAAGCATGAGCGATAGGACACCGAGTGTGCATCAGCGTGAAATTTGTATCAATAGCGAGCCAACTTAACCAATTGTTTTGTGTGCGTTTTGAACTTATTTTTGCTTGGTAGTGAGCCACTTTATCGCTGTTTCATGATTTTGAGATTGTCCTTCAAACCTTCAAGCTCAAGGTGGATCTGTATTCAAGGTGGCTCTACTGAAAATTTCAAAATCATAAAACAACGATAAGGTGATTCACTACCAAGTAAAAATAGGTTCAAAGCACACAAAAACAATTGGTTACTGTGGTTCGCTACTAATAAAAATTTCATACTGATACACACTTGGCATCCTATCGCTCATGCTAGAAGTTGCAAATTATTTGTAGCCCTTAGGCAGAAAGAAAAATTTAAATTTACGAAATATGCTTACCGATGTTGCTTTATTTGTCCCACCCCACCACAGATCAACGTAATTAAATCTAACTTGATGTGATATTTCTGTTAAAACCTTTTACAGCCTCAACTAGATTCTTCGTGAGTTGCTTGCGTGTTTTCTTTTCACGTTATGTCACTGCTGTGCTATAGCACTACTTATCTATGTTTTCTTTTTCAAAAAGGAATATGATATCAGCTGTTTGCCGTTCAAAGAAAGAAACTGAGGTAACCACTGAAAGTAAATCTTCAATCAAGGGAATATTTCATTCATTATTCATTGGTGGTAAGGCATTTGAATATCATAAATCACTACATTTTTCATATTTTGATGAGATTTTATTATGCAGCTTAATTGAAACCAATTTCAAACAAACTTGTTCTGAAACTTTAGCAATAGTCAATGGCATCATCTATGATAGAAGGGGGGATACTGACTATGATCCTCCCTGCTTCTGACTATGCTTTGGTCACGAGCAATGAATCATGTGGACTTGTTTCAAGAACCTAAGATTTTGAACTCAGCCTGTTTACGTTCTTATGCAACGAGGCACATCTAGTAATCAGGGTGTAGGCTCTTAATATAGGGAAGTATGTGAATCTAAATCTTTGCCAAACTTATTTGCACTCTTGACCCTATCCCATTTCAACCCAATCTTACCCAGTTTACCCCTGCATGCCCTGCCTATCGCAGTTCTGTAAGTAATGTTTTGGAGTTCACGAAAGAGGTTGATTGGCAAAATTGCCCCAAAAATTTTAAATTAATTTCCCAATGAATGAATGAAACCCTTTATTAAGAACCTAATTTAGATATCAGCCTGAAATGGTTCTTGTTTATTGGGTACAAAATATATTATGTCAGGCTGCAGGTTCTCAATAGATGAAGGTTCTTATGTGCGGGTTTTTACTGTATGCAGTTAAAGCTCTTTTGTCACTATGATGCACCAAACCCCAAAAGAAACATATAATTTCTCACATATTGTGTGCTTTAGTGCTTTTTGCAGTGTAGTCTTGACTGCTCTCTCAACCGCCTGCGCATAGTGCTTCGCAGTGCACTGTTTATCACAGGGGAACAAAGAAAAAATAGTGCACTGCAGAACACTATGCGTAGACCGTCAGAACGTCGGAACAACACTGCACAAAGACACATACAATAGGGGAAAAATTACTTTTTTCTTTTTGCATATGGATTGAGCGGAGTTTTAGCGTTGTATCACTATTGTACACATTCGAAAATTCTTTTGTTTGCATAAAGATGAAGAAAAATATCGCTCGATCCAGACTCTTTTGTGGAATAGCTAAAAGGTCTGTTGAGAAAATGCAAATTGTGTAAATGAGGTTGATTGTGTAATGTCTTTTATGTCTGTTATGACGTCGATAGGAATTCATTTTCGGTCAAAGTTCACAAATTTGCCACTGAATCCTGAATGTCCGTGTTTGATTCGGTAGAACAGCCCTTTTACACCTGACAAATTGGCGTTATTTTGTGGAAGTCCACAGCCGAGCTCTGATAGACCAACCCCAAAGCCTACGCCCCAATGGGGAACAAAGAACAATGACGGTAAGGGTGGCGAAACAAAGGCCAACAATCACCACCATCATCATAATCATTTGTTCATTCTACGAAATTCAGATCAGAGAATAGCTAAGTTTTTAGCTAATCAAGGCAACAAACGCTAAATGTTAGATATTCGGTCAACATTCCTTGTCTGTCAAATTTGTTAACAATGTTGAATTGTTTTGAAATTCTCTAGACTGTGTTTAAATTTTGGCAGCGATGTAATGCATGATAACAAACTTATTGCTGGAAATTTTTGACCGCAAAGCTGAGTTTTCGGCATTTTATTCAAATCAAATTATGTATAATTCATAATTTATTATCCACATAATGTGAAATTGAGACTTTCGTCAGACTATGAATATTGCATGTTTTATATCCAGATGAGATACGAAGATTAAAAATAAAAAATGAGTTTTGTGGTTCAACACCTGTGTTTTATCTCGCCTGGTAGATTAAAAACGGTGGATGAACTAAAAATTATGCACAATTTCTAACAATATAGCCAAAAAGGAAGTATTGAAGTTTCCGTACGACCTCTGTGGCCAAAGATGAATACCAGTAAGCGCAAGCGCTCGTCAGAACGAGACCAACATCAAACCGAGACTATTCATGCTTGGACTAACAATTTTTACCAACCTCGTCCCCAGTGCCTATCGTCATATTGGGACGGACATAAAAGGCCCTAGGGGCGAGGTTGAATTTTTACGGAACTTTTTGAGCTAACTGGAGTGGACTTCCACTGCCCGTTGAAACGAGGCTCCTATATGATGCCATTGGAAGTTGGTGCCATTTGTGTTTGTGTTTGTGCTATTCTATTATGTTCCAAGTATCAAAAAATGTTTTGCTTTCATTTTCACTTTGCGCTTACATGGGACTTTCAACCCTTTCTACTCGTTTCGGTGAGGTGAAATAGCACCTCTAGCTGGGATAAATATCCCATACCAACAGAAACAGGTGGAATAGCCCGTTTTCCCAGGATGAACTAGATGTCAACGCGCTTGCGATAATGATCAATCTTTTGTAATGGTAATCGCTCAAAACTGGATAATTTATCCCGTGCAGCCTCTGTTTCTCATGCACACTGAAGCTAAGAAATGTGCCGACCAGACGAGATATCCGTGATGTTGAGAAATCCCAGCTTGGTGGGATCACGTAGAGATATATCTTAGATCTTCGTTCACACGATACCGGAACAATTTGGAAATTGTTAGAGTTCCATTTTCAAAATCTACCGCTTTTCAAAATCTCCCAGCAAAATCGTGCCAAGATTGATTGTCAGTCAAATCAATAAAGTTTAGGTTTAGACCTGGCTTAGAGAAGCCAAAATTTCAAATCAAAGCTTTGCAAAATGTCGTTGCAAACTTTAAACCTTTTTTCGAGCTCACTTGCAGAATCATCATGATATATTTTTAGGTGTGCTCTTAACCTACTAACAATGCCTGAAAATAGTAGACATCGCAGAGATGCAAACATATCTCCAAATCAAACACAAATATCTTTAAAGCAGTAGGCGATGAATCATCCAGTCTCCACAAAGTCTTGGTTCAGAAGCCTCTCTAAACCGGCCAAGCCTACTGTCTTTTCTCAATATAGGGTTCAATCAAATACGAATTCCAAGCAAGTCTACCGGTTTCAGAATTTATATCAATCAAACACGCCCTTGGTGAAATAAATTTCCACACCTGTGTTAACCTTTCTACTTTCAAATCAACTGCAGTAAATCGAACTTGGATGATTTTCTTGACTGTGTATTAATCAGACAACCGTCGATCCTTTTTTCATTCACCTGGCACAGGAATATTTTTATTTTCTGTCAGAAGTTTCTACCCCCGCAACAAGGGCAGATTTTGTAATACAATAGCAACAGTTGCGTTTGATTGACACCTCGATTCAAGGAGATTAGCGAATGCAGACAAAGGTAATTCCCACAACCAGTAATTCAAAACAAACAAAGCCGCAAAATTTCCCCCATAACCAGTAGGGCAAACTCTCTTCTTGTGCATGCGAGAGGTGGCTTTGAAGAGAAGTTACGTGCTTATAGCAAAAGAAGAAGGGCAAATCTAAAGTTCTGTCTGGTGGATGTTGTTTATTTTAGATTCAGGAGCCGAGCAGAAGGCCTTGTAATTCTCGCGTATTTAGGGTTTAAATGAGACGATTACAAAACAGCTCCAGAATCAAATGAACAGAATCAGCCAGACAGAACTTTAGATTTACCCTTCTTCTTTCGTTGTAGGCAAACACCTTGTCTTAAAAACCAATTTTCGCTAGCCTGCGTGCAGACTCAACTCCTCGAAAGTATAGAAAAGTATCTATACTTTCGAGGAGTTGAGTCTGCACGCAGGCTAATTTTCGCGTGCACCAGGCGAGAGTTTGCCCTATTAGTATCGGGGAAAATTTTGCCGCTTTGTTTGTTTTGAATTACTGGTTGAGAGAATTTCCTTTGTCTGCAGTCGCAATCGCTTTGAATTTAGGTGTCAATCAAACGCTACTGTTGCTATTGTATTACCCAGGGGGGGGGGGGTACTCATTGACTTTCAGTACGGGGGGGGGGGTCCGTGCCAATATTTGGGGTCCGAAATTTTACATCAAATCAATATTTGGGGTCTGTGAATTACAACATGGACAACAATTGAATATTTGGGGTCTACAAATCTGAGGAAAGGAAGAATCCTGCAATTTGGCCCTGAAGTTGCGAATCACGAAATAAATGCTTTGGTATTATTCAAAAACTGAGAAAAATCAAGAGGCTCAAATTGAAATCATTCAAAAACATGTGAGGGGCCCCAGAAATAGATAACAATATTTGGGGTCTCCAAAACATTAGACTCAATATTTGGGGTCCCCAAATCATTAGGCTTAATATTTAGGGGTCAGCAAAGAAAAAGTGGCACGGACCCCCCCCCGTATTGAAAGTTAGGGAGTACCCCCCCTGGGTTGTATTACAAAATTTGCCCTTGTTACCCCCAGCTCTTTTCCGTACCAGTGTCGAAATAAAGAGCAAACGAAGCTTGCCGCTTGACAGTGTTTTTCCAGATTTCTGAAATACTTTGATGTTGCATTTGTTGAGAGGCGTTTCACACATTACTTGGACAAGAAGACGATTGAGATAACAAGGGCAGATTTTGTAATACAATAGCAAAGTTGCGTTTGATTGACACCTCAAATCAAAGCGATTATCGCGACTGCAGACAAAGGAAATTCTCTCAACCAGTAAATCAAAACAAACAAAGCCGCAAAAGTTCCTCTGAAACCCAGGTAGCTAGCGCACTCGTTGTGCATTCCAACATTGTTTTTAAGAGCAAACATGAACATAAATCGAAAGAAGAAGGATATATCAACATATCTGCCTCGGGCATTTCATATGTTTAGTTCAAAAGCCGATTGGGAGGCGATTCAAGTCTCTTCTTTTCTTGGTGTAATTAAAACATTTACGGCTCAGCTTTTGAACCAAAGAAATAAAATGCCGCCAGACAGAACTGTGTAGATTTATCCTTCTTCTTTCGATTTATAAGCACATAACTTCTCTTAAAAACCATTTTTTCGCTTGCACAAGGCCAGAGTTTGCGCTAGCTACTGGGTTTCAGAGAAGCTTTTGCGGCTTTGTTTGTTTTGAATTACTGGTTGAGAGAATTCCCTTTGTCTACAATAGCTAATCGCTTTGAATTGAGGTGTCAATCAAATGCACACTCGTTGCTATTGTTTTACAAAATCTGTCCTTGCTCATTACTTGACAAGAAGATGATTATAAGATGATTAATTCAATGGCTATAGCAAGCTTTTGCTCTTCGCTTCGTAGACCGTTTCTTCTTTCGCTTGGCGTCTACTCGTACGTTAAAAGACAGGTGACTAATATGACTTGCCTCTGTTTCTTTAACTTTCCTGTCGTAATTCTTCGAATAGACTCTAACTATTTCCAAGACTTCGACCTTCGACTTCACTAGTAAGCAATCAACCAAACCATAGATTTATCAATGGGCATTCCTTTTCATATCTTCAACCAGATATATATGACGGAAAACTCTCTGTATAATGTTATCAATAGAGAAGCAAAAAGCTTATTTATTAAGTATTCTGTTTGTCTTGATAATGGATCATTTACCGTTTCGACCGCAAGTTGATTCCGTTTTATGCAGGGGGTACATGGATTTTTCCCCGATTCAGGTAGAAATCCAAGCAAGCAACATTCAGGTTGGAGTGGAGTTATAGGTTAAACAACTTTACAAGATATCATACATAAGATATTTGCATTTTATTAACATAGAAGCACCTTGATATGAATTGAATTAAGCATGACGTGTCACCCATAGCCCCCGTCGTTAAAAACTCAATGCATCATGTGAAAAGTTTCTCGCTGACATGCTTCAAGCTAGAAGGCAGCTCCTTGCAATTTTTCATCAACAAAAACAGTAAAGTCATCTCATTAATGATAACAGTTATATAGTTATCGTTACCTGCTAGCCTTCGTTTCTCCTGCTACAACGAGAGACTGTGTTTGGAATTCATTAATGGCGTAAGTTGTGCAAATAGTCGGAATCTTTGAGTAATATCCGTTTTAATTAGGTCACCCCTTAATTATTAATTTGATTCCAAGAAAGATGTTGGGAAAATGTGCAAGTGTCGCCGCACCCTCCTGCAACACCTGCCATTATGGAAACTCTTCACAGAAAATAGCTTTCTGTCACGTTGAATCATGGAGCATTGCAGACACCTTTATTTTGTAGGAAATTTTTTGGGAAATTTTTATTCGATACTACTACCTTAAGTCCTCTGTGGAGGAGCATTGCTCGCGAAGCGAGCTACCTCTCCGAAGGAGCGAGCTAGCAAAGCGCTACGTTAGCTCGCTCCTTCGAAGAGGTAGCTCGCTTTGCGAGCAATGCTCCTCCGCGGAGGACTTAAGGTAGTAGTATCGAATAAAAATTTCCTACAAAATAAAGGTGTCCGCAATGCTCCATGGTTGAATGACAAACAGTTACAGCATAGGATCCAGGTCTTTAAAGGATGGCGTGAATTCTACAATACCTTCCTTAGCATAGGGCTCAAATCTTTTAAATCTTCAAAAAGGTGGGTTTAAAATTCTATGACATTTTTCCAATTGAATGGCTGGGAACGAACTAATGAAGTTTATGAAGGTCTACAATATGGTGGCAAGCAGAATTTTGTAACTTTTCTGGTTTAGGATTTGGAAATTTGATGATGCTATAGCCTTAAATGTAATAATTGCCGCCATTTTGAAACTAATCAAGGTATCAATAGATTTCCACGGCAGATTTACAGCAAAAGCCCAAAGCTCCTTTCAAACCTTCAATTGAAAAAAAACTGTAACAGAATTTACACCGAGCTTTTTAATAATTTGAGCCCTATGCTTACCTTTCTTTGAATTGAATATCTTGCAAGAGACTTGAGGTATTTTGCTGTAATTCTACCACGACAAATTCTTGATGTGTTAATTATTTTTAAAATAGCGGCATTTACCATATTGGTGGCGATGACATTATCAAATGTCTAAATTGTAAACCAGAATGGTTCGGTGACAGATGTCTGTGAAATGATGCAACAGGAACAAAGAATGCTGCTTACCTTGCTCTTGGAAAAGAATTGATCGAGCTATCGCTACATTTCCTGACAAAATGTTGTCCCCAACTTGATAGCTCTTAGACTGTCGCATCCAGCAGATAAAATTGATTCGACAAGAACAAAGAAGCCTTCTTCCAGTCACTACTTATAAAAGACTAGAATGTAAAAGCGCTCATTTTGCTCGCGTTTCAACATTCTTAGTTCCTGCGGAGGGCTTTTAAAGCGAATAACCTGAGTTAAAAGATGAGATCTCACAGGTTTATATATAGCCTATAGTATTTGATAATCCAGCGAGTGGCGGAAGAAAGCAAAGCCAAAAAAAGCAATGGCGGTATTAGGTGTTTCTTTGTCCTATTTATAGACAAGCGCTATATATCTCCAGGGCCGGAGGAAGAAGCTTCGGATGGGGGGGCAATTGTTTTTAAAACAATAGAGAACAATATATCTAATTAATTTGTGTGACGTAGCACCATTGTTTTCAAAATTATTGGGGGGTTTGAGCCCCTCCTGCCCCCCCGCTTCCTATGGGCCTGTATATCTCAGGTCATTCAATTTAAGGCATACCAAATCTAGTTTCCTGGAAAATTCTACATACTTCGACTTGTTCAACAAGACGGGTTCTCTTGTCCCTTGTTTCGTTAATTCTTCCTGCATTTATATGATGAAAAGGGCAATATGGCTGCAAATTATCATCTCTTTTCATCAACATAGCGAGACAAAACAAGAAATGATTAAAACTACTATTGCTGTGTTGTATTTCAAAAGTAGGGTTTTGTGTCATTTTTGGAATAGTTTTTCAGTATTTCAAATTACGGATGCAACTCTCGTCACACTTATCAAATAGATGTTTTTTATTTGGTGTTTCAAATTATGTATACATCCCTCATATCTATTGAATAGATGTTTTTGGTGTTTCAAATTTATTCATACACTTCTGGTATTGTGGCGCACAGTATTGTCAAACACTTGAAGGTGTTGTGGCGCAGTGGTGTAATCCTCTGACTTTGCAGCCAGAACAGTCAGGCGGAGTGGGTTCGATACCCGGTAGGACCCCACCACTAGAATGTCATGACAAGGGGTCGCGGACTCGATTAGGTCTGCTCTACTTCTGCGATCCCAGCGCTTGGCACTGAAGAACGCAACTTCACCTTCACTTCACCTTCACCTTCTCACATCCATTTAAGCATGCAAATATAAATTCATTTATATCTCACATCTATTATATGCAAGCATGTAAAAGTGTCTCAAGCCACTTGCAGGCAAACTCTGGCCAATCACATATCGGTATTTCCTGTCGACTTCGATAAGTTACCCAAATATGGTGCAGCATGTCTGTGTCATGGCCCATTACCATTGCATGGCTATTTATATCAAAGACTTTTATATGCTTATCGATGTTTCAAATTATGTATTCACCTCTCATATCTGCCGAGCAGATGTTTTTCGGTAAGTTTTTCCGACCCTGCAAGCAGCCAAAGGAGCCTAATTATGAAAATTATCTTCATTTTAGAACATATCTTTTGAAATTCGTTGTGGCAGACAACGCAGTTGGAGATGGAATCATATGAAGATTGGAACACTGTCCAAACATTATAATGTTCCTCTGCAACATCATCAACGAAATGCTTCGAACACTACCTGGTGAGCCAGCCAGAAGGAAGTTCATACATTCGAAAATTCGCAGCACCATAAGTACTTCATGGATTTGAATAATTCTAATTCTAGTTCAAAGCCAAAAGATCGAAGTATTTCTGTGATTTTTCTCGTCTTCTTACGAGTACTGCAAATACAGGTAAATTCAACTTTACAAAAATTTCATGTTTGCAAAATAATTGAAAAAAAATCAAAAGACTTGATCAAATCGTTAGGACTCTCCTCACGTAGAACAATATACGCACGGACGCTTCACCTCTATCAAGAGTAATAAGACATAGATTTTCAAACAGATACATACTAAAGATTTTCAATCCCATGGCAATAGATGTGGAGACGATATCTCTTACCCACGAGAAATTGAGTTTTCTCTGTTGTTCTGAGCGAGGAGTCCTTTATGATTTATTTGATCAGGTATTTTAGGCCTTTTTCAGTTATTTTGCAACCAGCAAGTTGTACTAAATTTCAATTTTCCAATTTTTCCAATGCTTGTAAGAAGGCGAGAAAAATCACAAAAATATTTCGATCTATTGGCTGTCAAGCAAATATTGATTCATTCCAATCCATCCTGTACTCTTGATGCTATGAATTTTCAAAAGTGGGAACTTTTTTCTGGTTCACCCGGTATCTATTCATCTTATATCTTATGTAAACATCTACCAAAAAACACACATCAACAAAAAAGAAGCAAATCTCGGCAGCTGACCCCATCTAAATAATGTGACTTGGCTTTGCTAGCAGGGACCGAGCTGAAGGGAATATTCGGGAGGTACAGATTTCTAATTTGCCGAGAAAAGATCTGCATTTTCATGACTTTTTGCTTCGATGTTCAAACAAAAATTGAAGGAGGTATTATCAACACCATCAAAGTTAAAAATCTTTAGGGAGCCTTTCGTCTCATAAAGATCTGTAGGTGTCGTTTGTGCCCCCAATTGATGCTTTGAAAATGTTTTCTTTGCATTTTTTGCAGCGTTTTCAAATTTACTAAATTGGTTGTCTTTGGTTTGTGAACAGGTTGTGCACCATTCAGCGACACCCCCACACCCCCATTGGTTATGCTCCTCCCAATTTGCAACAAATAAATGAACCAATCAATAAATCAATCAATCATTCAATCAATCAAGTTGACACGGATACAAAATCACAAGTCCTTGTTTCCCTGTGGACTGTTTTGTTTTGCCGCCATTTTGACCTTCGATGTTACTACAGCAGAAAGAAAATGTAGACGTTTTAGAGCTCTAATTTAGAGGTAGAAGTATGGCTGCCAACACAAAAAAGCTTCCAAAGATTCAACGAGAGATCGATCAGCTAAAGTTAAAGGTATTGATTCCGTTAATTGCCAAGTGATAGTGTTTGTGGTTGTAGGTTGTTTTGGTACGAAGAGACAGAGCAGAGGGTAATAACCATAACCTTTTAGGCCAGTCGCGCTGTCATCGGTGGGAGTAATCAGACGGGAAGTTTTTGAAATATACTACGCCACTCCAACCGAAATGGCGCTGAAGGAAAGCTCAATTAAAAGTTGCAACAACTGGAACCTGGAACGTAAATTTTGCAGAATAGAATTCGTGGGATATTTCTTCTTTGCTCAGTGTCAAAGGATTAATACCCTGTTCTGTTGTTGTGTGCTGTTTTAGCTGTTATGTTCCTTCCAGACTGCTAACTTTGCTTCGCGCGCGGAAGAAATTCTGCGCGCAGTTTATATCCTGATGCACGCACGCAGCCTCTTTTTTGTGAGCATATCTATTTCGCCAATCGAATTTCTCCCTTGTTTTCGCCGATTTGAAGATGGGGCGGTACGCTTTCACATAGGGTATCCAGACGTTTAATCAATGAAAAGAAGCAAGGAAAACAAAGTACATAATCTTTAATAATTAGGATTGCTCTTTCTTAATCTGTTGACTATGAATCATTTGGTTTAAAACTCCGAAGTACTACTGTAGCCTAGTAGTAGAAGTTCGAGTCCTTCGACTGTCCTTTGAAAGAGCATCCACACGCGCAGTTATTGTTTGCAAAAATCTTCCGCACGCACTTTGCAAAGTTGGCAGTCTGGTGTTCGTTTTTCGTGAAGCTGGATTGGACCATTTTGGGACATTTGAGAATACATTACAGCTAAGTAATGTTTCTAAATCAGGTCGCTGCACCAATGAAGTTTATGCAACGAGGGAGCTGCTTTCTTCTCTCAAACTCATAGAATGATGTAATAAATAATTTCTATGCATTTCGAGACAGCGACAATTGACTGCTAATCCTTAACGACTGAAACCCTTTATGTCTTTCAAACCATATTGTAAGCATTCGTCGCGTTATTACTTTCTCGTTTCTAATAACGGATACAGCCAATTCTTTGTCTTGGAAGTCATCAATGACGTAAATTCCAATTGTTTTGGGCTCCTCAGACAGAGGAGCCTAGTAGCCCCGTTATTAGTTTTGGATTTCTAATAACGCGGCCAGTTATCCATCGCCAGTGCTGTTTTATGCTCTTACATGCTCTTACTAATTTGTTGACTGTTTCAACATGAATCATGTTTTGCAAGATCAAGTGACTAGTCAACGTTTGGGTGTTCAAAATGTATTTTCCATGATGTCAAAACAGAGGAAACTAACGCACGAGCAGCGTCTCGAGCTGAAAAAGGGTGGAAGGCCATGCCCAGAATTGAATGTTAAGAAGGTAACGAGTAAAGAAAAATGCGAGAGCTACTTGGATATGTGAAGATAAAGCGAAGAATACATTTTATTGTTGGCCTTGCCTGGTCATGGGAGAAAGTAAATAAAACGACTTATTTAAATATATATTTCTTGTTGCCGGTCCCAAGGCTCCTTGAATATACAGTGGGCCCTCGACCAGCGGTTTCCGTTATTAGAATCGCAATTCTAATAACGGGCCCGCATGGTGGCTAAGAAGTAGGAGCCGCAAAATATTTTACACAACTAGTCGGCCTCAGCCATCACTAGCCACTGCTCACAGGACGTTAGAACGGAAGATTAGCTGCAACCGCTGAACAGTCCTGTTTGTTGTCATTTAGAGACAATTTAAGGCTGTAATTCATCAAAAACACTAATTTTTCCAGGGGCTTCGCCCCTGGATCCCAATGGGGGGCTCGCAGTGCCCCCCATGCCCCCAGCTGGAAGGGTTAACAATTCCTTCGCTTCGCAAAGAAATTGTTAACAGTCTCCTGTCTTGAGCATTTTCCAAATTTTTAAAAAGTAATACCAAAGGAAATTTACTCCCAGCCGCCCCTGGTTTTCAAGCAAAATACTCAATCATGCCTAAGAGTCACATTTTTCAGATTTTTATTATCATTTAAGTCTCCAATGATAATGTGCTTTTATTTATGTCATTATAACTAAACTAAAAGTCTTACATGCACAAAGAAATTGATCTGGCAATCATCAATGCTTTTTTGCAGTATGATTCAAAACCAGGTAGCCCTAAAAAGAGCTAAATTTGCTATTTTTGTAACTAATTACAAGATCAGCTATGTTTTGGAAAACAATTTGGTCTTTGCTCTACTTGACAAGAAAAGAAAATTGAAGATCGGCCATGTAATCAAATTTTGGTGAATTTTGAAACAGGAGTACTTTTTTTGGGACACCCGGTACTTTGCTGTGAATCTGCCATGGAATTTTTTTGATATCTTGATTAGTCTCAACATGGCAGCATTTATTAAATTTGAGGCTATGACAGGCTGAATGGAAATCAGCCTTTAGTGCCAGAAAATAAATAATATCGTAAAAAGTCCTTCCAAGAAAGATTCTCATTGCAAAATCAATTTTTCTGAGTCTTCCCCAAATCAGTAGTACCGTAAACAAGCTCAGATTATATTGTTCAATATTTCAAACATCTAGTGACTTAAAATGAATTTTGAAACTTCATTTCCAGGACTGTTATCTTTACTCAGTTGCTTTGGAGTCACTTGATAACAAGATAGCAAGTAGATGCTCCAACATGCTATGAAATGCAAACCTTGGCTCTTTTGCAGTATCTTTTTTTCAGTAATTTATTTTTTAGTGGGCTAGGAGTATTTCTGCTACTTAAGGCTAATTAAGCCCACTATGCATGCCAAATCCAGGCATGGGGCCCCTAGTTTAATGTCTCTTCCGAAGGACGGTCAGGTGACTTGTGAGGTCAGGCCTCTGAGAGGTTGCTCATCTGGAGTTTGACCTCACATGACCAAGCTTAACTTCATTCACCTGACGGAAACTGTATAAGCCTCTCGGCCAATCTCCCCACAATTATATTGTGAATGCAGATTCTATGAAATCTGTTGTGCCTCACATATCACTACTGGATTTCTTGAAATTTTAGGTTGATGAAATTTGCAATGATGACATACCACGCATGGGGGCTGCATCTCCTGACAGAAAGAACGTTTATGAAAAGTAAGTGAAGTTTTTTAAAATTAAAATTTTTTCTGCTCTATTTTGAAAAATTTTTAAAGGCTGATTTGTAATACCAAAAGTTTATTGAAAAATACCTGTAGATAATGTGACCTGGTGAAACAAAAATTATTACATCCGAAGTAGCTTTAATTGCCTGCCTATTTCTAGTTTGTTTTGTTTAGTTGCTGTTCATATATTAGTACTAGTTTTAGTTTTGTTTATTCTTGTACTAGCTGTAACAAATGTATTTTTGTGTTAGGCTATTATAAGAAAGAAAAATTCCAAAATTTTATATACACAAGGGGTGTCCCAAAAACATGTGCACCATTTGGGCAGCTACTGGGAAGGAGCCATGATTTGATTTTCCTGTTTTTCCAATTTGTGAACAAAAGGGACTTCAACTTAAAGTTTGGTACCAAGTTTGAGTAAATCTGACAAGCAGTTGCTGATTTACGGAGCAAGATAATCAAAATTACTGGTTACCTCAAAACCAGACGATTTTATCTGAAACTTATAACTTGAATTTTAGGACCAAATGGACATTAACTTTGCATTTTTACCAGGAAGCACATTTAGGAGTAATAATTGACCAAATAGCTGAAGAATGTTTACTAGGAAGCCTTTGAAGCAATGTTGTTTTTTAAATGAATTTTATGACTTTGGATACGCAGTTCAGTTCAGTTTAGTTTTCATTTTAAAATTCACTCAACATACAATTTTCAATACAAAATACATTAAATACAATAATACAGATGATAACAAGCGATACGAGCACCTAGAATTAAACTAAGGAAGAGAACATATGAAAACTGTATGTGGGGAATTCCTTAAAGGAGGAGCTCTCTCAGTAGATAGACTAATCGAGGAGAGAGCACCCCCTATTAAAAAAAAAAGAAAAATCCGCATTTTCAGTAATCAGTATGATTCCAAAAGATGCGTTATGTGCAAGAGACCCAGAATGACCACAGTGACCCCAAGCCCATGGATCCCACTCCAGGCAAAAAACCCAAATCCACAGCTAATGCCACGGAAGGGTTTTGTACCCAGAACAGGCCCCAAATGCAAGAGCCCACCAAAGCCACTCCAAAGTCATCATGCTTTAAGGAATTTTGAGATTTACAGCCTTGACTGAAAAATGCAACCAAAATCGTGGATTTAAATACTAATATTTAATATTTTGTTGCGAACAAATGGATTTTCAATTGCCGGCGAAAACTTAATTTTGAGGGGTATTGCTTGATGATGATAGGAATGTCATTCCAGGATTTAGCACCTGTGTATCTGACAGATCTTATTCCATATTGCAAAGTATTTTTACGATTTAAAAAAATACCATCCATACATGCCAGCCTTGTATCATATTGATGAACAGAGGACAACAAAGTAAAATAATCATGAAAACATGAGGGAGAAATTTTGTTAACACATTCATACACAAAAGAAAGGAGCTTTAAATAAAATAAATCATATATCTTAAGGATATTCAACTCGGAAAAGATTGGGGTAGAAGGAGCAGCAAAATTATTGAAAGTGATAGCTCTAACAATTTTCTTTTGTAAAACATAAATGGGCTTAGTGTGGATGTCATAGGTTAGACCCCACACAACAATCCCATACTGAATAAATGAGCCAAATAAGGAATGGTACAGGGAGACTAAGACACTAGAAGGGAGAAGATGCCTTATTTTGAAGAACACACCAGATGTTCTTGCTAACTTTTTAGAGAGTTCATTCAAGTGATATTTCCAGGTAAGTACGCAAAATGACTGATGGATGCATACCATGGCCTGCATCACCTTCGCTTTGTTTTTCTTCTTATTTTTCACAAAATGTAATTTATTACTACCTGATTCACTTATAAAAAGCTATAAAACTGGGCTGGGTCAATTTTTCACTCAATTTCTTTGATTCGGACATTGCTGGAGAATTTAAATACTTTGGTTTTGAGGCAACCGGTAATCTGACTATATCGCTTCATAAATCAGCAACTACTTATCAGATTTATGCAAACAAGGTCTCAAAATCTAAGTTGAAATCTCTTCTATTGAAAATTTTTAAAAGCAGGGAAGTTGGATTTATGGCTGCTCCGCAGCACCCATTCAAATGGCTCTTATTTTCTTGGGGCACCCTGTTTGATGTTTCTGGCAGCCTATGATACTTATAGTATGTTTCTGATATTTTCTATAGAATTACTCCTTTTAATGTGGTTCCTTTCAGATGCAATGATCTTACAGCAGCTGTTTTTGATCTTGTCAGTCAAATTGGAAAGCTGTCTGTGGTAAGAGTTTATTTGGGTCTTTGTTTGATAGCACTGAAAGTCATATGATAGGAGCTTAATTCATGTTACATTACAGTACATTAATGTTTTTCCATTGCAAAATAATTTTTTATCAGAACCAGCATAGTAAGAGTGATTATTTTCCATTCCTCTTGCAAATACTATACACAGCGGGTACCCGCAAAGTAGAAACCACTTTTTGAATTGAGGTCTGAAAAAGTTTCTTATTCAAAGAGACCTTTTCATGATCAGGGTCAACGTTTCTTAAAGATAGTTACCGTCAAATCAAGTCAACGTATATGACAGTACCGTAGATGCATGTATATTGAACATCATTTGTAGTATAGCGTACAATGCATGTACAGTACAATGCAGTACAGTACGATGTTCTGATATAAATAGAATGCTTTATGCATTCAAGATCAATACTTCTTGAAATCTTGAAGGCAATTGAAAGAAACATAGTAATTTGATTGAACTTTTACAGTATTTTTTAGTACAGTATTGGTTAACTTTTTAAACACCAAATATTTATAGCAGCAATATGCCTTATTACATTTTTGTTCTGTGGATATGCGGTTGTGTGGTGCTACATTATATTACAGTCATTTATGGGAATATTCTTTGGCATTTAAGTCATTTAAGAACAAACTATGACAGACCCGAAAATAAGAAACTTTTAAATTTCAGACCTAAAATTGTTTCTTATTAAAGGAGTCCCTTTTGAAGAAAACGAGGCCTGTTTCTTATATGAGGGGGTTTCTTATTTGCGGGTACTTACTGTATAGGTATTTTAGTGAGAATTAGTATTGTACATTATAAATTATGTAGTAAATGTATATTGTACATTTGTAATTAGATTCCTTTTTTCCAAGCTTATGTTACATTTAATTTCCAATTTTATGATGGCAAACGTTTACATACATGCATTCCATAGAAAACTGAAAAACTACCAACTGCTGACTTTGAATCAAAGAAAGCACAAGAAAGTAAAAGGCTGGTTATAATAAAGGTTTGTGAAACATTACAAAAATTTTACTTGTATGACCGTGAATCCGTGAGTCTAAAAATGTCTCTCCTATGTTTGAAAATTCATGTCTAAAACTATCAATTGATTTGAAGAATCCTGACTCCATTGACGTAATTGTTTTTTATCGTGTGTTGATTTGTGACGCCGCTTATGTTATAGTTTAACGAGTTTAACTGTGGTTAGCTGCAACATTGAAAATATTGACAATTGTTTCATTGTTTCAAAAGGGGGCTTAGCCACGGGTGGTAGGAAACGCTGAATTTAGACAAAACTTCATGCATGATACATCGAGTTATTCCTGTCCTACAATATCATTTCGTTCATGATATATCAATTTGTTTTCCTTCTGTGTCTACCTCTCTTGTGAAGGCGCCATTTTAATCCGATTGACGTAACCTCCAGGGTTGGCACTAGATCATGGTGGAGATAAGTACATGACGTCATTAATATATGTAATCTGTAAACGACGCTTCTCGTCGAATCGAGGGCTGTAGTACGGACAACGATCAAAATAGACACTCTTGTTGTGACTGGTCAGACCTTGAAATTTTCTCATGGAGATCGAGCTTATGGATTACCATACATAAATACTGCTGTCTCTAAAAGAAATCAAAACTTATTTTCCTTAATCTGAGAATTTAAGAATCGAAAAGAAAGGCCGAACGAGAATCACCCCATCATTGCAATTTTACCCATACCATACCATAGGTCCTCGAATATGCCCCCAGGGTCTTAAAAATATTTTGGAGTGGCGTCTCATTCGAAGGGAAGGGATGGGGCTTATTTAGCAGCAGCCAAAAACATTACCAGGACTAGATTTCTTCTTTTTTTTAGGCTGGTCAGTATACTTACAACAGCAGGGATATATTGTTTTAGCCCAAGTACGTTGAAAAAAAAACACGAAGAAAGTCAGTCAGTCAACAAAGAGAATCAAAATTAATCACTAAAATAACAATCGATTAAGGGTGGGGGCTCATTTTACAAAAATATATTTTTTGGTGGGAATTATTGGGGGGGGGGGTGGCATATTCGAAGGTGAGGCTTATTTCACAAAATATATTTTTGGATGGGGGATTATTAGGGGGGGGGCCTTATTCGAAGGTGGGGTCTTATTCGAGGACTTACGGTAAACCTTTTTCATGAGAAACTTGGATGAGACGATAGAGTTCTTAACATGACAATTTTCGAATTTTGGTACTAAAAATTTGCTAATTTGTTTCCTTCTTTTTAAGAGCATAAATTTTCAATTTGGTACAATGCTGCAGATATGTTTATAGGAAGAAATAATCTTCTATCATGTTAAAAAACAAACGGTCAGCTAATGTTCACATCACTTCACAAATTCAAAAAACATTTTGGCCTACATACATTACATACATGGAAATCCTTCGCGCCAACTTTGACAAACAGTAAGTGAACCTCATTCTGCTGTTTGCTGCCTCGTTCTGCAACTTTAGCTATGACGTCATGTACTTATCTCAACCATGATCTAGTGCCAACCGACCTCCAGGGTCCTGGAGCAATGTAGGCCCAAGAAGAAGGAAAACAAATCGATATATCACGAATGAATTATATTTTAGGATAGGAATAACTCATTGTAGGTATCATACATAAAGCTTTTTCTAAATTCAGCGTTTCCTACTGCCCATGGTTTAGCTTTAAGAATGGGCATTCTTTTTCATATAAATTCTTATTTTTGTTACCGATGCAACAAGTTCAATAAGGATAAGTTTGCAGGAAATGCAACACAAATCAATTTTAACAGTATATTTGATGTTTTGAGATTGGTTTATATTGTTTAATAGCTAATTCATATTTTGTTTATCACCGAAGACGATATTTGTTTTAAAGGGGCTTCTCTGCACAGTGACTTCTTTATCCACATATATCCTCTTGTTTTATTACTTGCACAACGAGTTTGATAAACATAACTGTGTAAAAACCGTAAGCAATTCTAAACTACTTATGGAAATGCAATCTACCATGAAATGGACCAATTCAGCAGATTTAAAATTAGTCGAATACAATGTACTTGTCATTTCGTTGACTGTCTGGCGAAAGAAATCAACTGTCATATCTCGGATGTTTCAAGGTCTCATGCAAGCGGTTTTCAGGCGTTCATTTTCAAGAACACTTTTCTGCTGGGATGCTGATGTGGCGAGCTTTTCAAGGGGACTTTGAATAATGAACTGACAAGTTTGAATAGAACGGTCATCTTTTAGAATTTTTGCTTGTGCTTGGTTGTGCTTGTAGCCTTCATCTTGATAAACATGTCGTGCAGGGATTTAAAAGCAGTAAGTATTTCTGTAACAGATCATGTAGAAGAGACAATGTGCATCATGACTGAAGAGAAACTAGTTGCAGTAGATTAGATTGTCCGACATTGGTATATGATGTCGGTAGAAATGCTCAGAATCTTCTTGTTAGAAGGCAGGCAGTATTTGGTAGATGATTTGGCAATATTATACCCCCCCCCCCCCCGCCCATTCACACTTGCTTATCAAACCAGCTTAAAGTAAACCAGGTTATCAAATGTTGCATTCTAATTGGTCATTCCAACAATTTGTATGCATTCAATTGGTTGACGTTTAACTTGTTTCAGACAAAATTTGTTTGACTGTATCAGTATGGACGGGGGTATTGTAGACTTATTACACGTTCGTAGTTATTGCTATTGATAGAACAAGGGCAGATTTTGTAATACAATAGCAACAGTTGCATTTGATTGACACCTCAGTTCAAAGCGATTAGCGATTGTAGACAAAGAAAATTCTCACAACCAGTAATTCAAAACAAACAAAGCCGCACAAATTTCCCCGAAACTAGTAGGGCAAACTCTCGCCTTGTGGAAGTGAAAGGTGGTTTTAATAGAAGTTACTTGCATGTAACGAAAGAAGGAGGGTAAATCTAGAGTTCTGTCTGGCGGATTTTGTTTATTTGATTAAGAAACCGAGCAGAGGGCATTGTAATTCTCTCGTATTTAGGGCTTAAATGAAACGATCACAAAAACAGTTCCTGAATCAAATAAACAAAATCCGCCAGACAGAACTTTAGATTTACCCTTCTTCTTTCGTTATAAGCACATAATTTCTCTTAAAAACCACCTTTCGCTTGCACAAGTTGAGAGTATGCCCTACTGTTTGGGGAAACTTTTGCAGCTTTGTTTCTTTTGAGTTGCTGGTTGGGAGAATTTCCTTTGTCTGCAGACGCTAATCACTTTGAATTGAGGTGTCAATCAAACGAAACTGTTGCTATTGTATTATAAAATTTGGCCTTGTTTATTGATAGACTGATGACGCTATAACTACTGGAGCGACAACAACAACATCAGCTCACTTCAAAGAGATGAGCGTAAGTTGAGGGGAGGCTAGGGGTATTGCTTCTGGTTCAAGATTATACAGATAATTCAACTTCATTTCATAATTTATCCATTCTTTACAGGAGAAACTAGAACAAATATCGAAGCAACTAGAGCCAGACGAAGTAGAAGAGGACTACTTGAGGTTTGTAACGTACAACGTTTTTTTATATATATATATATATATATAATCAGTTAAAACGTTTACATACAGAAGGTACCTAAGCCATTACATATGAGCTACTGTACAACACTACGAGGACGATGCCAGTGAGAGCAAAAGACCATGACAACTCCCTGGCCATTCCATAAAAAAGACATCATACACCTAAATACTATCAAATATACATTTGCAAAGAGCTATACATAAACTATTAAATACGGATACAAAATAGGATCTGTTTTACACTGGAGGTCATGGCTAGCACAGGCGATAATGCTGAATAGCAAGAACCCCGACCGAGAAAACACCACCGACAACAACTGCCGCGGCTGCTGCTGTTTCCCCTCCAAGGTCTCCACCGCTCAAAAACATTGCGCATGTGCTGTCGGTTCGAGGTTCATAGTTCGCAATATTATGGATTTACAACTTCTGTGTTGGATAGCGAGAAAAATAGCCTGATATTAGATAAAAACCAGTACATGCACCTGTACCTTCTGTCTTCTAGTAGCCTACTAGTAGACCCAGTATCCAAAAGAAGAAAGGGTCTACGAAACAAAGAGCAAAAGATGGCTACTGCGGTTTCCAAATTTGTGAAACTTTATTTACGCTGTCTTTGTTTCGAAGAGTTTCACACTATTTTAAATTCCTGTTGAGCTAGAAAAAGTTCCCACTTTCGAAAATTCGTAGCACCACAATGAATGATTCAAATTCTAGTTAAAAGCCAAAAGATCGAAGTATTTTTGTGATTTTCTGGTCTCCTTACGAGGATTCAACTTTACAAAACCTTTAAGGTTGCAAATTTCATGGTTGCTTTTATGACAATTCTAAACAAATATTAAGTTAAAAATTCTTGATAAACTATATTTAATTTATCATGTTCAAATATTCCCTTGAATCGTCATTGGTTAAACATTGCAGTTTCATTTTGTAAAAAAGATTCCTTTTAAGATACCTCGTAAGAGAGATAAAATAAACATTTGTACAGGGTGTCCCAAAAATATTGTGCCCCGTTTGTCTGTAAATTGCGACAAAACGGCAAAAGATTTTTTCCAAATTTTTAAATGATGGTGCTCTTCAGATGTTCAATTAAAGTTTGCCATCATCCCCATGAAAATCCGTTGAAAAATGATGGAGCTATGACCTTCAGGAGACCAAATTTGCCCGATCACTGAAACCAGCGGTCGGTCATTTTGTCTTACTATTTTGCAGCGATAAATAGCTTCATGGATTGAAAATGAAACAGCAGCCTCTAATGTCATAGCTCTCGTGAAAATTCCGATAATCCTCGGAGATTTCCACTATTTCTGATCTCACAGAAATTATTTCTTACCTCACGTGAAGATACGTATCACTGCAAAATAGTAAGACAAAATGGCCGACCGCTGGTTTCAGTCATCAGGCAAATTTGGTCTTCTGAAGGTTATAGCTCCATCATTTTTCAACCGATTTTTACGGGGATGGTGGCAAACTTTAATTGAACATCTAAAGAGCACTATCATGCAAAAGTTTTGCGAGTATATTTTGTCGTTCTGTCGCAATCTTCAGGCAAACAGGCCACAATTTTTTGGGACACCCTGTAGATTGCACTTATGACTTAGGGTAGATACCAGCTTGACCTCAAAGAGATCGCTTCTAAAAAAGCAATGTTTTACAACGTATTTAGTTACAACCAGTGTAACACTTTAATTTAAAAAATTTTATCTTAAAACTAAGCTCTGTAACATTCTTATAGCAACTTTAGTAATCAAGGCAACAGTAAAAGAAGGAAAAGTAAAGGGTAAGTTTATTGACAAACTGCTAATCTTTTTCTCAAAATATTAATTGTCCCGACAGAAAGTTTTTACCAATGATATGACACATAATTTAACCCTGATAAACCCTGATAAACCGTGACAAACCCTGATAAACCTGATAAACTTAAAAAAATATTGATTGTTCCGACAAGAAGTTTTCACCAATGATATGACACATAATTTAACCCTGATAAACCCTCATAAACCCTCATAAACCCTGATAAATCTGATAAACTTGAAATATTGATTGTTCCGACAAGAAGTTTTTACCAAAGATATGACACACAATTCGAAGCTGATAAACCAAACTTAATCTCTAACCTTACTAAAACCCTAACATAAACCCTAGAGACTAACTCTAAAAGTAACCCTAAGCCTTGCATAAATGTCATGTGTACTTTTGAATGTGCACAATAGTGATAGAAGCTCCAACGCCACCCACTCAACCTGTCTTATAAAAAGTTTTCAAAAATGACGCTCGATCCAGGCTCTTATGTAGAATAGCTTAAAGATCCACCGGGTGTCCCAAAATGATGTATTATTGTTTGATTGCTTACATGTCCATAACCAATGAACCGATTTTCAAAAACTTTGTTTTATTTGATTGCCTAAAGGCTTAATTGTCTTTCAAGATGGTGGCTGTGGTTTGACCACGGTGTTTTCATGTCGAAAAGAAGATCGATAAACCTGCTCAAATTCAAGCCTTAGATGGCACGAGAAAGAAATGGCCTATTTTTCCAGTCAACATTTTAGATGTCATGCAAAAGGCTGAACTTGTATTCGTATTCTCTGAATTCAGTATTAACTGAATTCATATTCTCTGAACGACATATATTCTCTGAATGACATATAAGTTCAGCCTTTGCATCACATCTAAAATATTGACAAGGAAAGAAGCCCGTTTTTTTCATGCCATCTAAGGCTTGAATTTGAGCTGGTTTATCGTACTTCCTTAATCCTTTCGACATGAAGACATCGGCCTAAACCACAACCAACATCCTCGAATACAATTTAACCTTTCGCAAATCGGATAAAATAAAGTTTTTGAAAATCGGTTCATTGGATATGGACATACACTCATTTTTTTTTATAAGAAACTAAGGTCCGGGGCTGGTAGGCAGTTTCTTAAATTTGTGGGCCCTTTTGCTACTAAAGTTTCTTACGTTTTTCTTATATTCTAAATGCCGGAAGTGTAGAGTTAATTTCGTTTTGTGTAAAGGGCTCCCAAATTACTTCAGAAAGATCTCAAAACAAGTAAATAACACGATTCGCACTCAAAATAATGTCTAAACAGTTGCTTTAACTGTACAATGTCAAAATATTTTGAGTGCGATGAGAAAATCAAAAGTGTAAATTACAGAAGTTTCTTAGCTTTTTCAATTCAGGTAGGGTTGTTTCTTAGCTTCTGAAAAATTGAGCCTACCGTTTCTTATAAGCGGTTTCTTATAAAAAAAATGAGTGTATAAGCAATAGGTAGGTAGGTAGGTATCATATTTAACGTGGCTAGCCTGCGAAAGTCTGAGAGAGACTTATTTCCAGCAGGGGCCACGGATGTTTTACCATCAACCGCCGCAGCTACCAGATTTCCCTCACATGGCTCTGGTTGACCCGAGCTAGAGTTACGGACAGCGACCAAACTGTCCAGCGCGGGATTCGAACCTCGGCCGTTCTGACCTTTGGTTTACGAGTCAGTCGCCTTATCCACTCGGCCACGCGCTCTCAATCAAACGATAATACATCATTTTGGGACACCCGGTATTCTTTTTAAATGACTCGGTCTCTTTGTTAGTAAATACATGGATGGACAAGCACCGTCTGTCAGTGATGTAAACTCAGTTGCTGGTGGTAAAGATATGTAAGTACAGTAGATAGTTTCAATTATCTTTAGAATTACATTTTTGATATTTCTCTTTCTGCCAGAAAGGGGTTCGAGTTTTTTTATAAGAAACTGCCCATAAGAAAGTCAACTCTCAGATCGCCAAAAAATCAAGAAACTCCAGTACTGGGAAAATATAAGTTAAGAAACTATTTATTTTGATAAAGAAAAACCTTGACATATTTTTACTTTACTTTCACTTGTTTGCTGTATCATATGGACTAATGTCTAAACATTGGAAAGGCTTTAAAAACTTGGTTTGAAATGTTCATGGAGGGCGCAGGTAGTGAACATGAAGATTGTTATGGATCCTCGAAGAAACTCTGAGTACTCAAAATCTGATAATTTTAAGAAGCTTTCAGTACTGGCCCAAATTCTTAGTTTCCTATAAAAAAAATACGTGTGGACGATCATTTGCTCAAAGCAGTTTGGCTGCCATCGTGGATTTGACTTTGCTTGATTTGTTTGAATTACGCTTGAGACGATCTTACTTTGCATATATCTTGCAATCCCCTGAGGGAAGATGTCATTTAAAACTAACTAAAGTTGTAGTAAAGTTCGAGGTGCGCCATTATTTTCGGTACCGGGCATGTGCCACTGAACAGGGTATTATTATCAGCTATTTTGCTCCTGAACAGAGTATCCATTTTCTTAACTAATGTTCCCGATGCCGATTCGCTCACAGACAGGGTTATCAATTTTAAAATATTGCTTCCGCACAGGGTAAGAATTTTTTACCGCAGTGGGACATCGCCCGTACATTTATGGGTCCAGTGCCCCCCTCCACTCGACTAAAGTGTGGTGCGATCTTGCTTGGGAAAGTTTTTGGGTCACTGAATATATCATACCATATTTTGGAACCAACTTTGCATGAATTCATTTTTTTAAAGAGATGAAGATGATGATGATGATGAAGATTATGAAACAGACGAAGGATCTATTGAGGTAAATTTTCAGCAAAACTTTGCCAAAAATAATTCACGATTTAAATTGCACTCCCCTCTTGAAATCAAATTTTGTTTAAAAATAGTTATTTCAGCGTTCAGTCGAATGCCTTTCCAATGTTTAAATAATTCTTTCTAGGCATCAGTTAGCTGTAATTTATCTATATTCTGAAATATTTTCTTGACAATTTGGAAAGATGGTGTGGAATTTATTAATGTTTCTCATACCATGTGAGCAAAACTAGTCTGCAGAAGATACTGAAAAATCGATAAATACGCACACGATCAAATTGATGCCTGCTCTCTTATGTTGTTGAGCCCAGGGAGCGCCGGCACGGCTCCCTGGTTGAGCCGCTTCTTTCATCGTACACTAATACCCTGTTTTAAGAAGTATATCTTTGCATAAGTTTTGATGAAATTTTTCTCACCAGGTTTATCGAGTGGAAGCTTTCAGAGATTTTGCTGGTGAAAAAGCTGGTGATCTTCAATTTAAGAAAGGAGACGTTCTAACGATTGTTGAAACAAGGTTGGTGATGGCTCTTTTCTATCTTAAAGGGGCGCCGTCGTCAAACAGTAAAACAGTATCACACATATTCATAAACTCGCGCGTGTCGCCGATTATCCATTGTTCATCCTTTGTTCTCTGCAGTTTGTTTGATGGCTTCACCCAAGCCACCAAAAAGTGACCGTTAAAAATCCACTTATATCCGAGCAATCGTAGAAGATATGAATGTTTGGTTTGTTCCCTAGTGAAGTACAATGATTAATGCCCAAACAGCAACTTTCATTTTGAAAAAAATACGAAAATCCTGTGTGATATCACCTTTCAAAAACTGCAAAAATCATCGTTTTGTTTACATTTTGACGACGGAGCCCCTTTAAGGCTCTAAATCGTTGCTATTCGAATAATTAGGAAGTTTTCGAGAAATTATTTATGTTGCTATTGTTTTCGTATAGCCAATCAAATTGCGGAACAGCCTCGTGTATCCTAGAATAGAGGTAACGTAGATCAACGAACTCGCTCTGGGGGCCAGTCCACTTCGTCTTTGCATCATTCTCTTCTTTTCATTTTCCCTTTCATCAGTTGTTCACTGAATAGTCTTCTTTCCTTTTCTTATCCTTTCCTTGTTTTCATGCCTTCTTTCTTCCTTCCGTTTAAAATGTCATTTGCATCCTCATATGCTAAGAAAATCTTGACACTATTTTCATGGAGACTATAGAGGAATATCCCCTTTGTGCCCTGAGAGTGCTGCTAAATTCTTTTGACTCCAGTTTTGAAGAACTCTTACACAGGAACGAGGAAATCACAATACATGTAAAAAATTTGCAAAAACTTATGCTGGAAACCCCTCCTTTCTGTGGGAGTTCTTCAATAGAAAAATGCTTCCGTATAACTTAAGAATAAACGATCTCATCCAACTTCCTAAAACCAGGACTAATAAATATGGAAACGAGTCTCTTTCGTATAGGGGTAGCATGATTTGGAATCGGCTTCCAGACCAATATAAAGCTGCAAGAAGCGATGATGATTTCAAAATGAAAATCAGAAGTTGGAAGGGATCCGGATGTAACTGCCGCATTTGTGTAATACAGTTTAATTTCAGACATTGTAAATAGGGTAGAGTTGGCCTTTATTAGCATTAGCTATTTCTCTAGCCAATTGTAAATAAATTGTATTATTCTATTATTATTTTGTTTTGATACCTCAATCAATATGCTCCTTGTTTAGATTTGTGATTTATTTTCTCACAGGGATGATGGTTGGTGGATTGGTGAAAATGCAGAAGGAAAGAGAGGCATGGTTCCAAGCACCCTATTAAAAGTGAGTACTTTTATTTACCACAAATTAGCATTGGGCTCAAATCTATTGCTTGAAACGAACTTAGGATACTTTGCTGCAAATCTGCCGTGGCAACTTATTGATATCTTTATTAATTTAAAAATGGCGGCATTTATTATATTTGAGGATGTGACGTCATCAAATTTCTAAATCCTAAATCAGGAAAGCTACAGATTTCTACTTGCCACCGTAATGTAGACCTCTATAAACTATGGTTTTCTTGAAGATTGTATAATTTTGCCTCTATTGACGTAGGATCGATGATTTTAAATTTTTCAAAATTTCCATGAATTTTTTCAAAAATAATCAAGAAGCCACCATTTTGAAATTAATCAAGATATTGATAAATTGCCACGGCAGATTTACAACGAAGTGCCCTAAGTTTCTTTCTTGCCATCCAATTAAAAGAAAAATTTAATAGAATTTTACACCCACCTTTTTAAAGATTTGAAAGATTTGAGCCATATGCTCCACTAATTGCCATTGCTTTTTTCAATTTGCACAGCATAAGAGTATTTGCCATTTATTTCTTCGTAAATAGATCAACTTGCTTCCTGAATTGACTCAGTTTTATTATAGCTCGCCACATGTTTCTTGTGTTGCACAGGCAGGTGGTACTTAACTTTTCCTTTTCTTTCAATGTGTTACAGATTCTTGAAGTTGAAGAAGATGACGAGGAAGGAGAAGGAGAAAAAGACCAAACTGTTGGCCGATGTGAGTATCTTATAGCAAATTATCGGACTGTGTGCCACTGAGTTCAGAGTTTTACAGTATTCATGATTCAGTGAATTATCTTAGGCCTAGTTTGAACATCGTTTTTTTTTTGCCGTGTTGAATCGAATTGTATTAAAAACGGCAGAATCTGCCGTGTCTAAAAATCTGATATAAACATCGTTTTTTGTCGTGTTGGGTTGAAAGTAAAATGGTTAAAATGGCCATTTTTCAAATTAAACAAGCGCATTGGCTGATCGCACGTAGAAACCGCAAAGAATTGGTTAATTAAACGCAGCAGAAATGCTATGTTTAAATCAAGTCGTTTGTCTGCCATTTGATACGACAGAGCTGGTGAACTCCTGCCGCTTTATCTATTTGAAACGGTAGGTGATTTAAACATCGTTTTTATGTCGAATTTAATTAGAAGTTTTTAGCAACATCTATTAATCGACCCGGCAATAAAACGATATTTAGACTAGACCTTAGTATTGCCTTCCTGTCAGAAATAAAATATGGGGTTGTAACTGAACGTTCTCGATACAGTGACAACGAAACACAATTCAGTTAATTTCATTTCGGGATAAATTTTCTTCAAAATGTTTCTTATTTACGCGGATGTCTTAAATTGGTCATCACAAGGCACTGACATAAATTTATACATTAAACTGGCTAAAGCACTGTGGCGTAGGGTATCACTAAGTTTCTTTGCCTTGGTGAAGACTATTGGTGACAAGGGAACTGCAGAAAATCGTGTTTTGCTGCTGGCATGCTTTGCATTTTTGCTATAGTACACACTTGAGAAGGCTCTTCTTTTCTTGAATCTTCTCGCATTAATTGTGGCACGTATTCGACCCTCCTTGTTGACATCTGTTCTCCGTTACATTCATGTGTTTCCCTCTCCCGTTCCCTTTTCTCTTCTTGTTCTTATGTTTCTTTATTTCAAGTTGTTCCTCACTAATTACAACACATTTTCTCGGGGTTCAAGTTGCAGAACATTTATGCCTGATTCATTCATTAAAGAACTTGAGCAAGGAAAATATGTTGTAAGTTACATATGAGCAAGCATAGCAGTGGGTTTTTTCGCCCACATCAAAAGAGAGTAGGGTGGAGTCCTTTTTGCTTCTAAACTTAATTGTACCTTTGCACTTTTTCAGTCATAAATTGTTATTTGATCAAAAATCTCCTTGTTGTGTGTAGTGCAATGGTGCAAAGATAAACAAGTAAATAAAGTAAAACATTAGCATTTTGATGCGAACTGAAATAATATTTGATGCAAATTGTGCTTATTTCAATTCGCATCAAAGTGCTTATGTTGAGTCTAGACCTTACCCTATATATAGTAACTATATTAATGAGGAACTAATTAGTAGAATTCCCCTCTTTCATTAACCATTTGATAGAAGAAGCTTGAATAATGCAGTCCATTCTGCTACGTAGCTCTTATTCGAACTGTTTGCTAAATGACAGATAGAACTAGCCATTCGATGTTTTCTCCATGTAAACCATGTAACTGGTTAAGTTCCATATTTTGTCCACAATTTTTCCCACTGCAAGTCCTGTTCAGCATCATGGAGAAGATTTCCTCGTATCCGCCATCTTCCAGACAAGTAGCGCGCCGTCCCAGACCTCTGTGAAAATGACTATAGACCTTATAACTATTCTAAAAAAGAGTCTGGAATGAGCGATATTTTCATCTATGTTTATACGTGAGGTTCGATTGAGTGGCGTTAGAGCTTCTATCACTTTTGTTCACATTCGAAAACTCTACAAAATGTATCAAAACATCGTTCGATCCAGATTCTTCTTCAGAATAGCGGAAAGTTCTGTGGCTTTATTCGAATTACTGCTAATTGACAGAAAGAACTGTTCGTTCGATATTTTCTTTGTGATTTCTTTCCTTACCTTAACGCCTTTTCCATGGTTCCTCGGTCGCTGCTAATAACACAACTTTTCACCAAGTGTTCCAATCCACGAATCTGGTAAAGTAATTAGGTCCATTGTTCATCTTTCCTTGCAGTTGCTCAGAAGCCTCCATTACAGAAGAAGCGTAGGTAGGTGCTTTAAATCATTTGTGGAACATGTCATAAGTTATAATTTATGGCCTCATTGTATCGATTTCTTGATTTAAATCGAATGTAGATTTTAAATTGACTCAGTTGTGATTGAATGTAATTTGAATTGCAAAGTGTACATTTTTGGGGACGAGTGCAGTTTAGCGGGCGGCGCTAAATGTCATATTCAAATCCTAACCCTAACCTAACCCTAACTGACCATAACCCTAACCCTAACCCTAATTTACCCTTTCTAACCCTAACTAACCCTAGCTTACCCTAACTTACCCTAACTTAAATTGATTGAATGTAATTTGAATTGCAAAGTGTACATTTTTGCCACGGCTCTCTGGAAAGCAGCCTTGGCTGACCGGATTACCGTGTTTAAGGAATATAAAATGAAATGAAAATGGCCTTATTTTATATATTTTACGAATCCCTGGTAACAGCAGTACCTTTTAGATTTGGTAGTAAGAGCACTAGTACGTTATGTGTTTGGAGATTGGAGGTCAGGGTTAGGTTTAGGTTCGGGAAAAGGGATTTTTAGAGTAAGTTAAGGCTAGGTAGGCCTAAATCTGGAGCAGGAACTGGTGATTACTTGCTTCTTATTGCTGGAGATTTTTGGGGGCTGCCGCCTTAAACCCCTCCTTGTTCAGTAAATATACTTTTCAGAGTCAAAACATCTTTGAGTGCGATAGGAATATTAAAACTGTAAATTACAAAAGTTTCTTAGCTTTTTAAGTTCAGGTAGGGTTGTTTCATAGCTTTCGAAAAATTGAGCCTACCGTTTCTTACAAGCGGTTTCTTACAAAAAAAATACGTGTAAATATTCTCATTTTGCCGCTGTTATTCCCCGGGGGGGGGGGGTACTCCCATACTTGACCTGACGGGATGTGCCGCTCAACAGGGTGTCCTTTTACGGTAAAAATTATGCGACAGGGTGTCCTTTTCTAACGAAAATTATGCGACAGGGTATTATAATAGGTAACAAACTTATGCGACAGGGTATCACAAGCAAAAATTGCGTTCTACACTATATTTGAGATGCAAAATTTTTATGCGACAGGGTATACTTTTGGCCTATTTTTTATGCGACAGGGTGCAGGGTGTGGAGAGGTTTTCCGCACACCCCCGTCACTTCCCTAGTCAAGTACCCCCCCCGGGTGTTATTCGCGTATTTTTTCCGTCGATATAGTAACGACTTAGAATAACAGTGATTTTCGTTGAAGATTTTGCAGAAGGGTCACCATCCGCCTCCTCTTTTATTCAATTCCCACAGCAGGTGGCTTGAGATTCAGCTGTTCTTTCCCAAGTTTTTTCTTTTTGATATTTCGTCTGCAAATTGATCACTGTTTCGTCTACAAATCGATCTCTGTCAGCTGATGTTTGGACTACTTTTTGCAAGAATTTCAAAACAGGAAAGATTGAGAATTTCAGCTGAGGTTCTTTTGCAGGTAAGTAAAAGGGAAACGAAATCGTTAATTGAAAGCTGACCCGGGCCAAATTCAAAATATAGTCCATTGTATTTGATAACTGTGACACGTGCCGCTTCGTTGTGTAGCTAAAGAAACAATAGATACGTGGGTGTTTTTAGCCTATTTATTATTTTTTTTTATATATCAATGAAAAGTTACAAAACTTCAAAATAAGCTACCAACAACGAAGTAAAGCTAAGACATTTTTTTCAAATTTACGAGAAACTTCTAATTGATACAACACAAATTGCATTAACAATACGATTACAACATAATACGAAACGATTACAACATAATACGAGACGATTCACAAGACGATTTACACGACGATACCACAAGAGGCTATTTATAGTGGCTAGTCAATATAGCTATGTATATCCCTTTAAGGTAAGTTGGGGTAAGTTAGGGTCAGGGTTTGAGTCAGTTAGGGTTAGGGTTTGTTTAGTTCAATATGTGCAAGAGGAATATGATATGTAGAGCCGCCCGCTAAAGTCCCGCTAAACTGCACTCGTCCCGAGTGTTGGCCATATTTTTCAAGAATCAAAAAGTTCGAGGATTTCATATACTATTTATGAGACATTCTTCTTCACTCATTTCACAAAGGATTCGCTCGTTCCAGACTCTTTTGCGGGAACAGGTTCATTCATACTTTGTGTCTCCATCATTCGATTTTTGTGAATATTTTTTTTTTTATATGCTCATAATATTTACAATATATCTAAACTACAAATACAAACTACATACACACAATCACATACGATTACACAACGATTGTGAATATTTTCTACTCTGATTAATTTAAGATTTAGAATCAGAAGTTTTTTATTATCTTATAGTGGAAAAGATTTATGGCAATCCTTGAGAATGTCCAAATCAGAGGTTTGTTATTTATTATGTAAATTTTTATATCAGATGAGTAAAAAGGGAGCTAACACGTTTGGCAGGCTATGGAATAAAAAGTATACTGCCGATATTCAAAAATGATATGTTCGTTTATCAGTCATAGGCTAGTGGAAATTTTGTTTGGTAAAATCTTTTATCGTTTAGACCCAGAAGTTGGGAAAATGCTGGTAAGGCGTTTGTACGGGAACGAGAATTCCATGTTCGATTTTGCTCCATGAGTTACTTGCCATTGACATTTAAAGGGGCTCCGTCGTCAAACAGTAAACAAATCCGTAAACTCGCACGTGTCGGAGATTATCCATTGTTCATCCATTGTTCTCTGCAGTTTGTTTGGTGGCTTCACCCAAGCCACCAAAAAGTGACCGTTAAAAATCCACTTATATCCGAGCAATCGTAGAAGATATGAATGTTTGGTTTGTTTCTTAGTGAAGTACAAGGATTAATACCCAAACAGCAACTTTCATTTTGAAAAAATACGAAAATCCTGTGTGATATCACCTTTCAAAAACTGCAAAAATCATCGTTTTGTTTACATTTTGACGACGGAGCCCCTTTAAATTTAATACAATTATCAGTTACAGAAATAGAATTTAAATTTCAGTGACAAATAAATCATCAATAAAAGTTACCAAACGCTCCACGTTGTTTTCTGACTGACCATTTTTATAACAAGTCCATTGCAATTTGCTCAGGTCTATATTTATTTTTAACCAAAAATGATGTAAAAAGTAATTTATACCTCCAGTGAACGATTTTATTGGTTTCCATCCACTTTATATTGCTGGTGCCGCACCCGAATTTGCAGCAAGGCTATAAAATTTGGCTGAGGAAGGCTAAATCTATTACCAAGGCTAAGACAGAGCATGGGAGCATTAGTGATCGAAAATATATCAGATACACTCATTTTTTTTAATAAGAAACCGCTTATAAGAAACGATAAGCTCAATTTTTATGAAACTTTTGTAATTTACAGTTTTAATTTTCCTATCGCACTCAAAACGTTTAATACTATACAGTTATAGCAACTGTTTGGACATTTATTTTGAGTGCGAATTATGCTATTTTCTTGTTTTGAGTTCTTGCTAAGTAATTTGGGAGCCCTTTAGACAAAACAAAATTAACTGTGTACACTTCTGGCATTAAAAATATAAGAAACATGTAAGAAATTTTTGGCAGCAAAATGGCCCAAAAATTTAAGAAACTGTCTACCAGCCCCGGCCCTTAGTTTCTTATAAAAAAATGAGTGTATTTCAGGATAAAATATATCTTACATTCGGCACTCTATCCCAGATCAACTGCTTATCCTTAAACAATATAGTTTTAAGGACTCTTAATATTTGCCATGACCTGCACAATATTAAACTAATAACTCAGTAATCAATAGTATTCATTTTTAAGTAAATAGTATCGACAATATTGACATCTTTTGTTATTCTGAGCCAGTTTTATTTAAAGATATTTGCATTAAGACCTTATAAAGTTGAATTGAATCATGAATAATTCACGTGTATATTTGTTCTTAGCCTTACACCAAGCAAAATTAGGTTAGATTAGATATAATTCTGCTTCATACAGGACCGCTTGTTAGAAAGGCATGTTTACAAGTCACGTTCGATAGTTTGTGAAACCAAAGATCTTTGGTGAAACGAGAAATAATGCTGTAACCACCACCACGTGTAGAAGAATTATGCTATCTGTTGATCAATTATCAATGCTGTCAAATATTGGCAGGAACCTATTTATTGATACCTTTGAATGAGCGTTTATCGAAAGTGCTGTTCTCGTGGCTATGAAGCCTGGCTTTACTTGGAGTTCAAGCTTACAAGTTCGGCAATGTTTCAGTTGAATTTGTGGAGAGGACGCGTTCTGTGATTTATGGAAAGCACTGAAATGCTCCCGAAAGATGGGAAGGAGACTGCAGATCCTTCTAAGGTGAAAATGCACTTTTGGCTGAAAGCTGTTCTCAACGTAAAGGGCTTTTCTGTGTTTGGATCAGTTACTTTTTGGCACGATTTCCTCGTTTCAGCGTTTGTTATATCAAGATGAAAGAGCCCTTTAGCTGCTTATTTCTGGCTACCAAATTGATTATGGGAAAGTATTCTCGTGGTAATTAAGCTAAACGGACCGGACGGACGGTAATTAAGCTGAATTGAAACAAGATATTAACACATTTTAAACAGAAGCTTTTATCATCCAATGGTACTAGAGTAGTCAATAGCACTGAGAACAATTAATATGCCTTCTCAGTATAATGAAATGTAATTGGAAGCTACTCTTGCACAACAGTGCTCTCAAGACTAGGAGAGTTTTTTTGAAGAGCCCTCGAATTTTATTAAGAGTCTTGAGCTACCCAGAATTGTTTATCATCACTGCTTGGTTAAAAGAGAAGACAGCTCTCAAACATTATATTACGTTTAATTCCTGACCATCTTCCCGGGAAACCTCCGGTTATTCGATCATAAAATATTCCTGGCCCCTGGGCATTTGACTGCCAATTTTTGTTGACCCGCGGGATGCCCGGGGATGGTCAAGGTAGGAATTGAACGAGACAGTGCCATGTAGCTTTTAAGAATAGTAAACGGAATGTGTATTTGCCTTTTAAGTCTGTCTCGAATTAGATGTCACATGAGATTTGCGAAAACGCAAAATTAGTCACCCAAAAGTCTTTAATCGTTCTTATTCATGGGCATTTTCACGTGACTTCTGATTGGAATAAACTTAAGTTATCATTTCGTTGGTTTGAAGAAACTGCTCTTGCATAGTTGTTTGGATAAGCGACACCAAACAATGACTCTATGACAGGACTTGCTGGATGTTGTCGGGATGTTGTCATAGATTGATTCGTCCTCACCAGCAAAAATCGGCCGTTATTTTAACTGAGATTTGTCTTTGCAGACCACAGTCACTGATGTTTTAAAAGCAATGAAGGCAGTCCCATCAGGGTTCAGAACGTCAACATTGGGAACTTTGCTGAAAAATGGTATGTATCTTTTAATTACTTTTATCCATAATTAAGAAGATGTGATACAGGAGTGGGTACAAGGCACCTTAGCTAGCATAGGCTCCAAATCTTTAAAAAGGTTGGTGTAAAATTTAATGACCTATTTCTTTGAACCGAATGGCTTCAAAGAAACTTCTGCAGTTTTGCTATAATTCTACCGTTGGACTTATCAAAAATCTTCGAAATTTTCAGATTTAGAATGTTTTTCTTCTTTTTCAAGAATTCAAGAAAAGTTTTCAAAAAAACTGTAAACCATCGTAATTTCTAAACTGTTTGACGCAACATGAAATAATTTGCAAGAAAACCATCGTTTATGTATGTCTATGATATGGTATCAAGCAAAAGTCTATCATTCTTCTGGCTTCTGATTTAGAAATTTGATGACGTCAAATCCTCAAATGAGTTAGAATACAAAATACGCTGTAATTTCGAAAAATATTCAAAATTTCTTAAAAGCCCAGCGGTAGAATTATAGGTAAGTAGCTAAAGTTTCTTTCAAGCCATTCAACTAGAAGAAATAGGTCATAGAATTTTACACCCACCTTTTATGCCGATTTAAAGATTTGGAACCTATGCTAAGACAGATTTAGTGTAATGGCTAAAATAAAGTACGACAAAACTTTGTATAAATGTAATAAGATTTGGTCCGGTATATTTTATGACACTTTTGCTATCAAAAGTTTCTAATGAGTTTCTTACATTTTTAATGCCGGAGTTGATTTATTTTTGTTAGAAAGGCTCCTAAATTGTTTAGTAAAATCTCAAAAAATTAATAGCTAACATAATTCGCAATCCAAACGATTTAGAAACAGTTGCTATCACTGTAATGTGTCAAACATTTTTGAGTGCAAATTATAAAAAATTCTTATCTTTTTCAATTCAGGTAGGGTAGTTTCTTAAGTTCAGAAAATTGAACCTATCTTTTTGTATAAGCTGTTTCTTAAAAGAAAATTGAGTGTATTTGAATTCATGGGCGAAGCAGGATTCGTTTTTGCCTGCAATATGTTGATCGTCAAATTCTTGCAAGTCATGTAGAACCATAAGCTTACAATATAGTTCTATTAACTATGCTTACACCTGTTGCACCGTTGCTAGGATGCGCAAAAGTCAATTTCCGAAAGCGAAATTGAATCCGGCATGCTTTACAAATTGCCTTTTGAACAGGTATTATCTATTTGGAATACAGGAGCAAAAAATGCTGTTTTGACAAGCGTAGGAAAATTTCGAAAATCTGTCGATTATGCTGCTTTCTATTTTCATAGCAGCAAAGCAGTTTCTTTTATCGTGAGCAGGCCTTATATTCAATCCAACACGGTTGTTTTTTTCGCTACGATATCTGTACAAATTGATTAAAAACAGCTATAATTATTTCATTGTTATCCATACAGAATGCTTACTACCCGATTTCTTTATGTGTACTTCAAAATCAAGCATTGGATTTTCGCATCAACCTCGAAATCAACCTAATTTTTGTACGTAAAGTTCGTACGTAAAAAGTACGTAAAAAGTACGTGAAAATGATGCTCCGATTACTTTCCAAGTCGGCTATATCGGGAGCGTGATAATGGATGATTATCATTATTTTAATTTCTTTTACAGAAAATCATAAAACCAGTTTCTGGCTAACTCCGAAATTGAGCTCATCAAACCTTGCATTTCGAGATCTCTTCTGGGATCCTTTAAATAAGAAGGTACGTGTAGTAAAATGACGACTGAAATCTTATTCATCACTTTCATTATCAACCTGCCTGTCATTCGTTTTAGTAAACAATGGAGCATCTGTAGAACTTGGTAGGATATTTTTGAACCAAATTTAGACACACGTAGATTTGAAATACTATTACAATTTCAATGTTTGATACTATTTTGTTTACGGTTTGTTAAGAGAGCTAATAATGCTCGCTGGGTACATTAGAACAGCTGTACCTGTGACTTTTTCTAGTTGGAGCAGCCTTATCCTATTTCAGTTTGAGATGTAGAATATGATGCACGTGTGAAGTTCACATTTCCACTGTATTGGACTGCTTCGACTACTATGTCGAGAAAGGATCTTTTGAGGGGGAGGTGTTGATAAATTTGCCCCTCCCTCTAGTCGATGAGAGAGCGAAGTTTTACCCCTCATTTAGTAAACCTTCACACCTCTCGACTCACAATTAGAACTTGCTCCAACACTTATGAAACCCTTACAATTCCATGGGGTTATATTAGAAGTATCTTTATTTATGAGAACAAGGACTGACATTAAGTATTTTTCTTCACAGCTTCGTACAAGAACTGCAAAATTGACAAGGACATTTACACTTCTATCAGCAAGATGCATACCACCACCAGGAGCAGGTGGAATTTGAATTTTGATTTATTTTCTTTCATAAATGATATAGTTTAACACATTATAGATTAACGCGTTTTTGCTCGTTATTATTTTACAACAAGGGTTATATTCTGATATTTTTCTTTTTATTCAAATATTAAATTTTACAATATATTTTACATTCTACTATACCTAATTCTAATTACTATACGACACTACAGGTACGATACCATGGGGAGCGAAAGACAATGACTACCCCATGGCCAATATCTAAAAACACGAAACGTTAAACTGTATACAGTCACACTACGAACATTTATAAGTTAAAGGATACTATACTAGATTCTGTTTCACACCAGATGTCAGGTCGGGGTTGCGATTAATTTATTGATGCTACGAGCGCAACTCATTTGTTGTTGATTAAGATATTCTGATATTCACCTCGATCTCCCTTTTTTATGCTTTACAGTGAAAACATGCATATAGAACGATCACTTTTTAAGCTTAGCCTTGTGGCATTTCTTATTTCCAACTTAAGATTTTAAGAAAATTAGAAGAAAAAGAGGGATGTATTATCCAAAACCCAGATGAATGACATTTTTTGTGCATGTAACACTTCTATGAAGTTTTTACTGTAGACTATGGACCCAAAATTGGGCAATTTCGGCGACAAACAATTTCTGTCAAGTTTTTGCAAACTTTGACCAAAATTATGCAGCTCATAATTTAAATTGTGTTCCAGTTTTGAACGCTGACTTTTTTCAATTCTCTGTCAGGACTAGAAGTTAAAAGCAGACATGTGCGTGTGGCTTTCTGGGATGGCAAAAATGTAGGTTTACATCTGTTCACTTTTTGTTATGAGAAACGTTGATAAGTATATCATAGTAAAATTTATCAATTTAAAAAATATCCATGATGTTTCTTGTCTTTGTGGCAAATATTTTGTACATCAGTTTATTACTTCATTACATGTAATTAATTCATAAAAACATTGTAAGCTACACGCGTAGCTGATTCACTTGGGATATCGTCTTATTTCTGTTCTAGGTTTTTGGTAACATTCACACTGTAAGGGCAGTTCCTATGGACAGGGATGAACAAAGCTGGACTTTCACTCCAAAGGTTTGTGAAAATAATCGACTTCTTTTTCCTTTTCGAAAATATTCAGTTTAAAGAAGAATGTCCATATCTGCTGCAATGAAGATAAACAAGTTCATTTCGTTGTACCTTGATTAATCGAATGGACATGGTGTTGGTAAACCCTAGCCGCCTTTGTCAGAGATCTCGGTTATTCAATCCCAGGAGGGGTACTTCATAGTTCTTAATACCATAGGGAGTCCATCGATCCGTGCCAACTTTGCATGGCTGACCCAAAATATTGATCCTAAATTTTTGGAGACCTCAAATATTAAGCAAGACTGTTGGGGTACCCTGTTGACTGCTGCTTGAGAATATAGCCAGTTCTGCATGATTTAGAGATCCCAAACATTGATTGAATGTAAAATTTTGGCTTCAGATATCAACATGGATATCCCCGTATCGAAACCTAGGAAGAACCACCCAGGGACTCAAATATACTTCAATGTTTGATTGCGGTACACCGTTGAAGAAAAAACGTTGTGTGTGTGTGTGTGTGGGGGGGGGGGGGGGGGAGTCCAGCATTTATTCAAGCTTATAGTTTCTTATTTAACTGTGGGATCAGGGCGATAGTATTGTTATTTGTACCTTTCAGTTTAATCTGTGATTCGAGACCGTAATTCCATCATAATTCGACTGATGTATGCATACTCCTTTTATAGCACATTGCCTTTGGACTATTCGGTCCTAATTCGTATGAACAATCTTCTTCTTTGTCTCAGCTTGGAGTCTTTTCGATTTTAGTTTTCTGGATTTCTACCAAGTTTATATGATGGTGAATGCATTGCAAGAATCAATTCTGCAACAGACAATTTAGGTGAGTGACATGAGAATTTTTCAGCGCTTTGTAACTGTATCTGGCTGAGTGCTGTAAATGCTGTGCAACCTTGTGCAGCCTGTGAAATTTGGTTTGAAATCTCTATAGGATATTGATTTGATATTTTAAGTTGTTTGTTTATTTGTTAGTTTATTAACAGAAATTATTCCAATTGAGTGATAATTCAACAAGTCAGTTACTTACAGTTTGAAGGCCAACGAAAGAGACTATCTTATAAAATATCGTTGGTTCAGCCCCAGTTTTTCAATTTCAGGTCTGATGCGTTTCTTATAAAATGAGATAAACTTACAAATCAGGGTAAAGTTTCTTCTTACAAAAATCATGTACTATCGATCAATTACTCAGACATTAGCTCCATGATTGTGATTCAAAAAATTATATTTTGACTTGTATTTGTAAATTTTAAATATTCAGGAAATGCTACAATCATTCCAGAGAGGTGCATTTGCTTAGTTTGCATACAAAATTCTTGTTTTAATTTGAATAGGTACAGTTCAATTCAACTGGAAAGCTGTAAAATTCCAAGGTTTCAATACAAAGTTTTTAAATAAGAAACAAGCTTTTATTCAGACCTGAACAAGTTTCTTATCGAGTAGGGGATTATTTTGAAAATCAGGGTCTATGTTTCTTAAATTTGTGTTTCTTGTATGCGGGACGCTACTGTACTTTCTAACTTGAAAATTCCTATTGACAAGATTGTTCACAACCAGAATTTATCCTTTTTCTTTGTTTTAGCTCTTCTGTTGGAGCTCAACTACTCGTATGTGCGAACGGTAAGTGGTGTTATATGGCTTTTACCATATTCAGCATGGTCCTAGAATTTGAGAGATGCTTTCTTCAGAATATCTTTCGAGTTTGGTTCCAACTAGAACAAAATTTCGTTAGATATCGATTCAAAATGCGACGGAAGAATACGTCGAAATTCTTTTTCCTCATTTTTGAGATTTTTTCGGTGACTTTGACATCATTAAGACAACACCAACAAGTTTCAATGCATTTTGAAGCAAGAGCTCTCTAAAAAGGAGGTTTGAAAAGATTTTATAAGAGATGTGCTATCTTACTTTTGTGTGAATGAAGCCTAAGAGGTATTGTCTAACATTTGAGAAAATGAATACAGTACCGACCTTGCCCACATTAACATGACAAGAATTCGTTACATTATGATAAGAATTCTTGAGTAATATGAAAGGCTTTAGATTTTTCTAAACAAGAATGCTTAGGCTGGAAAACCATGTTAATGTGGGCAAGCCTCCTGTTACAGGAGACTTGCCCACATTAGCATGGTTCTCCTGCCTAAGGATTAGTCCTGTACTGTAGCATTATTCAAAACTTTGGAGTTTCTATTATGTGAGAACTTTTTTATTTTAGTTTTTTATACGTTACTTTTTAAGGGCTTTCGTTTTGTTACTTGCCATTATTGTCTTATCAATCTTATCATTGGGCTTTTCTGAAAAATACTATCTCAATCATTAGACAACTGAAGAAAAAGGTGAACTGAGTGCAGGATGGTGTTCACTTCCTCTTTTCGAAACTGATGGATCACCTGTCGTTAACAAGTAAGTCTGTTTTTTACTCTAGGCCCTTAAAATTGCTTCAAACTTGCACTACATAAGTCATACGTTCAAGAGCTTTACAAGCATATACAGCTGTACAACCAGTTATTTATCAACACGGTGTTAAAATACAGAGATGAGGATGTTTTTACAATATCTTGGATACTTCGTATTGAGGAATTGATCCAAAAGTCTTCTCGAAATATTTATTGAATGAACTCATCATCTTAGTCGATCTTTTAAAAATTGTTTATATGTGATTTTGCATGTGTCTGATAAAAGCAATGTAGGAAAGCTGATATGAGATATAACTGCATTGACGATGGTTGGAGATTCAATCTTCCATGCGGAGCTTTTTCAACTGCCAGTTTGCCAATTCGTCTTGGAACTCTAAATGTGTGTATGTCATCACTTCTCGCAGTTAGGATCTGAATTTTATGGATCTATCCAATATGAAATTAGATATTTAATCTAATCATTATATGGCATCGTCCCTGTAGTGTTGTATAGTAATTAGGAAGGTATAATAGAATGTAATATTTATTGTAAAATTGTATATGAATAGAAAAAAAATTAAATTAGATATTTTTCGTGAATGCAAATTTCTACAATGCAAAGTATATCTTTAGAAAGATCCTATAGTGTACGGTTAGAAGAGGGCCTAACTTCTCAAAGAAACAGGCATCTGTTTGGTCTTTTGCGCTTTTTCTTTCCAGTGCTGACTAGTTTCGCCCATCTTCACTCGATGCCTGCTCTCTTTGGATGTTGTCTCTCTTCTTCATCGTTCACTGTTTAGAAAGTTCCTTGTATTTTACGCGACCCAAGTACAGGATCGTGTGTCTAGTTTTGCCTCTCTAAAGCATATACAAACCTCTTATTAATTGGAACCTGTCAGGCTGGCTTCTTGTGATATGAACATTATTTCCTGAAGATTTATTTTGTCAATATTTTCTGTCGTAGAAATTATGAGCTACAGGTTCGTGGTGGAACGCCTTTTGAAAAGGGAGTCGAAGTAGATTCTGCTGTTAGCATGAAAAGTAAGTGCATTGCACCTTTTTTGATTTGAGTGAGTTTGTGCGCATGTTCGCCAATCAATTTTAGATTTTCTTTGAGTTATATGCGTTGGAAATATTTGATTGCACATGAGTTTTGTCCTACTCACATTCCTTGTACAGTTGAGACTACTAGACTTATGACATGGAGTCTCTTGTTTCCCTACGCCTTTGTTTCGTGTCGCGCGACTTTTTTCACCTAGTGGAAAACCAGCTCAGGTCTATGAGACTACAAACAAGGCTATTCTTCATTAAAATCAATGACATCTATATGAAAGTTTTTTCAACTGTATGTACCATCTTAAAGTGAGAATCGTATCAAGAGACTTTCAGTCGAATATTTCACGAATTCCCAAAGATGGCCGTTCTGCCAAATTTTCGTATTTCCTCATCCGGAACCATGGCGATTTAACCTCATAAGTAGACCAAAGAAACTCCTTTTCAGACTCAAAATAATTGAAGAGTAACAGATAAACTGACTGTCTCTCCGTTACTAAAAACACACGAAAATCATTTTTGATTCTACGAGGAAAGCTGTCTCTATCATAGGAGTAATATGCAAAATTTGCTTTCTTGTTTATTACTGTCATTTTGAGCTTAACTTTAAACTAACTATCAAGTAAACTAGCTATATTGTTACTTTTTTCTTTCCTTTCAGACAGCCAGTCATTGTTCCAATCATTGATTAGAACAAATAAACAGCCTCGTCTTGTCGTCAAATTAACACCAATCAACAGAGTATCGAAAGTTCAATATGAGTAAGTTTGTATTTTAAATTTGACAATTGTCGGTAAAGTTAATCCTAAAATTCTTGCGTTAGCATGTTCTTTTTATGGCAATGCACTACCAGGTCTTTCAAATAGAAATAAATAGCATTTAAGAAATTCCACAAGTCATGCAGATGAAGGTGTTGTGGCGCAGTGGTGTAATCCTCTGAATTTGCAACCAGAACAGTCAGGTGGAGTGGGTTCGATACCCGGTAGGACCCCATCACTTGAGCGTCATGACAGGGGTCGCGGACTCGATTAGGTCTGCTCTATTTCTGCGATCCCAGCGCTTGGCGCTGAAAAACGCAACTTCACCTTCACCTTCACCTTCACAAATCTTAGAACGTCTCATTTGTTTACTTGGATCAAGGACGAACGTATTTTCCATCCACAAATTATTTTTGTGATTGGGAAATTTGGCTGTTCTTAGAGCTGCCTCATCTAAAGGGTGTGTCAAAGTCGGTCGAAAGGTTTAGCTTTCTCTGGAACGAAAGGACTGACCTGAATGAGATGTTGATTTTCTGGAAGCTTGGCTCGTATGCTTTCATTTGATGTATAGTCTGTGTAAAAAAGTCCACAGGGTGTCCCAAAAAAATCGTCCGATATTTGAATGGATGTTAGAAAATAACGATATAATTAAGGGAGTCCATGATGAGATAGCCCGATTCCTGAGATTTTTAATTGACTTTATGTACCAGAGTCTTCCAAATCTGCTGAATATGCACGAAGCTACAAGGTTTTCAAGTGCAAGTTTGTGCGAAAGCTGAAACCAGAGGCCTCTAAATAGCATTGGAAGTAGCATTGGCTATCGATTCTTTTGTTTTTCTTTCATTTCAAAACAAACCAAATGGGATTTGAAGATATCTACTACGATTACCTAACTTTCAAGCATGTGGATGCTTTGAGGAATTCTCTTGAGCAAAGTTTGAAAATGATTCAGTCCCTCGTTAATTGATGTTTTTGGATACATGCATTCTAAAGCAAATTTTGACGATGGGTACAAGAAATGAGTTACTTTCGAAGTCCTATTTGGTTTGCTCTGATATTAACGAGAGGTTTGACATTAGACAACCTTTTTTACATCGATCTTGGAGCGTTTTTTGCATCTCAAGTCATCTAAGGGTCTCTGGTTTCAGCTATCGCATATTTGTTATCTTTGAAAGCTCGCAACTCGGTGAATTGTCAACGGATTTGCAAGATTCTGGTCTCTAAAGTTATTTCAAAATCTTAGGGACAGGATCATTCTCCCATGAGCCTGTTCATGTTATCATTATTTGTCAATATTTAATCAAACGTCGAACAATTTTTTTTGGGACGCCTTGTATAGGGAATTTTTTGTAAGTAGGAAATATGCAAGCGTATGTCAAAATGAGGTAGCACTTAAGTATCTTGGTCATTGATAAAACAATCAGCAAGATCTCTACCACATATTTCTAGAGCCAATTTGGTGCTTGATGCAAATGCAAAAGTAAATTTCAAGATCGCTACCTCAATCGATTTTCGCTGATTTTTCATAATTTTCATAATTTGTAACTGTTTTGCGTCGCCGTTTAGAAATCTCGCTCTTTTTCTTGTAGCTTATTACCAGACCTGTTGATCACGTGCGACAGACATGTCAAATTCGTCGTTTATTACAGAGAGCTTCTAGCAAGTATTTACTTGAAAGATGATGAGCTAAATGGGGGTAAGTATTATTTTAGAATTTTTGAATAGACCATTTCGCAATTTGGAGAAAGGGACCAAGGAAAGCGCGCCCATTCTGGCAGCCTTGGCAACGGGGAAATCTAGGGAATCCCCTCTTCTGCAGTGGTAAATGTGCAGCTTGCGGCTCGCTAGCATCTCTCTCCAAATTCGAGTTATTTTCGATTTATTTGCAACTTTCAAGAGTTTAATGCATGCTTGTTTAGTATGGTAAGTGTTTTCTCTGGATCATTTTAGTCGTCTTGTCATCCCTCCACCCTCCCTAATCATCCATCCCTGCCATCCCTAAGTGTAATTTGAGCCACTTTATTGCAAGTATTTTCCCTCAACTTTGAAGCTGCTCAGTTTAGGCCCGGCCGACAACATTTAGATTCCTACTTGTTGCCAAGGCTGTCAGAATGGGCCGCGCTCTCATCAGTCCCTTTCTCCAAATTGCGAAATGGTTTATTCTTCATTTCAGAGCGAAAGTCGCAATGTTATACTATTTTGATCTCATAGCTTACCTGGTGAGTCAGAAAAAATGCGGGATATTTAAAGGGGCTCCGTCTCCAAATTTCGGTCGAAAAAGTTATTTTAAAGATTTTTGGTCGGCAATACAGCGGGTACCCGCAAATAAGAAACCACTTTTTGAATTGAGGCCTCAGAAAGTTTCTTATTTAAAGAGACCTTTTCATGATCAGGGTCAAAGTTTCTTATAGATAGGGAATCAAGTCAAGTGAAGGTATCTGACTGTACCATACATGCATGTGTATTGCACATTACTGGTACATTTTACATGTTTACCTTGTTACCTCTTTGTTGTGTGAATCTTTAATTTTGAAAATGTTAATTCTGTTTAGAGAATGCTACATTATATTACAGTCATTTATAGGCATTATTTTCTAGCATTTAGGAACTATGACAAACCTGAAAATAAGAAACTTTTAAATTTCAGACCTAGAGTTGTTTCTTATTAAAGGAGCCCCTTTTGAAGAAAGTGAGGCCTGTTTCTTATACAAGGGGGTTTCTTATTTGCGGGTACTTACTGTATCACACAGACCTTTACCTGTTTTTTCAAAAATGAAAGCATCATTTTGAAGATAAATCTTTGTACTTTACAGAGGAAAAACCAAACATTCGTATCTTTGAAGATTGCTACTTAATTTTCAATAAGCACTTTTTGGTGGGTTGGGTGAATTCACCAAACAAACTGCAGAAAACAATGGACACGTGCGGTGTTTACAGATTTGTTTACAGTGTGGTGATCCCGTTAATTGTTTCATGAATACTTTTTGAGCTCTGAAAGATGAAACAATTCACAACGAAATATTTTGAAATTTATGCTCGCTTCTGTACAGAGTCAAAGTTTTACCCTCTTCATAATCCTTTTTATCGTAGATTGCCTCTGTGATCCTGTACTGGCCAATTTTTGTAAAGCGTTTGATTACTCGGACCTGATAGATTCTCTTCAAGTAAGTTTTGTGCATTTATTTTCGATTACGAAATAACACTGCTTGAAAATTTATAGAAATTTAAACTTCATTCAATGCAATTAACTAGTACTATCACGACTTTGGCGTAAATCACTGAAACCCTTTTTACTTTGCTTAGATGACATGGAGTGATAGAACAAAAAGTAACCTCTCAAGATCGCAAAAGGTACGTTATGCAAATCACTCATTTAACGGAAAGTACGAGACAACCCGCGCACGTGACTAAAGTCTTTGATTTTTAATTGCGGCCAGTTTCATCGCAGCTTCTACGTTAGTTTCATTCCAGTGTTTTCCTGTATATGTCAATGAAATGTGTTGGAACTTTTTATATCCATTAAAACTTTCAAACATTCGGCTTTAGAAAAATAGAACAAATCCTCCACCAAAGCTTCGACCAAGAAAGTCGCAGATACTTTGGATTACTATTCTCTGTGCAAAATCGCCATAGCTATGTTGCGTTTAGCCTAAACACATTCGATGATTGGACACGCAGAGCCACGCAGAGGGGAGGGGTTGTTCAGCCCCTTTCACTTCATATTTGAGGAAGTTTTATCAGATTTCATGAGAACCTTTTTGAAATTTGTAGGGTTATTTTGGCAACGGGAACTGGTTGATAGATTTTAGGGCTATAAGTAATGCTAGGAACCTGAAAAACTGGTTTTTGACTTTGTAAAATGAGGGCGGTTAAATTAACGAAATTGGCGTCTCGAAGAAGGTTTGAGCTTTTCCTTGGACTTGCCCAAGTCGTTTTGTAAGGAAAGAAGAGTCTCTTCCTTCCTTACAAGGCAAAGACGACATGAGCAAGTCCACCTTTTCCTAGGCTCTGCACCAGTGTGTTAATGATTAGGAGCCTATGCTGCGACAGCCTTGCATTTTAACTGTCATTAATGAATTCTTTCTTTTGCAGAGAGATCCAGCTCATATGCTGCGACTTTTTAAGCAATGTTTCATCGAAATCACATTTGCGATCATGCAGAGCACCAATTTCCCATCTTATGTTTGGGCGAATGAAAATGTGGAAAACGTGAGTACTCTTTGAGATCCATTAATTATGTACTGATGCTTTCTAGTGGGAATTGTTTCTCAAATCTCGCATATATTTCCGACTTTTTAACGTTATTTCCAGCATTTATGGCCTGTTCATGTGGAGAAAGCTTCCCCGGCATTTTCCTGGTGAAGCGGGAATCCCGTTAAGCCAAGATCTCGCCTCGTATAGCTTTTCCACATGAACTAGCACAAGAGTTCACACGAGAAAACATTTCCCCGACTAGCCGAGATCTCGCTTGAACTAACCGGGATCCTGCCTAGGCGAGGAAATATTTCCCATATGAACAGATTTTCCCGGCTAGGAGGGGAAATCTCTTTTGTTTATCGTTAATCCTTTGGCGCCAGAGACAAAGCGCTATATGTTTTTATAAGGAAACTTTTCTCATATGAAAGGTCAAGGAATATTACTTCGGCTAAGCGAGTTTCCCGGTGAAACGGGAAAATGCCGGGAAAACTTTCTTCGCGTGAAGAGGCCCTTAGCGAGCTTCGGATCTTCAAAAGGTCATTATTCTCTGGGCTTATCTTTTAACAGTTGTTCAAATCATACCTTGGTTAACCTTTTTCGATGGATTTATTTTGATTTCTTAAAACAAGCCAACGATTTTCTGCCTGCTACTGTTCAAATTGGGAAACTTTTTAGGACGCCCCAGTATTATTCTACCATGATATATCTCTGATCTACTGTTGTTTTACTTTTTTGGTTAGCCTCTGGTATGAAACTCCGATCGATGTGTTTTTTCACCAATTTCCAGGAAAGGAAATTTTGCTTGATCCAGTAGATCTTTGTCGGATATCTTTACGATTTACATTTTCTTCATTTAGTTATTTTCTAATTCATTGCATTCCACCGAAAATAACTTTATTTATTATCTAAACTACAATACACAGATAGTAGTGGGGTCAGTCTAGCAAGATTGTATATAGGTGTGCCAAAATAGGGCAAACATGGAAAACACATTATTCCTATCGCTCGTACCTCCATTTGATACATGTAACCTGAATCTCTGGAAACAGGGAGGGGATGGGCGGGAAGGATCCTATTTTTCATAAAAGTGCTTGCTATCGACCTGTGATTCTCCATGCCTTGAAGAGCTTTTTATATCAGCCTACTAAGCACGCCTCAACGGATGGCGTGCAACAGTATTCCCTTAAGAAACTTAACAGTGCTACTACAAAATAGTTTCCTATTGTACTGTTAATAAATTCATTTGGGGTAATTAACATCCAATTATGTAACTTTAGATAATCTTCCATCTAGAAATTATTTTAGAGAGGCTAGGCCACAAAACTGTTACCAAGCCAGTAATTTCTATTGGTTAGGCGCGTGTCCATCGTTTTCTGCATTAATTTTGATGAATGGAGTTAATCCCCTCGGAAGTGACTGCTCAAAATCTGCTTATACTTTTGCCATCTGATTACATATGAATATTTTGTCTGTGAAATACAAGAATTCTTCTTCAAAATAACACCTTCATTTCGAAGAAAATAATGAAAACTGTGAGTGATACAGCCTATGTAAAAACTGCAAAATCAACGTTCGACAGAAAGAATTCTTCTTAAAAATAGTACCTTCATTTCGAAAAAAATAATGAAAACTCTGAGTGATACAGCCTACGTAAAAACTGCAAAATCAACGTTCGACAGAAAGAATTCTTCTTAAAAATAGTACCTTCATTTCGAAAAAAATAATGAAAACTCTGAGTGATACAGCCTACGTAAAAACTGCAAAATCAACGTTCGACTTAAATTCCCTTCAAGGTCTTGTCGTAACCCAAATAAGGGATGCGTATTAACCAATTTCTTCATTCACTTTCAGGAAAGGATCAGATTCATCACTGGGTATTTATCAGATAAGAACTCGTTAGCAAAGTTATTTTCACCGCAATCGAACTTCAAGCCATTTAACGCACAAAAGGTATCATTCGATATAATGTCTAAGAACTGTTTACTTAATTCTGAAAATGGGAAGATTTCATGACAAATTAGCAGTTATCTTAGATTTGCAGTAGTAATGAAATTTTCATGAAAAAGTAAGCCTTAGTTGTGCAGCGTAGGTTCCAATTAAACAAGATATTGAAGATTTCTGAAAAGTCCAATGGTAGAATGATAGCCAAGCAGCCAAAGTTTGTTTCGAGCGATTCAAATCAATGAGATGGGTCAAAGAATTTTCATAGGTCATAGAATTTTACACCCACCTTTTAAAAGATTTGAAACCTATGCTGCACTGAAGAACTAAAGGCGAATAGTTTATTAAAATAGAAGCTTTATGAGTTTAGTTTCAGAATGCACCGTAAAGGTTCTAATTAGCCCCCTCTCTTTTAACCCCCCTCTCTAATAAATGCCTCGCTTTTAAGCAGAATTTTTGCTATGCCCTCTCTTTGTTGCGGCCTCCTCCCAGTTATATACGATATATATGATATATGATAACATATAAGGAGTTACCAAACATTATTAATATATTTAGCTAGAAATTTAGGATGTTAAACTGGATATAGTTTGCGATTTAAACTGCGGTGAAGTTGTGTATTTAACCCGACGTAGCAGTCGAAAAGACAATCATTTATAGCCTTGTATTTTGACTTTGTGAATACATCTCCCTCTGTGACAATTCCCCCCTCTTTTAAGTCCCCTTAGTGCCTCCAAAATTAATTATGCTTCTCGGGAGCTTAATAGAGCTGTTACTACGGTAGCTTTAATCGCCGAAATCATATCTTTAGTGGTTGGTTGTACAACAACAAATGAGAACATTTTCTGTGCAGCACGTGGTATTTGAAACTCTTAGTATTGAAGGAAGTCTCGTAGAGATTGTAAAGCACACGAGAGTACAGTATATGTAAATTGGTATGTTGTCATAGGGCTTAACACTTCTCAAATTGAGAAATAAATTATTATGGTCCGATTTCTAAAGAAAGCTTTTCACTGCATGTACTAGTTTTGTAAATATGTAAAAAAGGGTCTCAAAATTGAAACATGACTTTTATTCTATTGCCATCTGCGTTGACGTTGAATACCGCAAAGTTTCTGTTTTAGCGAAAAAGGTAAGCCTATTACCTTTTAATCAAGAATAAATATTTCCAAAAACAGCCAATTTCTTCCAAAAAGGAAAGCCTATAGCCTTACTTTTTGTTGCAAAATAAATATGTCCAAAAACAGCCAATTTCTTTCAAATGGTAAGCCTATAGCCTTACTTTTTAGCGCAAAATTAATATGTCCAAAACAGCCAATTTCTTGGAAAAAGGTAAGCCTATAGCCTTACTTTTTGGTGAATAATAATTATTTCCAAAAACAGCCAATTTCTTGGAAAAAAGTAAGCCTATAGCCTTACTTTTTTATGAAGAATAAGTATTTCCAAAAGCAGCCAATTTCTTCCCACAATGTAAGCCTATAGCCTTACTTTTTGATGAAGAATACATATTTCCAAAAGCAGCCAATTTCTTGGAAAAAGGTAAGCCTATAGCCTTACTTTTTGGTGAAAAATAAGTATTTCCAAAAACAGCTAATTTCTTGGAAAAAGGTAAGCCTATAGCCTTACGTTTTGATGAAGAATAAGTATTTCCAAAAGCAGCCAATTTCTTGGAAAAAGGTAAGCCTATAGCCTTACGTTTTGATGAAGAATAAGTATTTCCAAAAGCAGCCAATTTCTTGGAAAAAGGTAAGCCTATAGCCTTACCTTTTGATGAAGAATAAGTATTTCCAAAAACAGCCAATTTCTTGGAAAAAGGTAAGCCTATAGCCTTACTTTTTGATGAAGAATACATATTTCCAAAAACAGCCAATTTCTTGGAAAAAGGTAAGCCTATAGCCTCACCTTTTGATGAAGAATAAGTATTTCCAAAAACAGCCAATTTCTTGGAAAAAGGTAAGCCTATAGCCTTACTTTTTGATGAAGAATACATATTTCCAAAAAATGCCAATTTCTTGGAAAAAGGTAAGCCTATAGCCTCACCTTTTGATGAAGAATAAGTATTTCCAAAAACAGCTAATTTCTTGGAAAAAGGTAAGCCTATAGCCTTACTTTTTGATGAAGAATACATATTTCCAAAAACAGCCAATTTCTTGGAAAAAGGTAAGCCTATAGCCTTACGTTTTGATGAAGAATAAGTATTTCCAAAAGCAGCCAATTTCTTGGAAAAAGGTAAGCCTATAGCCTTACGTTTTGATGCAGAATAAGTATTTCCAAAAGCAGCCAATTTCTTGGAAAAAGGTAAGCCTATAGCCTTACCTTTTGATGAAGAATAAGTATTTCCAAAAACAGCCAATTTCTTGGAAAAAGGTAAGCCTATAGCCTCACCTTTTGATGAAGTATAAGTATTTCCAAAAACAGCTAATTTCTTGGAAAAAGGTAAGCCTATAGCCTTACTTTTTGATGAAGAATACATATTTCAAAAAACAACCAATTTCTTGGAAAAAGGTAAGCCTATAGCCTTACGTTTTGATGAAGAATAAGTATTTCCAAAAACAGCCAATTTCTTGGAAAAAGGTAAGCCTATAGCCTTACTTTTTGATGAAGAATAAGTATTTCCAAAAACAGCCAATTTCTTGGAAAAAGGTAAGCCTATAGCCTTACTTTTTGATGAAGAATACATATTTCCAAAAAAAGCCAATTTCTTGGAAAAAGGTAAGCCTATAGCCTCACCTTTTGATGAAGAATAAGTATTTCCAAAAACAGCTAATTTCTTGGAAAAAGGTAAGCCTATAGCCTTACTTTTTGATGAAGAATACATATTTCCAAAAACAGCCAATTTCTTGGAAAAAGGTAAGCCTATAGCCTTACGTTTTGATGAAGAATAAGTATTTCCAAAAGCAGCCAATTTCTTGGAAAAAGGTAAGCCTATAGCCTTACGTTTTGATGAAGAATAAGTATTTCCAAAAGCAGCCAATTTCTTGGAAAAAGGTAAGCCTATAGCCTTACCTTTTGATGAAGAATAAGTATTTCCAAAAACAGCCAATTTCTTGGAAAAAGGTAAGCCTATAGCCTCACCTTTTGATGAAGAATAAGTATTTCCAAAAACAGCTAATTTCTTGGAAAAAGGTAAGCCTATAGCCTTACGTTTTGATGAAGAATAAGTATTTCCAAAAACAGCTAATTTCTTGGAAAAAGGTAAGCCTATAGCCTTACCTTTTGATGAAGAATAAGTATTTCCAAAAACAGCCAATTTCTTGGAAAAAGGTAAGCCTATAGCCTTACTTTTTGATGAAGAATACATATTTCCAAAAAATGCCAATTTCTTGGAGAAAGGTAAGCCTATAGCCTCACCTTTTGATGAAGAATAAGTATTTCCAAAAACAGCCAATATCTTGGAAAAAGGTAAGCCTATAGCCTTACGTTTTGATGAAGAATACATATTTCCAAAAGCAGCCAATTTCTTGGAAAAAGGTAAGGCTATAGCCTTACGTTTTGATGAAGAATAAGTATTTCCAAAAGCAGCCAATTTCTTGGAAAAATGTAAGCCTATAGCCTTACTTTTTAGCGCAAAATTAATATGTCCAAAACAGCCAATTTCTTGGAAAAAGGTAAGCCTATAGCCTTACTTTTTGGTGAATAATAATTATTTCCAAAAACAGCCAATTTCTTGGAAAAAAGTAAGCCTATAGCCTTACTTTTTTATGAAGAATAAGTATTTCCAAAAGCAGCCAATTTCTTCCCACAATGTAAGCCTATAGCCTTACTTTTTGGTGAAAAATAAGTATTTCCAAAAACAGCCAATTTCTTGGAAAAAGGTAAGCCTATAGCCTTACTTTTTTATGCAGAATAAGTATTTCCAAAAGCAGCCAATTTCTTCCCACAATGTAAGCCTATAGCCTTACTTTTTGGTGAAAAATAAGTATTTCCAAAAACTGCTAATTTCTTGGAAAAAGGTAAGCCTTACTTTTTGATGAAGAATACATATTTCCAAAAACAGCCAATTTCTTGGAAAAAGGTAAGGCTATAGCCTTACGTTTTGATGAAGAATAAGTATTTCCAAAAGCAGCCAATTTCTTGGAATAATGTAAGCCTATAGCCTTACTTTTTAGCGCAAAATTAATATGTCCAAAACAGCCAATTTCTTGGAAAAAGGTAAGCCTATAGCCTTACTTTTTGGTGAATAATAATTATTTCCAAAAACAGCCAATTTCTTGGAAAAAAGTAAGCCTATAGCCTTACTTTTTTATGAAGAATAAGTATTTCCAAAAGCAGCCAATTTCTTCCCACAATGTAAGCCTATAGCCTTACTTTTTGGTGAAAAATAAGTATTTCCAAAAACAGCCAATTTCTTGGAAAAAGGTAAGCCTATAGCCTTACTTTTTGATGAAGAATACATATTTCCAAAAACAGCCAATTTCTTGGAAAAAGGTAAGCCTATAGCCTTACTTTTTTATGCAGAATAAGTATTTCCAAAAGCAGCCAATTTCTTCCCACAATGTAAGCCTATAGCCTTACTTTTTGGTGAAAAATAAGTATTTCCAAAAACAGCTAATTTCTTGGAAAAAGGTAAGCCTTACTTTTTGATGAAGAATACATATTTCCAAAAACAGCCAATTTCTTGGAAAAAGGTAAGCCTATAGCCTTACTTTTTTATGCAGAATAAGTATTTCCAAAAGCAGCCAATTTCTTCCCACAATGTAAGCCTATAGCCTTACTTTTTGGCGAAAAATAAGTATTTCCAAAAACAGCTAATTTCTTGGAAAAAGGTAAGCCTATACTTTTTGATGAAGAATACATATTTCCAAAAACAGCCAATTTCTTGGAAAAAGGTAAGCCTATAGCCTTACGTTTTGATGAAGAATAAGTATTTCCAAAAGCAGCCAATTTCTTGGAAAAAGGTAAGCCTATAGCCTTACGTTTTGATGAAGAATAAGTATTTCCAAAAGCAGCCAATTTCTTGGCAAAAGGTAAGCCTATAGCCTTACCTTTTGCTGAAGAATAATTATTTCCAAAAACAGCCAATTTCTTGGAAAAAGGTAAGCCTATAGCCTCACCTTTTGATGAAGTATAAGTATTTCCAAAAACAGCTAATTTCTTGGAAAAAGGTAAGCCTATAGCCTTACTTTTTGATGAAGAATACATATTTCCAAAAACAGCCAATTTCTTGGAAAAAGGTAAGCCTATAGCCTTACTTTTTGATGAAGAATACATATTTCCAAAAACAGCCAATTTCTTGGAAAAAGGTAAGCCTATAGCCTTACGTTTTGATGAAGAATAAGTATTTCCAAAAACAGCCAATTTCTTGGAAAAAGGTAAGCCTATAGCCTTACTTTTTGGTGAAAAATAAGTATTTCCAAAAACAGCTAATTTCTTGGAAAAAGGTAAGCCTATAGCCTTACTTTTTGATGAAGAATACATATTTCCAAAAACAGCCAATTTCTTGGAAAAAGGTAAGCCTATAGCCTTACCTTTTGATGAAGAATAAGTATTTCCAAAAACAGCCAATTTCTTGGAAAAAGGTAAGCCTATAGCCTTACTTTTTTATGAAGAATAAGTATTTCCAAAAGCAGCCAATTTCTTCCCACAATGTAAGCCTATAGCCTTACTTTTTGGTGAAAAATAAGTATTTCCAAAAACAGCCAATTTCTTGGAAAAAGGTAAGCCTATAGCCTTACTTTTTGATGAAGAATACATATTTCCAAAAGCAGCCAATTTCTTGGAAAAAGGTAAGCCTATAGCCTTACTTTTTGGTGAAAAATAAGTATTTCCAAAAACAGCTAATTTCTTGGAAAAAGGTAAGCCTATAGCCTTACGTTTTGATGAAGAATAAGTATTTCCAAAAGCAGCCAATTTCTTGGAAAAAGGTAAGCCTATAGCCTTACGTTTTGATGAAGAATAAGTATTTCCAAAAGCAGCCAATTTCTTGGAAAAAGGTAAGCCTATAGCCTTACTTTTTGATGAAGAATAGATATTTCCAAAAACAGCCAATTTCTTGGAAAAAGGTAAGCCTATAGCCTTACTTTTTGATGAAGAATACATATTTCCAAAAACAGCCAATTTCTTGGAGAAAGGTAAGCCTATAGCCTCACCTTTTGATGAAGAATAAGTATTTCCAAAAACAGCCAATTTCTTGGAAAAAGGTAAGCCTATAGCCTTACTGTTTGATGAAGAATACATATTTCCAAAAAATGCCAATTTCTTGGAAAAAGGTAAGCCTATAGCCTTACTTTTTGATGAAGAATACATATTTCCAAAAGCAGCCAATTTCTTGGAAAAAGGTAAGCCTATAGCCTTACTTTTTGGTGAAAAATAAGTATTTCCAAAAACAGCTAATTTCTTGGAAAAAGGTTAAGCCTATAGCCTTACGTTTTGATGAAGAATAAGTATTTCCAAAAGCAGCCAATATCTTGGAAAAAGGTAAGCCTATAGCCTTACTTTTTGATGAAGAATAGATATTTCCAAAAACAGCCAATTTCTTGGAAAAAGGTAAGCCTATAGCCTTACCTTTTGATGAAGAATAAGTATTTCCAAAAACAGCCAATTTCTTGGAAAAAGGTAAGCCTATAGCCTTACTTTTTGATGAAGAATACATATTTCCAAAAACAGCCAATTTCTTGGAAAAAGGTAAGCCTATAGCCTTACTTTTTGATGAAGAATACATATTTCCAAAAACAGCCAATTTCTTGGAAAAAGGTAAGCCTATAGCCTTACGTTTTGATGAAGAATAAGTATTTCCAAAAACAGCTAATTTCTTGGAAAAAGGTAAGCCTATAGCCTTACGTTTTGATGAAGAATATGTATTTCCAAAAGCAGCCAATTTCTTGGAAAAAGGTAAGCCTATAGCCTTACGTTTTGATGAAGAATAAGTATTTCCAAAAACAGCCAATTTCTTGGAAAAAGGTAAGCCTATAGCCTTACCTTTTGATGAAGAATAAGTATTTCCAAAAACAGCCAATTTCTTGGAAAAAGGTAAGCCTATAGCCTTACTTTTTGATGAAGAATACATATTTCCAAAAACAGCCAATTTCTTGGAAAAAGGTAAGCCTATAGCCTCACCTTTTGATGAAGAATAAGTATTTCCAAAAACAGCCAATTTCTTGGAAAAAGGTAAGCCTATAGCCTTACTTTTTGATGAAGAATACATATTTCCAAAAACAGCCAATTTCTTGGAAAAAGGTAAGCCTATAGCCTTACGTTTTGATGAAGAATAAGTATTTCCAAAAACAGCCAATTTCTTGGAAAAAGGTAAGCCGATAGCCTTACTTTTTGATGAAGAATACATATTTCCAAAAAATGCCAATTTCTTGGAGAAAGGTAAGCCTATAGCCTCACCTTTTGATGAAGAATAAGTATTTCCAAAAACAGCCAATTTCTTGGAAAAAGGTAAGCCTATAGCCTTACGTTTTGATGAAGAATACATATTTCCAAAAACAGCCAATTTCTTGGAAAAAGGTAAGCCTATAGCCTTACGTTTTGATGAAGAATAAGTATTTCCAAAAGCAGCCAATTTCTTGGAAAAATGTAAGCCTATAGCCTTACTTTTTAGCGCAAAATTAATATGTCCAAAACAGCCAATTTCTTGGAAAAAGGTAAGCCTATAGCCTTACTTTTTGGTGAATAATAATTATTTCCAAAAACAGCCAATTTCTTGGAAAAAGGTAAGCCTATAGCCTTACTTTTTTATGAAGAATAAGTATTTCCAAAAGCAGCCAATTTCTTCCCACAATGTAAGCCTATAGCCTTACTTTTTGGTGAAAAATAAGTATTTCCAAAAACAGCCAATTTCTTGGAAAAAGGTAAGCCTATAGCCTTACTTTTTTATGCAGAATAAGTATTTCCAAAAGCAGCCAATTTCTTCCCACAATGTAAGCCTATAGCCTTACTTTTTGGTGAAAAATAAGTATTTCCAAAAACAGCTAATTTCTTGGAAAAAGGTAAGCCTTACTTTTTGATGAAGAATACATATTTCCAAAAACAGCCAATTTCTTGGAAAAAGGTAAGGCTATAGCCTTACGTTTTGATGAAGAATAAGTATTTCCAAAAGCAGCCAATTTCTTGGAATAATGTAAGCCTATAGCCTTACTTTTTAGCGCAAAATTAATATGTCCAAAACAGCCAATTTCTTGGAAAAAGGTAAGCCTATAGCCTTACTTTTTGGTGAATAATAATTATTTCCAAAAACAGCCAATTTCTTGGAAAAAAGTAAGCCTATAGCCTTACTTTTTTATGAAGAATAAGTATTTCCAAAAGCAGCCAATTTCTTCCCACAATGTAAGCCTATAGCCTTACTTTTTGGTGAAAAATAAGTATTTCCAAAAACAGCCAATTTCTTGGAAAAAGGTAAGCCTATAGCCTTACTTTTTTATGCAGAATAAGTATTTCCAAAAGCAGCCAATTTCTTCCCACAATGTAAGCCTATAGCCTTACTTTTTGGTGAAAAATAAGTATTTCCAAAAACAGCTAATTTCTTGGAAAAAGGTAAGCCTATAGCCTTACGTTTTGATGAAGAATAAGTATTTCCAAAAGCAGCCAATTTCTTGGAAAAAGGTAAGCCTATAGCCTTACGTTTTGATGCAGAATAAGTATTTCCAAAAGCAGCCAATTTCTTGGAAAAAGGTAAGCCTATAGCCTTACCTTTTGGTGAAGAATAAGTATTTCCAAAAACAGCCAATTTCTTGGAAAAAGGTAAGCCTATAGCCTCACCTTTTGATGAAGAATAAGTATTTCCAAAAACAGCTAATTTCTTGGAAAAAGGTAAGCCTATAGCCTTACTTTTTGATGAAGAATACATATTTCCAAAAACAGCCAATTTCTTGGAAAAATGTAAGCCTATAGCCTTACTTTTTAGCGCAAAATTAATATGTCCAAAACAGCCAATTTCTTGGAAAAAGGTAAGCCTATAGCCTTACTTTTTGGTGAATAATAATTATTTCCAAAAACAGCCAATTTCTTGGAAAAAAGTAAGCCTATAGCCTTACTTTTTTATGAAGAATAAGTATTTCCAAAAGCAGCCAATTTCTTCCCACAATGTAAGCCTATAGCCTTACTTTTTGGTGAAAAATAAGTATTTCCAAAAACAGCCAATTTCTTGGAAAAAGGTAAGCCTATAGCCTTACTTTTTTATGCAGAATAAGTATTTCCAAAAGCAGCCAATTTCTTCCCACAATGTAAGCCTATAGCCTTACTTTTTGGTGAAAAATAAGTATTTCCAAAAACTGCTAATTTCTTGGAAAAAGGTAAGCCTTACTTTTTGATGAAGAATACATATTTCCAAAAACAGCCAATTTCTTGGAAAAAGGTAAGGCTATAGCCTTACGTTTTGATGAAGAATAAGTATTTCCAAAAGCAGCCAATTTCTTGGAATAATGTAAGCCTATAGCCTTACTTTTTAGCGCAAAATTAATATGTCCAAAACAGCCAATTTCTTGGAAAAAGGTAAGCCTATAGCCTTACTTTTTGGTGAATAATAATTATTTCCAAAAACAGCCAATTTCTTGGAAAAAAGTAAGCCTATAGCCTTACTTTTTTATGAAGAATAAGTATTTCCAAAAGCAGCCAATTTCTTCCCACAATGTAAGCCTATAGCCTTACTTTTTGGTGAAAAATAAGTATTTCCAAAAACAGCCAATTTCTTGGAAAAAGGTAAGCCTATAGCCTTACTTTTTTATGCAGAATAAGTATTTCCAAAAGCAGCCAATTTCTTCCCACAATGTAAGCCTATAGCCTTACTTTTTGGTGAAAAATAAGTATTTCCAAAAACAGCTAATTTCTTGGAAAAAGGTAAGCCTATAGCCTTACTTTTTGATGAAGAATAAGTATTTCCAAAAGCAGCCAATTTCTTGGAAAAAGGTAAGCCTATAGCCTTACGTTTTGATGAAGAATAAGTATTTCCAAAAGCAGCCAATTTCTTGGAAAAAGGTAAGCCTATAGCCTTACCTTTTGCTGAAGAATAATTATTTCCAAAAACAGCCAATTTCTTGGAAAAAGGTAAGCCTATAGCCTCACCTTTTGATGAAGTATAAGTATTTCCAAAAACAGCTAATTTCTTGGAAAAAGGTAAGCCTATAGCCTTACTTTTTGATGAAGAATACATATTTCCAAAAACAGCCAATTTCTTGGAAAAAGGTAAGCCTATAGCCTTACTTTTTGATGAAGAATACATATTTCCAAAAACAGCCAATTTCTTGGAAAAAGGTAAGCCTATAGCCTTACGTTTTGATGAAGAATAAGTATTTCCAAAAACAGCTAATTTCTTGGAAAAAGGTAAGCCTATAGCCTTACGTTTTGATGAAGAATAAGTATTTCCAAAAACAGCCAATTTCTTGGAAAAAGGTAAGCCTATAGCCTTACTTTTTGGTGAAAAATAAGTATTTCCAAAAACAGCTAATTTCTTGGAAAAAGGTAAGCCTATAGCCTTACTTTTTGGTGAAAAATAAGTATTTCCAAAAACAGCTAATTTGTTGGAAAAAGGTAAGCCTATAGCCTTACTTTTTGATGAAGAATACATATTTCCAAAAACAGCCAATTTCTTGGAAAAAGGTAAGCCTATAGCCTTACCTTTTGATGAAGAATAAGTATTTCCAAAAACAGCCAATTTCTTGGAAAAAGGTAAGCCTATAGCCTTACTTTTTTATGAAGAATAAGTATTTCCAAAAGCAGCCAATTTCTTCCCACAATGTAAGCCTATAGCCTTACTTTTTGGTGAAAAATAAGTATTTCCAAAAACAGCCAATTTCTTGGAAAAAGGTAAGCCTATAGCCTTACTTTTTGATGAAGAATACATATTTCCAAAAGCAGCCAATTTCTTGGAAAAAGGTAAGCCTATAGCCTTACGTTTTGGTGAAAAATAAGTATTTCCAAAAACAGCTAATTTCTTGGAAAAAGGTAAGCCTATAGCCTTACGTTTTGATGAAGAATAAGTATTTCCAAAAGCAGCCAATTTCTTGGAAAAAGGTAAGCCTATAGCCTTACGTTTTGATGAAGAATAAGTATTTCCAAAAGCAGCCAATTTCTTGGAAAAAGGTAAGCCTATAGCCTTACTTTTTGATGAAGAATAGATATTTCCAAAAACAGCCAATTTCTTGGAAAAAGGTAAGCCTATAGCCTTACCTTTTGATGAAGAATAAGTATTTCCAAAAACAGCCAATTTCTTGGAAAAAGGTAAGCCTATAGCCTTACTTTTTGATGAAGAATACATATTTCCAAAAACAGCCAATTTCTTGGAGAAAGGTAAGCCTATAGCCTCACCTTTTGATGAAGAATAAGTATTTCCAAAAACAGCCAATTTCTTGGAAAAAGGTAAGCCTATAGCCTTACTTTTTGATGAAGAATACATATTTCCAAAAAATGCCAATTTCTTGGAAAAAGGTAAGCCTATAGCCTCACCTTTTGATGCAGAATAAGTATTTCCAAAAACAGCTAATTTCTTGGAAAAAGGTAAGCCTATAGCCTTACTTTTTGATGAAGAATACATATTTCCAAAAGCAGCCAATTTCTTCCCACAATGTAAGCCTATAGCCTTACTTTTTGGTGAAAAATAAGTATTTCCAAAAACAGCCAATTTCTTGGAAAAAGGTAAGCCTATAGCCTTACTTTTTGATGAAGAATACATATTTCCAAAAGCAGCCAATTTCTTGGAAAAAGGTAAGCCTATAGCCTCACCTTTTGATGAAGAATAAGTATTTCCAAAAACAGCCAATTTCTTGGAAAAAGGTAAGCCTATAGCCTTACTTTTTGATGAAGAATACATATTTCCAAAAACAGCCAATTTCTTGGAAAAAGGTAAGCCTATAGCCTCACCTTTTGATGAAGAATAAGTATTTCCAAAAACAGCTAATTTCTTGGAAAAAGGTAAGCCTATAGCCTTACTTTTTGATGAAGAATACATATTTCCAAAAACAGCCAATTTCTTGGAAAAAGGTAAGCCTATAGCCTTACGTTTTGATGAAGAATAAGTATTTCCAAAAGCAGCCAATTTCTTGGAAAAATGTAAGCCTATAGCCTTACGTTTTGATGAAGAATAAGTATTTCCAAAAGCAGCCAATTTCTTGGAAAAAGGTAAGCCTATAGCCTTACCTTTTGATGAAGAATAAGTATTTCCAAAAACAGCCAATTTCTTGGAAAAAGGTAAGCCTATAGCCTCACCTTTTGATGAAGTATAAGTATTTCCAAAAACAGCTAATTTCTTGGAAAAAGGTAAGCCTATAGCCTTACTTTTTGATGAAGAATACATATTTCCAAAAACAGCCAATTTCTTGGAAAAAGGTAAGCCTATAGCCTTACTTTTTGATGAAGAATACATATTTCCAGAATCAGACAATTTCTTGGAAAAAGGTAAGCCTATAGCCTTACTTTTTGATGAAGAATACATATTTCCAAAAACAGCCAATTTCTTGGAAAAAGGTAAGCCTATAGCCTTACGTTTTGATGAAGAATAAGTATTTCCAAAAACAGCTAATTTCTTGGAAAAAGGTAAGCCTATAGCCTTACGTTTTGATGAAGAATAAGTATTTCCAAAAACAGTCCATTTCTTGGAAAAAGGTAAGCCTATAGCCTTACTTTTTGGTGAAAAATAAGTATTTCCAAAAACAGCCAATTTCTTGGAAAAAGGTAAGCCTATAGCCTTACTTTTTGGTGAAAAATAAGTATTTCCAAAAACAGCTAATTTCTTGGAAAAAGGTAAGCCTATAGCCTTACTTTTTGATGAAGAATACATATTTCCAAAAACAGCCAATTTCTTGGAAAAAGGTAAGCCTATAGCCTTACTTTTTGATGAAGAATACATATTTCCAAAAACAGCCAATTTCTTGGAAAAAGGTCAGCCTATAGCCTTACGTTTTGATGAAGAATAATTATTTCCAAAAACAGCCAATTTCTTGGAAAAAGGTAAGCCTATAGCCTTACTTTTTGATGAAGAATAAGTATTTCCAAAAACAGCCAATTTCTTGGAAAAAGGTAAGCCTATAGCCTTACTTTTTGGTGAAAAATAAGTATTTCCAAAAACAGCCAATTTCTTGGAAAAAGGTAAGCCTATAGCCTTACTTTTTGGTGAAAAATAAGTATTTCCAAAAACAGCCAATTTCTTGGAAAAAGGTAAGCCTATAGCCTTACTTTTTGATGAAGAATACATATTTCCAAAAACAGCCAATTTCTTGGAAAAAGGTAAGCCTATAGCCTTACGTTTTGATGAAGAATAAGTATTTCCAAAAACAGCTAATTTCTTGGAAAAAGGTAAGCCTATAGCCTTACTTTTTGATGAAGAATAAGTATTTCCAAAAACAGCCAATTTCTTGGAAAAAGGTAAGCCTATAGCCTTACCTTTTGGCGTAAAATGAATATGCCAAAAACAGCCAATTTCTTGGAAAAAGGTAAGCCTATAGCCTTACTTTTTGATGAAGAATAAGTACTTCTAAAAACAGGCAATTTCTTCCCAAGAGGTAAGCCTATAGCCTTACTTTTTGGTGAAGAATAAGTATTTCCAAAAACAGCTAATTTCTTGGAGAAAGGTAAGCCTATAGCCTTACTTTTTGGTGAAGAATAAGTATTTCCAAAAACAGCTAATTTCTTGGAAAAAGGTAAGCCTATAGCCTTACTTTTTGGTGAAGAATACGTATTTCCAAAAACAGCCAATTTCTTGGAAAAAGGTAAGCCTATAGCCTTACTTTTTGGTGCAAAATAAATTCTAAAAACAGGCAATCTCTTCCAAAAAGGTAAGCCTATAGCCTTACTTTTTGGCGAAGAACAAATATTTCCAAAAACAGCCTATTATAGTGAAAAAGGAAAGCCCATTGCCTTACTTTTTGATGAAGAATAAGTATTTCCAAAAACAGCCTGTTTTATCGAAAAAGATAAGCTTGTAGCCTTACTTTTTGGCGAAGAACAAATATTTCCAAAAACAGCCTGTTTTAGCGAAAAAGCTAAGCCTATAGCCTTACTGTTTGATGAAACATCAGCTTCATGAAAAGCAACAAATTTTATCGAGAAAGACAAGGTTAAAGACTTGATGAGAAATCCGCATATTCAGAATAACATAATTTTGGCGAAATAGTCAAACCAATAGCCTTACTTTTTGGCGCAAATTAAATAATTTCAAAATCAGCCGACTTCAGCGAAAAGAGCAGCGGATTCCTTTCCTTACGAGAAAGGCAGGTCAATTCAAGGGCCTATTCAAAGTGCTTTACCGGGTGGCAGTGTAAGAAAGAACAATATATTTCAGTTTTGTAGTCTATTTTGTATCTAATTTTCATGTTTAAAATCAAAATATATATACAACGGCAATTAAACTAAGATATAAAATGCGAATCATTTTACCAAAATCATTGTCATCTATGGCTATTTAAAAAATTACTAGAAATGGTTTTACCTTACAGGCTAAGAAAGAACGCAGCTAAATGATGTACAGTGTTAAAATGACATTATGTGAACTAGTTTGTATATTTACAAGTTTCAGTATCTCCATGTCAAAATGTGTTTACAGTCGTTGCCTCTATGTATATATGTTAATATATGTCACTGTATAAATGTAGATAAGTTAATGTTAGGTTAAATTCGATAGTGTTTACAATGTACAATACTATTATTAGTTTTAATACAAAAGAATCTATGTACTTCAATTTCCAACAGTCAATTAAATGAACAGCAGTAATTCTGTTTACCTCCTGCTAGCTAAGAGCCAATGCTCGGTTTTCCAACAGCTCCATTTGCTAAAACAAAAAGAAACAAAGATAGTATCATTATAACACCAATCGGAGATGGGTCCCAGGTCTGGAACTTCACCTTATGAGATTGAATTAAAAGCATGAACAGTTTGCCTCTACCCCTTTTTATGTTTGGTTCATATGTATCTGTGCTTTGCTCTCATTCATCATGCAAGGTTTCTGATATCTTGGTTATTTCTAGAACTACAGCATCCTATCTTATTCAAACAGTTTTTTTAAGGTTGTAACGTCATCAAGTTGCTGAATCGTAATCCACAAGAGAAACAGATTTCTGCTTACACTATAATACACCACAACTTTAGTTTATTCCACAGCTTTTTTGATATATACTGGGTGAGCCAGAAAAAAGTTCCCACTTTTGAAAGTTCGTCGCACCACAAGTACTTCATGAATTTTAATGATTCAAATTCTAGTTAAAAGCCAAAAGATCGAAGTATTTTTGTGATTTTTCTTGTCTTCTTACGAGCACTGCAAATGTAAGTAAATTCAGCTTTACAAAAATTTCATGGCTGCAAAATGAGTGGAAAAGGGCCTAAAACACTTGATCAAATCGTTAGGATCCTTCTCACACAGAACAATACGCACGGGCGTTTCGCCTTTCTCAAGAGTTATAAGACATTAATTCTCAAACAGATACTAAAGATCTTCAATCCCATGGCAATAAATGTGCAGACGATATTTCTCATCCATGAGAACTTGCATTTTCTCTGTTGTTCTGAGCGAGGAGTCCTTTGCGATTGGATCAAGTATTTTAGGCATTTTTCCAGTCATGCTGCAACCATCAAGTTTTTGGAAACTTGAATTTATCAATGTTTCCAGTGCTCATAAGAAGGCGAGCAAAATCACAAAAGTATTTCGATCTTTTGGCTGTCAAGCAAATATTGATTCATTTTAATCCATCCAGTACTCTTGATGCTATGAATTTTCAAAAGTGGGAACTTTTTTCTTGCTCACCCGGTATATACCTTTAAACATTTACAATACATGTTACAGATTACTCTACCCACAAACTACCTAACAATACTACAAGAACTATACCATGAGGAGCAACAGACTATGACTACCCCACAGCTTTTCATGAATCCTTTCAATGAAACGAAAAACGCTGTAATACTGAAAATATTCCAGATGTCAAAATCTTGCAAAATAAACTACAGCGAAACACCTGAAGTCTTTTTGTAAGCCATCGAATCAAATGGAAGGTGCATTGACCATCAATGCAATCTTTGTTAAGGATCTGACTCTTATGTTGGTATTCCCAACCAGGGACCGCGCAGCGGAAAATTTGCTCCCGGAAAATTTTGGAGGCCACGCCCTTTAGAACGTAGGAAAACGCCCCTTTCAAATAAAGACTTGCCTCTTTACGCCTATATTAATATACAGTTCGGATCAGAAAGGATTTCAATTACTATGAAAAGAGACATACATCATTACAACCAACAAAATAATAACAAAGCGTTATTTCTCATAAAAAACTATTACTACTGAAGATCTGTCAGAGCAAACTTTCCAAAGTCTCAATGCCTATTTTGATTTTAACGAAATCATTAGCAATTTCTCAGAGGGACATCGTGTCTTCTCGTTGTTTATGAAAGTTCATTATTATATGGCGTTCGAAAATACGGCTCCTCGGACCGGCAACGGAGCAATTCGATTGGTTCTTGATCGGTCCGTAAAAGCCGTATTTTTCGTTCGAAGCCGTATTGGACCGGACGTTGCCTTAAAAATCAACAACAAGAAAGGAGCTTCTTGTTTAGGCTTAGGCCGCAAGAAGTGTCAGCCAAAGTTTAGCTTATTCATCGAAGATTTCTTTTCTGTAAACTTTGAAGACGAACTTGCAATTATACACGAAGAAAGTGCCAATGTAGTTAACGTTGCAACGAGCAACTACAGTGATGCACAGGATCAAAGACACAACAGAAAAGTACGATACTATAAACAACATTCTCAAAAGGTTCTGCCATATAATAAAGCCTTTATTAAACGATTACTCGATCCATGCTGGAAAATATTTGGACCTTAGTTCATTGTACGGACCTCACTGCGTTCGGTCCGTACGTCAAACTGCGGTCCAAATATTTTCCAGCATGGACCTCGTAATCGTTTAATAACCGCATAATATCGCTAGATTGTTGAATCTTGTTTGCTTCATGTTTGACCGAAGCCAGGTTTTGAGGTATCAAGCAATTGAGAAAGATCTCTCAGCAGATGTAGCAGTAGCCTCACTACACAAGGACCCTCAACTTACGCTCATCTAATTGAAGTGAATTAATGTTGTTGTTGTCGCTCCAGTCAAGGGCCTTATGGACTAACTCTTCTCAAAACGGCAAAAAAATTCTCGCCAGGAACAAATTTGTTCCTGGACCAATCAGGATGCAACACTTGAAATAACTTGATGGGATTGGCTGATTCTTCTTCAATTTAAACTTCCCGCCAAAGGAAACAAAAGCATTCGAACAACGCGTTCGACTGAACTGCTGCAACGATCAAAATCTCAAAGTAGCGAACGAATTTGCGAGATCTTTTGCGTCCCCAAACAACCAAAATATCACTTATGGGTAGGATTTTTTTGCTTTAATAGCTTGAAGAAACATTCATCTAAGTACTGATAGCTTGTTTTGCAGTGTAGTACTTCAGGAAAACCACTTTTTGTGGCGATTTAGGGTCGGTGGTTTCAAGAAAAAATAGCAGATCATTTAGGCCATGTCCTATTCTGGAAGCGTAAGTCCATGAGTCGTAGTTATAGCGTCCATCAGCCTATCAATAGCGATAACCTACGAACATATAATCAGTCTAATGTAGCAGCTGGGTTTTAATGACCATGCTTTACGTTCTACTAAATTTACCATGATTGACACATACATTTGTGTACGAGTTAATTGTCTTCGTTGTCATTGATTTATTCAAATGAAAAATTCAAAATTCCATAATTGTGACAGTTTCAGAAAAATCTTTGAAAAAAGTGGGGGGCTAAGCCCAATGGCTGCGCAGCCCCTGTGCCCAACGACAGGAATCCTTAAAGAGTTATAGTGATGATAATTTTCAAAACAGTTAAAAAGACTCAAAATAGTTCACATTTAGTCAAAACTCAAAACCAAAGTATCAATCATGATCATGGAACGCCAGTCGAAATAATTCCAATGGCATGGTATGAAAGCAGAAATTATAAAGAAATATTTCTTGAATTGCAAGCTTACCTTTAAGCGAACAGAATTTGAAGCACCGCGAACTCTTTGGGCCTTGTTTGATTTACTGAAAAGAAGAATAACACAGATTTTAGGTAATTGTTTGTAATTCGGTTGCAGCTTAAAGGGAGTAGAAAGACCAGCAGCCTTTGCCATCATTTGTCTTTGCTTTTGTGCATTGCATACCGTCAGTTATTCTGGAAGCTGTGCAGAGCAAGTTGCTGACTTCGCGAAAGGCATGCTGGTCTTTGTACTCTCTTTAAGTGACAAACAATGACTGAAAAAAATGCTCTATATTGACAAAAGAAATCGTGATGTTCTGGCTAAAACAACATTCCTGCCAAAGATTCAATTGACCGAAATCTGATGGTAACAAGGACTGAAATATATAGTGACAGAAATGTTAGAGACCTAGAATGTTTGACCTATCTTTTCCATGGTTCGCTGTCAAGAAAGCAATGTAACAAAGTCAGAACGGTTGCAAAATCTATGAATAAAAATCCAAATTCTTTCAAAGATCGTAAAGAATGCAGAAGAGCTCGTCCATTGAAAAAGAATATTTTCATATCCTCAGTGATACTTTATGCTTTTCCTCTGAAAAATAAATTTGATGTGATCAAGAAAGGTCTACGTGATAAACGCCTTGTAGTGAGGCAAGAATGTTTGGAAAATATGGTCGTGATATTATGCCGTTTTAGAAGTTTACAGTAAAAACCCGCGTATAAGAACCTAGTGGATTAAGAACCTACAGGCTGAAATTTTACAATTAAACCCCAATTATATAAGAACCCATTCAGCCTGGAATTTGAAATAGGTTCTAATTTCTAGAGAGCATAATTACTCTCTAATTACTCTCTAATTAACTTCTTATTCACAACAGAAGTTTGTGGAAGAATAAAAAATGTTTATATTACCTGATGCACAGTGGGGCATTTCAATGGGGGATTATGACATTCGCTGTAGATGGGCCTAAAATGGATGTTCTGCCAAAAAAAGTGAATCTAAGGTGGTTTACAGTCCCCTGCATATCTAAAAATTCATGAAACGGGATAAAATGACTTAAAGGCATGGGTTTTAGGACAAAAAATTTGATGTCTTTGTGCAGATAAACATGTAAATGAGTATCAACGTAATCCTTCTTCAGATATTGTTCAAATTTGGTTGGATATAGTATCAATCGTTCACATTGCACAATTCAATCTCAACTGCATTCATTTTTTGAAAAAAGATTTTTAGAGGGCTATCACTATCGCATGTGAGCAGCACAGTTAATGTATCAAAGAATGTATTTTAAAAATTTGCGATAGATACAAAAAATTTAAATCATCCTTCAAATGCCATTACTTCATTAACGGATTTTCAATATGGCAGAAAGATGCTTGATACTTCGAAACAGGGATCCCTATTTCGCCTTAGACTCAAACACGTTTTCATATACGAGAACTGAAGTAAAACAGAGATACTAGTTTCACCCAGTTTTATCAATCTTATGTTTAAGATAAGATTGACTACTATATGTGTATTGTTAAATTCTATGATTTATACTTCCCACTAAATAACGATTGGAAGGGCTTAAACAATTTAATATCAAATGCATCCAGAAATGAAAAGGTAGCGACTATCTTGATTTATCACGACGTTCATGCTTCATTTCTCATTTGTATCTATGTTTTCCCCGTTTCTTCTACCTAAAACTAAAATACCGAATGCTCCCCCCCCCCCCCCCACAGGTCTTATTTGATAGACCATAAAGCTGCATCACCAATCTTGCAAGTAAGGAAACAACTCAATTTAATGACGAAACTGCCGAAGAGAAAAAGGGTCTTGGAAGACAGCGCTTTTGCACCTGAATGTGTTGGCAAATCCACGAAAGCAACAAAAGTTTAGTGTAATGATAGTTTATGCAACACATGAAATATCACATCTCTAACTCGATATGGAAGAAACAAGAACGATTATCATTTCATTATGCAGTTCTTCTGGTGTCATCTATTATTTCTGCTGAAATAAGCCCTTCCTGACCCTTATACATCGGCCCCACCCCAACCCCCAGGCACAACCCAGCAGATTACTCCCCCAATGTGATCAATTATCTTGGAAGAAAATCCTTTCCAACTGCCTTTCACACCTTCTGGGTTTTGCAAAATTCAACAATCCAAGCCTTTGAAAATTTGTACGATGGATAAAAACTGCCAATATCTGTGAAGTCCCCCACACAAAAATTTAGATTAAAAAAATTCCGCAAATTCCCACAAATACAGATTTCTCTCACTTCACTATTAACATCTCCTGGTCACTTTAAGCTATAAACCTAATGTCAAACTCTGTCTAATAGCTATATATTCAACTATTTTTAAAGTAAATCATACTTAAGTTCAATTTTTTTTCAAAATTTAGTACGCCATAACAAAAATTAGTTTGACAGAGATTGGAGTGGAGTAGAAAGTGGAAACCTTGAACAGTACTGAAAGGAATGTGATGGAATCTTCGTTTCAAATTTTATCGAAATTGGTCCAAAGGATTTCACTTCATAGGCAATTGAAGATAGCTGTTTTCAATATGCATGCACAACAAAAATTTGTCCTCTCTCAAGTCTTTTTGGAGCACCTCAAATGAAAAATTGCCAAAACTTTTTCTGTAAAGATATGAAGCTAAGTTATATGTTTTCTTGGTCAGCAACTATTACTCTTTCAAATTAGAGGGCTTTGGAATTAAATGGAGAAAGTTGATTTTTCAGCCTATGTCATAATCTTGCCCCACTGTGTGATGAGAAGCTTTTGAAAGATTTTCTCTGGATTATATAAACATTTCTGATTCTTCCACAAATTTATGTCGGGGAATATATCTCATAAACTCTACTAATGTGAACTGACAGTAAATAATAGGCCTGAAGTTTGAATCTGAAGAAAAGAAATTCCTGAAAGCCATGAATAAAATAAGAACCAATTTAAGAACCTGAACAGCCTCATTTCCCACTAAATGCTCAAAACATAAGAGCCTAGTTAGGCTGACTTGCAAAATTGTAGGTTCTTAGGGCTCGAGAAAACCTATCATAATTTCAGAACAAATGGCCTGGCAAATTTTCAAATTTACTTGAATATGTCCACCATAAAAAAAATATTTGCTACTGTCATTGCCTTAATATGCAGAGGGCAACAGCTTTTCAGAAAAGTATTCCTTTCTCACTCAAAAGTTGAAAGGCCCTTGAACTTGTGAAAATTTCAAGCGATAATTCTCTTCAGAAGTTTATACATCTACCTTTCATCTGACGAAATTAATTTTATCAGACTAATATAAAAAATTGAAAATCTATGATTCTATTCAAGTCATATAAGCTTACCTGCAAACCCCACTGGTTTCAAGAGCACCAGAACAAACTTCCCCAATCGCCGGCTTCGCTATCACCTCATCCTTATATTGAACTGGTGCTGGAGTCGATACAATAGACAATCCAACAGCCGTATCTTTCTTTGAGTATCTTGTGAGATTTGAGAAACCTTGGCTGTGCATAATAGGCCCTTGCGGTGGGCTGACTATGTTCGAATGACCAGACCGATGTTCTAAGTTCACAGCATCGTACCCACCGAAAATTTGCTTGTCTCTTTTCTCCACCCTTTCAACTCGCGAATTATCAGTCTCTTGTCCGCGAGTCAGGGCTCTTATTTCTTGTTCGATAACACTACCGTGAAATGTTCTTGTCGGTCCAGGTGGCCTGCGGTCGTTAACTTTCGGTCTGTGTAATGCAGTATAATTTGTACCGAACGGTAAAACGTTCCTTTTCTCGAGATTATGAGTTGAAACAGTTTTATAAAATGATTGAGTGCTTCTCGTCGATTTAATTTGATTCTGTTTCTCATTTGAGGTAGCAGAAGTAACAATCGGATTCAAACAAATACTTGGTCCGGACTGTTGAGAAAGAAAACGGCCTAAATATGACCGAATAGTAATGCTTTGGGTACTGTCACTAACAGGTCTTTGCTTTTGGGAAGTATGTGGTTGTGATGTATTTGATTGCAGCGTGTCTTCTTTACTCTTCACAGGGTCCACCTATAAACAGAAGAAGAAAGATGAACTTTCGTTCCTAAAATTATACACGAGCATCAGCTGAGGTTTACAAACTCCCCAACCACCTGCCCCTCACCAGTTATTAACAACCTTTTATATAAAATGTAGATATTTGAGTACGTATTGGCAGGAAACCGTAGTTTTATGATAAAATGGATGACGAAGAGTGCCAGAGGTGGAAAAAATGGGCGAAGCCACGAAGCAGCTTCGCAGGAAGCTTGTTTGTCTGGAAGGAAAAACAGGGGAGGAATAGAATGCGGAATAGAAGGAAAGACAGAACAAGGAGAAGGAGAAGAACAAGGGAAAAACAAGTTTGAAAATATAAATAGTAAAGGAAGGAATGAAGTCAGGAGAGATTAAAGAGAAAGGAAAGCAGTGTTTGGATTATGCTCTGTCCATTTGCAGTTTTATGGTCCAAGGAAGCTATCAATAGTAATTCCAAGTGACTCTAATCAGTTCACGAAACTGAAATGCATGCTGTGCAATAGTTCAAATGAAATCTGACATGGAGAAAATTGATAAAACAATGAAAGGAATAATTTTAGTTTGACGTTGCTTCGCAGGAAGGAAAGTATTTTTTCCACCACTGAAGAGTGCGATGATATACATTACTTTCATTTCTCATAATATTATTATTCCATACTCGATAGTTGATAATTCCGTATGGTAAACTAAACCAGGTTATCATATGGTGCACTCTAATTGGTCAATCAAACACATGGAATTCGTTTGATTGGTTGAACATTTAACCTGGCTTAGAAAGACCTGGTTTAACCGTGTCAGTGTGAATGGGTTGTAACACATACCGCGTTAGTAAAAAAAGAACAACTAAATTTAATCCAGGCATTTTGTTTAAACTAACACAGAAATTCATGTTTACTTGCTGAAACTAATGCCACACGTCTTTCTCAGTATACTTTTTCGAACGGACCTCCCAAAAAAGGCCCTCGTAAATTGGAACAAAGTGACCGATTTCAGCCAAGAAAAATTCTAAAATTGACTTAACATGTTAACTATTCGATGAGATATTGAAAAATATCATTGCTTTGATATTTCTGGAGTAGTAGTCTTTCAAACAGCATTCGTTTTTATGACTCACCACTCATACTGTGATAAAAGTCCACAAACTTACCTTTGCTTTATCAATGGGCTTGCTAGGCGCAGAGGAACCATTTAGCATGCGATAAACTTGTTCAACAACACCCAGACTTCTGACTAAATTATCCCTTTGTAACATACCACCAGCCCTTTCTAATTCTTCAGCCTCGTCAATTAGCATTGGTTTACATGAATCGTATGGAATTTGCTGTGATTTCTACAATGAAGGAGAAGATGAGGTTGAACATGATTAGTGCTTATGATTTTTCAAGGACCTAGGGCTAATGGGAAAATATGGTTAAGGTCAAACACTAAATGTGAAGTGAAGACCGGAAGCGCCAAAAAAGTTCAGGGGTTTGAGAAATCATAGCAACAATGTCCTTTATAAAAAATAAGAAAAGGTTTCCAGATAAAATTTAAGCACGAACAGCAGCAACATTTTCGTTTTATTTGTAGTATTTGTAGCACGTGTCTTGTAAAAAAATTACTCGCATTTGAATCATGAACAGCAAATCTGGTATACTACAATCTTCATGATATCTGTGGATGTTTCAACTATTTGTGTATATTCGTTAGAGTCAATTATCTGCTGCAAGACGGAGGAACGTCTTCTCTCTGAGACACCTGAGTTGTTCTTTTGTTAAATTTAATGTATATTTTTTCATTATTGTAAGTTTAAGTCACTATTCTCTTTAAATCTACGCAGCAGGTTTTCAAAACATTTCTTTTTTCATATAAATTAATGAATGACTGAATTACTAATAAATTACTGATCATTTGCAAGAAATATTTAAAAGGAATATCGAGTGCCAGTTCCACACTTACATGATCTCTCGTCTTGTAATTTCCCCGATAAGCACGTGGCACCATCCTCCTCCGTTGCCTGGGACTCTCTGGTCGATCTCCATCAACCGATATCTTCTTTCCTGCATTTTTCTTCCGCATAATCTCAATCTCTTGGCTTTTCTGTTTGATTTCTTCGCGTTGAATACGGGCACATTCTGACCTTGCTTTCGAAGCAGCCGTCTCTTGGAATAAGGAACAACTGTTCTCAAAGAATGCTTGGTATTTCTCTTCATTATCTTGTGGGTAAATACGCCTGAAACTTCCCAAATGCTTGTCTTCAAATAAAGTCATTGCTTCTAAATCAACAGTATTCTCTGGGTCCTCCTCTTTTCTGTTGTAGAGACAATTCAAACATTAAAATGCAGTAACACAACGGGTTGTAGGAAATTGTAAATCAGAAAAGTAGATTTACCTTTGATATATCGAGATAGTCATAATTTAGGTTTTCTTTCTGTCTCCATCTCTCCTGCGAAGGCGCCATTTTAATCCCCGCTTATGGCGGCAGATTGACGTGACCTTGAGGGGCCTGGAATAGACCAAACTACACTTAAGTGACATAATGGCTCTGTCTAGGTCACTTCCATCTGTCACGCATGGGGATTAAAATTGTTACTTGAAATCTTGATGTGTCAGAAACGAAATAAACTGCAAAGACTTCATGTATCATACCCTGATCACATTTTTAATTTAAGGGTTTCCTACAGCCCGTGGTAACACTATTCCAGCTTCAAAAGCTTGAAGGAGGCTTGTTTGTTTACGAACCAACGCCCAGTCATATGACATCTATAGATTAATAATAACGGCAAAAATGCTTTTAATCAACGATTTTATAAAATATCTTACAACATTAAGCACCTGGCAGAAGATACACTATTGGCAATAAATTTAAAGTTTACAACAGCCTTGCAAATTCTACAGCTGAAGATTTCATCAATCCAAAATTTTATGAAAATTTTAGCATTTCTAAACTTGTCTTGATTGTTCAGGCTTTCTTCACAAAAACTTGTCTCGTAGCTTTCAGTCAATGGGAGCGTTATCAAATATCATATTCGCTGGAGATTATTTTCTAAATCTAGAATTTCCCTCAGTTACCAAGCCCTGGAAAAAATTATTTGATCAACTTGGGACGACTGTTTCATTTTCAAGCAAATAAAACACAGCAAAATTTTTGAATGAATAACAAAACGCATCAGTAGAATTGTAGGATGAATATAAAATGCATACTTGTGATCTTTTCCTTTGGGTTTTTGAAGCAATCGCTCTCTAACTTTCCGTCTCTCTTCTTCGATACATTTCTTTCTATCACACTGAGAGAAATTCATCAACCGCAAAGAATCGAAAATTAATGAGTCTTTTATTTCTCTGTCTAACTTCGAGTCTGTCGAAAAACTGGGCGAGTGGTTAACCTGTTGAGGAAAAAACTTAGCATTGAAATCAGAACGTAAGAATTATTCACCAACAAATAATTTTTTTTTATATTCAATTAAAAATTCACAATTCATGTTACGGATTACTCTACCTACAAACTACTTTACAATACTACAAGGACGATACCACGAGGAGCGAAAGTCTATATCTACCCAATGGCATTGTTGAAAAAAAAAGATAAACTACATACAATTTTACTTAAATGCTACAAACAATTAAAGAAAGAAAAACGATGACTGTGGCCTGTCTAACATTACACGTTTTTTTTTATAAGAAACTGGTTTATAAGAAACTAGTACTACGATGACCAAAAATTTAAGAAACTCTAGTACTACGCTCAAGAACAGATAAGAAACTCTAAAACTTTATTTCTGTATGTCTCTCTTATTCTATGTGTCTCTAACACAGGTATCTTTATCTTTTCTTGACTTTTAACTGCAAAATTGGTAAATTTTTGCCTTAATGTGCATGACTTCTTCTTGATGACAATGTAAATGCAAAATGGAAGCCCTTTGTCGAGAAGAAGGCTCAACTTCGAACAATATCGCAATTTTAGGCCCAAAAAAATAAGAAACTAATTAAGAAACTTTTACTACTAAAACACCGAAATTTTCATGCGAAATTAAGAAACTTTTAGTACTAAGTGCTGATCCAAGTTTCTTATAAAAAAAAACGTGTAGATGTGTGGTTGGGGCTGTAATAGCCAAGAAAATGTAAATTTTAATTTCAAATAAATAAATCAACGAAATCGTCAATAACTGTGGAATGGTTTTCTAGATTGAATCTAACAAATAATATTTCTAAGTTCTTACTTTCATTTCTAGTACATATTTTCTAACATAGGAATAGCTTAACAGTATCAATACTCAAATTTCTCTGACAATTTTGGAAAATGCATTTTGAAGCGTTCAGCTTGAGTTTTGTCTGTTGACAGCATAGGTTCCAAATCTTTAACTCGGCGTAAAAAGGTGGGTGTAAAATTCAATGACCTATTTCTTCTGATTGAATGGCTTGAAAGAAACTTTAGGTACTTATCTATAATCCTACCGTTGGACTTACCAGAAGTCTTGAATATTTTTCAAAATTACAGCGTATTTTAAAATTCAGTTCATTTGAGGATGTGACGTCATCAAATTTCTAAATCATAAACCAGATGAGTGACAGAATTTTGCTTGATGCCATATTGTAGGCATTCATAAACTATGGTTTTCTTAGAAATTACTTCATGTTGCATCAAACGGTTTAGATATTACGATGGTTTTAAGTTTTTTTGAAAAGTTTTGTTGAATTCTTGACTCTGAAAATAATAAAGATTTTAGAAAAGTCCGACGGTAGAATTATAGAGAAATAGAAGTCACTCAATTTTACACCAGCCTTTCTAAAGACTTGGAACCTATGCTTCTGTTGACATCGATTGTAGCTGGAGGTTATCTTGCATCAAAAGTGGGTTATTTCACAAGGTGACCAAAACATAAAAACTTCACGAGTTGAATCGCGCCTTTCTTCCTATAATAAAAAATTATTGACAAAAGTTTGTATGTGTCTTTACTGGTTAAAACAGTGCTCAATGCCATGTAGGCAGAGCGAATTATAACAGGATTGAGACAATAAAACAGACTACATTCTGTGTTGTTACTCAGAGTTTCACGCTATAAGGAGTAGAGTTTTTCAGTTGTCTGATGATCGCCGTATAGCGTGAAACTCTGAGTAACAACACAGAATGTAGTCTGTTTTATTGTCTCAATCCTGTTAAAAAATGATTGATAAATTTTTGACACAGGCATGCCTATCTTTTGCCATTCCAACATGATTGACTGATTACTTAAAAATAAAAATAGCCTCCGAAGAACTAAATTCAATGATAAAGCCCTGCAACTTCATGTTAAGGTTGTGCCGGTCTGAGCTCCATTTCCAAATGCTGCCGTTTTCAAATTCTGCCAGCACAATTTGTGCTGCTTTTGTGTGAACGAGAGGCATACAGTAAGAACCCGCAAAATAGAAAGCAGTTTGTTCAAAACAGCCCGTTTAATTTCTTATTAAAAGGTCATTAATTTGGAAACAGGTTGAAAGGTTCCTTATCTCCTGGTTAAGAAACCTTCAGTGATTTCAACTTCAATCTTTAAAGAAAACCCAGAGCAAACACAATTGAACAGTACGTTCTCTTTATCTAGGATATTCTCTAAATTTACTCAACCATAGCATACCTGCCAAGTTTATAGATGGAGATGCTTTTGCATGAAATCTCTAAAAAATGTTTGGCACCTGATTTTAACAAAGATTATTAAATATGAATTTATTTGGGATCCTCCTATAAGAAACCTTCCTAAAATCAGGCTGGGAAGTTTCTTATATGAGGGCACCATTTCTCAAAAAATCAGCCTGAGGTGGTTTCATAAAGTTATAAAGTGGTTTCTATTTTGAGGGCTCTTACTGTGTCTCTAACAAATTTGCTCTGTTTTCAAAATATGCCCGTAATGTGTGAATGAAGTCTTGATTTCATATCTTTATCTTACCTCAATGACCCACGGCTTCAGTTTCTTATCAAGCAAAATATCAAATCCAAGTATTTCAAAACATCCACTGCCTTTATTATGGTTGGGGAAGCAAGTTCTATAGTTGTGTTTGAGAATTGGATGCGCTGATATCAACGTCTTGATGATACTGTCCTGAAAGAGAAGAAAACCAAAGATATGATTACAAATACCAAGAAACACAAAAATTCTTTAAGTGCCATAAAACGTAACGTCCTTCGGAAGGGACGTTAAAATAGGGGTCCCATGCCTGGATGCGGAATACATAGTGGGCCTAAATTATCTTTCAATAGCTAGAAATCCTTTCAGCACACTTAAAATAAATTACTAAAAAAAACTTAAAAATTACTTTGAAGGGGAAACAATGATAACTTTACTGAAAAGGCTCTTTCGTCATATACTGTACTCTTAACAGCATGAAACATCTTCATTAGCAAATGATATTTGAAGCTGAAACGCGAATTTATACCCAGCTCTGTTCTGAAATGAAATATCGAGGTTGGTATTGTGTTTTCAATACCAATAAGAGTTGCATTAAATCGAGCTAGATCAATTTTGGATTTGAAAATTTGAGTTAGTGTTTGTGTGTTTGTGGTTTAGTTAAAGCTGGTTTAACCATCAACTGTGAATGGGGTACTAGGATCAAAATTTTAAACTGGTCAGGGTAGATCTAAGACCCCATTTCTTCTAACATTAACTGAGAAGTTGGCAGAATAAGAAAGATTTCAAATCGCAGATTATCACGGCAGCTCTGGGGATTTTTTGTAGCATCTTGCGTTTGAAAAGCTATTAATTGCCCTTACATCGATTCTGGCCCAAATTTGGTCAACTTCATAGCCATGTTCAACAAACCATCTATTGAGTGTTGATAATCTCCTGCAAAACAAAGAGATGCATTGAATACAAGTTCAACAGACAAATTTCACAAACCAGAGCGACGAGTCTCCTACTTCTTGACACTTGAACGTTCAAAATGCAACTATTCGCTCTTCTTATGATCTGAATCGAATTTACCATAAACGTTGAAAATTGAAGAATTTTTGAAACTGGACTTTGAAAATTGAAAAAATCTATCTTTGGGTGTATTTCAAAGTTGAATGGAAGAGATACCCCATTCAAACTACCTTTGAATCTATCTTTGGGTGTATTTTAATCTATCTTTGAGCGTAATCTATGTTGGGAGTCTTTGAGCGTAATCTATCGTCAAAGGTGGATGGAAGAGATATCCAATTCAAGGTCGAGAATGATATTGGTCTACACAATTGCATTGAAAATACTGTTACTTTTCTTCATTGCATCTTAGCCTGTGGCACTTCTTAACTGACTAGGATAAGAACTATCACAAACCTTTTGCTACCAGTTTCTTCATCTCTTACAAATGCATCGCTTGATTTATTGATTGAGTAATTCGTTAAATGCAGAAACATATTCTCCTGAAAGTTAGAAAATACAGAATATATTCATTCTATGAAAGGATCCACAACTACAGGAAGGTATTTTAAGGTTATTTTACTTCAAAATCGAAAAGAATTGGCCTTCCCATTTTTCATGTGTTGATTATTTTCAGAATTACCACAAGTCCTTGAATAAGCCCCCACCTTCAAATAAGCCCCCCCTCGAATAAGCCCCCAGGGGGGGGGGGGGTTAATCGATTATCGATTGGCATCGATTGCTATTTTAGTGAATACTTTTGATTCTCTTTTTTGACTGACTTTCTTCATGTTTTTTTCCGTACTCGTCAGGCTTAGATATTGCCTCGAAAACAACATATCTGCTGTTTTAAGCATACTGACCAACACTGGAATGAAATTTAGCTTCCGTGATCAGGATTTCATTCTTTGATATATCGAGGATTTTCCCTTTCAATAATAGCCAGAAATCTGTCCAGCCTATATCAAATGAAGTAATGGATGAATGGATGAATTAATTAATTAATTAGTTAATAAATCAATGATAAAGTAGCAAAAAATCAACATACTATATTGTTATTCGTAGGTTCATTGTACTTCACTGTAGCGAATCTTGCCAATCCATCTCCGAAGACAAAAATTCTCAATGGATCGCACGATGTCACCAGTGCATATATTCGTAGGTCAAATTTGAATCCATCAATAAGAAATGGTTTTGCAACATACTGCTGACATATGACATCTTCTCCAAACTTCAGGTCTTGCTGCAAAGAATAAAAAGGTTTGGAATTAAACATGAGAACGTGCAAATTTCATCTGTGTGCCAGTAGCCTTTGATCCGCTAATCTTCCTGATACCTACCGAGTGTCCTAAAATGATGTAATATTGTTTGATTGCTTACATTTCCATAACCAATGAACAGATTTTCAAACACTTGGTTTTACTTGATTGCCTAAAGGCTAAATTGTATTTTAGGATGTTGGTTGTGGTTTTACCAGTTTTTGAAAATCGGTTCATCGGTTATGGACATATCAGCAATCAAACGATAATACATAATTTTGGGACACCCGGTATTTTAACTTCTGGCAATTTTTTACTTTGTTTGTAGACATCGGCGTAGGGGGAGATAAAATTTGGGGGGGCTGCCCGACAAAAAGTCCATTGTTTGAGAAAACTTTGCCCGACTCGAGGCGGATTTCTGCCCGATTTTGGCTGATTTTTGCAAATTTTTCTGACGTTGGGGGGGCTGCAGCCCCCCCTGTCCTCCTGTCTCCTACGCCTATGTTTGTAGAGTGTGTACATTGTTGGCATTAATTAGCTACTTTAAGCGTTGTTAAAGATAGCCAGAATAATTAAGAATACATCGCTATATCATCATCATTAGTTTCAGGGCAGATTCCAGATTCTGCAAAAAGGTATTCTTGCTAAATCCTTTCGTGCTCTTCACTGTAATATTTTCACATGTGCAATGCAACAAATAAAACTACACTTTGCTTAGTACCTTCAAATTTTCTTTCGCAGTGAGTAGAAGCAGGTTCTACTCGCAGTGAAAAAGAAACACCCAATAAATGCACAATCACCATAATGCACAAACCGAGACATTTTCGCTTGAAAATGTCTTAGATCTTACTCTTCAGGTGGTGAAACTAAAGTTTGGAGACAATTTTGAGCAATTACCAAAGGTTTAAGGTTTAAGGTTTAAGGTTTAAGGTTTTACCAAAGGCAAAAGGTTTATTTTCGTGATTTCAGTACCAACGTGTCATAAATCAGTTTCATATAGATAAAATGTACGCGAAATTTGCCCATCACATGTAGATAAATTCATGTATATTTAATAATTCAAAATTTGATCTTCTGTTTAGACCAGATATTTCACAATTTATCTGATCATGAAGCTTATCATATTAACTTAATTATCTCATATAATTCTGATATTATTTCCTTTGTTATTTTCAGACTTAGACGTATCTATTACAGAAACGATAGCTTGTTGGTAATTACTATCAACTTATCAATACTACACGTGCTCCGATCTCTGACCATGGCGTAAACGATAAGGCCATGAATTTAGACAAAGAGCTGTTTCGCCAGAAAATTGGCTTATAAAAACAGTGTCCCTACAGATCTACTTCAAGATGGTCTGTCGTAAAATACTGTACAAGTACGTTTCCCAACGTCACTGCTGATAGGTCAAGGTGCCCTGTAACCAAGGTGGCTAACTCACTCAACTTGCATGCGAAAAGGAGCTATTAAGAAAAATACATAGGCTTGTTTTTTAGCCGAATTGTTTCGAAAGTAAATTTTATCTGCAATTTAAGTAAATCCGATTTTTCTGGATATTCAATCAAAACATTCAGAGCTTCATATTTCAGCCTAATTTCACCAAAACACTTTATCCTCCAAGTTCAGGTATTTAAGGGGTTTTATCGGCTATTTTTGACAATTCTTTTATATATATTCATAAAATGTTACATTACATGTTACCTACTATACTTTCTAATTACTATATACAATACAACACTACAGGTACGATACCACAGGCAGCAAAAGACAATGATTACGCCCGTGGCCATTAACATAAACACAATTTGCTCTTATCTGAGAGATTTCCCTGTGCAGAAAATTATCGATCAATCAAGACGGTCCCATCTATAATTTTGAAATATTTCTTTTTCATCTACCGACACTGACGTCATTCATTAAGATATCATTACTACTTCTTTGTATCCATTACAGAAATGATGGCCTGGTTTGTCAATGATTACAACTTTATCGCTGCTACACCTGCCTCAAGCTTTGATAACAGCGTGGATCAGAGGTTGGTGGGATGATTAATTTCAGACGATAAGACGTCGTGTTTACACCAGTTCACGGCTTACGATAACATAGTAGTGGCCCTCAGCGTACTACCGACGGTATAGTCGATCATAATATCCTAAACAATACGAATCAGTATTATAGACATATCAGTAGCATTGTGCACAAGGCTTTAAAACATGACTTATATCTTTAACAATAGCATCTGATGTTCTTGATTGTCATGCAAGCGATTAGCGATCATATACAAGAGATTTCTGCTGTCGGGAAAGATTCATCCAGACGGCATCACGTAACAGTAGCATTTCATTTCATTTTTCTCACTTTGATATTCATGACTGGTACACTAATGTAGGAACATCGTCATACTAATTTAATAATAATTACATTAAGAATAATGTATAAAAGTTGAAAACACAACGCTAACTTATTTTCGGGTAAATCTTCAGGAAATTTCTAAATGTTTCTGTAGGAAACTTGCAGAAAGTTGCATGAAATCACTCTTATAGGTATTCTGCGTGGCGATATTGAGTAGGGAAATGATAGGTAGAAACTGTAAGTCGGACGTAAACAAATGAAGTAATTGCGCGAATAAGCCATTCTTGAAAACAAAGCATGAAGTTAGCCCAAGAAAGCTATGAGAGACTTGCATTTGCGACCATAGTTTTGTAAACAGCGCCACAAACTCTATCAGTTGTGAGTTGCTCCTCGCTTTACTTTTTGATGTTCGCCTATCTATCTGCTAAAGTTTTGGAAGGGTTTAAGCAGCTCCCAAGCTTCTAGAACTGATATATTTTGATAGAAAAGTGAAACACTCTCAAAATCCAAATGCGACACTTTGTTTGTAATGGCTTCATATACCCCAAGTCTAATTTTCAAGCGCAATTCATAAATTCAGGTGACATGTGTCATCTGTATGGATTACAAAATTGATTTTCAAGATCGGTACTACCTTCCTCCGCCGGTTTCTAGTTCCGCAATCCATGGTTATTGGTTCCGTAGTTCTGTAGTCCATGGTTTCATGGTCAGTAATTTCGATCGGTACCATAAATTAAATTGTGATCATTTCGTCAAACTTTTAACTTTCCTCGTCATCTAAGATTTCCTTGCAAAGTACTGCAAACGACAATCTCCTCCAGCTTAAAGCTATAGACAGCTAAATTCCAATGTGTTACAATTTGAAACGGGAGGACAGGATTACTTTCTGGCCGCGCCGCAATTTAACAGATCGTCTACATATATGATAATCCAAGAATAACCAAATGAAACAGAATCTACTCATGATATCTTGTCGGAAATCGGTCTAGGTATTTAAAACTAACGAGCAAATAAAACGATATAATTCTCTCTAATAATAAATGGTATGTATCCTGGCATTCTTGGATATGTAAATAAAAAACTCAAAACTTGAGTTAAACGATCTGACTTTTTTATACTTAAAACAGCTGAAAGGATATTTTCTTTGTCTTGCAGATCCGGGAACAAGATAATTCTATTTTGGATATACTATCTTTTAACGCCAATTTAAGATCGCAAATTTGGTCTAAATCAGTGGCAATGGAAGGATGCGCCTGCCAGATATCAAACATTGAAATTTGCCTTAGAATTGATCTTGATCGGCCAACTTTCGGCACTATAAAATATCTCAAATAACTGCTAGTTGTGAATAAACAGCTTATAAAACATCTTAAATACCAGCACTTAGACGATAAAACATTTTGTCGACTGTCCAGCAAAATTGGATCTTGTTGGCGATATCCGGCTGTCCTTCGTCCAACAGCAACAGCCGCATTCTTCGGTAACTAAAAAACTGATTTTGAAAACTGTACGAATCTTTGAGTAATTGCGTTAATTGGTTTATACTTTGATCAAACAATGCAAAAATGTTAACTAACATTTATTATGACAATTGTTAGATCACCATCATAGAATATAATAAAGGGTTTGTTTTCGTTGCATGAAGGGTATACAAGGGCATGTTGAGAAACCCTATTTTGAGCCGTACTCTATAAGCGACGTTTTAAACCCCGCCTATTTTGATATTTTCCCCATGATCTTAGTTCTGAATGATAATCTGTGCTTCTTTACTTCATGACTACGCTAGAAGCTTGAAGGTAATGTGTCCATGTAAGTACAGCGGCTTTGCAGGAGTCATGCCAATTTCACGTGACATTTCCTGTGATCACTTTGGTAAATGAGCTCACTACGTGGCAAGGAGTAATCTAAGCAGACTGATGACCTACTTGCGGTTGCACTTTCGGAGCTGAAATTTTTGCTTGCATGTGATCAGTTAAATTCTGCCAATCACTGCGCGCTCTGCGAGGCTCTTTGTCAGCATCGTGTCAGCATATTTTGACAAGAGTGTATACGCAGCTGTACTTACATGGACACATTGCCTTTAATAGACACAAAGAAATTAGTCAGGTTTAATCTGTGGATTTTGCAGTATACTTTAAAACCAGGCAGCTCTAAGTAACCAAAAGGCTTATTCTAAACCAGTCAACAAGATGAGCAATAATAAGAGGGAAAAATAATTTAGTCCTTGATCCACTTGCCAAAACAAGAAATTTGAAGATTGGCCTTGTAATCAAATTGTTGTGGTTTTTCAAAGTTGGGGACCTTTTTGTGCTACCCAATATATTACTGAAGCAAAAATATGAAACCTTTGGATATATACCTTTGGATTTTTAGTGAGGAAAATTCCTCTTCCTTGGCTGCCGCTATCCGGTTTTACAATATATGTCTTGTTCTTTTTCTGTCTGCAGAATGCAATGAATTCTCCGTAGCTGTAATAGAAAACGAAAGCGTGAAAAATTGCTCAAGAATGAGTATTTGATCATAAGAAACATTTATATACATTTCAAAGAAATTTGTCGAATTCCTGAATGCGCACAAGAAGCTCTAAAGCCACACAATCGAACCGTTCGCACAAAAATGTACAAAAATATCTTTGACCCTCATCTTTCGTAGAATAATAGGTAATAAATCTATTGCTGCGTGAAACATATCAAGTTCTTAAAGGCAATTTTTTACATTACAATGATGAGATATTCATCCAAACAGAATTGGCTCATATATGGTAGACAGCAGAATCTCCCTTATCATCATGTCTAATTTTGATGATGTATTTCTTTCAGTTGCATGCCCCCTCAGCTGATTAGAATTCTCGACAAAAATGGTCATTAAGACACCCTTGCAAGGCCTTCGCCCATTCAAACAGAAAATTTGACTGACTTTTGGTCAGCGATGGAACTTCGTTTCAAAAAGTCAAGCTGCTCCTGCCAAGTATACATGCCAGTCTGTACAGGCTTGGTTCGTTCGTGCCTGTAAGACTGGGATTACTCTAGTGAAAGAACAGAGTTGATCAACATACATGTGTAAACATAATGAAATTCTTCAAAGGAACAGCTCCAGATTATACTGACGAAGTATTCCACCCAATCGACCAAAGCCGAGTGACACGAAGGTCCAAGTTTAAATTGAACCTTCCTTTTCGCAAAAGCAATAATGGCCAAAAATGCTTGTCGTACTTGGGGCCAAATATATGGAATAGCCTATCTTCTGATTTAAAGTCCATAACTAATATCAACTCATTTAAGCACAAAATCAAAGAAAATTTTTTCCAAAATATACAGAGAGAGGAAAACGACGTATATGTGTTCTACTAAAACCACGTCCTCTCTCACATTCAGGATTCGGCCTTTTTTGAAAAGCACATAGTATATATATACTTTTTTTTGCAACCATCTCTAAGGGGACCATTATGGAAATAAGGTCAACTCGATCTTTTAATGCTATCCCTGCCACTATGATTAGGGGTGTTTTTTAAGTTATATTAAATGTATTGTCATGTAAATTGCGTATTTTAATTGCTATGTATTATTTTTAAGTTGTAAATATTTTAATTTTGTGGTGAATCCAAACATACATACATACATAGTAGGACTCTTTTGAAGATTTTGAATTGATTTGAAACTTCACATCCTCTCAGCCATGTCAGTATTCCAGACTTTTTTAAATACTCTCTGATTAATGTTAAAAACATAAAGAATACAAAGACGATAACATAGGGAGCACGAATCACAGCCATTACACTAAACATATACAAGCAAATAATATGTTACGATCTATAAGTATATGTAGTAGGCTATATACATGAAAAACTCAACGGAGATAAAGCCGAGGGGTGTATCACTCTCCAAAAATCTCATACACCTATGGCAAAAATCCTTTTGTATTCAACAAAAATCGATAAAAAATCCCTGCAAGTCCTATTGTTTTAAAAAATCTCGTATGCTTTTTTGGAAGAGTGATACGCCCCTCGCCTCGGATATAGCCATCTTGTTTATATTTAATAATAGCAAAGAAGAATAAACCCATAATTTATGTTCCTTTTCATCGATCGAGAACATCAAATACAATACTTTATCTTTAGACTCCTGACCTAGTTCCCCTAGCGAAGCTAGCACTGCAAAAGTAAGCTAAATGACGGAATTGCAAAATGAAAAAGGCCGTTGATACAAGGGGATAGGAGGGAAATGGAAGGGTTTGAAAGAGGTCATTGCTGTCAGATCGGAGCAGCTCCTTACGGATTTTCTGACACCCTTTGGCTGGGCCTTTGTTTAATCAATGCCTAAATGTCAAACCAAATGTTGGCAGGTCATGGGAATTCCTTTCAAACGTCATTTGCTTCCAGGCAGGTCGATATTCTAGTTTAAACATGTTTGACAGGACTGGTTCCACACAACAGACTGGGGCTGCTGCCCCCTATAGAGCTACCACGCCCTTTTGATATGGCGTTTATTGTATGCATACAATATTTCTCCAAGTAAATATTCTGAGGTTGGGATCATAAGTGAAACATGTGACTCTCAACGAAATAACATTCGCATATAACTATGACAACTACAATACAAATCCACATCTGAAACCACACATTGAAACAACCTTTTCAAACTTTGACAAAGGAATGAGCAGGTTACAGCAGAATACTTTCAACACTTGATTCAAGCGCTACGCCTCAATCTCAAAACGCAGCTTTGCGACAATGACGCAGAAAATACCTCCGCACCCTCTTCTCTTTGTGCTCATAGGTGTAGAGGCAGGGGGCCAGGGAAGTGCAGCCCCTCTAATCAGGAAAGATTTGTGGCATTTCCAGCTCCACTTGGGCAGTTTTAACTCACAGAACCTGTCATACACGGGCAAAATCAATGATAAGCCCCCATCAACTCCGAGCATCCCCTACATTTATGCTTGTTTAGCTCAGCGCAGCAAAGTCTTTGCTTTGAATAAAATTCAAATATACATAGATGGAGACTGGGAGAAATGCTGTAAAACATGAATAAACAGTCAAAAAGTACAATACTCCAAGTTACGGACTAATACCACTCTACTTCACATGTCGCATTGATGCTAGACTGTTAGCTTGTACTTTTGCGGATTTTCAAAAGCTGCTAGACTTCACTGAATGCGAAACTTCACCAGGCCTGTAGGAAGCAGGGGGGAGGGCAGGGGGGCTTAAACACCCAATAATTTTGAAAACAATTGTGCTACGTCACAAGCATTAATTTGAAGCATTGTTCTCTATTGTTTTAAGACCAATTGTCCCCCAATCAGAATCTGCTTCCTATGGCCCTGAACTTCACTGAATATAGCAAGTATGTACCTTCTTTCTTTCCAAAGTCATAGTGTAAACTTCTGAAAGCAACGACAAAGTCGTCAAGTTATCATAGTTATATATCTACCGCTGAAGTTCCTTTTAGCTATAGACTACAAACTACGGTAAAGTTAATTTTCATTACTTGCAACTCTAACAACCATAAAGCAGAATCGCTCCTTTGAGCAACTCCAGTGAGGAGAGTTTAGCCAGCGGAATTTCCTGTCTAGTGGTAACAGACATGAACTTCAGACATGGAGCTTTCTTTCACCGCTACCCAAGTAAGACTCGCAACTGTCCAAATTAGGCCTGTGCGTCAAGAAACGCGAGCCAGCTTTTTAACAATCGATGTCGCTTTCGGTGTGAACGGGTTTATGCACTTGTGAACGGAAGGATGAATGCATACGCTAGCTTTGACCGATATTACTTAGCAACTGAAAGTAAAATCATCCATGCATAAACAAAATAAATTATTTTAATTATGCGGCCTCGGATGTTATGAATGGTTGAAGGTCATTCAAAAATATCCTTCCTTGGAGACAATGAGGATGTTTTTAACTTTTCTTTGCTCAGTTGTTGTCAACAGTGGGAAGAAAAGCCGTGGGCAAATTATCTTCAAACTTTCTACCCATCATTTACATTAGCAGGTGCAGGGAGGTGAAAATTTTTGAATCTGAACATGGCTATTTTAAGAGCGGAGGTTGAAAGGCTCTCTATCATTGTCAAACGATTGTTGTAGTTGGGAAATGGGATTTGAATTCGCGATTTCTCTTTCGACAAAACAATAATTAGTACAGAAACTGTTAAATCTTCCATGGTTAGAATCTCACCAAGACAAAGCGGAAAAAGCCTCTTTAATCCACTATCTACAATATCCAAAAAATGTTTACGCCTCCTTGTGGAAAGTCATTTTCAGGAGCAATACGGAGTGAGCTACTCGGAAGTTTGCAAGACGGCAACAACCAAGAATGGTCCTTTTCTCCATTAACATTTCTTATAAATATTGACATCATTCCACTGAAACAGCAATCATTTCACTCAAAAATGTTTAACGACTCGAACCACCAATTAGCAAGGGCTGGGACTTGAACCACCAACCTTCAGATTGGCAGTCAAGTGCACTACCACAGCTCCCACTGAGTCATCCCCGCTGCGAGTATGGGTCATTTTATTCATTAGCATGGCCTAACAAAGATTCTTGGTCCTTGGTTTCAATATCTTTTGTTAGTTTTAAAGTGAGTACAAAGACCAGCAGCCTTTGCCATCGTCTGTTTTTGTTTTTGTGAATTTCGTACAGTCATTTATTCTGGAAGCTGTGCAGGACGAGTCACTGATTTCAAGCAAGGCATGCTGGTCTTTTTATTCCCTTTAATGTAAACTTGCTCCAAGTCTCGTTCGTTACCTTATTCGGGCCTACTCGGTTGGCAGTTAGCTGCGAAAGTTCCGCTCACTTTGCCGACCGAGTAGGCCTGAAGAAGATAACGAACAATACTTGGGGCAAGTCTAGTTTTAATAAAGTTGAGGCCTGTTTCAGAAATTGTTTCTTCACAGTTTTAGAATCTTATAACCTTTCATATAACTGAAAAAGAAGAAATTCTAAAGATAAGTAGTAATATATTCCGTGGATTTTTCAAACGTGGGAATTTTCTCCTCACCCACCCGGTACCTAACCTAAAGAAAAACTGTTCCATCTGCTTTAATCATTAAACTACAATTTTTCATTGTAAATCAAAGATTCAAAACATCCCCTTAAAAGACTGATACCGTGCTATTTGTGGCACTGATTGTCTACTTTCATCGTTTAACTGTAAAGATCTTGACTTCAAACGAGAAAATCAGAGCATCTGTGCTTTTGCGTTGGCGTTGTTTTAAAATAGAACTTGAAAAACCAACTGTTGCAGCAAAAGTTTTCACAGAAACCAGACATCCCCCTCAAAGACTGATACCGTGCTATTTGTGGCACAGATTGTCCACTCTCATCGTTTAACTGTAAAGATCTTGACTTCAAACGAGAAAATCAGAGCATCTGTGCTTTTGCGTTGGCGTTGTTTTAAAATAGAACTTGAAAGACCAACTGTTGCAGCAAAAGTTTTCACAGAAACCAGACATCCCCCTCAAAGACTGATACGGTGCTATTTGCAGCATAGATTGTCCACTCTCATCGTTTAACTGTAAAGATCTTGACTTCAAACGAGAAAATCAGAGCATCTGTGCTTGCGTTGGCGTTGTTTAAAATAGAACTCGAAAGACCAACTGCTACAGCAAAAGTTTTCGCAGAAACCAGACATCCCCTTAAAAGATTGATACCGTGCTATTTGCAGCACAGATTGTCTACTTTCATCGTTTTACTGTACTGATCTTGACTTCAAACGAGAAAATCAGAGCATCTGTGCTTTTGCGTTGGTGTTGTTTTAAAATAGAACTTGAAAGAACAACTGTTGCAGAAAGAGTTTTCGCAGAAACCAGACACCACGTTTTGGCTGCAAAATTATTTCCTCTCTTGATGTCTAGTTTCCTATCTTTAAAAAGTTTGACGTCATAGTTGAGTAAATCACTGTCAAATACCTGTTGCAGGTTCTTCCTTATGTTCATACAGTGAGGATGAATGAGCAAAGTTGGCATGCCTAACTGATGAATCAAAAATATGCTGCAAGTTTGCTGAAATGTCCAATCATGAATTTTCCATCAATTCTAATGAACTATATATCAATTTATAGGGTAGGGACTAACTTAGATGTGAAAATTTATTTCAATAAAATCGGGGATTCCGTTCCAAAGTTAAGAGCGATTTTGTTTGGAATGCTTCGCCAAACGCTTGACAGGGACTAAAACATATCAAAGAGTTTGACACACCCGGCCTTTAGCGATGAAATTAAATAGTACAGCATAGGTTCCAAATCTTTAAAAAGGCTGGTGTAAAATTCAGTTACTTATTTCTTTGAACTGAAAGCAAAGAAACTTCAGCAAATTCTCTATAATTCTACCGTTGGACATTTTTGAAATCTTCAATATTTTCAGAAACAGAGTGTTTTTCTTCTTTTTCAAGAATTCAAGAAAAATTTTCAACAAAACTTAAAACCATCGTAATTTTAAACTGTTTGAAAAAGAAATAATTTGCAGCTGAAATCAAATAGATTACGTTAAAAAGATACAAAACATATCTTCTGAAAAGACTGTAAAACATTGGTACGAATGAGCAAAGTTGATATGGCCTAGACTAACTGATGATCAGAAATATGCTTCAAGCTTGTTGAGATGTGCACTCGTGGATTTTCCATCAATTCTAACGAGCTATATATCAAATTTATAGAGTAGGGACTAACTTAGATGTGAAAATTCGTTTCAATAAAATTGGGCATTCCGTTCCAAAGTTAAGAGCGATTTTGTTTGGAATGCTTCTGCAAACGCTTGACAGGGATTAAAACATATGAATAAATTTGATGCACCCGGTCTTTAGCGATCAAATTAAATAGTACTGGTGCAGAGGTTGATTACTAAAATTTGCAGCTGAAATCAAACAAAATGTGAAAAGAAAAGCATCTGACTGTAAAACAGTGAAATGAATGGACAATGTTGGCATAGCCTTACTTATTAGTCAAAAATATGCTTCAAGTTTGTTGAGATGTGCACTCGTGAATTTTCCATCAATTCTAATTAACTATATATCAATTTATAGGGTAGGGACTAACTCAGATGTGAAAATTCATTCAACTGAAATCGGCCATTCCATTTTAATTCCACTCTAACATGCTGAGCAATTTTGCTTAAAGTTATGTTACCATGGCGGCAGAATGCTTCAAAGATGTCAGATCACAAGAGCACAAGAGGAAAGACACAGAAATAACCGAGATAACAATCAACCATTTATGGCATGAATTTCATTTTTCTTCAATTCAAAGAACAAATACCGTATCTTTATGTTGCAGTTAGAAAACAGCAGTTTAGCTAGGCCGCCATAATACGAAATTGGGCCTCCTGTGCGAAGGATATGAAAAAACTGATTTTCTGGTTAAACATTTTTCTTCTGAATTTACAGGAAATCTGGAAAATTAAAGTGGGAAATTTGTCTGCTTTCTTTGCAATGATTGATGTGAAAGCTAAGAATCTAATTTTACAGGAGTACGCACAATCACATCTTTGTTTAATCGTCAGGATTAGCGGCTTCTTTCCGGCTACCGCAACCTGGGAGCATTCTTTAGAACCGTAACTGGAACTGACTTAGTTGCGGTAATGTTTTATTCGTTTATTGCCAAATCAACGGAACACTGTTTTCATTGACATAGGATACCTCCAATAATATTTGTGTTCAAAGAAAGCCGTTAACGCTGGGTGTTATCTATTTAATGTGTCTGAAAAAGACCTTTCCTATTTGGTGGAAAAAACTGAGATTTGCAATTATGCTGATGACACGGCTATCTATGTGTTCGGTCATGAACCAGAACATATCGTTTCAAGCCTTGAAACAGATGCTCAAACATTATATTGTCATATTACCGCTGCAGTCGAGCGTTCCTCCGCGGCTATTTGTGCGCTGGCTACTAATCTCAAGCGGACGATTGCTTGATTGACACGTTATGTCACCGCTTGCGGTTGAGCGCATCAAAGTAGCCTTTTTCGCTTTGTCTATCTGTATCAAACAGAACATTGTTTTCAACATGAGTCAAATAAGATCTGTAGCCAAAAGAAGCGGTTTTAGCTCGTGCTGCCGCTAGCGGTGGAGAGTTTATAGATCTTATTTCAAAATATTGAAAATTTTCAGATTTCTTTATTCAACAGGGCAATTTGTGAATCAGTTATGTATATGTGTTGAATATTTGCCGTGTATAAAAATCACAAATGGAATGAAATGAATGAAAACGTTGGTATCGCCGCTTGCGGGCAAGCATTTGTCTGCGGAAATTCACCCTATTGGCTGTCTGTCTCTTTTAAGTGCCAATAGGATTTCTTTAATCATCAACACTAAGGTCTGAGAAGAGACAAATTTAAAGCCACTTTTGTCACGCGTTCTATCTTATCAGGAACAATCTGTAATTTGTTGCTAGTATGTATACGTAAACAAATTGAGAAAAATGAGCGATTGAGGGGCGTTGAAACGACTTGCGGCTTTACGGGTAACCATCTTGTTCTTTGTTGGTCCGCTCTGCTTAACAGCAATACAGTTATCTTATTAAACAATGAACTTGAATAAATGGATGAAAGATTTTTTGAAGGCCTTGCCCAGATTGCAAAGCATTCTTTTTCAAGATTAAGATTCACTGTGCAAACTCTGCCACCGCAGCTGAGCTTCCAATGTATTCGTATTAATTCACCAATGTTCTTCCTATGGCGCCGGAAATGAAATTTTTGGTCTTCTTGGGGGCTAAATGTTTATACCCCATGTCAGATTCGAGTACTCGATCTGAGTGCTTCGAGGCATATAGATGTCATCGGTTTCTTCATTCATCGCCTCTGCACAGATAAGGGCTAGGGATAAGCAAAGGATAAGCAAAGGAGAAGTGCCTATTTTCCAAAGTTTGTTCCTTGCTGACTGAGAAGTACACTCTGTTCTTCTTACTGGTAGTGGTAATAAACCTTTTTTCGACGATTTGGCAAGCTAGATTTTCTGTTCTAGGCCTCTTTGTGCATCAAACTGGCATTTTTTATCTTTTACGTTTTTTTTCTGTATTATATTGTATATTATTGTAATTAGATAGTTGGCTTTTATTAGATCTGTTATGGAACTATTTTGTATACCAACTTTAAAGAATATAATAATAATAATAATAATAATAATAATAATAATAATAATAATAATAATAATAATAATAATAATAATAATAATAATAATAATAAAGAGCCGAAGACCAGATATTGTCGTTGTTGAGAAGTTGAAAAAGGAGTGTAAAATCATTGACATAGCTGTTCCGAATGATGCGAGAGTAGGAAATAAGGAGCAAGAAAAGGTAGAAAAATACCAAGATCTAAGGCGAGAGATTGCATCCCTTTGGGGAATGAAGAAGACTGAAGTCATCCCGATTGTTATTGGTGCACTAGGCATGATATCAAAAAATTTAGAAACATGGATAAAGAAAATTGGTGTTAACATCAGAACAGAGGCATTGCAAAAAAGTACGCTGCTTGGAACTGCAAGAATATTACGAAGAACATTGGAAATGTAGACTTTCTCTTGGATTTTTAAGGAGGATAAAGATCAGTGCATAAAACCCTTAGACCTAAGGTTACTAGTTGTAACCAGATCGAAAGGACAAAACTACCAGTGTAATACTGAGCGTAATAATACGAACCATAATAATAATAATAATAATGCAAGAGTAAAGATTATTATTATCAATTTATTTAAAGTAGGCCTACATATATATATATATACATACAAGACATATATACATATAGATACAATAGCTATAACTAAGAGCTAATTCAAACCTACTATCTAAAAAAGTAAAATTTGTAAGAAAAAAGTAAAAAATAAATTAAATTACGAATGATTAAATACAGACACATTTTACAGATTTTTACAATGCTTTTAATATTTACAATGTTTTCTTACTTTTTTTTTCGGTAAATACAGCAGAAAATTTAATATCAGCTCAAGAACCCAACCTGTGCCACGAAAGGTCTGCATATTTTATAATTACATTCCTCTCCCCTCCAGGTTTTGATTTTCCTTTTGAAACTGGAGAGAGTATCTGACTGTTTTAGGTCATTGGGAAGTGCCTGCCATAATCTACACCCAAGGAACGATATTGTCTCTAAGCCATAGCACGTAGTGCGTGCTTGTGGCAAGGATAGGTTATGGCAGCCTCTTAACCCATAAGAAACTTGTTTTTCAGCGAAAATGTCCTTCATGAAGCTGGGATTAAGGCTCAATTTTGTCTTAAAGACTTCAGTCATTAGCAATTGTAAATTCCTTATGTGGAGTGGGACCGACTTGTCTCTCAGTAACATCGTATCAAAAGATGAAAGATGAAAGAGCTCGAGAAGATTGAACGATATCAGGACTTGGTAAAATCTGGGAATTGGAAGATAAGACTGACATGATGCAAAAAGCTTGTGTGTTGGGAACGGCAAAGATTATCAGGAACGTTCTAGATATCTAAGGTCAAGGGTATTGACTTGATATTTAGCTAAACAACAGACCACCAATGACAATGATATGGTGTGCGAAAAAACAATAATAATAATAATAATAATAATAATGAACTGATGAAGATTTTATAATCGAAACGTTTTGCTTTTAACAGTTTTGTTTTTCATAATAATAATAATGATAATAATAACAATAATAATCAAAAGTGCACGACGAAAATCTGATGATTTGCTTCTCTGCGCTGAATATCTTCTTAAAATAAGCAACAAGATTCACCGTGGCTGGGTCAGAGATGCCCCCTGTCGACCTGCATAGCAAGGTAGTACGAACAAACGCATTAAGTCAACAAATTTTAAACGAAAAATTCAAAGTACTTACTCAGCAGGAAGACACCATGTTCTTGGAAATATTCCGTAATCCTTTGGAAACTGCTTCCACAAACGATTCATATTTCTTGCAAGAAGGTCTTTTCTGCATATTTCACTCATGCCAGGAAAATGGTTTATTTTCTGCAAAGAATTACCACGGACTTAAGAGGAGAACGAAGAATGTTCACAACTATGAAACCAGGGCCGTAGGAAGCTGCTTCGGATTGGGGGGGGGGCAATTGTTCTCAAAACAATCGAGAACAATACATCTAGTTAATGCGTGTGACGTAGCACCATTGTTTTAAGAAATTATTGGGGGGCTTGAGCCCCCCTGCCCCCCCTCCCGCTTCCTACTACAAAGATGAGGTGTAACAAATCTAAGATACTACATACACAACATGTTTCTGACGAGAAAGTTTCTGACAAGAAACTAAAATAGGAATCAATTTTCCGTCCACAACTCATTTGGTTGAAAATCTTTAGCCAAAAAATATTATATACGCTTTTAAAAGGACTGCGCAATGGTAAATAGGCTTCTCTATAAATAGAACAAAGAAAACACTCAGACACAGCATTGTTTCTGTGGCTATCTATTGTTGACAGCACGTGTGGGACATCGATGTTTTAGATTTTTTCGGTCTTTGCAAAAGCAGGCTTTTAACCTTGTACAAACGCTTCAAAGGCTTTGGATGAAACTTTGTCCGAAACTTTTACCCTTTGACAATTTGGAATTTTAATGAAGTCACATGGAAAGAGTTGCATTGTAGTAAGCACTAAAATGTGAAGGAGAGATAACAAACTATACATATAGGATACAACAACAACAGCAGTGTCCAATCTACAGCAATCAAGATGAGATGGTATTATTTCGCTTGTTAAAATGCCACTGAGAAAGCATTACTTAGTAATTCAAGAGCAGAATAAAATATACTAGCAAGTGAAGTCGTTTACTGTAGCTGTATTTAACAAGAACGAGAGAATTCAAAGATTGGAGGTAAAATTTTTCAAAGACATTTTTAGAATCTTGAATGAATCAGTCAAAAGGGGGAAATTAGGGACAAATTATATTACTTTCCTCCTTTGCCAGTTTCCTTGCTCTCTGAGATCAAGAAATTTGCTGATGAAAGAAATTGATTTCTTTGACCTACGGAAACTGATCTCTGGGTACCTTTATAAAACTGTTATGAGTCAAAAGGCATACTCGTATTGCAGGGCTAAACTGTGGAAAAGCTGGAAAGAAAAATTAAATTGGCATGATCCCTGAAATCATTCAAACAGAATTTATCAACAGAGGTGTAATTTTGATTCCCTCTTTTCTCTCATTCGGTTTTTTAACCCTGTACATATACATACTGGGTGAGTCAAAAAAAGTTTACACATTTGGTGGGCTGTGGAATGAAAATTTAGATGAGAAATTTTGCTTAGTAAAATCATTCATCTTTAAGACCCAAAAGTTAGAAAAGTGCCTGTTAAGAGTTTGTAAGGGAATCGAGAATTCTGCCTTAAATTGTGGTCCATGATTTACGTGTTATTGAGATCAAAATGTTATTTCTGAAACGGACAATTGAATTTTATCTAATGCCAAATAAATCATGGGCCAGAATGGAATGTGGAATTCTCGATTCTGATACAAACCCAACCCCTTACAGGTATTCTCTAATTTTTGGGTCTTATAGATGAGTGATTTTACTACAAGAAAAATTTCTTATCTAAGTAAACCTTTGACTGATAGATAGAATTTTTAAGAATTTTTGTTTTCGCAAACACTGAAAAGGATAAAAAACGTTGATCAGATTTTAAAAGACTCAACATGAATGAACAAAGAGAAAACGTTTTCAGGGTGATTTGGGGATTTAGTAAAAACTCTCGTACACTGAATTACAACTAATCGATTTCTAAATCCCAAATCACAACAAACAAGTTTTCTCTATGTCCATTCATGTAGATTCTTTACAAAATTTGATATTGACGTTTTCTGATCATTTTCAGTGTTTTCGAAAAAGACTATTTTAAGAAACTTGCATCTAGCTCTAAAAACTGAAAATAAAAAAATTTGCAAAAAATCCTGGAATCTAATTCAGGTGTTTTGCTAAAGATTAAGTCATGAATCTTCAAAATTGGTCCAGTGTACGATTTATTGTGGCTTGCCAAACGCACATAGTTTATTTTGGCGAACCCGGTATATATTGAAAATTAGACTTTCTAACGCCTTAATGCGTTCTAAGACAATTTTCCTCCGAAGCCTTCTGTATTCTTCGTGGCTATGTGGTCCATAATTTTGAGGATTTTTTTCAAAAGAAACTTTACCAAGGAGAGTTGCAGGTGATAATGATTAAACTAAAATACAACTTACTTGATATTTCTTCATTTCCATAACTCGTTCAAGACTAACCGAATAATCTGTCCAATACAGTATATAGTCTTCATCATCATTCACTTCACGAAAGCCAAACTTTTTTGTCACTCTACGCACTGAAGGAATAATTAGAGTATAAATTGAATTTCAGAGTTGTTTATGCACCCAAGGGCGGTGCCAGGGGTGGACTGGAGAGGACATGTCCACCCCCACCTTTTTCTAATTGCATTTATTCTTAAGTAAAAACGATCAAAAACGATGTAAAACTGTAGGCATACTGTCTGGCAACCAATTCTATCCCTTGTCCACCCCACTTGTTCAAGGCTGGGGCCACCCCAGTATGCGCCCCAAAGATGAGCTATATGGTTGGAATACAAATAACAAGAAGAGTTGCCCCCTATTAGCAAGGCATCTGACTATAACAAAGTCTGTCTCACATCACACATTTTTCCTATACTGTATGTACTGTATGAAGCTATGAATTTGAGCCAGTATTGAAAGTTTGTTATAATTATCTGGTTTTGAGTACTCAGAGTTTCTTATGAGTTTCTTACAATTTCCACAACAGTTTTTTATTTCTGCTTCTTGTGCCCTTGTGAAAATGTCAAAAACATGTTTCTTTGGAAGCCTTTCCTAATGTTTAGACAAGTTTAGACCTTACTCAAGACCTTCCGAGAATATGATACAGGAAACAATGTGAAAATAGAATAAAAATAAGATGATGATTCCCTTGGCTAAAATGAGTTGTTGCTTATAAATAATTTTCCTGGTAATGGAGTTTTTGAGTTTTTTGCAGTCGGAGAGTGGAGGTTCTTTTTCTTACAAAATATAGAGTTTTGATGTCAGGTAAAAATATTTTTGAATAACAAAATCAAATAATTTTGCAAGAGTGGTTCTGTATTTTCCCAAATCTCACCTGACATCTAGCAATAAATATGGTCTTAATCAGTCAATTGGTTTTAACTCAACACACAACGGCCGAAAATGGAAGTAGGTTTGTTAGTTAATCACCTACAAAACGGTTGAATGACTGAGAAATGTGAAATTTTGCATTATGAAATATTTATAGCCCAGATATTTCTGGCTTGAAAATATCTTGATACAGCATCTAAGTATCTCTTGATCCATAAAAATGTATGCTTAATGGTGATATTTCTCCATTTTCATGCATTGAGATACTTTATGGTATGTCTGTGACATAGGAAGTCATTAAGGAAAACTAGATAGTTGAATGCACTTGACACATAGTCAACATAGAAATTCAAGCATACTGTCAATCTTTCACAAAGATCTGTTGAATTGTACTATTATGTGGACTAAGACCCCGTTTACACGGTAGCGGATCACTTTTGATCCGATACAAAAAGTGTTGCGGATCAGCCTCCCGTTTACACGAGCTCGAAGTGATCCGATACACTTCTGCTCCGCTATCCGCATCAATTTTGATCCTGCTACGAAAGCGAGCTCGTTTTGTGTCGGATCACTTTTGTATCGGATCACTCTTGCTCTGCGCCATGTAAACGCAAGTGATCCGCATCAATTTTGCTTCGGATTCATTGCGAGGGTATTTTCCATACAAACAAGGTTTAATCATAATTGCAGATTGTTTTGAAATTTTGACATTAAAAGGAAATCACTGAAAATCCGAGAAAATCTTGAATGTGACCTCGCCCTATTTCTATGGTGACAGCTGATCCACTACCGTGAAGACGAGACCGTGATCCGATACAAGTTTGATCCGCTACCGTGTAGATGGGAGGGTGATCCGTAACACTTTGATCCGCAACACTTTTGATCCGCTACCGTGTAAACGGGGTCTAAATATGCTTGATAGCCATTGCCAAACCAAGAATGTAAATCCTTTTTCCATGATATATTCTTTCAAAAAATAACTTTGTAATTATAAAGATTTGAAACCTGGACAACAGCTAGACTGATAGTTTGCAAAGTGCGCATGGAAGATGCACGCCTGGCTATTGTTTTAAAAAGAATTGTTCTATTGTTCTTCCTTTGTTATACATGAAATTAATAGCAATCTGGGCCAACAGCAGTCTGGAACAACAGCACCTTGATTAGAAAAAACTACCACTACTACCAGAGAAAGGTTTTGGAAAAACATATTTTGAAAGATAACCTACCAGAATCATATTTGCATGTTGTCAAGTTAACAGCAAGCCACCTAGAAAATAAAACATGACAAAAAGTGATTGCATATCAATGTATCATGATAAAAACATTTTTAGAAAAGTGGCTGCAAAAATAAGCTAATCAGTTCAGATAGATGTTTCGAATTTCTTTCTCATTGATATAGCAATATCTCTTTTTTAGAAAGGGTATTCAATTTAACCAAGACACAACTTTCTTTACAGCCCTCTGTCTGTAACCTAGCCAAAGGGGGAGCCAGGGGCAGGGTAACTACACCCTCAACTTTTAGTTCTTCAGCAAATCTGTCAACATTTTCAGTAATCAAACCCCACAAGGAATGCCCATTTTGTTGGCAAAGGGTCTGCATTCCCCAGAATTTTCTTTAACTTTGCCCTTGATGACACTATCTGTTTTGTATCTGCGAACGGTTGTTTTAAATATTTGTTGAAGAGAAAAGTTCTAAACTGAAAGTAGCCTGGGCTGGTCTTTTGTTTTTGTTTATATTTCGGGTGAATGAAACTCAGTTATGTTGAAACACTTCTTCGTTTCGTGGTGAATGAAACTCTGTTGCTTAGAGCATCGAATCTCACAAAAGGGTCAGCGCAAAACGTTACCTCTTTCTCTTTCTTTTCACTTTCGGCTTCGCAGTCTTCGACTTCGCTTCATCTTCTTTCGGTGCATTTTTCTGGGGCCCTGCTGAGCTCTCTCCATCAGCTTGGCAGCTCGTCGCTTCATTTGACTCTTGTGTTGCAAGCTCTGTTTCATCTTCACTGCAGTCATCATCCTCTCCTACTTCGCTTTCTGAGCACCCAGCTTCCTTTTCATCTTTTTCTACAACCATCTTATCTGTTCATGAGCAAAGAAAGGATGTTCCTCTAACATTTTTATTGGTGAAGTGTTAGGCCACGAGCTGCCCCGCTGCTGTTTCGTTGCTTAATTGTTGCCTTGGCAACTCCAGGATCTATTTTACTAGTGCCCAGATCCCTCTGGTGCAGATGCAAAATTTATGTTTATGTTGTTGTGGTATAATAGCTCATCTAGAGGAGAGGAGTGGACCGAAAAAGCGAAACTATACCCCAGCGGGGAACTCCCCATTGGTAGGTGACGGGGGAGGGGGCAGGCACAGCATATTTCTGAAAAGCGCAACGATCCATATGTTGAAGAAAATAGGGCGTAGCCAGGGTCCTGTTGTTGGAGGGCAAACTGCGAGGAAAGGTAGGAAAGGTGGCGGTCTATTGGGGGGAAAATGGGAGAAATTTTTTGGGGGCCACGCCCTTTAGAATACCAGCTACGCCCTATTTTAGAACCAGCAACCCAAAATCAAAAATAGAAGGGCTAAGTGCAATGGTGTTGCAGATAAAACTTAGCAAGTTGGACTTGTCTAAACTCTTAGGAGAAACAAGAATATGCCTGCACAAAACAAGCAGACGAAACAGGTTTCACTAAAACTTTCATCGCCGCTTTAAAAAGCTGTTGACGACAGATTCCCCTTCTTCTTCCAGTCTCATTTGAGTTCTCGTCAAAATTTTGTAGTTTAAAAATTCTAACAGAATATCACCTATCATATGATCATCCCCTCCATCATCTCTTTGAAGTTTCAAAGAGATGAATGCATGAATGAGCTTGCTTGAAAGATTCTCGAAGGAGTATTAGATTTGTGAATTCAAATTTCAGCCAGCAAGGCCAGCATGCGACGCATGTGACAACATATGAAGTGGAGGTGGTTCATAGAACCGTTTTATAGGTGGAAATATAAGGATGAGGCAAGCGACGACAATCATTTTGTTGAAGTTATTCATCTTTTATTGGCATTTTGAAAAATCCAGGTATTAAATTCTAAGTAGGAAGACACATATCAGGTCACTTAAATCATGTTTTTTCGAACGTTTCAAACCAAACTTGGTTCATCTTTAGCGAATAATTAAACAGTACAGGGCAAATTTATACCCTAAGAAAAACAGGTAATCCGAGGTAAACGAGCGTGATTTACATTTCCTACGCGAAAAGGGGACCGAGCCCTAAACCCCTAGTGGATAAAATGAGAATACAATGAGGGCCAAATTAAAAGAGTACTAACGGGATAGATGACAGTTGGAATTCTATCATTAAAAGTCTGAAAGCTGTATGAAGTTCCTGAGGTTTAATTCAATTTTTGGTCGACTGGAAGCATTTGCAAACACAGCTTCTTAGCAAAATTATTTGTACTGTAACGTAGATCGGAAATCAATTCCGTAACAAGAATTGGCAATCAATTCAATAACGTAGATCAATTAAAAGGGTTGTTAATCTATACCCTTCTACGTTTATTTCTGCAATGAAATAGTTTTGGATTCTTAAAAATTGGTGCATGATTTATGATTGTTGATCTCTGCTGAGATGAACATTACTTCTCGCCTCACCGCAGAAACTTTTTATCAAAATTTGACTTACTTACCTTTTCACCGCTGTAGTTGCAGCTTTATCAAATGAACTTCTAATGAAATAAGCTTTATCGTCTGATGGTGGCCCAGAATGATTCTTCCCAGTGTAAGCAATCTTGAATGTTCTTCTTGTTTCGCTTGTTAAAGATGAAAAGTTACTTTACATAAGGTATCTCCTTGCTGTACAAATGATGGTGGGCTCTGAAGTGATCAATAACTGTGAGTTCTTCATCTTTTAAGCGTTGAATCCCCAGCTTGTGGTAAGCAGCAAGTTCATACTAGAAACTAGAACCCTGGTTTAGTAAAGCTCGAAATTCGAATACAGAGGCGTCTAGATATTAAATGGCGAATGTGGTCAGGATGTAGCAACCATCAGCAACTTCTAACTAATGCAATCTGAATTCAATAAAAGAACAGCCGAATTGTTATCAAATCAAATTTTTGTCAGAGTTCTTACTCCGTGAAGGAACAGTCCAAATATCTTCGCAACCAACATTCGGTCTTTCGAATAAGCTGCTATAACTGGAAGGGCATCAAGAACACTGTTCTTTGAAAGTGTGGTGATGGCAGAGAACAACGATTGCACTTCAGTGAAGGTCCATAGAAAACTGGCTCAGAAGAACAAACCGTCAATGATTCGGTCAACAACAACGGCATCTGGTCGAAGTAGCTCTGCTCAACGAAAAGCAATCTAACATCGCGAAAAAGGGCTCTCCTCGTGAACAGCTAATATGCCATGCAGCAATGATTGTGAGGAGAAAGAACTTGCTGGTCATCATCACCATCATCTTCAACTCCATGATTGCAAAAATGCTTATTAAAACCAAATAGCAGGAGAGCAAAAAACACAACTGGAAGAAACGAGTTACAATGAATATCCTTTATTTTGGCGTGCGAACGTCCAGTTTATTTGCCTGCAGTTGGAGACTGTTTGAGACAATTTGCATCAATTATGACGTTGGCTAGGGCATGTACAATATTACTACGGCTGCCTTGTTCATATATTAAACCTTTCCGTCAGGAACAACACATGTATCAGAGCTAAAAGTGGACAAATATAGGCTCTGTGCTAAGATTTCCAGTCTGCAATCAAAGCATGGCCCAATTGGTTGCAGCATGCAAATTTGCTGTGTGCGCAAACTCATCCAAGTCGCCCTGTCGGAACATGTACTGACAGAAAGAATTTTTTATACCGGTATGCAATCCTTGCACAATTGATGACCATTCAGGTGCACCTTGTAAGCCGTTCAAGTGTGCTCGGCACGGTCAAAAAAGAAACAATTTAAGATCATTAAACTTGTTTTCCAGGCTAAATCCAAATAGCTTCCCAAAGCACACACAAACCGCTATCCAATATTACCAAGTTGCAGCAACTTAACACTTTCCTGCTGCTTAAATGTTGCGGAATTTGAATGCTTCAGAGCAGAAACACGATTTCCGAAATTGCGGTATGAATATTTTAAACCTCCTTACGTTCTTTTAGAATATTTTGATTCTGTTTCTGCAAAATTGCTTTATCCGAATCGTTTGGAAAAGCCACAACAACTCAAATATAGACTTATGACGATGAGTCTCTTGTTTCCCTGTGCTCTTTGACTTGATGATGGCGCTTCGGTCAATAGAGACTCATATTATTACTCTGAAAAACCTGACCCTATTTAGGCCTAATATGCTGGGATTCCTAGCATACCAATCAGCTTGCGAGATTTGCGAATTACCATGGTTACGGCAAATCTGCTGGACTTTTAGCCAATCAGGCGAGGTCTGGCAGGGCAGGTAGCAAAGGGAGGCTGTTCATCTTTTAATTTTCGCGATTTAGCGATTTCGCAATCTTTATTCGCCAAACAAAATGCAAGATGGTTGACTCGGAGCTTCTGCAGAAAACAGAAACACATTCTGGAGTTGAGTTGTGCTAATTCCAGGCTGTTTATTTAAAAGTTTTGAAGGGTGAAGATATCTTCGTGTCTGGCTGCAGGAACAGGGAAAACTTATTTCTTATTTTTAGAACTTATTGCTTTGCTTTTATGTCCGATTCCACCACTTGCAAACAACGAGCGAAGTCTTGCTGTGGACTTTGGACTCTAGAGCGTCTCTAGGGAAACTAATCGAACATCCTGAAATAAGCGAAAGAGTTTTGTTCTTCACACAAAAAGACAAGTCCTTGGAGGTTTTGCAAAAATATTTCGCAAAATGTTTGGGCTCTCTGGCAGGCAATCTGAAAGCGAGACTTTACAAAATAGGGTCAGGTTTTTAACTGTTTCATTATGAGTCCCTGTGAGCAAGGTACCGCAGGGATACAAGGGACTCATCGTCATAAGTCTAGGAGGGCGAGTACGACGACAAAAAACATCATGTTCATTGACTCATATTTCATAAACAATAAGTTAGAAAATTGACAAGTCCATGTTATAATTAGAGTGACATAAATCAGGTGACTTAAATCAAGTGGCTAAGCCATATTAAATTAGAACGTTTCGAACCTTCCTTGGTCCATCCTCAGCAAGTTGACTGGGTGGAGTAACGATTAAATACTGAAAGAGATACACGCTAGTGAGAATTGGGAGTAGTCCAAAAAAGGGCAAAATAGCCATATAAAGATAGAGCTGTGTGCAAAAGGGGAGAAAAACAACTAGAGTAATACTGGTAGAAAAACGGAGACAAACAACTCAGAACAGTACCAGGGGGATTGAGGATTGCTGAGAATTAAGGGAAGGGTGGTCCCGAAGGATTAAGAGACTTTCGTGAATAAGAAGGTCAAAAGAATTCTCAGTTTTGCTGAGAATATCAAAATCTTCAAGGGATCCATTATGGCCGGACTTAAGAAATGTGGTCCCCAATGGCACAGTTACTTTTTATCTTTTGACCTGGTTTGTCGATTCCCAAGTGCTCTCTACAGCGGGTAACTAAATTACATTTACTTTTCCATCACATCGAAACTGAAAATGTCCATCTTGACACTTGACTCTTATGAAAGCAAACCCTCAAACTATTACAAACCAAGGAACAGCTAACGCGGGCATAACCTTTTCCAAGAAACTCCTGGTTTTCATTTTCTCAAATTTCAATTTCCTCTCACTTGGCCCTTACTAAGGCCCTTCTCAAGTTCATGCATAACCATTCAGAGTATGTGAAAATTAACGACAACGAGTTCAATTTCTGTATGCATTTTATGATGAAAATTAACTGCGATCTCTCAACTAACACGGTAACTGGAGAGACGTCTCACCATACTATTACACAAAAAAGATTTGATCTATTTACAAGTGATACCTTATCAGAAATTACTGTGGCATCGATCTCCTCTACGAAATATCACGTATCTAACACAAGGATTTACTACAAATACTATTTACAGATGTATCAATTTTTATGTACAACATTTTTGTGATGGTAAATTTTAGTTACGTGAGCGAGGAGCAGGCTTAAATTATCCTTTTAAGATTAAACAATGAAAGGAAATTAGGCTCTTTATCCTTATGGCATGGAGTCTAATTTCAGGCTTACCGATATAACAAGTGCTGGTCAACAAGGTTCCTGCGAAAGTCCTTCATTCTTTATTCTTCGGCCGACTCAATTGATTACGAAGACTAATGAAACAAAGCTCTGAAACAAGTAATGGCCAACACGTCTTCCATTGCCCACTTAAAAATTTGAAGGTTAGCAGTTCAACTTGTGCCTTTGGAAGCAATAAAGCTGAAGATAGCTTCTAAAATATGACATTTCCACCAATGAAACAAGCCAAGATAACACAGGGGGCAAATGAATCATCAAAGTGACTAAAATTCTACCATCACGATTATTTACAATTCAGCTAGGTCAGTAGTTAATGATGGTCCTGCCGTGACGAAGTGCAAACAGATTATCAAGTTTTACACTGAAACGCACGAAAAATTAACCTGGAAAAGTTTGAACTGAGCGTAACATCACGTTCTGAGCAATCAGGGATCACTGGGTGAACTGATGGTTTTGAGACGACTTAGGCCGTACAAAATAACATTGCTAAAAATCTGATAAACAACGAGATGATATAAATAAAATCAACTGTATTTTTTTAGCAGAACCTGCCAAAGCTTTAATTTGATCCCGAGTGTCATATCCTAGACTATAATTGTGTTTTGTTTACTTGCCATATATTTTAAACACTCACGCTTACATTGTTTATATCGTTGAAGCATTCGCCTCACTGCTGAGGCCTCGTCAGCAACCAAACGTCGGTTGCGTTCGCACTTGATTAAGACATGATTGAGATAAAGTTCGAACACAACTGACGTTTAGTTGCGGATGTGGCCTCAGAAGAGAGGCGAAAGCTTCGACGACGTATGCAACATAAATGCGAGTGTTTACAATAAATGGCAAGTAAATAAAAACACAATTATAGTCCAAGATATAAAATCAAACATATTGTAAATAAAGTTCAACATGAAATAAGTGGTTGCACTTTCCTTACATTTATGCCTATATTTGTCAGTTATTGGCATAGTTAGGTGGCATATTCTCCTCCAAGTATACGTCAAGAGCTAGCACTGGCAATGTCTTATGTTTTTGCGAACTCAGAATGCAATGTTACGCTCACAGAAAGCTGATTCTTAATCAAATTAATCAAGCCAGTACAAAGTTACATCCCAACATAGCTATATCTACAATTTGATGGGGGGATCACTGCAAGGCCGATTCAGTGTTTAGACTATCAAAGAAGAGAATCATGATTATGATTGGATCATAAGCCATGATAGCTGCGGTGAATTATGCAATTGACTTGTTTATCTACCAAATAAATCGATTCTAAAATCTGGGAAGCTGATCAAATGATTTAACTACTTTTTTGCGGATAGATAGGCGAAAGTCGAAAAGAAAGGTTGCCTTTAAAGGAGCAACGAGAAACTTACAACAGCTAGACTTATTGGCGCTGTTTACAAGATTATCATCGTCTTGGTAAGTTTCGAACAGGTTCTTGGATGAAATGTCTGTTTTGCTTTGAAGAACACCATGATCGTGCAATGATCGTTTTCACTGTTTTTGTAAATTTTCTACAGAAACGTAAATTTTCTACAGAAACGTAGATTTTCTCAAGATTTACCTCAAAACAATATTTCCTCATATTTTCATCGTTGCTGTTATATCATGCCGTCCGGACGACAAGAGAACACACTCATCTTAGATAGTCTAAACAGGCCAGACAGGATGATCGAGATCGTTTAGTGGTAAACACAAATCATAACCTAAAACACTCTGAATCAATTTGTACAAAGATTTACGGATTACCTATGTATGAACATTGTCCCAATTTCAACAATCAATAAGATATTTGAAAATAAATACACATAAAGATAAATAGGCTAACCCAATCTTTACACCTTGGACGAAAGAACGTATTTGCAAGGCAGCGAGAAAGTTGGAGTTGCGGTTTCTAGCGCCTAGCCTTTGGATTGCAGAAGTAGAAATGACATGATTGAGTCCGCGACACCTTATCATGAAGCTGGTCGTTGGTTAGCTCTTAAGTCTGTCCACTTGACTGTTTTGGCTGCAAGTCAGTGGATCACAACACTGCGCCACAACACTTTCGGAAAGTTTATCACAGCGAAAATATTAGAAATGTGTGCTTCGCGAAAAAAAGATTGCTGTGACTTTACGCTATATTCCTGAGCTGAACGTCTTGAGAATTACGGGTAAAGTTTATGGCTGCCAAAGATTCCTCTAACAATTCTATAAACGTGACAACTGCTCTTTCCTCTTACTTTAAAAGAGGAATGCATGCGAATAAATGATTAAGTCTTTCGAAGCAGGCCAATTAAAGTCTATTTCACTGATTTGGGTTGTTAGGAATCACGCCCTGTTGCTCAAAACTGGTTAGGATTCAAGTCATGTTTGGGCCACCTTGCAAATATAAAACGTTTAACATAATTCCACATGTTTAAATCAACGCTCTAAGGGATTCAAAAATAAGAGTATAGTTAGTTTCATAGCTATCAGTGGCGTTAAACAAATATAAACTCCAGAGCAACGAGTCAAGTCCTAGTAAAAAAGATAACACAAAAATTTCCGTATGGAACAAAGAAAACTATACCTTCAATTGTGAAGACCTACTGAATAGAAACTATGAAGTTGAAAGATTGGAAGATAAGGAAAGAGTGAAATGGGAAGACCACAACAATGGGTTTTGATCATTTTACCAAAACATAAAGGCAATTCAATTGCAACAAATACGATATGAAATAGTAACAGATCTTCTGTCCAAAATGGATTTTTGTACAATAACAAATTTAAATATTCCAAATTTGACCTATTTACAATTTGGCCTCGTTGAAGTCGAGTCTTCCCATTTCAATGCAGATGAAAGAGTTTTGTCAAGATGCCTATATCTATTTACAGTGGATATTCTCAGCAAATGAATATTTTAGCTTCAGCTAAGGGTGTTGAATCTTTTTAATTACAGGATATGTTGTAAAGTTTTCAGTTTTCAGGTTTAAGTTTTCAGTTGTTTCTAGGTAAACAAGATGTCGACAAATGACTCAAAATTATCAAAGGATTCCCTGGCTTCTTTTTAAATCAAAATGGCAAATTTAGCTCGAGACACCAAACACAAAAATTTGACTAAAAATCTGCAGATTAAATCTTACCTAGATTTTGAAGAAGCACCCAATAAAAGCGGTAGCTTAGTTGCTATTTAAGCCACTGGTATCTAACTCCAGCACTGACGATTATCCTCAAGGCATCTTGACAACTTTGTATAAATGTAAAGACGAAGTAAATAAATGTATGGAAAATAGAAAAAATAACTTAGGCATATTGATTGGACCTAAATTCATGGAAAATCATATTTACACGCTTATTTACACTTAGCTGGAATTTCCATCACGTTGCACTATGTGACGCTGTTAATGTGTAGTCCAGAGTATATTTCTTGTATTTAGATTCATACGCATTCATTCGTGAACAAAGTCCCGTAAAGTCTGGTCTCTCATTTGGATCTTCTCGCCAGCAGAGTCGCATGTTTGTATACCTGTTGATATAAAATTGTGACAGAACATGAGCATAAAACAAAATCAACTAAGATTCATCAAAGTCAGTTATCTCGATGTCAAATTAGGTTTTACAGATTTTAGTCATGGATGCAAGATTTTTTCTGCGTTTTAAGCTGTTAATTTTTTTAAAGTCAGGGCAAAAAACACACAGTGATAACAACAGTGTTTTAATTGTTGAAGTGTTTATCCTGTATAAATCTTCGTTTTATCATTGTTATTTCTCACATAGTAAGGCAGAGATCCGACAATCTCACACAAACAGCAAATGGGCATCAACTTATCCAAGAACTTAGGTCTTAGATACGGAAGTCATTCTTGACGTGACACAAGTGAAACTTGAATAACCAGCATCAGAACTCCATGAAATATTACTGTAATTTCAAAGTGCAGCCTAGATATACTAGATATGATGTTAAAATAAATTCATAACTCTTTTAATGAGCATCTCTTATCAAATTTCAATACTTAAATGCAAATTATTGCTTTGACTATCTGTTGCTTTGACTATGTGGAGACAGAACAACATTTACTCAAATGATTGGATTCAGACAATTACTTACATTTCTTCTGGGCAATTCTTCGGTTGTCCTAATCGATTGCCTTTCAGTAAATGTTGCTCCATATCCGAGCTATCAATTCCAGAATAAGGTTGTTTTCCTAGAGTCATCAATTCCCACAAAACAACACCAAACGACCACTGTAAATGGAAACAAACAAACTGTTAGAGTGATACCAAAACAAATCAAGGGTTGTGGACTTATCTGCAAAGATATGTCACTATATTTCCAATGCTTAAAAAGTTCATGGCAAACCGAAAGGTACATAGGTACACAATGCTGCAAGCATGAAATCTATGAGAAAAAATGCAATACAGTGCCCTCGTACTCAAGAACTACACAAAATCGCATGATGTGTTATGCATGATAGATTAGGAAGGAGCATGTGCAATCATCACTTTGTGAGAGCTTGTGAAAGCATTTCCTGTCATTGGGTCATATAGTGCAGGCTTAAACCATCTTTATATACATCACCATCCAACTTTATCCCATAGCTAACATTATTTTGGTTCATGTACCCTTAAATTTGTATGGATAAATTTACCAGCAGCTCTTCAACCTTTTACATCTCAAGTTTTTCCTGTGACCAAAAATTTCTCATATCCCCATCTTAATCTTTTGTTTACTCCTCTGCTATTGTATGCTGCGATTAGTGAAAAATTCACTTCATTCACAGCAAAAGAAATTGCTTAGTGAAATATCTCACCACATCACTCTTTTCTGAAAATACTCCGTTCAAACTTTCAATTGCCATCCATTTGATTGGCAGTTTAGTTTTCTTTCCCATGACATAACTATCATCATGACCAACTTCTTTCGCCAGTCCAAAGTCAGAGATCTTTATTTCTAGATTTTCACTCACCCTGTGGAGAAAGCAAGGAGACTCGTTCAAGTCACAATGTCCAATGGTTTAATGGTAAAGCTATAGTTTCCTTAAAGGCATTGAGTCCATATAAATAGCTGAGTGTTAACGCTATCCTTAATTTTGCTGACAAACTGCTGACGGCCCTTTGTTATCGCATAATAGTGCTAAAGTCATTAGCAGTGGAGACCAAAGGCTTCTTAATCCTTGCATTATCCTCGGGAATTTCTTTGGTTTAATATCAATAGCGATTAAATCACAACTTTTGTTTTATGATTGAAAAGAAGTTGATATTGGTCATCAGCGCACTATTTATGCAGACTCAGTGCCTTTAAAACACAATCTATTTCACGCAAACAGTACATACAGTACAGGCCTTGCACACATTACAGGATTTTCCTGCCTAAGAATTTTTGCTTGGAATTTACAGTCTTCCGTATTGCTCAAGAATTCTTATCAAAGTGTAATGAATTCTTGTCTCACTGTATAACTACAATTCCTTGATAACCTAACATAGCTTTCAGTGACAACTGCTTCAACAAACTGACAAAAATGCCAGATTTGTGAATTTTTTCAATGGAAGTCTTACAACTTCATTGATGCTTGCTTACAAGAGAACACAAATGTATAATATTCTCTTCTAGCCTCTTAAATTTTAACATGAGCACTATGGAATACTTACATGCAATTTCTAGTTGCTAAATCTCTGTGTACATATCTCATGTTTGACAAGTACTCCATTCCTCTGCCTATCTGAAGACCAAAGTTGACAAGCTGCCTTGTACTTAACAACTGTGGAAAAGAATAAGCTAATGTTACAAATGACTAAAGAAAACATCAAATCAACTGCACACATTCACCTCAATAATGTTTGATGCAATGATGTGGATGGACAACTTACTTTTCTTTTTTATCCTATTCTGAATAACATCCAACAGCTCTTCTGAAGCATGCACATGCCATACTCTAGAAATCTGACTATTCATTCATATTTCAATAACATATTTCCTTTTCAAAATTGAGCATGCAAGGCAAATTTGCTGGCTTCACAAATTAGCAGGCATAGACATCTTAATCACATGTAAAATTATCTAACCTAAACAAAGGACAACAGAGACCTGGAATGACATGAACAAACAGGACCTGTATCCTCAAAAATACCTTTGCAATCTTCAAATGTAAGATGTGATTTCCTATCAAAAAGCAGCCCATAAGTTTGGCTTTGAAAGTTACTTCAACTTTGATGAAGAAAACAACTTAATAATATCCTACAAACCTGTGGTTTTCTTGGTGTAGCTCTTGCGTTCCTAAGAAATTGGTTTAGATCTCCATGTTTCATATAAGGCATCACTATGATCGGTGGGGCATTTGACTGAATTACTACTCCTAACAGTGGAAGTATGTTTCGATGGTTGAATCTTGACATGATTACACCTTCTGATACAAAGGCTGATACAGTCTCAAAGTCCATTGAATCTGAAATAGAAGGAAGAAATTATCAAAATCATGGTTTCAACCAGGGCTAAACAAATTTGTTCCTTCCTCGTTGTTTCTTCTCACGCACTTTTCCTGTTTCCCTACATATCACCCCATTCTATTCTTTTTTCTTTCTCTCCTTCTTTCTTTCTTTCCCTCCCTTCCTTCCTTCCTTCCCTTCCATTTCTTTTTCCTTCTTCCTTCCTTGGAAATTTGAGCATTTCAGCTACCTTCCTGGTAGCACCGCTACCATGCTACTTGGTTTTTTGAGCCATGGTTTCAACCTCAAATTTTGATTTGCAACTTTTATGTAACAAGAAATCCAGCAAGCAATTGTCTTTTAAATTAACACATTAACCACCTGTAAGATTTCCAGTTATGTAACCATGTGTAATCATTACATATGCATAACTTTACCTTGTCTCAATGGAAAGATTAGTGGCTGCAGTCCATCATACCTTTTTTTACATTATGCAAGTTACAGGCTGTCCATGCAGGGCAATTTTCCAGACAGTCTGAATATAACATTTTTCTTTACATGAGAAAACTGCCAATTTACATGAATAAACCCGGAAAACTTTGTCCCACATGGCTTGGCTCAAAAGTTTACTGCTCTTCTCATTTCCTGCAAATTTGACTTGTCTTGTGGAGTTTTGCATTTAGCTTTAAAAATTTGGCTCTGAAGCTGTTCGGATAGTTAATACAAATATTTGGTACTGTCTGTAGATGCAAGGGCAATAGATCTGCCATTTATATAATTGGAATCTAACAACAGAGAATGATAGAAAACAGGCATTCACATAGAGACCAAATATTTTGAACACATGCTTACCTTTCATTACTTTTGCAGCAATAGGTATGACCTTGTCATGTTGGTTTGTACCTTTGGCTCTGCCTTTGTGCACATACCCATAAGCTCCTACAATCAACAGATAATAAGTCAATAGCTATAACTAGAATAAATAACAATAAATCCAATACAGAAAACGTTTAACTAAGCGTGATATGCTTCTTGGCAGAGAGTTGCATGAGATCTTCAAACAAAACAAATCTAAGAATCCAGATGAAATGCCAATGCTCAGTGAAAGAAACTGGGAAGTGAGGGGTATTTTTTCTTGCAAAATTCATTGCGTTTCCCTGGCCTCAAAACAAGCCACAAATCACTTTTATCCTGTGCAATTTCCTGTGCTTCTTTCACTTCAAATAAGTTACAAAATTTTCTTCCCGAAAAAGTCACACTTTGTGAAGAATATTTACCTGCGTGTGCAACTTATACCAGTAGGAAGAATTTAACATCGGAAACTAAGTTTAAGAGGTTCAACCAACCTTTTGAGAATGGTCTGGGGTCTATCACAACTTGGTCAAGCTCAAGAATGTATCCATTAAACTGTTGTTTCCAATGATCATTCAGCACTTTGTACAAATCATCCGGATTTTCACTTGTGTTAGTGCATTGCTGACCATCCATGCTGTCTCTAGCAAGATTTACTTCAACATAACCACTTTGTGATTGCCTAAATCTCTTGCACTTTTTTGTCTGAAACTTTGGTTTCTGTGAGATATCTGTGGAAAGAAAGGCTGTGTTTAGGCTCGACACAATTTGCAGTTTCTAACAGCAATCAATTCATGCTAGACCAAAAAACTGCTGCATACAAGAGCAACTATATATCTCTGACTGGCAAATATTCATACTGGTGTGATCACCTGAAAATAAACCTCTTTTGGATATCATTCACTCCTTTTCATGCTTGAACACAAGCCAGTGCTGAGTACCTGTATTAACTTGGTTAATAAAGATCTAACAATTTGTTCCAAACATGTCAACGTCTGCTCGGATTTTCATATTTATGACACTTTGCAATCTTCCAACTGGGATTCTTTCACAGATGATATATACCATTCCAAGCCTGCTTGCTTTTCTAAATGGCTTCGAATTAGACTTACAGGCGTTCCTTTTTTGCAAGAATTGAGAAAAATAACGACCCAGAGAACCATAAGATATCAAATCAACCAATCATAAGTTTTTGAAAAGGATATACAAATTCTGAGACATAACTATTATTATTATAATATAATAATAACACGAATACCATAATAACAAAAAAAACCATTCAAAATGAAAACTTACCATTTGAATGATCTGGTATATGGATAATGTGACTGTGACCCCTGTTCCTGCTGTTCAGCATTGGCCTTGATTCCTCATCTCCTTCTTCCTCTGTATCCTCTTTTGTCTCTTCATGCTCCTCTGGGATATTCTCAAGAACCCTCATGCAAGATCCTGGAGAAGATGGGGTTGCTGGAGATGGTGTATAAGCTGGTGGGGGGTTTCCTTCAACTGGTAGTCGTAAGGATCTTCTGTGTCTTGATAACTTGTTCCATTTTTTTGCCTTTGGTGGTTTCTTCTTCGGATTGAAGATTGGTCTTGGTGGAGCATCATCTTCCTCTTCATACACATGGTTGAGCAAGTCATGTTGGTCTTTTACTTCTCTCATTTCCCTGTAGAAATTGAAGAGTAAGGATCAATGCTTCTAGCAACATCTTCAATGAATGAATGAATGAATGAATGAATGAATGAATGAATGAATGAATAAAAGTGTGAGCCAATTAATTAATCAATCAATTAATCATGAATTGGTGAATAAGTGAGCACCCCAACAACAAACAATCATACAAAGAAATGCTCATCAGCAATTCTGATAAACCATAACATCATATTTTTCCTTACTCATGTTGTTGGAATATACTTTTCATGCATTCTGTTGATAGACCTTTTAGTTATTCTACAAGAGAGTCTGGATCAAGTGAATACACAAAATTGAATGAGTGGTGCTACAGAAAAGAGCTTTAATCACTATTGTGCACATTCAGAAATTCTGCAAGATATACAAAGATATCATTCAATTCAGACTTGTTTTTTAGGATAGCTAAAGGTCTATTCATGTATCAACAATTGCATTAAACCATGCTATTTGCCAACAAAATTCTCATGGAGATAGCAGTGCATCCTGGAAGATTATCCCATGTTCTGAGAGAATCTTTCAACATATTGTTGAATTCTCCGCATTCCTGTTTTGTTGGTATTTTCAAAAGTCCCAATTCAATGTGTCTGTATGAAAATGGAAGCAAAAACACCTTTTAAAATCAGAACACTATGAACCTTTCAAATTTCATTTTTGCTTTGTAGTGTGATTAATTCTATTCAAAGTTCCAGAGGTTTTCATATTCATATCAATTTCAAATTCAAAATAGTTGATGAGTACCTTTTAGCAGCAAGCTCATACTCTGTATCAAACTTCATTTGTAAACGCTTGTTCTTCTTGTAATAGCGATAATACAGCCCAATACATAGTGAGAAGCAAAGGATAACTGTTATTGCAGCTGCAACTGCAATTATTGTATTTCTCTGCACTTTTGAATTGTTGGCATTGTTGTTCTCAACTGGATATGTTTTTCCATCTCCTTTAATATAAAATATGCATTCAATGCTAGCAGGAAATACACATTCCATATAAATTAGGTACTTAACTGAAGGCAAAACAGACAGGCTATTAACCGCAAAATTTCTCAAGGGTTACTACTTCAGCAAGACAAAAAAAGCGGCTGAGAACAATGATCAAAACTTGTCAGTTTCCTCTCTCGCAGCAATAGCAATCACCAGTGTTTTCATGTAATATTCTCTTGGGTTGCTGGAATCACTTCAAACAATTATTCTACCCTAGTTGGCACAAATCTTCAATCTCCCAAGAGGATATATGTGCCAGTCATGCTCAAGTCATTGCTCTAAGGTTAAAGTACAATAGTAGTCTGGTTTTGAGTATAGGCTGTTTTAGAGGTCTCTTTCAAGGGACTCTCTCAAGAAATGAAATGAGAAGGAAGATATGAAATGAGAAGGAAGTGGCTGATCTTAGCCAGGAAAATTCTAAAATCTATTGCACAGGTTGCCTATTCAATAAGATTTTAACATTTATCATTGATGATATGATTTTAGGAAACAGTAGCCTTTAACGCAGCATGTGTGTTTCTGATTCAACCATTAGAGTGAATGGTATGTTTCAATGAATTTGAATAATGTTTAGTTTACCCTTTTTGTAGCACTGTCTTTTGACTTTAAGCTCCAATTTACCATCCAAGAATTTAGGTGAGCTAGTTGTGTAATTCAGTAAATAGCTAATGTCTATCATTCCACCTTTCTTTCCAGTACATGGGAACTTTACCGTAAACACTGCAAGGAAAACAGATAAGATTTTATACATGTCTATAACTCAAAATATTATGACACTGTAAGACATGAACCAATTGGTTCACAACTAAAATTAAATGCAGGCACAATGCACCTCAATGTTGAGAAGAAAATGGACTATATAATTGTTTACAAAGAGAGTAAAATATTTGTTACAACCCAAACAATAGCTTTGCCCTGATTATCAAACAAGCATTCTGACCTTAATTTTACACTTTCAGTGAAGCAGATTTAATAGGAACAAACTAATTCTATCACACAACAATCCACCAAAGACACAAGGATACAAAGACAGATCCCTAAATTTTGGAAGTTATTTCCTACTATGTATGTATGTATGTATGTATGTATCATTTTGCCACAATATTTACAATTATTTACAAGTTATATAATATAAAAATAGATACAATACAATAAATAATGTTAAAAACGTAAAGGAAAAACACCCCTAATTACAGTGGCAGGGATAGCATTAAAAGGTCAAGATGACCTTAATTCCATAATGGTCCCCTTAGCGGTGCTGGTACAACGAAAAACGTAAGAAACAAAATATACTAAACTGTAGTTTGTTTTCGGTATAAACATGGTTTATAATACCATACCATGATCGGGAGAGATGATGACAAGTCTTAATGGAAGACATATATGTCATCTTCCTCTTTTTGCATGTTTTGGAAAAAATGAAGATGCAACTCCAAAACTATATGAAGATGCAACTCCAAACAAACCAAACAATCATTTTGCCCCCAAAAATACACAGCTTTTATGGTTGTATGGTGCTTAAAATGTGAAGATTCCTCTTGATCCATAGTCTACAATGGGTGCTTTTAGGAAAAGGAACTGTGCTAAATATGGCATTGTTGAGGAATTTCTAACAATGATCATTGTATTGCTTGAGTGAATGGTTCAATCAAATCACCTTTGCGACACAAAGGATCATGGTTAAAATTTCCCTGGATGCATCTTTATCACAATGGTCTATCTACAGCAGAACCAGAATACCAACCTTCCTCGTATCTTGGTGTTTCTCCAGTCAATGGTTTGTTAACTTGGATTGCAGCAACTTCTGGGTCACTGGACCATACTGCCATCTGATATCCAAGCACCTGCAAAAAGAATACAGCAAAATACAACGCAAGGAATAAATAACATCATAGCTCTAACTTTGATACAAAAATGCACTCTTGCCTGCAACAAGCACTAAATTCCTATATCCTTAGAGATCTTGTGTAAAGAATTCTTCCCAGCCTTTCAAACATAGCCTTTCTTTCTGAATAACTTTTCTGGAATGTTTAGCATACACTTTACAAAAATAATGTACCAATCCTTCACAACAGTGGAGGACACCCAAATATTGGGAATGAAACGTTTATCTTGGATCAAAAATTGTTCACTATGGTTGTCTTCAAACAAAAATAATTGCACTCCCAAAAAATAGGGGTGCAACAACCCACTGGTGTCCACCACTGTTTCAAAAGAACAAATTATTCAAACATCTCGAGTTCTGGTAGTGCTGGAAGGTCCAGGAAGGAACTACATGGAAGGGGTGCCCTATCGCCCTATTCATTTGCCCTATTCACAACTCTTATAGGTTAGGACTTTATTTCACACTCTGCCATCATTTCTGATGTATCTGGCCCTGGTTATTTTCTATAAAGGTTTCCTAGGTTCTTCATTTTCATGGGGGGGGGGGGGAGGCTCTCTCTCTATTTTACAGAGCTTCTCCTTAATCAATCAATCTTGAATACAGTCATGTAAAGTGCTTGTTCTAAGGTATTCTCTTTAGTATTGTATACAGAGCATCTTGCAAAGTAGTAGTTGTATTGTTATTATGTAGAATTGTATTTACAATTGATTGATGAATGAATGAATGAAACTGAAACTATCACAACTCATAACTTCTCTTCCACCTTTGTAACAGGGTCATTACCTTAAGGTTACTGTAACCGTTCAGGCGGCGATTAAGAAACTCCGTTTACCACGGCCGTTCGTCAAAATATAGCAAATAAACTTATGCATCATTCGACGCAGAATTAAACGAAGAATATCATAAAAATATATTCAGTTGATTCGATCAAATCACGAATGACTTATTCCAGATTTAAAACAAAATCGACTACCCTTGCGAAAAAATCTTTGTGTACCCCAATGATAATCGTTGGACCACGACTATCTATTTACCAAAGACTTAAGGCCCTGAACTGCAAAACCGTGTCACGAATTTTTGATAAAAGGTTTTTTCTTGAAATGATATCATTTTAAATAAAAGCAAATGTCCTAAATGTCTTTTTTAACTTTCAGACCCTTGTAAAAATCGGACCATTGGATCTATCACAAATCGCTGACACGGTTTCGTAGTTATATGCTTTGTGACCCTGTGTGCCAAGTTTCAAGCGATTCGATTGGCCTGTTGGGTACACAAAGATTTTTTATTACCCACCAGTACTCCGGAATCCTGTTTCGAGAAATCAGGCTTTTATCAAAATGAAGCAAAAATTGCGGGAAATACGATTATGCATGAAAGGTCAAGCAATTAGGCTTAAGCGCGGTATTGGTAAAGCATTATATCAATAACATAGCAGCACGGGATGTCACGAACATAGCTGCAAGGTCAAGTGAGTTTACTTTAATCCCCTAATGTATATTCCCGCAACTTTTGAGAAACATGATTGCTCCTTTTAAAATGCTCAGATTTATAAGTGATTGTGACAATTTCTGGAAATGAGTTGGTTTAAACAGTCCTCAAATACTTGTACCATCAGATTATGACAAAAACGAAAAATGGAAAATTTGTCGTCTGAACAGTTACAGTAACCTTAACAAGCAGCTGACCCAGACACAAAGTGATAATTAAGTCTATTTTAATTCCAGCTAATTCAAACTTCATCAAACAAATACTGCAACCAAATATCTCCTACTTCCTGCAGTCAAAAGGCCACAATAATGCAATGCAATAAAATCCACATGTCCAGGATAAGGGTATCAAGATAATGAATGGACCATAATATCTACATCAACACTGCATTAATACCTTGCACAAAAATCAACCAATAAGATGAATGAATCTCTAGTCAAAGGCCATCATGGGAAATCATATTTTGACCAACAAAATTAGCAAAGAGGCATTTGTTGACATTTACTTGTCATTAACTTTGGAAACCTTAAGGCCAATACCAATGAACCAGGAAACATTACTTTCCCTGTTAGGTTTTCATTCATTTTAGGGAATTGTGGTATCATAATGTTCACCAATGATAGAATCATCAGTGGGAGTGGAACTTTGATTACAGAATGTGCTTCCAGCTTTGACAGATGTCAAAATGGCAGCCTCTATGAACAAGCCTGTTCTTTCTACTATTCCACTCATCCTAGCACTAACCAAAAGCTACGATATATTGCTTTAAAGTATTCCTGTGTTACTTGGTTACTTGGCTCAATGCTACAAAAACTTATCTGGGCATCATTGGGGGGAATTGTCACTTTATTGATCAATAGGTTCATATGCAGCCATCCCATCACATGCACACATTTTCTTGGCACCCTTGTCAGAATTAGCTTCTTGTTGAATGAAACAACTCCTGGGTAACTAAAATATTTCTACTTCAAAAAGACTTGGTCTATTATGGAGTAAGAATAAGGGCCTTAATCCCAAATGAGAGTTGTGTATCTTAGGGACACGATTTAACAGCAGCTAAATTGTCATATTTGGTGTGCTGCAGAGCGTTTTGGCCTGATGTTTCAAGGCAGGTGGATTTACTGTACAGATTGGGTCAATGGGCAGGGCTACATTACATGTCTGTCTAACTTCAGGAAGATGGTATTGTTGCCTCTAGTCTAAAATATTTTACATGCATGTCTTCCTTGTTGAAACATGTCTTCCTGATGGAACAACATACATATATTAACCTTGCAAACGCTGTTATTCATTGATCAAAATTTCGGTTCAAAAAACCTCTTCACAAGCTTCAATAGAGGGGCCTGAACCTTAGCTGCAGGGTAGCATGTGCTGCAGAACAGTTAAACACAAGACAAAATAAAAGTGCACGTCAGTGTTTACAAATCTTTCCCACTTGCACAAGGTCACCCTCCCCCACATGCTACGTCGCATTACCTAAGCAACAAGTTTGTTGGCTGGTCTGCAAGGCCCCTGGGGGGTCTAACCTCTCCTGCATTAAAGCCTGGCTTTGGAATATTTCCAGTTGTAAAAGGACCAGAATAACCTGAGTGTTCTTATATTGCTGTTAACTAATATTATGCCAAGATTATGACCTCTGAAGGAGTCAAATTGCAATGTTGTTGAAGTTTCTTTCCTTCCTTCGAACAAAGCGCACACAAACAGGTTCAAAGTACTGACGTGAACAATCACAAGAATTTGTGTTATGACGCATAACTCCTACTTACGGCGCTCATGTGACTTTCCGCATTGTGTCACAGAATACGGTTCCTGTTTTTGCAATTCTAAACTTCTTCCGTCCATAATTACAGACAGGGAAATAAAGTGGTTTTGTGTTCGTTTTCTCCCTCCTTTTCTTGGTGTAATTTTTAAGGGCAGCTTGCAATTTATGGATGAATTAGCAGAGATTCTGAAGTAGGTTCTCATGTTACAAACAGGAAAGGCTGTGCAAAGAACAATTTCGCAATTTCAAAATGAAGTAAATTTCCAGTTGTATTGCCTCCTATGCAAATAACAATTTCAACTGATCTAATATTGCAAACCAGGAATCAATAGTCTATGATGGGTCTAAACTTGGAACATCGTATGGGTTATTTGGATTTTAATAAGGGTGGTGCAGATGCACGAACGAGGTTTCTCGGGAATTTGAGTGGATATATATATATATGGTATCTGTAGCATCATATTTCACGCTACAGATGGTAAAGTTGTCAAGAATAAGCAGAAAGGAACTAAACGCCGAAACGGTGGGATTATTTCGGGAAAGTTCGCAAGTAAATGCCGCTAAACAAACCCAGCTCCGCGCTTTTTCTGTAAAGGCTAATTTCCAGTCAGTTTTCCAAGCGGGTGAAATTTTAGACAATAAAAGGTCGTTCCGCCGTAACTTTCTGTTCTATTCTCCGCCCGCTTGGAAAAGTTAGACATCATTGCTGATAAAAGTAAGAAACTGACTTTTTCCTTCCTCAATTTGCATATGACTGAACGCCGCGCGGAAAAGTACGCTGCACGGGCAACGGTTTGATTGACGACAAACTTTGATATTGAAGCACTCACTTGAAGGTCTCTGCCCCAGCAAAACAACACCTTTTCGCCACAAAGTAAGCGACCTAATATATTTCATGTGACTTTTACAAAGTTGATGGCTGTTTCTTGATGCTTAATAAGCTTATAACAAGAAGGCGAATTTAAAAAAACGACAAAATTCAGGCTATGTTTTCATGATGAATTATTGATCACGTCGGCGGTTTTTGTTCCGGCCATGTTAGTATGAATGAATTCGACTTCGCGAGTGGAATTTCACTAATGAGTAGTCTCGCTACTTCCATGGTCGATGATACTGGCTTTACTTGAGACTTTCACTACGAAATCGCAGGAATTTGTGAATATTATCGTTAGATTAGCTTTAGTTTATATTGCGAAAGCCTTTTCAGTTTGGTCACCTTCAAACAAACCCGACCATATCATATCTGAGTGCAGTTTCGCAAGACTGGGTTGGGTTGTGCCTGCCTTTCACAACACATCCTCAGCAGTAACTGGTTTGTTTGCATCGAGAAATAACCCAGATAAAGTGGAAATGAATCATAGCCCTTCGTACTTAGCTTTTTATTCAATATTCCCGAAGAGTTTGCTTGGGGTTTTCGCTTCAACTGAACTGGGCTACTACGTACGCGCTCGTCTCGCTGTCTCCCCTTACAAATCCTATCAGGAATACATTAGGATGTAAACATCAGTAATATCGCCTTGAACAGGGATTGCTGTGATCACTAAAATATCCAGAAGGCAACTAACTATCTGATCTGATAGCTCCGATAATAAACTGAACAGAGCTATCAGACATAAATTGCCTACAGCTAGGCTTCTCGCCGTCTTGTTTTCAATCTAATCAATCTAACCAACTCAAAACTCAGACAGGGCAGACAAAATGGCCGGCCAACTTACCAACGGGTGTGATCGCCAAGTGAACTGTACTTGAGAAACGCTTGCTGAGAGGGGAGCAAGTAAATTGTACCATGCTTCAGTGTGTTGTAAGTTCTTCATGACTTTTCCATCTTCTATGAGGTAGACATCGTTGCCAAAGTCGAGATCTGCGTAAAGATGATGAAACGGTCTAAAATCACGTGCTGTTGGGTGGCAAGGAAAACAACTTGCTCAATCTGCCTTCGCATTTTACAAAAATCGTCAATTTAATCAATGCATAGTAAAACATGACAAATGGTATTTCAAATACTTACTAAGACTTGACTTCATCTGTTCCTTTGATATAAACAAGTTCAGTTGACCCTGTACGTATATTTGAGCGAACAAAGTCCAACATATCAAGAATTTCATGCGTTTGGCAAGTGACGGGCAAGAGCAGCCCATCACGGCTAACATCCACGCACTTCGTGCCAGCTAAAACGAGCTTTAAATACCAGATCAATCCAAAATCGTTACTTCAGTATAAACTTGAATATGTTATGTTGCGATTAGTAATCCATTTCTGCTCTCAAAGTGAGTAAAAAGTGGTGATCGGAGTACTTTCCCGGAGTTAGTAATTCAGCCTTGCTTCTTCGCTACTACGCAAAGTTCATTTATGAAAACAGATTTTAGTTGGCGGGTTGTGCTGCTACGTCATGACGTTTCCTATTGTTTTTATTTCTATTGTTCCTCTTGTTATGCAGTGAATTATCAATTTTGCATAAATTATCATACTACGCATTTAAATTTTCCCACAGATGGAATGTTTTAAGAATTGTGAATGAAGCTCCTCCGTAGCTTTGTAAATTATGCGAAGATCTCCTGTGACGATGGGAAACCAGGTGGCAATGTAAACAACGGCCAACAACCTGGAAAGGCTGCGACGAATTCATTTCAAAATCTTGTTCAACTGAATTGAATTCACACTCGCAGGTAATGCTGTTGCCCGAGTCGAAGACTCCGAAAAGATAGCTGCAAGGTTGGCCCAGTGGTTAAGGCGCCGGACTCACAACCGAAAGGTCGTGGGTTCGAATCCCACCAGGGTCATACTTGCTGCGAAAGTGTGAGGAGAGCTGCTAACTCTCTGTAATTCCAGGCAAAGGCAAAAGGAATCACGAGGTGTGGTCACATCGAGAGGAAGGACCGGGGTCGCCCTAATGGCCCCCCCTGCGCCAAGCGCAGAAACCCATACCTTGCGAGAATAGCAAGTGTATGTGCCTAAAAAGTGAAAGGTTATGTATAACCCGTGTCCCCTGCTGGAAACAAGTCATCTCGAGACTTTCGCAGGCTAGGCACGTTAAATACAATTACTCACTCACTCACTCACTCAGTAACTCCTGACGCCTGTCAACTGATTTTAACCCTAATCCGACCGGGGTGTGTTTTCCACCCCATCCCCCGTCGGTTTTTTGCAGAGCATTCTTTTAACGGCAAAAGCTATATGACCCTCAAACTCTTTGACAATTACTAATTATCTATTAGCTACATTTTGACAATAAAGTTTTTCAACAATGGGTGTCACGTGACAGGTGACCCTACCATAATTGGAGAAAGGTACTGGAAAAATTAATGTTTTTGATATTTTTACTCCACCAATCAGTTCCAAATGTTGACTATTGCACTTTAAAAGAATCAGCAAACAAATAGCTTTCTATTGTTATCAATAACAATGGAATTTGCTGACATCAGCATTCATAAATGATGACGTCATTTGGGCGGCCATTTTGAGTTATTTTGGCAAATTTTGAAGCTTTTTCCGACAGATATTGTTAAAAATGCATAGAATTGCGTTATGCATTACTTTTAAAGCATTTTGAGCCAAGTTATGACGTCATCCATTTTTGTCATTTTCTTCTAAAAAGCAGTCTAAAAACACCTCTACACACTTAATAAGGTGGCCACGCCCAAATCTACCAATCGGCTAAAAATAGTTAGGATTACGGGATTACACCCTTGCCAAGTTTCAATGATTTCTACGGCTATTTATATAGGGGAGTGGAACCCCCCACGGCAAGAAAGGGCAAAATTTCCTTATAGTTTCTAGGTAGGAATCTTGTAGGAAACGGACAGTTTCCACGGGTGTACTACGAGGAAATTATGAGGAGACGTCAAATTTCCTCCAACGTTTCCAATGGGGAAAATCATCGGAAAGGAACATTTCCGTTTCCCCACAATTTCCAAATTCGAGACTTTGCATTTCCGACATGGGGAAACCATGGACAGATCCCTTCTCTAGGTAGGAAATTCGTAGGAAACGGACAGTTTCCCCCAATGTTTTATGACAAAATTAAGTGGAAATGTCAAGTTTCCTCTAATGTTTCCATTGGGAAAATTGCCTGAATGGGAAATTTCTTCTTCCCTACAATTTCTAATAAGGAGATTCGGCATTTCGGACATTGGGAAACTATGGAGAGATGTCCGATTTAAATGGGAAAACGTAGCAGAAACGTGGGATTTCCTAACTTTTTGTTAAAAATCTTAGATTCTTACATTTCTTGCTTCTTGGAATACTTTTAAGTAGAACATGAACGCGATTTTACTCAAACAGTCATCATTTTCTCCAACTTTATCCATTCCCGTTGGCAGAGGGAACAAACTAGAACTTGCCTCGCAATTTCAGTTTAACAGAAGAGTTCAATAATGCAAATATGATAATAATAATCAATCTCTATTTGTCTATAACAAATAATAAGTTATCGTCAATCAAATAAACTGCAGGAAATATACTCAATTGTTAGGCCTCTTCCACACGTACATTAGGTTAGTTCCATCTAAATATACCCATTTCAAGCGAAAGATTTATTAAGATGGTGTAAAAAGGGGAACTTCTTTTCGATTTTTCAAACAGTGACCATAATTTGCTCGTCCAAGTACGGTTATGTTAAGAAACTTATCAATATATTATCTACCTCAATTTGTGGGATTTCGTCCAAACAAGTTGAATTTATCATTTTCAGATCGTCGGACAGTGGAAAATATTTTCACACAGATTTCGGATAACATATTTCTCAGATTTTCGGGCTTTGCCATTGCATAAGATTTCAGATCATACTTCGGATACAAGGAGAAAGGAACGACTTTTTGGACTCTATTGAAACATGTTAGCGGATTTTTCTGAACCTTTGGTCGAATTTCGTTATTCCTCAATTTCATTTCGCTTGAAGACAATAAGGATGGGGGCTTGTTTTGAGTGGGTGCTGGAAAAATAGAAATATGGTAATTCACGAATTTTCCCTGTCCCTGTTCCAACACTGTATACTAACTAGAATCTCCGGAATCTTCAGGGTCTACGAGGGCACATCATTAATGCATGCTTGCCCATAGCAGATATGGGTCATGTTTTTCATCGATGCATTTTCATATTGATGCGTTTTCAAATGCACCTGGTACGTGTGGATGTGGCCTTAGCCATATGAGTCTACTGTTAAGTCCGCACTGACATACCTGAGAACAAAATGTATCTCAAATTAACAAGATAAAACTACCAAATTCAGATTAGTATCGATTTTGGGACAAACTTCTTCAGAATAGTTATTGAGAGATCCTTTTGAAGTAACACACACGATAATCATTTGGTTAGCAAGGAGACTACCAGTTTTGGGACAGTTATACTTTAATGGAAACCTGTTTTAAGCAACGACTTTCATGAAATTTCCGATTTTTAGGATAAACATCATCAGTGACGATCTAATTCAAAACTTGCAGCCAAAATTAAAGGTGTTGTGGTGCAGTGGAGTAATCCTCTGATTATGCAAGCAGAACAGTCAAGCAGATAGGGTTCAATGCCCAGTAGGGCGCCGTGACAAGGGGTCGTGGACTTGATTAGCACTTAGCTACTTCTGTGATTCCAGCGTTTGGTGCTAGAACTGCAACTTCTATTGAAGCAAGATAGCAACAAAAACGTGCAATAAAAAGATCAGTAATGGGACAAAGTTGATACATACAAATTTTTCAGCAAAAACCTACTGGTATTGGTCAAAAGTATGATGATTGCCCCAGTGTAACATGCCCACCCTTGGACTCAATCTATGTACAGAGTGTATCCCAAAAAAGCTTTGTGCAGTCTGTCTGCACCACATTGTTGCAATCAATTGTCTGTAGTTTATTCAAATAAGGTTTCATATGCTAAGCCTTTCCTGCAAAAAATGTTCAGAAAGAAAAAACAACTGAAATCACAGCTCTTGGACAGCAGGTGGGACACAGTACTTTTAGGACACTTTTGGTGGATTTTATTGATTCTTGCTATCATGGATTGAAGCATTTGAAAAGCCGAACAATGCAATGATAACATTTTATACCACAACTTGCATCAAACTTCATCAGCACCTGACTACTACTATTCTCTGTACTACTTCTGCCAATGATGCAATTCAATCAGTTCATTTTCATTGTTCCCAAAATTTACCAAAGGCATTCCCAACATTTTTCACCAGACATCAGTTCTTCATTGACATCCATACGAATAAGTATTTTCTGGAGCAGCATATGCTTGCTTGTTGCTCCAACAGCTGAAAACAAAAGAACAGCTTTCTTGATGCAAAGACCCTACAGGCACAAAATACAGCAGCTAGTAAATCATTTCAAAGAAAAGATAAAAACTGAAAGTTTTTGTATTGATCAAAGTGATACTAATGCTGTGCAATCATTAAACAACCTCTTGTGCAACATGTGTTGCTATTATCTTTTGATGATAGATAGGTGCCAGTACTGAATATGTACTTAAAACACAGGTACTTAAGACTTTTGCCCGTACTTTTAAATCAACTCATAAAATGTTACAATCTTTCCATTTGTAAACTTGCATAATACCATATCTGTACATTTGTTTTGTTGAAAAGAACAACCCTAAGTGAGTGATGATGAACTAAGGTAAGAGACACTTGTTGCAAAACCTTTTAACTGGTTGTGCTTTAAAAGCAATCTCTCCCCTATTGTTCTGACCTTGGTTACTGCTTTATTTACCTTATTTACACTGCAGCTAAATTCATGCATCACTAAGTCTCTATAACCCTAATTTCTTTGGATAAAGCGAATTAACACCAACTTCTGGAATATACAATAGAGATCTTTATCGGTTTTATTTTCATTCATCAAAGGGGACCGATTGCCTTTAAAGCAATGAATTATATCTATTTATTTTGTTATTTAAAAAGTTTTTAATTGTCTCTGCAGGCAAATAAATTTCAAGAAGTTGTATGCATATACATCAATAAGTAGGTATCCAAAAATCAACTAAGAACAACGAAGAATGATATAGGATATTTACAAAGGATTCAAAGAAAAATGTGTGAACTTGGTCCAGTGTATGATTTATCCTGGCATGTGAAAGTGAGAACATATTTCTGTCTCACCCAGTATCAAAATGAGTATAGCTCCTGTGTGACTTCATTGCCTCAGAACCATGGGGATCAGTATCATATCAGGACGAAAATGATGGGAAATTTCTACATCAAAGTCTTCAATTCAAAATTTTCAAAAATATGCTTCTTCCATTTCTGTACCCTTCCAGCTTCCAAGATGTTTCAGACTAATCAATTAATGTCCACGATAAGGTGCTTCAATGTTATAATACTCAAATATAAGGAATAGCAAATTAAAGGGAATTTGAACTAACCTGTTTCTCCTTGCTTTGCATTTACAATTTGACAGGAGCTTGGAGGAAGGAAAAAGAACAGTTTATCTGTAACCAACTCAAGAATACAAAAAATGAAAATGAAAATTGGACGATGCTACTTGCATGGTTGAAAACAAATTGCTATGATCGCTGACCACTTGAACAAGTTCGTGCATTCAAGACGCAGAACTGTTTCACATATATTCAAAACTAAGAATAGAAATTGAAAATATGCTGGTCTAGCGCTCCACTCTTTCTCTCAACCACAAACGAAAATTTTAAGTATGAAATTATGATCTTACCCGCTTTTCTCCTCAACCCTCTTAACTCTTCATGACGTCAGCAATTGAAGCTAGAGTGCTATGACTAAAGAGAACAAGTTAGAAACTCCAACTTCTGAAAAATGTCATGAAAATTGAAAATAGCAACCAGAATGATCATGTGAGCAAATCTATGAACTTTTGTCATTGAAGTAACCAGGAGATAAAGATAAAATTGTCAGTTTTGAAAAGGAAGGAGTTCCTGCGTGATGGTTTTGGTAGAAGTTAAATTTTGAAATAGCAGTTCATGAATTGCAGCATTATTTGGGTTGCTGTTATCCTTCAGCTACACAAAAAAACGAGTATAACTCCTGTGCAACATCAATGAGTCAGAAGCAGCTAATTATCCTATCAAGATGAAAGGGATAGGATATTTGTTATAAATAGATACATGAAAGTCTTCAAACCAAACTTTTCTACAGGTTTCTTCCTTTTTTCTGTACCCTGTTAGCTTTCAAGACATTTCAGACAAATCAATTAATGTTCACAATAAGGTGCTTCAATGTTTAGATATCAGATCTTAGGAAAAGCAAATTAAAGGTAGTTGAACTAACTGGTTTCTCCTTTTTTTGCAATTTCAACTTGACAGGAGCTAGGAGGAAGAAAAATAACAGGTCATTTGTAACTAAGTCAAGAAATTAAAGTGGTAACTGGAAGATATTACTTGCATGGTTGCATGGTTGAAAACAAATTGCTATGAGCGCTGACCACTTGAACAAGTTCGTGCATTCAAGACGCAGAACTGTTTCACATATATTCAAAACTAAGAATAGAAATTGAAAATATGCTGGTCTAGCGTTCAGCCCTTTGTCTCAACCACCAGCAAAAATTTAATACTTGAAATTATGATCTTACCCGTTTTTCTCCTTTGCCCTCATTTGACTCTTCCTGACAACAGCAATTGAAGCTAGAGTGCTATGGTGAAAGAGAACGAGTTAGAAACTCACATCATCTGAAAACATGCAATAAAGATTTAAACATAGCAGATAGAATGATCATGGGAGCAAGTCTATGAATTTTTGCCATTAAATAACCTGGAGACCAAAATAAAAATTTCAGTTTTGACAATGAAAGTGATTCCCTGTATGATGGTTTCTCAAGTTACTTTTTGAAATAGCAGTTCATGAATTCAAGCATAAACAAAAAAAGGTGTTTGCTTGATTCAGTTTAAAACTTAGTATCACCAGAAGTTATGATGCAAAAAAAGCAAAAGTCAATATTTCTTCAAATACAAAAGTAACACTTGGTGCAGATGGATGAGTTTCATTGTACGCTGAGGAGCATTCTGCACAATTGTTTACTGTTTTACATATGAAGCATAAACTCTTTGGGTTGTTGTTATCCTTCAGCTCCATATAGAAAAATGCGTTAGCTCCTGTGCAATATCAATGACTCAGAACCAGGCAGATAAATATCCTATCAAGATGAAAGAGATTGGATATTTGCTATACATATACATCAAAGTCTTCAAATAAAACTTTTTGACATGTTTCTTTCCTCCTTTCTGTGACGTGCTAGCTTTCAAGGGCTTTCAAACGAATGTCCACAATAAGATGTTTCTATGTTTCAGAACTTAGATATTTACGAAAATTAAATCAATTAGTGCCAGTCTGCAGATTGTGGCAGCTGCACACACAAGATTCTTCACACAATTTTTATGTGCATGCTGATTTTGATTGAGATCTTTAGTTCACTCCTTTGAAAACAAAGGTTAAACAAAGAACTTGCACGCAAGCACACCACTGCTTTGTTGGTCTGCATGCTCGTGAAATCTTGTTCAGAACTGCCATATGTATTCTGCAGACTGGGAATTGTGAACTCACCAGTTTTCTCCTTGCTTTGCAATTCTAACTTGACAGGAGCATGTAGGAAGGAAAAAGAACAGTTCATTTGACACTAAGTCATAAGAATACAAAATTAAAGTGACAAATGAAGATGCTACTTGCGTGATTGAAAACAAATTGCTATGATCGCTGACCACTTGAACAAGTTCGTGCATTCAAGACGCAGAACTGTTTCACATATATTCAAAACTAAGAATAGAAATTGAGAATATGCTGGTCTAGCGTTCCACTCTTTGTCTCAATCACCCTACAGGGAATCTGGGTGTGCCATGCGCCACAGATCTACGCCAATTCTTTTGTTCTATTGTTAATTCCATCCAGTCAATCACCAACAAGAGATTTATGTTTGAAACTATAATCTTACCCACTTTTCTCCTTCACCCTCTTGACTCTTCTTGAAGTCAGCCATTGAAGCCGGAGTGCTGTGATAAAAGAGAACAAGTTACAAACTCACATTACACAGTGTCTTAAAAAATTAATGTAATGAAATTTGAAATATAGCAGCTTGTAGAGTGATAAAGTGGGAGCAAATTTTATGAACTTTTGTCATTGAAGTAATCGGAAGACCAAGATAAAATGTCAGTTTTGCCAATGAAGGAGTCCCTGTGTGTTTCTAGTGTTGATTTTTAGAAAATGAATTCTTCCTTCGAATTCATTTTTGCTCTTGGATGTTCCAATGGCAATGTCGCCTCCCATTCGGGCCTTTGTATCTCGATGTTTCGGCTTTTAGGATGGGAATCTTCCTTCATAGATAGCTCACACTCTATAGCAACGATGAAATTTCTAAATTCTTTGGAAAGGAAGGTAGAACGGAACATCTTCTCGCACGCCCTGCGCCCGCCATTTTCTTTTAGCTGTTTAGGCCATAGTCAAAGAGACGAGATTTTGGTTCAAAAAGACAGACATGCAAAATAAGGAAACTCAACAAACCTGCTCTTAGTCTTTCTACAGACACTTTTCAATGCTCGAATTGTTGCCTTTTTCCAGAAACAATTTGATTTCATATACTTTCTTGGCTTGATGAGATTGTACACTGGTTGCAAAGACCTTCTTCTGTCGTTGATCGTCACAGAAAAAGAATGAATTTGGGCGCCAAAATGTCAAATGACATTTTGAACAAAGGGCTCGCGTTGCGGTGCGACCTCTACGGGGGAGAGATGCGTGAATGGCTGGATGGACGGGAGGGGGGATTCGTGTTGCCAGTGTTGCGGGATGGGGGCTTTCGGTTTCTGTGTCGGTGTCGCGTTTACATTTACCATCATTTTCATATCTGACCATGTACTAAATTGCATCGTGTCATGAGACCATAAACTCTCGAGTACCGAATGGTAATCCCCACCCTTATTAACCATTGAAAAATTGTCTAACGCCCCCCTTTTATAATTCTTGAAAAATTAACATGATATTGAAAATAATTTTTTAATAATTTTACAAATATAAAAAAGATACGCGTTTAACCTTCGGAAACTAATTGGAAATGCGAGAGTCTCCCCACTTAGAAATTGGTGGAAATTTGCATATTTCTTGCCGTGCCCCCCCCCCCCCCCCCCCGCCTATGTTAGATCAAAAAATGCCCGGTAGGATTAGGGTTAAAGACAATCCCCCCCCACAACCATCAAAGTGAAGCCAGGGGCGTACGCAGCATCTCAGGAGCGAGCGGGTCTGTTTTGAAGTTTTTTTGTAACCACACCCTTCAGAAGCGATCGTAAACATGGCTGCAATGATCACAAATTGCTTTTCTTAGCTTTATTGCAAAATGATTTGGCGCTGGTTGTTCGATCTTGATATTCGAGGAAGTGCCACTATCATTGTCTTGTCAGCAGTGGCGGACTGGCTCGGATTTTTGCACCGGCCATGGATGAGTTATGGGGGCCCTAAGTGGGTGTGGCCTACATCATGAGGGTGTGGTCATGCACAAAATTCGTCGCAATGCCTCGATTTCTTACCAATAGCAAAGCTAAACTCACTTTCTTTGAAAATGAGGCTTATACCTTATTATGGCATGATTAATATCTTTACGTAGTCTCTACTTTATAAAAGTAACTCTGACCTTTTGAGAGTATTGTGGGCCAGATGATCTATAATGTTTTCGTTTCACAAACTGTTGAGCAGCCCTTTCTCGAACCTTACCCAGCAGTGTGGCCAGGATAAATGAAGTGGGGGGGGATTAAGATGAGGGGGTCTGGGGGCAAAGCCCCCAGGAACATTTTTAGGGACACGCCCTTTACTTTGGCTTAGAATGCATTTCCTAAAATCATGCTTGCCATTAGCGACAAAGAAACCTTTATCGTTTTGTAACAGTTATCCTATCAATCAGAGCACGAGGAAAATTTTGGAAGAGAGATCCTTTACTTTGACTTAGAATGCATCTCCCAATATCATGCTTGCCAGTGCTAAAATGGAAGATTTGACATTTCTCGGAAAATTCTTACACAACCTATACCCAGTTATTTTCTCCTCGGTTTTAGAGGAATCTCGAGGATCATCTTTCGACACAAGTGAGGGAGCAATTGCCCCCCCCCCCCCCCCCATACCCCCCGTGGCCACATCGCTGACTGATGGAGTATCAAAATGAGGGGTCTAGGGGCAAAGTCTCCAGGAAAATCTCTAAGGACACTCCCTCTACTTTGGCTTAGAACGCTTCTTCCAATCCCATGCTTGGAGGTGCTTAGATTAAATTTTTAGCAAATGTAACAGTAGTTTTATGAATTAGCATCCAAAGGGAAATTTTGTGAATAAATATCTGTTCTTTGACTGAAATTTTCGAAATTATATTAGCAGTTTTCTATCAATCAACACTCTTATAAACATTTTTGCGCAAAAGCTTTTACATTGCTGCAGCAATCCAATTTTTGTGTACCCCCGAAGTGGAGGCCTTGACAAAGTTTTTCCCGGAAAATTTTTGAAACTGGCAGCCTTATTTTGGCTTAGAACGATTCTCCCAGTCATTTTCTAGCATTTTTCAGAGTCTTACCCTACACTACCACAACTCAACTATGTTCTTTGAAAAAATCTCTAGAACCATCTTTTGACAGAAGTGGACGGGGCCTTTACCGTATCTTCACTCTCGACTGTATTCATTTCTTTGAACAAGTTCACTGACATGGAAGGATTCAAATGTGAAGTGAGATGTCCATTATTCAATAATGCAGATCTACTAAATAACTTCCTAATTTCGCAAAAAGGGCCCTTTTCCAGCAAAAAGGGGGCCCTTTTTGCAAGATTTTGAGGGGGGCCCACCGGCCACGGGCCGGTGGGCCGGTGGGCCAGTCCGCCACTGCTTGTCAGTCTATGGCATCTTTTGCAATAAGAAGCTTTTGCAAAAGAAATTATTGTGGCAATTCTAATTATTTTAAGTAGGTCAAAGTACAGTTCTTCAAATCATTTTGATGAGATTGTTTCAAGGAACAGCAGCAAATATGGATCCCTATAGCCAATGGCACGTACAGGCTGATACAAATGGGGATCTTGAAATGAGTGGGTCTAGGGGCAAAGGCACCAGGAAGATTTTGAGAACATTCATTCTACTTTGACTTAGATCGCCTCTCCCAACATCGTTCAAGCATTTGTTAAAAACCCAAAACATTGCTCTACCAAACCTTGACAAAATCATTCTCTCCTTGCGTTGATCTCAACTACCACCGCTTTGCAGATCTGCCTGCCCCCCCCCCCCCCCCTGAGGTACGAATTTCATGGCATTTTTGTACGAATCTCGGGGATCATCTTTTTGAACAGTGAGGGGTTCGGGGTCCGGATTCCCCCCTTTGGGTATGCCACTGAATGAAGCCTCGTAAAAAACTCAGCATTGCAGTGAATTCAAATTTTCGTCGTATTGCGGTGTTTCTGCCTTCAAATCTATTTCCTTATAAACCGTGACCCCCGAGAAAAAATTGAGACAAAACCGTGGCGGCACATGGATGGAGCCCGATCAGGCACATGTAGGCACCCAATTCTTCAGTGTATATCGTAACACCTCGAAGAGCACCCAAATGCTAACATAACAGAACTTTGTCTTATCAAGCCAACCATTCCTTTGAATATAAAGAAATGCATTTCATGGAGCAATCAAATCAACGAGTGAAATAAAATTCACAACAGTTGCTCCCAAAAAGAATGAAACCCGGAAAATATTAAGTAATGAAACTTTGAAATTGGGAAACATTAGAAGAAAATGTAAGAAATTTTTAGCAAGTTCAAGTTCTAATCAAATTCCAAGTCGTACAGTAGTTGTTTTATCGGAGATCTGCACTGCTACTGTTGTTAAAAGCGGTGAACATCAATGGAAATTCAAAACTGTTTCAAAGAAAAATGAAAAGGAAATACACGTAAGAAAACTGTATGATAAATCAAAGGCGGAAACTGTGATACAGTTGGGATACAGTGTACAACAACGTAGAAAACATCTCGAAAAGCATGCGAAAAATTTGCTCTCCAAATCACATGTTGTATGTATTTCCCTTTCTAATGAAGTGGGTTTAAAACAGCAAGAGAGAAACTCCAGGCAGTATTACTCGAACAAACAGTCGGCCATTGAGATTCATTGTAAAGCGTTGTTGAAAGAAAATAAACACCTAGTTACCAGGAAGATTTTCCTGGATTTAACGCGACAGCAGTGATATGATGAGAATAACTTTCCTCTCCTCCCCAGTAACCAAAGTCTGCGCGCAGGCTAGTAAGGTAGGCGCCCTTGGTCAGGGCCGTCGAGAGAGGGGCGGGGCCCCAGGGATAGGAAAGAAAGAGGGCCCCCGGCGCCGAAGGTGCCGAAATGTTTTTTGAACCACACCCTTTTATCGTTGGGCTACGCCCTCCTATGCACTGGTAAAACGCTGCTTTTAGATTTCATTTGGAATCTCAGTGGGCCTGCGGGCCTGAAAATGTTCTGGAAAGAAAACTACAACAAAGAAAAAATACATACCCTATTTTTTCCTGGCCCCCAAACGCCCCGGGCCCCCTGGTAACTATCCTGGCTAACCCCCCCTCTCGACGGTCCTGCCCTTGGTCACACTTCATCTGAGCATTAGATATCCAATGGTCCACAACAGTGCCACATTTAGCATCAGGACCATTGAGCATTAGCCTACGAGATAATTCTACCGTTGGACTTTTCAGAAAGTTTGAATATTTTTGGAAATTACAGCGTATCTTACATTTCAACTCATTTGAAGATGTGACGTCATCAAATTTCTAAATCATAAACCAGATGAGTGATAGACTTTTGCTTGATACCATTTTGTAGGCATTCATAAACTGTGGTTTTCTTCGAAATTATTTCATGTTACACCAAACAGTTTGGAAATTACGATAGTTTTAAGTTTTTTGAAAATTTTTCTTGAATTCTTGAAAAAGAAGAAAAACACTCTAATTCTGAAAATATTGAAGATTTCAGACAATTCCAACGGTAGAATTATAGCAAAATAGCTAAAGTTTCCTTGCAGTCATTCAGTTCAAAGAAATAGGTCACTCAACTTTACACCAGCCTTTTTAAAGATTTGAAACCTATACTGGACCATTAGGCCCTTGGATCGCAATGTTTTGCCCATAAATGAGGCCACATTACTTTGGAAAACGAAGTGCTCCTGGAAGACCTCAAGTTGAAGCATGTATGTAGCTGTGAGTTATTTTTATCCATGATGATCCATCTTGACCTAGACTTGCCCCAAGTCTATTTCGTCAACTGTAATAAGGGAAGGGAAAGGGAAGGGAAGGGAAAGGGAAAAGCGAAATTTCGTAATAGAGCTTTCAGGTACTAGACTTATTACAGTTGATGAAACAGACTTGGGGCAAGTCTAATCTTGACCTGATCTGAAGATTCTGTACCTTCAAGGATTCCGTTGAGATTGAGTCAAGGTGACAATGGCAAAAGATACAAAATCAGTATCATGGGGAATATTGTCTTATCCATTCCACTGCTGGTAATATCATTTGACACTGTAACTGTTTCAGATAAAAGGCTTTGAAGGACTTCTACCGCGGTTTATTTGGTCTGCAAAGATCAACCCATTCACGTCATTCGGTCCTCTTATCAACCCTTTATCTCCCATTTATCTACACTTTGATATTGTCTCAGTTTGAAACAAGATTATAGGTTTTTTATCCTAGGTTTGTTGGTAAAATATGGTAAATTGTTATTTATAGGCTTCACAAAGATGTATGTTTATACTAGGGAACCAAATTTAAGTGATAAAGTATCATCATAAATCATGCAATTACCCTAGATCGTAGAAAGCATAGGTTAGCAATTGTTGGTTTGAAGGTAAAAACATACTAAATCTTGGCTTTGTATTTCACCTTATTTCGTGTCACAAGGATCCCAGGGGGGACACTCAGCACATACGCATACGGGGGGAGGAGTCTGGGGGGTACTTGACTAGGGAAGTGACGGGGGTGTGCGGAAAACCTCTCCATACCCTGCACCCTGTCGCATAAAAAATAGGCCAAAAGTATACCCTGTCGCATAAAAATTTTGCATCTCAAATATAGTGTAGAACGCAATTTTTGCTTGTGATACCCTGTCGCATAAAAATTTTGCGTCTCAAATATAGCGTAGAACGCAATTTTTGCTTGTGATACCCTGTCGCATAAATGTTTTACCTATCATAATACCCTGTCGCATAGTTTTCGTTAGAAAAGGACACCCTGTCGCATAATTTTTACCGTAAAAGGACACCCTGTTGAGCGGCACATCCCGTCAGGTCAAGTATGAGAGTACCCCCCCGGGGGGGGGGAGGAGTCAGCCCAATAGATGTTCAGTAAACTAAAAAATATCAGATACCTTTATTACAACCCAAAATATCAGCTCATTTTATACCTTGATATCTGTAAACAAACATAAAAGCTCCAGAAACAATGCAAATTGAGGGCAAGATTGCCTCTAAAGAACCCAGAAATATCATGTTGGCCATATTATTTGATGCCCAAAAATACCAAAAACAAAATTTCAATCTATTTGGACCCAAAAATATCGGACTTACCTCCCCGTTGTGCACGTGCTGAGTGCCCCCTGGGACAACGATGCACGCTTTAAAGGATCTATACAATTTCAAAGATTCAAACCGTTGCTGTTTTTGATGGACAAGGCATTACCTTGGTCTTATGTTATTTTGAGAGCAAGGTACAGTTTTATTTTATTTAGGAAACTTTAAAAGTTGCCAAAAGGTGTAAAAAGCTCATGGCAACTCAAAGTTAAGAAATCTTTAAAATGCAATACTAAGGTATCTTCTTACAGTAAAAACCTGCACATAAGAACCTAAGATTTTGAACTCAGCCTGTTTAGGTTCTTATGCCATGAGGCACATCCAGTAATCAGGGTGTAGGTTCTTACCAAAGGGAAATATGTGAATCTAAATATGTGAATCTAAATCCTAGCCAAACTTATTTACACTCTTGGCCCTATCCATTTCAACCCAAGCTTACCCAGTTTACCCCATGCAGGCCCTGCCTAGCACAGTTCTACAAGTAATGTTTTCGAGTTCACGAAAGAGGTTGATTGGCAACAGATTACATTTATTTCCCTATGAATTAATGAAACTCTTTATTAAGAACCTAGTTAAGATATCAGCCTGAAATGGTTCTTATTTATTGGGTACAAAATATATGATTTCAGGCTGTAGGTTCTTAATAAATGAAGGTTCTTATGTGCGGGTTTTTACTATATACCCTATGCATTTAGACGGAGCACAGCTAAACCAGCTTTATCTAAACGAGGCTAAATTTCAACCAATAATGAATTCAATTTGTAAGTCAGGCCATTTGGATGGGTAACACTAGATAACATTGTTTAGTTTATTTAAGCTGGTTTTACTTGCATCTGCAAATGATGGGGTATCAGAAGAACTTTTTTATACCTTAGCTAACGTTGGATACATATCCTAGCTTAATTATAAATGAATACAATCAGCTATTTACTATACTAACAACAACACAAGGAAAATATTGTTGTGAAAATGCGTGTAAACAATCCCCGGAAAATACCCATGTAAAGGTTGAGAATATAGAGAATTCAAGGACCTGGAATCTGGAATTTTATTGAGATTGCTGGCGGCGCCGAGACTTGGAAACAATCCGCCATTAATTAAGACCTGCTGAAACCTGTTTCACGCTTGAATGAATGCAATAATTGTTATTGGAGATGTAAGCACCAGGTTGACATTTTGATATGATTCAAGTTTGAACTCGAAGTAGTGGGTTTCATTGATAAAAATCCCATACGTTTCATTGAACAGCCATACTCCAGCTACTGGAATTCTAAACATCTTTTCCATAAAGTTTTTGTATATCTTGATAAACAGGCTGATTGTTTAACTTCTTCTTTGATGGCCAGAAGTTTCGATGGTCAAAGAAATGTTCATGAAAAGTTTGATTTCGGCAAACCGTTTTTGGTTGTGTAGTTATGTTTTTGTAAAACCTAACCTTGTATATATACAGATAAACACTTCAACAAGGAAAGTAATTTGTATGATGGAAAATTATGCGTTTGTTCATTCAGATCTACATTATCTAAGTATCCTTGCTATTATCATCACGAACTGTACTATATGATCCGATATTTCAGTTGCTGTTCCCTCTAACATCTACAAAACAACGGTCGTTAGATTGAGATGCAATTCATCTGAGGCAGGCCCGATACCAGCCTTAACTCTAAGGGGGGCAAAGAACCAACATTTTCCGACGCTCTAAAATCAACAACAACAACAACAACAACAATAACAACAGCAAAAACCCCAATTTTTAGGAACATACGTTAAAACATGCATCAAAGGACTAATGTGCTCCTTTGATGACTAGATTTTGGAATTATTTTGTAGTTTCAACATTGGAGCCTTCTGGTCAATATGAAGGAAAACATGCTGTAGATTCAAAATTCATGTCAAAATTTATCCTCTAAAGTCAATAAATTCATGTTCTATGCATCATTTTCCCAGTAAAATCTTCTAAATGTAGGCCTGTAACAAAACAAGAAAATCCGACAGGTGGAGTAAAATTTCCGACAAATGGCCTGCAAAATTCCCACTGGCTTCGGCCCTGATCTGAGGATTTGATAAAATACTTTAGATTTTAAAAATGGTTTAAGCCTCGTTTCATGCCTCATATTTTCATTCTTGTGAAAGGAAAAACAAGCTAAGGTAATGTTCCTTCGTGCAAGAAATTAATTGGAGAGGAAGGAAATCATTTCTTGATGTAATCAAAAATATATTAACGAGTTTGGTACCAGAAGGTTTAATTGCTTTGATGTCTTTCTTCCTGGTGGAGCTTTAAGTGATGATTAATTGTTGCTGGTACCATACTTGAAATTAAAGGATGCCAAACATTTCTCAACGCAACCGCTGCCAAAGTTTTCGTCTTATTGTTTTTAACTTAAATGAACAAGGTCATCGAACATTCAGCTGATTTCTTTTATCAGAAACATTTTAGGAGGAGCCAAATTCCCAAACCTCCAGTCTCCAAAAAATTAAGAAACTATGAAAATTGCAGATATTGAATATTATGATAAAGCAACTTTTAATCTTCTCTTGGCAATATATATCATCATGTTTTCACTTGTTTTCACATTCAAAAAGATACAGGAGATCAAGCAAACCGAATCTGAGAATATCGATAAGAATCAGTATGCGTATATGAAAAGTTTAAGAAATTTAATGTGTTCACTGAGATTTGCAGATTGTCATGAAATGATACGTGTACTTCTCCAAACAGATGAATTTTAATGCAGCTATCTCCTTCTATCACTAAGGAGTCATTTCATCCATTGGAAAATGTAATGATTTCTTAGTGCGGTACTAGGAAGTAAAAGTACTCGCTTCACTCGTGCTCTACACTTCTTAGCTCCTGCGGAGGGCTCGTTATTCAATTTTTTGCAGGAAAAAGGAAAAGCAGGATAATGCATTACGCGATCCAAGACATAGAGTCATTTCCTTATGTAAACATTTTTTTACAAGAAATAGCCTACCGATTATAAGTGCAATAAAAGAATACCTCATACCTCATATTTTCATTCTTGTGAAACTTAAGTGAGGATTAGTGCCGCAATTAATGAAATGAATGTTGCCAGTGATCTCACAAGAGTGAAGAACGAACTGTTATGCATCCAATGCACATTGCCTGGAAGTTTCATTCACGAAATCAAGAGATTATGGAAAATTAATGTCATATCTGTTAGAAGAATCAACATTCAAAAAAAATCTTTAATGCTGGTATAAGATGATGCTTGATTGGAATCTACTGATGCACTCTGCCTAGAAGCTTCATTCACGGAATCAAGAGATTATGGAAAATTAATGTCATATCTATTTGGAATCTACTGATGCACTCTGCCTAGAAGCTTCATTCACGGAATCAAGAGATTATGGAAAATTAATGTCATATCTATTTGATAAATAAACCTTTTTGAAAAATCTTCAAGCTGATGCTTGATTGGAATCTACTGATGCACATTGCCTGGAAGTTTCATTCACGAAATCAAGAGATTATGGAAAATTAATGTCATATCTATTTGACGGCTCAAACCTTTTGAAAAATCTTCAAGCTGATTCTTGATTGGAATCTACTGATGCACATTGCCTGGAAGTTTCATTCACGAAATCAAGAGATTATGGAAGATCAATGTCATATCTGTTAGAAGAATCAATATTTTTGAAAATTCCTCAATGCTAGCATAAGCTGATGCTTGATGGAAATCTCCTAACGCATATTGCCTGGATAATTCATTCATAAGGTATTATCGCATACGCTTTAATTGGATATCTAATCTAATTAGCAAGAAAGAGAAGAAATTTCTTGATGCAAAGCTATTAATGCATGCATTTCTCCTTGTAAGAAACCCTGACTAGATAGCACATTGGATTCAAATGTTCAAACACCGCTAACAGGTTTGTTTCGTTGTTAACGCAGGAAATCGATCCTTTACATTCATTAGATGTTTGTCAAATCCAACCCATTTGATGCATTTGAGAAAACAATGAATTTAACACAACTTTTATGCTGCATGTATGCTATAAAACAGCTTCCTCCCTATGTCTATATATCGTTTCTTGTTGAGGAAACATCTAAGAATTTTTCAACACTAAAAATGGATTTGCTAACAAAGAAACAATCTATGTTGAAGCATTTCTGTAGTTCTTACAAAGAAGATTGTATTGTATTCCGCACACTTCTTTGCATATTTTAGACATAACGGCATTATTGTGTGTCGTTTCTTGTCAAGGAAAAATCTAAGAATTTGTCAACAATAAAAATGGATTTGCCAAGAAAGAAACAATCTATGTTGAAGCATTTCTGTAGTTCTCACAAAGAAGGTTGTATTGCATATGTCACACTTCTTTGCATATTTCAGACATCACGGCATCATCGTGCCAACTTCAAAGTTATAGACCCATTATCAACCATGATCCTTTGTGGAAAAACAAGACAGAGAGCACCAAGGCCTAAAACGACTTTCAGATAATAGGAAAGTCGATTTTGGCACCGGGGGGGGGGGGGGGTACTGAGTATATTTTGCTGACAGGATGTGCACTCCTTTCCTGGTATCGTTTTCGCCTCTTTTTCTGATGCCGGGTATCAAAAGAAGGGAATTTTTCTAAAGCCGGTTGTCAATAGGGTGATTTCATTGTTTTCCGACAAATTTTTCGTTTTGGAGTATACTTTTTGCCGATTTTTTCTAAAGCCGGGCATCATTCCGAGGAAAAAATTCTAAAGCCGGGTGAAAACAAATTTTCTTGGAGTGCACACCCCCATACAATTGAAAGTCAAATACCCCCCTTGGCCTTTGGCAACAGTCGTTAAATTCCTATTTAGATGCAAGCAACCGGAAAGAAGGGCACAACTCTTGACGTCACCCTTGACGACGGGGGGGGGGGTTCTTCCATAGTAAAGGTACCTGGGGATGTGCCGCAGGCAAGGGTATACTTTTTCCTCCCTTGGCCTTTGGCAACAGTCGTTAAATTCCTATTTAGATGCAAGCAACCGGAAAATAAAAAGAAGGGCACAACTCTTGACGTCACCCTTGACGACGGGCAGGAACGCTAGAAATAAGGGGGGGGGGGGTTCTTCCATAGTAAAGGTACCTGGGGATGTGCCGCAGGCAAGGGTATACTTTTTCGGACTTCTGGACTTCTAGTCTAGCCAAGGGTATACCTTTTTGCAATTTTGGCCAGCAACGGTCTAGCCAAGGGTATCATTTTTGACAATATTGGTCTAGCGAACGGTCATGATATCATATTTGGCAAAAATTTGACAATATTGGTCGAGGAAATTGTCAAAATTGGTCTAGCCAAGGGTACCATTTTCGTAAAAATTGGTTCAGACAGTGCTCAAATTGGTCTAGCCAAGGGTACCATTTTCATAAGAATTAGTCTAGCCAACGGTACCCTTTTGAAGATGCTCGCGGCAGACCCCTGCCAAGAACCCCCCCCCCGTGACGTCACCTTGTACTGCATGCTGCAGATCCATCTCGCATACTCACTTATACACTTGCAATATCAAAGTACACTAATGTGGAATTAAATTGCATTTTAGTGCTACAAGTCTGTCTCAAATTAGATGTCATGTAACAAAGTTCACGAATTCAAGTGCTTTGCGTTATCACGAATCTCACGAAACAACCAATGAACCTATTTCGTCAACTGTAATAAGTCTATCTATCTGAAAGTAATTTTTTGACGAAATAGACTCGGGGCAAGTCTAGGAATTGTCTCTGAAAGGCCTCGGGGTAGACATTTTATTTGCTCCTCTTGGTATCGTACTCGTAGTGTTGTAAAGTAGGTTAAGTAATGTAGGTAGTAATTTGTTATGTAAATTTCTAGATGGTATATATAAAAAAAATTGTCTCTGCTCTTCGTTGCTCGTTTCGGTTTTACTTTATGCAATGAAACCAAAACGAGCAACGAGAGTACCAAATGGAAATGCACTCCAGCACTCCAAAATGCACAGCCAGCAACAACGAACGAAAACGAACGAGAAAGAGCATTTTGAACAATGCAAAGCAGTTAGCCGTAAAATCAGAACGAGCGAAGAAGAAGAGCAACGAAAACTAAGACGAGCAATAAGGAGCAGGAAAATTTCAAATGGAAACAAGGCGTAAATGCAAGTGTCAATTGGCTGCGAACGGAAGAAAATCTTGATGGGTATCTACTACAACTCCTCACTCCAGATACTGCCTGGATAATTCATTCATGTACTTAAAATTTTAAAGACTATTAGTGTCATATTTAATTGAATATCCAACGTCGAAGATGTGCTTAACGAGCCTTGTAGTAGAACGAGAATATTGTTTGAAATTTCAATCATATACTTAGGATTTCAAGAATTTCAAGGCAGATTAATGTCAAATTTAATGGAATATCTAGTTTCGTAGGACTGCCTAAATTCCGGTACTTATTGGCAAAGTAGATGCTAGGACGTCTTATTGGCATTTTGATGTCCTGTATTGAAAACCTCGCTGTCTATCAGGTTTATCGGCACAAAATCAGATGCTTGCATCTGTCTAATCATTCGACAAGCGTCTCTCAATCAAAGCGATTTAGAATAAGCTAATATTCATTATAATGAATTTCCCATACAGGCTCTGCTATTCAGTAACATGAAAGGCAAGACAAAATCACTCAGTCTGAGCCTATTCAGACAATTGGCAATGAGCATATGTATACGACAGGTGTTAGGCTGAATGCAATGAGTCAGCTTTCCAGGTGCCTAGCATCACGTGAAATCAATAGCTTAAATTCACATTTCGAACTCTCTAGAGCATTTGCATTCGAATTAATGCACGTTTTATTTGTTTATTTACTTTGCTGCTCCGCACTTGTTTGTTTAAGCTTAAGCTGTGTTATCTTACGATGTCTGTAAAATTTTGAGTGTCTGAAAACACTGTCTACTTTGACCCAGTCACTTAAGAAAAATTAACTACATCTATTCTTTTAATAAGAAACTGCTTATAAGAAACCCAGCCAACGGTGAGATCACCAAAAAATTAGGAAACTTTGACCCAGTCAATAGGAAAAATTGACTACATCTATTTTTTTATAAGAATCTGCTTATGAGAAATACAATTCCGCCATATACTTAAGGAACTCCAATATTGGGAAAGAGGTAGCTTAAGAAACTGTTTATTTTGATAAAAGGTATATTTACTTTATTTTCACTTGTTTGAGTAACTTCTGAACATTGGAAAGGCTTGACCAAAGCTTTTTTTTAAATGCTCATGAGGAAAGTGAACATGAAGATTGGTATGGAACCCTTAAGAAACTCGTAAGAAGCTCTGAGTACTCATAATCTGATAATTTTAAGAAACTTCCAGTACTGGCCCAAATTCTTAGTTTCTTATAACAAAAATATACGTGTATTTTCTTACCTAGATAAACAAACAAACAAACAAACAAATCATAAAAAGCACATATAAAACTAATAAAGTTTGCACTCTAAAAATACTGAGATAATGAGCCCTCGAATCCTACGAAATAAGTTTTGTACGTCATCCAAAATGCAGGCTTGAAAACATCTCAACATCGAACCTTCATGAGTCATTAAACTTTATGCCTGAAAACACTAAATTTAACGCTATTTTGGAGGTATTCTAGGATTTTGCAGAACTGTTTTGAAAGCACTACTCTAGAATGTTGGCATACAGAGTTTCCCCAGGGTTAAGGACAAAGCTTTTTAAGAGCCTCCTTTACCTAACAGCGAGTTTGCATTTTCTTGCAATGACACAAAAGAGAGAAAATGCAAGATTTCTTGCATAAGTCGCGCCCTTAAACGCACTTCCATCAACTTATTGATGCATTTCACTGAAGAAAATCACAATATGAAACGTTAACCTTAGTTTACAATACTTTTGTATTCGCTTCTTACAGCTTTCTGTACATTTTCGAAGTCTCCTAGGTGGAAATTCAGATTTTTGAGAAATCAACAAACGCATCATAAATAATCAATAAACCTTTGCCATAAACACGAGAGAAATCTTATCGCTAAACAAACTCCATGCAGCTTTTTCAGGTCATTTAAGAAGCAAAGCAAGCGTTGCCAAGGTTATTCCAAGGGCTGAATATAAATACAGACCCACTAACTATAATCGTTGAATACACCTTTGATTTACTTCGATATAAAGAACACTCCATGAGACACTTGCTTCCATCCTTAAATAGAAATGGGGCGTGTTATATTTGCAATTGAAAGAGCCTGGTTGCCAGGGCTGTCGAGAGCCAGGTATGCTCTGGAAGGATTCATAAGATCGGGCCTTAAGGGGCGGTTTGGGGGCAAAGCCCCAAGAAAATTTTCGGAGACCACGCCCTCCAGACTCTTGGAGAATGAGGGAAGCGCCCTTTTTAAGAAAACTAGTTCAGAAAATCGTTTAGATATTCCAATTTACAGCAAACAATCAAGAGATTAAAGACTCCCTTTTACGAGGTAACTTTCAAAGGTTCAAAGGAGGGCACGAACTTTTACGCATAGCAGGAATAAACCTTTCTCGTATGACTATGTTTTGAGGCAGATAGATGGCCATACAATTTTAATGTAAAAAGATTTTACAGCAATGAGTAATTTTTGTGCAACGATATTTTTACGGGCACTGGACCTTTTACCCCTCCCTTCCCACTCCATACTCCCCTCTTCTCGATGGTCTTGCTGGTTGTAAATATAAACATCGTTTCACTTATTTACTTTATTCACTTGCATGTAAAAATGCATTCATACATACAAACTGATGAAAAAGCTACTTCCCTCCAGACGGGTCATGTTAAAATCTATTTTCACTTAGTGGACTGTGTATTAGGTTACGCTCAGTTTTTTTCCTTTGAAATTGGGTCTGGCTAACAGGCTACGCTCAGACACGCTAACGAGAGATTGTCGAAATGTATATGCTGGGATGTTATTACATTCACAAACTGAACAAATTTTCCCCAGTGTTGCTCCATTGCTCCAAAACTTACGACTATGAGATGGAACGAAAAAGAAAGTATGGTGTGACAAAACTATAACTAAATGGTACCGTGACCCCAACTCACAGACTTAACAGTAATCAAAAGAAATGCAAACAGTTTTGTTTCAAGCAAAAAGGAACGGCTGATCCACTGTATAAAGTTATCGAAAGTTAGTTAAAGCAAAGATAATCCATTATCTTTGGTTAAAGTTGCCTAAAAGGAGTAGTTGGCAAGGCAAAACTAAATATTGACTGGACAACCAACAGACTTTTGAACAAGCAAGCATGTCGAGACACCTAAAAGGTGGACTTACCACAAGTCTCTCTCTTGTCAGCACAAAATAAGCGCAGATAAACGCAGAGCAGGAAGGATGAATCAGGAATCTCATGACGTCCATGACTTGCGCTGAGGAGAGAGACCTGTAATAAGTCCACCTGAAAGCTCATCAACAGTTTTCCTTTCAGCCTAGTGATTCCCACAGAAACGGCAGACTTTTTCTTGATACCATACTGCAGACATCCATAAACTAAGTTTCCCTTGAAAATCATTTCATGTTTCGTCAAAAAGTTTAGAAATCAAGATGGTTTGGGTTTTTGCAAAATGTTTCTTGAATACTAAAAAAAACTAAATAAAACGCTTTAATTCAGAAATTATAGAAGAAAAAGTCTTTGATTCTGAAAATATTGAAGATTTTAGAAAGTCCAACGGTAGAATTACAGCAAATTAGCTAAATTTCTTTGAAGTTAGATCATAGAATTTTACAGCAACCTTTTCAAAGATTTGGAATGTTGCTATCAGGCTATCTTCCTTTTGAATCACTTTTTGACTTTTATCGTCGTAAGTTTTAAACCCTGACTTAGGAAGAACGCAGATTGCTTTCAAGACAACATCCCCCACCTCGCTGTTGTGTTGCATCCCTGACTTCAGATTGCTTTCAAGACAACATCCCCCACCTCGCTGTTGTGTTGCATCCACCTCGCTGTTATCTTCCTTATTAATCACTTTTATCGTCGTAAGTTTTAAACCCTGACTTCAGATTGCTTTCAAGACAACATCCCCCACCTCGCTGTTGTGTTGCATCCACCTCGCTGTTATCTTCCTTATTAATCACTTTTATCGTCGTAAGTTTTAAACCCTGACTTCAGATTGCTTTCAAGACAACATCCCCCACCTCGCTGTTGTGTTGCATCCACCTCGCTGTTATCTTCCTTATTAATCACTTTTATCGTCGTAAGTTTTAAACCCTGACTTCAGATTGCTTTCAAGACAACATCCCCCACCTCGCTGTTGTGTTGCATCCACCTCGCTGTTATCTTCCTTATTAATCACTTTTATCGTCGTAAGTTTTAAACCCTGACTTCAGATTGCTTTCAAGACAACATCCCCCACCTCGCTGCTGTGTTGCATCCACCTCGCTGTTATCTTCCTTATTAATCACTTTTATCGTTGCAAGTTTTAAACCCTGACTTGGGAAGAAGTTTTAAACCCTGACTTCAGATTGCTTTCAAGACAACATCCCCCACCTCGCTGTTGTGTTGCATCCACCTCGCTGTTATCTTCCTTATTAATCACTTTTATCGTCGTAAGTTTTAAACCCTGACTTCAGATTGCTTTCAAGACAACATCCCCCACCTCGCTGCTGTGTTGCATCCACCTCGCTGTTATCTTCCTTATTAATCACTTTTATCGTTGCAAGTTTTAAACCCTGACTTGGGAAGAAGTTTTAAACCCTGACTTCAGATTGCTTTCAAGACAACATCCCCCACCTCGCTGTTGTGTTGCATCCACCTCGCTGTTATCTTCCTTATTAATCACTTTTATCGTCGTAAGTTTTAAACCCTGACTTCAGATTGCTTTCAAGACAACATCCCCCACCTCGCTGTTGTGTTGCATCCACCTCGCTGTTATCTTCCTTATTAATCACTTTTATCGTCGTAAGTTTTAAACCCTGACTTCAGATTGCTTTCAAGACAACATCCCCCACCTCGCTGCTGTGTTGCATCCACCTCGCTGTTATCTTCCTTATTAATCACTTTTATCGTCGTAAGTTTTAAACCCTGACTTCAGATTGCTTTCAAGACAACATCCCCCACCTCGCTGCTGTGTTGCATCCACCTCGCTGTTATCTTCCTTATTAATCACTTTTATCGTCGTAAGTTTTAAACCCTGACTTCAGATTGCTTTCAAGACAACATCCCCCACCTCGCTGTTGTGTTGCATCCACCTCGCTGTTATCTTCCTTATTAATCACTTTTATCGTCGTAAGTTTTAAACCCTGACTTGGGAAGAAGTTTTAAACCCTGACTTCAGATTGCTTTCAAGACAACATCCCCCACCTCGCTGTTGTGTTGCATCCACCTCGCTGTTATCTTCCTTATTAATCACTTTTATCGTCGTAAGTTTTAAACCCTGACTTCAGATTGCTTTCAAGACAACATCCCCCACCTCGCTGTTGTGTTGCATCCACCTCGCTGTTATCTTCCTTATTAATCACTTTTATCGTCGTAAGTTTTAAACCCTGACTTCAGATTGCTTTCAAGACAACATCCCCCACCTCGCTGTTGTGTTGCATCCACCTCGCTGTTATCTTCCTTATTAATCACTTTTATCGTCGTAAGTTTTAAACCCTGACTTCAGATTGCTTTCAAGACAACATCCCCCACCTCGCTGCTGTGTTGCATCCACCTCGCTGTTATCTTCCTTATTAATCACTTTTATCGTTGCAAGTTTTAAACCCTGACTTGGGAAGAAGTTTTAAACCCTGACTTCAGATTGCTTTCAAGACAACATCCCCCACCTCGCTGTTGTGTTGCATCCACCTCGCTGTTATCTTCCTTATTAATCACTTTTATCGTCGTAAGTTTTAAACCCTGACTTCAGATTGCTTTCAAGACAACATCCCCCACCTCGCTGTTGTGTTGCATCCACCTCGCTGTTATCTTCCTTATTAATCACTTTTATCGTCGTAAGTTTTAAACCCTGACTTCAGATTGCTTTCAAGACAACATCCCCCACCTCGCTGTTGTGTTGCATCCACCTCGCTGTTATCTTCCTTATTAATCACTTTTATCGTCGTAAGTTTTAAACCCTGACTTCAGATTGCTTTCAAGACAACATCCCCCACCTCGCTGCTGTGTTGCATCCACCTCGCTGTTATCTTCCTTATTAATCACTTTTATCGTTGCAAGTTTTAAACCCTGACTTGGGAAGAAGTTTTAAACCCTGACTTCAGATTGCTTTCAAGACAACATCCCCCACCTCGCTGTTGTGTTGCATCCACCTCGCTGTTATCTTCCTTATTAATCACTTTTATCGTCGTAAGTTTTAAACCCTGACTTCAGATTGCTTTCAAGACAACATCCCCCACCTCGCTGCTGTGTTGCATCCACCTCGCTGTTATCTTCCTTATTAATCACTTTTATCGTTGCAAGTTTTAAACCCTGACTTGGGAAGAAGTTTTAAACCCTGACTTCAGATTGCTTTCAAGACAACATCCCCCACCTCGCTGTTGTGTTGCATCCACCTCGCTGTTATCTTCCTTATTAATCACTTTTATCGTCGTAAGTTTTAAACCCTGACTTCAGATTGCTTTCAAGACAACATCCCCCACCTCGCTGTTGTGTTGCATCCACCTCGCTGTTATCTTCCTTATTAATCACTTTTATCGTCGTAAGTTTTAAACCCTGACTTCAGATTGCTTTCAAGACAACATCCCCCACCTCGCTGCTGTGTTGCATCCACCTCGCTGTTATCTTCCTTATTAATCACTTTTATCGTCGTAAGTTTTAAACCCTGACTTCAGATTGCTTTCAAGACAACATCCCCCACCTCGCTGCTGTGTTGCATCCACCTCGCTGTTATCTTCCTTATTAATCACTTTTATCGTTGCAAGTTTTAAACCCTGACTTGGGAAGAAGTTTTAAACCCTGACTTCAGATTGCTTTCAAGACAACATCCCCCACCTCGCTGTTGTGTTGCATCCACCTCGCTGTTATCTTCCTTATTAATCACTTTTATCGTCGTAAGTTTTAAACCCTGACTTCAGATTGCTTTCAAGACAACATCCCCCACCTCGCTGTTGTGTTGCATCCACCTCGCTGTTATCTTCCTTATTAATCACTTTTATCGTCGTAAGTTTTAAACCCTGACTTCAGATTGCTTTCAAGACAACATCCCCCACCTCGCTGCTGTGTTGCATCCACCTCGCTGTTATCTTCCTTATTAATCACTTTTATCGTTGCAAGTTTTAAACCCTGACTTGGGAAGAAGTTTTAAACCCTGACTTCAGATTGCTTTCAAGACAACATCCCCCACCTCGCTGTTGTGTTGCATCCACCTCGCTGTTATCTTCCTTATTAATCACTTTTATCGTCGTAAGTTTTAAACCCTGACTTCAGATTGCTTTCAAGACAACATATCTTCCTTTTGAATCACTTTTTGACTTTTATCGTCGTAAGTTTTAAACCCTGACTTAGGAAGAACGCAGATTGCTTTCAAGACAACATCCCCCACCTCGCTGTTGTGTTGCCTAAGTTTTGGTAGAGCAGCCGAATATAAACTCTAATAAAAGACTCGCTGAACTCCAAAAACAATTCACTGCAATTACTTTTTGGTTTCATGTCGAGAATCAAAGAATTTCCACACAACCATTAATTTTCAAACTCATTACATTCTTCTTTAAAAAGAGAACCTTCACAAAGTGCACAGTTAAGAAAGCTAAAGATAGTGAAACTTCATTTCGGATTCTCTTTACGGGTAGTTTCGGTGATGCAGCAGGCTAGAACACATCGAGCGAACAATGTACTCTTTCTCTCTTAAGTGTTTCTATTGTGATATGCAAATTGACACTTCTATGCACAACGTCCAATCGCAGCATTTAACATTATGTCAAAGTTAATCTAGGTATGCAATTTGCAAATGTAGCAAAAATATGAGATATGCTTTTGATGAATATCCACTGAAATTGTGCGGCAAGGTTGAGCACTAATAGCCTGCGCAAAGGCCTTATCTGGGAGCTGCGGAAGAGGAAAAAGAAAAAAGCAAGGGAAGAATACATCCTTCTTCCTTTTCTTATCACTTTGAAGCATGTCCACGGGCAATGTGAAGATCTAATGTTGGTCTACCTTATTAGTTTTTGTCCGTTATGGCCTAATGCCCAAAAATCAACAACCTTTGCAACATACCTTCAGTCCTTTGCTGACTGAAGCATGCTTAGAATCAATTAAATGTTGAAAGCACCATCTTTGCTCTTCTTCTGTGTTCATCTGCTCTCGCATTCGGGTTGCTGGATCCCAGGGGGGGGGTACTCCAATTGTGGCCTGACAGGGGGGTCCAGTCAGGGTTAAAGAGGGCCAAAGCAAAAATTTTGAAAAATACCCTCAAATGGTAGTATCTTTTTATAGAAACCCCCAAATGGTGGTTCGTGGACCAAAAATTGGGCCAATTGGTAGCGTCTGGTAGCAAAAATTTTCCACAGTTTTTTAAAATTTTCTATTGTAAAAACTGATTGAACAAAGCAAAAAAACTTCAGAATTCAATGATAATTACTGCTTGCAACGACCATATTGCCGTGCGGAGGAGTCTACTGAGTTGAAATCTTATGACTGACCAGGAATCTTGGAATACCCCCAATTGGTAGTATATTTTTGACAGATAGGGCCATTTGGTAGCCATTTCGTGAGACCCTCAAACCGACTGGACCCCCCTGTTAGGCCATAATGGAAGTACCCCCCCCCCCCCCGGGCTGGATCGCTTGCTGTGTGATTCTAAGTAAAGCATGCTTTCAACAAAGGACTGGAAGTATGTTGCGAAGGTTGTTGATTTTTGGGCATTAGGCCATAACGGACAAAAACCAATAAGGTAGGTAAACACTTGATCTTCGTGTTGTCCATGGCCTGTTCACAGGCTAACGCCCTGAAAGACCTAAATTCAAACATTCGTTGTGAACCTCTGGAAGGGGAGGGTGGGTGACTTAGGTACCACCGAATTTTTATCACTAGCCAAAATAACAACATTTTTACATAAATACGACTGGCGGGTGGGGCTTGGAAAATTGAATTGAATTGAATTGGCGGTTGGGTCTACAGTGTTATTTTCAAAGAGTGAACATATCGCAAATAACACATCTTCGTAATTCTTCAAATATTCGCCATGTTTGGTGGATTTTATAGGATAATGCGACGCTTGGAATTCCGCAAAGTCTAAACGAATAATTTGAAAAGAAATTTAGATATTATCCACATTATCGAATTTAAAGTTAAAATGGTCTTACCACAGGCTATTGGATGGTATGAGAAATTCTTTGTCTGAAAGCAACGGGAACAATATTTTCGATTATTTTCGCCTGTACCGTTGAACGGAATTTCAAGGCAACATTTGATAAGGGAAGAATGGGAAACCATAGGACCCCAGTTCTATTGCGTTAGGGGGCTCTCATGGGAATTCTATTTACGTTATTGGATTATGCTGTGAGAAAAATTCATAAAACGTTGCCAGAACAATGGAACGGCTGCAGATTTTATCATGTGACAACGATGAAAATAGAAACTTGACTATATCTCAATTTAGATGTCACGTGAAAACGCCCGCGAATAACTGCGATAAAAGTGTTTTGCATGAGTAACTTTGCGTTGTCGCAAATCGAATGTGACAGACAGACTTTGGCAGCACTCCCCTTGATTCCAAAGGTGCTACCCTGCACTCACTTTAAAACTGTCCTTAAATGACCTACATTTCGGTACTAATGCAAACTCATTCCCAGGGTGTTCTTATGCAAAGTGGGCGAATTATTAGCAGCCATCATTGATTCAAAGTAGGCAAAGTAACGCTGATCATGCGACCTCGATTCCATGCAGAAAACTTTATGGCATTGTAATGATCGTTGATTAAGTTGCTCTTATTTGAAAGATTAATGATTTTTTGTGTTTCAATTATTAAATTTTTAAATTTATGTTTCAATTGTTTTTGAATACTGTAACCAATAAAATTGCAGAACGGCCAATGTATGCCAAATTCAAGAGAGGAAATCTAAAGTACCTAGAGGCATTAGTGCCGGATCTTGAACGATGGGGACTGTGGGCAGGCGGGGAGCAGTAACCGCGGCAGTTGGTGTCGCTGTTGTTCTCTCGGCTGGGGCTTTGGTCATTCATCATCATCGCCAATGCTTTCCTGGCATCCAATGTGAACCCAGCTCAAGTATTTATTAGTGAAAATAGTTCATGTGCAGCCTTTTGTATATTTAGATTTTTCTGATGAAGCGACAGCGAAACGTCAATTGAGTTTACTATTTTTCGAATTTGTATATTATATTTAGTTGTATGTTCTTTATGTAATGGCTAGGGGGTAATCATGATCTCTTGCTCCCCTTGTTGTTGTCCTTGTAGTGTTGTATAGTATTATGTATTGTCTCCCGGGAGGGGGGTACTTAGTATATTTGTCCGACGGGGATGTGCCGTTTTTAAGGGTATCGCTTTCACCAACTTTTTTTTAGCACAGGGTATCAAAATGAGGCAATTTTTCTGGAGCAGGTTGTCAAAACATGTCAAAAGGGAATATTCTGTTAGATCAAACGTTTTTCGGTCAAATTTCATGTTTTGGAGTATACTTTTCACCAATTTTTTTTAGAACAGGTTATCATTTTGAGCGAAAAATTCTGGAGCAGGGTAAAAAAAATTTTTCGTGGGCACACCCCCGTACAAATTTAAGTCAAGTACCCCCCGGGTATTGTCTTAGGTAATTCGTTATTGTAAACATCTTATATTGAATACATAAAAAAGTAGCGCAGCAAACTCTTTCTGGGGACGAGATTACTGTTTCAGTTGTTCCTGTTTTTCGCGCGGGTTTTAGTTCTGCTTGACCACCATTCTTCCTTTCACATCAGAAAATTGAATTTGAATTTAGAATCAAAACAGGTCTCTCTATGAATATGCTATGGAATATGTAATGAAAATAGTTGGTTATCCAATTTTAAGTCAATGATAACATATTGTAATGCTATTGCGGCGAGACAAACTTTCCGCGTTACCTTTGAGTTGGAAAATGTCTTTGGCCAGCCAGCCTCAAAAACAATGTTTGAACATAGATTGGGGCGAGAATAGTAATCCCTTTGACGTCAATAATTCGAATGACAACTGCTCGATACAAGTAACTTTATGGAATTATTCAGATTTAAAACACCAACAGTGACCTGATTTTAGACCTCGTTTCAGAGAAGCACGTCCGCAGAGGGGCGCAACGGATGTGAACAGACAATGCAACGTAAAGTTGAGGTGAAAAAAATAATATTTGAAATGATGCCGTCAACAAGCTACGTCTGTTTACCTTATCACGCTCTTATTTGCAGTTTTGACCCCGAGAAGTCTTGACGAATTAGGCCTGTAGCGGTTTTGTATTGTTGCACGACAAGGAGGCTACCAAAATTCAGAGGTAGCATCATGAAGTTCTGATAGAGCTGCAACAACTGAAGCAAAACTGAGTATATCCAGGGAGCACATTTCAAACGCAACAGGGAGCATATTATAGGTAAACAAATTCAGCAAAATCTTCACTGGTTTCTTTTGTCTTCTTCGCTTATTCGCCGTCTGATTGGTCCGTGAAAATGTGGTTTTGGAGGTTTTAGGCCATCGCGGGCAAAAAATCGGGAACAACATTTGATTCGTATCTTTTCATGAGTTGTAGTTGTAGCGGTATCAGCTCCGTAAAAGAGCGAAACCACAACATGTTTTGAGTCTGCGACAGCAACATCCATACTTCTTGGATGTCTGTTTTCGTACGAGTCTCACATTTGATCTCTTCACAATCAGGCCCCCTTTTGCTTGGCGAAATCACGGAAACAGCTGTGGAGGAATTCATGTGAACTCGCAGTGACAGTTTGCAGAACAAATAGCACTTTATGTACAATGAAATGAAAGATTTATGGATGGCATAAATTTAGGCCAAACGGCCACCTTCGTTCAGACTTCGCCGTTGGCAAAAAGCAAAAATATGTCACAAGCTCGTATTTAAGATGACTCTTTTCTATCACCTGAAGCTTGTGGTCGATGGTTTTCGTTCCTTTTTGGCAAACCTCCAAGCCAGGTTGTCAGAAAAATCACAATGTATCGAGTCTAGTGCGGCAATACGACGAAGTTAGATCAATCCAACTTTGCCGCGCGCGCCCCATCGCACCACAACATCATCTCAAGTGCGCGAATTCAGCTTTGCATCTTATCGTGAAAATATCATGTCCGATCGTTGCATGTGGGAGGTGAGCAGAAAACTGTTGCAATATTCCAGATACTCAAGATAGAGCGTTGGCGAGGGGGTTGCTTGTTTACCTTTTATGACGTCAATAAGGATGAAATGATTTCCAACAGTGCATTTATCTTTCACAGTGAGGAATTGTTGCGAAAGTATAGCTGGATTATCGGAAATAGTGTCAAACACCAAATCATCACGTTGTGTGTACGTAAAAACACGGTGACGCACAGATCATATCATGACAAATCTTATCAAATATAATAATTCTGGCTGAAAGAAGTCTGGGATTTATATCTAGGAAAGCGAACTTAGGTTACCAGAAGCTGTTACGAAATGTTTTTCGACAATCAATGTTTTTACGCCAGAAAATTATTATTATTACTATTATACTCAACAGCTAGCCTCTAATATTGTTATCATAATTATTTGTCATTTTATGGATGAAGGTAAAAAGTCAGTAATTTGCCCTATACTATTCTTTACGTTCTAGAACTTAGATTTAGGATAACTTTATTCAGCAGTCTACAACAAACATGGAACATTTCACGACAGAGGATACAGCAATCTGCTAAGTTTCTTGTCTATTACAGTGGTAGAATTACTACGCTGCGAAAACCTTGCTCTAACTTTTATGATAAAAGATTAGTGGTGATGAGCTAGAGTCGTGTTAAACACAAATCACGCAGTTTCTACGTAGGAAAAGTATGACGCAATGCAACACATCATATATTTCGGGATGGAGGCAAATATTTTGTGGGTTGACTACAAGGTGATAAGCGTCATAAAAGCTTGCATTGGCAAAGAGCAAAAAAATCTAAAAACATTCTATTCAGATCAGATCGATGTCCCACCTGTCAACAGTTGATAGCCTAAGAAACAAATGCTGTGTCCTGTTTTTCTTTTTTCTATTTATAGAGCACTAGCTTAAAACTCGTGACTAATCTGTCATCAAAAAGAAACAGTAAGATTTTGAAGATTATCGATAAGAAGAGGGGCTTGCCAACAAGATCAGTTCCATGAATTCACATAACACAGTGAGACAAAGATCAAACAACTAAAATTAGAAAACACTTGAACACATGTGTGCCTTCCAAAGCATAGGATCGAGATCTTAAAAAAGGTTGATGTAAGATTTTATGACCTACTTCTTTGAACTGAATGGCTTTAAAGAAACTTTAGCTATTTTGCTAAAATTCTGCCATCGGACTTATCTGAAATCTTCAATATTTTCAGAAGTAGGGTGTTTCTCTTCTTTTTCAAGAATTGTAGAGAACAATAGACGACTGCACTAAAACGGGCACCAGGGATATTTTTACCTGGTCCCTGGTAAAACATTTGTGGACATTTCATTTGATGTAAATCAGGTGCCGTAGTCATAAAGACTATAACTTTTCATCCCTTGTTTCCCTGTGTTCTTTGATTTGCTGATATCACTTGGTCAATAAGGACCATTACTCTTATGAAGTGGGCCCCCTGTTTCAAAGTGGCCTAAACTAGCGGGAGTTCTCGTACACCCAGCAAAATCGCTTCAAAGTCTGGTTTAAAGAGCTTCAACATTGAAAAGCAAACTTTTAGTACAAAGAATAATGTGTTCCCGACCTACTAACCGCAGAATATATACCTTTCAGGCAGTAATCTTCCTCTGTAGAAACAAAATAGATCCATCGCAGCTACGAGAACTCTGGGCCGTATCAACCGTTTTTTGTATGCAACAACAACAACTGTCTAGACAGCGCCTCCTTATTGGCTGAAAATTAAATTCTAGCAATTTGATTGGTGAATACAGAACCACTCTTGGCGAGCCTAAATGGGGCACAATTTATAAGAGTAATGGCATGAGTCCCTATTTACCAAGTGATATCAGCAAATCATAGAACGCAGGGAAACAAGAGACGAAAAGTCAGAAGTCTAGTCAGGGGGGGACGGAATAGTATCCCACAATGCTTTGCGTACCATTCATATTATTGGAATTGCGCATTGAAATTCGATCAGTCTCCCTTCCCCGTCTGTCAGAAAACGAACAACAAATTTGATAAATATTGGTCGAACTGCGGTACTTAGGCCCACAGTAACTTCCCACAAAAACGGCCGATTAAAGCTCATCGATAACTGACAATAACTGCAATTCATAATAAAATTATGTGTAAATGCCCATTAGTCATAATTCGAAACAATTCACCTACCTAGATTGACTGTTCTGTCTCTACAATGCCAATTTTCAATCCCAGTGTAGACTTGCCCCAAGTCTATTTCGTCAAAAAAAAATTTCGTCAAAAAAATTGAAGGGAAAAGTGAAAAGCGAAATAGACTTGTATATCTCCGGCCCTCATGAATAATTAATGAGATAGCTAATCTCTTTGTGGTCAACTGAAAAAACAGGGGGGTTGCGTTCAAAAACGGAAGCTGGCCAAAGATGGCGGCGCGCAGCGACATGTTGTGAAGATCGAATAACAGAGTATTTTGGATTATGTGTCTCTATGTCTGAATGGTCAAACGAGGCATTGGCCAAAGATGGCTAGCAATGGTGGAGCAGGACAAAGAATATTTGCCTGGAAAAGTGCGAAAGGTATAATTTAGCTTGCCTTGAGTCGAGTACATGATAAAAATAGCAGTTTGTTCTTCCAGCTTAGTTAGGCCCAGGGTCTGATCTGGGTCGAGCGCCTTCTGCCCTAACTAATGTTGGAACAGAAATATCAGTTCACAATGCAATGCACCCATTTTTTATCAATTTTTGAGACTTTAGAAGCTGCCTAGCTCGGTCTGTGACGCAGGCTAGAAGCTACCCTACGTGATTAAAAAAATCAAAGCAACTCAATAGTGTTATGACTCTGGACAATATTAGCAACTGTTTTGACATTGTTTTGAAGTGTGAACTATGATTACTCGTTTCGTTTTTAAATCTTACCAAGTAATTTCGGAGCCCTTCTATAAGTATATGATTCTTTTCTCGGCATTGAAAATATATGAAACACCAGAAAGAGTGACACTGTAATGTATATTACTTACAGAACTCAATTTATCTCAACTTCAGTCAGAGTGCAAAGCTTTTGTGATTGATTTTGATCAAACAAAAACTAGCTACCTTGATTTACCATGTTCTCATGTGATATACAGTACATATACTGTATTTTTTCTAAGAAACTCAGACTCTCAAATCGCCAAAAAATTAAGAAACTCAAAAATGCTTGTCTTTATTCTCACTTGTTTCCTGTATCATATTATTTGGAAAGTACTTTAGTAATGTCTAAACATTGGAAAGGCTAAAAACATCTTGTTTTGAAGTGTTCAGGGGTCACAGATCAGATAATTTCTAGATACTATACTTTTAGTACTGGCCCAAATTCTTAGTTTCTTATGAAAAAATATGTGTATACAATGCATGTTTATCTTTTGTCTTTTGATATGTACCATTTTGTTAATTCATTTTGATTATTCTGTTATTCTTTCAGTATATGCATCCTAATTGGGAAGGAATTTTGTGAAGTATCATACTAATTCCATCTTAAGTAAACACAGTTATTCTGCAGACATCATGGCAAGATCCACACAAAGGCTTTTTGATGAAATTTGATCCACATTCAACACTGGCAAACTCTGCAAAAGATGATACATCAGAAGGATGCAGCAGGGCACAATATGACTCGCTTGACAATTTGAATACTCTGGAAATGGTTTTGGCAAATCATTATCTACATGTACACATATTTTTTCACAAGAAACTGCTTATGAGAAACTCAACTCTCAGATCGCCAAAACATTAAGAAACTCCAGTGCTGGGAAAATATAGCCTGCGTGCAGACTCCCTTGACTGGCTTACAGAAATTGAATTGAGTAATTTTCTTTTGACAATGAAAACTCTGAGTATATTTTAGTTATATTCATTTGTTTCCTGTTAAAGTCATGTCTAAACATTGAAACGGCTTCAAAAGCCTTGTGTTGAATAGTTCATGTGGGTATACAGGTAGAGAACAAGAAGATGGTTAGAGAAGCTTTCAGTACTGGGCCACAATCTTTGTCTCTTATAAAAAATGTCTGTGAGAAACTAAAAATTGTGCCAGTACTTTTGGACAGCCCCATCCTTTTTGGAAGGGATTTCATTGATCCATTTTCTGGATTTCTTCCGATCACTGGCTTCAGTCTAGCATCAACAAAATTTAAGTTGATAAAAAATATGCTTCCAATAGACAGATGTAACATATTTTCTATAATAAACTGGTTCATAAGAAACTAGTAAATAAGATGGCCAAAAACTTTTAGAAACTCTTGCACTCTGTCTGAGAAATATATAATAAACACATACAAATAAGTTAGATAGTTATATGGCAAATGTCATTGAACCTTTTATTCTTGAGTAATGTAATGTTAACTATTTGTTTATGCTTTGAGCATAATAGAATACTGTTTATTATTCCTATATTATGCTTAATGTCAAGAAACACTATCTGCAGCAGTGTTACAGACCATACTGATAATTCATGCATTTAAAAACTAAGAAAAAATTAAGAAACTTTCAGCATTAAAATGTGATTATTTTCATGATGAATTAAGACACTTTTACCTTGTGCTGCTTTGGCAATCAGAACAATCATGATTGTTTTGTTTAAGATTTTAGCATTGCTTCATAAGCATTTACAGTAGATCCAGCTGGCTGATTTTGAATGAAATCATGATTATTTTTATTGCCAAAGGAACGCAAGGTTAGTACAAGCCTGATCCAAGTTTCTTATAAAAGATATGTGACTGGCTGCTGTGAATTATTAAAAGCTCAAAATGTTTGATCAGAGGTTGTTTGAATGTTCAATTTGGTAGCATGGAATAATGAAAACACACAAAGTTAATAATTAAACAACAATTGGAAATTGCATGTCAATTTGCAAAATAAAACTCTGAAACAATAAAGGAATAATGTTTTCAGCTGGTTATTCTTTTGAAAATGGTATCACTGCAGCTAGCCTTTGAATTCATGGATGGAATTCCAAAAAAATGAAGTGTCTTTCTCTTTGATTATTCTGCAGGGTGTGTGAAAGATGACTGATTTGAGAGGCCCCAAAAATATCACATAGTCAATCTTATCATATTTAATAGTCAACTTTCCTCTCAGAGACATCTTAAGATCAGAGAAATCAGAGAGATCTCAGAAAGCAGGAGATCTTCAAATGGCTCTGTGCATTGCGCTACTTCTAGTGAGCAATAGCAGCACCATGGGGGTGGACTGGGGGGCTTATCCCTTGCTATTCTTCCCAGGATCAATTTGTAATTCATCTAAATCCGAGGAGAAAATGTTGAGGGAGCGGTGAGATTTTACTGAAGTACTTTTGGTACTTTTATCTCTTGTTTCTTATGGAAAACTACTTGTAACTTGAGAGCATGCTGAATCACTAAAACATTTGATGTTAAAATAGTAGAGCCTCTGTGTTTCCCAATTTTTGTTTTGCAGGATTTCCTATCAATTTCTATTGAAAATTCCTGAGATATTGCCACTTCTTAATGCTGATGGGTGCTTGAAGGGTCTTTTCTAGCTGCAAAGAAGGTGTTTCCTACTGTTTGCGTTTCCTAGCAGCAACAATGAGATAAGACCCAAAATTTTACGTATATCATCCCATCCACTGCACTTCATAAACTGTATGGATCAAAAAGGGTGGTGGCCTGAAAACATGAGGAGGGGCTCTTGGCTAAATTTTGGGTAGGGGTCTGCCTTGAGCATATATTCAATATCGTACCGTTGGCTAGACTAATTTTTACGAAAATGGTACCCTTGGCTAGACCAGTAATGTTGACCATTCTCTGGACCAATACTGTCAAATTTGTACCAAATATGATTCTACCATTCGCTAGACCAATATTGTCAAAATGATACCCTTGGCTAGACCAGAAGTCCGAAAAAGTATACTCTTCGTTGCGGCACATCCCCAGGTACCTTTACTATGGAAGAACCCCCCCCCCCCCCATGCCTGAGAATATTTACAAAACAACTGATGCCTGTTCTAATTTCAAACCGTATCATTTAAAGTTATCTTTGTCCCCTTTTGATGACACCCCTGGCTCTGAGGAATACATCAATTAGCATAGGCCTATGACCAATCCAATATATCCTTTTGCCTCCAGTCAGTGACTGCATTTGATCTTTCATCAAGAAGATATCACAGGTTATATAACCAAAAAACTGCAGAGTTGTTTCCTTGCAATTGGTCATGTCTTTTTCACAAGTTGCTCTTTCTTCTACTCTCCCACCAAGCTCTGGTCATAACAAAACAAGGCCAATAAAGAGAGAATGTGTAGATGGTTAGGCCCAAATGCTGCCATGTATCTGTCAGTCTGTGATTGTTTGCACGAGCAATTGTCCATCCCTTACAGGCAGTACCTTTAAAAACTTCCCATGGCATTTACTGTCTTCGCAGCTTTGTGCAAACATCAAGAATTTTGGTGATGATATACAAAGCGATTTGCCAACGCCAGTTCACCGTGCTACAAGCATATTGCGACCTTACATTTATACTAATAGAGCATCCACTTGATAGGATCGCAATTCTTCCATGTTTAAAACTGTCTTCGAAGCCTCGATCGCTCTCCGTTGCAAAATTCAAGCTTCTGCTGCAAACCTTCTCTCTGCCATTTTGTTCGTTGCTCAGTCAGTCAAGTGAGCAGAAGTGCGCAACGTGCAGCACAACACCCCGATCTCCTCTTCAGTGTGGCCTGCCTATTGTATTCTTTTGTTTCTAAGAGCTCAATGATTGGCTGAAGTCCACATCAAAAGTACCGACAGCGTCCCAAATGTGGGACGCTTCGGATCAAATTACTCATTAATTATTCATGAGGGCCGCAGTTCAACAAGTCTGTTTAGCAATATACTTTCCGGTAGACTTATTACAGTTGACAAAACAGACTTGGGGCAAGTCTAATCCCAGTGCAGAAGTGAACGAAAAATTTTCTGCCATTTGCGAAGTTTCGAAGAACGGCGCTCAAAAACTTCGCGGGGGGCTTTGCCAACCCCCCCTGAAGTCTAGTAGTCATGCTGTATACCATGAGACATGCTAGGAGAGGCTGGTTTCAGGACATTTCGTTTGGTCTTATACCAAGTACTTGCCCAACAGGACTACAACACTACAACCACTGATCTCAATGACTACAACGTGATAAGCACGTGCTATGTTGATCACTGAATCTATTGCAACACGAACTCGAACTGAATCAATGATTTCCTTTCAGAAACCGGAGAATATTTGCTCAGCAAATCCAATGAAGGAAATTCCATGCCCTTGAATTCAGTATTGGTTTTTCTTCATGGCAATGTTTGATTGAAGATGAAACTCTAAATTTCCCTAATAGCATTGTAAGCCTCCTTGGTCGTTGTCATGTTTCTGTTAGTCCTCATTACAATGCCTTGTTTGATGTCATTTGGGTCACCTTGAAAGCAAAATCTTCTTCGGATAACTCCTGAAAGGTTCTCGTTTATTTGTTAAGAAGAGGTGTGTCTCGGCCTCTTACAACACCGATTCTGTGGCTAGGACCCAAAGTCAGTGCTTGGGAAAGGATATAGGTCCTTTATTTCCATGTGCTCCACAATCCCTCTGTGACCTCTTCACCCGCAATTCGCAATGCTCACTATATAGCCTTCGTAATACTGGGACCGACATGAGATTACCGATGAAAAGGTCAGCAAATGGCCAGAGGTGTTTCTCGCATAGAGGAGCAAAACTGTGGAATAGCCTCTCACCCGAGTCAAAGCAGGCATCCTCTTTGTATAGTTTTCAGAAAACTATTTAAAAACAGGGATTTCTTTCTTTTAACTGTAAATCTTTTAATATCGTTGTACATTTGTTTTGAATATTGTAAATAGGGTTTTATAGTTTAATTTGAGTATTTTTTAATTTACATTTTTTTAGATTGTAAGTAATGTTTTATCGGAGGGCCCCTTGAAAACCAGCTTCTGCAGAAGGGCAACCCTCTTTAAAAGAAATTAGATGAAAATGAAATGCTCTTGCTCGCTCTTCCTCGAAAGATGAAAAGTAAATCTTCTTTAGACTCTAGAGACTCGCTATTTCAGTACCCAAGGGTCCCATAGGTTATTCGTCGTTACTGTGGCCTGTTGTTCCAGAGGCTGGAACACAGGCTACGTTGCTGTTGCTGTCGCTGTTGCTTTTATCGTTTCGAGTAGTTGTTGTTGTAATGAAAAATCAGTGTAGTGCATGTCTTTGCCTGAAAGGTTCTTTCAACCGGGCATTATAAACGGGGAAATAATGAAGTCATAGCTTTACAGGCCTACAGTTTAAAACGCCATTGTCATCCAGGGTTCTTTGCGAGCATGCTGAAATTTCAGACCGTCTGAAAATCAAATTTGGCCAAAGCAGAAACCGCAGATCCATACTGCAGTAGTTGAACTGATAGAAAAGTCTTATCTTAGTTTAGACTTGCCCCAAGTCCATTTCGTCAACTGTAATAAATGGCAAGTCTTATCTTAGTTTAGACTTGCCCCAAGTCCATTTCGTCAACTGTAATAAATGGCAAGTCTTATCTTAGTTTAGACTTGCCCCAAGTCCATTTCGTCAACTGTAATAAATGGCAAGTCTTATCTTAGTTTAGACTTGCCCCAAGTCCATTTCGTCAACTGTAATAAATGGCAAGTCTTATCTTAGTTTAGACTTGCCCCAAGTCCATTTCGTCAACTGTAATAAATGGCAAGTCTTATCTTAGTTTAGACTTGCCCCAAGTCCATTTCGTCAACTGTAATAAAATGGCAAGTCTTACTTTAGTTAAACTGCTCTATCTGTTCAAGTCCTGCTACGACTTATTACAGTCAGTGGTGGAAATTCAGCATTTTGAGTGGGTGGGGGGGGGGGGGCAAGCACCGTCAATGTTCTGAGTCTAGGAAATGCTTTTTTTATGTATTTTGCTGGAAGACCGGACATAAATAGGGTCCTTAAATGTGCTAAGAGAATATGCATATCAAATTTCAAAAACTATTCAGTAGTTGATAGAAAGAGGCAAGAATGTATTCTGAAGGTAGGCCCAATAGCTACAAGGACTCTGGGGGCCAAGCCCCCAAGAACATTTTTGAGGACACACCCTCTACTTTTACTTAGAATGCCTTTCACGACCCTATGTTTGCCAGTCCTGAATTGGGATTTTGACAATTTTGTAACATTTTTTAATGGAGTAGCATCCCCCAGGAACGTTTTTGAATAAAAATAATTGATTTTGGCTCAGGAGATCTCTTGGATCCCTTGTTTGCCAGAGCCAAATATGAATATTTGACGACGTGAATCACTTCTCAAAAAAAAAATTTCACGAAGAACCCCTACTCTGTCTTAGAACGCTTCTCGCAATCCAGTTTTTGCCTGTCCTCAACATGGAAACTTTGAAAATTCGCGGATAGTTTGTCTGAAGTTTTTACCCAGGAAAATTTTGAGAACTCTAACCTTTATATTGGCTTAGAATGCCTCTCCCAATCACGTTCCAACATCACTCGGAAATATTGCTACTCTCGGACCTATACCCAAAAACTTTCTTCTCGTTTTTGAAATAAATGAAAGTGAATCAGAACTTAAGATGATGCTTTGTAGCCTGTGAATTTTATTTGCTCTTTGCAGATAAAAAGTCGTTTACTTCTTGATGGTGACGCGTTCCTTCGCTGCATTTTCGATCCCACGTACGTTTCCGACTTTTACGGAAAAGTTCCGAGTCTTGTAGAATTGGGGGAGCAGTTGACAATGGCTCTTTAACGAAACGATCTGAATTCCAAAGTATTCATTTTTTATCGGTAAAAAAGTCAAGATAAAAATGCCACTGGCCGGACCACAAATCATCTGGCTATCCAGCTATGAGCTGTTGGGAAGAAATCGTCCTTTAAAACGACTAGGACAAGTCCAGTCCAGGCACTCGAAGGCATTTCTATACTTATTCTGACATTCAAGCATGGCACAAAATATTGAATATTGGCAAATTTTATGATACTTACAGTATACGACATTGTTAAAAATTCTGACTGATTGAAATTTCATAAATTTCATAAAAATTTGAATTTGGAATCGGTTGCATGAATCAACTAAGCAATTTGTTTATTTTGGAATCACCAATGCTTTGGTCACAGTGATGCTGATGGCGTGTACTGTGCTATAATTTTATCCCCTAATAATTCATCAATTTCTGTCTTTGGGAAGCCTTCCTGTAATAATACCTCTACAGTATGCTCTCCTGTCTTAGGCTGTAGCCTGATATTATCCCTAGCCGGTGTCCTTGACAATTTTGGAGCAGGCTTAGGCTCCCAGAATTCTTTGCTGCCTGTACGGCCACGGGTGAAGGAACTCCTTGCTTTATTATGAGGATGATCTGCTGCTTCATCTAGGCCCATAACTGGGGCAAAACAAGCATCTTTGTTTTTGAACACTTCAATCCATTCGTCTTGTGTTTTTGATAAGAAAATGTCTGTGAATTTTGTACGCATCTTAGGCCATGATGGAACATCCAAGTTCATTGGGAAGTCATCTGACAGCCCAAGACCTGTTTAGAGAATGAGGTACATCCATTAAGATTTTAATCATGACTACCGGGTGAGTAAAAAAAGGTTACACGTTTCAAAGCCCGTAATTTGCTACCTGATCATCAAACTTCTTACATTTTGTGCATGATCTGCCCTCGAATCTGCCTTCATTTCAAAATTTTCCCTTCCAAAGATATAGCTCAATGATGAAGAATTAAAGGGAATCTAAGCATATATAAGTCCTTGATAAAAATAGCCGCGCAAAGACAGTAGGTTATGACACGTGCCGCTCCATATTTGGGTGACTGATCTACGTCAACAGGAAATACTGGTTTCTGACAGGCTAGAATCTGATCGCAAGTGGCTTAAGCCACTTTTATATGCTTACATTGCCTTTAACGAAGAGGATGGTTATGGAAGATACCGGTACGGTTTTGAAGGAAGAAAACCTCATTCCAAACGGAAAGCAAAAGAGGAAAGGATTGTGCACTTAACTGAATGGTGTAAGAGTTCGAAGAAGTTCTGGGAAGGACTGATGTAGCTTTTGGTTTTAAGTGGAAGAGGATATCAAATTCTATGAAACTCGGTCATGTGCCAGGACTGAAAGTGTCTTACCTGGTCCATTGTCAGTACTTTGAGTTGGCATGTTGTAAAAACCCAGGCCCGTAGGAAGCAGGGGGGCAGGGGGGCTCAAGCCCCCCCCCAATAATTTCTTAAAACAATGGTGCTACGTCACACGCATTAACCCTATTTGTACTGGGGGGGCGTTTTTCGCCCCCCCTACCAGACTTTGCTGCGTTACGCTAAAACGACAAGAGATTTAACCACCAGTTTTGGTGACTTTTACTCAAATTTCATAGGCAATTAAATTCTTAACATTTCATTGTTCTACCACTGATCATGTGACCACAGTAATACCATATTTGGAGAGTAGTCAACAAAAAAAAGCTTAAAATGTCCGTAGTTTTCGTGTCGTTTGCTTGGTCGATCTCAAATATGCACCATTCGATTGCATTTGATGAGTACTTTCATTTGATATATAATTTTTTCATATTTGCTGATGAGAGCAAAATTTAATATCTATGACGTCATTCACATTTATGACGTCATTTACCTAATAAAGAAGTGTCAAATATAAATTTTTTTAGTCTAATTTGCTTCATCTTATTAATTTGATTCATTTTGAGTCTATATTTACCAGATAAAAGGGTAGGACTGGCAAAAACCTGCGATGAAAGTAAATGCATGCAACAAAAGGCTAATTTAAGGCTAATTTTGCTAAAAATAGAAACTAAAAAATTTTGCAAAGTATGTATTTTTGAACTATGACATGTTTCCTACTACTTGAAACAAATTTGGAGAAAATCGGCTTTGTGGTTGATTAAATAGAATTTCTCTGGTTAAGAAGGTATAAATTTGCCAATTATCGTCAGTTTTCGGTTGCCTAGCAACGAATCACGTGACTTATTAATTGTCATTGTTATATTTGAATAGCCAATTGTCTAAAGAACAATAGGGGTAAGTCTTATTGTTATATCTTTTGTAGTTTTGGAGAAAAAGAGGGGGGGGGGGCGAAAAACGCCCCCCCAGTATAAAATACCTAAAAAATCGCCCAGTACAGATAGGATTAACTACATGTATTGTTCTGTATTGTTTTGAGAACAATTGCCCCCCCCAATACGAAGCTGCTTCCTACGGCCCTGAAAAACCGGACCCTACCCTAAGACCCTGTTTTCTTTTAAAAGGCCTCGGGGTTGACATTTTATTTTGCTCCTCTTGGTATCGTAGTCGTAGTGTTGTAAAGTAGGTTAAGTAATGTAGGGAGTAATTTGTCTTGTAACATTTTTAGATGGAATATATATAAAAAAAGCAAAGACCCTAGTATAGATCACTGACCATTCGACGATAGATTACTGACCAAAGAACAGCAACACATCCATACTTCTTGGATGTCTGTTTTGTACGAGTCTCAAATTTGATCTCTTCAAAATAAGACACCCTTTTGCTTGATGAAAACACGGAAACACAGCTGTGGAGGAATTCGTGTGAAATCGCAATGACAGTCTGCAGAACAAATAACACTTTATGTAAAGCAAAACGGAAGATTTCTGGATGACATAAATTTAGGCCAAACGGCCAACTTCGTTCAGACTTCGCCGTTCGCAAAAAACAAACATATGTCACAAGCTCGTGTTTAAGATGACTCTTCTCTATCTCCTAAAGCTTGTGGTCGATGGTTTTTGTTCCTTTTTGGAAAAACTCCAAGAAAGGTTGCCAGGAAAATCATAATGAAATACAGAAAGAGAATAACGGCACTTCCTCGTGGTGTTCACGAGAACAAGGAACATAAACTACCGTATATACAGCAAACATCGATGAAAGGGCATACATGCTCCATCAACTCAATTTCCTCTTCTTAGTTCTACCTACGCCATATGAGCTTACAAGAAATATGCGAAATTAATCATTCTAAAATATGCGAAGAGCTAATGTTTGTAAAGGTTGGTTGCCAGGGACAAGATTGTAAACTATGACATGACGTAGAATCATGACGTACAAATATACGAACATGAAACCAGGACAACTGGGAAGAAACCTTGCAGAATTTTGCACCAACAAAGCGCACTAATCTGAGAACATATTGCAAAGTATTTTTCATAGACAGGAAGACATCCTTCTTACAAGCTTGCCTTTTACCAGATTGGTGAACAGAGGGGAGAGATACAAAAAAATCCTCTTGAAACGGACGGGAGGAAAAATTCACTGCCAATAAAACGCCCTAACGGTTGGTCACCAAGTCCAAGTGTAAACGCTCATTGACGTTAACATGTACGGAATCGAAACTTGAGAGCGGGGCTAAATTTGAAGAAGAAGAACATGCTTACTTAAAAATACCGACGACTGGTATAACGGTCTGGATCTTGGAAAGCTTGTCGGGGGGGGGGGGGCATACAAGTTGGTGTGCCACAAGGTTCGTGTCTTGACTCTCTTCTCTTCCTCATCTACATCAACGATCTCCCACAGGCTGTCCAAGATTCTAGCGTATCCAAGTATGCTGATGATACCAGTTTGTGCTACCAGTCTCATGATTTGACTCCGCTGAATGAGGCCGATCTTAACAGCGATCTTAATAAGAAACTGGATACTTGGCTACAAGACAACAAGCTTTCCTTGAATGTTGCAAAAACTCATTCCATGTTTATCACCAAGCAGAAACAGAAAATTCTCAAAGGTCAAAATAAAAAACTAAGTTGTTGTGCGTGTTGTACGATCAATTCTATGCTCGCTTCTCTTTCTATCTTTAAACTTGATGAAGAGTTATGCTTGAAACGTCGTGTAAATCTTAGTTCTTTGTACGCTGTCGAATTTTTAGATTAATTCATGATGTTAAAATAAAGAATTGACATTGAAAATACACGATAATTAGCTTGAAGTTGTCAAAAAGACAAAATACCTTGGTGTGCAAATCGACTGCTCTTTGGATTGGAAAGAACAAATCAAAGCAGTCTCTATCAAGGTCTCCAGAGCCGTTGGTTTAAAAAAAAATGTTAAGTCTTTTGCATAGAAAGAAACTTTGCAAGCGCTCTAGTGCGCATTCTCTGTTGTTAGAGAGCATGGGCATTAGGCAAGCGCGCTGGTAGCTGATCAAATCTATTGCAGTGGAGGTTGGCCTTAAAGAGAAAAAATAAAACAAAGCATAATCGAATTTTGGTGATTTTTCAAACAGGGGTACTTTTTTAGGACACCCAGCAGTTCTTCGGAGGAGGTAGTGAAAGAGATGGAAGGAAAGAAACGCAATATAAACATCCTCCCTCTTCCTTCTTTATCTTTGAAAACCTCCTCCATAGAACGACATAAATTTTCCTCTGCAGAAGGATACACGCTGAAGCATAAATTGCGGTGTCTAATTACCCATGGCTTGAATTTGAATGATCCCCTGAAGCATATTAAACATCTTTGAAAAAGAAGAACATTTTGAAAAAAAATTAACACACTAACCTTCCACAAGATCTTGGTAAAAGTTTGGTTCCAAAGCTCCCACTGATACATACTTTCCATCTTTTGTCTCATAAGTGTCATAAAATGGTGCGCCACTATCTAATGGGTTCGTTCCCCTTTCACCCATCCAAATGAATAAATCTTTACTGCGATGCATGAAACTTGCTAAATATGCAGCACCTTCTACCTGGAAAATATAAAATTATTGCTGATTAAACAAAGGGGAAAACGAACAATTGTTAATTGCTAACATCGATCAAAAGTCAGCACATTTGGCTAATTATCTCTGCCATGCTGTGGGCGATGCATAAAACTTACTAAATATGCAGCACCTTCTACCTGGAAAATATAAAATTGTTTCTGATTACACAAGGGGGATAACGAACAATTGCTAATTGCTAACATCGACCAAAAGCCAGAGCATTTGGCTAATTATCTCTGCCATGCTATGGGCTATTTCTTTCACTCTTTCTTTTAGGTACTCAACTCCCTCTCTACTGGAGAGTGCTTGTCTGTGCAGATCTTGACCAAGCCTGATACCGGTGTACAGTTGAACATTTCTGACACACATTTTCATTCGCAATGTTGTCAAAATGTTTTTTAACCATATATTTAAAATGATTTCAAGAAATTGCAAATTTTTCCTTAAATTTATTTAGCTTAGGCCTTGATTAGCTTTAATTTAGCTGTTATCTATCCAGCCTACTGTAAATAAATGAATGATGATGATGATGATGATGATGATGATGATGATGATGATGATGATGATGATGATGATGATGATGATGATGATGATGATGATGATGATGATGATGATGATGATGGTGGTGATGATGATGATCATGATGACATTACAACGATCGAAAAAGGAGCATTTCATTTCAAGAAAAAATGGACTCTCGAGATAGTAGGATTGTTGGCATGGCGTGTTGGTTCGCAGGTTGGATTGGATCCTAGCGAGAAAATATTGGTAAAGATATTAAAAGGATTTATATTCTGCAGAGTTTTCAGGCAAGCAAGAACAGGAACTTCTGAGAAATTACTTTGGAAGCAATTTCAGATTTGTTTGCTAACGGACACGTAAAATTGCCGCGCGGCAAAAGTTCTTTTCATTTCTTTCACGTGACAACAAGCCAAACTGTTATTCGGTACCCTGGGTACCAGAGCCAAAAAATATTAGAATAAAAAAAATAAAAAAAAAACTTTTCCTAATTTTCAATTTCCTTCTAATTTTAAGGCTCTGGTACCCAGGGTAGTTATTCGGTTGCGTTGGTCAAAATCTTTAATTTCAAAGTTCTGTCTTTGCCCAGTTAGAATAACTATGAACAAAGCGAACTTTAGATTCAAAGCTATTCATGAGGTGCCAAGCGACATCCCTCTTCTTCTCGCCATGACTGCATAAACGAACAGGGCCTATTTCGTCATCAGAAAGTAAAACAAATTTATAATCACTTTAGTTTCCTGGTGACGTTGCTCAGCGTACAATTATGCTTCAATGCAAAATTAAAATTTTAAGTTGGATCAATTCAATTGTTTCTCGAACAATGAGACGTTGTTTACAAATTGACTACTTTCTATTGTTCCATTGACCCCCTGTGATCTAGCTACAGGTGTAACAATAGAATGACGTAAACAGAAAAATCAACCAATGGCTGTATTTGCTTTCATGGAGATCTTCTGCTCTGATGAATGGTGAGTATTTATAAAACATTGACGGTGAAAAGGGAGAGGGGGTAAATTTGATTTTGTTGTTGGGAAGAATAAAAATAGGGGAAGCTTTTCTGGAAAACAGCACGTCAAACCATAATCACTTGCCCTCCCACATGAAGTTCTCGATAAGCGGTCGTGCTATATAACGTGAGATATGAAAAAATTCAGGTTGCCTTGGGTGAAATCTGGACCATATCCTTTCACACAAATTGGTACTTTGTTGATATAAATTCTAATGCAAAACTGTTTTCAGTATTCTAAACAATGCTCTTCGCCCCTTTGTCGTGCTTCAGCAAGTGGGCCTAACACATGCCAGATGAGGGAGGAAAGGAAAGTATACAGTATGGAATGTTTGAAACGACTGTTTTTGGCGAGAGGAGAGTTCGTCAAGACTTTGGAACTGTACGGGGAAGAGCCTGCAGATTGATACTTCGATCTAATAGAAAGAATTCGATATCCTCCTTGTCCTCATAAATTATGCTAATTTATGACAACATTACACCCCCTTTCTTTCTTTCCTTTCTTTTCCTTCCTATTTCCCTCTCCTTCGCATCCCTCCCTCGTATTTCGTTCGCCAGCCACCCATATAAAATGTCACCACCGCAGCGCTTAAGAAGCTACGCAACGTCCAAAGATAAACGAAACTAAGTCAAACCAGATAACTGGTTTCCCTGTGAAATGATCATCAAAGAAAAACGTCTGCATTTAGACTCACGAAATAGTCCCAGTTATCACAACAGCAACAACTACAATTTAAATAACAACAACAACAACAACAACAACAACAACAACATATGTTTTTGCTCAAATCAGTCAATCAGTCTACTCTGCATTAGCCACTGACATGTTTAACAGCACATGTCCGCTCTCCTCCACACAACTTCTCTATTCAGGCGGCGGAGGAGCCCCTAAATTAAGCACCTGTGAAGGAGATCCGTAAAGGTCCAAAAAGTACAATTAACGGAGATTTGATGTTTTAATGTCAACAACCGGGGTCCGAAGAAGGGCCGTTTTCTTTGCACTTCAAATGTAATCAGGAAGAATCGAAGAATCCTGCTTTGAAGATTATGCCCAAGACAGAAATAGAAGGTTCAGCATGAAATGCTTGCAAATCAGACTACCAAAGAATGGAAACTTCATCTTGGAAAGGAAGGAATTATTTCAGCAAGAGAGTAGGATATTAACTCTAGATCCAATATTTGAGGACCCTTTGATGCATTAGCTATGACTGTTATCCGGTGCTCACGGGAGGAAATTGTTTGGGCGCAACTTGGAAAGCACGATGCTAATTGGGTACCCTGGATACGGGGTTTGGTGATAAAGCTAGTGATAAGGCCAACAATGAGAAAAAGAAGAAAATATAGTGTCTGGTATTAATTGCTTTGTCGATTGTAACTTTCTCGACTTCGTTTGAATGGTTTTGCAGAAACGTGTCCTAACAAAGACCAACAGAGAAGTCGGACATCAGCTCTAACCATTCTAGATCCAATATTTTAAGTACTGTACCCCTTTCCGGATAAGTACAGTTGTCCGGTGTTTCCAGGAAAGTGCTTCGTGGAGGAATTTGAAAATTTGATGGCAATTAGTTTGAATTTAGGAAACGAAGAAATCGGTTTATGGTTGTCTGATATCTATTGCTTTCTTTGTGGTAATTTCCTTCACTTGGATGAAATGGCGCATATTCGGAAATTAGCTGTAAGAAATTAGTTTTCTTTATTTAGTTAGATTATCAAAATACTGTAAAAAATACTTATTTATGTAATTATATATTCATCGATTTAGATTACTTTACTCTCTACATTTGTATACAGTAAGCTAGATGATGTGAATAATCGATGTAAAATAAGCTGACAAGCAAACAAACAAAAGAGGTGACCGAAATATTTGCTGGAAAAGTTGGGCGTTTCATCAGGTTTTCATAGACTACGTGAGTCTGTCCGTGCCTTTTGATATACAAATGTTTGTCAAAAGGGCTCGCGATTGTGATGCCTGTCACATGTAACCAATCAAATCCTATTGATTATTACTTGATTGATTTGATTGGTTGAGATTTAACGTGCCTCAAAAGAGAATGACTCGCGCCAATTTCATTGTGGTCTATTGCCTTTAAAATTGATATCTTTAAAGTATACGCCATTTTGAAACTGTCTGCAATCATCAAAAATGTAAGTGTTAAAGTTAGTTGACGGAGCAATGTAGAGGAAATCTATGAATAGGACAAAGAAAACGCATTCTTTTGTTCCTCTAGCTAAACAATATAGACGTGTCGAAATCATAAAATACAATAGGCTTTTTTTAGACTTGCATTTGCAACCCTTGAGTTGGTTATTTTTCTCCGTCAATTAAATTTAATTAGTTCCAGCGTATGCTTTGTGACATGGTATGTTTACCTAACCTTGGTTATCATTACTTTAAAAGGCTCTTGGGTAACCGTTATGCATTGCGATCGAGCTGCAGTGCTGTGCTGCTGACTTGAGCGACATAACCAACCTCGTCCCCAGGGCCTTTTGTGACGTCTCCGTCCCAATATGACAAAAGGCCCTGGGGACGAGGTTGCAACATAACAACATTATTTTCGTGCAGCAGAGAATAAGGCATGCCAGTTGCCCAAGCAAGAACCTGTACGCACGCAACTCGCAAGCTCACTGTACGCACTGTCCTGAACTGTACGCAAGCTCACGAATATGTTGGCGAAAACAGTTCATGTTTCATTCACGCAAACCCACCCTGCAATGCAACTCCATTATTTATCTGAGTGAAGATACAAAGGTTCATTATTCCTTTCTTCAAAGCTACCTTAATTATTCCAATCAGGCCCCATTCAGCTCGCATGCAAATTTATGCATGCATAAGTCAAATGTCTTTCGGTTGCAATCGTGACCCACGAAAGCGCAATTCTGCTAAATCTCTTTGGCGGACGGTTAATTAGAGAACCGACGCGATCGGGAAAAACGAAAGTGGTTATCACGCGATGTCATTTAGAAAACCACTGCATGAAAGGTGGATCACGTTATGCATGGATGGTCGCAACACCTGCACAATGAGCTACGTTTATGAATGAATTTACTACGTTTTACTACGAGTGGTCTCAATCTAGGATTATCCCTGTGGTGTTAATGAGTTTTTCATGGGATATCCGCAACAACATGAAGCCTTAGGAATGAGTTGAAGTCATGCCCTTAGGCTGAGTTCGCTCTGCAAGAACTCATTCTTAAGATCGAGAATTGCTATATTCACTCTTCAAGCCATATGCGCACATGCGTCTCTTATAATTTATGCACATTCCTTCTTTATCTAAGTGAAGCAAGCCCTAGGCAATTTCACCCAAGTATACTTCCAGATGTCTGCTAAGTAGAAGCTATCCACGTGGGAATTCTTTCATTTGGACACGAGATTAAATCACTGCCCCAGGCAAGACACGACTGAAAAGGTAAAGATGAAAGTTGGTCCCAATAAGTGAAAGGAAAACAAAGTAGAGATCATGCAGTAGGGGGAGGGGGATGTTGCTTATCCTCACTCAGAAACCTAATGATATCTTCAAGCAAGATTCACCCTTCACGCTATTTGTTTAATAAATTATGCACATTACTTCTCCATGAAAGGGAAGTAGGCCCCCAGGCAACTTTCTCCTAAGTACATTTCCACATGTCTGCTAAAACGGAGCTGCTGTCCACACTATAAAATCAGCTGTGATGCATACTTCCAGCAAAACGTAGGGCAAGGCGTATCAAGTGCACAGCTTAAGAAGGAAATCATCGGAAATAGATAAAATTAGTTCATGATTTGAAATTTAGCTCATATTCTAATCTGTGATAAGGTGGATCTGCACTTTTAAGGTGGCTCATTACTAACTAAAAATAAGTTCAGAGCCCACAAACAATAAGTTAAGGTAGCTCACTACTGATAAAATGTTACACTGATACACATTTGGTGTCCTATCGCCCATGGTAAGTCAAGTCAAACGGTATACTATAAACATTGAAAAAACCCCAAAATTAAGTCGCAAATTCAAGCAAGAAGAGAAGTTGGTATTTTTGCAAATGAGATTTGTAGTTTTTCAAGCACCACTCTTCAAACGTGAAGACAATTTTTGCTGCTGTCGGCAAATGAATATCATTTTACCTATGCCGCAAGCATACCTTGGTAAACGAGTAGCATATAGCTCCGCTAGACTTATTACAGTTCGTCCCTAGTTTTCGCTCGCAATTACAATTTTTTTACTTACTTATCTGCTGAGTAGAATTATTTTACCTACTTATTAAATTGAATTGAATTGAATTTCTTGAGGTTAAATCAAAAATATAAAAAAAAACGAGCAAAATTTACGACGAATTGTAATCAGTCTATAGCTCCGCATTAGGCCCGAGGTTCAGGGAGCACGCATTTGGATCACATGTCAAAACTTTATGCGCAATAGACTTACCCATTACGCCAATTTGCTTATCTTTTAGATACGCGTGGGGAAACGGCTTGGGTTAGCAGCATACATAAGGAAATTCGCTCGTCCTCATAGCGTGTGGGGACAGGCGAAACATTGCTTGCTGGGCGCCATAGTAAAGCGTGATAAAACGAGTGGAATTCGAGGAGGATGCATTCGATTCACATGTCAAAATTTTATGCGTAATGTTTAAAAGCACTTACTGGTCATTTGTTGTTTGGCTACAAACAAGGTCATCCCTCACAACACTCCCCTTTGAAATAAGTCGCAAAGGTTGCAGACTTTGAGATAACGCATAAAGCAGGAAGTCTGGTGAGCATTAAACTACAAGGTTCAACAATCCACACGCTATGGTTAACAGAAGCTCTGAGTATGGGCTCCAAATCTTTAAAAAGGCTGATGTAAGATTCTATGACGTATTTCTTTGAACCGAAAGACTTCTAAGATATTTTAGCCATCTCGATACAATTCTACCGTTGGACTTTTCTGAAATGTTTAGCATTGAAGTATTTTTCTTCGTTATTAAAGGACATATGTCAGGAACCTGATTGGTTCATGAAATACAAGTATCTCTATTGTTTATAACAAAGCATGAGATCGAGGCTGCATTTTTATTGGAGTAAAAATTCAGCCTCGATCCTGTGCTTTTGTGATAAACAATAGAGAGAATTGTATTGCATGAACCAATCAGGTTCATGACATATAGAAAAGTTAAAACATCGCAATTTCTAAACTATTTGAGGAATTACAGAAAAATTTTCAAGAAAAACATTTGCTCTATGAATGTCTACAGAATGGCATCGAGCAAGAATCTTTTACTCTTCTGTTTACGATTTAGAATAGTTGATGACGTCACTTCCTCAAATAGGTTGAAATATGAAATACGCTGTAATTTTGAAAATATTCAAGGTTTCTGAAAAGACCAACGGTAGGATTATAGCAAGGTAGCGTAAGTTTCCTTCGAGCAATTCAATGAAATAGGTCATAGAATTTTACATCCACCTTTTTCACTAACATTTACAGATTTGGAACCTATGCTGAAGCTGCGGAAGCTAAATCAAAGATAACATAACAACTTTGTCATTCTAGGCCCCAATATCTATAAAATGTTCTGCCTCCATGCTTGCGCATTTCATTGAACCGGGGATAGAGAGAAGTATTACTGGGTACGGCGTACGTATCCCAAAGAAACCTACACACTTGACCAATTCATTTTCCCTGCTCGCCATCATGAAGCATACCTACCCCATACCTATCAAAAAGTATGCATCAGTCGAAAGATCTTGAAGAATATTACTTGAACAGCTTTGTCTATAGGGAATTCTACCAAAAGTTTCGGTTCAAATCATAGAGACATCCTTTTATCAATAAAACCTTTTATCAATGTTCCAGCACATGCCAGCAATTGCGGAACGGGTAGCTCCTGAGACTGGGCGTTCACAGATTGTGTGTACCGTAGTTGTAACTCGCAACATGGGCAGGAAGCAACCTGGGGTGCCTAAAGTATATCGTGCAGAAAAGATAACAAATTTTACAGGGTAAGGCTAGACATTTAATTGCTGTCCCAGTCAACTCAATGGTTGTCTGTTTTATTCAAGAAATGTTTAGACTGTCAGACATCTTTTATCTAGGCCCATGGCTGGTTATTTCGGTTTTGACATTTCAATTTAGTTTTGTTTTAACTGGGTATGGGGTCATTTGTCACTTTTAAAACCAACGCACGCTTCTCTTTGTTTATGGCCAGGTAATGATTCCAGGCAAAGATCTAGCCAGATTATGTTATCTTCGAAGAATCCAACGAGAGACAAAAATACCAGCACTAGTCTGGATGTAGCATGCAATCTTTTCTTTGGCCATAAGGTGAATATAGTAAAAGCGTGTCTGGTAGGTTCATGTAAAATCGCGTTCCAAGATTCATTTGATACATGAATCGGTGAAATAATCAATAATGTGATGAACCAATCAATCAATCAATCAATCAATCAATCAATTATTCAATCATTCAATCGATTAATAAATACATTTACCAGTCGATCTATCTACCCTACCTACTTACGAAGCAATGAATCAGTCAATCAACCGATCACTATGTTTGTTGATCAATCCAACCAAGCAATCAATCAGTCAGTAAATAATCACCCTATGTATTTACCGGTCAATTCAATGAAGTGTTGTGGCGCAGTGGCATAATCCTCTGATTTAGCAGCCAGAACAGCCAGGCGGACAGGGTTCGATCCCAGGTAGAGCCCACCACTTGAGCGTCATTACAAGGGATCGCGGGCTCGAATAGGTCCTCTCTTCACGAACCAATCAACCCAATCGATCAAACAACTAATCAAAAATCGATGAAGAAAATCGTTGAAACAAAAGTCAACGAAGCTATTATTCAAATCAATAAATGAATCAATAAATTAATAAATTAGTTATTCAATCAAAAAGCCAATAAAGAAATCAACCAACGATTTGAGAGATTAACGAACGCATCAATCAATCAATCAATCAATCAATGAATAAATCAATGAATCACTAATAAACAGCTTATCAAGCTATCAATCATCCAATCAACAACAAATCGCAAATCGATAAATTAATACATTGATCAATCGAGCCATCGAATCAATCAATGGCCTCAGTCATTCAATTAAGCTATCAATATATCGTTGTACTTAGGTAGCTTCATACCTATATTGAGTTTTGAGTTTGAAAACCATTATTTAAAACGCACTTACACTTAAACATTTTCTTCTCAGAATTTTCGCTGCCCTCCGGCAGCCTCCTCAGTGAGAATTCTCACTGAGGAGGCTGCCGGAGGGCAGCGAAAATTCTGAGAAGAAAATGTTTAAGTGTAAGTGTGTTTTAAATAATGGTTTTCAAACTCAAAACTCAATATAGGTATGAAGCTACCTAAGTACAATTTGTCGTATAACACACAGGATCTCGTCAAAGCCTTGGCTCACAACGCCAGTGACCGAAAACATGATATCAATATATCAATAAGTTGAAAAATAAAAAATGAAGATATCAATCCATCAACCAAAGCCTAAACGGAAAATCAATTGAATGACAATCACACAGGGACCGCGGAGCCTATTTTGGATTGGGGGGGCTAGGTAGCAGTGGCAAACTCTGAGGTCTGGGGGTGAAGCCCCCAGAAAAATTTTCACGACCACGCCCTCTCCTTTGGCTATAAATGCGACCAACGCCCTTTTCATGGCTATAAATGCTATAAGCAAAAGACATATCAAATCATTCAATCGCCAAGGAAAGCACCATAAATTGAAATGCTCAGTGTTGTAATTTTTATTTGATTGCGAAGGTTGTGGGCCAAGGCGAATCTTGTGGATTAAGGGAAGGACTTCAATTAAAAGCATTTCTTTAATCTTGAACGTTGCAAAGCTGAACCTTTCGTAATATCGTGTGATCATTATCTTGCAAAATAAAATGATGTGGAGGCATACTTTCAGAGAGAGACATTTTTGAAAATAACACACAAATAACACAAAAATTGATAACACAAAAATTGTTTCTATGAATAAGTTTGTATCGCCAATACATCTAACAATTTTACTCAAGTTTGCCAAAATGTCGTATCTCATGTTTCTTGAAAATGGTTGGAACGTTGATAGTGTTTGGAACGTTGATAGTGTTTGGAACGTTGATAGTGTTTGTACTATCGTTCCTTTTCTTTGAGCATTAAGAGCTGCCAAATTATTAGCTATTTGTTGGAATTTTATTAAGCGAAGCGAGGTTTGTAGACGTCTTCCTGAAGAAACTGATGGTTGAACTTGTTCCAGATGTAACATTCGGTATTCTAGAATAAGCTTGTTAAGAAGAATCAGCTTGTCTTTTGATGAATGCACGAGAAACAGTATTTTTGGGTCATACAGAGACACACCAAATATTGGTGCTAACACTTCGTGATTAAATAATTTATGAACCGTTGGCATTATTTGCTCATATAAACATAATTTTAAAAAACAAAAAGAACTATCTCTTGGAAATTATTGGGGGGATAAAGCCCCCCCCAGCCCCCCCGCCTCCGCGGTCCCTGCTAAAAGCTTGCATTTGCAAGAGCAAACATCTAAAACCATCCCATTCAAATCGAAGTTGTACACAACGTGAAGAATGGATAGCCAAAGAAACAATGCTATGTCTGAGCGTTTTCTTTGTTTAATTCATAATTATTGTACACCATTACACGTTCCTTTTAAAGGGATTATTTAAGGTTAAAAGCTTGCATTTGCAAGAGCAACCATCTAAAACCATCCCATTCAAATCGAACTTGCACACACCGCGAGCAATGGATAGCCAAAGAAACAATGCTATATCTCTGAGAGTTTTCTTTGCTCAATTCATAGACAAGCCTATTTACCATTGCAACTTCCCTTTAAAGTTTAGACATGACATCGTGAAAATTCTGCCATCATAAAATGGCCACCTTCGCACGATCAGCCCACCACCTGGCAACAACAAGAGTTGCAATGATTTGACACATGATACACGAAATATTGTTTATATTTTGACGAAAGTAAGTTTAGTCAATTTGTTAATGGGTCTGTAGAATTAGGAGGAGCTGTAATTTTTGTAACCGCCCTAAAGATTGATAAGCCATGATTTATTAAAGTCACGTTAGGTGCTAAGTCAAAAAACATATTCACTGTTTTAACACTAATACTGCAAAAACTAATAATCGATTGGAAAAACCCACCTACATTGCCTGACTGAGACTTACACTTGGACTTGTTCTATAATCTGCAATGCACTATTTTGATTTTAAATGAAAACATTCCCGAAAAAATAATTTCACAGTTTTTTAGAAAAAAAAACAGCAGACATTATGCTGGTTACCCAAGAACCTTTACGGGTTCCTGCAAAATAGAATTTTAGTCCACTTCATAAAGTCTTCTGTTTAGTATATCTTGCACTTGACATTTTGAGGAAAATCAAGTTGAATTACCAAGCCAAACAATAGCAAAATTGAATACATTTGCCATCAAGCCACTTATTAAACTTAAGATCACTAAAAATGGACAAATTATCGCAAAAGTCTACAATTCTGCAAAAAATTGCTGAGAAAAATGACTGTATTCACGGAGTGCAAGCGACGTATGATAGCACTTGAAAGTCATGCCCCACTAGCGGCCCCCTCCCCCCATTCAATGTTGGTAGCAAAGCATTAATCTGTAGCTCATAGTAACCAACATTGAACGGGGGGGGGGGGACGGGGTTGCAGTTTTTTCTCAACATATTATGTCCACGATTGTAGGCCGTTGACCGTCCAACATGGTTTGACACACCCTGTATTATGAGTTCTTGTGAATTCAATTTGGGGGTGAACTTTTCTCAAAGAATTTAACAGAATTGTGTCTCTTAATCAGAAGAAAATTCAAAAATGTTGGGTCACAGTAAATTTCTACAACATCTTGGCCAACATAAGTCTCTAAGCAGATAGAGCATTTCAGGGCTTACGTACCTGGATAAAAATCCGATATCCCTTGTCTAATTAGTGGTGAAACTTATCCTGGTAACTATGGATATATCTTGATATTATTGACCTAGCTAACTTATGAATAAACATAGAGAGCTATATTTGCTATATGCAAAGATAGACTTCGCAAAATTAAGGACTGAATACAAGTGCTCATAAACTTGTAGGAGCACCGAAAATTGGTAGATTCTTGCTCAGGTTGAACGCGATTTGAAAAACAATTTATCTCAAAATCTCTCAAAACAGGTCTACACATGGGTATTGGGAAACATGGAATTTGTTATGGGATTATATATCGTTGCAAAGAATCAGGACTGTCAGGCCTACATTTGTGTACTTTTCTGTCTCCATATTCTCCGTTGTACTGACCATTTTGCATTTCAGTCCGCTTCCAGTCGCTGCCTACTCCACATTTCAAACAGCCGTGTTTTTAAAGTCGTTGTATGTTGTTCTGTAAAGCTCCTTCAAATTTAAAAACTTTGAAAGTATCCTTAAACATTTTGAAACACCTTTGAAAGAGAAAAGTAGCTACTTTCAAAAATTTTAATCGATTTTCAATAGTGTTGCTCATCTCTGAGAAGCACTGTCAAAAGTTTTCCAAAACTTTCAAATTATGGTTTCTGTGCCCATCAACACTCAATTGCTTATTGCTCAAAATAGCAAAAATAAAACCAAAAAAAATATAAGAATACGTCAAAGCAAATGTCTTGCAATGTCCCGCGAATATCCTGGCAATCTTAGATTGCCTATAACCCCTCGACGCATAAATTATAGACGAATTCTATCTTTGCTCTTAAATAATAATTTCTTGCTCAAAATAGCAAAATAAAACCCAAAAATATAGTCCAAAATCAAAGGCTTCTAACATCCACTAGATATCGTAGCAACCTAAGATTTCTCCATGTATCGAAAGTATAAAGTATAGTCTTTCGAAAGTAAGTTTTAATGGGATCTGTCTAAGTTTTCTTCTTTCATGTAAAACGTTTCAACGAAGTTAATCACAATTCCTTGCTCAAAATAGCAAGAAAAGATCTTAAAACATAGTACAACGTTCAGGCAAACTGTCTTGCAGCATCCATTAGATCTCATAGTAGCCTAAGATTTCTCGATGCTTTCGAAAGTATAATTTAATGGGATCCGTCTAAGTTTTGTTCTTTCACGTAAAACGTTTCAACAATGTTAAATCATAATTTTTTGCTGAAAAGAGCAAGAAAAAACTTTAAAATATAGTACAACGTCATGGCAAAATGTCTTGGAGCATCCATTAGATCTCATAGCAACCTAAGATTTCTCGATGCTTTCGAAAGTATAAATTAATGGGATCCGTCTAAGTTTTGTTCTTTCACGTAAAACGTTTCAACAATGTTAAATCATAATTTCTTGCTGAAAAGAGGTAGAAATCTAACGTCCAGGCAAAATATCTTGGAGCATCCATTAGATCTCATAGCAACCTAAGATTTCTCGATGCTTTCGAAAGTAAAATTTAATGGGATCCGTCTAAGTTTTGTTCTTTCACGTAAAACGTTTCAACAATATCAAATCATAATTTTTTGCTGAAAAGAGCAAGAAAAAACCTTAAGATATAGTACAACGTCCAGGCAAAATATCTTGGAGCATCCATTAGATCTCATAGCAACCTAAGATTTCTCGATGCTTTCGAAAGTATAATTTAATGGGATCCGTCTAAGTTTTGTTCTTTCACGTAAAACGTTTCAACAATGTTAAATCATAATTTCTTGCTGAAAAGAGGTAGAAATTTAACGTTAAGGTAAAATATCTTGGAGCATCCATTAGATCTCATAGCAACCTAAGATTTCTCGATGCTTTCGAAAGTATAATTTAATGGGATCCGTCTAAGTTTTGTTCTTTCACGTAAAACGTTTCAACAATGTTAAATCATAATTTCTTGCTGAAAAGAGGTAGAAATTTAACGTTAAGGCAAAATATCTTGGAGCATCCATTAGATCTCATAGCAACCTAAGATTTCTCGATGCTTTCGAAAGTATAATTTAATGGGATCCGTCTAAGTTTTGTTCTTTCACGTAAAACGTTTCAACAATGTTAAATCATAATTTCTTGCTGAAAAGAGGTAGAAATTTAACGTTAAGGCAAAATATCTTGGAGCATCCATTAGATCTCATAGCAACCTAAGATTTCTCGATGCTTTCGAAAGTATAATTTAATGGGATCCGTCTAAGTTTTGTTCTTTCACGTAAAACGTTTCAACAATGTTAAATCATAATTTCTTGCTGAAAAGAGGTAGAAATTTAACGTTAAGGTAAAATATCTTGGAGCATCCATTAGATCTCATAGCAACCTAAGATTTCTCGATGCTTTCGAAAGTATAATTTAATGGGATCCGTCTAAGTTTTGTTCTTTCACGTAAAACGTTTCAACAATGTTAAATCATAATTTCTTGCTGAAAAGAGGTAGAAATTTAACGTTAAGGCAAAATATCTTGGAGCATCCATTAGATCTCATAGCAACCTAAGATTTCTCGATGCTTTCGAAAGTATAATTTAATGGGATCCGTCTAAGTTTTGTTCTTTCACGTAAAACGTTTCAACAATGTTAAATCATAATTTCTTGCTGAAAAGAGGTAGAAATTTAACGTTAAGGTAAAATATCTTGGAGCATCCATTAGATCTCATAGCAACCTAAGATTTCTCGATGCTTTCGAAAGTATAATTTAATGGGATCCGTCTAAGTTTTGTTCTTTCACGTAAAACGTTTCAACAATGTTAAATCATAATTTCTTGCTGAAAAGAGGTAGAAATTTAACGTTAAGGCAAAATATCTTGCAGCATACATTAGATCTCATAGCAACCTAAGATTTCTCGATGCTTTCGAAAGTATAATTTAATGGGATCCGTCTAAGTTTTGTTCTTTCACGTAAAACGTTTCAACAATGTTAAATCATAATTTCTTGCTGAAAAGAGGTAGAAATTTAACGTTAAGGTAAAATATCTTGGAGCATCCATTAGATCTCATAGCAACCTAAGATTTCTCGATGCTTTCGAAAGTATAATTTAATGGGATCCGTCTAAGTTTTGTTCTTTCACGTAAAACGTTTCAACAATATCAAATCATAATTTTTTGCTGAAAAGAGCAAGAAAAAACCTTAAAATATAGTACAACGTCCAGGCAAAATATCTTGGAGCATCCATTAGATCTCATAGCAACCTACGATTTCTCGATGCTTTCGAAAGTATAATTTAATGGGATCCGTCTAAGTTTTGTTCTTTCACGTAAAACGTTTCAACAATGTTAAATCATAATTTCTTGCTGAAAAGAGGTAGAAATTTAACGTTAAGGTAAAATATCTTGGAGCATCCATTAGATCTCATAGAAGCCTAAGATTTCTCGATGCTTTCGAAAGTATAATTTAATGGGATCCGTCTAAGTTTTGTTCTTTCACGTAAAACGTTTCAACAATGTTAAATCATAATTTCTTGCTGAAAAGAGGTAGAAATTTAACGTTAAGGCAAAATATCTTGCAGCATCCATTAGATCTCATAGCAACCTAAGATTTCTCGATGCTTTCGAAAGTATAATTTAATGGGATCCGTCTAAGCTTTGTTCTTTCACGTAAAACGTTTCAACAATGTTAAATCATAATTTCTTGCTGAAAAGAGGTAGAAAAACTCTCAAAGTATAGTTTAACGTTAAGGTAAAATATCTTGGAGCATCCATTAGATCTCATAGAAGCCTAAGATTTCTCGATGCTTTCGAAAGTATAATTTAATGGGATCCGTCTAAGTTTTGTTCTTTCACGTAAAACGTTTCAACAATATCAAATCATAATTTTTTGCTGAAAAGAGCAAGAAAAAACCTTAAAATATAGTACAACGTCCAGGCAAAATATCTTGGAGCATCCATTAGATCTCATAGCAACCTAAGATTTCTCGATGCTTTCGAAAGTATAATTTAATGGGATCCGTCTAAGTTTTGTTCTTTCACGTAAAACGTTTCAACAATGTTAAATCATAATTTCTTGCTGAAAAGAGGTAGAAATTTAACGTTAAGGCAAAATATCTTGCAGCATACATTAGATCTCATAGCAACCTAAGATTTCTCGATGCTTTCGAAAGTATAATTTAATGGGATCCGTCTAAGTTTTGTTCTTTCACGTAAAACGTTTCAACAATGTTAAATCATAATTTCTTGCTGAAAAGAGGTAGAAATTTAACGTTAAGGTAAAATATCTTGGAGCATCCATTAGATCTCATAGCAACCTAAGATTTCTCGATGCTTTCGAAAGTATAATTTAATGGGATCCGTCTAAGTTTTGTTCTTTCACGTAAAACGTTTCAACAATGTTAAATCATAATTTCTTGCTGAAAAGAGGTAGAAATTTAACGTTAAGGTAAAATATCTTGGAGCATCCATTAGATCTCATAGCAACCTAAGATTTCTCGATGCTTTCGAAAGTATAATTTAATGGGATCCGTCTAAGTTTTGTTCTTTCACGTAAAACGTTTCAACAATGTTAAATCATAATTTCTTGCTGAAAAGAGGTAGAAATTTAACGTTAAGGTAAAATATCTTGGAGCATCCATTAGATCTCATAGCAACCTAAGATTTCTCGATGCTTTCGAAAGTATAATTTAATGGGATCCGTCTAAGTTTTGTTCTTTCACGTAAAACGTTTCAACAATGTTAAATCATAATTTCTTGCTGAAAAGAGGTAGAAATTTAACGTTAAGGCAAAATATCTTGGAGCATCCATTAGATCTCATAGCAACCTAAGATTTCTCGATGCTTTCGAAAGTATAATTTAATGGGATCCGTCTAAGTTTTGTTCTTTCACGTAAAACGTTTCAACAATGTTAAATCATAATTTCTTGCTGAAAAGAGGTAGAAATTTAACGTTAAGGTAAAATATCTTGGAGCATCCATTAGATCTCATAGCAACCTAAGATTTCTCGATGCTTTCGAAAGTATAATTTAATGGGATCCGTCTAAGTTTTGTTCTTTCACGTAAAACGTTTCAACAATGTTAAATCATAATTTCTTGCTGAAAAGAGGTAGAAATTTAACGTTAAGGTAAAATATCTTGGAGCATCCATTAGATCTCATAGAAGCCTAAGATTTCTCGATGCTTTCGAAAGTATAATTTAATGGGATCCGTCTAAGTTTTGTTCTTTCACGTAAAACGTTTCAACAATGTTAAATCATAATTTCTTGCTGAAAAGAGGTAGAAATTTAACGTTAAGGTAAAATATCTTGGAGCATCCATTAGATCTCATAGAAGCCTAAGATTTCTCGATGCTTTCGAAAGTATAATTTAATGGGATCCGTCTAAGTTTTGTTCTTTCACGTAAAACGTTTCAACAATGTTAAATCATAATTTCTTGCTGAAAAGAGGTAGAAATTTAACGTTAAGGTAAAATATCTTGGAGCATCCATTAGATCTCATAGAAGCCTAAGATTTCTCGATGCTTTCGAAAGTATAATTTAATGGGATCCGTCTAAGTTTTGTTCTTTCACGTAAAACGTTTCAACAATGTTAAATCATAATTTCTTGCTGAAAAGAGGTAGAAATTTAACGTTAAGGCAAAATATCTTGGAGCATCCATTAGATCTCATAGAAGCCTAAGATTTCTCGATGCTTTCGAAAGTATAATTTAATGGGATCCGTCTAAGTTTTGTTCTTTCACGTAAAACGTTTCAACAATGTTAAATCATAATTTCTTGCTGAAAAGAGGTAGAAATTTAACGTTAAGGCAAAATATCTTGGAGCATCCATTAGATCTCATAGAAGCCTAAGATTTCTCGATGCTTTCGAAAGTATAATTTAATGGGATCCGTCTAAGTTTTGTTCTTTCACGTAAAACGTTTCAACAATGTTAAATCATAATTTCTTGCTGAAAAGAGGTAGAAATTTAACGTTAAGGCAAAATATCTTGGAGCATCCATTAGATCTCATAGCAACCTAAGATTTCTCGATGCTTTCGAAAGTATAATTTAATGGGATCCGTCTAAGTTTTGTTCTTTCACGTAAAACGTTTCAACAATGTTAAATCATAATTTCTTGCTGAAAAGAGGTAGAAATTTAACGTTAAGGTAAAATATCTTGGAGCATCCATTAGATCTCATAGAAGCCTAAGATTTCTCGATGCTTTCGAAAGTATAATTTAATGGGATCCGTCTAAGTTTTGTTCTTTCACGTAAAACGTTTCAACAATGTTAAATCATAATTTCTTGCTGAAAAGAGGTAGAAATTTAACGTTAAGGCAAAATATCTTGGAGCATCCATTAGATCTCATAGAAGCCTAAGATTTCTCGATGCTTTCGAAAGTATAATTTAATGGGATCCGTCTAAGTTTTGTTCTTTCACGTAAAACGTTTCAACAATGTTAAATCATAATTTCTTGCTGAAAAGAGGTAGAAATTTAACGTTAAGGTAAAATATCTTGGAGCATCCATTAGATCTCATAGCAACCTAAGATTTCTCGATGCTTTCGAAAGTATAATTTAATGGGATCCGTCTAAGTTTTGTTCTTTCACGTAAAACGTTTCAACAATGTTAAATCATAATTTCTTGCTGAAAAGAGGTAGAAATTTAACGTTAAGGCAAAATATCTTGGAGCATCCATTAGATCTCATAGCAACCTAAGATTTCTCGATGCTTTCGAAAGTATAATTTAATGGGATCCGTCTAAGTTTTGTTCTTTCACGTAAAACGTTTCAACAATGTTAAATCATAATTTCTTGCTGAAAAGAGGTAGAAATTTAACGTTAAGGTAAAATATCTTGGAGCATCCATTAGATCTCATAGCAACCTAAGATTTCTCGATGCTTTCGAAAGTATAATTTAATGGGATCCGTCTAAGTTTTGTTCTTTCACGTAAAACGTTTCAACAATGTTAAATCATAATTTCTTGCTGAAAAGAGGTAGAAATTTAACGTTAAGGTAAAATATCTTGGAGCATCCATTAGATCTCATAGAAGCCTAAGATTTCTCGATGCTTTCGAAAGTATAATTTAATGGGATCCGTCTAAGTTTTGTTCTTTCACGTAAAACGTTTCAACAATGTTAAATCATAATTTCTTGCTGAAAAGAGGTAGAAATTTAACGTTAAGGTAAAATATTTTGGAGCATCCATTAGATCTCATAGAAGCCTAAGATTTCTCGATGCTTTCGAAAGTATAATTTAATGGGATCCGTCTAAGTTTTGTTCTTTCACGTAAAACGTTTCAACAATGTTAAATCATAATTTCTTGCTGAAAAGAGGTAGAAATTTAACGTTAAGGCAAAATATCTTGGAGCATCCATTAGATCTCATAGAAGCCTAAGATTTCTCGATGCTTTCGAAAGTATAATTTAATGGGATCCGTCTAAGTTTTGTTCTTTCACGTAAAACGTTTCAACAATGTTAAATCATAATTTCTTGCTGAAAAGAGGTAGAAATTTAACGTTAAGGTAAAATATCTTGGAGCATCCATTAGATCTCATAGCAACCTAAGATTTCTCGATGCTTTCGAAAGTATAATTTAATGGGATCCGTCTAAGTTTTGTTCTTTCACGTAAAACGTTTCAACAATGTTAAATCATAATTTCTTGCTGAAAAGAGGTAGAAATTTAACGTTAAGGCAAAATATCTTGGAGCATCCATTAGATCTCATAGAAGCCTAAGATTTCTCGATGCTTTCGAAAGTATAATTTAATGGGATCCGTCTAAGTTTTGTTCTTTCACGTAAAACGTTTCAACAATGTTAAATCATAATTTCTTGCTGAAAAGAGGTAGAAATTTAACGTTAAGGCAAAATATCTTGGAGCATCCATTAGATCTCATAGCAACCTAAGATTTCTCGATGCTTTCGAAAGTATAATTTAATGGGATCCGTCTAAGTTTTGTTCTTTCACGTAAAACGTTTCAACAATGTTAAATCATAATTTCTTGCTGAAAAGAGGTAGAAATTTAACGTTAAGGTAAAATATCTTGGAGCATCCATTAGATCTCATAGCAACCTAAGATTTCTCGATGCTTTCGAAAGTATAATTTAATGGGATCCGTCTAAGTTTTGTTCTTTCACGTAAAACGTTTCAACAATGTTAAATCATAATTTCTTGCTGAAAAGAGGTAGAAATTTAACGTTAAGGTAAAATATCTTGGAGCATCCATTAGATCTCATAGCAACCTAAGATTTCTCGATGCTTTCGAAAGTATAATTTAATGGGATCCGTCTAAGTTTTGTTCTTTCACGTAAAACGTTTCAACAATGTTAAATCATAATTTCTTGCTGAAAAGAGGTAGAAATTTAACGTTAAGGTAAAATATCTTGGAGCATCCATTAGATCTCATAGCAACCTAAGATTTCTCGATGCTTTCGAAAGTATAATTTAATGGGATCCGTCTAAGTTTTGTTCTTTCACGTAAAACGTTTCAACAATGTTAAATCATAATTTCTTGCTGAAAAGAGGTAGAAATTTAACGTTAAGGTAAAATATCTTGGAGCATCCATTAGATCTCATAGAAGCCTAAGATTTCTCGATGCTTTCGAAAGTATAATTTAATGGGATCCGTCTAAGTTTTGTTCTTTCACGTAAAACGTTTCAACAATATCAAATCATAATTTTTTGCTGAAAAGAGCAAGAAAAAACCTTAAAATATAGTTTAACGTAAAGGCAAAATGTCTTGTAGCATCCATTAGATCTCATAGCAACACAAAATTTCTCGATGCTTTCGACGGTAAGTTTTAATGGGATCCATCTAAGTTTAATCTTTCAAGTAAAACGTCTCACCAATGTTAATCATAATTTCTTGTTGAAAATAGCAAGAAAAGATCTTAAAAAATAGTACAACGTTCAGGCAAAATGTCTTGCACCCTACGATTTCTCGATACTTTCGAAAGTATAATTCAATGGGATCTGTCTAAGTTTACTCTTTCAAGTAAAACGTTTCATCAATCTTAAATCATAGTTTTTTGCTCAAAATAGAAAGAAAAAAACCTTAAAATGTAGTACAACGTTAAGGCAAAATGTCTTGCAGCATCCATTAGATCTCATATCAACACGAAATTTATCGATGCTTTCGAAAATAAGTTTTAATGGGATCTGTCTAAGTTTTGTTCTTTCACGTAAAACGTTTCAACAATATCAAATCATAATTTTTTGCTGAAAAGAGCAAGAAAAAACCTTGAAATATAGTACAACGTCCAGGCAAAATATCTTGGAGCATCCATTAGATCTCATAGCAACCTAAGATTTCTCGATGCTTTCGAAAGTATAATTTAATGGGATCCGTCTAAGTTTTGTTCTTTCACGTAAAACGTTTCAACAATGTTAAATCATAATTTCTTGCTGAAAAGAGGTAGAAATTTAACGTTAAGGTAAAATATCTTGGAGCATCCATTAGATCTCATAGCAACCTAAGATTTCTCGATGCTTTCGAAAGTATAATTTAATGGGATCCGTCTAAGTTTTGTTCTTTCACGTAAAACGTTTCAACAATGTTAAATCATAATTTCTTGCTGAAAAGAGGTAGAAATTTAACGTTAAGGTAAAATATCTTGGAGCATCCATTAGATCTCATAGCAACCTAAGATTTCTCGATGCTTTCGAAAGTATAATTTAATGGGATCCGTCTAAGTTTTGTTCTTTCACGTAAAACGTTTCAACAATGTTAAATCATAATTTCTTGCTGAAAAGAGGTAGAAATTTAACGTTAAGGTAAAATATCTTGGAGCATCCATTAGATCTCATAGCAACCTAAGATTTCTCGATGCTTTCGAAAGTATAATTTAATGGGATCCGTCTAAGTTTTGTTCTTTCACGTAAAACGTTTCAACAATGTTAAATCATAATTTCTTGCTGAAAAGAGCAAGAAAAGATCTTAAAAAATAGTACAACGTTCAGGCAAAATGTCTTGCACCCTACGATTTCTCGATACTTTCGAAAGTATAATTCAATGGGATCTGTCTAAGTTTACTCTTTCAAGTAAAACGTTTCATCAATCTTAAATCATAGTTTTTTGCTCAAAATAGAAAGAAAAAAACCTTAAAATGTAGTACAACGTTAAGGCAAAATGTCTTGCAGCATCCATTAGATCTCATATCAACACGAAATTTATCGATGCTTTCGAAAATAAGTTTTAATGGGATCTGTCTAAGTTTTGTTCTTTCACGTAAAACGTTTCATCAACAAAGTTCAATTATGATTTGTGGCTCAAAATAGAAAGAAAAACCCCAAAAATATAGGAATACGTCAAAGCTAAATGTCTCGTAGTATCCACCAAATATCATAGCAACCTTCGATTTCCTACGACACTTCGACACAAAGAATATGGGTGAATAGACCTTTCAGATGTTCTACAAAAATCTGATAGAGCATGGGTACTTAGACACCTGCTGGTGTGCTTCTATGGAAGAGTGCTGCAACTAATATGTACCTGCGGAGGAATAATTTCTATAGCTCTGTGGAGGCAATAACGATTACGCTAGCTCCTCCGTAGTAGTAAATAATGTTTTCCTCCGCAATAAAACAAAGCTGTTGGAATCAAGCACAACAGCGGCGTCTAACCACCAATGGACGGAGCGATCTTTTTATACATTTTTATTGATACGAAATGGTTCGATTGATTGGCGTCAAAGCTTCTATCAATGTTGTTCTCAATTGAAAATTCTATGAAAATGTAACAAAATATCGTTCGATTCAGAATCTTTTTAGAATAGCTAAAATTCTATGGTTTGCTCTTTCAAATATAACATTCATCAACGATAAATTATGAGTTTACTTCTTTGGTTCAGAAGCTGAACAGTAAATGCTGTAATTGCACCCAAGAAATAAGAGAACTGAATCGCCTCTCAATCGGCTTTTGGATGAAACAAATTAAATGCCCGCGGTAGATGTGAAGATATATCCTTTTTCTTTCGATATATGCTCATGTTTACTCTCAACAAAATTTCTGGAATGCAGAACAAGCGAGCTAGCTACATCGGTTTCAGAGAATCATTTGCGGCTTTGCTTGTTTTGAATTGCTAGTTAAGAGAATCGCGGTGTCAATCAAAAGCAACTCATGCTATTGTCTTACAAAATCTGTCCTTGTTGTTCAAAATAGCAAGAACAGGCTAAAAAAACGTACTATGTCAAAACGAAAATCTTGCAATATCTACAGATATCGTAGCAACAAATGGGAATTTGACGTTTTGCTAATATTTCAGCGAAGTTTTGCCAACGGTAAATAGACTAGATCATTTCATAACAAAAATTGCAAGATAGATCCAAAAAAGCTAGTATTGAAGTGGAAGCAAAATTTTGCATCATCCACTAAGTATCCTAGTGACATAAGATTTCCCAACACTTTTAAGGGCCTTGAAGCACATCATTTATAAAGTATACGTATATGTTTTGTAGACTAAATGCAACGTTCCAGTTACAATAACAACAGCATTTTTATGATTGAATTGAATTGTTATTGCTCGAACCGACATTTTATGCTCCTGCGCAGCAACGCATTTCCGCTGCAGTGATTGCACTGCAAAAATGGAATGGAATGAAAAAATTGGGACGAGTGGATTGAGTCTATAAGTTTTGGTCTTTCAGTGAAATTTTACCCACGCTTCAATTACAATTTCTTCCTCAAAATGTCAAGATAAAATCAGCAATCTTTACATTATCAATGTTCTAAATTGATCAAGCTTTAGATATGTTAATTTCGTGACATAAAACAATTATTCTCATGCATTAATATTGCATAAGAGTTGCGCAGGTGCAGATTTATGAATGAAATCATGGAAAATTCTCACGTGAGATCAACACATTTTATGAATGAAATTGCAAATCTGGATCAGTCTTGTAATCATTCATAAAACTCACGACATTGCTCTTAGCATGAAACTTGGAGGAATTAAAGCAAGATCAATGCATTCCTTAGATAGATCATCCTTGTGATGCCTGCTGCAAAAGCAATTTACGTCCAATTTTCTCCTTCTGCAGTTTTTGCTTTCTCTGTTGATCCTATCATGCTAACAATGGGCATTACAGTGTGCCCACAGTCCCAAGAGGAAAGGAAACTTCTTGAAACAAAATAGTTGATTTGTACCCCCAAATGTAATTCATCTAAGCGTTGATAACAAATTTATCTGGTTAATAAGTCAAGAGGATAAGTACTGCCTTAACTTGGTAGCAACTTTTTTGCTGAAATGCTTCAAAATGAAATCGGAATTTCAAATCTAAATATCTTCTGTCTCACGACTGACATACCATATTTAGAGTTTTATCATCATATCTTTAGTAAATTTTGTTTCAATTAGCTATTTGAGATTTACATATGCAGATTCTTGTTCTTGTATTCTTGTTTTATACTGTATTGGCTTGTAATTTTTTTTATACATTTCTACCTAGCATCCGAAGGTAGTTTTAGGACGCCGAGAAGCTGAGCTTATCGAAGCAGCGTCCTGGTCCTTCCTCTCAATGTGACCACACCTCGTGACTCCTTTAGCCTGGAATTGCAGAGGGTTGGCAACTCTCCTCACACTTTGTAGCAGGTTCGGCAGGGCGAGGACTCGAACCACCAACCTACAGATTGGTAGTCGGGCGTGCTACCACTGAGCCATCCCCCCCGCTCGTAATTAGGTTAGAGGCCCTGTTGGCTTAGATGCCTTATCATCAAGAAAAGAGAATTGCCAACTTGCGTATTTACAATAAAAGGAAGTTTAAAGTGACTATCGTCACTTGCCTTATTCTCCACCTTTTAAAGAATATTCGATTTGTTACTTTGCTTATGCAATAGAGATAAATCCTACAGCACTGAAGCGCGAAAATTAAGTATCCACGTTGGATAGGCCATTATTTACAAGTAATGCGCCCGGTCGACTACGCAGACAACAAATATTTTCCATTGACAAAAGACAAATTTTCTATTTTCTGATTAATTCAACCTGTTTCTCCAAGCTTTATTGATAATTTTAAACAAGTACTGATCTCATAAAGATCTAGAAGCAAAATTGCCACCGACATTTAAAATCGAAGACACTTTATCGAGGAATTGAAGTGAGTAACTCGACAGACAATGATATGAAATTCTAGTGTCTTTCCAACCTTTTTTTTCTCAACAAAACAATCCATAACTTTAGACCTGCATACTTTGATGTATCAAGTTTTCTCATCAAAAATTCAAGATTTCACATCTCAGCAAAGTTTGACCACTGTTCTAGCTAACTTTTTCAAATTTCAGTGCTACTCAGCAATACGTTTTCTATTATTTTCAAATGATAGCTCTCAATTAATTATTCTATCCGTGAAGGAATTTTCAATTCTTTTTCTTTCTAATTTGATCCGTGATCTTTGATGTATTATTTCTTCTTCAGAAGTATCAGAAAGTTATATATATATATCATCATGATGCACTACCTAAGTTTACAGGCATGGCAAGCTAACTAAACTAAACATGAAACATAACCTAATATAATGAAACTAACATAAAATACAATAACAATATAGTGAAATAAGATAAGAAAGAACTGAACTAAAATGAATCAAAAAGAACTGCGGTGAAAATGTAGCACAAAACTTGTACTAGATATAGGCACGTATACTAGGCTCATTGTGAATGTTCTTTTATGATGACTCCAAAAGGTTTTGTTCACGAAGGTTCTTTGCTTTGCATAGGAACGTAATTATAGGAAGGATAATTTGCATAGGAAGTTATCCTGAGCGGGAAGCATTTTAAATCCAATTTCAGTGTTTCCCAGCAATATTTTTCTACTCTTCTGAAGCAAATAATTCTATGCGTAAGGCAATTTTCAATTTTCTTTCATTCTAATTTGATCCTTTTCTTGTGTCATCTATCTATGTATCGTTGTATCAGTCTGTCTTCTTTAGGAGTATCAGAAAGTCATTCAGAGCGGGAAGTATTTCAAAGCAGGAATCATGAGCCATACGTTTTCGACAGATTTCCATCAGATATCCATCCCATGCCCTTTAAAGCAGGATGGCGTCTTACTGTATAAGATTTAATGCAAAATCGATTGCTTATTTCCTTTAATCTATTGTGCACTAGTAATACTGACGTATCAATTGTCAATAAGGAAAGAATTTACAGACGTTTAAGTGGAAAGAATACTTAGGTTCTTTGCAACGGCAGTTCAAGATAAATGCCGTGGATCTGATCTGAACTTTTCGTATATTCGTATACCAATGTCATAGAATTTTCAAAATTACCAAGTGAGTGACATCCAATGAAACTGAAACATTGCGTAATTATAGTAGTAATTGAATAATTTTCAAAATAACTGATGCAACTAAAGAGAAAGCATATAATGGAAAAATTAAACTACCGGGCGAGGAAACAAAACAATCTCCGGTCACTGCTCTCTGGCTATCAAATGACAATATTGGCAAGAATATTATTTAGGGGTGGACATATTCAAATCGATTTCAAAATTTACCCGACTGAAATCAGCCACTCCGTTTTGAAATAATAAGGGATTTTCTCGAGAAAGCCGATTCAAGAAACCTTCGAAAAGGCTGCAAATCATGACCACATTTTCGTAATATTTCTGCCTTACAGTAATTACTTCAACACGTTTTAAGGATGACACGTTCATCCTCTCAAAGGGGTAACACGTGCTAAAGCATATAAAAGCCATCGCTGCCAGGCAGAAAAATTGGTCGTGATTTTAAGCATAGGGCTCAAATCATTTAAATCTTTAAAAAGATGGGTGTACAATTCTATGACATTTTTATCTTAATTGAATGGCTTGATAGAAACTTATGGTACTTTGCTGTAAATCTGCCGTGGAAATTTTTGATATCTTGCTTTTTTTCAGAATGGCGGCAATTTAATTAATTTTGAAAAAATTCATAGAAAATTTTGAAAAAATTTAAATCATTGTAAATCCTAAAACCAATAGAGGAAAAATGATACAACCTCCAAGAAAGCGATAGTTCATGAAGATCTACAATATGGGAGCAAGCAGCAATCTTTACCTTTTCTGGTTTAGGATGTGAAAATTTGATGACGTCTTAGCCTCAAATTTAATAAATGCCGCCGTTTTGAAACTAATTAAGATATCAATAAATTTCCATGGCAGATTCACAGCTAAAACCCAAAGTTCCTTCCAAGCTATTAATTCAAAGAAAACTGTATAGAATTTTACACCGACCTTTATAAAAGATTTGAGCCACATGTCGTGATTTTAGGACTGTTTTGAAAGTTCCTTGGAGGGGCTTTCTTGAGAAAATCTCTTGTACTTTCAGAATTTTACTTAGGGAAATTTTCAAATCTACTTGAACATGTCCACTATTGAATAATATCTTGCCAATATTATACCAGGTGCGCCAAAATAAACTATGCACGTTTGGCAGGCCACAATAAATCGCACACTGGACCGATTTTGAAGATTCATGACTTAATCTTTAGCAAAAAGCCTGAATTAGATTCTAGGATTTTTTGCAAATTTGTGTGTGTTCAGTTTTAAGAGCTACAAGCGAATTTCTTAAAATTTTCGTTTTTGAAAACACTGAAAATGAAACTGAAGAATTTTTCGTGGTGATTTGGGATTTAGAAATTGATTAATTAATCGATGAAATTAATCGATACGATTAATCGAATCCAAGTAATAGATTCTCCGCTCTAACACTTACAAATATCATTGATGTGATATTCAGTAAACAGTATATTTCATAACATCATGCATGTATTTCTCACCCAGTATATTAAATATGTAACAACTTACCATTGAGCAATCTATTACTTGGCCCTTTCCTGAAGTTGATCTTTCCAGCAACGCCATTAATATACCAATGACACATGTGAGAGATCCTCCCGCAAAATCAGCAAGGAGATTAAGAGGAGCAAGTGGCTTCTCTCCTTTTCTTCCAATCAATGACAGAACTCCAGAGATTGCAAGGTAATTGATATCATGCCCTGCCTTCCCAGACAAAGGACCATCCTGACCAAATCCTAAGAAAGAAAGAAATTCAATTTGAAATATCATGATACCACATTACACTACCACTGCTAGCACACCAACCTAATCTACACATCTTGTTCAAACACAGATCTTTCAACAGGAGTTCCAACTGAAAGGTAACTGATTATAAAAATAGTTTTCTTGCAAGAACAATAAAGAATTCTTTCAATTAAACTCAAAGAGAAGTTGAAAAAATTGATAACTGCTACAATAATTAAAGTAGGTATTTTAGATGCTTTTGTAACCAGGGTTTTTAAGATTTTTCTTTGAATTTCTTTTGGGTCAGTGACCCCCTTGCAATAATGTCACTATTGGCCTTAACAGTATAGATGTAGAGAATAGATCTTCTTTTTGTGACTGTTGGCTATATTGTAAACCATATAAGTTCCTGGGTGCTCAATATTTTTCTGTGCACCCTCTGCAAACTATCCACAGTCTCCTGGTTGGAAAACTTGCATTCACTCACAACTATAAATCTGTAATCAGAGCTTGCTGCTTGCAGCTAGAAAAAAGATCCTTGCATCACAGAAGAAGAATAGGTCTTTCATTACTTTTGTGACTCTCAAAGCTTTTTCAACTCTACTCCCAGCTCACGATTTTCAGCCTATTTCACTTGCTACTACGCATAGACAAACTCATGCATGTTTTCCAAAGCTAGTTGTCCAGCACCAAGAATTTCTGGCGTCTAAAATTAATTCAAAATCTTAGAAACAGGGTTATCGAACCAGAAGCCGGTACATTTTATCGTTACTTTTTACCATTTAATCAAAAGTTGAACAATTTTTTGGGACACCCTGTATAAAAAGTTGCTGCAGTTGTGCCACTGTTATTTTACAAGAATATTGTGGCTATGACTGAAGCTTGAAAATTGGCAGAGAAATTGGCTGTGCATGACAATCTCGTCAAACTAGAACTTTGATAAAAAAAGCACATTTTTAAGCTACTAGCTTGATTCCTGCTAGTATGCTGAAAGCTTTCAAAACAACAAATTTCACAGTCCATTTCCTTGTATTGCAGATGATGTTGTGGCTGATTTCAGGCCATATTTCAAAGTGCATTTTGCTGCTCTTGTACATATATATACATGTACCTATCAGCCTATTGTTTTAATTGGTGGATCTGTTGTTTCCCTTATCCTGAGATGTTGTACCATTATTATCATGCACGAGCAAAAATTTTGCATACAAAATGTCTTCAATGCAAGCCAGACAGAGCCAGCATCATAGGAAGTAGATAATTTTTGCCAAGATCTAGGGCATGCAAAAGAGATCCTCTTCTGGTTTCATCTGTTTTGAATACCCCATTGTTTTTCTTGCGTGTACAAGTGCAACTTTCCATACATACATACAGGAATGCAAGCAAAGTTGGTTTCTAGTGGTGTAGGTACAGATATAAATTTGATTGGATCCAATTTGGATTATTACCTGTTAATCTTGCATAAATCAACTTCTCATTTTCCTTCAATAGTGTTTCAGGTCCTATCCCTAACTTTTCCATCACACCAGGACGAAATGGTTCAATCAACACATCAGAACTTCTGGATAATTTCTTGACAATTTCGACCCCTTTTGCAGTCTTCAGGTTGATTTGAATTGATTGCTTCCCCCTTGCCAGCCTGTCAGGAGCTAAAGTATCGCCAAATTTATCAATCCGAAGAACTGAAGCTCCAAAATCAGCTAAGATCATGCCAGCCATTGGCACAGGCGCCAATCCTGCAAGCTCGAGAACTTTGATCTTTCTCAAAGGAGCGGCCATCTTGGATGCGTCTTCAAAAGAAAATATCACACAGGGCTAAGAGGCTGTTGTATTCTCTCCTCCACAACGACTTACTCCTACGTTTTGGCGGGAAAATGTGTCGAGTCAGCATTTACAAATCCTGTGTGTGGAGTGTGGAGTAGTCATAGATATTATCTATGGTTGAGTATAGATGGTACATTCCGCTAAAATCGACTTGAACTCGAAAAAGAGTTTAAGCTTTGAAGCTTTCCAAGTCAAGGAGTTAGATTTTACGAATTAAGCTTTTTACAGTTATTCTGTTTTAGTGATTTTTATTAATTTTCAGAAAAGAATTTTTTCATTTCATTTTATATAAAGCGCAATACAATACTACATTGTATACGGCCTAAACAGAACATAATTAAATAAAAAATAAAAAAATACAATTATAACAAACTACGATAGAATATTACAGCGAGAAAACAGTAACGGAATATCGTGTAATAAAAAAGTATAATAAAACGAATTATTTTCGTGGGTTATGGCAACATACTCGGTTTTGGTGTGTTTTTACGGGTGGACATTTTATGGCTTCATGTTTAGAGTTTTTGTTCTGAGTTCTGCTGCTTGTTGCAAGAATTGTGCGAGGTTTTTCTGCTTGCTGATATCTTGGGATGACAATATATCAATGAATGTGTGCTCTACTTGTGTCACTGTTAGCATCCTGTTTAAATTAGGTCCGAGGAAAGTATGTCTTAGGTCGCGATATATTTCGCATTCAATCAGGAAATGAATTTCGTTTTCCACGTTGCCAGACTTACACATGTCGCATGTTCGTTTTGATACTTCTAGTTTTTGGTGTCTGCCAGTTTCGATTCTGAGTTGGTGGTCACTGCATCGGAATTTGGCAATAAGCTTCCTGAAGTTGAATTGGGGGAGGTTTAGATAAGTCTCCGCTCTGAGCTCCTTCTTGAAAAGTTTATAAGTTCGTAGTTTAGAGTTACTTTTGCTGTTAATTGACGATTGGTTTACTTTCTTATACCATTGACTCTTGAAAATTTCGTTCAGTTTTTTGAGAGTCTTTTTGAATAATACATTACTGGATATTTGATTTGCATTAGTGTAAATGTGTTCCATATCAATTAGTTTCAGGATAAACTTAACAGGATAAACTTGAATTTATGCAAAGGTTTGAAAGAAAACTAGCTTTTAAATAATGGCAGGTACTATTTTCAAGAAAGCAGTAGTTCATTAAGGTCTTCAAGTTGGTGGAAGGCTGGTTGGTGGTAAGCAATCATTTTCACTGCCTCAAAACATGCTCAAAACTAGGAAAACTAAAATGGGCCATCATTTTTAAATTAATCCAAATCGAAACAACAGAGATACAGTAAAATACCCAAAGTTTCTCTCACAACCATTTGCAAGAATGTGTTTATTAATTGTTTGTCTATTTCGTTTGTAAATGAATCTTTATTCTTAGATGTTTTTATTTCCATTCTTTAATGAAAATTTAACCTGGAACCAGAAAAACTGAAAGAGGATGGTGACCGGTGAAATGTACCCCAGTAACACAGGTGCAGTACCAGGTACCGAAATGACCGGTAGCCAGTACCATTAGGGTCAGTACCAGGGACCATCGGAGCAGGAAATAAGCAGTACCACTTCGAATAGAAAATAACGGAAAAATACTGGGAAAAGTCGGAATGAAAAAATTGATAATTTCCGGGTTCCAAGTCCTCGAAAAATGTCCTCGGTACCACCATTATTCCTACCAGTACCCAGTACTAAAGGTATCAGTACCAGCTACCGTAGGGGCCAGTGTCTAGTACCATCAATCCCCCCTGTCATCATCCTCTGAAAAGAAGGCCTTGATTGAATAAAAATTCAAATATTCACATGGCTGATTAATACTTTGATCTATGCATCAATTACATGCAACATTGCATTACAGGATACCCATCATGGAGCAAAAACATTTCGGATCTAAATTAAATCATCATCTACGAGCAACGCAGGCAGCATGGGAACATACGAATCTAAATTGGACAAATTTTGGCTAACACTATCAAAGGTTGGTACAAGCTATACTGGGGGTTCTCTCCTATGGCCGCCATTAGATGGCGTTATCTACGGTAGTTTATCCGCGTATAGGGCACTTATTCAAATCTATATTTTGGGATCACGTACTGAAATGTATTTAATGTGACGAAAAACGTCAAAGATCTCAAAATGCCAAAACATTTGAAGTTTGGTGTAAACACCCGCGTCCAAGAACCAGTGCATTGAGAACCAACATGGTGTAATGGTAAAATTATACCCCTGTGTTATAAGAACCAATCTCTTGTACAAGAACCCAGACAGATTTCCAAGATTGTAGGTTCTTTTACACGGGTGTTCACTGTAACTTACACTTCCTTACGCTCGTTATACGCAAAGAGACGAAAGACAAATATTCGAGGAAGCGCTTAATGTAGGACAGACGGCATTGAAATGCGACAATATTTCATGTGCGTGTTAGCTGCTCGTCCTGTTTACTTTGCTTTTCAAGGAACAAGTCAGCCTCTAACGGCTTTTACCTGCTTCTAATTGTGAGGTTTTCGATAACTTATAACGGCATTCCTTCAAATTTTAGTAAGTTTCAAGGATATTTCATACCGAATAAATGTTTATCTAAAATGCAAAGCATCAAACAAATTCTTTCCTTCTGAGTAACTATCCCTTTCCCACATACAGTAAAAACCTACACAAAAGAACCTGTGATTTTCTGTAACAGGCTGGACTGCTACACGTCTCTCTCGCTGAAAGAACGGGAGACGAAAACAAGGAGTAGGCTGAAATGGCTGCTGTACACTGTGCATAGAGGGTGCTTGATTAGCCAAGAATCCGCCAGGAGGTTCTTAATCCGCTGTTCTTCACTGCGGGTTTTTACTGCATAATGTGATTAAAAATCTCAACCTACCGGGTGCGCCAAAATAAACTATGCACGTTTGGCAGGCCACTATAAATCGTACACTGGACTGATTTTGAAGATTTATGGCTTACTCGTTAGCAGAAAGCCTGAATTAAGTCCTAGGACTTATTGCAAATTTTTCCGTTTTCAGTTTTTAGAGCTAGAAGCGAGTTTCTTAAATGTTCGTTTTCGAAAATATTGAAAACGATAAAAAAACGTCGATCAAATTTTAAAAGATCCAACATGAATAAACAAAGAGAACATGTTTTCAGGGGGATTTGGGGGTTCAGTATGAACTCTCGTACTGCAGATTACAACTGGTCGATTTTTACATCGCAAATCACCACGAAAAAGTTCTCTCTTTGTCCATTCATGTCGATTCTTTAGAAAACTTGATCGATGTTTTTTGATCGTTTTCGGTGTTTTCGAAAACTAAAATCTTAGGAAACTCACTTCTAGCTCTAAAAACTGAAAATGAAAAAAATTGCAAAAAATCCCAGTATCTAATTCAGGCTTTCTGCTAACGAATGAGTCATAAATCTTCCAAATCGGTCCTGTGTATGATTTATTGTGGCCTGCCAAACGTGCATAGTTTATTTTGGCGCGCCCGGTAACATATTGAAATAACAGGCGGTATGTGAAATCTTGAAGTGATGCATCAACAAGCCAACCAGTGGACATGATTATGATGACCATAACTACGATTACTATTGAGACACCCACGAATAAATACTGGGTCACGGTACCACAAAGAAACCTAAACATATACACAAGGTGTTCCTTTTGTAATCAAACCAAGTACTTGTTTTGTACACAGAGTGTACCAAATAAGTTTATGTACAAGAAAATGCATATCAAGATGACTAAAGTCTGTCTCAAATTAGATGTCACGCGAGATTTGCGACAACGCAAAATCACTATGCGAAATGCTGCCATTTTTTAATTTGCGAGCATTTTCACGTGACACCTAATTTGAGAAAGACATGGTTAAATTGGGAGGATTCGATTCATTGATAGCAAGAAGGCGAAGCATTTCGTTGTTGATTTTTCTTATATCGTTCTGAGCGCAGCAAATGTAAGTAAATTAGCCAGCATAAAAATCCGTAACTGATAAATATGCGAAAAGGTGCTAGAACCCGCAGTCGTATCATAAGCGATCTCCTTTCTTCGTTTTTCTTACATTTTTCTCGGCTTGCATTTAAAGGTTAATTTGGTTTTTGAAAAAATCCTTGACTGTGAGATGCACGAAAAGGCGAGTAAACCCTCGATAAAACTGAAAAGTGGGGTGAGTGGCCGAGCGGCTTATACAGTTTCCATCAGGTGACTGAAGTTAAGCTCGGTCGAGTGAGGTCAAACTCCGGATGGGTGACCTCGGAGGCTTGACCTTACAACTCGTCTCGCCGTCCTTCGGAAGGGACGTTAAACTAAGGGCCCCATGCCTGGATGCGGCATGCATAGTGGGCTTAAATTAGCTTTAAGCAGCTAGAAATGCTTCCTGCCCACTCAAAATAAATTACTGAAAAAAGTATCGCTTCACTAGGAGCTTTGCACCAGTATCTTTCATCTCCAAAAATTGAATCTTTACAAAAGTGGCAATGTTTATGTTCTAGCATTTTATAAAGATTTAGCTCTTAACTGAAGCTAGAAGGCCTAACCAACGCAGTTTTATCTGAAAATTCTCTGCTCAATAATGTACTTTTCTGATTGCAAATGGAACAGCTTGGTTCTAAAAACGATATATCATACGAAACTTTTAACGACCTAAATTAGAAGTTTAATACAAAAGCTACAAATAATTACATTTGAGTATGATACAACCAGAAATACTAACAGTGCATTTGCACGTAGGATATACTATTTGGGATATATATTTTGACATAAATAGAATATAAAAATCCTCTACATCAAACACTAAGAGTCTATGTATCAAAATACGATTCCCTAAATATACAAATTTTATTATTACGAGATTCAGCCTCTCGTTGGAAAGGACATCGTTCTGACAAGGCTGCATTTGAGATTCTTTGGTAAATGATAAATTATCATCACTACAACGTTGAATTAATGTGATTGGAGCGCGATACTGTGGCTGTTTCTTGCAGCTGGGTCTGATACATTCCGTACCGTGTGCGCCAAAATAAACTATGCACGTTTGGCAGGCCACAATAAATCATACACTGGACTGATTTTGCAGATTCATGACTTAATCTTTAGCAAAAAGCCTGACTTAGATTCTAGGATTTTTTGCAATGTTTTTTGTTTTCAGCTTTTAAAGCAAGACGCGAGTTTCTTAAAATGTTTGTTCTCGAAAACGCTGAAAACGATCAAAAAACGTCAATCAAATTTTCTAAAGAATCGACATGAATGTACAAAGAGAAAACATTTTCGTGGTGATTTGGAAGTTAGAAAGCGATTAATTGTATCGATTAATCGTATCGATTAATTAATCGATTTCTAGATCCCAAATCACCACGATTCATGTCGCTTCTTTAGAAAACTTGATCGACGTTTTTTGATCGTTTCCAGTGTTGTCGAGAACGAAATTTTTAAGAAACTCGCGTCCAGCTCTAAAAACTGAAAACAAGAAAATTTGCAAAAATCCTAGAATCTAAGTCGGGCTTTCTGCTAAAGATTAAGTCATAAATCTTTCAAAATCGGTCCAGTGTACGATTTATTGTGGCCTGTCAAACGTGCATAGTTTCTTTTGGCGCACCCGGTAGGACAAGATTTTACTCTCCGTTAAAGCCCGCCTCACCCAAGATATCTGAAGAAATTGTCGGCCAATGAGAACGACTAATTTTTGAAGAGTAACTTTGCATATGATTGGAAACCTCGCCTGACATCTAACATGAAACAGAATTTAGAAGTTCTGCTTGTTAAGGACCAAAGCGAAGCTATTTCTGTGCCTGTTACAAAATTTGAAATATCGAACCTATTTTATGCATCATACAAAAGACAACATTCTCATCAAAAATCTGACCGTAAACATACTTGCCTGCATTTCATACAGAACAGCTAAAGGGGCACAGGCTCTTAAATGGATCAATTTTTTGAATGAGGCGGACGGTTTGAGTTAGGAAAATGTGGCTTGCCAAAGTCTTGAAATTATGATTCTGTAAATTTTGAAGTGGTATATACCACTTTTCAAGGTGATAAAATGGATCATCACGAGAATCTCAATGCAGCCGAATTAACCACGATGGAGCTGTGTTGGCGACATAAATTTTCTTTCACCATTGTTCAGAGTGCCCCGGTTCGGTCCGACAGTCGATATTTTCTCTTAAGCAGTCTATCCAACAAGGATCTTTCATTGGGCTGCTGCTTTTTATTTCTAACACGCCTGTCTACATTCTGTCCATGGTTTCATTTATCGAGTTACTCACTGCAACAAACTAAATCACCTGATGCTAACAGAACTTTTTTCACAAGATCCACAACATCTCTTTCGATAAGTTGAAAATTTGCAAAATCCAATTCTCAAAATTACTCGGCAGTAATTGCTCTTAAAAGAATCCCTGCAAACATTTACTTCTTGCCTTCGTGGGGCTTTCGTTGGTTTCGCAGTAGGTTTCAGAGTAGGTGCTCGAGTTGTGGCTATCTTCTCCGTTGTCGTTAATCTTTCGGTTGTCGTAAGGTCTTTTCTACGTTCTGTAATTCTTTCCTCTTGTTTGAAAAACCTTGTAACTGGAATAGCTACAACAGTTTCAGCGGCAGCGTAACCGTCTTCTTTCGCTCTTGAATCTTGAGTTTCCACTGGAGATCCACGCTCGGAGCTAATGCGTTTAGTGGGCGCTGAGCTTCGAGAATTATTCTTCATAGTTGCCCTCACTCCCGAAAACTCGGTTGGCGCTTCTGGGCTATCTTTGGGCTGGCTTTGTGTTGTTTGTTGCACAGTAGATGTAGACATACCCAGTTCATTAGCTGGCACCACACCAGCCGAGCCTCGCTTATCCCCCACTTCACCATCATTTATACCTTTCTCTGCGGCCTCCTGTGAACTTTCGGTTGCTTTTCCACTGAATGTCGCCTTAGCAACTCCTTCATCAATCTCGTTTTCACAAGCTCTTATCTGGCATATCATAGCTGCATTTGGCCTCGTTTCCGCTTGGCAGCCTCGGCCTAGCTGTCCATTTTGTAGCATACAGTTGATTTGCCTTATTCGTATTCCACGACCACATGTTCTGGAACACTGAAAACAAATAATTATCGTTACTCAGATGATGAGCATTGTCTATAAATCATAGGTATACTCTTTAATATAAATTGTTGTATAACTAGCACATCTAAAAAAAAAAACAACGTTCCATATTAGCAAATCAAGAACCTTTACTAGTGACTGAAGCAGAAATTTCTTTACGGGCTATCCCAAAATTGACCAGAAACATTCTCTCCCCTGGTGAATTGGAGACATACGTATCATAGCAACGTCTGACTTTCAAGAACTTAGTTTACCACTAAAAACAACTTAGACAATTTAGTTTACCACTAAATAAAGTGTCTGGTTCGTGAGACAATGTTTTAGATTTTAGAAATTTAGGGGTAAATAAAGTACATATAAAGATTCAAGGAAAATGAATTGAAAACGTCATGAAATACTTTCGTGGGGCTCTTTGCCTGTTGCCATATGGCTTGCATGTGATAGTACTTCTTTGACATACTTTTATGCCCAGTGCTAGCTTTTTGGCACAAGACTTTTGTGGAATTGCCTCCAAATTTCATTTCTACGTTTATACTTCTGCGATTCCAAAAATTCTGCCCAGCCAAAAACTAGTAAGAATCTAACATCTTTAGGATATTTCAAGCACCACAACAAGAGGGGGTGGGGAACTCTGTGCTCGATTCGTTTAGCTACTGACAGAGCTCCTCTGTTAAAAATTCCGCTACAAATAAGATTCATAGTTATTTATTGTATTGCTATTACATTATGGTATCTGTTTTGCATTGGTTGTTGTTGATTGTGCGTACCGGATGCGTCAGAAAAATGTATCGAATCAGTGTTTGAAAAATCGTACATGATTACCAAAGCAACCAATTTGTAAGATCAAAATTTCATCATCTTACTGAGGCTTCAACTAAATTTTCAAGATTTTTTTCATGATCTTAGGTACATTTTCCCCGCTGAGATTAGGAATTAACCGATAGTCCTATTTCTTGATATGCCCAAAACAACTAAAAATTGTTTCTTCACAATCATGTAGAATGTAGATTTAGACGATTTCGACCTTTTTGTGTCCAGCATTGACGGGGAACGGGGAAGTGCCGGGTGAGCCAGAAAAAAGTTCCCACTTTCGACAGGCCAGGATAAATCACACACTAGGCCAATTTTAGTTGTTTTTGACTTAATCTTTTGTCAATATCCTATATTATTCTGGATTATTTTTTGTAGATTTTTCAGATGCCAATTTATCGATATATTAACGATTTCTTGAAATTTTTTGGCCTGCAGACTGCCAAAAAAGATCGAAAAACAGTGATCAAATTTCCTACAGATTGAACTTGGCAGAACAAAGGGAGTGCTCTTCGAAATGACAAGCGACTTTGGAAATGGATCAGGTACAATCTGTCGCACGAGCGGTCGTTCAATGATTGCGTAAGTTTAATGTCATTTTTATTAATACAAAGACTCTCAGTTCTTTTGTCAATTCTTTGAAATTAAACTTGCGCAATCATTGAACGACCCGCGCTCGTGCGACAGATTGTACCTAATCCATTTCCAAATTCCCTAGTCATTTTCAAGAACACTCCCTTTGTTCTGCCATGTTCAATCTGTAGGAAATTTGATCACTGTTTTTCGATCTTTTTGGGCAGTCTGCAGGCCAAAAAATTTCAAGAAATCGTTAATATATCGATAAATTGGCATCCGAAAAATCTACAAAAAATAAGCTAGAATATTATAGGCTATTGGCAAAAGATTAAATCATAAACAAGTAAAATTGGCCTAGTGTGTGATTTATCCTGGCCTGTCGAAAGTGGGAACTTTTTTCTGGCTCACCCGGTATAACAACATTTCAAGAGTCTTCGTATCATTCGGAAGCACTGCGTGAGCTAAGATATCATCTTACCGTTTTAACTGTTGAAACACTGATCAAATTGAGCAAATCACTTATAGTTTCAGGAAAAGCTAAAGGAAGCTATGAATAAACTGTCAACATTAAGTTAGACCCTCAAGGCAAATCGGTTATATTTTAAAAATCGATGTTATAGTTTTTGTATTACGATGTTTCAAAGAGTGTATAAGATTTACTTTTATCTCTATATTTCTACCTAGCAGCTGAAGGCAGTTTTAGGACGCAGAGAAGCTAAGCTTATTGAAGCAGCATCCTGGTCCTTCCTCTCGATGTGACCACACCTCATGATTCCTTTAGCCTTAAATTACAGAGAGTTGGCGACTCTCCTCGCTCTACATAGCAGGTTCAGAAGGGCCGGGACTCGAACCACAAACCTTCAAATTGATAGTCAAGCGTGCTACCACTGAGCCATCCCCGCTAACTCACATTTTCTGACTCACCCGGTAGTTGAAATAAAAACATTGAAGGGTCATGAACATGAACAAAAATACATACATGACTCCATTCGCTTGTAAACCATTCCGGATTGCATGGCTTTCGTTTACATTCTTTCTTTGATTCTGGTTTTGCTGTCAAATCACAATTATCTTCTGCAACTTGGTTCATCAGCCCATCTTTCATACTCAGGCATATCACCATTCGTGAGATATGGCCAGGTCCACATTGAGCAGAGCACTGTAAATAGATTTTTAGAAAATCAAATATTTCCTTCCAACCCAAGCCTTTCACAGCATCATCATTGCCCCAATGGGCCCATTAAAGGGGCTCCGTCGTCAAACAGTAAACAAATCCGTAAACTCGCACGCGTCGCTGATTATCCATTGTTCATCCATTGTTCTCTGCAGTTTGTTTGGTGGCTTCACCCAAGCCACCAAAAAGCGACCGTGTGAGGTACAATGATTAATGCCCAAACAGCAACTTTCATTTTGAAAAAAATACGAAAATCCTGTGTGATATCACCTTTCAAAAAACTGCAAAAATCATCGTTTTGTTTACATTTTGACGACGCAGCCCCTTTAACATTCCAGTCTGGCTTCCTGACGTCATTTTCGACGAAGAGGCCTGGGCTCCAATTGCAGTCAAGCTGACGAAGAGAACCAGGCTGCTACTGTTTGGGGATAGATATACTTCCATTTGAGTCAGGAAAACAACGAGCAAAGGTCATTTAGTTGGTGAGGACCAACATTAAGTTGAAAACATTGTCAACTGTAAATGTGAAGAAAGGAGAAGGCGAAAGACAAAGGCGAAGAACATGGAGAGAAAAGAGACGACATAAGTGAAAGCAAATGAGGTTGAATAAAACAGCAAAGGGAGAAAACGGCACGGAAGTCCAAATACTTGACGCGGAGATTTAACAAGAAACTAAGATTCGAAGAAAAATCGAGCCAAATGTCATTACGGTGAAATGAATCCCTCAACAATGATTTGTCAACCTATAAATCTAACACACTGGAACATCACAAAATATTTTCAGACAACTACAACTACATGAAATCAAAGACAAACCTGGGTCCAATTCGATGTGACCCATATTCCTTCACATTTTTTATTGATGCATGCTCTCAATGAACTTGGCTTTGGTTGGTCTCTACACAAAGACTCTGATAGTGCAGAACCATCTTTTCCTGCGCAGAATACTGGTCTTCTCTCTACTCCCTCTCCGCAGAACTTGGAGCACTAAAGAAAAGAAGGCATACACTTGTCAAAACTTGCTCGCCACGCCAATACAAATAAAAAAATATGAAAGAAGTTCAAAGAAGAAATATGATAAATGCTGATAAAAATCACTGAGTAAAAACTTTGCACCAGACTGCCCTAGAAACAATAAGAATTTCATGCTTGTTTGTTTGTAATTTTATTTGAATTCGACTGTCCATAAAATAGTTAACAATATATACATTAAATACATGCACGTCAACTAATCAAAATCGAATATACAATATTAATAAAACAAAAAAAGTATTTTTCTAAATTTTATAGATAGGTTGCAAGGCACTTGCAGGCACTACACGTGCAATTGGGGCCGTCCCATTGTTTTATTAAAATGTTAGCACTTCTCGAATTTTCTGCTGATTTTAGTTCGTTTGGTAGGTCATTCCAGATCTGCGGTCCTACGGACTTGAGACTCCTGGACCCAAACGTTGCTTGATTGGGCCTAACATGGGCTAAGTTAATTGGATTTCTTAACGAAAAAACATGCACACAAGGTTGCATACAAGGCGTTTTCCTAAGTGCTTTCTGAGCTTGAAAATGCAATTTAAAACAACTTAGGTATCTTACGGATAGCCTGATTGATTTCAGTGTAAAATTCACATACAGTACCAAAGCTTATGTAGCCTAACAAAGGTTTCAAATTGAGGAAAAACTTGAGTGAACATGGTAAATTATGAGCTTCCTCAATTATCATGTAAAATTTCACTTTCACTTCATCAGAACTCTGAACATGGTTTGTTTGTATTTGTTTGTGGATTATGATATGATAATAACACACTATCCATTTACATAATTTTTCCTAGTGCTACCTAAATTTACAATACATATAACGCATTAAAATTTCCTTAAAAATTAAATTACAAATTAGGAGATTATTACATAATACCTACGCAAATAAAGAAGAAAAAAAAGCTGATAACTTTTACAGTAAAAAAAAATCGTCGGTATGAAAGAAGTGTCAAAATAAGGAATTAACATGGGCTAAAAATCTATTGCTATTCGTTGTATTACTGGTAGGCAGAGAATTGAAGTGAGCGGATCCCATGTACGTAAATGTTTTCTTCAGGCTGTTAGTCTTAGCTGATGGTAGGTGTAGCTCATTGGACTGACCCGTACAATATTGATGAACATTACTATTAAATGTCAGAGTTTCTGCAAGATATTATGGAGCGTTTCGTTGCAAGCGTTTGTGAATCTGATTTAATCTGTGTGCAAACCATCTTTTATGTACTTGTGTGTACTTTGAGCCTCTTGAATTCTGAAGCATCTTTCTTTGCATTCTTCAATCCAATTATGAAACCATTTGTTCAAAATATCAGCAAAAACGCTCTTCAAGTAGAGCTTCTTTTTTCCCTGTTTTAGTGTGTATCAACGGTTCTCGCAGAGTCTTTGTGTTCACATAATAGTTAACTAGCTTTTCATGCCTTTATTTTCTATCACAAAGTTTGGAAAAGAAAGATAAAAAAGTCCTTCAAACGAATGATTCCTACCTTACTCCACTTTCCAATGAACCATGATGTCCTGCATGGCCTAAGGTTGCAGACCTGTGCCACTTCTGGTTTCGTTTTGATGTCACACTGTTCGTCGTTATGGAGTCTATTACCAGCAGTGCAAAATGTTTTCCTTGTTTGAACTCCTTTGTCACAAGTTTTCGAGCACTGTATTGGGAAATAGACAAGTTCATTTTTAGTTACTGAAGTAAAATGGAAGTAAAATTGATTTTTGATTATCCCTATATTCCATTTTTCTTAATTCAGCAATGTTTTAACATTTCTGCTGCTAACAAAATCTTTGCTGTTATTATGGATTTTGTGTTTGTTTTTAATTTCTGGTTTGCAACGACGTTTAGCAGAATGGGAAAATCTCTGCTACATCCTGCAGTAAATTGTTTCAGTAAAACATAGGAAAGGTACAAAACATAGACATTTCTATGCAAATACTACGGAAATTTGAATGAAAAAATTACTTCGATCATTAAATGTTCAAAATCTAAATGGACATTTTGAGGCACTTTGACATCATGACGTTATGAATAATTTTGATGAAAATAACGATTTCGTCTCATAAAAGAAAAGTAGTTCTTTTATCACATTTCTGTCAAATGCCTGCCACACACTTCAAGTTGCAGAAATCCGTCTAACATCGGTGGGTAAAGCAAAATTTATTAAGTAGCTAAAAAAGCTCTAGAAACCAATGAATTGATTTCTTACCTTCATTGACAACGTTAAGAGCAAAGACCTTAGGCCCCGTTTACACGATACCGTTCTCATTTTATATTGGATTGGTTTCATATCGGATTGGCCTTTTGTTTACACGAGAACGCACCAATCCGATATGCTTCATACCGTTTTGGCGCTTTAAAGTAAAAACGCTCTAAAAGCGGCATTGAACCAATCCGATATCGTGTAAACGGTCGAATCTGGTGTCAACTCAATACGGAACCTCATTATCAATTCTACGAGCCTCCTATTAATCTGGCGCACTGCGCACTGGATAATGGATGCAAAAACCAACGGCGAAACCACTGCAGTGCACAGCGAAGCGTCTCCGTGTATACAGAGCCCCAATCCGATATGCGACCATTTGGATATGTCGATCTTTCAAATAAAGTTTTGAAACAACTTTTATTATATGGTGATAAAGACCTTCCAAAGGCCCTCAACAGAAATATACTCGAGTTAACTCTACATTACATCTACGCAACTGGTCGATTCAGTTACGTCTAATGTGAAACCAGCTCAAATATTTATTTGTAAAATATTTTTATAATTAGCATTTCTATCCGTATTCGTTGTAGCGTGGTATGTATAGTAGTTTATATTATTTTATTTTAGTTTATGTTAATTCCAGGGGGTAGACATGATATTTTGCACCTCCTGGCCCCCGTCCTTGTAGTGTGGTATAGTAGATTGTAGGTAGTGTTTAGGTAATTTTTGTTGTAAATTTTTATATTGAATAAAAAAAAATCCGATATGAAATGACAACGGTATCGTGCTAACGGGGCCTTAGTTTATTGCCGTCAAAATCAAACGATATCTGTCTTCCAAGTGTAACATGGCACATATGCACATGGCTTTTGAATAGCAGGCCTTGGACCACATTCGTAAAATGGTGAATTAACTTCTACTTTGCCTCTTTCAGTTGGTATAACTTTGACACAACGAACGTCTCTTGTTTGGAATGCACCTTGGCCACATGTTTTACTGCATGGCTTCCATGGCAGCAGAACCCATCTACAATATAATCAAAAATAAAGTTCCCAGTTTCTATTTTGTATAAATAGGCAATTTTATCATTTATTGAGAATAGACAGGTCAAATAATACAGAGCCTGAATTTGCGATTGAGAAATAAGTCCAAAAAATATATGGCACTGACATAAGATTCAATAAAAAGTGAATTCTCTGTTGCTTAATATGTATGTACAGCCTACTGAAAGCCATTTAAAAGACCAGATTAATTTCCTTTGTACATCATGCGTCTAGGTAAGTCAAAAATGTCAGAAAGAAACGCAAAGTATCATTGTAGGATTGAAGGATAATATGGGGTTATTAAACGATTACGAGGTCCATGCTGGAAAATATTTGGACCGCAGTTTGACGTACGGACAGAGCGCAGTGAGGTCCATACGATGAACTAAGGTCCAAATATTTTCCAGCATGGATCGAGAAATCGTTTAATAAAGGCTTTATTAGATGGCAGAGCCTTTTGAGAACATTGTTTATAGTATTGTACTTTTCAATTGTGTTTTTGATCCTGTGCATCACTGTAGTTTGTCGTTTCGACGTTCACTACATTGGCATTTTCTTCATGTATAATTTTAAGTTCGTCTTCAAAGTTTACAGCAAAAAAAATCTTCGAGGAGTAAGTTAAACTTTGGCTGATACTTCTTGCGGCCTAAGCCTACACAAGAAGCTCCTCCCTTCTTGTTGATTTTTAAGGCAACGCCCGGTCCAATACGGCTTCGAAAATACGCCTTTTGCGGACCGATTAAGAAATAATCGAATTGCTCCGTTGCCAGTCCGAGGAGCCGTAGTTTCGAACGTCATATAATAATGAAAAATCTTAAGCAAGATGTGCGATGTTGCTTAAATGGCATAGCTCGGAATAAGGATTTTCAACCGGTCACTTTATCCCCGTTAAGTAAGGAAAACAATCATTTTCACGTCTTAGAATATATCTGAATCATTGATAAGAGAGATCAAAAGGGAAATTTAATGATAGGTTTGATTATCAAGTGTTGGTGACTGTTTAAACGGGAGAACTTTTTTGGGACACCCGGGTAGTCCATATGATTTAGAAACAGAGAAAGATTTCATGGTTTTTTGTAAACAATTTTTTCAAAAGAATTAAGTCATTGTGACAAAACTTTTAAAACTCGGTTATTAATTTCTAGAACGTTCCATCAAATAGCGGTACAACCTTCTGGGTAACTGGGTAAGTTAGGAAATTAGCAAATCATACCTTGGTTTGCAAGTATGCATGTTACACATTCGTTTCCTTTGTGTTGGTTTCTTGAGTGCATGGCAGTATGAACTTTTCACAACTTTCGTTCGTTTGTTGGGGTATATTGCAACACAGCGAATATTGAGCTGTTGTTCCCCTGTGATATGAAAATAAAAATACATTAGCACTGAGGAAATCGAGTGAAAATGAAATGGCGCTAACCTTAAAGTTGCATATCATTTATCAGCATTCTTCGTATTTTTTCGCCTGAATACGCTTTCAAGGCCGAAGAGATGGAAGGCCTTACAGTCTAAAAACAAGGAAAACAAATGTAGCTCAATGACGTCCAACATTACCTTGCAACTTATGCAAATAAAAAGAAGAATTTTCAAAGCTTTACATGTTTCCTAAGTAATTTTCAAATACTTTGAAAGCATTAAAAGATGTTCAAATTCAAATCATATGGACAAATGTTAAAGTTTTAGTTGCATGTTATCATTAGATTGCAAGGATAGTAAGAATAATTTACCACGCAACCTACTAAACTGGCAACATTACATTACTTAATACATTAGATATTAGAAATATTTTTGAGGGAGAGATAGCCAAAGTTGATGCCCTCTATATTTCATTGTCTCAGGGCAATAATTGCATACTAAACTCTTCTTTCCATACGACAAGTTAACAGCACTAATTTACCTCCTCCACACGGTCTTGTACATTTCTTCCAGCCATCAACGCTCCAATGCAAAGTAGGCCTGTTTTTCAATTTTGTTCCGGGTCCATTGTTCTTACGAGCTGAAACTGCCGCTGCTTTAAACACCCGGTCTTTTCGTGAACCTAATACTTTCAGTGTGTAATTGTAGTGCACTTCCGGGGGTCCTTGTTGGAACAGCAACTGAAATGGTAAAGATTAGGGCTGATTAAAATCAGTTACAAAATGATCAATCGATCAATTAACCAATCAACCAATTAATCAATCTCAACCACAGTATGAGAAATATGTCGTTATGAAATAAAAGTTTTAATAGTCAAGTTAGTATTTTAAACTTTAAGAGTTATGATAACTCATCACCTGTATCACTGACTATGCCTGTGTCAAATGGATAGCAAAGGACATTTTGAATCAAGATTGAAACTTTGATGCGTGTCGAAATGGATTGCCTCATTGAAATGGATCGTTATTTCAGCACAAATTAATTCTGCCGGATGAGTTACAAAGTTTCGACACTAACATCCCTGAATTCAATTTGATCTTTGATCGAACACCTAAAACAGAAAGACTTCAAGATCGGTTGAATTCGTGAAATTGGTGGTTTCCTAAATACTGAGACTTTTTGACTCATGTAGGATTGAAACCGCGATCAATCAAAAAACAATTGTTAATGGGCCTAAGTTCAGTTATTACTGACCACAATCTGTATTTCTTTCGTTGTCGGTCCGGCAGCAGTGATACTTTCTGTTGATCCTGGTCCTTTTCCAAGTCGGTATTTAATCAAAGTTCCAGCTGCTTTCATATCCTTTTTCAGAGCAATACTCCATCGACCATTCACGAGATAGTCATCCCCAACTTTTACAGCTGGAAATGAAAAAAGGATGATTAATCTAAGCCTAGTCTAAACATAATCTTTTTGCCGTGTCGCATCGAACTGTATCAAAACGGCAGAATCTGCCATGTCCAAAAATCTGATTTAAAGGGAGTCCAAAGACCAGCAGCCTTTGCAATTGTTTGTTTTTGTTTTGGTGAATTTCGTACAGTCAGTTATTCTGGAAGCTGTGGAGAGCAAGTCGCTGACTTCATGCAAAGCATGCTTGTCTTTGTACTCCCTTTAAACATCGTTTTTTGCCATATCGGATTGAAATTAAAATGGTTAAAATGGCCTTTTTCAAATTGCGCAAGCGCAGTAGCTAATCACACGTAGAATTAAACGTGGCAGAAATACAATGTTTAAACTAGCAATAGTTATTACTAGGTGCCCCACACCAGATATCTCTAGCAGGTATGGTAAACACTAAAAAGGTAGATCAGTGTTGCAGTTTTCACATAGTGATTCCCATATCCATTCTGTACAGGCCAAATATTTGACACTTGTGCATAAAATCTGCCACAGCATGTATCCACAGAAAGCATCAGGGCTCGAATCTTTGCAACATAACTCATTGACTATGTTAGTGTTTGACATAACAGCATAACTTATTGACTGTGTGGCCTCTGACTTCAAGTATAATCTTTGGAAAAACAGTAAATGATAACAAAGAATAATTTTGAAAAAAATAAAGAGAAAAGATTAAAGTTTTCCGCTTGGCATTATTCTCAAAAGACGACTTGACTTGTCATTGCATTGCATTGTTGCCAAACGAAAAAAGAAGAACATAAGAATCCGTTTGAACAAGAGAAGAAAATGCCTTAAAAATCACGAAAACCCAAAACACAAATTAAATCTGCTAATTTAGCAAATAAGAATTGTTACAAAAGTATCGTTGGTTTCTCTAAATGATCGCAGTTTATAAAAATATACGAGATGTTCTTAAAATGTTTTTATTTTTGTGATATCAGTCATACCAAATTGACAGACTGGCCTTGGTATGCATCTGTTGCATTTTACACAATTCAGATTGTTTTTTCCCTTGACAGGGTTTGCATTGTTGCTTTGTTGGTGGTAGTTAGGGGCCAATGCTGTTCCCCTGCTCTGTCAGGCTCTGCTGGTCTCCTTCTTTCTGGCAAAACCATTTGTTTGTTTTGTTTTGTTTTGTTTTGTTGTTGTTATCTCAAACAGTTACTATGGACACCCCTGACCCTTTGGCAAGGAAAGAAAGGGGATTTCCTCCTCTGTTGAAAGCCCTTTGTTTCAGACACAAGAGGATGCGAAGAGAAGACATATTACGTCATATGTTAAGCACCATATGGCGTGATATTACAATTATTCTATTCTCCTTTATAATCCAGCTCAGCAAAATACAAACTACAACAAATGCAATAAATCTATACCTTGCGAACCTGAACAAACCTGTGTTGACAGAAAACCAATCACATTCCATCATTCTCAAACGAGCTTGAGCAAAAACCCGTCAAACCTGTGTTACGACGAAAAATTCCAAATATGCGAGGATTTGAGATTCGAAGCCCTAGCCTGTGCAGCCTCGTATGCGCGCGGTGGGCTATACAGCCCCACTTCGGTGTGGGGCAATGAAGTCTATTTTCTGCTGTTTGATACGACATAGCTGGTGAACTCCTGCCGTTTTATCTGTTCAAATCGGCACGTGATTTAAACATCGCTTTTATGTTGAATTTAATTGACACTTAGAAATTTTTAGCAGCATCTATTAAATTCGATATTCTTCGGAAGGGACGTTAAAACTAGGGGTCCCATGCCAGGATGTGGCATGCATAGTGGACTTAAATTAGCTTTAAATAGCTAGACATCTTTCCAGCCCATTTAAGTTAATCTTTGCTTACGCAACCCTATTCTAAGATACAGATAGAGATAGAACAAGCACTGGTTGAAACAGCTGTCGCCTACTTGACGCCCAACATGGACTAAACTACTCATCCTATTTTCATTTATCTTAATCTAAGACGTTCTTTTGACCATTAGACGGAAGAAGAAATGAGAAAGTTTGAGACTTGTTACAGTTGCGGATTTATGGTGGGCTTTCAAACTGGGCAAGAACGTTTTAGTACACTTAGTTTTTGAAAAATGGCAAATTTAATAAGAAGATCATTTTGGCGACTCAAAGTTGCAGATGTTAATGAAGAGAATATAAGTTCAGAAGGCATATATGTGCAGAAAATCTAGTTCTGCCTTCAATCTCTTAATTTGTATCAAGGAAATCAATCAATTTCTCGCCAACAGTGGAGAGAAAAATGAAAGACGAGTAGCGGAATATGCTGTTGGTGATTTTTCAAACCATTGAAAATATTTTATCATGTCTATAAACTTAATTTAAATAAAAGATTGCGGTAAAGATAGTGGTATAACTTTTTCACGAAAACCCTTCGTTAAATCCACTGATCAAATTGATTTCATTCGGCGGGGCGCAGGGAATCATTTTGTAGCTCCTTTCCCGCAGTCCTTATGTCGTTAACATTTGTTGTAGTTGACTTATGTAGCATTTAGCATTTAGCGTATAGTGATTAATTTCAAGTATTCTTTTTTTGTGTTTTTCTTTTTGCGTATTGTCCTGTAATGTTTATTGTTTTTGTTATATGTAGACCATGGGGTAGTCACGCCATTTTGCTCCTCATGTTATCGTCCCTGTAGTGTTGTATAGTAGTATCGTATCAATATGTAAAATTTGTAGTAACATGTATTGTAAGAATTTTATCTCTGGATATAAAAAAATTCTTTTCGAGCAACCCCATACACTATAACTAGATGAAAGATTAATGAAGGTACACAAAAAAGGTTCTTTAGCAAATGTGCTTACCTAAGTAGTTTTGTGAAGGTCTTGCTTCTTCTACTCTTATATTTGAGGCTCCCTTTGGAATCTTGAAAATCGGATTGTATCCTGAAATAAATTTGAAACTTATAAAGCAATGGATAAATTGACCAATAATAAATAAATGAATAAATAAATAAATGCATGTACGAACGAATCAATCAATCAATCAATCAGTCGATTAATCAATCAATCAATCAATCAATCAGTCAGTCAGTCAGTCAATCAATCAATCGATCGATCAACCAATTTTTTAAAATTTAAATGAGCTGATAACAGGTGGATAAAAAATCAACACGGTAATGTTAGCACTGTTAAGTTATTCCTCAAAATGAAGCCTGCCTGGCGTAACTGAACTATAATAGTAACTGCAACTACGAACGACATTATCCAACTGTAAATATCCAACTGTAAATAAAGTTGCAACCACAAAACAAATGACATGAGTATCAAATGTCGGAAAACTGCATGCTTCTTTGCTTACATTTCTGAGTTCTATTTCAAATTAGATGTCACGTAAAAACTGTTCGCGAATAAAAGCAATTGAAGAGCAAATTTCACGTGACATCTAATTTGGGACAGACTTTGGGTACATGCTAAAGAACTTACCTAATTTCAAGCCCTCTCTCTTATTAAATTCTCCGGACACTTTCTTTTCCACTTTGACAGCTGCAGCTGGATTAAATTGACCTCCAGACTTTATCTTTTCATTCAATTCACGTAGAATCTGACCTGATGATTTTCCACCTCGGATATATCCATTGGGTCTTGTGGGAGATCCAGAATGTAGAGCCCGGACGTTTGAAACCTGGAATCTTGAATTACGTCCTTGATTTGGTATCCGACCGCTCTTTGGAAGGCCAGGCCGTTGACGTTGAGGTAAGGGCAGTCGATTCTGGCTAAAACGACCTTGATTCCGGGGGAACTGACCTGGACGCGATGAACCCAGCCGACGTTGATTTTGAGGGAATCGGCCTAGGCCTTGGGGTCGTCGGTTTTGCGGCAGTAGGCCTCGATTTTGTGGCAATCGTCCTCGATTTTGAGTAAATTGGTTCCGCGTCTGATGGATGCGGTTCTGAGATGCTAACAAAGGATTTTGAGGCTGTAGTGGCCTGAATCTATTGTTTGGATTTTGGCCAGAGGGAGGTCTGTACCCGAGTGGTGATTTTATCTTCGCAGGAACTTGCTCTTTCTTCACTCCAAGTGCAGGATTTGCTCCAACGATCAAAGAATTGGGACTTTTTGGCCTTATCTGTAGAAGGAAACGAAGAAAACATCTATATCAAGTGGATAAAACGTCAAAGTTTTGCATGTAGTTCTGTTTGTGGTATTCAGACGTAAACTACAGACTTCTTTCGATGTTTCTAGCACAGACATCTTAAATACCAAACCAAGATGATCAGTCAGAGAATTAAGTGTTCAGTCATTCATTCATTCATTCATTCATTCATTTTGAATTCTTTATTTACGGTGGCCCCATCAGCAAAGACTGGCTGCTTTTCAGGGAGCCGTGGCTAAACCTAATTACAATGTTACTAAAATAAAAAGGAATATTTACAATGTGTAGATGTTCAGAAACAGCCACACATATCCTTGCAACATGATGGTAGAATGACATGAACATGACCATTACAAGTAAAACAAATTTTAATTCACTAAACATCGATTCCTAAATCGCCAGGCATTTTCTAATGATTTTAACAGCGGTATTTCCAACTATTTTCTTTTAAAATCTCATTTGCCTCTAAATAGACCGCCAAATTACCAATTTTTACAAAATAGGCGTCATCTGTGTTGTATTTGATGCCTTGTAAATTTCAACAAAATCTTCCATTACAAAAGAGCTTGCCAGAAATTGTTCAACCATATGGGTTATTTTTCATTGTACAACCTGTACTTATTACAAATCGCCGTAAATTTTGCTCCTTACACATATTCATTTTACGAAAGCCTGTAGCAATGCAATTCAATAGATAAGCAAGCAACAAAGTCTTCTCAAGTGTGAGCAAAAACAGGGGCGAATTGTAATAAGTCTATGTACCATGCAGTACATAATCCATAAGAAACCCTCACCTTTGGCGGCTCCCTGGAGCATATACCTCCAAAACAAGCTTCATTTCCATTCTTTCCACAAGGAGAACCTTCATCCACTTTGTTAGATAACTCAACGAACATTCGGAATCCCTTAGCCATACAATACAATCTGCATTCATTAAGGCCATCTACAAAGAAAATGGAAGATTACAGAGCTCCTCCTTTGACAAATATATCTAAGTACATCTCTTGTCTTGTAATATTTCCCTTTGCTAATTTTTTACTGTATTGTAGTATGTAAATTGTATCATGTATGGATATCAATTGTTTATTCTAAGTTAGGCTATGTAATCTAAAGATGCTTAGTTAACAAAGATGCTTTTTGATTACAAAGTCCAACTTTGTAATCTAAATTAACGTTTTATCTCTGCTAATTGGCACTGGAATAAAGAAAGCGCACAGAAAGCGCATACAAGACAGAAGTTTCCCGCGATCCTACAGCAAAATTTGACGTCGGCTTATTTCATGTTAGACAGATTTGACACCATAAGATGGATAAATCACCATGATGTTTACCCTGGCACAACAACAAATTTACCCAGAATTGGAACGTTCTTGACTTCAATAGCAGCTTAATTATGTTAAAACAATCGTTTTCTAGAACGAACGCATCATTAGCCACTTATTGATAGTATTCATTATGCAAATAAGTCAAGTTTAGAGGATGATGTAACCGGCGGCCTGCACAGAGGCTAGCATTCGCAGCATCACCGAAGGTAGAAGGACCCTCCTCCTACACAGCTACGGATGCAAACGTCGCAGGTGAAGTTGAGAGGAAAGGTGCAGGATCCCAGCAAACAATGGCCCCATTAACTGGGGGAAGGCACGTGATCACACTGAACCAAAGCATCTTCATGCATATGATTCTGCACAGAGGTTATTTTCGTGACTACTTGTCTCAAACTAGATGCCCGCAAATAGAACGTTTTGCAGGGTTCTGCATAAACATAAGCAATTTTGTATTATCGGAAATCTCACATGACATCTAATTTGAGACATACAAGGCGCTTGATTTTCTATGGAAGTCGACTTTAGGAGCAACACTCACTGTAGCTAAAAACAACATCAACGATCAGTTGGGGTTATGAAGAAATCAATTTTCAGATTTTCTTATGCTTGCTTAGCTCAGGACGGACTTTGTAATCATCCAAAAGGATCTTATGTTTTGCTGTAAACTCAATGGTAAAATTGACATAGGAATTGATGGTGTGCGATGTGTGCTTTATTAAATTGATTTTGTCTGCCTCAAAAATATCCATGTAGACTTATAACATAAAACACCTTTTCATAAAAAGGCCTCCTTTTGGAAAATTTTTAAGTTTCTTCACAAAAATTGTTCACCCAAGATTCTGACATTTGAGTCCAGATGGATAGAAGGTTCTTGATGTAGAGAGGCTGGACGACAAAAATACTAAGATATATTTCAACACACTGACGCCTCCTCATTTGTGTCCTCATCAGAGTGTGACTTCGAATGGGATCTCGAACCAATCGAAATCACACTCCGATGAGGTGAATGAGGACACAAGTCCGAATGGCCGCCGTGTGATTTTGTTGTCGCCTAACCTCTCTTAAAGGCACACTGTCGTGGCTGTAATTGGCTGGTTGTGATGTTGAAATCCCTAACAAAAGACCTGGCCTCTGGATCATTATAAAACCTTTATGCTCTTAGATCATGCTTTGTTTCGAGAATAAAGGGAATCGTTTAGTATTGTTGTCGTCTGACCTCTCTTAATCAAGTTTGGTCGTGAAGAGATGATACATACTGTATGGTAGATAAAATGTGCAGGGAAGAGCAAGGGCCTATTTTGTAAATCAGAAGATTTAGGTTTCCGAGAAGACAAAGCGGTTTGCCTTTCAGAAGAATAGATTTCGCACCTCTAAGCGCACTCAATAAAATCAAAATAAACAAAGAGGAGAAGAATTATGGTCGGCTACAAGAAGGAGTGAAATCTATTCTCGAGGCTGTCAAATCGCTTTGTCTTCATCAGACGTGTATCCTTTGTTTTACATAATTCATCCTTGCAACAGGGAAGTGATCATACCTCTAATATACGGCATCCATGTGTATTTCTGTCCAAGGTACTCCTTGTTATCAAATCTTGAACACTGATGTTCTCTTGCATCGTATTTTTGATCTTGAAATGATTTCACTGACACACAAGGCTAGATAGAAAAGAGAAAATCTATTTAGTATGGATCAGTTGATAAAATTTGATGGGTGAGTAAAGACAATCTTGCACCTTTTAAAGCATCATCAAAATTTGGTTATGCTACCGATCATGAAAATTTCTTTAACAGCATTTGCGTCAAGAGCAAAATTACTTTTAGACATGTTGGGAAATCTTGAAATGACTTTGAATTCGTGGGAATATGTGATTTTACAAGCAATCTAATTTTGGAGCACTAAAATCACAGAAATTATCATAAAATTGAATTTTCATCCCGCACTATCACCTAAATTGGTTCTTAGATTCTCGAAAAAGCTTTCATATCATGTAGGACTTGAATTTTCGTACGGAATCAAACGACATAGCTTTTTGGCTACAAATTTGATAGTTCGTAACATGCCATCACTTAAAATATTGTTTTCCATCCCGTTATTTCGTTCAAAAAAATTAAATAACCATAATCTAGGTATTTCGGCCCTTGACGTAAATACACAAAACAACAGCAAATGCGTAACAGCAAATGGTTTCCGAAACCTTCGGAGCATAAATGAACAAAAAATGTAATTAGGGAAATCTATATTATTTAATTCACTGAAATGATTTGACTGGGTGAGAAGAAACCGTGTTCCGTTCTATATTCAAACCATCTACGCAAATAAAACGAAGGATTCAATTTTCTTTCAGATCTTATGAAAATTAAATTTATGATATTATACGGTGCGATTGGCCTACCTTTCCGGTTCACTTTCATCGCCGATGGCTGAAAAGCAATGAAAATACTACCGGGTGTCCCGAAATGATGTCGCGGGGGGATACTTCATTGTCACGTGATACTGGACATGCCGCTCATATGGGTGGGTTTTTCATCTGAAATTCCCTACAGCTGGGTCTGTTTTAACCTTAATTCTGGTAGATGGGTAGTTTTATTAGATTTTCTTGTCAATGGGTCCCATAATGATTATCCGCACCAAAAAAGTGAGAATCTTCTTCAATTTTGCTTAAGAAACGATACAGTCAAGAAAGGACAACGTTTTGTGTAGCAACAACGACAATAACAGCGTCTAGCCAGTCAAAGCTGAAGGAATTTGCGCCTTTAAATCGACAAAATTCATACGGGTTCAAAATTTCCTGATGTTCATGCAAAAGGTTTCGGAATTCTTTAATATTCTGTCATACACATGGGTCCTTTTCTCAAAGTCCAGATGCAGGTCTGATCGCGGTCACAACGAAGTACTCTCCTGGGAATGATGTATTGGTGTTTGCCAAAATGTGCTATCATGATATATGCCCCCATTTACATGAAGTATAGACTGATGATATGGTCGTAGTTATCGCTATTGAAATACTGCCGGACGCTCCTAACTACGACTCATAATCAAACGCCATTATTTTGAAATGACTATGACTGCCTCGTTTCGGTAAGGGCCTAGGCAGAAAAGCACAAACATTTGTAGTTTTCAAATGAAACACATTGATTTGAAAACTTCACAATTAATCAGTTAATGCTTAGCGAAAGCAGCAAAATAGTACCTACGTACAAGATTTGATATTGTCCCCAACTGTTTTCATCGTATTCTTGTTCGTAAGACTTTGTTCTGTCCGGCCAAGCTGCTTCAAACTCTGCTTTGAGCTTCGAGTTTCCGTTGGTCAACATCAATCAATCGAATTTACAGAAATTCTAATGGCGTTGTATACTTTGTACATGACTGTGTATAGCAGCCTCGTTCCAAAGGGCGTTCAAAAGTGAAAAATGTCAGTCCAAAAAATATGCCGTAATATTATGAGTCCCAGTATGAGCGGTCTCGGTTTGGTGTAATAGCCTCGTTTTGAATAGCGATTACTGGGACTCATTGTAATCAGTCTACATGAAGTACCCATCCATTTTGCAGTAGAAAGCCCAGCTTAGATGAAAAAGTTGTTATGCTAAAATCAGTCATACTGTTCCGGAGTTACAGGTAATTTTGATTTGGGGTTACTTCTGAACATACCTCGAAAAATAACTAAATTCTCTATCACGTCTTTCCAAAGTTTAGCTTAACAAAATTAAAGCGAGCATGCTAACCCTTCAAAGAGCAGAACCTTGTTATAAATTTGTGCCTCTTACAGGGGTTAGAATACAGATACCTCATACAGATACCTCAGTCGCTTCTTCAAGTTCCGTGGAAGATGCAATTTTCACCTCATTAAAAGGTTAGAAACGGTACGAAATCTGATCATAATTTTCTGGCTTCTCTCAACACTTTTCAAAAACATGTTCCAACCTAAAAGTAGATAGCTCCAGAACGATGTGCTTGGTTTTAGTGAAATAAAATTCTGCATATATAGGTCAGGCTTTCCGCTAAAAATGATTGGTACCCCACACAAGTCAGTGCATAATTCATGATTGTAATGTTCTACAAATGCTGATACATAATTTTGGGATACCCGGTACAATGTTAAAATTGTTAACTCCAATTCACCCCTCAGTATATCAAAAAATTTGGCACTTACTTTGGTATTGCAGGGCTGAAATTCCTTTCCAAATCCAGGACAGTTTCCTTGATTATGGCCTTGACCTTTGTATAAACTCAGAGTCATGGACAATCTTGCACTGAAACGAAGGAGACATGGACAATAACGAAATAATCAAGGCATGATCATATAAATATGACATTTTGTTGAAGAGAAAAAAATAGATCGGGTTGAAATATCGGCAAAACTCGTTCATAATACAATGTTGTGTTGCATGGCTTTGTTTATTTGTTTGTTTGATTTTTATTTGTCTGTTTGATCTGTAAACGAATACAAAAAGGTGATGCACGCAAGCCTAAACAATAGCCTACTATATTTCATGGTCTCAGCAAGTGCATGTACGAAGCTAACAAGAGAAGTAATCACATGTGAGGGCGTTTTCTTTGTCATTCTTACAGGCTACAGTAAACATCTGCGTAGCAGAACCTAACATTTTGGAAGTCAGCCTGGATTCTTGTGCAATGAATGCAATAAATTGGTTCTTAAAAACGGGGGTCTAATTTGAAAATATCAGCCTTTTTTCAGTAATTCACTTTAAGTGGGCTTAAAGAATTTCTAGTTATTTCAAGCTAGGCCCACTATGCATGCCGCATCCATGCATGGGACCCCTAGTTTAACGTCCCTTCCGAAGGACGGCGAAGTGAGTTGCGAGGTCAGGCCTTCGAGAGGTCGCCCATCCGGAGTTTGACCTCACTCGAGCGAGCTTAACTTCAGTCACCTGACGGAAACTGTATAAGCCGCTCGGCCGCTCACCCCGCAGCCTGTAGTAGGTTCTTACCGAGTCTTAATCCATTACGGTCTTACGGGCTTAATTCATTAGGTTCTTACATGTGGGTGTTTACTGTCTTCTATTTAAGGACAAAGTACAGTACCTTAGATCAACAAAAACAGAATAGGATAGTTCCCGTTATTTACACAGGAAGCTACAAAACGAACGCCAAAGACAATACAAAAGGGAGGAACTCCCAACTGGCCTGTACTTAGTAAAATTGAGTTATAAATTTCGGACAGCCCGTAGTTTTGAAGAAAAAGGAAATCTTAAGCAAAAAAGGATTTTAATACGGTGGGTGTTCCTGCCATTTAAGGACAAAAATAACCATAGGATCCATAAAACTGCGGCAGGGTGTATTTTTAATTTCATCAAAATCACTTTTACATCAATTAATTTGATTGACGTTTCCTTTCTTTGATTGTTCTCCTATAAGCTGCGAAAATCAATTTAGACAAAGTCTCACATTTAACTAAATTTGGGAGAATGGAGCTGGAATGGACTGAATGGAGTCCCTAGGGACTTAGATTTCCCAAATCATTCGAATCTACCATTAATTTGATATCCGGTAAAAGTTTATCCACAAGACCAAAGCATACTTAAGAGATCTCATGGGAAGATAGCAAGTATATTCTCATCTCCCAGCATTCATCATGGTTTTACCTACAATATCAGTGAAGACAACAAGGACAGATTTTGTAACACAATAGCACGAGATGCTTTTGTTGACAACCGAATTCAAAGCGATTAGCGACTGCAGACAAAGGACATTCTGTCAGCCATGAATTCAAAACAAACGAAGCCGCAAAAGTTTCTCACAAGTTGCTAGCGTGCTCATTGTGCATTTCAGAATATGTTTTTAAGAGCAAACATGAGCATATATCGAAAGAAGAAGGATATATCTACACATTTACCGCGGGCAGTTTATGTCTTTGGTTCAGCAGCCGAGCAGTAAGTGTTTTCATTACACCCAAAAAAATAAGAGAATTGAATCGCCTACCAATCGGCTTCTGAACCAAAGAAATAAAATGCCCGAGGTAGATGTGTAGATATGTGTAGATACATCCTTCTTCTTTCGATCTATGCTCATGCTTGCCCTAAAATACAATTTCTAGAATGCACAGCAAGCGAGCTAGCTACCTGGTTTTCAGAGAAACTTTTGCGGCTTTGCTTGTTTTGAATTACTGGTTGAGAGAATTTCCTTTGTCTGCGATCGCTAATCGCTTTGAATTACGGTGTCAATCAAACCCAATTCGTGCTATTGTCTTACCAAATCTGTCCTTGTTAGTGAAGACAATTTTAGTGACTTTGCTTGCTCATTTCCTACCCTGGGTACCATACCAGAGCCAAAAGATAAAGAATAAAATAAAATAAAAAGGAAGAGAGGGAAGGAAGAGAGGAAACCTCTTTTTCTCCCTTTTTTTAAATGCTGTTATAAATATAAATGTTAGGCTCTGGCACCCAGGGTAGCTCATTTCATAGACTTACGACGTGATTCCTTGTTCAGAGCGATGCTGAGACTTATGTAATGAGTCTACTGATTTCCTATGTGCCTAAAATTACCTTTTCATTTCTTTTGCCTTCGAAATTTGTTGGTTACAATTTTGTGGCAAATCTTTGCAAAACTTGAGATAAATGGTGGCAGAGGCGGATCCAGACTACTGCGACTACAGCTGAAGCAGTAGTCAGATTGTTAGATCCTTGTATCTAGTTATTAAGGTCCACGTCTATTTTCAAAAGGTCACACCCTAGTATTTCGAATAACCTCACCTTGGCAGTTGGCAGACTATTTCCTGGATCCGCCCCTGGGTGGTAAGCAAGGGTTTGTAGCTCTTATAAATAACAATATAGCAATTTTAATGATATAGAATCTGCTCTCTATGGACTTATAGCAATTCGCAATTCATTTGAAAGAAAAGGACAATAAAATTTTAGATGATTAATTTCAAAGTTTTGCGAAGCTTCACAGCCTATGTTGCCGTTACCAAAGTTTGCCCCAAAAATCAAATGGACCAGATATTTCTAAATGGATCTCGCTTAAAGCTGTCTTAGTGATATAACATCATGCATTAAACGAAAGACGAAAAGCTAATCGTACATTAATTAATGTCGTCAAATAGAAAGTAAATTCTTTCAATCAAATAATCCCAAATAATGCAATTTATTCCAACTGCTTAATCTGCAATCTCAATATTTTGTGACAATAGTGCTTGGTAGGGGCCTAAAATATTCAAAAGACGGGATCAATTTGTCTTTCTTGATATGACGATTGTTTGAGTGAAGGAAAATTGTCATCAAGCACCATGGAATGAAATTGTAAACGAACACATGGGGGCCTTGATCCCATGGAATTTTGATGAGTCTGTGTGGATGTAAGCTTATGACGAAGGTCCAGCTTTAAATGTGCAAATATAATGCAATGATATTGACGACTCAACGTTTATCCCAAAATCCTATTTGATATATCCCAATATCTTACCTACTAACCCTACCTTTTGGGAGGTAAAAACATTATGCAATCATTTGTTAAATATTTTCCTCTGGCACGCTGGTCACGTCAATTGATCAGAAAAAACCGAGAGAGGTGAGCAAAGCTGTAGAAATCTGTGTAACTTCCACAAAATGATACGTCCAGCATTTTTTTAGATTCTAATACTGTATTCACACTGACACAGTTAAACAAGTTTGATCTAATCCAGGTGAGATTTCAACCAATCACATGCATGCGATTCGTATGATTGAATAATCAGTAAGTTCCATTCAACAACCTTGAGGCTTTTCTAGTTTGCAAAGTGTGAATGGGGTATAATTTTAAAGCCTTTCTAGTAACTGTAATTCTGCTGTCATCTACTTGAAGGGGCAGTACAACCCGTCCTCTCTGCGTGGCTCTGCGTGTCAAATCATCGAATGTGTTTAGGCTAAACACAAAATAGCTAATGGCGATTTTCCACAGAGAATAGTAATCCAAAGTATCTGCGACCATCTTGGTGATCGAAGCTTTAGTGGAGGATTTGTTCTATTTTTCTAACGCCGAATATTTAAAAGTTTTAATGGATATCAAAAGTTCCATCACATTTCATAGACATAGACAAGAAACACTGCAATGAAACTTACGTAGAAGCTGCGATGAAACTGACAGCCATTAAAAACGCAAGGCTTTAGTCACGTGCGCGGGCTGTCCGTACTTTCCGATTGTTTACAAAAATCTTGTACAGCCCCTTTAAACAAAAATAAAGATATGAAAACAAAAAATAAACAAACTGAAATCTTACCTCATACATGTTCTCGTCCTTTCTTGCACCCCACCATCACAACTTCTGGAGCACTGCGACCATTTACTCCAATGCCCCCATCTATCAGTTTGGTACCCTCCATATCCATATAAGCTTGGGGCTGACAACGGCAGTGGGGCATAATTAGGCGAGTAACCACCAGGCGATGGCGCTCTTAACGGAAACCCCGTTTTATACGGCGAGTAACTGTTCACTGAATTCTGCTGCCTTGCATAAGCTTGTGGGTAATATCCTTGGCTGAGCTTTCTCAGGTAGTTGCCATACCCGAGGGCTTGACGACCTCCGAAACGTCGATTTATTCCACCGAACCCATTCGGTCGTAACGTCCCTCGCACTCCAGCTTGCGGCGAAGCATAGCGAAGGTTACCGTAGCGTGCAGAGGGTCGGTTTGGGTTTGGTCGAATCTTTGCGTTTGGTCGAAATCTGTATCGGCTGCTAGAAGACAAATATCGTCGATACTGTTGCGCATTTCTTTGGTTGCTTTGTCGTGGATGCTGTCCGTTGCTCTGTAAAAGAAAAGAAGAAATATTAGAATCCTCGACAGGAATAATACGGAGTAATTATCATCGACAAGAGTAGACTCACGACATGATTCCTTGTATTTGCTCGATGCTCTCAATTTAATAACGATCCAATTCAATGAGCGATACTGAGACTTATGCAATGAGTCTCGTAAAAGAGTTCATGATCTAAACATGCTATAATACTCTGCACTGTGCAATGAAATGTTTGGCAATTAAACGCATTGAGAGGAACAGGCTTCATTCATGATTCTTGGGAAAAAGGATCAAATGCTAAAACAGAAACTTTTTCAATTGTAAACATGGTACCTAGCTTTAACTAGGAATTCCTAAGGAAATCCTAAAATCCAGAAATATCCCTAACAAACTATAAAAATTTTCAAAAAATCTTGCGATAATTCGTTTACCCCAAAAGTTTAAATCATTAAAATCTTTGCAAAATCTTGAAAAAGCTCGAAAACTTTTTGAAAATCTAAAAAATCTCAGAAGTCCAGAAATCTCACAAAGTCTTTGAAAATAAAAAAAGATTTTAGATATCTCTAAAACATCTTTGAAATTCTCAGAAAAAAATTAAAAAAAATCTTTGAAAAATCTGAGAGATCTGAGTGCCAAAATCTAGCATGCTATTCTCGGAGAAAGGCTTAAGTTATAAAGCCCTCCTTTGGTCGTGCTGAACTCAATTCCGGGCTTCATTCATTTCGTGTGGCAAAAAGCCGGCGCTGAATGCAGACTCGGGTTATGCGTCCCACTGTTGTCGCGCTAAACTAAATTGGCCATTGATATTGATTGGAAAGGCAATGTATCGTTGCTGTGACGGAGTTTCTTCTTTGCCTGCCATTTTGAAAATGGGGCCTCCTGAGAAGACAATGGAATCATTTAGTTCAGCAAAGAAAAAGAGTCGGGTATAACCCGAACACAAGCTTTGCCTTTTCGTTCGGCAAATCCTGCCGTACTTTTTTAAAAGATTGAAAACTCCGGGTCATACGTCGTTTTTTTGAAGGATTTATAAAAACGATTAAGTTTAGCGCGGCAAAAGTTGGGAATTATAACCTAAGCCTGATTTTCCCCTCCGCTTCCCCCAACCAAAATGGAGGAAGAAGTTTAATACCAAACTCTCGACTCCCACCCCTCCATCTTTCCCATAAAATTGCTGTCCAAAGCAAGCTCAGGAAACCAGCTTCAAAGCTTCATTGACATTCTCTGGCAACTACTTGGAAGGGTTTTTAGTCCGTTGCAACGGTGGAGAAATACGGCGATGGAAAAATTTCGACTGCAAACGGAAAACTCAAAACTAAGAGAACCTTTGTATGTTGATTGATAAATGAACGAAAACTGGAAGAGGTCGAGTCGAAGACGGCACGCTTTTTCCTTTCAGCTTTCATTAATGCGACTATTCGTCTTATTGTTTCCAGTAAGAAGGCCACAAGACGGTCGTCTCGAAGAGAGTTTTGAGTTTACCAGACCACACAGAAATAAGAGGTTTATTTTAACATCAAACATTACATCGCTGAAGGTCAAATTTCGCGAAACAACAGCAAATTTTTGATAGTAAATAGCGCTTGGTCCATAATAAAGAGCAATGCTGACAAGCAGCAAATCATAAGATCTCAGAGTGTCGAAACTTTTAAAACAAAATCAAAACTAATTTGTAATTCAAGTTAGAATATATGTCTATAGATATTAGCGTTCTATAAATGCATTGTTATTATAATCATTTTTATAAATGGTTAAAAATTCTACCTATATTCTGTCCTAACAGACTTGCCATGAAAAGTTTTCCATAGTAGAAAAGAAATCGCATCTCAATTTTCACTTTCCGATACTAGACTCAATACAAAGTCCCAGTTATCGCAACAACAACAACAACACGTTTTATAATTGAATTGAATTGTTATCAATGTTTGAACGAACCGACATTTAAGCTCCTGCGCAACAACGTATTTCCGCTGCAGTGATCGTACTATAAAAATTGAATGGAGTGAAAGCATTGGAACGAGTGGAGTAAGTCTAATCAGATACTGTTGCATCTAAAACACAGTGCGTTTTCCTTTCTAACTACAGCATCAACTTGGTCAAAATTGCACCGCAGGATTTTCGGGCAAACTCTTTTCTCTGATAGAACTTTTGGGCGCTATCAAAATTTTCCCAGCAGCAGAAAGATACCTGAGCATCAAAATATCTCATGCAACAAAAGCATAAATAAGAAAGACAGCTGACAAGGTTAATAGAGAAGAGAGTCTCAATGATGAACAGAAATAAATGGTAGAATGACATGGTAAAGATTCTTTTACGGCAAAGAATTAGGATTGCAGAGGTAGCTAAGCGCTAACTGAGTCCGCTACCCGTTGTCACGGCGCTCTTGTAGTGTAGGTGTGACTCGCAGCCCTTGCTTTGGCTGTACAGTCAGAGAATTGCACCACAACGCCAAATCACCTTAATGGTCAGATACTCTCGCTCGTGAAACCTATTTACATTCAAGCACTATCCACATGCATATATGAATCCCTTTTCGGGCTCGTAATCCAATTTTGATCCAATTTGACAAAATCTCTGATCTATCATCCAATTTAGGCCAATGATGGAAATGTTTAAGCGTATTGGATTAGATATCGCCCTCCAATCATATTTGATACAACAACAAGTCCTATCTAGTTCCTTTCCGGGCGCAAGAAAAACTAAAATGCTCTTTGGCAACGAATGACCGAACAATTATGTTGAAGTAGCTGGTATCCATGGGGCATGAAATTTAAGGCCTCCTACTACTGACCCTTCATTTTAAGCCATTGGGATTCCTTGCATACATCCTTGTTCTGACAATTTTGCTTCCTGGGAACTTACCAAAGGATTCACGCCATAGACCATTGAGATATTTTAAAAAGAATCAGAATCGAACGATATTTTGCTACATTGTGCATGGGTAGTTAGACACTGCTGGTGTGCTTCTATGGAGGAGCGCTGGATATTATGTATCTGCGGGGGAAATTTTTTTGCAGTACTGCGGAGGAGATATCGAAAGAACAAAAATATTAAACTATCAAAATGATTCTTCTCTCTCCTTCTCTCTTCGCTTCCGATATCTCCTCCGCAGTACTATAAAAATTCCCCCCGCAGATATCTCCTCCGCAGTACTATAAAAAATTCCCCCCCGCAGATATCTCCTCCGCAGTACTATAAAAAATTTCCCCCGCAGATACATATTATCCAGCTATTGGAGGTTGCCTTCCCATTCTTCTCTCTCCTTCTCTCTTCGCTTCCGATATCTCCTCCGCAGTACTATAAAAATTTCCCCCGCAGATATCTCCTCCGCAGTACTATAAAAAATTTCCCCCGCAGATATCTCCTCCGCAGTACTATAAAAAATTTCCCCCGCAGATACATATTATCTAGCTCTTCTCCATAGAAGCTACCCACCAGCAGTGATAGAAGCTCTAACGATACCCGCGTATAAAAATGCATTCAGTGCAGAATCCTTTCATTAATATAGAAAAAGCACAATAACGATAGAAGCTCTAACGCCACTCGATCGAACCTCGCGTATAAAAATGTATAAAAATAACGCTCGATACAAGCTCTTTTGTAGAATAGCTAAAAAGGTCTATTCCCTACGGAATAAGGGAGGGGAAGAAACGGGAAGAAAAAAAGCAGCGATGCGCATGACAACGTGAGCCCCAACGTCAATTCGCTCTCAACAAATCTAAAACACAATGTATCAAAACAATAGGGTCAGCACTGCCCAACAAGATATCCAGCCTAATATAAGCATTGGATATAACAACTGTCACATTCTGACCATGACATTAATGCATTTGAGCCTAAGACCCCTAAATATGCGATTGATAATGAAATTATCTTTGTTCTATGACATGGACTCAGAGCTGATCGTTAGGATACCTTGCCACAAATTATACACTGTATTCACGAAAGCCAATCTGCATCAGTATTAAGGCAAGCCAATGTACCATCCACTTAAAATTTCTAAAAACTAGCCCACCAGCACTGCAGCACTTTTTTCAGTTGGCTTGGATTAGCTATGTAGCGCCAACGTAAAATAAATTGATTATTTTCATTTTTTCATTTTCATTTTAAATTATTTATACACAAAAACCCTTCAGCTAACAAACGCAATACTTAAATAAGAAAATAAATATCCTAATTACATTAATATAGTCTATATACAGTTAAAGCAAAATTATGTACAGTAATCTATGTAGTAGCAGCTGCTCTTCCAGGGCGTCGTGTTTTAGTTTGTGTTCAGCTCATATAATAACTTTTCAATTGTTTTTTGAATCTACTAAGTGTAGGGAGCTCTCTGATATTGATGGGTATATTGTTCCAAGCTTTCAGAGCCGAATAGTGAAAGCCTTTCTTGACATATTCAAGATTATTTCTTGGGATTTGTAGGTCCCTGCAATTCCTTGTTCTGTAGTTGGAATGCTGGGTCCTATGATGGTATTTACCCCAAAGGCTTTCGGGACATTGCCTGTTGATTATTTTATATGTCATAACTGATCGATCAAAGTTTATTAGTTGTTCAACTGTCAACCAATTATGAGACCAATTGTCTTTTAGTCTGGCCTTATCAATAATCGAATGGGCTCTGTCCTGCAGACGTTGGAGGGTATTCAATTTTGATTTAGGAAGACTCCCCCAAATAACATTGGCGTATCGCAGATGGCTTTCTACAAGTGCACGGTACACATGCTCCAGCTGGGATTGGGAAATGAGATTTTTCAATTTTTTTAGTGACTTAAGACCGCCACTAATCTTCCCTTTCACTTTGTTGAATTGTTCATCCCAGTTTAGCCCTTCATCCACAATAACCCCTAGTGATTTAGTCTTCACCACACGCTTAAGTATTGTATTAATTATTATTAGTATGCAAATAAACATATATGCGTATTTCTCTATAAGAAACCGCTTGTAAGAAACTCAGCTCTCACATCACCAAAAAATTAGGAAACTCCAGTGCTGGGAAAATATAACTTTTTAAACTGTTTATGCGGATAAAGGATTTTGAAATGTTCATGAGGGCACATACAGTAAACATGAAGACTGTTATGGAACCTTTAAGAAACTCGTGATAAACTTTTGAGAACTCAAAATCTTATAATTATAAGAAACTTTCAATCAAGGCGCAATTTCTTCGTTTCTTACAAAAAAAATACGTGTTCACAAATTACTGAGGAGGATGTACAACATGCTGCCAGAATCCTCTTGTCTTTTATCATGAACAACAAAAGCGAACTCAAGCAATAAGACCTTTAAAATCAGGAACATACAAACAATCTATGTGTGAAAGGCACTCAGCAAAGATAACAGTTGCCATAAGCAGAAACGAGGACGTTATGAAAACATTTGCAACTGTTGCAAAATCAACTTGCTGGATACTTCAAAGTTTTCCCATCGAGTGCTACAATAATGAATTCTCAAAAGGGTTCCTAACAAAACCTATCGTTAGAATTCAGACTTAAAAACTAAGATATTTCAAATGTGCCATGTATCATCTGAACGTACCCCCAATATTTTTTTGCCGGGGAAAGTCGACAGAAAGTAAAAGGAATCTAGCATAAGCCATTTTCGAGCTATTGACTTATATCTTGAGCATAGAGAGGTCATCTACGTCAGAAACGCTTTGTCATGATCAGAAAATCGGATTGCTCTTGCATCGTAATCGTTAACATTCCTCCAGAAAATCTGTCCGGCGCGGATTAGAGAATACCTATATGGCCTACACTTCTGGATATCATTGATCAAAATGGATTAAAACTAATTATAGAACAAGCTGCATGTAATGAAATAGAGTTTCTCCTTCCGTTTCAATGAAGGCTAAAAGGGTTACGGATTTCTCGTAGTACTAAGAAAGTAGTGTCACACAATTTCTTGATTGCAGATGGAGAAGTCGGAAAGCTCTTGATACATTACTCCCTTTACTTGTCCGATTAACTATTTTGAGGGTATCAAATTCATCGAAATAGACGAATTTTCTGGTTTGAGAAAGATTCATGGGCGGCAAAAGTCTTCTGCCTATTGTTACGTATTTCAACTGGCAGAACAGCTATCGAACAGTTGCTGCCAGCTTGAAGGCGCACCTGCACGTGATTAAAATTGAACGTATTTTCCCGCTTTTTCTGCTTACGTTCATAATGGGCCTAGCCACGTAACAAAAGGTGCGAGCATTGCATAAAACTGTTAAGGATTGCCTTCATTAATTGCCTTTCAGACACTTGGTACATAAGCGTACGGGAAGAAAAAATCTAGGGGGGGGCTGCCCGACAAAAAGTCCATTGTTTACCAATATTTTGCCCGACTGAGGGTATATTGTTGCCCGATTGGGGCTAATTTTCGATAATTTTTCCAAAGTTGCCCCCCGTCTCGTACGCTCCCCCGGCCCCCCGTCTCGTACGCTTATGACTTGGCATATAGGTCAGTTGGATCATAACTATGGTTGGATGGAAGGAGATTCGAATAAAGTTTCTATGCAGATGGTTTTCGTCTCTGCTGCATCATGTTTACTGCCATCTTGAATATAGACTAGCTACACTAGTCCCTCGATTTCGCTGTTGTTGTTGTTGCTGATGGCCAGCTCAATGAGGGACTAGTTGCCAGAGAGTGTCTCAAATCGGAATTTTCAGAACGAAAAACCGAATTGTAAATCTGATTGGAGCATTTCGGCTAAAACAATAGTAAATTTTTTTGTAGCCAATCAACTTTTCCTCTCTTTACTTATTTTTACTGGAAAACCTCCCTTTGAAGTAGAGGCCTGTTTGGTCTGAGTTTTTCAAGAAGAAGCAATGCAATGGCGACCGGCGCTGTCGTCGCAGCTTGATCGACCAGAAGCAAATGAAGCTGAAGGAATTTAGCCAGCCATTTGGCATGATAAAGTGGGCACTGGGAAGAGATATTTGTTTGTGCTCTAACAGGAAATGGCAAAATGTAATGCTGTTGCAATACTTGAGAGGCATTTTCAAGACAGCAGTGAGTGTCATTTGTCAGTACAAAACTGCAGTGTAGTGTAGGTGTAGGCCTACTCTAAGTTCAGGTTAGTAGTGATTTTTTCGTTTACATTTGGCTCGTGTATTTCAATTTCTAATATTATCTAACTGCAAGCATGTTACTTCGCAATGTTGGGCTGTTGTACTTTATCACCTTAACAGTTGTTTTGGTTTGAATGCACTTGATTTGCCAAATGAAACAATCTTTAGATATTTTAGTAAAAAAATTTTATGGTTTTTTGTGAACATGACTAAAAATCCCCAGGTAATTTTACTATGGAAGTTCCTTATGTGATCCAACCCCCCCCCCCCCCCCGTGTTTGGATCACATAGGGAAAGGAAAGGGTGATATAATTTTTTGCTTGTGATTTAACAAGTATTTGTTACTTTATCACATTGATGTTGATGTCCTTAATTCATAGGGGTTTGTTTAAAGCAAGATACCTGCTTCATTATTATCAGACCTTGTACCAGGATGCATTTAGATGGCACTTTTCCTGGAGAGAGATTGTCTATCTGATGCAGCAAATCACTTGGAGCAAATATAAAGGACAGTTCCTTTGAAAATTCCCTGCACTTCAGATACCACTTAACTGATTGCTAATGATAATGTATAATGATGATGTAATGCCTAATCTGGTCAAATCTTTGATTCCTTATCTTTGGTCACTCTGAACTCCTCTGAAATTTCAAATTTATGTTCACTGTCCATGCTCAATTTTGTCAGAGTCATAAACTGTCTAAAATTCTTTCAAATTCACATGAATAAAACTTGGTATCAATGTGTTGTTTTCTGGAGTCATTTTGATGATTACTGATCACAGCAGCAACAACAACCAAATATTAATTCCGTGGTCCGCGTTTTACACATGTAGCGCTTATGAAAACGAGGCTATCAAGTTAGTCCGATTTCAGACACTGTTTGGCAACAAGTCTCTGTATTAGCGACAAATCAGTTCTAAGGAGCATACAGAGATTGTGTAGCCAGTCTATCTTGAATACAGCCTTGCTTCATTTGCTTATCAAGACCTTCTAGTACCGCGTGACTCAGAAAAATGTATCTATTGTTTGAAAAATCTTACAGGAAAAGCTATGCAACCAATTTGTAAGATTTTAATTCCATCGTGGTACTGAGTCACTCAATTTTTAAGGTTTTTGCCCGGGGGGGGGGGTCACTACCATATATACCAGTACGAGATGTGCCATTTTTTGGGGTACCTTTTTTCAGGCTGAAAATAAATTTTAGAGTGTCATTTTTGGTTAATATCACAAATGAACATAAATTTTGGGGTGTCATTTTGGAAGAAAAATGCTTGAGGGTATTGAATTTAATCTGATTTCAGGTACTTGGTTAGAATTTCGAATTTTGGTCACAATTTTAGGGTATCTTCTTTGAAAGGCCCGTAAACATTGGGGTATGGTTTTTGAAAAATTCATAAATTTTAGGGTATGATTTTACAATTGAAAATGACACACCCCCGTCATTCGCCTATTGAAGTGCCCCACCCCCCCCCCCCGGGGGTTTTTGCAATAATTTTGCGTGCATTATTTCCTTCAGAATGTACGAATTAGCAAAAACATCCATTTCTCGACATGCCCCAAAACAGCAAAAAATGACCTGTTAAAATATAACATGAAATAGGTCTAAAGCCAGGAATTCTTCTTCCATTTCCGAAGAACGATAGCAAATAAAACACAGTCAAAGCGAATGGTCAAACTTATGGTCTTGTCTTCGAAAGTACGAAAGTAAAGCCACCCACTTCAAATAATTTTGCACCACAAGCAGAGATAAACTTCAAACCTAAATACCAACAGGTATTTTAAGCATTGCAAACATCTGACTACATCAAAGATGTTTGTGTTTTGTGAATAATGTGGAAGGAGCTTATCTACGAATGTTTAACAGACAAAAAGGAATTGGTTACTTCTCATCTGCTTTGTTGAGAAAAGGGCATGGTGAAAAATATTTTACGTTGTATACGAAAGTGGTGATGAATATGAAAGTAATGAAAACAATTGAATCAAAAACAGAAAATATTCAAACATAAAGATAATAAGGATAACAAAATCTATAAATAGCCATATTTGAAAACGAATGTTTTAAAAATGAAAGCAATTGGTCATGCTTTAACGAAGAAGAGAAACACAACACATGACAAGAACGTACCCACAAATCAACTAGAAATACTACTTCAAAAGTGCAAACAGAATCTTGCCTAGTGCTCTTGCATCAGGTCATCGCCCATGTCAATTTTTGCGAGAAACTCATTCCAAAAGTCTCTTTTTTCTCTTTCGAACTGATTTATAGCTACAACAGATTTGTCGCCTCGACTGCAACAATAACAACGACAACAACAACAACAAGCGAAGGTTACAGGGACCTATGTGTTGAGTCTAGAAGTATTTGGGGTTTCTGCAACTTGACTGGCTATCCTCAAGACAAAGAATTCCTGCTTCTGCGTTCGAAGGGCTTCTAGAAAAGAATCTCGAACGATGGAACTACAAGTTTCAAACGTCGAATTTATAGCTCGAGGGTACTTGCTTCCTTGCTATCTGCTGACATGGTTGATATAAAGGAATCATGATTCGTGTCTATTCATTAATGCTCACCGCACCAGGGGTATGTCGGTACGCGTAGAGCGGGAGGGATGATATCTTGACGTAGTCCTGGATAGAACATTGGTAAATACTACACCAATTCATAACTTCACGCAACTCAGTTTCTATGGTGTCCTATTCAATTTGGCTTTGAGGAGATCCCATTAACTAATTGAGCAAATCGCTGCTAGAAAAATGGATAAATATGCGTTGCTGCTATTTACGTTGAAATTATACAACGCGTAGCTTTCCTGTTTAACCAGAATATCCGAATTTTGGGTCATAAATTTCAGCTAATAAAGCGATGTGCAATGACCATTTGAAGCGAAAGTAGGGACTTGAGGTATCCATGGTCAGACCTCATATGGAAACAAAAAGCCAAAAATTGAAAGAAATATGTAAATAAAATGTTTAATAATATCTACAATCGTTATCATGAGTTTCTAGGTGCTAGCGGGTGCCAGAGTTATTTTTGCATTGATTATTGGTTGGAAATAAAGTAATTTGCTTGGAACTAAAAGAAATCAATTTCGTTTAATAAGTCTGATGGAGATGATAGATTTGTACCAAAATGGAACCACAAAGTGATAACGTTTAGACGTTTTTTAGTGCAAGCCTTGGAGCCGAATTGATTTGGCGCATAGACAAAGGGAGCCATTCCATGCCCTCTGGCAACTAAACTTGTTCTTTTCGTGTTGCCAACATTTTGGATGTTTTTCAGGACTGCAAGCCTGAAGGAATGACACATAATTCATTTGGCACGCAGGCAAAATGAACCACTCCGTGCTCTCCAGCATCTGGTTTAACAGGCCTTTTTAGTAAGGCCTTTTTTGAAAATTCTTTTTAAGGGGAAGGAAGGAAAGGGGAAAGCAAAAATTCACACCTTCTCCCCTCCCCATTTTTTGGGCTGATCCCAGGCTAGTTTTTCACGATGTCTTTCAAAACTATTTACATTTAAGAAATGGAGCCTGAGCCTTGATTTGGCAAAACGGAGTAAATGAACCACAAAATGTGATCCAGCATCTAAACCTGTTCTTTTGGCTTCCTTAGAGCTTTCAAATATTTTCAGAACCATACGCCTTCAAGGAATCAAGTCCCCAAGGGGGTGATACTTATTGATATCACCTGACATGTATGTGCCCAATTTGAGTGGGTTTTGTAACGGGAAAGCTCCCTAAAACTGTTGTTAAAGAAGTCTCTTTTAAATGGGTTTAAACACGAAATTTCTAGAACGTTTAACAGGGTATGACGTCATGACAAATGTATGTGGGTCATGAAAATCTTGGGGGCACACCCCTGTACAAATGTGGGTCAAGTACTCCCTCCTTTTTGCCAAAAATATTTTGGTGAACGTAACATTTTATATCAAAATAAAGAAGATGATCAAACACAACGAAGAAGTGTTCACAAGGTCTATGATTTCAATTCACAATTCAAAAAACTAGTCTTCCCACAATTTTGAATGAAATCGGCTCAATTGATACAAACACCCTTGATTAAAAGCTGCATAGGCAAAACGCAGCACCACAGTACATCAACAACAGCAGAGCTGTTGATTAAGAAATAAAGTAGGCCTTTATACCAAGGGATACAGTGACAGTGTTCAACGGATGTTTCTTTTCAGAAAGGATAAAGAAATATTTACACGAAAAGGACTCCATTTAGGAGACTGTTAGGCTGAGAATGATAGCTTATCGCAGTTGCACCACTATCTACGCAGGGAGCAAAATGCAGGAACATCTTGTTATGGTTTCCAAAACCAGGGGGAAACAAAGAGTTTTATCTTTAGGATGATATTTACCAGGGGCTGATTGAACATTCACAGCTTCATTAGCTACGTTATGTCGTTGCTCTACTGATGAGAGTTGAAACATATGGTGAAATTTACTAAATATTTCAGCAATTTCGAAAAGATAAGTAAGGGTCGTGTACTGTGTGCAATGTACGTTAAGACAACATACAACTGTTCATCAATGCATCTTCGTCGAAATCTTTGTTTGAATTACGTAAAAACGACAGAGCTGATGCTACAGATCATTTGAGGGACGTGAAACTTTGTGAATTACGAGCCTTTGTGGTAATAAATATTCCATGATGCTTTTCTGGTGAACTCTTTAGACGTCATCGTCAATACAAGATGTTCACATAGGACGTCTTGGGCAGCATAAATGAATTTATTAACAGTACAATAGGAAACTATTTTGTTGTAGCATCGTTAAGTTTCTTAAGGGAATACTGTTGCACACTCTCCGTGGAGGCGTGCTTAGTAGGCAAATATAAAAAGCTCTTCAAGGCATGGAGAATCACAGATCGATAGCAAGTACTTTTATGAAAGATAGGATCCCTCCCGCCCATCCCCTCCCTGTTTCCAGAGATTCAGGTTACATGTATCAAATGAACTTACGAGCGATGGGAATAATGTGCTTTCCGTGTTTGCTCTATTTGGTACACCTATATACAATCTTGCTAGACTGACCTCACTACTATCTGTGCATTGTAGTTTAGTTAATAAATAAAGTTATCTTCGGTTGAATGCAATGAATTAGAAAATAACAACACATTAATAACATTTCTACTTCTTTTGCAGCTTTAGGGGTTGAGCCCACGCAATACTAGTCCATGTAAACACTAATAAATCCTGAAAGAGTAGTGCAATGTGAAACAAATGCCTGAATGTTGCAAAAATTTCACTGAATTTTGTTTTGATGGATCTGGGTTCAACTTTGTACATGTACAAGGACATCGATAATAGATTAAAAATGTTGGCAAAAATAGACATTATTCGCTTGGGTAATGCTGTTAAGAAAGAAAGGCATGGTTACACAAATAACTCCGCTAAAACTGTATTTGAAAATAAATCGATCCCATGCGGTAAATACATTATTCTCTAGACCTTACAAACATCGGTATTATTAAAAGACCTTCAGGGGAGATAAGGGGAGAGTTGGTTTGACTGAAGCTGGACAAAATTAGCTTCGATGGTGAATTATGGGTAATTTCATCAATTAATGAAGTTTAATCAAAGTTTCAGACATAACAGGTAACAAAAAGAGCCAGGCACAAAAGGCATGTTTCCATGGTAAACTGGGGAGTACTGGATAAGTTTTTGTCTTTTACCCAGAATAACATATATGTCTCTGTGACACATGAGGAGCTTCAGTATCTAGAGGGTTTAATGTGGTACTTAGCTTATTTTAACTTAACGGCTCTTGGGCAACCGACATGCATTGCGGTCGTTTGTTTCCAATTTCGTGGATTTTGTAGATTTCATTCAATTCAAGTGCTATTTTAACACACGCAAGGAGAAGTATGACGGCATCTGGAGTTGCAGTGACATGCTGCTGACATCAGCGACATCAGAAAGTTATTTTCATGCAGTATGAAATTAGGCCAACTTCACAAATAGGGTTCCAGTGCATTCAGGTTGCCTTTGAGCTTTTAAGTGTAACGATTGTATAACGTGTTAGTTTGAAATGTAATGGCGTCAGTGCAACTGGCAACCAGAAATCGTTACATACGCGATACAGCGAGCTATTCGAGTTTTTGTTTTCCTCGCAAACAAACTAATCCGTCTGCGAATTTGGTAGCTGAGCTGATTTCATCTCTTGGTGAACTCGCCAGAGAAGAAGCCAGGAAGAGTAAGAGCTCAAGAAATTCAAGTCATCGTTGAAATGACCAATGAGGTTGCAGTGTCGTTTATGTGTCTCTCATCCCCTCCATGCTGTTCTGCCTTGTTTACATGACTTGCAGTGGAAACCGAGGGAGCCTAGAGGGTCTACTGAAATACATTGAGCTCTGCAAAATTGATAATAGATTGCACAGCGAATCAAGCAATCAAGGGACACAAGCAATACGAAAAGAACAGTAACTATGAAACTAGGAGACATGTAAATGCGTTATTAATCAAAAAATTGAAAATGAAATTTGGAATGTGAAATGACTTGAAATCGAAATGGAATGTGAATTGGCACGAAAGATGGGTTATGAATTGAATTGCAGGAAAGAAAAATAGCTGCAAGAAGTGTGGTCCAAATCAACAATGACAATGATATCAATTAATCAACGTTGCGGAGGTCTGGTGGGATAAAAATGTGACTATAGCTTGAAATTTTGCCAGAAAATGTTTCTTTGTTTTGAATGTTGAAAAATAAAATCGGAAACGAAAAGTGCTTTGTGAGCTTCTTAACCGATTCGGAAGAAGAAGTGGACTGTACAGAGAATGGAAACAGTTACATAGTACATTGTAAATCAAATTATGGAGCCACGTTAATCTTTATGTGCAATTAGCAGCAACCTGGAATTTCCAATTAGACATTGATTTAACGGGCAATACCAAGAGAAATCAGCAAGAAAGTTTTAATGAGAAAGAAAGAATGTTTCCCATTGTTTATAATCTCTTCTTATCACGATGTTTTTCAGGCTGTCTTCAATTGGTGACTAATGAAGCTAAAAGGCCTTTTAGCTTTTCTACACGAGAGAACTTTATTTACATTTTGCGGAATGTTCCATTCGAATGTGCACAACGGCGATAGAAGCTCTAACCCCACTCAATCGAACCTTTTGCATCAAAATACACAAAAATGTCGCTCGATCCACACCCTTTGTAGATCAGCTAAAAGGTTGTTACAAATGTCCAAACAAATGCGTTACTGCTTGTAGCATAGAGCTATGTATCTCATAAGTGACATCCACCTTTCAGAAAGTCGGGAAAGCCATTTTACGGGCCATACCCCATCTTATGCTAGGGGCCTGATTTCAGACTGGACTTCCGTAGAAGGACAGTCAAATTCCACAGTTCGCTAGAGAAGTATTAATGACAAATGATAGACATCTATCAATTAACATATGAACAAAAGAAGGCCACGCACCATTTATTGTCTCATTCTTTGATCATTTACGGAGAATATCAATTACAACAGGCTATATCTAGATTGCCAAGACCTGTTACAAATTGAAAGATTGTGTTCCCATAAGGAGGCCTTGACAAAAAATACTTTTATATCTCTCTCTTCTTTGCTTCCCTGTGCTTTCACCCTTTTAATGCTCAGGCAATTTCATCTGTCGACATAGGGTACAACTTTCATCAGAACGTCCAAAATGATACAAAAAAAAACATGTTCGCTCGTAGATATTTGGGAACGGAACAAGCCCTGATAAATGTGCTAACATAACGTAATCGATATATCGAGCGTCATTATCAGAATCGTAAATCTAAGATACTCCGCCCTTAGTAATACCAGAGGGTCTCCATGGTTTGTGATCCCTCCCAATCAAATGGAACTCATATATCAGAGTTTCTCATTCTCAACCTGATGTCATTATTAATTCATTGTTCATAAAGAAATTCTTTTACTTTAATGGTGTGACCAATACCACAAAGAACATCACTCTTTCAGTCGTAAACATATTTCTGCAATCACAAACAAGATTTTTCGCCAATAGTTGTAAAGAACATGCGAAAAAATCGCCTTGTTTCGTCATATGTGCTCTAAGCAAACTGAAACGCTTGACGAGTTTGCAATAGCGAAAAGTCATCTGATGGAATCATGCAAATTTTCGGCAAATCCAATTACTGTGCTAACGGTCATAACCCTGATACAGAGTTTTTTGTTCATCATGCAAAATGAAGATCTTGTTGGCTTCAGGCAGACAAGTGTTAAGTTAAAGCTACCGCTGCGCTGTGCTGTGCTGCTGGCTTAGACACTTACAGTACATATAATTTTCTTCGAGTCTCCAAAGAACTTTCTCTAAAGCAGGCTTTCAGACTTCTAGACCTAATCTCTTTAAACTTTGGAAGACAGCTCTACACACGAGGAGGGGGGATCCTATATGTATGGTTGGTGGGGGGTGGAGACGTGCCCTAGGTCAGAGTGAAATTTCTACATACATAGCTTAGGAAGGGCTTATTACAAGAAGGGTAAACTTGTCATTGACAGTTCTACTTGAAAAAGATGGGGTAAGCTTCCCGGTTTTACTGAAAAACCGAGTAGCTATGCTTTTCTAGCATGTGAACGGGCATAGTCTTCATGCAACGCCAAAAATGCGAAGCTAAAGGTAAGTAAAGATAAAGTTTAGTAGGATCATGTACAACGTGCAATAGGCCTCCGGTTAAATGTACTTGCATATGCTTCTAATAAAGTACAATTGTTATGGCATCAGACCTCAAGTAACGATTAGGCAATTCTAAATCCATTCATGTGAGTGAATATTGCAAAATGAGGCCAATTATCTCAGAAAATTAGGTGATTTTGATATCGCATTTTGTTGTCATTACAATACCTTGGACGTCAATGAAATCTTCCTTAGCCTCAAGCGACATCCTACGTTGTCGCCACTTCGCGCCACCACTTCAATTCAAGATGGTTGGGTAACAAAACATGGAATGGAATGAGGGAACGGTGGAACACTTGGTCATTAGCTGTAGAAGGTAGAAGTTTTGGAAGAAAAGAAGAGCAGAAGGCCATTTCGACATGTTATCGAACGCGTTATCGAAGACATTCAACAAAGAAAGAAAGAAAGGAAAAGCTAAAAGGAAGAATGCTTGTAATTCGACCGATAGTAACAAGGGAGCAAACAAACAAATAAGTTGGAACCAAGAGAATTTTGACCCCCTAGGAGGCATCAGCAAAAATGTTCCAGCCTCTCCAGTGAAAAATTCATTACTTTGGCCAATTTCCCCCCATTTTCTTCAGGCCTTTCCTGCAGTGTACGTCCTCCATTACAGTCAACGACTGTGCGAGGGTAATGTCTTCCTGACTTTGTTTTGAAGAAAACATACCTTTGGTAATAAGACTCGTGAAAGTACAGAGACTGTTCGAACGAAAAATCAGCGTTCTTGGGGCAGAATTATGCAAGGGTTGGAGATAAGAAAAAGAAAGATACGGTCTGTTTGCTATTCGATGCTTTCGACAGTGGCAAGGGCGGGCATGTCACACTGGGAACATGGTCCTACCTTTGTCCGAAAACCGGTAGTTCAAGAAAAAAATTTGCACAACCTTTGTCCCAAAAACTGGTTGCTTTGATGGCAAATTTCCGCTTCTATTTTTCTTCAATTTGACGAATAATTTTAACATGATGTATCATTGACGATGTTTGTCCCAAAAACCGGTAATTTCGATCAACTACTGTTCTCGACAGCAAGTGGTAATTGTAGCCATGAAAATACAACTGTCCCAAAACCGGTTGCCAGACAAAAGTAGGACCGCTTTTGTAAAACAATTGAAATCCTGGTCTTTTTTCGGAAATTTTCCCAACAAAGGTAGAACCATTTTGGGGAAAAATTGGTATTTCTGGTCTTTTTTCCGTGAATTTGACGGACAAAGGTAGAACCGCTTGTGCAAAAAATTGAGATAATGGTCTTTTGTGCTTAAATTTGGCGGACAGAGGTAGAACCAGCTTACAGGTAAACTTTATGATTCTGATGAGATAGGAGGTTAGAGAAAAACTTGATTTTGGACAAAATGGTTTGAATGGTTAGACACACGATTTACAGCTTTCATCCAAGCTAGACATTGACGCAAGACGCAACATAAAACTGTCTAATATACAAAATCCCGTCTGATATTCCTCGATATAACGGCAAAGAGGCTTATTGGATGATCAGCCAGGAGAAACTTCCGGATTGTAAATTCATTTTCTATGGAATATGGATACATGGCCTGTCTAAGTGGATGTTGAGTTGTCTGAACGAACGTTTTAGCTCACATGGGCTCCAAATTAAAGCCTAAAACGGTTGATCAAGTTTGCCATATTAGATCTGGTGGTTTCATAGAATAACGGTCTCCGGAATCTTGAAATTCAACAATATGCTACGCTGCTTTGAAATGTATTGCACGTTAAATTGGTTTGATTGCTCCCGTGACAAAATTAGTTTTGTGGGTAAACAGAACAGACCCACGGACGGATCCTTGTGGAACAGCAAGTACCTCAATGTTTACTTTCATCAAAATTGCAGTGAAATTTGTGTCATGTTCCTCTGGTATCTCTTCCAATGTGTGGAATATACTTAATTTTGCATAATGCAGTGACAACTTTGAAGATTTGCTATATTTAGCCTTAGCAGAGGCTTTTTACAGGGTCATCATCATCGCGAGGTTTTGCAAACATTGATGGGACTTTACGACCAAGAAAGACTGTTTGGAATGTGTCTTATCAACTCAAAATTAGATATGTTAGTCTTATGAATAACAATCTGGCTTTTAGCCAAACCAAATGTCTTCAAGGAGGACTTCGGTACCAGGAAAAACGCCAAATCCTGATTACAGTCTTAATGAATCGCTGGAAAATCAATTAATGGTGACACCAAAGTTATAAATCTTGATTAAAGCGCGTCTTGCGGCCAGGATTTGCCTCGATATAGATCATTGGACTACCTAACAGTTTACTATTGGTTTCCAGCAATAGAAGTGTTATTTAACTTACAGACTCAAGAAACGTAAGAACTAGGGGTAGGGGCACTGGTGGCATGAGCCCCAAGATTTCACAATTATGACGAAAAAGCGTCATTTCTGTTTCAGGAAGTGCCCCTTTGGCTTAATGAAAAAGTGAACTTGCAGTGTCGTCCCTCCCAAACATTTTATAGCAATGTCGTCCCTCCCATCTTTCCTATGGCCCTGACAAATGGTACAAAGCTGTCCCTATGAGGAGAACGAAGAAAACACCCAAAACACAGCATGATTACCTCGACTATGTCTATTTCCATATATGCATTGTGCATTCTATTCTAATATCTTTTTAGATTTCTCAGATTTCTTGGCCTAGGCCTGCTGTTGGTAGATTCTTTTCTTCTCTTTAAAGGCTCATTGCTAACCATGATCTTTTGTGCTCCAAAGGAAAAGCAAAACAAACAAAGGATGCCAGAAACGACTTCCATATCATGCGAAAGTCGATGTTGGCACCGCATAGGATCAGGCTTAGAAATGGGTCTTTACCAACTCCAAATTCTACCGTAACTTTGTGAAAATATTCTACTGAATTACGTTCTGATGATAATGTCAATTGCAGATGACCTGGTTACCACCTCATTCCCCTTCTTGCTTCAATATCCATAGAGAGTTAGCACCATTTATAGTTGAATTTGGTTTTATTTCTTTTATTTCTTCTATATTTAGTTTATTGCTGTAGTTCTGTTACTGTTATATACTTAGACAAAGTCCTTTCGTTGTTGAAGTTGTAATTCATTTGTATTTGAAAGTATAACAACGCTCCTGTTAAAGGGAATTGACATAGCTATATCGACAAGCTGCTATAAATAGGCCGAAGAAACGCCTACAAATCCATTGTTTCCTTCGCCACACAATGAAACGGCAGGCGCTAAAGTTGTTGAATACAATAGATTATATTTTTAACTTGGCCCGGGCCAGCTTTTAACTATGTCGATTCCCTTTAAGTGTAGCAAGTTATCATCATGGAATTGAAATTGAATTGTAACTATCAGCAAAAAACCAAAGATCTGTTGAAGGGCCCTGACTTGAGATTGTAGATCAATCATTGGACTTTTGCAAATCAACGCAGTGTGCTCTGCGCAGGAGAAATCATATATCTCCCGATCCTTCCTCATTCCCAAAATTTTGGTTCTGAGGTTGCGATTTCCCAGTGCTCCCAGTTCCATTCCCAGTTCCAGAAATCTTTGGCATAGCTATATTGCAGACCTCTGTTAGCAGTTATGGTTACAATTGGAAAGTTAATGAAACAGTGTTCCAATATTTTCCTGAAGCAATCCAAAAGTGGCTTATTATTTAATTAAAAATCATAAATCTCGAAAAGAGATCAGCATTGCAAGAAATGTTGTGTTTTATGAATGACTGGTGATCTCTGATCCTCACATTTAAAACTAAAGTAAAAAACAACTGTAAAGCTTATCGAATAAAATCGCCAAAGCAGCCCCGCTTGGACTTATTATCGAATGCAAGTGGCGTTCACAAAAGTGTTTTGATGTTTTCGAGGAAAGTTTTGAGCTGCCCTTAGAGATGCAAATGAGGTCTTATGAATGAAAGCACGAGAATACATCGACATGAAACAAATTGGAATGGGGCGACTCAAATATCGATGAAAGGGCAAGCGCCCTGAATGGTTCCTATCCTATACCATGAGAGCCAAAGGGGCGATATCACTCTCTCATTAAATGTGCGAGATTACTACCAGAACAAAGGATTTTCAGAGGATTTCAGGGATTTCCCTGCCAAATAAAAGGATTTTGAAGATGGTGTACGAGATCTTCTAGGAATTAGATGCCCCTCGATGATAATCGATGACAAACTCTTCGCATAGCTCTTCGCAATGAAATTTTGGTGCCGTGGCAAGAGTCCATGTTCCACAAATTCTTGACCACTTCAGCAATTATATATTAACTATGCTTTGGATTGTACTTAATAGTTTACTAGTGAAAGTCCTGTATTACTCCCAAAATGAACCAAACGAAGAAAATGAATACTGATCTCAAACAAAATTACATTCAAGAACATCAAGCCCTGAGGCCCCACAAAAACGCCAAGGCTGAGATGACTTGATGACATTATATCATATTTCATTTCGATTTGTTTTTGTTGACACAGGAAAATGCTGATGCTGCACTGCACAAATGACTTCATCCACATAAAATTACTCATTCATTTTATAGAATGACATTGCATTCCAAAATTGAACTTTCTTTGCAAAAGGAATTTGATAAATTCGATCAAGGACAAAGAATTTGATAAAATTGCATTCTGTCTGTTGCACATCTTGCAGTGCAGTGAAGGAGTGAACTGGACTGGTGTTTACATTAAATTTTACTTTATAAACCTTGGTTTAGAGGCATCTATGTTCCGTTTTCGATCTGTTGATGCAACTACTGCTAGAGCTTTTGGCGCATGGGGAAACCAATCTCTGGGGATTTTGGGGACTTGTAATACGTTTACGGGAACACTGTGGAAAAGCAAATTGAGGAGGAAGTAACATGTTTAGGTGATGTCAAGAGCACCATACACGGAAAGAAGATCTTTCCTAGAACAGTCTTATCCCACTCTTGAGCTGAGGCAGTGGCAAAATAGAATAAGATCGAAATATCCAACTTTTTCCTGAACCACAATCAACGTCTGGAAGCGTCTGGTACGAATTTATAGAAAGCATAACTTAACTTTAGCTACTGCATGCTCCGCACGAATCCAATATTTATCATTAGAAAGGATTTGAAGAATATATTGCCATAAGTTTAGCTCTGCAAAGTCCAAAGTTAGACATTTCAATTTGAAATTCGTAAACAAACATAAAATACCTTAGAAGTCAATACATCAGCAAGTTTTGTTCTTCAGGGTGAAGAAATACTGGAAACGGTTGTACTTAGCTGACAAAATATATAAAATATGCATTCGTTTTACATTGTACAGAAGAGGTGGAAATATTTCTATGAGTTTCTATGGTGTTGATAAAATACTGCCATATCGTAGATTGATCTCTGTTTTTTTCGTTATGAAGAAAGTTTCATGGCTCATTTCGTGTTATTTGTTGGAGGTTTTCTATCTTTGCTTTTAATGCACAGCTCGTAGAAAGGATAAGTTCAGAAACGAGCGGAAAGGAGATACCACCATTTTACCAGGGGGGGGGGGCATGCGTCGATCTGACAATGGCTTTGGAAGAGCGTGTTCGTTTATAATAAAAAAATGTTCATCATTACATTTTGAATGCCGAACGGTATTGAAACTTTGCGGGGGTACTGAATCATTGCATCACTTTATTCGTCGATTCGATACCAAACAAAAGGAGCCCTCCAACGCAAATTAGAGCATTGGAGGATGAGAAAGGAATGGCCAATATTGTCTTGATGAGTTCTAAAACTGATCAGTGGTTCTAACAGTGTAGCTCGTTGGATAGAAGATTGTATAATAAGGTGTAGCCACATAAACCGTGTCTGCGTTTTCATAACGATGGCTCATAAATACAGATTGGAAGATCACCCACAACATGGGCGACAAATTCGAATTAATCGCATTAATGAGATGAAAATATAAAATCTCAGAAAACATACCTCAGCCATGATCATCCAAACAGCAATACACGCGATTATGAAACCACGAAGCTCCATCTTGCAGGATGTTTTCTGGAGGATAAGAAAATAAACTCGTCAGCGCGAAAAAACTCCAAATATCGACTGAATTTCACGAAATGGGATAACTTCTGCTAAGACAAAACATTTGTGAACCGCCTAACTCCTTTCAATTTCAGCGTATGGTTGGAAGAGGAGATAATTACGGAAATATACTTTGACCAGCTTAATAGTAGGAATGTCGACCAACACAAAAGGGCTTCAGATAAGAGAACAATCACATCGGGCTATAACAATGACGACCAATTTCTATACAAATCACATCCCATTGAGCATTGCGCTGAAGTTCAATGGACTGGTAAAGCTTATTCGTGCTCATGGATACGAATTTGAATGGGGAAATAGAGAACATTTAGGTACCGAACTCATTCCGATACGCCGATGCATGTCCGAATGCGGATGGGCTGCAGCATAAACTAAATGTGCTATTTCCTTGAGACATCTTAACTATAATAACAATATGTCTCCTGGTAAAGTCGACTACAGAGGCGCACATTTAAATTTTGTTGGGGGGGGGGGGTGTCAACATGCTTTGGGCAAAATAATTATAATAATTTCTTTATTTAGGTTGGCTTCTGGTCTAGCTAAAGCTAATTAATGCCAGCCAAAACTTAAATACATGTTGATAATATTGTTAAAACTACGCTACAAGGATATGAATCTATCTACAACCATGCTACAACTACAGAGACCCTAGATTCTCAATATATCGTCTACATAATCTGCAAGCAAACTCGTGGCTTTTAATGTTTCTTTTGAAACTGTTCAAAGTGTGGGGCTCTTTTAAGGAAGATGGCATTGCATGCCATATCTTAGATCCAAGGAAACGTGCATTTTCAATACCATACTTTGTCGTGTTTGGTTTTGGTGCCAAAATATTTCTGCCACTGCGAAGGGTGTATCTAGTATCTTTCTCTACAGAGATTTGATTCATGAAACTTGGATTGAGATTCCTCTGAGTTTTAAAAATTTCAGTAGCAAGCAACTGTTGATAAAATTTGCTGAGCATTGCCAACTAACTGAGGGTAACAAAATGAGGGGGTCTGGGGGCGAAGCTGCCATGAAATTCTTTTGAGGACACGCCCTTTACTTTGGCTTAGAAAAACCTCTCCCGATCCCCTTTGCCCGGTTCCAAAATGGAATTTTTGACAATTTTGTAACAGGTTTTTTATCAGAAAAACATCCTCGGGAAAATGTTTGTGTAAACATCACTTTCTCTGATTAAAAACAAAACAGAATTTTTTCACAAGGAAAGGAAATCATAAGAAACATTAAAATCGCTTCAAGAGTTAAAGAGCAGACTTCCTTGCATCTTTTCTCGACGCTGTTTTTATTCAACTTGTCGGACCTGGCGGTGGTTTTTGGACCTTTTACAGTACAATTCCCCAATTGAGTCACGTGACTGGGCAAATTTCTAACCATGAATTGTTAGTGACCAACGAAATTCACATTGGCGTCAATTTACACTCCACCTCATATGAAAACCTTAAACGTATCCGACCACTTTCATGACGTAGATTTAACTCTAATTCTAACTGTCGATGTCTAAAAACGGCCTAAACACCCTGTCCTAAAAGCAACGGTTTCAGGGTAATGTTACGTAAAACCTCTAAATTGTGGGTAGTTCTTGGATTATAGAGGGCAACTGCTAATCATGCCTTCTCAATTAAAAATACTGATAATACATATGACAATGACACACGGGCGTGGCCAAGATGAAAGACTTCACTGTCCTTTGCATGGAAATAAACCTAACACCCTTGCAAGGGAGGGTCTTACAGAACATGATAACTTGCTGATATATGACTCAAAATTGAAATCGTAAATCTTTGTAAAATTCTGAAGGATAAGAAAGAGGATTTTTGCATTCATAACTGAGTCATCAATTGTGACACTAAAAAAACAACATTTGTGGGATAGCTTGAAATAGCGCCATCTCTGATGGGTATTTTCGATATGTAAATCAGAAGAAACGGCTAAAGTGTAACAGATTCTACTTTTCGCAATAAAAGAGCTCTTACTGAAATTTGATACTATTTTCATTTCATCAACAAATGTTGTACCCAACGAGGCCAATAGTTCGACCGAGGCCCCTAGTAATGGAAAAGAGACAAAGATTACAAGGTAGAAACGTTTATGTTTGCTGTCCTCCTGGCAATATGCATGTTAATTTGGGAATGGATATTAGAAATTGGGTTTCTTTCAGTTTGATTTGAAACCTAAGCGCAAAGTTATTAATAAAGTTAGCAGGTTTGTACCCTGGCAGGCTTGGTATCAGCAATTGAATGGTATCGGTTTCTTGGAAGACAATAAACGAACAAGCGTCAAAATTTCGCAACTGCTAGAGATCTTGCTTCCATGATTTCATGAATCGGAGTCCTTCGATTATACATCGTGGTCCGGCTTCTATACATTTCGATCCGAACCGCTGCAATGCCCTTTAACTGAACCTATACCGAAGACAACTATGCTTTCAAGAAGACGAGATTCCTATTTAAAAAACATTAATCAAAGGCTAAATAGTTTTAATACCTTTTTTCGTGATAAAGAAAGGCATCCTAGCCATCTTGTTCGGATTAGGCCTAACTAAGAAGTGAAAATGTCATTCTTTGTGTAAATTGACCTTCGTGACATAATCTAGGGGCATGTAACGGTCATAAAGCTGGATTCCCACGCCATAAATGCGTAAGGCCTTCCTTCCTTTGCGTTTTATGAAAAGCTGGTTTTCACTGCCCGTATATAAACATGAGGGTTTAAATGGATTGCTTCGTAAACTGACCCAAGAGGAATTTGCGAGATCTTTGCAAATAATAGCACATAAGTTTTAAAGAGCCGCAAATTTTGTTTAAATCGCTGTGAATTAGCGTTTTAGAGACGTTCGTGCCTTTCGTGCACTGAGTAGGGGGCTCATTTATTAGCAAACAAAGAAGAGTTTGCGTTGATACAAAGAAAACTTCACCTTAAGGGCGGTCAGAAAACGCAAATTTCACAAATCTATATCAATGAGTGTTTTATAAAACTTCGTGCACTGAGTAGGGGGATGACATGAACGAGGACAGAGAAAAGTTTGCGTTATGCAAAGATAAGAGCGTCCTTACTTTTTTAGTGGCTCTTTAAGGCCAGCACATGTAATTTAGAGCATAGGTTCCAAATCTTTAAAAGGGCCGGTGTAAAATTGAGTGACCTATTTTTTTGAACTGAATGACTTCAAAGAAACTTTTTGCTATTTCTCTATAATTCTACCGTTGGACTTTTCTGAAATCTTTAATGGTTTCAGAATTAGAGTGTTTTTCTTCCTTTTCAAGAATTCAAGAATTCAAGAAAAGTTTCAAGAAAACTTAAAACCATCGTAATTTCCAAACCATTTGACGCAACATGAAGTAATTTCGAAGAGAACTATAGTTTATGAATGCCTACAATATAGGACCAAGCAAAAGTCTGTCACTAATCTGGTTTATGATTTAGAAATTTGATGACGTCACATCCTAAAATGAGCTGAAATATAAAATATGCTATAATTTTGAAAAATGTTCAAAATTTCTGGAAAATCCAACAGTAGAATTATAGATAAGTATCTAAAGTTTCTTTCAGGCCATTCAATCAGAAGAAATAGATCATTGAATTTTACACCCACCTTTTTACGCTGAGTTAAAGATTTGGAACCTATGCTGTAATTTAGTAATTTAAGCTTTAATTTTGGCGGTTTCTGCTTGCGTCGTTGATACTTTAAGCAGATGTGTTTCCAAGGGAGGCGAAAGAGAATTACGATTTGATTATGGTCTTGTTTGCAAAATGTCACATATCTCTGGTTAGCTCAATCATGTATGAAGATAATAACCAGTTTCTTGACGTCTTCGTCTGCAAAACAACTTTTGTGTGTCATCTGACAAACAGAATAGCAGATTCCAGAAAGATGATATCGAATTTTAATAAAGAGAGCCAGGCTAATCTAACTTAGAAATTGAATTTCCAAATCGTTTCAAAGTTCTTAGATAAGTTGCAAAATGCACCCGACAGAGTTCTAAGAGTACTAAGCTGCTAGAAAAGGGCATTTTCTTTGCTACTATCGCGAAAGCAGAAAGATGGAATTTGAAAATCTCCACTGAAGACAGACAAATATATCATGAGTCCATCCAGCTGAATTTGTCTGGCTGGTGCTTCCAGAAATTTATAAGGATAAACTGATTAATCGTCAAAAAGGAATTTTCGAAGCTGTATGTCCCAAAGCACATCTTCGTATTTGATGGACCGTAGTGCTCCACACGTGGGAGATCTGAATCTGAAATTGTTATTTTCACATTTCAATATCTTAACTTAGAGACTAACTCAACTCAGAGTTATTCTCCAGGAAAACAGATTGGCACAATCTTTTTCAAACTTGTAGACACCGAACCAAAGTTTTCTGTATGAGAGAATACTGGAAAAGTTTGTCAGGGGAATGGTCCCAAAATGAATGGTCCCAAAATGTTTCTGCTCAAGCCAAATTTAAGAAGCTTTCTTCGAATTAATTCAGAAGCATCAACATTTGGAAAACCAATGTTTTATTTACTTGCAGTATATAGGCCCAACATTTGGGCATTTACTAGCTACGCAAAATCTCAAAACTCCTGCGTGAAAGTTGAGGCTGCGAGCAGCCAATATAGTATTTCAAGATTCGTGAGTGCAGATTTCAGCGAGTTCAGCCCAATCTAATTTCTTGGACTTAAAGAGCCAGTGTCACCCAAGATCCTTTGCGGGCACGCTGAAAAGCCGGACTGTCTGCAAATCAAATAAGTCTAAGTAGCAAAGCCGAGCAAAGCTTTGATGGAAGCGGTCGAGGGGCAAATCACTGATTTTTTTTCGTACACCTTCCTTAAAATCACAAAAAAATCACAAACAAAAATCACAAACAAAAATCACAAAATCACCATACGAAAATCACAAAAATCACCAAACCATAGAAAAATCACAAGAAAAAATCATAAAATATCACTAAAATCACAAAAAAATCACTAAAATCACAGAAAAAAATCGTGTGATTTTAAAATCACGAAAATCACGTACGCTATTTTGAGAAGTGATTTGCCCCTCGGAAGCGGTGACCAAGATGGCAGTGAGCTAGACGCAACAGAGACAAAAAACAAACCAACCATGGATTCACACTGCAGTAGTCGAACTGATAGAAAAGTTTCATTTTGGTTTTAATTGTTCTATCAGTCCAACTGCGCTATGGATATGTAGATTTCGTTTTGGTCAAATTTGACTTCCAGACAGTCTTAAATTGTAGCGTGCCCGCAGAGGACCCTGGGTGACATTGCCCAGGATCCTCTGCGGGCACGCTACAAATCATACGTCGTCATACATACAAATCAGCTCTAATCATACGTCGTCTCCTTCATTTATGCTTCATTCCATTTATTCATTATGACTAATAGTTGACTATCCGTTTGATTGTTACTTCTAAATTTGTTTGTTTATTCAGGAGCAAACGTTATCTGGAAGCAAACCAGTTTATCCGGTAACAAGAAATTGCTTGTCCGGCCTAGCAGTAAACCAACTTCTTGTTCCTAACAAAACCAAATTGCCACTATTTTCATGCATCCTCTTTAAACTTCAAGCTTATTCCTAATAAGGGTCTCCTTTCCAACTCGATAATAACTAATCATGACTATCGCTATTAACCGGAAACCACCAACGACGGCTCCTAGTGATTTTATCTCCCTAAGCGAAATAGTACGATCTTAGACAACCTTCCATGCAGACATTCATTCTCTCTATCGTACCACCCCTAATTATTCCAATCCAAATGAGATTCCAAATGTAACATGTAATTAATAAAATCTAAACATTTCTGGAAGAATACTATTTTGAAAGGCTAGATCTAGACTAATTACAATGAGTCCCATTTTTCGCTCAAAGTCGAGAAATCCACCCATGAGACAACCTGATAACCAGATAACCAGGACCCGATAGCCTGATTCAAAGGGCCTCTCAACCCTATTGAGCAAACTACCATATGAGAATTCATATAAATCGGCAAAATCATAGCTGTAGGAACCGGGGGGCACTGGGGGCACGTGCCTCCCCAAGATTTTGCAACAAACAAAGAAGTGCCCTTTTTGTTGTCAGGAAATGCCCATTTAGCTTAATAAAGAAGTACCCTTGAAGTGTCGTGCCCCCAAAGTTTGAGATGCTTCCTACGGCCCTGGGCAATACAATATTCTTATTATTGTTGTGGTTGTTGTTGTTGTTGTAAGTTTAAGACAGAGCAGATTTAGCTCTGTAACTCAAATAGACTTTCAGCAAGTTTTCTTGAAATCCGTCTGACCGATCGAATTCCGCTGTTTCCCAATCCACAGTTCCTCATTTCATCAAGGAATAAGAAACCACGGACCGAGATCGGTCTACGGACCCCTTTGACTCAGACAAAGAGGCCAGTGGAACAGGATTAGCAATGCACAACTTTTGGTCTGTTTGAGCTCAGGAAACTTAAGGCAAGTTAATGAAACAAGGAATAAGTTTGTGAATGAATGAATGAATGAATGAATCAATCAATCAATCAATAATCAATCAAATAACGTATGAATCAGTAGATTCTTGGATGAATTCATAAATGCATGCAGAGGAGATATTTAATTAAAAAGTACCTGAATGAACATGAGCATTAACTCAAGGTCAAAAGGAACAAGTGCTGAATGAAATGAATAAAAATAGCCTAAAGCAGAGGAGAAAACAATCAAATTCAGCTATGATGTATGTAAGAACGAAAAAATTCTGAATCTGTTATTGATTAAATTCATATCCTAAAGGATGAAAATTTATTAGACAATTCCACGACATACAATAGTCAATATTTAATCTTGAAAAGAAAAGTTATGCTAATTACAGATAATAACGGCTAAGTCTAAAATAATTGAAATAATGTTATAAATGATAGACAAAAATATCGTTAAACTAATAAATCTATGTAAAATTCTTGTCGCAGCAGTAAATTAATGACACCAGGAAAAAGTGTGTGAATGAATGAATGAATGAATGAATGTATGGATGAATCAATCAATCAATCAATCAATCAATCAATCAAACAATCAATCAATCAATCAATCAATCAAATAACAAGTGAATCAGTAAATTCTTGGATGAATTCATAAATGCATTCAGAGGAGATAATTAATTATAAAGTGCCTGAATGAACATGAGCATTTACTCAAGGTCAAAAGGAACAAGTGCTGAATAATAATAACCTGAAGCGTAGGAGAAAAACAAGAACAAAAAATTCAATCCAGCTACAATGAATGAAAGAACGAAAAAATTCAAAATTCATTATTGATGCCATTTATATCCAAACTTAAAAAAGAAATCTAATTCTTGAGCCCAAATATTTGACAATAACTGAATAAGCTAACCTTAAAATGATCAAATTGTGACAGCCAGACATTATAAGGTTATGAATGAAGACGCATTCGCTAAGTATACGAAACTGGATTTATTAAAAATGAATTAAAAGATAAATTGGAATTATGGTGCAAAAAATGAGCATGTTCAAACAAAAATGAACAAGATACGTTACTACGTTGTGCATCGATTATTCTAAGGAGTGCATTTCTTAGATCTCGCTGTTTCCACACAAAATCCAAGATCCAGATAAATTAATGTTTTACTAATGTTCATGGACTCGGTCAGCCAAGGATCTCGAACCACATACCCTCCAGTGATTGGACGCTTTGTTTTGCTGTTCACCTGCTTTCTTTGTCTTATTTATATAGGCCCGTGCTTAAAGATTTCTGTGGGACCAATAAGATCGCAGGAAGCAATTTATCTCTCTAATTGGCTAAATCAGCTGTATTTCCAAGGTAAGGCTAAAACAAGTCCGAGCAATTCCAGCTCTACAAGCTGTGGGCGATCTTTTGCTTGGACAGAGAAAATCATTTCTTGAAAAATACGCTTTGATATGTTCAGTACGAACTTCTAAATTATCCTTATTGACTGTTTTCCAGTTTGACAATCCACAATTCTTTCTCGCTACAATATTGTATCTTTCAGCGATGTTACTGCAGGACAAAAATTCTAAATGTTTATCTATTACAACAATCCTTCCAATAACGTTTCGCGACTGAATTCAGAACCAAACATGGTCGCACAGCTTTGAAGCAAGGCTCCATACATGCATATTGTTCAACGAAATTGCAGAGATGAAAGAAGGACATGAAATGTAGAGAGATTATTGCTGAAAATTCTTCGAAAACGTAAACTCAATATTTGAAATATTTACAATAAGTTTGACAGAACCAAAATGGTAGATTTCGCTGATTGATCACAGCAACTTCACAACATTGCCCTAGAAAGCTCTACGAAGCCAGACTACTTCATCGACAAACAATGCTCCCATTCATTTCCACTACTCGTTGTACGGGCCAAAGAAGAAAAGTACGTACCAGGAGCGTTCCACTTTTACCAATTTTCACTGTTGTTTACTTTCAAAATGTTCACCCTACCATCAGCCGATGCTCTTCCTTCGAATCAATTAACTTTCTAATCGTTATTTAACCCAGCAGAACGTTTTATTGTTTCCAATTAAAAATTTCTGGTGAGATTTAAAACGTCCGGCCCATTTTAATACACCTCTGTCGCCCTTTGATAAACCGCACTGAGTGGCATCGCCCCATGCGGACATCTACGAATGAACTCTATTCATCTTGTGTTGAATGTGGGTATAGTTCTATCGCGCTACCAACAGAGTGAGGATTAATAGGCTATGTACAGCAACAAATAGTAATTAAATGGTCAGGCAGGCCTGTTTATCTTTATTGATCCTACTATTTTTGAGGATTATTATTGCAATGCACGGCAAGATTTGCGAGTTCCTGAGATTACTAAATATTGCGAATGCCCAAAGCTCACAAACCAACGCAAGCATGTTCCTACAAGCTTCTACCGAGTGGGTCAGTAAAAAGAATCCAGTTTGAAAGGTCACAGCTCCCTGGAAATCAAGACGATGATATCAGCAAATATATAGTTTGATGGTAGACATGTTCAAATCCATTTCGAAATTTACCTTACTGAAAAATCAGCCACTTCTTTCTGAAATGACGAGGGATTTTCTCGAGAAAGCCTCTTCAAGAAACCTTAAAAACGTGCCCAAAATCACGAACAAATTTCCCTAACATTTCTGCCTTCTATGGGCCTTACGGCAATGACTTCTGCATGCTTTGGCACGTGCTCTTGGGAAGATGAACAAGTCTTCCCCCTGGTATCAATAACCTATTCAGGGGGATTCCATTCTCCGAAGAGCACAAAATACACGAATACATGTGAATGTCATCATTTTTAGGAAGGAAAACCAAGAAAAATTTGCTCATTGTCTTCACTCATTTTTGCAAGTTTTTGGAAGGGGATTTCTGCAGAGAATCTCTCATATCCACCGGAAGGAATGGCCGATTAAAGCCAGGTAAATGGCTGAACTTAATTGAACATATTGGCAATAAAACAAGACAGTTTTCAATATCATTGCTTTGATATTCAGGGAGCAGTGGCCTTCCAAGCGGGGATTCTTTTTGACTCACCAGATACAATCGGATACAATCTTAAAGGCACACATCGGATGGGTCGCATGCAAAATCCGAGTTCACATGTTTTTTTGGAAATTCAATTAGGTATGGGAAACTGAGCAAGAAAGAGGCAACAGAGACAAAAAACAAACCAACCATCGTGGAAACTTTATTCAAGTCTTCTACCATCCAACTGAGCCACATACCAAGTGTCTACCAAGGCAAGTAAAGCAATTCTTGAAAGCATTTTCTAGTGCTCGTATCCTTGGCTACGTGCCTTGTCCCATTACCAACATACGCAACAAAATATGTTGAAAATTTAATCACGTGGCCTATCCATGTGCACCTTTAAAGTCTGGAACGAGCAAACGTTATATGGTCAACGATGGATTTCTAAATGCAGAATGCACACAATCAAGATGGAAGAATACCAAAGATCTTTCAAACAATATTCACGGCTGGAACGTCTGATCATAACAGAAAGACGAAAATCGAATTTATACCCATGTCGTTCATCTCGTTATCTTGACAAATTTCAGTGCCTGGAAACCAAATATTATGAAAAAATCCCAAAATGAAGAGTCAAAGTAAAATGTTTAACTCAAATCTCAGATCTGATATCCTCTACCAAATAGTTATCAAAGCATGGGTAGTTAGACACCGCAGTTGTGCTTGATTCCCACAGCTTTGTTATTTTGCGGAGGAAAACATTTTCTATTACTGTGGGGGAGCTAGCATAAGAGATTGAGAGAAAGAAACGTTTTCTCTTGCTTTTGATTTTTCACCTCCTCCTCCGCAGAATTATAGAAATTATTCTTTCACATGAACATAATAGCTGCATCACCCCTCCATAGAAGCACAACAGCAGTGTCTAGCTACCCATGATCAAATTCAAAGTAAGGCCGTGTTGGGTTGAAAGGATGCCCTCATCTATTAATGGAATGCCGATTTGCAAATCCCCAGGTAGGCATATATCATAAGACTCGCAATGATAATTATAAGCTTTCCCCGTGAACTGGAAGCTGGACGCGTTGGCAACCATATTGGGAATTGTCATTGCCAATGCACGAACATGGTTTAAACGCGAAGCCAACAAAAACCTCCTGTCACTAAATCGTGAAGAAATGCTGTGCTGGCTGTGTAAGCTCTATAGAACTTAAGATGGTATGATTAAAATTGAAGCAGGCTTAAAGGACAAGTCCGGGGTTGGTATGATTGATGATAAAATACAAGATAATACTGCTATGAATGATATATGATACTTTCTTCCACTATTTTTTGCCTTCACCTTGTGAAATTACGTATTCAAATAAGCAATTTGAGCGAAGTGACGTCATATCTTGCAAACGAAAACGAGGCTGTGCGATTGTTTTTTTCCCTCTTTATCGTTGCAAGCCTCTTGTCCTTTAAGGCTCAATAAACGATCCTGACTGGTAAACTTGTATCGATGTTATCATGTAATAGTGACAGCTATGCATGTGATCGAATTAACATAGAGTTACAACAACAACAGCAGCCACAACGGCAACAACAACCACAACTCAACAACAACAACAACAGCAACAGCAACAGCAACAGAAGCAACAAAAGCCCACAACAAGTCTCCAAACAGCAGATGTGCGGCACATCTTGTAGCCTGCGTGCAGACTCACGCAGGCTACACATCTTGAGCATCATGACAAAAGAGGACAATTCTGATTGTCGTACTATGGAAAGAACATTTAAGGTTGACACAATCATATTTCTGCAGGTGATATCTCGCGACTCTATATAAAAACCAAGCTCTAATGTGACTCTAAACCATGGTGAACATTGAGAAAAATGACAACTAAATCAAGTCATTTGCACTTGGACAGTAACAATTTTATCAACTCGAGTCACTGGTTAACAATGAATTGACGGCGGTTTAGTGAGATGATGAATTCATAAAAGTGTGAGAAGGCTTAGGCCCGTGGGGCTTGTTGATGGGCAGACGGTGGAAGTAATAGTCAGGGACCAGAAAAACGTCAAACTTTCCTCAGAATGCCTATTTCGTTGGTTAAACCTTTCTCTCTTATTATTCTATAAAGTCAAAGGTAGCAAGGTTTTTCGAACACCTCGCGTTGCTTACAACAATGACTTTAACAATGAAAACCTTCCTCCGACTCACAACCATGGAGCCGTGACTTTTTCTAGACTCTGGCAATAGGCACAGCAGGGCTCTAAGAAAAGCTATTTGAGTAAGGTTCAGAGATTGAAAATTACACCGATTAACGGAAAAATTAGCTAGAATTTTTATTCTGACTCTTCAAATTGGCCAGAAAAGATCTCGTACACAAGAGTCAACAAAAAAGATAGCATTAAATTAGACAACGAGAGTCCTATCTGAAATATTTTGACGTGATCATGTTCCTAAACGTACAAGGTAAGCAATTTTCACCTAAGCATGGACCTTTAGGCCCACTTTTCAAAAGTTGTCAAAAGTTGACCAATGTGGTTATTTGCACTCAGGCACTTCAGGGTTTTATCTAAAGAAAGAAAAATGTCACACAACTAGGCCACATAAATACTGATAGCGGGTTGGATCACGTGACCGAAAGCAATCTCACAGCAGACAGTAATAAACTGTGCAATCACAGTGAGCATCGATGCGGAAAGGAAGAAAGGACTTTCACCACTGCACAGTACGCTGATATTAGTGTGAACAGAGTTTTTTTCGGTAAAGATTGCAGCAGCTGTAATGGCTGTGCTGCTTCGAAGCTCGAAACAAATTGGTTAGAAAGGTGATAGATAGCTTTGCTTCGCTGACACAAAAGAAGATGTCTCCACCAAGCCGTTCCGACGGCATGCGAAAAATTCAAACATAAATTTGCTGCCATTCTGCAAACCCTATCCACGAGGATTGTTATCTTATCAACTGTTATCGGTGGGCTGCAAAAGAAATAAAAAAAATGCATCGAATATAATATTCTCAATATTTTATGTTCATCCATAATTGAGGCATATAGCTTGCGGGAAGAAAAAATACGCGAAGCATTCGAAGGTCAATTTGTTGCCATTGTGCAAAGCCTATCCGCAAGGCACACGTTATCGCTAAGCTACAAAAGAAACAATGAAAATGCGTCGAATAAAGTACTTTCAAAATTTCAGCCATAGTTTGAGGCAAATAGCCAATAACTTGCGGGAAGACTAAAAATACCACAGACTTGGATAAGCATGTTTCGGGAAGCGATAAGAAACCAATGAACGCACGGCTCAGCTGCATGATGACTGCTTGCCACAGAACTAATTTGTACAATGTTGGAAATCAATTTCCTGTGACGAAAGACGAGAACCTAAGGCACAGAAAGAGCCCAACATCGATATTAGGCTGATCACAAGTTTGACCACTAGCAATTCAATTCAATCAAAGACATTATTCATAGAGCAAGACTGAGACATATTGAGTGGATCTATCTTGGGCCTACAAGCTTCGAACAAATGGTTTAGTTTGGTAAATGGAGGAAAGTCTATAGACGATTACGCTAAAGTTGGCGGTAAGGAACTTTTACTAAGATACGTAGCATGAGAATCCTTGAATCTTCCTAATTGGAACGCAATGCATCTTGGTAAAAAGCTCCTCACTGCCATCTTTAGCGTAATCGTCTGTTGCTAATCACCACTAATCACTCAGATGAAATTTGGCATTAAATCAAGGATGAAAACGAATCAACCAGTCCTATTTTCGGCAAACTAAAGAGACAATATTTCTTCGTTTTCAGGTATTTGAGGTTGAATACCAATATAGCACATATTCTACGCTTGCGGCGACGTTTCAAACATTATCTTGGTTCTCGTCGTTTATGCCAAGTAGAATATAAAAGAAAACACATTCGAATTCTAGAGGTTCTTTACACAGCTTTCGAGAATTAACGCGTGTCCCTCCGACACGTCCAAACGGGCATATAGTTACCCTGGGTACCAGAGCCTATAAAAATGCTTTAATTTTTTATAATTGTTCATAGGCATGGTACACAGGGCCTATAAAAAATTGCAACTATCTATGTATTTTTTATGGGCTTGGTATAGTTTTCTTCGACAGCAAGTTACGAAACTAAAATCGAAAGCCAAAAATTTCACCCAAAACTTTGATTCTGCTTGAGACCCACAAAAAACCAACGTGTCATCACCCTATGCTCCTGGGCATAGGATCTCTCTTTAGCTACGTGTCACAAGACAACACAATTCTCTACCACCAAAGAGGCAAATTGTATTTATCTGAGCACAAAACTAGATATAACTAATGATATTGTTTACACAAACTTAATTGCAACTAAAACGTTTGACCTAGGAAGACCCTTTGAAGTGGCTTTCCAGTTGAAAAACACGACATCAAACTCAATTTTTTCCAAAATTTATTATAAATAATTTGTTCATCTGATGGTGGTCTTTGTGCGGTTAAACAGATCTGGTTCTAATTTGAAATAATTTGGTATGGGTTATTTTTAAAATATCGAATTACAGAAACTCCCTTTTCCTTTAGATTGAAAGATCAGTTGTAGTTGCTTAACCAAGAGCATTCCAATCCACTCTTTTAAGCCATGGCTCTGCTCTTACAAGTTACAATCAAAAACAATAACGATTTAAATCTCCTTGATAATTTGTGTGCACAAAATTGTCTGTTTTAATATTGAAGCACTAGCCTCACTTGGGCAGTATCTGCATTTATTACCTGACTGACGTTTCAAAAACGAGGCAGTACAAGAATCCCGCCAATGCAATCGGCTAATCGCACATTTCCCGCGGTTTTCCCGTAGCCTTGTATAATACGATACAAGGACGCGTTTTCGTCGTCACAGCAACTGCTTTAGGCCTATGAGAATTACAATAAACTCAAGCGACATACCAGTTACAAAATGCGTTTGACTAAATGATATAAGACAAAATTAGAAGCTATCAGGTAATAAAACTCATACTAACCAGTTTTGTGTTGTACAGGAAAATATAAAGCCCTCGGTCTCGCAAGCTCAGTCTGTACTTTAAGACCTTGGGCTTTATATTTTCCTGACAACACAAAACCGGTTAGTATGCGCATACAGGGAAAGTGGCGCGTTTGCCATTATTGTTGATATCATTTACCTCGCAAATTCATCCCTTTAATAATAAATTGCATAGAAAAAAGGTACACTTAGATATGAAAATTTAGTTGGTCGTAATCGGTCTTTCGATTCCACACTTACGGACGATTTTAGTATAACCGTGTTTCGCAAGATTTCTAAAAAAGGCCGTCAAATAACAAGGACAGATAATGTTACAATAGGACTTACTAATTTTTATTGACACCAATATACAAAGAGATTTGTGACTGCAGACAAAGGGAATTCCATGCTCGGTTGGTCAAGACATAAACAAGAACAGAGCAAGCCGCAAAATTGCCCTGAAACCCGGGTCACTAGCTCGCTCGTTGTGCATTCCAGAAATGGTTTTTAAGAGCAAATATTAGCACATATCGAAAGAAGATGGATATATATAAACTTCTGCCTCGGGCATTTTATTTATTTTGTGCAGAAGCTGAGCATTAAGTGTCTTAATTACACCTAAAAAGTAAGAGAATTTGATTTTTCTAATGTCGGGTATCAAAAGAAGGCAATCTTTCTAAAGCCGGGCGTCAAAAGTGTTATTTCATTGTTTTTCAACGAAATTTTACGTTTTGGGGTATGCTTTTCGCCGATTTTCTCTAAAGCCGGCTATCATTTCAAGGGAAAATTTCTAAAGCCGGGTGAAAATTCTTTTTCTTGGAGTGCACATCCCCGTACAATTGAAATTCAAGTACACCCCCCGGGTCGCTGACAAGTGAGTTACTAAATTTGCCAATATTGCCAGTGTGATTTGAAGAGGAGGAAAATGCTCTCGACTGCCCCATTCTATGCTGGTCTGATAACTTCTTTGACTCTTTAAGAATTCTTTTTTATGAATCATGACTAAAATATCACTGCAAAACAATTTGAATTTATCAAATGCAGAAAATTGCAACCTTTTTTAAAATTTTGGTCGAATTGGCACCCCTAAACACGGGCCCGCGCGGGTCCGTACCTACTTTCAAGAAGACACCCTTTCCCGCGCTTTTTAGTACGAGCATGATAACACATCAGGTACCAAGTAGTCCCCCCGGGGAATTTGAATCCCCTCCCAATTGGCTTCTGCACAAAATAAATAAAATGACCGAGGCAGAAGTTTAGATATATCCTCCTTCTTTCGATATGTGCTAATATTTGCTCTCAAAAACCATTTCTGGAATGCACAACGAGCGAGCTAGTGACCTGGGTTTCAGGGCAATTTTTGCGGCTTGCTTTGTTTTTGTTTATGTCTTGACCAACCCAGCATGGAATTCCCTTTGTCTGCAATCAGAAATCTCTTTGTATCTAGGTGTCAATAAAAAGTAGTGAGTCCTATTGTAACATTATCTGTCCTTGTTCCACCAAATAGATTCTAATTCATGCACGTGTGAACTTGTAAGCCATGACAAATATATCATTTCCCTGACAACAATTGAAACAAGGCATGTACTGTATCGATAAACAAAGGGAAAAATTATTGTTGTCTATTTGGTATCCCTGTGGGACTATATTCATTCAATTGTCATTGTTAGGGAGTACAGAATTCTTGTGAAAACGACCCTTTTCACCAAAATAGCTGTATCACAAAATCTCCAAATTAACCTAACCATTCTTCTGCAATACAAAACTACAATGAATTCGATCTGACTTTTTTCATCAAAATAAAGCTTGTTAAACGCCCTATGTTTTTCATTCGAAAGATGCTCAAGTGTTCCCTTGGTAGCCAATTTTCGCATGCACAGTGGGTGAGTTAGCTACATCTATTTCAGGGCGCATTTCGTGTTAAGCTTTTTTACACTCGCAGCTTGTCTAATCTACCGTATAAATTGTTTCAATTATTTGCAAATAATTTTCACAAAATTTGCCATTGTTGTTGTGAATAAGCATGCCGCAGCAAAAATTAAAAGAGTTCCAGATAACGTTAGGTCAGAGCATTCCCCTTCCAATGACTCTTACGATCAGTGTTAACCAGGCCCAGGTTGCCTTTGTATAAAGTTGGTTGCTTTACAGGAAGTTGTAATCACTGAACTTTGATATCTAGGGCGTTTATATTCGATTTTATTATTCCAAAGTTCAATTTAATGATTGCCAAACTTGGCCACAACCCAGGAAAAGGCTAAGTGGTGTGGTAGATAAATGTCCAATTTCGTCTATCTGCGGTGTCTAAGCTGATTTTCGAAACATTACATGCATGGATTTTCATGTCCAAAATCTTATGCTGTCGACCAATGTTTGCAAATTGGGCAGAAAAACATTTAATGAACAATTACCAGAAATAACTAGCAATCTCCTTGGGTGGAACCCATCTAAGCCTAATCTGCAAAGTCTTATGATAGAAATTTATAAGACCATGAACCATCTTAACCCTTCATATATTTGGGAGTTCTTTGTTAAAAAGGATATACCTTACAATCTCCGCACCAAAGAGCTATGCAGGCTTCCATCAGCACAGTCACATCGATATGGACTAAATTCTCTTTCGTTTAGAGGTAGTCTCCTGTGGAACACTCTAGATGATGAACTAAAGAGAGCTGATAACTTGAGAAGTTTTAAATTGGGGATCAAAGAATGGGATGGCAAAGATGTAAATGTTTAATTTGTAAATAGTTTTGTTATATTGTAAATAGTTGATTTAAATTAGTTTTTAGTAACTATGTACATATCAACTTTAAATAATAATATGATGATGATAAGCCTAATGAGCTTTTTCCTTGGCAAGGTTCAAGGGGCCATTAATTGAACCATGAATCTAAGGTGCAACAACAAGGGTACAACCTTTGATTTATCATGAAGTAATAATTTCCTTCACAAGTTCACTGTCTCTCGTGCTAACCCCAATATAGCTTTGGAGAAGGTGCGAGGTAAATGTCAAGAGCTTTACTCGAAAGTAACTAGTGGATTGGGACCATAATCAATTAGCAATTTCCTTCACAATTTCACTGTCTCTCGTGCTAACCCTAATATAGCTTTGGAGAACGTGCGAGGTAAATGTCTAGAGCTTTACTCGAAAGTAACTAGTGGATTGGGACCATAATCAATTAGCAATTTCCTTCACAAGTTCACTGTCTCTCGTGCTAACCCTAATATAGCTTTGGAGAACGTGCAAGGTAAATGTCTAGAGCTTTACTCGAAAGTAACTAGTAGTGGATTGGGACCATAATCAATTAGCAATTCCCTTCACAAGTTCACTGTCTCTCGTGCTAACCCTAATATAGCTTTGGAGAACGTGCGAGGTAAATGTCTAGAGCTTTACTCGAAAGTAACTAGTGGATTGGGACCATAATCAATTAGCAATTTCCTTCACAAGTTCACTGTCTCTCGTGCTAACCCTAACATAGCTTTGGAGAACGTGCCAGGTAAATGTCTAGAGCTTTACTCGAAAGTAACTAGTGGATTGGGACCATAATCAATTAGCAATTTCCTTCACAATTTCACTATCTCTCGTGTTAACCCTAATATAGCTTTGGAGAAGGTGCGAGGTAAATGTTTAGAGCTTTACTCCAAAGTAACTAGTGGACTGTGACCATAATCAATTAGCAATTTCCTTCACAATTTCATTATCTCTCGTGTTAACCCTGGTGTGCCTCTTCAAAAGGAATAGTGGTATGACAGACCAAATATTACCAAACGAGGCTTACCAAACAGTGACTAGTCAAATGCGACCAAATTTAATTAGCAATTTCCTCGGTAAGTGTTATATAGCTTGCATCCAAACCAAACGTTGTCTGGAAAGGCCGTGCGGGGAGACAGTAAAATTTGCACCGCTTCATCCAGTCGCTGCCAGCATCGACCAATGAGTCAACCCTGTTGAGTAGGTTGATACTCACCACAACTTATCAGAAATGTTGACCATTTCAGAAAAAACGCAATCCAACATTATTCGAGATGTTTAAATCAAATTGACGCATGCCATCGGAAAGTACAACCTACCTTCTTTCCAATGATATCCAGGTTGGTCGTATTGATTGAATTTGTCGTCACTCAACTTACATTTTTGGCCTACCCGTGGACTTGCTCCAAGTCTCGCTCTTGATCAATAATTAAAGGAGGGGAAAGGAGGAAAGGGGGGAGCCTACCGGGTGTCCCACAAAATGTGTACGGATTTGGTTGACTCCAGCACCGTGAATTTAGCTTGAATCAATGTCTAATCACTCTAAAAATGTTCCTCGATAGTTAACTTCAACATGGATACCTCGTTTGTTGGTATTGGTACTTCGAGAGCAGTAATATCAAGCTTGAAAGCTCATATTTGCCTCTTCCAGCAAACCAGAGCTTTAGCTTTTTTGCCTCAGCAAATTGTTAAGGCACATCGTATAGATAAACAATATCCTTGATAAAATGCGAACAATATTAGATATTGTGTTATTCTGTTTTCCAGAAGTCACCCCTAGGTCACCAATTGGGCAATTTCTTAATTTTTCATTAATTTCAGTTCTTGATTTTGATGTGCTTCAGGAACTTGCTTGGGCCACTTTTTCAGAAGAGTGATACACCCCTCAGAGCATATCATACAGCAATATTGAAAGAGTAGATTTCAATGCTACATTTCCTTGTGTCATTTTCAGCCTCAAAAGAAAAGTTTAAGCCCTACAAGGACACTCCCAGAACGTATCCACGGACTTCTATTACCCGTTGACAAACTACACATTCTCAGAATGATATACTGTCTGGAACAGCTAAATTTTCCTGTGGCAACCAAGCTATGATTCGATACCCTAACCGTTATAATCCCTGATAACTTCTTGATACTCAACGCCTTCAACAATAGCTTACTGTCTTCATATTCATGACGTACGTAAGGTGAGGAAAGGAGAAGGCAAATGCCAAAAAATAAGCTACAACCCTGAAATTTGTTACTCAAATGCCATTTATGTACTTATGTAAAGCCGTAAGGCTATATCTCGATATCCTTCAATCTCTTGGACTCAGCGAGTTGACATGTGCAAAGTTTATGTGCAGAACGAGGCAGCAGAATTTGTTCCAAAATAGCAAAACAGTATTCACAAGAGACCCTTTTCCACGAGTCAGAATGCTTATGGCTGAGTGGACTGGCTTGCGAAAAATATCTCTTTGAAAGAAACTATAATTCTACCTTTTGGCGGCCACCTAGCAAGGCAGCAAAATTAGTCGTTTGCGACACAATACAAGTCTGTCGTATGCATATCAAGGGAAGTCTCATGTACATATCATGATATATGTCCAACAGGAATACTATTATTCGAAAATACCATAAAGTTGCTATGAACAACGAAATATATCATTCTCCTTTCCGAACTCCCAAACATCAAATTTATTAAATGTCGGTTCTACAACTTGTGCCATAATTGCCAGAGAGCAAAGAGGTGCTGCTAAAAATTTCTTCTATTCAAGAGAAAAATCTTTATTTACCAATCTATAAATACCCCACCTCAAGCATTTGTTGAAAATTACAATGCAGAGGCATACCTAGGTCATTTTTACAGGTGATTAACAACACTGATAGAAAAAGATGCTGGATTAAACTCTGAGGAGGTACAAAATACGATGCATGTACTGGAGTTTAACTTCTTCGCAAAGAAGATCAATTGTAGGCAAAAATGTGAATACAAAATGGGGTACTTTGAAGGCTTTCTGTTTGGATGCAATAAACAATGCTCATTGGTACTTTGAAAGAGATGAATTCTTTGTTAGGTTTGCAATACAACATATGAGGTTTAACGAGGTATGTGACCATAACATTCAAGGAAATCCATACGGTTAAGAACCTATATTTACTGACTGGTCCAATGACATGGCGATTTGAAAGTGAGAGGCCCGATGAATCCTGTCAATCCTACCTTTACCTAGCAGCTTATCTTACCAGCGTTGATCAAAGGGACATTTGGAAGGAGCTCACAAGTCAGAAGTTAGGTAATGAAGATAGACCATTAGCTGGCTCTATCAGTCAGAGAATTATGTCATATCTCAAGCCAATATACACTGAGCAACCTATACCAGCCTAAACTAAACTAGGAACAAGTAACCTTCACCTTGCCAAGTTAAACATGAATTTAATTAGCAAAGTAGGATAACGGTACCAAAACAATTTCGAGCAATTTAGGCTTCCAAAAGCTGGAGTATCTTGGACCAGGATAATATACCAAACTACAACCATTTTCTCGAAAAATCTCTTCCAGAACTAACTTATTCATGCTCCAAGCTTTCAGCTATAAGCGAATTACCTGAGGTAGACTTGCCCCAAGTCTATCTCTTCCATCCGTCTACCGTTCCCTTTATGGTAGATCCTGGATTCGCCATTTCCTGGATCCGCCATTCCAGCCTGGATGGAATGTTGGAAGCTTTCAGCTTTCAATTTTCATTCCGAATTACCTGAGGTACAATTGGCCCTGCAAAAAATTACTTACAAAATTAAAAAATTATCTACCGTATCTACCGTACCGTAATACCGTACCGATACCGTACCGTACCGATCTACCGTAAAGGGAACGGTAGACGGATGGAAGAGATAGACTTGGGGCAAGTCTATACCTGAGGTGAATGGTGCTGTCTAGGGTATAAGGGACAAAGGAACATCTACACGCGGCATTGTTTCTTTAGCTTTGCGTTGTTCATGCATATGTCAAGATTATTTTTGAGTTTTCTTATCTTTTTATATTCAATATACAATCTAACAAACAAACTACTTGAAACATTACGTACGAACTATTTTACCATTTTACTACACTACAAGGGCGATACCACGGAGTGCAGGAGACCATAACAACTCCGCAGTCATTAACAGAAAGAACGTGTAGCTAAACTAAAATTAAATGAACAGCTACGAAAAAATACACATAAACAATGTTTACTGATAAATATTAAAGTTTGTTTCACTTTGTATGTCGGGCTAAATTTGGGTTAACATAGATCAATATTATCAAATGCAACAAGCTATTTACATACAGTCCTATGAACTATCACTATTCAACTAAGGTCATTCAATCATTCCAAAACAGAGTAAAAGTTGAAGGGAATAAGAGTAGTTCAACTTGACTAGGACCAAAGGCATCTTGGCAGTCTATTGTATTTGATAAACTTGAAACGTGCAGTTTCATTGTGTAGCTACAGAAGCAACAGGTGTGCAGGCATTTTCACCTTGAGCCTATTGATAGGCAACAGAATGTATGGAAGACTCAAACACTAAATACAAAAACTTCAAGCACAAGATCCTCAACCAAATCAATTATCAGTTTTGGGACTGACGAAAATATATCAAAGAACACAGCCGTGAAATCTCAAGGGATTGAGGATCAAAATTTATCGATTTCTTCACATTTTATACAACAAATAACAGTATAAATAATCGAGCTTTGAACAGAGCTTTATCTTGTACGACGTTTCGGGCTTAAAACGATTATCAAGTGAAGTAAGATAAGTGGAACGTAGGATAAAATAAAAGAAGAGTAAATTCGAAAGATAGAAATCGAATTTGAGGGAATCGGTGTGACGTAAACGAAAGAATAATAGATCACATTTTGTCTTAAAGAGGTGATTAAACTCAAAAATATATTGATATAGTAATCTTGGGTGGCCACAAACCAACTAATAAAACTTATTGAGCTTACAATCCCCAGGTTGATCATTAACCAATGTAATCCTACTAAAATATATTTTTTATCCAGGAAAATGAAGTTATATTCTCGAGGGACGTAATGAAATATAGTTTATAAATATGACTAAATCAAACTAGTAGATTAACCGCCAAAATTTTATATTGCCAAAATCCAGGTGGAAATGTTTATGTGACCATATTATCTTAAAAAGCTGACAACATGATTGTGGTCAAATTTTTGATCTCGTTTTAGCAAAGCCAAATAAAACATCATAGAAATAAATTCAACTACAAGAAGCAATATTTCAGTTTTGGGAGCCTGAAAATTTAAAACAAAAATATGAAAGAATGTGTTTGGAATATTTCTCCTTTTACGACTTAGTACATATTTGTAAGTATTGATAAGCCTCATGTACAAATTATGCTAACAGAATTCTGGAATGAATATCATATCATAAGATCAATCAGACAAAGTATCTATGATTTGGTAACATCTATAACTGTATCACGAATACCTATGTCCAAAAATTTGAGATAACGTAGGTCTAAGGCGGGCATAAAAGCCCACTTTTCTGTACCATATGGCAACAAAGCCCGTTTTGAAATGAAATTCCACAAAATGTCTTGAAATGTGAGCTCAATTCGTTGCAGGAATTAATGTTCTGCCTCATAACGCAAAGAAGCTGTTTTCATCCCCCTTGGTAGGCGCATTCGCATTACAGAGACTACATAGCGAGTCACAACGCTGGTGTGCTCAAATTTTGCCTCTTCGTCTCTGAACATTCTGAAAAGTATCTGCAAAATCTCGAAAGATTTTAGAAAATCCTTCGAAATAGAGAACAAATCCCGACAAACCCAAGAAAGCCTTCTGTTTAGAAGAACTATGTTTTAGAAGGTGCAAGCAGAGCAAATGGGAAACTTATTCATACAAATGGAAGAACGGGTCAGAAACCTCTATGACCTTAACGAACGGAGGCAAACATTTGTCATGATAAAATTGAAGGTACTTACCACCAACAAAGAAGCTTTGATTTACACTTTCTTCAAACTTCGTGACACATTCAAATTGCACCAAAATCTTTATTGCACCAATCTTTGAACCAAACTTCAGAATATAACCATGAATCTATATGTAGCAGAGAGAATAACAGTTATAAGAAGTAAAACCGCCTACGCAACCGATGTAAACTCATTGAAGGGACTGGAATTCTAAAACTGGTTACGAACAGCTTACAGAGGTGGCTGAAAGATGATGTGTGCTGTAATGTCGATAGCAGTCACCTGGTCCTCGGCCAAAAGCATACCAAATGATTGGGTAGAAGCTCGTTAAACTTCAACTAAATATATACCAAATTACCCGCAGCTAATTAAGAATTCTATCGCTCTAGCTTTTATCATTTTCATTGGTATCTGTGGTTTGATAGGAACTTGTTTCATTTCAGTGTTATAATTGCTGGTAAGGATTTTGAATGGATGAAAATAATTGGCTGGGTAATTAATAGCCTGATGTGGAACATTGAAGGCTTAACATGGAAGGCTTAACATGGAAGGCTCCGAGAGTTACATGTTCCTCTATTCCTTGAAGAAAAAACACACAGCCCTAAGGAAAGATCTCTTCTGAGAGGAGGTTGCGCAGAGTCCAATAATATGCTTAGCCTTCCTCCATACAAAATATATGTCTTTGATAGAACTTTCCTCATTTTAGAAAATAAAACGTTTATGACGTGGCATAAATTATTCCTTCGTTTTCAGAGACCTTCTCGCGGTACCCTGGGTACCTGACTCTCTAAAATAATTTGCCTTGTTCTGTTTAGGACAACTAATCGGCTCTTGCTTACATGTCATATTGAAAAGAAGGAGATTCACCATATATTAGGGGTATACCGGATGCGCCAAAATAAACTATGCACGTTTGGCAGGCCACAATAAATCGTACACTGGACCGATTTTGAAGATTTATGACTTAATCGTTAGCAGAAAGCCGGAATTAGATTCTATGACTTTTTGCAAATTTTTTCGTTTTCAGTTTTTAGAGCAAGAAGCGAGTTTCTTAAAATGTTCGTTTTCGAAAACATTGAAAACGATCAAAAAATGTAGATCAAACTGCAAAAGACTGAACATGAATGAACAAATAGAAAACGTTTTCATGATGATTTGGGGGTTTAGTACGAACTCTCGTACAGCAGATTACAATTGGCCGATTTCTAAATCGCAAATCACCACGAACTAGTTCTCTTTTTGTCCATTCATGTCGATTCTTTGGAAAAATTGATCGATGTTTTTGGTCGTTATCAGTGTTTTTCGAAAACTAAAGTTTTAGGAGACTCGCTTCTAGCTCTAAAAACTGAAAATGAAAAAAATTGCAAAAATCCCAGCATCTAATTCAGGCTTTCTGCTAACTATTAAGTCATAAATCTTCAAAATCGGTCAAGTGTATGATTAATTGTGGCCTGCCAAACATATATAGTTTATTTTAGCGCACCCGGTACTCCTTTCGAGAAAAGCGAAAATACAGGTATGAATTGAAGGAACTTTGCAGAATTATCAATTCAGTTCTGGAGGATGTCGCCGAATTACAGATTTTAATTGACTACTTTTTCATAAAATATGCACAGTTCTCGCCTTCACTTCGATAATCATACACAGGTTAGCGACATAATAAATATTTTCCAGGCAAACCAACGCATTCCTGGCGAATTAGGAGGATTCTCGCTTGTCTGTGGAAAAATTTCCTTGACTTTACGGACACTCTGAATGGCTAGTTTAGAACCACTTGTGCTCTCAGGTTTTTGGACCACGCATTCATATTCTTCACAGGACAAATAAGGATGCTCTTCCATATATGCAACTAAAATTACACTTAATTGCTAACTAAAATCTAAACATAATAAAACGAAATTTCTCTGGAATCTTTTAATACTAAATTCTAAATGTCATCTGAAAATCTCTGAAAATATCTCATGCTAGTCCGAAAAGTTGTGTTGGTAAGTTGAATTGTATTGCAATTGGTCTTTGTTGTCGCCATTTTCGTGGGCCATGAAAATGGTGACAACAAACGCCAACCAAGAAATGGCACGCGCAAGGCATGCTTGTTGAAACAGACCTTTTAAACCACTCTCTGATCTTAGGTGACAAATGACAGAATTTAATCAAGATGTTCTGATACCAATCAGCACCTAATGGCATGTGGCCCATTGGTTTGGACTATCGCCTTTTGCATACAAGATTAGTGGCTACGGTTCCGTTGCTGGCACCAAGAATGGTACAAACTGGGTACAACCACCAAGCCGATAAGGACTGAATTTGTCTCTCTCGACAAACGCCAACCAAAGTCTTCGATATACGATACTAATTTGCGGGTGGTCCGCAACGAGGTATCGAAGGTGAATCACTGGTGGTTTTGCGAGCAGATAACATGGCAAGAAAGCACTCTCCAGGTGAGAAACTGGTAAGATAAGGAGATGGTGCTTCTGTACTATTAACCAACATCCGCGAGAGATGTGATTGAACTTATAGCCCAAATTGCTAAAAGCGAAAAGCTCAACTCTCACGTCAAAATCTCACGTCAAAATCTCGCAGGTAAAATTCACACTTTAGCTTGGCTCACATTGGAGAAAAAAGAATGCGAATTGTTCGGGATACTATCAGTGAAAGTCTTACAGATTTTCTCCAGAAGAGCTAGATCCCCGTTTAAGTGCTTTGGATTATGCGGAATAGCGCTTGCAGGGTCATCGCCCTACATTTTTCCTTTGTGAATTCGCACATGCCTAAAAGTGCTTCACCCATTCCATTGATCAGCGAACCAATCAGAGTTATCGTCTTTTCCATTGTGATTTACAAAAGGGGGAGTCGGCAGTGTCCCGAACGAGAATAGCATCAGAGATGCATTGGAAAAAAGTGTTGAAATCATTTTTTGCCTCTAACAAAATTTTGTCGGCAACTTTGAAGATGTCCCAATGGAAAGGGCAACCGATCCTTTCTGTGGATTTCATGGATTTCTTTCAATTTAAGTCCAACATGTAAGGGGAAATATGGCCGGTTCTGAATCTACAGTGATGTGCTGCTGACTTGAGCGACATCACAAAATCATATCCATACATCATACCTTTACAAATTGAAGAATATCTCAGAAAATGAAAAGCCAGAAGACCAAAAGACAACCTGGATGGAAACCATACGGCCAGATTTGAACCGCATCGGAATCAAACTACATATTTCTAAAGCAACCAAGACATGAAATAAATTATTGTAACTGACACATGATAGAAAAGACTGGCGTAGCATTGTAAAACGCGTTGTGCAGTACTAACTGCGTGTGGCATGGCATCATAGTAATTGAATGGAATGAAATCTGCAATTTCTAATGCGATTTTTACTCTGGATAAACCATGGATAAACCAAGCCTGAAAGTGAGATTTCCCAGATAAAACAAGGCTTGGTCTGAACAAGGGTTGGTCTGAACAAGGCTCATGCATCATACAATGCCAGTCAAGGTTGCACAGCGCTAGCGCTATGAATTACGCTAACAAACATGATTTCAGCTTAGCGTGCGCTCTTATCCTTGCGCCACGACCAAACGTAACAAGAAACACGTGAAAAATAACGTAAAAAGATATCATACACATTTACTCCTTCAAATAAAAACATTTAAGTGATGTGGATTTGTTACTTAGGTTACTGGCTTCACCACGCAAAAACAAACGACAATGACCCAGCTTTTGGGGAGGAATATGAAAAACTCCATCCAGAGGTTTAGCACGTTCAGAAAGATCAGCATAAAGAGATGAGCGAAAAGGTCACTAGGATCAACAAACGAATACAAAACTGAAATTGATTTACTCTTGTGTTGCGATGAACCAAGTGATTATTAATTATCTACACCAATCACATGAGACCCTATTCTGCCTGCCTACCACCATAAAATTATCAGTCACCCCTGCGTAGGAGAGAAGTGAAGCCTCTGCGAAGGAAGGAGAAAAAGGAAAGCGGGAGGTCCTTCGCAGAGATTGACGCGGAAGAGACTTGAGCAAGTCCAGCTCTTGGGCAACCGGCATGCATTGAAGCCCTATCCGTAAAGGTGACCTAATTTCATGCTGCATTTGCTGGAAAGACGAGACACGGTTTGTTATGTGCCCCCCGTGCGTATGTGCCCTTCAGAGTTCTAACCCAAAACGCTACTGCGCATGAGCATCAACCTACTGCACGGGGGGGGGGGACACATACATTTCCTCGGACAAACCGTATCTCGGCTCCCCAACAAGCATAAAAATCATTTTCTTTTCTGATGTCGCTCAAATTGAATGAAATCCACGAAATCAAGGAAAACAAAGCCAACGATCGCAATGCATGTCGGTTGCCAAAGAGCAAACAAAGCAAACAAAGCAATTCAGCAAACAAAGCAATTCAACAATTCAGCAACAATTCAGCAATTCAGTTAAACAAAGCAATTCAGCTCAGGTCATTCAATATAACACCCAGTTAGGTAATGACAAAAGCCACCCTCAAACAGTATCCTTGAAATAATGCAATTTCAATTGAAGTTTCATTGGTGACAACTGCGTTTCAATAATCCTCATAACCAATTACAAGAGTGGTTGGATGTTGATATGAAAGACTCCAGAGTACGGGGATTAACTGAGAAATATCTTATTGGGTTGCCAAGAAACCCACAGGCTCCAAGCAAAGATTCGTATTGGTGAGACCCTAATGAGATCTAACACAACGTACAGTTAGCAGAACGAGGCTTCGAGCCCTGCTTTGAGCCTTACTGTTTCCATATACGAGATTCATCAAAGATTTGCATAATCAGTGTCGAAAGTCTTCCACGAAGATTCTGGTCTGAATCGAGCGATATCATTTATTTTCTTACAAGTAGCTAGCTAGCGCGCTCGTTGTGCATCCAAGAAATTGTTTTTAAGAGCAAACATGAGCATAGATCGAAAGAGGAAGGATAGATCTACACATCTACCTCGGGCATTTTATTTCTTTGGTTCAGAAGCTGAGCAGCAAGTTTTTTAATTACACCAAAAAAATGAGAGAATTGAATCGCCTCTCAATCGGCTTTTGAAATAAACAAATTAAATGCCCGAGGCAGATGTATCGATATATCCTTCTTCTTTCGACCTACGCTCTTAAAAACAATTTTTGGAACGCACAACGAGCGAGCTAGCTACCTGGGATTCAGAGAATCTTTCGCGGCTTTGCTTGTTTTGAATTACTGGTTGAGGCAATTTCTTTTGTCTGCGATCACTAATCACTTTGAATTGCGGTGTCAATCAAAAGCAATTTATGATATTGTCTTACAAAATCTGTCCTTGTTAGCTAAAAAGGCATGTGGCTAACTCACTCGAGCTACCTGCGATTATGAGCTATGAAGAGAAAACGTGTATATGAAAAGAAGAAGGATAAATCTAAACGTTTGCAACCGCAATTTCTCTTGCTTTCAAAACAAAGCTCAGTGACGCAATCGTTAGAGCAATAGATCTTGCAGCTATTCTAAAAAAGAATCCAAATCGAACGATATTGTTACACATTTTATTGAATGTTCGGATGCGTACAACAGTGATAGAAGCTCTAATGCAACAGACAAAAACGGCTTAGGTTTGTTTATACCTAACTCAAGTCAGGTGATCAATCTCTTGATAAAAACATCTATTGACTCGAACTGGCAGCTTTTGTATACATGTTAGAAACTTGCAGAAGTTGATGACAGAAATCTACAAGTCCATGAATCATCTTAACCCATCGCTTGTATGGGAGTTTCATGAAAAGAAGCATGTAGCTTATGATCTAAGGATACAAAATCTTTGCAAACTGCCACAAATAAAGACATAGGGCTATGGGCAAGAATCACTGTCCTTTAGAGGGAGTTTCCTCTGGAACACACTAGATGATAGTGTTAAAAATGAGCCAACACTTTCTGTTTTTAAAAAGAGGATCCAAGACTGGGCTGACGATAAATGCACCTGCAAAAATATGCCGCTAATGTTTTGTATAAAGTATATTTTTATGTAAATGGTTGGTTTGAATTAGTATGTTCTTAGTTACTATTGTAAATACCATTAAATGAAATGAAAAAAATGAATTCTTTAACATATTTCGCGCCATGAAAATTTGGGCTATGAATGCAAAAAGGAATATGATACTGAAAAATCCCAAGAGTATTATGGTAACATAACTTGAAATTGGCAAAACGTAGATTTATTACAATTCGTCCCAGTTTTCGCTCACAATTATAAAAACTTTATTACTTACTTATCTTTTGAACTGAATGGCTTAAATATAATATACGAGCGAAATTTACGACGAATTGTAATCAGTCTAGGTAAAATAAACCTCGGCTGATTTTGCCTATTCAATAGAACCTTTCGTACATCGCTCGATCAAGATTTATTTGTGAAATAAATGAAAGGTCTATTGTCTGATTTCTACCACTTCAAGATGAGCTTAGCTCAACTTTGTCAAGGACAAGACCAACTGATGAAGAAGGCTGATAACACACAACCTAAAATCAGGAAATCAGAATTCCCCATGGCTCTACATTGAGTTAGATTAACTAAGCAAAAGGTTAATAGTAAGGAGAGATATTTAATTTTCTTATCGGACGAGTGTAATTAAGTTTTGGACGCACAAGTCATAATATTGCTTTAGTTGCAATTAGAATCTGTATCTTCTTGATACAAAGTAATCTAATCTCCATGCTTGAGGCAAAGAATTAATTGCTTCTATAAATGCTACTAATAGGTATAATGAAAACAACTATTCGTTTGAATAAGTTTGGGATTCTCAATTCACAACATTTCATCAGTTGCAATTAGAACTCTCGTGGAAAGAGATAGAAAGTCAGGGAATTCCTTTATCTGGAAGGAAATTTCGTCGTAAAAAATATAAAAACATGGGTGCTCCAAGCCACTAATAGGTAGAAAATCAATGGATTCCTTAACCTGGAAGGAAATTTCCTCGTAAAAAATATGCAAACAGAGGTGCACCAAGCCACTAATAGGTATGAATGAAAACAACTATTAGCTTGAATAAGTTTGGGACTCTCATATCACAACGTTTCATCAGTTGTAATTAGAAATCTAGTAGAAAGAGATAGAAAGTCAGGGCATTCCTTTATCTGGAAGGAAATATCGTTGTCAAAAATACACAAACATGGGTGCTCCAAGCCACTAATAGGTACGAATGAAAACAACTATTAGTTTGAATAAATTTGGGACTCTCAAAACATAACATTTCATCAGTTGCAGTTAGAAATCTAGTCGAAAGAGATAGAAAGTCAATGAATTCCTTTATCTGAAAGGAAATATCGTCGTCGAAAATATAAAAAAACATGGGTGCTCCAAGCCACTAATAGGTATGAATGAAAACAACTATTAGTTTGAATAAGTTTGGGGTTCTCAAGTCATAACATTTCATCAGTTGCAATTAGAACTCTCGTCGAAAGAGATACAAAGTAAGGGAATTCCTTTACCTGCAAGGAAATATCGTCGTAAAAAATAAAAAAACATGGGTGCTCCAAGCCACTAATAGGTATGAATGAAAACAACTATTAGTTTGAATAAGTTTGGGATTCTCAAAACATAACATTTCATCAGTTGCAATTAGAACTCTAGTCGAAAGAGATAGAAAATAAGGGAATTCCTTTACCTAGAAGGAAATATCAGTGTCAAAAATATAAAAAAACATGGGTGCTCAAAGCCACTAATAGAGACGAATGAAAACAACTATTAGTTTGAATAAGTTTGGGACTCTCAAGTCATAACATTTCATCAGTTGCAATTAGAACTCTCGTAGAAAGAGATAGAAAGTCAGGGAATTCCTTTACCTTGAATGAAATATCGTCGTCAAAAATATACAAACAGAGGTGCTCCGAGCCACTAATAGGCACGAATGAAAACAACTATTAGTTTGAATAAGTTGGGGTTCTCAAGTCACAATATTTCATCAGTTGCAATTAGAACTCTCTTAGAAAAAGAGAGAAAGTCAGGGAATTCCTTTATCTGGAAGGAAATATCGTCTTCAAATATAAAAAACATGGGTGCTCAAAGCCACTAATAGAGATGAATGAAAACAACTATTAGTTTGAATAAATTTGGGACTCTCAAGTCATAACATTTCATCAGTTGTAATTAGAAATCTAGTCGAAAGAGATAGAAAGTCAGGGAATTCCTTTATCTGGAAGGAAATATCAGTGTCAAAAATATACAAACAGAGGTGCTCCAAGCCACTAATAGGCACGAATGAAAACAACTATTAGTTTGAATCAAGTTTGGGATTCTGAAGTCATAACATTTCATCAGTTGCAATTAGAGATCTAGTAGAAAGAGATAGAAAGTGAGGGAATTCCTTTACCTGGAAGGAAATATCGTCGTCAAAAATATACAAACATGGGTGCTCCAAGCCACTAATAGGTATAAATGAAAACAACCATTAGTTTGAATAAGTTGGGGTTCTCAAGTCAAAACATTTCATCAATTGCAATTAGAACTCTCGTAGAAAGAGATACAAAGTAAGGGAATTCCTTTATCTGGAAGGAAATATCGTTGTCAAAAATATACAAACATGGGTGCTCCAAGCCACTAATAGATACGAATGAAAACAACTATTAGTTTGAATAAGTTTGGGATTCTCAAGTCACAATATTTCATCAGTTGTAATTAGAACTCTCGTAGAAAGAGCTAGAAAGTCAGGGTATTCCTTTATCTGGAAGGAAATATCGTCTTCAAAATATAAAAACATGGGTGCTCCAAGCCACTAATAGGCACGAATGAAAACAACTATTAGTTTTAGTAAGTTTGGGACTCTCAAGTCATAACATTTCATCAGTTGCAATTAGAACTCTCGTAGAAAGAGATAGAAAGTCAGGGAATTCCTTTATCTGGAAGGAAATATCAGTGTCAAAAATATAAAAAAACATGGGTGCTCCAAGCCACTAATAGGTACGAATGAAAACAACTATTAGTTTGAATAAGTTTGGGATTCTCAAGTCACAACATTTCGTCAGTGGTAATTAGACTTTTTACTTGCAAAGAGACTGAAAGCAATTAGATTATCTTATCTGGAAGACCACATCGCCAAAAAGCGTGAAAAGGTGAGCTTTTCTCTGCCCGCCTAACTGGAAACAACCTTTCATTCATATAAGAAGAAAGAGAAAGTCTTCAAACGTTTTCTGTAAGACGCTCCCCCATCAGCTTGGCTGATGAGGAGGAATTCCTGGATACCCAGCAGCATTAAAAACAAGAGCTGTAAAACGTCATTTAGACTAATCCAAACACCACTAAATTATCATCACTAGATCCAAATAAATATGTATTCTTGACACCCGGTAGTCCTCTTAAGGCAGTCAATAAAAGAGGACTGAAATAACCATTTGCAAAATCCTTTTTAAAAATCAAACTTTTATTTTGAAAAACGGAAAAAAGAGACTTATCCTACAGTGTCTTCTACCAAGTAAATTCTTAGGTAAATCGGTCTTGAAAGAGGCAAACTTAATATGATTACTAGAGAACTATTTATGGCTTACCAGTTCCTCAAAGAATTCCTGTCTGACGACGTCCTAATGAGATATTGGTCGAAAAGGATAAACAGTACCTACATGATGTTCTCAAAAAGTTGTTTCACGTTGGCTAAAAATGTGCTGTCGTAAATCGATCGTCAGTTGTAATAAACTGTAATAAACAATTCCACAAAGAATGTAGATGAACTTCACAAGGCATTTTGCTTTTTGCTTTTTGCTTTTAAGAAACATGAAAGTATACTATAAAAAATCATTCATATTTCGCTATGGTTTATACAATAAGGTTGGCAAAAACTGCAAGGGAGCCTGTATGACTTGATAATCATATTTGATGAAGGGGTAGCCAAGTCAAGTTCCTTCTCTGGTTTTAATCAATATTAGCAAAAACTAGCGATAACATATATTGTTCAAAAAGACAGAATCCCCAAGGTTTCCAAGCGTTAGTTGAAAGAAGACTAATCGGACTGAAGCAAAAATGGCGAGCCTTTATTATTTGAAAATCATGTGGGATGAGGATTTGACGACCGTAATTTCCTTCCCAGCTCAATTAAAACGAAAGGTTGAATTTGACCGAAAATAGCTGCTACACACTTCATCGTTCGAGAAAGCAGAGTATAGCATAGGCTACCATGCATTTGTCAAAGAAAGCTGATCGATATGCAGAAGGCGTGGTGAGCCTCTACGATTTGAAAATTATATGGCATGACGATTTCACTACTCTCATTTCCTTCCCAGCTCACATAAAATAAAAAGATTAAACCTGATAAAAAATAACTGCACAATTCATCGTCCAAGAACGCAAAATAGCAAAAGGGTCTGTCAGCAGAAAGCTGACGGCCATGCAGAAACTAATGGCGAGCCTCTATGATTTGAAAATCACGTGTGATAGGATGTAGCTATGTTAAGTTGATTCCCAGCTCATACAGAATAGAAAACGGACTGGACAGTAGCAATAAATAGCTACGCAATGTATCCTTTAAAAGACAGAACATGCAGGACAATAAATTTCAATTCATTGCTAATCTTTCCAGTCTTGTAGGCGTGTCTTAAACCTGAGACAGATTAAGGACACAGTCCTGAAATATTCCATGTTACAACGAATCTTTTCACCTCGACATTAAATTTCATTAACTTCATAAAAGCTCAATCACTGTGAGCAGAATGTTGACTTCTAAAGCAAATAGAAACAGTCATGGGATTAAACATTGTTGAAGTTTATTCAACCGCCCAAAAAACAGTGTACACCTGAGAGCCCCGAGGTTACATGAATCATAAGGTCCATAGTAAAACTTCAGTTGTAACAGCTGAAAAGATGCTTCGAAATTGCAATGAATAGCTTAGCATAGTTGTTGGGGAGACGAGATACGCTTCGCCCGAGGAAACGCATGCTTCCCCCGTGCAGTAGGTTAAAGCTCATGCGCATTAGCGTTTTGGGGTTGAAGCTCTAACGAGCGCATGCGCTTTAACCCACTGCACGGGGGGCATATAGATTTACTCGGACAAAGGATCTCGTCTCCCCAACAAATAGGATTTAAAGGGGCTGTACAAGATTTTTGTAAACAATCGGAATGTACGGGACAACCCGCGCACATGACTAAAACCTTTCATTTTTAATGGCGACCAGTTTCATCGCAGCATTCTACGTAAGTTTCATTGCAGCGTTTTCTTGTCCATGTCTATGAAATTTGATGGAGCTTTTGGTATCAATGAAAACTTTCAAATGTTTGGCGTTAGAAGATAAAAACAAATCTTCCACCAAAGCTTCGATTACTGAGATTGTTGCAGATACTGTGGATTACTATTCTCCATGCAAAATTGCTATTAGATGCGTTGTGTTTAGCCTAAACAAATTCGATGATTTTGACACGCAGCGCCACGCAGAGAGGACGGGTTGTACAGCCCCTTCAAATATTTCAAAAGGTCGCATAAATGGCTGATGTCACTGATCATAAAAAAGCCGTCAATTAAGGGGCAAATATGTACAAGGGAAAACATCTGCAAGAATAAGTTTTCAATATTTTTATCTTAACTCATTTGAAGATATATGATGTGATCAAATTAATAAATCGTAAACCAGAAGAGTAAAAGCCCGGGAGCCCGGGGGGGTACTTGACTGGGGAAATGACGGGGATGTATGGAAAACCTCTCCACACCCTGCACCCTGTCGCATGTTTATGCCGTATTCGTTTCATACCGGCATAGTGTATCTCAGAGACTTCAAAATTTGAGGAAAGCCCTTGCAGCATTGGTTCAAAATCTTTAAAAGGGTTGGTGTAAAATTCTATAACCTATTTATTTGAACTGAATGGTTCGAAAGAAACTTTAGCTACTTTGCTATAATTCTACTGTTGGGCTTTTCTGAAATTTTCAATATTTTCAGAATTATAAACTTGGTGTAAACTTGGCCTGAGAGAACAAGAGCTGAACGTGAACTTGATTACTTGAATTCTATCGCATTCAAAGAATTAAAAATATGGCAAGAAAAAGGAAGAAAGACACGTAAAGAAACTGTGAAATATTTAGGAGAGGAGTCTCGATAGTCTTTGACATGAGGCGTGGGAGAGTGTGGCTGCGGTGGAAAATTCTGGTCGCCACAGAATGACACAAAAGCCGTGCTGAATGAAACAAACTGTGAGAAAAGATCAAATGACTACCAGGCGTTGAAAACAATTTGGATCCAGCCTCTTGAATGAAGGAGAATCACTCAGAATTGCAAATGATAGTATTAGTGTAATCTCCTGGTGGATCATCGAATGCGCAAATGTGGTTTTCGTACTGCGGTTAAACCAGCAATAAATACAGCTCATAGAGTGCTGCGTACCTGTGTCACATAGTCACATACACCAGGAAGCATGACATGACGTCATTTCAAATAGAATCATTAGTGTAGTTTTCTAGTGGATATGTGTGGATATGACAACATGACAAAAGGCCCTGGGGACGAGGTTGCTCAAAGAGTGCTGCGTACCTGTGTTTACATATACCAGGAAGCATGACATGACGTCATTTCAAATAGAATCATATTAGTGTAGTTTTCTAGTGGATATGTGTGGATATGACAACATGACAAAAGGCCCTGGGGACGAGGTTGCTCAAAGAGGAGTGCGTACCTGTGTTTACATAAAACAGGAGGCATGACATGACGTCATTTCAAATAGAATCATTAGTGTAGTCTTCTAGTGGATATGTGGTTATGCAAGTATGATGTTCGTATTGTGGTTAAACTAGCATTATGAATAGCTCAAAGAGCAACCTCGTTCCCAGAGTGTTTTGTCACCAATATGACAAAAGGCCCTGGGGACGAGGTTGCTCAAAGAGTGCTGCGTACCTGTGTTCCTGTGTTTACATATACCAGGAAGCATGAGATGACGTCGTTTCAGATGATAGCATTAGTGTAATTTTCTAGTGGATTATCAAATGCGCAAGTATAATGTTTGTATTGTAGCTAAACTAGCAGTAAATATAGCTAATAGAGTGCTGCGTACCTTTGTTTACATATGCCAGAAAGCATGAGATGACGTCGTTTCAAATGATAGCATTAATGTAATTTTCTAGTGGATTTATCAAATGCGCAAGTATGATGCCTTTTTTTTTGTATTGTGGTGAAACTAGCATGTTTTTTATTGTGGTGAAACTAAGTAAATATAGCTAATAGAGTGCTGCGTACCTTTGTTTACATATGCCAGAAAGCATGAGATGACGTCGTTTCAAATGATAGCATTAGTGTAATTTTCTAGTGGATTATCAAATGCGCAAGTATAATGTTTGTATTGTAGCTAAACTAGCAGTAAATATAGCTAATAGAGTGCTGCGTACCTTTGTTTACATATGCCAGAAAGCATGAGATGACGTCGTTTCAAATGATAGCATTAGTGTAATTTTCTAGTGGATTATCAAATGCGCAAGTATGATGTTTGTATTGTGGTGAAACTAGCAGTAAATATAGCTAATAGAGTGCTGCGTACCTTTGTTTACATATGCCAGAAAGCATGAGATGACGTCGTTTCAAATGATAGCATTAGTGTAATTTTCTAGTGGATTATCAAATGCGCAAGTATGATGTTTGTATTGTGGTGAAACTAGCAGTAAATATAGCTAATAGAGTGCTGCGTGCCTTTGTTTACATATGCCAGAAAGCATGAGTGATGTTGTTTACAAATGATAGCATTAATGTAATTTTCTAGTGGATTATCAAATGCGCAAGTATGATATTTGTATTGTGGTGAAACTAGCATATAGCTAATAGAGTGCTGCATGCCTTTGTTTACATATGCCAGAAAGCAGAGATGCTGTTTCAAATGATAGCATTAATGTAATTTTCTAGTGGATTATCAAATGCACAAGTATGATATTTGTAATGTGGTTAGCAGTAAATATAGCCAGTGCTGCGTGCCGTCGTTTACAATGCCAAAGGCATGACATGACGTCATTTACATGAGAAGCATCAATGTAATTTTTTGCGGATTATCGACTACGCATGAATGATGTTCGTACAGTGGTTCAACTAGCAACAGAAAATTAACAGAATGCTGTATATCTACAACTACACGTACCCCGAAATATGAAATGATGTCATTTCGAAATATCTTTTGAAGATTGTAAGTATGATGATGTATCATAGCAAAAATTTCAAATAAAAGCGAGCGAAATACGACAAAATTTAATCAGTCTAAATAAACATCGTTTATATATAGCTTTTCGTAATTGTATATGTATATGTAGATGTAATTTAGTTTAGTGTTCTATGTCATGACCCTGGGATAGTCATGGGTTCTTGCTTCCCGGGCTATCATCTTAGTTATGTAGTTAAGTAATTTGTAAGTATAGTCTTAAGTACCTCGTTCTTGTAAGTTTTTATATTGAATATGAAAAAAAAGTATCATAAGTGAAAAATATAGGCCACAAAGCATCGATCCATCAAGATTCAAGCTCTAAATCTAAGTTTCCTAATATAACAACAGTGGTAGGGTATTGCTCCAATTCAAGTAGAACGGTTCCAAAACTCTCCTCATTTACGGTCAACTCCTTCCGGTCAACAATAATGTTATGGCGGAATATTTTCTAAAAATAAGATGTCTTTTAACAAGCTCCCCCTTTGATTAAACGCTCTTCTAGACTTAGCAGTATACATTGAACATAGAACAACGACAAACGGTTCCTAAGTGCATGAAGCCACGAAGCAGCTTTGCAGGAAGCTCGTTTGTCTTGAAGGAAGAAAAGGAGTACCATCCAAGAACAGAGCAAGCTGAATAAATAGAAGAAAGAAAAGGAGAAGAACAGAAACTGAATAAAAGAAGGGAGAAACAAAGAAGAAATGAAAGGAATAGGAGAAAGGAATGCGGAGATTAGCAAGAATGAAAAATGGAAAGGGAAAGAAGACAGGATGAAAAGTGAAAATAGTAAAGAGGAAAGCAAGAAAGAAGGAAAGACTGATCAAAAGAAAAGTGCAATGTTTGATTGTGTTCTTCTAATGCTCATATGCGTTGTGCAGTCAATAGTGCTTTGAGACCTGGCGCAAGAAAAAATTCATAAAATCAAAGAAGGAAGAACTTTATGTTGAGGTTGCTTCGCAGGAACGTAAATAGTTTTCCATCACTGGTTCCTACCAAAAAAGTGCTGATCTCCTTGAATGTTACAAACTAACCAAACTAACCAAGAATAAAATAAAGTTGAAAATTAAATCAATTCCGGTAAGCAATCATTGATCATTAATGATCACGATGATCGATCAATCAAACTCACCAATATGATATCTTTGGATTTCTTTCAGCTCTTCACTTCCTCTTGATTGCCATCTATCTATATCAACAACTTTAACTCTCCTGTTTTTAAGTTAAGTCTCAGGGCAGAAGGATGATGCTACCTAAAATACAAAACACAAATAGATCAACATCTACCAATTTTGATGTTTAACGCAAATAATCATCATTTTACTGGAGGATTTCAAAATTATCACTTTAAGCAAGGCAGTCATTCTTTTCTTCAGTCAATGTCCTACAAGATGAAGTCCTGGCATTCACAAATTTGAACAATTTGAAAGGAAGCAGAAGAGATTATTGTTTCTTTTCATCGAAACTGAGTCAGTTTAATTCATTTGCACTCGTTGCTTTCTTCTTCAAGGGCTTGGCAAAATAGATAATTTGACACATTACCAAACAGTACTCTAGCTTCTAATATGTCCCCAAACAATGACACTTGCTATTGCGTCAAAATTCAGAGCAGAGGGGCAATGACAATATTATCTTTTGATACAGGTGCACAGGGATGGCTCAGTGAAAGCGAGCTGTCAACAAAACGAAGGCCCAAGAACTAAAAATGAAGACCTAAGACCTAACTACAAAATGAAGACCTGAGACATTGTCCACATGAATTTCCGTCATTAACTTTTCATCTCATTTTAAAGTTCGTAGGTCTTGGGTCCTCGTTTTTGCTTTGTTCTTGGACCTTAGGCCTTCAATTTGTAGCCCATATGTCTTACGTCTTCGTCATGTAGACAACCAGTGAAAGCCTTGACTCTCCGCTCTGGCAAAGCTGCTAAAATCTGTCAACTTTTAATTTCGATCCAAGCAGCAGTGTCATCTATACCTTTGCGATAAGCCAGTTCTCCCTACGGAGACACCAACAGAGCTTTGGTGTATTGTTATTTGTTAAAGATCATTTAGGGTGGCCATGCCTATCATGCTCCCAATGGTATCGTCTTGTATCTATGTTTTTGTTAAATTGTATATTTTTAGATTGTGTATATGAAAAGAAAGCTGCTACTCTCTGTAATTTGAGGCAAAAGGAATCACGAGGTGTGATCATATTGAGAGCCCGGACATGCCTCGATATTCTTGGATTAGTTGGGTCCACAGAATTTTCCGATTTTCAAACTCCATTCTCTTGATGGTAAAAAAGACAATAGACTTGTCTTTGGTTACAATAGATGTTTAACCCCCTGCCTTAGTGGAGACGCCATGAATGTACGGTCCCTTAGCTTCTCGGCGTTCTTTACAAACTGCCTTTACATGCCAGGTAGAAACCAACGAGCACACTGCAATGTATCAAACTAGAATTTCGTGGAAGAGATTCGAATCACAATAAATAATAGAAATGAATACGATACCTCGGAAATCTTCTTCACTTCTGTCACTCACAGTCACTTCACTCTGTCACCTATAAACAACAACAAAACAAAAATCAGGAAGAAGATTCAAAAGATGTCTTCAGTTCCGTTGCAAGACATGAAATGATTGCTGTCTACTCCAACAGCTGTTTAAGAGCAGCAGACGACACTGATGCAACAAACATCAAACTAACAAAAAGCCAATTACTAACTGATTACTGTTCAAATGCTTCACATTCAGTAGTTTTTATTTCCTTTTCATGGGCAAAACCTCAAAGATAGCGTTGGGCACAATACATTTTTAGAACCTTACGTGTTATGTAGACTGGCGTCCAACATCCTGGAATTGAATTTGTTTATGATCTTGTGAAACCTAATATGGTCTTCGAAATTGCTACTAATGTTCTTTGTGGTGAACACTTCCCGTTTTTGACTAAGCACTGTTGTTTTAGCTTAGGCCAATTTTTAGGCCAATTCAAAACGATGGAACCTGAAAGGATTTTCGACAAGTACGAAGGTCAAGTAAACACAACAATGTCACGAAATGTCATGTTTTTCTCAGTTTAGAGAAGTAAAAGGATCCTGTGATAAGGTCATTAGCAAATTCCATCACGTAATGCTGTCTCACGTCATGCGGGTTGAACTCTGCATTCCACAAGTCTAGCTATTTCTTGTGAGGGTCTACGCAGCGTCGACAACCATGGGTAGTAGTAGTAGTAGTAGTAGTAATTTATTTTAAGTGGGCTGATCTGGTTTCTAGCTATTTAAAGCACGCGCTATAGGAGACAGAGTAATTTGGATGTTTTAATTAATAACGATATTTAAATTTACCTTCTGCCACTCGTTGTTACAAAACAAAATGGAAGCCACAATACAGCGTGGAAGAAATAGGAGGATTTCAAGCAAAGTAACAACAAGTGGCAGAACACGAAGCAAAGTAACAACAAGGGGCAGAAGGTAAATTTAAATATCGTTATTAATTAAAACATCCAAATTACTCTGTCTCCTATAGCGCGTGTTTAAAGCTAATTTAGGCCCACTATGCATGCCGCATCCAGGCATGGGACCCCTAGTTTAACGTCCCTTCCGAAGGACGGGATGTCCCTTCCGAAGGACGGATGTCTTCCGAAGGACGGATGTCTTCCGAAGGACGGTCCAGCTGGAGAAGCATAGGTTCCAAGTTTTTCTGAGGCCATTGTCACTTAGAGTTCTTTGCAGGCATCAACTAACTATGGGTCCATATTTCTCACTTAGGCCAAATTTAATTTTCAAACTGTTTGAAATTGCAGCCCGTCCATAAAGGAATCTGCTTCTCTGTATTATTTCTCCTTCCTCTCCCTTCCCTTTGCTAGGCTTTATTTTTCTGCGTCGCTAAATCGTTATTTGTAACCAAAAGGAATTTCCAATAACGCATTTAGAATTTCTCAAATTTACATTAATGTCAATGTTCTCATTCTATGAACCATATAGCCGACGGTATATGGCTCGAAAGCTCTACCAGAGTTCTTTCCACATGTCCTCTTTAGAATTATATTAGTTTAGATGCATTATGTGAATTAGGTTTTACATGTTTTTTATTGTTCCGTAATATTTTAGCATCTAATATTGTCTATCACGTTGTTTTAGCTGAGAATATTCATGAAATTGAAAAAAAAATTGAAATTGAAGATGACAACGGTTATTTAAAAATATTCGTAGAGAATTCTACAAACTATTTCCTTGTAACCTTTTTCTTTGAAAGGAGTGACTTAAAAGCTACTTTGGTATAATTCTACCGTTGGAATATAGAATATTTTACATTTTAACTTATTTGAGGATATGACGTCATCAAATGTTTAGATCGTAAACCAGAACAGTAAGAGACTTCTGCTTTATACTATTCTTTTTACGAGACCTCTGCTCTTTTTTCAGACTATTCTTGAAAATTACTCAATGTTTTCAAAAGTTTAGAAATTACGATGGTTTAAATTGTTTTCTTTTTAACTTTTCTTGGATTCTTAAAAAAGGTGAAAACCTCTCTCATTCTGAAATTATTGAATATTTCAGATAAGTCCAACGGTAGGACTACATCAAAGTAGCTGAAATTTCTTTCAAATCATTCAATGCAAATAAATAGGTCATAGATTTTCACACCAACCTTTTTTTAAAGATTTGGAGCCTATGCTAGTTGGAGAAAGATATACCGGGTGTCCCAAAATGATGTATTATTGTTTGATTGCTTATATGTCCAGAACCAACGAACCGATTTTCAAAAACTTTATTTTATCCGATTGCCGAACCGCTAAATTGTATTCGAGGATGCTGGCTATGGTTTAGGCCGATGTCTTCATGGCGAAAAGAAGATTGATAAACCTGCTCAAATTCAAGCCTTGTGACGCAAAAGGCTGAATTCATATGTCGTTCCGAGAGTATATGTCGTTCTGAGAATATGAAGTCAGTTAATACCGAGTTCAGAGAATACGAATACGAGTTCAGCCTTTTGTATCACATCTAAAATGTTGACTGGAAAAATAGGCCATTTCTTTCTCATGCCATCTAAGGCTTGAATTTGAGCAGGTTTATCCATCTTCTTTTCGACATGAAAACGCCGTGGTAAAACCACAACCAACATCTTAAAATACAATTTAGCCTTTAGGCAATCAAATAAAACAAAGTTTATGAAAATCGGTTAATTGGTTATGGACATGCAAGCAATCAAACAATAATACATCATTTTGGGACACCCGGTATAGCTATGGTCAGAATTTCATACGAAAGCCAGCTGTCTCAGTTTCAACGAAATGGATGTGGTTTGGGTGGGTGTTGTCCCATGTCTTACAATAGAATTCTCAATAGACTTCGTCATTATTCGCCAACGTTTCTCCTATCAACAACAACTTTCCAGATATATGGCTTTATTACCCTGAAAACGGCAGATTTTGAAAATGGTAGATTTTGAAAAAAGGAACTCTAGCTCAAATTTGCTACCGTCACAATTTTCACCGTTTTCAAAATGTGCCGGCATGGCATCGTGTGAAAGCAGTCTTAGATGCTTAGATTCCTCTTAAACATGACTGAAGAACTTTTGACACCACATATACCATGGAAAGTGTTACATCACATCTCAATTTTTAAAAATGTCCCAAAGGTGCAAAGCAGCTACCTTGCAGATTATGAATAAGGAGCATAAGTTATTTCTCTGTATGAATAAATTGCCCTTTAGCTTAAACAATTTTAGCTTACCACATGTATAACTATCATAATTTTGAGGTAAGGATTAGGTGGAGTGAAGTTGTTAAAGTCATCTTTGTGGCCATAAAGCTATATTACTGAGACAAAAATCAAACGTCGTCCAAAAGAAAGCTTGCATTGATAAAAATGAAAGTTGTTTTGTGTGCATGTATCATTCTCAAACTTAATCACAAGCCCTGCCCAAACTTCGTCATCCAGAGCGATGCTCACAACGGCGACATTGACTAAAAATTACTAAGAAATTGTCGCTGCATTCTTTAAGGCATCAAGTCATGATGACTAGACCTGCTTGTTTTCAAGTATCATGTGGCCGATGTCATAAATATCGAGTATCACTGCTATGCTAGAAAACATTTAAAGGAGCACTCTTAGGTGACTCACAGAGCTCTTTTACTGCAACGTCATGTTTGATGCTCAACAAAATTATATCTAGTCAGCTACCTGTTTTTATCACCAGTGAACCTTGCATATGGGCTTTGTATATCTACTTTGGCAATATTTATCATATTTGGCAATATTTGGCAATGATAATAGTAATACAGTAAGTACCCACAAATAAAAAACCCCCTTGTAGAAGAAACAGGCCTCATTTTCTTCAAAAAGGCTCCTTTAATAAGAAACAATTTTAGGTCTGAAATTCAAATGTTTCTTATTTTCAGGTTTGTCATAGTTTGTTTCTGAATGCCAAAACATATTCCTATAAATGACTGTAATATAATGTAGCATTCTCAAACTCAAAACAGAATAAACATTTTCAAAATCAAAGATTCACACAACAAAAATGTCACATGGTAAAAATGTAAAATGTACCATTAAGGTTCAATACATATGCATGCATGGTACTGTCATATATCTTGACTTGAGTTGATTTACCTATGTATAAGAAACTTTGACCGTGGTCATGAAAAGGTCTCTTTAAATAAGAAACTTTCCGAGGCCTTGATTTAAAAATTGGTTTCATATTTGCGGGTACCCGCTGTACTATTCTGACAATATTGTTCCTGTATGAGCAGTTCTGGCCCTTTCCCTGGTTTAGATTATTTACATCTGAGAAGCAATCTTCAAGAAAACCTTAGTTTATGAAGGTCTATAAGCAGGAACGTCGAAATGATAATGATGAAGATAATATAGAGATAGATTGGCAATACAAAATCACTGACGAAAAACTCTACGAAATAACTGAGACCGTCAATATAGCCACCTATTATGAAAAACAACAGAAACAATGGATATCACATGTCATCCGGAGAGAGAACGACCATCCCTGTAAGAAGTTGACACTCAATTCAACATGATCAAAAGAAGAGGCTGCAAAGTGCCTTCTATATTAGAAAGGACCATATCGTCCAGTACAATCAGTAAAGGTCAATTCCTGTCCAACTGCGTCAAGAAACAGATGTAAAAAGTAGCTCTTGATCAAAAAGATCAACTTTAACAATGACACTACAATGACAATGTTACAATGACACTACTGTAAAAGTCAATGATTGCCAATTGCTTCCAAATTTTGAAGCGGCCAACTCTAATTATTATTGTTATTACAATACTGCGGTAAGCAGAAATCTGTAGCCATTGTAGTCAACGATTTAACAAATAACGATTTTTCACTAACGATTTTTCTCTTCCTAGAATTAGAACTGTTACACATAGCTCAGAAACGATTCGTTTTAGAGGCCCGCAAGTCTGGGCTACTGTTCCACAATTTATCAAGATTCTACATCTCTTCCTGAGTTTAAAAAGAAAATCAAATCTTGGTCTGGAGAAACCTGCCACTGTCGATTATGTCAAACTTTTATTCCAAACTTAGGCTTTATTTGATTTTAACATTGATGGTTTTAATGCTGAAAGTACTTCAATTTTGTATGTTTATTATATCTACTATTTTACTATGTTTAACTATGTACATATGTATATTGTAATTTTTAGTCGGCCTAAATTAGCTTTAGTATAGCTACTGCATTTATTAGCCAGCTTTTAAAGAAATTGATAATAATAATAATAATAATAATAATAATAATAATAATAATAATACAATATTATGATAATAATAATATGATAATTTTAATACAATTGATGACGTCATAACTGGAAACCTATTTCAAGCCAAGAAGACGCTGTAATTTTGCAAAAGAATCAAGATATTAAAGATTGCCACTTATAACGAAGTGCCTGAAGTTCCTTCTAAAAAAACAAAGAAAGATGCATCAACCAATAGTGCAGTGTTTAAAGAATTGATTCCTATGCTGGCACGGGCAAGGCATGCTGGTTGAAAAAGACCCTTTAACAGATGATGACGTAGTAGTTAAAAAGGTATATTATGAATGCATTTGTGGAACAAGAGCAGATTTTGTAATACAATAGCAAAAGTTGCATTTGATTGACACCTCAATTCAAAGTGATTAGCGGATGCAGACAAAGGAAATTCTCTCAACCAGTAATTCAAAACAAACAAAGCCGCAAAAGTTTCCCCAAAACTGGTAGGGCAAACTCTCGCCTTGTGCAAGCGAAACATGGTTTTTAAGGGAAGTTATGTGCTTATAGCGAAAGAAGAAGGGTAAATCTAAAGTTCTGTCACTTAGATTATGTTTATTTGATTTAGGAGCTGTTTTGTAATCGTTTCATTTTAAGCCCTAAAGACGCGAGAATTACAATTCCTTCTGCTCCGCTCCTGAATCAAATAAATATAATCTAAGCGACAGAACCTTAGATTTACCCTTCTTCTTTCGCTATAAGCACATAACTTCCCTTAAAAACCATCTTTCGCTTGCACATGGCGAGAGTTTGCCCTACCAGTTTTGGGGAAACTTTTGCGGCTTTGTTTGTTTTGAATTACTGGTTGAGAGAATTTCCTTTGTCTGCAGCCGCTAATCGCTTTGAATTGAGGTGTCAATCAAACGCAACTTTTGCTATTGTATTACAAAATCTGCTCTTGTTCATTTGTGGCTTTTTCCGATGGTATTTTGACAATCAGAAAGGTATTTAGTGAATTTAAGCCTGAATTACCTTGTTTTTCTTGTGCCACCACAAAAATAATTGTGGCAAGACCAATTATTATTATTATCCTTTATAATAAACTTAAATAATTTCAATCATAACACTGCCATATATCACGATTTAATACAACATTAACCACTTGAAAAGATACAACCACAAAATCGAGTTAAGTGCACATGTTATTTACAGAAATATTTTGCCAAAGGCGTTTAGTGGTATCAGTAAGACGAATCAGTAATCAACAATTTAGCGTAAAGCCTTTGATCTGGCCAGCATGGACTCTTACCTATTGTATGTGTTCAAAAATGGAGTTTGCTACCTTTTATATCAAAGCAACATCGTGGTCCTGTATCGAAAAACATAGGGCTCAAATCTTTAAAAACGTCGGTGCAAAACTCTATGGCAGTTTTCTTTGAAATAAATGGCTTGGAAGGAACTAGGATTTTTTGCTGTATATCTGTCGTGGAAATTTATTGATATCTTGCTTAGTTTCAATATGGCGGCAGTTATTAAATGTGAGGCTATGACATCATCAAATGTCTAAATCCTAAACCAGACAAGCTACAGATTTCTGCTTGCTACCATATTGAAGTCCTTCATAAACTATGGTTTTCTTGAAGGTTATATCATTTTTCTTCTATTGGTTTAGGATTTATGATGATTTACATTTTTTTCAAAATTTTCCATGAATTTTCCAAAAATAATTAAATTGCCGGCATTTTGACAAATTCATGATATCAAAAAATGTCCACAGCAGATTTACGGCAAAATACCATAAGTTCCTTTCAAGCCATTCAATTCAAAGAACAATGAAATATAATTTCACACCCACCTTTTTAAAGATTTGAAAGATTTGAGTCCTATGCTGTATCGAAAGCTCCATAGGTGAATTTTGCAATTATTGAGAGCGAAACTTAGCTTAGCAATGGCTTTGTTTGTTTCGTTTTCTGTTTTTCTGTTTCGTTTGTCAATCGGTCGTAATAACCGCCATGTTGCAGTGTCATTCGCACGCTCACGATACAACATACTGATGTGTCATAAATCTCGTATAAACATGATTCGCTTACTGTCATTTCATAAAGATGACCGGTAAAAATAACCACTTTGACATTGCAACAAACAGGCTAATCGGTCAGTATAACCGCAATTTAGCAATGTAACTCACAAGCTCAGCTCACAATGCAATATATTGATGTGTCATAAATCTCGTATAAACATGATTCGCTTACTATCATTTCATAAAGATGACCGGTAAAAATAACCACTTCGATATTGAAACAAACAAGCTAATCGGTTAGTATAACTGCAATTTAGCAATGTCACTCACAAGCTCAGCTCACAATGCAATATATTGATATGTCATAAATCTCGTATAAACATGAGTCATTTACTATCATTTCATAAAGGTTACGGTTTGAATAACCAAATCTACGCTGCAGCTGACCAAGTGACCGGTTAAACTAACCGCTATATAATATGTCGTGATGTAAGGGCAATTGGTTATTGTAACTACCATGACACGTGTCAATCGCAAGCTAACAATGCGACATATTTATGCGCCATAAATCTCGTATGAACATCGCTTAATTTTCATGATTTCATAATGAAAATAGCCGCTTGTCGACACCATTTCTCAACCATTTGTACAGGGCAGCAAATGGGGCCATCCATAAATAGATCCATTATATTGCAGTGTTCCCTCGCAAGCCAACAATGCAACATATTGATGCACATAAATCTCGTATAAACATGATTCGCTTACTATCATTTCATGAAGATAATCATTTATACTTACAGTTAATACTAGAATCGAATAGACCTCACAAGAGCGTGGTTAATCGATGTTTTCTTCTGTGAAGAGGTACAAGCCACTTATGTTGCCATCAAACAGCACCGATCTACGACAATGAAATATTGGATTATGAGACAAGTCATGAATTTTCTCGCTACTTTTCCAACGGATCAATTTACTTTTCTTAGGGGATCAAGTCAGATTAATATCGATAAATATAGCGTCATTACATGATAGGGTCTTTATTCCGTACTGTTGACTTAAATAACAAAAGCAGTAGTCTTTTCCAGTGGTATAAGTTTCTCAAGTAATACCGTTTCAAATATTTCGAAGGGAGTTATCTGCAATAAGTTTTCAGGGCCTCCATTTCGATAAACATAGCGTCAATATATGACAGGGTCTTAATTCTGCATTGTTGACTTAAATTATAAAAGCAATGGTGTTTTGCCAGTATCATAAGTTTCTCAAATAAGCATGTAATACTGTATCATATATTCTGAAGGGAGTTGTCCTCGACAGCTTTCCAGGGACCTAATTTCGATAAATAAACATCTACGTCTATAAAATACTTTGCAGAGCCATTGGTATCGATGCAGAGGGATCTTTTTCATTCTGTTGACATAAAGTACAAGCGCAATAGTGGTTTGCTGGTGGGTTTCTCAAATAATACCTTGGGTGCAAAGACAATCCTATATTAATATTTTATATATTCTGAGGGAAGTTGTAGGGACCCGCGTTCAATAAATATGATGTCATTACATGACAAGGTCTCTGTTCCGCTCTGTTGACTCAAATAGCAAAAGCAGTGATCTTTTGCTAGTGGTATAGGTTCTGAGTAAAAGATTTGACAAAAAAAAAACAGGTATATGTCACTGTAATAATACACAAAGAGTTTTCTTAGCACTGTATTAAATTTTTCTACGTTTGTGAAAGGGTTAACACTGTTGTTTGTTTGTAAGAGAACACTGTTAACCTTCATAAAAAATGGAGAAAAATGCGAGTACGATACTAGAACTGTTTCTTTCAAAGTTTACTTGATGTTGACATTGCTCAAGAACAAACGAAGTGCTGTTTAAGAGCAATAAATTATTTGTTTTCTTTTTTTTCTATAAATTAAATGTTAAAAATTTACGAATTACCTAAGATTACAAACGAGCTACCATACAATACTACAGAAACGATGCCAAGGGGAACAAAAGATCATGACTACCCCAGGGCCATCACATGAAGGAGATAAACTAAAATACAACTAAATATATAAGAGGCCCCCTAACTATTCAGAAAAGAATTAGAATTGAACGATATTTTGCAAATGGAATTTTTGAATGTACGCAATAGTGATAGAAGCTTTATCGCCACTCAATCGAACGTCGCGTATGAAATGTATGAGAAAGACGCTCAATCCAGGCTCTTTTGTAGAATAGCTAAAGGGTGTGTTACGAAAAGCTACTTACAAACAAAAGAACAAAAGAATAGAGGAACAGGACTCAGCGAACAGGAGATTATTTTACCTTTCCTGTGCCATAAATAAGCAACCACTTGTTTGATTGACTCAAAGAAGGTCTCAAATTCCAAGTTGGAGCATATCCTTTGCAACTGTGCAAAATACACGACAATTGACGTTACACCTCCTCCACAACAGCCACATAAACGGGGCAAAACATTTTGGGGGCAACCTGTAATATCACAAAATGAGATAGGCCCGTAACACAACCAAGGTTTTGGCTCCGGTATAAACAACAAAGCAACGAACTGAGCCGAGCGCGCTTCGCGGCGTGTAGTTAAAACACCACTGCTGCATTGTGGGAAGGTCTGGCCATCCTTGCAACAAAACCAAATAATGACTAAATATCGTTTGAAGGTAGGTCATTTGATGAAAATTCATAATTTTCGGATCAAGACGAGAGCTTGCGGAAAACCAATTGCAGCTAAAGATTTTTACACCATTCAACAAAAACTTAACAAGATCGCAAGCTGACAACCTGGTAATACTCGTGATAATGGTAAGAGGTCAAGGCGAGAATTTTCGACGAAGTTGCTAACGACGTGACTTCTTATGCTGACAGTCGAAAGATTAAAGCCTGTCTCAAAGAAGAAACTATCTGAGATTTGCGATAACGCAAAATTAATCATGCAAAACACTCCAATAGCCTTTATTCGCGTATTTTTCCAAGTGACATCTAATTTGACATAGACTTTAATTTACCGCAAACAGAATTTTTAGGAGAAGGTAAACAGTATGGGGTATGGTTTTCACCAATGATAGATCAAGAATTTCGCATGACTTTATTCGGAGGTGTGAAAGTAAGGATTGAAAGGTCGTGTTTCCAATAATCTGCAGAATTTGTGCCAAAGATGGTTCAGGAAAATTGCTGGACAAAATGGTGTGGCTCGTCGAGTGGCTATTCTTTACCGATCCTCCGCCGATCCTCCGCAGGGCCTGCCTGCCTGGACTTTACTTTTTTCGGCAATTAGCAGTTCTTCTATCGTTGATAAAATGGTCACTCATTGTGTTTCCGCCAAAAATCTTAGAATTCTAAATCTGACAGTCAAAAGATTAATTCACCGCAAAAAATTTTAGAAGATGGTGAACAGTATGGCAAAGTGATAGGTAGACCCTGCTGGTGTGCTTCTGTGGAGGAGCGCTCGAACTTATATGTACCTGCGGAGGAATCATTTCTATAGTTCTGCGGAGGAGACACTAGCTCCTCCATAGTAGTCAATAATGTTTTCCTCCGCAAAAGAACAAAGCTGTGGGAATCAAGCACAACTGAAGCGTCTAACTACCCACGGATAAACAACACTGATTGCCAATATTCAACGGCACCACAAAACTGACTTGCAGAATTTTCAAATGCAGATTGTTGACATCCACTTAAAGCATGTTGCGAGGCACTTAAAATGATCCTTATTCGGTACTTCAACATAAGGCTCTCAAAAAAGAGGTGTAACGACAGACAATGCTTTCTTCCTTTCAACCCTAGGAGCCTTCTCACACTCCACAAAAGGCCCACCTTTGGGAATCTGCCTGAAAGTAACTCGCACATAATTTGATGTGAAAATTAAATAACGATCTGGAAAGTAGTACACAAACTCTAACGTCAAAAAATCTCAGATATATGGAGCATTGAGTATATTCAGAATGTTTATACAGGGCCGCCGAGAGGGGGCAATTTGCCTCATGGCCTCGGGGTAGGGGCCTCATAAAGTAAGGTCACAGTTTTTGTTTATAGTCCCACTTCACTTGCAGGGGGGGGGCTTATTTCGCAATTTTGTCCTTGGGCCTCCAAAACCTCTCGGCGACCCTGCGTTTATGTTCATGATAAGAAGGAATATAAGGCAAGGCATGGGCAAAGTCAACGGTGTGCTTCGTGAACGTTCGTAGAGAAAAGTACCCTAGGTTCCAGAGCCTATAAAATGGCCTCTATTCAAAAGATAAATTTAAAAGAAATAAGCAGACAAAAAAGAGACGAATGAGTCATTGTCTAACACTTACAAAAAGCTGGTTTACATTTTTATTGTGACATCGATCACTGCAAAAGAGATTGTGCTATTCAGAACTGCGATTCGATTTCAACCTTGCATTTTGTAACAGATTTGAGGTTCGGAACGAGCGCAGCGGTTCAATCTGGCAAATTTTCGTCACTCGAAGTTAAAACAACCAAGATCAAATATTATATTTCGTCATTTTCCAAAAGGTTAGTATCCGCATAGAGAAAAACTAAGGCAATTTAGTCTTTTATACACTCCGAAAGAAGCAAGGCTTAAACTGGATCAAGAAACACTAGCAGATTTGCACAAGGAGATTGGAAATCGATGAGAGTGATGGGAATTGGCAATGACCAATATTATGTGATAGCATCGTAGCAACAGCAGCGTACTATCGTGAGAAAAGCTAAGGCCATTTAGTCTTGAATACACCCCAAAAGAAGTATGGCTTAAGAAGGATCAAGAAATACTAGTGACCTTGCAGTGAAAGAAAAGAACAGTTTTACGTATATAGAATGATTCAAATTGGCAATGACGGTGAGAAAATCAGAAAATTATAGGCTGTTTAAGCCTTGTATACACTTTTGAAGAAGTAAGGCTTTAAGGGAGTGTGCAGTGGTATATAGGCTTCTCTATAAATAGAACAAGAAAACACTCAGACATAGCATTGTTTCTTTGGCTATCAACTGTTGACAGCACGTGTGGGACATCGATTTGAATAGGCAAATTTTAGATTTTTTGCTCTTTGCAAATGCAAGCTTTTAACCTTACACAAACCCTTTAAGATGGATCAAGAAACACTGGTAAACTTGCAGAAAGAAAACTTTTGTCAAAGAGAATGATAAAAATGGACCATGACCGGTATAATGTGATACTATTAATATGCAATAGCAGTGCATTATTGTCACAAAACAAATATTGTTTAGTTTTTGATACACTATCAAGAGGAAAGGCATACGTTTCAGAGAAAGAAATAGCTGTACGGAAGTGAATGTTGGTAACATGGTGGTAGCAGTGGTGGTAACAGTAATGATGATGACTGGCAGTATATGTAGTACGATACCAATCTAACAATAGCAGTACGATATCGTGAGAAAATAAGAAAGCATACGGCTGTTTAGACCATGTTTAGACTTTGGTACACTCTCAAGAGGAAAGGCATAAGTTTCAGAGAAAGAAATAGCTGTACGGAAGTGAATGATGGCAACATGGTGGTAACAATGGCGGCAACAGTAATGATGATGACTGGCAGTATATGTAGTACGATACCAATCTAGCAATAGCAGTACGATATCGTGAGAAAATAAGAAAGCATACTGCTGTTTAGACCATGTTTAGACTTTGGTACACTATTAAAGAAGTAAGGCTTAAGATGGATCAAGAAACACTAGTAAACTGTTGCAATATAAAGCAGCACAAGCAGCGTCAAAGATACCGCCACTATGGATGCCTCGGACAATCATACCACTAGTGATCATCCCTTACAGAAGATACAAATGATTTAAGGGCAGTATGTGGTGCAGTATCCATATTTCTCAGTTGGCCATTCCGTAGCGCCATGAGTTTGAAACCCAGAGCATATTACTTGCGATCATCATATCATCATCATCATCACCATCGTCATTATCATCATCATCAACATCATCATCATCATCATCATTACCATCACTATCATCATCAACACCATCATCATCATCTTCATCAACGTCACCATCGTCATTATCATCATCATCATCACCATCGTCATTATCATCATCATCAACATCATCATCATCATCATCATCATCATCATCATCATCATCATCATCATCATCATCATCATCATCATCATCATCATCATCATCATCATCATCATCATCATCATCATCACCATCGTCATTATCATCATCATCATCATCATCATCATCATCATCATCATCGTCATCATCATTATCATCATCATCATCACCATCGTCATCACCATCGTCACCATCATCATCATCATCACCATCGTCATTATCATCATCATCATCACCATCACCATCATCATCACCATCGTCACCATCATCATCATCATCACCATCGTCATTATCATCATCATCATCACCATCGTCACCATCATCATCATCATCATCATCATCATCATCATCATCATCATCATCATCATCATCATCATCATCATCATCATCATCATCATCATCATCATCATCATCATCATCATCATCTTCATCATCATCATCATCATCACCATCGTCATTATCATCATCATCATCATCATCATCACCATCGTCATCATCATAATCATCATCATCATCATCATCATCATCATTATCATCATCATCATCATCATCGTCATTATCATCATCATCATCATCATCATCATCATCATCATCATCATCATCATCATCATCATCATCATCATCATCATCATCATCATCATCATCATCATCATCATCATCATCATCATCATCATCATCATCATCATCATCTTCATCATCATCATCATCACCATCGTCATTATCATCATCATCATCATCATCATCATCATCATCATCATCATCACCATCGTCATTATCATCATCATCATCATCATCATCATCTTCATCATTATCATCATCACCATCACTATCATCATCAACACCATCACCATCATCATCATCTTCATCAACGTCACCGTCATCGTCATCATCAACGTCGAGGTGGTAGTCATTCAAAAATCAGTTTAGTGACCCGTAGAGCATAGGGCTCCAATCTTCAAAAAGGTGGGTGTAAAATTCTATTGCATTTTTCAATGAATTAAAGTACATGAAAGGAACTTTGGGTATTTTGATGTAGATCTGCCATGGAAATTTTTGTATACCTTGATTTGTTTCAAAATGGTGGCATTTATCATATCTGAGGGTGTGTCGTTATCAAATTTCTAAATCCGAGGAGAGCTGCAGATTTCCACCATATTGTAGACCTTAGTAAACTATGGTTTTCTTGGAGATTTTGTTATCTTTCCTCAGTTGATTTAAGATTTACGATGATTTTCATTTTTTCAAAATTTTCCATGAATTCTTGCAAAAATGATTCAAATGCCGCCATGTTGAAAATAATCTAGATACCAAAAAAATGTCCATGGCAGATTTACAGCAAAGTACCCTAAATTCCTTTCAAGTCATTCAATTCAAAGCAAAATGTGATACAATTTTACACCCCCTTTTTCTAGCCTACGTGTAGACCCATTATCCCAACAGAGAAAGGGTCTACGAATCAATGAGCAAAAGCTTGCTACTACAGTTCCAGATTTCTAGAACTTAATTTATGCAGTCTTTGTTTAGACTCGTTTCACACATTATTTGAATGGAGGATTAACATGATTAATTGGGCAGCCGTAGCAAGCTTTATCTCTTTATTTCGTAGACCCTTTATTCTTTAGGATAATGGGTCTACTCGTAGGCTACCTTTTTCAAGATTTAAAAGATTTGAGCCCTATGCTGAGGAGTAGCAGCACTTGAAAACATTTTTGTGAAAATAGATGCTTTATCTCAAGACCAAGATTAGTGGAACCCAATGTAGTGGATCAAAGTAAGAGTATTTTTTCATCAAATTAATAGGAAGTAAGAGCTCTTGCTCATTACAGAATAAATGACAGTCCAAAATGGTAGCAATAACAACTGAATTCATTCAGACAAAAAAATTAAATCAAATTCAAAAAAGTGAGATCAATCTCGTGTTTGAAGCGTGAAAGATAGTTTCAGAGAGAATTCTTATGACAGCACAACGTTTCGTTCACAATTGAAAGATTCAAAGATTTTTTGAAGACATTTTCACTTTTTGATCAAATAGCCGAATAATGCTAGGATCTTCCTTGACTCGCGTCTTCTTGCTAACGCACTGACTAAACAAGCAAAAATCTCTCAGCAAACATGTGAGATTTTCTTTGAAGCAATTCTCATCCATATGTCAACTCATTCTGACCTTGCTTGACAAGCACAATTGATCAGCATTTTTGCTCAATGTCAGGATATCTCCTACATGTCAAAATCACAACCAAAGATGCATGACTGTCTCATCAAACATCATGTTTGTGAAAAAGTTGAAGAACATTTCTCATTTCTCATAACCAAAAAATGTTCTGACTGAGGAGGCTGCCGGAGGGCAGCGAAAATTCGGAGAAGAAATTATTTAAGTGTAAGCGTGTTTTTTTTAATTATGGTTATTGAAACTCAATATAGGTATGAAACTACCTAAATACAATTTGTCGTATAACACACGGGATCTCATCAAATCATTGATTGAAAACACCAGTGACCGAAAACCGAAAATGTTCGTTAGTTAATAACTGGATGACAAGGATATCTCGAATTCTTTGTAAACAATGCTTGCCTATTTGAAAGTCGCCTAAGACAGCCCAAAAATAATGCTTTGTGCTTACCTCTAAAATAATCTTCAACTTCTCTTGAACATGCACGTGCAACAGTTCCAAGCTCTCGACTAGCGCCAAATCCTGCAATAACAAACAGAAATATCAAACCAAGCCAACGAAGCGATTAATCCAGAATTATAAGTTCTTGAAAATGTCATCATTCTGTCCTCTCAGTCACAGTATAAGCGGCGTTAAGCCGTTGAGCTCCGAAGCGAAGAAAAAGATTTCAAAATCGTAAGGACATTAATCAGAATGAGATTTATGAACATTGGGTAAGGGAAAGCGATAAGGAAGTTTTTATCTTTCATAGATTAAAGACTTTATTGCAATTTAATGATACTCTTATAAACGTTTTGACTGATAGGTTCGACAGACGAAGATTAAAGTGAGAGCTAGAAGCGATGGGACCTCAGGGTAGGCGGTCTTAAAACTAACAGATGTATCTAATCTAGAGGCATAAGTCATCTTATATTGCACAATCATGTGTTTAAGTGAAACAGGAGCTCAAATTAAAGGGAGCCCCAATTGGTGAAGGTGAAGTTGCGTTTTTTAGCACCAAGCGCTGGGATCGTAGAAGTAGAGAAGACCTAATCGAGTCCGCAACCCCTTGTCATGACGCTCAAGTGGTGGGGCTCTACCGGAGGTCGAACCCTGTCCGCCTGACTGTTCTGGCTGCAAAGTCAGAGGATTAAACCACTGCGCCACAACACCTTCGACACCATACAATTAAAGGGAATCTAAGCATATACAAGCACAGGGAAACCAGTAAATAATAGTTGCTAAAAGTAAACGTTGTCTTTTTTATCCCCTGTGCTTGCTCTTGGTCATTTCTGCATCTTAGTCCCACGGCACTTTTTAAACTTCTTAGTCTGGAATCCTCAATCGCTGGAAAAACATCGATCCAAAAGTGAACACTGGTTTAAGGCGCACCCGGCTTTTTCATTAAGGAGCGTTTCGTACCTGGGACATTGTGGGTCACCGTTCACAGACACTTCAGCGGTCTTTTCTTAAATAAATTAAAGAAATTAACGAATTTATCAATCTAACTTCAAAATTCCAGCCCATAGATCAATTTAATGTTACTCAATTTATAAATCAAAGAGATTTGGTTGTTTTCTGAAACTGTTGCCAGGCGTGTGAAAGGAAACAATGATGTTATCTGATTTAGCGATCTGAAGATCCTTTAATCAAATTTTAAAATTTCCTTTTTTCGATCTGATACGTTTAGCATAACTGATTTAATTTAGGGGCCACAAATCTAATTTAAAGACCTCCAAAATTATTTTTGTGACAAATGTCGGAAAAACAAGTTCTCAAGATATCAATCACAAATCATAAAGAAAGCCCTCTCAATGCCTGTCAATGACAGATGTCATATTCCAGCCAATCACAGTTAAAAGCACGAAGCATAAATCTTCACCAAATTAACTATGCTGTTAGACTTGCCCCAAGTCTGTTTTGTCAACTGTAATAAGTCTACCGGAAAGACTTTTCCCTTCAATTTTTTTGACGAAATTTTTTTTTGACGAAATAGACTTGGGGCAAGTCTACTATGCTGTTAGCTAAGCAGCGAAAATTCCTCAGTTCTTTTTGCTTCAAATTCTCTGTACTACGGAGATCAGCTTTCTTTACCGGGTGAGTAAAAAAAATCCCCGTTTGAAAGGTCACGGCTCCCTGTATATCAAGATGATGATTTCGGCAAACATATAGTTTAATGGAAGATATGTTCAAATCCATTTTAAAATTTACCTGAATGAAATAGGCCCCTCGTTCTGAAATTATGAGGGATTTTGTCGAGAAAGCACCTTCGAGAAACATTCAAAACGTGCCCACAATCATGAACAAATTGTCCTAACATTTCTGCCTTACACGGGCCTTACAGCAATGACTTCTGCACGCGTTAGCACATGCTATCCTCTTGGAAGGATGAATAAGTCTTCCCCCTTGGTATCAATAATCTATCTAGGGGGATTCCATTCTCCCAAAAGGACAAAATACATGAATACATGTGAGTGTCATCATTTTTAGGAAGGAAAAACAAAGGAAAATTTGCTCATTGTTTTCACTCGTTTTTGCAGGTTTTTGGAAGGGGCTTTCTCCAGAAAATCTCCCATATTCACGAGAAGGAATGACCAATTAAAGCCGGGCAAAGTGCTGAAACTAATTTAACATATTGGCAATAAAATAAGACAGTTTTCAATATTATTGCTTTGATATTAAGGGAGCAGTGGCTTTCCAAACGGGGATTTCTTTTTTTACTCACCCGGTAGATCAAAAATAATTTGGAACAGTTTGAATTTCGCACCAACCGATTTCGCACAGTTTGTTAGAAGCTTCCTGTGACCATGCAAATTTGTGCAAACTCTTTGGAAACTTAACCTTTTTGAAAAGGTCGGTGTAAAATTCTATTGCAGTTTTCATTGAAATAAATGGCTTGGAAGGAACATGGGGTTTTTGCTGTAAATCTGCCGTGGCAATTTATTGATATCTTGATTAGTTTCAATATGGCGGCATTTGTCAAATTTGAGGCTATGACGTCATCAGATTTCTAAATCCTAAACTAGAAAAGCTGCAAATTTCTGCTTACCATCATATTGTAGACCTTCATAAACTATGGTCTCCTTGAAGGTTATATGATGTTTCCTCTATTAGTTTAGAATTTACGATGATTTGAATTTTTTCGAAATTTTCCATGAATTTTTTCAAAAATAATTGAATTGCTGCCATTTTGAAAAAATAAAGATATCAAAAAATTTTCTCAGCAGATTTACAGAAAAGTACCATAAGTTCCTTTCCAGCCATCCAATTCAAAGAAAACTGCAATAGAATTTTACACCGACCTTTTAAAAGATTTGACAGATTTGGGCCCTATGCTATGAAAGACGCGTTCTTATAGAAAACTAAAGCACAAGAAACTGTATAAGAAGGGTGCGGATCAAAAAAAAATTTCGAGAAAAAGTCGCTTGAATTTAAGGTGCGAATGGCAAAATTCATAAAATTTGCAGGAATTAAATTTTGAGAATTGTGTGAAATCTAATCGTTGCTGGAATTAAAGTTGTGAATTTTGGACAAGCAACACTCGCAATTTTTAATCCCCGCTACCATTTCTTCTCACAAAATTTCTGATCATAAGGTATCTGCGTCAGCCAGCACTTAAATTCCACAAAATTGATTCATAAGAAAGCGTACCACAAATGCATAATTCAATATCCAAACGAATACTGACTGGATACGTCAACAATGCTAGCCACTATTCCTAAGAGACAAACCAAATCAACCTCACAGAAAATCTGTGGTGACTTCCAATTTAGCAGCTATGGTGATTTGTGTATTTTTAACCAAGGCAAGCTATTTGAACGGTACTCTCAGGTTACCAAGTAAACCGAATGCAGAAAGAGGTCGATATAAATTTTAGAATGGCCATGGAGACTGGAAACAATGATTGAACTTATCTAAGGGCTTTTGGGGCAACCGGTATGTATTGCGATCCCTTGCTTCGTCTTCTTGTATTGGGGTATTTTGTTGATTTTATTTAGCCTCACTCCATAGGGACCCTCAAGTTACGCTCAGCTCATTGAATTGAATCGTTGTTGTTGTTGTTGCTCCACTGAGGACATTTTTTTCAGTAATTTATTTTGAGTGGGCAGGAAGTATATCTAGCTACTTAAAGCTGATTTAAGCCCACTGTGCATGCCGCATCCAGGCACGGGACCCCTAGTTTAACGTCCCTTCCGAAGGCATTTAGGCATTTTTTCCGTAGAGCTGTAAAACCAGAAAAAAATACCAATCTGTGACAAGTTTTTGTAGCAACGTCGTGTGTTGATCAGAATATGGTTTAGAGGAAGGCGGCTTTTGGATTTATGGCTAGAATGAACATTTATCTAAGTTCTGATAGCAAGTTTTATGGTACAGCAGTTCTGGAAGACTAAACTGGAAGACAGTTTAGTTTCTTATTAAAATGGTATTAATCTGGAAACAGGCTGAAAGGTTTTTGATATAACATGGCTAAGAAACATTCAGTGATTCCAACTTAAATTTTTGAAGAAAGCCCAGATGAAACACTGTCGAGCAGTATGTTTTGCTACCTAGCATTCTCTCTAAATTTACTCAACCATAGCATACATGCCAATTCCAGGTGCCGATGCTGCCTTTTGCATGAAATCTCTACAAGATGTTTCGCACTTGATTTTAACAAAGATTATTAAATATGAATTTATTTGAGATCTTCCTATAAGAAACCTTCCTGAAATCAGACTGATAAGTTCTTATATGAGGGTGCCATAACTCAAAAAAATCAGCCTGAGGTTTCTTATCAAGTGGTTTCTATTTTGCGGGTTCTTGCTGCATGGTTCAAAGATCGCTCTTCCTGAGGAAATTCAACCGCTGCTTTAAATAACATCCTGGAAGCTCGAAGGCCGATTTAACAATAAGATGTACTCTCCAAGTTATCCTCTTTTTATGTGACGGTAAATCTCTCGGGCGTTTGTGGAGATGATTTATATCTTGTAATGAGTGATTGCTTGAACCAAGAATTAACCCATCAATCCAAACCAAATTTAGAACAAAGTAGGTGGAAAGAATGAATGAATGAACAGAAATGAAGAGCGTGTGAAATTTTTTATGAAGATTGAATGTCATTTGTGGAACTATTCCAAGCAAGCTCCCACGCAGAGAATTACCTCAGGCGACCGATGGTTCAAAGAACAAACAGCAAAGAGGGAGATGACCGACCGGCTTGAATTGAATGAGGGGAAATTTGTGTTAGAAGAAAGGGGCCAGCAGAAAGTTCTACCTTTCATAAACTAACTTGCAGTCTATCCTTTATCTGTTCAGCTGGGAAATTATATTTGGAGTATCTTGGATTTAGGTTATTGAAGTTAAGTTAGATACATCCTTCCTCCTTCAACATCGCATGCACAAGAACTGAGTTAGCCACGTATGTTTCAGGGCAATTTCTGCGGATTAAATTGTTTACATTCTTGGCTTAATTACTCAACCGTTGAAATCCTTTTGTCTTTTGAAACGGCCCATCAATCAAAGGCAACTGATGCAAAATCGTTACTTTGTAAAATGCTTTTGTTGTCCCTTTGTTGTTGTTACGTCTCCAAATTTTGGTCGAAACGGGGCCTTTGTAACCAGCATGCATCATTTTGAAGATAAATCTTTGAATTTTCAAAGTGAAAAAAACCAAATATTCATTGCTTGGATATAAGTGGATTTCTAACGAGCATTTTTTGGAAACAAGCTGCAGAGAACAATGGAGAACAATGGACACGCGTACGGTGCTATCAGATTTGTTTACAGTTTGGCGGCGGAGCCCCTTTAATGGTCAATTAAAATGGCCAATAAGTAACTACAAAGAGATGGCACGTGCAAGACCTAGGCCTTTAAACTTGCGACTTTCCTGTATCACAAGGTTCGGATGTTTTAGCACTATAAATACGACGAAACAAAAAATTACACAGTCGGGTGTTTCTTTGACTTTGCTTCGTTCAAGCACGTGCCGAGATTACAAAACGCAATAGCTTATATCAAGTACAATGCCATCGCATCTTTTAAATCAGGTTATTCAAAGCTAAGGCAAGATAAAGCAAATCAAATTCGAACGAACATCACTAAATGAAGACATTTGGATTTCAGGACACATTCCATTCATGAAAACATTTAGTCCAGGAAATAAGTGCTGTTTTTTACCATGATCATGCCAGCCAGCAAGATACCAGCATGAAACTCTTCACTTATTTCCTGGACTAATTCCATCTTTCCAAACCTATCATGTATATCACAATGGTCTAGAATAACAAAGCATTGAAACATCATCTTGAGGCTACCAAGCAGATCCATTTCTACATGCATTTTAAAGGGCATATGTCATGAAGCTGATTGGTTTATGCAATACAATTCTCTCTATTGTTTATTACAAAGCACAGGATCGAGGCTGAATTTTCATTGCAATGAAAATTCATGAAACAGAAATGAAAAGTCACAAAACAATGGAATTCCACTCCAAACTTGTTTGTTGTATTGACCAATTGCTGACGTGACATATGTGCTTTAAGTTGTAAATATTGTCCTAACATAGACAGCTATCCATTGCCTAAATACGAATCTTAAAAAAGAATAACTTTCCAAGTCATCAAAAACACAAGAGCCTTAAAAGGACAGGAAGGTATCTTAAAAGGCAATGTCAATCTTTTAGAAAGAACAAACTTTGTCACTGCATACAATACTTTCCTTTACCAATAAGAAGCAGATCGATTTCTCCCAACAATGCCAAGAAACAACCCCGGGGGGGGGGGTACTCTCATTATGGCCTGACAGGGGGTCCAGTCAGGGTTAAAGAGGGCCAAAGCAAAAATCTTGAAAAATTCCCTCAAATGGTAGTATCTTTTTATAGAAACCCCCAAATGGTAGTTCGTGGACCAAAAATTGGGCCATTTGGTAGCGTCTGGTAGCAAAAATTTTTTTTGCAGTTTTCCAAAATTTTCTGTTGAAAAACTGATTGAACAAAGCAAAAAAACTTCAGAATTCAATGATAATCACTGCTGCAACGATCAAATTGCCGTGCGGAGGAGCCTACTGAGTTGAAATCTTATGACTGACCAAGAATCTTGGAATACCCCCAATTGGTAGTATATGTTTGACAGATAGGGCCATTTGGTAGCCATTTGCAAGACCCTCAAACCGACTGGAACAACCGGGAAACAACCACGTGCTAACAAAGGAAACTATCCATTTTCTTAATTTACACATTTCTAAAAGAAGTCTGTTCCAAAATCACCAAAAATGAATCAGCTGTCGAAAGGACAGGAGAGCTCCTTTCTATGCCAACGTTAGAAGGGCTAGCCCCATAACGATGCACGCTAGAATATAACATGGAATTTTTGAAAGTTAATAGGTTGACAAAGACTTTGACACGAAAACAATGAGCTCGAACCAACCCAAATCAATTATCTTGACCCTGGTCAACCGGGCCAGCCATTATACCGGGTGCACCGAAATAAACTATGCACGTTTGGCAGGCCACAATAAATCTTACACAGGTCCGATTTTGAAGATTAATGACTTAAACGTTAGCTAGAAACCTGATATTAGATTCAGGCCAAATTTTTTAATTTTAACGTTTTTTTTAAAAACTTGAACGAAAGACTGTTCCTAAAGTTTTAGTTTTCGAAAACACTGAAAGCGATAAAAAACTTCGCTTAAGTTTTCTAAAGAATCGACATGAATGGGCAAAGAGAGAACTTGTTCATGGTGATTTGGGGTTTAGAAGTCGACCAATTGTAATCTGCTGTACGAGAATTCGTACTAAACCACCAGATCCTCCTAAAACGTTTTCTCTTTGTTCATTCATGTTGCTTCTTTTAAAATTTGATCGACGTTTTTTGATCGTTTTCAATGTTTTCCAAAACGAACATTTTAAGAAACTCGCTTCTAGCTCTAAAAATTGATAACGAAAAAATTTACAAAAGTCCCAGAATCTAATTCAGGCCTTCTGCTAACGATTAAGCCATAAATCTTCAAAATCGGTCCAGTGTACGATTTATTGTGGCCTGCCAAACGTGCATAGTTTATTTTGGCGCACCCGGTATGATCCGGCTGTACCGGGATCTCACCTAGATCTTGGCTGACCGGGCTGGCTCACTGCTCATATAAACGAAACTTGATTTAACAAGGATTTCTTTGTTCACTCAGATCTCACCTAGGAGAGCCAGCCCGGTCAGGCGGACTGGCTCGCATCAAATAAACAGGCCCTGAGACCTTCATTCACCAACAACAAAAAGATCAATTTTCCGTACAATGAAGAACGTAAACAGTATTCTATCTTTAGGCGCTGTTTATTTTGCTCATTTACACATCCTTAACGAAGTTTGGATGTCCTTAATTTGTACCGCCTCTCTATTAGCCGGTAGATTAACCTTCGCGGTTTAATGCCATGGTGAAACACAATCTGTCTCCATGGAATTAAAAGTGAAGAATTGTGTGTTTGAGATAGTTTGAGAAGCGAAATCTACCAAACACGGGTGCTAAGGAGAATTTTCTATTTTGATCCATGTCAGCAGTGTTGTCACCCCGTTGTCACGTGATTAATCTCAATGTATTCTCCCGCTCTTTTTACTTACGCTCGTAATGGGCCTAGTCGTGAAGACAGAGCTGTGAGCAGTGCAGAAAACTATCAAGAGCTGCCTTACCTATTTGACTCTGTTGGATGGTGAAAAATTTAACAGATCAATGCACGGTGCTCATTGCTCGCCAAAGAATCCTTTGCATTGAAATATTGAAAATAGTGAAACAGTTAAACCCATCTTTTTCATGCAGAACATTTTTGACTTACGGACTTCAAATTATTCATTAAGAAATCCAAATAACTTAGTCTACGTTAGGCTTAACTAAACAACATTTAGGTCCAACAGGTCTTATGTCTATTGGGCCAATCGGCCACAGATTTGGAATAGCCTACGAAAATGAGCTGAAATCAGGAGGAAATTTGAAAAGTTTCAAAGATCAAATAAAACAGTGGGATGGACCGACTTGGCTGTTATTGCTTGCCTGTCAATAATTTAATGTCATAATTTATGAAAAGAGTTAATTTGTTTACCGTAGGTATATTCGATTTTAATTAGTTGACTTTGTATATATGTGGGACAACATCCACAGAGAGCAGGCATCGAGTTGATCTTTTGCGCTTTTTTATTCAGTTATCTGCTAACTAGTTTCGCCCACTAGGGCATCTTCAGAGCAACTGATTTATTAGGAGTATCAACCTCTATTTATAGTATTTTGTATTTCCATATAAGGTTAATTAATTTACTAGTATGATTTTGTCCTTAAAAGGTAAAAAAGTTCTTGTCATATGTTGTTATTGTTGTTAGCCTCGTTCTCGTTGTTATCAGTTGAGTCGTTGTTCTTGTAGGGGACGGTTCTCGTTTTATGGTGTTGTAGTTTTGTGCTTTGTCCTTTGACGTCAGATTGTCTTTCATCCCTCGTTTTGCGAGCTTCACTTTTCCAATTCTTCGGTGTTTCTTGGCAAGTAGCCGATTCCTTGAATCTAAGCCACCCCGGGTGTACCTTTATATGCGTGGATATTGTTAGCTATAATACTATATCGAATTAAACTAAATTTACAACAACAACAACAACAACAACAACAACAACTATGAAGGCTGGTAGGGGTTTGTCTCTGATGCGACTCTTTTTTTCAATAATTTATTTTGTGTGGGCAGGAAGTACTTCTAGCTACTTAAAGCTAATTTAAGCCCACTGTGCATGCCGCATCCAGGCACGGGACCCCTAGTTTAACGTCCCTTCCGAAGGATGGCGAGGTGAGTTGCGAAGTCAAGCCTCCGAGGTCACCCATCCGGAGTTTGACCTTACTCGACCGAGCTTAACTTCAGTTTCCTGACGGAAACTGATTAAGCCGCTCGGCCACTCACCCCGTTCACTGCCATCTTGATCATTGCTTCCACCACAACTTTGCTTCGTCTCCTGTGCCTAACTTAATTGAATTTTTTGCAACACGTAACTCTGGATATTGCATCAGTTGCTTCCCTTGACAATTTGTGCCATTACTACCTGTGCCAGTACCACAGAATCGCCAAGACCATCGTGAACGGTGTTTTCTTTGCACCGTAAATGGCGCCGAAAGTTCCACAAAGATAATGAAATCGTTTTCAGCCAAAAGAAAGCGCACAGCTTGAAGTCAAATCATGGTGGATAGTGCCCAAGAAACACCCATGGACAGGAAACTTAACGGAGGTGCTTCCCAGGAAAAGTAGTGGACCGGGTGATAAGTGGTCTGGAAGAACGCTTTCGTAGAATATGTCATAATGGTCATTTGAAGAGCTAGATTTGCACAGATTTTCAAGACATGGAACTATAACTTGCACTTTCCTGCCCCCAACAGATTTCTCGTAATCTCTGAATTCTCTAAGGATTCACTGTAATACTATAACGAGTTGCAATCTTCGGTGAATTTCGTAAAGTAACAGAAACCCCTTGTCATTTTGTCTAAAAGTAGCTTTCCGTAGTCGACACAGTATGGGGCAGTTATTGTGTGGCCTTACCACGTTTGATCTTTAGCTCTTAAAAATAGCTGTTGTAAGTTTTGCAGGCTGTCTACAGCGTCTGAATGCCTTGCAAAAATTTTGGGTAGACAATAGCTGCGTTGTTTTATTGTGATCCTATTTTGAAGGCGAAATTTCGAGCCTCGGATGTTCTTTTCTTGCAGTAGAGAACGAGGCTCTCCAACAAAAAAGTTACCAAAACAGTTCCATTTAGCGCGCATTTCATTGGTTAGCTTACCACTGTCTTCAAGGCCCAAAGGACCGTAGCAACAGTCTCTGTTTCGCTTTGTCACTCACTGCTTTCAGCTTGTTTTGCAAAATATTGATCTTTATGACCAAGCCCTTGGTTGCTTTGATTTCTGCCAATTATACCTAGCCTGCGTGCAGCCTCAACACTCATGCTGCACGCAGGCTACGTATGCCCTCTTCCCGTGCACGCATTCCAGGAATCACAGATACTGTGTGTACCCCGCTAATAAATCCAGCAAAAATTCCCATTCACATTCACTCTTAACTCCGAACCAGTTACTTAGTCAGAACATTCTTGCAACCACAACTTTACGAAGCTTTTTCGCTTTGAAACACATCTCAGAATCTGCTAATCGAGGGGCACATCACACTCTAAAGATCCCGTACACGTTCGGCAAAAATATTCTTGTTTTCAAGAAAAATATGAAAAAATTCCTGAAAATCCTATTGTTTCAAAAATCTCGTACGCTTCTTCGGAGGAATGATACACCCCTCGCTGCTAATATCCTACAAAGGAGGTAGTTTTCTGGCTTCAAGAGTAGGGTTACCTTCTTTGACCATATTCTGACCAACAAAGTTAACTTCTTTAAATGAATGAAGACATTCGTCAAAAGGGTACGCAAAAGGTTTTGCATCATCGGCGGGGCGGCTACTTCTACTAACAAAGCAATTCAAGGTTATCAAAACAAACGTTTAAGGTATCATACCAGTGTCACACTTGCAAGTCAAACCAGGTCTTTCTTTACTCGAGTTCCAACTTTTAATTCTCTACAAATTCCACGCTGTTCTATAAACGAGAGAAGCAACACTGTCTTTAGAACACTGAATGAATCATGACAAAAGGACGTTCATCATGAGAATGAAAATGAAATAACTGACAGCTTGTGGCCAGCCATAGGGGAAACCAGATATGGACAGAATTTTTGGTTCGTTTGTTGTGGTTTGTGATTTTGTCAGCTGCAGACGAAGAAATAGACAGAATGAGTATTTATCTAAGACCCATGCGCATAACAACGGTGGATCTATTTTTACAGCCTCTCTTTTGCAGCCTCTCTTCAATAACGTGGCTACAAATGACCTCTTTTGTTTCTAGATCGTGCCCTTCAGAAATGAGAAATGACGTACAAGCGACAATACCTGAGTCAAGAAATCATGCAAAAAGCATTCAAATTAATAAATGGTTATGAAGACCAAGGCAACGTTTTATCTGTTGCAAATATCTAAAAGAAGTATCTAGCAGAATAGATATTGGCTAGCGAAGGCTCAAACACTCTATCCTTTCGCATCAAATCTTGTTTATCAAAAATTGTTTTCGTGTTCTTTTATTGTTCAATGTTGTTGTTACTTGATTATAACTCATGTTCATAAATTTAGCTTCATTATTGTATATTTGTAGATTTTAGTTATTTTTGTTTGTTTTTTTGTTTTGTTCTTTGTTTATATCAAATTAAAACAACTACAACTCTAATATTTACATTCAACTGTGCCCCTCATAACGGGAAAAGACCCAAGGTCATCGTGTTCCCGCTATGAGAGACACTTACAAAGATATACAACAAAAATAAAAGTGGGGTAGCTGCTGCTTGGAGTTTCACTTAAAGCGTTGAGTTGTCTTGATGTATAATATAGTGGCATCCATGCTCATTCTATTGCTGATTATATTCAAGTGTGAACTGCCATATAAAAGAAGATCGCACAGGGGAGAAATGATACAACCTTCAAGAAACCCATAGTTTCTGAAGGTCTACTATATGGTGGCAAGCAAAAATCGGTAGCTTTTCTGGTTTAGGATTTAGAAATTTGATGACGTCATAGATTAAAATTTAATAAATGCCGCCATCTTGAAACTAATCAAGATATCAATAAGTTTCCACGGTAGATTTGCAGCAAAAAACCTGAAGTTACTTTCAAGACATTTATGTCAAAGAAAATTGTAAAAGAATTTTACACCGAAATTTTTAAAGATTTGAGCCCTATTTAGCTTTTGAATTGACGTCTGTGTTAATCTACAGACCATGCCCTTAAGATAGTCCTATGAATAAGCCCTTGTCTTCAAGACAGGATTTATGCCCCTACTTGTATACAGTGACGAAAGTGAGATGTTTGGGTCCAACTAAGTAGAAGTTCCAGAAATATAGATGCCTTTGATTGGCTCTTCATCTTTGAATCAATTTATCTAATCACTCGTATCTTAAATATCAAAAATGGATTTTCCTGGATTAATCAATTCCAGGATAGCCAGGAAAATTCATGATTAAGATAGTTAAGAAAATATCTTTTAATAATATCGACGGAAAATTGTAACGGGGGCGAACAGGGTAGTCTTCTAAGTGAAATTCTTAAATGAGAGCCTGTTCTTTCATGCTCTTCAATGTCTTGATTAATATAATTAATTACTCATATCTTAATTTCAAAAGTAGATTTTTCCTGGACTGATAATTCAGGAACACTCATGATTAAACGATTAAGATAGCTAAGAAAATATTTTTCTTAATAATGTCGTTAAAATGTAACAGGGTAGCCTACTAAGCGAAGTTCTTAAATAACAGCCTGTTCTTTCATGCTCTTCAATGTCTTGATTAATATAATTAATTACTCATATCTTAATATCAAAAGTAGATTTTTCCTGGACTAATAAACTCATGACTTCTTAGTTTCATTTTGCTTGCGTCTTTGGAGGCGGCAAATCCCATCAAGCAGTCACCGTTCAAGGGAGGTGGTTTCTTCTAAGAACAATACCGGGCAAACGATCTAGAGGCTGCAACGACCCAAGCCATAAGAACCTAAACGTGTTAAAAGCAGTATTGCAGTACTGAAGTAAAATATAATAGGCCATAAAATATAATAGTCTCGAAAATAGGCCACAGAGCCACCTCGGAGCCACCCATCTACCTATGTTTCATATGTAAGAATAGATCGATTTTAAAGACTAAGGATTTATAAAAATAGTATTTCAAGTCATTTCAGAAACCTCTCTACCCAGCAACACGGTGAATATATGGGTTTTTAAGACCTCGAGACCAAACTTAGGATATTCTTACTCTGAAAAGTCAAAAACATTTATTTATTAAATCTGAGGTTAATTCAGTTGAAAGCTTGAGTTAATACCAAAGAAAACCAAGGCGACATATCTGGTCCTCTGTTTATTGAGAGATCATTCCTTCCCGTAACGGTCTTTGGGTATAGCTACACACGTCAGTATATGGCTCAAATGTCACGATGTCACCAATATTAGCCTGCATAATATGGAATAGAGCCAAAATGAACTGCCAGAGCCTACGTTAGAAAGTTGGCCGTTGAAACAAGCATGTGAGCTATTAGTATTGGTAAATTTGCACAAATCGGCCATATTCGGACAAAAGATCCACATTAAATCGGGAAAAATATTTGGTAAACAATTGAACTTTTCGGGCAGCTCCCCTTCTAGATTTATCTTACCGTACGCTTGTGTAATAAAAGTCCATATTTTGAAACTTTATGCAGTTCAATTCTAGTTAAAGTTTAGCTTGCACCTCGAAGATCTGTTCACTTTTGTTGCTTTACGCTTGGGCCTGAATGATAAAGAGAAGTTACGAGAAACAGTGCCAAGGTATGTGCCTCATCAGATGCATCGCAAGCGCAGCTAACAGACTGGCAGAGAGATTTAATATTTGCAAAGGATTCCTTCACCAATTTTGCAAACAGGTAAACCTCTGCCTTAGCCCAACGAATTTTGAAATAGCAAACTTTCTTTCAGGACCATGTGGAAAACTGAACAGTTTTCCAATTCAAAACAGTAAAAATTTGAATATTTTTCCATGAGATTTTTCACGTAGAATTATGCTTTTTCCGAGTATATTAAGCTGCAAACATAAATGGCGTAAGAAACGTAATGGCGTAACCTGGCGGTTCCCGTTTCATTAAAACGAAACGCTGCCTTGCCACCCTTGCCATGCACAAACGCGCTGCCTCGAGGATCATTTACCAATCCTTCGCTTGTTGCTGCTCTTTTCAAGCATTTCTTAATGAGCGAGGTACTCATAAAACTTTGAGAACCGGTCAATAGAATGTCTCCAAGCAAAAGGTTGTAGCATAATTCATGAAAATTCATCATAACAGTTACCTTTCGTCTGCCAGCCACTGAAATATTCTTCGCCACGCCTTCCTTCATCAAAAACACAGCTACAGAGGACGAGAAACGAGGTCTGTTCACCTTTAGTTGATCTCTGAAAACAGGAATGAATCTCAGAATAAACAGTGATCAAATAAATTTGAATAAACAAGCGATATGGAACACAAATTAGAGTAAATAAATGTGTAAACAAACAAGCCTTGGTTGTTCGTGACAGAACAAAGTCTCTAAAAGATTCCTTCAGCGGGCACACGCTACATTTCAACAACATGATTCCAGGGGAGAGAGGAAGTCCGTTACGTTTGAGACCCTGGTAAGAAACGATACCTAACAGCATCCAACTGTGTGTCAACAAATAAAAACAAGGGAGACCGAAATTATAGTTGACAATAAAAAATACATTTATCACTCCAAAAGAAGTTTTTATTGGGGAAGCGAATTTTAACTGAGACGTAAATAGATGCATTTCCAGTTGAATTTTGATGTATATTATATTACAGGGAGCCTAAATAAAACTGAACGCAAATTCCAACCTTGCTGGCAAACCTACACGTATTTTTTTAGAAGAAACTAAGAATCTGGGCCAGTACTGAAAGTTTCTTGAAATTGTCAGATCTGTGCCCTCCTGAACATTTCAAAACAAGGTGTTTTGAAGCCTTTCCAATGTTTGTGCATTACTCAAGTACTTTCCGAGTAATATGATACAGGAAACAAGTGAGAATAAAGAAAAACATGCAAAAGTTTCTTGATTTTTTGATGATCTGGGAGTGTGAGTTTCTCATAAAAAAAATACGTGCATTTGCCATGTAGATGACAGAAAGGATCACTTTCCTTCTTTTGCCAGTAAGCAATTTACTGATGGGCAAGAACGATGTGATAATAATCATACAAAGTCCACGGGGTGGCAAGAGCGAATTGCCCCCCCCCCCCTAACAAACACCTCCGACATATAAGCTCTTTCTTAGCAATATCATTGGCACCTGACAGGAGATCCGGTTGCCTTGAAAGCACCGCGCATTTTGCCAAAACTGACCTGCTTATCAACTTTTACCACCTTACAGGTATTTCGAAAAATGTGTAGATTTCATTCCCGGACGCAAGCAGAGTCAGAAAAGCATCACAGTCACACGATCACTGACCATGAAAAAGGTCCCTCAGCTTTAGACAACGGAATCAGGTACGCAATGCCCTAAACTTACCCATTTTCTATAAAAAAATATTGAGGTTTCTATAAAGACATATTTTTGTCCAGAGGATGGCTGAGCATTTGTTTTGGACGCTGCAACCAAATGGGACGCCATTTAGGATTTCGAACATAGACCTGAGAGAAATGTTACAGTGTTCCTGGATTATCTCGACCAGAGCTCAACAAATCACAGGGAATCCACTCCTAAAGCCATTTTTTCATTCTGAAACTTTGAATGCACCTTTTAGCTATTCTACGAAAGAGCCTGGATCGAACGATGTTATTATACTGTGCATTTTTATCCGCGAGGTTCGATCGAGTGGCATTAGAGCCCCTATCACTATTGTGCACATTAGAAAATTTGACAAAACGTATAAAAACATCGTTCGATTTAGATTCTTTTTTAGAATAGCTAAAAGGTCTATTTCGTTGGCAGTTCGTACTTTTTCTACGTCCTTCTCCTCTCCTCTACATTTTATTTCTTTCTCTCCCCATCTGCCAATAAATTTTAGAAGTGGGTGCCCTGTGAACAAATTAATTTCGACGATCTGTTGCAAAATTGTCAACGACAAACAATTGTTTTCAAAGGAAGAAGTCTTCCTTTATGCAAGCTTGCACGGAAATGATAAAACTGAAATATAAGCTGTCTTGATTGACTTCAACGCATGTTTACCCAGCATCAACCGTTAAAATGTACATAAATGAAAAGCTGGCTGACGCTCATATTAATTGATCGATAGACACTCCTAATCAACAGCTAGAGAGATTGGAATCTCACAGTGTGATAAAAGTGAAAACATGAAATGATGTCACATCGCCATAGGAATCGAGGGAAGCCTTACCAGGAATAAAATAGGACAAAATGAGAACAATTTACAAGCAGAACTTTCTTTGTACGATCTGTAACGGGCAATGAAGATAAGAAATGAAGATAACCAGCTTATTCATTTATTCCTTCATTCATTCTTTCATTCATTCATTCACTCATTCTTTCATTCACTCGTAGAAGTGAAACAGATAACCTTAGGTCACGCTCTAAATCTTATCTTGACGTTTATATCTGCGAAGCTAATACGTGGAACAAACTCCATTCAGACATCAAATCAGTTACTGCCATCCAGTTTAGATTCGCACACCTCGATAGGGTTTGGTAGGGTTTTGGTGAGGTTTGGTTAGGATCAGTATAGGCACAGTGTGCGATTCTGTACTAGCGCCAATGATTTTACAATGAAATAAATAAAATGAAATTATACAGGGTGTCCCAAAAATATTGTGCCCCATTTGCCTGAAAATTGCGACAAAATGGCTAAAGATTTTCGCGAAATTTTTATATGATATTGCTCTTCATATGTTCCAATAACGTTTGCTGCCTTCCCCGTAAAAATCCGTTAAAAAATGATGGAGCTATGTTTGACCTTCAGAAGACCAAATTTGCCTAATGACTGAAACCAGCGGTCGGCCATTTTGTCTAACTATTTTCAGTGATGAATAGCTTCATGTGAGGTAAGAAATATTTTCTACAAGGTAAGTAGACTGATAACAATTCGTCGTAAATTTCACTCAGTTTTCTACTCAATAGCGAGCGAAAACTAGGGACGAACTGTAATAAGTCTATGAGGTAAGAAATGGTTGAAATCTCTGATGATGATCGCAATTTTCACGAGAGCTATGACATTGGAGGCTGCTGTTTCATTTTCCATCCATGAAGCTATTTATCGCTGCAAAATAGTACGACAAAATGGCCGACCGCTGGTTTCAGTCATTGGGCAAATTTGGTCTCCTGAAGGTCATAGCTCCATCATATTTCAACGGATTTTTACGGGGATGGTTGCAAACTTTAATTGAATATCTGAAGAGCACCATCATGCAAAAGTTTGGCGAGAATCTTTTGCCGTTTTGTCGCAATCTTCAGGCAAACGGGGCATAATTTTTTTGGGACACCCTGTATGTTTCTGACTTTCAAAATAATTTAAAATAGTAAAGATCTAAGGGCTTAGATCTGGGCTTTGAATAATGTTCAAACTAAATAATATCATATTGAAGTGAAGTGTTCTTTTCAGGAACAATATTGGATGAGTCAAAACAAATATTCTGTGTTTCTAACATGTTAAGTATATTCAACCTACCAAGCTTAAAAAAATTGCAGTTTGGTAACATCACTAAAATGTAGCTCACAAAATCAGTAAACCAGAATATTTACCTTATGCCAACAATACTCCAAATCTCGCTAAATTTTAAGTCGTCAAACTCGAAAAAATCTGTTTTACCAACTTAAACAAAGGCCATATTACCAGTTTACGAAGATTGCACTTGCCACAATTTTTCCTAAATTCAACAGGTCAAAATGACCAAAAAGCTACCTGCAAAGAAAACAAACATTCATGTCCAAGAATGTACCAAAAGTTCACACACACAACCTTTAAAAGTTTACAAACAGGACAACACCTAAAATGTACCAATTCATAAATATATGAAGAAGTTGATAATCATTATTAACCCAGCCACGAATTTTTATAAACAAATTGCGGCGACGTAAGGTATATTTAAGTCCTAAAACATTCTATGATATCTTCAGTAGCAACTTCTACCATAATTGTTTTTTTCAATTAATTTAAAAAAGAATGAAAAAATAAATAAATAATTGTTTCACCAGTTGTCCAGAGAAAGAACCTATCAAAATGTAGCGATATTCCTCCATCCATTTCAAAATTTATGGTGTTGCCTAGCACGAAAAAATCGAGTAAGATTATTCCTCGGAGACTGATGAGAATATCCCGCTTCTGCCACCAGTTTTTGTGCACACCTTTCAGACCGATCACACGAGCCTCAGTTCTCTATATTTAGCTGAATGATGGCTATGGCTTCAAACTTGTATGAGTGAAAATAAAAGAATCAGATTGAAAACATTGAACGAATGCAAGCAATCACGTCGTCAGTCAATGCAGTTTTCCCACACATAGTAATAAATCAAAGACTGGAGAAGGCTGAGAATCATGCAGTTTTTTTACTATTATTTACAGTATCGCTTAGTGCAAATAAGCATATCAAACGTAGAGATCAAATCAGGCTTAATATGAAAGAACACCTTGCTCTTCCAATATTTCAATATTTGCAATGCTACGTAGTGCAAGATCAAGACACAACGAACCAAAGACACACCTTTGCACGATAAGCAATTGTTATTCTACAAACTTACTTTCTTTAGAACAAAATCCCTTGCCACTCCCATGAAACAAAGAAGGCAGAGTAAATCGAATATTCAAATTGATCCATTATTTGTATTGCTACTTAAAGCTGAAGCCAGAAGTTAAGGATCCCAGGCACATCAACACTTACATAAATCTCACCTATTCTCCTCACTGGCGAGCAAATCTCCACAGAAACAGAATTACCTCTCCTACAAAACAAATAATACAGAGTAAATTGAGCATTCTAACTCCTCCATTAATTTGCAGTACTACTTAGGTGTTAAAGGTGTTGTGGTGCAGTGGTGTAATCCTCTGACATTGCAGCCAGAACAGTCAGGCGGACAGGGTTCGATTCCAGGTAGAGCCCCACCACTGGAGCGTCATGACGAGGGGTCGCAGACTCGATTAGGCATATTCTACTTCTGCGATTCCAGCGCTTGGCACTAAAAACCACAACTTCACCTTTACCTTCAGTGCCAAATCCACAAGTAAAGGAGCCCAAAAAATCTACATCTATAAAAAAGCAACCCATATTCTTCTCACCAACAAGCAAACCCCAGCAGAAGCAGAACAACTGCTCCTCCCAACAAAACAAGACAGAGTAAATCAAAAATTTGTCTAGCTACTCCATTGTTTGCAGTACTACTCAGTATCTAATCCACAAGTAAAAGATCCAAGACACACCTTCATTTACAAAAAGCTCACTCACACTCCTCACTTGCAAATAACACTCTGCAAAAGCAGCTTCTTTGAAAGGATTTACTCCTGCCAAACAAATAAGGTAGAGTAAATCGAATATCTTAACTGTTTCAACAAGTAAAGATCCCAAACACACCTAAATTTAGAAACACCTCACTTATCCTCTCATTTGCATACAAATTTCTGCAGAAGCAGCTCCCCTTCTCGACCAAATGAATATTGTTGCCATACAGCCTTCATGGCAATAATAACCAAGTTCTGTCTACAGCCAGGACTAGCTTGTATGCTATTGATACTTTCAGGCTTATCAGCCAAAATTATGGCAGCGTTGTGTGGACTGAAGAGTGCATATGCTCGCTTGAACTTGTCAGATGGTACCTCTTGAACAGAATGGCTCTCTTGAGCAGTACGCCAACTGTGCAAACGTATCAAACAGCTGCAGGACAACACAAGAGGGTGACGAGTTCAAATTTGACAACAAATGTTACTACTGACACATAGGTAACCAAACAAACGTTGACAGCAAAGTAATAGCAAAGGAACTCAGTAAGAGGTCTCAAAAATTGAAAAGGATGACTTTCACAACGGTTGTGTGAATGGTGATTAACGTAAGTCCTTGAATGAGCCCCCACCTTCGAATAATCCCCCTCCCCTCGGATAAGCCCCCACCCAAAAATATTGTTTTGCAAAATGATGCACCACCCTCGAGTAAGCCCCCATGGAGCAAAGGTTCCAAATCTTTAACTCAGCGTTAAAAAGGTGGCTGTAAAATTCAATGACCTATTTCTTCTGATTGAATGGCTTGGAAAAAACTTTAGCTACTTATCTATAATTCTACCGTTGGACTTTCCAGAAATTTTGAATATTTTTCGAAATTACAGCGTATCTTACATTTCAACTCATTTGAGGATGTCACGTCATCAAATTTCTAAATCATAAGCCAGATGAGTGACAGTATTTTGCTTGATACCATATTGTAGGCATTCATACACTCTGGTTTTCTTCGAAATTATTTCTTGTTGCGTCAAACAGTTTAAAAATTACGATGGTTTTAAGTTTTTTTGAAAAGTTTTCTTGAATTCTTGAAAAAGAAGAAAAACACTCTAATTCTGAAAATATTGAAGATTTCAGAAAAGTCCAACGGTAGAATTATAGAGAAATAGCAAAAGTTTCTTTGAAATCATTCAGTTCAAAGAAATAGGTCACTGAATTTTACACCAGCCTTTTTAAAGATTTGGCACCTATGCTCCCCCATGGTAGGTTAATCGAGATACTTTTGATTCTCTTTTTGACTGACTTTCTTCGTGTTTTTTTTTCAGCGTACCAGGGCTTAGATATTGCCTCGAAAACAATATATCCCAATACATCTGCTGTTTTAAGCATATTGACCAGCCTCAAGTACAGGAAAATTAGTCCTGGTAACATTTTTGGCTGCTGCTAAATAAGCCCCCAGCCCAAACTCTTTGTTGCGAAATAAGCCCCCAGGGGCTTATTCGAGGACTTGTTTCTTTGGATTGAATGGCATATAAGTAACTTTCGGTACTTGGCTATGATTCTACCGGGTGAGTCAGAAAAAATGTGGGGCGTTTAAGAACCCATATTTGGGTCAAAACAACAAGTCAAATCGGGTGTGTTCAAGTTTCATTTTGCGGGCGAAAGATTGAAAAGTAGTTGTAGAAATTTAGTTTATCAAAATTTCCTTACCGGTGAGTGCCAGGATCAACTTGAACCAATCTTCGATTGTTAAGCTTGGTGTGTGCTGGTTATTGCAATTGAGAAGACTCAGGCAAGAAGCAATAGGAAGATGGCAAAAGAAGCTCCAAGCAACGACAAGGCCTTCGAGTTCTTGAGAGCAGCTCAGTCTGAAAGACAAACATTAGAGGGATGAAATAAAGACTTTATATCGAGTCAGGAATGTCATTGAATGTTTGATTATGTCAAGGATCATAAGTGACCTTTCTAAACATTGTTTGAAGAAAGTTTAAGAAACAGAGCAAAGTCTGATTCTCGCCCACGTTTATGGGCCTACGGATTGCCGCTTGAAGAGTACCTAAAGATTAACCGTTATCTATGTGGTTGGGAAAGGTATTTCTGGGCTTCGAATATGGAATCATATTGATCATGAAGGATTAGATAAGAATAAATCATGGGAAATTTTATCAGATGCAGTTTTTGCAGCAGTCTTTCTTTGTCTGATGTCTGATCAAAAATAACTCTATTGCGGCTCTTGCAAGAGGTAGGTGGACTCTAGCAACACGGTTGATTCATTTGATGTGATAGGATACCGTATTTTCTTCGCTCAGCGCACTGAACGCCTACTGAAATTAGCACTTTCTGTAAGGGCGAAATCGAGGTGGGTGCTTACTTCAAATGTAGATGTTTGATAACGAGGCAAACGATCAAATTGTGTCAATTGTATAATGAGTAAGGGAGAGAGAGGGTACCACTTACGAAATACCAATTCAAAATGACACGGGGTGAGGTATATTGTGAATATCAGTAATACCGGGTGAGTCAACAAGGGCAGGTTTTGTAATGCAATAGCAACAGTTGCGTTTGATTGACACCTCAATTCGAAGAACAAGGACAGATTTTGTAAGACAATAGCAACAGTTGCGTTTGATTGACACCTCAATTCGAAGAACAAGGGCAGATTTTGTAATACAATGGTATCAGTTGCGTTTGATTGACAACTTAATTCAAAGGGATTAGCGACTACAGACAAAGGAAATTCTCTCAACCAATATTTCAAAACAAATAAGGCCGCAAAGTTGCCCCAAAACCAATAGGGCAAACTCTCGCCTTGTGCACGCGAAAGATGGTTTTTAAGAGAAGTTATGTGCTTATAACAAGAGAAGAAAGGTAAATCTAAAGATCTCCCTGGCGGATTTTGCTTATTTGATTCAGGAGCTGCTGCTCGTCTTCTGGATCAAATAAACAAAATCCGCCAGGCAGATATTTTGATTTATCATTCTTCTTTCATTATGAACTCAGGACTTCTATTGAAAGCCATCTTTCGCCTGCACAAGGCGACAGTGTGCCCTGGTGGTTTCAGGGCAACTTTTGCGCCTTTGAATTTCTGGTTGATTAGCAATTGCAGACCAAAGGGAATCTCTCAACCAGAACTTCAAAACAACAAAGCCGTAAATTTTCTCTGAAACCAGCAGGGAAAACTATCGCCTTGCGCATGCGAAAGATGATTTTAAATCACGAGTTTCTGGCGAAAGAACAAGGATACATCAGAGATCTGCCTGGCGGACTTTGTTTATTTGGTTCAGAAGCTGAGTAGCGGCTTCTGAATCAACTAAACAAAATCCGCCAGGCAGAACTTTAGATTGACCCTTCTTCTTTCGTTATAAGCACATAACTTCCCTTAAAAATCACCTTCCGGGGGCACAAGGCGAGAGTTTGCTTTACTGGTTTCGGGGCAACTTTGGTGGCTTTGTTTGTTTTGAATTACCGGTTGAGAGAATTTCCTTTGTTTGCAGTCGCTAATCGCTTTGAATTGAGGTGTCAGTCACAAGCAACTGATGCTATTGTATTACAAGATCTGTCCTTGTTGAGTGAGTCAAATAAGTTTTAATGTTTGAGAAATCAGCAACATTTACTATTGCTTGTAGTTCCTAAAATTGTTATTTCTCTTCAGTTAGATTACACACCAACATAACTTTCCTAGCAATAACAACAATTATGCTCTTTTACGGTGAAAGCTTGCGAAATTATAACAGGTAATTTTGAGGTTTTATATGGTATAGTAAATTTTCCCCGGGGAATCTAAATTTTACAAATTGCAATTCTTGAAGAACATCTTGAATAACTGAAAAAACATGATCAAATCTTTCAGCCGCTAACAGACCGATTTGGGGCGTTGTAAAAAAATGTTTTTTTATCAACGACCTTATACCAGAGGTACATAAGCTAAATATACGAATAAACTGAAGATAAATCTACGATCATAAGATATAACTGAGTAAAAATAAACGCAAACAGTAAAAAGAAGCAAATGAACAAGGCTTGAGGCGAATGGACAAAGAGATCAAACCTCCTTTAGCTAATATCCATTCTGCTTTTTAAATGCTTCTTTAAAATATTTTGCAATAGATAAAATGTTGCCTGGGTCTTCATTGGTATCTATCAGTATGAATGCTTCATTTTTGTCCTCTAGATTGTTGATTATTTGCATGATTTCCTGACTCGAGTATTGTCGCCTTAAATTTTCGTATGCGCTGCAGTCGAGTAGCAGATGGACCTCGTCCTCGATATAACTAGCGTTACATTTGGTGCAAATCCTATTTTCCAAAGCTATGTTTTTATACCGACCTACTTCTATCATTAAGTTGTGATCACTACAATTTAACTCTGGATTAGTTTGCAGGAAACAAAATTACACCTCTTTCGTGAAATTGCAAGTCATTTTATCAAGTTTTTCTCTTTTGTTCGATGGATGGGCCTTTTTATGATCGATCCCCGTCTTTTTAACCTTTCTCCATGAATTAAACTTTGCAAAAAATTCATAGTTACTGTAAGTGAGGCAGCCCCAATATGAAGGAAATAAAGATTGGACATAAAATACTTCAACTGTGAAAAAATAAAAGAAATTCGATCAAAATAGAACGAATATTGTGGCTGCTATTATCTTTCAAACAGACTAACTTTTTTATGGGTCACCCAGCATATTCTAGCAAAGGCCTATACTTTTTTTTTACTTTTTTTAATCATCCGATACAAATATCAACGACATTTGAAAAGATATTGAGTGACAGAGATCATATTTTTGGGAAAAACATCCCGGGTGTCCCAAAATAAAGTACTCCTGTTTGAAAAATCACTAGAACTTGATTACAAGGCCGATCTTCAATTTTCTTTTTTTGTCAAGTAGATCAAGGACCAAATTATTTTCCAAGACATAGCTGATCTTTTAATTGGTTTTAAACAATTATCAAATTTAGCTCCTTTGGGGCTCCCTGGTTTTGAATCATACAGCAAAAAAGCACTGATGATTGCCAGATCAATTTCTTTGTGGATGTAGCTCAAAATAAGGTTTTTCAACGTGTGATTTTTCAACCTTGCTGTATCAAAAGCAAACAATTTATCATCTATGAATATTCTTGGGTCTTTGACAAAAGAACTCAAAAAGAAAAATTTATCAAAGGATCAATAATCAATTTCTTGTGATTTTTTAAATAGAGTACTTTTTTTGGGACACCCGGTAGGTACACAAAGTTATTATGCTAGCTACATTGTGAATACCAGCTCTTTGGTACCCGAAGATAATGAGGCAGTTTTAGTAACAAGACGCAGACGTCTTTAAAAATTCGTTGGCATAAAGGCTTTTGGAGCATCAAAATTTTCAAATTGTTTTCATTACTTTATTCCTCCAAGAGAAGCCAAGGTAAATTCCTTTGAAATAGTTTGCGTTCTCGCGTTTCCATTGGTTATGAATATGCCCAAATAGTTCTTTGCTTCCCTTTTCTGCATTCAGGTTGTCAGCTTAAAGCACAAGGTCCCTGGAGATTCACAAAGTTTTGAAGTTGATTTCACTTTGCAACTTACATCCTCAAACAAATGGTTTCTGCTGGCGTCTTCATGACTCAGGTCTTCTAGCTAAAATAACCTATTTCCGATACGAGACCCTCACCAATGTCCAAACGTTTTTCTACTCAGCTGTTAAACGGCAAGGCTGGTGAGAAGCAAAGAAAGATTGCACTCACCTTCAAAATCCACATCTAACCAAGACGGACAGGACTACTAAAGATGAAATGAATCGAAAACTAACCTTTACTTTACAACGGCAACAAGCTACCATGAGCTGTTTTTATGTGTTTCCAATTCGTTCATCGAACGCAACGATCCTAGAATAAGAAAGATAGACATCAACTACCCAAGCTGCATCCAATTCCCATTTTTGTCAATAAACTCAGGTGATCAAAAAACAGCGGTACCTTAAGTAAGCAGTTACTTCCAGCTAATCACAGTCGATGGCCATAGTGGAGATGAAATAAACGGTTTTGAACGATGCCTAAAGCTACAAGGAATTCTGATTGGATATAGGGAGTTTCTCTGATCAATAAAGATTCCATTGATAAATTTGGTTCTACAAAGGACAGCGGTCCCTAAGTGAGCAGCTACCTAAGCTAAATCGCAGTTAATGGTCACAACATGAACCAAGATAGTAATCTTCCAAAATGCCGATCGAGGGAAATATTTCCGGAAATAGGACCATTTAAAGGATATCATTCCGAGGTTAAACAGTGCAGATTTACGATGCAGTTTGGTAAATGAAGGTTAGACCGATTAAAAGTTCGTAGTTATTGCTATCTATTGACTGATGAAGGCTCAAACTACAGCAAAAAATGAGCAAAAAAAGGATCATTTTTCAGTTTGGCCAAAAAAATGTTGTTGTCGTTGTCGTTGTTGCTGTGGCGATAACTGAGACAATAACTGAGTCTAAATGAGGGAAAAAGATCGTCAATTCTTGTTGAGCGATGAAATTAAATTCTTTAGTACAATGAAAGCGACATTTTCCAGCACTGTCCTTACAACTACCTTGGACCTTTAACCAAATATTTTTACAAGCTATACAGGCTCCCTTAAGCTATACAGGCTTTTTGTTAGCAAAACGTAAAGCGTTCTGATTGGTGCGTACCTTTATTAAAAACTGAATAACCCAAAAAGCAGCGTTTTGAGATAAAGTGTAACTGACTATGGAGTAACGCTGATGGTATGGGGTTACTACTCGTTGAATAACTGCTGAACTAACCATCTTTGAATCCGTCAGACAACGAAAATAACAGTTTCCAAAAACAGATTCTGAGCCATGGAACAATAAAACTCATATGAACAACATACTGGACGCCTAAATGTGGGTCATATGCATAACTGGTAATTTGCATCCTTCTTTTTAACAAGAGAATCGGAAACTTTAGCTTGGATTTTTTATTCCCGGAAAATTTGGTGGCTATTTGATTATCAATTATTACAGAAGAGTTAACCAACCTAATCCAGTCGACTGAAGATGTGTTATCAGAGACAAAGATTTGCTTTTCATTACCCAGACTGACTTCACCGAACCATTCTACGCAGAATAGCAGTATAAATAGATAGCGGATACAAGTATTTTTTTATAAGAAACCGTTTATAAGAAATTCACACTCTCGAATCGCCAAAAACATTTTAAGATACTCGGGAGATACTCTTGCATGTTTTTCGTTATTCTCACTTTTTTCCTGTATCAAATTACTCGGAAAGTACTTGAATAATATCTAAACAGTGGAAAGGATTCAAAACACCTTGTTTTGAAATGTTCAGGAGGGCACAGATCAGACAATTTTAAGAAACTTTCAGTAATGGCCCAGATTCTTAGTTTCTCATGAAAAAATACGTGTACTATCAGACACCCTAACAATGAATTCTAAAGAACTAACTTTTCACCAAGCCAAAAATGTCAAACGTGGTAGAAGAATGCACTCCATCTTAGAAAAGCACAACAGAAATCGAACACTGAGAAACAGCAATACTGGAGGGATTACCAAATATTTTCAAACTTAAAAATGGTTTAAAAGAATATTAAGAATACTGGTTTACCTTTAGGTACATTTGACCAAGAGCTGACATGACTACATGACCATTAACCAGAATTCAGCTGAATCATGGATGCAACAAGACATATAACACGTTGAGTCCTAGGATGCAACAACTGCCAGGTTTTAGCTACATCTGAGCATCTCTCGATGATCTTGAGCAATTTTAGAGCTTGCTTGAAGAATTTTCTTTCTCACGGGTTCCATATGTGACCAACATCGTTCTTTCCAGTGTGAAACGCATTTTGCATAAAATGTTTCGCTAAGTAAGTGCCCTTGTTCCAATTCATGGCCTCTGAAAAGCAACAGACGACAATTATACTCCACATGATGATTGGACGTACTCCTGACCTTTCGTCGATATAACTAATGACTGTTTTTAAGATGTAAGTTATCAACCAATAGACCTTTTAGCTACTCTACGAAAGAGCCTGGATCCACTGAGGGGGGGGGGGTTCTTCCATAGTAAAGGTACCTGGGGATGTGCCGGGAGCAAGGGTATACTTTTTCGGACTTCTAGTCTAGCCAAGGGTATACTTTTTTGCAATTTTGGCCTGCAGCGGTCTAGCCAAGGGTATCATTTTTGACAATATTGGTCTAGCGAACGGTCATGATATCATATTTGGTACAAATTTGACAATATTCGTCCAGGAAATCGTCAAAATTGGTCTAGCCAAGGGTACCATTCTCGTAAAAATTAGTCTAGCCAACGGTACCATTTTGAATATGCTCGCGGCAGACCCCTACACAAAATTTGGCCAAGAACCCCCCCCCCCCCCCCCCCCCGTGCTTGGATCAAGCGATATTTCATACGTATTTGTGCGCAAGGTTCGATTGAGTGTCGGTATACTTCTTTCACTGTTGCTCACATATAAAAATTCTACGAAAGTTATTAAATTATCGTTCGATCCAAAGTCTGTTACAGAATAGCATATTGGTCTACCGGGTGTCCCAAAATGATGTATTATCGTTTGATTGCATATTATGTCCATAACCAATAAACCTTTTAGCTACTCTACGAAAGAGCCTGGATCAAGCGCTATTTCATACGTTTTATACGAAAGTTTCGATTGAGTGTCGGTATACTTCTTTCACTGTTGTTCATATTTAAAAATTCTACGAAAGGTATTAAATTATCGTTCGATCCAAAGTCTGTTACGGAATAGCATATTGGTCTACCGGGTGTCCCAAAATGATGTATTATCGTTTGATTGCATATTATGTCCATAACCAATGAACCGATTTTCAAAAACTTTGTTTTATTTGATTGCCGATAGGCTAAGTTGTATTCGAAGATGTTGGTTGTGGCCTTACGGCCACGTTTTCATATCGGGAAGAAGATTGATAAATCTGCTCAAATTCAAGCTTCAGATGGCATGAGAAAGAAACGGCCTACTTTTCCAATCAACATTTTAGATGTGATACAAAAGGCTGAACTCGCATTCATATTCTCTGAATTCAGTATTAACTGAATTCGTATTCTCTGAACAACATGTAACTGAAAGTTCAGCCTTTCGTATCACATCTAAAATGTTGACTGGAAAAGTCGGCCGTTTTCTTTTCATGCCATGTCAGGGTTGAATTTGAGCAGGTTTATCGATCTTCTTTTCGACATGAAAACATCGGTGTAAAAGCACAACCAACATCCTCGAATAAATTTAGCCTTTCGGCAATCGGATAAAATCAAGTTTTGAAAATCGGTTCGCTGGTTATCGATATATAAGCAATCAAACGATAATACATCATTTTGGGACACCCGATATTTCGTGAAACATGTGAATGTTTGTGTGTTCCTAACGAGAAGAAAAGCTTAATTTTGACCAAATAAATTTTGAATGGTAGGCGGCAACAAGCGTCCGAAATTTGTCTCGTTCGGCCCATACTTTACACTCTCTTTGTTAGAAGAATACTATAAATTTTGTCCAGGCTCGATATTCTTAAGAAATTTTTGCTTTAAGCCTAAATATATTCTTAAAGTATTCTTATTTTTTCATATCTGATATGGTTTCAGGGGAACATAGTTAAAACAAATTTCAGGATTCTCTGTTATGAACATCGCAAAACAGGCAACTGCTGAAAAATGAGACCCAAATATGCGAGCTGAGGCTGAGCAATATTCTTATAATATTTTTAAAAATTGGATGCTTCTGAGCTTGAATATTCTTATAAACATTATTCTTATAAAAAAAAAGGAGTGTATCAAATTTTGTTTCTGAATACATGTTTCGAAAGATTCTTGGGATGAATTTCAACAAAGTTTTCGGTTGAAATCGCAGGACACTTTATGGAGAAGCCTCTGCGAAGGAAAACTCTCACTTTCTCCTACACAGTTTCACTGCCTCCGTTTCATGAATTATCACAGTAGTGATAGTGACGGTTTGTTTTGGTGATTGTTGACCTTTTGTTGCGCTCTTTGTCTAATTTCGATAGGAAAATGCCTTTTGTCTCTCCCTTTGTTTCCGCGAGATTATCAAGTCCACAGGAATTAATGTTGCTAAGCAACCAGATCACACAGATGCTGCTGTGTTGCTAAGGAAAAGAAGCCATTACACAGACAGGCGGGAAAGTGAAGACAGCAAAGCAGGAAGAGAGCTTTGGATTGTACGGGAAGTCGAGAGTAATAGAAATGGGAAAGAAATGCATTTGTCAAATATGCAGTTGTGGGTATGTGTCTTGCTGTGTCCTGTGGTTTCATTTAACGTACTGTTTTAATAATAAATCAGTTACAAGACTACAAATCTAAAATGGCCACCTGCTCCAACAATTCAATTTCAAAGATAAAACTGCTATTTTGTGCAACTGGGACTGTCAAGATGATCTTGTTAGTTTAACGCTAAAACCAAAACTGTCAGTTCTTGCGTCAATGAAAATGAACAGTTGACAGGTCGCTGTTAAAAACGAAAATTGTACTAGCTATTTTCTTGTGGCAGGCCTAAATAGCCTAAGAAATTAGATTAAAAAGCAAAAAGGAAACGCCGCTGAATCAACGGTGCTCGTCGGATCCAGAGATGCTTGCTGTAAAGTAAGGGTAAATTATTTTTTGACAGGGACACTGCAACACAGATAAAAACAAGAGCATATTTATAGTAAGTCCTTGTGTTGTAAGCCCCCAGGGGCTTATTTGAAGGGAGGCTTAGTTTGCAGCAGCTAAAAATATTACCAGGACCAATTCTCTTCTTTTACTTGAGGCTGGTCAGTATGCTTAAAATAGCAGATGAGTATGTTGAAAAAACATGAAGAAAGTCAGTCAAAAAAGAGAATCAAAAGCATTCATTAAACGATGTCATATTTTGTGCAATTGAGCAATGAATGATAACTCCTGATAATTGAGAAAAAATAGCGATATGAATTTTTTTGTTAAAATTGATTAACCCCCATGCATGGGGGCTTATTCAAGGATGGGGGCTTGTTCGAGAGAGGGCTTATTTGAAGGTGGGGGCTTATTCGAGGACATACGGTATTCATGCTCAAATGATATGATTATGTTGGCAATCATTTTTTTAATGATTGTACATATTTTAATTCTCCTAAGACAGTACAAGCCTTATGCACATTAACATGACAAGACTTCTTTACATTATAATAAGAATTCTTGAGCCATATGAAAGACTGTAAATCTTTCTAGGCGAGAAATCTTAGGCAGGAAAACCATGTTAATGTGTACAAGGCCTGCATAAGCGTATGGGAAGAAAAAATCTAGGGGGGCGGCCCGACACAAAGTCGATTGTTTACCAACATTTTTGCCCGACTGAGGGCAGATTTTTGCCCGATTGGGGCTGATTTTCGACGATTTCTCCAACATTGGGGGGGCTGCCACCCCCCTGGCCCCCCTGCCCCGTACGCTTATGAAGGCCTGTACTATAGCTATCTAGCTACGGTATAACAGCCCTGAAGAAGTCCAGCATGGCATGATAAAATACTGGTAATATATATCATTAGATTTAAAAAACATTTGCTGTGTTGTTTTTTTCATGTTGCGGTGTTCCTGCCTTCAAATTCTAAATTAGATTCTTGAATGAAACAGTTACAAGTCACAAGTCAAAACAGAAGCAGTTGAAAAAACACATTACTTTGATTTGACTCACTTATTCTAAGAAAATAGATTTACACCATAAATATTTTGCAATTTCAGGAAGCACAGATGTCCTCATAACCCAACTAATCCATCAAGGGTAATTATCAAGGCAGCAAAAGATAACTGCAAAGTTAGTGTTTATGGAGAAGTCTTTCAAAACGTCAAACCAAAGAGAGGACCATTTCACCGACCCAAGGATCTTCTTGCCTCTAAAGGTGACATAGATTTTGAAACCACTAAGGATGAAGATTTTGTCCAACATCCATTACCAGAGTGGAAACCCAAAGAGCCAGAGAAATATGTCCCACCTCCTGGAAAAATGGATGTTGACTCTGAATATCATTCTCATTTCCTTGGTGAGATAACACAACCAGCAAAAATTCCACCATATTTAAAAACAGTAACACAGAGGATCCCTTCTGGGAAAATTGAAGAGGACACCACAAATAGGGCCGACTTTAAATTACGCAGTGCACAAGCAAGATGCATGCCTATTTCAAGAGGTGACAAATATACTCCACCCAAAAGCCCATTCACTTACACCTCAATCCACAAAGCAGATTTTCTTAGGTTCAACCAGCCAAAAAGAGCCACAGGACGACAACCTGATAAGATAGATATGAAAGGGCATCCAATGCATTTAGATACATCACATAGTCTTGATTTCAAAAGATATAGCATTGTCAAGAATGACATCATCAGAAGAGGAGATGAATTTGAACCACCTTCAGGCCCGTTCAATTCTGATTCATTGATGCGTACGGATTATCGAAAACACAGCAGGGCCAAGAAAGCTGATATTCACAACCCAATTGATACAGTTTTTAAAACAGATGAGAGAATGGAGCGCATGACAACGAACTTGGAAGATTTTAAAACATGGCCTGTTGAACCAGTGAAATCAAAACACAAACAAAACTATGAGCAGCCTGAGGGTGAAATGGCACTCAAATCAACATCAATGGATTATAGGTATTTCGGTAATGAAGCCAAGCCAGCAAAGAGTGCCAGGCCAAAGACAAAGTTAAGAACTGGGAGAGATGGGGAATTCAATGGCACAAGTAATTATTCAAATGATTTCAAAATTTGGGCATCTTTACCAGCACTCCCTATCAAGGCCAAAGATGAACTGATTGAGTTGTCTCCAAGAAGAACAAAATTTGATTCAAATTCAGAGCACCGTGAAGAATTCAGGAGGTTTAACACAGCCCCAGCAAGAATTTTTAAACCATTAACAAGTGTTTTCAAAACAGATGAATCAATGGCCAGCAAAACAGTGTACAATTCTGAATTTGCAGGAAGGCCACATCCAACTTGCCTAAGTGAGAGAATTCTTGGAGGGAAAATTGCTGGTATGCGCTTTGAAGATGATGAGGACACAGGACATCGATATGTGATTGGAAAAATTAGAAATGGCTCAAACGATAGCGGAACTAGAGAGCAGGCATCACATACACAGGGTAGATCCAGGTTTGCTAGGTCAGGCTCTGTAACTGGCAAAATAACAGACATGAATATCTCTGGAGCAAATTTGGACATTAATGGAAATGCGGCTGTCAGTGTTATGTAAAACTACCAACAACATTTCAATGAATAAGTTACAAAATAACATTTTGCATTGAGGGTATAGGCTTATGTTCTTGACCTTCACAATTAATGTTAACCGTGATCAAAAAATGTAGCCATTTTTAAAAACCCAAGAGGAATATCACTCCCTCAAAAAGAGTCTAAGACTAGAACAAATTAAAAACTTATGGAGGACTTAAGGGATTTCTCAAGAAAACAATGAATTTCAGTATCAAGTGTACAAGATTCCTGGGGGAGTGATAAATGCACCTCAAATATACAGATATACAAAAACAGTAGGCTCAATTTTTCAAAAGTTAAGAAACAACCCTACTGTACCTGAATTCAAAAAGCTAAGAAACTTTTGTAATTTGCAGTTTTAATTTTCCCAGCGCACTCAAAACTTTTTTGACACTGTACAGTTATAGCAACTGTTTGGGCATTATTTTGAATGTGAATTATGTTCTGTACTTGTTTTGAGATCTTACTAAGTAAGTTGGGAGCCCTCTTGACAAAGATAAAATTAACTCTACACTTCCAGCATTAAAAATATAAGAAACACGTAAGAAACTTTCAGTAGCAAAATGGTTGCTTTGATAGGAGCCCTCTTGACAAAGCTACTGTAAAATTATACTCTACACTTCTACGGTTCACAATTAGAGGCATTAAAAATATAAGAAAACACAAATCACTCCTTCAATTCATTTCATTTTCTTAAATTCACAAATTCATTTCTTATCACTTCTCAAACATAGTACGATAGTTTCTTGCATTTTGGCCATATCAGTACTTTTGTCTTAGAATGAGTTTCTTACAAAAAATGTGTAACAAGAAACCTCTCATGAGGCATGATGAAAAACTGCTATGCTTCAAGATCAAAATTTTGCACCCTAAAATGATGATCCCCAAATGTACTGAAAAATAATAAACTGACAGACTGAAAAAATGCATCATCAAATTGATTGACTAAATAGTACCTTTTATGACCATACTGTACATATATGTATACAAATTTATTTTTATATTTGCCTTTGACAATTCATTTTTTTAGCTTGAAATGATATTTTAATTTGTTATTAGGGGGATATTTAAAAGTAGTTTAATGTTGGAAGAGGCTTTGATGAACATTTTTAATTATCTGTAAATAGTTAATATATCTAATCTTCTAATTTTGAGAGAAGTTGCATTTTTCTATTTGTCTACACCTACTCAATGTCAAAACTTTAGAACAATAAATTTTCTCACCTTAGCCAGCTTGCGCAAAGCAGCATGTTGTACCAGTGAGAGATCCGTCAGAAGTTTCAACCCTTACAAAAATGATCATCTAAAAATTGTGAAAAAATTGTCATGAGCAAACAACAACAAAATATGAAAAGTACCCCTACAGTAAAACTGCAGACAAAGGAAATTCCCTCAACCAGTAATTCAAAACAATCAAAGCCGCAAAAGTTTCTCTGAAACCCAGGTAGCTATCATGCTCGTTGTGCATTCCAAAAATTGTTTTTAAGAGCAAATACAAGCATATGTCGAAAGGAGAAGGACATATCTACACATCTACCACGGGCATTTTATTACATCTACCACGGGCTTTTAAAAGCTGCTTGTGCTATTGTCTTGCGAAATCTGTCCTTGTTGCATTGTAGGATACTGGAGACCTGTTTCTGGAAAATTGCTTCTTACATTTTATTTTGTTTCACACGTTTGTTCTAAAATAAGAACTAATAAGAAACTAAAACAATTCAGGCTCACCAGTTTCTTATATTTGGTGCATAAATTTAAAAAAGTCAGCCTGCAGTTTCTTATAAATGAGTTTCATTATTTGGGGGTTTTTACTGTATTCTAATTTCATATTTGGATATGCCATACAGTACAGGCCCATGTATGTATGTATAATTTTGCCATATAAAATTACACAGTTTTAACTTAAATCATATCAAAATTAACATGCAAACTTCTTTAGCTTAATAAATGGAAAATCTTTGGTAACCTCTGGAATTTGATATAAGTGGGGGGCTTAATAGGGAGGGGGCTTAATAGAGAGGGGGCTTAATAGAGAGGGGGCTTAATGGAGCTTTTAAGGTAAGCCCCCAAGCCACCCCTGGGCATTTGATCACATCATACCATTCCAGGGGAATGGCATTTGAACCAAAATGAAAAACTAAAATGTGAGGATTTCAAACCTTATGGGGCCATTTGAATTATGTATGTAGGGTCGATTGTACATTTCCAGTCTGCAAGATTGAGGCATTTGATGAGATGGGGGTTGCTATCCAAAGGGCAGGGAATTGGTCAACTATGAATGAAAAAAATCAAATGCCTGGGTGTGGTACAGGGGTAATATCCAGGTATCCATTTGACTTATACCTAACTGCAATACTTGCAGGCTAAATCATGAAATGTTTTCCAACTAAACCTGACCACAGACTTGAAAGTATGCAAAAAAGTTAATATGGAAGATGTGCACCTGGCTAGGTTGGAAAACATGTATCATTTGGCCTGTGCATAGTAGCGAGTGAAACAAATTTGAAGGTGCAAGCTGCGAATAGACTTTAAAAAGCCGCAATAAATGCAAAATTAACAATATATCTTCTGTTCTCACATGCGAGAACCGTTTATTCTAGCTGCGAGTAGCGAGTTTGAACACAGTTTCATAGTTGCGAGTGAATGCAAGTTTTCCAGCCTGCTGGGCCTGGGGCCTCCTGGCTATTGTTTCAAAGACAATAGAGAAGATGCTTCCTTTTGTTTGTGCACAGAAATATCTCCCATGCACAAGTCAATGCACACTTCAGCACATGAGCGTAGGGGAAGATAAAAATTGGGGGGCCGGCCCCCCGCCCTAGAAAAAATCCATTGTTTACGAAAATTTTGCCCGATTCAAGGCAGGCGGATTCCTGCCTGATAATGGCCGATTTTTGCAAATTTTTCCAACGTTGAAGGGGCTACAGCACCCCCTCCCCCCCCTGTCTCCTGCACCTATGCTTGGGCACCACAAACTTTCCAGACTGAGACTGAGTTCTACCATTGATGCATCCAAACAATCTGTCACACACACACAGTTAAAACCACAAGAAGACTTCTAAACAATGGCGATGCCTCCTGAGATCCAATAACAAACTTTGCTTTAAAACTTAGGTATCATATCAATATGAGCGTTATTAATGCTTTCGCATATGAGATCTTGTCGAACTCGAGATCGAGAAGAGCCAAATAGGCCTAGGCCTACCTAAAAATAAATGAATCTTTTCAATTTCAAGCTCTTTTGGACTTTGGTTCCATGAAAAGGATCACCTGATGGAGGAAAAATATAGAGATGTCAGTCTTTTACCTTTTGGGTGCACTTTGCATGCACGAAGCCAGTTTACAGCGACAGGAATGAAGTGATTCTGAGCTGATTTCCCAGCAGAAGAATTTTTCGCGCCGAAATTTCACGAGTCCATCTTCATTTGACCTCGTTTGCAACCGAAAAGTCAATTAACTAATCAACTGATCAATCAATCAACAAATCAATGCGGAGGAGATTCAAACCAAAGTAGAACTTTGCTAGACGCTAGACTACCTACACTGGTCCGTTGACATTAGTCCCTCCATTTTGCTCTCGTTTTGATATATGGAGAAACATTGAAATCAAATGCTAGTGAGAAAATGACGCTTTTAGCCGAACAGCTCTCATCGGATCAGTAAATGGATAAATGGAAGAAACTTGAGCTTGGTTTGTATGGTACACACAGGGGCGTTGTGGGGCCTGTCTTTTAGGGGGGGCCAAGGCCCCGAAATTTCCGAAAAATGAATTTTTCTAAGTTCGCCCTTTTCTCCGTTTGCGAGACGCTCGCAGTGGCTAATGGAAATTTTCTTGGGTGTATTGGTTAGGTCCATGTGAACAGCGATGAAGAGGCCAATCCTCCTGGGATGAACCCAACGGCTAGACCCGGCGGGACGAAATTCATGTTCGGGGTGGAGAAATGAAATGCGAGCGAAGCGAGCAAACATTTTTTGCGACCACATTCTTTACCTCGTTAGAAAGTTGCCCTTTTTGTGAAGAAATCGCCGCTGAAAGGGGCAGCAGAACTTGACTGACAGAAGGCTTTCCTGGGAAATTTTCAAAGAAGAACTTGAAAATCAGTTAGAAATGGATTGGTTTTTGCTGTAATTGTATGAAATATAAGCATGATAGCTCGCTAACTCTGATAACTTCCTGACATCTTCATTCCTTTAAATCTTCATAAGCTTGACTTTCAGAGCCTTTTTCAGTGTTAAAGGAAACAATTTGGGGCTGAACCGAAAATATCCTGTGTGAAAAGAAAATGCATAATCCATGGTTGTTTTGTGGCAATGAATAATAACTATCAGTAATGAAAACCTCTCCGTGATGTACGGCAATATTTCATTAACTTAAATTGTTAAGTGCCATCTTCCAATGTATATTTCAGACCTACCTGTTTCAATTAATTTCTACTTCCGAAGCGATGAGCTTTTTCTCAACGTCTTCATACAAAGCCTACAAAAAGTCTTGTTTTGAATTTTTTGAGGCTCTGGTACCCTCTGATACGCAGTGTATGTAAACCACTCTGCTAAAACGAGAACCGGTACACATACACCAATCAGGATGGCCTCTTCGGCAACTATTTGCTTTAAAACTTATATATCACGGAATATTTTGTACTTGTGTTATTATCTAAACTCCCAAATTTCCTTGATTTTTAATTTATCATCATTACCTTACTATATTATTTTTAAGTTGGTATTGGTACAAAAATATCGGGTGCGACAAAATAAATTATGCACGTTTGGCAGGCCACAATAAATCGTACACTAGACCGATTTTGAAGATTTATGACTTAATCTTTTGCAGAAAGCCTGAATTAGATACTGGGATTTTTTTGCAATTTTTTTCATTTTCATTTTTTAGAACTAGAAGCGAGTTTCCTAAAATTTTAGTTTTCGAAAACACTAAAAACGATCAAAAAACATTAATCAAATTTTCCAAAGAATCGACATGAATGGACAAATAGAAAACTTGTTCCTGGTGATTTGCGATTTAGAGCTTGACCAATTGTAATCTGCTGTACGAGAGTTCATACTAAACCTCCATATCCCTCTGAAAACGTTTTATCTTTGTTCCTTCATGTTGAATCTTTTAGAATTTGATCGACGTTTTTTTTATCGTTTTCAATGTTCTCGAAAACGGGCATTTTAAGAAACTCCCTTCCAGCTCTGAAAACTGAAAAAGAAAAATTTTTAAAAAGTCTTAGAATCTAATTCAGGCTTTTTGCTAAAGATTAAGTCATGAATCTTTAAAATCGGTCCAGTGTACGATTTATTGTGTCCTGCCAAACGTGCATAGTTTATTTTGGGCGCACCAGGTAGTTCTATAAAAGATCTAATTAAAATCAGCTATCTCATTACAATTATTATAGACGATATGAAATAGAGAAAAAACGTAGGAAATAGTGAGTCAAATTCAGTGATTTTATAACGGTTTTTGCCCATGTCATGCATCATTCTCCTCTCCAGTTTCTAATTTAATTTTTGAATGATTGAATTGATCGTGGATTTTTTGAGTCATCGGGAAAATAGTTCCACAGGATGCTGCAATTTCTGCAATTAAAGCTGCTTCTAAATGATAATCATATTGAAGTGAATTGATCAATGCATTTATAGTCTCTAGCGTCTATTCACCGCAAAATGTTTACAACACGTTAACTTTTGAAGAACACTGATATCTATCAATCAACAGCATGCGTAGGCCAAACCACTGTTTCCTTGTTAATGACACAACATTCACGCCTAGACAGTTATGTTACCGGTTCAAATCTAAATGTTACCACTCCAAATCTGTGTGAGAGCCACTAATTTCCCTCTTCTCGTTACCTCATCCTTTCTTCGATACCAAAAACCAAAAAGCTTTAAGAAACAAACAGTTTGTGTTTACGACGGATTTCAAGTGAAATCCGTTGATGGTTACCCTGCCAGCAAACGGAAGGTCTGATTTTGCTAGAGCAGGATTGGTGTGTTTCTCACTTTGGTTTTACACTTTGCTATGACATCAAGACTGCCTAGAGCTACGTAAATCACTGGTGTAACCGTTATGATAGGAAAATTGAATTGGATGGGCTAATCTTGGTGATGGTGAAGCATTTGATCCCTAACCATGGCATAAGAAGTTAAGACCGGGTAGACCTTACCGAACTTCTATGTTTGAAAATTTGTAACATGGAGAATTATTAAGACATTGGAGTGGCTCAAAGTTTGATTGAAAGCAGCAGGTCTGAAGTAATTTTTCGTATTATTTGTGACTTTTGTTCAATTTTTCTGAGCATTGTAAAAGATAAGTAAAATTGGATTTATGAAAGTTTCTTTTCTTCGAAATGCGTGCAAAAGGATAAGCAACTTCCTCATTTATAGGCCACATAGAGCAACATCCAAATACTTTTATTTCGCTCGAGGCTTAAAACTGATTTTAGCAAAAATATCATCAGATCATATACCGTAAAAGCTCTATTAATTAAGCTCCTCCCCTCTATTAAAAGCCCCCCTCTCTAATAAGCCCCTCCCCTCTGAGCCAAATTTCAAATAAGCCCCCCTTATTCAGCTAAATAAGTTTGCTTGTTAATTTTGATATGGTGAACCTGGCCCCCAGGGCGGACGAGGTTGTGATATGGTATAGGATAAAAGTATGTCAAATAATACATGTATTGGACTCGTAAAATTGTATGTTGATCCGCAAAATATGCTGTAAAGAACTATAAAGCTATCATATGTATCCTTGTCATTTGATTTTATGAATAAGCCCCCTCTATAATAAACCCCCTCTCTTTTAAGCCCCCCCCCCCTCTTGAGTGCCCGAAATGAAATAAGCTCCTTGAGGGCTCAATAGAGCTTTTACGGTATACGCTGTTGCTTTTATAAATATTTGATTCTTAACTCTTTAAAGAAAAAGAAGGGTATTTGGGTTATGAGGTACTTCAAACTTTTGTCTATCAGCTAAACTTTGATACATTCCAATGCATCAAGTATGCTTCACATAACGAATCTTTAAACAGTTGAAATTCTTTTTGGTGCACCCATTAAATCAATGTAAAAAATGCATCAACTTTGATCATGTCTTGTAGAAATGCAAAGATAAATGGAACAAAGAAGTGATTTTATTCTTATTCCTCAAGGTTTAACTTAGATTTTGAGACCTTGCTCTTTGGCATATCTTACGAACTCTATGAGTTCTCAATTCAAAATATTTTGACTATGGAACAGTTTTTGCAGAAACCAACATTCACGTTTTAGGACCTTACATTGTATTACTGGGGAATTACAATTTTCTTATCTCACAAAGCAAACTTTGTTGCTTTTCCTGCAGATCCTCAATAGTTCTCAACTTACAATGAAAATTAAGGTACCTTAGTCCCTTTAGGGGGACGAAAATTAAGGGAGCGAGAAACTTCTGCACACGGGGGGCGAAAATCAAAGGGAGCCAAAATTGAAGGCAGGCGACATTTGAAAGATTCATTCTGAACTGTAAGACCAATGGATGTGAATTTTCAAAGTTCTGTCGCTCCTGACTACAACAATAGAGTTCATCAAAGGTGCAAAGATGGTGAATGTTTTGCAATATCCAGTAGGTTGAATTGAATTGATGTTGAAGCAATACAGCTCTAAACCATCTAAACCTAACATAAATTTTGCAGACAAAAGCACTCAAAAGTTTTAAATCCTTTAAAAAAATGAAAAATCAGTAGAACGAAAGGCAGCTTTAGCTTTAAACGATATAGCACATTTTACAAGACTGCAGATTACAGAAACTTGCTCGAGGACTCATAGAAGCATTAGGATAAATATAATAGCTACAAACGCAAAAAGGCATTGCCGAATACGTTGTTCTAAAGAAGAAGCCCTTTGATAAAGATGAGATGACATAGATGAAATTCTAACAAGAAGGTCAAAACTTGCATGACTCGGTTTCCATCCTCTACAGTGGAATCAAGCCAAGAGAATCTCAACAGATGTACCGAAATGAGTGTAACCGAAGCCTATAAACTACGTCACTTTATGAATAATTGTGTTTGAAAACAAATGACGGGTAGGTAAAAGGTTTTAGTATTAAAGAGAAAGCATGTTTCACCAAGCATTCGAATTTTTAGACGGATTACGAAAATGAATAATGTCGACATTAGAAAGTGGGTAGGCCTCCTGTGTGTTCTCATTGTCAGCCTCTCCAAGGTATCGGCCTTGACATATCCAATTTAAGACTTTGTAGCCTGATTAAGGTTCTTAATATCTTGATTGACTTATTGATTAATTGATTTTGACTTATCATTCTTGTTATATTAAATCATTGTTTTCAGTATTTTGCAAAAGTAAACAAAATTAAAAGGATTGCAATCTCTCTATATCATAAATGATCCAACTCGTTATAACTGATTTTCTCTTTACTCGCCGCTTACTCCTGTCGGAAAAACGGGATGATTGTGGATGATTGCTGAAACCATACTGAAACGTAATAGAAGAAAATTGCCGAAAGGGCACGCTGCCTACACCCAATGGCATTAAGTGGGAGTCATGTTCTTTCTGCCGCCACACCTAAAATAGCCGTCAAAAACAATGAAAAATATTGCAGTTGCGATGCCTCCACAGCCTCCAAAGCCTCCAAAAATTCATTTTTAATCATGATTTTTGCATTCACGCAAGCCTCGTGAATCACTCGACTGTATAGGACATTTGCCATTTTTGCAATATGTTCCTCTCCACAACCCTTGAATTAAACAGGAAAATAAGGGCAAAATGCCACTGCTTGTCAACAAAAAAATTTCTTTATTTTTTCCTAGACTCTAACGGGTGAGTAAAAACAAAACAACCCCCGTTCGAAAGGCGACTGCATCCTGGGTACTAAGGCAATAATATTGAACAATTGGCAATAGTTTTCAGCATTATTGCTTCGATATTCAAGGAGCAGTATTTTTTAACCCTATAGTGGTTGGGCTATCTGACACGTCCTATTTTGGTTGGGGGGCAAAAAAACTCCCTATCTAACTCTTGACTGGAAATAGATAGAGCAACCAAATTTGGTGTGATAATAGCGCCAGGCATGTACTTTATGAAAATATAGAAATTAATCTAAAATTAGCCTCCATTATTGCTTGCGTCAGCATTTTTCTTTGTGTGGTCAAGAAAAGTGGTAAAATCGGTCAAAATCAGGAAAAATGCGATAAAATTTAATTTGGAGCACAATTTCCATCCAAACATAAAAAGTATGATAGGTTACATCAAAGAATACTACCCTGCAAAATATCTTTGCATTATATTGCAATTTTGCTACTTTTTTCGCGAAAATTAATATTTGAGAATTGGCGATTTTGAAAGTTTCGGGTCCGGAAAATTGTCTCCCCCCCCCCCTCAATTGTCAAAATATTTTTATAAAATTTCTTGAGTCGTTGCATAATAAGTAGCAGCAAAAAGTCAGAAAATTTCCGGGCCGTAATTGTTCTTATAGCAGAGTTATAACAAAAAGTCTACTAGGGGGACAAATTTGCCCCCCCCCCAACCAAAATAGGGTTAAGCGGGGATGGTTTTTTTAACTCACCCGGTATTGGTCTCATTTCGCTGAGCACTTTGTATTGACTCACCCAGTCCGTCAATTTGCGTCAAAAGTCTCTAGATCTTTGACTGCCTACATAGTCAATCACATCAATCCTTTACAACTAATTTGATCAGGAGTTTTTATTACATCTCAATCCAAATCTACTTTAGGACAGGACTCGTGTTTCGAAATAAACCCTCTGTGATTTATAACTGAACCAGGTTGTCTTTCGGCGCAATATGCGACAAAAGAGGGACAAAACCACAAATTACAAAGCCTTGATTTAATTTTCTCGATATCTAATAGTCACTTACCAGGCCGCCATTTTATATTTCATAATCGAATGTTAGCAACAAACTTCGCATAGCGACAAGATCTGCTGATATGAAAATTCGTTGCCGCAATAAGGAGGGTCATGGCGCCGCGGTGCTATTCAAACATCATTTGAAAATTCTATGAGAACTATGGGGCTGCGGGGGTTGCTAAGATCGTTCTCTTTTCTTTTTCTTATAATTTTTTCCTGCTTCATATCAAGGTGAGGTCAGAAAAACTGATGATTTTGGACGATTGTAAAAACTAATTGAATTGACCGATTTTTGCATCAATCTATCGATGAAAAGCTAACTTAGAACTAGCTGTTAACGGAGTTAAGTGAGTGCAGCTCAGAAGAATAGTCTGCCAACGTTCGATTACTCATTATCATTCACGAGCAGTTATCTGCCCCCCCCCCCCCCCATAAGGGCGAATTTTGCAAGGGAAGATTTAAGTTAAAAGACAATTCTAAAAATTAGGTAATTATCAGTAAGGAATCTCAAGTAATCTTGTGGTATTATTTTCTGCCATGTATAACATTCTTATCATTAAAATCCGATCTATATTAAAGTGCCCTTCTTATGAAAAAGTGCCTTTCAAGTGCCGTGCCCCTCCAAGTTAAAGATGCTTCCTTTTTCCCTGAATATCTCTGTTCAATATCCAGAACACTATAGGCTTCCTTGCTTGATTCAAACAAAAGAAAGCAAAGTTATGCATGTGTAAGTTTTAAAGCCATAAAAATAAGTGGAATTTTCCAAGCGGGCTGAATTTTATACAATGTAAGGGTTGTTCAGCTCAGCCTTCTAATTTAGTCTCAGAGCAACATTTTCTTGTTTACAATATAGCTTCACTGACTGGAAACTAGTCAAATTGTTCGCATGACAAAGGTTACTGACGAGCAGTTATGTAAAATGTTTACGTTTTAAAAACTGATCACACAAATAGCTTGAATCTCTATCACAGCAAATAAATTCTAAATGATCCAATATAAATAAAATAAATAGTTATTATAAATAATGATAAAATGTTGTCAGCTAAATAATGAAACTTGGGTTGTAGGATCCTAATTGCTTCACTGGTTTTGATCATTTTCTTGTAATTAACTTTCACTTATTGTTCATTGTACTGCATTAACAAGAATGATGAAACAGCTGTATCATCACAACAAACTGTTCAATGTTGAATTCCAAAAATGTCGAAAAACATGCTTTGTATGCGTAGGCAATCTTTAGTCTTGACAACTGTTCAATTGTCCATCCTGCAACAGATTGTTTTATATAATGACTCCCTACTGTGTTTTACTTTGCATTGCAGATCCAATCCCTGCATCACGTTGAACAGGCAATTCTTTGGTCCTGCAACAAAAACAGAAATTGAATAAGGTTTTACTGTAAACATAGATGTTATATGGCCTAACCTTTTCTTGAGATTCTTGTCTCAATTTTGAACATTGTTCCTTTATCAACCCCTGCCGGTTGTAGTACTCAGCATATTTTGTTTGTGCAAGGACGAGCAATGTCAACAACGCTTAGGCCGACGCCCGCGACAGCTTCCCTTCTCTGAAACATTTCAGCTGGACAACCGATTCTATGAAGAATGGTAAAAAACAACAGAGAGGATAAAAAGAAAGTCTCTCATATTTGCAATAATGATATAGAGGTAAATTTTGATACGTACCAAAGTCTCTGAAATCCCTTCTTCTCGACATGCAGTGTGGCCAGCTTCCAACACAACGAGCAAGAGTCATGGATTCTTTTTCTGGGGGCGTGCAGAACAAAGGCCTTAAAGTCATGGCTATCGTTCCTCTGTTCCTTTATTCACAAAGACAAATAGGCAACCGTAAACAAAGGCTTAAGAGTCAATCGTTCCTTTGTTCACATAGGGACACGTATTTTCGAGATAAAGTCTAAAAGCTTCGCTACCGCTGCGCTGCAATTAGAAATTAAGTTGGATGGTGGTAGCTATGTCGATATTTAGGTTTTGGCACAAGATTATCAGATCGGATTGGAACTTTCTGAAAGGCTGGTCAGTGTTTCACCTGATAGATTGTCCTTCTCTTTATATTCTGAAAAATTCTCTTTCGCTGAGCACTTTTGGCACTTAAAAAACTTGGCAGAGACTGGGTACATTTTCGGAATTAAGGAAACTTTGAAACTGGCAAGAAAGATAGCGAAGACCATTTCTGCTTTGCTAACCAAGCCCTTAAAATGTTTGAATCACGATGAGTTTCAATCGTGCAATTCTTTTTTACAAACAACCACTATGAAAGTACTCCGACACGGCAGTTTGAAAAACTTTGAAGGTCGAAACCCTGGGGGGGTACTCTCATTATGGCCCAACAGGGGGGTCCAGTCGGTTTGAGGGTCTTACGAAATGACTACCAAATGGCCCTATTTATTAAATCCTACTACCGATTGGGGGTATTCCAAGATTCCTGGCCACTTATAAGATTTCAACTCTGTAGGCTCCACCGCACGGCAATATGGTCGTTGCAGCAGTAATTATCATTGAATTTTGAAGTTTTTTGCTTCGTTCAATCAGTCTTTACAATAGAAAATTTTGAAAAACTGCAGAAAATTTTTGCTACCAGACGCTACCAAATTGCCCAATTTTTGGTCCATCAACTACCATTTGGGGGTTTCTATAAAAAGATACTACCATTTGAGGGTATTTTCCAAAAATTTTGCTTTGGGCCTCTTTAACCCTGACTGGACCCCCTGTCAGGCCACAATTGGAGTACCCCCCCCCCCGGGGTCGAAACAAGCTACAACAGTTTCTTCCAATTCTAAGAAACGTTGGATATTTTTGCTTCCTTGTGATATTCTAAAATTCAAGTTCACTGTAGCGGAGTTTGATGTACCATATTTCAGATTTATTCAAGGAAACAATCCATGGTCACACACATTTGATTAAAGTTGCTCTTAATCGTTGTACAGTGGAGATCACACGACTGATGATCTGATCATGACTGAGATCACATGACGACCAGGATATGCTAGGATCGAAGAACTTTTTTGGGATGAAACATGCAACAAAGAAAATAAAACTTGGAACATTGCAGATAAACGAATAGTTTGACAAATGATCGTTGTTTAGATGCAAATTTCTTTACCACAGTTCCCAGGACTATATTGTCGAGTCTGAGCATGCGCCACTCAGACTGCAGAAGATTGGTAAAGCAAATTGGACCACCTATTTGCAGCAACTGAATCAATTGTCCATGGCTAAACTTTGTAATTTGCTATTTGATGAAATCTAAGCACGCTGTTTTGATTGTGTTATAGCGATTTTTAGATATATTTATCAATTCAAAAACATTATGGAAGATAGAATCATGAAACTACCAAACCTAGCATCGTATCTTTAACATATTATTGTACAAATCATTGCAGTCGACTAAAGGTATAACTTTGTATTGCCCTAAAGGTAGACTTTTGTGCATATTGTGTGAAAATTGTACAAGAAACTAAAATGGCATCAGCGCGGGACATGAAACACAATGTGTCAAAGCAACTTCTACTGGCTTGGGGGACCATGGGCTTCCATTCAAACAAGTGTTACATGATGCCTCATGACCTTCTAATAAAGAGAAGTAAAAATTTTGGAAAGCATTAATTTAGGATCAAGTGCGATTACACTTGAAATCCATTAATGTTGAAAGTTTCGAGGAACTTCAACGATTACGCCTTCCGTTCGTGCGATGCATCCTACCTGGAATCACGCAAAGCATTATCTAGCACTTCCAAGGCGCCATATTGCATGATCCCTAGCTAAGCTATTGTTTAAGCACAACTTTTTACAGACAGACGTGCAGTGTTGGTTTAGTTGTAAAGAACACAAAAACTGTCTGCAAACTAGATAAGCTAATAACAGCAGCATAAGGTTCCAAATCTTTAGAAAGGCTGGTGTAAAATTGAGTGACTTATTTCTTTGTACTGAATGACTGTAAAGAAACTTTTGCTATTTCTCTATAATTCTACCGTTGGACTTTCTGAAATCTTTAATATTTTCAGATTTGGAGTGTTTTTCTTCTTTTTCAGGAATTCAAGAAAAATTTTCAAAAAAACTTAAAACCATCGTGATTTCTAAACCGTTTGACGCAACATGAAGTAATTTCGAAGAAAACCATAGCTTATGAATGCCTACAATATGGTATCAAGCAAAAGTCTGTCAATCATTTAGTTTATGATTTAGAAATTTGATGACGTCACACCCTCAAATGAGCTGAAATTTAGAATACGCTGTAATTTTGAAAAATATTCAAAATTTCTAGAAAGTCCAACGGTAGAATTATAGATAAGTATATAAAGTTCCTTTCAAGCCATTCAATCAGAAGAAATAGGTCATTGAATTTTGCACCCACCTTTTTACGCCAAGTTAAAGATTTGGAACCTATGCTAATAACAGCAAAATGGAACTAAGAATTAGACTTATTACTTCCATTGTGTTTATTGCTCCTTTGATATCTCGCAGATCTACAGGGTGTCCCAAAAAAGTGTGCCCCGTATGCCTGAAGATGGCAACGAAACGGCAACGGTTTCTCGCCAAACGTTTGCATGATGTTGCTTTTCAGATATTCAATCAAAGTTTGCTACCATCCCCTTAAAAATCCGTAAAAAATATAGCGCTATGACCTTCAGGAGACCAAATTTGCTTGATGACTGAAACCAGCGGTCGGCCATTTTGTCTTACTATTTTTTGCAGCGATAGAAAGCTTCATGGATGAAATGAAACAGCAGCTTCCATTCTCTTATGAAAATTCCGATAATCATCAGAGAGTTCATTTATTTTTTACCTCACAGAAACTATTTCTTACCTTACATAAAGCTATTTATCACTGCAAAATAGTAAGACAAGATGGCCCACCGCTGGTTTCATTCAGTCATCAGGCAAATTTCGCCTTTTGAAGGTCATAACTCCATTATTTTTCAACGGATTTTTACGGGGATTGTAGCAAAATTTATTTGAACATCTGTAAAACAACATCATATAACATTTTGGCGAGAATCTTTTGCCGTTTTGTCGCAATCTTCAGGCAAATGGGGTGCGATGTTTTTGGAGCAACCCGTACATATTCCTATTTCCGTTTCATTTTGAGCCTGTGTTCTTGTCCCTTTTAAAACCCTCTAATACTGAAAAATTGAAGATTCTGAAAAGTTCAAAGGTAAAATTACAATGAAGTAGATGAAGTGTCTTTCAAGCCATTCAGTTCAAAGAAATAGGTCATGGAATATTACAGCAACCTTTTCAAAGATTCGGAACCTATGCTCTTTTGACTTGGCAGTTTCGTCAGACATTGATCACAGCAAAAGTCCGATAAGATCCTAACAAGAGAAGAGCCAAGAATATTATATTATACCGGGTGAATCAGAAAAAAGAATCCCCGCTTGAAAGGTCACAGCTCCCTGGATATCAAGACGATGATATCGGCAAAAATATAGTTTAATGGTAGACATGTTCGAATTGATTTTAAAATTTACCTGACTGAAATCGGCCACTCCATTCTGAAATTATGAGGGATACTCTCGAGAAAGCTTCTTCAAAATACCTTCAAAACGTGCCCAAAATCACGAACAAATTTTCCTAACATTTCTGCCTTACAATGGCCTTACAGCAATGACTTTTGGACGCTTTAGCGCTTGCTATCCTCTTGGGAGGATAAACAAGTCTTTCTGCATGTATCGATGACCTATTCACGGGACTCCATTCTCCCAAGAGGACAAAATGCATGAATTTATGTGAGTGTCATCAACTTTAGAAAGGAAAATTTACTTATAGTTTTCATTCTTTTTTGCAGGTTTGTGGAAGGGGATTTCTGCAGAAAATCACCCTTATCCATGGGAAGGAATGGCCGATTAAGGTCGGGTAAATTACTGAACCTAATTGAACATATTGGCAATAAAACGAGACAGCTTGCAATATTATTGCTTTGATATTCATGGAGCAGTGGCCTTCCAAGAGGGGGTTCTTTTTTCTGACTCACCCGGTATAATTAAAAACATTTCATTCGTACCATTTCAAATTTCAATATTCAATTTCCTCAAGTTTCATTTTCATATCAACAAGTTTTAATTTCATTTGAACAACAATTTTAAAATTTACTTCCTTCGTTGCTTGATATGATTGATTAAAAAGAGATGGCTCTCCAGGATCCCTCGAAACCCAAGAGAGGAATGGCGTAGTAAGCACGCGAAGTTCGAACGTCTCTCTGCAGGCTGCAACAACTTTCCTTTCACTTCTTTGGATCATACTCTCCGTTCAAACAAGTTTGTTGTCGATAAATTCACAAAAAACCACTCATAACCAGTGAATCGATGCCTGAATGCATTACACACTGCGAGCTGCGAGAAACAACAATAAATCTACCCTAAGCCAAAGTTGTTGAATGCACTTCACGCATTCTTAGACAAGTTTGCCTTACATCCTTAGAATATTATCCGGATCTTAAATTGCAGCATAATTGAAAATCGGTATACCTCCCGCCAGTTAAGTTGGCGATCTCCTCCTGGGCAACAAATTTCAGTCCAATGCACGGAAAAATTACCCGGCTTAAACACGAACTGCATGCTGGGTGCTCGAGACACACAAAACGTACACAAAGAGTGCGCGGAAGCCACAAAAGGATGACTGGCTAAGTGTAAAAGCTGGACCAATAAATAAAGCTCATCAGGTCCGTGGATTGTTGGACATTCTTCCGAAAAGAATTCCAAAGTTTCGAAACTTGATGAGTAACATTTTTTCCACAACATCATGAAGACTCCTTGGACCACGGGGGGGGGGAGGTTCTTCACGGGGGGGGGGGGGGTTCTTCCATAGTAAAGGTACGTGGGGATGTGCCGCGAGCAAGGGTATACTTTTTTGGACTTCAAGTCTAGCCAAGGGTATACTTTTTTTGCAATTTTGGCCAGCAACGGTCTAACCAAGGGTATCATTTTTGACAATATTGGTCCAGCGAATGGTCATGATATCATATTTGGCACAAATTTGACAATATTGGTCGAGGAAATGGTCAAAATTGGTCTAGCCAAGGGTGCCATTTTCGTAAAAATTGGTTTAGACAATGGTCAAATTGGTCTAGACAAGGGTACCCTTTTTGAAGATGCTCGCGGCAGACCCCTACCCACAATTTGGCCAAGAACTCCCCCCCCCCCCCCGTGCCTTGGACCTCTTAGGACGTCCTACCGTTCAATGAGAATTCATTGCAGTTCTCAAGCATAAATCATGGATTTTTGTCACGATTAGGAAATAAGAACAACTGAACTACAACTACTGTACATATAAGTATTTTATGACTCCCATAGCTAGAACATTGTCAATAGAAAGAGAACTATGGCTGGAAAGGACACTATGCCATCAGTACCAACTATGACAACACAGAGAGTCGTCAACTCTCTGTAATTCCAGGTTAACGGAATCACGAGGTGTGGTCACATCGAGAGGAAGGGCCAGGACGCTGCTTCGATAAGCTCAGCTTCTCAGCGTCCTAAAACTACCTTCGGATGCTAGGCAGAATTGTATACAATGACGTCACACATCAACACAATCCCAAATTTCAGGCTTCCTTGGATCCATTGTTGCTAGTTGAGTTCATGGTCTGAGTTTTCGAGATGTGTTGCTTTTGGGAACTGGGAAGCAATGAGAATAAGCCCGCTTCTCTTCAAAGAGGGCGCTTGGCTTGTATAATAAATTGTAAGTGCAGCGGGCTATCAGCTATCGGCTTATTATCATTTGAGTAATTGTCTGTGGGTTGACCTGTGAATGTTCGTATCCTGAAATCGTTGGCAGTTATTCACTTTTTCGCTGATTCTCACTACGTTAACCAAATAGTAAAACAAACAAGTGAGTTTGGTGCTAGAAGGTGAAACAAGAGGACTTCTCGGTATATTGCGATTAGAGAGGAACCAAACATTCAAACAAGAAAGAACGTTTGGTTGTAAGATTGAAACAGGAGGAGTTCATGGTAAAATTTGAGTTGAGAGGAACTAAATTTTAAAACAAACAAACAAACAAACAAGCGTGTACGAGTGAAACAGGAGGACTTCACGGTGTATTTCTTGAGCAGAGAGGAATTAAACATTGAAAAAACAAGTGAAACAGAGGACTTCACGGTAAAGCTTGATCTGAGAGGAACTAAAAACTGAAACAAACAATCGACTTTACGAACACGAGTGAAACAAAGGGACTTCATGTTGTATCGTGATCAGAGTGGATTTTCAAGTAGACGTATCGTGATTCTTCAGGAGAGGGATTTCACTGCATTGCATAAATGTGTTTTTAGAGGGAGCTTTCAATGATGAGATACACCACATTATTGGTTTTGATTGGAGCTACCTTTTTTGGAGAGACATTTTCTTATTGGTGGTGAGTTCAGAATTGTTATCGTTTTCTTATCAAAAACCTTGCTTCCTCTATTTGATAAGTTCTTTTATATCAGGTTTCATCTGATCTGTGTGTTTATTGATAGCGTGTTAGTTAATAGTGATTTAAAATTTGTAGCCATGATAAGTTTGAAAATGTTTAACGTTGGGACCCAACTTTAGTCATTGATAGATGGCAGATCGCTGGTTAGAATTTAGAAATATCCTTGAATATAGAGAATTTTTCACATAGTGCATTACACTGCCCGATTCTTAAGCAATGCTTTTCATGGAAATTTTGATTGCAATAAGAAAAACGAAACAATTTCTTTAGCGAAACCAAGCTTCGAATTTAACTGCTACGACATAGCGCTGACATTTTCTAAGATTTTTCAGTTCAAGATCGCTTGAGTAAAAAGTGAAAATACTTGCTACTGATCTAACCAAGAAATATTTTCAGTACCGTCAAACGATTACGTTACTTTCGGTCACGTTGCTGAAAAATGCGTTTCATACAACACAAAACGTGCTTTTAGCGAATTTAGTGTTTACGATCACGATCAGCAACTCCGAAAACCGAAAATTGGAAAGAGGGGACATTTTTTCTATTTATTTGGTCAAACTATTCTGTATTCTGTGGCTGTAACCAACGTAAATTTTCGTTTGAAGCTGCAATCTACAAAGACTATTTATCAGAATATTTTTCATTAAATGACAACTTTCTATCCCGTTCTTACTGAATATTCGTGTTCCGCACCTCTGTGCCATACCACCATTATCACTACGTGGCCAGGGACGGCGCCACACGGGGTGGATTAGGGTGGACATGTCCACCCCACTTTCCTCCGGTCGGTATTTATTCCTTAGCAAAAATGATATGAAAAACATTAGCTATACCTTCTGGGAATTAATTCTATCTCTTGTCCACCCCACTTTTTCAGGGCTGACACCGCCCCTGTACGTGGCACAATGCTGTTGATAAAGGTTCTTGTAATAAATAAACATTCAAGATTTTCTTTGATGCTCCCAATAAACATATTTCTTTGTGAAGAATCCAGAGGGTATCAACTGTTATCAAGCACCTTAGTTTTTCGAATATTTCTCATGCGACCAGATATCAGGGGGGTGGTACTGCGAAGGGAGAAGGGAGAATTGCCAAAATTTTGCTAGGGAAGGGAGGATTCAGAAAATTTTGAAGGGGAGAAGGGAGAAAAAATAATGAAGGGAGAAAGAAAGATTTTCAAAATATCGTAGCTATTACTATGATTTTCCGATGCACATTTCATGTTGCAAGCCACTGAATTTTTCTTAACATTATTTTCATCGTTTCATGTTTGTTATTGGAACTAGAATTGATTTAGCATGTCTATCAATTTGAAAAAATTGGGGAAAAACTTGGGTTTAAATGGTTTGGAGGCTGGCCTCCTTTTGAGATATCAGCATTTCTTGTTGACGCTGGTCAGTGAGCCAAATATGGTGCATGACGTGTCACTGCCTATTGTCTTTGGATCGGTATTTCATCAAAGGCTTATGATGAATGCTTAGATTTTCTTTAAATGTCTAGAGCTGCAGCCCTTCTGTTCAGAAACCATCTATTTATACCAGTTTTACGTACCAGGATTGTTAATTTTTTGCCATTAATATTTTTTTTAAGAAACTCCCCACGAGAAAATCAGCTCTCAGATCGCCAAAAAATTAAGAAACTATTTATTACTGGGAAAATATAATTTAAGAAACTATTCATTTTGATAAAGGAAATGCTTGACACATTTTTACTTTATTTTCACTTGCTCTCTGCATCATATTACTCGAAAGGTACTTGAGCAGTGTCACGTCTAAACATTAGAATGGCTGAGAAAACCTTGTTTTGAAATGTTCATGAGGGCACAGGTAGTGCCCGGTAGTGAACATGAAGATTGCTACAGAACCTCTCTAAGAAACTAGTAAGAAACCCTGAGTACTCAAAATCTGATAATTTTAAGAAACTTTCAGTACTGACCCAAATTCTTAGATTCTTATAAAAAATACGTGTGATGGCCAAGGGCGGGCATGTCACACTGGGAAGGATGGTCCTACCTTTGTCCGAAAACCAGTAGTTCATGAAAAAATGTTGCACCACCTTTGTCCCAAAAGCTGGTCGTTTTTGATGGCAAATTTCCGCTGTTATTTTTCTTCAATTTGAAGGACAACATCAACATTATGTATCACTGACGATGTTTGTCCCCAAAACCGGTAGTCTCGATCTACTACTGTTTTCCAAAGCAAGTAGTAAGTATAGATATGAAAATACAAGTGTCCCAAAACCGGTTGCCGGACAATGGTAGGACCACTTCGGTGAAAAATTGGAAATTCTGGCCTTTTTTTCGGAAATTTGCCGGACAAAGGTAGAACCGCTTATGTGAAAAATTTGAAATACTAGTCTTTTCTGCCTAAATTTGGCGGACAAAGGGAGAACCAGCCTACAGGTAAACTTCAGAATTTTGATTAGATAGGAGGTTGGGAAACTTGATTTTTGTGACAAACTGATGGAATAGGAAGAATGATATTCAAATTTCACATTTGTCCCAAAAACTGGTTGTTTTAGGCACGAAAGTCGTACTATTTGATAAAAGCATCGGTTATTTTTTTCTAATTCCTCTGGACAAACGTGGGGTCAAATATTTTTACAGTACTTGCCCGCCCCTGGATGGCTTTGCGCCTGACGGAATTAGGCAGTGCCAAGCAATACATGTATTCTTTTATAGGAAACTAAGAATTTGGGCCAGTACCGAAATTTTCTTAAAATTATCAGATTTTGAGTACTCAGAGTTTCTTACGAGTTTCTTAGAGGCTCCATAACAATCTTCATGTTCACTACCAGTGTGTGCCCTCGTGAACATTTCATAACAAGGTTTTTTTTAGCTTTTCCAATGTTTAAACACTACTCAAGTACCTTATGAGTAATATGATACGGGAAACAAGTGAAAGTAAAATAAAAATTTGCCAAAGATTTCCTTTATCAAAATAAATATTAGTTTCTTGACCTAGATATTCCCAGTATTGGAGTTTCTTAATTTTTTGGCGATCTGATAGTTGAGTTTCTTATGGGGAGTTTCTTAAAAAAATATATGTGAACATCTCAAAAATTGTACCAAGCCCACAATTCTTCTGAACGAATTTCTTATAATACCTGTATCTTCAGTTGGATGTTTTTGAAAGAAAATACAATAAATACAAGACTAACTTTAGAGACGAAGGGAGATTTAAAAATCCGTGGGAGAAGGGAGAAACTGTACATTTTTGCTGGGAGAAGGGAGAAATTGCCAAATTTTCGTGGGAGAAGGGAGATTTTGACCCCTGTTCCACCCCCCTGAGATATGTCTGAAAATGAAATACGGCAAAGGGAAAATTCTACAGGTAGAAGCTGTAGAAAATTGAGTCAAAGGCCTGTAGAAAGTTGAATCAAATTTGTATTGGTTGATTTGCTCCTTATCTAATTTGATTTAGTTTGTGAAACGACTTTTTTCTAAGCTGCATGCACGTGTAAGCTTTCTTCAAGGGAGAAAATTATATTGAGTCATTGACTGGTGATGCTGATAGCATGTTCTTGAGAGAGGTAATTATTTAAAAAAATACGACTATGTACTAGAATATTGATATAACACTAGTCCAGTGCACTAGTCCAGTCTAGTAAAAAGTCGTGTTCATCAAAGACTTTGTTGCTTACGTGTACCTAACGACATACTCCACGCACAACCAACTTTATCATTTATGTCCTTGAGGCTCCATGATGTACTAGAAATTCTCATAGTGCAGTAAATTATAGTTAAGTTTGGAAGATTTCACGGTCTCGTGGCTCTTGTATTCCTTTTTATATTAAGTACAGGGACGTGCCATTGATCGGGGTCTGCTAGTCAAGCTCGTGTCAGAGATACAGATTTTTAGAGAACTCGTTTCCGAGTGCAGCTGCCGAGGACCTGAACCATGATCTTGAGTTGATTACCCTGTGGGCCCATGATTGGAGGATGTCATTTAATCCAGATCCGCAAAAACAAGCCGTCGAATTACTGCTTTCTAAGAAAAAACATGAAGTAGATCACCCTGTTATACTCTTTAATAACATACCCGTGAAGAAAGTAGATGAACATAAACACCTAGGTATTATCTTGGACTCGAAGCTTTCTTTTTCAGCTCATATTAAAACTGCTATCTCTAAAACGAGAAAGGGCATTGGCTTGCTAAAATATCTCTCCAAATATTTGCCTAGACATACCCTAAACGAAATGTACAAGCTTTATGTGCGACCCCACTTAGACTATGGGGATGTTATTTATCATACCCCAGCAAAGGTATGTGAATTCAGCCAAAACATCATTTTGCCAAGTTTAATGGAAAAGCTTGAGGCTGTCCAGTATTCTGCTGCTCTAGCTGTAACAGGAACATGGAGGGGAACATCGCGTGAAAAACTCTATGCAGAGCTTGGTTGGGAGTCACTAAGTTCCCGTAGGTGGAGTAGACGCATGACTTTGTTCTACAAGATAATGAATAATCTCACTCCCTTGTATACAAAGGAGCCGATTCCACCACCTCATCAGTCGCAATACTCTCTTCGCAATCAGGATGTTATTGGGCGATTAAGGGCAAGAACAGAAAAATATCAATCTAGTTTCTATCCTAACTGCATAACTGAATGGAATAAACTCGATCCTGAGATTAGGATTACACCGTCCATTGCTGCCTTTAAGTCAAAGCTTTTATCAATAATTCGTCCCCCTGCAAAACCTGTCTTTGGGATTCATGACCCATTAGGTTTATCGTATCTTTCCCAAATAAGAGTCGGTCTCAGTAAATTAAATTTTCACAAATTTAAGCACAACTTTAAGGACACCATAAACCCAATGTGCCCTACAAATGACGGTATTGAGGATACGGAGCACTTTTTGCTGCTTTGTCCTTCATTTAGCATCCAACGACGAGATCTTCTCGCTGGCCTTTCAGTAGTATTACAACCATTTGTTCAAATCAACACCCTCTCGAACAACGTTCTGGTACAACTTTTATTGTATGGTGATAAAGACCTTTCTAGTGACGTAAATAAACATGTTCTCGAACTGACTCTAAATTTCATTCACCAAACTGGTCGGTTTGACTAAGGAAATTCTAAACCTTTGTTTTACACTTAATAATCACCAAGTCCCCTTACCTCTATTTCTTTTGCTTGTAAGTTTGTTTCACATTGGATGTTAGGCTCATTGGGCACAAATCCATCCAAATCTGATGTCGAATCTCCAATTTCACCCATTTTGTAAAAAGACCTGCTCTGCCCAAAGTTAGCCCGACATGCAAAGTGAAACGAACCTTAGTAATTATCAGTAAAAATCGTTTATGTGTATTTTTCGTAGCCGTATATTTAATTCTAGTTTAGTTACATGTTCTCTATGTTAATGGCTGCGGAGTTGTCACGGTCTCTTGCACTCCGTGGTATCGTCCTCGTAGTTTAGTAAAGTAGCTTGTACGTAGTGTCTTAAGTAGTTCGTTCTTGTAAAATTTTATATTGAATATAAAAAAAAAAAAAAAAAAAAAAAAAAAAAAAACTCGTTTCATCCTTATTATTGCAACACCATTCAATTCTTTCTTGTTTCGCTTACATAGCTAATTGAAACTTGTTTTCGAGTTAGAGCATGTATGACTAAGTCTTCAATATGACCAAACCTGAAACAATTTCCTTTCAGAAATCGTTTGGGCTTTAATAAATATCTTCGAACCCGTCACTCATGGCTTACCTTAATACCCCTTCGTAAATATAGTGAATTCCTCGGAATTAGTATCGGATATATGAGAAAATGATAGCCCACATGCTTAGTATCTGACGACTGAGTTACAATGTGATTTGACATTGATCATAGCTACGTCCATAGGCGTAGGAGATAGGGGGCTAGGGGGGGCTGCAGCCCCCCCAACGTCAGAAAAAATTGCAAAAATCAGCCATAATCGGGCAGAAATCCGCCTCAAGTCGGGCAAAATTTTCTCAAACAATGGATTTTTTGTCGGGCAGCCCCCCCAAATTTTATCTTCCCCTACGCCGATGGCTACGTCCTTCTATTTTTTATCTATCTCGAAGTTTTGTTCTATCATTAGATCGTTTCTTTGTATGTGCTGGATTGATGAATGGGTTTAGATCTTCGAAGAAGCAAAAGTTAATCTTAAACCAAATTCTAGTCATAGTCATGGGTTTAATCAGGGTATGGCCCGTCTAGGCTGGTGAAGGTGATGTTTTACAAATGAAGTGATCTTGGTGGTGCACCGCTAGACTGTTTACATATCGTAGTTGCGCTCCTTGATAAGCTAATTATCGTTGATACGCAGTGCCGTCATCCAATTCAATGAACGAAGCGGAAACTGAGACCGAGGTAGTAAATCTAGTGCACCGTAGTTCTTTGTTTCATAGCATGTTTTCCGGCCAAATGGCCTTCTGTGGCCCATTACCGATGCCAAACATACTACCCTAGTGGAAGATCACAGCGAACCTTCACTTTGATTTTCTCCAAAGATTTTATTTGTCAACTTATTTTACATCAATTATTTACATAATTTAGCTTACTATATACAAATGTACAAATTAAACTAATCTAAATCGATGAATATATAAATAAATAAATAAATAAATAAATAAATAAATAAATAGGTCTTGCTCCTTTGGCTTTTGATTAAAAAAAACACCTACCAGACCATGTAGATGCTTGCCAGTTTCGAGCAGGAACGGGCGTTCTCTAGAAAGACATGACAAAATATCCTTGAATGTCAACAGAGAAGGAACATTGCACCAGTTTTCGATAGGGCTACCACACCCCTAGACTTATGACGATGAGTCTCTTGTTTCCCTGTGCTCTTTGACTTCTTGATGGCGCTTCAGTCAACAGAGACTCATAATATTACTCTGAAAAAGTTGACCCTATTTAGGCCTAATATGCTGGGATTCCTAGCATACCAATCAGAATGCGAGATTTGGCGAAGAACAATCAGTTTCGAGCCTGCAATTCGATTGACGCAGTTTACTAAATTTGAAGGAAGTTGCTGCAGCAGTTACTTGAAGATTTCTCTGGTTTTTTTCTCGGTCTTAAAAACATGGAAATTGCAGCATTAAAAGACTTATTTTGCACTCACCAGGGAACTTTCTTCTTCAGATGAATACCAAGTTTTGTTGAGTAAGTGTCTGCGTACCGTGGTTTCAGTCGCATTTCCTTTCTGAGGAGTGACCGTTGAACAGAGCCGAAGCAGTCGTTCGATCCAGATTCGATCAATCGAATGCAGAAGATAGGGTCAGGTTTTTAACTGTTTCATTATGAGTCCCTGTGAGCAAGGTACCGCAGGGATACAAGGGACTCATCGTCATAAGTCTACCACACCCCACCATTTGTCATAAAGTTTCATTGCATGTTACATGAACGCACTACTTTGTAGCATTGGCTTATCAATTGAGCATCATTCCCATACCAAGAGCAATGCAGTATAAATCAAATCAACTGTAAATTCTTTGGAAACAAGCTGGGGTCCCATCTGCAGATGCTTCCATAGTGACTTGTAAAATATTGAATCTCTTATCTACAACCAGAGGTGTGAGAAAAATGCAAGTACCAAGCAAGGCTAGTCTTTAGAGGAATTTCCGACAGAAAGAAAAGGTCATTTATTTTCATGTGTACGAGCCAGGAGGGTTGGGAGGGTGGCAACCCCCCAACATTGGAAAGATTTACAAAAAAATGAATCTTTTCTGGCAAAAGTCCGCCCTAAGTCGGGCAACGGTTTTGGTAGCCAATGGTCTCTTTATCGGACAGCCCCCAGAGTTTATCTTCCCGTACACATATGTGCCAAAAAGATAAAACGATTTTCTTTTGTGACAAACATTGAGTACATTCACAGAAAGTTTCTGATTAATGTGAAGTTCAAGCAAAGGTTCAAATATAGGAGCCCTTCCATTTAATTTCTTTTTAGTCCCATTTTTGCTTCCGTCAAACGAACATTGGTTCATATGTACCAAATTTGTGACTGTATTTGGGTCATGGGGTCACGAAAAAATCAGAAGTTAATCTTAAATCAAAGTCTAATCAGGGCGAGGCATTCCCAGACTCTATCGAGATATAATTCAATTGAACTATTGATTGGTGAAGTTTTAAAGCCCTCTCTGTCTTTGAGTCTTTCTGCGTTTTCCCCGAATGTCTCCATAGTAAGTAACTGCGGCTACTGTATATTGAGTTAATGAATCGGTGTAGGTGTGTGTGTACTTAACTCCAGCTATACTCTTGCTCCAAATCTGATCAGGGCAAGAATCTCCTAGTCTCCACTCAGTGGCGTAATGCATGGTGGTTGGGTATTTATTGTTATCAATTTCTTTATAGTAGGCGTTTAAAAGTAGCTAAATTACAGCTAACTGATGCCTAGAGCAACTCGTAAGGGCCCCCAAGCTGCAGGGGCCCCTTACAATTTTCAGCAAATTACTAATTTAACTTTGGACAGAGAAAAATGGCGAATTGATGTGCATCAAATGCTTTAGGACCCTCACCCTTTTTGAATGGAACCGGAGACTTCTACTGATATGAACGCCGTCATAAAATGAATTGAACGCAATTTAGTATGGTAAAAAATGCTGTAAATTGTAAACTTTTCCAAAAATGCTTGGTTATGTTCTGGAGAACATGAACGTATTTAGTTGATGACCTGACAGAACATAAATTTTTGGAAGATATGTAAACTCAATTTTCAAAAATTTCCTTGGAAAGCCATTCCTCGATCACAGCTCTTTTCTGCGTTGTCTAACAATTTGAAGAGTGTGAAGTGAAACATTTTCCTGCCCTGGACCCCAAATCCCTAAACCAGAAAAGATACCGATTTCTGCTTGCCACCATATTGTAGCACAGGGAAACCAGGAATTAATCGTTGCTAAAAATAGAAATTATCTTTCGAAATAATTGTTGATAAAAAATTGTATTTCTTTGTCCCCTGTGCTTGCTGTTGGTCATTTTTGTACATTCTTTCCCTGTGTTATAGTTGCGTAGCAATTTATAACACAGGGAAAGAAGGTACAAAAATGACCAACAGCAAGCACAGGGGACAAAGAAATACAATTTTTTATCAACAATTATTTCGAAAGATAATTTCTATTTTTAGCAACGATTAATTCCTGGTTTCCCTGTGATTGTAGACCTTCATAAACTCTGGTTTTCTTGAAGCTTATGTCATTTCTCCTCTATTGGCCTAGGATTTACGATGATTTAAAGTCTTTCGAAATTTTCCATGAATTTTTCAAAAATAATTAAATTGCCGCCATTTTGAAAAAATGAAGATATCAAGACATTTCCACGGCAGAAACAGCAAAGTACCATAGGTTCCTTTCAAGTCATTCAATTTAAAGAAAATTGTCATCGAATTTTACACCCACCTTTTTAAAGATTCGAAAGATTTGAGCCATGTTACATACAGATTTTCTGTTTAAAGTTGTGTCACACCATCCTTGCTGTGCCCCAGAATTCGGCTGCTCTATACAGTAGGAATGTGTCATCTAACATCTAACCAGTTGTAACCGTCCTCAAGTAGGTTTGTTGGTTTGATATAGATCTTTCATATTTGTCACAGTCGGTGCTTCTAGATCCATAAAATCTCCGCTTCTTTACATTGGGGGTGCGAAATTGAATTTACCGCAATTCTTTTTCCTGGTGCGGTAGGAAGGTACGATGACCTTGTTAGGTTGATGTGAAAGTCCATTAAAATCAAGATACTATAGGTATGGATACGAACTGAAGATGTTCTCTATCCGGTTTTATATTGGTCGACAAAATGCTCGGTTTCTTGACTTTAAAAAAGTGTGAAATTTAGCGTAACAGCGTAATTCGGTTTTCCGAAGTGTAAACCCTTTGCAACAAATGCAGGAAGCAATGATCATTGATAAGATGAAAATAGTTTGATAGAAAGCGGCTCCCACCCACAAGTGTGAGAGGTGCACATTTTAAGGGAATCCATTTGAAAAGATATCGCTATTCCTGCTCTCCATTTCTTGCCCATACAGTAGAAACCCACCTAAAGGAACCTAGTTTTAAAGAACCTTGAGGCTGAAATTCCATGATTACAACTTTTTAAACAAGAACCCAAAATTTGTAATGGTTCTTATATGATAGTTTAATAAATTATCCTTATACTTGAAAACCGCAAAAATCTTTCATGATGTAAACTTTATCAAAAAGAAATATATTTAAAAATTATTCATTTCATAGAAGGAATGCACTGGCATTTATTAAAACATATTTGCACTGTTCCAACTATAAGCACCTTTTTAAGAACCTTAAAGGCTAGACTTGTGGACTTGTGTATGGCATTAGTTAATCAAGAACCTCATTCAGGCTGCCTCAAGGAAACCTCGGTTCTTTTATGCGGGTTTCTACTGTAATACTGGCTGGGGATCCAGAAATGGTGATGAAGTTGAAAGGAACAATTTGGAATTTTGGTGTGTCGTTCGTCGTTTGCATACGTAGATAGAACGGTAAATCCCTTTAAGGATTATTTTGTTAATACCAATTCTGAAAACGGTAGACCAGGTAGACTCGGAATTTGTGTTTGATTGACTCCGAAAGTCACAAACCTGAACATTCTCCTCTAAAAGGCAGAAGGTCCAAGCGTAAATTTGAAGTTTGCTGATTTCTAACTCCCCAACCAAATAATATTCCAAAATTCAAATTAGATGCCATATGAAGAAATTTGCAATAAAACAGAATTTCTCATGGAAAACATTTCAATTGATAGGCAGACTATATATACTCTTATCATTGCAAATTTGAATGACAGTTATCATTTGATAATAAGTTTGAAGCAGTTGGCATTAGCATTATTCAAATCTGTTGTATTTTTATGGCAATTGGTACAACAAACTTTTACCGTAAAGATTGTGCCCAAAGTCAAATGACCTACTACAAAGCTCAGAGCCAGATTTCTTGTAAAAAAATGAGTGTGTCTCAGAAGTGAAAGTTGGTCATATCATGTAGGTTCCTTTATGTGCCTACAGCAATGTTATTGGCGATTTACTTGGAAGCTGTGTTTGGAAAAGGTCGCAATCAGAGGTCTAAACAGTCAAAATTGTTTCATATTATCATAAGGCTCCCCTAACAAGAGCAAAAATTTCCAATTTAGACTAAAGATATCAAATTTGTAAGTTCACACGGTCTTCAAGGGCAGAGCAACTTACGAAACACACCCTGGTATCGTTTTTAATATCGTGTATTTACAAAGGTCTACAATTTAAGACGCATTGGATTTTTATCTAATCTTTAAATCGGGAAATATTTGCAAGCATGAACATCAGGTGGACAGAATTAATGCTTTAGATTTTCGAATATAAGTTAAAAAGAGGATCTCAATAGAAAAACAAACAGTGCATTAATATAACTTCCAAACAGTAGCAATTTGATTAAAAGAGCCTCAAATTTGATTTTTCGAGAATCTTCTCAAAATTGCATTTTGAAACTTTTGAAATTTTATTAATTGCAGCTTACCGACCTACTTTAATTCATAGGGTTAATAAGAAATTTATTGGATATAACAAAATTTTATCTTCGTTTGTCGCTAATTCCTCAACCGCCAATATAGTTCTTTACCCCAAGGCCAATTCCTGTTAATTGGAAAGATTTCTTGATAGGCCTTGATAAGGATGGAATTGGAAAAGATAAACTAGTAACATACAATTGACTATGGTTGCAGTCAGCGTGGGTCGACTAGCTTTGAGACCCAAAGAGTCCAGAGTCCAAGATCCGTTTACACTGTGCCAGTACGACTTTGGTTCTGTAACAAAATGTAACGGACCAGCCTCCCATATACACTGTTCCTGCAAATCTGTAACAATTTTGCACCTTCTATCTATAGAAAAATTTGCGTTCTAGAGCAGTAGTTTTTAAAGGGTAAGGGTTAGGGACCAATAATGTAGTTGCGTCTCTTTCATACAAGCACTTGTTTAGAACATAATCGATAATTTTACGAGCACGAGGCTCCATTTATGAGCACACTCCTTAAGAGTTTGACCATCTATTTGGGAACAGTTCCAGCAGGGTGCAAATACAAGCTTTTCCAAACCGATTAGGGTACAGCTGCAAATTCAACGGGTCCCATATGCATATGACAACGTCATCATTCTAAAGCTGAAAAGTGGAGAAGGGGTGGAGAAATGTGATCGACTGTCTGGTCCAAATCTTGGTTACACAAAAGGCTCCCAAGAAAGATTGCTTATACCTTTAAAACGGCAAGACAGCTTGAAGTGAAATAATTAAACATTCAAATTAGAAAATCTGATTTAAAATAATCTACCGGGTGAGTAAAAAAGAATCCCTGTTTGAAAGACCACAGATCCCTCGATATCAAGACAATGATGTAGGCAAATATGTCCTTCAATAGTGTACATGTTCAAATATATCCTAAATTTTACCTGCCTGAAATCGGCCACTCTATTCTGAAATTATAAGAGATTTTCTCGAGACTGGATAAAATCACGACCAAATTTCTCGCATATGACTTGCACATGCTTTAGCACGTTTTATCCCTTTGGGAGATGAAAATGTCATCCCTGGGGGCAAAACGAGATCATTCCGGACGATTTCATCTTCCCAAGAGGATAAAACATGTCAGAATGTGTTGAACTCAGATAAGGCAGGAAGCTCGTGAAATGTTGGTCGTTGTTTTCAGGCTGTTTTGAAGATTTCTCGAAAGGGCTTTCTGGAAAAAATCCCTTATAACTTCAGAATGGAGTGGCCGATTTCAGACAGGTAAATGTTGAGGTCTATTTGAACATGTCTGCTGTTAAATGGTATGTTTCCCAATATCATCATCTTGATATTCAGGGAATGGTGATTTTTCAAACTGAGATTCTTTTTATTGACTCACCCGGTATAATTCGTTACTATAAACTCCGGCAAACCAAACACCGGTCATTCGTCGGCCAGCACACAAAAATAAAAAATCAAAAAAACATTGACCAGACAGTGGGTAGGACGGCAAGACGCCAAATATAGTATTTGAGGTTTGAAAAGGTCTTCAGTCGGAGCCCAACCGTTATCTGATGTTTTTAGTCGGGGATCTAAAATCCACCTACATGAATCCTGTATTATTTGCGCCTGTCACATCCAGTAAAGCATGCAAGGATTCTAACCTAATGCAAGTTAGATACACTTAGATGATAGGCCTAATCGACTAAAGTTTGTTTTACCCATTTCAAGTCATGTGACCATACTCTTGGGAAGTTTTAGTATATGCTATATTTTGCACTCATGGTACAACTTTGCATGGCACGAATGGAATGGGAGAAAATAAGGTACTTACTGGTCTTGGGTACCTTACAACAATAATTCAATTTTTTAACGTGGCCAGTGCAGAAAGTTTACCAAACTATTCAAATGATATGAAATTCACAATATTTTGCAACTTTGATGTAACGTAAATATACGAAAATCCGATGAAATTTCCCACGTTACAACGAAAAGCGATTTTAAGCCTTTAAATTGACAGTACAAAGTGTCGATAGTATGTAAAAGTATGACTAATAGGTATTTTGAAAATCAATTTATAATTCATTCTCTCCGTGTTTTATTTTCCTGGTCTTAACATCAATGAGCAAGTTAACTTCATATAAACTTTAACTTAATTCCTTTTTTGTCGGTACTTTATGGAAAATTCATGTTTTATGAACTATGTCATAAAGTTTCAAAGCTAAAATTAGAGATGTTGTCCGTAGCAATAACATATAAGTTTACAATACGGGTCAAATGTGAAAATAAGGGAAAGGGTGTCATGTAGAAGCATAGATATACAGTATAGATCTAAGGAATCTAAGATCAAACGAGCTGATCGTTCCAGATGATGATGAGATTTAAGAGATCAAAAATACATGTGTTCCTTTTATAACAAACTTAGATCAATCCATATTACAACCTCGTCCCTTGGGCCTTTTTGTCATATTTGGACCCGTCCAAATATGACAAAAGGCCCGGGGGTTGAGGTTGCCCATAGTACTAAAATTTCGTTAATTTCACAAAGAAATTCCGCTTTTTGATACTGAAAGTTTCTTAATTGGCTTCTTTTTCAGGTGCATGAATCATGACATCGTTTACAACATTACCACGTACTTTTTTCTTGACAAACAGCGCAATTTTTAACGAGAAACAAAGTTGTATTGGGCTCAAAACATTAACTTATCGTGAATATTACTTAAGAATGAAGGTTCAACGACAATTTTGCGAAGATACTCTTAAATCTACGGTAGTTCTTCCAAAAAAAGTATACATATTTTGTTGACTCCAGTGATGTGAATTTAGCTTTAATCAATGTCTAATGACTCTCAAAATGTTCCTCGATAGTTAACTTGAACATAGATACCTCATTTGTTGGTATTGGTGCTTTGAGAGCAGAAATATAAATATTGAAAGCTCAAATTTGCGTCCACCTGCAAACCAGAGCTTTGGCCTTTTGGCCTAAGCAAGTTCCTGAAGCACATCGAAATTAAGAACTGAAATAAATAAAAAATGAAGAAACTGCTCAATGGGTGACTGGGGGGGGGGGGGTGACTTCTGGAAAACAGAATAACACAAGATCTAATATCTTTCAAATTTTATCAAGGCTGTTGTTGATTTATACGCTGTGCCTTAAAAATTTGCTTAGGCCAAATGGCTAAAGCTCTGGTTTGCAGGAAAAGGCAAATTTGAGCTTTCAAGATTAATATGTCTGCTCTCAAAGCACCAATACCAAAAAAGAGGTATCTATGTTCAAGTTAACTATCGAGGAACATTTTTAGAGTGATTACATTGATTGAAGCTAAATTCACAGCGCTGGAGTCAACCAAATCCGTATACATTTTTTGGGACACCCGGTAGATGACTGTACGATCTCAATGCTGAGATAATAGTTTCATTTGACTGCAATTCAAAATGTGTGGTCTAGTTTGCCATGCACAGTGCTATCAATATCAAGGAAGTAAATCTTCAAACATGTAAAGTTGTCATTTTTGGTTGATCCAAAATGAAAGTGATGATTTCTTGGCTTGAAATCTTAATTGTTGGTTTGACAGCTGATTTTAGTAGAAATCGATCTGGTTTTCTCTAATGTAATTCTGTCTAGTAACTGGTAACAGCAAAGGCAAACTTTGTAAAACGAACGATTCAGGTTTCCGAAAAGACAAAGCGATTTGCCTTTCGCTTTGAGTTTAGTTCGGAGTAAGGTATTATTAGAAGCAAGACTCTTTCTCTGACAGCGCAGGGTTTTTTAATGGATAATTTGTTGTGCAAGTGAGCCCTTGGACTTGTCCAGGTTGCCTTGCGTTTAATAGGAAGTTGTTTCTTACAAGACGACTTGGGCAAGTGAGCCCTCTGTAAAAGCTAGTATTTCTAAAGCGAGAGCAAACCGAGCGCTTTACTTCCCTGTTCCCTCTCTCTCATCTCTCTCTCTCAGTGAGCCCTCTGTAACACCTCTATTTCGATTCGCTCGTCTAAAAGCGGGGGGGGGGGGGGGGGGAACTACCATATATACCACAACAGGATGTGCCACACTTTTATGTGTGATACAGAAAATCAAAGCCTCTACACCAATAGTGTGGTTTTAGGTTAAGAATTTGGGCAACAAAAATTAACCCTACATCGTAACAAAATTTCATCACGGTGATAAAACGGAAATATTGATTGGTTGGGAGGGAAACAGGTAATTCTGAGGAAATTGGAACGGGCAATTGACGAACAAAGGGGATTTTTGGTTATCAGTAAGCTGCTTTGATAACTTATTAAAGATTCCAAGAAACAACCATCAAAATGTATATTTATGTGTCTTTACACACATTCGAAAGTGTGGTTAATTTCTCACCAACTGCGTGATAAAGATATAGATAGCAAACCAAACGAAATAGCATTGGAAAATAAATATTGTGCAAGTGAGCCCTCTGCAAGAGCTAACATTTCTAAGCGAGAGCAAACCGAGCGCTTTACTTGAGAGGAGATGAAACCAGGCTAAATTTGGTTTGTCCAGAAGCATTGCTGAAAGTTGTATTTTAGTTATCTTGTGGATTTCCCAAATGTTTTCTTTTTTATATATATCAAGTAAAATCTAAAACTAACCATACTACATTACTGGTCCCATCCACAGCGGGAAAAGACACGGGGTCACCTAGTTCCCACTGCAGAACTTCCCAAATTCATCTTGAAAGAAGAGTAAGGATTTTTTGGTCTTCTTTCTCTCCCATTTAAGACGACTGGTGCAAGTCCAGTTATCTTGGAGCCCTGGGCAGTGTTTGCCAAACAGCTGAGGTTTGCGATTCAAGCAATGTTGTCCCGTTTTCCTCGACGAACTTTCTGCATATAGCAAGCAAATCTCGGATGTTTGGTGAACAACCTTTGCTCGGGTCGGTTCTTCATGAATCACGCAATAGAGAAAGAGGGAAATTGATCATCAACTCAAGCACGACACAGTACTTTGGAAAGTATGCTTCTGATGAAACAAAAGCCCCAGCAAAACGAGCAAAAACCATTTGGTCAAACATTTGCCCTATGCTCGTCAAGCAAATAGACCAAAATGTTTGCCGTTTGAACAGGTCGCAAAGCATTGCTTGGCAATGTTTGCGAAACAGTTCAAAACATTTTCTGCTTGTCACAAGCAACAAAACCAATGTTTGACAAGCAATGTTTTGTAACGTGGCCAAACATTTTGCTTGACAAGCAGAAATCAGCAGCATGTTCTTGGTAATAGTTCTGAAAAAATTCACAAAAAGTTTGTGTTTGGCACAAGTAAAAAGTATTTGTTAAGCAATTATGCTGTGCTACGTGGCCAGGCAGAAAAAACACGTTGTTAATTTTGCAGATCTAAAATGTTTGGAAACAATGTTTACTCGAGTAGATTTCTCATCAAATTCTCATTACCGAAAGAGAAACTGAGAATCAAAGCAAACATGAAACAATAATTTTGAAAGCAAACTTTGAATGAACCAAAGCTAACATAGGATTAATCGATCATCAAGTACTGTTGTAAACATACAAAGATTGTTTTTTAGGTGCCTGTAACACTCTTTCGAAAGTGTGGTCGATTTCTCATCAACCGCGCAATAATGAGCGGGAAATTGACAATTAAACAAACATGAAATTGTGTTTTGACAAGCTAATTTTGGAATGAATTAGAGTCTAAAGATAGTTTTTAGAAATCAGGGTAGTGAAAAGTTGATCTTGCCAAAAGATCGAGGAAACCTATGAAATCAATATAGTAATTAGCTTATGAAGAACAGAAAAGATTGCTTAGCAGATCGAGGAAACCTATGAGATCAATATAGTAATTAGCTTATGAAGAACAGAAAAGATTGCTTAGCAGATCGAGGAAACCTATGAAATCAATATAGTAATTAGCTTATGAAGAACAGAAAAGATTGCTTAGCAGATCGAGGAAACCTATGAGATCAATATAGTAATTAGCTTATGAAGAACAGAAAAGATTGCTTAGCAGATCGAGGAAACCTATGAAATCAATATAGTAATTAGCTTATGAAGAACAGAAAAGATTGCTTAGCAGATCGAGGAAACCTATGAGATCAATATAGTAATTAGCTTATGAAGAACAGAAAAGATTGCTTAGCAGATCGAGGAAACCTATGAAATCAATATAGTAATTAGCTTATGAAGAACAGAAAAGATTGCTTAGCAGATCGAGGAAACCTATGAAATCAATATAGTAATTAGCTTATGAAGAACAGAAAAGATTGCTTAGCAGATCGAGGAAACCTATGAAATCAATATAGTAATTAGCTTATGAAGAACAGAAAAGATTGCTTAGCAGATCGAGGAAACCTATGAAATCAATATAGTGATTAGCTTATGAAGAACAGAAAAGATTGCTTAGCAGATCGAGGAAACCTATGAAATCAATATAGTAATTAGCTTATGAAGAACAGAAAAGATTGCTTAGCAGATCGAGGAAACCTATGAAATCAATATAGTAATTAGCTTATGAAGAACAGAAAAGATTGCTTAGCAGATCGAGGAAACCTATGAGATCAATATAGTAATTAGCTTATGAAGAACAGAAAAGATTGCTTAGCAGATCGAGGAAACCTATGAAATCAATATAGTAATTAGCTTATGAAGAACAGAAAAGATTGCTTAGCAGATCGAGGAAACCTATGAGATCAATATAGTAATTAGCTTATGAAGAACAGAAAAGATTGCTTAGCAGATCGAGGAAACCTATGAGATCAATATAGTAATTAGCTTATGAAGAACAGAAAAGATTGCTTAGCAGATCGAGGAAACCTATGAGATCAATATAGTAATTAGCTTATGAAGAACAGAAAAGATTGCTTAGCAGATCGAGGAAACCTATGAGATCAATATAGTAATTAGCTTATGAAGAACAGAAAAGATTGCTTAGCAGATCGAGGAAACCTATGAAATCAATATAGTAATTAGCTTATGAAGAACAGAAAAGATTGCTTAGCAGATCGAGGAAACCTATGAAATCAATATAGTAATTAGCTTATGAAGAACAGAAAAGATTGCTTAGCAGATCGAGGAAACCTATGAAATCAATATAGTAATTAGCTTATGAAGAACAGAAAAGATTGCTTAGCAGATCGAGGAAACCTATGAGATCAATATAGTAATTAGCTTATGAAGAACAGAAAAGATTGCTTAGCAGATCGAGGAAACCTATGAGATCAATATAGTAATTAGCTTATGAAGAACAGAAAAGATTGCTTAGCAGATCGAGGAAACCTATGAGATCAATATAGTAATTAGCTTATGAAGAACAGAAAAGATTGCTTAGCAGATCGAGGAAACCTATGAGATCAATATAGTAATTAGCTTATGAAGAACAGAAAAGATTGCTTAGCAGATCGAGGAAACCTATGAGATCAATATAGTAATTAGCTTATGAAGAACAGAAAAGATTGCTTAGCAGATCGAGGAAACCTATGAGATCAATATAGTAATTAGCTTATGAAGAACAGAAAAGATTGCTTAGCAGATCGAGGAAACCTATGAGATCAATATAGTAATTAGCTTATGAAGAACAGAAAAGATTGCTTAGCAGATCGAGGAAACCTATGAGATCAATATAGTAATTAGCTTATGAAGAACAGAAAAGATTGCTTAGCAGATCGAGGAAACCTATGAAATCAATATAGTAATTAGCTTATGAAGAACAGAAAAGATTGCTTAGCAGATCGAGGAAACCTATGAGATCAATATAGTAATTAGCTTATGAAGAACAGAAAAGATTGCTTAGCAGATCGAGGAAACCTATGAGATCAATATAGTAATTAGCTTATGAAGAACAGAAAAGATTGCTTAGCAGATCGAGGAAACCTATGAGATCAATATAGTAATTAGCTTATGAAGAACAGAAAAGATTGCTTAGCAGATCGAGGAAACCTATGAGATCAATATAGTAATTAGCTTATGAAGAACAGAAAAGATTGCTTAGCAGATCGAGGAAACCTATGAGATCAATATAGTAATTAGCTTATGAAGAACAGAAAAGATTGCTTAGCAGATCGAGGAAACCTATGAAATCAATATAGTAATTAGCTTATGAAGAACAGAAAAGATTGCTTAGCAGATCGAGGAAACCTATGAAATCAATATAGTAATTAGCTTATGAAGAACAGAAAAGATTGCTTAGCAGATCGAGGAAACCTATGAAATCAATATAGTAATTAGCTTATGAAGAACAGAAAAGATTGCTTAGCAGATCGAGGAAACCTATGAGATCAATATAGTAATTAGCTTATGAAGAACAGAAAAGATTGCTTAGCAGATCGAGGAAACCTATGAGATCAATATAGTAATTAGCTTATGAAGAACAGAAAAGATTGCTTAGCAGATCGAGGAAACCTATGAAGATCAATATAGTAATTAGCTTATGAAGAACAGAAAAGATTGCTTAGCAGATCGAGGAAACCTATGAAATCAATATAGTAATTAGCTTATGAAGAACAGAAAAGATTGCTTAGCAGATCGAGGAAACCTATGAAATCAATATAGTAATTAGCTTATGAAGAACAGAAAAGATTGCTTAGCAGATCGAGGAAACCTATGAGATCAATATAGTAATTAGCTTATGAAGAACAGAAAAGATTGCTTAGCAGATCGAGGAAACCTATGAGATCAATATAGTAATTAGCTTATGAAGAACAGAAAAGATTGCTTAGCAGATCGAGGAAACCTATGAAATCAATATAGTAATTAGCTTATGAAGAACAGAAAAGATTGCTTAGCTTTAGAACTTGACCCAACAATAACAGTTTGCAGTCGCTCTATTCGCTCTAAAATAACGTTTTCAATTTGAAAACTGTTTAGAAATCTTTACAAGAACCATTTAAGAAAAAGCATTCCTATTTCCTGTGGTAGGACTAAAATAGTGATAGATAATGATTCCTTCCTGTTTAAGTTAATAAGCAAACGTGATGAACAAATGCATCGGTGGGACAAATTGCTGCAGTAATAATTTAAAGGGTTTCTGCAAGGTTATGAGCTTGCCAAAGAAGCAATTCTGTGTCTGAGTGTTTTCTTTGTTCTATTTATAGAGAAGCCTATATACCATTGCATAATCCTTTTCAGCAATGAAATACTTTGGACAACCGTTGGTTAACTCAATACTTGACGCAGCGTAATGATAGGATAAGTCTTAAATTTAAATGCTAATATTTCTGTAGCAAAGTAACATATATCAGAATACAACATTTCAATATTTTAGTTAGCTTTCAAGGATTCTATTGAACTATTGTTAAAGCATATTTCAACAAGGTTGCTGATGTTATATCATATCAAACCTGTAAAAGTTTTAATGACATCCAGTAATTGGTCGTAAAGAGCCAAAGTGTGCCGTGTTAGGCGAAATTTAAAACCATGAATTAATCATCAATTCAAGTGAACAATGCCATGGAAATTAGCAACAGAAATTTGAAAATATATTTTCAGTTAACTTACATATTGATAACTGTATCTTTCAGAGTTGTGAGCTCTGAAAGTTGCTCTGGCAAAAATAAAGAATTGGAGATAATTTCAAAAGCTTTGTTTGACAAGGGCATATAAAAACATGTTAACAACAAAGAAACGTTTCAAAATTAGTTGTGTCGGAAATCAGTCGAAACGAAACCTTTTTGCTATTAAATCCGCAGTACACAAAAGGAAAGATTTGCAAGGCCCAGTGCCTCAACATTAATTGAACATGCTGGCAGTGATTTCAACTGCATATTTCCTGCGTCAAGTGATCAATTCAAAACGTTTCATCAAAGCCTAATACAGCCATCCAATAACGCAAATTAATAGGGCGGAAGTTTTATCGCAAAGTTTTCTGCATGCATCCATTAGCAAGTGATACAATCACTGCTGAAAATAGGCCATCGTAAACACCGCTTAGCTTCTTACGCTCTGAGAAACAGATTTCCTTATGAAGCAATAGGAGATCTAAATAATCCTCTAGCCCTTATCCAAACACAGTTACCTCAGAAGAATGTTTATCGTTTTTCTCTTGAAATATCCTCGCATAAATCTTTAGTTTGAATTAGAAATAAGCAGTTGTTTACATCGAATTTCCCACTGAAAATTATGCAATTATTTGTAGTATTTGCAAATCGCCTTATGTGATAGATACGAGTGATTTTCTTGATAATCCTTGTGCACAAACTTAAATAGGATTGAAAATAATCGACAAACATCGATTACGAAGATTAAATGTTTGTATATATGAAGAAAAATAGCTAGATATTGAAGTTCAAGAAGACTGATTCATTTATTAATCGTTGAAGTTAAGGCCTCTCAAAATAAGCAAACATTGCTGTGCAAAAATTTCGGATCTGTTTTCAACAAGGATTATTTTCCTGTTTGGCAATGTTGAAAAACTCTTGCCCGACAAACGGAATCAAGCAGAATTGGAGAGAACATACCGGGTGAGCCAAAAAAAAGTTCCCACTTTTGAAAATGCATGGTATCAAGAGTACTGAATGAATTGGAATGAATCAATATTTGCTTGACATCCAAAAAATTGAACTATTTTTTGCGATCTTTCTCACCTTCTTACGAGCACTGAAAAAATTGATAAATTCAAGTTTACAAAAACTTGATGGTTGCAAAATGACTGAAAAAGGCCTAAAATGCTTGATCAAATCATAAAGGACTCCTCTCTCAGAACAACAGAGAAAATTCCCAAGGGTGAGAGATATCGTCTGCACATCTATATTGCCATGGGATTGAAAATCTTTAGTATCTGTTTGAAAATCTATGTCTTATAACTCTTGGGAGAGGTGAAACGCCTGTGCGTATTGTTCTGTGTGAGGGGTGTTCTAATGATTTGATCAAGTGTTTTAGGCCCTTTTCAGTCATTTTGCAACCATGAAATGTTTGTAAAGTTGAATTTACCTACATTTGCAGTGCTCGTAAGCAGATGAGAAAAATCACAAAAATACTTCGATCTTTTGGCTTTTAACTAGGATTTGAATCATTCAAATCCATGAAGTACTTGTGGTGCTACGAATTTTCGAAAGTGGGAACTTTTTTCTGGCTCACCCGGTAGAAACATGTCCATGCTTCTGAGGAGTAATTTGTTGACATAACTGAGTGCGCCAAAACTTATTCAGGTTTGATGGGCTAGAAAAGCTCGCGTAGCGGTCCGATTTCAGCGATTGAAAAAATTATCCATAGCCGAAATGATAACTTAGAATTTGGTATCAAGTCTGTCTCGATCGCTCAATTCATTCATGAGAAAAATTCAATGTCTCAGAGGCATAGATGTGGTGAAAACAAAAATAACATAACAGTAAGATCGATCAAAACTATGCCACGGTTTGATCGCAAGAAAGCATTTTACTTGTCAATTCGCCTTTCCATTCACAAGATTTAAGCCCCGACCAGACATCTAAAGTTAGACAGGCCACAGTCATCGTTTTTCTTTTTTTTATTGTTTGTAGCATTGTTTGTAGCATCTATGTAAAATTGTATGCAGTTTAGCATTTTTTTTTAACAATGCCATGGGGTAGACATAGACTTTTGCTCCTCGTGGCATCGTCCTTGTAGTATTGTAAAGTAGTTTGTAGGTAAAGTTGTCTGTAACATGTATTGTAAATTTTTAATTGAATATAAAAAAAGAAGATTTAAGCAAGAAAGTTATTTCTCAAAAACACAGAGATCAGGGAAGTGCGCCTCATTTTCTTTTAATAACTGAGTATTTCCTTCAAATTTAATATTTATCCCTACTCATGACTCATAGCATTTTACTTGAGTATGAAATTAGGCACAAATTTACTGAATTTTAGTCAACCTTGAAGTCATTTATGATTCGTTACAAATTGGTGAACAATTAATCACCATACATCCTAGTAAACGGCGATAGAATTGAAAGACCATTCCAATTTGTCTGTTCTTTTTTTATCAACTGAATTTGCTGTGGCAAGTAGTGTCAGAAAGACTGCTACCAGATGGTTCTGAAACGGTTCTCAAAACAAACGTTCTTGCTGCTTGTTGTTCGCTCTGTATCATCAACACTTCTTTCCATAATGCTCTGTCTTTTTTTCCAGGAAATTCAGCCGTTTATTGACCCTCGAATCTGGGCTCGTATCAAAACGACTTACCACCCGAGATTTTTGCTCCAATTTTCAATGGATGAGCAGAGCACAAATGCGGAGATGTCGGGAAAATCCAAAAGCTGTCATTGTTGTCGGGCAAGGAACATATGAAGGACTACAAGAGTGCCAAGTACAATTCAAAAATTACAGATGGAATTGCACGGGGCAAAGGACACCGTGGCGTCTGTTTGAAAAGATGAATAAAAAACGTAAGTGCAGTTACAGTCTTCGATTTAGAAAACTTCTTCAGTGGGTGGTTGTAAATGATCTATTTCTACTGATTGCATGGCTTGCAAGAAACTTTAGTTACTTACCTATAATTGTACCGTTGGACTTTTCAGAAATTTTGAATATTTTTCGAAAGTACAGCGTATCTTACATTTCAACTCATTTGAGGGTATGACGTCATCAAATGTCCAGAAGACTGACAGACTTTTGCCTGATACCAAATTGTAGACATCCATAAATTATGGTTTTCTTGGAAATTATTTCGTGTTGCGTCAAACAGTTTAGAAATTACGATGGTTTTAAGTTTTATTAAAATTTTTCTTGAATTCTTGAAAGAGAAGAAAAGCTCTCTAATTCTGAAAATATTGAAGATTTCAGAAAAGTCCAACGGTAGAATTATAGATAAATAGCTGAAGTTTCTTTGAAGTCATTCAGTTCAAAGAATTGAATTTTACACCAACCTATTCAAAGATTTGGAACCCGTGGTCATGCAATCTATTCTTGAGGCTGCCAAATCGCTTTGTTTCAAACAGAACAGTATTCTTTGTTTTACAAAACTCACCCTTGCTGTATATACTTTACAGCATTAATTGCATGGAATTGTTTATATTTGATATTCAGAAGACTTTGTCAAGGATTACTGCTTTTATTTCCATTCCGCTACACAAATATTTGATAAGACAAGGAGACAGGAAGTTATCCTTAAGCTTCAATTGCTTACATTTCTTCATCACGCAATTCCGTTCAATACTCTGACTATGACAGACGCGAAATCACGTATCAACTCTGCTTTCTATGTTGTTATTGTTGTTAACGGGAATCGACATAGCTATTTCAAGTGGCTGCTATAAATAGTCTAAAGAAAATGCCTAAGCACCCATTGCTTCTTTAGCTGCACAATGAAACAGCACGTCTCAAAGTTATCAAATATAGTTGGGTATATTTTAACTTGGCCCGGGCAAGCTTTTAACCATGTCCATTCCCTGTAAGCTCAATATCCTGGTTTCCATTGTTGCCAAACTACCTTCAAGGTAATAAGAAGTTTGTCAATGTCTCTGCAAGTGCACTGGCTCCTGCCTAAAATTGAAAATACGGTCAGTTCAATTTTGATTTAAGATTCAATTTTTACGCATGGCAACAAGAGGGTTGCTTTACAGGTGGTGAGCATGAAGGTGAGCTTGGTGGTGAGCATTGGTGACCTTGAAGGTAATAAAAATCTTGAGACACGGGTCATCAACAAGAACAAATAAAGCATCAAAATTCAAGTTAGCTATTGAGGAAAAAGATTTGCTTTATTTCAGATATATTTTAGCAAGACTTTTGATGATTTACTTAATCAAAGTTGTCAAATTTACTGAAGATTTCTGACAATTGCAGTGATAAATGAACGCTTTGGTGCTTGCGGCAAGAGGCAGTAATTCTATGACCGCGCACGTGCGCAAACCTTTAGCATGACTTAGCGCCAAAGTTACTTTTTAAAGTGATCGAAGGGTCGAAAGATATGCGCGCACAGGCCTGAAATTAATCTATTGTATTTGATGATCTTAGCAAATGCACAGACATTGTTTAGCTAAAGAAACAAGGACATGTGCAGGCGTTTTCTTTGACCTGTTAATAGCTTCAAGGCACAGCTCCGTTCATTTACTTTAAGATGAAGGTTTTGGCTATTGGCCATCCAAAATTCAAACGTGTGTTTAAAGATAATATCTCGAAGATTAAGCTGTTGATAGTAACAAATACGGTACCAAAATTTAAGTTGAACATCAAAGAACAAAATCTGTTAAGTTCTAGGATGATCTAAGTATTATCCTCAAAAATTTTCTCGATTAAAGCTGTTGCATTTTCTGGATTTCCAACATCTTTGATGACAAATTAGAGAATTAAAACATCCAGCAAACTTGTTTCAGACTTGTAGATCTATGGACTTCTCAATGAACCAATGTTAAATATAAATCAATGATAGATACCGGCTGAGTCCATAAAAAAACAATCCCCGTTTGAAAAAATACTGCTCCCTGCATATAATAGCAATAATATTGAAAACTGTCTTGTTTAAATTAGATTCAGTAATTTATCCGGCTTTAATCGGTCACTCCTTCCCATTGATATGGGAGATTTTCTACGGAAAGCCCCTTTCAAAAACCTGTGAAAATGAGCGAAAACGAAGAGCAAAATTTCCTTTTTTTTTCTTCCTAAATATAATGACACTTGCATATCTTCATGTTTTTTGTCCCCTTGGAAGAATGGAATCCCTCAGAATAAGTTATTCATACAAGGGTGAAGTCTTGTTCTGCCTCCCAAATGCCACAGCACGTTCCAGTAATTGCTGTAAGGAAAAAATATCAGGGAAATCTGCTCCGAATTTTAGCACGTTTTTAACGTTTCTCGAACGGAGAGACTTCAGGCATTGCTGAAACGATTCAGTTTACACAATGCCTGTGTCAACCTATTCGATCAAACTTGTCAGAATTTTTGGAAATTCCCAAGATTTTAGAAGCGAAATTTGAATTTTATCTTCAAGACTAATATCTCAACCTCTCACGTTTACAATCATAACAATTGACGTATCCAAATTTAAGTTAACCACCAAAGAACAAAATCTGCAATGCCTCGATTTAACTTTTCAAATATACCCAACGATATACTCAATCAAAGCTGTGGCATTTTTATGGTATTCCCCACCCATAGCTGCAATGTCAAATCTATAGTTGGGTGATTACGGAAGGGCGAAACAAAATTATGACAAATTTACTTTGTAAGCAGTGTGTACAGAACATCTATCAATTAATATCATGAATCCTGCTGCAAATCTCCTTTGCAGTAATCGAATATCATGCTTATTCCCTAATTTTAAGGATGTGGTATCAGGCCTAACCTAGCTTAACTTACAGCACATCCGCATTGATACGAACTTGTTGTAAATTAATTGAAGTAGCAATATCTAATTTTGCTCAGCGCACAGTTTTTAATATTCTTCATTGAGCGTTGAATGGGTTTCTAGATTACAGAATGTCTGAGCCATCCTAATAGAATTTGAGAACATATGAGCAAGATTGTTCAATATAAAAGCGTGACTGTTTAGGCCGGAATGTAGCAAAATATCAAATTCGACCTGGGAGATCAGTTAATCAAGGGATTACGGCCTAAATTTATCCGCATTTTTTAATCTTAATTGCAAAGACCTAACAGTAGATTGACGAATCCGTCTCATAAAGTGGGCCGTGTTGCGCGCGGATTACCAACCAGCGCTGCTCAGCGCAAACAAAAGCGTTTTAGCCGTAATCCAAGTTGGCTAAGATACCGAGCCGTATTGTGCGCGGATCAGCATAAATTTTGAAACAATTAACGGATTATTTGTTTTGGGCCTTGCACAACGACGACAAGAGCTGAAGCTTAGGATTACTGTTCGGTCCCATTGTGGCGGCGATGTAAGAGTACTTTAAGCTTGGGTTAATCGCAGTGGCCGGCCTAAACCGGCCTGTGCTTTTCAATCGAGACAGAAGAACAAGAGGGTTTTCTCTTGAGCTCCGTCGTGATATATGGCTGTGACAAGTAATTCGGATACAAGAACACAGAAAACCGACATTTGTTTACTGAAATAGTCGACATGTCAGCAACGATTACTCTTATTATCTTGCTCTTATGACTTAAATGGAAATACATCACATTTGTGTTACGGTTTGGCCGCTAATAGGCAGCATTTTAAAGTAGCCTCGTTCATATTAGGAGACTGTGAGGCTAACAAGACCAGTTCTTATTGCATGAATGGTAAAGAATGAGGCTATGGCCTTGTCGTTATAATTATAATACAAATCACACATTACATCGTTGGAAGTGTACGATGATAGATAGGACCAAGGCATCCAATGAGAACATATCCCCTTCACATACCTTTTTATGAGCAAAATCACCACGCAAATGTGAGATTTGCCTCTAGTTCCATTTTGTCAATTTTTAGGCTACTTTCAAGCAAATTTTACATATTTGTGAGGAAAATTAGAAACTGTTTGCCTCATATTAGAAGCAAATCAAGCTTCTCACAAAAGTTACAACAGTTCTTGTTTGGTGGAACTTCAAGGGTTTGAAGTTCTCTCGTGTTTAAAACTACTGTAAACCAATCAAAAATGATAATTAGGTTTGATTATTAAGATTGCATTGTTGATTATGCATTTATCTATCCATTGTGATTAGTATTTCTTTTTTTGTGTAAATAATTGGTCTTAAAGTGAATGAACGGAGCTAAGAGGAGGTCATCTATAAATAGGGCATTGAAAACTCCTACGCATGTTATTGTTCCTCTTGCTAAACAATATCCATGACTCAAAATCGTCAAATACAATAGGCTAATAATAGAATACCCAGACTCCTTCCGCGCGGGGCTTTTATCTCCGTTGATTCTCTTTAATTAGTTCAATTTAGAACTATCATTTTTTGACCAACTGTAAATAATGTTAAAATAATAACAATACTGTACTTAGAGCGCATTCTGCACAATACCTCATAAAATCCATATTCCCTCAATAAGGACAGATTTGGTAAGACAACAGCACGAGTTGGTTTTGATTGACACCGCAATTCAAAACGATTAGCGATCGCAGACAAAGGAAATTTCTCAACCAGTGATTCAAAACGAGCGAAACCGTAAAAGTTTCTCCGAAATCCAGGTAGCTTGCTCGCTCGTTGTGCATACCAAAAAAATTTTTTAAGAACAAACATGAGCATAGGTCGAAAGAAGAAGGATATATCTACACATCTGCCACGGGCATTTAATTTATTTAAATCAAAAGCCGATTGGGAGGCGATTCAATTTTCTTATTTTCTTTTGGTATAATTAAAACACTTACTGCTCAGCTTCTGAACCAAAGAAATAAAATGCCCGTGGCAGATGTGTAGATATATCCTTCTTCTTTCCATATATGCTCATATTTGCTCTTAAAAACAATTTCTGGAATGCACAACGAGCGCGCTAGCTACTTGGGTTTCAGAGAAACTTTTGCGGCTTTGTTCGTTTTGAATTTATGGCTGAGAGAATTTTCTTTGTCTGCAGCCATTAATCGCTTTGAATTCAGGTGTCAACAAAAGCATCTTATGCTATTGTGTTACAAAATCTGCCCTTGTTTCTCTCTATCCATAAATCTATTCCAGAGGGTAACACTTCTTTTCCTCATCCTGTAGGTACACGCGAAATGTCTTACCTGAACGCCATTGCATCAGCAAGTGCAGCCTTGGCAATAGCAAGAGCATGTTCACAAGGTTCTTTAGAAAGGTGCAGTTGTGGCCAGAGAAATTACATTTATCGTGATTCAAGTGTATCAGAGAAAGATCTGTATCCATGGAGAGGCTGCCAAAGTCATATTGTATATGGGCTGAAATTTTCAAAAGACTTTCTGGATCCAATGAGTGAAAGACGGAGGCAGAGATCTCTACGAAAATTGATTGCGAAGCAAAATAATGTGGCAGGCAGAGAGGTAAGTCATTTTAAAAGGATTTTCTAACATTTGAAAGGAGAGGGGGGGGGGCAACTATTGCAACGGATTCTATGGTTGGATAGTTATCACAGGGAATGTAAACAAATAAAAGTGGCCCAAGCTACTTGCAGTCAATTCTACCCTATCAGATATCAGTATTTCTTTTTGACGTTGATCAGTCACCTAAATATGGTGCTGCGAGTGTCATAGCCTATTGTCTTTGAACAGTTATTTTCATCAAGGACGTATATATGCTTAGATTCCCTTTATAAACTTTCTGCTTCCTAGATTATTATTAAAAAAATCCGGTGTACTGGGTGTCGGAAAAATTACTGCAATCTGCTGGACATTGTTATAAATCTGAAAATATGACAGAAAATATTTGTAATTAATCGCAGTTTAGCGTCGCTCACCTATGCTATGTTCACGTGATATTTCAAGTGATCACTTTACCATAAGACTCAAAAGGTAGCCAGCTCTAATATAAGCAGACTGATGACTTACTTGCGGTTGCGCTTCCAGAGCTGAACACGAAGTCTCACAGCAGGCAGCCTCTTTGTGAAATTGCTACCTAACTACCACAAAGGAGTTAACTTACATTCTTCTTTACAGGTTTACAAAAGCAAATTGAAACCAGTCTGCCGTTGTCATGGAGCAACCGGATCTTGCGTCACAAAAGCATGCTGGCAGCCATTACCGTATTTGGATCAAGTCGGGGAAGCACTACGAGATCGATACAAAAATGCAATCGAGGTCAGAATGAACAAGAGGCGCACTAAACTCAGAGCTAAACGAAACAGAAAATATAAAATAAAACCCAGTGACCTCGTGTTCACGGACTCGTCACCAGACTTTTGCGAGCCAAATAAGGACTATGGCACTCTCGGGACTCATGGCAGAGTATGTAACAAAACAGGCAACAGTTTAAACCGTTGCTCGATATTATGCTGTGGACGGGGGTATGACACTCTTGTTTTGAGAAAGACATTTAGGTGTCATTGTAAATTTAAATGGTGCTGCAGTGTACACTGCAAGGAATGTACGGAAGAGAGGATTGAATACAGATGTAAATAGGCTCAAAATCTGGAAGATAACGAGGTAAACAAACAAGGACACATCGAAGGCCAAAGGATACATCTGTTCCCGTGAAAATGCTCCGAAACCCCACACTTGTAAAGGAACTATGTTAATCTCTGTTAGAAGAGAGTTCCTTTGACAACAAAACGCAACAAACATTCTCCTTTTCAATTCCCCTTTCCAATAAACATTCCGGATGCTAAAGCGGTGCTTGATATGTACGAAAGCGATCAAAACGCTTTGTAAGGCAGGATATATATACATATTGCCTTTGGAGGCAGTTCTGTCATCAACAAGATATTTTACGACATTTGTGGTCCTGTTCTTCAAGTGTCCAATAAATAAGTTGGGGGAAATTTAGGAATTTAACGTTGATTTACAGGGTAGAGTATGCAGCTGTGCAACAAAGCAGGCTTTGAACAGCAAGGTAGGAGCATAACGTAGTGTTAAAATCCAGCAGAAATTGACTGTATGCAAGACCATGTTCAGACTAGCTTTCCATTAGGAGTAAATAGACAACGACCAAGGAGTCACGAAATTTTCCATTCATCTAAGTAAATCTTTAGTTGAGACTTGAGAACCAAATCTCCTTATCTGCTTTTGTGATGTGTATCTATAGTATTGCTTCGGGAATGTTCCGAACAAGTGCAGATGGCCTTACAATCTGATATGTGGTAACTTTTTAAAACGATAATCGCTATATTTGTGATGCAGTCTGTATTCTATCTCAAATCTAATTTAAACTTTACGTTGAAGGTAAATTTCGTTTAATGTTTACTTTAAAGCAGAAAAGCACGTATGGTAAGGCCTAGACTTATGACGATGAGTCCCTTGTATCCCTGCGGTACCTTGATCAACAGGGACTCATATTGAAACAGTTAAAAACCTGACCTTATCTTCTGCATTCGATCGATCGAATCTGGATCGAACGACTGCTTCGGCTCTGTTCAACGGTCACTCCTCAGAAAGGAAATGCGATAGAAACCACGGTAAGCAGACACTTAATCAACAAAACTTGGTATTTATCTGAAGAAGAAAGTTCACTTTACCTGGTGAGTGCAAAATAAGTCTTTTAATGCTGCAATGTCCACGTTTTTAAGACCAAAACATACCAGAGAAATCTTCAAGTACCTGCCGCAGCAACTTCCTTCAAATTTAGTTAACTGTATCAATCGAATTGAAGGTTCGAAACTGATTTTTCTTTGCCAAATCTCGCAATCTGATTGGTATGCTAGGAACCCCAGCATATTAGGCCTAAATAGGGTCAACTTTTTCAGAGTAATAATATGAGTCTCTGTTGACTGAAGCGCCATCTTGAAGTCAAAGAGCACAGGGAAACAAGAGACTCATCGTCATAAGTCTAGGTAAGGCCCATCACTCGAGAAACCGTGTACTGTCGAAAGTGTCATTTGTGGGGTGAGTGGCCGAGCAGCTAATACAGTTTCCGTCAGGTGACTGAAGTTAAACTCGGTCGAGTGAGGTCTAACTCCGGATGGGCGACCTCTCGGAGGCCTGACCTCGCAACTCACCTCGCCATCCTTCGGAAGGGACCTTAAATTTGGGGTCCCATGCCTGGATGCGGCATGCATGGTGGGCTTAAATTAGCACTAAATAGCTATAGAAATCTTTCCAGCCCACTTGTTTCAATATTCTACGATCGTTTTATAGTGGAGAGGCTACTTAAATATGACAATTTGCTCTAAAGCTTCTTCTGAAATGCATACTGTTTTCTAGACAGTGAAGTTTCCATGGAGGGGTTCTTCTTTGTCATTTTCTTGGTTTAGGTCAAAGATGCTTGATTCTGAATACTGGCTCCACCCCATATATTTGAGAGAAAATACAGAAAACGTGCGGCTTATATGCTGGTTTTTACAGTATAAGAAAATTTCACGAAATTTCCTTTTCAGCCGTGACAAAACGAGCAAACATGAACATTTGGATTTGCTTCCAAATCAATGTTTTTACGTTTGGCCCTTCGCAAAAATTCCTTGACATGCAGATTTAAGCACAATTAACTAGGGAAGAGCAATGCTTTCAAAACTTTTCCATTTTCTGCTTGTCAAAAAGAAACATTTTAACGAGGGGCAAATCACTTCTCAAAATAGCGTACGTGATTTTTGTGATTTTAAAATCACACGATTTTTTTCTGTGATTTTAGTGATTTTTTTGCGATTTTAGTGATTTTTTTGTGATTTTTTCTTGTGATTTTTCTATGATTTTGTGATTTTTGTGATTTTTGTATGGTGATTTTGTGATTTTTGTAGGTGATTTTTTTGTGACTTTAAGGAAGGTGTACGAAAAAAATCAGTGATTTGCCCCTCGCATTTTAAGCCAAGAAAAGTTTTATGACTTGGGAGAACAGATACAAATTTTGCAGGCAAGCAGTTTTAAAAGCTTGGTAATAGTATTGACCAGCTTAGCCAGGGCTTTAGAGTGATAAAAATAGCATCATTCAAATGCGTATCTTTGTGGTTAAAATTCACATGCATCTATTACCGTTGAAGACTGGGCTTTAGAGTGATGACACGAAAATAGCATCATTCAAAGTCCATCGTATCTTTGTGGTTAAAATTCACATGCATCTATTACCGTTCAAGACTGACCAGCCTGCATCTGCGTTAAGCAACGCTGAGTGACATGAAATTCGAACTTGGAACTTTTTGAATATGAATATGAAAAATTTGGTTTCCCTCAAAAATTTGGTTTCCTCAGTGCAGGGCCTTACTGTGTTCATTGTGTTTAGGATTTTTCTGACTACTTGCAAGTTGCATCCTAATTTATTTGTATGTACGATAATTTTAAATTCAATGCACTTGGACATTATTTATTATCAATCTAAATCGTTTTGTGCATTTTACTTTTACGTTCCGTGAGAACCAGCTTATTAAATGTTTTCTTTTGAAGATGATGATTTTAACAACATATTGTATGTAATGGATATACAGTTGTTTTATTATTTTGGAAAAGTTACTCTGTAACTCTGCAAGACTTCAATCATCCTAGAAGAATGCGATTCTTGTCTTCAAAAATTATTGCAGAGATCAAATATGTCAGTTTTCAAACAGCTCAAACTATTAAATCACATGTGAGTCTTTGCTGTTCACGGTACTGCAGTTTTTGCATAATTTTACATCATTTATACAATTTTACATAGAAGAATCTGCCTCAAAAATACGTTATTTAGATTTTTCAAACATTTGGTGGCAATGGTTGAACTAAGTTCAAAGTTCAGTATGCAGTATTATCAGGAAAAAAGGTAGCAATTTCTGTCAAAAATGAGCCCAAAATATACACTTGCTCATCATTTAGCACCCATTATTGCATTGAGTTGTCTCAGCTCATGAGATTATTTGTCTTTTAGAATAAAACCTGTTATATGATGTCCATTTTGGTAGTCTTCAGTTATCAACTATGGTATTGTGGTAACAAAGAAATTTTGTTGCAGTTTTGCAGCATTATGGAATCCCCAAATCCCTCTCCAATATGCTGTAAACAACTTCAAAAACTTTCCACTGATTGGTTAGCTGTTCGTGGAAACTGTTCAACTTTACTTACAGAATGGAGATCCATTCATGCAACAATTTCCTTAAAGTGACTTAATCAAATTGTTTAAGAGAAAAGAATATGAAACATTACATCAGTCTATATGATAGTACAGGTCTTGTGCACATTAAAATGGTTTTTCAGCGGAAGAATGCTTTAGAATGTTTTTAGCTCAATAATTTCATTCAAGGTACACAAAGCTTGACAGTATTTTGAAAGAGCTACAGCAGAAAGCATTTGTGGTGTATTTTTCAGCAATGAATCTCTATCTCTAGCATTTTGAACATAACAAATTTGTCTGATTTACTAATGAAAAATGAATATAATTGATTATACTTACATACAAACTATCTAATGAAGGCTCTTTTATTCTTTGGGTTTATCTTTTATTCTACAGCTAACTGAATGATTGATTTTAAGTGGAAAGCAAAAATGTCCATCTTCATCCAGTTGTGACGATGCTTTTGTTTCTAGGGAGAAAACAACAAAATGCATTTTCTTGCAATTGTACAGTAGATGTTATATTGAGATGGTTTCAAAAATAACACCATTCCAAACAAACAAAAAAACAAACAAATGAACAAAGCTCTGCCACACAAATATCTTTACGCATGTTTTGCATCATTTGTTCCTGTTATGTCTCGTTCAATTCCTACCCTGACCATCCCCCCGGGACACCCCCGGGCATTTGCACGAAAAATATTCCCGGCCCCCGGGCATTTGACCGCAGATTTTTCCTTAGCCCCCGGGCATTTGAATAGCATTTGACCAGAACAGGAGCTTTTGCTTATACAGTAACTGGGAATATGGCATTTCCTCATTGCCCGGCCCCCGGGCATTTGAGCAAGGAATATTTGTTGACCCCCAGGCTGCCCGGGGGGGGGATGGTCAGGGTAGGAATTTGAATGAGACATTAAGCTCTGCTCAACTACCAAAGAAATCACAAGCTTTTTGTTCTATCAAGCACAATGGGACAATCTTGAAAAGCTTTTGAAAGTGACAGATGAAAACATGTTGCTGCGGACAGCTAAAACGGAGACTTTCACAATCAAGACATTGTTGGTCTGGTTCAATTTCTTTATGCTTGAGAAGCTTGGAAAGAACATCAAAGCAATAAAAAATAGTGTAGTGTCATTAGGACACAGGTACTTTGCAATATTTGCAGTTATGTGAAAATGAAAGACATTTGAAATAGCTTCTACTACGTGATCTGAAAAATGTGACAGATAGCCTTAAAAGCTATCTAGTCGATTAATAATGTTCAACTCCCTCTCACCCTTTCTTGTTTCTACCAGTTGCAAAACGATTAAAAATGGCACCAGCTGGTATGCTACCAAAACATCATAAAATCACTCACCTTCCTTCAAGAAATAGCTTTATCCACTTTTGGAATGAGTTCTTTCAACTTTTTCCACTGGTCAACAGACAGGGAAATACCTGATAGAAGAATGAAAGATTCAATGTCAATGTTTAAGGCTGACCTCCACTGCGGTAGTTCTGGTCAGCGACATGCGCGCTTGCCTAGTCTAACACTGAGCAAATGTGCTGTTTGCTGACTGAAACTACTGCAAATGGATATGGCCCTTATATCAGTGAAAAGTAGCATTCTTTGCTTTTATGCATAACCTCTTGAGAAGGAATTCTTGGATGGCATGAACTGTATAGTACAAGCCCTGCACACATTAATATGGAAAGAATCTATAAGAATGCTTATTAAGAATTCTTAAGAACTTGAAATGATCCTTCACATCATGATAACAATTTTTGAACCATATGACATTTTCATAAACAAGAATACTTAAAAATCTACAGCATAAACATTCTCAAACATACTTAAAAATGCGTCTTTACAGAAATGAATATCTGAAGAGAAAATCTTTGTCGCCTTTATCTTGGCCTTACAATCTATCAGAAAGTTGCACTTTCCACCAGAATATCTAGCAAATAATGAGAATTCTTAGGGAGGAAAACCATCTGATGAGTGCATGGTCTGTACTGTTTGTAGCAAGGACTGGTTTGTTCTTGACTTTGCAGCAGTAATGACATACGGTACAGGCCATTTACATGATACCGTTTTCATTTCATATCGGATTGGGGGTGGCAATGGGATATGAAAATTTTCTGTTTAAACAATACTGTTTTCATTCCATATCGGATTGGGGTTCTGTTTACATGGAAATGCTTTGTTTTGTGCTGCGGAGGATTCACCTTCGTTTCAACACCGACTGCGCCAGATAAATAGGAGGCTCATAGAGTTGATAAAGAGGCTCTGTTTTTAGTTGATGCCGGATTCGACCCGTTTACACGATATCGGATTCTTTTCAAGCCACTTTCAGAGCGCTTTCATTTGAAAACGTGAAAGCGGTATGAAGCATAGCGGATTGGTACGTTCTCGTGTAAGCAGAAGGCCAATCCAATATGAAATTAAAATGACCTTATGTAAACAGAAGGCAAATCCGATATAAACCAGTCTGGTATGAAACCAAACGGAATCGTGTAAACGGGGCCACAGTAGGTTAACAACTCTACTGTTCTTGAAATTTCACACATAATTTTGACAAAATTGAAACCATGATCTAACCTTTCTTTCCTGGTTTTTCAGTTCCATCACCAGCCTCGTAATATTCTCTGATATCAATGAGCATTCTTCCTTTGAAGTTGTTGATTGAAATTTTCCTCTTTTTTCCAAGCTGCAGAAGAGGAAATTTTAGATCACATTACAGCATGCTGCAACAAGTTTTTTCTTTTTTCTATAAGATGAGCAATGAAAAGAAAGTCTTACAGTACATCATAATTGGAAAACAAATACTCAATTGTTGCAACAAGGAGATTTTTCAGCAAATGCAGTTTTTGCTCTGCATATCAGCAGCAATAGCAGCAATATCCGAACAAGAGTAAAAGTTACCACTGCCAAAATAGGAATTTTGTAATAGACAGGGGAGTTTAATACTAACCAAAGCAAGACTGGGTGGACATGTCCACCCCAGTCAATTGACTGGTGCTGAACCAGAATCAATGACATGAAATTGTCACAAATTGTTGCACTTTATCCAGTTTCTAAAATTTGTTGGCCAATGTTTAAAAATTGTTACCTCCCACACGGTTTCATCTTCATCATCTGATTCTGATGGTGGTGGCCTTTTTTGCTTCTTTTTCTTGTCCTACAAGTGAAATTAGTTCTTGACGCAAACTAAATGATATGTAGCTGGGAAGAAAATAGGCAGTGACAGGTAGTGCTGTCTGTTTGGAAAACAACAAGGTACAGTAGTTCAACATCAAGACAGGTACTCAAAGCAATTCTTATTTTGGCCTTACCCATGTTGATGCCAAACAAACCCATTTTGCACATTCATGCAAAACATCCAATATACGTTTGGGGGAGGGGGTAAAAAGACTGTACATTTCAAAGTTCTTTTTATCAGATTTTTCAACAATAGATTTTCAAAGAAGCTGTACTTGAATGCAGTAAATAAATTTTGTCCTCTTTGTTGTGTGTGGTCACAGAAAACATTGCCAACAACAACTTCATGCCCCTTGGGCCAATTTGCGAGGCAAAGCACCAAAACAGCATTTGTTGGAAAAATTAAATCAATCTCCAGTGTGGAACGTTTTGGGCTTCAGGGAGGGAGGAGTAATTTTGAAAACATCCAAATGGATGTTACACGTGAAAAAATCAATTTGTGTGGGGCCCCTTGCCATTTCACTGATTTTATCTAGGAAGGTTATCATTTGGAGGCAAAATTCTTGAGTAAGCTAAAAAATGTATGCATATTAGGAGTCCTTTTTCAAGCTTTCTCCATTTCTATATTTTTTTAATGAGATTTGATATAATTCAATTTTTCTTTTGGAATAGCTACCTGACGGGCGCGCACGGACACAAGATGAGATTTTATTATCCTTCTTTTCACTTCTCCAAGTTCCAGTTATATATTAGGGATCATCGACAAAAGATTTTCATCCCCATTAATGGATTTTGTCTTTTAGGGGGGGGGAGGGGGTCTCACCTGAATCCATTAAAATTGTCAGTTTGGGGGATGAAAATCCTGATAAGAAAAGTCGCTAACTAAATAAGAGTTTAAGATCGTGCTGCTTTCATCTGTACTTGGACAATTTACATTATTTAAAACAACAAGGTACAAGAAAATAAATTGAAATAACGTAGATAATTGCAGGCTTAGGAGGGCCTAGGAAGCTTTGACAAGAGGCAAAAAAGTTTACCCGTTCAGGGGGAGGGGCACGATCTCAAAATTTGCAATCCAAAAAAAAGTTACAGGACTTTGAATTCGGGAGAAATGCACATTTTTTACAATGATGTAACTTTACTCAATAAGAGTGCAGCAAAGTTACAATTCAATGAAAAATTATACTGTATAAACACTTTCAAAGACTTTCTACCAATAAACTGATGATGTTGATGTGTTGATGTTCATGAAAGATTCATTATTTTCATTATTTGTATGTCTTCGCTGCTAGAAATATTTTAAAGTTGGTCACTGATTTTGGTCATTTTCAATCAAGTTTCTGGTTAAAATTCTATGTTCGACCTCAAATATCTCCAAAACCAGGGGCTGGCTCATACCAAACCGTGGTATTTCCTGAAAGACCTGACTTACAGCTTTAAAAATAATACAGGTTTTGATATGAGCCAGCCCCCTGTTTTCAGAGACATTTAAAGAAACTCTAATTCAAGGTAGAAAATCACCATGGGGCCCAACCAGTTAAACATTTTTGAAAAATCATTCTTTGTCTGAGTTCTGTTCAGCAATGGACTTCCAACGAATCCTCAACCACAATAATTCCTATTGCCATTTTCTGATCAATTCAGGCCAGGAAAGACTTTTTAGCCCAAATAAGCAAGATAGGGTTTTTGGTCCCAGACCCCAAAAATAACTGATTTTTCAGCTAAATCTGCTCAGTATTCTACGCTTCCAACGAGCCCTCAACCACTTTAATACAGGGATGACGCCAGCGGGGGTGCTAGGGGGGCAGGAGCCCCCCCAAGATTTCACTCAGCACCCCCATCGGCACTTAAATTTTCGACAATTTCTACGCACTGTCGGCATTTTCATAACCTAAACCTCCAGATTTCTTTGCTGCGTTGTCATCTTCTTAGTGAACTTGAATTGAACTCGTTTATAAAAAATTTCTCACTGTCGGCACTCTGGCAGTATTTGCCCCCCTAGCATTTCTTCCCTGGCGCCATCTCTGCTTTAATAGCCTTATTTTTTGCCAAGACTTTTGCGAATGGGTGTTCAAACCCAAAACGGCATTTTATTTTAGCCCTTCCACTCACTACTGTGCTGTGGTGAGTGATGGGGTTCAGATCTTTTAACGGACAAAATCCGTTAACAACGGGGACGAACGTACTTTAATTTCCCCAGAACAAGATTCACATTCAGATTCAGAACAAGATTCAGATTCAGAAAAATTTCCCAATATAATGACAATAGCGCAAACAATAAAAATCTGACACAAACCAAAACCAATTTACTGATTAGAACACATCATTAGCTTCCTTTTGAGGGGTCATACAATTTCATACCCCTGGGGGGCTCTTCAGGAAAACGGGGAGTTGGTCCCAAAGTATGCAAATAGTCAGTATGCTCTTGTCACTGTACCAAAGGCAATTGTCTCAAAATGGTACGATTTATCAATCAAAACCAATTTACTGATTAGAACACATCATTAGCTTCAATTTGAGGGGTCATGCAATTTCATACCCCTGGGGGGCTCTTCAGGAAAACGGGGAGTTGGTCCCAAAGTATGCAAACAGTCAGTAGGCTCTTGTCACTGTACCAAAGGCCATTGTCTCAAAATGGTAAAATTTATCAATCAAAACCAATTTACTGATTAGAGCACATCATAAGCTTCAATTTGAGGGGTCATGCAATTTCATACCCCTGGGGGGCTCTTTAAGAAAACGGGGAGTTGGTCCCAAAGTATGCAAATAGTCAGTATGCTCTTGTCACTGTACCAAAGGCCATTGTCTCAAAATGGTAAAATTTATCAATCAAAACCAATTTACTGATTAGAACACATCATTAGCTTCAATTTGAGGGGTCATGCAATTTCATACCCCTGGGGGGCTCTTCAGGAAAACGGGGAGTTGGTCCCAAAGTATGCAAACAGTCAGTAGGCTCTTGCCACTGTACCAAAGGCCATTGTCTCAAAATGGTAAAATTTATCAATCAAAACCAATTTACTGATTAGAACACATCACTACCTTCAATTTGAGGGGTCATACAATTTCATACCCCTGGGGGGCTCTTTAGGAAAACGAGGAGATGGTCCCAAAGTATGCAAATAGTCAGTAGGCTCTTGTCACTGTACCAAAGGCCATTGTCTCAAAATAGTAAGATTTATCAATCAAAACCAATTTACTGATTAGAACACATCACTACCTTCAATTTGAGGGGTCATACAATTTCATACCCCTGGGGGGCTCTTTAGGAAAACGAGGAGATGGTCCCAAAGTATGCAAATAGTCAGTAGGCTCTTGTCACTGTACCAAAGGCCATTGTCTCAAAATGGTAAAATTTATCAATCAAAACCAATTTACTGATTAGAACACATCACTACCTTCAATTTGAGGGGTCATACAATTTCATACCCCTGGGGGGCTCTTTAGGAAAACGAGGAGATGGTCCCAAAGTATGCAAATAGTCAGTAGGCTCTTGTCACTGTACCAAAGGCCATTGTCTCAAAATAGTAAGATTTATCAATCAAAACCAATTTACTCCATAATAGTACAATTAATCAAAGAGTTCTATTCTGCTCCCAGGACAGGGCAACAACGATCACTGGAAATTGTAAGGCTGGTCTTCACAGACACGTTGCTGGCAACATATGCAAAAGAAGAAGTCCAGGACTACTTTCCATTGTTGATAGAAATCCAAACTGAGCTCAAATTAGATTAAACCAAATTGACCTTCATTCTGATATACCTTGGAGACATATTTGCATACATTAAGTGCAAAAATTTTCGGCGTGACAAACTTTCGGACAAAGACTTGTCCGAAAATTTATTTGTACGAAATATGTAGTTGTCCGAAAATTTATCACGCCGAAAATTTTTGCATATATATATGCACATGCGTAGTATGAATTTAATGCCCAAAATAAGAACCAAAATCTGAAATCGAATCTCCAGCACGTCATGAAAGGTTATGTAAACATGCAAAGTTTTTGAAAAATACTGTTCCAATCCAATATTATTGTCATAGTCAGAACTTATGGTTAGAACAAGTAACAACAAAGTCCTCTTCGTCTACCACCATTTACATGCTCTCACTATTGCTGATGTAATTCGAAAAGAATTCATATCAAAATGACCAAAATTGATGATGCTATCAAAATGACATAGAACGAGAAGATCCTTTTGCAGATTTAAACTGCCTATGACAACCAACTACCATTTAAAGCAAGTATACAAAAAATTGAAGAATAAGAATAGAAACAAGAAAATTGGTGAATTTTTTGCTATTCTATTTTAGAAAATTTTATTTTAGAAGGGACTGTAGAACATGCTACGGCTCTATTCCAAGTTTTATGAAGGTGTTTTGTTTCAATAAATTTATAAGCTGCTGTGATATTGCATAAATGATCCAAAGACTAGTCAAAATTTTGTCCGAAAATTTCTTTGTCCGAAATACCAAAAATGTGTCCGAAAATATTTTCGCCGAAGTTTATTGTCCAAAATTTTATCCGCCGAAAATTTTTGTACTTAATGTAATCAGTAAATTGGTTTTGATTGATAAATGTTACAATTTTGATTCAATGGCCTTTGGTACAGTGACAAGAGCCTACTGACTATTTGCATACTTTGGGACCAACTCCCCGTTTTCCTGAAGAGCCCCCCAGGGGTATGAAATTGTATGACCCCTCAAATTGAAGCTAATGATGTGTTCTAATCAGTAAATTGGTTTTGATTGATAAATTTTACCATTTTGAGACAATGGCCTTCGGTACAGTGACAAGAGCCTACTGACTATTTGCATACTTTGGGACCAACTCCCCGTTTTCCTGAAGAGCCCCCCAGGGGTATGAAATTGTATGACCCCTCAAAAGGAAGCTAATGATGTGTTCTAATCAGTAAATTGGTTTTGATTGATAAATTTTACCATTTTGAGACAATGGCCTTTGGTACAGTGACAAGAGCCTACTGACTATTTGCATACTTTGGGACCAACTCCCCGTTTTCCTAAAGAGCCCCCCAGGGGTATGAAATTGTATGACCCCTCAAATTGAAGCTAATGATGTGTTCTAATCAGTAAATTGGTTTTGATTGATAAATTTTACCATTTTGAGACAATGGCCTTCGGTACAGTGACAAGAGCATACAAACATCAAGGCCATCTCAAGGGGTTTGAAATTTCTTGTTTTTCTTAGTGAAAGCGTCACATGGGATGCAAAAGAGCTCTCTATTTCTTTTCGAAATTATAGCCAAGGGTATTAAAATACCTAGATAGCAAACCAAACATTTCTTTGATCCAATTTCTTTAAATTGCCAAAGTAACAACAGAAAATTCCCCTGATAGCTCATTCTCAACTACTCTTCTTGATGTTGCACAATAGATGCGTTTTTAATTACTATTATTTTATACATTTAACATTTATCCTCCTTTTCTATTGTTTCTTTTCATTTTGTGGTTGTTACTTTTCGTTTTTCCAATGCTGCTGTTTATCTCAGATCCAAAAATGTATTTTCAAAACATCCTGTAGTTTGTCGACTGATGCTGAGAATGACCAAGGACATCAAGTGTGTAGATGCCTGTAGGAATTAACCAGTGGCGTGCAGGAATCGCAGGACACCGTATTTGTTTAATGTCAAAAGTCCCAAAGGTCCCTGAAATATCAATGGTCGAACCTCGCTGCAACTGTTGTGTCAGCTGCTCCCCCAAAAAGTGCAGACGTCAGTCTTATCTTTGCAAAAATAAATTCACGTATGATTGTTAGTCTTTGGCTTTTGATTTCCCTTGTAATTGAGCTACCAAAATTATGTAAAACCATTCTTACTTACTGCAAGGCGTACCCAAGGAAAGCTCTGTGTTTTGTGCAGCAAATTCTTTTTGCTCTGCTTATTGGGACCGCACTGGAGATTTTTCAGGTGGGTGGGTGCAGCCCATTCAGCCAGCTGCTTTTATGTGGAGACATTCATCCAAATCCTGGCCCAGAGATTAATAAATGTTTGAAGTTCTTTCACTGGAACTTGAATAGCATCTGTGCTAGAGATCGAATAAAGATACCTCTTATTGAAACTTATGATGCCCTCTACAAATATGACATTATTGCTATTTCTGAGACTATGCTTGATCAAACTGTGAAAAATGATGAAATCTATATTGAAGGGTTTAGCAAAGAGATATATCGCAGTGATCATCCGAGCAATACCAAAATTGGTGGAGTGTGTCTTTATTTTCGCGAAGGGCTACCCATCAAGAGACGGACTGACCTTGAGCTATTACCTGAAATTATCATTACTGAAATTAGAATAGCACGTAAAAAAGTTCTCCTTGGGACAATGTATCGTAGTCCAAGTCAAAACAGCGAGCAATTCGAAACCTTTATTGATAGCTTGCAACAGACCATCAATAAAATGAAAGCTGAAAATCCACACTGCATGATTTTAACAGGTGATCTCAATTGTAGATCTTCAATGTGGTGGACTGAGGATATTGAACAGCCCGAGGGTACTGCTTTGGACGAATTTATGGAAATAAATGGTCTGTATCAACTGATTGAGGAGCCAACTAATATAAGAAATGAAGGCTGTTCTTGCATTGACTTAATTATTACTGACCAGCCAAATATGTTTGTTGACTGTGGTGTTCACCCTTCCTTGGACGAACACTGTCAGCATCAAATTATCCACGGTAAACTGAATGTCTCTTTGCCATCTCCCCCTCCATATAAAAGGACAGTATGGGATTATTCCAAGGCTGATGTTCAAATGATTATTGAATCAATTAACAAAATCGATTGGACTGCTTGCTTTGATGGGCTAAATCCTACAGAAATGGTAGAAATATTTACAAATGTTCTTGCTGAAATTTTTTCGGAGTATATACCTAATAAAGTTGTCAAATTTGATGATAAGGATCCACCGTGGATGAAGCAGGAATTAAAAACTGCTATTAAGCGCAAACACAGAACATATGCTAAATTTGTTAGACGTGGTAGAAAGCAAGAAGACTGGAACTCTGTTAAAAATGTCCAAAACATAACATCAAAAATGATTACCAATGCTAAAAATGATTATTATCTCGGACTTGGCAGAAAGTTATCGAATAACGTAACTGGGGCTAAATCATATTGGACCTTATTCAACAGACTTCTCAATAAAAAGAAAGTTTCTAACATACCCCCTCTTATTGAAAATGGCTTATTTATTACCAATGTAGAAGCAAAAGCAAATATTTTCAATGAGTTCTTTGTTGCTCAATGCAGGGAGATAGAAACTGGTAGTACTATCCCTACATTTATTCCGCAGTTTCCATCACCCTTATTCAATATAGATATAAACAGGGAAAAGGTACTTCGAATCATTCGTTCTCTAGATTCTAAAAAGGCACATGGATGTGACGGAATTTCTGTTGCCATGATCAAAATATGTGACAATTCGATAGTAGATCCTCTGTGTTGCATTTTTGAAAGATGCCTTGAAACAGGAATTTACCCTTCTCAATGGAAGAAAGCAAATATAATTCCTGTGCATAAAAAGGGCTGCAAACAGAACAAGAAAAACTATCGCCCAATTTCCCTACTTCCAATTTTTGGAAAGTTTTTTGAAAAGCTATTATTTGATGCCATCTACGAGCATCTCAGTATAAATGGTCTTATATCGCCTCATCAATCAGGGTTTCGTCCCGGTGATTCGACTATCAATCAGTTACTGCTCATCACTCAAAATATTTATAGAGCCTTCGATGAAACTCCTAGTAAAGAAACACGTGCCATCTTCCTTGACCTTTCAAAGGCATTTGACAGGGTCTGGCATGAGGGTCTCATTTACAAGTTGGAATCCAATGGCTTACATGGAAATGTTCTTCGGATTGTTAAAAGTTTTTTGTCAGATCGTAAGCAACGGGTAGTGCTAAATGGGCAATGTTCAAAGTGGGATACAATTTCCGCAGGTGTACCACAAGGATCAGTTCTTGGACCGTTGTTGTTCTTGATCTACATTAATGATATTACCCACAATGTTAAATGTGGTATTAAGTTATTTGCTGATGACACGTCGTTGTTTACTACTGTTCAGAATGAAAATGTAGCTGCACTTGACTTAAACAGAGATTTGGCAAAAATTAGCTTATGGGCATGGCAATGGAAAATGCAGTTTAACGCTGACAAGACAGAGGAGGTCATATTTTCTTGTAAAAGGAATAAGCCAATCCACCCCGGTCTTGAATTGGGAGAGGAGGTCATTGCATCAAAATTGGAGCACAAGCACCTTGGGGTTACTCTTGACTCAAAGCTAAATTTTAAAAGTCATATTCGAGAGGCTATCTTGAAAGCACGGAGAGGAATTGGTTTGTTAAAATACCTTTCTAAATATGTATCAAGAGAGGTCCTTGATCAAACCTATAAGCTTTATGTGAGACCTCACTTAGACTATGGAGACATCATTTACCATAAATATGACCCTGATATGCAGCTGAACCTTACGCAACAACTAGAACAGACTCAATATAAAGCAGCACTAGCTGTTACTGGAGCGTGGGTAGGTACAAGTAGGCGAAGGCTACTTGAAGAGCTCGGATGGGAAACACTTTATGACCGAAGGTGGTGCCGAAGATTATGTCATTTCTTTTCATTAACCACATCCAAAAGTCCAGATTACCTTTTCAATGAGATACCCGAACAGCGCTCAGTTGAGTATAATTTAAGAAACCCGCGTTGTTATGAGCAAAATGTAGGTAGAACTATGCGCTTCTCCAGCTCTTATTTCCATAACACAATATGTGAGTGGAACCTGTTAGACAAAACTGTACAAGATTCTCCTTCTCTTGCAGTTTTCAAGAGCAAATTGCTTCGAATCATCAGACCCGAGAAAAACCCGGTTTATAGCATCTATGATATTTTGGGTATCAAGCTATTAACAAGGCTTCGAGTTAACTTTAGTCCTCTAAATGAACATAGATTTAGGCATAATTTTGAGTGCTTGAGTCCAATTTGTATTTGTGGTACAGGAAAGGAAGATAATGAGCATTACCTCCTGCACTGCCCCCAGTTTACAGCTCAGCGCCAAGATCTCCTTGGTCAAGTCTCAGATGTCGGATATGATGTTGCTAGCATGAACTCAAAGGATCTTTGTCATTTGTTATTATATGGGAACCCAAATGAAAGCACCTTTGCAAACAGAATCATCATAGAAGCAACTATTTCTTTCATCAAAACTTCTGGACGGTTTAATTAAACTTTCTGGAAAAACAGCAGCCTAACCCTTTTTTTTTTCTTTTAGACTGAAGTGCTCCCGGAATTTGCGTGGGCTGTCTCTGCTCATCGCACTGCTGCCTCGGGTGCATCGGTTGGGGGGAGTCTATGGTAAATTGGAAAGTCTTTTTCCCCTCGGGGTTGAATCCCTGAAACTTTGTTTCATTCTCCCTGCCGGTGCGCTCGTGGTTGTGGTTTGGTGGGTGGTGGGCTGTTTGTGCGGGTTTTGGGGGTACTTCAGTTTTACCTTGGCTTTTACTTTGTCCTGATTTAGTGTGCATATGTATCTTATTTTTTTGTTTTTTGTGTTCTATTATTAGTTTATTGTTGATAGTACTTAGAAAATTGTAAGTGGCATTTGTAGTGAGGACCCGGTGACCATGCGTCTTTCCTCGCTGCAAATGCCACAGTAATTTGCATTAACTTGTTGTTTTTAAGTTTTAGATTGATAAAAAAAAAAAAAAAAAAAAAAAAAAAGGACGAACGTCTTTTGTCGATGACCCCTTACCTTCCTTTCATCTCCACTTTCATCTGATTCGGATGTTGAGATGGTTTCTTTGCTCTTTGCCCTCTTAGACATCTTTGTTTTCCGGTAACTTTTCTGACTTTGGATCCCTTGACTTCTTGCTGGCTTGGGAGCTGGAAAGGAAGTCAAATTCGCGCGAGTTTTTCTATGATTTTATTTTTATTGAGTTGGATTACCGAATGGATCCGAGACTGAATTTCGCGATACTGAGGCCGAAGAAACAAATTCAAGATGGCCGGCTTGTGGGTGAAAAACGGTGGTCAATTTGCTCAAGATTCTGTAAGTATTGGCGATGGTTTTTGTTTGCTTTTTAGTAAAATTAAGCCCTGATATATTAGATAACGGTAAACTTAAAGGAAGTTCTGCTATTTGGCTGCACTGCAGCTCATATTTTAAGAGAGAGAGATCGAAAAGCTAGGAGGGTCCCGAAGTCACGGACTATTCCGTGAACGTTCCGTGGGCGTCCGTGAAGCCTAAATAAACTGAAAATTGTCACGGGCCATAACTTGTCACAGACAATGTTAACTTTCATGTGTTTGAAAGAGCTTTTGTTCTAGCTATTGTTCCCCATTAACATGAATAGCTGACAGTGTGCAGCATTGCAGTCTTTAAGCAAAATACCCGTTCTTTTATTTGGAAGACGGGACACTTTGCTTGTTTTCCGCTAGGCCTACATACTTTGGAGCGCTTTGTGATTAAATGACATCCGTCTCGAGTTAGAACATGAATTTTCTTTCCATTGCTTTTTTGTTTCCTGTTGTGACGAGGGCAAGACCGACGATCATGGCACGATTTTGTAATAACCTACAATGTCATACTCTTACGGCCTATTGGTCACTTTCAGTTGCCATTTCAGACCAACTATTCTTGGAGCTGTGAAGGAGTATTTAGTCCTCTCAAAGATGACATTTAGTTGTTTGTTCCTAGCGCAAATTCCATCGAAAAGGAACGACGGTCCGGCAGACAGTTGAATGCAATATTTACTAAAAATACAGCCATGGAGGTGCAGAATTTATTCCAAATGAAAGACACAAGCAGACTTTAAACTTTATCTACGAAAGAGTAAGGACTATTCTCAGCGGTCCATTCCATGGCCTGTGTCCGTGACGATATTGACCTAAGTTTGTCACGGAATGTCTTCACGGAATATTCATAAAATTCCATAATTTCAAGAAAGTTCACTGAAAGTATTTGTTTCAATACTATGCATTAGTCTAGTTTGACATCTCTCTATTCTCTTGACTGGTGGGAACACAGCATTTAGGCCGCTTAGCTGGAACGTTCCGTGAAGACATTCCGTGACGAAATAAAACTCCATTTCGTCACGGGCAACCACGGAACGTTGTCACGGAACGTTCACGGAAAAGTCCGTGACTTCGGGACCCTCCTGAAAAGCTGAGAGACCTGTATTGGAAAGTGTGGCACTTGCACACCCAAGAAAAACAATAGGGTATTCAAAACAGACAATAGATAAACAATAGAGGACCTTTCTTGCACACCCAAGGTCTCGGCGAAAATTGCCATACTTTCCATTCTGGCTGAGAGAGAGAGAACAATACATAATACATTCAGAGAGCCATGGACAACAACAACAACCAGCATTTCTGAAAACGTTTATAGCCAGATGTGCAGTAGCCTACGCGTAGACCCATTATCCCAAAGGAGGAAAGGGTCTACGAAACAAAGAGCAAAAGCTTGCTACTGGAGGTTTCTAGATTTCTGGAAACTTAATTTATGCAGCCTTTGTTTCAACCATAGAAATATTTCTATTTCTATGGTTTCAACGCATTTCACAAATCATTTGAAAAGGGGATTAGAATGATTAATTGGGCGGCCGTAGCAAGCCTTTGCTCTTTGTTTCATAGACCCTTTCCTCCTGTGGGATAATGGGTCTACGCGTAGGCTAGATGTGCAGGTTTGCAGTGTGCAGAGTATGATGGCACTGGCACACCGGAGATTTTTTCAAAAGGCAATTCAAAATAGACAATTGAGAACAGAAGGAAAAGAAGTTTCTCCTTGTGCAACGGGGATCTCGTCAAAAAGTGCCAGGGGCCACCAGACTGATAAGTTTGCAAATTGCGCACGGAAGATGCGCGCCTGGCTATTGTTTTAAGAAGAATGGTTCTATTGTTGTTCCTTTGTTATACATGAAATTGCGCGCGGAAGATCTTCCGCACGCACAACATAAATAGCAGTCTGGAAGGGCCACATTATTGATTGGCAAAAGGAAAAAGTAAAAGCAACATTGCCCGGTTATAAAGGCCAGGTTTAAAAAGTCAAACTTCTTGGACATCTCAGACTTCTCGGACTAAATTGTAGAAGTTTTCCAAGTCCGAGTTTTCGTATTAGCCCTACAGTATGTTCAGGAGAAATTTAAAACTCGACCATTGAAAAATTCGCACAATTTTGTCCAAGAACTCTTTGTTTTCATGTTTGAACATAGGGCTAATACGAAAACTTGGACTTGAAAACTCGGAGAATTTGATCCAAGATGTTCGAGAAGTCCGAGTTTTCGACCTGGTCCAATTATAAACAATTTTGTTAACAACAGAACTTTCTCTTGTGCATTTTTCTGTATAAGGTTGAACTAAACAAGAAACTAACTTGCAGATAATAGGATTGCCATATAATTTAGAAATTCTTCATAGCACTATGCATGGGGGAGGGGGTACAATCTCTTCTCCTCCAGTGAGGGTATGAGCTTCTTCTACCTCTCCAGCTTGCAGGTCACACTTGGACAAGGTATAGTACCTGCTTTGACCCCCCCCCAAGAACTCAGGGTGCGAGTAGGTCAACATTTATATTTGGTGGATGCATTCTTTATGGATCAATAGCAAAATAGGTACATGAGCCGACCCCTGGGATGCAGGGACGTAGGAAGCATCTCAAACTTAGAGGGGCACGAAACTTCAAGGGCACTTTTTTTACTACCCTGAAGGAGCACTTCATGAAAATAGAAAGGACATTTCTTTGTTTATTGCAAAATCTTGGCGGTTCCTACATCTCTGCTGGGATGAATAGCTGATGTAGCAGGTGAATTAGAACGTCCAGAGTCATTTATGTGCCAGGCTTTTATCTCCATTGATGCTCTTTAGTGCGATGTGGTAATTATTGCTCATTTACTTCAAAGTACATACAATTATTAATAGTGTTCTACTGTAGATATAACTTTGTCAGACTGAAATGACGCACAAAATTTGTTGGTTTCTTTTCACTAGTTTGAGGAAGATAATGAAGATGTTTGGGATGATACTGCACTGATAGAAGCTTACGACAGCGCTATAAACTCATACAAGGTATTAAACCAGAATTATTTCATTTTTTTTTCATAGCTAATAAATATAGTTTTTTTAAAAGCATTCCTATGTACATCATATGGTAAGCTGCCTGGAAATTGTGCCATGCAGCATAGGTTCCAAATATTGAAAAAGGTGGATGTAAAATTCTATGATCTATTTCATTGAAATGAATGGCTTCAAACAAACTGTAGTTTTTTTGCTATAATTCTACCATTGGTCTTTTATGAAATTTTCAATAGTATCAGAATTATAGTGTTCTTCTCCTTTTTTGAGAATGCAAGAAAATTTTTCGAAAAAACTTAAAAACCACCCATAATTCCTACTGTATACTTCTTGACAAAACATGAAACTCTATGAATGTCTACAATATGGCAACAAGCAAAAGTCTGTTACTCATTTGGTTTACGATTTAGAAATTTGATGACATCACAATCTCAAATGACTTGAAGTATAGAATATGTTTGTAATTTCAAAAATGTTAAAGATTTCTGAAAAAAACAATGGTAGAATTGTAGCAAAATAGCTGAGGTTTCTTTCAAGCCATGCAGTTAAGAGAAATATGTCATAGAATTTTACATCCACCTTTTTATACTGATTGAAAGATTTGGAACCTATGCTGTGCCATCTGTTGCATAGGTATGAAAGAGACAAGTTCTGCTCACTCACATATTGCAAAATCTAAATTTGATTTTTTGCACAGATTAAAACAAATGAGATTACAGAGAAAAATACATTGCATAATCATCCAATCATAGAAAATGGCACTGAAATGTTGGCTGCTTCAGGCCTAGCTTAGCAAATGTTTTGCTTGATGATAACAGTTCAAATGAAAATGTCACAAAATGGTGGAATTCCAATTGACCAATAAGTATGTTTGTTTTAACCTTTACCAGCACCAGATTAGTCTTGGCAGTTTTATGTGCTTTCACTCAAAATATACAGTAGAAGCTTCTTGTTAGCATTTTCAATATTTATACAAATGAATTTGGATTTGTTGACCTAAGGGTAATAGTACAGAGGCAACTCCTATACAGTGATTCTGTTTGTTGTAGAATTCATTAAATGGCAAGGGTGATGGAGATAGACCTGCATCAAGTGCAAAAAAGAGGTAAAAGCATTATCTTTGTTTTGTTCAGCTCCAGCTCGTATATACCGGTGAGTCAATAAAAAGAATCCCTGTTTGAAAGGTCATGGCTCCCTGGATATCAAGACAATGATATTGGCAAATATATAATTCAACGGTAGACATGTTCAAATCTACTTCAAAATTTACCTGACTGAAGTTGACTGCTCCGTTCTGAAATTATAACAGATTTTCTTGAGAAAGCACCTTCAAGAAACTTTCAAAGCGTGCCCAAAATCATGAAAAAATTTTCCTAACATTCCTACCTGACATGGGCCTTACAATTATGACTTCTGCATGCTTTATCACCTGCTATCCTCTTGGGAGGATGAACAAGTCTTCCTCCTCTGGTATGCATAACCTATTCAGGGGGGATCCATTCTCCCAAGAGGACAAAATACATGCATACATTTGCTCAATGTTTTCACTCATTTTTGCAGGTTTTTGGAAGGGGCTTTATGCAGAAAATCTCCCATATACATGGGAAGGAATGGTCGATTAAAGCCGGGTAAATTACTGAACCTAACTGAACATATGGGCAATGAAACAAGACAGTTTTCGAAATCATTGCTTTGATATTCATGGAGCAGTGTCCGTTCAGTGAGACGGGGATTCCTTTTTTTGCTCACCCATTAGTGTTAAACATCTAATTTTTCAATCAGAGTTAAACAATTGACATATTGTGTAAGGTTGATGTTACAAAACGTTTGAGGTAATGTTTGCTTGCTTGAGAAAATGAAATTTTGAAAAGAAAATTCTTCAGATTGCTGAGCTTTTCTTATTGATATCAATTATCCTCAAAGTGATGATACAGTGAAGAATTTCAGAATTTCAGCTTCAGAATCAAGTTATAAAGTCACTTGTGGAAAATCTTTACAAGGGTCTTTGCTATGGTCATTTGCAACTGTGATTTGAAAACTTTTGCCCATGTTCAGACTAAACATTTCTGAATTTATTATCAGGCATAAAAAGAAGCAAGAAACGAGGAGAAAGCAAGATCATAGAAATGACAGGATGCAGAGACCTGTATGTGTTTCTTTTATATTTTGGTAATTCTGGTAGTCCCTATTTTATATTAGACAGTTTGATGGGTTATGAATACAGCTTTTTAGCGACTACTGTCATCATTGTATAAATGATTCTGGCCAGTGTAAAGCCTGGTAAGCCATCCTTCAATCCCTGGTAAAGGAACAAGTAGAAAATATAAACACATTCCTGCTTTTTTATGCAACAAGCTATCTACAATCTGAACAAAAATGTTGAGAAAAATAACCACGTTCACGGAGTGCAAATGATTTGTGATAGTGCTTAGAAATCATCCCCCGCTATCAGCCCCCTCCCCCCATTCGAAGCAATGCAGCGAACTGTTGCTCATAGTAACCGAAATTGAGCGGGGAAGGGGGTGCAGTTTTGTCTCAACATACTGTGTCCATGATTGTAGAATACTCTATACATTGCTTCACTTATTTCCTCTCCTCATACCTGAACAACGTTCATTCGCACATCTAGTCATATCTATGGCCTTTATGCATGAAAACTGCTGCTTTGGGTGCCAGTCACTACATCAAGCCAAATTTTAGGGGGAACTCAGAGATTTGTTGAAATTTGATTCAGAAGTAGAAATTTGATTTGTTTTCTGTCTGTAGGAAATGAAATGGAATATAGGCGACGAATGCAAAGCATTATACTATTTTGATGGACTTATGTATGATGGAGTCATAATTGAACTGTTACCAGAAGAAGATTCTTGTGTTGTTAGATTTGATCATTATGAAAATGAAGATATGGTCAGTCTGAGAAATGTCTTTGATAAAGATAGAGCGAACAATGGCCAGGATGATACAAGACATCAAAATTTGGACGATACACACAAGAGGAATCATAGAGAGCATGTAAGTGTTATTTGTTCTCCTGGACTGCGTTCACATGATACTGGCACAGTTTGAAACAGCATTCAAATTTTCACGGATAGGCCTCCCGCTCACACGAAACGGCACATTTTAGCCTGTGCATTTTGATAACAGCAGGATTTGTAAATGCAACTCTAATTGGTACAATTTAGAAGCGTCGTCATCTGGACACTCGAAAAGGCTGAAAACAGAACATTTTTCAACGCTTTCGCAGCGAGGCTGATTGATTCTTTGGGCCCAAGTAACTTTCTTTGTCATCAAAATCCAGCCATTTTGTTGCAGAGATTGTAAAGAGATTAGAACTTCCGAATATTTTATCATTTTCAAATTGTTCCCGTAGGGTAATTTGGGTCTATGGGGGTAATTTGTGATTATTTTTCTAGACATTGAATTAAGCACTAGGAATGATCCAATAATTCTTCGACACCACTAACAACTCCTAAAAGTATAGATTTCACTACCCACTGAGCCATGAATCGAATTTTGAACTTACGATTGTTTTAATGGGGAAAACGCAAATAGACCCAACCTTAACCCAACCTTGTCGTATGAACACTAGCTAAACTGTGCCGGCAAACGAGGGCAGATTTTTTAATACAATAGCATGAGTTGCTTTTGTTGACACCTTAATTCAAAGCGATTAGCGATCACAGACAAAGGAAATCCTCTCAACCAGTGAGTCAAAACAAGCAAAGCCGCAAAAGTTTCTCTGAAACTAGGGTAGCTAGCTCGCTCGTTGTGCATTCCAGAAATCATTTCTAAGTGCAAACATGAGAATAGATCGAAAGAAGAAGGATATATCTACACGTCTGCCGTGGGCATTTTATTTCGTTGGTCCAAAAGCTGAGCAGTAAATGTTTTGATAACACCCAAAAGAATAAGAGAATTGAATCGCCTCCCAAGCGGCTTTTGAACCAAACAGATAAAATGAGATGTGTAGATGCATCCTTCTTCTTTTGATCCATGCTCATGTTTGCCCTTAAAACTAATTTCTGGAATGCACAACGAGCGAGCTAGCTACCCTAGTTTCAGAGAAACTTTTGCGGCTTTGTTTGTTTTGATTGACTGGTTGAGAGAATTTCCTTTTTCTACAATCGCTAATCGCTTTGATTTGAGGTGTCAACAAAGCAACTCATGCTATTGTATTACAAAATCTGCCCTTGTTGTGCCGGCATCGTATGAACGTAGTCTTAACCTTGAATTTTTACGAGCTGCTTGCTTTTCCTGCGGCAAAGGCCATCTTATCTTAAGCATACAGGAAGATTTAATAGAAATCGGCTTCACAGGGCATTAGAACCAAAGTATAACAAATTATGCTGGGCTGAGCGAAAGAAAGAAGACAGCGAAAATCAGGTGTTTTTAGAGTTTCTTTTGCTGCTTATTTTTGCCATTTCCAGTTGTTGTGTGCAAGATTGTTTATTTGCACGTTTTGGAGCTCTGTCATTCAAAATAACATTTTTTATCAATTGTATGTTAAATTTCAGTCCGTAGGAACCTGGAATATTGGTGATGTGTGCCTTGCTATGAATCCAAAAACTGGAAGGGAAGAAGAAGCTGTTATAATAAATTTGGAATCAGAATGGTGTGATGTAACGTTAACGAGAAGCAAGACAAAACACAAAGTGCATTTAGCATCACTGAAAAATATCAATTTGAAAAAGACACGTTGTAAGTCTGTTAATGATCGACCAATGGCACAAGCCTGCCTGAAACGTACTCTGTTCTTTCGTGAAGCTCTCCGAAAATTCTAGTCGCATGAACTTTTTGCATTGAATTGAGCTATCACAGTTTTCAGCCAATAAGATAAAATAAGCCAATAAGTAAAGCCCTTTATTTCCGTTTTTGACCATCAGGACGACATAATAAAGAGATTGCGCCAGTGAAAATAGATTATTTTACAAATCCAAATAATTGACAACAGTAGGTCCTGGTTTGATGGCCTGGGAGCATTCCACTCCCGAGATTCCACTTCATGCAGGGTTCAACAAGGGCAGATTTTGTAATACAATAGCACGAGTTGCTTCTGTTGACACCTCAATTCAAAGCGATTAGCGATCACAGACAAAGGAAATTCTATCAACCAGTAATTCAAAACAAACAAAGCCGCAAAATTTTCTCTGAAACCCAGGTAGCTAGCTCGCTCGCTATGCATTCCAAAAATTATTTTTAAGGGCAAACATGAGCATAGATCGAAAGAAGAAGGATATATCTACACATCTGCCGCGGGCATTTTATTTCTTTGGTCAAGAAGCTGAGCCGTAAATGTTTTGATAACACCCAAAAAAATTAGAGAATTGAATCGCCTCCTAAACGGCTTTTGAACCAAACAAATAAAATGCCCGCGGCAGATGTGTAGATGCGTCCTTCTTCTTTCGATCTACGCTCATGTTTGCCCTTAAAAACAGTTTCTGAAATGCACAACGAGCGAGCTAGCTACCTGGGTTTCAAAGAAACTTTTGCGGCTTTGTTTGTTTTGAATTGCTGGTTGAGAGAATTTCCTTTGTCTGCAATCGCTAATCGCTTTGAATTGAGGTGTCAACAAAGAAACTCATGCTATTGTATTACAAAATCTGCCCTTGTTGCAGGGTTCATAAGAATTGCTACCAATATATTCTAGATTTAACAAATTTTTACCTAAATTTTAACTGATGGTCTTGAGAATCGTGGATAACATACACATATGGCTGATATGTCTATAAATAGCCCCATTCTGTTGTGACATATTTTCGAGGACTTTCCAGAAAGGAAATTAGAAACTTAAGGAACTTGCAGCCTGAGAAATGAAAAGCATCATAGATATAAGAAAAAGTTTAGGTTAAGGTGTGAATAAGTGGTTTCTTGAATGTGGGGCCTTACTGTATTGACAAGTAGATGTTAGCGACAAATCCAGTAATAATTTTCAAGACATGATCAATTAATTAAGACATTATCAAAGATGATGCAAACGATTAGAAAATTGTACTTAGGTAGCTTCCTACCCATATTGAGTTTTGAGTTTGAAAACCATTATTTAAAACACACTTACATTTAAACATTTTCTTCTCAGAATTTTCGCTGCCCTCCGGCAGCCTCCTCAGTGAGAATTCTCAGTGAGATTAGAAAATTATTAGAACGATTCAGCACTTAAATTCGTGCCATCCTCAGCTGAAGGATCAAAACACACGTGCTTTTCTTATAGCACTGATTAGTAAAGCATCAAAAATAATACTTCTATCGCCATAGAAAAATGATTTTTGAAAACTGAAATGAAAAATCACTTTTCTATGGCGATAGAAGTATCAGTTTTGATGAGTAATCAGTTATTTTTGCTATTTATCATACATCGCCACACGCTTCACTGTTATTTGAACTGATTAGTAAAGCCCTGTTCTTCACTCTAAATTTGAAAACAGAGTATTGAAACAAATTTCGCTTCAACAGAGCTTTCTATCCATTTCACATGAACAAAGCACTGACCATTTGGTATTGATTTTTGTCCAATTTTGTGACATTTATTTGTTACTTATGTACCATCGATTAGCATCTTTGCCGCAGTGTTTGAATTGCTGATATATTTGTCGTGAAGTCCTTGCTTAAGCTGGATAATACATGAACTTCATTTCCTGCAGGTCAACATGAATGCCGACATCATCACAGACGAGATCGAAGCAATGCAGGTCATCACAGTAATATGTTCCCAGGATTCCCCTCGCCATTCTTCCCGCCATCCGACTTTATTTCACCGGTACGTTTGTGTTTATTTCACAGATTTGCAGAATTTTACAGTATTTTTTCATGATGTGATTTGAACTAAACATGTAGCTTTGATTTTCAGAATCTTTTTCACGGCAAGAAACATGACAAGTGGTCATAATAGACCTTTTAGCTATTCTACAAAAGAGCCTGGATCGAGCGTTATTTTTTATACGTTTTTATACCATATGCGTTGTTCAATAGAGAGGCGTTAGAGCTTCTATCACTATTGTGCACACTCGACAATTCTACAAAATGTAGCAAAATGCTGTTCGATTCTGATTCTTTTCAGAATAGCTAAATGGTCTATTCGGAAAATCAGAGTACCCTTGCAGACTCTATCATATTGGTTCTTGCGTTTCCAAGTAAAAATGAGACTTTCATTTGCACTGCGAATTTAGGTTTAAGATAATTTGATCACGATTTTCTTGTACCGGGTGAGTAAAGGAAAGGTTGGCCCAGTGGTTAAGGCGCCGGACTCACAACCGCAAGGTCGTGGGTTCGAATCCCACCAGGGTCATACTTGCTGCGAAAGTGTGAGGAGAGCTGCTAACTCTCTGTAATTCCAGGCAAAGGCAAAAGGAATCACGAGGTGTGGTCACATCGAGAGGAAGGACCGGGGTCGCCCTGATGGGCCCCCCTGCGCCAAGCGCAGAAACCCATACCTTGCGAGAATAGCAAGTGTATGTGCCTAAAAAGTGAAAGGTTGTGTATAACCCGTGTCCCCTGCTGGAAACAAGTCATCTCGAGACTTTCGCAGGCTAGGCACGTTAAATACAATTACTCACTCACTCACTCACTCAGGTTAAAACGTTTGGTGGCCATGGAATAGAAAGTACGTGGCTGATAATTCAAAACTAAAATGTTAATCTATTAGTCAAAGGCTAATTTAGATTTTAAAATTTTTTTGGTAAACTCATATTCATGTTTTAGACTCAGAAATTAGAAAAATGTTGAAAAGGGATTTGTAAGGGAAGGATATTTCCACGTTTGATTTTCATCAATGATTTACTGGTCATTGACATTTAAATTTAATAGAATGGTCTGTTTCAGGAATAGAATTTAAATGTTTTTTTGTATAATTAATTAAAAGAAGTTTTACCAGGTTACCAAAGTTGATTGTAAACTTATTGATATAGGGAAAGTCACCATCTGCCCATAGTTTCTTTTATGCCTAAAATAATCAAATTTGTATGAGAAACTTTTGAAACAGGGGGTGCTCTCTCCTCGATTAGTTTAACTACTGAGAGAGCTCCTCCTTTAAGTAATTCCCCCCATGCAATTTATCTTGTTCTTTGTTCGGTATTTGTATGTTGTATTAATTTTAGGTGCATTATTATTATTATTGTAGTTTAGTTAATTGTTTGTATTAATTAGTTTTGTTATGATAAATTGTATGTGGAGAATTTAAAACATGAAAACATGAAAACTGAACTGAACTGAACTGAACTGAACTGAACTGAACTGAACTGAACTGAACTGAACTGAACTGAACTGAACTGAACTGAACTGAACTGAACTGAACTTTAATCGAATAGATTGAATAAACCGAATAGATTAACTTCTTTAGTTTTGAATATCGGCAATATACTTTTTATTCCAGGGCCCACCAAAAGTTTTAAATTTTCGTTTACTGACCCGTTTTGCTTCTGTGACACTGAAACCTTTTTCAGAAATTGTTCTCACCTTATCAAAATTTTAGTAGCTGCCATCAATTATTTACACGAGTTTTGGTTGCCCATAAAGGATGGACCCCCTTCCAGGTACATATCGTAATTTTGGTGTAATTCAGGGCTCAAAAACATATTTTCCTTCCTGGTAGTAAGCCAAGCACCTTCGTTTCTTCTTACACACTTTCTTCTTCTTTCCTTGTATACCGCCCAATTCTCTCCCTTTTTCTTCTTTCTTTCCCCTTCCTTTCTTACTTCCTTCCCTTTCTTAACTTCTTTCCCTTCTCTTCCCTTTCCTTCCGTTTCTTTCTCCTTTTACCCTTCTTCCTTCCTGCGATATCTAAGCATTTCAGCTACATTCCTGGTAGCGCCGCGACCACGCTACTTCGTTTTTTAATCTCTGGTGTAATTCTTCTTTTGCAGTTTCAACCACCTCCTCCTCCACATTTACACCCACCTTCACCTTTTCGTGGATTTCCTGAATCATTTGGAAATACGTCGTCTGTTAATCGGGTACGTACAAAAACCGTTAATCATCATATATTGGCAAATCATTCCAAAGATAACGCACTATATTTTGGGATTTAGAAATCTGTTAATCAAGGATTTTTGTAAGATTTCTAAGGCGTTTTGAGATTTTTGTTTGTTTCAAAATTTGAATTTTCGAAAGATTTGTATCGTTTGTTGGATCTTTTAGATTTTTGAAAATTTTTTTGCTTTTCGTTGAGATTGCTAAGACTTCGTGAAGATTTTTGAGGTTTTCGAGGTTTTTGGGATTTTTGAAGAATTTTTAGGATTTCCTTATTAATGTATGCGAGGCTTTTGAAGTGATTCGCCCCTCGATATTTGCTTTGTTAACATAGACTGCTTTCCTCTTAAAAAGCTAGATAGACACTAAATTCTAAATTGTTTCACCTGTGCAAAATATTTCAAAGTAAATAAAGTGATGTGATTTTGCAGGCGTAAATTGAGTTTTTAACGTGATCTTCAAAAGCTATTTTTGCACGATTTCTCTGCAACGTGGAAAAAATTGTGCTTATATATTTCATCGATTTTTCTTACTCAACCAGTAGAAATGTTTAATGTTTTGAATGTTCACTGTCTCTTTTTCCAGCCTGACCCAATGATTCCACCGCCCCCACCTCCACCTCCTATGGCATTCCCCCCTGACATGGAGAATAGCAGTGATGATGCGTTGGCAAATATGCTGATGTCATGGTACATGGTTGGTTATCACACAGGATATTATCAGGTTTGTTGTTTTTATCGCTATTTTCTTCTTTTCCACGGATAGTCCTTAAGAATTGCTCGAAGCTTTCTCACTTGTGAACTAACCAATCAACTAAGTTGTGAACTAACCAATCAAGAGCTGCGCTCGTGACATTTTGAATTTCATTTCAAACCTGACCCGACATCTAAATGTTAGGCAGAATTTAATATTGTATCCATTAGATTTAATCGTTCGTAGTGTATCTAATTGTATGTAGTTTAAAGCTGCGTGCCTTTTCTATTGGCCATGGGGTAGTCATTGTCCTTCGCTCCCCTTGGCATCGTCCCTGTAGTGTTGTACAGTATTATGAAGCTATAGTGGAATGTAAGATTTATTGTAATATTTTATATAAAAAACTAACCAATAATGTGAACAACAGTAATTCATTTGATGGTGGAAGGGATTAACTGTACCTCGCATAGATGTGTCGTTCTGTTCTAAACTTTTTGCGCTGTTGCTCAGGAGCTGTTCCTTAGGGCAAACTGTGGCCGACGCTTTTTGGTCCATTTTTAAGTTTCTTCCAAAACAGCTTTCAAGCAAAATCATCCATTCTACCGGTTGAATTAAACATAAAAGCATGACGTTTGAAAAATACGCCTCTCTGAATATCAGAGCAATGTTGCTAGAAACTATTTGATAGCTGATATGTTCACTTAGATATGAAAATTTACCCGACGAAATCAGCCATTCCGTTCTGAAATCATATTAGATCTTTTCGAGAAGGCTGCTTCAGAAACTGTCAAAAATGGCTAAAAACGACGATCAAAATTCTTTGATTTCCCTGCCTCATAGTAATAGATTGAATACGCTTTAGGACGTGTTATCCTCTTGGGAGGATGAAATCCCCTTGAAAAAATTTGTCACACCGGTGGGGATGACTTTTTCAGTCTCCTTAAAGGATAACACTTGCTAAAATATGTTCGGGTCATTGCTGTGAAGAAGAAATCTGTTTTTTTCGGAGGGACTGTCTTCACAAAGCCCTTATAAAATTGGAGCAGATTAACCGATTTCAAACAGGTAAAGTTCTAAAATTAATTAAACATGTCGGCTATTCACTTAGCTATCAACATTTATCCTTACTCGATATTCAGGAAACAGTAGGTTTTCCAACACTGTGTGTTTTTTTTAGACTCACCCGGTGATGAAATGATTTTGTTAAGTTATGTTAACCTATCTATTATCAGATGATTCCTAATGATTAATGTTTCTCCTAGAAATTTTCGCGCCTGTTCATTTTTTGTTTACTTTAGGGAGCGGTCATGTTTAATCCTGGGTACCAGGGCAGAGGATAATTTCACACAATTAGACAACATTTCATACCCCATCTTGAATGAAGAAAACAGTTTTTATATCCCACCACCTTTCAACGAAATGGTTTGGTACCTCATCCAGAACTCTTTGAGGACGTATAAAAAATATATGCACATGTACCAATTTGTCCCAGGCGTTTTTCATGCCAGCCCGTGATTCATCATTTCCAGTTGTCTGTTATTTTTACTTTTAAATGTTCAGTGGGTGGCTTCTTATGAATACTTTTCAAGCAAAATTGTTTTGCACCCCATAAAAATTCCCTTGATATTTTCGTTCTCTCACAAGATAATGGGAAAAGTTCATGCGTCGGTCAAAAATCCTCCACCCCGGTACCCAGGATTAAAAATGACCGCTCCCTTAGAAACAAACGTTCTCTTGTGAAATACCGGGTGAGTCAGAGAAAAGAATCCCCGTTTGAAAGGTCACGGCTCCCTGGATATCAAGACAATGATATCGGCAAATATATAGTTTAATGGTAGAAATGTTCAAATCTACTATAAAATTTACCTGGCTGAAATCGGCCTCTCCATTCTAAAATTATGAGGGATTTTCTCCAGAAAACCTCTTCAAAAAACCTTCAAAATGTGCTCAAAATCATGAACAAATTTCCCTTACATTTCTGCCTTACAATGGCCTTACAGCAATGACTTGTGGATGCTTTAGCACGTGCTATCCTCTTGGGAGGATGAACAAGTCCTCCCCTTGGTATCGATGACCTATTCAGGGGGATTCCATTCTCTCAAGAGGACAAAATGCACGAATTTAAGTGAGTGTCATCAATTTTAGGAAGGAAAATGTGCTCATTGTTTTCATTCGTTTTAGCAGGTTTTTTGGAGGGGCTTCCTGCAGAAAATCACCCATATCCACGGGAAGGAATGGCCGATTAAGGCCGGGTAAATTACTGAACCTAATTGAACATATTGGCAATAAAACAAGACATTTTTCAATATTATTGCTTTGATATTCATGGAGCAGTGGCCTTCCAAGCGGGGATTCTTTTTTCTGACTCACCCGGTATCTTGTAAAATATCACCTTCAAACAGATGGTTTGTTGTCATGAATAGCAGAAAAACCTTTTTTGATAACAAATAAACCGAAAAACATGCATCAACTTCACAAGTCGCAATCTTCAAAATTTGCGGAGGAAGCACGAAAAAGAAATGCGAAGAAATTTTTCAGCAATTGCAGCATTTCTTTGTTTTAATTTTTAATTTCAAAGTGCCGTAACTCAAGAATACTGTATTAAAATAATGCCGCTGTTTTGATTCGGAGATAATTGAGATAGGTAAATGACCTTTTAAACTAAATCTCCAGGTCACTGATCGAAGATGCCTGCTTTAGTGGCCACGAAATAAGACTCTATAGGGACCGGTATTATAGGACCTTAGGAAAACCGAAAGAATTATTCCGATGCATTTCATCATCCGCGAGCATAAAACGTGCGCTGTAATGTAATTTAATTAGACCCATCATGATAATTAGACCCATAATGATACAAATATAAACTGGGTGTCCCAGAGAAAAGTATGCAAATTTGGTTGGTTCCAACGATGTGATTTTAGCTTTAATCAATGGCTAATCACTCTCAAAATGTTCCTCGATAGTTAACTTGAATATAGACAAAGAAATGTACAGATTTGGTTGGGTCCAACGATGTGAATTTAGCTTTAATCAATGGGTAATCACTCTCAAAATGTTCCTCGATAGTTAACTTGAATAGAGACAAAGAAATGTACAGATTTGGTTGGGTCCAACGATGTGATTTTAGCTTTAATCAATGGCTAATCACTCTCAAAATGTTCCTCGATAGTTAACTTGAATAGAGACAAAGAAATGTACAGATTTGGTTGGGTCCAACGATGTGATTTTAGCTTTAATCAATGGCTAATCACTCTCAAAATGTTCCTCGATAGTTAACTTGAATACAGACAAAGAAATGTACAGATTTGGTTCGGGTCCAACGATGTGATGTGATTTTAGCTTTAATCAATGGCTAATCACTCTCAAAATGTTCCTCGATAGTTAACTTGAATAGAGACAAAGAAATTTACAGATCTGGTTGGGTCCAACGATGTGAATTTAGCTTTAATCAATGGCTAAACACGCTCAAAATGTTCCTTGATAGTTAACTTGAATATAGATAAAAAAAGTAGACACATTTGGTTTGGTCCAACGATGTGAATTTAGCTTTAATCAATGGTTAATCACTCTCAAAATGTTCGTCGATAGTGAACTTGAACATAGATACCTTGTTTGTTGATATTCGTGCTTTGAGAGCAGAAATATTAATCTTCAAAGCTGAAATTTGCGTCCACCTCCAAACCAGAGTTGTGACCTTTTGGCCTGAGGTAATTATTGAAGCACTTCGAAGTTAAAAGATAAAGCGTTAATCAATTGCTTTAACAAGGGTGACGGACTTAGTTAGTTAGTTACTTTCTGACTGACTGACTGACCTCAAAGCCCCTTCTTAGATTACAAAGTGGACTTAGTAATCAAAACTGAAATGAAAGAAAATAAAGAAACTCCACTGCACAATGGGTGACTTCTAGAAAACAGGATATAATATATTCTAATATCATTCAAATTTTATCAAGGTTATTATTGACTTATTTGCTGTACCTCAAGAATTTGTTTAGGCCAAAAGGCTAAAGCTCTGATTTGGAGGTGGACGCAAATTTGAGCTTTCAATATCAATATGTCTGCTTTAAGAACACCAATACCAACAAACGAGGCATCTATGTTCCAAGTTAACTATTGAGGAACATTTTGAAAGTGATTGACCATTGATTAAAGCTAAATTCACATTGCTAGATCCAACCAAATCTGTATCCTGCTTGACCTATATTCAAATTAGCTATTGAGGAACATTTTGCGAGTGATTAACCATTGATTAAAGTTAAATTCACATCGCTGGATCCAACTAAATCTGTCTCATACTTTCTTGGGACACCCGGTAGTTGTGCTGGCTACAAAGCCGGAAAAGCAATGAATTTAATCATTATTTTCACTTGTTTTTTTTATGGTTTTTAAAGGGCCATCTAAAGGAAATCTTTGATGAATTAGGAAATAGTGACCAGTTTGATAGCGATAACTTTAGATTTATTGAGTATGTCAACTGTTAATAAGATATATTCTGATATGAATGCTTTCTTTCTTTCAAGCAGTGATTTTTTTAATCACCTGGTGGATTTTGACAGTTTAGGATTTTCTACATGTAAGAAACATTTGAATTTGAGCCAGCTATTTCAAAGAGGTAGCACGAAGTAGTTTACTTCTTGTATCATATTAAGGCTTTTTTTCTTCCGGGTGAGTAAAAAACGTACGATATTTAGCAAGATACTGCTGCCTGAATATTAAAGCTGTGATATTGGCAAATATTTCATTTGATAGCCGATATGTGACATTAGATTTTAAAATTTACCAGGCTTTAATCGGCCTCTCATTTCCAAAATTATGAGAGATTTTCTAAAGAAAGTTCTTTTGAAAAGCTAAAAAACTTACTAAAATTATGGTCAAATTTGGTGTGCTTTCCTGCCTTACAACACTGTCAAATGAATGTATCAGCAAGTGTTATCCTCTTGGGAGGATAGAATCCCCGTGAATAATTTTATTACTCTAATGGAGATGGCTTTTCTTTCTCCCAAGAGGAAGACGCGTCCTAAAAGCGTGTGCAAGTCATCACTGAATGGTTGAAATTTTATCGCTCAATCAGATTCTAAGTATTGAACGAATACAAGGAGTCACGTCTTAAGTATAGAGCTGTAATATGCTTTCTCGATTTCTTCTCCCACTGGCTACGCAAACTTTGAAGATAGCGGCGTCGAAAAATCATTGCATATTTATGTCGGCTTGCTTCGCACTGCACAGGATTCGTCTCATATCTTGCTGTAATGAACTTAGCAGATCATGTGAATTCATGCTAGCACTTAGAATCTCAATATAAGCTATTTTCGCTCTGTTTTTTGCTAGATCATCATAAAATGATCCCATTCTAAGGTGCCGAAATATTGGTTTTATCGATTCTTAGGCTGCGTTTCGCCTTTCGCCTTACCGACATCAGCTGAAGCGTGAATCCATATTTCTGCCTTCTTCGAGTGCTGAAATCTCCTAACTCTAATTCTTTTCAAATACTGCTTTCCGAGCTGCTTTCAAGGGGCTTTGTCGCCAAATTCTAGGCAAATCAGTAAACACAATTGTTTTAGGCACATGTCTATTTCTTTCTGCATTTCTTCATCCAAAACACCAAAAAGTGACCGTCAAACCGCCACTTATAAAAAAACTACAAAACCATCATTTCGACAAAATGTTGGAGACGGAGCCCCCTTTGAGAGAGAGCCAAATCGTTGGAAATATTTAGCTGTTTTGTTTACAACGGTGCTGCAGAGTTTCGTCGTAAGTTTCCTTGTTTCGAAAGTTTTCTTTCTTGAAAACGTCGTTCAAAAAGAGACTTAATGATTGCTACTTTCCACTGGAGAAGGTGCCTAAACTTTATACGCAGCTGAGTTCACTTAGCCTGCGTACAGACTCAACTCCTCGAGGTGTTGAGTCTGCACGCAGGCTAAGTTCACTGTGTTCTTAAGCAAAAGGTTTCTTCCGCTGCATCTCCATTTTTGATTGCAAAGTCCACTTTGTAATCTAAAAGGGGGCTCCAGGTCAGTGAGAAAGAAAGAAAGTAAGTAACTAAGTCCGTGACGCTTGTCAAAGCGATTGATTAACATTTTATCTTTCCAAGATATGTTTGTTTTGTAATTGCAAGTAGAAACGTTAGTGTTACAAAATTAAATGTTTTGGCCTGGTAAACAAACGTTTTGCTCAACTTTACACTGAAGGAAACTACGTTACAGTCAATCTGATTTACAGCCCTTTCTGTAGTTGCCCGCCCCTTGAGACTTTGGACCCACATTTCAAGTGATTTAGAATCTCTGCTCTGTTTTTTAGGCTTTAAAACGAAGGAGAGAACGTCCTTTATCGCCAAAGAATTCAGAGAGCATGGAACCAACGGACACGAACTCTGATACGAGCACGAAGCCGGACATTTAAAAGTACTACGTTAAGCCTTCGCCAAATGTTGTATTTCTTCTAAGAAATTATGCCTGGATCTGCAAGGACAGATTGTATAATACAATAGCATAATTTGCTTTTGTTTACATCGGAATTCAAAGCGATTAGCGATTGCAGACAAAGGGAATTCTCAAAGCTGCAAAAGTTTCTCTGAAACCCAGGTAGCTACCTCGGTCGTTGTGCACTCCAGAAATTTTTTAAAGAGCAAACATGAACATAGATCGAAAGAAGAAGGATATATCTAGTACACATCTGCCTCGGGCATTTAATTTGTTTGGTTTAAAAGCCTATTGGGAGGCGATTCAATTCTCTTATTTTTGTGGGTGTGGGTCTTACTGCTCAGCTTCTGAACCAAAGAAATTAAATGCCCGAGGCAGATGTGTAGATATATCCTTCTTCTTTCGGTATATGCTCATGTTTGCTCGTGAAAACAATTCCTGAAATGCACAACGAGCATACTAGCTACCAGGAACTTATGCAGCTTTGTTTGCTTTGAATTACTGGTTGAGGGAATAGACCATTTGCCAATTAGGAAAAAGGGATTGAGGTGAGCGCGGCCAATTCCGACAGCCAACAGTTGGAAATTCGGATATTAATGATTAATCTCACCTTCATCTGGGCGTGAAATCCTCTTCTTCTTCACGACAAAAATTATAATTGTTAAATGACGTTGCATGTATATCAAGGTAGAAATCCCCATTCGATCGGCTGTGTTTTCCTGAAGAAAGATAAAAATATTGTGTGAGAAAAAAATAAGGACAGATTTTGTAAGACAATCGCCTGAGTTGCTTTTGTTGACACCTGAATTCAAAGCGATTAGGGATCGTAGACTAAGGCAATTCCCACAACCAGTAATTCAAAGCAAACAAAGCCGCAAAAGTTTCTCTGAAATCCAGGTAGCTAGCGCGATCGGTGTGCATTCCAGAAATTGTTTTTAAGTGCAGACATGAGCACATATCGAAAGAAGAAGAATATATCTACACATCTACCTCGGGTATTTTATTTATTTGGCTAAAAAGCTGAGCAGTAAGTATTTTCATAACACCCAACAAGTATGAGAATTGAATCGCCTCCCAATCGGCATTTGAACCAAATAGATAAAATGCCTGGGGTAGATGTGTAGATGTATCCTTCTTCTTTTGATCTATGATCATGTTTGCTCTTAAAAACAACTTCTGGAATGCACAACGAGCGAGCTAGCTACCTGGGTTTCAGAGAAACTTTGCGGTTGTTTTGAATTGCTGGTTGAGAGAATTTCCTTTGTCTGCGATCGCTTATCACTTTGAATTACAGTGTCAATCAAAAGCAAGTCATGTTTTCGTCTTACAAAATCTGTCCTTGTTTGCCTGGATCAGGACTTGCTCCAAGTCTCGCTCTTGATCAATAAATACGGGAGGGGAAAGGAGGAAAGGGGGAAAGAAACCTCCCCCTTCTTTCCTCCTTTCCCCTCCCGTATTTATTGATCAAGAGCGAGACTTGGAGCAATTCCAGCCTGGATCTTATTTGTTAGCTGTAATTCAAGAGATGTTGTTTGTAATTGTCCAAAATCTGTCCTTGTTTCTCCGTCCCAATATGAATAAAGGCGCTCGGGACGAGGTTGTTTCAAAACCTCTTTCCCTTCCTCTTTCTCAAAAAAATCCCAATTTCTTTCTGCTTTGATCACAAATGAAATATTTACCAAACAACCCCCGTTTCACGTGAAACAAAACTGGTATGTTGGTTTGTTTGCGGGTTTGTTACAGAGATGGCGCCAGGGAAGAAATGCTAGGGGGGCAAATACTGCCAGAGTGCCGACAGTGAGAAATTTTTCATGGACGAGTTCAATTCAAGTTCACTGGGATGACAACGCAGCAAAGAAATCTGGAGGTTTAGGTTATGAAAATGCCGACAGTGCGTAGAAATCTTCGAAAATTTAAGTGCCGATGGGGGGGGGGGCTGAGTGAAATTTTGGGGGGCTCCTGCCCCCCCCCTAGCACCCCCGCTGGCGCCATCCCTGGTTTGTTATTGATTATTCATGACGTAATATCCTTAGCATGCATAGTCAAAATATTAACAGGTTGATACAAAGAACAGCAGAGGTCTAAAAATAACAAAGAGTCATGCAAAATTTTACTTTCCAACATGATATGAGAATAATCAGGAAATATAGACAACGTCATAGAGCTTGAAATAAAGCCTTGATATAAAGCCGAAAGGACAGGAGAGTTGCTAGATTTTGCCTCAGGCGAGGGCGACGGAACGCACAGCAGCAAGGGTGAATCTTACCCCCTGGGCTTTGCCCGAAGGGCGATCACTCTCTAGAACCTCGTACACTTTTGGCAAAAATCCTTCTGTTTTCGAGAAAAATCCGCAAGAGATCCCTGAAAATCCTGAAAATCCTATTATGTTAAAAATCTCGTACGCTTTTTTCGAAGAGTGATACACCCCTCGGCTTTGCCGATCTTTGCATTAGAACAGGGGCTTTAAAATCGAAAATTAGAGAAGTTTAACATTGAAAAAGCAAAAGAAAGGCCAGCTGAAAACAAGCCAGGAAATGATGACACTATTGGGAAAAGTTGCAAAATGAATTCGAATTTTTGGCCTTCATTAGCAAATGCGTGCTTCGCCATTATTTTTGTGATTTGCATTGCATTGCAAGAAGGAGAACATTTTGCTGCCTTTTTCTCCAAATAAAGCAACCTTTTGGAGATTCTGATTAAAGGAAAAATATTTTGAGTTTTGACACGTACCTTTGCTTCTTCACTTTCACTTCAAAGGCAATCTGTCCCCTCGATGAACGAAAATAAAATCGATAAAGATCTCTTTTGGTGTTAATTTGCTTTATCCAAAGAAATCAGGGTCATAGAGACACAGTGATAGCATAGGTTCCAAATCTTTAAAAAGGCTGGTGTAAAATTCAAATACTTATTTCTTTGAACTGAATGACTTCAAAGAAACTTTAGCTACTTCTCTATAATTCTACCGTTGGACTTTTCTGAAATCTTCAATATTTTCAGAATTAGAGTGTTTTTCTAATTTTTCAAGAATTCAAGAAAAATTTTCAAAAAAACTTAAAACTATCGTAATTTCTAAACAGTTTGAAGGAACATGAAATAATTTAAAAGAAACCCATAGTTTATCGATGTCTACAATATAGTATCAAGCAAAAGTCTGTCACTTTTCTGGTTTATGATTTAGAAATTTGATGACGTCATTCCCTCAAATGAGTTGAAATGTAACATACGCTGAAATTTCGAAAAATATTGAAATCTTCTGAAAAGTCCAACGGTAGGATTAAAGATAAGTAACTGAAGTTTGTTTCAAGCCACTCAGTCAGAAGAAATAGATCACAGAATTTTACACCCACCTTTTTACGCCGAGTTAAAGATTTGGAAGCTATGCTCTGCAGCGTAAATAAGGTAAATAAAGCAGTACAATAGGGGTCAGAACAATAGGGGACAGATTGCTTAAAACCAGCAAAATTTGGAAACTATTGCATTTTTAGAATTCTCCAAGGAAAAAATCATGATTTATGTCTAGACTTATGATATTTCGTCCTTGTTTTCGCTCCATTACCCCCCTCCCCCCACACTAACAGTAAAAAATAATTCAATTCAATGGAGCAAAACTTAGACGAATATCATCAGTCTAATTTATGTCCAGCATTTGGTTTTGTTGTCGACATTTTTCGAAGCATCATAATTCCTCAGATAATTCCTGATGGTCCCCATAGCAATTTTCTCACCATGACAACAAATTTTAGAGCACATGATGATTGTTCGCAAAACAAAAGGAGATAATTCTCTTGAGCAAACAATATTTTCGCGCCTTTTGATCTCTTGAGATTGATGATAAATATATAAATAAACCCCCTGAGACGAAATTCTCACGGGTAAATACCCCCGTGTAAGGCCGCGCCATCTTAACTTTCTTTTGTCATCGAAATAAATGCGGTCGTCTTACAATGCAGTTGTGGCTCCGAAAAGTACAACATTCTCATCGATATTACCTGGAAACTAACCTCAGAAAGCAGAGGCAAATCACCGGTAATATACACAGCAACCATCTGCTCGTATTATCTCTCGATGCCAACTTCAGGATCAACTTTTAAACTTTATTGTTGGCGAATTAAAATTAGGGCCTAAGCTGGCTTTGTGGATAGCTCGTGACTTGGCCTGACTTGGGAAGTATTGCAATACACTCATGCTGTAATTGCCCTCCTGAATATTTACATTGCCAAAAACAATTGGAACCTGTTGGCGATAAATTGAAGATTCACATCCTGTTAATTGTATGCTGTTAACTAAAGGAGAATTTTCAAGTCTGTTGTGTTTTTAAAGGTGATATTTTGGCAAGGAGTTAGGAGGTGAGTTTCTTTTTCGTGAATCATTTGTGTTGAACAGTTGAAGACAGGGATGAGGGTTGGAATAGCATGTTTGGCGTCTGATCAAAATGATTTAATTCACCCTGAAAATTCTTTGTCTGTCTTCATGAATTTTTGTAGCCTCGTCAAAAACAATCTCTCAACGGCCAAATATCTGAGTATGCGAGATATGAATGACTCACAACAGAATAGATGCTAAAGTCAACAACAAACATTCATGCATGGTCAGTTTGTCTGCTTTAGCTCAGGCAACTTTTGTCTTTCGATTCTATTATCGTTTTACCAGGAAGGTTTCGCTGTATCTGCCAATGATCAATTATCAGAGGCTGTCGTTAAATATATTACCACAATGGTATCACACTTATCAAGATCTAAAACAGATACCAAATATGCATATATTGCTCAAGGCGCAGGAAACACTGACTTGAACACCAAAACCAAGCCCTTCATAAACTGGAAGCATGTCTGGTCTGTTCTTTGCTGCTCAACAGGCAATTGTTTGACAACTGACAACTTAAGTTGTGTGATGATATTGACTGATTGAGGAGGGAAATGGCAGTTTTCATTGCCTTGTTTATTGCTATGAGTTGATAAAATAAGAAGGAAATAAAATTTAGGGGAGAAGGTTAATTGCCAGCTTTGCATTGTGATTAGAGGATAAACTCTGGATCACTTGAGGTACTACATATTTTGCATTTTATAAGATACACCAGATGGTTCATGAATTCATTTCCAAATTAAAACAAGCAACAGGGTTCAAATCCTGCTGAGCTACAAAGGCACACAGGGATGGGTCCTTTGCAAAATTCTTTTTTTAAAATGAAGCAAAGCTGTATTGAACAAGATGGTAGTGAAACAGATGCCACAGAGACCAAAAACCATCACCCATGAGATAAAATCTATTCAATCTTCTACCATCAAAATGAGCCTATGACCATGACAATAACAATAGTGATTGTTGTGGGTGGTTCTTATAACAATCACTATTGTTATTGCTATTGTCTTTCGGCCAGAATTTCTATTGTTCAAGGTTCAATGTCTTATCTGTGTGTGAAGTGAGAGAACATAAAGCCTGGTTCTCATATAGCTTCACACCATCGGCGACCTGCCCCGGCGATGCACTGGGGACCTTGCTGCGGTAGTTTGATTTGTAATGAGAACATTCAGCGCCGATGGGGAGCCAACTGCCGGCGTCCTGCCACAGTCATTCAAAAATGTTGAACAAGTTGAACTGAGTTCAACTTTTTCACTCTGCTGCGGCACCGGCGCCAATGAAAATATATGAGAACATGAGGAGGCGCACTGCCAGCGATGCTCAAGTGAATCATTTGTATTCCCTGGGATCAGGTGACCATAGCAAGCCAATCAAATACCAGGATCAGCGTGGGAATGTGAACGAGGCTGGGATCTCCTTGAAAATGCACACTGGGATATGATTGACGGCGCCCTGCGGCAACATGTCACCGATGAGTCGCCGGCAGTTGAACTTTTGCTTCGCAGTAGTGACGCCGATGGGTCACCATCAGGTTGAAATTATATGAGAACCAGGCTTAACTCCACCAAACCCGGAGATATTTTAACCGGCATCCAAAGTTGTATACCCAAACATCTTGAGAGTAGATTTCTTCAAACAAATTTGGGAAATTTAAAGCTGTTTTTTGTCCTGGTTGCGTTTTATGATGTTAGGTGAAATTTTAAACATTTTCACAGGTTTCTTTTGTCTTCTTCATTTAATTCGCCATCTGATTGGTACGTGAAAATGAGGCTTTGGAGGTTTCAGCCATCAAGATAACATTTGATTCCTAATGATGTCTAGGCCCATTACAAATGTACACAAAAAGAGGGAAAATGCATTGATTTGTGACAAGTCTTTGTTTTTGTTGATTTCCGCAAAGATCTACAACAAAGGCACAACAAATCCATGCTGAAGGTGCAACAAGCATTTCATGGAAGAGGAGGAAATGTTCACTGCACCCTTGGCATGGATGACAAAAATTGAAAACTTGCCACAAGTTCAGCAAATACATTGAAATTTATCACATGCCATCTGTGTGTGTTAAGAACTTATCTGCTTGAATAGACTTTGATAAAATTGCCCTTGAACTCTTTTTTCAAAAGTGGTGCAACGAGTCCAATGCAAACTGCATAAGACAACCTGGTTAAGTCAATTTTTCGATAAGAGAAAACAAAATCCCATCAAAGCCCTAAAATATAACTTTCTGCTGTAACACCACCAGTTCAAAGTTTTCATTTCCTTGTAATTTATAAAACTCTATATCTACTAAAAAATTTGATTCTTGTAACTAGAAACAAATTTTGAAAATCTCAAATTTTCTTCATCATTTGGCATTTGGTACCAAGCTACCTGACATTATATTATTTGTTTGTTAAAGTATAATCATTGTAAGTGTCATTGAAAGTAGGGACCAGGTGACCTTGTGTCTTTTCCTGCTTTGGGTGGCACAGTAACGAGTCATTTTTTTATGTTTTACTTGTTTTGATGATGACAAAAAAGGAAACAATTAATGCTAAATATTGTCCTGCCATTGCTGTTTGGTTTGAGGTATGGGTTGGAGAAAAATTGGTCTTGGTTAGAGTTCAAATATTGGTTGGAAATTTCCACTGTTTTCACACTGTTTTCATAGAATTCTTGAAAATGTTTCAAATTTCTTAAGAATTATTGTTTTTTCTAAGTTTTAAGAAAATAGAATTAAGATATTTACAGAGTTTCATTTCCACTCAAGAATTCTCATCACAATGTAAAGTATTCTTGAAAATTCTTTTCATGCTGATGTTGCTGATGTGCGCAAGGCCTGTACTGCATTCAATATACTGGGTGTCCCAATACAGATTTGGTTGACTCCAGCTGTGAATTTAGCTTCAATCAATGTCTAATCACTCTAACAATGTTCCTTGATAGTTAACTTGAAGATAGATACCGCATTTGTTGATATTGGTACTTTGAGAGCAGACATGTTAATTTTGAAAGCTCAAATTTGCCTCTTCCTGCAAACCAAGCTTTAGCCTTCTGGCCTAATCATTTTTTTAAGGCACAGCATATAAATCAATGATATCCTTGATAAGATTTGAAAAATATAAGGTCTTGTGTTATTCTGTTTTCCAGAAGTCACTCCCCAGTCACCCATTGGGAAATTTGTTAATTTTTCATTAATTTCAGTTCTTAATTTCAATGTGCTTCAGGAATTTGCTTAGGCCAAAAGGCCAAAGCTCTGAATTGCAAGTGGACGCAAATTTAAGCTTTCAAGATTGATATTTCTGCTCTCAAAGCATCAATACCAACAAGCGAGGTATCTATCAAGGTAACTATCAAGGAACATATGAGAGTAATTAGCCATTGATTAAAGCTAAATTCACATCGCTGGAGTCTATGCTGGAGTCAACCAAATCTGTATACATTTTCTTGGGACACCCGGTACCCAATCTAAATGTGAACCATGAAAAGTATGAACAAGAAACAATCATCCTATACTGTATAATTTGATGCTGCATTTGCACTATCTTGCTTTGAGTTGATCTGGAGTGCAAATTTGATGACAGGATTTTAAAATAAAGATTGACTTAAGTAAGAAATTAATGTGCCTGACTGATAATCTACAATTTCATCTGCCTATGTAAACAAAAATATGATATAAAGAGATTACCTGTAATGGTGTAGGTGGGTTCCCACCCACTCTTCCTTTCAAAATTTATCATTTCCTTGTGACCTAGAATGAATAAACAATAATTTCAAGGTGCAGCAATTTCTGCAATTTTCTATTGATTTTTCGGAGCGTACAGTCCTTTAACTCAACTCATCAACCATTCTCAGTTCATTAACTGCTATGTAGTATGCAAAACAGTGCTACAGTATGCAGTGATGGATTTAGGGGGCAAATGGGGGTAATTACCCCCCCCCCCTTCACAATGAAACTTCAGCTTGGTACCTCTTTTTTGGTGAGAAAAGCCCCCCTCATCCTGGCTCTAACCTGTACGAAAATACAAGGCCATGTAATAGCCATGTACAAGCCTTGTAGTTATGGCCTTGTAACCTTGTTATAGCCTGGAATAGCCTTGCTGTAACCTTGTAAATGGCTTGAAAAATGCTAATTAGCCTTGTAGAAGCCTTGTGGAAACCTTGTGTTAGACTGGTTGCAGCTTGGAATCTTACTGATAGCCTTGTAATTTTCTTCCAAGGTTAGTACAAGGGCATAACAAGGTCATAATCCCCTCTACAAGGCTAAAACTTGGCCTGTACAAGGCCAAGTTTAGCCTTGTATTTTTGTACAGGTATGCACAATTCTTTAACTGTTTTGATTTAAATATGGGGGAAACATGTAAATCAAGGCGTTACTTAGAAGTAAATCAAAGAATTTTCTTTAAAATGCGTCCAAAAAAATGTTCACGCGCCTATGGTGCTCTTATTGTCCATTATATTTTTGGCGCCCTCTTTGCAAGTTGCCCTCCTCAACTTTGGACTGGATCCGCCCCTGACAGTATGCTCTTTTTCCTTTCAACATACATGTGTTTTTTTCATAAGACTGTTTCATAAGACTGAAAAAGCCAGTACTGAAAGTTTCTTAAAATTTGCAGATTTTGAGTACTCACAGTTTCTTACGAGTTTCATAAAAATCTTCATGTTCACTACCTGTTCCCTCCTGAACATTTCAAAACAATGTCTTTTCAAGTATTTCCAATGTTTAGACATTACTAAATACCTCAAGAATAATGTGATGCTGGAAACAAGTGAAAGTAAAAATAGGTCAAAGATATCCTTTATCAGAATAGAAAGTTTTCCTTTTCCAGTACTGGAGTTTCTTAATTTTTTGGTGATCTGAGAGTTGAGTTTCTTATGGGCGGTTTCTCATAGAAAATATGTGTAATGGGTGTCCCAAAAAAAAGTTTCCTGATTTGAGCTGTTATTGGAGTAGAAGCATCCTGAAAAATATAAACTACCTGAGAAGTTAAGAGCTAAAAACAATGTACCAATAAGCTCAAAATCCACAGAACTTCAGCTTTTTTAAAAGTCCATAGAGATGGCCCCAGCAAGATTATGCTTGTCTCTTGTGCCAATAACAAACTTGATTTTTCATGATGTAAAAAGAGAAATTATGGTAACTACCAAAATTAGGATACACTGAGCATATCAGGCATCATCAGAAAAATTCTTGTATTTTTAAATTTCATGTAAATGACTGCAAATTTATGCAATGAAGTCTCTAGATTTTGCGGAGATCAATGGAGGCACCACGGGGTGGACTGGGGTGGACAGGGGTGGACATGTCCACCCCACTTTCCGCAGGTCAGTCTTTATTCCTAGGTAGAAATGACATAAAACATTAGGTCAACCTTCTGGCAATCAATTCTATCTCTTGTCCACCGCATTTTTTCAAGGCTCTGGCCCCACCCCTGGCGGAGATCCTATGTTGACTAATATTGTTAACTTAAGTGCGAATGACCTAGCCCTTGCGAGTGACCTATTAAGATTAATATATTTCTTTTTCCCATTAATTATTAACAGCTCTAATAAGCAAATCAGCGAGGGGTTCCTTTATCATGCTGTCTCTTGTTTATAAAAAACAGAATTTCTGAAACTGGTAAATGCATGTTTTGTTGGAATTGTAGATTATTTTATGCTATGTTACTCCATAAAAGTTGATGAAAAATATGTTTTTTGCTCTTAAGTTTACATTTCCTCATCAAAGCATTGTCAAACAGAAATCAATCAAAAATTATCTCAAAAGCAGAGTTTGAAAATTCAGAGGAATCGAGTTTTGAGCCATGAAAGGGGGGCTTAGTCCCGTGGGAAATATAGAATCAGTTTTGTTTCGAATCCTACAAAAGCACCAGTCTTACATTATCTGAAAGCCCATTTCCATCTGCTTTGAAGTTTGATACAGACAGGTAATATATAAATTTGTTACGTTTTATTGAGGATGTATAGTGGCAGTAACCTACATCAGGGTTCAATCACAGGAAAAAGGTAAGGGACTGGGAAGTTTGCATTACACGTATTTTTTCTTATAAGAAACTGCTGATAAGAAACTCAACTCTCAGATCGCCAAAAAATTAAGAAACTCCAGTACTGGGAAAACATAGGCTAAGAAACTGTTTATTTTGATAAAGGAAATCCTCGACATGTTTTTACTTTACTTTCACTTGTTTCCTGTATCATATTGCTCGTAAGGTACTTGAGTAATGTCTAAACATTAACATTGGAGAGGCTTAATCAGGGGCGCACATTCAAATTTTGTTTGGGGGGGTGTCAACATGCTTTGGACCGACTAAATTTTTCCGGACCGACTGAAAGTATAGCAAGCAGCAGTGTGGCCAGGGTAAATTAAGTAAGGGGGTACTGAAAAAGGGTGTCCCCAGGAAAATTTTCGGAGCCACCCCTTTACTTTGGCTTAGAATGCATCTCCCATTATCATGCTTGCCTTTAGCGACAAGGAAAACTTGATCGTTTTGTGACAATTGTGCTATAAATCAGCGCATGAGGAAAATTTTTGAAGACAGATCCCTTACTTTGGCTTAGAATGCATCTCCCAATATGATGCTTGCCTTGAGCGACAAGGAAACCTTTATCATTTTGTGACAGTTGTGCTATAAATCAGCACACAAGGAACATTTTTGAGAAAGATCCTTTACTTTGGCTTAGAATGCATCTCCCAATATCATTCTTGCCTTTAGCGACAAAGAAACCTTTATCGTTTTGTGACAGTTATGCTAAAAATCAGCTCACAAGGAAAATTTTTGAAGAAAGATCCTTTACTTTGGCTTAGAATGCATCTCCCAATATCATGCTTGCCTTTAGCGACAAGGAAACCTTTAATCGTTTTGTGACAGTTGTGCTAAAAAATCAGCTCACAAGGAAAATTTTTGAAGAAAGATCCTTTACTTTGGCTTAGAATGCATCTCCCAATATCATGCTTGCCTTTAGCGACAAGGAAACCTTTAATCGTTTTGTGACAGTTGTGCTAAAAAATCAGCTCACAAGGAAAATTTTTGAAGAAAGATCCTTTACTTTGGCTTAGAATGCATCACGGCCTTGGAGTTTTAAGTATGGGCGTAATCTCAAGTACAACGACTTCTTCACTGCCAAGCCTAGCAAAAGCGACTTGTTTTAGTGTATTTGTCCTCTAAAAAGGTTTTCTCTTATGATTATAGTGTCAGTAGTGTTAGCTTGTGGTAGAAGCGTATACCACCTTTGATGGATAATATTTGTAACCCATGTCTCCTTCATTTTTTTGGATTCATGCACAAGTGTAAGTTTCCAACGCCACATAACTACCACCACCGGCACCCCCGTGTCAGATTGGAAATTTTAAGTATTTGTAACAGCATTTTTTCTTTAGGACAATCTTTGCACAACAAACACCTTTCATTTTGTGTCAGACCACTTTTACAAGCCAATGATTGCTTGCCCCTAAAAATGGAAGCCTGTGCAATTTTGCAATGCATCTAAGACATTTTTTTAAATCCCGGGGGCAAGCCCCCAGACCCCCATCCTCTGCTTTGGCTCACCTCCAACAAAACGACTCTCCCAGTTATTGTGATGCACTTCTTGTGAATATTCTAACTGTCGTCATGGGTCGACCTTTGCTCAAAACATTTAAAATCAGACCAAGTTTGATTCAAACTATCGTGGACCTTTCGAGCTTTGTCGTGGTTGGTCGGTCCATGAAAAAGTCGGTCCACGAAGTCGGTCCATCCAATTCTGTCGTGGACCGACTTTTGAGAAAATTTTTGGACCGACTGAGAAATTATTGGGGGGGGGTGTCTCACCCCCCCCACACCCCCCTAATGTGCGCCCCTGGGCTTAATAAACCTTGTTTTGAAATGTTCACGAGGGCACAGGTAGTGAACATGAAGATTGTTATGGAACCTCTAAGAAACTCGTAAGAAACTCTGAGTACTCAAAATCTGATAATTTTTAGAAACTTCCAGTACTGGCCCAAATTCTTAGTTTCTTATAAAAAATACATGTATTCAATATCGGTATATGTTGTGAGAAGTGTAACACTTTCTAACTGTCACCAAGGGAGTTTCTAATTTGTCAATAGGGCATAATATGTACCCATTCCCTGCCACTATATTGTCAGCTTCCGACCTAATGTACTCATTTATCAAGACCAAATTCAATTGGCTTGAAACTGTATCAACGTATTTACTATTTTCAATGATTTTGGTTGTATTCAGTCAGAAAGATGTTTTTATCTTTTCTCAATGCCCTTCTTAAAACCTAAACCGCCTTGTGATCCATAAATTGAGATCAACTTATCCTTGACTACCTCAAGTAAAGGGGGATTAAACAGTTGCAGGGTGTCAGCACTAGCATAGGTTTCAGATCTTTGAGAAATTCGATGTAGTGAAATTCTATGACTTATTTCATGAATTGAATGGCTTGAAAAAACTTTATCTTCTTTGGTATGATTCTGCTATTGGTTCAGCAATCTTGAACATTTTTCGAAATTACGGCGTGTTTCATGTTTCAACTTATAAGAGGATGTGACGTCATCACCCTACCAGATTGTAAGCCAGAAGAGCGAAAGACTTGTGCTTGGTACCATATTGTAGACATTCATAAACTGTGTTTGTCTTGAAAATTATTCTGTTTTGTCGAAAGGTTTAGAAATTACGATGGTTTCAAGTATCTTTCAAAATTTTCTTGAATTGTTAAAAAAGAAGAAAACCCTCTAATTCTGAAAAAATTAAGATTTCAGAAAAGTCCAGCGGTATAATTACATTTAAGTGAATGAAGTCTCTTTCCAGTCATTTAATTCACAGAAATAGGCAATAAAATTGTAAGCAACCTTTTATAGGTTTGGAACCCTTTTCTGCATTTGTAAAGGGCTAATACCGGGTGTCCCAAAAAATGATACGGATTCGGTTGACTCTGGCGATGTGAATTTAGCTTCAATCAATGTCTAATCACTCTAAAAATGTTTCTCGATAGTTAACTTGAACATAGATACCTCGTTTGTTGGTATTGGTGGTTTGAGAGCAGAAATATCAATTTTGAAAGCTCAAATTTGCGTGCATACATAGGTACCTCGCTTGTTGATATTGGTACTTTGAGAGCAGACATGTTAATCTGGGAAGCTCAAATTTGCCTCTTCCTGCAAACCAGATCTTTAGCCTTTTGGCCGAAGCAAATTCTTAAGGCACAGAGTATAAATCAACGATAGCCTTGATAAAATTTGAACAATATTAGATCTTGTGTTATTCTTTTTTCCAGAAGTCACCCCCAGTCACTCATTCAGCAGTTTCTTAATTTTCATTAATTTCAGTTATTGATTTCGATGTGCTTCAAGAACTTGCTCAGGCCAAAAGGCCAAAGCTCTGGTTTGCAGGTTTAGGCCAAAAAGGCAAAGCTCTGGTTTGCAGGTGGACGAAAATTTGAGCTTTGAAGATTGACATTTCTGCTCTCAAAGCACCAATACCAACAAACGAGGTATCTATGTTCAAGTCAACTATTGAGGAACATTTTGAGAGTGATTAACCATTGATTAAAGCTAAATTCCTCCTAAATTCACAACGCTAGAGTTAACCAAATCTGTATACTTTTTTGGGACACCCGGCAGTCTTTTTTCATTCCGACGCAACACTACTTTTTTGATTGCAGTCAATGCATTGATAGAACTCATCTTTTTGATGTTTAATTGATTTCGTCCCGAAGCGATAACTCATTATAACTTTCTTGTTCACGCCAAGTACTCCTGCTTCGATACTGTTGAAGGTTGAGATTGCGAGAAGACCTTTTGGTGCCTGGGAACGAGGTTGAAACGAGCCCACTTGGATTAATACTCCTCCACAGCAGCCATTCAAACTGGTGAAGGTTTTTTTGGGACACCCTGTAACAAGTATGACTATGATAAAAATGAGATCAAATTTTTTGAATTTAATAAGCGTTGTGCAATCATTGAGCGATAAAGATACGGTTTTGGCTTGACAGAGGGATGTGGCGACTACGTTTTGATGGAGCTTTGAGGCATGAGTCCCAGATGCTTATTTAGCTCATCAAAGAGTATGTTTACTATAAATTATTAACGAAGAGAAGTTCGTTATATGTAAATGTGCATCTCAAATAAATCGAATTCACAGCAAGTGGGTTGTTGACCTCGAAGAAAAACTAAATGTAGATTATTTTTTGTAGGCAGGAAATTAGATATTTTCATGTGACACTGGTCACAGCAAATCGAAGGTGAAATCCGATAGGGAAGGAATGAGAGTCTTCAAGATGTCTTTAGGACCCATTGCTAACCAATGATCCTTTGCGAGCCCAACACAGAAGTCATGCTCGTATCAGTTGTATTTTTTCGTTAAGTCGGAATAAGATATCAAAGGTAGTTGACGGAGTTTTATAGGCGTAATTTATAATTTGGACAAAGAAAATGCCTACGCACGCTATTGTTCCCCTAGCTAAACAATATCTACGCACATGTCGAGACGTGCATTTGAAGAAACTTTCGCGGGAAGAAACGTTTTTGGCCGAAATGCGCGAAAGTTTATTCCTCGAAATTTCCGAAAATGTGAAATTCGCGAAAGTTTCTTCCCGCGAAATCTCCTAAAATACATAATTTGTGAAATTTATTCCCACAAAGTGTTCTAAGATATGAAATTCGTACATTTTCATTTCCAGAAAATCATGCTCTTCTCGCAAACGTGAAGGTTTATTCTCGCAAAATTTCCCATTTTGGTCCATTCGCGAAAGTTAATTCCAAAAATTTCGCGTTTTCTCCATCTCGCGAAAGTTTCTTCTCGCGAAAGTTTATTCCTTAAAGTAGCTACCTTGGACATTTCTGCGAATAGAAACAGTTGAAGTGTTTGGCAAGAGCAGTTTTCGGTTTTCGCCAATCTCTCGTTACACCTAATTTTGGATAGGCTTTTTAGTTTTTTTTCTTTATTGCTACCTAGCATCTGAAGGTAGTTTTAGGACATCGAGAAGCTGAGCTTATCGAAGCAGCGTCCTGGTCGTTTCTCTCGATGTGACCACACCTCGTGATTCCTTTTGCCTGGACTTCCAATGAGTTGGTGACTCTCCTCGGCTCTCCTCACTCTACGTAGCAGGTTTGGCAGCCTTTAGATTGGTAGTAAAGCGTGCTACTACTGAGCCATTTGAGCGACTTTAGTCCCAGGTCCATTCCCATAAATTGTTTGAAATGGTACGATCTTGTACCGTTTTCTTTTGAGCCGTCTAATTCTTCCATCCAATAAGTGGAGCGAACAGTACGATACTTAACGATACGATACTTGACCCGCCGATTACATGACCTGGTGACCCGTGGATTACAGTTGCCGTTTGAAGTAGTCCCGAGAACCTTAGTTGGCTTTCGTAAGCCCATTTTAGGCCAACTGCTTGCCAGCGTAGCGTGGTCTCTGCTGCTATTATTAACTTACAAGTGTTTTGATGATAAGAATCGATGTTTTATGAATAGGTAGGCCATTATTGGTTACAATCTTTAGACCACAGTCAGATATTACGTCAACCATGCGAGGTGGCTTATCTGCCCTTTCTTTCAAAGAAGGCAGGGGGTTGGTTAAGGAGTAAGTTTCGAACATTGTGTTGTCCTTGCATGAAACTTTCATGTTGCTTTCAACGGGGAATATTGGGTTTCCCCTATTTCGTACTTTTGGTGAAATTTTTTCTTGAGATTCATTTGTGGATAGAAGAATTGTTCTCGATTGTTCTTTCACTGTACAGGGAGAAAACTACCCCGTGGCTACCAGACTTTGATGATAAAAATGATTCACGTCTACCTGTCTACCTTCCCCCCAGTTCATCTGCTTATTTTGACAGTACCTGAGTTCAGAAATTACCACAACCAGGCATAACTGTGATGGGGAAACTAATTCCAACGGACATTTACTCTTAGATATCTGTAAATCCCAAAACCTGAGAATTATAAATGGAAGGAAATTAGGTGATTCTTTAGGTAACTTTACTTGTCACAACATAAACAAGGGTTCAAGCACAGTTGATTATGCAATCACAACTGACAATTTTTTCAATGACATTGATTCATTTTTAGTCAAACCCCAAACCCCTGTCAGTGATCATTGTCAAATTGTATCATGGTTAACTTTCACAGCCAATCCAATGCCTATCAACCAAAATACCTCTTACAAATGGAACAAAATAATGCCAAAATTTAAGTGGCAGAGCAATAGTAAATCCAAATTTGCCATTGCTCTCCAATCCGTTAAAATAAAAGAAAAGATACAAACCTTCATGGTCACCACATTCTCTTCAAACAAACATGGAGTTGAGTTTGCCAATGAACTATTTACTGACATAATCATAAGCTCTGCAAAAGCATCCCTCCCCCTTACCAAGTCAAGAAATCCCCAACGCCAACCTAAATCTTGCAAAAAATGGTTTGACAGCGAATGTCAAGACAAGAAAAATATAGTCCATGACGCAATGAAAAGTAAACACAGAAACCCTCACTGCGCTACAACAGAAACATATCTCAGAACTGCCGAAAAATCTTTCAGAAACTGTTGCAAATTCGAAAAAAAAGCTTTCTGGAAGGAAAGTACAAATGATTTATGTGACACTAATCAAACAGATTTTTGGGATGTTTGGAAAGAGTTTGATGAGAATATTTCTACCAATGATAAACCAGCTCTACAGGATGGAGAGGTCTGGGAGAAATATTATAGCAATCTATTGAATGAAAACCCCACTGAAGAAGAAATAACTCCCAAAAAAGCGAACAGTGAAACTTTAGAGCCAGCAACCATCGACAAATTCCTTAATAATGTTATATCCAAAAGTGAGTTTGATAAAAATATTAAAAAGCTCAAAAACGGCAAGGCCCCAGGTCAAGACAGAATTTCCAAGGAAATGATAAAGTCAAGCTACCCTTTTATTCATAAAGCATACCTGAAGCTGTTCAACTTAATTTTTAGTTCCCAGCACGTACCTGACAACTGGTGCAAAAGTATCATAACACCTATTCACAAATCAGGAAACAAAATGGACCCGGACAATTATAGACCAATCTGTGTTACAAGCTGTATTGCAAAACTATTTTGCACCGTACTTAACGACAGACTAACAAATCTCTTTAAAACACATAATATCATAAATCCTGCCCAGATCGGGTTTATCAATCAACATAGAACATCTGACCACTTATTCACACTCAAAACCCTAATTAACAAACATGTCTATAATAGCAAAAAAGAAAAAATCTATGCATGCTTCGTAGACTTCAAAAAAGCTTTTGACTCTGTCTGGCATGAAGGACTTTTTCATAAATTAGAAAATCTAAATATTCGTGGCAATTTTCTCAACATTGTTAAAAATATATACTCTAAAACTGTTTGTTCTGTCAAAATAGGAAACCAACTAACAAATTCCTTCCAGTACTCAAAAGGAGTTAGACAAGGCTGTCCCTTAAGTCCTACGCTCTTCAATTTTTTTATTAATGACCTAATTAAACAAGTTGAATCGGTAAATCCATCTCCCTTAACTCTCAAAGACAATGTAAGTTGCCTTTTATATGCAGATGACCTTATCTTGATGTCCAAGACTAGGAATTGTTTGCAAACTATGCTGAATGAACTAAGTGATTTCTGTAATTCATGGAAAATCAATGTTAATACAAAAAAGACCAAATGCATTACATTCCAGAAAAAATGCAGAGTGAACAAAAAAGATTCTTTCTTTATTAACGATAAAATACTCGAAAATGTTAATGAATATAAATACCTAGGAATAACCATAAACTCTGCTGGTTCCCTCAATCCCACTTTCAACATCCTCAGTAACAAAGCCAAACGAGCGATTTATGCTCTTAAATAAAACGATTACCAGTATGGGCTGCTTTAAAACTATTTGACTCTGTAATTTCCCCTATCCTCCTGTATTGCTCTGAGGTTTGGGGAGCATTCGGTTATCTTGATTATGAAAAATGGGACAGTAACCCTATCGAAAAAGCACACCTATCATTCTGTAAACATATCCTTGGAGTAAACAGATCCACTACCAATAATTTGGTTCGAGGTGAACTTGGAAGATATCCATTAAAAACTACAATAGACTGTAGATATATTTCCTTCCTGCAACACATAAAAAGTATGCCCCAAAACAGTTTAGTTTATCAAGCATTAATTACAAATAACGAGTTAGATAGTAATATTAACTTTACTACACATCTGAATAATATTGAAGCCTCAACTAATTCACCTAATATTTTAAAGATGACAAAAAATCAAGTAAAAAGTACCATGAAATCATCTTATAGCAGAATATGGAAGTCCCGAATTCAAGAAACAGGCAAAAGTAAATTTCTTACTGATCTTAAGAAAGACATTTCCTTTGAACCATATCTTACCTCAGCACCAACTCGCAATGAAAGAATTTTAGTCACCAAATTACGAACTAGTGATCATGACCTAGAGATTGAAAAAGGCAGACACCACAGACCAATCATACCAAGGGAAAATAGACTCTGTAAATTTTGTAGCAATAACCAAATTGAAGACGAAACACATTTTATTTTCGAATGCACCCAGTATGAACCCCAAAGATCAAATTTCCTACTAAGATGTTATGATCTATTCCCAAGTACCAAGCTATTAGGTAACCAAGATCTCCTCCAATTCGTTTTCATGAACCCCAACCCTCAACTCCTTTTGGATCTAATATCTTATATCCATGATATTTCGAACATCCGTTCCAAACTCAACTTAACCCCTGCGCCTCCAGATTAACAACTGATTACTTTAGCTTACGATTAATTATTTTAAATTCGCTGTTGCTGTTTTGTTATGTTATCTTCGTAGATTTAGTTTTTGGTACAATATACCATGTATAACTTTATATCTATTGATGAATTATATAAAAAAAAAAAACGTATGAAAGTTTGACATCCAGGGACGCAGCAAGCCTGCAAGGACGTCGAATATTGTTATCGATCGATATGTTCATATGGAGACATAGGAGATAACACCATGATATAGGTCAATCAGCTATCTTGCTAAGATGTTATCGCCACATTGCTACAATCAATAGGCCTACATCAGCGATATTGAAATTGGCCTGCATAATCTGGAGTAGAAACGAGGCTTGCCACATCGGCAAAGAACGTTTTAACATTTGAATGATGGGGATCTTACACGATAAAGATTTGTTTGTGCCAGAAATGTTCCATAACGTCAAATTTGGGAGCATTGAAAGATTTTAGACACTGCAATTTTTGAAATTAATTTACCAGACGAAACTGATTCAACAACCCACTGTCATACGTATTTAAAGCTCCATTTCACAATAATCATAATTCGAGATGGAAGAATCTGTTGACGCTGCCTCTAACTGAAACATCTATCGGGTGGGTGAAAAAAGAAAGCATGTTTGACGGCCTGTGGAATGAAAAAATACAACGCCGATATCCGATATTGAAACTAAAATGTTAATCTATCAGTCAATGGCTAAATTAGATATGAAAATTTTGTTTGGTTAAAATCGAGGGGCAAATCACTGATTTTTGTTCGTACACCTTCCTTAAAATCACAAAAAAATCACAAACAAAAATCACAAAAATCACAAAATCACCATACAAAAATCACAAAATCATAGAAAAATCACCAAAAAAATCACAAAAAATCACTAAAATTACAAAAAAATCACTAAAATCACAGAAAAAAATCGTGTGATTTTAAAATCACAAAAATCACGTACGCTATTTTGAGAAGTGATTTGCCCCTCGGTTAAAATCTTTCGAACCAAAACTTAGGAAAATACTTAAGGGGTTTATATAGGAACGAGAATTCCACGTTTGATTCTGGTCCATGATTTACTTGCCATTATATTTCAATTGTATTTCTGAAATTACAATTGAATTGAATTTATATTTCAATGGCAAGTGAATTATGGACCCCTATAAACTCTATTTTGTGTGACCTCAACGGTATGCGTTTCATGACTGTAACTGTAAAGACAATAACCAGGAACTGAAACGCATTAGCGTTTAGTGACCATGCACAAAAGCCATTAGAAGCCCAAATGAAAATAAGTTAGAGCAAATACATTGAAATTTGGACGAACTTTTTTCTGGGTTTCGGGTTCAGGTCTCGGGTTCAAGGTTTCCGGTTTCGGGTTTAAAGTCTCGGGTTTAAGGTTTCGGGTTTCGGGTTTAAGGTTTCAATTTCTGAGTCTAAATGATGAGTCATTTTACCAAACAAAATTGTCACATTTAAAGGGTGTACAAATACCAGCAGCCTTTGCAATCATGTGTTTTGTTTTTGTGAATTTTGTACAGTCAGTTATTCTGGAAGCTGTGCAGAGCAAGTCGCTTATTTCGCACAAAGCATGCTGGTCTTTGTACTCCCGTTAAGTTAAACTTTGATTGATAGATTAACATATTAGTTTCAAATATCTTGCACGTACTTTTTATTCCACAGCCCGCCAAACGTGTCAACTTTTTTGACTCACCCGGTACATATGACAGTTACATTTTATCATTTCGTAGTTTCTGCCTCCATCTGTTTCTTTATTTGTAGATAATAACTTGCTGTTAAAAAGTTAAGTGAATGCAGCTCAGACTTATTTACACAATTTTCTGCAATCCCGTAGTCATTTACTATTATTAACTGACAGGTACAGTTAAGCCCGAAATTATTCATACCTATGCCAAATTTGGAGTATTTTCAATCGTTATATTTGCTAGCCAATTCACAAGATATTTCATTCCTTGAAATGTCTCTTGTAGCACTTGTTTCAACCTTTTATCACATTCTTACGAAACTTCAACCACAGTAAAATTGGTCCTTGAATAGAACGATGCAAAAGACTCAGAATTTGGCATAGGTATGAATAATTTCGGGCTTAACTGTATGTGCCCCTCGTGAGGATGGACTTCGGGAAAAAATTCTCTAAAACAGGATGTAATTTGGTTGATAAATGATGAAATTCCATACCCCTCTCTCAACAATTTCTGAGCATAATTACGATGCCATATACGTATCCGGGGGAATTTATATGTCTTCATTAAAATCCTCAGTAGGGCATGGATTTAAAGCAAGAATTTAGGGCAAGAATAGCCTTAAATGACCTAACCTTGCTGCCTATTAGATCAACAGTTATCAAATCAGCAGGTCATTATCTTGCGAAAAGCTTACGAAATTTGCGAAAAGTTCGAACTGAGTGGGCGTAAATCCAGGTCTGCATGAAGATAAGACCATTCTTTTTCATAAAATCCACGTTTTGCGAGGTGAAATTTTAATGAATTATTATCTTTGTCATTTGCCTACAGGTGAGCTCATGTTGTAACCTCAAGCGTGGCTTTCTATACACATGTTGCTGAGAAGAATTTCCATTGTCCGATTCGTAGACGGATGAGGTTTCACTAGCCAAAATTAGTTTTCACTCCGATTTAATCTGCTGGCAACCACAAGAAATGGGTGTTAGGCAGGTTACTCGTCCGCTCAAACCGCAGAAGCCTTTGAATGTCGTGTATTTGGCAGACGGATCTTTCAAGAGCAAACAGGTCGACAGAGCAGATGCAACTGACGAGAACTCCCAGGAAGATTGGGAGAAATCGAGCAAAATTGTCGACAAAATAGATGTGAAGTTTAAATTAGACGTGGAACCGAACGCAGAAAGAACTCCTGAACTCATAAAAGATGTAAACACAATCTCTATCGGTTTAGGTTCCTTTGACAGCAAGATCAGCGCCGGAGCTTGCCAGGAGCAGGGCACAGATGTTTTTAATAACAACGAACAAAACATAGATCAAACATCGCTCGAATCAGCCGAGATAAAAACCCCAGATTTAGATATTCGTGGGGAATTTGAGGATCATCATTCATCGGATAATCTTGGACTGGGGATAACTGAAAGCGTAAATAGTTTGTTGAGATCATACAGAAAAGTGGATTGCGCACGGAGTTCGAGAAAACAAGATAATCTCATCGAAAACACAGAACTTTCAAGTGTGGAACTCGAAAATATCGCAAGTATTTCGCAGGATATCGAAGGTGCTATTGTCAGGCGTTACAACCTGAAAGATCGAATGAGAAATTCGAGAGTGAAAGGCGAGAACATGAAGCGAGTTACGAGAAGGAAAACTCCTGAAATGAGAGTGCAAACATGTGGTCGGGGAAGGCCTAGAAAGAAATCATTCGGCAAGAGGGGTGGAAATTCTGGTGATAAACAGTCTCAGGATGGTAGCGAGAATGGAGAAGGGAGAGCAAGTCGTGGTAGCAGACAGCAACGTGGCGGAGGACAGGGAAATGGGGGTAACGGCGGGCGAAGGCGACGGGATGATGACGACAGAGACGATGATAATGATGACGTTGAGGATGATTTTGATGAAAATAATGAAGAGGAAGATGAAGAGGAAGATGAACAAACTGGAACTGAATCAGTTGTTGATGAAATGGAAATGACCCCCGAGCAAGAAGCTGAAATGGCTCAGGTGCGTTGCTGTTACTTTTATATGTATTACGGAATTCAAGGGCACCCAACAGGGAGTTGTCTACGATACCTGTAAAAACCGGAATATAAACTGAAATTGAAAATGCAAAATTGAGATGAAAATTGAGAATATGAAATTGAAATGAAAACTGAGAATTTGAAAATATGAAATTGAAATGAAAATTGACGTTTTCAAATAAAAAAATTGAAATTGCCCACTGCGAGGGGCATTTTACTCCCAAAGAATCTCGTACACCTTTGGCCAAAATCCTTTTGTTTTCAAGAAGAATCCATCAAAAATCTGTAAAAATCCTTTTGTTCTGAAAAAACTCTCGTACCCTCCTTCGAATGAGTGAAATGCCCGTCGGCTCACTGTAGTCCCATTGTATGCATTCAGATTTCATTTCAGGGTTGCCCTTCAGCTGAAAGTATTTTCAAGGGGCCCTATCATTAATTAGTTACGATATATTTATGTACGTCACATTCTCAAAGAAACTAATTACTACTATTAGTACCATGATATTGAAAACCTATTTACAAGAATGTATTTACAATTTTAACAGAAAAGAATTTATCTCTAAATAGATAGTCAAAACTGTTTGTTTCCATGGACTTAAAATTCCAATCTCCCTCGGCTGAGGGGGTGGGGGCCTCTTACATATCACGATATCATGATGACTCGTCAAGAAATAGCTGTGAGGTACTCTTACAGAACTACGGAGCCAAGAACTATAGACCAAGAACTAGAAACCGGCGGAGGAGAGTAGCTGTGAGGGATAAAGGAATACCATCGTAAATGTGTCGTAGGATTCCTTAGGCCAACCGTAACCATTTGAACTCACAAGGAGTTAGTAATAATTCATAAACTAATCATTTTGAATCGAGAGCACTGCTACCTTCTTCCCATTCACGAGCCTGCGAAACATGCCCAATAAAAATACATAAAACATAAGAGACTTAAAAATGGGTGAGCCCCTACTTACTAAGCAGAACAGAAAGAGAAGCCCTTGTGATGATACAGCATGGGTAGTGGGAAACGTGGAATTTGTTCTGGGATTATATATCGTTGCAAAGAATCAGAACTGTCAGGCCTACCTTTGTGTACTTTTTCTGTCTCCATATTCTTCGTTGTGCTGTTCACTTTGCATTTTCAGTCCACTGGCAATCACATCAGGCGACTCAAAATTAGGCCAGCGAGTTTGAATGTTGTTGTATGTTGCTGTATGCTCCTTCAAAGAGAGGCGCGCAGCGCCGATCGGTAATGCAAAGTGAACAGCACAACGAAGAATATGGAGACAGAAAAAGTACACAAAGGTAGGCCTGACAGTTCTGATTCTTTGCAACGATATATAATCCCAGAACAAATTCCACGTTTCCCACTACCCATGGATACAGGTGAACCCCCCGGGGCCCGCGTTCGAGGAAGGCTGTAAGAGCTGTAAAGGGATCATCTACCATAGTGGTGGATCCTTGGGCAAGTTGGGCAGCAAAGACGGGCTTAGAACTACCTCAGTTTTTTAAACTGTTGTTGTAATTTATCAATTTTACAGGATTTGAAATATACTGCATTCCCACCAGGCATGTTTTCGTAACACAGAATTAGGCCATATCATCTTTAGCTTTACCACTTTATTTCTGAAAAATTTAGAACTGTTTCATGTACCTGGTGATTCAAAGAAGGAATCGGTTTCCAAACGTGTTGTTTGTGATCGATTCATGTCAACTTCTAAGAGAAAATTTGACGGAGAAAATTTGGTGGAGAAAATTTGGTGGAGAAAATTTGGTTGATTAAAATCGGTGATATAGTGCCAATGTTGCAAGCGATTTATGGAGATCTAAATGAAAAATCCTAATCAAAATATGGAGGCCCAAAATCCTTCACCAAATTAGATCAAACTCGCTAACGATTCAGCCTGACAATACTCAACCGTAGGCGAACAACGAACACTTTATTTACACAGCGGATTGCCGCGGGATTATGGGCCTATTTTGACGGATTCCGATCTGAAACAAATTTATTAAATTTCATATAAGTTTAGAAAGATGCGGCCTTTGGAAAGATGATGTTATCAAAATAACTAGTTTCCTAACTTACATTTTCCCAGTACTGGAGTTTCTTATTTTTGACCATCTGAGAGTTGACTTTCTTATGGGCTCCTTATAGGCAGTTTCTTACAAAGAATACGTGTACCTCATGCTTTCTCCACGTAACAAATTTTTAAACAGTTGAAGTTTTTTTTGGTCCACCAACCCAGTAAAAAATAGTTTGCATGTGGTTAGTTTTACTCGAAAGATTACTATTTTTTGGAAGAGGTTCCATGAATACTTTATCAGGATAGAGTTGTTTTTGTAGTTCCGCACAGTTGCAGTGCGATACCACAGTTGTTTTGCGAGATGTGAGACAATTTATATTTTTCATCATTTTTAATACACAACGGCGCACAGTGCGGACGGGTGTGTGGACTAATTTTTGATCTGTTACGGTGAAAAATCGTCAGTGTGACGCAAATAAACTGTGTTTGAATTCAAACAATACGTTAGTTGGTTTGACACACGTTGCACAACAATTTTTCGCCTCCTACCCTTACTACTACTATTACTGTACTACCCTTATTGACATTGGCGTCAGGGGAGCGGGTGACACATTTAAAAATGTCTGGCCCTTCATCGCCAAATACACGTATTTTTTATAAGAAGCTAAGAATTTGGGCCAGTACTGAGAGTTTCTTTAAATAATCAGATTTTAAGTATTCAGAGTTCCTACTAGTTTATTAAAGGTTCTATAGCAATCTTCATGTTCACTACATGTGCCCTTGTGAATATTTCAAAGCAAAGTTTTTTTTGAAGCCTTTCCAATGTTTAGACTTTACTCAAATACCTTTCGAGTAATGCAGTACAGTAAACGAGTGAAAAAAGTAAAAATATGTTAAGGATGTCCTTTTCCCTGTACTGGAGTTTCTTGAGTTTTTGGCGATCGGAGAGTCGAGTTTCTTTCGAGAAGTTACAAGAAAATACGCGTAGTCGCCCATTGTGGCCAGGTTTGCAAGATCATTGCAGAATGATCGCTTCTTATGGGGATGTTTGTCAGTTTCTCCCTATGAATGGGCTCATACACGCATTTTTATAAAGAACCCAGACCCTCAGATCGCCAAAAAATTAAGAAACTCCAGCATATTTTTATTTTGTCTCACTTTTGTTTCCTGTATGATGGACGTATTCTTTTCATAAGAAACTGCCCATTAAGAAACTCAACTCTCAGATCGCCAAAAAATTAAGAAACTCCAGTACTGGGAAAATATAAGTTCAGAAACTCTTTATTTTGATAAAGAAAATCCTTGAAATATTTTTATTTTACTTTCACTTCTTTCCTGGATCATATTACTCTAGAGTCATGACTAAACATTGGAAAGGCTAAAAAACCTTGTTTTGAAATGTTCAGAAGGGCACTGGTAGTGAACATGATATTGTTATGGAACCTCTAAGAAACTCGTAAGAAACTCTGAGTACTGAAAATATGATAATTTTAAGAAGCTTTCAGTACTGGGCCAAATTCTTAGTTTCCTATAAAAGAAATACGTGTATTACTCGGAAAGTACTTGAGTATTGTCTAAACATTGGAAAGGTTTCAAGACATCTTGTTTTGAAATGGTAAGGAGGGCACAGATCTGATAATTTTAAGAAACTTTCAGTTTCAGTACTGGTCCACATCCTTAGTTTCTTGTAAAATATGCGTGTAATGATTATTATGATTGAAATATTAGAAGCTGAATGGTTCGACCACAAATTGTTTTATGCAACAGACACACTCAAAGGCCCATAAAGGGCGATAAATCAAACTGCTGAGAGGGCTGCAACAAATTTCTTTGGACTGAACGCCAATAGCCTTTGGTCGACCATGCTTTGGTTTAGCATAATTGTTGCACAGTTACAAGCAGATGGAAAGCACATGGCTTTTCTATCGTAGTCGCCTTTTTCCTCATGAATCAAGATGTAATTAATACCGGGTGACTCAGAAAAAAGTAACACGTTTGACCGGCTGTGATAAAAAGTGCATGGCCGATATTCAAAATTAAAATGTCAATCTACGGTATCAGTCAAAGGGTAACTAAGATGTGAACATTTTGTCGGTAAAATCATTCATCTTTTGAGGCAAATGCTGGTAAGAGCTTTGTACACTTTCCTTCACAGAATAATCTTTCATTGTACGGGGTGCGCCAAAATAAACTATGCACGTTTGGCAGGCCACAATAAATCGTACACTGGACCGATTTCGAAGATTTATGACTTAATCGTTAGCGGAAAGCCTGAATTAGATACTGGGATTTGTCGCAAATTTTTTCATTTTCAGTTTTTAGAGCTAGAAGCGAGTTTCATGAAATTTTGATGTTCGAAAACATTGAAAACGATCAAAAATCATCGATCAAGTTTTCTAAAGAATCGACATGAATGGACAACAATTTGTTCGTGGTGATTTTGCGATTTTGAAATCGACCAATTGTAATCTGCTGTACGAGAGTTAATACTGAACCCCCAAATCCCCCTGAAAACATTTTCTCTTTGTTTATTCATGTTGAATCTTTAAAAATTTGATCGATTTTTTTTTAGTTTCAATGTTTTCGAAAACGAACATTTTAAGAAACTCACTTCTAGCTCTAAAAACTGAAAACGGAAAAATTTGCAAAAAGTCCTCGAGTCTAATTCAGGCTTTCTGCGAAAGATTAAGTCATAATTCTTCAATATCGGCGAAGTGTATGATTTATTGTGGCCTGCTAAACGTGCATAGTTTATTTTGGCGCACCCGGTATCATATCAGCTAAAAATATGATAACGGTGATAGAACTCCAGTAGCCAAGATAACATTTAGGGCTTATTTAGAGACTATACCATATCAAACGCATTTCCTTCATTTCAGCAACCGTGATTTGCATTCTCTCAGACACACAGTCATGGCACTTTAATTTCCCCAGAACAAGATTCACATTCAGATTCAGAACAAGATTCAGATTCAGAAAAATTTCCCAATATAATGACAATAGCGCAAACAATAAAAATCTGACACAAACCAAAACCAATTTACTGATTAGAACACATCATTAGCTTCCTTTTGAGGGGTCATACAATTTCATACCCCTGGGGGGCTCTTTAGGAAAATGGGGAGTTGGTCCCAAACTATGCAAATAGTCAGTAGGCTCTTGTCACTGTACCAAAGGCTATTGTCTCAAAATGGTAAGATTTATCAATCAAAACCAATTTACTGATTAGAACACATCATTAGCTTCAATTTGAGGGGTCATACAATTTCATACCCCTGGGGGGCTCTTCAGGAAAAGGGGGAGTTGGTCCCAAAGTATGCAAATAGTCAGTATGCTCTTGTCACTGTACCGAAGGCCATTGTCTCAAAATGGTAAAATTTATCAATCAAAACCAATTTACTGATTAGAACACATCATTAGCTTCAATTTGAGGGGTCATACAATTTCATACCCCTGGGGGGCTCTTTAGGAAAACGGGGAGTTGGTCCCAAAGTATGCAAATAGTCAGTAGGCTCTTGTCACTGTACCAAAAAGGCCATTGTCTCAAAATGGTAAAATTTATCAATCAAAACCAATTTACTGATTAGAACACATCATTAGCTTCCTTTTGAGGGGTCATACAATTTCATACCCCTGGGGGGCTCTTTAGGAAAACGGGGAGTTGGTCCCAAAGTATGCAAATAGTCAGTTAGGCTCTTGTCACTGTACCAAAGGCTATTGTCTCAAAATGGTAAGATTTATCAATCAAAACCAATTTACTGATTAGAACACATCATTAGCTTCCTTTTGAGGGGTCATACAATTTCATACCCCTGGGGGGCTCTTCAGGAAAATGGGGAGTTGGTCCCAAAGTATGCAAACACTCAGTATAGGCTCTTGTCACTGTACCAAAGGCCATTGTCTCAAAATGGTAAGATTTATAAATCAAAACCAATTTACTGATTAGAACACATCATTAGCTTCCTTTTTGAGGGGTCATACAATTTCATACCCCTTTGGGGGCTTTTCAGGAAAACGGGGAGTTGGTCCCAAAGTATGCAAACAGTCAGTAGGCTCTTGTCACTGTACCAAAGGCCATTGAATCAAAATTGTAACATTTATCAATCAAAACCAATTTACTGATTAGAACACATCACTAGCTTCAATTTGAGGGGTCATACAATTTCATACCCCTGGGGGGCTCTTCAGGAAAACGGGGAGTTGGTCCCAAAGTATGCAAATAGTCAGTAGGCTCTTGTCACTGTACCAAAGGCTATTGTCTCAAAATGGTAAGATTTATCAATCAAAACCAATTTACTGATTAGAACACATCATTAGCTTCAATTTGAGGGGTCATACAATTTCATACCCCTGGGGGGCTCTTCAGGAAAACGGGGAGTTGGTCCCAAAGTATGCAAATAGTCAGTAGGCTCTTGTCACTGTACCAAAGGCCATTGTCTCAAAATGGTAAAATTTATCAAACAAAACCAATTTACTGATTAGAACACATCATTAGCTTCAATTTGAGGGGTCATACAATTTCATACCCCTGGGGGGCTCTTCAGGAAAACGGGGAGTTGGTCCCAAAGTATGCAAATAGTCAGTAGGCTCTTGTCACTGTACCAAAGGCCATTGAATCAAAATTGTAACATTTATCAATCAAAACCAATTTACTGATTACATTAAGTACAAAAATTTTCGGCGGATAAAATTTTGGACAATAAACTTCGGCGAAAATATTTTCGGACACATTTTTGGTATTTCGGACAAAGAAATTTTCGGACAAAATTTTGACTAGTCTTTGGATCATTTATGCAATATCACAGCAGCTTATAAATTTATTGAAACAAAACACCTTCATAAAGCTTGGAATAGAGCTGTAGCATGTTCTACAGTCCCTTCTAACATAAAATTTTCTAAAATAGAATAGCAAAAAATTCACCAATTTTCTTGTTTCTATTCTTATTCTTCAATTTTTTGTATACTTGCTTTAAATGGTAGTTGGTTGTCATAGGCAGTTTAAATCTGCAAAAGGGTCTTCTCGTTCTATGTCATTTTGATAGCATTCATCAATTTTGGTCATTTTGATATGAATTCTTTTCGAATTACATCAGCAATAGTGAGAGCATGTAAATGGTGGTAGACGAAGAGGACTTTGTTGTTACTTGTTCTAACCATAAGTTCTGACTATGACAATAATATTGGATTGGAACAGTATTTTTCAAAAACTTTGCATGTTTACATAACCTTTCATGACGTGCTGGAGATTCGATTTCAGATTTTGGTTCTTATTTTGGGCATTAAATTCATACTACGCATGTGCATATATATGCAAAAATTTTCGGCGTGACAAATTTTCGGACAACTACATATTTCGTACAAATAAATTTTCGGACAAGTCTTTGTCCGAAAGTTTGTCACGCCAAAAATTTTTGCACTTAATGTATGCAAATATGTCTCCAAGGTATATCAGAATGAAGGTCAATTTGGTTTAATCTAATTTGAGCTCAGTTTGGATTTCTATCAACAATGGAAAGTAGTCCTGGACTTCTTCTTTTGCATATGTTGCCAGCAACGTGTCTGTGAAGACCAGCCTTACAATTTCCAGTGATCGTTGTTGCCCTGTCCTGGGAGCAGAATAGAACTCTTTGATTAATTGTACTATTATGGAGTAAATTGGTTTTGATTGATAAATCTTACTATTTTGAGACAATGGCCTTTGGTACAGTGACAAGAGCCTACTGACTATTTGCATACTTTGGGACCATCTCCCCGTTTTCCTAAAGAGCCCCCCAGGGGTATGAAATTGTATGACCCCTCAAATTGAAGGTAGTGATGTGTTCTAATCAGTAAATTGGTTTTGATTGATAAATTTTACCATTTTGAGACAATGGCCTTTGGTACAGTGACAAGAGCCTACTGACTGTTTGCATACTTTGGGACCAACTCCCCGTTTTCTTAAAGAGCCCCCCAGGGGTATGAAATTGCATGACCCCTCAAATTGAAGCTAATGATGTGTTCTAATCAGTAAATTGGTTTTGATTGATAAATTTTACCATTTTGAGACAATGGCCTTTGGTACAGTGACAAGAGCATACTGACTATTTGCATACTTTGGGACCAACTCCCCGTTTTCCTGAAGAGCCCCCCAGGGGTATGAAATTGTATGACCCCTCAAATTGAAGGTAGTGATGTGTTCTAATCAGTAAATTGGTTTTGATTGATAAATTTTACCTTTTTGGGACAATGGCCTTTGGTACAGTGACAAGAGCCTACTGACTGTTTGCATACTTTGGGACCAACTCCCCGTTTTCCTAAAGAGCCCCCCGGGGTATGAAATTGTATGACCCCTCAAATTGAAGCTAATGATGTGTTCTAATCAGTAAATTGGTTTTGATTGATAAATTTTACCATTTTGAGACAATGGCCTTTGGTACAGTGACAAGAGCCTACTGACTATTTGCATACTTTGGGACCAACTCCCCGTTTTCCTAAAGAGCCCCCCAGGGGTATGAAATTGTATGACCCCTCAAAAGGAAGCTAATGATGTGTTCTAATCAGTAAATTGGTTTTGATTGATAAATTTTACCATTTTGAGACAATGGCCTTTGGTACAGTGACAAGAGCCTACTGACTATTTGCATACTTTGGGACCAACTCCCCGTTTTCCTAAAGAGCCCCCCAGGGGTATGAAATTGTATGACCCCTCAAAAGGAAGCTAATGATGTGTTCTAATCAGTAAATTGGTTTTGGTTTGTGTCAGATTTTTATTGTTTGCGCTATTGTCATTATATTGGGAAATTTTTCTGAATCTGAATCTTGTTCTGAATCTGAATGTGAATCTTGTTCTGGGGAAATTAAAGTCAGTCATGGCATGCAAACTCCTTTCCTAACCGTTTATTTCTCGTCATAGCTACTTTGAAATTTCGCTCAAAGTTTTTTGATGTGTGGTCTTTGTTCGGAAAATATTTTTGGCAACAACAACAGTTTTACGTTAAAACATTAGTCACTGCTGTTTAGCTGTGTTGTTTACAAAACAGAAAATATAATGGACAAAACAGCAATAAAACCAGGGAGAATGTTCTGCTGGCAGGTTAAGGAGCACAGTGCTGTGCATGCCATGGATAAAGGAATGAAGAACAAGGAGAATTTAAAGATCTCAGTAGACCGTTTGAAACGTTCAATGATTTATTGAATGACTCCGTTACATTTGCATTCATAGCATTTTTTATTTTGACAATAACATACTTTTTGTTCGAGGCTATAAATCATGATAGATATTCGCGATTTGTGGGAGAAATGCTATCGTAAGTTTGACATTTAAGAAATATTATCTTTGGTATGAAAAGAATTTAGGCCCACTGTTTAGGCCCGTTCTAAGTCCCCACATCCTTTGTTCATAAAACATTCCGCAAAGAACAAGTTGGCAAATCCAAGCTAGACTTGGAGAAATGAGAAGGTAGATCTTAGCCGTTACTCACATTTTAACCAGCCAACAAGACTTTATCTAAAGTAGTGACATATTTAGGGATGTGGGGGAGGGGGAGGGGATGACAAGAAGACTGCGGCCAATTTTTAGTAGAAATTAAGATGTTGGCCCAGTAATGAAAATTTCTTTAACTTTCAGTTTTTGAGTGGTCAGAGTTTCTTAACTGTTTCTTTGGAAGTTCCCCAAATACTTTATGTTCACACCCTGTGCCCTTGTGAACATTTCACGGTGAAGTTTTATGAATCCATGCTAATACAAAAGACAATACAATGTAATGCGATACAATGCAACACGATACAAGACAATACAACACGATACAATACAATACGATACAATACGATACAATACAATACAATACAATACAAGAAAAAGAAGTTTTATGTTTTACAGTACCTTTTGTTCCTTAAAATCGCTTGAACGAATTCTTAACACAAGAAAATTCTGAAGACTTCGTAAGGATTTTCAAGAGTTCTTCATATTCTAGTTAAAACTTTTTTGTAAGGTAAAAGAATGTCTTACGAATTCTTAGAAATTCTTCTTACATTTACTTAAGAATTCTAAAGGCAAAAAGTTTTTCCACTGGTTACTTTTCTTTACCGCTTTTTCGATCTGACCATGGGCAGTTCGGACACTATCGTTGTGATTTTCGAACTAACCATGAAATAATATCAAAGTAAGATAATTTACTTACCAAACAAAATATGGTTTGTATTCCGTTAACAACATCGTGTCTTGCTTAGGCCAGGCCATAACTTCAAGTTGTGAGCAACAGACAACAACATTCCGCCTCCCAAACTAACCCAAACGAAAATTCCTCCGCAGTGACGTGCCTAACCCTAACTTTTCTCCTTTCTCTGGACTCGTCGCTGCGGGGGCATTTTCGTGTGAGTTACTTTGGGAGGCGGAATGTTGTTGTAGTTAGGATTCAGAGGGCCAAAGCAAGTCACGATGTCGTTAACGGGATACAAACATTATTTGCTTGGTAAGTAAATTATCTCATTTCATTATTATTTTATGATTAGTTCGTAAATCTAATATGAAAGAGACTTAGGTATCTTTCTTATTTCTATCATGTGAATGAGATGGATAATAGTCAGTTTAACAGTTTGTTTTTAGGTTCATAATAAACGTCAAGAAACAGTAAAACAGCTGTCCTAATATTATGCATCAAACCTCGTTATTGTTACCACAATTCTGTTCAAATGCATAATAAAACAGTAAAAAACCGCAAGGCAATATTTTGCTTTTAACTCTGAAGATACTCACATTCTAAAATAGTCATAAATCCTATTTTCATATTGTGATGTTGGTCGAGAACGGTTGGTTACTTAGTGATTACAAAGCATAGAAATAAATATCTACTTATAACAACGTTATGAAAGTGGTGTGAGTCATTTCCTTTGGGTGGGTTAGGGAGTTGCAATTGTGGTGAAAACGTAATGAATAACCCCTATTGTTGTTATGGCCGTACAGAGGAATATCGAGGCCCAGCAGGTTGGCTAGACCCTCTGTGATAACTGCACTCTTTATGAGAAACTTGGGTTTGGGCTCAATAAGTAGGGTTTCTGGTATACCTAGGATATGGTTGCTCAGGTTACTTTTTTGGATCTAAGAGGCCCTTTACATGAGAAAAGTCAACCCGGGTGGAGTCTCACCCCGGGTTGAGTTTCAACTCGGCCGCTGGGAAAACCTTTGTTATTTGTAAAATCGTTTACATGAGAAAATTTCAACCCGGGGCGAGTTCAATTCGCTTTCTCAACCCGGGTGGAAAGTTCGCTCCGGGGTGAGAATCGCATGTAAACGCAAATCGTTCTCAACCCGGGGCGAGGTTGATGAATTTGAAGAGAACTTTAGTATTGAAAATCAAGGTTTTGCATGTTTTAGCGCCAAAGAAACCTTTAGTTACTCAAACTTGGCGGTGGAAGAACTCTTCTGCTCAAGAATAGAATCTGTCAAGTTGGTTATATTTTTTTAACGCACGATTCTTTTCCTCTATGACACGTGAAATCTCCTGCTTCAAAGCTTGATGCTTGTTGAGGCATGATTTGAAGCAACATCATGAAATTCATTTGCAATGCAACGCTGAGAGTTCATTGTGAGCATAAACTTTAAAATAAACGTAAGAACGATCGTGTGTTGAGTTTGCCATAGCATTAACAACAACATGAAAGTTGAAACTCGCCCCGGGTTGAAAAATCTCATGTAAACGCAAACCACATTTGCAACATTCAGCAAAACTCAACCCGGGGTGAAACTCCACCCGGGTTGACTTTTCTCATCCTCTAATATTTTGGGCAAAGCGTTGTTTTTTGGGTCAATAATTTGTACAGTTATTTTTTGGGTTCCTGATATTCTGGGTTACTTTTTTGGGTCTTAAATATGGGGAAACAAATGGGGAACACATAATTTACGAGCAAAATTAAAATAAATTAACATTATTAAAATCAAAATATTTAAATATCCAAGTAGATTATAAGAAATTTAATCAATTTTAAGATACTGACTTCATAACCTTTGGGTATGTTGGGTCAGAAAAATTATTTTTGTGTCTATTTTTATGCTTGAAAATTTTTTTTGGTTGATGCTTTGTAACCGAGCCTGAGCACCCCTATCCTAAATATACCTTAATTTTTTGCTGGTAAAGTCAGTTTCTAATTTTCTGAAAGAGGTTGCCATTTCTCCTAAGCGGTTTCTCGTAAGAAATGAGTTTAGCGAGACTCTTGTCAAGTTAAGTCTCAACTGAGGTCTCGTGGAGCCTTAAAAAAAGAATGACCTTTGTAAACTGCTGGTAAACTGCTTCGTAAGAGAAGGACTACAGTGATAAAGAACGCATATGCTTAGGCCATGTGCCTTCGGAACAATAACATAACAAGAATGAATAATATACACGCAGCGATAATCAAATACAAAGTACAAGAGTCTGGGCTCTAGTCTTGGTAACAAGTCACTTTATTACATCACTCCTTTTTTCTTTGAGCGTCCTTAGCGCGGCAGTAAGTCAATAGGGAATTCGTGTCCGAATCTTTCTGGTGGGTTCCTCTGTCTGGTTGATCTACGCATAATCATCGGTGACGGTTCTCTTCGTTCTCTTTGTTCAGCTCTACGACTTGGAAAATCATCATCATCATCAGAATCAAAATCCCAGTTTTCTGGTTTTGGTATTCTTTTGAAATGTGATATGTTGCGCTTAACTTTCCGTTGATCTTTGTTCATTGCAATTACTTGTGATCCTTTCCTTTGGACAACGACGTAGGGGTCTGTGTCAAAACGTGTGGTCAGCTTGTTTCTCTTTTGCTGTTTTACCAACACAAAATCTCCGACTGTTATATCACTGTCTTTGACGCGTCTTCTGATGTCACTGTACTCTTTGTTGTACTGCTGTTTCTTTTGGTCATTTATGCAGGCTTCCTTGTGCCTATCAACAATCGGTTTACTTGGTAAAGTTGGTAACTTTCCACGAATGCTACGGTTGAACAAAAGTTCTGCCGGGGGAACCTTGGTGGTGCAGTGAGGCGTTGATCTGTATTGTAAAAGAAAACGAGACAGTTCTTGTTGCCACACCCTTCCTTCTGCTTGTGCTGTTTGAATAGCTCTTCCAAGGGGTTGCATAAAGCGCTCTACTTCTGCATTACCTTGAGGCCATCGGGGGGTTGACGGGTTGTAATCAATACCTAACAGTGACATGTAATTTGTAAAATCATCGCTGTTAAATGGGGGCCCGTTGTCTGTTGTTACTTCAACGGGTAAACCATGAACCGCGAAAGTTTTGTCCAACTTCGGGATTATGGATTTCGCTTTGGTTGATTTTACCATCTCTACGATCGGGAATCGAGAGTATCTATCAATAACCACTAACAGATATTCACGTGTAGGCATAGGTCCATAGAAATCAATGTGAATCTTTGCCAGGGTCCGGTAGGCATTTCTGACATTTTTAGTGGCTGCGGAGGAGCTGGTCGTCCTACGGCTTGGCATGGAATGCAACGGTCAAGTGTATCTTTAGTTAGCTTGTCGATATCCGGAAACCATACCTTCTCTCTCATCAAAGCTTTGGTCTTGGATAAACCTTGATGCGACTCGTGTGCAATGTCGATTGCTCTTTGTCTTAGCGAGGCTGGTAAGACAATTCGTGTTCCACGTAATACAATGTTGCTAGGACCGATGGTGAGTTCGTCTTTGACACTTTTGAATGGCTTGACAGTATCGATTTCCCATTGATTCATTTTTATTGCTGCTCTGAGACCTTTCATTTCTCTATCGTCGGTAGAAGCTTTGATAATTTCTTCCATGGTCATAGCTTTAGGGACTGCATGGGAAGTGAGAAACTGGACATATTCTTCCGTAATCTTTTCTTGTGCGGAAGTGCTGGCTTGTGTCGGATGGCGTGACATGTAATCAGCAGGATTTGATGCACCTGACTTGTAGACGACAGTGAAATCGTATGGCTGTAAGCGAAGAATCCAACGTTCTATTCGTGCTGAAGTCTTTGAGTTGTTGTGTCCATAAATAGTCTCTAGAGGTTTGTGGTCTGTTATCAGCGTGAATGAGTGACCAAACAAGTATAAATGAAAATGTTCTATGGCCCATACAATAGCAAGAGCCTCTTTTTCAGTCTGGGAATAACGTTTCTCGACAGCAGTGAGTGCTCTACTAGCGTAAGCCAAAACACGATACTCATCACTGCCTTGAGATTGCTGTGCTAGTATTCCTGAGACTCCTACTGGGCTTGCATCCACGGTTAAAATGGTCTCCTTTGATCGGTCGAAATATGACATCACAGGAGCTGTGATAAGGGCTGTTTTCAGCTTGTCAAAAGCTTCTTGGTGAACTTTTTCCCAGCGAAAGTTTGAGTGTTTCTTAGTTAACTCCCTGAGAGGGTCAGTGATAGTTGCAAAGTTTGGGATATACTTTGCGCTGTAATTGGCCATACCAAGCAAACTGCGCACTTCTTGAATATTTGTCGGTACTGTAGCATTATTGAGATCTTCTGCTCTTTTGGGGTCTGGCTGTGTTCCCTGTTTGGAAAATATTTGTCCAAAAAACGAGAGTTCTGTTTGAAGAAAACTGCACTTAGAGCTGTTCAAAACTAGGCCCTTTTCTGACAGGCGCTTGAGACATGCTTCTAATGCTCGGTCATGCTCATCACGTGTGCTGCTAAAAACCAAAATATCATCGGCGATATTCTTGACTCCCTTGATACCCTGTAGATGCTGTTGTAGAGTATGTTGGAACAACTCTGCAGCGGCATTTGTACCATAATTCAAACGAGTATATCGGAAAAGGCCTAAATGCGTGCTAAATGTTGTGATGTGTCTACTCTGATCATCAAGTTCAAGTTGATGGTAGGCTTGAGATAGGTCGAGCTTCGAAAAGAATTTTGCTCCATTCAGCTCATAACTGACATCTTCGACTGTGGGTATCAAATGTCTTACACGTTTGATGGCAGTATTAGCCATGCGCATATCAACACAAATACGAACTGTCCCATCTTTTTTTGGAACGGCGACAATAGGGGAAATCCAGGGGGTCGGCTGGGTGTCAGGTACTGGTTCTATGATTCCCTCCTTTTCGAGATCTTTCACAGCTTTTTCCACCTTGTCACGAATGTGATAGGGAATCCTCCGTTGAGGCTGCGCATGGGGAATCACCTCGGGATCTATGTTCAGTGTCACTGAATGACCTTTGAGCTTTCCAACACGATTGAAAACTTCTGGATGTTTGTTGACAATCTTTTGTACCGCCTTGTCGTTTGTCTTCACTGAGGGTTTCTTTTGAATCTCATTTAAATGGAGGCTAACAAGTCCTAAATCTTGAGCTGTCTGAGAGGACAATAGACATCCGCTGTTGTGATCAGCAATGACGTAAAACGTGCATGTCGTGTATTTCCTACGGGTTTCAATGAGGGCATCGAATTTGCCAAGAAATCGAACTGGCTTTGTTGCGTTGTACGTGTAGGCTTTCACGTTTGTTTTGTGCAACGAAATTCCTTTCAATTTAGAAAACGTCTCCTGGTCCATGACATTGATGCTGGCACCAGTGTCTACAGTGATTGCGAAAGTATGACCACCAACCGTGACCTTTGTCTTTGGGGGTTGTTTTGTTTGGTTGGATGCAGAATTCTCAATAGAATAAAGATAATCCTCTGATGCACTTGAATCACTTCCGTTTTCAGCTTGAAGTGGCTGTATTGTTCTTGATCTTCTGTTTTGTCGTTTTCGGGGTTTTCCCCCTCGACACACATTGGCAAAATGATTCAACTTTCCACACTTGTTGCACTGTTTACCTTTAGCTGGACATGAACCTTTATGCGGGGACTGTCCACCACAATTATCACAGTTTTGTCGCTTGGAATTCTCCACAGTAGGCCGTATTTTTACCTGGTTTGCTATAGCTGCGGGGGCATCTTGTGATTCAATTTCACGAGCTTGAAATTGGCTAGTTTCTGAACGACGACCATCAAGTAACATGTCCTTCAAGGTGTATTTGGGGTCCTTGAGAGCGTTCTTGCGTATGCGTGAAGAACTACCGGAGATAATGATCTGTTCCTCAATCTCGAAGTCGGTGTTTTCAAATTCACAGGTTTCTGCCAGTGACCGGAGGCGTGTGTGAAACTTGTCTAAACTCTCTCCTTGTTCCTGTTTGGCCTGACGGAAGCGAAAAACTTCATATCTACGGTTCTTTTGGGGCTCAAAAAACTGCGTGAGCTTTGTTTTAGCTGTATCGAAAGCATCATCTGCACCAGTGTCGGGTATTTGCTTGAAAATCTCCCTGATGCGTGATCCAGCTTGATACAAGAGGAGTGCCCGTTGTCGCCTTGGTGCTGTGATACCGCTTGCCACCAAGAAAGTCTCGAAGTCTGCGAGCCATGTTTTCCACCGCGTCGCCAAACTTGCACCCACAGCTGCATCGGGATCAAACTGGGGCATTGGTTGCAAATGTATCTGAGCCATTTTTATACTCGTCGCCAATGTAAACTGCTGGTAAACTGCTTCGTAAGAGAAGGACTACAGTGATAAAGAACGCATATGCTTAGGCCATGTGCCTTCGGAACAATAACATAACAAGAATGAATAATATACACGCAGCGATAATCAAATACAAAGTACAAGAGTCTGGGCTCTAGTCTTGGTAACAAGTCACTTTATTACAACCTTGAAAGTGCGCTAGGATGTTTTTTCTTCTTCTTAAATTACAAGCACAATGAACAGACAGCAGGTTTGTCAAATGTTGTCAGAATTAAAAAGTTGTTTTGGTCATCCAAATGAATGAGTTCGACCCGTATGGACTTGAGGTTTCCTTATTAATAGCCTGGCATCAATCAAATATTTAACATTTGCTTTTTACATCTTTACAGGAATTGTTGTGCTTGATTCCACCGAAGAATTTGAACTGTGACCCCCCAGAGAAGCCTGCAAAGCCCGGTACAGTTGTTAATCTACATGGTGTTGTGCTGCATGAGACGTCAGGGGGTAAGTTATTTCATTGCATCTTCTGTCATGCTTTAGTGCTTCGGAAGATTTAGGCCTCCCGAGCGTATGTAGCATTATTTGAAAATCTAGCGCAGTCGGCCAAAAGCTAGGCCTAAATTAGGGCATAATGTTCAAAACAAAGGCATGGGTTGGGAAGCACCTGCTGCTTTTAGCTTTGGAAGTCAAGTCGCTTTTCTGCCGTTTGATACGACAGAGCTGGCGAACTCCTGCCGTTTTATCTCTTCAAACCGGCAGGCGATTTAAATATCGTTTTTATGTCGAATTTAATTGACACTTAAAAGCTTTTAGCATCATCTATTTAATTCGACAAGGCAAACAACATGTTTAAACTGGGCCTAATTTTTTGATGTTGCTCAACACTCACTTGAGCAAAAGCCGATTGGGAGGCGATTCGATTCTCTTATTTTTTGGGTGTTATTAAAATACTTACTGCTCAGCTTCTGAACCAAATAACTAAAATGCCCGAGGTAGATCCCGGGGGGGGGGGGGTACTTCATTGTTAAGTTGTACTGGACGTGCCGCTCATATGGATGGGTTTTTTCATCCGAAATTCTCTACATATGGGTCTGTTTTTAACCACAATTCTGGTAGATGGGTACTTCTTTGAGAATTTTCTTATCAATCGGCCCCTTAATGATAATCCAGGCCAAAAAACTTAAATTTTCCTTTGTTTCAAATCGACAAATTCATGCACATGGGTCGAAAATTTCCTGACATTCATGCAAATGGGCTCGAAATTTTTGAATACTCCGTCATACCAATGGGTCCTTTTCTCAAAGTCCAGATTCAGGTCGAATCATGTTGACAATGAAGTACCCCCCCCGGGAGGTAGATGTGTAGATATATTCTTCTTCTTTCGATATATGCTCATATTTGCTCTTGAAAACAACTTTTGGAATGCACAACAAGTGAGCTAGCTACCTGGGTTTCAGAGAAACTTTTGCGGCTTTGTTTGTTTTGAATTACTTGTTGAGGGAATTTCCTTTGTCTGCGATCGCAAATCGCTTTGAATACAGGTGTCAACGAAAGCAACTCATGCTATTGTCTTACAAAATCTGTCCTTGTTCAATGCTTGCCGATACTTATGATTTCGGAATATGCTTCAAAACCGGGTAGTTTGTAAAAGCAATGAATACATCACCCGAAATTCGCTCTGCTCGTCATTAAGATTACAGTACCGATGAAATGGTCTGCAAATGGCCAGAAATATTTTTCTTATAGTAGCTGTCAGCCGAGTCAAAGCAGGCAACCTCTCTACATAGTTAAAAAAAAACTATTTAGAAACAGACACTTTTTTCTTTCCTTTTGATTGTAAATTTTGAACATCATTGTAACTATGGTTTTATAGTTTAATTTAATTAATAGATTTTTACTTTGTTTCCTTAGATTGTAAGTAATGTTTTTATTGGAGGGCTCCTTGAAAACCAGCTTCTGTTGAAGGACGACCCTCCTTAAAAGAATCAAATATGAAATATGAAATATGAAAGCCATTTCAAAGCTTTGCAATGTGTAAACGATACTGTTTTCCTTGAGACAAGTGCATACAAAGAAATTTTCATGATCGGTATGTTCGGCTATGTAATCAATTTATGATGATTATTCAAATAGTTTCATTTCGTCACCTGGTACAACGATCCGTGTCTGAAATATCGGGAACTAGACGCAGGATTATTTAGAAACTAAAATTCAAGGAAGGATCATGTCAAGGCTTCAAAACTAATCTCAGAAACGGGCTATGCAAGCCTTTTAATCCTTTTCGTTGATTTTAAGATCTCTTTGACCTGCTGGCGATCTCTTTATTACATTTTTGGAAGCGTGAGATGCTTTTTCTTTCATTTTGCTTATCACTAACTTTCATCCTGTCTGCAAACAGTCTTAACTTTCCAATAATAGAAAAGAGCATAATTCTGTTAGACTGTTAAACCATTTGGAAAATAGCCAGGTGGCCTTTATGGTTTTATCTAGGCCAGGTCTACAGTTCGGAGACACATGCTATCAACGCTAGACCAAAAACGCAAAAAACGCAAAATTTCTTCCTGCTAAAGTTTCTTCCCTTAATAACTCAAAAGATGACTCTTTTGTTTTCAGGTTTTTGTCTCAAATATGACAACAACCTTTCAAACCAGAAGACTATATTAGGATTATTTTGTTCTTTGGTAGTAAAATGTTACATATCAAGATTTCGTTTTTATTTTCTCGTGGACTCTTATCATGCGTCTTGATCAAAATTTGATGAAAAACATTTCTTTGTGAATGAGAACACAGACAGATGCAGATAAGTTAGAGTGTGAGAACTTTTTTTGCTTGCTAAAAGGGCGGCAACAAGATCATGGAGTTGTCATCATCATCATCATAATAGCTATTGTGCACTACATAAAGGTTATGCATGGCAGCAAAACTAAACTCTAAAAAGAAAAACTAAACTATAATCAACTAAATTAAACGCAACAGGAACAGAATATATGAATAAATTGAAAACGTTAAATCATAGGTGTGTGTACATTCAGGCACAAATCCATCTAGTATTATCTAGCCAGAGTTTCCCTAAGATGGTTGGCTTGAACGAGTTACGATGCTAGAGCGGCTATTGTTTCATTGTCGTTAGAACTCATAATCTCCTGGAATTGCACGTTCGTTGTTAGGGGCTCAACCGAAGTATGTGATAAAAGGGCTGGTCTAGGGGTGCCATAAGCGGGACATACAAGGAGAAAATGTACCTCATCTTCAATGAGACCAAGGGAGCAGTTTTTACAGATACGGTCATTGACATCTAACCCTTTGTGTTTTCCAGTCTCAATCAACAATGTTCTGTCCTCCTGGTGGTTTTGTAATGAAGGCTACTGGTCTTGTGAGTTCTGACCCCTGAAATTGTATCATACTTTGAGAATACTGCAATAATATTTTCATATATTTCAGTTTCTATCTAAGGGATGGTAGCCCTTCAATGCCAGTGTTGGTTTTCAAGGGGCCCTCCCATAAAATACAATTAGATAAAAAAAATAAGATTAAATTACAAAAAGCACAAATCTTAAAACTATTACAAAAACCATACTGCTAAAACTTATTTACAATGTTCTAAAAATTTAAACTAAATTTACAATTAGAAGAAATATAATCAGCTCTACAGTGGAAACCCGCATAAAAGAAGCTAGTTTTATGAGAACCTTGAGGCTGAAATTCCACGATTACAACTTTTTAAACAAAAACCCACCAGAGGCTGAAATTTCTAAAGTTTCTTATATTATAGTTTAATAGATGTTGCTTTACTTGAAAGTTGCAAAATCTTTCATGATGTAAACTTTATCAAAAGAAATATATTGAAAAACTATTCAATTCATAGAAAGAATGCACTGGCATGCATAAAAAGACATTTGCACTGTACCAACCACAAGCACCTTTTTAAGAACCTTACAAGCTGGACTTTATTATGGCATCAGTTAATCAAGAACCTCATTCAGGCTGTCTCAAGAAAACCTAGGTTCTTTTATGCGGGTTTCTACTGTATATATTTTTTGTTTTTTGTTTGAAGCAACTTGCTTTGACTCAGCATGACTGAAATTTAGTCTTCTTTCGAAAATCTTGAGCTAGTTTGGGCCTTTTTTGCAGCATAGGGCTCAAATCTTTAAAAAGGTCGGTGTAAAATTCTATTACGGTTTCACTCGAATTAAATGGCTTGGAAGGAACTTGGCGTTTTTTACTATAAATCTGCCGTGGCAATTTGTTGATATCTTGATTAGTTTCAAAATGGCGGCATTTATTAAATTTGAGGCTATGACGTCATCAAATTTCTAAATCCTAAACCAGAAAAGATACTGATTTCTGCGTTTCACCATATTGTAGGCCTTTATAAACTATGGCTTTCTTGGAAGTTATATGATTTTTCCTCCTTTGGTTTAAGATTTACGATGATTTAAATGTTTTCAAAATTTTCCTTCAATTTTTTCAAAAATCAAGAAATTGCCGTCATTTTGAAAACAAATCAAGATATCAACAAATTTCCACGGCAGATTTACAGCAAAGTACTATAAGTTCCTTTCAAGCCATTCAATTCAAAGAAAAATGGAATAGAATTTTACACCCACCTTTTTAAAGATTTTAAAGATTTGAGCCCTATGCTCTTTTTTGCAGGGTCAGTGTGACATGCTAATTGTCGACCACCCGTTAGAAGAAGCAACGGCTAAGAAGCAACGGCTAACAATGTTTAATTTCGAAAAAAATATCAGAATAGCTAACTTGTTTTTGTTCCCACGAATGTTTGAATCAGCTATTTATTTTTCATCTGTCATTTGTTGGCAGATATTCGTAATCCAACGTTGTTGGTGGTCCGAAATCTTGCCAGGGATTCTAGCCATGCAAATGAATCTTTTTCATTTCTTTTTCGTTTCACAGCAGCGTAGCAACTACGTGTAGTCATTTACCCAGTTTAGACAGACGAAGCATTGTTTTTTTAGATTCATGACGAGATCTTACTGCCCAGGAGAATATTTGATTGCCCACAAGTAAACAAGTTATGGAAATGAGGACCCTCCTCGTAGCTTTTGCTAATTAAATTGTTTGTGAAATCGAATCGAAGTGTATTTAAACATTATAGGGACAGATTCTTTCGCATGTTTCGTAGCCCACGTTTAGCGTCCTACCTTGGCTCTGTGGAGGCAGTGGACATCAGTGCTATATACCCCAGTCTTTGAGGACAAAGAGAATTTGTGTACTCTTCGCACCTTTTCTATGTACCATACACAACTTCAGTGGACTCTCTTCTTCTTTCGATATATGATCTTCTTCTTTCGATATAGGATCCTTCTTCTTTCGATGTATGCTCATGTTTGTTCTTAAAACCACTTTCTGGAATGCACAACGAGCGCGCTAGCTACCTGGGTTTCAGAGAAACCTTTGCGGCTTTGTTCGTTTTGAATTTCTGGTTGAGGGAATTTCCTTTGTCGGCAGTCGCTAATCGCTTTGAATTCAGGTGTCAACAAAACAACTCACGCTATTATGGTACAAAATCGGTCCTTGTTGGGCGAACGGGCAGAATGCATAAAGATGAAAACGATTAAAAACGAATAGGATCGTAACAGCCAATCAGTCTCAAGCTTGTTTCTATGCTCGCTGCTACCAGGTTTCACAATAGTAACTATGGTTTCACCATGGGTAGTTAGACACCACACTTGTGCTTGATTCTCACAGCTTGTTTTTTTGCGGAGGAACTTTTATGGAGGAGCTAGCGTAAGAGATTGAGAGAAAGAAACATTCTTTCTTTGGTCTTTCGTTACCTCCTCCGCAGAACTATAGAAAATATTCCTCGGCAGGTACATATTAGTTGCAGCGCTCCTCCATAGAAGCACATCAGCAGTGTTTAGCTACCCATGGTTTCACGAACCTGTAAGATCGGCCTTCTTTCTTGTCGCTGTGCCCAATAGAAACAATCTCTTGCTGTAACCACAATCTTCTAAAAGCCATGATTACAATACGTAATCGAGAACTGTTTATAGTTTTGTGTTGAAAGCCCAGGGAAACCATACATATGAGGTTTTATTTGATGCGCATGGTTGTGGTGTTTTTAATTAATCCTCAGCCTCAAGAGTGATTAGATGTCGCAGATTCATAAAGTTATCTACGATCTACGATAGTAACTTTAGCAGATTAATATTTGTTCATGCTGTTATCTGACCATTGCTAGATTCAGCCAGGCTTTTCTGCTAGTTATAATTATAAACCAGGGGGTAGCTAACTTCAATAGGCAAGAGAGCTGACAGAGTTCGCGAATTGTCGTATTAATCCGAACGGGTAAGTAAAAAAAAGATGTCTACCGGGTGAGAAAAAAAGTTGACACGTTTGGCGGGCTGTGGAATAAAATGTACGTAGCCGATATTCAAAACTATAATGTTTATCTATCAGTCAAAGGCTAACTTAGATGCGAAAATTGTGTTTGGTAATATCACTCGTGTTTTAGACCCGGAAATTAGGGAATTGCCGGTAAGGGATTTGTATGGGAACGAGAATTCCATGCTCGATTCTGATCCATGATTTACTTGCCGTTGAAATTTAAATTCTATTTGTGAAACTGACAATTGTATTGAATTTCTAATTTCAATGGAAGGTAAATCATGGACCGGAATCGAGCATGGGATTTTCGTTCCCATACAAACCCTTACGAGTGTTTTCGTAATTTCTCAGTATAAATGATGAGTGATCTTACCAAACACAATTTTCACATCTAAGTTAGCCTTTGACTGATAGATTAACATTTCAGTTTTGAATATCGGCTGCACAATTTTTATTCCATAGCCCGCCAAACGTGTCAACTTTTTTTCTCACCCGGTAGACATCTTGTTTTGATTTACCCGTTAGGATCGATACGACAATTTGCGAACTCTGTCAGCTCTCTGGCCTATTGAAGTTAGCTAGCTTTTTTTTACTCACTGTAGATGTTTGAAAGCTCATAGTTCACAAACAGTTTTTCAGATTCCTTAAAGTCATAATACCATGGGTATTGGGAAACGTGGAATTTGTTATGGGATTATCTATCGTTGCAAAGAATCAGAACTGTCAGGCCTACCTTTGTGTACTTTTTCTGTCTCCATATTCGCCGTTGTCCTGTTCATTTTGCATTTTCAGTCCACTGCCAGTCGCTTCCCACTCCACATTTCAGACGACCATGTTTTTAAACATACAACAACATTAAAAACATGGTCGTCTAAAATTTGGAATGGGAAGCGACTGGCAGCGGACTGACAATGCAAAATGAACAGAACAACGGAGAATATGGAGACAGAAAAAGTACAGTCAACTTGATAAGAAAATTTAGTTTATTAAAATCGGTCGTGTTGTTCTCAAGTTGCAGGCGATTTTGTATAACATTTCTAGCAATAGGCAGCTTTTAACAAAGGTGTTGTGGCGAAGTAGTGTAATCTTCTGACATTGCAGCCAGAACTTGTTGGGGAGATAAGATACGGTTTGTTCGAGGAAACTTATGTGTCCCCCCGTGCAGTAGGTTAATGCTCATGCGCCTGTCAGAGTTCCAGCCCAAAACGCTACTGCACATGAGCATTAACGTACTGCACGGGGGGACGCATACGTTTCTTCGGACAAACCGTATCTCATCTCCCCCAACAAGAACAGTCATGTGGGCAGAATTCGATCCCAGGTACAGCTCCACCACTTGAGCGTCATGACAGGGGGTCGCGGACTTGATTAAATCTTCTCTACTTCTGCTATCCAGAGTATTGACTATGTGCCATCTCAGCGCTAGGCGCTAAAAACCGCAACTTCACTGTCACCTTAACTCTGTTGATTGACTTCGATGTACAACTTGGGTACAATGTTGGATTAGTAAGTTGCTCCTTCTGTTTTCGCTCTTTTTATATGCCTAATCTCATGCATTTTTCCTTTATTTTCACAGGTCTCGTCGTTCTCAATGTTAGATGGCGAAATAAGATATATTCAGGAGCGTTGATTGATGTTCGAAAGAGCCGATGGGCCTCTGAAAGGTATGAATTTTTCATTTCCTGCAAGAGAGCTTTCTTTTGCCTGTTGGGAGGCAAAATTTATTTTAAATCCCTTGTGATCATCACCGAGAAAGATGCGAGCCTTGAAAAGTTCATTTGAATAAAGGAGATCACAAAATGTTTGGAAGTTTCTCCGATTGTGATGGATCAGGCATGTGACAACCGAATTTTTCTCGTATTTACCAGGTGTCCCAATATGATGTATCAGCGTTTTGCCGAAACGTGCAATGAATAAGTATGAAGCGATTTGAATATACCAGCAACCATTTTGTAGCAGAAAGGTTGAATTAGACGTGAGAATTTATTTCATTGGACTCAGGCCCCGTTCGCACTGCTCCGTTTTTGTTGGTATCCTTTTTTGTGGCATCCAAGCTACCCGTTCACATTGCTCCGTTTTTGTACAAAAACGGAGGGAAAACATCCGTTTTGTCCGTTCACATTGATCCGCCTGATAACAAATACGGAGAGAAAAACCTCCGTTTTCGTGCGTTCACATTGCTCCGTTTTTGTGAAACTCATTGTTGAATATTGGAGCGTTCTCAAAAACCTCCGTTTTGTGCGTTCACACTGATCAAGTGCGTTTTCAAAAACCTCCGTTTTTGTGGATATCCACTTTTGATAGCGTTTTCCAAAACCTCCGTTTTTGTGGCGTTTTTGTGCGGATCTTGTGAACACTTTCACAAAAACGGAGGTTTTTCTCTCCGTTTTTTGTACAAAAACGGAGCAGTGTGATCGGGGCCTCGGTTGTGCCGCTTCAGAGTTATGGGCTGTTTTGTTTTGGGGCTACTTTTAAACATGCTGGCACATGACTGGAAATTTCGACCAATGCCTGCCTATGTTTCAGCTTAGAACTAATGAGAAGAGGATTATTATCCGCTGGAGAGGAACATTTAAAATTCAGGGATGGCTCGGTTGAAGCACGCCCGACTACCAATCGGAGGGTTAATGGTTCGGGTCCCCACCCTTCTGAACTTGCTACGTAGGGCGAGGAGAGACGCCAACTCTCTGTAATTCCATCACGAGGTGTGGTCACATCGAGAGCAACGGCCAGGGCACTGCTTCTTCGATAAGCTTAGCTTCTCAGTGTCCTAAAAACTGCCTCTGGATGCTAGGTAGAAATATATGTTAAAGTATATGGGTATGAGTGGTTCATTTGAATCCCTTAGAAGCTGCTAGTTGATTTATACCTTTTTCCGTCATTCTAAAACTGAAAATTGAACGAATTCGATTGCAATTCCTAGTCTTTTAAAAAAATAAGTTTCGAATAATGCTTCGACATCAGTCGCCTAGATTTTGAGAACGGCATGGCTGATTTTATTGAAATATATTTCTGCATCTAATTTAGCCTTTCTGCTACAAAAAGATTGGCAGTTTATTGAAAAGGGTCCATAATTATTCATCGTAAATTGTTGAACAGTTGTAGCCTCTCAGCAACAGCACATTCAAAGTATTTCCTTCAGGTAGCTATTTCTTCGTTTTATTGATCTATTCTCACTCCAATTCTTATCACTTTCAGGATAAAGCCAGATCCGTTTCCGGAAGGAGCCAACCCAAAGCCTGCAGATCTTATAAGGCTGAATGGTAAACGCAAGGGAAAGAAATCAAAATCCCCGGAACTTAACGAGAAGGAGACAAAAGAGACCGTTGAGCCGAAACCGGACCAGACATTTAAGGAACCGGTTGGTATTCCGGTAGTGTTTAAAAGACCACCAGAATCGAGCAACGGAGAGGGTGCTGACTGTGGTGCAAATAAAAGACCAAAGTTAAGTCCACCACTGATTGAATGCCCTGAACCAAACTGTGGTAAGAAATACAGTCACAAAAATGGCCTGAAGTATCACCAAGCCCATGCTCATCAGAATAAGACAGAAGCAGAGGATACTAAACCTTCAGTAAGACTTGCTTCAATGTTTCTCTTTTCATCTTGAAATCGTCCACCAAACACCAGAGATATGAGTTTACAAGGTCGAAATTTGGAGTCCACCTGAAACCAGAGGTTTGGAGAAAGGGCCTAGCCATGATTTGACATCACATACACATTTTGCAAAATCCTTTCAACTTTGAACTTATATTTTTTATTTTTGAAAAGAATTATGCCTTACATTGCTTCAGTTATTCTTGAAATGACTTTTCTTTTGCGGAATCGGTCCTTGCAATGCATTCCATCCCAAGTGTTTTGTATTAAAGACAAGGAAAAGGAGCACATGGACGCATTTTTTGGAGATGTGGCACGACTTTATCATTTTTATCACATTCTTATAATATTTGTTTTATCAGGGTCATGCCCATGCGTCTTTTTTTCTTTTCAAAAGCAAAAAACTGAAAACTAAAGTTTGCAGGTGCTTTGCAAACTGTCAATGACACAAATCATGGCCAGGCCCTTTTTCAAAACCTCTGGTTTTGTGTGCACTGTAAATTTTGACTTGGCAAACTTGTATCTCCGGTGTTTGGTATACGATTTTTAAATGCAAGGTATGTGCATCTAAGTTGAAGATTGATAAATTTAGCTGTGAACTCAGAGAGTTACAATATCTTATCGTTCTGTTCCTATTTTCAGTCAAAAGGGGGTACTTTTTTCTGAGACACCCGATATAGTACTGTATTAGTTACTTACTTCGAATTCTCGCATTCGAACAATTATGCAAAGCAGAAGTCAATAAAGGACCCTCCAACACAGCCATAGAGAGCTACAGCAAATAAGACACTAATGTATTACAATTAAATATTGTCATATTGTAACCTTATTATTGTTCAATTAACCACCTGGGCCTCCTGTGGCTTACCCGGTATATTGCTGAAAGGAATGTTTTAAAGCACACCAAAGGTTTGATTTGGCAGAAGATGAGCAAGAAGAGGTTAAGTGATAACAATTCTTCAAGATCCCACGACATAGAGCTTGACGTTTTTGGTGACAAATCTTTCAGTGATTTTAAATTTTCGTGACCGGTCTTCACAGAAGCTAAATTACACCAACATTTTGTGCAGTTAGAGATCCTTCACATGAGAAACTACAGCTTGTGCTGAGCTCAACTGTATATAGAATTTATAGAGTATATAGTGTACGGTTAGAAGAGGGCCTAACTTCTTAAAGAATAGGCATCTGTTTGGTCTTTTGCGCTTTTTCTTTTCCAGTGCTGACGTTTCGCCCACTAGGGCATCTTCAGAGCAACTGAATAAATTTAAAAAGTCAACCTATATTTATAACAAGAGAATTTAATTGCAAGAATCAATATCCATCTAAGGTCCTTCCAGTTCTTCATAAAACGTTTAAGCTTCGTCCTTCTTGCTGTTGTCGTTTTTGTTTTGTCATTCTTCTTCATTGTATCCCGGTTGCTTTTCTTTTTGTTCTTTGTCATTCCACGTTAGATTTTTTCTTCGATGTTGTTGTGTAGAATTTATAGAGTGTATAGTAGATTCTGAACTTAAGTGGGAAAGCCATATTTGCTTGCAGAATTCTTGATAATGGAAATATGTGACCTGCAGCTGGAATCCCACGCTATAACAAAACATGCTTCTCTTTTTTTCGTGATTTGGGTCATATGTAGTTATCGTGGCAGTTGTTTCGAATCATTTTCAATCAGAACTTAACTCTCGCCAAACGCTCTCATGTGATTCCTGCAATAGTTTGTTTTTTAATCATAGACGCTATATCATTTGATACACGGTCAACTACGGCTACAGATAACAAAATTTGATTAAACACAAAAGAAAGAGTACAAAATTGAGGTTACCGCTAAATACCTGAAGATTACTAGGTTGGGTTTGATTTTACTTTATTGATTATCGTTTTCTGAAGTGATGCGTTTGGAGTTTATATCATGAAGAAATTCAGAAAATGTTAGTAGGAGGATTTCATCTTCGTTGGCCATTAAGTATATAGCTTCTGTTCATCAGTTGGTATATAATTGAAACTGGGGCAGAGATTTTGCGTTTTATCTAGGAACGGAGTGTGTCTCATTTCCAATTATGTTTTGGCAGGATCTGCAGAATCTTCTTTCTCTTTCTAAGGGGGGCTTGAAATGCCTTCCTTTCTCTATTGCAAGGCAGTGGTCGCTAAGGCGCAATTTTGAAAGTATTCGTCCATGTGATCTGTTGGTTATTAGTGAGAGGTGATTTATATATGTAATTTGAGATTTGTATGTTTTATATGATAAGGCTTTTGGGCAGTCATTCAAGTGATTTTTCCACTGTATCTGATGGTTTTGTGTAAGGGCTTCTTTTGTCGCATGTTTTGAGAGTAGTGAAATAGAGTCATCCTTTTTGAGGGCATCAGTCAAGTTATTCACGTAAGAGGCTATTGTTTGACGATGGTTTATTGAATTTTCGTGTTCAAGGGCCTGAGATACCAAAGAGCGTGGTTCAGATTCATTCATTATATGTTTTATGAAGTTGTTAGTCCTGCAGTTTAAAGGGATGATGAGGGAGTAGCGACCTTGCACTTCGCTTTGCGCATGGTCAAAACCTATCGTATTCATTTTGTGCCGGTACAGTGTAAACGGTGATACCGTTTGAAGAGAGAAACCAATACGGTACAATTTTATGCCGTATTCATTTCGTACCGGCATAGTGTAAGCGGGGCCTTACTCAGTTCGAAATGTCTCCTCAAGAACAAGGACAGATAATGTTACAATAGGACTCGCTACTTTTTATTCACACCTAGATACAAAGCAATTTGCGATTGCAGACAAAGGGAATTCCATGCTCGGTTGGTCAAGACATAAACAAAAACAAAGCAAGCCGCAAAAACTGCCCTGAAACCCGGGTCGCTAGCTCGGTCGTTGTGCATTCCAGAAATGGTTTTAAAGAGCAGATATTCGCACATATCGAAAGAAGAAGGATATATCTAAACTTCTGCCTCGGGCATTTTATTTTTTTCGTACAGAAGCTGAGCAGTAAGTGTTTTAATTACACCTAAAAAGTACGAGAATTGAATCCCCTCCCAATTGGCTTCCGCACAAAATAAATAAAATGCCCGAGGCAGAAGTTTAGATATATCCTTCTTCTTTCGATATGTGCTAATAATTGCTCTTAAAAACCATTTCTGGAATGCACAACGAGCGCGCTAGCGACCCTAGTTTCAGGGCAGTTTTTGCGGCTTGCTTTGTTTTTGTTTATGTCTTGACCAACCGAGCATGGAATTCCCTTTGTCTGCAATCACAAATTGCTTTGTATCTAGGTGTCAATGAAAGATAGCGAGTTCTATTGTAACATTATCTGTCCTTGTTCTCCTCAAGCATAAAAATGGTTAACTGAATTGGTCATCTTTGTCAACATCTGCTGGGCTGGTCATAATCAGGACTTTTGTCGCATACCTTGTTATCAAATCATGTTTTCTGTCTAAGTATCCCAGGAGTTTTCCATAGTTTTTGTCAACCCATTTACTTACTCCGTAGGTGACTGCATCTGGCCAGCGAGTCACGGTTGTTGAAAATGAAGCTTCCTCGACTACTAAGGAAACGCAAGCAAAAATTCCCGTTGACCAAAAACCATCCATCAGCCAGCTTCATGAAATTAAAGTCAGACAAGCTGATGCATCAGTGGAAGCAACAACAACAACAAAAGCTCTCGTACAACCAAGCACACACGGCCAAGTGTCCTTCACGAGCACTGTGACAACTTCAACTAGCACTGAAAACCCTCCAGCGAGCATTGTCCCGACAATAAAGATCAAAACAGAGGAAGAAAATGCCGTGGATTCTATAACAGACTGCAATTTTGAGGAAGCCGAGAAAGCTAAGGAAGGCACACAGCAAGTGCCGAAAATTATGCTGGAGCCATCATCAGGCGAAGCCGCCACTGAATTATCGGCTAATAGTGAGGGCGGTAGAGTAGATATGGCCAGGCCTGAGTCTTTGTTCTCAATTGGAAATCAAGCAGGGCTTGCACCATTCAACTCGCGCATCAACTACGCCCAGTTCAGCCCAACGTTAGCGTCGTTAAACCCCCAGACTCTTAATAATAGTTTAAGCAATGCTCTGCAGACTGCAAGTTCGAAAACAGGTGATAAATTTGAGACGGATGCTGAAGGAAATCCGAAAGACGGTAGCACTGAAGAGAAAGCGGAGACTGAAGAAGATGCTCGTGCGAAACTAAGACTAGAGGTGATCATGTCGCCATCAGGAGACCCTTTACAAGCCGAGCAAGCATTACGTCGATTGATATTTAGTAAAGATATCAAAAGTGAAGATATGGTTCCATCGTCTCCTGATGAGCCAGCCAATTCTTCAGAATTACTTCCTGGAAGTTTAGGATCTCATTTGTTTCTGAAAGATGGAAAGCTTAGCGCATCAGCATCACAGACCTTCCCGCCTCGTGGTTTGGGATATGACCAACCTGGGTTTCCTGCCACGCTCTTTTCAGAATCGCTATATAACCAGCTGACACAAGAACAGGCGGCTAAACTTTATCCGGGAGCTGATTCCGTGGCAGGTGATCTCGCAGAGCCATCAGACATCCAGAGAGCGATTTCCCAGATTGATGTAAGACGCCACTTCTCGCCGATGCTGTTGAATTACTTGAACACTGGTGCTAGAGGTTGGTAAAGCTTTACTCATATTTCTCCTTACCAAGGGCTGTTTTTACACTATAGAATCAAGGACATTTTCAAGTTAACACCGTCTTGAGAACATCGAGCCAGAGGCTTCACTCTGATTTCTACTTAGTGACAGCTGAGCTTGCACCACCAAAACAGAGTTTATTCCAGAATTAAACATCGATGTAAGCAGAGCTTCACTCATATTTATCCTTTTCAACGGCTGTTTTTACTCTAGAACATTAAAAACGTCTTCAAAATTTAACACCTTCTGAATAACATAAAGCCAGAGGCTTCACTCTGATTTCTGCTCAGTGCACTTGTAGATTAAAGATCATTCCAAAATTAAACATCTAAATAGGCAGGGCGTTATTCATGTTTCTACAGGGTGTCCCAAAAAATTTGTGCCCCGTTTGCCTGGCAATTGCGACAAACGGCAAAAGATTCTTGCCGAACTTTTATATGATTTTGCTCTTCAGATGTGCAAATAAAGTTTGCTGCCATCCCCGTCAAAGTCCGTTGAAAAATGATGGAGCTATGACCTTCAAAAGACCAAATTTGCCTGACGACTGAAACCAGCGGTCGGCCATTTTGTCGTACTATTTTGCAGTGATAAATAGCTTCATGTGAGGAAAGAAATAGTTTCTGCGAGGTAAGAAATAGTTGAATCTCTCTGATGATTATCAGAATTTTCACGAGAGCTATGACATTAGAGGCTGCTGTTTCATTTCATCCATGAAGCTATTTATCGCTGCAAAATAGTAAAACAAAATGGCCGACCGCTGGTTTCCGTCATCAGGCAAATTTGGTCTCCTGAAGGTCATAGCTCCATCATTTTTCAACGGATTTTTACGGGGATGGTAGAAAACTTCAATTGAATATCTGAAGAGCAACATCGTGCAAAATTTTGCCGAGAATCTTTTGCCGCTTTGTTGCCATCTTCAGGCAAACGGGGCACAATTTTTTTGGGACACCCTGTACTTACTAATGACTGTGCTGAGACTACAAGATTAATTTTGTGTTTTTTTCAGTAATTTATTTTTAGGTGGGCTGGAAGTATTTCTAGCTTTTTAAAGCTAATGTAAGCCCACTAGCATGCCGCATCCAGGCATGGGGCCCCTTGTTTAACGTCCCTTCCGAAGGACGGCGAAGTGAGTTGCGACATCAGGCCTCCGAGGGGTCACCCATCCGGAGTCTGACCTCATTCGACCGAGCTTAACTTCAATCACCTGATGTAAACTGTATAAGCCGCTCGGCCACTCACCCCGCTTGTTCTTTTTATCTCGTTTTTGTCATGGATTTAGATTGTTTGAGTTTGAGACTATTGTTTGAATCAATCTGAGCAGTGGTTGCTTATTTATGGCAGCACTTCTGTTGTTCTCCATCAATGCAGAAATTGAGTAATTTCTTTATTATTTAAAATCAGCCTCTAGTCTAGCTAATATGCTAATTAACGCCAACAAAAACCTAGACTTGCCCCAAGTCTATTTCGTCAAAAAAAAATTTCGTCAAAAAAATTGAAGGGAAAAGTGAAAAGCGAAATAGACTATACTTAGACTATACTTGTTTAGCAATATACTTTCCGGTAGACTTATTACAGTTGACAAAACAGACTTGGGGCAAGTCTAACAAAAACCTGAATATACGTTACTAATAGAATATAATCTAGATTACAAAGAAAGTGTACCAATTTTTAATCAATCTACAACCGCAAAACCCTTAATTATCAATATGCAGTTTACATGATCTACACTTTCAATCAATATCGTAGCTTTTACCTTTTCCTTTGAACTTATTTAATGTGTGGGACTCTTCTGTGGAACATGGCATTGCATGCCATATCCTAAGCGTGCATTTTCAATCGGTACCAAAATATTTTTGCCACTACAAAGGATGTATTGTATATCTCTCTCGACGAAGATTTGTTTTACGAAACTAGGATTGAGATTGCTTTGAGTTTTAAAAATTTCAGTAGCAAGCAAATGTAAATTTTTGTGATGAATGGACACTGTGTTTGCTTTCGTCAATAAATCCTCGAAATTTGAAATGATTTGAACAATTATCGTTGTATGCGATGCTCAGGGCTCTCTGGTGGATTTCGTTTATTTGCTTATTAATTGACCTATCATGGAACATCCAAACTAGTGGACGATAGCTAACTGAGAAGTAACGAAAGCATTCATCATGATCCTCAGTTTCTCAACATTCTCGTAGTTTGAAATACGTGCAAGTGCATGTAATTTTTGTCCAACTCTTTTACACAGTGAAAGCTGCCAAAGAACATGCTAAATGGCTGCAAAACTGAAAGGAAAGTACCTAGGAAGGGTATTAAATTCTTAATCACGTCTTTGTGCGTTTTCATTCACATAGCAACCCATTTGTTTTCACCGTATCTAGACACGTGACTTAGTCTTGCTCTGCTCTATGCCACATTTAATGATGTTGTCTATTTTGTCAGCGAGAGATATAAGTTCTGAAGGTGAAGCCATTTCTGACGAAGTCTCTACAACAAATAAGAATGACGAAGGAGCGAAATCTGCCAGAAAACACGAGAATAAAGAAGGTTCAAGCCCAAGCTCAACGTCGTTTCTTCCACATTCGTCCGGACAGAGAGCTGAACAAGGATTAACAAGAAGAGACCGGACACTAGGTAATAATACCTTCATTAGAATAGACCTTCTGGCTATTGTAGAATTGAGTCTCAATCGAACGATATTTCTGAACATTTTGTAGAATTTTCGAATATACACAATAGTGATAGAAGCTCCAACGCCACTCAATCAAAACCACATCCCCCAATCAAAATCATTGCAATGCACGTTTCCTCTCCCGTCTATATCTCCTTGATCAAAACTTATAGAAATGACAGAGAATATCGCTCGATCAAGACTTTTGTAGAATAGCTGAACGAGGTATATTGTTTTAAATGACGCTCTCACTTTTTCAGAGTGAGATAAATTAATCCAGACTATTATTACAGGAGACCTAAGTTTCGTTGGTGCCACATTATTTCAGAGTGCCAGCCTCCCTTATCGCTCAAACGAGGACTAACTTAGTTTGCTTATCATATTACATATACAAATGGTTATGTTCCAATGAGTTACGTAAACTGCGGTACTGCATAGAATAATGCCCAATTGACAACCAAGTAAGCAAGCAAAGAACGAGGTTAAAGTTATCTTACGTTCTGAAATAAGGCATACTTCCCATCCCACCCTCCCGCACTTATGGTATATTTCATATTTAATTCTTTCAGCATGAGCACGTTTTCGAGGGCATTAGTTTCAATCTGAATAAAGCAACTGAGACAACAATTGATCAAATTAAGCAAATCAAACTATAAAACCCTTTTTACAGTATTTAGAACTTATGTATGATAACATTCAAAGCTGAGAGGTTATTCCACAATTTTGCACGTCAATAAGAGAAACATCTCTGGCCATTGGTTAGCCTTTTCATGGGTAGCTGGGGATACTTTATGATATTGAGATAATTGATACCTGTTTTAGGAGCTCAATATTCGGACCAGAATAGCTAGATTTACCATATTGTACGATGAGGCATCAACTATTTCGTGATATCTTAGCGTAACATATAAAGTAGTGTTGATAAGCAAATAAGATTATTTTCTATTGAGTCAGACAAATTTTGAAACAACGAAGAAATAAACTTCTGCACAAGCTTGGATTTCTAATCACATTTTCAGTAACAGGTGTCCCAAAAAAGATTATACAGATTTGGTTGGATGCAGCAATATGAATTTAGCTTTGGTCAATGGCTAATCTCTTTCAAAATGTTCCTCAATAGTTAACTTGAAAAAAGATACCTCGTTTGTTGGTATTGGTGCTTTGGGAGCAGGAAGATTAATGTTGAGACCTTAAAGGAGCTCCGTCGCCAAAATGTAAACAGAACGATGATTTGTTGCAGTTTTTGAAATGTGATATCACATGGGATTTTTATGTTTTTTTTTCAAAATGAAAGTTGCTGTTTGGACATAAATCATTGTACTTCACTAAGGAACAAACCAAACATTCATATCTTCTACGATTGTTTGGATACAAGTGGATTTTTAACGGTCACTTTTTGGTGGTTTGGGTGAAGCCACCAAACAAACTGCAGAAAATAATGGATGAACAATGGATAATTGATGACACGTGCGAGTTTACGGATTTGTTTATTGTTTGGTGACGGAGCCCCTTTAAATTTGCGTCGACCTCCAAGCCAGAGCTTTGGCCTTTTGGCCTGAACAAATTCTTGAAGCACAGCGAGTAAATCAACGATGGCCTTAATAAAATTTGAGCAATATTAGACCATATTATACTCTGTTCGCTAGGAGTGACCCATTGTGCAGTTTCTTGATTTTTCTTTAATTTCAGTCCTTAATTTTGATGTGCTTCAAGCATTTGCTTAGGCCAAAAGGCCAAAGCTCCGGTTGGGAGGTGGACGCAAATTTGAGCTTTCAAGATAAATATTTCTGCTCTCAAAAGCACCAGTATCAACAAACAAGGTATCTCTGTTCAAGTTGACTATCGAGGAACATTTTGAGAGTAGTTAGTTAGCCACAGCTAAATTCACATCGTTGGACCCTACCAAATCTGTATACTTCTTCTTTGACACCCTGTAGAATCTGGCCTAATTTACTACCGGTTGAGTCAGAAAAAAGAATCCCCGTTTGAAATGTCACGGCTCCCTGGATATCAAGACGATGATATTGGCAAATATACAGTTTAATGGTAGACAAGGTCAAATCCATTTTAAGATTTACCTAACTGAAATCGGCCACTCCGTTTTGAAGTTATGAGTGATTTTCTCGAGAAAGCCTCTTCAAGAAACCTTCAAAACGTGCCAAAATCACGAACAAATTTCCCTAACATTTCTGCCTTACACGGGCCTTGCAGCAATGACTTCTGCACGCTTGAGCACATGCTATTCTCTTATGAAGGTGAAAAAGTCTTCCCCCTGGTATGAATAACCTATCCTGGGAGACTCCATTCTCCCAAGAGGACAAATACATGAATACATGTGAGTGTCATCATTTTTAGGAAGGAAAACCAAGGAAAATTTTCTCATTGCTTTCATTCGTTTTACAGCTTTTTGGAAGGGGCTTTCTGCAGAAAATCTCCTATATCCACGGGAAGGAATTGCCGATTAAAGCCGGGTAAATTACTGAGCCTAATTGAACTTATTGGCAATAATACAAGACAGTTTTCAATATTATTACTTTGATATTCAGGGAGCAGTGGCCGTTCAAACGGGGATTCTTTATTTTCACTCATCCGGTAGCTGCAGGATTTCCGTTGTTGCTGAGGTTTTCCTGTCTGTTATGAAAAGTTCGCGATCGCCGACAGTTTCGATTCTCTTGAATCCTCAATTTGTACTATATGGCCATTTGCTTGACGTCACTAGAAGATAAAGTTTTGCGTTATCTTCATTATCTTATGAAAGTAAAAGATACCGGGTGAGTCGGTGAAAACAATTCCTCTTTGAGAATCATTGAATATCAAAGCAATAATATTGAAAATTTCATGTTCATTGGTGATATGTTTAATTACATTCAGCAATTTACCCGGCTTTAGTCGGTCATTCTTTCCCATTGATATGGGAGAGGGATGGGAGATTTTCTGCAGATAGCCTCGTACAAAAACCTGTAAAACGAGTAGAAACGACGAGCAGAATTTTCTCAGTTTTCCTTCTCGACAATATGGACACTTACATTTATTCATGAATGTTGTTGTTTTTCTTACCAGGGGGAAGACTTTTGCATGTGTGCTATAAAGCGTGTTTAAGTCATTGCTATCAGGTAGAAATAATGGGGAATTTGCCCGTGATTGTAACACGTTTTAAGGTTTCTCGAAGGGACTTTCTCAAGAAAATCGCTGTAAAATCTGAGCGGAGTGACCGATTCCAGCCAGGTAAATTTCAAGATATATTTGAAAAAGTCTATTACTAAATGTTATATTTGCCAATATAATTGCCTTAATATGCAAGGAGCAGTAGCCCTTTAAACGGGAATTGTTTTTATTGACTCATCCCACCCGCTATACCTATTTAGTCTTCGTTCCAACCATATCAAACCAAAAGTATAAACCAGTTTTGTCGTTGTTTCGATCCTTATCGAATCAGAAAAATATATGTATATAGTCAATGTTTACAAAATAGTTATCAAATCAGAAAAATATATCTTTACAACATTATATTTACAACATTGAATGTAGTCAATGTCTATATAGTCAATGTTTACAAAATATTTCACAGATGCATCAACACACTGAAATGGGTTTAGCACTAGATTGCACAATATGCAGCTATAGATGTATATAACTGGTGCTTCAAATCTTCTATCCTTTAGGAAACGCACAGCAAAAACCGGAGTTCCTACAGCCCAACATCAGCGCAGGAAGGCCAATCGTGAAGCCAGCAACTAAACCTGAGAGCATCACTGGAGGTTTGAAAATGAGTGGTGGAGGCCAACCTCGATTTGGACCACAGAGCCAGTTCATAACGGAGAAGCAAGCAGAGGATGGTAGCCAAGGTATGTTTGTTTGTCCCCATAAAAGCTACTAGGAGAGAAACGGACGCAAAAAACAGACAGATTTTTCAGCACACTAAGGTCTTTCAAACTTACGTTATCATCAGAGTGTGACTAACTGTATTTGTCCCCAAATAGATGTGTAAATGCTCATTGCATGTTTCTTTGGATCAAGTGGAAGGGTTAGCTCAGTGGTAGCACGTTTAACTACCAGTCTAAGGGTTGGTGGTTCGAGTCCCCATCCTGTCCAACCAGCTTCATAGAGTGAGGAGAGTCGCTGTGTCGCTGTAATAAACCTTTTAGCTATTCTACAAAAGAGCCTGGATCGACAGTTATTTTTATACATTGTTATACGCGAGGTTCGATCGAGTGGCGTTAGAGCTTCTGTCACTATTGTGCACATTCGAAAATGATACAAAATGTAGCAAAATATCGTTCGATTCTGATTCTTTTCAGAATAGCTAAAATGTCTATTCCAGGCGAGAGGAACCACGAGGTGTGGTCACATCGAATGGTTTGACTGGGACCAGGACATTGCTTCGATAAGCTTGGCTTCTCAGTCTCCTAAAAACTGCCTTTGCATGCTAGGTAGAAATATAGAAAAAATGGTATTTTTTGTAGAATTTCAAGAAAATATAGAAAGGTCCACGATATAAGCGATCGTCAGCAAAGGAATTCTCTCAAGCAGCAAATCAAGACTGCTAGAGACCAGCAAGAAGAGTTAATGTTTTCTGTGCACCAGATTCCCAATTATTTTGCATCGAGTGTGCACCAGCTATTTTAAGAAGTATGTACCAGGGCATATACAGATCAGTGGTTACTACTGCTATCCGTGCACCAGTTTGTGCATCACAAGTTTGCTGTGCACCCGCCTATATGGTGCAAAGCGCTTTCTTTGTATACTGGGCAAAAGATGCTCCAATACTAATTTGGCTAAATCTCCTGTTGTGCACGCAAAATATGATTGTTAAGAGGAGCAAAATATGATTGTATATATCGAAAGAAGAAAATTCAGAGACCAAGTATCATCTGGAAAGATATTATAAGCATGTAACTTCTCTTAAAAACCACCTTTCGCTTGCACAAGGCGAGAGTTTGTCCTACCAGTTTCGGGGAAACTTTTGCGGCTTTGTTTGTTATGAATTACTGGTTGAGAGAATTTCCTTTGTCTGCAATCGCTAATCGCTTTGAATTGAGGTATCAATCAAACACAACTGCTGCTATTGTATTACAAAATCTGACCATGTTTCATAGACCTATTACTGTTTTGCCAAGCCAACTGAAGGCAGCATATTCTGTCTGCCCATGTTGTTGCTATTGGTTGAGGTGGTAGTGGTTTGTTTTGCAAACGGATGACGAAATTTGAGATAAGCTCTCCTAAAATTAAAACAAGGAAGGCTATTCACTTTTGAGTAACGCTAAAAGCTTCTCTTTTAATTCAATTACAGGGGAAGGACCGACCGCAAATGACCGCTCAGGAACTCCGAAAAATCTGTCTCCGACTTCTTATGTTGACAAGCAGATGATAGAAGCCAAAACTTGGGTTCCGCAGGAAGTTTACCGTCAACCGCAACAGAAGCCAATGAGTACTCAAGAGAGGCCACAGTTTTCACCAGGAAAAGAAAAGCAAGCCATGCACATGAGAAGGGGTCCAGAGATGGGGCGGAAATCTGGCAGCCCTTATGATCATGGATCGACAGCTGCCGAGTACATGAAGAAACTGGAACAAGGATCAAGTCCCAATCAGAATGGAAAGAAGATGAAGCAGACAAGTAGTGCGTCAGTGCCATACCCGAGTCCTATTATGTCGACACCCAGTTCAGAGAATGAACGAAGCAAACAGCAAGAGATCCAAACCGGTAAGTACAAAATTCATATCGTACAAATGTGATAGAGGAACCACTAACGAGAAACCATTTATATAAGAAATTAGAGGCTCGATTTTTCAAAACTTTAAAATCTCTGCTACTAGATTAAAAATGCTATGAAACTTTTGTAATTCACAGCTTTTCCCCTAGTTGTTAAAGTCTATCTTGAATTAGATGTCATATGAGATTCGCGATAACGCAAAATTAATGATGCAAAACAGTTCAATTGTATTTATTCGCGGACTTGTAACATCTAATTTGAGACAGACTTTAAAAAATATTTTGACACTTTACACTACAAATATTGACAAATGCTTTGTACCTGGCTTGAGTGGGATTTCTGTCAAGACTTATTTTGGGATCTTACAAGCTTTGGCAGCCCTAGTAACAAAAATTAATTCTCCATTTAGAGCGAGCATTAAAAATTTAAGAAAGTGATAAGAAACTTTCAGAGTAAATATGTTCTAAGATTTCAGTTTCCTTTAAATGATTCCGGAAAATCAAATGGACAGCTCAATTCAGTTCATAGATGTACAAACAGAAACGAGAATATGCTAGAGTCTCTCTATAAATTTGATGTCACGTGAAATTGCCCGCGAAGAAAGACAATAGACCATTTCGCAATTTGGAAAAAGGGACTGAGGAGGGTGCCTTCATCACAATATATAGATTGGAATATAAAAAAGAAAATTTAATGTGGATGAATTGCCATATTTTCAGACCTTTGGGTATCAACCAAACTTTGATTTATTCCGATATCTTATGAAGTATTCCTCCACATTACGAATTTAAAACAGTTGAAGTTATTTTTTGTCCGCCCGGTTAGATGTTGGATATCAAGAACGGGGTTTAATTTTTCTTTTTAATGCACTTTTAAATTCCTTCTCTCTTTCCAGAAAACATGCAAGAAGGTCCAGAGATCTCCCATTTCACACTGACGGGCGATCGATTGATTCCAAGCCCTGATCGTGGACGTCCAAGGAAAATTCGAGTGGAGAAGACACAACAAATTCCAGTTGGTAGTGCAAAGGATATCGAGGGTTCCCGCGGGGCACTCGAGCATCCATCTCGTAAACAGACAACTACATGTAACTACACTCGAACAAGTGTGATTCATTCTATGAGTGCTCCCCAAGATGACATGAGGACTGCAATGTCAGTGAAGGAGGAATATGTGTCTCCTGAGGGTAAGAGGAAAAGTCCTGCTATGCAGCATGACAGACTGGCCTTTGCTGAAAAGAAGGCGAAGCAAGACATGAGGAAAGCCGAGGCAACCAGAATATTCGAGGCTGAACGAGAGAAACTGAAAACGAGGCATGTAGAGAGCCATTATGCCAATGAAGTCAGGAATATGCAAATGAGGTAAATATCATACTTCACCATTAACCGCCATCTTTACCTGAGGCAGAATGCGCACTAACATGAGATAGTTCCTTTTGCAGTTCTCCAACTTTGACAAGAGCGTTCAGCGAAATTACAGCAAGAACCCGCAAAATAGAAGCGACTTTTTAAGAAACCTCAGGCTGATTTTGTTGAGAAATGGTATCTTCATATAAGAAACTTCTGTCTGTTTCAATGGACAGCTAAACAGGCTGTTATGAATCGAGTGGTCTCTATTTTACGGGTTCTTACTGTATGTCAAAGCTGAGACCGTGTCCATGCTGTGATGTTATCTCTCCATCTTTTAAGTTATTTGCAATTATGTCGTTGCAACTTCCTTAACTTATAGCTTAACTTATTGTTTGTATGTTGTTTGTTTATATTTTGTCCCCTCGTTGTTTTCTTTGCATATTGTCCTTGTATTGTCCTCGCCTTGTTTCATGTAATGGCCATGGGCTAGTCATGTCATTTCGCTGCTCCTGGTATTGTTCCTGTAGTGTCGTATGTTGTTTTTAGAAAGTAAAATAGGATATAGCTTGAATTGTAGATTTTCATCTGATTAAGATAAATCTTTGAGGATGCCAACCCCTGTTTCTTTTCTTCTCCATTTATCATCCCTTCCAAACAGATCTTGCTGATGCCACAATCCATGTGTTTTGTGTGGCGAAGCAGTTAGAAACTTTATTTTTATCAGATCAGGTGATCATATGTAAATGGGTTACTTGTCGTTGATTTTCAATTCTGACATGGTCTGAGAGATTGATGTTGGTGATAAGTCGCATCACATGATTTTGAAAGACGTGCAGTTTCTTTAGTATGTCAGACGCATATCATATGTAGACTTAGTCAATTATAGTATGTTTCAAAAATCCTTGCCCATTATTTGTCTTCATTCGTATTATGAAGCAAACCTATCCAAAATATGGCATCTATCGATAAATGTTGAAGAGCAGAGTTTGAATTTCACAAGGAATTTGAATTTGTGAGCTCAGTTGATGGTAGAGGCATCAATTTCATGCCATCTGAATCCTAAATTTTCAAATGACCTCTATAAAAGAAAGGTTTCGAACTTATTTCTCCCTGCGATATTTGAGATTGATCAAAATCTTTGATCTTCTGCGATCACATATACCCTCTTTTTGCCTCTGTTTAATTTGTGGCTGTCATAGAACGCATGAGCAAGTCTAAAATGCATCGTCTTCGATTGCAGAGCCCAAGAAATGCAAGCTATGCCAAAGGGTGACATGCCTATCAGGGGACCAGTGTCTCCAGGTTCCCGCTTTCAAAGTATGGCCGGTTCTGCTTTGGACAAAGCAGAGCGTCATGTCAGGGAAAGGGTAAGTCAGAATTCAGTGTCTTTTACGTTCTCCTTTCTCGAAGTCAAGAGGCCAATTGTCAATAAACTTCGACGAATGGCCACCAGCATGGAATTTTTTCTAAATTTCATCGTACCAAATTTTGGACTCTTGATTCAGCGCGCTCGCGCTCGTGACCAATATCAACTTCTTTTCAATCATTAAAACAAAAGTTGTGATTTAATCGCTATTGATATTTAACCAAAGGAATTCCCGAGGATAATGCAAGGATTAAGAAGCCTTTGGTCTCCATTGCTAATGACTTTAGCACTATTATGCGATAACAAAGGGCCGTCAGCAGTTTGTCAGCAAAATTCAGGATAGCGTTAACGCTCAGCTATTTATATGGACTCAATGCCTTTGATATCTCGAGATAACCATGTTCGAAATGAATGGCCTTGGGCCCTGTTTAAATTCAAGTCCCTACAGGAGAACGATAGGAGAAACGAATTTGTTGATAGTTGGTTGTTCGAGATAAAAGGGTCAGCTGAGAGACAGTGGCTTTTAATTGTAGTAAATATTTATGACTTGGTATTAGTAATATGAAATTTTCGTTTAGATGGAGACCAAGAGTATTCCTGTGTCACCAGCATATGGCCAAGGTTCGTCATATCCCGGTCATCCTTCATCTGAAATTGAGAAGTTTCGATCCGAGTTCCTACAGCATGATCTTCATCGCCTTCCAACTCCTTTTGGAGCATCGCTGCCACCGTCTGTCGAGGGCTACCCAGGATTGTCAACCCCGTACTCCGGAAGTAGTTATTATGGACAGCGCTCTGGAATGTCACAAGTTGAATCGTTGGCCCATCAACGTTTTGAGCCGCCACCGTCTCATATGGAGCAAGAAAAGGCCCTTGCAAAATATTTTGCTGAAAAGAATGATCTGGGACTAAAGCTTGGGCAGGAACCAAGCAAACACCCTCATGCTGAGAGAATGCGACCGTCAAGCCGTGATGGACATAGCCATCGGCCACCGTTCTACCCACATGCTTCACCGCTAGGTTTCCAAAGCCGTGAGCCCAGTAACCCTTCTAGAAGTGCCAAAGGAAGTCCGTTTAATAACTTCAGACTTGGCGAGATGTTTGCTGCATCTCGTGCTCAGCAATTGGAGAGTGGTGACATAGTTCCAAAAGACTCTAAAACGCCTATTGGAGACAGCCGTAGAGACGGACGTAGGGAGTTTGGCACTCCTTATGGAGCCCCATTCTTTCAACCATCTTTTCAGTACGGTAACGTAGGCTCTAGTAAAGCATACCCACAAAGAATGAGCGGGCAAAGAAGCCCATATAAACACCTATCTGAGATGGAGAAAAGTCGTTATCCACCTTCGCATTCAAGTAGCCAAGCACATGGCGGCCCTGGGGGAATGTTATCAGCTAATCTCGTTGTGACGAAAGCCGATAGCCTCGGTTATGGCTCAGTTCATTATGACGCCAGGAACCCCGATGGAAAGAAGTGAAAGCCTCCTACATAATTCATATTGGTTTTGTGATGGGTATGTCAAGTCGTTGGAACACTTCTAGGGGACTCTAAGGGATGTTGTTCGCATGGGGAAGTCAACCCTAACATGATGCTAAACATTGAAATTTTGTTATTGCACTCAACAATTCGATTTTGGCTTTGGCTATATCAATATGGATGGACTTTCGAACGGACTTCTTTCGTGGTAGAATTGTCTGTGCAATACCTTTTGAAAGATGGCTTCGTGAAAGATAATACTGTTGCTCGTGTCCATTGTGCTCGTGGCTAAATGTTACTTTATAGTATTTCAAGTTAGCCTGCAACTAGATCTGTTATCCAAAAGAAGAAAGGGCCTACCGAAAAAGAGCAGAAGCTTGCTACGGCTGCTCGATCAATTATTGTAATTCTCTTTTCAAATAATGTGTGACTTGTGTCTCAACAAAGGCAGCATAAATTAAGTTCCAGAAATCTGGAAACCGCGTTTGCTCATAGATCAGTCAAGCTGGTCTGAAAAAATCGGCATCGAACGACATTTTGCTACATTTTGTAGAATTTTCGAATGCGCACAATAGTGACAGAAGCTCTCCCATCGCTCGATGGAACGCTGCGTCGCGTATCAAAATGTATAAAAATAATGCTCGATTCAGTTTCTTTCGTAGAATAGCTAGAAGGTCTATTGTTTCGTGGACCCTTCCTTCTTTTGGATAATTGGTCTACTCGTTGGCTAATTTTAAGACTATATCGTCTAGGATCACAGTTAGCAAAGTTTGGACAACAGGGAGGACATCAGCCCTTTGTATACTAGAAGGTGGATAAATCGTATGGACGTACAAAGCATTTGACACTCGTTCGTCTACAGTGGCGGATACATGCCCCCCAATGTTGGCTAGAACAAAGATCTATTGTTCGAAAAAATAGACACACAATGCTTTTTAATTGAAACAATAGCTTCGCCCTCCCCCCCCCCCACAATAATTGGCAAAGCGTCCGCCACTGTTCCTCTAATACGAATAATTAAATCCGACTTTTTACGTCTTATGTGTGTTAGGACAAACAGGTTATCTCTAAAATATCGTCTGAATACATCAACAAATGACGGACAAAATCAAACGATTTTTAAATCGAATATTGTCGCCGCCCTGCTTTCATGCCAGGCACCTAATCTGTCTTGGAGAACTTGTCCGTCCAGACGGTTTCTCCATGTTGTGGTGTGAAGGGGCTAGACGTATCCTAGGAAAGACGTATTTCGTGAACAAGTTGTTTGGATTAGCAGCACATTTAATAGATGGTTCATGCCTCCACGCTTGCTTGAGACGATTCCTGCTCCAGAGGGGGCTTAAAAGAGAGTGAGGCTCATTATGTTTCATTGAAATGATAAACGTTCAAGACTGTAAATTGGTATGATTTTAGGACTTGCACTTCGTATTTTCCAACATATATGTACCATTTTGCTACTTGAATACATAGATTCAATGCAGTGTAACACACAAAACATATGAAAAATAGAAATTACATAAAGAATAGTACCGATCTATATTTGATACAAGTGGGCGCTTGATATAGAGGGGGCTTATTTTGAATCTTTGCTCAGAAAGGTGAGCTTATTAGAGAGGGGACTTAAGAGAGAGGGGTGGCCAAACATGGTATTTCTTTAAAGCTGCAGAGATGCGATGCTTTCCTAAATGCATGTCCTTGCTGCAGTTCTGTTCAAGGTGGATTTGAGGTAGAACAACATATCCTGTGACATTTTGTAAATATTTCAATTAAGATGGTAGTGTAAAGTAGACTTTAAAAATGGATTTTAATTGAAACTGGAGATGGTATGTTGAGGATATGTGTTTCACTAATTTCTAGGCGTAACACATCTTTCTGTATAGATTAGATAATTCGTAATGATGAGTCACAGTTTTAAACATTAGTTACTTTTAGGCTGCTTTGTAGCAAGACAAAGAGGAGAAGATTTGTGATTTAATGTGTTTTGTTTGTGTGTTGACTTACTTACTTCTGCTAAGATCGAGCTGAAATTTTATATATTTCACAGCAGTTGATACGCACCATTTACGGAAGGCAATTATAAAATCAAAACCTGATCAAAATTCGAAAGATTGGTATTGGCACATAAGTGCCTGCCAGTTTTTGCACATTTGATATACCTCGCTACTGAGGCAAAAAGGATGATTCGTATGCATCTTCTCCCTGGACTTGTCCAAGTCTCACTTTCTTTCATCAGTCGATTGTGCCATAAAAAACGATCTCCTTCCAGGCTGGATGTTCGATGAAGAGATTTTTGTACGAGAAGAAAAGAATTTTGCCACTCTTTTCCCGTTTTTGATTACAAAGTCCACTTTGTAATCTAAGAAGGGGCTTCGATGTCAGTCAGTGAGAAAGAAAGAAAGAAAGAAAGAAAGTAAGTAACCCACTTCCGTCACGCTCGTTAAAGCAATTGATTAACGTTTTATCTCAGCTAATTGGCACTGAAATAAAGAAAGCGCACATAAAGCGCATACTAGACAGAAGTTTCCCGCGATCCTATAGCAACATTTGACGTCGGCTTATTTCATGTTAGACAGATTTGACACCTTAAGATGGATAAATCACCAAGATGTTTACCCTGACGCAACAACAAATTTACCCAGAATTGGCACGTTCTTGACTTCATTAGCAGCTCAATTATGTCAAAACAATCGTTTTCTAGAACGAACGAATCATTAGCCTTATTGATAGTACTCATTATGCAAATAAGTCAACTTTAGAGGATGATGTAACCGGCGGCCTGCACAGAGGCTAGCATTCGCAGTATCACCGAAGGAAGAAGGATCCCCCTCCTACACAGCTACAGAAAGTTGCAGAATCCCAGCAAACAATGGCGCCATTGACAGGGGGAAGGCACGAGATCACACTGAACCAAACCATCTTCATGCATATCATTCTGCACAGAGGTTATCTTCGTGACTGCTTGTCTCAAATTAGATGCCCGCGAATAGCAACAAATGAAACGCTCTGTTGGGTTCTGCATAAGTAATTTTGCGTTATCGTAAATCTCACATGACATCTCATTTGACACAAATGCACCAATAGTTTTGTGCACGAAACTTTTGATTTTTGCGTATCATTCTCGTTTGACATAAAGACCAAAATGTTGCCTTTGATGCGGTTCTTTTTCTTATACAAGGCGCTTGATTTTCCATTGAAGGCGACTTTAGCAGCAACACTCATCTCTCTGACTGTAGCTAAAAACAGCATCTACGGGAATTTGGGGTTATTGGGGTTACGCTCTCAACATTGCACTGAACATCGCTCTACATTTGTAGAGGACAAATGTTGAGAGCATTTTAACACCCTGTTCAGTGATGTTCAGTGATGTTGTGTGGTGTTCAGCGATGTTGAGTGGAGTTTGAAAGAAGTCAAAAATGTTCAGTGGGTCGACTCGACATTTCTATTGTTCTAGGTGTTGTTGAGCGATGTTGAGAGCATTTTAACACTCCGTCCAACAATGTTCAGTCGGCGCAAGCGCACTAACCATTACTTTTTGCGCCAAAGAAAGAAAGAAACAAATAAACTTCCAGAACATATCGAGAGCGTGATCGAATAGTGATGAGGGAGGAGTTTAATTTCATTTAAAAATTCCTACCGCCATTTTGAACACAAACTAACACAAACTACTGTATATGGCGCCAAAACGATTGTACCCAAATAGAGGTTTGCCTCGTCTTGGCTCTCCGAAAGTGAGAAGTTACGTCGCTCAACAAATTTTCAGTCAAATTGTTGAGAGCGTTTTAACACCCCCACTAAACACCACTCAACATCGCTGAACATCGCTCTACAAATGTAGAGCGATGTTCAGTGCAATGTTGAAAGCGTTTTAACGGGGCTTTAGCTTGTTTAGCTCAGGACAGACTTTGTAATCATCCAAAAGGATCTTATGTTGTAATTTAAGAAGGGGCTTCGATGTCAGTCAGTCAGTCAGAAAGAAAGAAAGTAAGAAAGAAAGAAAGAAAGTAAGTAACCCACTTCCGTCACGCTCGTTAAAGCGATTGATTAACGTTTTATCTCTGCTAATTGGCACTGAAATAAAGAAAGCGCACATAAAGTGCATACAAGACAGAAGTTTCCCGCGATCCTATAGCAACATTTGACGTCGGCTTATTTCATGTTAGACAGATTTGACACCATAAGATGGATAAATCACCATGATGTTTACCCTGGCACAACAACAAATTTACGCAGAATTGGCACGTTCTTGACTTCATTAGCAGCTTAATTATGTCAAAACAATCGTTTTCTAGAACGAACGAATCATTAGCCTTATTGATAGTACTCATTATGCAAATAAGTCAACTTTAGAGGATGATGTAACCGGCGGCCTGCACAGAGGCTAGCATTCGCAGCATCACCGAAGGTAGAAGGATCCCCCTCCTACACAGCTACAGAAAGGTGCAGAATCCCAGCAAACAATGGCACCATTGACTGGGGGAAGGCACGAGATCACACTGTACCAAAACATCTTCATGCATATCATTCTGCACAGAGAGGTTATCTTCGTGACTGCTTGTCTCAAATTAGATGCCCGCGAATAGCAACAATTGAAACGTTCTGTAGGGTTCTGCATAAGTAATTTTGCGTTATCGTAAATCTCACATGACATCTCATTTGACACAGATGCACCAATAGTTTCGTGCACGAACTAAGGGACAGTGCAAAATTTATTTTATAACATGGCCGGTGCAAAACGTAACGGGGCAACTACTTTTTTTGAGCTTGTACAGAACTGGGTCAACACTTGTTACAAAGCAATATGAACGGGGCAATAACTTTTTATAAGCACAAGATGAAGTTTGAAATATAAAATGGCTCATTTTGAGGACAAAATTGTGAATTATGCAAGTTGAGAAATGCTTGGAAGGATGTGTCTGAAAATGACGCAAAATGTCCGCGTTAGTCGTTTGCAAGAACGATTCATCAGTCATTTCTCTTCATCTTCAAAGTCGATCTTTTCGTTGACAAACACTCGTAAGGGCAAGGATTGATTTTGTTATGGTCTTTGGCTAATTCATTGGTGGTACTTTACATTATCTGTTGTTCATGAATACGGGAAACACTTTTTTTCAAGGAAAGGGTGACGGGGCAGTTGGTTTTTTGCAATAATTTCATACAGGGCGAGCAGATTTTTTTGCAAGAATTTTTATTCTCCACCGGCCATGTAATATAATAAATTTTGCACTGTCCCTAAGCAAACTAGGGGTAATGACTTTTGATTTTTGCACATCATTCTCGTTTGACATAAAGACCAAAATATTGCCTTTGAGGCGATTCTTGTCCTTATACAAGGCGCTTGATTTTCCTTTGAAGGCGACTAGCAGCAACACTCATCTCTCTAACTGTAGCTAGAAACAGCATCTACGATCATTTGGGGTTATGAAGAAATCAATATTCAGACATTCTTATGCTTGTTTAGCTCAGGACAGACTTTGTAATCATCCAAAAGGATCTTATGTTTAGTCTGAAATGTTGGGTTTTTGACATGAGCTTGCCACCAACTTTGTGCAAAGTTATCTTGCACTGCATTACTGTTTTATTGTAACATGGAGCTATTTTCCAGTTACAATACGTCCTACTGCCAAGCAGGTTCCTTTTTGGAAAGTGTGGTACCCAATCGGGGTATAAAGACCATGTGGATGTGGTACCATTTTGTCACAACACTCACTATCACAACATATTTTGACAAAATATAAATCCCCCGCGTCTCAAAGTTCGATTAAGAATGGATAGCATCGATGGTAGAAACGCGAAATTGGCCTCAGCTTGCGTATGTCGTTGCTTTCTTGCAATCTAATTGTACTTGGTTTAATTCTTGCGAGACTGATTGCCAAACGAGATTTGGTGCCTAAAACCGATCTCTGCGTCTGAGCGCTGCGCCGCTGTTCACAAGGAGGCATCATCATCATCATCATCATCATTTACGCTGTTACGTCAGTCCCTGACATTGCGAGCCTGATAATTCCACTCCAAGTGTTTCTATTATTTGCTAGTTTCTTTAATTTGTTTGTGTCTTTTACATTCAGGCCTTGTCCTCCTAGATCTTTGTTGATGAGGCCTAACCAAGTGAGTTTTGGTTTTCCTTTGGGTTTCTTCACAGGTCTTAGTGCTTCATATAGGGCTTGTTTGGCTGGTGTTTCCTCTGGCAGTCTGAGCAAATGTCCTAGCCAGCTTAATCTTCTCCTCTTAATTTCTTTGCTCCACTTTTCTACTTTTGTTATATCAAGGAGGCACGCAGCGCCTATCCGAACCTCTCCGGAAGCCACTCGGCCCCAGTTCTCGTGATTGTTGTCAATGGCCTAGGCATAGCGAGTTTGATGTTGGTTGGCAGAAGGTCTGTAGCGACTAAACAACTACAAGCTTGATGGCATTGACAACGTGACAGCGGAAATGAGCCTAGAAGAATTCAAAATGAGAGATGTTCTGGACAAGATTACACTTGGTGTTTTGCAATCATTGGGTGAGTAAGGCAAGGGGAAGAATACGCACTGAAAATGACAATGTTTAGGTAGGGTAGGCCTAGTAGGGTCTAGGGATGAAAGGCACCACCTTGTTTTTTAGGCCAGCTTGTTCAGAAGAAGTCTTGACAAATTTCTCAACTTCTCATTGCGTAACTTGGTGCTATAGCTAACTTGGTGGGGATGTTCAAACGAAACGAAACTCTTAGCATAGATGTTGGACAAATAATACGGACACTGGAGTAATAATGCCAAAGAAACTGACAGAAAAAATGCTTTGGATTTCCTCCTGGACCTAAGCAGCTAATTGATAGACTAGAAACGTTGAAGCAAAATTCTAGAATACCCCACAATAACGAGAGCTTTTCCTTATACAGTAACTGGGAATATAGCATTTTTCCAGTGCCCGGCCCCCTGGCATTTGACCATCAATTTTTCCCCGGCCCCCGGGCATTTGAGCAAGGAATTTTTGTTGACCCCCGGGCTGCCCCGGGGGGGGGATGGTCAGGGTAGGAATTGAACGAGACATAATATGATACCCAACTATTACCCGACTGGCTATGATTTGTGTCTCCTTAGATATGTTACGAAAATGAGTGGACATTCTGGAACCTACCCAACAAAATGTTCTGGAATTTTTTTACAGTAAATGAACGTTTCTTTACTCTTTATGAGAAGATAAATTTTCTGATCATCAAAATGGTTGATCGTAAGAGAATTTATTGTCTCCTAAAGAGTTCCAAGAGAGTTCCTTTTAAAATGACAATAGTATTGCCGCATCAAGAATTGCAGCTCAACTCATTAAACTTATATTTTTGCTGCAGAACAACATCTGGGTGTTGAGGATGTGAAGATAATGGACCAGAAACCAGCTGATCAATCCATCGTTGATGCCTGGGAACAGGTTGGTTTTGTTCTCATTACTTTTTTCCAGTAACCAGGCTGAAAAACAATAACATAGATAACAATGGTTTTCAAGAAAAATGGTAAAACAATACGTCTACTTTAAGGGAAGAAACTTTCCCGAAAAGTAATTTTTGCAAATTCAAAAAATACAAATTTTTTTTAGTTAACTTTCACCAAACAACCAAAATAGGAAATTTTACAGGAATAAACTTTTGGGAATTTTACATTTCAGGAAATTTCATGGAATAAACTTTTGGGAATTTCAGCAAAAAACAAGAAAAACATGAAAGTTTCTTCCCGCAAGTTTCTTCTCGTAATCTCTTGAGATATTGTCTTTAAATAATTGGGGTATCATAAAACTTTGCCATAGCAAAACCAAATATTCAGTATCCTTGTCAATATCTATTTATTTTTGTTTCAATTTCTTTACCTTTCTGTGTAAACTATTTGAGATGATAAACCATATGATCACCCAGAGCGATCCCTCAAGAAAAAGTTCAGCTTGCAACAAGCTTGCACAAGTTTGGCAGAAGCATGATTTTGGCTTGATGGAGCCTGAATTGAGTATGTTTACACAATTTTGGCCAATTTTCACAAATGATTAGAGCTTGATCAAGCTTGACTATAATCCCACCTGAGAATTAATCTCAAACATACTACAATGAAGCGTGATTGATTTTGCCTTCCATTGAGAAGATGCATGGTGCAAGCTAGCGCAAGCGGTGCAAAAATCTTACTTGAATCAAGCTCTCAAAGATACTCAAATTATACTCAAACAAGTTTAGCATCAGGCTTGAAGCATGCTGCAAACATACTAAACATTTTGCTAAGGGATGTCATCACAAATACTAACACATAATCTGCCTGCACTGGGAGTTGTGATTTTAAAACAAGATTTTATATTACTCGCTTCATATGCATGTTTCTGCATGAATAAGCATAAATTTTTGCTGTTTGTAGATTAAATGAAAGCTTTTGGAAAACTGCAAAATTAGAATTTTTTCTAGAAATATATGTGCAAGCTTCCAAAAGAATTAAAAAGCTTTTATCAAACAACTGATGGGATGCTGATACAGTGGAGTGTTAGCTTCAAAGGTCTGTATTCCAACGTAGTTTATTTGTATGAAATAAAAGTTACAGCTTATGAAACCTATAAGTGCAGCTGTTCCTTGCACTTAATCCAGACATCTTTTACATGCCTTGCAGTAAGATATTGCCAAGTTAAAATGTGGAACTTTTTACAGCTTTTCTTTTTTGATTTGCCAATGCTTGCATTTGTAGATCAGCTGAACTTATTGATCATGTCTTGTCTCATTCCAAGGAATACAAAATGAAACATGTGTTTTTATTTATCTCAAAATTGTACATGCAGCATTTTCAAGTCCTAACATGGGAAAAGGGAGAGCAGATTTATCCAGGGGCACTGGACGAGATTTTAGTTAGGGGTGTACCATCAAAAACATACCTGTTCCTTAGGCCATATAAAGTAAATTAATAGATTCTCATCACCGCCTGCATGGAAAATTAATTCCGTATCGATATTTTTTATATTTTGTTTGCAAAATATAAAAGTACCGCCCGTTTGTCATTTGCAATATTTGTGATATTTTTATATTTTATATAACGTCAAAACAAATCATTTTATTGTTTTCTATTTATTTGCAATGTTTTACTCCTGTTGATACATGACTGTATCGAACGAAAGGTAGAATTCGAGAGAATTATCATAAAACTACAAACAGTTGTCATGCAAATGTCAATTTGAAACAACGTTTTCACTGTATTGGTACAGTTTTGATTCGTTGCAAAGTTTTGTGATTCAAGAACATTTCCACTGCTCCAGTACAAAAATCTTTCCATAAGGAGAGCCAATGCGTTAAGAATTGAACTGTGTAAACGGGAGGCTGATCTTCGGATCCAAATCCAAAGTGGAGTGTTACAATTTTGAATGGGGTCCCAGCAAAATGTATTCATTGCACATGACATGGAAAAGCACTGAAACGAGACCTGTCGCTCAAGTCTGGGCCAAATTTCACAGCAATTTAATTGGGTTTCTGCGGGAAATTTACAAGAAATCACTTGTCTTGTAATTACACTCCAAAGCATTGAATGAAATCATACGCTACAGCTGATGTTGAAAATTGTAACAACTCCTACATCGACAATCGTAAAATTATTTGGCGCTTCTCCTTCTTCTTCTACAAACGGCCCAGGGTAGGCATTTCTCTGCACCAAAGACTGTGTAAGCAAAGAACTCACCGGAATAATGTGTTCCCTCGCTGATTTGTCTAGATTTGCTAAAAAATGTATATATAAAATATAAAATATAAACCTCCCGCCTCGCGAGAGTTTCCAAAAGTTTGTGATGAGAATCTATTAATTTATTTTATGTGGCCTTAGTCCAATTTTTCAAAAATATGTACCCAATCTTCTACTAGTTTTCAGCCAAATCGCCTATTTATTCATTCTTTCTACCAAAATCGTGAAAATCAGTACCGTCCTTACACTAAAATTGTGAAACTTTATACCCTCGATGATATATCCCCAGTAGCCAAACTATACAGATTGCCCCTCCAGGCGGATCGCCCTAATCTTTAAACAAATTTTGGGCTGTAAGTATTTTTAGACAGATTTTTATATCCATTCCTTCCAGTGAATACCATCTTATTTTAGAATTTAGTACTTTGAAATCTGGAGCTTTTCTATGTTGCTCTTGAAAGATAGCGCATTATCACCTATTATCGCTGTATTTCAATACCCTCCTCCACAAAGAGGCCACTCAATTTTGGCGTAATTGTGCACTAAAACACCTTTATAGCATCTGCATTGCAGTAGTGTTTTGTAATACCATTCTTTTTCTATAGGTGGCATAGTACAGCTGGGAAGCATGGAAATTAACTCAGTTGCAAGTTTAACCAAGCTGACCACCTCCAAATCATCTAAAAGCAATGATGGACCAACTTTGGCGGATATTGACTGCGATTTTGATGAAGAGGACAACCAAGGTTTACTTCTAACTATAATGACTCTTTGACGCCTGTGTGTGCTGCTCTTGCCAAGTTTCAGGCACCTGCCAGTTATCATTCTTGAGGGCTGTCCCCTTTGTTTGTTTGTCCACTTATTTTACATCGATTGTATACATCTAGCTTACTATACCAGGTGAGCCAGAAAAAAGTTCCCACTTTTGAAAATTCATAGCATCAAGAGTACTAAATGGATTGGAGTGAATCAATATTTGCTTGACAGCCAAAATATCGAAGTATTTTTGTGATTTTTCTCGCGTTCTTAAGAGCATTGGAAAAATTGCTAAATTTAAGCTTACAAAAACTTGATGGTTGCAAAATGACTGAAAAAAGCCTAAAATGCTTGATCAAATCATAAAGGACTCCTCGCTCAGAACAACAGAGAAAATGCAATTTCTCATGGGTGAGAGATATCGTCTGCACATCTATTGCCATGGGATTGAAAATCTTTAGTATCTATTGGAGAATCAATTTCTTGTAACTCTTGAGAGAGGTGAAACGCATGTGCGTATTGTTCTGTGTGAGGAGAGTCCTAACGATTTGATTAAGTGTTTTAGGCCTTTTTCCGTCATTTTGCAGCCATGAAATTTTTGTAAAGTTGAATTTACTTATATTTGCAGTTCTCGTAAGAAGACGAGAAAAATCTCAAAAATACTTTGATCTTATGGCTTTCAACTAGAATTTGAATCATTCAAATCCATGAAGTACTTGTGGTGCTACGAATTTTAGAAAGTGGGAACTTTTTTCTGGCTCACCCGGTATACAAATTCATATGTACATGCAAACTAATCCAAATCGATGAAGTCCCTGTGTGTCCCTAAGTTCATTGCTTTCTTATGCAAAAATTACCAGGGACTTAGGAAGCATCTCAAACTTGGGGGGCACAACACTTCAAGGGCACTTTTTTCATTAAGCTAAAGGGGCTCTTCCCAAAAAAGGGCACTTCCCAAAAAGGGCACTGAGTTGTTTATTGCAAAATCTTGGGGGCTTGCCCCTAGTGCCCCTGGTTCCTACATCTCTGAAAATTACAAAAAGCAAATTATTTCTATTGCTCTGAGAATGATCCCCCAGAAAATTCTTCATGGTATGGCCCTGAGTATAAATTCTTTTGAATGGATTGAGCAGTGAACCATTATTTAACTTTCAAGTTCTTTTCCATAAATTCAATTTTAGGTCACACAAGACCCCACTTCGATGACAGAAACAGAGTTTATGAGTTGGATAGCTGCAATGGCAATGGCAAAGTATGTTTGGTTTATAAAGATCTGAAAGCAGGTAAATGAAAGTATAATTTTGATAAAGTTGATTCTGTGCAATGATGCCTCTACTAAGCATCTTTTCTTGTGTCATTAAAACTAAAACACAATACATTGGAAGCTCTATTTAGCCCCCTTAAGCCCCTCCCCTCTGAGCCAAAATTGTTAGTAAGCCCCCCTCTCTATTAAGCCCCTCCCCACTTTTATCAAGTTCTAAAGGCTACCAAAGATTTTCCATTTATTTAGCTAAACAAGTGTGCATGTTAATTACAATTTGTTTGGGATGAAACTGTGTCGAATCAACGTATTGACTGGTAAAATTGTATGTTGAATCCACAAAATATTGGGTAAAAGAACGGAAGAGCTAATCATATACAGTATAATTATCCTTGTCATTTGATTTTGTGAATAAGCCCCCCTTTCTTTTAAGCTCCTCCCCTTTTACAGTACTTGCAATACAACAAATGCAACAAATGTAAGTACGATCCATTGCCAAAAAAGACACGTCACTGTGTTCTGGCTATGGATGGTACTTACAATTTTCAACTCTGAACATAGCTTTAGCTAAAGAAAAAAGAAAATTAATCTAAATTAAAAGGGGCTGATAAAGTATGTCTCAAAATAGATGTCAGAAGATTCCACAGAAACAAGAATTTATGGACCGAAGCAACGATTGGTGATGTGATTTTTGCAGACTTCTCCAACATTCATTTTGAGACAGACCTTGAAGAAAGAAAGATTAATGGCTGCTGCTGTTTTAGTTCCATCCATCCTTAACCAAACCGAGACCAGCATCTTTAATATAGGATATAGTGGACTCCTAATCTTTATTATATGGCTACATTTTATTCCTTTCAGTTTCTCTTTTGAAAATGTTGTTGATTTTCCAACATCTCTCCATAACATGTGAAGTCTTTAACTGTAATTCCAGACCTCTATCAGTCATTAAAAATCATTCCAAAACTACAACTATTGATGTTGTTAAAAGTGCCAAATACGGTACAGTCCAACTTTTTCACAGGTTCATTTTATGATGTCAAATTTGTGGTGTAAAAATGCTGTGGCCAGTTCAAATCTTTCTTTGCAACACTTTGTGATTGCTAATTTGGAATAGTCGAAGCATTAGAAATTTCCTTCTTACCCTCCATTTTCATTGTTGATGCCAATTTTTGCAGGATTCACAACCAGCATTCCAGAGATTTGGTTTCTGGATCGTGCACTGCAATGGTATTATTTATCAGACAACTTCCTGAATTATTTTCGAATGATGATGATTCACCTTGGCCTTCCTTGTTGGCAGTATTTGTTCACGGACACTGGATTAAGTCCTCAAACTAAGGTGAAGTCTTTTGCCTTGCCTACATTAAAATCTGCAGAAGCTTTGAATTGCTTTGAACGGTTGAAATTTTGCACCAAATCTTTGTCCAAGAATTTTTGTCAGAATTGCCTTTAAAAGCATCAAAAATTTGTTTGGTTATACATCGTGCCCATTGTATATACTTTAATTAGAAGCATTCTGTGCAACCCTTTTGTAAAAATTAGGTCAATTCCCCTTAGCCCATTCAAGCAATATATTTAATATTTAATCAATGAACTGTATAGAATGGGAAATTGATTCTGATTGTTGAAACTTTGTTATCCGAAATACGTTTGTCCAAAATGTTTGCATTTTATTGTTAAAATTCCAAATTCTTAAACAAGCAATTTGTTAATTAGGGTGCCTTCAACTGTAGGCTTGTACAGTAAGTCTGCATCATTAAAAGTCAACTCCTCATCTAAAAGGCTCCAATCATTTTCTTTTATCAAGGCCTCAATGAAATTTGTAGGAGAAATGCTTGTTGGTCTCATGATAATGATGATGCATGAAGCATATTAGTTTAGACTAAAGTCAGTCTCAAAATAGATGTCACCACAGGGGGTCCAGGAATGTCAGCGAAGACTGCAATTTTGGTTTCTTGGTTCCTTGTGATCCGGGTTGCGAAGCAACAGCTATGTAATTTGATACAGATTGCATCATCCTTGCGGGCGGCCTGCTATTGTTACAGTCCAAGGTCCTCATCTCTCTTGCCCCTTTGCATCATTTATTCATATAATTTCTTGACAGGTTTGGTTTCATTTGTATGCACCAGAAAGACTTGAAGCAGTCAAAGAAGGGGATGCAATGTCTGATGAGGATATTGGAAATCAAACAAATACTGCAGTTAATAGGATAAATACACAGAGAGTTTTCAAAAACAAAGTAGAGAAGAAAAAAGCGAGCAACGAACAAAGCAAATCAAGAACTCAAGGGGCTGTTGGAAAAAGCAAATCTTGGAATTCTAAGCAGTTTAAAAGTGTTAGTAGATCACAACTGAGGTAGCACAGGTAACCAAGTCTATACAACATAAAGTTGCACTTTAGGAAATTTTCCCACTTATGTATATATGTACCATTCAACTCTTATGTATAACTATATGGCTAAAGCTAAATTGTTTTAAGTTGTATAAATCTTTTGAAAGTATTTCTATCATATCAAAAGAGTTCAGCAGTTTAGTTGGTTTGAATGATATGCTTTTGTGTTCGCCGTTCACCAAAGAGCATTGTGACAAATATTTGTAGATTGCCCTTTGACACTGGTCAAGGCAATTTGTGGATGGTGTGGGATCTGCCTGGATTATGGGGGTTACTGTTTTAAGGCAGCCTCATCCCTGAGCAATGTGTCAGGTCTCATGTTATATGTCTTTCTTGCACTCTTTCACTGCACCAAAGTTGGATTATTAAAGGTACTTTTTCTCAGTCTGTGTATTGGCATCCATTCGTCTTGGAATTTTCTGTTTGAGTCTGTTATTGAAATTATACCATTCTTTCCAGTGATAAGTGCATATACGCCTATTAAATAGATCTGTGATTCTGTCTAGTTTGTGAAATGTTAATAACAACATTGTTCCATCCCAATCCACTTCATTTTGAAACCCTCTCTTTTTATACCTGATCAAGCTTCTTAGTTTTTCATGGTATTTTGTGCATTTTGCAATGACACATATTTTGCTTTGATCAATAGTATGCTGCACCTTTTGGCCATTGACCATCATAAATGGCTTGTTCGCTGTGTTCAAAGGAAATTGTGCCATTTTATTTGCTGAATTAGTTGCAAGAATTGATTCTGGGGTAGGATCAGATAGTATCCTGTCTATAAAGTCATTTGTTATGATTCTGTTTTGATCAATGCTGGCAGATATACTCTCAATCAAAGGTGTTGGGATTGCATCAATAGATTCTCGTTTAGATGGTGGTGTACCATTGTTTTGAGCATTTGTTTCACCATCTTTGGTTAGTTGGGGATCATTTTCCTGATTTGTACCATTACTACCCCCCTCCTGTTGGACAATACCAGTGTTTCCAGTATCAAGAAGTGGCATGCATTCTTTTGATGGCAAAATCTGCTCAACTGTATAGTTATGATCAAGAACGGAAAATCCTCTGTTTCGTGAATTTTCTTCTGAATTTGGATCGGGTTCTTTATGCAGACCAACTTTCCAAGCATGCTTGGAAACAAGATGTTTTAGCATTTTCTTCTTCTGCAGGCCGCGATGTGTGATGTCACAAAACTTGCAATGATAATGACTTTCATTTCTTAGCTTTGCTGAACAATTTGGTAGCTCGCAAGTTCTCATTGAAGGCATTCCTTGCTGTGTTCGGGTTTTTTGCCTCGAATAAAATTTGAAATATTCATAAATTTGAATTTCGTGCATCAAACCAGTCATGTCTTTACTCATTGTCTCGGTGAAACTTGCCTGCGCCAGGCCAGTTCAGTATTGCAAAATTATAAACAAATAAAAAGTTTACACCACTGTTGCCTTTTCCCAAATCCAGTAATCAGAATAGTTCTTTCCAGTAAACTTTGTCACTGACCTGAGAAAAGAATTGCTCTCTCGACGTGCAGCCCTCAACCGAAGCAAATGAAGCAAGAGAATGTTTGGAACATTGGGCCTAAATTTATGCGAGGACGCATGCGTATTAAAGCTCTAATTGGTTAATTTCCTGCGCAGGGCAATCTATGGTTTCTACGCAAAGCCCAAGGGGGCATTCCTTTATTTCAGAACATTCATTTCATTGATTCATTTTGAAATTAGAACAATAGACTACAACAAGTGCAGCACCTGACTGAATGAATGCTTCTTTCGAGTTCTGATATTATTGTTGGGGATACGAACAGGCTAAGTTGAGAGCCTCAAGGAATCCCCCCAAAAAGGGCTCCAGATCGCATGCGTAGTAGCCATTTACTTCACTTATGTAACATGCAAATTAGCGTGACCGTTGAGAACGATGGAAGAAACAAAAGCAGTGACGCGCATGACAACGTGAGCCCCAACGTCGATTCGCTCTCAACAAAGCTGAAACACAATGTATCAAAACAATAGCGTCAGCACTTCATCTCCCCAACAAATTACAAGTACCACAGTTTTGGCGCGAAATATTTCATAACAACAACAACAACAGCTACAAAACGGCCATTTACTGGCGTGGTTGCTTGGCTTGGCTCCACGCCACGTGAGTCATCGGCCCCGGGGGGGTACTTGACTTTCAATTGTACGGGGGGGTGCGCTCCAAGAGAAAAAATTTTCAACCGGCTTTAGAAATTTTCCCTCGAAATGATAGCCGGCTTTAGAAAAAATCGGCGAAAAGCATATCCCAAAACGTAAAAATTCGTTGGAAAACAATGAAATAACACGTTTGAACAACCGGCTTTAGAAAAATTTATTTCGATCAAAATTGCCTTCTTTTGATACCCGGCGTTAGAAAAAAGAGGCGAAAACGATACCCGGAAAGGAGTGCACATGGCGTCAGCAAAATATACTAAGTACCCCCCCCGGGGTCATCGGTCTTCTTTCCTCTGAAATATAAACTTACACTCATGCTAAAATGCTGAAGCAAACCTTGAACTTGTCAAGGGCAATTCAGAACGTAAGCATAACTGTAACAATATATGGCAATACTCAGAGCATGGCAAAAAGAAAGGGTCACTCCACAAACGACAGGGTTCCAGGCAACAAGAAAGAAGAGGCTGCAAGTGCAGCGATCTTCACAACAAGCAATGAACCAGACAATTTGATCTTACTCGTGAACATCAAGCCAGGTGCAAAGAAGAATGCTGTAACTGGTAAGCTAAAAGATTTTTTAAAAACTTCCGTATCCTTTATTTCTTTTTTCAATGTTTGTAAGTCTCCTTTTGAGTTTCTTACAAAAGTAACATTTTCTAACTTTCAGTATGGCTTGGGAAAAAACCGGCGTTAGCTGGTACAGAATTGCACACAGTGCCTATACTGATCCTAACTAAACCCTACCAAAACCCAATAGGTGTGTGATACTAGAATAGCCCCCAAAAACCTGCTTTAAAATGATGCCAATTTACTAATATTTTCTGTTATCTCTGTTCATCTATTGTTCAGCCCAGAAATGCAGGGTCTGCTAGGGTAAATTTGGGTTCAGGGGTAGCGCCAGGGGAGGGCTACAGCCCCTCATCGGAACAGTGGCGGATTTAGGGGGGGCAATTGCCCCCTTCACGATGAAAACTCAGCTTGGCGCCCCTCTTTTGGCGAGAAAAGCGCCCCTCTTCCTGACTCTAACGCGTAATTTTTCAACTGTTTCGATTTAAATATGGGGGAAACATATAACTCAAGGCGTTATTTAGCAGTAAATGAAAGAATTTTCTTTGAAAAGCGTCCAAAAAATTTTCGCGCTCCTTCGGCGCGCTCAATTTCTATCGTATATTTGGCGCCCACTTTGCAAGTTGCCCCCCTTCAACTTCGGGCTGGATCCGCCCCTCAGTTCAGTTCAGATTTCAGTTCATATTTTAAATTCCACTACATACAATTTCATAATTAACAATACCAACAATTAACTAAACTACAAAGAAATAAGACAATATTACAGAGAATTAATACATTGATACGGCAAATTAATACAATATACAAATACAGAGAGATGAGATAAATTGTATGGAGGGAATTACTTAAAGGAGGAGCTCTCTCAATAGGTAAACTAATCGAGGAGAGAGCCCCCCCCCCCCCCCCTATCCTATAATAATCTCAAATAAATTTGGTTGGACTTGAATGATTCCAAGAAATACACGCATTTGATTTTCATACTATAAAATAGAAGTTGTGCAATTATCAAAAACCTTGTTAAATAAGTAAATTTTCAGTTGCTTTTTGAAGGATATTTTTGATGGGGCGTTTCGGAGTTCCACGGGTAATGTATTCCAGAGTTTAGCTCCAAGATAACGAATCGACTTTAGACCATATTGAAGACTGTTTTTTCGTGTTAAGTATAGATCCCCATGACTGGCCTGTCTAGTGGAATATTGATGAACAGATGAACTGAATAAGAAGAAGTTATGGAAGCAACTAGGTGAAGTTTTATTAACAGAATCAAAAACGAAAGTTAAAAGTCGGAGTTCAAAAATTTCAGAAAGTTTGAGAAGTTTAAGATCTTTGAAGATTGGCAGAGAGGGTGACAAGCGAGGCTGAAATGATATGGCTCTGACAGCTTTCTTCTGTAGTTTAAAAATTGGTTCAATGTGTGATGCATATGTTTGACCCCAGACGATAAGACCATATTGTAAAAAGGACAGAAACAAAGCATTGTATAAGCAGAGTAAAACATCTAATGGTAGTAAGCTTCTTATTCTGAAAAAGATTCCACATGTTCTAGCTAATTTTTTAGAAAGTTCACTGAGATGGTATTTCCAGCTTAGATGCTCATCTAAGAGGAGTCCTAAGAATTTAACAAACTTAACCCTTTTAATACGTTTTTTCCCTATTTTTATGGCAGAATCAGAAGGAACATTCACAGAAGAAGAATGAAAGATAATATAATTTGTCTTATCAATATTTAGTGATAGCTTATTAGCATCAAGCCATTTCTTTATTGTTTTAAGCTCTTTGTTAAAAATTTTAATTAAATTAAGATAAATCTTTGGATTCACAGTAGATGTTTGTATCATCAGCAAAGAGATAAAAAGTAAGCTTCTTAGAAGCAGTAGGTAAATCATTGATATAGATAAGAAAAAGTAAGGGGCCTAATACAGAGCCTTGAGGTACACCACAAGTAACTGAAAGTAAGTTAGAATTACTTCTATTAACATAAACATATTGTTTTCTATCGGATAGGTAGGATCTAAACCACTCAAGGGCACAACCACGCACACCATAGTGTTCCAATTTTGATAACAAAATTTTGTGATTAACAGTATCAAAAGCCTTCTGTAAATCTATGAAAATGCCACAACCAAATCTTTTATTATCAAGTGTATTTCTCACAGCTTCTGTCAAACTCACTAGGGCATGATCGATAGAGTGGTTTTCTTGAAAACCAAATTGTAAAGAATAAAGAACATTATGTAATTCAAGGAATCTATAAAGTCTTCTGTACATCAACTTCTCAAATATCTTACTGAAAATGGGAAGAAGAGAAATTGGCCTGTAGTTAGAAGGTAGCTCAGGATTCCCTTTCTTGAAAAGAGTTATCACCTTGGCAATCTTGAGTTTTTCAGGAAAAATACCAGACTGGAAAGACTGATTTACAAGGAGAGCAAGATGTGGGGAAACTGAGGATCCAATGATTTTTAGTAATTTTATGGGTATACTATTAGGACCAACAGATTTAGATGGATTCAAGATGTTAATTAGGTCATTAACTTCTATAAAAGTAACTGGATTAAGAAAGAAAGAATTAGAATTTCTATTTGATAAATAGTCAAGAGGAGATTTAGGGGTCATTGGGATTGTCTTTGTTATTTCATCAGCAACATTTACGAAAAAATCATTAAAAATATTTGAAATTTTGCCTGGGTCAGATGATACATTTCCCTCCTTGTCTTTCATTTTATGAATTGTAGAAGAATTTGAAGATTTGTGAGAAATGATTGTTTTTATACCTGACCATAATTCCTGCATCGGAAGCATCTAGCCCCCATTCAGAGGACATTTTGGGTTCTTGTCAGAGGAAATTTGGCAAAATGACGTATGAAAGCTGCATTTTCTAGCCAATTTAGCCCCCCAGTCGGAAGCTCCAGCCCCTCTGTCGGAAGATTCCTGTTTGGGAGGAAAACAAATTTATTTTTTTGTTTTATATAAAGGAGATCTCCTCTCCTTACGGTTTATGTGCAAATAAGTATGCATTTGTTACCTGGCAGTTTCTCTTAACTTACTTCAATTAGTGTCAGAAAAGTTCAGGATTTCTTCTTTTCTTAGGATTTATAGGGGGTGCTCTCTCCTTTATTAGTTTACGTACTGATAGAGCTCCTCCTTAAGAAATTCTCCTCCATGCAAGTTTCCTTTTTTTTTGTATTATTTAACATGTAGTCTTTTTGTTGTCTCTTGTTATAATTTTTAGTTAATTGTTGTAATTTTAAAGGATTTTTGTATGTTATAGTGGAATTTTGAAAAGAATGAACTGAATTGAACTGATTCTCATACCAAAAGTGATTTTGCATGCATTATTTCTCCCCATAGATTTCTCAAATACTGATGGCCTTGGAGTTCAAATTCATGCCCCACCAAGAGATGGAGAAGCTAACAAAGAATTGATAAAATATCTCAGTGAGATACTTGGAGTGAAGAAGTCTTCACTGGTAATACAGAGAGGAAGTAAGTCAAGAAACAAAGTTATTAGTATAACAGATACTTGCTTAACAATAGATGATGTAAAAAGCAAAATTGACAAGGAACTGAAAGATTAATTATACCTGATTTGTTACCTTAAGTTTGATTGATTTGCATCTCTGTAAAGGCAGGATGGTGAATTTTTTCTCAATTTATGGAATTGTTCTCAAAATTCAGAGATGATTACACATATTTTTTTTAAGAAACCATTTATTAGGCTCAATTATTCAATAGTTAAGAAACAACCTCACCTGAATTGAAAAAGCTAAGAAACTTTATTTGTAATTTACAGTTTTAATTTTCCTATCGCACTCAAAAATGTTTTGACACTGTGCAGTTAAAACAACTGTTTTGACACTTTTTTGAGTGCAAATTATGTTACATTACTTGTTTTGAGACTTACTAAGTAATTTGGGAGCCCTTTGGACAAAAGCAAAATTAACTCATGCACTTTCGGCATTAACAATGTAAGAAACGGGTAAGAAACTTTTGGTAGCAAAATGGCCCAAAAATTTAAGAAACTCCCTACCAGCTCCGGACCTTAGTTTCTTATACAAAAATGAATGTATTCAAAAGAAACTAATTTCTTGATGTTCTCAATTTAATATAAGAATAAAAAAAAACTTGATATAAGCAAGAATTTCATGTCACAACCAAAACTGCCCTCAACTTATGAGGTATTAGTCAATGGTCACCATAATTGGTACACCAGTGACTGTTCTGTTAAATAAGAATCCATTTACAGTACAAGTTTGCACTAATAAGTATTAAGACATTTTTCTGTGATAATGGTAGAGTTAAGTTAACCTAGGAGTTATTGCCACAGAAAAATTGCAAGGGACAATCATGCTGAAGATGGCACCAAGTACATTATTACCATGATTGCTTGCAAGTCATGGGAAATCAACCAATCAAATCAATCAGAATTCTTTGATGCGCAAAAGATCATGGTACTGGATTCCCCGACAACATCTTCAGCATGGTAGTCCATTTTTGCTACCAGAATTCAAAACTAAATACTACAACTATACTACATGGACTATAATTCCACATCTTTTTTATTATTGTTTGTGAGCCCTTGCTTTTTTTTTAAATGTAGCTGTCCTGTTAAGTTACTTTAGTTGCTATATCAAAGGTATTTAGTCTCAGTTTGTGTGTTAGCATCCAATCGTTTAGGCATCTTCTTTTTAAGTCTATAATTGAAATTATACCACTCTTTCCAATGATAAGCACAAATACGTTTATTGAATGGATCGGTGACTTTGTCAAGTCTGTAGAATGTTAGCAACAGCATTGTACTTTCCCAGTCCACAGTATGTTGCCAGTTTCCTCTATGTTTGTACCTCACTAATGTTCTCAGCCTTTCATGGTATTTTGTGCACTTTGGAATAACACATATCTTGGTTCCATCAATTGGCGGCCTCGTCTGTCCTTCTAATATGACAAAAGAGCCATTGTTCATAGCGTTAGGATGATCTGGTGCTTTATCAATCAAATTAGCTGTATGAATTGCATCTGACATGGGGTCAGCTAGAATCCTGTCTATAAAGTCATTAGTTAATGTCTGATTTTCATTTATGCTGGCAGATATACTATCAATCATGGGGCTTGGGAGTGGGAGATTATCAGTGGGAACAACTGATTGTTGTGTTACTGGTTGGTTTGCATTGTTTTGAGCAAGTAAAGCAGCATTTAGCATCTGTTGAGGATTATTTTCCTGATTTTCAGTTGCAATATTTATGCTTTCTTCAGCATTCCCTGGGGTGCTTCCCTCTAACACTGGCATACACTCATTTGATGGCAAAATTGGTTCCACAGTATAGTTGTGATCCAGAACAGAAATTCCTCTATTCCTTGAATTCTCAACAGAATTTGGATCAGGTTCTGTGTGCACACCAACTTCCCATGGGTGCTTTGCAATGAGATGCCTGAGCATCCTTTCAGTTTGCAGCCCCCTCCGAGTAAACTCACAAAATTTGCAATGATAATGGCTTTCATTTTTCTGCTTGAATTGGCAATCAATCTTTTTGCAAACTCTCAATGGCAAACCAAAGGCTGATCTTTTCACTTCTTTTGAATAGAATTTGAAAAATTCCAAAACTTGGATTTCAGTTGGCGCGTCTGCCTTCATCATTTTCCTTTTGTCCATCTTTGGTGTTTATGTCTTGGCAGGACTGCACTTAGGCCCACTCAAATCACATATAAATATATCAAAATTGTTGCCTATAAAAGTATTAAAACCAGCTTCTATCTTCTTGCACCCTTCTTGACAACCTCATGTGACGAAAGCGCTCCACAAACACACCGATTACTCTGGAAATGTCCGATTTGCTGGCGCCATCTAACATGATCAAGCTGAAAGAAAGTTTATGATGGAAGAACAATGTGCACATACGCATGCGTGTTGAAGGTTTGTTGCCTCGCAGCGTCCATGCGGGGGCTGCGCAGTATCATATCCAATAGACCTTTTAGCTATTCTACAAAAGAGCCTGGATCGAGCGTTATTTTTATACACGAGGTTCGATAGAGTGGCGTTAGAGCTCCTATCAATATTGTGCATATTCGAAAATTCTACAAAGTGCACTTTGTAGAATTTTCGAATTTGCACAATAGTGATAGAAGCTCTTAACACCACTCTATCGAGCCTCGCGTATAAAAATAACGCTCGATCCAGGCTCTTTTGTAGAATAGCTAAAAGGTCTATTGCTAAAACCGCCGAGAGTTCGCCACTCAACAACAAATGAAACTATAAAAAGTGACACAAACAAAGAGCCAGTTCAAAATATCCTTTTCTGGGTGTCCAATTCAGACCCAAAAGCCAAAAGCACATAGACTCAGAAAAAATTCACGTAGACCCTTGGATTCTACCATGACCATGATTCTACACTTTACACCGATCACGAAGATCAAACTTTTTTCAAGTAGACCCTAATTAATCTACCTGCAGACTCGAGACCAGGGAGCCTAAATAGTCACCGTTTCCACTTTTTTGTAAAATCTCAGAAAAGGACTGAAGTTGTGCATCAAATTTTCGTCTAGTTTTCAGCTTCCACAAATTGGGTGGAATATAGTTGGCGAGTGAAAAAAAATTGAGCGGTGGCTGTGGAGTAAAAAGCACTTGGCCGATATTCAAAATTAAAATGTTGATTTATCAGTCAAACGCCCGTTCAAATGTGAAAATTTTGTTTGGTAAAATCACTCATCTTTTACACCCAAAAACAAGGAAACTGCTGGTAGGGTATTTGTTATGGGAATTACCGAACGAGAATTCCACGTTCGATTCTGATCGATGATTTACTTTGCACTGAAATGTAAATCAATTGTCTGCTTCAGAAATATATGTATTCTGTTTATTTAAAGTGGGCATACATAGGAGTTACATGTCAAGGGCAAGTAAATCATCGAACGTGGACTCTCGTTCTCATTATCGTGGACTTCTCGTGGACTTCTCGTTCTCAAGTATTTTCTAACAGTATTTCTTGGGCAATCTCTGAAAAAATTGCTATTAGACTAATAGCACTAATAGCAGGGCCAGCCGCCCCTGTTACTAGAACCAACTTGTCTAATTTCTGGGTATAAAAGATAAGTTCTTTTGCCAAACAAAATTTTCGCTTCTAAGTTAGCCTTCGACTGGTAAACATTCTAGTTTTGAATATCCACCGCATACTGCATACTGTTCATTCCACAGCCCACAAAACCCCCACGAAACGTTTCAACTTTTTTTAGTAATACACTCAATACAGTTGCCTTATAACTTATTGACTTTCTAGCCCCTTTCTTTTGATAAGCAAAACATTTTTGAACTCTCCCAAAACTGATATGCATGCAAGACAACACTGAGCTACATTTTACAGTGTGCTTTTCATTTTTTAGCATACACAATCAATCATTATTACAAATCTCAAAACTACGAAATAATTCAGCGATACGAATAACTAGTTTATACTACAGATTAACGTTCGGTACAAATCAACTACAACACCATATAAATAAGAGCCAAACATACGATTTCTTGTGGTTCTTTGCTAGTTGCTACATTAGGAGAGGTTACACCCGGGGGGGGGGGGTACTTGACCAGGTTTTGGTCGGGGACGTGCCATCGAAGCTTCAAAAACATACCCGTTCCTTATACCAATTTTGCGAAAAAGTATACCTGACTTTATACCAATTTTGCGAAAAAGTATACCCGACCTTATACCAATTTTCCGAAAAAGTATACCAAAATCGTTCTTTAAACCAAAATTGCGAAAATCGATACCGTTCCTTATACCAAAATCGTGAAAATTGATACCGTTCCTTATACCAAAATCGTGAAAATCGATACCCTTCCCGATGGCACGTCCCCGTACCCAAAATATGTGAAGTACCCCCCCCCCCGGGAGGTTACATTACAAATGCAACAAGTTGATGCAAGGACGCCTACCTTGTAGGAACTGTGTTTATTCCCAGTACTGTTTTTGTGATTTAGTACACAGAGTAATTGCTGTCCTGCAAGATGATGTAAGAATAATTGGAGATGACCACCGGGAACCAGACAGCGTGATTTTTTATTAGTCAACACTAACAGACGTTAGAATTTGAAAATCATTGTTATACACGGATTAACAGGATAGCAATTACTCTGTCTACTAACGGGTGTCCCAAAAAAAGTACTCCTGTTTAAAAAATCACAATAAATTGATTATCAAACCTTTGATAAAATTTTCTTTTTGAGTTGTTTTGTCAAAGATTCAAAAATATTTATAGATGCTAAAATTTTTGCTTTTGATGCAACAAGGTAGAAAAATTACACGTTCAAAAACCTCATTTTGAGCTATTCTTTATAGGCAAAATGCTCAATCTTGCCTAACAGTCGAAATTTTCAGATTTTTCATCGTCATCGAAGTCTCTTATGATAGTGTGTATTTCTTTCTATCATTTATGACCAAACTAGAAGCTTTATATGCACAAATAAATTGATCTGGCAAGCATAAATGCTTTTTTGCAGTATGATTCAAAACCAGGTAGCCCTAAAAAGAGCTAAATTTGCTAATTTTAAACCAATTAGAAGATCATCTATATCTGGGAAAATAATTTGGTCCTTGATCTACTTGGTAAAAAAAGAAAATTGAAGATCGGTCATGTAATCAAATGTTGGTGATTTTTCAAACGGGAGTACTATTTTTTGGAGACCCGGTATGTCACGAAAACTGTACTGGAAATAAACACAGTTCCTACAAGGTATACGCCCTTGGTTGATGCCCCCGAATGAATATATAAAAATGATAAGATGTGAATACATAAACCCACTATCATCTCACTACCACACAGCTATGCAAATACGATGAAGTCGACAAGGAACTTTTGACATGACTGACATAAAGTTGCAGCGACCACTTAGCTGAGATTGCAAACAGGGGAGTTAACAGTCCAATAAATGTTGGATGGAATCAAAGAAAATTGATTAGCAAAAAGTATACTCAATCATTTTCACTTACATATTACTACTGCAATGTGCATCTATAGTTCCCATTTAGGCCGAATTTTTATTCCGGACATTCTGAAATTGCAGTGTGCCCGCAAAGGACCCTGGGTAACGATGGCTCTTTAATCCCTTTTAAAATACAAACGAATCGTAACAACTGACTACAACAACATATGAATAATTGCGTATAACCAATAATATTAGTTTTATATCAAACATAATTGTGAAAAAGTTCTAAAAAAGTGATAAATATATCTGATGTTAAAACCATGCACCAAAACAACACTAAATGTCACTGACTAGCAGCGATGAAAAGAGGAACGAAGACTAAATATCGAAAAAAGGTTAAAGGCACACTGTCGTGGCTGTAATTGGTTGGTTGTGATGTTGAAATCCCTAACAAAAGACCTGGCCTCTGGATCAATATAAAGCCTTTATGCTCTTAGATCATACTTTGTTTCGAGAATAAAGGGAGTCTGATCGTTATCATCTTCGTGAATTTCAGTGTACAGCGAAATTACTGAAGCCTGCCTAATTCTATCCAATCAGTGCCACGACAGTGTGCCTTTAACAGATAATCAAAGAATTAACAGCAAGTAACTTTGACCAGTTTTCTGTCAGCAATACGATTTTCTTGGCAAGAAAGCACGAGTTTAATAAAATATGAACACACTCTTTTGATTCTTGAAGTACCACCACAAAGTAGAATTCCCCAAAACAGCTGTGAATCTCTAAACATTTCGGAAAACACATCCAAATCATATAGCATACAGTCACCAACGACTTCACGAAGAACCAATAAATGCAATAATCGGTTGTATTTGAAAGAAAAAAGCCATACCAAACTAGTCCTTCGTTGTTTCTTTGGTGATGATTCCCTTGGCTTTGCTTTTCAAACGACATAGCTTCCTGATTGGCTAAGAAACAGCGCATGACAAACCCACTATCTCCTTTCCCGTGGACTTGGCCAAGCCTTACTTTTGTTTTGTTTTCGAAATTGCAGATCTCCGCCAGTGCAAGTCAACGGTTGAGTTTCAGTTTGAGAAAACGAGGGACTTATGTCATTTCAAAAGCAAAGACAAGGGAATCATCAACAATGAAACAACGAATTACCATTCTGGTATGGTTTTTTACTTTTAAATAGAACCGATTATTGCATCTATCAGCTCTTTATGAAGCCCTTGCACTCACAGCAAACTTTCACCAATCCAAAGTTCTTCTTGCTAAGATATAAAAAATCTCGATCATTTACTGGTCCCCGAGTCAAATGCACAAATATGCGTTAGTTTTATTTGCAGTGAAATTTGTGGTTTAATTGTCAAACGTTGCAACGTTTATGGGCCACAAGTTAACATTTAACAGAACTGTAAAGAACTTTTTTGCTGGAAAATACATTGGTATTTGAAGGATTATAGAGACTGACATTTTTCAAAGCATATCGATCAAAAGAGCCTCATGGCGAGAAGAATTGTCAAACCTTTAATAAATGGAGCAACGCAGATTTATTTAAAACTCTTTAGAAGAAACTTTTTACCGAGAATTAAATTGGTACTTGTTGAATTAAAGAGTATGAAAGCTTTTAAAGTATACCGAATAACAGAGAATTAAAAGTTTTATTGAGAAGAAGTGTTTAACCTTTATAAACAGAGTAACGAAAGTTTACCAGCAGTAATAAAATCCTTCTTTCTTTCTTGCATCCTCACGACCTTTAGCACGATCCAAAATCCAGTTTGCTTTGCCGTTGAATTTCTCCTCCTCCTTACCTTTTCCACGCTTGAAGTACCAATCCACTGGTGACTCGCGCTGTCTCTCGCGTTCCTGCATGTACTTCAAGTACCAGTTGTCACTTTCACTTTTCCCAGGGGCTGTGCGCCAACTCTTGCGCCCTTGGCTCCAAAGATACCAACTCCATGGGACTGCCCGTTGTTTAGCTCGCTCTTTCGTTAGAGAGAGATACCATTTTGCATCTTGTTTTTCGCTATGCTCGGGCTTAGACGTTTTTGATGAGCACCATTTTGCCTCGCTCTTTTCCCCTTGTCCTGCTTTAGATGTTGTTGAGAAGTACCATTTCGCATGTTGTTTTTCACCCTGTTCTGGTTTCGGTGTTGTTGTTGTTTGCTTTTTTGGCTCTTTTACTTGTGCAGTTTCGTTTTCATTGATTGGTAGATTGATGAAGAATGGGTTTGTCTTTGCAAGTTGGTGTGATTGTGGGGGTATTGGGCGAAGAGCTGTTTTCTGGCGAGGTACGTTGACCTGAAATTAATAAGATTTTCAATTAGGCTGAGGTTAAACCTGGTCGTAATGCAATGGACGATTACGGAAAAGGTGACGTTGAGCGGCATGTTGCCTTGGTGTATTACGTTGAATGATCAATTTTCTATGAAATCACTGCTCATACCGCTACAATAAAAACCCGCATATAAGAACCTTACATTTTGAAATCACCCTTTTTAGGTTCTTATGCATATGATACTATTCTTGAAAACAGGATGCAAGGTTCTTATCAAAAGAATTAATTACAGATCTTCGGGAATTTAGGCCAAATATAAGAAAACAAGGTTTTCACATACTCAATATCATGACACAATTTTATAAAGAGCAACCTTATCTACCTTGCCTTATCTGTATCAAATCCATTCATACAAGGAAGTTTTTACATATGCTTTGTATCTAGTTAAGTATTTGACTAAATTTTTTGAAACATTTTATCACATATTACCAACCAGCAGTTTACTTTTAACTTTTTTAAAGATAAGAGCCTTCCTTCAATTTCAGGATGAATAGGTTCTTCTGTAATGGGGTGAAATTAGAAGATTTTAGGCCTTAGGTTCTTATAAATGGGTGGTTTAACTTTTTTAAAGATAAGAACCTTCCTGGAATTTCAGTATGAATAGGTTCTTCTGTAATGGGGTGAAATTAGAAGATTTAGGCCTTAGGTTCTTATAAATGGGTGGTTCTTATATGCGGGTTTTTACTGTATAGAACGCAATCTTGGTTAAATTCCCCTGACGCCATCTTTTCACAATCGACTAGAGCCAACCAGACTATCGTTTAATTCTAACATTGCACTCATGCAGAAAAACCAACTCAATGAAACATAGTATTCTTGCACGAGCCACTACGAAAAGTGATGACAACACTATTAATGTTATCCTTGGATCACTCAAAGTACCGTTGTTTATCCATTGGAAAGAATTTCATTAAGGGAGCTGTCATTTTTAATAACAGGGAGGGGGTGGAAGCATTTTGAAAATTCGCCCAAAAAATTTTAGACCCCTAAATTCTAGCCATGAAAAATTTCAGACCCCATCTAATTTTCACCAAAAAATTTCAGACCCCTGACAGCACAAAACCACTTAAAAAGAACCAGACTGTCACAAAAGCATCAAACCAATCAAAGAAGAATTCAATCGAAGAAAGAAGAAAGAACCAGACAAGAAACATTGATGTCTAACTTTTTTGAGAAAATAAATAAAGAGTTGAGCTAAATCTACAAAATTGAATATTTTTCGAAAATATTCAAAGATTTGGCAGATTTATTTTCAGACCCCAGCATAAATTCCTCTAAAAGTTTCAGACCCCAATAAATTTACCCTAACAATTTTCAGACCCCTCCTCATTTGCTTCCAACCCGGTCCCTGCAATTATTTATGACTGCTCCCTAAGGTGGAGAATGAGGGTGAACGGATTTTGCCCTTCGCTAATATATCATCAGATACTGTTTCAAAATTGGTAACTTAGCTTTTCCACAATCTTTATGTTATGACGCTCAAGTGGTGGGGATCTACCTGGGATCGAACCATGTCCACCTGACTGTTCTGGCTGCAATCTCAGAGGATTACACCACTGCGCCACAACAACTTCAGCAAATTTTTCAACATACAATTACCTCTTCTTGCTGGCGTTCTCCTTGCCAATTTTTTCGATCAAACATCCTGTAAACCTCTTCAAATTGATGCTGAAGACCTCCATAGCCATTGCAAAAATCTTTTTTGGGGCAAAACACAACATTCGGTTCGTTAACGCCATCACTGGTAACCTTCGCATAACTCTCTCCTTTGACATGTAACCCTTGGCAGTACTTCTGATCGGGACAGTAAACTTTTGGGTAGTAAAACGCTACCCGTTCACGCTTGACCTCTTCCTTTTTCAATTTCTGCCTTTCTTCACTCAGTTTCTCTTGGATGATTTTATATTTCCTCAAGATTTCATCATGCACCTCCTTAAGCTTGATGACACGTTGTTTCATTTGCCAGACCAGTTGTTTAGCTTCTCCTTGCTTGATCTTCTCTTGCTGCAAACTTCCAGCGTAATATAATTTTATCATTTCAACTTGGCTATGCCTCATTCTCAGTTCGTCATCCTTCTTTTTAATCTCCTCTGCTTTCTGATTCTCCTCTTGAAGAAGCTTTCGTAACGCTGACCTCAACTGCTCAATTTTTACATTCATGGCGTATTTCTTTCGTTCAAGCTTATCGTGTTCTCTTTGGATCTTATCGTTTATTTTTCTCACGGCCTTTTCTTTCTTCTTTTCCCATTTCTGTTGCTCTGTATATCGCCTATTAAAATTCTCAGATTGCTCCCTCGCTAGTTTCCCCTTCATCTCTTTGCTCCATCCTTCAAACTCTTCTTTCCTTGCATTGAATTCTTCCTGAGAGCTTCGCATTTTCAATTCGATTTTCCTCATCTTAGATCTGAATCTTTCTTTCTCCTTTCCTAGTTTTCTCTTTTCTTTTTCATTCTTCCTGATGCTCTGCGTCAGCCTTTTCTCGATCCTTCTCTTCTTTCGTTCAAGCATTTTAACTTGTTTCGCTACCATTTTCTCAAACTTTCTTTGCAACCTTCCAATAATTCTTTCCATTTTTTCCTCTTTTCTCTTCAACAACTCCTTTTCATTTCGCTTCTTATTGGAATGATGCCTCATTTTCTTTTCTAGTATTTCACGCTTTTTCTGAATCTCATCCTGCTTCTTGTTTTGATATGTCTCAAAATCAGCCATCTTATCTTTGAAATCTCTTTCCTTCTCACGTCGTCTGTTTGATTGTCTTCTGATGATATTCTCAAAATCTTCAAACCTCTGTTTCAATTTAGCCTCCTTCTCGCTAGGTTGCCTTGACGATGATTCATCAGACTTTGTGCATGGCTTGAAAACGTCACTTCCTCTTCTGTCTACAAAAACAAGGTTCTTGTTCTTGCGACTTCCCTCGCTCGGTTCCGTCTCCAAGGATTCTGTTCCATTAGTTTCAGAAGCACTGTCATCGTTTTCCATATTCTCCCTCTCAGGTTCAGCTTTTGCAGACGCCATATTGTTTTCCTGTTCCAACTCAGGTGGCAAATAGCTAATTTCTTCAGCCTTAATCTTTGCGTCATGGCTCCATCTTTCAATGAATTCCTTCGAAACCCCATTTGTTTTTATCTTACAATACTCTTTCTCTGAACGCACTTTCTTCTCTGACTCTTCATTGCTCCTTTTCATTCCCTTGCTCTTTCTCCATCCAAAGGACCCAACAATATTACTCATGGCAAACATCTTTCTAAACTTGCGCCATTTTGATGCAGCTTTGCCCCTGACATCTTCATTTTCTTGCGCTTTGTGCCAGGTGCTCCTGTCCCACGTGCTCTTGTCCCATTTGCTTCTCATCTCATCCCAGAATCTATCAACTCTCCCGCTAAAAGTAAACAAACCGGTTCCCATCTGTTCCCGAACAGCATTAACCGGGCTCAGAACTTTTCTCCAGCACATCTTTGCACCATTAGCAATCCGGTCGCTTGTTTCAGACGCAGCCACATTCAAATCCGGAACGTAACGAGTAAACAAACCAGCACAAGTTTTGAATGTGACATTTTGTTCCTTCGCCATTGAGAGGTTCTTTTGGGCATCCAAGAACTGGACCTTCAGACTAAGGTATTTCTGTCGCCAGATCGCTGCTCTCATTTTCCACCAAAGTAGCTCTTTTGCAGTGTTGGATTGGCTGTTGTTTTCCTTTTTAGTGTTGTTGTCTGTGTTCTTCTTGGTGGCTTCAGAGTTTCGCATCTTCTTCGAGAACAACATAACCTGCAAAACGGTAGAATTATTAGGTAAGTAGCTGAAGTATCTTTCAAGTCATTCAAGTAAAAGAAATAGGCCATAGAATCGTATACGCACCCCTACATCGATTTAAAGATATGGAACCTATGCTACCAAGAACCATCTTTGCCAATCAACTTCTTGGTAGTAGGCTTAGGCAGCATAGGGCTCAAATCTTTCAAACTTTTAAAAACGTGGGTGTAAACTTCTATGACATTTTTCTTTGAATTGAATGGCTTGAAAGGAACTTGCGGTACTTTGCTGTAAATCTGCCGTGGAAATTTTTTTACATCTTGATCTTTTTCAAAATGGCGGCAGTTTAATTATTTTAAAAAAAAATTCATGGAAAATTTTGAAAAAATTCAAATCATCGTAAATCCTAAACTAATAAAGGAAAAATGATATAACCTTCAAGAATACCATAGTTTATGAAGGTTTACAATATGGTAGCAAGCAGAAATCTGTAGCTCTTCTGGTTTAGGATTTAGACATTTGATGACGTCATAGCCTCAAATTTAATAAATGCCACCATTCTGAAACTGATCAAAATATCAATTTATTTCCATGGCAGATTTACAGCAAAAAGCCCTAAGTTCCTGCCAAGCCATTCAAGCCATAAGAAAACTGTAATAGAATTTTTCATCGACCTTTTTAAAGATTAGAAAGATGTGAGCCCTCTGGGAGCAGAACGGATATTCAAATTACCTTCTGGGTGATATGATACTGTTCATTCAAATTCTGATATTTCTGCTGCAGAAGGTGGTATTTCAATTGCATCTCTTGGTATGCCAAACGAAGATCGTGATTTTTAAACCCTGTATGCTTCGATGCCCAAACTGTCGAATAGTTCATCATGTACACGCTGTTGTTAACAAAAACAATCACTTCTGGGTTTGTAACATTTGGTCTCTTGAAAGCAGTGGCTTCTGGATTTGCTTGTTTTGTAACTATTGGTTGCTCAAGTTCGTAGATCTGGGAGAGGCATGTCATTCCTGCAACGTCAAAGGGATAATTTGTTAATGCGGTGATAAAACCTAAGGGCCTATCTCTACCTGCAAGGTCAATGTTCGTGCCGTTATGTTGTGATCTTAGTTATCTTCCTACTGTATTGTTATTTTTTACTACAGCGCATAGAGGCTGTCCATATTTCCTACAGCCGTTGTTGCACCAAGACCATAAATTAGTATCATTATAAAATGTACATCGATGTCTTGCAGTGGTAACTCTCACAGGGGCAATTCAGCAAATGCGAGAAGCTTATGCACTTGTTAACAGATTTCAAGATCCAAGTCAATGCTACCGCGTGTCCCAAAAAATGTATACGGATTTAGTTGACTCCAGCGCTGTGAATTTAGCTTCAATCAATGTCTAATAACTCTAAGAATGTTCCTCGATAGTTAACTTGAACACAGATACCTTGTTTGTTGATATTGGTACTTGGAGAGCAGACACGTTAAGCTTGAAAGCTCAAATTTGCCTCGTCCTGCAAACCAATGAATCAACGATAGCCTTGATAAAATTTAAACAATATTAGATCTTGTGCTATTCTGTTTTCCAGAAGTCAACCCCCCCCCCCCCCTTCAGTCACCCATTGGGAAGTTTGTTAATTTTTCATCAATTTCAGTTCTTAATTTCGATGTGCTTCAGGAATTTACTTAGGCCAAAAGGCCCAAGCTCTGGTTTGCAAGTGGACGCAAATTTAAGCTTTCAAGATTGATATCTCTGCTCTCAAAGCACCAATACCAACAAACAAGGTATCTTTGTTCAAATTAACTATCGAGGAACATTTTGAGAGTGATTAGCCATTGGTTAAAGCTAAATTCACATCGCTGGAGTCAACCAAATCTGTATACATTTTTTTGGGACACCTGGTAGAAAATGCTTCGATCGAAGAGGACTGAATTTGGTACGATCTCTAAAAGACAGGTTTTCCAGTTAGTTTTGAGAAATTGTTTAATGAAGGCGACTTAACCAGGGCCGTAGGAAGCAGCTACTGATTGGGGGCTTTTATTCTTAAAAAATAGAGAGCAATATATGTACGTAATGCTTGTGACGTAGCACTATTGTAATCAAAATTATTGAGGGGCTTGAGCCCTCATAATTGACATAAAATTTCTTTTGACTACCTGGTGCGCCAAAATAAACTATGCACGTTTGGCAGGCCACAATAAATCGTACACTGGACCGCCTGTACCTCTTCCCTTTGACCCCCTCTTGTCCCTCTCCTCGGCCCTGCCCTTTGGTCTGCTCAGCTCCTAGTTTCAATCGATTGATGAACTACAAAACAATTCTAATCGATTGTCTTTGTTTTAGGTGAAGCAACTGGAGACATAGCTGCAGCAGCCGGCACTACTCCTGCTACTGCTACTTTCAGTGTTGAACTGGTATTGGGAATGGTGCGAAGCTTGCTGCAGTTTAACGATCACTGGAGTAGGGAGGGCCGGTATGTCATAACAGCAGCAGAAACTAGGAGAAGAGCCAGCCCCAGCAGCTTCTAAAGACTTGCCTGAAGGAGTACCTCAGGGTCAGGAGAGAGGGAGGGGGGACAAAAAGGCCCTGGAAACATTGCAGAGCCTTGGACTGCCTCCAATCAAAGGAAAGGCCAGTTCTTCCGTCTTTCAAAGATTTGCAAAACTGAAGTGGAGAAATACTTTCCGACCCTGGAGGTAGCTTGGGAAATTATGGAGTCGGAGGATGATTACGAATGTAAGGATGATAAGCTACAAAGAAAAAAAATTCAATTTTTGTACGAAATAAGGGGCCACTGTCATTCGTATACCCAGTATCATGTAGGCCACATTTTTTAGGTTTCAAATTTATTAAGTATAAATTTAGAATTAACTGCTAAAATGAAGACTTTCCAGAAAATTGTTTTGTGTATGTGTGTGTTAAGAGTGCTTGGTGCATCAATACACACATTTTTATGTATTAATCCTTACAACAATCACTACACCAAGGAAATTTCTGTTTGAATTCTGCAATATGGATGATTCAGTAAATGATCAGATTGCAATATTTCTGTTTGGGGAAGCTGAATTCTTAAAGTGACAAAACCCCATGAAAAATTTGTGAAAAATTTGACAATAAGTGACATTTTTATAGTACGAATGGTTAAATGAGCACTCATCAGATGTACCAGATCATATGCACCTAATACCATGTGCACTTAGTGCCACATGTACTATTGTCACATGTAGTTTCTTATTTGGCTAATCATTCACACATTTACACCTGAATCTTGTAAACTTGTAATATATTCAGGCGTAGCACACTCATTAAAATGAATAACATGTCTTTTCCCTGCTCTCCATTGTTGGAGAACCAGAAATGCAATATTTAAAATGAGCTTACCTTTGCCAATAAAGAGCCCTGCAAAAACACTCAAGCATAGCAAAATGATGAACATAGATGTGCTCAATACGATTCCATCATCAGTGACCCGCATCTCATTTGCATATTCATTGTTATCAGGCTCGTCAATATCCTTGACCAATCTTTCAATCAATGCTGAAATGTCTTCCAAATCTTGGTCCTTAGTCTCAAAAAGCTGAAGGAGTCCATCATACTCATTGTCAGATTCTGGATCTTCTGCGATAACCTTTACTGACGTTTCAGGTATATCTTGACCTTGGACACAAAATGAATGAAAAATTTGAGCATGTGGCAGAAATTAGATTTCAAGTTAGGGGGCAAACATTGAGGCATGGCAAAAATTCTCCAAATCAAGCCTGACATTTTTTACAAATCCGTATTGTTTTTTTGCTTATTTTTCCTGCTGTTTGACAAGAATCAGGGGGAGTTGCCCACAGCCCCCCAAACATTCCTCTTCTGGCTGAACTAAAATGAGAGTACTGGAGCTTATTTGAAGCCAAATATGCAAAGGGTGTTAGTTTAATTAAGGTTAAATAAAAAATGTAATTAGTTTCCTTACAGAAAGATGTTCTGTAGAGGTTCAGAAGAATGGATATTATGTAATTTTCTTATATCTCATAAAAAACAGTGAAACTAAGAAACACACTTACAGTTTGCAACACATTACATATGCAACTCCCCAGGGGGGGGGGTACTCATTGACTTTCAATACGGGGTCCATGCCAATATTTGGGGTCCGAAATAATTTGGCCCTGAAGTTGCGAATCATGAAATAAATATTTTGGTATTATTCAAAAACTGAGAAAGATCAAGAAGCTCAAATTGAAATCATTCAAAAAAATTTCAGAGACCCCAGAAAAAGATAAACAATATTTGGGGTCTCCGAAACGTTAGACTCAATATTTGGGGTCCCCAAAACGTCAGGCTCAATATTTAGGGGTCAGCAAAGAAATAGTGGCATGGACCCCCCCGTATTGAAAGTTAGGGAGTACCCCCCTGGGTGCAACTCTTGACCAACAAGACACACTATATTGTAAACTTTCATGTAAGAAAAACAACAGAAACTAACATGAATAGATAGAGACAAATATGTGTCTCAAAATAACTGTCAGCAGATTCCAGGGAACAAAATTTGACAGATTTGAATCGAAAAATTGACTTTTGATAGGTGATTGATTGTAATTTACCTTTCATTTCAAATTCCCCTGGTTCATCAGTTTCATTTGGCTCAACTTCTTCAATGTTCTGTACTTTCTCATAATCTGAGTCTGTGCTAATCTCATCATAAATTCTCACTTTTGGTACAGCAATGAAATCACTGTCTGACTCAGTTGAATCTGCATTGAGCAAATTTGCATTGTCAAATCCTGACTCTAGTATCTCTATGCTTTCCTTTTCATCACTGTCACTCATTGTACATTGATTGCCTGCAGGTGGAATATTTTGGTTTATTTTGATAAGTTACAAGAAATTGAAACAAAAATTTTATACAGTATAACTCTTCAAGGACTCTTCCAAATCTCCCATTATGCTTGTTGGTAGCATAGTTTGAAAGGGTTGTTGTTGAACGAGATCATATTGAATTTTCTTGCATTTTATTAAGACATTCAACAAAATAAAAAGATAAATGGTATACAAATATTTAATCATATAGATATTTGTTAGACTGATTACAGTGAGTCCCAGTAATCGATATTTGGTGGGACTCATATTATTACGGCAATATTTTTGGACTGACTTTTTTCACTTTTGAAGGAACGAGGCTGCTATACACAGCCATGTACAAAGTATACAACAAAATACAACGCCATTAGAATCTCTGCAAATTCGATTGATTGATGTTGACCAACGGAAACTCGAAGCTCAAAGCAGAGTTTCAAGGAGCTTGGCCGGACAAAACAAAGTCTTCCGAACAAGAGGACCATGAAAACAGTTGGCGACAATATCAAATCTTGTACGTAGGTACTATTTTGCTGCTTTCACTAAGCATTAGCTGATTCATTGTGAAGTTTTCAAATCAATGTGTTTTATTTGAAAACTACAAATATTTGTGCTTTTCTGCCTAGGCCCTTATCGAAACGAGGCAGTCATAGTCATTTCAAAATAATGCCGTTTGATTATGAGTCGTAGTTAGGAGCGTCCGGCAGTATTTCAATAGCGATAACTACGACCATATCATCAGTCTAGCTATTTGGTCCACAGTTTAGGAAATTTTGTGGGAACAAATTTTTGCAAATTTCAAGTTTTAGGGAATTTAGTGGAATAAACTTCCTTGAATTTCAACCAAAACCTGAAACATGCACAATTTTCTTCCTTCCAGCAAAAGCCTCTTCCCTTGTAGCATTGCCTCTGGAGACTGCAATTTGGCACCTGTCATGCTTAACACTTACCTTTGTCTTTTGTGGTCTTATTGAGGACTTCAATATCTGAATCATTATCATGTGTTTCATCTCCAAAATGGTCTTCTTTGATAACTATCCCTCTAAAATTCATCAAAGAACCAATCATTGTTTCATTGTTTGTTGGTTTTGCTAGAACCTCAAATTCTTGTTCTGAGTCGGAATCTTTTTTACTTCCATTGCTGCTAGAGGGACAGCTTGCTTGATCTTTTTCTGGCTGCAAGTAGAAACAATTAGTTGTTTGTGATGTCAAGCATACTATATCAGTGTTTTCCATGACTAAAGAAGAAATTTATTCTTTGGTACATGCAGAAAAGTTTCTGCTGCAAATTTTTGTTCACTTGACACTTGGTGTGTTTCTGGGACTTTTTACAAATTGTATGGCAAGGTTTGTCCTTGCATAGAGTCTTACTAATTCTTACAACTGTAAAAATGTGGGAGGGGTTGCATAACATGTTGAGGGTACAGGTATGTGCCACCCATCTGGGTGGATTTTGGCCCAAAAATCTCCAATCAAAGAACCTTTTTCAGCAAATTTTCCTTAGATATGGACTGGTTTGGCGAAAAATCGGCAAAAAATAATGGAAAACTGATGGTTCCACCAAAACTCATCATAGAATTCTGAAGATTAAATTTGGCAAGTTAAATTTGGCAGTTAGAAGTATGTAGCTTTCTGCAAACAAGGCAGCAGACCCCCATCCATCCCCAGATTGTACCCCCTGGATAAAAATTCTTCAAAAAAGTAAGCCAACTGGTAAAATGGGTAATTATTGTTAAGTACAGGGGTGGTTGTTAAGTGACCTCAGTTTGCCTCGGAGGTCTCAGAAGGTATTGACTTCAAAATCATTCTCAGGTGGGGGTAAACCTGGCAAAATGTATTGGGGTTTAGTTTCATGTCAATGGCTTGCTTTGGCAATGAATGAGCAACAATGGACTTTTACCCTCTCCCAAACCACATAGTAATGATTTTTTAATCAATACACGCTTGTAAAGCTATTGAGCATTCTTCGAAAATTGTTCATGAATATTGATTATTAATTTGTATAGCCGAAAGACAACTCATCATGGACCCCGCTGGTTAATAAATCATAGGAATTCTTGTCCCAACGGTATCAAACATTAGGAAAATTAAAAATTGCAAAATCTAAGAGATTTCAATAAACGAAGATTTCGATTGAAATAACGCGCGGTTTTCGCTAAACTTTTTGTTTGTTAGGAGACGATGATGATGCCCCATCTTTAATCATATCAATCAAGCGGACAGCTGAGAGCTGGTCTCAAAACAATGAAATAACACTTTGTTTGGGCGGGAAATGAGGTTTTTAGGTTGCAAAATATATAAAAATGTGTTGTTATTTGTTTCAAGCGTCTGTGCAGCTTGTCTAACGTTACGATCGTATTTCCTGAGGCACCGCCCTGGCCTTCTAATCTTAATTAGGCCGCCTTTTGGTTTGTTTCTGGCCTAACTGCGCAAGCTGTGAAATGAAGGTGTTCAAGAACTCAGAATTGGATAAATCAATGAGTAACAGACCTGCAACGAGCCATCTTCATTCACAAACGTCCAATCTTTATCTTTCTTGCTCATTATCTTTGCGTTTGGGTCTTTTTCAGCTTCAGATCTCTTCGCACAGCCTTCTTGTTCAGAAGGACGCACCTTTGTGTTGTTAATGCCGCCAATGTTTTGTCACGTGATTTGAGGTTTCTTTCAGCTGAAAAATATATCGCGTGATATTCGTTTATGATTTCCGCTGAATTGATTGGTCAATGTGAAATATTTTCCCAAGGATTTCTGGTGATTCCCCCACGTTCGTTGTCAACAAAGGTTGCAGTTTTGCAGTGCAGTAATGCAGTGCAGAATAAGAGCAGACCATTGATTTGACCCTACTGGATACTAGAATTTTCTAAACCATATCGGTTTTAAAGACAAAGAACGGAGATATAGTGACATAATCTAAACATAGCACAAAGAACGGCAGACGCCACTATTCTTCCTTTTGTTTTCATCGATCAAGAACATCAAATACAATAGGTTATATTTAGATGGACCCAGTCCCCCTAGCTAAGTTGCTTTTATCCCCGTTGATTCACTTTATCCCCGTATGAAGATATCGTATGGCGGCTTAGTACCCTGCGCTGAGACAGTAAACAAAATTTGACGTCATATTCTATATATTATTTCCAGCTCTCTTTGACGTGCTCCGTAGATCGTGGAGGTGCATAAAATTGAAATCTATCTGCACTGTAGTTCAAGTGTACTACACATATATTTTTATAAGAAGCTAAGTATTTATTGGACCAGTACTAAGATTTGCTTAAAATTATCAGATTTCCAGTCTTCATGTTTACTACCTCCCAACATAGGGCTCAAATCTTCAAAAGGTCGGTGTAAAATTCTGTATTACAGTTTTCTTTGAATCAAATAGCTTGGAAAGAACTAAGGGGTTTTGCTGTAGATCTGCCGTCGAAATTTATTGATATCCTGATTAGCTTCAAAACTGCGGTATTTATCAAATTTGAGGCCATGACGTCATCAAATGTCTAAATCCTAAACCAGAAAAGCCACAGATTTCTGCTTGCCACCACATTGTAGATCTTCATAAACCATGGTTTCGTTGAAGGTTATATCATTTTTCCTCCATTGGTTTAGGATTTATGATGATTCAAATTTTTTTCAAAATTTGCCATGAATTCTTCAAGAATAAGTAAATTGCCGCCATTTTGCGCAGATTTACAGCAAAGTACCATTAGTTCGTTTCAAGCCATTCAATTCAAAGACAAATGTCATAGAGTTTTACACCCACCTTTCTAAAGATTTGAAAGATTTGAGAGCCCTATGCCCTACCCCCCATTCTAATGTCTAGATGCTACTTTAGTACCCTCCTGGTAAAATGATACAGAATAGAAGTGAAAATAAAAGTAAACTATGCTCAAGATAACCTTTGCGAAAATTAGAAATTATTGAATGTATGTATGTTGTATGTATGTTAAATTTTGCCATAAAAATCAAAAAATAAATGTAACATAAATTTAGGAACCACACTGCAGACTGCAGTATACCAGTAGTTGAACTGATAGGAAAGTCTCCAGGGCCGAAGCCATGGGGGGCTGGGGGCGGAGCGGCCAATTATAGATTTTTGATTCTTCTCCACCTGTCGGAAATTTTACTCCACCTGTCGGATTTTTGTTGTTGTTACAGGCCCATATTTAGAAGATTTTACTTTGTAAATGATGCATAGAACATGAATTTATTGATTTTTCGAGGATGAATTTTGGCATGGATTTTGAATCTGCAGCATTTTTTCCTTCATATGGCCAATTTTGAAGGCTCCAATCCAACGTTGAAACTACAAAATTATTCCAAAATCTTCAGTTCTTTGGTGCATGTTTTAACCCTATTGTACCCGGGGGGGGGCATATTTGGAAAGTAGTCACAAAGAAAATTACAAAAGCAGTCATAATTCCTTTGTCTTAAGCTTGATGAAGTTGTGATTGGTACCAAACGATTCCCCTTGCAAAGTACTTTCATTTGATATATACATTATTCATATTTGCTGACAAAAAATGCCCCCCCAACCAAACTTTTGATTATAAAACAGAGAGGAAATAGAAAAATGAGCTGAAACATCCATGACTTTTCCTAATTTTTAATTGGCAATTAAATTTTAGACTTTTCATTGTCATAATTTAAGTCACGTGACCAGTAGATACCCATATTTGGAAAGTAGTCACAAAGAAATCACAAAACAGTCATAATTCCTTTGTCTTAAGCTTGATGAAGTTGTGATTGGTGCCAAACGATTCCCCTTGCAAAGTACTTTTATTTGATATATAGATTATTCATATTTGCTGACATCAGCAAATTATAGATTCCATGACGTCATGCAAATTGATGACGTCATATCTCTAATAAAGAAAGACAAAATTTTCAAATTTTGATATAAATCGATGGATAAACATATTCTCTTCATTTTTAAGTAGTTTATTGAGGTTTTCATACATTTTGTTTTAATTGATTAGCACTTTTTGTGTTTTCAGTACTGAAGCTTATATCTGACATGGTCCCATTGTTTGGTCGCTTGGCAACGAACAACGTGACTAATTAGCAATAAAATCTATAATTAGACTCCTAATTGATGTACTTACCATTGTGCGAAGTTACAATGGCATACTAATTATGGTTTTGGAGATAATTAGGGGACATTTTTTGCCCCCCCCCCCGGGCAATGATCTGACCCTAGGAGCCCGGGTAGAATAGGGTTAACGTATGTTCCTAAAATTGGGGTTGTTGCTGTTGTTGTTGTTGATTTTAGAGCGTCGGAAATTTTGGTTCTTTGCCCCCCCCCCCCCTAAGAATTAAGGCTGGTATCGGGCCTGAAAGTCTCACGTTCGTTGAACTCTTCTGTCAGTCCAACTCGGTTCATTTACTGCAAGTTTCTGTTTTAGCCAAATTTTATTTTCAAACAGTCTGAAAATGTAGTGTGCCAGCAAAAACCCAGGGTGAACAATGCCCAATGGCTTACAGTGACAAGGGCACTCTCTAAGAAGAGTTTGAAAAGGCAAGCTTGCTATGTGCTTCAAATGAAGTAAAATCAACTTGATAGCTTTTGTTTGAAAAAAGTTAAAATTGCTAAATCCAATTTGAATATTTCAGACAATAAACATACATATATCAAGGCAATTTCGATTCTCCCTTGAAAGAAAAGTGACGGCCCCATTGAAGCTTGACAGTCAGAGCAGCTTGTCATACTAAGCAAGACTAGCCCAGGCAAATGTCTCCATTCCACTTTGCCCCCTGTCCAATTTCCTAAATGGAAATGCCACAATTCTTTTATTCATTCTCAAAGATGTTTGCTAACATCACTGCTTTTACATTGCGTATTAAAGTATTAAAGAGCATCTTTCATCTTTTCAGAGTCATCTTTTAGCAGGTTTATTTGACAGTTAGCCTATCTTTGACGTATTAAATATAACAACCTGCTCACAAATAACATGTGGATAGTAATATTTATTAAGATGAAATTACTAGTTTTGTTTAGGGCAGGTTTGCATGGCTTTGAAAGAAGCATAGCTGAAAGATTTGAACCTACACCTTGATCACAATTACCAGAAATTCGAAGACACTCGAAGTACCGCGAAATTGATTGGCCTAAAGCTATTGTTCTTCACTTTCTGCTGCTTTGAAAGAGTAAATACAGTAAAACCCTGTCATGTCTTGTCCAAGGGCGGGCATGTCACACTGGAAGGATGATCCTACCTTTGTCCGAAAGCCGGTAGTTCATGAAAAAGTTTGCACTACCTTTGTCCCAAAAACTGGTCGTTTTGATGGCAAATTTCCGCTGTTATTTTTCTTCAATTTGAAGGACAATTTTTAACATTATGTATCACTGACGATGTTTGTCCCCAAAACCGGTAGTTTCGACCTGCTAATGTTTTCCAAAGCAAGTAGTAATTATAGATATGAAAGTACAAGTGTCCCAAAACCGGTTGCCGGACAATGGTAGGACCGCTTCGGTGAAAAATTTGAAATTCTGGCCTTTTTCGGACATTTTCCGGACAAAGGTAGAACCGCTTTAGTGAAAAATTGTAATTTCTGTTCTGGTCTTTTTTCCGTAAATTTGGCGGACAAAAATAGAACCGCTTATGTGAAAAATTTGAAATACTCGTCTTTTCTGCCTAAATTTGGCGGACAAAGGGAGAACCAGCTTACAGGTAAACTTCAGAATTTTGATTAGATAGGAGGTTGGGAAACTTGATTTTTGTGACAAACTGATGGAATTGAAAGAATCAATTCAAATTTCACCTTCGTCCCAAAAACTGGTTGTTTTGGGCATGAAAGTCGCACTATTTGATAAAAGCACAAAAGCACCGGTTGTTTTTTCCAATTCCTCTGGACAAACATGGGGTCAAATATTTTACAGTACTTGCCCACCCCTGCTTGTCCCCTAGCCGATTAATTGTTACAATACCATGAGTACCAGGGTACCGTACCAGACCCAAAAAGTGCGGCTCGCTGGACTTTAATTTTTTTAGAGTCGGGTGGGAGTCTGATGGTACACACTTGGGTGTCTACTTAATACGTTGAGCACCCGGCGGGCATGTGCTAGCCTGCGTGCAGACTTTACTGTTGTGGAGGAGTTTTCGCCTCTAACTCCTCCACAATAGTAAAGTCTGCACGCAGGCTTGCTAGGCATGTGCCTGCCAATAGGATCCCATCTTCTGCTGAAAATTCTGGGACAGGATTATATCTCTTGCTGTATTCCGGCACAGGTAGGTATATCCATTGAAGCTAACTTTTCAAGGACATGTCATGTAAATCAAACTTGACGTGAACGAGATTGGTATTATCCAGGAATTGGTATCATGTTTTCAAACACTTACACTCTTTTCTTTTTATAAGAATAATGTTTATAATAATAATCAGGCTCAGAATCATCCAATTTTTAAGAATATTGTAAGAATATTGCTCAGCCTCAGCTCCCATGTTTGTGTCTCATTTTTCAGCAGTTGCCTGTTTTGCGATGTTCGTAACAGAGAATCGCATGAATGACATATCTCGTTTTTTCAAAAGCTTGGTTTCTATTCGAAGGCAGCTATTTCCTTTAGACGCTTTGAAAACAATAAGAATACTCTAAGAATATATTGAGGCTCAAGAGGCTGGACAAAGTTTGTAGTATTCTGATAAAAAGAAAGAGTGTATTCCAGGACAGGGTCATCTTTTTTCTGGCAGGCACAACCCCATGTGTTTCTCCATGGTACACCCCCAGGGTACACAGGGCAGCAACTCAGGTAGCAACTGAACCACCAGTCCGGATGGTCTGAAAATCGGTTTTGTGATCCTCAAAGAAAGTACAGCAGTTGTTGTGATATTCTTGCCATTCAGGCATAACATGATTTGACTTTTTTATGTAAGTTGTGGTGTGGAATCCCCTTTTTTGGTACAGGTTGATGACGTTATCGCTCAAAATACGAATCTCCAGCCTCCAACACACAAGACTTTTCATGGTCATGGATGCTGATGCAAGGTGATGCAAGGCTGATTGGAAGGACACGAAACATTATTTGATTGGACACTTTCATGGATATCGATAAAGACTTTATTCAAGTAGTTCAAGTTCCACTATAAGCTGGCTCTAACTCCCGGGGGGGGGGGGGGGGGGGTACTTTATCTAAATTTGCCTGATGTAAATCACAGCTTCGCACGATTTTTCCTGTATTTCTCATTCCTATAAACTGCTTTGTGACGTTACAGCAAAGTGACACAGAATTTCAAAAAATGACTTCAAAATTCGAAATTGTATGAAAAGTGGACCCAATACAACCATAACAAAAAGGGCATACAGCTGTACGTGGTTCTGTATTGCTAAAAACGTCACCACAGAAGTGTATGTTCTTTTCAGCCAAATGCAAACCTCGAACCATCTCAAACTGACAATTCCTGCTAATTCTGCCAAAATTGCTCATTTTCTGTTCGAGAAGTTGAAAAATTATTTTCCGGACAACAGGTAAAGGGGATGTGGTTTGCGGTACCGGGCCCCGAATTTTTCGTCAGGTCTGCTCCAGCAGACTTGCAATGGAAAGCGATTTGATTGGTTGAATGCGTTGATTGACACATTTGACTGCTTACCCAGATGGCCTCGTTCTCGAACTTTGCCAAAGCAGGCCTCAGGCCTAAAAGAAAAACATTGAATGAAGTCACACTCGAAGTCGAAGCCCGGCCAACTTCACTTCACGTGCAATGTTTGGACGAAGTATTCCACCATTCAGCCAGCTGTTATTTGCATCAGTTTTAGGAATTGGAAGTGGAGTTTACATCTTTCAGCCTTGGTATTTTATTCAGTTCAAACAAGAGCATCTCAGAAAGTTGGAATTAGATAGAAATGGGCCTAAATCCGAGGAACCAGAAGCAGGCCAGGTGCAGAAAGTGGAGGCATCGAACAGTGAAACTTGACTGCCAGGGTTAAGTTAAATTATTCAGGAGTGTGTCTTATAACTGTAATACATAATTTTATGTGTGTACAATATGGCTGATGCTATATCTATGCATGCAATATGCAACATTTCAAGGACATATCTGATTGATGCAAGAATTTCACATCTGACCTGACCTACAAAGTAAGTGTGGATAATGTGACTTGCAAATTACTGTTGGCTAGAAATGGAATGGAACTTTCGACTCTTGTCAAGACTGCCAACCCCATACTGTGCAGAAGTCAATTTTTTGAAAAAATTGGCATTCATCCTTTCATAACAATTCAATCTATTTTATCGTCTAAAGCCGGATGTTCACTAAATATATGATAAATCATTTTGAATCTAGCAATTTTTAAAGTAAGCTGAACAGATGCCCCTGGTGGAATCTGTGTATGCCATTCATCACATTTACAACAAGTTCTTTCTTTCTCTGTTTCTCTCTGGTGCTTAGAGTGAATCTTTCCATCAGAGATCTGTGGCATAACATATGCTGCATTTAGGGATGCTAAACCAAGGGTCCCATGCCTGCATGTTGCATGAATATTAGGCCTATGTTTGAATTAGCTTCAGACAGCTAGCAATTTTTCAAGCCTACTTTGAATAAAGTAATGAATGAGAATGAATGAAGATGCTGATCCCAGTCTGGTCAGGTGCCACCAAATATAAACAGCAACTCTGTTCAGGACAATTGGCTGCCAAAATTGTATTTTTGCAGGATTCATTAAGATTTTTATTTGAGATTCCTGTTTTTAAATTAAGTAAGCCTGATTGAATAATGGAATTTACCTGAATGGTGTTTTATTGTGAATATGGAATCATTCTCTTTTTCAATCTAGACATTACCAGTTTTGATGTATAAGCCAATAATAATGAAATCATTTTAGTAAATTGTTATAGCAAAAATGGAAGGAGTTTGAGGTAGGTCATAAGCACCAATGCTTTACTGTTTAGATAAGTATTTCTGTGTGTCACTTTGGGAAGAAGTCCAGCATATTGGCAGTGGTCAAAGCACTTGTACCATTAGCATATGGTTGAAACATTGTTAAATCCATTTGCTGACTTGAATATGCATGAAGTTATAAGCAAGAAGAGAATCAAGATGTGATCTCTAAAGCTGAAAAGAAATAACCAGTATAGAGAAGATTACTCAATACTTATTAAGAGTTAAAAGGACTATTTATTATTTATAATATTCAAGGCTACATGTAATCAAGGAACCAAATGTGCCCTCCCGGTTATCACCATACTGGCTGCATGGCAACTCATGAACTTGGGCACACGATGTACGGTTTACTTCATACTTCTCAATAGTCAAGGCTATATGTTTTATCTATAATCAATGTCTTCATGCACATTTAAAGAATTATAGCTGCATGTACAAAGAACTGATACGTTCACCAGAGAAGAATATTTGGTTTGTGCAAATTTTGCATGGTTTGCTGGAACATGGAAGACCAGATGTGATTCGGAGGACCATGGATACTCTCTGGCTGTGAGCTAAGTATGATTGTCAAAATTTTTTTAAGCCAAAGCCCCTATTACCTCTGAAAAATTAACTAACTACTACCTGAACATCGACTGACCAAAAAGCCTCTTGACAGACTTGCATTGGAATAGCTGTTAACTGAATTGATAAGTAACTACACTACAGTACACAAAAAATTTTGAAGATTCCTAGAAACTATGTTTACACAAAAGCTCTTTTACTGGCACCCTCTTAATAAGCCCCTTCCTTGCATGCCAAAATTTTTAAATAAGAACCTTCTCTATGAAGTCCCCCACTCGTATCAAATGCAATAGGTTGCCAATGATTCTCCATTTATTGAGCTTGAGCTAAACAAGTTTGAATGTTGATTTGATACGGTTTGGGACAAAAGCTGAGTCGAATTTGTGCATTTGACTCGTAAAGTTGCATATTGATTCAGCAAAATATGGGATATGAGTACTAAAAAGCTATCATTTTATGATCCTTGTCATGACTGTGTGAATAAACCCTCGCGCTGATAAGACTCCCTCTCTTCTAGGCCCCCCTCTGGAGTCTGCGAAATTAACTATGTTCCCTGGGGGCTTGCTAGAGCTTTTGTAGTTGTTGCTATTGCTTCCTTGAAATACCTAAGAAAACGAATTTGTGCTAGTTTCGCCACGTTTAGCTTTTATGAAGGCCACGCACACACGTATTTTGTTCATTTGGCACCCGGGGGGGGGGGGGGGCACTCCCATACTTGACCTGACGGGATGTGCCGCTCAACAGGGTGTCCTTTTGCGGTAAAAATTATGCGACAGGGTGTCATTTTCTAGCAAAAATTATGCGACAGGGTATTATAATAGGTAAAAAAGTTATGCGACAGGGTATCACAAGCAAAAATTGTGTTCTACACTGTATTTGAGAGGCAAAATTTTTATGCGACAGGGTATCACAAGCAAAAATTGCGTTCTACACTGTATTTGAGAGGCAAAATTTTTATGCGACCGGGTATCACAAGCAAAAATTGCGTTCTACACTGTATTTGAGAGGCAAAATTTTTATGCGACAGGGTATACTTTTGGCCTATTTTTTATGCGACAGGGTGCAGGGTGTGGAGAGGTTTTCCGCACACCCCCGTCACTTCCCTAGTCAAGTACCCCCCCCCCCCCCCGGGATTTGGCACCAGTTTGATAAACAGATGTTGCTCGCCAGCTTCTTGCCAAAACGAACAGTCTTATCAAATATAATGGAAGTCTTATCTTCATAACTTCTGATACAACTGATATCATACGGGGTGCACCAAAATAAACTATGCACGTTTGGCAGGCCATAACAAATCGTACACTGGACTGATTTTGAAGATTTGTGGCTTACTCGTTAGCAGAAAGCCTGAATTAGATACTGGGACTTTTTGCAAATTTTTCCGTTTTCAATTTTTAGAGCTAGAAGTGAGTTTCTTAAAATGCTCGTTTTCCAAAACATTGAAAACGATCAAAAAACGTTGATCAAATTTTAAAAGATTCAGAATGAATGAACAAAAAAACGTTTTCAGGGGGATTTGGGGGTTTAGTACCAACTTTCTTACAGCAGATTTCAATTGGTCGATTTCTAAATCTCAAATCACCACGAACAAGTTCTCTCTTTGTCCATTTATGTCGATTCTTTAGAAAAATTGATCGATGTTTTTTATATCGTTTTTAGTGTTTTTCAAAAAGTGATATTTTAAGGAACTCGCTTCTAGCTCTAAAAACTGAAAATGAAAAAATTGGAAAAAATCCCAGTATCTAATTCAGGCTTTCTGCTAACAATTAAGTCATAAATCTTCAAAATCGGTCCAGTATATGATTCATTGTGGCCTGCCAAACGTGCATAGTTTATTTTGGCGCACCCGGTATGATACCAGCAGGTAAACTATATGATAAATGCCCTTCAAGGGGAGCACCGTTTCGTTTGCTAGGGAGTTTACCAAACTGCAACGGAATATTTCCTTGTGTTTCAGAACATCAGCTTCAAAGTAGTCCTGGTTTTTCGTGCGAATCATACTCCTGTTGAGACACCAGTGCCTAAAAGAAAATTTTTTTACAGACCCACCGTTTGGGAAAATACTGAGCGTGGTCTTTTGTTAGTCACCCAAGCGATTGTGTGGCTGTCAAAACATTGCAAGAAAAACTGTAAGATCCGCAACTAATTTAGGCACTGCGACTGTAAAGTTGTTCTTTTCAACTGCACAACTTTGAAATCCCGTTTCTGTCATTGGCTACTTCAGATCTAGGCCTCCGAACCCTTGGGGAGGGGGGTACATGAGCGCCCCTGGCGGCATCTGAATATCCCTTACAAAAGGGATTTATTTCATAAGTAGGCGCCAAGGTCTCCAATTGGAATAAAACGGCTTCTGTGTTTTGTTGCTTGTTGGCTGCAGGAGAGATGTGCTTGGTCACACCTCTTGTAGCCTGAGTGCAGACTCAACTCCTCGAAAGTATAGTCTTTACTTTCGATGAGTTGAGTCTGCACGCACGCTAACCTCTTGTGGTATAGTCGTTTAAATCGTCTTGTGAATCGTCTCGTATTATGTTGTAATCGTTTTCGTATTTCGTATTATGTTGTAATCGTATTGTTAATGCAATTCGTGTTGAATCAATTAAAAGTTTCTTGTAAAATTTAAAAAAGTTATATTAGCTTTACTTCGTTGTCGTCAACTTATTTTTGTTGTTTTGCAATTTTTGACTGATATAGATATATAAAAAAGACATGACTTGTGGATGGACAGGATCAGCCACCCGATTTTCAGAAAACTACCCTCTTCGCCTCTTCTAATTACCGAAGCTTGCCTTGGTACCAACTTTTATCACGAATTTTGGTGAAAAGCCACCAATTTTTAACTAATTTTTGCAAATTTCAGCCAAACCCACCCATGTTTCAGGAGAATCTGGCGAAAAAGACCCTTGTTTAGAGAATTTCGGGCCGCAAAAACCCATCCATATATGGGTGGCATATACCCGTACCCTGAACATGTTATGTACCTCTCCCGGGCCTCCAAAGTGAAACTCTCTCGTTTTAAATGTTATTTTTCAAAGAAAAAAAGTTTGTTCTCGCCGGGCATGTAACTGAAGAAGGAAATTTCGCCTTTGCCTTCTGATTTATATGTAAAAAGGTAGCATATGGGAAAGATATTTGGCTTGCTAAGATGCAAGATGACGTTTTTAGTAGCCGTTGCCGTCCTATTTTCGCTAAATTTACAATCAATTAATAGCCGGCAGCCTATTACTGATCCTACCGTTTTGGTAATCTATTTCGGTGTCTTTAAACATAACAACTTTCCCATTGAATATGAACAGCTTTCGCTGCGCTATTCACCGCAGGTTAACGCACTTTCAGCCACCTGGTGAGCAGCTCATATAGTCAATACTTGTTTCTACAGTAACGTATTTGCACAAATTCGCAGGGAACGTAGAATTCTGTCATCACAAGCCCCGCTGGGTACCTGTATCTTTATTGATGAATAATTAAGCGAAATTGCTACCTTATTATCATTTCAAAATTTTCTCTTCGTAAATTCAAAATAAGAACTTGAATCATTTCAATAAAATCTCCGCAAAAATGTATACAGCAACCTGCATTTGTGGGCTAGTCAGCAGACTTCGCGCACACTGTGCTCGGTTGGTTTGGTCTCCTCTTTGCGCGTAATGACACCGTCATTTTGATACGCTTTGTTTTCTCTCTCAGGCGAACTGCTTGGAATTCCAGAAGTTTCGTGGCATACATGATGTTTCCAGATAGATTTTCTGCAAGGCATATTGTTGCTGTTAGCTAAAAGACAAGCTCGGAACGTGGATATCATAACAGAGACAGGTATGTCCGTGATATCGCATTATCTTGTATCCAATGAATTTATTATCTGAATGTATGTTTCACAAGGAGCAGATACTTTGCGAAGGTGCAAACCTTTTTTTTTTGTTTCGTTGTCGGTTTATCGAATTGTTTTGCCCGAAATTCATTTTGCAAGATTTTTCTATTAAATACATTCATGATGGTGATATTTATTCACAAATCAGCTGAAACTAAAAATTTACTGATTTGTACGTCCTAGAAAAAGCAATGCTTATCTAATCTAGGGCGCTTACAAGAACAAGAACATAACATTGAAGTATTATATGTTGATAAAGTTATAAGAAAGTTATAAGATAAAGTTATGTAAGACATTGCGATTATAAAAAACAGATATAATTCTAATTAACAACTAAGCTACGAATCACAATCAGTTTTTGAATATGAAAGGGAAAAATAATTTTCGAGAAGCAGAAGATAAATGGAGAAAAAAATGAAAACAAATCTACGCCAAAACAATTTGATAGATGAAGGTGAAGGTGAATTTGCGTTTTTTAGCGCCAAGCGCTGGGATCGCAGAAGTAGAGAGCTAGGTTGGCTTGAAACTATCGTTTGTTTGTTTTCTGCAGGTAGTAGCTATGAAATGCCAGCGTGCAAAATCACTACAGAGAAATTGCAGTGATGCACCGTGTTAAATTGTGAACTGATTTTCATTCTAAATCTCATTGAACTTTGCCACAGTAACAATTAAAAAAAGATGGCGAAAACTAAAATGATAACGTTAACAATAAGGTAACAGGAACAGTAGAGGTTTGTATGGAGAGGGAACTTCATAAAAGAGGAGTCATTTTCATTCGTTGTTTTTGGTGCAGAACTCAGACCAAAAGGTATCCAATTGAGTAATAAGCCTGCAATAGTTTGATAGTTGCATCAAATAGATTCTTTGATTCATGGGACAGCTGCAAGACAAAGTATGCCATCTTCTTTGAATCTTAAGCAAGGTGATAAAGTATACTTCAACTCTCTTGCCAGTTGAAACGTTTGTGTTTTTGAGACTCAATGGGTATACTTTAGGTCAAGGTTTAAGCAAGGGTGTTAGGACACGGACGTTTTGATTACATATTTATTTACCTTGTTTTGATCCTTGTCTTGATTTCTTGTCTTGTTTGCTTCTCTGTTTCATCTTCAACTGATGTGTGCAACTTAACGTGGGTTTAGGCCCAGACGCCTCGAGTCATTTGAATACATCTCTCTTGTATTCCTGTGTCTTAGTGCGCCTTCGCAGAAGAAAGGTTTCAAACCGCAGGTGCCATGTGCTTTTAATTTTCCTTTCTCCTAGTTAGAAACTACGAGAATTGACTTCTTGTTTATTATAGGAATCCTGCTGCTAGCCTTCCTGAAAATGTGTTCTTTATACCATGCTATGCTCAGCTTCACCATATTTGCCTGCAGTCAAAGTTTGGTCGAACCACACAAACATGAGCTAAAAATTGGAGTATTGATCGAGAAAAATTCAAATTTAACAACTGTCCTAGAAGCAGCAGTAGTCCTTGCTGTGGAGAAAATCAACATTGACCCACTGCTTGCCGATCATTTACGCTTGGATTACAAAATTGGATGGATGGCTAGCTGCACTGGCCAACAAGCCATTGGGGAATTTGCTAAACTCAAATACACCGCTAACGTCAACGCTATTATAGGCCCATCATGCAACGAGGGCTGTTTATCTGCAGGTTTTCTAGCAACATACCACAGCATACCCATGTTATCCCATGGCTGCTCCACATCAACATTGAGCGACAAAGCCAAGTACCCTACGTTTGGAAGACTCCGGGCCTATGCAAGTGCCTCGCCTAAGATAACAACAATTGCACTTGGGCGGTTCCTCGGGAGCATGAACTGGAAACGCATTGGAATCGTGCATGCAAATTTAGACACGTGGGCAGCAGCATCAACAACAATAAAAACTGGTCTTGAAAATGAATACCACATTCAAATTCCTTTCTACAAGGATTTTATTGAAGGACATCGTACATCATCTGCAGAAGCAAGTGTTCTTGCCATCAAGAAGTCAACTGTTCGAAGTAAGTATTCTCGTTATTGATACCAGGTGGGGGGAGGTGCATGACTTGTGGTTGGATGGGGGGTCTGCCGCCCGGTTTTCAGAAAGGTACCCTCTTCTAATTACCGAAACTTGCCTTGGTGCCCACTTCTATAATGGTGGTTCTCATGCATCTATCTGAAGGAGTATGGTCGTCTTGGCCTTTGGATACACCATGGGTTCGAGGAAATAATATGTTTGTTTCCTCGAACAAAATGTATAAACAAATCATACCTGTGTCTTTATTCTTGTTGTTTCCGCCTGCAATTTATGCTCCAATCAACTCCCAAATTCAAGTCTGTAACGGCCTAAAAAATCTGATGCACCTGAATTTGGGATTCTGAGACACCTGGTGTATAGGAAGAGAAATCGAAAACTTCATTCTATTCCTTTGTTCTTTCCACTACTCAAAATTCACTTCCGTCCTTTCCATTCCAATGTTTCACATTCCATGTTTTCACGATAGCTGTTTCCTTTTTCAGTTGTTCTGCTCCTTGTTGATGGGCGACACACAATGCAGCTTGCTGCAGCTGCCAAGAAACATGGACTCTACAACGGAAAATATGCATTTATATCGTTGGATCTCCACACGTGGGATTTAAAGGGACTATCTACACCGACCTGGTATAAGAAGGATTTAGTTGAAGGATGGTTCGATATATCTCCAAGATCTTTATCGGCTGTTGGCACAAATACTGCAAACGACTTGAATAAGATATTTCTTACTGATTTGCAGTTGAGATTATTGCAGAGACCATTCTGGCTCCAGGTGAAGCGGGTAAATACCATAATTCAACTTTTCAACTTTGAAAAAGCCAAGATAATTTTAAAGGCTGTCTCAAATTAGATGTCCCGTGAAAAGTCCCGCGAATGAAAATAATTGAAGTGTCTTGCATGAGTAATTCTGCGTTGTCGAAAATCTCACCTGACATCTAAGGCCCCGTCCACACGTATACGTTTACGTTTGTAAAACGCATAGAATGTTTTCCATCCACACTCATCTACTGATTGTTTACACGTAAACGCCAAAACATTTGAAAACGATTGATGAACATGGTGGCTATGACGTATTCGTTTACAAAAGTATGCGTTTACGACTGTCCACGTGAAAACACGAGAACAGAATTTTCAAAACAACTCAAAACGATTGATGAAATCAATGTCTATGACGTCACCGTTTACGAAACTATGCGTTTACGACCTTCCACATGAAAGCGCGAAAACAAAAATTGGGCTCAAATCTTTATAAAGGCCGGTGTAAAATTCTATTACAGTTTTCTTTGAAATAGATGGCTTGAAAGAAACTTGGGGTTTTTCCCTTAAATCTGCCGTGGAAATTTAGGGACATCTTCGTTTGTTTTAAATGGTGGCATTTATTAAATTTGATGCTATGACGTCATCAAATTTCTAAATCCTAACTCAGGAGAGATACAGACTTCTGCTTACCACCATATTGTAGACCTTCATAAACTATGGCTTTCTTGAAGGATATATCATTTTTCCTCAATTGGTTTAGGATTTATGATGATCTGAATTTTTTCAAAATTTTCCATGAATTTTTTCAAAAATGATCAAATTGCCGCCATTTTGAAAAAAATCAAGATATCAAAAACTTTCCACGGCAAATTTACAGCAAAGTACCATAAATTCCTTTCAAGCAATTGAATTCAAAGAAGAATGTCATAGAATTTTACACCCACCTATTTTTAAAGATTTGAAAGATTTGAGCCCTATCCTGCGAAAATAGCGTTTTCAAAAGTATCCACTTTGGAAAGCTTTTTCGAATGTATGCGTTTAGGGTAACCTAAAACACCGTTTAGGTGTGGACGCAAGGCGTAAACGCATAACAATATATGCGTTTACGAACGTTAACGTATACGTGTGGACGGGGCTTAATTTGAGACAGACATGATTACTTTTCGTTTGATAATAACTAAGCATAGATTCCAAATCTTTGAAAAGGTTGGTGTAACATTCAATGACCTATTTCTTGGAACTGAATGGTTTCAAATGAAATTTAGCTATTTTCATTGTAATTCTACCGTTGAACTTTACTGAAGTCATCAATGGTTTCGGAATTAGAGTGTTTTTCTTCTTTCTTAAGAGTTCAAGAAAAATTTTGAAGAAAAATTAAAACCATCGTAATTTGTAAACTTTTTGAGGAATCACAGAACATTTTTTAAGAAAGACTTAGTTTATGAATGTTGACTAGTATAGCATAGGGCTCAAATCTTTCAAATCTTTAAAAAGGTGGGTGTAAAATTATATGACGTTCTGCTTTGAATTGAATGGTTTGAAAGGAACTTATGGTACTTTGATGTAAATCTGCCGTGGACAATTTTTTATATCTAGATTTTTTCAAAATGACAGCAATTTAAATGTTTTTGAAAAAAATCATTGAAATTTTTGAAAATTTTTAAATCATCGTAAATCCTAAACCAATAGAGGAAAGATGATATAACCTTGAAGAAAACCATAGTTTATGAAGGTCTACAGTATGGTGGCAAGCAGAAATCTGTAGCTTTTCTTGTTTAGGATTTATAAATTTGATAACGTCATAGCCTCAAATTTAATAAATGCCGTCATTTTGGAACTAATCAAGATATCAATGAATTTCCATGGCAAATTTACAGCAAAAACCCCAAAATCCTTCCAAGCCATTTAGTTCAAAGAAAACTGTAATATAATTTACACCGACCTTTTTAAAGATTTGAGCCCTATGTTGACTACCATCGATTTAATTTCGTTGTTGTTTAAAGGAGGACATCAATCACAATGCATTCTACATCTATGATGCGGTTCGTGCATATGCAGTTGCGTTGAAAGAAGTTATCAGATCGAAATATAAAGATCACGTGGTTTCGACACTGTACGACAAGATCATGACAAATTATACGGATACTCTTTCATCGCTGAATATCACAAACTTCACAAAGACAGACGTACGAAATGGTATATGGCCAGGCAATCATACCAATTTTACAGAACTACGAAATATTACTTTGCCACTGATTAATTTCACAATTATTAATTCTACTTATAATGAAAGTTCGGTGGTGAGAAACGGCTCGTATGTTGCAGAGGAGATGTTTGCACTGGACTTCTTTGGTGAGTGAAATTGTTACGATTTTATGCCTCTTACATGCTCATTGATGCATTGCACCGTATTGATTAGCATAGGAATCAAATGTTTTCGCCAATGTTTGCTCGTGGCCTATTGCCGAAAACCTCCCAAGCCTCATTTTCACGGACCAATCAGACGGCGAATAAGCAAAGAGTACAAAGAAACCTGTGAAGATTTTTCTCAATTTTACTTTCCTTCGTCAAACGCAACCAGGTTAAAAAACTGCTTGAAATTTCCCGATTTTTTTTTAGGAAATCTACTGTCGGACATTTGATTATAAAAGTTTGGATGCCTGTTAAATTATCTCTTAAAGTTATTTGTCCTGGTTGCGTTTTATGATTACCATAGATTGTAGCTAATGTTTCGCTGCTTAAAGGGGCTCCGTCTCAAAATTTCGGTTGAAACAATGATTTTGAAGTTTTGTTGATGGGCAATATCACACAGACGTTTACCTTTTTTTTCGAAAATGAAAGCATCATTTTGAAGATAGATCTTTGTACTTCACAGAGGAAAAATCCAAACATTCATATCTTTTACGATTGCTTGGATATAAGTGGATTTTTAACGAGCATTTTTAGGTGGCTTGGGTGAAGGCATTAGCCAGCAAACAAACTGCAGAAAACAATGGAGAACAATTGACCACGCACGGTGTTATCAGATTTGTTTACAGTTTGGCGACGAAGCCCCTTTAAAAGTATCCTTCACGAATAGTAGATTGAAGTCGCTTTGTGTTTCATTAACGTCAGTCATTACCAACTGCAGATTTTTTCATGGATTGCGACAAGAAAAACGCTGTAAATGTTAATTCTCGTTTACGCTTTAGACTTGTGTCGTTTTGATCTCTTTAATGTTTGTTCTCTTTTGTTAGGTGTATCTGGTCGAGTGAAGATGAACCAATACGGTGATCGTGTTCCACATCTGTTCATAAGAAACTTCATCAAATTCAACAAACCAACAGATTCACAAGAAGTCGTCGCTTCATTCGATGGCACAACAAATATTTACGCCACTATCAAAACACAGTATACTCTTCTTGGCGACTTAAAAAAGCCTCCTCCAGATAGGGAGACATGTGGATTTATGGATGACAAGTGCCCGGGTAAGTATTCCTATTAATGGTATTGTAAGGTTCGAGTATAGGACTTCTATTCACTTTATCTTACAATATTCTAACTAGAAAGTTAAAGCGCTCGCCTTGCTCGCATTTTAACAGTCGTAGCTCCTGCGGAGAGCTTATCAAGTAGACAATATTTTCCAACCCAGTTGCTTTCGTGACAAGAATATTTTCGTTTCTTGAATTCATGATCAAATCAGGGCATTAAAGACCCTCTGCTAACATAGAGGCTTTGCGAGCATTCTTTGGTGTGCAACTAGATATGGCACGTGCGAGGTATGGGAGGTATGGGAGGTATGTTTGTTGCAAAGGCCCCTTTGAAATTGGAGAAAGGGAAATATCAATTTTCTCTGACTCTATGCTTGTGTTTACGCTAAAGACCCATTGCTATATTTATATTTAATTTATTGCTGTATTTCTGTTACTGCATATTTGGATTAGTTCTTTCATTGCTGTTGTTACTGTTGCTGTTATAATTAGCTTCTTTTATAACGACGCTCCTGTAAAAGTGTAGCAAGTTATTATCATGAAAAATTGAAAATTGAAATTGAATTGTCAAACAAAATCCTTTGTGTGTCGAATGAAAAGCAAGGCAGAAAGAATTTAGGCCAGAAACGACTTTTAGATAATACGAAAGTCCACTTTGGCGCCACAAAGGATCATGGTTAGCAGTGGCTCTTTAATTTGTTTAATACATTGGTCATCAATACTGACTCAAAAACTGAATCGTTTTAAATTTTCCTCTCAAAACAGCTAAGAGTTAGATTCCCATACAAAAGAAAACAGATTATAACAAACGGCCTAAATTTTGAATAGTACAGAAAGGAGGCTGACCTATATGTCTTATCTTCAAAAACTTTAATCCTGCAGTTTCCAGATGAGCAGTTGCCAAAAAGGTCAAATGATCCGAAATTTGTAGTATTGGAATAACGAATTACGAAATTCACGACAGTCGTTTAGGCATCAGAGTACTGCGTGAAATACTGACAATTTCGTCAGATTTTATCTGCAAATTCTGAGGGATTAAAGTGCACATCCAGTGCAAAGTTTTTATTTTTTCAAATGATAGACCAACTTGATATAATCATAATTGTCAAAAACAAAAATTAAATCGGCTGAGTAGTTTTTGATTTATGCGTTGATGAAGTTGAGGATTTGGGCAAAATTCCACGGCCGGGCTTTTGACAAACTGAGATTTAAGGTTTTTGCAGTTCAAATAATGACTTTAGCTATTGCATAAACTTTTGATAAGCACATAATCAGGTTTATTATGTTTGCATAATGCCCTAAAGAAAGGCTAGAACACGTGACCAAATTATGAAGAAAGTTCTCAAATAGAAATATATGAATTTATGTATTTCCTACTCCGCTTTGGATTTCCTTTGAAATTTAGTCACCGACTATATTTTCATTTGGTATAAATTGAAGTTTAATGGTTTGGTTCTCATTTCTTTCCACGCAGATGCATCAGTAAAGTCATCTACTGTTTTGATTGCTATCTTCGTGCCATTGGCAGCTTTGATTGTCTTGGCTGTTGCTTACAGAAAGTATAAGTAAGTATTTCTACGAAAATGAGAAAAATCTAAAAATTATATAAAATTTATAATTAATATAAAATTTTACAATAATCTTAAATTCTACTATACCTATCTAAATTACTATACAACACTACAGGTACGATACCATGGGGAGCGAAATACAATGACTACCCCATGGCCAATATATAAAAACATGAAGCATTAAACTGTATCCAGACACATTACGAAACAATTTAAAGATCAATGGATACTATACTAGATTCTGTCTCATATCAGATGTCAGGTCAGGGTTTCAATGGGTTGAAAGATAGTCTTTGGCCCCGATACTGTTTTCTTTTCATACTGGATTTGTTTTATATCGGATTGGCCTTCTGTTTACACGAGACCATCTTCATTTCATATCGGATTGGCCGTGTTTGCACGAGAACGCACCGATGCGACATGCTTCACACCATTTTCGCGCTTTCAATTGAAAACGCTCTGAAAGTGGCATGAAATGAATCCGATATCGTGTAAACGGTCGAATTCTGTATCAATCAACTCAAAACGGAGCCTCTTTATCAAGTCTACGAGCCTCCTATTCATTTGGCGCACTGCGCAGTGGGTGTAAAAAACACTGGTAAAAAACAAAGGTGAATCCTCTGCAGCACAAGACAAAGCGTTTCCCTTTAAACAGAATCCCAATCCGATATGAAATGACAACGGTATCGTGTAAACAGAAAAATGTTCGTATCCAGAGACGTAGGAACGGGGGGGGGGGGGAGGAAACTGAGGGCACGTGCCCCCCCCCCAAGATTTTGCATCAAAGAAAGAAGTGCCATTTTTATTTTCAGGAAGTGCCCCTTTAGCTTAATGAAAAAATGCCCTTGAAGTGTCTTGCCTCCCCGCAAGTTTGAGACGCTTCCTACGTTCCTGTTCGTATCGGATTGCCCCCCCCCCCTCCCCCCAATCCGCTATGAAATGAAAACGGTATCGTGTAAACGGGGCCTTGCACTGTAAGGGCTCAGTACATTCCAGTGTTACTGGGCGAGTAGAAATTACTGTTTGAAACTTCGTACTGGAAAAGCTATGCCGCCAATTTGTACGATTTTGAATTTAACATCAAGCTGAGGCTTTATCTTAATTTTCCAGATTTTCTCAAATTTTATGCGAATTCTGAAATGAGAAATCAACGCAGAGTCCTATTTCTTGATGTGCCTAAAACCAGCTAAAACTGGCCTGTTCACTATCAAGTTAGACGTGCTCCAAGTCTATTCCCTGGTCTACCAGCGCTAAGAGGGCGCTAATTGCCTCTACGCCCCCGCAAGGGTAATTACATTCTTTTAGCGCTGATGGACCGCGGAATAGACGTGGAGCAAGTCTGCTATCAAGTAGATTTGGTAGTTTCAAAACAGTGAAACAGTTAAACCCACCTTTTATGCAGAACATGTTTAAATTACGGTCTTCAAATTATTCATTAAGAAATCCAAATAACTTAGCCCATGTTAGGCCTAATCAAACAACATTTGGGTCCAACAGTTTAATGTCTATTGGGCCACAGATTTGGAATGGCCTACCAAACGGGCTGAAATCTGCAGAAAACTTGAAAAGTTTTAAGAGTTTAATAAAACAATGGGACGGACCGACCTGCAAATGTAGTGCCTGTCAGTGCCTGCCTGTCAGTGAAATTTAACGTTTTAATTTAGTTTTGCCAGTGCAATTAAAATTTATAAAAATATTTAATTTGATTTCCGTGTACATATTCGATTTTGATTAGTTAACTTTGTATATATGTTTGTATATATGTATGTATATGTGTAGATATTGTTAGCTACAGTGTTAAATCGAATTAAAATAAATTTACAACAACAACAACATTTGGACTTTTTGATGTCCAGCATTGATGGGACGGCATGATTACATGACAAAAGTTTCTGTATCGTTGGAAAGTAGTGCTTGTAAACCTAGGAAAAGCATTATTTTGCCATTTTAATCGTAGAAACATAGATCAAATTGAGTCAATAACTTATTGTCTTAGGCAAAGCCAACAGAAGGTAGTTTTCGCGAAGTCTTCATTTGCGATAAAGATGGTGCATTGTAAATTATAGATGATTTCTTTAGATTATGTTGGCTCTCATTTAGGCAGCAGAGTTGTAGTTTTTCAAATCGGTGTTATAGCATTTTTAGTACGAATTTTCAAAAAATTGGATACATTTTTTGATTCAATCGGTACCTTAAGTCCTCGGTACCAATTTTCTTTGAATTATATATGGCTTGGCTTGGAAGGAACTTAGGGTTGTTGTAAATCTGCCGTGGAAATTTATTGATATCTTGGTTAGTTTCAAAATGGCGGCATTTATTGAATTTGAGGCTATGACATCATCAAATTTCTAAATCCTAGCCCACAAAAGCTACAGATTTCTGCTTGCCACCACATCGTAGACCTTCACAAACCATGCTTTCCTTGAAGGTTATATCATTTTTTCCTATTGGTTTAGGACTTACGATGATTTAATGTTTTTCAAAATTGTTCATGAATTTTTTCAAAATTAATTAAATTAAGAAAAAAACTAAGATATCAAAAAACTTCCACGACAGATTTACTGCAAAGTACCATAAGTTCCTTTGAAGCCATTCAATTCAAAGAAAGATGTTATGGAATTTTACACCCACCTTTTTAAAGATTTGAAAGATTTGAGCCCTATGCTTTCGGTACCGTATTTTGCAAAAAATATTTCGGGGTGAGGGCTTATTCCAGTGGGGGCTTATTCCAGGGGGGCCTATTTAGCCGCAGCCAAACATATTACCAGCAATTATTGTCTTCTTTTACCTGAGGCTGGTCAGTATGCTTAAAACAGCGGACATATTGGGATATATTGTTTTCGAGGCAATATCTAATCACGAATACGTTGAAAAAATGCGAAGAAAGTCAGCCAAGAAAGAGAATTAAATGTATTCAATAAAGTTTCAATCGATTAACCCACACGGGGGCTTATTCTAGGGTGGGGGCTTAACTGAGGGGCCTATTTGAAGGGGGAGCTTATTTGGGGGGCTTATTTGAAGGTGGGGGCTTGTTCAAAGGTGGGAGCTTATTCGTGGACTTGACGGTATTTGATGTGCAGTATTGGCTATGTTTACATTTATACATCAAAGAATTCCCAAGGGATTGTTAAAGGGGCTCAGTCGTCAAACAGTAAACAAATCCGTAAACTCGCACGTGTCGGGGATTATCCATTGTTCATCCATTGTTCTGTGCAGTTTGTTTGGTGGCTTCACCCAAGCCACAAAAAAGTGACCGTTAAAAATCCACTTATATCCGAGCAATCGTAGAAGATATGAATGTTTGGTTTGTTCCTAGTGAAGTACAAGGATTAATGCCCAAACAGCAACTTCATTTTGAAAAAAATACGAAAATCCTGTGTGATATCACCTTTCAAAAGACTGCAAAAATCATCGTTTTGTTTACATTTTGACGACGGAGCCCCTTTAAAGATATATTGATTAATTCAAGGCCAGTTTCTTGAAGGTTGATGTTTGTAATGTTCTCATTTTATTTCTCAGGCAGCGGAAATACGAGAATGATATCTTCAACAACAAGAGATCTTTTTTGAAATACTCAGATCTTATTATACAAAGAAACACGATTGAAGTAGATGAAAAGTCAAACCACAGTTTTGATGATCTCGGCTCTCTTAAGGTATTGAGTTACTGTTGCTTTTTCCTATGTCGAGCTTAAGCGTAGGCTTCAATGAGCAAGGACAGATTTTGTAAGACAATAGCATGATTTGCTTTTGTTAACACCTGTATTCAAAGCGTTTAGCGATTGCAGACAAAGGAAATTCCTCAACCAGAAATTCAAAACAAAAAAGACGCAAAAGTCTCTCTGAAACCCAGGTAGCTAGCGCACTCATTGTGCATTCCAGAGATTGTTTTTAGAGCAAACATGAATTTCGATCGAAAGAAGGAGGATGCATCTACACATATACCTCGGGCATTTTATTTGTTTGGTTCAGAAGCTGAGCAGTAAGATTTTTAAACTACACCCAAAAAATAGGAGAACTGAATCGCCTCCCAATCGGCTTTTGAACCAAATGCCCGAGGCAGATGTATAGATATATATTTCTTCTTTCGATCTATGCTCATTTTTGCTCTTAAACACAATTTCTGGAATGCACAAAGAGCGAGCTAGCTACCTGGGTTTCAGAGAAAAATTTGTGGCTTTACTTGTTTTGAATTATTGGTTGAGAGAATTTCTTTTGTCTGCGATCGCTAATCGCTTTGAACTGATGTGTGAACAAAAGCAACTGATGCTATTCAGTTCAGTTCAGTTTCGTATATTCAAAATTCCTCTACTCGTAGTTACCAACCTATTGTAGTTCTTTATAAAGTACATTCTTTCTTGAGAATGCTAAAACTTTTCCTTCATCAATTTGGAAGCTACGATTATAATAATTCTTGTTACAACTGTTGTCAAAAGGAAAGATGTTATAGCATAGGTTCCAAATCTTTAACTCAGCGTAAAAAGGTGGGTGTAAAATTCAATGACCTATTTCTTCTGATTGAATGGCTTGAAAGAAACTTTAGATACTTATCTATAATTCTACCGTTGGCCTTTGCAAAAATCTTGAATATTTTTCGAAATTACAGCGTATTTTATATTTCAACTCATTTTAGGATGAGACGTCATCAAATTTCTAAATCATAAACCAGAAGAATGACAGACTTTTGCTTGATGCCATATTGTAGGCATTCATAAACTATGGTTTTCTTCGAAATTAATTCATGTTGCGTCAAACAGTTTAGAAATTACGATGGTTTTAAGTTTTTTTGAAAATTTTTCTTGAATTCTTGAAAAAGAAGAAAAACATTCTAATTCTGAAAATATTGAAGATTTCAAAAAAGTCCAACCGTAGAATTATAGAGAAATAGCTAAAGTTTCTTTGAAGTAATTCAGTTCAAAGAAATAGGTCACTCAATTTTACACCAGCCTTTTTAAAGATTTGGAACCTATGTTATGCTATGTTATGGTCATTCAGCCCAAGTTTTTCTTGTTTATCTCGTTTCAAAAGAAAAGTTTCAGTTTGAAAATGTTTGATTTTACAGAACGGTTCATCTATGGTGGACAAAGCCAGTTCAACAGCGTATACAAATGAGCAGAAGACTGGCATAGTTGCTTTGTTCAAGGTTTGTTGAGTTCAGGGTTTTACTGTATCTCTCCCATTAAAGGCAGTTTGTGTCACGCATCTGATTGGGTGATAGGAACAATACAAAGAAATGGAGAATTGAATGGCTGCTGATCCTACTGACTTTCTATGACCATAGAAAGTGATAACGATTAGTCCTCCTTTGTTCTAGATTAACAAAGACATCCGTTGTGTTGACTCTATTACAGCCAATCAGATGGGTGACAGACTGCCTTTAAATGCCCCATTGTCATTGTTCATGAAAATAATGGAAGGCTAGGCAAGACCTTGTTCACCCTTTGGGACGAAACCCAAGAGGCTTGTGGTCATTTTGTACAACAGTTTGCTTCGTACAAGTCATGTTGCCAGTCGGAATAACCTTGCAATCTCCCTTCCCCCGAGGGGCATTGGTGGAAAGGATAAAGCAAAATGAATGTGCATAGAGCGGGGATAGCTCAGTGGTAGCATGCTTTACCAACCTACTGCCCAAAGAAAAAGCTCAATGAAAAGGCATTAAAGCTAAGGAACAAGCCTTGAATTAATTTACGTATAAAAAATGATGAAAATGAGGGATTACTTGTTACATCAATTCAAAATAACAAAACTGCCGGCTGACCTAGTTGCTTACAAGCAGTTTCACAATCGGGCTGTAAAAGAACGAAGAGGGGCCAGAAAAGTACCGAGTGTCCCAAAAAAATGTATACGGATTTGGTTGACTCCAGCGAAGTGAATTTAGCTTTAATCAATGGCTAATCACTCTCAAAAGGTTCCTCGATAGTTAACTTGAACATAGATACCTCGTTTGTTGGTATTGGTGCTTTGAGAGCAGAAATATCGATCTTGAAAGCTCAAATTTTCGTCCTGTTGCAAACCAGAGCTTTGGCCTTTTGGCCTAAGCAAATTCCTGAAGCACATCGAAATTTAGAACTGAAATTAATGAAAACTAAGAAACTTCCCAATGAGTGACTGGGGGTGACTTCTGGAAAACAGAATAACACAAAATCTGATATTGTTCAAATTTTATCATGGCTATCGTTGATTTATACGCTGTGCCTTAAGAAATTGCTTAGGCCGAAAGGCTAAAGCTCTGGTTTGCAGGAAGAGGCCAATTTGAGCTTTCAAGATTGATATTTCTGCTCTCAAAGCACCAATACCAACAAACGAGGTATCTATGTTCAAGTTAACTATCGAGGAACATTTTGAGAGTGATTAGCTATTGACTAAAGCTAAATTCACATCGCTAGAGTCAACCAAATCCGTATACATTTTTTTGGGACACCCGGTACTATCATCAATACCGGGTGAGCCAGAAAAAAGTTCCCATTGTTGAAAATTCATAGCATCAAGATTATTTGATGGATTGCAATGAATCAATATTTGCTTGATAGCCAAAAGATCGAAGTATTTTTGTGATTTTTCTCGCCTTCTTATGAGCACTGGAAAAATTGGTAAACTCAAATTTATAAAAACGTTGTGGCTGCAAAATGACTGAAAAAGGCCTAAAATACTTTATCAAATCATAAAGGACTCCTCACTCAGAAAAGCAGAGAAAATGCAATTTATCATGGGTGTGAGATGTCGTTTGCGCATTTATTGCCATGGAATTTAAAATCTTTAGTATCTGTTTGAGAATCTATGTCTTATAATTCTTGAGTGAGGTGAAACGCCTGTGCGTATTGTTCCGTGTTAGGAGAGTCCTAACGATTTGATCAAGTGTTTTAGGCCCTTTTTCACTTATTTTGCAACCATGAAATTTTTGTGAAGTTGAATTTACCAATATTTGCAGTGCTCGTAAGAAGACGAGAAAAATCACATAAATACTTCGATCTTTTGGCCTTTAACTAGAATTTGAATCATTTAAATCCATGAAGTACTTGTGGTGCTACGAATTTTCGAAAGTGGGAACTTCTTTCTGGCTTACCCGGTAGAAACAAAAGTGCGCAAAGCATCTCTTTTAGAAGTGGAGACTTTCGCTGTCCTAAGATTTCATGGCATTTTTGAAACAAGCTATAGGTGATATCACGTCATTTTAGTGTTTCATAGTTTATCGTTAGTTATAAGGTTTTATCTATTACAGTTTGTCTTATCTCATTCATTGTTTATCATTGGTTTGAAAGAGAGCTTACTTTTCAGATATTACATTTTTGTAACCAGTGCTAAAGCTTTATTGTTTTGACATTACAGCATGAAAATGTGTTCGTTAAGAGGCTGAATAAGACTGCAGTTCAGTTAGATCGAGACACGCTTCTTGAAATAAAATTGGTAAGTCCCAAATATTTTTAATTCAGATGAGACAGACATCATGAAACAGAGGAGACGAGAACGTCTTAGATCGTTCTAACCATGGCCTAGTCTTTTTTTTTCTATTCATAATAAATTAAAACTAAACTAAATACATTACTACTGTACCGATCTTGGTGTAAGAAGACACAAGGTCATCTGGCCTACACCAAGAACGGTACTTACAATTTGCAAATAACTTCAAGCCTAGTCTTTCTTATAATCTTACAGTAACTGGATTTGTCGTGAACTAGAAAGTCGTTTTTATTATGGATTAGTTTTACCATGGGAAATAATGCACCGTTGATGTGGCCTATATTATGATCAAAATTGTATTCTTACTCACTCTGTGTTATTTCTCTTCCACAGGATTGCGAGTAAAGCTTGATAATGTTGATTTGTTCTTCTCCCGTTACAACAAGGATCGAATGCCGCCATTATTCAAATACAGTTAAAACCGTTGGAGCTCTTACGCAGCGATACGTCTCATTTCAAAACGGAAATTTGAAAGGTATCGCTGCACAGGAGCTCGAGTGGTTTCCATTGTATTTGAATAATAGACCTTTTAGCTATTCTGAAAAGAATCAGAATCGGACGATATTTGGCTACATTTTTGTAGAATTTTCGAATGTGCACAATAGTGTTAGAAGCTCTAACGCCACTCGATTGAACGTCGCTTATAAAAATAACGCTCGATCCAGGCTCTTTTGCAGAATAGCTAAAAAGGTCTATGGCGGCATTCGATCTTTGTCGTGATGAGAGAAGAACGAAGGAAAAGCAACGTTATCAAGCTTTACTCGCAATCCCGTGGAAGAGAAACAACACACAGTGAGTAAGAATGCAATTTTGATCATAATATAGGCCACATCAACGGTGCATTATTGCCCATGGTTTTACAAAAATTAGAAATGTTGATTAATACTACACGAAAGTGAATTTCGCATGTCTTTCTTTGAAATGACCTTCAAAATGTTCATCTGACCAATTCCCTACCAAAATTTATCATTGCTGGTAACTGCAGCAATAATAATAATAATAATAATAATCGAATGTTTTAACAGGATAACCTATCAGTACAATACATACTGTTATCATTAGGGTCCTGATACTTAATAAATTAATGGTAAAAGATCTAAAAACTAATTACAAGAGTCCAATACAGTCCAATCCAAAGATAAAATAGTTTTACATCAAATAAAATGAGTTTCTAAAAATCGTCTAAAAAGAATTCTAGATTCAATCTTTCTGGCACTTAGTGGTAATTCATTAAATTCTTTCCCTGCCAGATAATAAAAACAGTCAGCACAAAGCCTTTTTAAAGGCAGTCTGCCCCTATTGTTATGAGTTGTTTCACTAGAATGAATTTCATCACTGCACACTGCACTGATTCTCTAATACATTGATCTGTTTGGATGAAGCAAGCGAGCGTCCACTTGTGGAATATACGATAGAGACTGGTTATAGTTTCATTCATCGAAGGGGGCAGACTGCCTTTAAAGAGATGATACTTTAAGATTCTCTGCTCTTATTTTTCAGGCACGTGACATTCACAGCTCAAATGTGAATCCATACTTAGGAGTCATTGTAGAGCCCCCAAGGATCTGTCTTATATCACCACATTGCTCCAAGGGAAGTTTGCGGGTAAGTATTTTCACGATGATTGACATTAGAAGCTATAAGTTGTTTCTATTTAGTTACCGTGTATGCGAGCATCTACTTATATATGATTTCTCAATGAGAAAAATGGAAGAACTGATTGGAAATTTTTATTAAACCTGACCGCATTTCCCAATGGTAGGGTTTAATTACAGGTGGATGGATCCGTCTGCTTGTTTTCAGACTACGTTTAATGAAATGATGATGATGATTATTATGAGGCCCTTTACATGGAGACCCGACATAAAACTCATGCCGGCATGAGTTCATGCCACTATGAAAATGCACTATATTTGCATGAGAACTGAGCCGAGATTTATGTTCTGCAAGTTGTCAAACTAGTTTTTATTGATTCATCATATTCTCAACCTAGGATGTATTGGCGAATGAAGACATCACCTTAGACTGGGTTTTTCGTATCTCATTTGCGGCTGATATTGCAGCGGTATGTATATCTTTGGAACATCTGAATTTTGAAATGATTTCAAAATTCATGGGTCGAAGGACATGTTTTTGCCAGCTACCCATACTGACAACTTTGAGCCATTAAATTATTCATTGAAATAAAAAATCATTGTTATTGTCAAAATGATCATTGTTAAATCTTTGGAACTTTTAGATTTTGAAATGATTTCAAAATTCATGGGTCGAAGGACATGTTTTTGCCAGCTACCCATACTGACAACTTTGAGCCATTAAATTATTCATTGAAATAAAAAATCATTGTTATTGTCAAAATGATCATTGTTAAATCTTTGGAACTTTTAGATTTTGAAATGATTTCAAAATTCATGGGTCGAAGGACATGTTTTTGCCAGCTACCCATACTGACAACTTTGAGCCATTAAATTATTCATTGAAATAAAAAATCATTGTTATTGTCAAAATGATCATTGTTAAATCTTTGGAACTTTTAGATTTTGAAATGATTTCAAAATCTATGGATCGAAGGACATGTTTTTTGCCAGCTAACCATACTGACAACTTTGAGCCGTTAAATTGTTCGTCAAAATCAAAAAAGCATTGTTATTGTCTGCCCAAATATTCATTTCAAAAATTAGTGTTTTTAGAAAATTGATTTAGTTGGTCGAAAAGGAATTACTTTTTAGCAAAGAGCAAAGAATATTAATGAAAATAATTGATGAATATTCACCGATATTTGTCAAGAAAATTTTTCAATCCTTTTCACAGAGTTCATCGATTCTCTAGACTTTTTATGTTGAGTCGTAGTTATCGCTACCAGAGTAAGAGGATTGGGTCTGCGCACAGGCTAAGTAGGAGGTAGCTGGCAGCGATTGCTAGGGCTCAACGTAATAAGCCTAAGAATTCTCTTCAAAGGATGGCATTTTATCAAATGGGTACGAAACTGTATCGACGTTTATAGGCACGTTCAGCTATGGTTTATTTACACCCAGTTCAAATCATGTTACGAATTGAAGAGATACTTTACCAGTTGCCACCTTGGCATCAGCCTCTTTGAACACGAATGAACCCAGTATCTTTGAACTCAGTAACGCTCTCCTCATCGTTTGCATTCGATTGCAACATACACATCGTATTATCATGTTGTTATTGTTCACATCGCCCCCTCATTGTCCATCCCTGTGTTTGGTCAGCACACAGGCCTGGTAGCAAGTAAAGCACCTTTGTTTCTTCGTACGCACTTTCTCCTTCTTTCCCTGTAAGCCGCCCAATTCTATCCCCTTTCCTTTTTCTTCTCCTTTCTGTCCCTTTCCTTTCCCTTCCTTCAGTTCTTTCCCTTCCTTTCCCTTTCTTTCCATTTCTTTTTCCTTTTACCCTCCTTCCTTCCTGCGAAATTTAAGCATTTCAGCTACTTCATTTTTGGAGACCTGCAACTTGTGCTCTTCATGCAAAAATGATAATGATACAACCTTGGCATAATATATCAAAGAAATCAAAAGGCGTTTTGTCAAGAAATTTACAACATGATTTGAACTGTCTTTAGCAAACCTTAGCCGAATGGAACTATTGGAATCTCAAGTTTGATGAAGTCCTTCAATGTGTATTATTTTGGCTTTTAGGGTATGACTGAAATTCATGATTGCATTGGAGCTATGGGTAACCTAACATCATTCAATGTGCTTGTTGACAGAAGATGGACATGCCGTATTTCAGATTATGGTCTGGACAAATTTAGGGAACCTTCTGCTCAATACAAAGCAAGTCTCACTGATGAAGAAAAATACAAAAGTAAGTAGACCTGTTTAGAATTATGATCATGAGTTTCAGTACCGTTTTTAGGGATAGACATGCCCTCAGCCAGTTATCAGGAAAAGGTAGCTGCATTTATCATACTGCCGTTTGAAGCTCAATTTGTGAGCAAGAATCCTATGGTTACTGAATTTTCCTTTCTCCAAGCAATCAGGCCTGCTCTAGATTCCCCATGTTTGTAATTGCCAGAATTCCAAGGGTTCTTATGAATTCATGAGGTTTCTTACGAACCCGTCTGAATTAGTCTCTGAATTGGGGAAAATTTGTACGAATCCTTACGACTTCGAGGGAATTCTTATGAATTAAAATTGTGTTTAGTTATGAAAGAACTGTACTCTGACTATATAATGCTGAATGTCTTGCATTGTTTAAACCAACTTGCAGCCTTTCATTTCAAACCATTTCATTTCCCCCCTCTACTGATGGTATACGCCCGGGGGGGGGCTACTTAGTATATTTTACTGACGGGATATGCACTCCTTTCCGGGTATCGTTTTCGCCTCTTTTTTCTAACGCCGGGTATCAAAAGAGGGCACATTTTCTAAAGCCGGTTATCAAACGTGTTATTTCATTGTTTTTGACCAATTTTTACGTTTTAAGGGTATGCTTTTCGCCGATTTTTTCTAAAGCCGGCTATAATTTCGAGGGAAAATTTCTAAAGCCGGGTGAAAATTGTTTTTCTTGGAGTGCACACCCCCGTACAATTGAAAGTCAAGTACACCCCCCGGGGGTATACAGTAAATTCCCGCATATAAGAACCTACTTTTTAAGAGCCAGGCTGAAATAGGTTCTTATTTTAAAGACAATCTGTCTCATTCATGATTGGCTGAAGATTGATTGCAGGGATTAAAGATTTGTATGGCAGGACTAACAGAAAAGAATTGGAAAGAGATCGCTTCGAATTGAGCATGGGTTCCAAATCTTTAAAAAGGCTGGTGTAAAATTGAGTGACCTATTTCTTTGACCTGAATGACTCCAAAGAAACTTTAGCTAATTCTCTATAATCCTACCGTTGGAATTTTCTGAAATCTTCAATATTTTCAGAATAAGAGTGTTTTTCTTCTTTTGCAAGAATTCAAGAAAAATTTTCAAAAAAACTTAAAACAATCGTAATTTCTAAACTGTTTGACGTAACATGAAATAATTTCGAAAAAAACCATAGTTTATGAATGCCTACAATATGGTATCAAGCAAAAGTCTGTCACTCATCTGGTTTATGATTTTAGAAATTTGATGACGTCACATCCTCAAATGAGCTGAAGTGTAAGATACGCTGTAATTTCCAAAAATATTCAAAATTTCTGAAAAGTCCAACGGTAGAATTATAGATAAGTATCTAATGTTTCTTTCAAGCCATTCAATCAGGAGAAATAAGTCATTGAATTTTACACCCACCTTATTACGCCGAGAGAAAGATTTGGAACCCATGCTTTTGAATTGAACTGAATTTTTATCATGCGAACAATTCAAACAGTCTGGGCTCTAGCTCCTTCTCTTTGTCTATGCTTTGTTCTCTAAAACAATCACCGCGAGACAGAGCCCCTTTAAAGGTACTTAGACTAATTTCAAGGTTTAAAGGTTCCTATTTGAAGATTGCCTTGCATCTTTAGAATCTTCACCAAAAATGTTTAACCCTGTTATTTGTTTTAGCAAAGTGATTATGTACCTAATGACCAATTCTAAGCTTACAAACAGCAGAGGAGGAGATTCAAACTTTAACAGCCAACTGGAGAAAAAATTAACTTAATAACGAGAATCCAAAATGAAGTTTGCTACCCCAGCGATAAGAACATTTTTATCATCAAACTGAAACAGTTTCTTGATTACAAGGTGCATAATTTAGGAAAAACAATTTCTAGGTTCTTTCTTTGTAGGTTCTTATATGGGGGATTTACTGTAAAACTGGTTAATGGTTATTTTTAAAAAAGATGATTTCAAACAAGTTCGCGATAACAGTATTTTTAAGTCCTTTCTTGTTTCTTCTTATTTCTAAACATTTAACGTTATATGTTAGTGTACCAATTTGTTTCATTAGTTACCTGAATTTTTTCCACAGAGTTGCTGTGGACAGCACCAGAATTATTGAGCTTGACTGTAGACAATAAAAGCAAGCCTGGAGATGTGTATGGCTTTGGAATCATTTTGTCCGAAATTATCACCAAAACATCGCCTTATCAAAATTATGGATATCCAGCGAAAGGTGAGTGAAATTGAATATCATTGGGTAGGGTAATTTGGGCAAAATCGATGAGCTTTGAGTAGGGGAATCATTGCAAAAAATGCCGTAATATTATGAATCCCAGTAAGAGCGGTCGCAGTTTGGTTTAGTAGTCTCATTTTGAATAGCGATTACTGGGACTCATTCTACTCAGTCTAGACTGACCCGGTAGTAGTAAATCATCCATCATTCCCAGGGGGGTACTCCCTAACTTTCAATACGGGGGGGTCCATGCCACTATTTCTTTGCTGACCCCTAAATATTAAGCCTGATGTTTTGGGGACCCCAAATATTGAGTCTAACGTTTTGGAGACCCCAAATATTGTTATCTACTTCTGGGGTCCCTGAAATGTTTTTGAATGATTTCAATTTGAGCTTCTCGATCTTTCTCAGTTTTTGAATAATACCAAGACATTCATTTCATGATTCGCATCTTCAGGGCCAAATTGCTTGATTTTTCCTTTCTTCAGATTTGTGGACCCCAAATATTGAATTTTTGTCCATGTTGTTATTCACAGACCCCAAATGTTGATTCAACATAAAATTTCGGACCCCAAATATTGGCATTGACCCCCCCCGTATTGAAAGTCGATGAGTACCCCCCCCCCTGGGCCATCATTTGCCATGCTACTCAATAAGCCCCCTCCCTCGAGTGATTTGGGCTGAGAATTTTCGTGCCAAGAGACTTAATTTCATTGTGACAACCAATCAGTCGTAGATATCTGGCGTGCAAATTCGTCTAAATGTCCACATATCATGGCAATACTGCTCAAGCTGTTCTTTATCGCAGCTGCTGAAGAATTTACGGTCAATGTAAAGCATATACCAGGATCCTTTGATAGTATCGCTGACTGTCTCTCTCGTGTGCAAGTAGGGCTCAAATATTTCAAATCTTTAAAGAGGTGGGCGTAAAATCCTATGACACTTTTCTTTGAATTGAATGGCTTGAAAGGAACTTATGGTACTTTGCTGTAAATCTGCCGTGGAAATTGTTTGATATCTTGATTTTTTTCAAAATGGCGGCAAGTTAATTATTTTTGAATAAATTGATGGAAAATTTTGAAAACATTCAAATCATCATAAATCCTAAACCAACAGAGGAAAATGATAAAACCTTCAAGAAAACCATAGTTTATGAAGGTCTACAATATGAAGGCAAGCAGAAATCGGTAGCTTTTTTGGTTTAGGATTTAGAAATGTGATGACATAATTGCCTCACGTGTAATAAATGGCGCCATTTTGAAAGTTTCGTCAGCTTAAAAGCTTCAAAACTGTGCTGCTAGGATTATTACGAATAGCAGCTTTGACGCCCCAAGCAGACCTCTAATCGAAGGGCTGGGATGGAAGACCGTTGGTGAACTGATTACTGGTGAATCTAAGACAATAGTCTTCAAGTCCCTGAATGCGCTGGCTCCACAATACCTCTGTGACCTCTTCACCCATAATTCGCAATGCTCATCATATAGCCTACGTAATACGGGGACCGACTTGAGATAAGATGAAAAGGTCAGCAAATGGTCAGAAATGTTTCTCGTATAGAGGTGCAAAACTGTGGAACAGCCTCTCAGCCGAGTCAAAGCAGGCATCCTCTCTATATAGTTTTAAGAAAACTTTTCAAAACAGGGGTTCCTTTTTTTATTTAGAAATTTTTTAATATCATTGTACATTTGTTTTGAATATTGTAAATAGGGTTTTATAGTTTAATTTGAGTATTTTTTTAGATTGTAAGTAATGTTTTATCGGAGGGCCCCTTGAAAACCAGCTTCTGCTGAAGGGCAACCCTCCTTAAAAGAAATGAAATGAAAAAATGAAATAAAAAAAATGAAATAAGCTAGTACCAGATGCAGAAAGATTTACAGTTACTTCTGCTATTTTAGCAGAAGATCCTTCATTGAATTGTGTCTACGTAGCTTCCTTTTGCTTTACAGACTTGATCCATTTTGTGCAAAGAAGGTGCTTGCCACCGTTCCGTCCACATGTCCGGCTTCAAAGTGGCCTTGATGGCAGAATACTTGATTTGATGCGACGATGCTGGCATGAATTTGCTGCTGAACGTCCACCTTTTTCAGATATCAGAAAACTTTTGAAAAATGTTATGAAAGACAAGTAAGTCATCATGTAAAGTTTCCTAATTTTTTGCCCAGGGCCCGGTTGTTCAAAACTAGTATTACCTGACTGAAGTTTCAAAAACGAGGCAATACAGGAATCCCGCCAATCTCATTGGTAAATCGCACATTTCCCGCGGTTTTCCCGTAGCCTTGTATAATACGATACAAGGACGCGTTTTTGTCACCACAGCAACTGATTTAGGCCAATGAGATTTACAATAAACCCAAGCCTCATAACGTTTACAAAATGCGTTAGACTAAATGATACAAGTCAAAATTAGAAGCTATCAGGTAATAAAACTCATACTAACCAGTTTTGTTGTTGTACAGGAAAATATAAAGCCCTCGGTCTTATTGCACAGACCTCGCAAGCTCGGTCTGTACTTTTAAGACCTCGGGCTTTATATTTTCCTGTACAACACAAAACCGGTTAGTATGCGTATAGTATTACGAACATTTTAAGAAACTCGCTTCTAGCTCTAAAAACAGAGAACTAAAAAATTGCAAAAAGTCCTAGAATCTAATTCAGAATTTCTGCTAAAGATTAAGTCATAAATCTTCAAAATCGGTCCAGTGTACGATTTATTATGGCCTGACAAACGTGCATAGTTTATTTTGGCGCACCCGGTACTTGCTGTGAATAATGTAATGATGATGATGACGACGAAGAAAGATTCCAGTCTTTACATCAATAGACTGCTTCTTAAACTTTGCTTGACTAAGATATTCAAACTTTTTTATTTCCTCTATCTAGAAATGAAAATCAGAATTTAGTGGACAATATGTTGGCAATGATGGAAAAATATACGAATCATCTTGAGAGAAGAGTGAAAGAAAGAACTGAACAACTAAGTAAAGAAAAAGAAAAAGTTGAATCATTGCTATATACAATGCTACCAAAGTAAGTAATTAGCATCTGCTGCGTGTGGTCACACCGGGCGTTTTTACATCGTTGTATCTTTCCAAAACAACGGGTTAATTACTTTGTGATATATGACCGCATTTGGTTTTTGGCCCTGGGACTGCCTGATTCTATACGAAAACTATTAGATGCGAAAAAACGGGCAAGTATTCCAATGAGCACCCATTGTTCAGCTCAAAACTCAGAATCTTCCAGACATTCAAACTTCGATAATCAGTATGATTTATTGGTTTTTCTATTGGCATGAAATTATTGGATAATTACTTGGTGGGTCTTAAAAATGGTATTTGTCCATCAGTCTCTGGTAATAAGCCATTGATCGCTGGAGGTACACGTATTTTTTATAAGGAACTAAGAATTTGAGCCAATACTAAAAGTTTCTTAAAACTATCAGAATTTGAGTACTCAGAGCATTTCTTACGAGTTTTATGACAATCGTCATGTTTACTTCATTTGCCTTCGTGAACATTTCAAAAAGGACTTTCTTGAAGCCGTTCCAATGTTCAGACATCGCTCAAGTACCATTCGCCCGGGGGGGGGAGGGTACTTAGTATATTTTGCTGGCGGGATGTGCAGTCCTTTCTGGGTATCGTTTTCGCCTCTTTTTTCTAACGCTGGGTATCAAAAGAAGGCAATGATCTAAAGCCGGTTGTCAAAAGTGTCATTTCATTGTTTTTCGACAAATTTTTACGTTTTGGAGTGTACTTTTTGCCGATATTTTTTCTAACACACCCCCGTACAATTGAAAGTCAAGTAACCCCCCCCCCCCCCGGGACCATTCGAGCAAAATACAGTACAAATCTGCTAAGGATTCATTTGTTAAAATAAATAGTTTGTTAACTAAGTTGTTCCCAGAGCTGGAGTTTTTACAATTTTTAGCGATTTGAGAGTTGAGAGTTTATCGTCAGTGGTTTCTCATCAACAAAATTACGTGCGATAGAGTAATAGACTATGGCTACACTGTTTCCGCTCTCTGCACGCACGATCAGCTTTGATCTCATCCCTTACAGGTGTCTGTACCTCAAAACATACAAAGAATAATACCGGGTGTCTCAAACAATGTATACGGATTTGGTTGACTCCATCGATATGAATTTAGCTTCAATCAATGTCTAATTACTCTAAAAATTTTCCTCGATAGTTAACTTGAACATAGATACCTCGTTTGTTGGTATTGGTGGTTTGAGAGCAGAAATATCTCGAAAGCTCAAATTTGCGTGCACTTGCAAGCCAGAGCTTCGGTCTTTTGGCCTTAGCAAATTTCTGAAGCACATCAAAATTAAGAACTGAAATTAATAAAAAATTAAGAAACTTCCCAATGGGTGACTGGGGAGTGACTTCTGGAAAACAGAATAACACAAGATCTAATATTGCTCAAATTTCATCAAGGCTATCGTTGATTTATACGCTGTGCCTTAAGGATTTGCTTAGGCCAAAAGGCTCAAGCCCTGGTTTGCAGGAAGAGACAAATTCGAGCTTTCAAGATTAACATGTCTGCTCTCCAAGTACCAATATCAACAGACGAGGTATCTATGTTCTAGTTAACTATCGAGGAACATTTTTAGAGTGATCAGACATTGATTGAAGCTAAATTCACAGCGCTGGAGTCAACCAAATCTGTATACAGTTTTTAGGACACCAGGTATTTATTCAAAATTTTGTTTTACTGTATGCTCCTGAATATTAAAATTTCTTCCCAGGGGTTTATATGTTGTAAGATAAAATATACTGCCGTAGTTCGTTGTTGAAATTTCTTTTTTTTTCATTGCCATTTTACTTCTTTTCTTACAGAACGATCGCACAGCAGCTGAAGATGGGACAAGTAATAGTACCAGAGACTTTTTATTGTGTTTCTGTCCTGTTAACAGACATCGTTGACTTTTCTGCGATTACTACTACAAGCCACCCTTTACAGGTAGTTATAGGCATCATATACTTCCCTTACTTTCTTTATCTGCCAAGACTAATTTGAATCGGGGCATAAACCATTATCGTGTGTATTGTTATACCTTGGTGACAGAAGTATTAAAAATGTATATATGTATGTATGTATGTATGTAAATTTCACCATTATGAAATTAGAAACTAAATGTAGCATAAATTTGTAAAAAAGGAAATCTAATTACAAATGTACAATATAATGCAAATATAGAAACTGTAATTTGAAAACATCCCCATTTTAAAATGGCAGGGATAGCATTAAAAGGTCAGTGTGACTTTGTTTCCAGAATGGTCCCTCCAGAGGTGTCATTGAAAGGAAAATTTTCACAAAAGAAAAGAAAAACAAATTAAATGACATACATTTTAGTCTGATGACATACATTTCATGTCACACAATATGTAGTCGGAAGACGTACATTTTAGTCTGATGGAAGGACCAGGCGTCCGTTACCGAAGCGGATCAGACAATGACTTGTGGTTGGAATCACCCTAGACTTTGGTAAGCCCACTGTACTGGCAACTCATCCCAAGGACTTGAAGCTTTATCCGAGGAGAGGGGCATACAGAGCATATTTGGACGAGTGATAATAATACTCCAAGCGGCCACTGGATTCATTATATGGCGGTAGTTATCGCTATTGAAAGGCTGCTGGACGCTCCTAACTATCAGTATCAGTATCAGCGGTCTCGGTTTGGTGTAGTAGTCTCGTTTTGAATAGCGATTACTGGGACTCATCGTAATCAGTCTAAGCGGCCACCTAACAGCTCCAACTTGTGAAAGCGCTAACCATTAGGCCAAACCTACCTTATGTGCTTACACTCATATTTCAGGGGCAACAATAGACCTTTTAGCTATTCTACAAAAGAGCCTGGATCGAGCGTAATTTTTATATATTTTCATACGGGATGTTTGATCGAGTGACGTTAGAGCTTCTATCACTACTGTGCACATTCGGAAATTCTACAAAATGTAGCAAAATATCGTTCGATTCTGATTCTTTTCAGAATAGCTAAAAGGTCTATTGGGGCCTATTGGTGCCTCATAATTATGAAAAGAAATACGTTGTTACAAGCCAGACCATTCTTTTTTATCAAAGCAGAAGCTATAGTCTGTCTTAAATTTGATGTCACCTGCAAATGCCCGCGAATAACCACAATAGAAGTGTTTGCAAAGGAATTTTGCGTTATCGCAAATCTCAGGTGACATCTAATTTGAGACGGACTTTAGTTCCCTCACGATCGAGTGTCGATTTCCATCAGGAGTAAAATTCCTTGGGTAATAACATGAGTACTATTCCCACACTTGCATCTTTCATTCCTAAGAATTTTTTATTTCTTCTAGGTCATCGATCTTCTCAATGATATGAACAAATGTTTCGACTCTATTATTGATCGATTCGATGTTTTCAAGGTACACTTTCATTGGTAGTGCCTGATTATAATTTGGTTGATGGATGGATATATTATTCAAGTGAAATTGATCTAATTATCTCTTGTTAGCTGCAAGCAATGTATTCATGCTTCAGAATTAGGTACATCTGTCTGCGAATAGCAAGGACAGATCATATCAAAATAGGATCCGCTAGTTTTTATTGACATCTAGATACAAAGCGATTTGTGATAGCAAACAAAGGGAACTCCATGCCCGGTTGGTCAAGTCATAAACAAAAACAAAGCAAGACGCATAAGTTGCTCTGAAACCCAGGTAGCTAGCTCGCTCGTTGTGCATTCCAGAAAAGGGTTTTAAAAGCAGATATGAGCATATGTCGAAAGAAGAAGGATACATCTAAACATCTGCCTCGAGCATTTGATTCATTTGTTGCAGGAGCCAATTGCAGGAGGCGATCGAATCCTTGCATTGTTCAATGTAATTGAAATACTTACTGCTCAGCTTCTGTACCAAACAAATAAAATGCGCGAGGCAGAAGTTTAGAGATATCCATCTTCTTTCGATAGATGGTCATGTTTGCTCTTAAGAACCATTTCTGGAATGCCCAACTAGCAAGCTAGCTTTGTGGGTTTCATTGCAACTTTTGCAGCTTCCTTTTTTTGGTTATGACTGGACCAACCGGGCATGGAATTTCCTTTGTCTGCAATTACAAATCGCTTTGTATCTAGGTGTGAATAAAAAGTAGCGGATCCTATTGTAACATTATCTGTCCTTGTTCCTGCGAATAACAACAATTGAAATGTTTTGCATGAATAATTTCGCGTTATCGCAAATCTCATTTGACATCTTAATTTGAGACAGAATTTAGTAAAAGAAGAACACTTTATTTGGTGTGGAAAACTCAATTCCCACCTTGTTTGTTTTAATGCTATTATCTCAAGGGGGCAACCCCCTTGGTGCTCTTGGTACCCCTCCATCAGAGATCACTCGTCCCCAGGGTAAAGAGTGGTTGGCTTTTCCTTGAGATTATTATGCTTTATTTTCAGGTTGAAAATTACAACGAAAAATATTCCGTGGTCTCTGGATGCCCAAAAAAGAATGGTATTCGGCATGTAAGAAACATTGCAATGCTATCCTTGAAACTTATGGCGAAGATGTGTGACTTCAAAATCAGGCACAAACCATTCATGACGCTGAGACTGAGGATTTGCTGTCATTGTGGTAAGTTCATTTTTTATCTACCGGGTGTCCCAAAAAGGTACTCCCGTTTGAAAAATCACCAATATTTGATTACTCAACCGATCTTAAATTTTCTTTTTTTGTCAAGTAGATAAAGGACCAAATTATTTCCCCAGATATAGCAAATGTGTAATTGGTTTAAAAATTAGCAAATTTAGCTCTTTTTGGAGTTACCTGGTTTTGAATCATACTGCAAAAAGTCACTGGTGATTGCCAGATCAAATTGTTGTACATGTAAAGCTTCTAATTTGGTCATGAATGACCATGGGTAGTTAGACACTGCTGGTGTGCTTCTATGGAGAAGAGCTGGATAATATGTATCTGCGGGGGACATTTTTTATAGTACTGCGGAGGAGATATCTGCGGGGGACATTTTTTATAGTACTGCGGAGCGGAGGAGATATCTGCGGGAGAAATTTTTATAGTACTGCGGAGGAGATATCGGAAGCGAAGAGAGAAGGAGAGAGAAGGAGAAAAGAATTCATTTTAACAGTTTAATTAATATTTTCGTCCTTTCGATATCTCCTCCGCAGTACTACTAAAAATTTTCCCCGCAGATACATATCATCCAGCGCTCCTCCATAGAAGCACACCAGCAGTGTCTAACTACCCATGGAATGACAGAAAGAAATGCGCACTATCATTAGAGACTTATGATGCTATCAAATCTGAAAATTTCGACTCTTAGTATTTTGAGTATTTTGCTTAAAAACTATCGCTCAAAATTATGTTTTTCAACCTGTAATTTTTCCACATTATTGTATCAAAAGCAAAACTCTGATAGTCTAGAAATATTTTTGCGTCCTTGACAAAACAAGTGAAAAAGAAAATTTTTATCAAAGGTTTGACAATTGATTTTTGGTGATTTCTTAAACCGGACTACTTTTTCGGGACACCAGGTACCCTATTGTTAGTTATTCATTTTAAGTTGAAATTCAAAAACGCGTGAAAATAGAATGCAAATTATAGGGAATTAACGATGCATGATACTAACGCTAGTCTTGAAATTTTGCGTTGATTTTAAGTCGCTTATAGCTTGTTTTCTTTTAGTTAAAAAAATCTGATCTGGTAGGCTTTCAGCAAAATTCTTATCAAAAAACGAAACATCGTACCCTACAGAATCTTTAAAAATCTCTTTATCTACCAAAAAACACCTCATACGCTATTTTGAAATTCCCCCGAATGAAGAATTCTAATCTGACATTTTTTCTCCCATTCTCAGGACCAGTGGTTGGGGGTATTGTTGGAATGAAAACCCCAAGGTATTGCGTTTATGGAGAAACTATGCAGTACACAAGTCATCTTGAAGCGACTGGACCCCCGTTAAGAATTCAGATTAGTCCTGAGTTCAAGGAGAAATTGAACGAAATCAGGGGGTTCGAAACTATGATCCGTGGACCTGTCAGAGTTAAGGTAAGCTGAACATAAATACTGTGGTGAGTCAAAAGCAGTTAAAATGTTTGGTGGGACTAAGATATTAATCTATCATTCAAAGGCTAACTTAGATTTGAACATTTTGTTTGGTAAAATCGAAAATAAGGAAACTGCTGGAAAGGGTTTGTATGATAACGAGAATTCTACGTTTGATTCCAGTCCATTGTTTACATGCCATTGAAATATATATTCAATACAATCGTCTGTTTCAGAAATACAATTTTTAATATCAATTATATTTTTTTCCATTCCCATCAAGAACTGACACTTTTTCTAATGTTGGTAACTGTACTTCTATCAGTGTGGACCTACTAGAATCGCACCGCACTGTCTGGTTCCCTGTGGTCATTTCTTATTGACAATTGATATTGTATCACATCATGGTTACATCAACACTAGACTTATGTCATAAGTCTACATCAACACCGGAATTTGAAACCACAAAAATGTTCTTACGTCATCTTTACAGGTACAGGAAAGTGATTGCTCTGTGTACTATGTCACGAAAACGGGACTGCGAATAAACACAATTCGTACAAGTGTACATGGGTGAGAGGAAACAGGATCTTTATTGTTTGATAAAATGTAAACACAAATCATATCTGCATATCGTTGTTTCTGTCAAGCTTTTCCGTGCTGCAACCTAAACTCAAAGCTCACCTTGTTTCAAATTTTAACGGCCTAATCTTTTCTTATTTCCTGTAAAAGCGTTTCACAAATCCGCAAACGAGGACAGCCTCACTTTTACAGGAAACAAGAAAATATTAGGCTGTTTGAATTTGAAGTAAGGTGGGCTTTGGGCTTTGAGCTTAGGTTGCTGCACGGAAAAGCTGACAGAAACAACGTTATGCAGGTATCATTAGTATGTACATTTTGTGAAACAATAAACATCGTTCTTCCTCTCACCCATGGTTTGTATCGTATTCATTCAAAGAGGTTGCTTCCTTTTTCAGGGACGCGGTTTGATTGTAGCACATTTCTTGACTGGAAAAGATGGGATGGATATCGTTTTACCAGAACCTGAGCATGATAAAGGAATTGAACTGAAAAACATAAGCGGTGGTGCACGTAAAACTTCTTCAAATATTCCTGATGAAAAAGAAAGTAGAAAGACAAGTAAGTGAAAACCTGCAAAGAAGAGTAACCGTCAAGGAGAAGAGCATAGCTTCCAAATTTTTAACTCGGCGTAAAAAGGTGGGTGTGACATTCTGTGATCTATTTCTTCTGACTGAGTTAGCTTGAAACAAACTTTAGTTATTTATCTTTAATTCTACCGTTGGACTTTCAGAAGTTTTCAATATTTTTCGAGATTTCAGCGTATGTTACATTTTAACTCATTTTAGGGTGTGAAGTCATCAAATTTCTAAATCATAAACCAGAAAAGTGACAGACTTTTGCTTGATACCATATTGTAGACATCCATAAACTATGGTTTCTTCGAAATGGTTTCATGTTGCGTCAAGCAATTTAGAAATTACGATGGTTTTTAAGTTTTTTTTGTAAAGTTTTCTTGAATTCTTGAAAAAGAAGAGAAACACTCCAAATCTGAAAATATTGGAGATTTCAGAAAAGTCCAACGGTAGAATTATAGGGAAATAGCTGAAGTTTCTTTGAAGTCATTCAGGCCAAAGAAATAAGTAACTGAATTTTACAACAGCCTTTTTAAAGATTTGGAGCCTATGCTAAGCAGAAGAGGTTGCAGATCTTTAAAAATGCTGGTGTGAAATTCGATGACCTATTTCTTTGAATGACTTCAAAGAAATTTTAGCTAGTTTGCTATATAATTTTACCGTTGGACTTTCCTGAAATCTTCAATATTTTCAGAAATATTTTTCTTCTTTAAGAATTCAAGAATTCATGGCCACAAGGTTGATATGTACTACCATGCTCCTTGCTGTATTTTATTCTATTTTTATTCAAAATTCTTTTCCCTGGGTTACGATTCAGTAACTGTTTTACAATGTACCCTGCAACTAAAATAAAAATGACCTATTACAATATTCGTCTAAACCTATAAATGTACAAAGTATATATTCATGTAAAACTTGAAAAGAAAAAACAACGAAAATATAAAACCAGCTTTCCTTGAATCTAATCAATCGTATTGTAATGGTACTATTTTTATTGTAATTATTTTATGAGGATATATATCAAATTTAAGACTTGTTTTCAAAAATACTTAAAACCATCGTAGTTTCAATTCTTTTTAGGCGAACATGAAATGACTCTTAAGAAAACCATAGTTTCTGGATGTCTACAATAATATGGTATCAGTCAAAAGTCCGTCATTCATCTGGTTTGCGATTCAGAACTTTGATGATTTTACGTCCAAATATAAAATACTCTGTAATTTCAAAAACTATTCCATATTTCTGAAAAGTCCAACGGTAGAATTGTAGATAAGTGGCTAAAATGTCTTTCAAACCATTCAGATAAAAGAAATAGGTCATAGAACTTTACTGTGTCCACATTTTCTACCGATTTAAAGATTTGAAACCGATGCTTATCTGTCATATTTGGTTTCAAGGTAATGAGAGTTAACGTTGTATAAGTTTTGAAAAAATAGAACTAATTCTAGAGAACCCCGTTGCTGATAAACAGTCTCGATGATTGATTTTGAGGAGTCAAGGCTAATTTCCACCCACTCCAATTTTCTGAGTGGACAGAAACTTCATTATTTGTGGGAGAAAGAGTCGTTTTGAAGTTAACTGGAGATTCGCAGCTCAATAACCAATGAATATCTACTGAATGGAAATTTCTGATTTAAAAGCTTAAATGAAACACAGTCAGCAGAATTATAGCAGTAAAATCAAGCAACGTAAATTGTAAATAGACCGCTTTCCATACTTGTCTGAAATCTTTCTAAGGACGTCCGAAATTTTGTGTAAATGCATCGAAAAATTTTGCCGGAAGATATTTTGCACATATTTTGTCCAAAAGTGTTCACATTTAATGTATCTCTCGTCAAGAGCTGTCCAACATTTTTGCTAGAGATTACACTTAAATACTTCCTGATCAAATCTAGGATATTTTAAATGTTATGTAATATGTCTAACTTTATTAAGGTGTAAATAAAATGTAAATAAATGCTTATGCTGTAATCCTGATAAACCTGACTTTACATCAATTCTTAGCGTTCTTCTTCGTGTGCTTTAGCCTTATCGATTGTTCATCCATTGTTCTCTGCAGTTTGTTTGGTGGCTTCACCCAAGCCACAAAAAAGTGACTGTTAAAAATCCACTTATATCCGAGCAATCGTAGAAGATATGAATGTTTGGTTTGTTCCTTAGTGAAGTACAAGGATTAATACCCAAACAGCAACTTTCACTTTGGAAAAAATACGAATATCGTGTGTGATATCACCTTTCAAAAACTGCAAAAAGCATCGTTTTGTTTACATTTTGACGACGGAGCCCCTTTAAAAAGAGGTCGGTGTAAAATTGTATTACAGTTTAATTTGAATTAAATGGCTTGGAAGGAACTTTGCGTTTTTTGCTGTAAATCTGCCGTGGAAATTTATTGATATCTTTATTAGTTTCAAAATGGCGGCATTTATCTATGACGTCATCAAATTTCTAAGTGCTAAATCCTAAAAGATACAGATCTCTGCTTGCCACCATATTATAGACCTTCATAAACTATGGTTTTCTTGAAAGTTATATGAATTTTCATCCTTTGGTTTAGGATTTACGATGATTTAAATGTTTTCAAAAATTCCATGATTTTTTTCAAAAATAATTAAATTGCCACCATTTTGAAAAAATCAAGATATCAAAAAATTTCCACAGCAGATTTACAGCAAAGTACTATAAGTTCCTTTCAAGCCATTCAATTCAAAGAAAAATGGAATAGAATTTTACATCCAACCTTTTAAAGATTTGAAAGATTTGAGACCTATGCTATCCAACATAACAGGTGTTTAAAAGTAAACGTAATTTTAAAAGTTTGGTAATGCACATCCAGCAATTCTTGAAGCTATGAATATCCAGCCAGGCAATGAGCAAATCGTGCTATGAAATTCCGAAAAAAAAGCCAAACCATCATCCAATTGGATGCAGAAAACAAAGACTCATGTAATCAGTCTATTTGCATACGTCAGTTCTTTGTAAAATACCAACCGACATGACAATTGTAAATTGGGATTTGTTTGATTAGTAATTCTAAACCTTCGAAATTTTGAAGACGGTTAACTTCGCAGAGACGGAAATATATTTCCTGATCAAATACAATCAAATACACACATTTGCTCGTCCCAGTCTGCGTGTTGCGCAACTCTCTCCAGAGTGGGGGCATCTTTGAACCCTCCTTTCAAGGGGTTTTCATGGCTGTAATTTTGCGAGAGTGTCGAAAGTAGCAGGTACAAACGCCAGCATACTCTGGAGTACCGAATAATGGTCCCTCCCCCCGCTTATTAATCTTTGAAAAATTTTCAACCCCCCACCCCCACCGATCTTGACACCGATCTTTCTAAAGATTTTAAACCTGTCCTAAAAAGTCCTTGCTTTCAACTAGAGTTGTTTGCAAAAGTCATTTTTTCACCTACAAGCACTTTGTGTGCCATACATAGCGCCAACCCATGCATGCATGATAACAACAGCTCTTGTACTTCATTTGGGATCATATTTGTTGCTGGCAGATATCAAAATCTGAAATTTATGATTTTCCGTTTATACCTGAGAAATTTCCGTTGATGCTTTTCCGTTCTATAAATGAAGAGAAAAACCTCCGTTTTTGTGAAAGTGTTCCCACTGAACAGCACAAAAACGGCGCAAAAGCGGCACAAAAATGGAGGTTTTCGAAAATGCTATAAAAAGTGTATATCCACAAAACCGGAAGAATGTGAACGCACAAAAACGGATATCTTTGGCTCCGTATTTGTATTCATGTGGACCAAAGCGAATGGACAAAAACGAATGTTTTTCACTCTGTTTTCGTACAAAAACGGAGCATTGTGAACGAACGGATCTTAAAAAAAATGCTATCTAATTAAAGAGCTAAAAAGTTATAAAAATTATCGATTACGCACTTTGCCAGTTGGTTACAGCTATTTCCATGCATATTAGGCAGGGTGCAGATTAGGACCTTTCACAAATTTTTGACTTTCAATAGGTGGTAAATGCAATTTTTTTCAATGAAAAATCCGAGGTTAGAACCAAATTAAATTTCGTTTTTTAAGCGTGCAGCTTCTCTATTTAGTTACGCAGCATTAGCAATCTGTAAATCATTAGACCACGTAAAAAACTGAAGTGTTTTCCGATAAAGAAACCATTTTAACATAACGAAACTTCATTTAATAATAACTACTAAATTCACACACAATCAATATCCCCTATGTACATTTTTATAAAGTAAATTTCTCACTCTTTAGTTTTCACTCTGTTGCCGAAGGCCAACTTTCAATAGAAATTAGTTCAATGGAATATTCGTTAAAAGGCAGGTCTCCACAAAACTGTATCCTTGATCTTACATTATTCGTTTTGGCAAATGCAATTGGCAATTGGCTCCGTTAAAACAAGGACCTGAAGAGAACGTCCTTATTAAAAGCTGGCCTTGACATACTATTTTATTCAAATAAAATAACTGTGAAGTGTGTGGCGACGTATTAATAGCAAAAACAACTAATAATATCAATCTAAAAATACTTGTAATGCCATAGAAATTAACTATTTTATCCATACTATTTTATCCCTGCACCAAACTAAATGTATTAAAATAATTTCCACTCTCCACAGTCAGACACCTAGAGTACACTTCTGCAAGGTAAACTGCCATGTATTACTGTGTCCCTGCGGTCTCCTAAGAGATTTTCTACACGACGAACATACAACCGAAAAGGACAGAGAACATATGTTTAGAACATTCGAAGAATGTTTGCTCGTTTGTCCCAGACACTTCCCTCTTCACACTTGCTGAACATCCTAAATAACAGTGAACATCACTCAACAAAAGATATTGTCTTTGACGTTTCAGCTATTGTACACAAGAATCTGGATCGAGCGACATTGTTATACAATTTTATACGACAGGTTCGATTGAGTGGCGTTTGAGCTTCTCCTAGACTCACGAAATAGTCCCAGTTATCGCAACAACAACAGCAATGACAACAAAAACAACAATATATTTTTTGCTCAAACTGGTTATAGCGTCCATCAGTCTATCAATAGCAATAACTACGAACTTGCAATTAGTCTAAGCTTCTCCCACTTTTGTACACATTCGAAAATTCTATGAAATATAGAAAAAATCGTTCGACGCAGATTCTGTTTTAGAATAGCTGAAAGATTTTTTTGCGTTTGAACAAGCTAGACTGATTACATTCTCCTAGTTATTTCTATTGATGTAGAAAATATTGTTGTTGTTCTCGTTGTTGTTGTTATTGCGATAACTGGGACTATGTAGTGATTCTTTGAACAAACAATGATCATGGTATTGGCTAGACTTATGACGATGAGTCCCTTGTATCCCTGCGGTAAACCTTGCTCAACAAGTCAGAGATAAGTATCCCATCATCATCATCAAACCTTGCTCAACAAGTATCCCATCATCAAGTCAAAGAACAAAGGGAAACAAGAGACTCCGGGTCATAAGTCTAGGTATTGGCTAGACTTGCTCCAAGTCTCGTTCGTTATCTTATTTGGGCCTCCTCGGTTGGCAGTGAGCTGCGTTCGTAGCTCACTACTGGCCAACCGAGTAGGCCCGAATTAGATAACGAGGTATTGACTAGACTTGCTCCAAGTCTCGTTCGTTATCTTATTCGGGCCTACTCGGTTGGCAGTGAGCTGCGTTCGTAGCTCACTGCTGGCCAACCGAGTAGGCCCGAATAAGATAACGAGGTATTGGCTAGTGAGAGAGCTCCTTTGATAACAAAAATAAACTAATCTTTAATTCTCTGCAATACGTCTCCTATCCAATCTAAATAAGGATAAAGCTTTGTAAATACTGTATAACTATTGGTCCGTACTGACGAGCACTTGGGTTCTCCCCAACTCATTAAACCAATCAGCATCCATCTATTCTCATGTGATCGAACCATCAATGGTCCACCGCTATCCCCATTACATCCATATTCTGGTCCGACTTTTCCAAAGCCAACGCATAAGTTATTTTGGTGGTCAACGTTGACGTCATCAAAGAGTCCTTTATTTGATTTGATGCACTTTTCGATGTCCACGATGGGTACTAATGCTTCTCTTAGGGTCGTAGCAAATTGTGCATTGTAGCTTGTTTTCCCCCATCCTAAAAAAGAACAGACATTGTTGAAAAAGTTACAACGTTCGCTTATAAAGGTGTGATTGAGTTTACAATTTACATAGCGTACTTTGGAATCCAGCCAGTCCTTTTAAAGACCCTCTGCGAACCTTCATGCTTTGCGTGCTGCAAATAAGGAACCAATACGAAGAAAATTTGAGCAATATGGTGTCCCATTGGTACGTTATAACGGTATTATGCTGTATTGGACTCCCCGAGACTAATCTAAAGCCCGCGAAATAAAACAATTAAGATGTTTCGCACGAACAATTTCGCTTCATCGCAAATCCCAACGACATCTATTTTAAGACAGATTTTAAACCTTTCCGTATGCTCGTTTGCAGTTCCACAATCTCCCAATATCGTCAATGAAATCGATTTAAAACGTTAAGCCTTATTCAGACTGTATTCTCGTTCTAAGTTGAAGATTAATTAAAGCTTGGGTCACGTAATCCAGCATATTTTAACCCTTGATTAGCAACGCAGGTCATTGCAAACTTGCCCTGGTTGGAATAAACTTATTTGAGGCGAAATAAAGTCGCCAGTGGAATTTTGTGCACTCGGATCAGGGTTTACGCTGCGCACAGGCTATTGAATCGGGTGAATAAACCCTTTGATGTCTCAATATAGCAAAAAAACTTGATCCCAATTGATCGCTCTATAACATTCGTACATGCAGCATTCTCTTTTGCCCAAAAGCTATTTTTAATAAATCGCGGGAAACAACAAAGTATTTTATATTACACAATGGTCAGCAGCGTGGCCAGGGTAAATTAAGTGGGGGGGCATCATAAAGAACGGGTCTGGGGGCGAAGCCCCCAGGAAAATTTTTGGGGCCACGCCCTTTACTTTGGCTTAGAATGCATCTCCCAATAGCATGCTTGCCTTTAGCGACAAGGAAACCTTGATCGTTTTGCAACAGTTATCCTATGAATTAGATCACGAGGAAAATTTTTGAAGAAAGATCCTTTACTTTGGCTTAGAATGCATCTCCCAATAGCATGCTTGCCTTTAGCGACAAGGAAACCTTGATCGTTTTGCAACAGTTATCCTATGAATTAGATCACGAGGAAAATTTTTGAAGAAAGATCCTTTACTTTGGCTTAGAATGCATCTCCCAATAGCATGCTTGCCTTTAGCGACAAGGAAACCTTGATCGTTTTGCAACAGTTATCCTATGAATTAGATCACGAGGAAAATTTCCTTTACTTTGGCTTTGAATGCATCTCCCAATATCATGCTTGCCTTTAGCGACAAGGAAACCTTGATCGTTTTGCAACAGTTATCCTATGAATCAGATTACGAGGAAAATTTTTGAAGAAAGATCCTTTACTTTGGCTTAGAATGCATCTCCCAATATCATGCTTGCAAGTGCCAAGATTTGACATTTCTCTGAAAATTCTTTCCCAACCTATACCCAGTTATTTTCTCTTCGGTTTTAGAGGAATCTCGAGGACCATCTTTCGACAAAAGTGGGGGGGGGGGGCAATTGCCCCCCCATACCCCCCCCCCCCCCCGTGGCCACGCCACTGACAATGGTAGAAATAACCAATCTAACAGGAATGCTTCTTACGGCAAATATCTCAGAGCTGTAACATGATTTAGGGATTTAAAGGGAATGTAAGCATATAAAAGTGGCTCAAGCCATTTGCGATCAGATTTTAGCCTATCAGATACCAGTATTTCCTGTTGAGTGTTGACGCAGATCAATTACCCAAATATAGGGCGGCACGTGTTATAGCCTATTGTCTTTGCGTGACTATTTTTATCAAGGGCTTATATATGCTTCGATTCCCTTTAAAGAACGCCGGTCAACCAGCATCCTTTGCGGTCGCGCTTTGCTGAGCACTGCTATGTACGATGTCATACGAAAATGGCTGCCGCAGTCGAAAGGCAAAATGCGACGCGCGCAAAGGATGCTGGTTGACCGGCGTTCTTTAAGGTTAAACATTTCGTTGTTATACGAGGGGATAGGAATAGGCCTTTTGTTCATATGAATACGAGACAAACTGTTCCAACAGAATTTTAAACTGAAGTCTCAACAGGCAAATTTATTTTGCGTCATGCAAACGCTCGAAAGCAATGAAAACGGAACATCTTTGAATGATTTCGAAACGAGGTTGATTGATTCTTTAGGCCCAGATAAATTTCTTGATCATCAAAATCCAGCCTGTTTGTCGCAGTAATTGCAAAGAGTTTTATACCGTCAAGATTTCTGCCGTTTTTAGATAGTTGGTAGCGTGTGAGCACCAGTGAAAACTTTAGCACTGTCACACTTTTTGCTTTTCAAATTGTGCCAGGATCTTGTGAACACTAGCTTACATTTTAGTGCCGTCCCATTTTTGCCGTTTTCAGATTGTGCCGGTATCTTGAGAACACAAGGTAAGATTTTAGTACCGTCCTACTTTTGCTGTTTTCAGATGTTGAAGGTAGCTATCGTGCGAACACAAGCTATAATTTTAGAACTGTCCCATTTTAGCATAGGGCTCAAATCTTTCAAATCTTTAAAAAGGTGGGTGTAAAATTCTATTCCATTTTTCTTTGAATTGAATGGCTTGAAAGGAACTTATGGTACTTTGTTGTAAATCTGCCGTGGAAATCTGTTGATATCCTTATTTTTTTTCAAAATGGCGGCAATTTAATGATTTCTGAAAAAATTAATGGCAATTTTTGAAAAAATTTAAATCATTGTAAATTCTAAACCAATACAGGTAAAGGATATAACCTTCAAGCAAACCATAGAAGGTCTACAATGTGATGGTAAGCAGAACTCTGTAGCTTTTCTGGTTTAGGATTTTGACATTTGATGACGTCATAGCCTCAAATTTAATAAATGCTGCCATTTTGAAACTAATCAAGATATCAATAAAGTTCCACGGCAGATTTATATAAAAAACGCTAAGTTCCTTCCAAGCCATTTAATTCAAAGGAAACTGTAATAGAATTTCACACCGACCTTTTTAAAGATTTGAGCCCTATGTTTTCCATTTTTGCCTTGTGCCGCATTGTATGAACGTGGTCTGAATCTCAGGTGGTAATTGAACAAAGACTCTGTCCAGCTTGGGATATTGTTGGAGGACGATGTGCTGACCATATTGTTCATCTCATTGTGTTTCAGCTTCGTTGTGAGCGAATAAACGTTGGGGCTCACGTTGTCATGCGCATCGTCGCTATTGTTTTCTTCTCTTGTTCACAACGGTCAAGCTAATTTAAACTGCGCATGCAATCTGGACCCTTTTTTGGGGATTCCTTGAGGCTCACAACTTAGGCCTGGTTTCCATTAAATCGTAGTGTTTGTTCTGGGATCGCAATTGGTCACAGAACTTTAGGACCGGTGTTTCTATTGATCGCAGAGTGTCGCAAAGTGTCGCGGACATAGAACATTTTCTATCTCTGCGATACCGATCGCAGAGTGTCGCAGCATTTAGTGCAACACTTTCCTTTCCTCGCAATGTGTTGCAGAACCAAAAGTCTCCGACACTTGCGACACTTTGCAACACTCTGCGATTTAAACCGATTTATGCGATTTATACGATTTACACTCAGGCTACACCAGGCTTTGGCCTGTTCGTAATCCCCAACAAGATAAGGCATGAGACAATATTCTTACCTATCATGATACCAAAACGTCTATGCTTTGCTCCATCGCGACCAAATAAGCAGATCGGCCATACTGATTTCGTGAGATTTACTTGAGTTCGTATCTTGATTATAGCTATATCATTTTGTAAAGTGGCGTGCTCGAATGATGGATGAATGTGTATTTGTGATATTTTAAATAGTTGTGTGTTTTTGTCCGTCGATAATCTTCTCGTGCTACCTAACAATGTAAAAGAAACAAAATTAGGAAGACATAAATACCTACTTTAGACTCATTCAATTCATCGTAGATTTCGCTAATTGCTTACATACCGTAAGTCCTCGAATACCTAAGCCCCGACCCTGAAATATTTTTTTGCGAAATAAGCCCCCGGTGGCTTATTCGAGGACTTACGGTACACTCATTTTCTTTATAAGAAACCGCTTATAAGAAACGGTAGGCTCATTTTTTCGAAAGTTTAGAAACTACCCTACGTGGATTAAAAAAGCTAAGAAACTTTTGCAATTTACAGTTTTTAGTTTTCCTGTCGCAATCAAAAATGTTTTGATACTGTAAAGTTGTAGCAACTGCTTGCACATTATTTTGAGTGCGAATTATGTTATTGATTTGTTTTGAGATCTTACTAAGTAATTTGGCAGCCCTTTAGACAAGACAAGATTAACTTTCTGGCGTTAAAAATATAAGAAACACGTAAGAAACTTTTGGTAGCAAAATGGCCCAAAAACTGAAGAAACTGCCTACCAGCCCCGGACCTTAATTTCTTATAAAAAAATGAGTGTATATTTGATCAAACATCTGTTCGCTCAATTTACCTGTTCTGGGAGGAACTGCAATAAGTTTAACTTCAAAAGGGCTTAAAAAACTTTCTGTTTTTAAACGTTGAGGGATATTTTTGTAAGGCATATTGAAGACTGGGGACTTCCCTTGTATCCTGTAACAAAAGAGCAATGGGCCTAATTAGACTGATTACATCGTCGTAATCATCACCGTTGATGAATGTTCAATTAGAAATGTAAAAAGTCATTGTCATTGTTGCTATAACTGGGCCTATGTAGTGAGTCTTAAAGTCCGTCCCAAGTTAGATGTCTCAATGAATTTGCGACAACGCAAAATTAACTATGTAAAGCACTTCAATTGTTTCTATTCGTGGAAATTTTCCGTGACATCAAATTTGAGACAGACTTTATTCATGGGGAGGCAAATATGACAAGACAGAAGAAAGAACTCAGGAAACATTGGCTACCCTGTCCTTAATGTTCATACTCGATCAGTCAGGGCCTCTTTCAATATGTAAGCAGAGCGGGTAATTGCCCATCAGTCCCTTCTTTAGATCGACTGTTTACCCTTTGAAAGAATATGCTTTTTGTCCCTTACAATCAAGGAAACAATTGATCCACCCCGAGTCCTCGTTTCTTAAAAGAGGCCCTGCGACAAGTACAACAGGCAATACCATGATTTTCTTATTTACATGATAAGAAATGTAGCCTTACTTTATTCAAGTACTTGGCAACTCAGCCTGTGGCTTTGCTGCCACATTGGTCCAATAATCGACAAAGTAAACTTAACTAATCATTACAATTTAAAGTAAAGTTTGTCTCAAATTAGATGTCACGTGAAAATACCCGCAAATAACAATAATTCAAGTGTTTCGGATGAATAATTTCGCGTTATCGCCAATGTCCCGTGAAATTTCATTTGATACAGACTTTAAATAGATATTCGATGACAAGTAGCAATAGAACTCTTTTTTACCTAGCCTCACTTGCAGATCATCGGGGTACAGTCTATCTTCATTATGGAAGACACAATGGGCTGCAGTAATGATAATGTTCAGTGAAATCAGCACAGCTCCACAATAATGCTTTTCTCTAAATATGATTTCTGCCATCCATGGCCATGCGTCTTCGGAGGATGTTGTTCCACTTACCAATCGCCTCTTTCGAGATGGGCACGGTGAACCTGTAAGAAAAGAAACATTTCATTTTAATTTCATTTTGAAATTCTTTACCCACGGTTGCAATTCAGTTAAATAACTGTTTTACAATTGGTGCGACAAGAAAGTAAATATAAGTAGGTCGAATGGATACAAAAAGAGGAAAGAAAAATGGTGAAGTGTGAAGCCCTCCGCATGGGCCAACAGACCTTCAACAGACGTAGCCATGCCCTGGCAGAGGAGAAATGAACTTCAAGGCGGGCAACGAGTCTTGCATTTGAAAAGGAGGGAGATGTATGTAGGGAGGTCAACAAACAGAGGCATAGTAGGCTGCTCCACAGCTTTGAGCACGGGCAACTTGAAGATCAAATGTTGGCCTACCTTTTTTAACTTTAATTAGGCCTAAGGAGTAATTGCGGGTTGTTGGGTCGCTTGCAGTGTGACTGGACAGTTTCAATAATACGAGAGCAGATGAACACAGGAGAAGAACAAACATGGTGCTTGCAACATTTAATTGATTCTAAGCATGTTTAGTCAACAAAGGACTGGAGGTACGTTGCGAAGGTTGTTGATTTTTGGACATTAGACCATAACGGACAAAAACTAATAAGAAGGTAGGCCAACATTTCGTCTTCACGTTGCCCGTGCTTTGAGGTGCGAAGAAGAGAGACGGGGTCTGAAACTTGGAACCTTAACTTGGAAGACGTAGCCGGACAAGAAAGATGGAGTAGAGCATTCTACTCTCGGAGGCTAGGGCAGGACCACTAAAGGCTAATTTCCAGTCAGCAGAATTTTCCGAGCGGGCGGAATTTTAGACAATAAAATGTCGCTCAGCCGTAACTTTCTATTTAATTCCAGGGCGACATTTTCTCACGCAGACAAAGGAAATTCCGCCCGCTCGGAAAATTCCACTGACTGGAAATCAGCCTTAATCAAGAGGCTCGGACACAGACTTGTCGTTTGTCTTTATAGAGGTCTGTATAGAGATAATGTTCGTTCGTTCGTTCGTTTTTCTGTGCCCCTAACATTTTCAACATGTTGCACAACACTCTTAGCCCCTAATTTAGTCTGTAAAGTGCCACGGCAGGGGTCCATATACCAAGATGATTGCATTTTATGGTTAAAATGCAAAGAAGATAGGAAAGTACTATTTCATAGTAGAAAGAGAACTGAGAAGTAAGGCATTGGTGTATATACAGAGTGTCCAAAATTGTGCCCCATTTGTGTGGCGGCTGTGGAGGAGTTGTTGTTTAATTGTCTCTGTTTTTACACAGTTGCATACGTCAAGCTTTAACTTAGAGTTTTAGACCTTGTTTGAGTCAATCTGACGAGTGGTTGCTGATTTATGGCAGGGGAAAGGCAAAATAAATGGTCGCTTCAAAAAGAGCATTGCCATTGTTCTCCAGCAATGTCAAAATTAAGTAAATTTTCAAAGAAAGGGTTGTAGCGTTGTATGTAAAATGTTCTGCATTTCAAAGGGGGCAATAGTGTTGTTTATCTGAAAACCGAGACAATCTAAGCCACAGCTCCTTCACAGCAGCCATACAAACGGGCACAATTCTTTTGGGACACCCTGTTGTTCCCAATGAACGCACATTCTTTTGCGTGTAGCACCCAAAGATTTAAAACTAGGCCGTACATTTGCTACAACTTTAAAGACCAATATATCACTGAGGCAATTCAACATTCTTTCAGAATAGAGCCTTCCGAGTCTCGAAATAACGGTAGAATTCGGGCGATTTGACTTGCAGGTTAAATATGTTAGTCCAAACAAAATGTCTTTACGTCAAACTGTCATGGTTTCGGCGCAATCCTTAAGCGTGGCGAACTGGTGTTATTAAATATGAAAGATGTTTATACAAGAAAACCCGCAATTGAACCTAAAAACAGAGATTGAGGGAACGATAACAGTGAATGGAAAGATAATGTATTGTGCAACCTGCATAGCACGAATGTAAATAATCGCATTTTCGAGCAAAGATCACGCGTAACTCACCAACAGTGTAAACATCGTTACAAATGGGAGAGATATATTCTCAATAATTAATGAAATAGGCCATTTTACTTGCAGAAAGGCAGGTTTCGAACGAAAGAGTTGCTGTGGTATATCATAAAAATTGAAGCTCATCTCAACAGACAGTTCCGAAAAAGAAAGCGCCAGGGTGGTATGGAACATCTTACCATAATGCGGCATAAAGTGAGTTCCCCACTAGATACGAAAGCATTGCAGATTACATATAGAAACGTAATGCATCACAGTAAAATGCCCCTCACTGCTTGCTTGATGCCTATTAGCAGGTTCTGTTGAAGGGGATCTCTAGGCTACGGCATAGATGGTTAGACCAATTATTTGGGGTGTCACACCATTAAATCATTCAACCGACAGGGTGGTACCCGAAAAAGGCTCAAAATTAAGAATCTGAGGTTGCGAATGGCAAATGAATAGGTAGCATAATAACCAATTTCATGTGAAACTTAGACCATGAATCGTTTAAAGATCCAGTCTCACCCAGGGTCTTTTGCGGGCATGTTAAGTGGATCCATGGTTTCCACTTAGGCCAATTTTTTTTCAGTAATCTATTTTAGGTGGGCTGGAAGGATTTCTAGCTATTTAAAGCTAATTTAAGCCCATTAGCATGCCGTATCCAGGCATGGGGTCCCCTAGTTTAACGTCCCTTCCGAAGGACGGCGAGGTGAGTTGCGAGGTCAGGCCTCCGAGAGGTCACCCATCCGGAGTTTGACCTCACTCTACCGAGCTTAACTTCAATCACCTGATGGAAACTGTATAAGCCGCTCGGCCACTCACCCCACAATGTCACGATCTTCAAGCAGTCTAAAATTTCAGTGTGCCCGCAAAGGACCTTGGGTGACAATGGCTCTTTAACCCTATCTCACCTGGGGGGGTGGATTCCACCCCCCCCCCAACCAAACTTTTATTTGCCAATGCTAGAATATGCAATGCAGGATGCCAAGACTCCGCTACTTTGACTTTATATCTATACTGTATCGAATGATGAAAATTTCAAGATGCTAAATATAGCCTCGTAACCATGGCAACCAATGTTTTACTGTGTAGTCAACAAAATTTGTATTCTTTTTTTTAATTGTTGCAAATTTTAATCTCAAATATATGCAAAATTGTACTTACACATGTATTTGATGATATCCAACTCAATTTGAAACAAAAGATTTCAATTTAGTGCCTCATTTCATTGTTTCAATCATGTTGGTAATGGTAATAATCATGATAATCATAACTTAAAATCTTCTTATTGTCATAGCAACGAGAACAATAGAGATAATTTGATTTAATCATGTGATTTTGATTGTTTGCATCAAAGTATATATATTTACCAATTCTAAAGATTGTAGCTACTACAACAGCGAAGAAAAAGAGGGGGGGGTGGAATCCACCCCCCCCCCTCAGGTATTGACCGCTTCAAAACGCCCAGGTGAGATAGGGTTAAGAATAAGATGAAAAATAGACCAATTACACAAAGTAAGGAGGCTAACAGACCAATAGGCTCTGAGGTGAAAAGGGAGTTTCTGAAAGGCAGGCGGGACTAAAACGTTGTATTGCGTAGAACTGCGCATGTAAATTGTGTTGCAGACAGAGAATACAACAGAGTGAATGAATTGATGAATTGATGAATTGAATTTATTGCGTGTCTGTGCATCCAACTGGTCTTTGTAAGTAAACATAATGGTAACCACAAGTACATTTGATTCATTGCTCTTCATGATTAGTAAAGCTTATACAGAATGAGGACAGAATGTACAAAAGAAACTGGTGGACTTTGCCAAGCTTAATCACGCACCTGACTTGACATGCTTTTGAAAAGATTCATCGAAAACCACATTGCATTGCTAAACAAAAATAACACAAATTCTGAACATTTTGTGGTGCAGAATGTCAGCTACCTAAATTCATAGTAAGATTTAGACCGTAAATAGGGCTGATTTCCTATCGAAACTTTGTGACCTTCTTCACCGGAGATTAATGTGCCCTGGGGGTAGAATGACTGTTAAGACGCAAAAGGGAAGAAAACTTTTGATTTAAAGTAACTCAACGAAGTTAAAAGTAGTTTAGCTTGGGGGGGGGGGGTGAGGAAATCTTCTCATGGGGAAATCTTTTTCATGTTCTCGATCGATGAAAGCAAGAGAAACAGAAGTGGTGCATTTCATTTTCTGTGCTATGTTTAAACTAGATCACTATGTCTCCCCTTAGCGTAAAAAATGAAGTTAGCTGTGTCCTTCTTTTCCCAAAATGTGTATGAAGAATCGAAACTGCTGCCGGAAGATGAACAACCACGGAAAATCTGAACCGAACCTGTAAACACTTGCAGTAAACGTCAAGACATTGACATTGAAAAATAAACGTAAAGAATCGGGAAATTTGAAGATAAATTTTACTCAGAAATGTTGAGATCTTGATTAGATAGAAATCATCCAGGCTTGCTTGCTACTCATTCAACCGTTTGAACACTCCTGCAACTGCTTATTTCATCATGTTAAAATTGCTTCAGTAAGCTAAGTACGAATGTTATTCGACAATATTTGTCAAATTTACCTTCTCTGCATCCATGTAAAGAGCGATTTCCACATATATCGTACGAAACACGAGCTATTTCTTTTGGAGTTCCGTCGATCACATCTCCCCTCATATGATGTTTTATGAGATACACTGCCAAAACGAAGAGAGCAATTGAAAGCATGCAGCAAGCTAGCAACGCTTTAGTCTTTGCTTTCCATGGCCAATGCTTTCGACTTTGCTGGACACTTTTAATGTTTCGATCACAATCATACTCCAAAGAAATGCTATCTCGCAGAGAAATTCTTTCCCCAGGCAGCTGGCTTTTGTTTATCACAGAAGGAATATCCATGCTCAAAGCGTGCTGATGTTGTGTGAAATGATGAAGTTACACGAGGAACAAACACGAGTTCAGTCTTTTCTTCATGCTGCAACCTTTTGGTCAAGTCAAGTAACCTTGGCAAAGAAAGAAAAGGCTGTGACGCAAATATGCCTAATACGCATGAACGATAAGAATAATCTTTACCACAGAAATTAAATCTTCATTTGGCCCAAGGTGGGCTTACTTCTTTGTCTATTGACTATGTTCACCTTTTGAATAAAAGAATTGCTCACTCTACTATCAGTTCGTAGCTGCATCGTGCACTGTTACAGCGAGTTAATTACCTCATCAGTTTCGATACGTAGCAACACGTTCAGAACGGTGACTGTAATTAAATATTTCACAAGTTTGCAACAGGGACTGGGATTTAATTTGGTTTTTCTCTAGATTTCAGCCTTTTAACTGTGAAATTCAACGAGTGTAAACAGTCTCTCGGGTGGAAAACAAATGATACAAATGTCTCCCTCACATTTGCGTGGCATATGTTAGTTTATCACAAGATTTCGATGCAATTACCATCACTTTAAAGTTGAAGACTTACTACATTCAAGTCCTTCCAAAAATAGCCTCCAAGCAAAATAACTCCAGAACGATGTGGCTGATCCTGCTACAATAAATTCCCACATGTTAGTTAGCCTTTACAAAGACGAGGAGTAAAAGTAATGTAAATTATCAAAGTTGTAGGTATTAATGCGATAAAAAAACATTATTTACGATCTTAAACCCTTATTTCCAAAATCCTTTTCCGCTGCAAAAGATGAGTCGAAAAATTAAGAAACTCCAGTACTGGGAAAATATAAGTTTATTGAGAAACTATTTATTTTGATGAAGGAAATCGTAGGCATACTCCCCCAAATAGTTAAAGTTAAGCAGTCAAAGGATTAACTTACCATGGTATATAGCACACTGTCTGATAAAGTTGCCATACTGTGTAGACCTAACCTAACAACGGACAGCTGTGAACTTTTTGTGAACTGGGGTGAACTGCCGCTATACCATAAGACCCCTCGCGCTTGTGCAGACAGATGGCAATAAGTGCTTTGTTCGTCAGCTTAATCCCCTATTTCTTGTCGAATCATTTATTTCTTGTCGAATCATTTATTTCTTGTCGGATCATTTATTTCTTGTCGGATCTTTTCTTCATTAAGGCATCATTTATTTCTTTTGTTATATGCGTAGACCCTTTATTATTTTGATTTCGTTTTGTCATTTCTGAATTTCGTTTTGTAATTTCGGTCTGAATTGAATTCCGTTTTGTCATTTCGGTTTGGGATTTCTTTTGTAATTCGGTTTTAATTGAATTCCGATTTATAATTTCGGTTTGAATTAAATTCCGATTTGTGAACGTTTTGTCATTTCGGTTTGGGATTATTTATCAGTTTGTATATCAATTGCTTAGAATATTATTTGGATATTTATTTGACATAACTCTATTTCAAAGCCGAAATGTATTTAGGAAAGTTGTTTTAAATTATGGCGTTGATGACACTTCATAGAACTTAGACTTAAAAGATATTTCTTGACTGAAACTTTTGCAAACCAAACACTCGTACTGTTTTCGACTCACCATGTAGAAATGTCGCAGCCCTAAACAAAATTCCCGTTATTTGAAGTTGTCCAGTATCTTGTGGTATGAGGAACTCCTGGCAAAACTATCTAAGTGCAAACTCAAAAGGCGGTATCTGTTTGCCAATTTGCCATAAAATTCACTCTTAATAAGATTGTTATCAAAATTGCATTAAACAGCTCAAGTTGAGCTGTTTAATGCAATTTTGACAACGAGCTTATCGTGTTGCACGGCCTTTCTTTCAGTACACACATTGAAATCCCTTGGTCTTGTAAATCTGCAACCTAGCAAAATTTGATGAAATACTGTACAGGCAAATTAAAACGGCGACTTATCCCCCAAAAAATCCTACTTCCAACCAAACTGTGCGTGACCATGCTTAATCCCGGATTTTCAGCAGCATTTGTTATTTTCCTTACATTTCTTCTTGCATCTTCAACCCTGAGGAGCCAATTGAAATGCGATTTGGGAGGGCTTATGCTTTTCAGAAGGAAATAAGGAAGAAAGGTAACAGTTTTAAACTTGCGTAATTAATCTCTAAAAATATCTTCGTATCTAGTTCTAAGTTTCTAAGTTCACTGGGCGTAAATTGGCTGAATTGGCATGAGCCCTTGCTTCAAAGGTGTTTCTAATTTTTGGAATTTTTTGAAGAGCATAGCGAAACATATATTTTTGCAGTTAGGTTTTAATTGTATGATTGATTTTGAAGACAGAAATTGTTCAGAGAAGTACCATTATGCAATTTTCTAATAAGGGCCACAGACAGGCAAAATATTTGAGCATGCTTAACAATACATTGAAGCACATATTTAGAGGATCAGAATAAGACTAAAATGGAAAAGATCGGTGAAGTCTGAGCCTAGAAACAAGGAGTTGTAAACTGCGATCAAAACCGTGCCGTGCCATGCCTAAGGTCTCATTTAGGCCCAACTTTAAAATCAATATCTCCGCTTTCTGTTGACTGATCAATTCGGAACTTAATTGTTTTGCATTTTTAGATAAAAAGGGCCTAATGGGTCACAGTGCTAGTGCTGGGAATATATCATCTAAGAAAACATTTATTTTAATAAAGGTTTTCGAATGTTCAACAGGGCACAGGCCAGATTGCATTCTTTGATTTCGGTGAAGGGAAGCTCATTCTCAAGTAAATTCTGGCGCATCTGAATTTTGGGGGTGATAGTAAATAGTATAAATAAACAAACTGCCACGGGCGGCGCTTTTACACAATTATGGCGCGGGTGTGGGGAAGATCTTCAAAGAATGCAAACTGAAACTGGGACACAAGCTGTTGTGTACAACTTGTGTAGATTGTCATGGAACCTTTGAAAAACTCCTAAGAAACTCCGAGTACGCAAAACCTGATACTGTGATGTTAAGAAACTTTTAGTTCTGGCTCAAATTCCTAGTTTCTGATAAAAAAAACTATGTGTGTATGGCTGTGTCAGCTCACGTTAATAAAGGATGGAAGGGTGGATTGTAAAATCTGCTGTTATTGGTTATCCTAAAGATTTTCACTGATAGCATCCCGAACAAGATCAGTTTCAAATGTGGGGTCTGGGGTACTGTACATATATGGGGTTTATGCTCTGCTAACTTTGTTTTGAGGCGCATTGCAAAGTAGCAACGATTTTGAAAGAGCAAAGAAAAGCTGCACAAAGAGGAAATCTATGGAGGTAATTTTTCGAGGGGGATAAAAATATTCTCGAATTATTGCAACAGTAAGCTTGTGTACACCATCCAGAAAAGAGCAATTGATTAAGGAGGCATAAAAGGGGCCTAGAAGCAACAATAGCCAATACGGCCTGAACTAAAGAAATGACAAAGATGTTTTCAATATGGTGGAGTCAGCTTTTGTTCAAATAATTCAATGGATTCACGCCCCCTCACGAAGAGACAGACAGACAACAACAAACATCACCTGTCCTTTAGCTCAGCCGAGAAGCATTCCACTCCCAAACAAACTCGTACAACTTTTTGGCAAAAATCCTTTCGTTTTCAAAGAAATCTGTAAAAGTTCTTTTTGTTCTAACAAAATCTCGTACGCTTTTTGGAATGAGTGAAATGCCCCTCGAGCTCAGTCAAGCTTAGCTTTCTTCAGTCTTTCTTCAAGCATATTGCTCTCGTCGTTCGTATTGCCCAAGGAATGTTTCCAAAATGCGAAGAAACGTTTCGTCACGAAAAAAGAGTTTCTCGCAACATGCCACTGCACGCAGGCTACAGCGATATCGAATAGACGTTTTAGATCCCGTTGCGTTGGCCTAAGAACAACAGAACAGAATCCTTTTTGGGGGAGGCTTTTAAATATTAAAATCTGATCGAGAGATTATCATTCGAGGAAGAGCGTTTGTTCTGTTGTAATAACTTCATCTTGTGCTAGAAAAACCTACTTTCCATATAAGAACACTTATTCGTCAGCAGAAACGAAGAAGGAAGAAATCGAAGAAGTAAAGTTTTAACTTACCGGTCAAATTGCAGCTCAACCCAACGACAGCGATTTCTTTCTGTTTGCAGATAGCGGCTTTTGTTTCTTTTCGTGTGAAATTGCGTTTGGCAGGTTGAGAATTGGCAAATTGTTCCCGAAAGCACCTGCACGTGTAGATTCATACACGAGAATTACAAAGCTCTGTAAACTAAGCTTTGTTGCTTTCTTTCGCGATTTCAATATCTTGGCCAGGGATCTTTTGTGGCTTGGCTTAGCGCTCGAGCGAGTAGTTGATTGATCATCCTCCTTGATCATTGTTTTCGTCACGTGCTCATCACGTGTTCAAGGAATGAAAAGGAGGCTTTTTTGGCCATTGCTAACCATGATCCTTTGCGATCCCGAAGTCGACTTTTGGATTGACCATGCTTTGACCATCATTGTGGACAAGACACGATTTGAATTCTTGTCTTCATTTCATTAGCTACATTTCATTTACTAGCTTGGCAATCCATCCTTACTTGCTTGCGGCGGTTTGTTACGGCTTAAATTTTGAACAGTACCGCGCTCCTGAAAGTTATGGCCTGAGAACTAGTTCCCAGACCATCCTGAAAATTGACAATTGTAGATATTGTAGAAAGATCCTACCCTGGGTACCAGAGCCAAAAAATCTAAATCTTTGGTTCCGGCACCCAGGTTAGAAAAATCCTAGCAGCACGGTTTTGAAGTTTTTGCAACTGATAAATTTCAGTCAAACCAGAACAGCCCAAAACAGAACAACAGTATCGAAAATGCGGCTCAACAGTACATCTGAGAAGCGTTTTCAAAGTGTCTTTCTGTAGAAAAAGATTTTTGGCATATGTAAAGAAAAACAGCTGCCTTGGAGACTTTTGTAGAAACCCCACAGTAGTTTCAGACAACAAGAATGGGACAAAAACCGCCCCCTCCTCCGTGCCAAAACAACAAAATATTCCATATGAAATAGGGTTAGCGTTTGGCTCTCCCAAAATGTCGAAATTTGTTGCCATAAGTCGCAAGGCAACGACTTGCTCGATTTGACACTGTACATCATTATTGATTCTTTAATGTTTTGAGCATGAAAATCTCCTTCCAGGAGTCAAAATGTGCTGTATGGAGACATTTTTCACAATTTTACTTGGGGCGCCTGCTTTCGGGCCCAGTGAGCCATTGGTGAGCGGGTGAGCCCAGGGGGGTACTCCCATTATGGCCTAACAGGGGGTCCAGTCGGCTTTTTGTCAACATATACTACCAATTGGGGGTATTCCAAGATTCCTGGCCAGTTATAAGATTCCAGCTCAGTAGGCTCCTCCGCATGACAATATGGTCGTTGCAGCAATAACTATCAATTAAGTTTGAAGTTTTCTTGCTTTGTTCAATCAGTTTTTACCATAGAAAATTTTGAAAAGCTGCAGGAAATTTTTACTACTAGATGCTATCAAATGGCCCAATTTTAGGTCCACAAACGACCATTTGGGGTTTTCTGTAAAAAGATGCTACCATTTGAGGGTATTTTGCAAGATTTTTGCTTGGCCCTCTTTAACCCTGACTGGACCCCCCTGTCAGGCCTTAATTGGAGTACCCCCCGGGCCCTATATCTCCCTGGGTGAGCCCGTAAGTAAATGCCTCACTGGCTACTGCGGTGGAATCTCGAATCAGAACGTTTCAGTGGTTTCAGTAAGTGCTACAGGGCCTGCAGGTCTGAACAAAGAAAGAAAGTAAACACTACAAAGACTAACCATAAAAGCCAACGAAGAAGGAAGTAAATTCAAGTCAATCGAGTTCAACCTCAATAATCAACGAACTTGTTTCAGATGAATATCGAAGCTGAGAATATGCGTTTATTTGAGAATTGTCCATGATTTGTAGAAGAATATGATCAAGAAAGGTTTCATTTGTTGCTGATTTGGGAAACGTTCATTTGGTTGTGAACAAGTCCAAGAAATCAAAGGGCTGTTTTAGGCCAAGCAAAGAAAGGCCGAATTTCACTTATTATCACGTGAAGGTATGCGTTCGTTCTGTATTTCCCATTTGTTTGATGTTAAAGTTAGTCTTTATTTTGCAGTGATATTGTTTACTAGTGGAACAGCTACAATTCATTGTGATTACAATCTAACGATCAGATATTGATAAATTTCTTGAGCTGAAAATGTGTAAAATGTACCCGCCAAGTAGGTAGAGTTTTACACCTCAGTTGGATTTGGACTTACAATATTTCGCAGTACGCACGTTACGAACTGAAAGAAAAATAACCATACCACTAAAGCAGAAAAGCAGAAAAGAGTGCACAAATGCACATTTTCAGATTGAATTGACTGTAAATTACCAATGAGAGCAAGACTGAATTATGTTTTTTATGCGCGCGCAGATATCCTTCGAAACCGAGGCAATGGTGAAATCAGAATTATTACAAACGCTCCTTTCCTCAATTCTAGAACTGACTACAGCTGAAACCATAACAGCAACAACAACGAGCATAGGTGAAGGTCACAAGGAAAGAGCTTACTTTGAAATGCGGAGAACAAACCAAACAAAAACAAGCCAGTTTAAATACACACAAGGAACATGCGGAGTTTTACCCAGTTTATTAATCGCAAACCAATATTGCAAAGAAATCAAATTATTTAATTCTTGGCAATGAAAATCTCTTGCAAAGCCTGGAGTTTCTGCTCTCTCAACTAACCCTTCGATGGACCAAAACTTCCCGCCCGACGTGCGTCACTGCGAGTAACATCGACGAGCGAGTAATATTTTCTGAACGCAGTCATGCTTACCTTGAAGTAAAAAACTATTCTGTAAAATGTAAAAAATTTCCTTTGCTCAAAGATCAATTTGCCATAAAGGGAATACAACGTGAAATCAGCGTCACAAGGAATTTGCGACATACTTCAAAACAACGAGAATTTTGCTCCAATCTATCATAAACTGACCCCCTGGTACATCAAACCAAATTTCAAGTAATCAATACTGACAAAGGCTAAGGACGGGGGTATAGTTTTGACTTCACCTTGAGCTGTTGTCGTTGCTCTCCATTGTTTGCGACTGCTAGATTGTAAACAAACAAAGATGGTTGGCTGCGAAATCAGTATAAAACCAACACGCAGATATCTAATTTTTACGATGTCATCCCCTATTTTCCCGGCAGTACCGATACGATTTTCTGACAGCCAAATAAAATTTCGATCAATACAAAAAGTTTCCTGAAAAGGCTGCGGCCAGATTTTTTGCAAATTACATAGAAATTCGATCAATTTTTCCTCACTATTTTTGAACCAAAATCTAGTAACCTTTAAATTTCTTGGCTTGTGAGGCTCAGAAGAGTCAAATAGGCTTGCAATTCAATGAAATAAACAACAAAGTATTTACCTCTTCAGAAATAATTTGACTGCTTGTTTATTTCAAGGATTTTGAACACTAAGAGGGTTTATTTTGGCAGACCAAAATACTTAGGCCGATAACCATGTGAAGATCACCGGTACTTTGATAAAAAATTGAAGTATGATCCCCTATTTTCCCGAATAGCTCACCTGGCTCAAAATGTTGCTCAGATCTTGGAGAAGGATTTCAGAGATGATGGTGAAAAGGCTGCGGCTGGTTTTGGAGCATTTTCCAAAACATTAAATCCTTGAATTCTTCGTCTTTTGTGACAATCACCACGATATCTATTCCACGCGTTTGGAGCCTTTTAAAATGTTTGATTAACTTCAGCTCTCGTCCAAGTAATCTTCAACTTCCAACTTTTGCATTTGGCCAAGTACCGAAGACAATAGGCCAATTCCCAGGGGTCGGGAATCTTCGAAAATCTATTGTCTGTTTTTCCTGGCAGCTTTTCAGATTCACAGATTCCAACTAAATGCGGGGGCGCAAGGTGCTGTCGGTCAGCGGCAAAAACATAATTCAGTCTTGCTACCAATGAGTATCTTTGCTGCTTAAGGTAGGTCACCAGTCGAAAATCTACTTTTGAAACAATAAGGTATAAAAAGTGTTACTGTACCCATTTATAGTAAATTTGCCATGCTGATTTCAAATCTTCAATCAGAATCTTAATTTGATAATTGGTTTCCATGGAAACGATAAAACAATGCTTTGCAACTGGCGTTGCTTTCGCATATCCCCATTTCATGAATCTACTTAGGAGCATTGCTTGCTTGGTATCAAATTGTTCCTTAGGGCATGGAGAGTGCAGCAAAGTCATTTCTGTCAATTTAGTGCAATGGGGGATGAAATGACAGTCATACATAATATTTTAAGATTTATGTCATTTGGATTCAGATTTCAAATGCTGATACTGGAAACTCCATATGATACACACAAACTATCAGTGTTTTGCTGCATTCTCCATACCCTTAGCTTCAGAATGGTATATAGACATCCTTTCTAGACATTCAAACAACAAAATGGCGATCTGCGAAACATGCGCACATACAGCAAAAAGTATGTTTTGAGAAATAGAGCCTTAAAGTTTGTGATGTGAGAATTTTGTAATATAAGATGTAGGTACTCTGTTAAACTTTCCTAATTACACCTTAGCAACCAACATCTTACAAACCTAGTCTGATTCATTCTAAAATTTAGTCCACAAAGCTTTGAAAAAATGTCAAGAAAATGTTCCAGCAATGAAGTGAGTCCTTCGCGGTCTTTTGTTTTTTGCTCTTGAGTCAGGTTCTTGAATTTTAATTGTTTTCTCCTTTTTTTATTTCTGCAGAGCTTGCTTTTTCTGCTTTAGATAGCCTTTTGAGGCTTGTTTTTCTTGACCTTTCTTCCATATAACTACCAGCCTTTACAGAGAGCACTCTGATGGGACACTTTTAAAGTTTCACCCAGCATGGAAAACTGGCATATCGCTAGTGCCACTGGAGTTCTCAATGGAATTCCTCCTTGCAAATATGGTCTTGGGACACAATTTTGAAATGATGTTATGAAGAGATTTGTTGGGGTTCTGTGTTTTACCCCTTGAGCACCGCTTCAACAGACCATCATCTATCAAACATTGATACATAACATGGGTGCAAGCTTTCTCCCAATATCTGGGGGCAAGGTTTCATATGCTCATTATATGGCTCCCAAGTCCCAATCTTCTGTCTTCAAGAATGCTTGAATGCCTTCTTTGTCAGGAACAACACCAATGTCCATGTGTGCGTCCCTGATGGCTTGCCTTGATTCAGCAACTATTACCTTGAAAGTCTCTTTGCTTGCATTTTGAAGCTGTGAGTGACAGGTGATTAGGCATGTTCATGGTCCCACTCCACTCACTCACCAACTGGCTTGCACGCAACCTGCTCATCTCTTTCCTTTCTGCAGGAAGGACATGAAACCTGCCCTCTTAAAGAAAAGCCATGGTTTCATGGCAGGAATCTAGCACAAATTGTAGGCCTACTCTGAGTGACAAGTTGGGCAGGCAGGCTAACTTGCTCATTATGTATCTTTCAAAAGTAAAAGTTGCATAACAAATAGCAGTCAGCTGTATCTTCTCAGTCCCTTGAAGGCCTCAATGGCTTAGATAACTGTTCTGCTGATATGCCAAAGGCTTAAACTTGAGCTTCTTTGCTGTGGCTGATCCTCACCAAGTAGAATCATGGCCTATTTCTTCCTGTCGCCCTTCCACTGTTTTCACATCTTTCTTCGCTGTTCTTCGGCTTAGATTTGCATTTTTCCAATGACCTGTGTATCGATACTTCGTCCTAAATTTAACTTTCTTCATGGTACCAACAAAATGCACGATTTTAAAGGTTAAAATCACTAAACTGGACGATTGGCATGTGAATTTCAACCACTCTGAACTATCTGCTCGTTGTTTTGCTTCGCCATGGCGAAAACAGCTGATTTTGACAGTTGTGTGATTCCTTTCAACCAATCAATGAAGCGATAAATTAGAATTGGCCAATCAGCTTCAGCTACATCAAGACTGTCTTTAATTAGTGCTACAGTGCATCGTTTTCTGACCAGTAGCAAGCTCAATTTCATGGCGTAAAGACGAAACCATACAATGAAACGTTTCATGGATGGAAAGAGCGTGTTTCGCGCTTTCGAACGGTGTATTGGGCCTTAGCACCTGATGAACACACAGCAAACTGAAACGGTACTGAAACCCACAGTATTTAGGCAAGACAAGGACACTTTACTACCCCTTTTGGGTTAACTAGGGTCACAAAATGGGGATTTTCACCCCACAAACAATGGTTTTATTCTAAGTAATGTTTATTTTCGGAAACTATTGTAACTGAAGAACCTTTTTAGCAAAAGAACAAAAATTCAAGATTTTTGGCCGAAACGACGAATTTTCGACTGGTGACCTACTTAATTGCAACAGAGCCCCAACGGAGCTTGTTCCCGCTTGTTCTAGATTTAAGGAAATAGTCCTTTTGCATCCTATTTTCAGAAAACCGCATTGTCCATCTGAAACAACCACTGTTCTGTTACTGGACTTACTCAGCAGCAATAGTAAACAAAATTTGCCAAAGTGCAGGCCACAAGAGCCACATTTTGATGAAGATGTGGCCACGCATAAGACAACACCCAGAACAGTCAATGGGTCAGGGTTACTGATGAGGTCGAGGTTATATGTGGCTAGGCGAATAAGCAAGGAAAGGAGTTTCAGTTGCAACTATGAAAATGTTGGTGGCCGGGTGATTCAGTCCTAGAGTTCATCTATGGAGCAAAACTTAGACGAATGTCATCAGTGTAGAGTTCATCATGAAAATTTCCCACTGCCTAAGGGAAGTAGGGTGTATCTTGACCTATCATCTGACGGGGACGTGCAATTCTGCCCGGGGATTCTACCCGGAAAATCTCATCCATAATTCCACAAATTTTTGAGAATCTAGGGTCATAATCCAGCAAACTTTATGAAATCTAGGGCATAATTCCTTAAATCATAAAGTAATGTCAACGATTGTTATAATTCCTATATAGATATATACTTTTGCCGATTTTTCTCCAAAACAGCATCCAAAATTCCACAATATGTCTTAAAATGGTACCCCTGGTACCCATAACACTTTCAAAAACATACCCATAAGAATTGCAAGCCCCCGTTCTTCTAACGTCATAAGATGCCCCTCTCTGCTGAGGAGAATTCCACGTGACTCTAATAGCAGACTCGAGTACGTCCTAGGGCCTTCTTGCTTTCATCTTCCCCTTCATGAGACCTTTAGGCCACTTAGAAAACACAGTTTTTTACTGGAAACATACGTTGGTTGAATCGTCAACCAATCGTCAACCAATCGCCTTTGTTGTTTGTCAAGTGTGCTTGTAGATACCGCCTTATAACCGTAACGCGAAACGACAAATAGATAGGGCGTGGTTTGAACTTTACTTGAACTTTGGCAAAAGTAAACCTACCACATATAGCAAAGTCAATATTTGAAATATGAAATAAAGTGACAGAGTGGCTGCATCCATCCTTTACATCCAACTCTAACAGTCCAAAGTCATCCCATGGAGCCGATCTGTCTGCACATAGATGGTGTGCTCTTCTGAAGATTTCGAGGGAAGGGAAATACAGTACTGGCAAGATTGAGAGATGAATCTTGTTGGCTTTCTTTTGTGGAGCACTGTAAACATCGGTCCTGGATTATAGCGAGTTATAGTGAGAGTGAGTTGTCATTTTTCAGTGGGCTTTCAAATAGGGTTTCTTAGCTGCGGGGCCTGGTCCTTACAGTGAAAGTTTCTTCTAGAAATATTGCAAATTGTTATGTAGTAAAAGAAAAGAGCCTACATTTTTCCATTTTTCAAGCCAGGCTGCTTTGGTTTTTAAGTTGTGGATAAACGTTCTTTTCATGAATAAATCACGCTGTAGACGAACTACAACAGAGCCGTGCAAAGGCTGCTGGTCAGCCATGAGTTTTTACAAAAAAGTGGTTTACGATAGCATAGGAATCATTCGTCGTACATAGCCGATTGCTCGTGGCCCATGGTCGAAACCGCCAAAGCCTCATTTTCACGGACCAATCAGACGGCTAAAAAGCGAAGGAGACAGAAGAAACCCGTGAAGATTTTCCTAAATTTTACCTACCTTCATAAAACGCAACCAGGACAAAAAACTGCTTGAGATTTCCCGAATGTTTTTAAAGCAATCTACTCTCCAGATGTTTGGGAGTAAAAGTTTGGATGCCGGTTAAAATATCTTCAGGATTGGCGGAGTTATTGCCTCTCCAATAGACAAAATCGGCGAAGGCTTGTCGAGACCTGTTTACGCCACTTCAAGTCAGGTGATAAAGCCTCTTGATAAAACCTCTTTTGAATTTTATAAGTTATTTCGCAACGAGCAAACTTTTGCCATGAATGTAAAAAGTAGTACCATACAGAAACTTCCCTAGAGTATTGCCACATGACTTGAAATGCGCGAACAAGGCTTTGTAGACTTTTTCAATTCACATAGAAACCGTAGGGGCATTGAATCTTCAATAAAAGAAAATTTAGCGAAAGACAATAGCAAGAACAATTGAAAACACAGATTGTGGCGTTTTCGGGTCGTTCTTACAACAATCACTATTGTTATTACTATTGTCTCCCAGCCAGAATCTCTATTGTTCAAGGTTCAGTGCCTTGTCGGTTTGTTTGTGGCCATAACTCCACCAATCCTGGAGATATTTTAACCGGCATCCAAACTTTTACTCCTAAACATCTGGAGAGTAGATTGCTTTAAAAAAATTCGGGAAATCTCAAGAAGTTTTTTGTCCTGGGTGCGTTTTATGAAGGTAGGTAAAATTTAGGAAAATATTCACGGGTTTCTTTTGTCTCCCTCGCTTTTTAGCCGTCTGATTGGTCCGTGAAAATGAGGCTTTGGCGGTTTCGACCATGGGCCACGAGCAATCGGCTATGTACGACGAATGATTCCTATGCTGTTTACGATAGTGTTTCTTTGTTTGCAGTCTTTAAAATGTCTCTGTTTGACATTTCTGTTTGACATGAAAATCCTGTGATAGAGAGAGGATGGAACATTAGCAATGTGGGTGGAACATTATCAGACTTTTGCCACTGCTAAAATTCTTCAAAATATATTCAAACGCCCTACAAAAGAAGGGTGAAAGGGTGCTTACATTTCAGACTGGCTAGAAGCCCCAAAAAGTAAACCCTTTGTCGCGGCACATCCCCAGGTACCTTTACTATGGAAGAACCCCCCGTCGTGGGTCAAAGAAGAAATAGATACAAATTCCGATTATCTGCTGAAACTGTCTTCTGCTACAAGTAAGTACCCATTTGGCAATTGGCAAGGATTTCTTTGCAAGGACGTTACAACGTTTCAATTCATAGTACTTTTATGAAGGCATTATATTCAGTTGTTAATTCTTCTTGAGATATAGTGTAGTAAATTTCTTTATTGTCATTTTGAAACTGCGACAAAAATTGTGAACACGCCCACTTTTTGCCCCCATTTTCTGAGAAAAAGTTCAGCTTTTCACCACTGAGGTATGCATTTGAAAAGAATGGGAACAAAAGAATACAATAGATAGAGAACAATAGAAGCGAATTCAAAGAAAACAGCGGGGAAAAGATCTTGTGGTGGCGATTTGATTAAAATTGTCTGCTGGAACAATCTGGTTTGGATAAATAAACCTACGATTTTTCACGTAATTATGCAGTTACTTTCGGAGAAGTATTTTCGTTGAAGAAACAGAACATTGGAGATTGAATTTGTGTCATTCTGGTTCTTGGATAAACTGTTTGTTGAGAGAAATGGCAGGATTTTGGTACTGGTTACAGAATGGGCCTAATAAGTGCCTTTGGCTTGCCGCCTTACTTTGGCCTAAAAGCTGATATGGGAGGTCAACAATGTTATCGTGAAATATAGATTATTTTGAATCGATGACTGTCTGATTATTGTCACTAAATTTTAATTTCGATTCTATTCATCAAATTGATTAGATTACGAGAAGAAACTTGGTGAATTTCTCAAGCTGGAAAGTGAAACTGATCGACTGTGATTGCTTGACTAGTACACAACTTTGCCATACCACATAACAGAGACAGAAAGATGGAGTCCCCAGGAGATAAAATGGAAGAAATTTATGTACTTCCTCCCAAGCTGAAATATACAGAAAGTTGGTTGGAATTTAAAGAAAAAAGAGGGGTGAGAATCCTAATCATTTTTGAACAAAGAAGTCGTCATTGAATTTATCGATGATTGTATTGCTTCCTTTCTTTGCATATGGCAAGAAACTTAGGTAATATTTGCGTTGAAAGCCACATCCATTATTCATGCTAATAATAATGGCCTACAGGCATTCAAATGAACAGTTGACTATTCTAGAGAGTGAACTGTTGGAATTACGGAAAAGATACACATATTTTTTTCTAAAAACTAGAGTACTGTCGCCCTGAATGGGTCTAATCACAAATAAAATTGATTTTCTTATTAAATTGCATGTCTCTTGGAAACATTTTCTTTATGAATATAGACTTCATTTCCTTGCCAACCGTTATTTCTAAGCCAAAGATATTTTTACTCTTGTTTCCTCGTGAAACTGAGCCTAACATCAGCAGTAGTCAAAATAATACTTTCTCCAATTTTCGCCCTGAATGGGTCTAATATTGTTTAGGCCTCAGCAGGGAAATTTTACTAGCAGGAAAGCCAAGCTTCTCTTTACAGATACCACACTGAATGAGCTTAAGAAAATGTTTGTATTATCTGGCTCTTGGCATTCTTGGGAACACAAAACTTTAACGGACAGCTATCACTTTTCCTGCGCCGATGAAGCTCAAATTTACGTAAAACTCAACTGCTGTGATAATTTTTAAAGCTGACGAAACACCAAAGTTGATGAAACCCTCAAAATATGTCAAAATAACGTTAGTAGCACATTTCCTTTCTAAACTGACACAATACCAGCACACACAAACTTGGATCGCTACGAAGAGTCGTTTGAAAAAGATAGACCCATTCAGGGCGAATTTTTCCCGATTTGTTTGCCTTTGGAAAAATACGCACTTCGGCAACAAAGATTGACGAGATGTTTCGATAAATGTTACAATTTACTCTTAAAAGGTTTGTATGACCTGCGAAACAGTTTAACTGGATATCAAATGTGCAAAAATGAAAAAATTAAAGGCTGACTCATTCAACCCATTTGAACCGGAAAAAAAGATTTGATGAAACTTGCGAGTCCACGGAAGATAGTCTGCCTGAAAAACTTGACATTTTCGGAAATATCTTCTTCAACGAAACACAAGCAAAGAATATTGTAAAGAAAGGCGTCAGCAAAACATTTTTGTTGTGTTTTTGAAAAATCTTAAATCCAGGCACCTTGTATTTCCGTTGAAAGAAGAGCGTGCGATTCTGACGAAAAACGGCATTAGACCCATTCAGGGCGACAGTACTCTACTAAGAATTTGGGCCAGTACTGAAAGTTTCTTAAATTATCAGATTTTAAGTACTCACTCAGAGTATCCTATGTATGTCTATACTCTCATTGTGCCATCCCTGTGCCATCTTGAATACTTCAAAAGGATTTTTAAAGTTTAACCATTGTTAACCACTGTTTAACCATTGTTGTTTTCACTTAATCTGGTATTAATTCTATTTTGTTCCATTTCTATTCAGTGTGTTTAGTTTTGTTTATGGAATTGTGTAGGTAGTGGAATTTTAAAATATGAAACTGAAACTGACAAAAAATTTTTTTAGACATTAAAATACCCTCAGAGTAATAATATGATACCAGGAAACAAGTGAAAATAAAGTGCAAATTTGGTAAGGATTTCCTTTATTAAGATAAATAATTTCTTGAGCTATATTAAGTACTGGAGTTTCTTAATTTTTTGGCGATCTGAGATTTAAGTTTCCCAAGTAAAAAGATACCGTATGTGTGTCATCAAGAGTCTTCTAGACAACCAAATCAGGACAATGAGGTGAGAGGCTCATGAAATACTTGTTTTTGAAACGGAAGATACAGTAACAGAAAAGCAATGCAAACACATCAGACCACATACAGTATTGATTATCATTTACTCCCACCCACCCTCCTTTTGCACAGTTTACATACTCTTGTATTGATCATATTTCTTCTATGTTAGTTCACTGATTACTGGGTGGTGCTGAAAGGAACTTACATGTTTTTCTTCAAAGATCAAAATACACATGCTAAAGAACAGGTAACCAGAATTCCTAATTTCAAACATATTTTTAGATCAAGGTGTGGCAATTTACACCTGCTGAGAAGGTTTGCATTGGACTAGACTTGCTCCAAGTCTATTCAGTGGACCATCATCAATAAAAGAATATAATTTCTTCTGCGGGGGCGTAAGCTACTAAGGTGACGCTGCGAAGAAGAAGTGAGAACGAAACTTTTCAGTTTCTTATTCAGTTTCGTTCTCACTTCTCCTTCGCAGCGTCACCTTAGTAGCTTACGCCCCCGCAGAAGAAATTATATTCTTTTATTGCTGATGGTCCACTGAATAGACTTGGAGCAAGTCTAGCATTGGACCAGCATGGGTTCCAAATCTTTAAAAAGGCTGGTGTAATTGAGTGACCTGATGACTTCAAAGAAATTGGAGCTATTTCTCTATGATTCTACCATTTGAAATCTTCAATATTTTCAGAATTAGAGTGTTTTTCTTCTTTTTCAAGAATTCAAGATAAATTTTCCAAAAAACTTAAAACCATGATCATAATTTCTAAACTGTTTGACACAATATGAAGTATTTTTGAAGCAAACCAATTGTTTATGAATGCCTACAATATAGTATCAAGCAAACATCCTGTCACTCATCTGGTTTATGATTTAGAAATTTGATGATGTCGCATCTTCAAATGAGTTGAAATGTAAGATACGCTGTGATTTCGAAAAATAGTCAAAATTTCTGGAAAGTCCAACCGTAGAATTACAAATAAGTATCTGAAGTTTCTTTCAAGCCATTCAACCAGAAGAAATAGGCCATTGAATTTTACACCCACCTCTTTACTAGACTTATGACGATGAGTCTCTTGTTTCCCTGTGCTCTTTGACTCCTTGATGGCACTTCAGTCAACAGAGACTCATAATATTACTCTGAAAAACCTGACCCTATTTAGGCCTAATATGCTGGGATTCCTAGCATACCAATCAGAATGCGAGATTTGGCGAAGAACAATAAGTTTAGAACCTTCGATTCGATTGACGCAGCTTACTAAATTTGAAGGAAGTTGCTGCAGCAGGTACTTGAAGATTTCTCTGCAATGTTTTGGTCTTAAAAACATGGAAATTGCGGCATTAAAAGACTTATTTTGCACTCACCAGGTAAAGTGAACTTTCTTCTTCAGATGAATACCAAGTTTCGTTAATTAAGAGTCTGCTTACCGTGGTTTCTATCGCATTTCCTTTCTGAGGAGTGACCGTTGAACAGAGCCGAAGCAGTCGTTCGATCCAGATTCGATCAATCGCATGCAGAAGATAGGGTCAGGTTTTTAACTGTTTCTTTATGAGTCCCTGTGAGCAAGGTACCGCAGGGATACAAGGGACTCATCGTCATAAGTCTACCTCTTTACGCCGAGTTAAAGAGTTAGAGCCTGCTCATTGGACCATGCAGTTTTTGTGATGGAATTTTGTTTCACAAAGCAGGGCCCAGAAACAAGGTTTGAGAATGTTGCTCATGAAAACAGCAAGAAGCACACAGATTTTTTGATGTACTGTACTGTGTACTGTATCCATAAGAACATTCAAACAAATTTCATATCGACATTGCTATGTACCATCCGCAACAGGAATGAACTCAGGCTCACCTTGCACCCATTGCACATGGTACATACTTATTATTCACAATGATATTCAACATCAACAAACATTGCAGCAAAAGACAGCCACAATACAAGCAAATAGCAACAATGATAACAATGAATAATAGAAGTAAGGACAACTGAATGATACATATACCCTGCTACCTGCAATTCTAACAACCCAAACTTAGGCTACCTTTCCATTACTATTTTTTCGTATAAAAAAGGGAATGGAATGTCTCTGTTTTGGGTTTATATATAATATAATAATCTTTCATATTTATACAGGTTAATTTGTTCACTAAATAAGATTACTGTTATCAATCAAAGACCTGTATTTTACAAAATAAAAGTTGATATCTACAAGAATAAAGTTAAAAATTTACAAGAATAAAAGTTCTATATTACAAGAAGATTAAAATTACAACGGATAAATGGCTAAAAGTCTAGGTTTGTGTCCTTGCTGGATGCTTTGAATTTCAACAATGATGTTTCAGTTTGTAAGTTATTAGGCAGATTGTTAAATATTTTCAGATTATTAGATTGTTAGATATTTATAAAAATTTCCATTTAAAATGATTAAAAACGGAGACATTTGAAAATGCTAAGTAGGGTGATTTGAAAACAGAGACATTTGAAAATGTATCATTTTAATGGAAACACCGAACGGAGTCATTAAAAATGCTACAACAACAGCAACCAATGTGGTGCCAAAAAACAAAGCAAAGGAAATGTCTGATCAAAGAAAATTAAAACAAATGAAAACGGAGTATCCATACAAACACTTTCTTTTTGTACCAGGCCTTCCTCGCAAAAACGGAACAATGGAAATGGTTCAAGATCATCCGAAAATGGAGTTATTTGAAAATGGAGACATTTGAAAACGGAGTAATGAAAACGTAACCCCAACCATTATCAAATATTGCATTCTAACTGGTCAATCCAAAAAATCAAAAACATTTAATTGAATGAAATTTGACCTGGTTAGATAAAGAGCTGGTTTAACTGTGTTGGTTCAAAATGGGGGTATTAATTTGCTAAATTTCTTGAAAGGCAGTCTGTCACGCATCTGGTTGGCTACAGCTGTCAGTGCTCAAGTCAATATCCCTGAAAAATGCATTTGAAAACTAAATGGGAGCTTTTTTCACACAGATTTTGGGCTTAGGAGGGAAGATACGGGGACATCTCTCAGGGGCCATGCCATGCAGCCATTGAGCTATAGCAAGGGCTAAAGTCCCCCACTTTCCAAAGATGTGCTTTAAATTTTCTCAATGTGGTAAATATCCAGAAAATAGACGTGTACAACTAAATAATATTTAAGATAGTTTATAAATTTTGTTGAATTAACCATAATCCATGGTAGTTTATTTCAATTCTTGTTTATTCTTCAAGAGAAAAATATTTTGAAATATCAAGCACTATTTATCATCGAGTCAGTAGCGGTTAAAAGAAGGAAATGTAGAATCATGGGATTTAAAACCCTCCGTTGCGTATTGTTTTGAAAGCATTAACCTTCCGACATGTTATTAAATTTATGAAATCTGGAGATTAATGCATGTGATGCTTTCTTTAAAACGTTGCATAAGAAACTGTTATTAAGGATATCTTGAAGATAAAGAAAATCTTTCATAATTAAGCTGATGTTAAAGCTAGTACTGCATTGGGTCTGGGTCATTCCACAGAAATGTCGTACCCACGGGGGGCAGGGGGTTCTTCCATAGTAAAGGTACCTGGGGATGTGCCGTGAGCAAGGGTATACTTTTTCGGACTTCTAGCCAAGGGTATCCTTTTTGCAAGTTTGGCCTAGCAACGGTCTAGCCAAGGGTATCATTTTTGACAATATTGGTCTAGCGAACGGTCATGATATCATATTTGGTACAAAGTTGACAAATTGGCCCAGGAAATGGTCAAAATTGGTCCAGCCAAGGGTACCATTTTCGTAAAAATCGGTCCAGAGAAGGGTCAAATTGGTCTAGCCAAAGGTACCATTTTCGTAAAAATTAGTCTAGCCTACGGTACCATTTTGAATATGCTCGCGGCAGACCCCTGCCCAAAATTTGGCTAAGAACTCCCCCCCCCCCCCCGTGCTCGTACCCGTTCTGAAACAAATCCTTATGTTTCACTGAGAAATTCTTCTTCACATTAGGAAAATACGGAGGAGTATAGTTCTGTTCGATATTTTACTTCGTTTTTAATGAAAAAAAAGGAACTCTTATGGCCCTGTTCATTATCTACAAGAAAGGGTAGGACCTGAACGATGGCTATGGATGAGCCTGTGCTTACTTTCAGTTCAAGGATCTTATTCGTTGTATTCCTTTTCTTGCTCCTACTTTTTGCCATTCAACTAGAAGGTACTTCGTTTCACTATTGGGAGACTTGGGATTGCACAATTCGATCCTTTTCAAAATCTCTCGGGGCAATGCTTCCCAGGCTTTCTGTTTTGTTGCAGAAATACTGAAAGTCTTAGTAGCAAATAATCAAGCGTTTGTATTTGTGGTTTCATATTTCTAATAAAGAATTTGCATGATCCTGTCCATTCTGCACCAACATGTTTTACTCAATCAAAGAACCCGATTGACGTCGCTACACATATGCTTATGGTTTTCAGCACATATGCTTTGCCTCTTCATCAAAAATTGAAAATTGATAACAATTGACAAGTTTTATTCTGGAGAGATTAATTTTCAGAAAGTTGCCCTCACAAGCCGTCGAAGGATAGTAAGGGCATTTAGTTTCCACAAAATCATGACTTTTTTGGAAATTAAATGCCTTTGTCTTACTGAGAAACCAACTGCTAGTACCGGGTGCGCCAAAATAAACTATGCAGGTTTGGCAGGCCACACTAAATCGAGAATTTTCTGGAATTTTCGAATTTGTACAAGAGTAATGGAAGAACTGAATCGAACCTTCCCTATAAAAATGTATAGAAATATCACTCGATCCGGACTCTTTTGCAGAGTAGCTAAAAGGTCAATTGTCTTGATCCAGGTGCTATTCTATGATATAGGCATGGGTAGCTATTCACTGCTGGTGTGTTTCTATGGAGGAGCGCTGCATCTAATATGTACCTGCGGAGGAATAATTTATATAGTTCTGCGGAGGAGGCAACGAAAAGTCGAAGCTCCTCCGTGGTAGAAAATGATGTTTTCCTCCGCAAAAGAACAAAGCTGTGGAATCAAGCACAAATGCGTCGTCTTAACTACCCATGATATAGGGAGAGAATCTCACCAAAAGGCAGTAAAATGAAAATATAAGATGCCTGTTCACCCTGCGAGTTTTGTCCTGCGTTTGTCTAAGAAACCTCCCAATCAGCGTATCAACTAAACTAAACACGAGAATTTTTTCCAAGCTCCATTTAGCAACGATAAACAACTAAATAAAATAAAATATAAGCACTTTGATGCGAATTGAAATAAGCATGACGTTTCGAGCATAGCCCTTTATCAAGCCTTGATAACGGGCTATGCTCGAAACTTCGTGCTTATTTCAATTCGCATCAAAGTGCTTATATTTTTTCTATTTACTTGTTTATCATTGTACAATTGTACTACACGCAACGAGAAGATTTTTGGTCCATTTGGTAACGATATCATTCATTTTATTGCCCTTTGTTTTCCCTGTAGTACGTTGGCTTCATCGGCATTCAAGTTCGTCAGACAACATGTACAAGCAAGAAAGGCAGCGAGAGAGAATTTACAATAGAGATGGGAAAGAAGAAATATCGATTGAGGGTAAATAGTGTAACTAAAATATTATTTGAAATTTGTTGGTTATTGATTTTTTTTATTCATATAGAAATATTACAATAAATCTTACATTCTACTTTACTTTTCTAGTTACTATACGACACTACGGGGACGATGCCATGGGGAGCGAAAGACAATGGCTACCCAATGGCCAATATGAAAAGACACGCAACGTTAAACTAAATACAGCTACACTACGAACGATCTAAAAACTACTAGATACTATACTAGATTCCGTCTCACATGAGATGTCAGGTCAGGGTTGCGATCAACGCGAGCGCAACTCATTCTAGTTATTTGAATTAAGAACGAGGTTGACTTGGTCATTCTTTCAGGAACCATGAAAGACAAATGAAGCTGCAATGATGTTATTTTGTGATTGAAATTGTGATTCATGTTATTTCATAATTGATATTTCATAATTCAATCTTTTGCCAATAGAAGCTATCGTCAGGATAATGAATATTTATTCAATCTTTGAGGTATCACTTCAAGTACAAAATTCTACCAAGGGCCTTAGGACGACATTAAACTGTCAACAAATAAGCAAATATTTCACGAGGCTGATAACAACCTCACTTTCGTTTTGTTCTCGAGAAAAAAATGGCGATCCTACAGAGCGAAGCACGGTTTATTTCATCTTGAGAAAACATTGGATGCATGCCGTTTAAAGAGCAAAACAAAGACAGCGAAATAAACAAATAAACAAGAAATAAACAAGGACAGCGTTGGATAGGTATGAGCATTTAAATACGACATTTTAATCAGTGTAATAATGGGACGACTTTAATGTCGTCCTAAGACCCTTGATTCTACCTTAGGAAATTTTGATTTCTAAACTCTTTATTCACTTTGTAATGAGCAATAACTTCATGTTTGTATGCGTATTTTCCATATTTAATATTTCTGAATCCTTTCAATTATGAAATAACATGAATCACAATTGAAAGGATTCAGAAATATTAAATATGGAAAATACGCATACAAACATGAAGTTATTGCTCATTACAAAGTGAATAAAGAGTTTAGAAATCAAAATTTCCTAAGGTAGAATCAAGGGTCTTAGGACGACATTAAAGTCGTCCCATTATTACACTGATTAAAATGTCGTATTTAAATGCTCATACCTATCCAACGCTGTCCTTGTTATCCAATGTTTTCTCAAGATGAAATAAACCGTGCTTCGCTCTGTAGGATCGCCATTTTTTTCTCGAGAACAAAACGAAAGTGAGGTTGTTATCAGCCTCGTGAAATATTTGCTTATTTGTTGACAGTTTAATGTCGTCCTAAGGCCCTTGGTAGAATTTTGTACTTGAAGTGATACCTCAAAGATTGAATAAATATTCATTATCCTGACGATAGCTTCTATTGGCAAAAGATTGAATTTTGTGAGCTGCCAGGTTTGGAGCGCAATTTCTTGAAATCTAACTTTGGTTTTGATACAGGATAAACATCTAAGATTGCTATGATTTTAGTGTGACGCAAGCCCCCAGGGCCCAGGGGGAGGGGTACATAACTTGTGCATGAACGGGAGTCTGCCACCCGGTTTTCAGAAAGCTGCCCTCTTCCAATCACCGAAATTCGCCTTAGTACCACTCTTTTGATGAATTTTGGCGGGAAACTGCCCATTTTTTACTTTTTTTTGCGAATTTCAGCGAAACCCCACCCATGTTTATGGAAAATCCTCCGAAAAAGGACCTTTGTTTTGGAGAATTTTGGGCCCGAAAACCCACCCATACCCGTGGGTGGCACATACCCGTACCCTGAACATATTATGTACCCCCCTGGGACGCAAGGCAGTTGGTTTTCACGTTTCTATAATGCTTTAAGTTTCAACCGTTTCCCGTTGATAAGTGATTTTTGAAGTTATCGCAACAATTTGTTTCCTTAATTCAAATGTTTGAAAATATATTTCGTTGATGAATGCTTTTTTTCAAATCCTTAGGCCAACGACGATACCTTACGTAGCAGATGGATCTACGCAATTGGTCTGGTCAACAGAGTAAGTTCATATTATTCATATGCTTAATCATGTTTATTATTTAGGATTATTACCTGACTGACGTTTCAAAAACGAGGCAATACAAGAATCCCGCCAATCCTATTGGTAATCGCACATTTCCCGCGGTTCTCCCGTAGCCTTGAATAGTATGATACCACGACGCGTTTTTGACACCACAGCAACTGATTTAGGCCTGTGAGATTTACTATAAATTTGAGTGACATAGCTAATAGTAAAAAAATTCGTTTGACTAAATGATGCAAGTCAAAATTAGAAGCTATCAGGTAATAAAACTCATACTAACCGGTTTTGTAGTTGTACAGGAACTGATAAAGCCCTTGGTCTTATTGCACAGAACAGACCTCGCAAGCTCGGTCTGTACATTTAAGGCCTCGGGCTTTATCTTTTCCTGTACAACACAGAACTGGTTAGTATGCGCATAACAAAGGCGCCTTGGTTCTCCTAACTGGGTTAAGCAGACAGTATTAAAGGATTCTACCTAGTACTCAATATCACGCTGGGTATATATGAGGCCCAGTCTTCTATTTCTGCAGCCCCTCGACCATTCTACCGGGGTAGTCAGAAAAAAGAATCCCCGTTTGAAAGGTCACGGCTCCCTGGATATCAAGACAATGATATCGGCAAATATATAGTTTAATGGTAGAAATGTTCAAATCTGCTATAAAATTTACCTGACTGAAATCGGCCACTCCATTCTGAAATTATGAGGGATTTTCTCCAGAAAGCCTCTTCAAAAAACCTTCAAAACGTGCCCAAAATCATCAACAGATTTCCCTGACATTTCTGCCTTACAATGGCCTTACAGCAATGACTTGTGAACACTTTTGCACGTGCTATCCTCTTGGGAGGATGAACAAGTCCTCCCCCTGGTATCGATGACCTATTCAGGGGGATTCCATTCTCCCAAGAGGACAAAATACATGAATTTATGTGAGTGTCATCAATTTTAGGAAGGAAAATGTGCTCATGGTTTTCATTCGTTTTTGCAAGTTTTGTGAAAGGGCTTTCTGCAGAAAATCACCCATATCCATGGGAAGGAATGGCCGATTAAGGCCGGGTAAATTACTGAACCTAATTGAACATATTGGCAATAAAACAAGAAAGTTTTCAATAATATTGCTTTGATATTCATGGAGCAGTGGCCTTCCCAGATTGGCTTCTTTTTTCTGACTCACCCGGTAGATTAATTACTGATTCTATGCATTATACTTTACTTGCACGTCGCCAGAAATTACTTAGAATGCAGTGAAGGAGAAAGAAATGATGGAGTAATTTATCCAATCACCTTATTATTCTGGAAGATTTGCTTTGGTTTGCGGATGATCTCACTGGGGGAATGGTATTAATTTATAGAAATTCTACCGTTCTGATGTTTTATTTGCAGCAGTTGCTCGGTAAAAATAAGGCTTCTCAAGTAACATGAAAATTCCTTCGATATTCTTTAGTGTTTAGTATTGTCGATTTCGTAATATAGCTTGCCCAGGGAGCTAAATCGTACTCGTCCCATTTTAGGCAGATGCTCCAGGTCCACTCCCTGGAGATTTGAATTTCAAAGAAACAAGAGATCCTACTCCAAGCCCTAACAAGATTAAGAAACGAGGTATTTACATGTATTGATAAAGTCAGTTATTTTCCTTTCTTTTGATATCCAGTTGTACAAGATTTAATACTGCAACATATAAACAACAATAGCTATAACGACATGTGTTTTTTTGCATTTATTTTTCTTCTATAAATTCGAATAATTTTGTATTTTAGATTTTCATTTTGAAATCATTTATATTGTAATTATTTTAATAGTAGGTATATTTCATAAATTGTAAGATTTTTTGACGTAGGGTCCCTTGTAAATCAGCCTTTGCTGAAGGTTTGCCCTCCGATAATTAAATGAAATGAGAAATAAATGAAATGAAATGAAATGCAAGACATTGCAGAATGGCATGGCAGAGGATGTAAATATTTAATTTGTAAATAGTTTCATTACATTGTAAACAGTTGGTTCAATTGGTTATTATCAACTATGCATTTCACCAAAAACATCTACTTGTTGAAAAAAATCTTCTTGTTGAAAATCTCATTCTTCTTCTTTTTATTATCAACTATGCATTTCATCAACTGTAAATAATAGCATAGGTTCCAAATCTTTATCTCGGCGTAAAAAGGTGGGTGTAAAATTCAATGACCTATTTCTTCTGATTGAATGGCTTGAAAGAAACTTTAGATACTTATCTATAAATCTACCGTTGGACATTTCAGAAATTTTGAATATTTTTGGAAATTACAGCGTATCTTACATTTCAAGTCATTTGAGGATGTGACGTCATCAAATTTCTAAATCATAAACCAGATGAGTGACAGACTTTTGCTTGACACCATATTGTACGCATTTATGAACTATGGTTTCCTTCGAAATTATTTCATGTTACGTCAAACTGTTTAGAAATTACGATGGTTTTAAGTTTTTTTGAAAATTTTTCTGGAATTCTTGAAAAAGAAGAAAGACACTCTAATTCTGAAAATATGGAAGTTTTCAGAAAATTCCAACGGTAGAATTATAGAGAATTAGCTACAATTTCTTTGAAGTCATTCAGTTCAAAGAAATAGGTCACTCAGTTTTACACCAGCCTTTTTAAAGATTTGGAACCTATGCTGTAAATAATGTTATGAATGAATGATGGTGCTTCAGAGCTTCAGAGAATCAAATATGCTTGATCCACATGAACCGATTTTATTAAGGAAATTGCATATTGTGGAAGTAGATTAGGTCAATTTGGTAACAGGATAAACGATCGAATAAATGGATAATTGCTAATATCTTTTCAGCAAACACAGTCGCAGGAATACCTGTGAGTCAGTTGCCTCGCAGTCCTCTTTCATCGCTTGACGATAGCTCAATCAGCAGCATTTCTCCACGCGAAGATTTGTCAGCCAGTGTGGTTAGTATTTACTTATCATTTTTTAAATTGTTCGGCATAGGAAGTGATCAAGATTATTATTTTTGAATTGTTTACAGGTAGTATTTACAATATCTTAAAGTACACTAGCTAATTCAAACCAACTATCTACAAAGGAAAAATTTACAATAATATGAAGAAAATAAATATATTTATACATGATTTCTGTTTTCGGAGAGATTTCCAAAGATATTGTTGCTACAAGCAATTTTGCGTGTGCAATTTTCACCCTTCCATTCTTTTATCGATTTTTTGAAGCATACAACAGATGGTGAGCTTTTTATAGAGTCAGGTAGGCTGTTCCAGAGGATGCTACCTCTAAAGGTCAATGAAAATAAGAAAATAAGTTTAAAGGCAGAAACACCGCAATACAACAAAAACAACAGCAAATGGTTGAATAAATTGGCATATAAATTTATTTAACCATTTGCTGTTATTTTTGTTGTATTGCGGTGTTTCTGCCTTTAAAGTTATTAATTTATTCGTCACTGCAAGCATTTTCGGATACGACAATCGACTCTGGTATCGTGGCCTTTCCTTTTTCAAATTATTTGATAAAGAAAACTTGTACCTTTTCGAAAATCACCAAGCGGGGATGGCTCAGTGGTAGCACGCTTGACTACCGAGCTTCTGTTCTTCAAGTAGGAATGCAATTATTGCGTCAGAAGAGATGTACGTGGAAGTATATATCTTTGTTGATTAGTAGAATTTAATATTTGGTTAGGATGGTTAGGATTGGATAGAAGGGATAATATTTGGATATAATTTAAGGATACAAGAAGAAACGTTATATTCATTTGAGGCATCTTATAAATCTTATTGGCAGGGAATTTTGGCTAGGTTTCGAAATTTTGATTTTTGACTTTTGCTGCTAGGAAGAAAAACCATTCTTCCAACCCTGTGTTTGACCGACATCGTTTTCTTGTTGTTGTATGATAATTAAGTGATTTTGTGGACGAGACTCATAGATTTTTAGTAGATTCCTTTTTTAATTTTTTGCTGCCCATTTGTAGACTGTTTTCTTTTTCTTTCAATTCTTCCACGGAGTATGTAACTGACTATATATTTTTATAAGCTATTGGTAAAAATTTGTACTTAAAGATAGATACAAGAAGAGTCAAATGCAAAAAGCGGCAAATTTTCTGAGCACACTAAGGCCGTTCAACTAGTGTCATCACCAGAGTGTGACTTTATATAGGAAATATGAGAATGATTATGATACATACATTCTGAAAATTTTCATCCTTTTAAATTTTTGTCAGGAACAGCAACTGAGTCTTGATGAACAGACAGGCCAAGATACTTATGATCCTGTATTCGTAATGCCAAGGTAAGAATCCCCATTTTACATTCTTAAATCTTGATTTGCGTCATGAACTATGTACGTTTTCTTGTCGCTTCTTGTACACCAAATTCATAACAAGCTGAACTACAGCAAGCATGATTCATCATAGCACTGAAACATATTTAGCTGTATACAGTCAATATCTTATACAGTCAATATCTTATACAATCACCAGTTATTCGCATTATGGCCATCATTGAATTCATCATCTTTATGGCAGCAATAGGGCACAAGATTATGAAGGCCAGGTTCCACTAACGGATGTCCCAGAAAAAGTATACAGATGTGGTTGACTCCAGCGATGTGAACTTAGCTTAAATCAATGGCTAATCTCTCTCACATAGTTAACTTGAACATAGATACCTCGTTTGTTGGTATTGGTGATTTGACAGCAGAAAAATCAATCTTGAAGCTCTAATTTGCGTCCACCTGCAAACCAGAGCTTTGGCATTTTGGCTTAAGCAAGTTCCTGAAGCACATCAAAATTAATAACTGAAATTAATGAAAAATCAAGAAACTGTCCAATGGATGACTGGGGGATGACTTCTGGGAAACAGAATAACACAATATCTAATATTGTTCAAAGTTTATCAAAGCTGTCGTTGATTTATACGCTGTGCCTTAAGAATGTGCTTAGGCCAAAAGGCTAAAGCTCTGGCTTGCAGGAAGAGGCGAATATGAGCTTTCACGATCAGCAGATCTGCTCTCAAAGCACCAATACCAACAAATGAGGTACCTATGTTCAAGTTAACTATCAAGGAACATTTTAGAGTGATTAGACATTGATTGAAGCTAAATTCACATCGCTGGAGTAAACCAAATCCGTATACATTTTTTGGGATACCTGGTAGATAAGCGCCACTTCAAATCTTGATTATATTGTTACTCTTCATTGTAGCTGGTTCTACCCAGATATCACGAGATCAGAGGCTGAGCAACTACTAAATCAACAACAATATGGCGCGTATCTTTTGCGACCTACTGACAAGTGTAGAGGTCAAGATCGTTATGTACTTTCTATCATGTAAGTTTATGCTTCATTCACAGACCTAAAGTGCGAGCAAAAACTACCGGGTAAGTCAATAAAAAGGCCCGGCGTTTGAAACGATGCTTCTCTCTCTATATCAAAGCAATGATATCGAAAACTGTCTTGTTTTACTCCCGATATGTCCAATTAGATGCAGTAATCTACCCGGCATTAATCTGCCATTCCTTCCCGTCAATATGAGAAGATTTTCTACAGAAAGCTCCTTTCCAAAACCTGCAGAAACGAAGGAAACTGACAAACAAAATTTCCCTTTGTTTTCCCTCCTAGGAATAATGACACTCACATTCATTCATGCATTCTGTCCTCTTGGGAGAATGGAATCCCCATGAATAAGTTATTCATATTAGGGAGAAGACTTTTTCATTCCCCCAAGAGGATAGCACGTGCGAAAACCTGCTGAAGTCATCGCTGTGAGGTAAACAGATTAGGGAAACTTGCTCCTAATTTTAGCATGTTTTTTAAGGTTTTTCTAAGGGAAGTTTTTCAGAAAATTCCTTGCAAAATCTGAACGGAGTGACGGATTTCAGCGCAGGCAGGAAAATTCTAAAAGTTATTGAACATGTTAACTATTCAAGTAGATATTGCAAAATATCATTGCTTATATATTCAGGGAGTAGTAGCCTTTCAAACGCCGGGTCTTTTTTCTGACTCACAAAATGGCCGACCGCTGGTTTCAGTGATCGGGCACATTTGGTCTCCTGAAGGTCATAGCTCCATCATTTTTCAACGGATTTTTATGGGGATGGTTGGAAACGTTAATTGAACATCTGAAGGGCACCATCATGCAAAAGTTTGGCGAGAATCTTTTGCCGTTTTGTCGCAATCTCCAGACAAACGGGGCACAACTTTTTTGAGACACCCTGTAGAGTAACACTGGTTTTGGGTATACAACCATAGTCATTTCCTAATATTGCAAACTAGGTATCGTTTAAAGTATTTTAATTAACAGAACTTGATTCTTGCAAGATTGGTAAAATGTTTGTTACTTAGGAGTGGTTTATACTTGGCAGAATTTTTTCAGACCACTACCAGTACATGAAATATTCTCATGATCTTGTTGGCTCATCTTCATTGATCTGTGTTTATTTTGATATACCGGGTGCGCCAAAATAAACTATGCACGTTTGGCAGGCCACAATAAATCGTACACTGGACCGTTTTTGAAGATTCATGACTTAATCTTTAGCTGAAAGCCTGGATTAGATTCTAGGATTTTTTGCAAATTTTTCCGTTTTCAGTTTTTTGATCTGTGTTTCGAAAATATTTTGATAAAAGTATGGTTGTTTAATACAGAAGAAAACCGATTTTTTATGCCTGCCTCGTGATGACCAATTTTCAGAAAACCTCACGTCTGACTGAAAACAAAAAATTGCAAAAAGGCTAAATTCTAATTCAGGCTTTTTGCTAAATAAGTGATGAATCTTCAAAATTGGTCCAGTGTACGATTTATTCTGGCCTGCCAAACGGCATAGTTTAGCATTATGCCTGCCTCGTGATGTTCACACAGGCCAGCATTATGTTCAGACCCGCCTGGGAGCGGTAGAAATTCTCTTAAAACCTGCCTGCATATCAATTTTGCACAGCTAGGGTAGAGAAGCCTATTACCAGAACCAGTAAGAATGCAGGTAACAAACAGTAATAAGTTTTTACTCATGGAGCAACGAAACAATCGAGTCAAGGACGGCTTTAGAATCTCAGCTTTGAAGGGTTCACTAAAGAACTGCATGCCACGTGGGAAGGTAAGAAGAAAATTGGTTGGAGCACGTGCAGTGAGGATTGAAAAAGCAATGTGTCACCATTTGTTTGCTATTATTCATCATCTTGCTGCAATTACATTTCATAAAGAACTATTGAAAAAAACTGCCTGCAAAATATTGCTTTGAAAAAAGCTGCCTCGGAACTTTGTTTCCATGTTCCCATGTTTATACACGCCTGTTTGGAAGAATATTTACCCCTGTGTGTTTCTTCGCATTTTAGGGACCTCGAAAAAATACGGCATCATAAAATAATACTATTATCGGATAATGGGAAATGCATTTTTGAGTCATCTCCGGTAAGTCTTTCTATTTTGTCGTTCCCATTTTTTGTTCAAACTATTCTGGTTAATATTGACATTATGCCCTGCCCTTCACAAGAATCTATGTCAAGTGAAGTCAAGTCAGATTTAGTTGGTTCAAAGCTCGATTACCAACATTAGCAGCAATCCCATTTCGTCTGCAGTGTAATGTGAGAGATTGTTGTACTGCATTGTAGTGTGAAGTGCAACTTGGGGCTATGTAGAGTGGGGCTGCCTTCTTTTTTGGAATGACTATAATTTGAACGACCATGACAGGACAGTAAATATCAATTTAATTCAATGTAGCAAAACTTAGACGAATGTCCTCAGTCTAGGAGCCGCTCTGCTCCACATGGTTTCTCGTTGTACCTACCTCGTTGTATAGTTTAGTGTCTTTTGGTGTGGAGTAGTGTGGTGTGGTATTGGGTTCTTTTGTTAGTTAAATTAGATTATTGTTTATATTTATTGTAAGAGTCATTCATAGTGGGGACTAGATGACCATGTGTCTTTTCCCGCTATGATTGGCTCAGATTCTTGTATTTTTGTTTTTTTCTTGGAGATTGATATAAAAAAAAGAAAACAAGCTCGATTTAGTTACATAAATAAAAAGGGTTTACTTTGAAACTTTAGTCTAGTTTCATTCGAAAATCCTAATTCTGTACAATCTTCACGAATATAGGGTATATCCTGGCCAACGTAAGAACTCTGAAATGTCGGATTTGAAAATTGAAGTTGAAAATTAATTGTCTGGTCGAACATTAATGGCTTAGTATTCTTGGGGAACTTAAATGATGTTCGTCCGTTGGAACTTTTTACCAAACAGAAAATAAAATTCGAATGAGCAGCGATTCTGTAGCTTAAGAACAATCCATGCTGCACATAATAGTAAAGATATGATCGTATCTACATAAAAGAAAGAATTTTTTATTTCTAACGAGTTTTCAGGTTGAGCTTATATCTCGTTCAATTCCTACCCTGACCACCCCCTCGTGCAGCCTGGGGGTCAAAAAATATTTCCTACACGAATGCGCGGGGGCCGGGCAAAGTTTATGTGGTGAATGCCTGGGGGCCGGGCACTAAGAAAATGCCATATCCCCAGTTACTGTATAAGGAAAAGCTCCTGTTTTTGTCAAATACACTCAAATGCCCGGGGACCGGGCAAAAATTTACGGGCAAATGCCCGGGGATCGGGAATATCTTTTGCGTAGATGTCCCGGGTGGGGGATGGTCAGGATAGGAATTGAACGAAACATTATCAAACAGGATTCTTATTGACACGGGATCCATCTGAAAGTCATTCAATTAACTTGGTCATTATATTTTGCAGAACGCCCCGTTTCCGACTCCAGTACTAGCTGTAGACTATTTGATGAGGACAAAATATGCAACATTGAATCCAAAGCCAATTACAAGCGGTGAAGGTACGAATATTTTCGCTATTTTTGTTTCAAACTGCACCAGTAGTCCCAGAAAATTTTCAGGTCTCCAGAAAGAAGAGAAGAAGAAGAAGGGAAGAGGTTGAATTTAACTTTGCAGAGCTTGTTGCATCGCATATAATAAGTTGCATCATGTGTGAATTCAGCTTTAGTTTTGTAAAGGGCTCAAATATTTCAAATCTTCAAAAATGTGGGTTTTAAAGTCTATTACTTTGCTGTAAATCTGCCGTGGAAATTTTTTGATATCTTAATCGATTTCAAAATGGTGGTATTTTTTTTTTGGAAAGCATTTTGGAAAATTTTGAAAAAATTTAAAATCATTGTAAATCCTAAATCCATAGAGGAAAAATGTTCCAATCTTCAAGAAAATTATTGTTTATAAAAGTCTACAATATGGTAGCAAGCAGAAACATGTCGCTCTTTTGGCTTATGATTTAGAAACTTGATGACGTCACAGCCTCAATTGTGATAAATGCCGCCATTTTGAACCTAATCAAGATATAAAAAAATTCCCACGGCAAATTTACAGCAAAGTACCTTAAGTTCCTTTCGAGACATTCAATTGAAAGAAAATGTAATACTAGAATCTTGCACCCACCTTTTTGAAGAGTGGAACCTCATGCTAATTAGCTTAGCCGAGGGGTGTATCACTCTATCAAATCTCAGACACCTTTGGTAAAAATCCTTTTTGTTTCAAGAAAACTCCGTAAAAAATCCCGGTACACCCCTCGAGCTTAGCGTCCCTTCAGAATGATGGGAAAGTGAGTGGCTTGTTCAGGCATATGACAGGTCACCCAGCAAAGCCTGGACCTCACTCGACCAGCTGATACCCATTGTGGGAAGACGAAGCTTGAAGGTGTTGTGGCGCAGTGGTGTAATCCTTCGACTTTGCAGCCAGAACAGTCAGGCGGAATGGGTTCGATACCCAGTAGGACCCCATCACTTAAGCGTCATGACCGGAGTATCGGACTCGATTAGGTCTGCTCTATTCCTGCGATCCCAGCGCTTGGCGCTGAAAAACGCAACTTCACCTTCACCAACTTCAGTTGTCTCAGGGGAACTGTATAAGCCGCTCGGCCGTTCATCCCCTCCTCTCGATCTTGTACCGGGTGGCAAAAAGTGCTCTCACTTGAAAAATCACCAAAACTCGATTATCAAGCCTATCTTGAAATGTTCTTTTGATCTCTTTTATCAATGGTCCAAATATGTTTGAAGATCATCAATTCTTTGTTTCGTTTCTCAAAGGGTGCAAAATCACAGGTTGTAAAACTTCATTCTGAGCTATATTTTTAAAGGACAAGTCCACCAACTGCCGAACACCAATTGTGAGCTCTTTCCAAGTTTTGAGATCGCTTTCTGCCGTAAATTCGTACACAATTTTTCGTAAGTTAGGCCCAATGTCGTCGCCATTGTTTAAGGGTACGCGATAAGGCTAACCTCGGTTTGGAGGATCGATTGTGACGTCGGAAAGTACTTGAGCGTTTTGCAGGAAACCAGCCTCGTTCAGGTCGAAGGCGAAATGAGCGAAATGACGTCATGAATAATGACGTCATTTTGCTCATTTCGCAGATTGAAATAAGCAATTTCGCAGAGAAAAGAGAGAGAGAAGATTGGAAAAAAGAATTACACACCATTCACAACATTGTAATCTTTCATTTTATCAACAATTATTCCAACCTCGGACTTTGTTATACCTGGGAAAATAATATGGTCTTTGATCTTTATGTCGAAAAGAGAAAGTTAAAGATCGGCCATGTAATCAAATTTTAGTGATTTTTCAAAAAGGGTACTTTTCTGGGACACCCGGTAGCAAAATATCTTTTTCTAAGCATGTATTGCATTGATTTTTCATGTTCTCTCACGATGCTTATTTCGTTCCCATAGGAAGGAATTCAGGAGACGGCCAGGAAGATGTAGATCAACATAAGGGAGAAATGAGTATGTCTGAAATAAGATTTATTCATTAAATGCCAACAATTTTTGGACGAATGAATTTTGGACATAGAATTTTTGGACAAAAACTTTTCAGCCCTATTGAGAAAAATTTCAGACAAAAACAAAAGACATCCTATTACATTTTGTGTGGCATATTGCAACTGATTACAGCTTACTACAGTCTATACTTTACTTGGTTTATACATTAAAAGTAAAAATTTTGAAAATGGGGAAAACTCTGGTCTGATTTTCTATAGTGCAAAAAATTGCAGACGGTAAAAATCTTGGATCACACAAAATTTCAGACGCTAAAATTTTCGTGCACTCCAACTGTCCGCAATATTAACGTCCGAAATTTTTTGGCATTTATTGTACTGGAAATGACTCACTTAAAGTCCCCATGTTTTCATAATTATAGCAAAATTTTGGTTCGCTTCAAAGAAGATCCATCTCAGACACGTTCAGTGTTGAAAGTAATCCGTCTGGAAAATGGCCGAAAACGCCAGATCAAAATTTTTGGGTAAAGTAATTGAATTTTATTTGTTTTGTCAGTGACCCAAAAATAGCAAAGACGATAAAACCTTTGTTTTCAACCCTTAAAGGCTGCGAAATCATACGTTGGAAACCCTTTTTTGAGCAAATCTTTATCCATACTTATCTATACTTTTTGAGCAACGCAGTCAATTTTGCCAAAATTGTATGACTTCTTGTAATCCTATAAGTCCTGTCTTATGACCGACTCTAAGTCTTTATTTCCTCAAAGAAATTAATCTGGTAATCATCAATGGTTTTTTTAATAAGGAAGCCCTAAAAAGATCCAAACTTACTGATTTTAAAACAAATTACAAGATCAGCTATGTCTGGGAAAATAATTTGGTCCTGGATTTACTTGCCAAAAAAGAAATTTGAAGATCGGCCCTGTAATCAAATTTTGATGATTTTGTGAGCAAGGATATGTTTTGGAACACTCGGTATGCTTGAATGCTCATTTAGTAAAGCTAATTTTATTTACACTGCCATAAAGCTTTGTTTGATTTCCAGTGTGAAATGGGTAGGAACTCTCAAACCTGGCTTTTAATTATTTGCAGAATGTTCATCATCTGAAAATCCTTACGTCGTAAGCCCATCATCATCTTACCCTAATGGAAACTCGTTCGATGAGAGTGCGACTAGCGAGCCGCCATTATTGCCAAGGCCCCCTCGGATTTCTACATCATCCCTACCATCACCGCCATATATGCCTACCCTACCATCACCTCCCGCTGTTGGACGAGTGGCCCCTGGATGGAGACAAGCCTCGTTACCAGGTAGGTAACAACTACAGGGTGTCTCAGAAAAATTCGACATTTGATTAAATGTGGAAAAATAACGATAAAAGTTACAGGCTCCTGGTTAGACATCCCTGTTCCTAAGATTTTAAATTAATTTTAGACGCCAGAATTTTGCGAATCCGCTAAGAATTCATGGAGGTACAAGCTTTTGAACTTCAAGTTTGTGCGAAAGCTGAAACCAGACGCCCCTAACTGACTTGTTTTCCAAAAAGACGTCCTAAAATCGAGGTAAAAGAAATGCTGTCCAACGTTTTACCTCTCCTTGATATCAGAGCAAACCAATTAGAACTTCCAAAGTTATCTAATTCTTGTAACCGTTGCCATAATTTGCTTAAGACTATGCACACTTACTAAATCCCTGCACTTTATGATCATTTGATAGAATTGATGTTGAAGTTGCCGCTTCAGTAGTTGTTGTGGTATGCAGTAAAAACCCGCATGACAGAACTTTTGATTTTCTGTAACAGGCTGAAATAGTTCCCATACATTTATACATATAATGGTTCTTATTCATAAGATGCTTAATTGGCCAAAAGACAGGAACTGGTGTTGACTCATTACGTATGTCTCAGCATCGCTCATTGAATTGGATGTTTATGAGAGAAAATAAATAATCAGATTAAAAATGTTGAGCGAATACAAGGAATCGCATCTTAAATCTTTTTTTATTTCAATTTATTCAATGAAAACAGTTGAAAAAAAAACAAACAACAAGATTTATAAATTACGTGCCATTAATATCGGGAAAGGACATATTGTCAGCGAGTTTCCACTATGAAGTCTAGGACTACTGGGTTTCCCAAAAAAATTGTGCCTTGTTTGTCTGAAGACTGCGACAAAACAGCAAGAGATTCTCGCCAAACTTTTGCATGATGGTGCTCTTTAGGTGTTCAATTAAAGGTTGCTACCATCCCCACAAAAATCCGTTGGAAAATAATGGAGCTATGACTTTCAGGAGACCAAATTTGCCTCATGACTGAAACCAGCGGTCGGCCATTTTGTCTTACTATTTTGCAGCAATAAATAGCATCATGGATTGAAAATGAAACAGCGGCCTCTAATGTCATAGTTCTCGTGAAGATTCCGATTGTCCACAGCGAGTTCAACTATTTCTGACCTCACAAAAATTATTTTTTACCTCACGTGAAGATACTTATCACTGCAAAATAGTAAGACAAAATGGCCGACTGCTGGTTTCAGTCATCAGGCAAATTTTGTCTTCTGAAGGTCATAGCTCCATCATTATTCAACGGATTTTTACGGCGATGGCAGCACACTTTATTTGAACATCTGACGAGCGACATCATATAAAAGTTGGACGAGAATCATCTGCTCTTTTTGTTGCAATCTTTAGGCAAACGGGGCACAATTTTTTTGGGACACCCTGTAGTGTAGGATATTTTTGATCATAATCCAAAGTTTTGACTTGACTTTGCCCTGCAAGTGAAGCTTGTTAGGGTATGATTCCCATTGCAAACGTTCATTTGATTTTGGCTGCACTTTTAAACATTATTTGTAGTTCGTGGTGGACGAAAAGCTGTCACGTTTATTGGCGAATTTATAAGTTTTTCATTTGATTCAAATTTCGTTGCGACCCGTTTGGCAAAAAGCTTACTTTTAATTTTTTGTCATTTCATTTTACAGCACGTTTACCGATGAGGAATCGTCCGCTACCTGATTTACCGATTTACGAAAATGCACAAGCCATACGTAAGTACTTTAATTGTTGTTTTAAATTTGATAGTTTTATGGAAAGATTAGATTTCGTCTGAATAAACAAGGGCAGATTTTGTAATACAATAGCACGAGTTGCTTTTGTTCACACCTCAATTCAAAGCGATTAGCGATCACAGACAAAGGAAATTCTCTCAACCAGTAATTCAAAACAAGCAAAGCCGCAAAAGCTTCTCTGAAACCCAGGTAGCTACCTCGCTCGCTGTGCATTCCATAAATTATGTTTAAGGGCAAACATGAGCATAGATCGAAAGAAGAAGGATATATCTACACATCTGCCGCGGGCATTTTATTTCTTTGGTCCAGAGGCTGAGCAGTAAATGTTTTGACAACACCCAAAAAAATAAGAGAATTGAATCGCCTCCTAAACGGTTTTTGAACCAAACAAATAAAATGCCCGCGGCAGATGTGTAGATGCATCCTTCTTCTTTCGATCTATGCTCGTGTTTGCCCTTAAAAACATTTTCTGGAATGCACAACGAGCATGCTAGCTACCTGGGTTTCAAAGAAACTTTTGCGGCTTTGTTTGTTTTGAATTGCTGGTTGAGAGAATTTCCTTTGTCTGTGATCCCTAATCGCTTTGAATTGAGGTGTCAACAAAAGCAACTCGTGCTATTGTATTACAAAATCTGCCCTTGTTGTCTGAATAACAAACCTTTTCTCGACTGTTTGATAGCTCAAATGAGAAAGTGTCCATAACTGTAGAATAGTAAGCATACACTCTTTCTTTATAAGAATACTATAAATTTTGACCAGCCTCAATATTCTTAAGAAATTTTCGTTTTGAGCCCTAACATCTTCTTAAAGTATTCTTTTTTCAAATCTGATATGGTTTCAGGGGAACATAGTTAACACAAATGTCCTGTCATTACGAGGAAATGGTCAAACGAAAGAAAAATTTAAGCAATTATAAAAAAGTTCTTAACAATCATAAAATTTTAAACAAGCTTTTTGAAAAAACCAGACATGTCAGTCATGCGATTCTCTGTTATGAACAAATAAAACTACAAAAGTTTCTCTGAAACCCAGGTAGCTAGCTCGCTCGTTATACATTCCAGAAATAGTTTTTTAAGAGCCAACATGATCATAGATCGAAAGAAGAAGGATATATCTATACATCTGCCACGGGCATTTAATTTATTTGTTTCAAAAGCCGATTGGGAGGCGATTCAATTCTGTTATATTTTTGGGGTGTAATTAAAACACTTACTGCTCAGCTTCTGAAGGAAAGAAATAAAATGCCCATGGTAGATGTGTAAATATATCCTTCTTCTGTCGATCTATGCTCATGTTTGCTCTTGAAAACAATTTCTGGAATGCACGAGCGGGCTAGCTACCTGGATTTCAGAGAAACTTTTGCGGCTTTGTTTATTTTGAATTACTGGTTGCGGGCATTTCCTTTGTCTACGATCCCTAATCGCTTTGAATTCAGGTGTCAACAAAAGCAACTCATGTCTTGTAAAATCTGCCCTTGTTCTTTTCTCACACAATATTTTTATCTTTCTTCAGTAAAACACAGCCGATCGAATGGGGATTCCTACCTTGATATGCATGCGACGTCATTCAATGAGAATTCGCTCAATAACAATCATAATTTTTTTCGTGAAGAAGAAGAAGATATCCCCCCACCTTTACCGAGGAAAAGGAATTCATTGCCGAGATGTCCTACTTACGAAAATGTTCCACGGCCAGAGGAAGGTGAGGGTTAATCGTTATATCCTTGTTTTGTTAGCACTGTTATTAAAAAGTTTCAACCCAACGCTAACTGAAAGTCCCGAAGACAAAAGATCGTAACTTAACAGAGCGTTCTGAAAAGTCCCAAAGGTAAAAGATCATAAATAGGTAGAGGCAGGGCGGAAAACAGTTCACAAAAAGATTTGGTACTTGTTTTAGTAGTAATGTTTTGTTTATAGGGACATTCTTTTTGGCTCTCTTTTTGGGTCTACAAAGTAAAAAGCAATGTGTGTGTGTTAGGTACCAACAAGTCGCTAGCGACTGCTGGCAATCCTCTGAACAAACAATCTCCATTCTGTTCTGTTCATTGCTGTTTCATTAAGTTGATGCAAGGACATCCCAGTTAAATCTTTCAATACATCAAACCATCTTGTTCTTTGCCTGCCTCGTCTTCTTTTCCCCTCTATCCTCCCCAACATGATATCTTTTTCCATCCCACTAGCTCGTATGGTATGTCTGAAGAAGGTCAGCGCTTGTTTTACAATCATGCCTTCTAATCAAATGTCTGGCTTTATTTCTTCTAAAACAGATTTACTTGTTCTTCTTGCTGTCCATGGTATTCTCAGTATTCTACGTCAACACCATAGCTCAAATGCATCAATCTTCTTTCTTTGACTTTTCCTGATTGTCCAGCTGTACAACCGTACATCATTACAGAGAAAACTATGTAAAGCAATGTAAAGGTCCTTGAAAATATTTTCTGGAAAATTCCACCACATCAGGAAAGTGTGAACTTGAAATATCATGGCATCCAATATTTTCAAAAATAGCCAAAATGGTTCAGAAGAGTGTCGTAACGTTCACCACTAAAGCTATACAAATTTTTCGTACCAGAACATTTTGCCCCAGTTTCTGCTGTGGAAAACATTTGCTTTGATCGGAATCTTCTATTTTCATTCGCCCAGTTTGCTCTTCGTATTCGTATGCGATTATTAATAATGACGAAACTCAGATAGGTTTTTGTGTTGAACATGATGTAATGGAATGTTGTCTCCTTTTAGTTTTCAGATCAGAATATGATGCTCCAATGGCTTATTCAAGTCGCCAAAACGACTTGAGGAAATGGTCACATCCTTGATCCAAATGAGAATCGTTGCGAAGCTTGCCAAACATTTCCGCCATTGTTAGCTGGAGGTTTGTAAGACACTTTGAATCTGGCAAGCCTGCCGTTTTCAGGACATGTTTCCAATCAAATGTTAACCACAAGTCTACCGAAAACGTAGTCAGATAGACCCTATTTGCCAGTTCCATTTTTCGCTCTCAATACCTTGCTTGTTCAGTTGCCTAAACGAGCACATTAAACACCAGAAATTTGGGACGTTTTAAAGTCTGAATATTGTTTGTGATCCGAAATATTTAATGTCCAAAATTCTTTGCAGCATAGAATAATCACTGCAAAGTGTCTTGCTCACGAAGCGTTGTGAATGGTGAGAGTGTTAATCGATGGAAAATATTATCTTTTCTTTAGGAAAGTCACCTTAATGAAGCACGCTCTATGAATGAATGACATTTTGGTATGAAATAAGCAAAAAGTGAGCTGTAAATATATTATTTTTGGTCTTCCGAAATTTCTGTATAAACATCCGAAATTTCGTGAAATGCGCCCGAAAATTTTTTGTCCGAAACTATTTCGTCCGAAATTTAATCGTCTAGAATTTTTTAGCGTTAGATGTAACTAGCTTCGCTTTACATGGGCGGCATTCATGATAAAATGCATTTCCAAAACTTTCTGATTTTTAGACCCCTTCCCCACCCCCTTATACGCTTTCGGATTAGGGAATGAGGCAATTTATAGCGAGCGTACGCTTTTAGTGCATCATTGTTACGAATTTCTTGGCCCGACCCCTTTTCTTAATTGTTACAAATTATTTGAATTTGCACTTTGATAAATATGTTCGTATCCGGTTCTATCAGATAATGTATTTTTCTACTATCACATTCAGATAATGTTTAAGTTTCAGCAAAGATGTTTTGCATCGGTTAAATATATTTTTATAGCTTTCCATGTTTCATATGAACGAAACTATATTTAGAAAGTTAGCGTAGACTGTGCGTAGGTTACTCGCAGTGAAATTTCAATTGTATATATTCTTGCTCGTAGTTTTAGACTTTGATAATGACCCATGTAGTTGTTTTAGCGGCGTGCACAATGCATGAGTTTGCCCTACTAGTTTCGGGGAAACTTTTGCGGCTTTGTTTGTTTTGAATTACTGGTTGAGAGAATTTCCTTTGTCTGCATCCGCTAATCGCTTTGAATTGAGGTGTCAATCAAACGCAACTGTTGCTATTGTATTACAAAATCTGCCCTTGTTGTTTTAGCGTCAATGTTATATCTTGTTAGATATACTGCAGTTTTATTCAGGTTCTTTATTTGAGCTTGGCTCACACTTGAATTAAAAAAGCGTTAGAATTTGGACAATGCATTTGCTAAACTCATTTGAACGCATTTTAGCGAGTTATCGTTTTCAAATGTGTGCGTTAGGACATCTTTTTGAATTCGAAATTTGGGCCAAAATAATTTGGACCCTTTTTTCTGCAGCATTTCTATTGTAATCCTGATGCGTTTTTACTTGAGTATGAACGAAACCCTAGTAGAGAAAGAAGTTAGCATGACTCACTACATAAGTCCCAGTTACTGCTTTCAGAACAGCATCAACAATATTCACATAGTTCATTGAACTGAATTTTTGCTTAAGCATAAGCATAAGATGTTATCAGCTCTCCAAAGTTGCTTTTACTCCACAGAGAGAGGAATGGTTTGACTGCCCATCTGAAATATAAAGCGTGAGTTTATAAATGTTCTATCCTGTAGCAGCGTACAAGCAAAGATGGGCATATTTAAGCAAATAATAATACTTGACACTATGTCTTATCCTCGTGTCCTAAAGATGCTAAATTTTTGTCTGACATAGATGTCAGGTGAAAGTATCCGCGAAATGTTTTGCACGAATAATTTCACCATTAAATTGTCAATAATAAACAAAGATTTCTACCTTGTGGACAAGCAAGACACTAATTTCAGTCTTCTTTTGTCTGAAAAGCAACAGTAACTGGAATTCTGTGACAACCCTGATTGCTTGTTAGATTACCATAAAATTCGCCGTTTTAATTTCAAACAATTTCCGTTTGCTTAAATTTGTCGTAAATTGTAAGAAAGTTCCGAAAGATTTTTAACATGACAACTGACTTGTATGACATTCTTGGGGCTGGGTCACCTAACCGTAAACAATCCTGTTATCTGTATGATCTATATTGTTGCCCACACGTTTCCATTGTGTTCTGGACAAATTTTGGTAGATGGGGTGAATCCACAATAAAGTTACTACTAAGGATCCATCAATATATTTGCATTATTACAACATATGGGTGTTTCGTTTGCTTCTCTCTGAATTTCAAGAGTCCATCGCCATTTAGAGAAAAATACACGTATTTTCTTATAAGAAACTAAGAATTTGGGCCAGTGCTGAAAATTTCTTTAAGTTATCAGATTTTGAGTACTCAGTGTTTCTTACAAGTTTCTTAGAGGTTCCATAACAATCTTCATGTTGACTACCTGTGAACATTTGAAAACAAGGTTTTTAAGCCTGTCCAATGTTTAGACATTATTCAAGTACCTTTAGAGTAATATGATACAGGAAACAAGTGAAAGTAAAGTAAAAATATGTCAAGGATTTCCTTTATCAAAATAAATAGTTTCTTAACTTATATTTTCCCAGTATTGGAGTTTCTTAATTTTTTGGCGATCTGAGAGTTGAGTTTCTTTTGGGCAGTTTCTTATAAAGAAATACGTGCAGTGGAAAATGGTCTATCAAGAAAGCTACAAAATCGTCGTTTGGAAAAAGTATTGTTTACTTTACGTGACCCACCCCCTTTAAGATTTACATAACTGTAGTTAGAAGTGATTAATTATAGTCTGGCCAAAATTCTTGTCGCAAAATGTTCCTCCAAGAATGAGCGTAGAAATTTTGACCAACTCAAAGTTCATTTCAAGAAGCTCTTTGCAAGGCAGCTGGCATTTTCAAGGCAGCTAGCATCAATCAACCGAGATAGCAATATTTAATACAGTTTTTGCGAAAGAGATGCCATTTCAATTGGGCATCAGAAAAATGAGAACCAATCACTTCTCTAGAAAGCGGAGGAAATTTTTAGAACAACACAATTCTTAGAGATTTTACGGATTGCTCGCAAAAATGGAAGTTTAGCCAAAGATCGACGGTATTTTTAGGGAATGGTTAGCCTTTCAGCGCAAATTTTGTGGGACAATAATTTTGGAACAGAGTACAGAACGAAGCTTAGACTTGCTGAATGTACAGTAGAATTTTCAGATATTGTACATTGCCATATAAATTTGTCGAAATTTTATCTTGCTCCTTTCTCTGTTGACCAATAAAGCCATGGCTAAATGATGCAGAATACAAACATATGCCATTGGAACAAAACAAAGTAATGAAAAGTTGAGCCCAGTTAGAAATGAAATATTGAATAGCTACGCTATTTTAGAGTCATTACTTGAAAATGTGTAGCCTGCTTGGTGCTTATGATGTGAGTTCCTCAACGGCTCTCCTTCGCAGTAGAGAGGGTAAAGACTGCAAGCAGGCTATGAAAAGCTATGAAACAATTGAAATTCATTGTTATGAATCCTAAATTAATGGAGGAAAGACGGTACAATCTGTCTTGGAAGTTTCACACAACTGAACTCTGCAAAAAGTTTCCAGAACTGCTGGTATTTTCTTCAAAGTACGGCACTATATGTCCCGTTGCTGACTCTCATCCCCGGGGATGAGACATAACTTGTTCAGGGTACGGGTATGTGCCGCCCATATGGGTGGGTTTTCGGGCCCAAAATTCTCTAAACAAGGGTCCTTTTCAGCAAATTTTCCATAAACGTGGGTTGGGTTACGCTGAAATTCACAAAAAATGGTTAAAAGGGCAGTTTTCCACCAAAATTCATCATAAAAGTGGGCATCAAAAGCAAGTTTCGGTAATTAGAAGAGAGGGTAGCTTTCTGAAACCCGGAGGGGGGCGGCAGACCCCTGTCCATCCACAAGTCATGTATTTTGGCGGAAAATTGCCCCCCCCCCCCCGGGCTCTCATCTCTCTCTTCGACTCGCTATTTTCATCCTTCCCCAACTATGGGATCTTGGCTTGGAGGCTGACTTATGATTCCTATTTAGACCCACTATTAAATTTGAACCCTTCTCTTCTCCCAGCACACCAATCTTTCAGTCATTAAAATTTTGAAACTTGAGGACGTTCTGTACTTAAATATCTTAACCTTTGTCAATAAATCTATCAATAAACTATCTCCCTCTTGCTTTCATGATTACTTTCAGCCTAATGCAGCTGTTCATAAGATTGGGACTCGTCAGGCTACTAGAGGTGATATTTCAAATCTCTTTAAAAATACCACCTTATATGGTCTTCAAACAATTCAGTATTTTGGTTCAAAACTTTGGAATACTCTTCCAATTTTCATACGGGTTGCTAGCTCTGTTTTAGTATTTCGTTCGAAATTAAAGACTTTTTCATTGACTCGTATTCTCTGAAACTTCAAGAATACTGTAGCTCATAAATCGTTATGATATGGTGGTAAGCAGAAATCTGTAGCGCTAGCGACAATTCAAGTCAGGTTGGGGAGCGCAGAGCGAAACAAGAGACTTTTGGAATGAGTCTATGGCTGCCCTGTTGTGCTATTCAAAATGTGCTTGGTTTCCCTTTGTTCGCTTTTCCAGTCACGTGTGTAACATGCGTGGTATTTTGCGCACATTGTAAACAACAACGTTCTCTTGCATTCTTGGCGATTGTGGAAAAGTTTGCTGAGAAATTGTGGTGAAAGTTTTATGCGAATAGCAAGATGAATACTGCTGCAAGCAAGATACTTGGTTGTGCTAAAAAGATGAATGGTAAGGGTGTATCACTATAAAAGATTTTAGCAGATTCTGTGAGCAGGCAAATCGCAAACAAACACTAAAGCAAAGTATCTATTTATGTTTGAATTTGCTTTATGTTGAAAATGATTTATTCTGAGACTCGTATGTTTTTCAGGTCTTACATTGGCCAGATATTTGAGTCAAGCATCTGCTGCACGGGTTCTTGCAACACCAAAGGTCCATTTCAACCAGGTATGATCTGCAAGTCATTTTTGTTACCATCCCTTATGCCCGGGGGGGGGGGTGTGCTTCACTTAAATTCGTACGGGGGTGTGCCCACGAAAAATTTTTTTCTACCCTGCTCTAGAATTTTTGGGGGGCTGCAGCTCCCTCCAACGTCAGAAAAATTTGCAAAAATCAGCCATAGTCGGGCAGAGATCCGCTTCAAGTCAGGCAAAATTTTCTCAAACAATGGATTTTTTGTCGGGCAGCCCCTCCAAATGGTATCTCCCCCTACCCCATGCCATCGTAGAAAAAATTGGTAAAAGGACACTCCAAAACATGAAAATTTGACCCAAAAACGACCCAATCTAACAAAATATCCCCTTTTGACATGTTTTGATAACCTGCTCTAGCAAAATTGCCTTATTTTGATACCTTGTGCTAGAAAAAGTTGGTGAGAACGATGTCCTTAAAAACGGCACATCATCCCTCTGTCAGACAAATATACTAAGTATCCCCCCCCCGGGCCCATATGCTATTCATTGCTACAGTATGTCATGTGAATCATCAAATTTCCAACAGAGTACCATCACCCTGGTCAGACCACTTTTTATTTTCCGCGAGGTCAAAGAGGTTTGTAGCCTGATACACAGCCCACTAAGACCAAAAGTAAATCAGAAATTTTCCTTTTAGTGGGCTGTGTACAGGCTGAGAAGTCTGGAGAGGAACTCACCTTGAATAGGCTTCTCAAATCATGCTACAATCCTCACAGTGAGATCTGTATCACTTCTGTATCCTCCATTTCCTTGTTGTCATGCTGGAACCACACAACGGACACGGTCTGGGACACCTAAATTAGGCCGTATCACCCTGGATAGACCGGGGCAGAAATGGTGATTTTAGTACATTAAACATTTTTCAAGCCTGAGCCGTCATCATAGGCGTAGGAGACAGGGGCTGGTGGGCTGCAGCCCCCCAACGTTGGAAAATTTTGCAAAAATCAACCATAATCGGGCAGAATTTTCTTAAACAATGGAATTTTTAATCGGCAGCCCCCCCAAATTTTATCTCCCCCTACGCCCATGGCCGTCGTTATTTCACCAAAGTATTTTTCCTTTTCCCAGAAGACCGTAAAGCCACATGACAAATTCTAATTTAATTGAAAAGGAGTTGAAAATGTTGTTAATTTCACTCCTGCATTTATCTCTCTTATCTTGTCCTTGACCTCAGTCAAATCCAACCATGTTAATAATATAGCATTGGGGTAGATCAAAATTCTATTCCATGAAACTGAAAAGCGGTACGACATGTATCGATCAGAAAACCAACACCAAAATCCCTTCCCCAGACACATTTTAGGTCAAAGTCATACTTGGTTCAAACTTTGAAGCAACATTCTACAATTCTACTAACATGTTGGTGTTCAATTACCAAAAACTTTGAACTTCCAAAACCATTCAAAGTGTACTTTAACTAAGTCAAGAAAGAGTTAGGATACAAAGTTTTGGTTTTCATTTATTTGAGGTTAAATATGCCATCTCATGAAAAAACACGTAAAATTTGCATCAATTGGCTAAATATTTAATTGATCATAAAACCTGAACCAAATGAGATATCTTACTGAAATTTTTTCGGAGGTTCTCTTATGGTTGGGTGCCCGTCTTAGTTGAAATTAGAAGGACTTTTGAAAACAACCTGACAGGCATCTGTTGTGCTTATTTGGAATCAACCCTATACTGTAAAAGTGCTACAATTATAAGAATCTAAGTGTCCATTTAAGATATTTTTAAGATACTGTATGATACCAAATTATATGAGATTTTCTCATTCTTGTACAGCTTTTCATCAACAATGAATTCCAGGATTCTGTGAGTGGAAAAGTTTTCCCAACAGTTGACCCAGCAACTGGTGATGTCATCTGCCATGTCGCGGAAGGTGACAAGGTAATGTTTGAGTTATTTCCTGACCAGTTGTGCAATCTGTCATATCAAATTCATTCTTTTACCAACTTAGGGGGTATCTTGACCTGTCCCCTGAGGCCAGTCGGCAGAGTGGCAACTGCACGCACAAGGTTATTTTTTCAAAAATTTTATGCCAAAAGCATAGGTTCCAAATCTTGAAATGTTTGATTTGTAAATAGTTTCATTACATTGTAAACAGTTGGTTCAATTGGTTATTATCAACTATGCATTTCACCAAAAACATCTACTTGTTGAAAAAAAAAATCTTCTTGTTGAAAATCTCATTCTTCTTCTTTTTATTATCAACTATGCATTTCATCAACTGTAAATTATAGCATAGGTTCCAAATCTTTATCTCGGTGTCAAAAGATGGGTGTAAAATTCCATGACCTATTTCTTCTGATTGAATGGCTTGAAAGAAGCTTTTGATACTTATCTATAATTCTACCGTTTGACTTTCCAGAAAGTTTGAACATTTTTTGGAAATTACAGTACAGCGTATCTTACATTTCAACTAAGTTTGAGGATATGATGTCATCAAATTTCTAAATCATAAACCAGATGAGTGACAGACTTTTTCTTGATACCATATTGTAGGCATTCATAAACTGGTTTTCTTCAAAATGATTTCATGTTGTGTCAAACAGTTTAGAAAATATAATGGTTTTAAGTTTTTTTTGAAAATTTTCCTTTAATTCTTGAAAAAGAAGAAAAACACTCTAATTCTGAGAATATTGAAGATTTCAGAAAAATCCAATGGTAGAATTATAGAGAAATAGCTAAAGTTTCTTTGAAGCCATTCAGCTCAAAGAAATAGGTCACTGAATTTTACACCAGCCTTTTAAAGATTTGAAACTTATGCTGTTGACAAAATCTTCGAAGAAAGCCGTTCACAAGTCAACTCATATGAAATTAGAAATCTGACTTATTTCTGTTATAGGCTGATGTTGACATTGCAGTGAATGCAGCAAAAGATGCCTTTAAAATGGGAAGTCCTTGGAGAACTATGGATGCTTCAGATCGTGGGAGGTTGCTGAATAGACTTGCAGACCTCATGGAAAGAGATGCAGAATATCTTGCTGTAAGTTTAGTTTTATTTTTGGGACTGTTCTAAATTTGTAATATAGGTATCAAATATACAAAAAAGCTAATGTAAATGGTGATTACTTCTTTCTCTTGACCAAATGGCTTGAAAGGAACTTAAGAAGTTATATTGTGCTATATACCGGGTATCCCTAAAAAGTACTCCTGTTTAAAAAATCACCAAAAATGATTATCAAACTGGTTGACAAGAAAAAGACCTCGCTTGATAGGAAGCTAAGACTCTATGAAGCTCAAGTGGTATCAGTCATGCTTTACAACTTAAACAACTGGTCTGTGACAAAAACCCCTCTCGAAGAGCTAGATGTCACACACAGGCGACATCTCAGAAAGATACTCAACATCAGATATCCAGGAATGATCAGCAATTAACACTTTGTACAAAAGATTCAACGTTGCAAAACTATCCAACAGAGTTAGTGAATATAGTTGGCGTATGCTTGGTCATCTTTTGAGAAGTGATGAAAATACAGCAGCTCAATTAGCACTTACAGTCGCTAATGAGTCTGATAAGTGTTTAATTGGATGCGTTGGAAGACTAAGGAGTAATTTATTCACACCAATAAAGAACAATTCTGAATCAGCAAAATCTAAAAATGAATAGCATTGCAGAACTTAACGAAGTCAGAGATATAGACAGATGTAGAGAGTGCTAGAAGAACCTAATCTAACTACAGGTTACATTTTTAAGGTATCTGAATATAAGATGTTTTTAAATGTATGCTCCTGTATAATAATAATATCGTTGATTTATTCGCTGTGCTTCAAAAAAATGCCAGAATGCCAAAGCTCTAGTTTGGAGATGGACGCAAATTTGATCTTTGAAGGTTAATATTTCTGCTCAGAGCATCAATACCAACAAACGAGGCATCTATGTTTAAGTTAATTGATGAGGAACATTTTGAAAGAGATTTGCAATTCATCAAAGTTAAGTTCACATCGCTGGATCCAACCAAATCTATATACTTTTTTGGGGACATCCGGTAGTCAATGTTGCAACATTATTTCATTCCATTTCTTTCTACTGAACTAGATATAACAACAGTCAGCGAGTGCTACCGATTAGTATTTGTACCAAATGCGACTGTAGCGAGGTCAATTTTATAGAAATTAATTGAATGATTATCTCTAAGGAAGCGTGTATTATGTTTGAATTTACAGTTGGGTAATGGCTCAAAAGGTAAATGATTTAGAATATTCAGTTACTCTCCTCCCCCGGTTTCTGGTTCCTGAGTCCAAGGCTCTTGGTTCCGTAGTTCTGTGGTCCATGGTTCCGTGGTCTGTAATATTGAGTTCTGCATTGTCAGAAATGAACCTTTGTCGTCCATTGACATAGTTAGGTAGTTAAGTAGGTAGGAAGAACTCATTATCTTTGTTGTTTGTTGGATATATGCTCACAAGCTGCGAGCCCGCGAACCGCAGCCGTGAGCTGGCCCGTCTCTACATAGCCAAACGGCAGGCAGACAGGCTAATTTCGCTCGCTGATTGAAGCAGAATAGTTAAGCTGCCTTCGGCAGCAACAAGGTGACATTCAATCGATAAAGACGGAATTTGCTCTCAGACACTACACATAATGATTTTGGTTATTTGTGATTTTTAATACAATATCCTTTTTAGGCCCTCGAGTCTCTGGACAATGGCAAACCATTCATGGATGCTGCTAATGCTGATGTTCCTTTGTCTATAAAGAATCTTCGGTATTACGCAGGATGGGCAGATAAGATCCATGGAAAGACTATCCCAGTTGGTAACGAGACTTTTCATTAAATAAGAATGGTTAAGAGATGCTACTTTTTAAAATGCTGAGTTGAGGGTTATTAGGCCCAATTCTATGATTTACTGTGCCTTGTAGGACCCCAAAAAGTTGAGGCACTTGAGCTTTAATTTATTGAGAGAGGGGAGGCAGCTTGTTTGAACATTATGATTTTGTGAGCCAATTTGCCTACTCACGACAGCCTTTTTTTATTAGCTGTGAAAACTACAGGGTGTCCCAGAAAAATTGTTCGACGTTTCATTAAATATTAAAAAGTAAAGATAAAATGTACAGGCTCTTGGTCAGATAACCCTCTTCCTAAGATTTTAGATTAATTGTTGACGCCAGAATCTTGCAGATCCGCCACAAAGCCATGGAGTTACAAGCTCTTAAAGTTCAAATTTGTGCGAAAGCTGAAACCAGACGCCCCTAAATGACTTGTTTTTCAAAACAACGTCCCAAAATCGAGGTAAAGGAAGACTGTCCAATGTTTTACCTATCGTTGATATCAGAGCAAACCAAATAGGACCTCAAAAGTAATTTGATTATTATAGCCGCCGCCAAAATTTCCTTAAGAATACGAGTATCCAAAAACATTGAACGAAAACTTATTAACGAGAGACGGGGCCATTTTAAGTTGTGCTCAACAGGATTCCTCCAAACATCCATAACCTTGATTTAATGTTAGAGAAAGCTACTTTATCGAAAATTCTTTTTAAGTTCAATGTGATTTGTTTTGAATAAACGAGATTCTACTTTTACAAAATGTCCAATTTAGGGGCGTCTGGTTTCAGCTTTCGCACAAACTTGAACTTCAAAAGCTCGTAGCTCCGTGAATATTTAGCTGATTTGCTAGCTTCTGGTGTCCAAAATTAATCTAGAATCTGAGCAATATGGTTATCTTACCATGAAGCCCAGGTCGTTATTTCGCTATTTTGTAATATTTAATCAAACTTCGAACAATTTTTTGGGACACCCTGTACTCCAGCTCTCAAGGCTTAAACAAAGAGGCGATAAATGATTGGATGGGGCTCTCTGCGGAAATTAAATCAATGCACATGAAACTGAAGGAAAATATGGTGGCAGGTGGCAACGGCTATCAAGATGGCAGTGAACAAGGCGCAAGAGAGACAAAAGACCTACCAGCCATTATAGAGACCTTATTCAAATTGTAATTAATCTAACTGAACCATATTCCAAGTGTCCTTATGGCAAGTATGACCAAGGGCCCTAGGACGAAGTAAATGTAGATAAAAGATCAGACCTGATCAGAATTGTCCTTGGTTATTTCTTTGTTGATTATTCTCTTGGTTTTGCTTTTTAATCAACATAAACCCCTTTTTTGTCAAGTTGAAACTCCACTATTTTTGCTTGCTTCCCTTTGCTTTGGTCGCCATTTGCAATTTCGACAGCTGAACGAAAATGAGGTTTTGGGGCCAAGGTCCACCAGTGATCTGAGGTCCACGTAAAGAAGAAATGGGTTAGTCATGCGCTGTTTCTTATCCAATCAGGAAGCTATATGCGTGTCATGCGATGGCACAAGGCTCGTTACCTTGAAACATTTTGAAAAGTACGCACAATGATACAACAACCAATCAAAATCGTGAGGTCTCCGGACACGCTTCTACATATGGTAGTGGCTGGGTTACAAGCCTTGGTATACGAGAAAACAATAAGAAACAGCGCATGACTAACCCATTTCTTCTTTACGTGGACCTCAGATCAATGGTGGACCTTGGCCCCAACCTCAGTTTCGTTCAGCTGTCGAAATTGCAAATGGCGACCAAAGCAAAGGGAAGCAAGCAAGAAAGGTGGAGTTCCAACTTGACGAAACAAGGGGTTTATGTCGATTGAAAAGCAAAACCAGGAGAATAATCAATAAAGAAATAACCAAGGACAACTCTGGTATTAGGTATGATTTTTTATCTTACATTAATTTCGTCCTAGGGCCCTTGGTATAACAATCTTCCATAGCTTTTGCACAGCTCGTTACGTGGCTAGAACCATTACGAACGTAAGCGAAAAAGAGTAGGGAAATGCGTTGAAATTTTATCATGTGATCTTTCCCTATGCCTGGGGGGGGGGGGGTACTTCACTATAAATTCGTACAGGGGTGTGCGCCCGCCCGGATTTCTGTTATGACCCAATCCCAGAATTTTGGTCTAATATTGATATCCTATCCCAGAATATAGGTCAGATATTTATACCCAATCCCAGAATTTTGAAGAAGTAACAAAAGCAATTCAATGGTAAAGGGGCATTCAATTTCAAGGCAAAAGTAAGGATATCCTCTCATATATGGTCACAAGCGGAACAAATCTGTTCTGCATCAATGGGGACATTGAACACCCATTACCAGAATTGTTAGTATAACAGTCGACCCCAATCCCAGAAAATTCCAAGTGAAAGTATACCCCAATCACAGAAATTTCCCAGTAGGATATTACCCCAATCCCAGAATTTTCAGGCCAAAAACTACCCTAAACTGGTGCACATCCCCGTCTGATCGGATAGTGAAGTACCCCCCCCCCCCAGGCCCTGTGCTCATTTAGCTCCATCAACTGATGATGTTGCATCAAGTTTTGAATTGGTTTACTGACAGTTTATTAATATTTCATGTTATTAGATGGCAACTACTTCAACTACACTCGTAGAGAGCCTATTGGTGTATGTGGACAAATCATTCCTTGGAATTTTCCTTTGCTAATGCAAGCATGGAAACTTGGTCCTGCTTTGGCAACTGGAAATACTATTGTGATGAAGCTTGCTGAACAGACCCCACTTACAGGCCTTTACATGGCTAATTTGATCAGAGAGGTAATTTCAAAATACATTTTGCTTGTAGCAACGTCGAATACTTAGTTTTAAGGAAAACTTTGTCGTAAATCGACCCACCCTTTCCTCCCTTTGTAGCAGCGCACCATAAAAACACTCTACTTAGAGAGTCCAAAAAATGGTGAAACCTTCTTTGTTGGTTAAACCGTCCTCGTTCTATCAAGTTAAAAGGGCCAGGTTTTTCTGACGCCTCGCGCTGTTTATAACCCTAAAAATCTATGGACCAGTTGCTGTTGCCAGAACTACCCAAAATTTTCCAAGATTTCTTGTGAAATTACTACACCTTCATCAGGTATGACATTATCACTCAAAACCTTCCTCCGGCTCATGGGGCTCTGTCTCCATACCACAATAGTGAAGTTCCTATCACACTCCCCACATCGTAAATATTTGGTAAGAACAGCACAAGGACTTGTGAGAATATACAGTTAAGCCCGAAATTATTCATACCTGTGCCAAATTTGGAGTATTTTCAATCGTTATATTTGCTAACCAATTCACAAGATATTTCATTCCTTGAAATGTCTCTTGTAGCACTTGTTTCAGCCTTTTATCACATTCTTACAAAACTTCAGCCACAGTAAAATTGGTCCTGAAATAGAACGATGCAAAATACTCAGAATTTGGCATAGGTATGAATAATTTCGGGCTTAACTGTAGTACTATTCATTTGCTTTCATAGGCTGGTTTCCCACCTGGAGTTGTGAATATTATTACTGGATATGGCCCAACTGCCGGTGCAGCGATTGCCGAACACATGGAAGTTGACAAAGTTGCTTTTACTGGATCAACAGAGGTAGATTATATAGATTACATCCACTGTTTCTCGTTGATATAGTCATAGGTAACCTTGCCGTGACTCAGGAAAAATTTCACTGGACAGAAATTTTTGTATGCACTGAAAATTTTTTAAGAACGAGAACCTATTGCACCAAGAGAAAGTGGGAAGTAACTATTGACGTTGTCTCTCAAACTGTTGCTCTCACATGTGAATATCTGGATAGATGCATCGGCAAATATTGTATGACTTTGGAGAGGGCATTTTCCAGGCATCGCTAAAGTGCGCGAGCGTGCGAGCGCCGCTCGCAGGCACATTTTTAAATCCAGCAAATATCTGCAGGCACATTTATTAAAGAAATTATCTTTTCTAAAGTTTATAACGATTAATTGGTAGGAATTGGGTAACAAGATGTTGCATTAAAATGATTTGAAAGGTTAAGAATAATGAAACCATAATTGATTTGGACATCGAGTTCTATCATACTTTGCTGTTTTTAATTGCTGTGTATCGGCGTGTGTGAATAGGACCTGGGAGTGGGTTTGATCTGGCCTAAAGCCGAATTTGGTGCTTTACAGTTTGCGTTACAGCATGCGTACTTTAAGCATCTCACATCCAGTTAGATTTGTTTACAGTTAAATGAGCTATCAGTTAGACCGGTTCTTTGAGACGTCTAGGAAGCATATTGCAGTTAACGGCTCAAATACTGAACATGCGGACAGTGTCATTGATAACAGTTTGAAACAATATTGGAAGGAATCTGGGAAAGGGAATAAAACAAATTGGCATTTCGCATGTCGCTTTGATAAAGTGAAGGACTTTACTGCATTCAAAGTTTTAGAGCGAATGAAAAAGTCACAAGTAGATCTGATTCGAATTCAACTCTGTAACCAAACCATAATTAATGGAAAATTTGTGATTTGAAGGATTGTGTACCAGATGAGTTTCATTGTTTTAAAGCAAAGAAACAACTGTATACTGTGTCAATGATTGTTGAAATGGAAATATTCCTAAACAAAGGCAAAGTTTCATCTATCTTGTCTATGATAAACGTTTATTGCATAAGGCACCATCCAACTTTTAGAACCAAAATGTCCCTCGCTCTATCAAAGTTTTCTTCATGTGATGCACAGAAAGAATTCAAATCCAGATGATATACGTTGGAAAAATTTTGCAGGCAAATTTTTGTGGCAATTTGCGCTCGCAGGCACAAAAAACTTTTGGTGAGGTCTGGCATTTTCCCTTGCTCATATATGGAACTGTTCGTTCGTTCGTTGAAGTAATCAAACGAGGCCGTTTGCTTTATCTTAAAAAATCTTATCAAATAGAGACTTTAAATATAGTTTATAGCACAGAGCTATATGACTGGAAGACTACACCACAAGACTATTCTATACTTACAAAAACATACTATACGTATAGGATTATACTGTCCGAGCTATAAACTATTCAAAAATTATATTGTTTATTTTTTCTTTATGTATACACAAGCACAAACGGTCCACTTGTATTTAATACTACAAGTTTGCTGGCTCTGATGTTATTGGAAATTGCTGAACGGCCTTATTTGATCAAAATTATGTCAAGAGTTCTATTTGCACTTGTTTCTCACTAAATGATATTCCTAATATTTCCTTCACCACCAGGTTGGAAAACTCATCCAGCAGGCCGCCGGTCGGTCAAACCTCAAGAACGTGACGCTGGAACTTGGTGGGAAGAGTCCGAATGTTGTTTTTGGTGATGTGAACGTCGACGAAGCAGTTGAACTGAGTCATTTTGCGTTATTCTTCAACCAAGGACAATGCTGCTGTGCTGGTAGTCGTACTTTTGTCGAAGAATCGATTTACGATGAGTTCGTCGAAAAGAGTATGATTCGTGCTGCTAAAGCAAAGCTTGGAAGTCCATTGGATTGCGCAACAACACAAGGACCACAGGTTTGTCAGGCTTTATTCTTTAGACTTCATTCACATGATACTGACACAGTTTCGAAATGGCATAAAACATAAACGTTGGATTGCGCAACAACGCAAGGACCACAGGTTTGTCAGGCTTTATTCTTTAGACTTTATTCACATGATACTGATACAGTTTCGAAGTGGCATAAAACATAAACATTGGATTGCGCAACAACGCAAAGACAAGAGGTTTGTCAGGCTTTATTCTTTAGACTTCATTCACATGATACTGACACAGTTTCGAAATGGCATAAATCTGTTATGAATAGCTTTACCAAAAGTGTTTTAGTAAAACATGTAACCAAAACTGTTACCGAAACTGTTACCAATAGGTTCACCAAATCTGTGTTTTGTCGCCACAATTTGAAAATGGCAGGAATAACGGAACTCTAACCGACACAGTTCGAAAACAGCGTCGTGTAAACACTGCGAATAAGATAAGAAGCGGAAAATTTTTAACCACTTTCGAAGCGAGGTTTATTGGTTCTTTAGTTCTTTAGACCTAGATATATTTCTTTCTCGTCAGACTCCAGCCTTCAATGTCGCAGAGAGTGCAGAGAAGTACGGTCGAATTTTTTATCATGCAAATTGTGCCGGTATCATGTGAACATTATCTAACATTTTCTACCGTCATATTTTAGACCATTTTCAAACTGTGACCCCATCATATGAACGCTTGCAAAAATTTAGATTTTTATGGTCGAAAGACGTTTGGCATTATCAAGTTGATAGTTAACCATGATACTTCGCAGAATACTGTCAGTAAAGCAAGAAATGTCTTGCTTTCACCGGAAAAACTTTCTTCAGAAGTGTGTCCTTTGCTAGCGGGCATGTTTCCCATGAAAATATCTGCAAATGATATTGGGACCTCAAAACCAGGTTGCTCGAATTCGCTTTTTTAAGTTTTCATTTGCATCAGTAACTAAATTTCAACGTTTTTGAGTTATATCGAGGAATTGTAAATGTACTGACTCTGTTGTATCTGTTTTTTATTTATAGATTGATAGTGAGCAGCTTGGAAAAATTCTCGAGCTTGTTGAAAGCGGCAAAAGCGAGGGAGCAACACTCAAATGTGGAGGAGAACAGCATGGTGATAAAGGATACTATGTTGCACCAACGGTGTTTGCTGACGTCACAGATGATATGAGAATCGCCAAGGAAGAGGTTAGTTTCTGTTTATATGGAACCCCTCACCTGTGTTTGTGAGTAATTCCCTCAGCATCATAATAGGCGGTAAATCTTCGTGAAATTCCACGCTCGATTCTGGTCCGTGATTTACCTGACATTTAAATTCTAATTCAAATTCTGAAACTGACAATTGTATTGATATCAATGTCAATGGGAAGCAAATCATGGACCAGAGCGCGGTTCCTATATGAACCCATTACAAGCATTTTTCTAATTTCTGGGTCTATGTGATGAATTATTTTACCACACAAAATTTCCACATCTAAGTCAGCTTTTTATTGATAGATTAACATTTCAGTTTTGAATATCAGCGAGGTACTTTTTATTCCACAGCCCGCAGAACGTGTCAACTGTTTTCACATCTAAGTTAGCCTTTGACTGATAGGTACTTTTTATTCTATAGCCAGCTAAACGTGTCAACATTTTGTTGACTCACCCGATATATCCATGGGCAATAATGCACCGTTGATGTGGCCTATATTATGATCAAAATTGTATTTTTACTCACTGTGTTGCTTCTTTTCCACAAGATTGCAGGTAAAGCGCTTGATAATGTTGCTACTCCTTCGTTCTTCTCTCATCACAACAAGGAATCAAACGCCGCCAATATTCAAATTTCAAATACAGTTGAAACGGTGGGAGCTCCTACGCAGCGATACGTCTCATTTCAAACTTCCCTTTAAATAGTGACACTATTTAAAGGGAAGTTTGAAATGAGACGCATCGCTGCGTAGGAGCTCCAACCGTTGCAACTGTATTTGAATATTGGCAGCATTTGATTCCTTGCTGTGACGAGAGAAGAACGAAGGAGTAGCAACATTATCAAGCGCTGTACTTGCAATCTTGTGGAAGAGAAACAACACAGTGAGTAAAAATACAATTTTGATCATAATATAGGCCACATCAACGGTGCATTATTGCCCATGATATATCTAACAATTAAATGAAAATGAAATTAAGAGAAACGGAGGTAATTTTCTCGCACTAGAAGCAACAAAAATCAAGACGTTATTCCCATTTTTAACTACCATTCTTAACTAAAAACGCTTCAAACGCTAAAGAATGCAATTACTAAACATATCGGGCCGTGCCCTTCGTCAGTAGTGAAGTATTGTTGATGGTGTTTCAGTCAACGCAAAGCAATTGCTTCGTAGATCTTTGGACCAGTTCAGCAAATTTTGAAGTTCAAAGATGTCGATGAAGTTATCGAACGTGCAAACAAAACAGTGTATGGTTTGGCAGCATCCGTCCAAACCAATGATGTAAATAAAGCCATTAAAGTTGCACACAGTGTTCGTGCTGGAACTGTCTGGTAAGCACTTTTGTTACTGTAGTATTCTGTTTGGCAAACACATAACCCGCATTCCAATTTTGAAAATTATAGCACCTCTCCACTCCTAAGTATAAGTATTGTGTCATTGCAAACAAGACGATTTATTTATTCTTTTGAGAATATCTATTATTATTGAAGGTGTTGTGGCGCAGTGGTGTAATCCTTTGACTTTGCAGTTGCAGCCAGAACAGTCAGGCGGAGTGGGTTTGATATCCGGTAGGACCCCACCACTTGAGCGTCACGACAAGGGGTCGTGGACTTGATTAGGTCTGCTCTATTTCTGCGATCCCAGCGCTTGGCGCTGAGAAACGCAACTTCACCCTCACCATTATCATTATTATCGATATATTTTTCGTTGGATTGCAATAGCAGTTATCTGATTAATCCCTATCTTTAAGAAATCTATACAAAAATTACATGAGAAAATTTGCTTAAGAATATTTACAAGTCATTGAAAGTATACAATTTGAAACAGATATCTAGAAACATTTATTATTAAAAGCCCAAATTCGGCATAGAGATGTGACACAACTTGTAGGAACAATTTTCTCCCTTTCAAGAATTTCAAGAAGGTGTTGTGGCGCAGTGGTGTAATCCTCTGACTTTGCAGCCAGAACAGTCAGGCGGACAGGGTTCGATACCTGGTGGAGCCCCACCACTTGAGCGTCATGACAAGGGGTCGCGGACTCGATTAGCGCTTAGCTACATCTGTGATCCCAGCGCTTGGCGCTAAAAACCGCAACTCCACTCCACTCCACTCCACCTCCCTTCCAAGTTTTTTTCCAATCGATTCTGAATTCTTTATTGTTTGTAGTTATATTTGGCACAGTTGTGAACCTTTAAATCGGACGGTTTTTGTGCCATTGCTGACAGATTTCACCTTGAGTTGAATGGACTCGTTATCGTTACGCAAATTGTAATGAATTTCATTTTCACAAAAGATTTCCTGCACGAACGAAGAGTTTAGCTCATTTCTAGTTTTGTACCTGACTCCACCCTGAGGTCCTGCCCTGGAAATCCATCAGTTATAATGTTACCACAGTGGGATAGGATGATTCTCTAAATGTGTTGACAGTCATTCATAATCCGTTTCATAATTTACGTAGCATAGGTTCCAAATCTTTGACTCAGCGAAAAGGTGGGTGTAAAGCTCAATGACCTATTTCTTCTGATTGAATGGCTTGAAAGAAACTTTAGATACTTCTCCATAATTCTACCGTTGGACTTTTTAGAAATTTTGAATGTTTTTAGAAAATACAGCGTATCTTACATTTAAACTCATTTGAGGATGTGACGTCATCAAATTTCTAAATCATAAACCAGATGAGTGACAGACTTTTGCTTGATACCATGTTGTAGGCATTCATAAATTGTGGTTTTCTTGGAAATTATTTCATGCTACGTCAAACAGTTTAGAAATTACGATGGTTCTAAGTTTTTTTGAAAATTTTTCTTGAATTCTTGAAAAAGAAGAGAACACTCTAATTCTGAGAATGTTGAAGATTTCAGAAAAGTTCAACGGTAGAATTATAGAGAAATAGCTAAAGTTCTTTGAAGTCATTCAGTTCAAAGAAATAGGTCATTGAATTTTACACCGGCTTTTTTCAGGATTTGGAACCTATGCCAATTTACGTATGGTCAGCAGTTCTTCCGATGGATAATGCTTTGGAAATTATTTTGCCGAGTTAGTATGGGATCTTATAATTTCTTTTGAACGAAGTTCTTTTTAACCCATCATATCGAACGAGAGATGCATTATCCATTCTGTGCAATCTTTTTTATAGATTTGATGCCTATACTCTATTTATTTAATTAATCCTTTCCTTAAGTAGCATGTCGTGTCAGTTACAACACTCTTCAACCTCAACAAATATGACTTCCCATATTTTACAGCATAGTGATCAAGAAATCAAAATCTTTATCATTATAATCCGATGGTTTTTCTTTCCCCAGGGTGAACTGCTATGATGTATTGTACGCACAATCACCCTTCGGTGGATTCAAGATGTCTGGTAGTGGAAGAGAATTGTAAGTTTTTCTTGAATTATTTGAGTTGAATGATCAAAGAAATACACTGATGAAAGCGATTGAGGAAATAGATATATATGATTGTGAATTTTTCGGCAGAAAAAGCCTTGCCAATTGTTTTGAATAGTTTGGAAGAATTAAAGGGAATCGACATAGTTAGAAGCTGGTCCGGGCCAAGTTAAAAATATAATCTATTGTATGCAACAACTTTGACGCCTGCCGTGCATTGGGTGACGAAGGAAACAATGGGTTTGTGGGCGTTTCTTCAGCCTATTTATAGCAGCTTATCGATATAGCTATGTCTATTCCCTTTAATGTATCTGTGCCATTTCAGCCTGTTACAGAAAATCACATGTCCTTTTGTGCGGGTTTTTACTGTGCGGGTATATCGTGTATCATGTTCTTTTGTGCGGGTATATCGCGGAAGACTCGAGCATGCATATCGAATTGCAGGATAGAACTTTTAGCTAGATATACCGGGTGTTCCAAAAAACTACTCCTGCTTACAAAATCACCAAAAATTGATTATCAAACCTTTGATAAAATTTCCTTTTTGAGTTGCTTTGTCAAAGTTCTAAAATTCATAGATGATAAAATGTTTGCTTTTGATACAGTAAGGTCGAAAAATTACGCGTTGAGAAACCTTATTTTGAGCTATAGTTTTTAAGCAAAATACTCAATCTTGCCTTAGAGTTTAAATTTTCAAATTTTTTATCATCATATAAGTCTCCAATGATAGTGTGCATTTTATTTTTCTGATTTATGACCAAACTAGAAGCTTTACATGCACAAAGAAATTGATCTGGCAATCATCAGATCTTTTTTGCAGTATGATTCAAAACCAAGTAGCCATAGAAAGAGCTAAATTTGCTCATTTTTAAACCACTTACAAGATCAGCTATGTCTTGGAAAATAATTTGGTCCTTGATCTTCTTGACAAAAAAGAAAATTGAAGATCGGCCGTTTAATCAAATTTTGGTGATTTTTCAAATGGGAGTACTTTTTTTTGGGATACCCGGTAGTTGCCTGAAATTTAATGAAAGATCATAAGTTGCTACAATAAAGGTCAGATCGTTGGCAAGGGTCTCTCATTGAAATATTTGAAAAATTTGTTATTTTTTGGATTCTCCGCTGCGCTGTAACTAAAAATAATCTTCTTTTTCAGGTCAGAGTACGGACTGGAACAATACTCAGAAGTAAAATCGGTATGTGTTCTTTCTGTTAAAGCATTGGGAATTTCAGCTGAATTTCAACATGTGATCGTAAAATTATGGGAAGGGCTACCAACACCTCCATTCTCTATACCTACCGACTTTGAGATTCAGATAAAATCATTGGATAAAACTAGACTCATTATCTTCATGTATTTTCGCTCCCCTGAACTGATATGTGGCTAAACTACTCATTGAAGCAACAACAACATCAATTCAATTAAATGACCTCATGTGAAGGGACTTATATGGTGAGTCTAGAATAAAGCCCTGACAACTGACTGTGCGATTGAAAAAACACGTATCCACGTCAGACAGTCCTACAGTCCTTTCTACACGGAACAACTTATTGTGCATGGAAATTCATGTACCGGGTGTCCCAAAACGTTTGATTGCTTATATGTCCATAACCGATTAGCCCATTTTCAAAAACTTTATTTCATCCGATTGTAGAAAGGCTAAATTGTATTCAAGCATGTTGGTTGTGTTTTAGGCCGATGTTTCATGTTGAAAAGAAGATCGATAAACCTGCTAAAATTCAAGCCTTGTGACGCAAAAGGCTGAATTCATATGTCGTTCAGAGAGTATATGTCGTTCAGTGAATACGAATTCAGTTGATACTGAGTTCAGAGAATACGAATAGGAGGTTAGCCTTTAGTATCAAATCTAAAATGTTGACTGGAAAAATAGGCTGTTCCTTTCTCGTGCCATCTAAGGCTTGAATTTGAGCAGGTTTATCGATCTTCTTTTCGACATGAAAATGTCGTGGTAAAACCACAACCAACATCTTAAAATACAATTTAGTCTTTAGGCAATCAAATAAAGCAAAGTTTTTGAAAATCGGTTGATTGGTTATGGACATGTAAGCAATCAAACAATAATACATCATTTTGGGACACCTGGTATAGTTTTTTGACGTATATTTTTACAAACGACGATAGAATTTGACTTGGTAGATTAGCATCAGTTAGCAAGGTGTAAATCCGGGCCACTGCTACTTCAAACCTCCACCAATACCTATTATTTCAATCAACAGGTGATCATGAGTGTTGGCCAGAAAAATTCATAATTTGAGGGCAGAAAAAGGAAAGGGGCTTTTTTAATTTTCACAAACTAATGCAACAGCGCTCAATTTATTTGATTTTTACTGCAATTCAATAACAGTTTTTGTGATATTGTAATTTTGTAATTGATTTGTAATCCCATTTCACTTCATACATAGCAAATAGATTCAAAGCATAAGTATTTGTTCACTCATTTTTTGTCAAAAAGAAACTGAGCTGAGAAGTATGCAGAGATTGCAAAAATAGTAAACAAACTTTCAGTTCGCAGTCCCAATATACTGAGAAACACAGCCTAGGCTCCAAAACTTTAAAAAGGTTGGTGTAAAATTCTATGACATATTTCTTTGAACTGAATGGCTTGAAAGAAACCTGCGCTAAGTTCCTTTGATTCTCCAACTGAATTTTTCAGAAATCTTCATTATTTTTCCAAATTACACCAGTACATATTTGAATTCATTTGAGGACGTGACGTCATCAAATTTCTAAACCAGAAACTAGAAGAGTGAAAGACCGTTGCTTGATACCACATAGTAGACATTCATAAAGTGTGGTTTTCTTTGAAATTATTCTGTTTTCTCAAGAACTTTAAAAATTGTAATGGTTTTTGTAATGTTGTGATAAATTAGTATAATTTATGAGTCCCAATGTATGACAAATGTAGACCCCCTAAGGAGTAATACATTACTGATTTATTATGGAACTGATGAAGTCACTTGATACACAATTGCTTTATGATCACGCTGAACGGAGTGTTCTCATTTCGATAAATCCTTTAGTCCAGGATACGATAGTTTTAGTGTCTTTCAAATTTTTCTTGTTTCCTCAGACAGTTCATATTAGAAATTTCAATGGTTCAAGGTTTATTTTTATTTTTCTCGAATTCTTAAAAAAGAATTAAAGCACTCTAAATCTGAAAATATTGAAGATATCTAAAAAGTACAACATTAGAATTATAGCAAGGTAGCTAGTCTCTTCACGGGCAATGTGAAGATCAAATGTTGGCCTACAGGCCTACCTTCGTTTTTGTCCGTTATGGCCTAGCATGCTTTAGTCAACAAAGGACTGGAGGTATATTGCGCAGGTTGTCGATTTTGGGCATTAGGCCATAACGGACAGAAACTAAGATGGGCCTGTAGGCCAAAATTTGATCTTCTCGTTGCCCGTGGTCTCTTTCAAGTCATTCAATTCGAAGAGATTGATCATCTAATTTTACAACAACATTTGAAACTGGCCTCGAGCCTTATCATTCCACTTTGACCTCAAGAGCTTTTAAAGACAATGGTCACCTCTATTTGGTAACTGTGTACATTGTACAGTGCAATACTACTATACTGTTTTTCTGTCTAGAAAATGAGTGTATATCGATGCTTTGTGCACGACTTGTAGGTTGCAGATTATCAAAGTAGGCGTAGGAGTACTTTATTGCCGTTTATTACCGTAAAAAGAATACCGGTTTTATTTCATTTGTATATGGTGATCCAGAAAATGTACAGCTTTTTGAAAAATCACCTTTATGATTCCATAAAACTTATTTGTGCCGATATCTTTTCAATAATATCGTAGTACCTGTGTTTTAGAGAGTTGATATGAAGTTTTAGGACACATCCAGCCAAGTTATAAGTGATGGAAGGAGAAAAAAGTTTGCCATGTTTCTCAAACTGAGGTCTATCTTAATGATTTGCAGCCATTCCAAGAAATATGCAGTATCTTCAGTTCTTCAGTATTAACTTGGTCTTCGACAAAAAATTTCAGTTCAGTGAAATGATGAAATCCTTGGCGAGTTTTCGAAGAGAGTTGTACATTTTTTGGTCCCTTTTAAATCTTTAAGGTGCCATTAGAATTATCTTCAACTTATTGATTAGCGTATTGTATAAGAGCTACTAAAGATTTGTTTGTTCTTTGATTCCGCTTTGGTTAGCGATCCTATTCCGTTGCTGTTCCCCATTCCGCAGGTTCTTAAAGGCAGTTCGTCACGTATTTGATTGGATGATAAGGGCAATACAAAGAATAAGATCGTGATTGCATGGGATGGTTGACCCGCCTGTTGCTCGGCTCTGGCCCTGAGCCAACCCGGCTAAAACCAAAGCAAGGCTTTATTTCATGATTCACAGTCAAAAGCGTATGCGTGTACAGCGAGTCAACCCGGCGTTGATTCGGTTGCTGCAATTATATGGGAAAGGCCAGTTCGCCTGGCCGGGTTGACCCACTTTCGAAAAACGAGCCAACCCGGCAAAGTGGGTTGGCTCGCTTCATGTAATCGCAAACTGTTTTCATGAAGAATTTGACCGAAGCATTGGGACAACTCAATGAGCTGGAAACGAGCTACAAGTGGGTCAACTCGAGGGGTGTTTCACTCTGTAAAAATCTCGTACACCCTTGGCAAAAATCCTTTTGTTTTCAAGAAAAATCCCTGAAAAATCCCTAAAAATCCTATTGTTTTAGAAAATCTCGTACGCCATTTGGGAAGAGTGATACACCCCTCGGGTCAACTCGCCCATGTAATCAGGCCCATGGCTTAGGAACTTAAAAAATTATAACATTCAGGCTCTCAGTGCAACGACAACCACAACAACAACTCAATGCGATGAGCGTAACTTGTGGGTCCTTATGGAATGAGGCTATACCGCGCGTTCCAAAAGAAGGTGACACATTTGGTCGGGGCTATGTCACCTCTAAGATCTCCCATTTGAGATAGATCCCTTATGCTGCCACCTAAGCGCGTTGACAGCTTAGGTCAAAACCCAAGAGCTCTGGCTTGGAGGTGGAGGCAAATTTGAACTTTCGTGAACATTTATATTTCAACTATCAATGCACCAGTGTTGACGAACGAGGTATCTATGTTAAAGGCATATTTCAAAAATTATTGCAGATTGATCCAAGCTAAACTCTTATTGCTACACCTGATCAGATCTGTTACCTTTTTTGGGACAAATATTGAAAGAAAGATCATATGGAAAATAAATGACAAGCAATATGATAGATGTTCACCAGTTTTATCCTAACATCCCAGTAGGTGTGGCTTGTTCGTTTATGGCGAGGGGTGTATCACTCTTCCGAAAAGACGTACGAGATTTTTTTAAACTATAGGATTTTTAGGGATTTTTTACGGATTTTTCTTGAAAAAAAAAGAATTTTCGCCAAAGGTGTACGAGATTTTTATAGAGTGATTCGCCCTTCGGTTTATGGAACATGATACCGAGTGAGCGTCGCGACTCCACGCAGGCTGGTGCTTCTCGTTTGGTCACCCGTGCGTTCCTCTCGTGTTATCAATCTTACCAGACAATGCCCATTATGTGGACGACATTTCTACGAAAGCTATTTGCTGTGTCCAGGCAGCTGTAACAGAGACGATCCTTTTTAGCGGGTGACTTTATTCAGTGTAAGACGTAAACAATATTAAGAAGATTGAAATGGATCAAAGTAAATTCTCCTACGAGAGAAAAGAGACTTCACAGGGCGATGTGTACTTGGACTTGGTCACTTGTTACCTGCTCAAGGCTACTCCCTCAAGTTAGCCTGCGCGCAGTAACCAAACAAAGGCGCAGGCTACCTCAAGTCCATTTGACAGATTCCTTTCCCACAATTCCTGATTCGCCATTCCAGCATTCCGCAATGTTTACTAGGTTCGCTTGTTCCTTGTTTTGTTGGTCTCATACAAAAGATAATTGGCAGTACAACGCAAATAAAACCTACGGGATTCTATTCGACCACCACCATGTAATCAGCATTGTGTCAAAATATTTCAGACACAATTGTAGGTAATCATGCAGTTCCCCTTTTCTCCTAAATATAAAGACATTTTCTCCGCTTGACGTGCCCGATTGTTTCAGCTGGTGGGGTGGATGCCTTCAAATAGCAGGCTGGTGTTGCGTCACTGCGTAGCTTGTTTGCCGCGAGAACAGCCAAGAAGGTAACACACGAAGTAAAAGAGCTCTTCGAATTTTGCAGTAAACAGTTGATTTGCAAGGCCTGTCAAAATGCCTGCAGGTAAGACATTGCCTATTTTATTCCATTATTGTCTATTTTTGCAGTTTACTGATGACTTATTAAAGTTTCTTGCGAGAGTTTATTTATTTCTGAATTAACGGAGATGTGTCGGAGTAGGAAATCTAATGATGTTTGTGTTTTACAAGCCGTATTTACGGCAGTATTTTATTTACCTGTTGTGGCAGATTGTTGTATAATGTACACGTATTTTTTTATGAGAAACCAACAATTTTGGCCAGTACTGAAAGTTTCTTAAAATGATCAGGTTTTGAGTACTCACAGTTTCTCACGAGTTTCTTAAAGGTACTATAACAATCCCCGGGTAACAATCTTCATGTTCACTACCTGATCCCTCGTGAACATTTCAAAACGAAGTCTTTTCAAGCCTTTCTAATGTTTCCCAAGTAATATGATACAGGAAAGAAGTGAATAGAAATTGGAAATATGTCAACCTTATCAAAATAAATAGTTTCTTAAAGCAAGTGTGCAATGGTAAATAGGCTCCTCTATAAATAGAACAAAAAAATAACTCAGACACAGCATTGTTTCTAGCGAGATAAAAATCTCATTCTTAGGCTACCTTTGTCGACTTGGGAGTCACTAATTCAAGATTCAAGGTCCTGAATACAAGATTCACACTAATTTAAGATCCCAAAATCAAGATTCACACTATAAATTCTAGATCCCGAAATCAAGATTCACACTAATTCTAGATCCCGAAATCAAGATTCAAGATTCATACTAATTTAAGATCCAGAATTCAAGATTCACACTAATTAATTCTAGATCCGGAATTCAAGATTCACACTAATTTAAGATCCAGAAATCAAGATTCACACTAATTTTAGATCCGGAATTCAAGATTCACACTAATTCTAGATCCCGAAATCAAGATTCACACTAATTCTAGATCCCGAAATCTTGAATTCCGGATCTTAATCTTGAATCTTGAATCTTGAATTAGTGGCTCCCTGTCGACTTTGGGTTTCTTTTGCATTGCAATGAGCATAATTTGACCAATTTCAAAAGAAACTTTTTTCAAGAAACAAACTTTGATCATTGATCAGTCCTTGATACTAACAATTTCATAGTTTAATAAATAATGTTCTTGGTATAAAGTTTTCAAATTGATTGGACAGAGGGGTAAATCACTCTCTACTTATCTCGTACTCTTTGTACGTTAATGCTTTTGTTTTCTCGAGATTTCCGTGAAATCCTTAGAAATACTATTGTTCTTCTGGAAACCGCGTGCGCTTATTGGGTGAGCAATACATCCCTTGACTGCTCTTCGCTGACAGCTATCTCTTCTCTCTTCACAGAGAATCCAACATGTGGTGATGTGGAAATCAAGTACACACAGGTAAACATAAGTACTTTTAAATCTTTAAAATTGTTGGTGTAAAATTCTTTTTCAATTTTCTTTGAAACAGATGGCTTCGAAGCAACTTTGCTGTAAATCTGCTGTGGAAATTCATTGATATCTTGATTAGTTTCAAAATTGCTACATTTATTAAATTTGAGGCTATGATGTCATCAAATTTCTAAATTCTAAACCAGAAAAGCTACAGATTTCTGCTTGCCACCTTATTGTAGACCTTCATAAACTATGGTTTCCTTGAAGGTTTTTATCATGTCCCCTCTATTGGTTTCGGACTTACGATGATATGAAGCTTTTCAAAATTTTCCATGAATTTTTTCAAAAATAATTGATTTGCCGCCATTTTGAAAAAAGAATCAAGATATCAAAAAATTTCCACGGCAGATTTACAGCAAAGTACCATTAGATCCTTTCAAGAAAATTAATTCTAAGAAAGATGGCATAGAATTTTAGACCCACCTTTTGAAGATTTGAGCCATATTCTACGCAGGTATGGAACATCTACTGTCTTGCCCCCTGTCTACCCCACGGGGGGGGGGGGGTTCTTGGCCAAATTTTGGGTAGGGGTCTGCCGCGAGCATCTTCAAAAGGGTACCGTTGGCTAGACTAATTTTTACGAAAATGGTACCCTTGGCTAGACCAATTTGACCATTGTTTTAACCAATTTTTACGAAAATGGTACCCTTGGCTAGACCAATTTTGACCATTTTCTCGACCAATATTGTCAAATTTGTGCCAAATATGATGTCATGACCGTTCGCTAGACCAATATTGTCGAAAATGATACCCTTGGCTAGACCGTTGCTGGCCAAAATTGCAAAAAAGGATACCCTTGGCTAGACTAGAAGTCCGAAAAAGTATACCCTTGCTCGCGGCACATCCCCAGGTACCTTTACTATGGAAGAACCCCCCCCCCCCCCGTGGTCTACCCTCCCTACAAGCCTTCTTGAGAACTGGTTGTTACGTCAGCCCCATTCACACCAAAGAATTTTTAGCACAGTACGAACAAAATTCAGGACACCTACAAACAGAAGTGTATCACTATGACATTTAAACTACCATTTTCATACGAGCCTTTCGGTTGTTTTTTATATGGGAACCAATTTACCGTCGTTCTTGCACTGCCTCGCCATTGTTCCCAGCACGAATGAATTTTGGTACGGGTGTGGGTACCTTTTTATCTATATTGTACCACAAAATTCTGTAGTGTAAAAATGGGCAGAACCGGAAAATTTCTGTCGGCTAAATTGCTGTTTAGGGTAAGTAAATATTGCAGGTTAAACAAATGCAAAAAGAAACATTATTTTTCATTTTATCACCAGATCTTCATCAACAATGAATTTCGAAACTCCGAAAGTGGGAAAACATTTCCAACAATCAACCCCTGCACAGGAGAAAAGATCTGTGATGTCCAAGAGGGTGACAAGGTAAGCTCGTTTAGTGACAATATGTTGCATTTCTCTCGTCCTATGGGGCTGTCGCATTGACAATAATGACTGACTAGTAAATGCCTTTTTTTAGAAAAATTGGATCAGTAATTTTGCACCCATTGGCAGTTCTCCATAGAAGGCATACCCGTTGTAAAGGACCTCGAGTCCCTTTAAAAATGAAAGGCTTTTCCAATAAGGATCTTTTTAAGGATTGATCCCGGGGGGGGGGTACTTAGTATATTTTTCCGACGGGGGCCGTTTTTCATGGTATCGTTTTCATCTATTTTTCTGGAGTGGGGGTATCAAAAGAAGGCAATTTTTCTGGAGCTGGTTGTCAAAATACTTCAAAAGGGGAAATTTTGTTAGAACGGGTTGTTATTTAGTCCACTTTTTGTATTTTGGAGTATACTTTTGACGGATTTTTTCTAGAATCGGGTATCGTTTAGATGGAAAAATTCTGGAGCCGGGTAGAAAAAACGTTGTCGTGGGCACACCCCCGTACAAATTTAGGTCAAGCACCCCCGGGGATTGATATTGATTGATCTAATTGTCTTGTTTGTTTAATGGCAGAAATTGCAGAGATTTAGCTGTGTATCGTGACTGCATTCAAGAACCTCTCCTTTAATAGTTAAACCTTTCTTTATTCCCACCGGTTGCGCAAAAAAAAACCACTTTTGACATGTCACGGTAAATTGTACACTGGACCGATTTTGAAGATTTATTATTTTGTCTTAGCGAACTTGCAGAATCAGATTCTAGGATGTTTTGTAAATTTTTGTGTGCTACGTATCTTGAACTATCTGACAACGATCAAGAACGCCCATCAATTTTTCTAAAGACTCGACATAAATTGATAAAGAGAAAACTTTCTCGAGATGATTTGAGGATTCAGAAATCGATTAGTTATAATCTGCTGCACGATCGTTAGTTCAGCGTTTTGAGAGATACTGCGTATGCCCCTCTCCCTGGCTAAACAACCATGCAGAAACTTTGCTGTTTCTTAGGCTGATGTGAACATCGCTGTGAAGGCAGCTCGTGATGCTTTCAAACTTGGCAGCCCATGGAGAACAATGGATGCATCTGAGAAGGGTTTACTGCTCATTCGATTGGCTGACTTGATGGAAAGAGACAGGGAATATCTGGCTGTAAGTAGAAAGATCTTACCAAAGATCGAAGATTCTAATTTGGATCTAATAGTTGTGTAAACATTCTTCGCTCGGCTCATCTTTCGTACGAACCCGATCAACAAAGAGTCATGCTCAACATTTCTCGAAACAATGGACCTATACAAATTTCTCATTTTATGTACTGACCTGACTCCTTCTGGTTTCCTACCTTTGCAAGTTATGTTCATGGACAAACTGTTGGTAACCAGAGGCGCCGGAGGCTCCATGATGCGGCGGGGGCAGGAATCGCAGAAAGGGCACCTTAGGGTGTCAAAATTTGCCGTTGAAAATAATCGGGAATCGTCATTTAGGATATTGTGCTCAACATCTATTTCGAAACGGGTGTCGCCAACCCAAAAAGCTGGGGCGGAAAGGTATAAGGGGGTCTGAGGGCAAAGCCCACAGAAAAAATTCTCCTGACCACGCCCTTTAGACCCTCGGAAAACGTGGGAAACGCCCTTCAGACACTCGGAGAACATAATGGGAATGCTATTTTTATTACTTTGATCTATTTAGATATTTCTGGAAAAGCAACCATCTCAAGCAGTACTTTTTACAACAGCGTGCATTTTTGTGCAACAAAAATCGAAACAGAGAAGAACATCATACATTTATTTATGAGGAAGGAAAAAATATGGTTAGAAACAGCGGCGTGGCCAGGGCAAATTAAGTGGGAGGGGAATGTAAAATGAGGGGGTCTGAAAATTTTTGGGGCCACGCCCTTTACTTTTGCTTAGAATGCATCTTCCAATATCATGCTTGCCTTTAGCGACGAGGAAACCTTGATAGTTTTGTAACAGTTATCCTATGAATCAGAGCACGAGGAAAATTTTTGAAGAAATATCCTTTACTTTGGCTTAGCATGCCTCTCCCAATATCATGCTTGCCTTTAGCGACGAGGAAACCTTGATCGTTTTGTAACAGTTATCCTATGAATCAGAGCACGAGAAAAATTTTTGTAGAAATATCCTTTACTTTGGCTTAGAATTAGAATGCATCTGCCAATATCATGCTTGCCTTTAGCGACAGAGAAACGTTGATCGTTTTGTGACAGTTATCCTATGAATCAGAGCACGAGGAAAATTTTTGAAGAAATATCCTTTACTTTGGCTTAGCATGCCTCTCCCAATATCATGCTTGCCTTTAGCGACGAGGAAACCTTGATCGTTTTGTAACAGTTATCCTATGAATCAGAGCACGAGGAAAATTTTTGAAGAAATATCCTTTACTTTGGCTTAGAATGCATCTGCCAATATCATGCTTGCCTTTAGCGACAAAGAAACGTTGATCGTTTTGTGACAGTTATCCTATGAATCAGAGCACGAGGAAAATTTTTGAAGAAATATCCTTTACTTTGGCTTAGCATGCCTCTCCCAATATCATGCTTGCCTTTAGCGACGAGGAAACCTTGATCGTTTTGTAACAGTTATCCTATGAATCAGAGCACGAGGAAAATTTTTGAAGAAATATCCTTTACTTTGGCTTAGAATGCATCTGCCAATATCATGCTTGCCTTTAGCGACAGAGAAACGTTGATCGTTTTGTGACAGTTATCCTATGAATCAGAGCACGAGGAAAATTTTTGAAGAAATATCCTTTACTTTGGCTTAGCATGCCTCTCCCAATATCATGCTTGCCTTTAGCGACAAGGAAACCTTGATCTTTTTGTGACAGTTATGCTATAAATCAGAGCACGAGGAAAATTTTTGAAGAAGTATCCTTTACTTTGGCTTAGAATGCATCTCCCAATGTCATGCTTGCCAGTGGTAAAATGGAAGATTTGACATTTCTCGGAAAATTCTTACCCACCCTATACCCAGCTATTTTCTCCTCGGTTTTAGAGGAATCTCGAGGAGCATCTTTTGACAAAAGTGGGGGGCAATTGCCCCCCATACCCCCCACCGTGGCCACGCCACTGGTTAGAAATTGAATTTTAAGGCCTTTCTCGAAATCTTCAATAAAGAATTGAGAATTCAGGAGGAAGGCCAGTTATCACAAAAGTTTCAAGTCAATAAAAATCTACCCTTCCCAATCTTTTTGACTGATTTCGAGAAATTATAACATCGGCTCTGTGAAAACTGTGGTCGACATGTCCACCCCAGACCACCCCGTGGCGACGCTACTGTCCTTCGAACGTACTGTAATCTTGAGAGCAGAAGGAATCGTTCTATTATTGTGACTGCGGACGAGAAACAACTCGCTTCCAACTAACAGGCGCGATTAATCAATAGTTCTGTGAAATGCATTTTTTGGAAAGGGCACTTTGCTGCCCCCGCGCTGCCCCCGTGGCTCCGGCGCCCTTGTTGGTAACAGGTCCTATCCTCGGTTCTATCCTTTACTTGAAGCACTTTTTAAAGTGTCAAAGAAATTTCCCTTAACTGCCTTGCTTTGCCTTGCAGAAACTTGAAAAATTGGACAAGGGCAAGCCATACTCTGATTCTTTATTTGAAGCACTTTTTAAAGTGTCAAAGAAATTTCCTTTAATTGCCTTGCTTTGCCTTGCAGAAACTTGAAACATTGGACAATGGCAAGCCATACTCTGATTCTTTTGGTACTGACTTGGCATTAACAATCAAATGCTACAGATATTATGGTGGATGGGCTGACAAGATTCACGGCAAAACAATTCCTACAGGTAGGATAGAAAGCAGTAACTGAACATCACGCTTAATTCTAGGATTGCGGCAGTTCCGTTCTCTTTGAGAACATCCAGCTCCATGCTCCGTGTTAGTGTCATAATCACACTTAGAGGCAACTTTTCTTTCGTTGGAAGCTTTTTCAAAACTTGAAATTTGCAATTTTCCAAAAGTCACCTTCGAAAGCAATCTTTTATCTTTAAATAAGCGAGGTACAGTATTTCTTTATCTCCATATAACAAGTTACATTCTACTACAGGGTGTCCCAAAAAAATGGTGCCTCATTTGCCTGAAGATTGCAACAAAATGGCAAAAGATTCTTGCCAAACTTTTGCAAGATGTTGCTCTCCAGATGTTCAAATAAAGTTTGCTACCATCCCCGTAAAATTCCGTTGAAAAATGATGGAGCTATGACCTTCAGGGGACCAAATTTGCCTGATGACTGAAACCAGCGGTCGGCCATGTTTTCTTATTATTTTGCAGCGATAAATAGCTTCATGGGTGGAAAATGAAACAGCAGCCTCTCCACTAATGTCATAGTTCTCGCGAAAATTCCGATAATCCTCAGAGAGTTCCACTATTTCTGACCTCAAAGTTTCTCTGAAACGCAGTAGCTAGCTCGCTTGCTGCGCATTCCAGAAATTGTGTTTAAGAGCAAACATGAGCATAGATCGAAAGAAGAAAGATATATCTAGAGTAGCGTCACCCATTATGGCCGGTCGCCCATTATGGCCGGTCGCCCATTATGGCCGGTCGCCCATTATGGCCGGTCGCCCATTATGGCCGGCTAGCAAGAGAAATTAAGTTTCAGGGGACTGACGACTAGTATTAAAATTGCAATTGCGCGGAAAATCTTCGCTGACATCTGTTTTATCATGATTTGAACTTCACTGAAGTTTCAGTTCATTGGCATTGAAACCCGACGAGATGGTTTGTGCATATCTCTAAATGATTCTTTCAAGTATTGCAAATTTTATGATTCTATTTACATTCGTTCCTTCGTTTTCGTTCGCTCAGCACCTTGCGGTTTGAAATTTTTCAAATATGCTTTGGTTTTTCAGCAGTCCTGTCCCTTGAGAGGAAATCTACAATGAAACCAAAGCAAAGTGACTTTTGATTCAGATTTAAGGTTATGAAGTCTGAGTGCTGCTAATCGCTATTTTCGTCGCCCATTATGCCCATCAGTTTACCAGAGAAGGTTCCAATCGCTTCAAAATATTAAAATGCAGCATTTATTTTAAAAAGACCAATTTCGGTTAAATCTTACTTACTGACTTGGAAAATCATCGAAAGCCAAAAAAACGCAGCATTACATTAAGTCTATTTTCATTTTAGAAACTATGCCAAAACTCATCCATCCATGCACAAGAGATAAGGCAGGATTTAGAACAACTCGAAGCATGTATTTTAATTGCCAAAACTCGAAGTTTAGGTTAATTCTTTTTGATGTTTTTGGGTTTAAAGTACCAAATGATAAACAAAGAACAGTAATTAAAGCTGTTTTTCTTATTAAAACTTTTTACCAGTGAGTAGTGTTCATTGTTTCTCCTGCGGCCACAATGGGCGACGCTCGAAGAAAACGACGTTTTTACCCCCTTCTTTGAAATCTCCTAAAATCAGTATAAAGAGTTTACGTAAAAAATCAATACTCTGTGATCTTTTTCTCCATTAGTTGGTGATATAATCTGGCTATTTGGTTTTTTCATTAATTGCTCTTTTTGGATCCAACTCAGAACTTCGCGACGACATGGGCATAATGGGCGACACCACTCTACACATCTATCTCGGGCAGTTATTTCTTTGGTTCAAAAGCCGATTGGGAGGCGATTAAATTCTCTTATCTTTTTGGATGTAATGAAAACACTTACTGCTCGGCTTCTGGACCAAGGAAATAAAATGCCCGCGGTAGATGTGTAGATATATCCTTCTTCTTTCGATATATGCTCATGTTTGCTCTTGAGAATAATTTTTGGAATGCACAACGAGCGCGCTAGCTACTTGGATTTCAGAGAAACTTTTGCGGCTTTGTTTGTTTCGAATTACTGGTTGAGAGAATTTTCTTTGTCTGGAATAGCTAATCGCTTTGAATTCAGGTGTCAATAAAAGCAACTCGTGCTATTGTTTTACCAAATCCGTTCTCTGAAAGCTCCTTGCTTTCTGGAAACAATCTATGAACTATCTATGAATCTATGAATAATGAATAATGAATAATGAATAATGAATAATGAATAATGAATAATGAATGAATGAATCTATGAATAAAACAATCTATGAATCTATGAACGTGATCTTTGCTACAACGAGATTTTTCTTTTTGTCGTAGATGGCAATTTCTTCAATTACACTCGCCGTGAACCAATTGGTGTCGTTGGCCAAATCATCCCTTGGAATTTCCCGCTTCTCATGCAAGCATGGAAACTTGCACCAGCTCTTTGCTGTGGAAATACTGTGGTCATGAAACTTGCAGAGCAAACACCTTTGACGGGCCTTTATGTTGCAAGCCTTATCAAAGAGGCTGGCTTCCCTCCTGGTGTAGTCAACATTATTCCTGGCTATGGTCCTACTGCTGGTGCAGCTATCTCAGAACATATGGACGTCGATAAAGTTGCATTCACTGGATCCACTGAGATTGGCAAGATCATTCAACAAGCTGCTGGAAAAAGTAACCTGAAGAGTGTGACCCTTGAACTTGGCGGGAAAAGCCCAAACATTGTTTTCGCAGACGCAAACGTGGATGAGGCTGTTGAACTTTGTCATTTCGCGTTGTTCTTCAACCAAGGACAATGCTGTTGCGCTGGAAGCCGCACTTTCGTCGAAGAATCGATTTACGATGAGTTCGTGAAAAAGAGTGTGGCAAGGGCCCAGAGAAGAACAGTTGGAAATCCTATGGACAAGAACACACAACAGGGACCACAGGTTGGAGACTCTTGCGTTGTTTTATTTGATACGAGTTTAGTTCTTTATAAACGTCAAAGTTTAACGTTTAACTGCTGTATGCATGCTGCACCCAGTTATATGGGACCCTTTGGTTTAACGTCCCTTCCGAAGGACGAAATGATCGTTATGACCTTTGAAAAAAGTCTTTCTAGGCAACCAGTATAGTATTGTAAAATTGTTCTTGAATGTGGATTTAGCGATGTAGAATAGCTCTGTATTCATTCATTTATTCATGTTTAGGTTGACAAAGAGCAGTTTGAGAAGATCTTGGATTTGATTGACAGCGGCAAGAAGCAAGGTGCCAAATTGAGCTGTGGAGGCAAGAGAGTTGGTGACAAAGGATTCTTCATTGAACCAACCGTCTTCTCCGATGTAACAGATGATATGAGGATTGCTACTGAAGAGGTGAGTTCAGCCATTTTGATCACAAATTTAGATGCTTCCCGGATTTGCCATGAATTGTCTACACTTACTTTGTAGAGTATGGCTAAATTGGTCTTTTGACTGTAAGAAAAATGAAAAAATTGAGAATAGATCCTGTCAATCTTATCTTTAGTTGCCTATACTAGCGGACGAATTCACCGTATTAAAACAAAACACATTGTTAGAGACTAGCTTGAGGTAAAATCAAGTGTTCTACAAGGGTTTGTGCCCATTGTTGTTGAACTGTTTGATCCAATGATTTTTCTACATATTCTACAAGAACAGAGTGCGATATTTGCAGTTTTGCAAATTACAGAACTGGTTTACTTGTAGAGTCAACTGGTTTCGAGGAAGCGGATCAAAATTATTTCAAAGTTTATATTTGAATATCAACAAAAAAGTCTATCAAATTTGGTTATAACATCACGGGCAACGTGAAGATCAAATGTTGGCCTACCTTATTAGTTTTTGTCCGTTATGGCCTAATGCCCAAAAATCAACAACCTTCGCAACATACCTCCTGTCGTCCTTTGTTGACTAAAGCATGCTTAGCATTTATTAAATGTTGAAAACACCATATCTGTTCTTCTTCTGTGTTCATCTGCTTTCGTATTATCGAAACTGTCAAGTCACACTGCAAGGGACCCAGCAACCCGCCAAGCAGTGTGACTTAGCAGTTTTGGTTCGGCCAGCATTTGATTTTCGAACGGTCACGCCAACATTTATCTTCGAACGGTCAGGCCAACATTTATCTTCACATTGCCCGTGATAGCATAAGCACCTAGAAATTCCCATTGTCTGCAGTTTGAAATTAACTGAACGTTTGCATGAACATAGCTAGAAGCTAGCTGGAATTCTCCAGTTTCGCAGTACCTTTGGAAGAATAATGCAGTGCGAAGATCCAACCAAATGTGTTTATATCATCAAACATTGCCGTAAATTTCAACATTCGTTTCATCAGATCTTCGGGCCTGTGCAGCAAATCATGAAATTCAAAGATATCAATGAAATGATCGAGAGAGCAAACAAAACATGCTATGGCCTAGCTGCTGCCGTTGTAACAAATGATTTGAATAAAGCATTGAAAGTGGCACACAGTGTCAGAGCTGGCACTGTCTGGTAAGTGTAGTTCATTAACTCATCTTCTATACCAGGCGAGTAGCAATAAGCAATCTCTGTTTAAAAGGCCACTGCTCCCTGGATGCCAAGGCAATAATGTTGGCTAGTTTATCACTCAATAGTAGACGTGTTCAAATAAATTTTAAAGTTTTTAACTTCGTGATCAGCGTATGACGTCAGAACACCCTCCTGAGAACCAGGTTGCAAGCTGCCCCTTCAATGTGGTTGGAAAAATGGAAATAAACTCACTCTATACGATCCTTGGCTCTTTAAACAGTATTGATCGATAGACATCACAAATTGAAACGTCTTACAAAGTCTACAGTAGGCCTACTTTTAAGTTCTCGTTCAAATCTATATTACTACTCGTTTTGTATAATGTTGGAGCTTTTGGTTTATCAAGCTTTTAGCTGTTTATGAACAGGTAATCAAATCCAGTTCAAAAGGCCAGATAAAAATGCTTCCATCTTCAATCTTTTATTTTGAAAATCAACGATTTGTAAGACAAAGTTCTTTCGTTCCTAACCCGTTTGATCAGCAACAGGTTCACACCGGGGCAATTGTAACAGCGTGTTACACCCCCCTGACCTGGTCAGCTATCATTATTTTCTATTTCCACATCTCATAAGCTGTGGAGCTTAAAAGTTTTAACGTAGTTTTGATCCTAAATAGATGCCATGTCTCATGTCTGTGATGTGAAAATGAAATTTTTTTCTCAAATGAAATTTTTTACTCAAGAGCAAAATCTTTCAGACACAAATTTACAGTGAAAGCACGTATTTACTTTCGCACTCAAAAACATGTCTTTCCCCAAAATCTTGCAAACTTGGGTGAATATTCCTGTATCTCAAGTAGTATGTAGAGGGTTAGAATGAGCATGTTCTGTGCCAAAATCAGATTTTTTGCGCTTTTCTGCAAGGCATGAAAGAGTCAGTGTCACAATTGCCCCTTGTTACAATTGTCCCCGGTCTCCCCTTGAAGCACAATTGGACGTATTGGGTCGTATTTTTAGTTTGCATTTTGAAATCTCTCGTAAGAAAGAGTCTCGACTATCTGCATTTTATTATTTTGATGGCTTCATCTTTAATTCATTAAACATTTGGACTCATTTTAGAGATTTCACAAAATTTCTCATTTCTCATGATCTTCGAAACGATTCTTTTTGTTGGCTATAACTTATAAACGATTGAGCCCACTTGATGATGATGTCTAAACGAATATATTGTACGTCTACAGGGTCAATTGCTATGATGTTCTCAACTGCCAATCTCCATTTGGTGGCTACAAGATGTCTGGCACAGGAAGAGAATTGTAAGTTATTTTGCTTATTCTTGCCCAGTTTTGATTGCTGGTATATATTACTACTTCGAATCTAATGTCTTTGCCGATATATTCAGTGTCTCTTAATAGTATTTTAACTTCAGTAAGCCCAAGTAACACACTGGGTAGTTATAGTCTGTCTCAAGTTAGATGTCACCTGCAAATGCCCGCGAATAGCAGCAATAGAAGTGTTTTGCAAAGGAATTTTGCGTTATCGTAAATCTCAGGCGACATATGATATGAGACGGACTTTAGACACCGCAGTTATGCTTCAGCTTGTATCCCTCTGCGGAGGATAATTTATACTTTGAGAATAGACGATACGGTTGGTGATTAAATCTCATTCCCAGTCTAGGGTTTTCACTGTTGGTATTCCCAGTCCCAACATAACAAAGTCCCATTCAACGACTTTCACATATATATAAAGCATATCCCATTGATCAGATATTTTCATTTTCATTTTAAATTCTTTATACACGCAAAGTCCCATCAGCTTACCAACACAATACTTATATAAGAAGATGAATATCATAATTACATTAATACAATCTATATACAGTTAAAGCTAAATTATGTACTGTAACCTATCTGATAGCAGCTGCTTTTCCCGGGAGTCGTGTTTTAGGTTGTGTTCAGCTCATATAATAACTTTTCAATTGCTTTTTGAATCTACTAAGTGTAGGGAGCTCTCTGATATTGATGGGTATATCGTTCCAAGGTTTCAGAGCCGAATAGTGAAAGCCTTTCTTGACACATTCAAAATTATTTATTGGGATTTGTAGGTCCCTCCAATTCCTTGTTCTGTAGTTGGAGTGCTGGATCCTATGATGGTATTTATCCCAAAGGCTTTAAACATAAAGAGGGTCCTTTCCTTATGATCTGTTACCTCTGAGCCGGGCATCACATACGGTGGATTTTCACTTTATTTTCGTTTTGTATAGGGGTGAATATGGCCTTGAACAGTACACAGAAGTGAAATCAGTAAGTGCTTTCAATTGATACGTCAATTTAAAGATGAGTATAACTTTTTCAGAGGAATTTAGCTAGGAAAAATTTGTGGTCACGTTGATCACAATATAGTCAAGTCCTCATTTCTCCTTCGCAGCGTCACCTTAGTAGCTTACGCCCCCGCAGGAGTAATTATATTCTTTTAGTGCTGACAGTCCACTGAAAAGACTTGGAGCAAGTCTAATCAAAACGTGAACCAGTTTTACCTTGACCTATGTTTCGAGAGATTCTGTTGCCAGTATAAAATCCAGAATCCATTCTAAAGTTGAGAATTGTTAAGAAAATTAAGAAGTAAATCAAAACCTTAGAATTAAACTCTGATTCTAGGCCATTTAAACACGGGCAGATTTTGTAACACGATAGCACGAGATGCTTTTGTTGACACCTGAATTCAAAGCGATTAGTGGCTGCAGACAAAGGAAATTCTCTCGGCCATAAATTCAAAACAAACAAAACCGCCAAAGTTTCTCTGAAACCCAAGTATTTAGCGAGCTCGTTGTGCATTCTAGGAATTGCTTTTACGAATAAACATGAGCATTTATCGAAAGAAAAAGGATATATCTTTACTTCTACCTCAGGCATTTTATTTCTTTGGTTCAGAAGCGGAGCAGTAAGTGTTTTAATTACACCAAAAAAATAAGAGAATTGAATCAACTCCCAATCGGCTTTTGAATAAAATAAGTTAAATGCCCGTGGCAGATGTGTAGATATATCCTTCTTCTTTCGATATATGCTCATGTTTGCTATTGAAAACGATTTCTAGAATGCACAATGAGTGAGCTAGCTACCTGGGTTTCAGAGAAACTTTTGCGGCTTTGTTTGTTTTTAATTACTGGTTGAGAGAATTTTCCTTGTCTGAGATGCCTAATCGCTTTGAATTGCAGTGTCAATCAAAACCTATTCGTGTCAATCAAAACCTATGCACATTTCCGTCTTACCAAATTTGTCCTTGTTGACCATTTAAAGAAAACTCATGAATGTAGCCCATGTGTTTCACTTCTGAGATTTGAATGGGCGTTTTATTTTTTGATGGCAGGCAATATTTCGTTTCTATGCCCTCAGTTGATCTAAATATTGTTTAATCGTCTGCAAATGCATGTATCAAGTTTGAGTAGATTGCGTACTGTGAACAGGCCTTATCTGGGAGCTCCTGGCGAGGAAAAGGAAAAGCCCTGGTGGAAATGGGCTGCATTTTCAAATTCCATGTACCTCATTTTACATTTGTAGCTTTTTTGTCACTATTCTTTAAATGGAAATTCTGAACATGATAGTGTATTTCTTTCTTTCTAATCAGCCTTGAAGCCTTTCTACAGGCTAGCTTTTACAAGAATATTCAAATTGCTAGAATCAACTGGGACCTTACACGTTCTTACTAAATTTAGTTTTGGTGATCTTCCAACCACAGTACACTATTTCAAAGAAAACTGAAAAACTGGAAGCTTTATTCTCAAATTTCACATTTATTATCTCAACAGGTAATCATCAAAGTAGACCAGAAGAACGCATAAATACAGTGACCTTTGATTATCAGTAAAGTGCATCAGTAAAATATCAACCATCAATTCATTATCAATTCATTATGCATATTTCATCATACACCACAAATCTCCAATGCAATTTGTTGTTGTGCCTTCGTAACTTAATGTGTCGAGCATGCAAAAAGGAAATAACAGATTTACTAGCACATACACTCCACTTTTCGTTATTTTTTCTTGTGCGTTCCCTGGTACAGGAGGGTTTTTGTCATGATGCAGTGAAACGTCAAGTATGTTTTAATGTTAGTCACACTCTGAAGAGAACATAAGTTCGAAAGGCCTTTGTGTGCTGATTTAAAGTCTTGTTTCTTTGCCTCCATCTTCTTACAAATTTTTTAGTATTTCATCTAGCAAATACACTCATTTTTTTTTTATAAGAAACTAAGGTCCGGGTAAGGTAGGCAGTTTCTTAAATTTTTGGGCCATTTTCCTACCAAAAGTTTCTTACGTGTTTCTTATATTTTTAATGCCAGAAGTGTAGAGTTAATCTTGTTTTGTCTAAAGGGTTCCCAAATTACTTAGTAAGGTCTCAAAACAAGTCAATAACATAATTCGCACTCAAAATATTGTCCAAAAAGTTGCTATAACTGTATACAGTGTCAAGCAATTTTGACTGCGACAGGAAAATTAAAGCTGTAAATTACGAAAGTTTCTTAGCTTTTTAAATCCAGGTATGGTCGTTTCTTAACTTTCGAAAAATTGAGCCTACCGTTTCTTATAAGCGGTTTCTTATAAAAAAAAATGAGTGTATGTTTTAAAAATGTTTCTCTGGCCATTGGCTATTTACCCGGAGTGGGGGCGTGGGGTACTTAGTATATTTTGCTGACGGGATGTGCACTCCTTCCCGGGTATCATTTTCGCCTCGTTTTTCTAACGCCGGCTATCAAAAGAAGGCAGTGTTTCTAAAGTTGGTTGTCAAAAGTGTTATTTCATTGCTTTCCTGTGAATTTATTACGTTTTAGAGTATGCTCTTTTCGCCAACTTTTTCTAACGCTGGCTATCATTTCGAGGGAAAAATTCTAAAGCGGGGTGAAGAAATTGTTTCTTGGAGTGCACACCCCCGTACAATTGAAAGTCAAGTGCCCCCTCCTCCCGGCATGATTAATTTGCACGAAGCTAGCTTTTTCGTGTAGCCCTTGGAAGGTAAGCTTCTTACATGCATGAAATGCGATTTGCTGAAAGATTTCGCTTCACAAAATGTTGGCCCCTAAACTCATCTGTTTCGGCAAATACGCGAGAACTTATTTTGAGCAAGTTAAAGCCAGTTAAAGCAACTTAAAAAGTTGTGTTAGATGGAATTTGTATTTATTCGGAATTTTAAAATGAAATGAACTTGAACTTAGCACTAGGAGACAATAGACCTTGTCGCAAGTCAGGAGAAACGCGAGGGGTTTGGAACGAGCGTAGTATTTTAGAAGAAGCATGTGATTAGGTGGAGAACGTGTGGAGGTAGAGTGAGAGAGTTTTGGGAAAAAGAACGATAACTAGGTTGAAGGCGAAGTTGTGAGGTTAGGTTGAAGAAGATAAAATGGAGAAAAAGTATTAGCTGTGTGTTTATGTGTGCCAGGGGCGTAGCCAAAGGGGGGGTGCGGGGGGGTGCGGGGGGGGGCCCAACATTCAGTTTGTCGGCAAATTGATAACATCTGTCGGCAAATCGAAAACGTTTCCTTGGTACTGGTACTACTGAATGTCTGTCGGCGAATATAGTTTCCAAATCTTTCAAAAGGTTGGTGTGAAACTCAGTGACCGATTTCTTTGAACTGAATGACTGAACGATCTTGGGTCTTGGGAGAGGCATTCTAAGCCAAAGTAGAATGCATATTCTCAAAATTTTCCTGGTGGCTTTGCCCCCAGACCTACTTATTTCAAGATCCCATTTGTCTTAACCTGTGCGTGTCATTGGCTATAGGGTTCCCTGTTTGCCAGGGCCGTCGAGAGAATGGCCGGGCCCCAGGGGTAAGGGCAGGAACGGGCCCCCGGCGCCGAAGGCGCTGACAAATTTTTCGGGCCACGCCCTTTTATCTTTGGGTCACGCCCTCCTATGCACTGTTAAAACGCTGCTTTTAGATTTTATTTAGAATCTTAGTGGGACCACGGGCCTGAAAACGTTCATGAAAGAAAACTACAACAAGGAAAAAATACATACTTTGTTTCTTGCGGGCCCCCAAAGGCCCCGGGCCCCCTGGTAACTACCCTGGCTACCCCCCCCCTCTCGACGGTCCTGCTGTTTGCTACTGCTCCTTCAAGCAATTTCATCAAAATAATTTGAAGAGCTAGCTGTACTCTGACATGTTCGTTTACTTTCCTAGATTAACTTGCTAAGATGGGTATAAATTCTCAATGCAAATTCAATAAAACATCCTGCCCGTTTTGTGTTCATTGCAGCCATTTTTACGATGCAAAATAAAACTAAAATGGGCGTTTCCCTCATTTTTCGAGCGTCTGAAGGGCGTGGTCACAACAAATTTTCTAGCCCACGCCCCATTAACCCCCCCCCCACTCATCAAGTGCTGCGTATGCCCCTAAAATACTATGCCAAGTGTCTACATTTTGAATTTAATCATCCATTACTTATACGTTTCAAACTTTGATGATATATAATGGTATTTTCGTTTTTTTGTCGGCAAATTGGGCGTGTCTGCACCCCTCCAACAATTTTCTTTAGCTTCGCCCCTGTATGTGTCGCCGCTTCGTTACACAATTTTGAGAACGGGACTAGGGAGCGCCAAGATAAAAGGGACCGAAGAGTAGACTGGCTACACAATCTCTTCATGCTCCTTAGAACTGATTTGTCGCTAATACAGAGACTTGTTGCCAAACAGTGTCTGAAATCGGACTAACTTGATAGCCTCGTTTTCATAAGCGCTACATGCGTAAAACGCGGACCACGGAATTAATATTTGGTTGTTGTTGCTGCTGTGATCAGTAATCATCAAAATGACTCAAGAAAACAACACATTGATACCAAGTTTTATTCATGTGAATTTGGAAGAATTTAGACAGTTTATGACTCTGACAAAATTGAGCATGGACAGTGAACATAAATTTGAAATTTCAGAGGAGTTCAGAGTGACCAAAGATAAAGGAATCAAAGATTTGACCAGATTAGGCATTACATCATCATTACACATTATCATTAGCAATCAGTTAAGTGGTATCTGAAGTGCAAGGAATTTTCAAAGGAACTGTCCTTTATATTTGCTCCAAGTGATTTGCTGCATCAGATAGACAATCTCTCTCCAAGAAAAGTGCCATCTAAATGCATCCTGGTACAAGGTCTGATAATAATGAAGCAGGTATCTTGCTTTAAACAAACCCCTATGGATTAAAGATATCAACATCAATGTGATGAAGTAACAAATACTTGTTAAATCACAAGCAAAAAATTATGTCACCCTTTCCTTTCCCTATGTGATCCAAACACGGGGGGGGGGGTTGGATCACATAAGGAACTTCCATAGTAAAAGTACCTGGGGATTTTTAGTCATGTTCACAAAAAACCATAAAATTTTTTTTACTAAAATATCTAAAGATTGTTTCATTTGGCAAATCAAGTGCATTCAAACCAAAACAACTGTTAAGGTGATAAAGTACAACAGCCCAACATTGCGAAGTAACATGCTTGCAGTTAAATAATATTAGAAATTGAAATACACCAGCCAAATGTAAACGAAAAAATCACTACTAACCTGAACTTAGAGTAGGCCTACACCTCTACACTACACTGCAGTTTTGTACTGACAAATGACACTCACTGCTGTCTTGAAAATGCCTCTCAAGTATTGCAACAGCATTACATTTTGCCATTTCCTGTTAGAGCACAAACAAATATCTCTTCCCAGTGCCCACTTTATCATGCCAAATGGCTGGCTAAATTCCTTCAGCTTCATTTGCTTCTGGTCGATCAAGCTGCGACGACAGCGCCGGTCGCCATTGCATTGCTTCTTCTTGAAAAACTCAGACCAAACAGGCCTCTACTTCAAAGGGAGGTTTTGCAGTAAAAATAAGTAAAGAGAGGAAAAGTTGATTGGCTACAAAAAAATTTACTATTGTTTTAGCCGAAATGCTCCAACCAGATTTACAATTCGGTTTTTCGTTCTGAAAATTCCGATTTGAGACACTCTCTGGCAACTAGTCCCTCATTGAGCTGGCCATCAGCAACAACAACAACAGCGAAATCGAGGGACTAGTGTAGCTAGTCTAACCGAAGAGGAGAGTGCGGCAAATTATGATCCAAATGGAAGGGCCTGGAAACGAGCTATTTTGCCGCCGAAATTTTTGTGCAGGGACTGTTTCCTTGACTACCAGCCAAAGAGAGGCTGATGTAAAATTGTGTATGGCCTAGCAGAAAATATGAACAGTTGCTTTATCAGCTCTTCCAACCATCATTAGTGCTGCCAGTTGTGCTACCCCCAACGACATGAAATCAACTCCAATCTGCCATTAACCTTTGAGCGGAAAGTGAGTATTCGTATTTCATTCTTTGTACGTGAAACGCCCAGTTGAAAGATGGAAGATGTTGCAAGGCCTACTTACTTTGCAAATCTCTTCTCCCACAAGTTCACAAGAGCTTCGTTTATTATAGCCTGCGTGCAGACTCTACTGATTTCTTTTCAGAGAGGTTTCTATTATTTTTTTCAAATTTATGAAGTCATTAGGCTAGTTAGTAGAGGCCTTGGTTATAGTTACAACTTTAATACAAACTAAATTCACTACACAACAAGGATGTGAAATACTGGCTGCGGTCACACTACTGTATTTTCCCGTTGTGATATGAATTGCTTCACTTTCTTGCAATTTGTTTTTGTAGTCAAAAAGTACGGCAATATAACGGTACAATAGGTAGTGACAACTATGCAAGGCTGTGATTGGTTCATTCTCCAAAACAACGCTAAAATATAGCTCAGGACATTGTTTTGCCCGTTGCTTTGCATCTGATTGTTTTCTTATGGAATCAGCTCTCAGGACCAAAGCGCTGTAACAGCGTTGTATGTGAAAATGAAATGCGGTCACATATCACAGCGGAGTTAACCCGTTGTTTTGAAGGTATACAACGAGGTTAAAATGTCTAGTGTGACCGCAGCCACTGTATTTATAAGATGAATAATGAAATACTGCATGCAATCCTTTTTATACAAAAGAACAGTAAATGAAACGCTGAAACGCTACATAATCTATATGTATATACAACTGTGTTCCCATATCAATATGGTTAACACACACTTTCCACGTGTTGTATAAATAATGATGTGAAATACAGCAATGTATACATGAAATACCACATTGTTATATCATGCTATGCTGTCTCTATGAGCTCTGACTTCTGAACTCTCATAGACTTTCATTCCATTTCAGATTGATCGATATGGCAATGTATAACCACTCCAAGAATGGAAAGAAGCATAATTCCAAAGATAACCAGCTTCCTGTATCAACAGCTGATGAATGGTTTGCTAAAGAAGGACTAACTGATTGGCCTTTACCAGTAGCTTCAGAGGGTGAACTTGATATTGAAGATATGTTGGAATATAAGATTGACACCAAAGAAAGCCTTCTGGATGATTTAAAGACAAATGCATGTATCCTTTTTACTGAAGATAAACCCTGCTGCAAATTGTATGCCATATATTTTGTTTGGAATTTTCATCAAATGGTTTGGAAAATTGAGTTTTTATCACTGCCTGTTGGGTTAACCTTAACACCCCTCAACTGTGCAGTTTTCGTTATATTTGTCTCTACTGTAACTAAAACTCTTCAGATGAAATGGTTACCTCATTGACAGACAGCCTATAAACTCTTTGATAATCCTCTGACTAAGAATTTCGCATACTTACTTGAATGGGGATGTGATTTTTGTTCTACTCTACACTTCAATACTGAAGGTTTTGTTTATGGAAAGTAAAAGATAAAGCAAAAAGCCAAAAGAATGAAATGATGGAAAATGTTGCCAATGGAACAAAGAAGGGTATAGACAAGTTAGGTAGCAGAGCACCAATACCATGGCTGACCATATCATTTTTGTGACAGTAACAGTTTTCCTTCTGGATATAAAACAACACAGTGACGTACACAGTAAAATTACCAGGTGTCCCCCAAAAAAGGTACTCTTTTGATAAAATTTTCTTTTTGAGTTTTTTTTGTCAAGGACCTAAACATGTTCATGGATGATAAAATGTTTGCTTTTGATACAGCAAGGTAGAAAGATTACATGTTGAAAATCCTTATTTTGAGCTATTTAGTTTTTACGCAAAAATACTCAATCTTGCCTCAGAGTCAAAATTTTCTGATTTTTTATCATCATTGAAGTCTCCAATGATAGTGTGCATTTCTTTCTGTCATTTATGACCAAACTAGAAGCTTTAGATGCACAAAGATATTGATCTGGCAATCATAGTGCTGTTTTGCAGTATGATTCAAAACCAGGTAGCCTTAAAAGAGCTAAATGTGATAATTTTAAAACCAATTACAAGATCAGCTATATCTTGGAAAATGATTTGGTCCTTGATCTACTTGACAAAAAAGAAAATTGAAGATCTGCCGTGTAATCAAATTTAGAAATTTTCCAAACAGGAGTACTTTTCTTTGGCACAGCCTGTACACTGTACTGTTTGAGCTCTTGTCATCTAGTAGTTTTCTTTCAACACTGGTTTTCTTAACAAAAATTAGCTCTTGATATACATATTCTTGATGAGTTTTTAGAGAAGATCAATGGTTTAGATGAAAAGCTAAGTGGTTATTCAAAACACATACTTGTACCTCCAATTGATGAAGATAAGGCTGCTGATTCTGATGAAGATTTACAAGGTATTTTATACAATACTGAATGTTCCAAGTTTTCAAGTTTGATTCTGAGTCATAGGCAGAAAATCATACTCAACTCTAACCTATCTGACCTGGGGGGCGCGGCAGATCCCCCCCCCCTTAGTGTATTTTTGTTTACACATTTTTCCATGTATGCAGCAGGCTTCTGAGATTTTGTAGGTTTAACTTTGTATCATAAAGCAATAAAATTGTAACAATTTGGACATTCTATTTTTAGCCTTGTCTCCATGGCTACCAATTTGTTATACCACACTCTGTGAAAAATATACTTTGTATCTCTCAATCATGTTTAGTTAGTCCAATCATCAATTTATATATGTTTTGATCTGTATCTTTCATTTCTTTATGAAAAGTCAAGCTTCATTACCTTTTAGCAAGCATTCATTCATATGACGTCATATGACATCATAATGATCATCATGCTCTAGCAAAACAACAACATCACTAATTGAATTAAAATTGTCATTATTTGTATTATGAACTACCTTTGTGCCAAATTTGGTTGCTATATCTCATATGACAACAGAGATAAACAGTGGGGGGAGGGGGGTGAAATCCGAGGGGCTGCATTGAATGTTTCAAAACACCCAGGTCAGATGGGGTTAAAATTCAATTTATGATTTTAGCTTTCAGATCCACATTCAATTCTTGTTATTATTTGACTTCCCTTAAGAAAAAGTTCAGCTTGCAACAAGCTTGTGCAAACTTGACAGAAGCATGATTTTGGCTTGAAGGAGCTTGAATTGAGTGTGTTGACACAATTTTTGCCAGTTTGCATGTATGATTAGAGCTTGATGAAGCTTGAAAATGATCCGATGCTAGAAATATTCTCAAACATACTACAATCAAGCTTGATCAAGTTTGCCTTCCACTCAGAAGATGCATGCTGCAAGCCAGCGCAAGCGGTGCCAAATTCATATTTGAATCAAGCTCTCAAACATACCCAAATCATATTCAAAATAAGTTAGTATCAGGCTTGCAGCATGCTGCAAACATACTCAATGTTTTGTTAAGGGTTATTTTCTATTAAATGCATCGAATCAAGTGGGGAAACTTTGTCATGGGTCGTCTGGTGTTGGATGGCTAAAAACAAGCTTAATGCTTACACCATAACACCATATTCCTTTTGTCTAAATTTCACTACCAAAGTTTTGTGCACAAACCTTAGCTGTTAGAGAGACTACAAATATCTTATTTCAATAAGTGTTTTAAAATGTGTTCTTCCTTTTTAGATGATAATCAAAAACAAAATACAAAATCTGTGACTCCCTGGAGGCAAAAGGTAATTTTATAACTGTTTAGTTCACTCACTGCATTGTTTCCTGACTTTTGATTTGAACCAGTGCTGGACGCCATTAGTTACATGGTGAACTTGCTACAAGTCTCTCTCTCTTCTCAGCACAAACCGTAACATGTACAATGTGAGGCTGAGAGAGAAGGAAAGAGAGAGAGAGAGAGAGAGAGACCCTAAAGGCTGATTTCCAGTTAATGGAATTTTGTACAATGAATGGCTTCAGGCGTGACTTTCTATTCAAATCAAAGCACAAACTCTTGTAAACAACAGAATTTCTGCCCGCTCGGAAAATCCCCTGACTAACACGAAGAAGTGGATAGTTAGATTTAGTCATCTTTATGCAGCAACACGTGCTGCTCATTTGATTAGCTTTCTACCTACATCAAAGGATGGATTTGCCGGTGGACAGAATATTGTCCACCGTCTATCTGTGGATGGACAAAAGAGTATCGTTTTCAATTTTCTAATCCTACAAGTCTCTCTGTCTGTCTTTTCTCCCTCTTTCTGCTTGCGTCCTGGGGGAGGGGGGGCACTTGACTTTCAATTGTACAGCGGTGTGCACACTGCAAAGAAGTTTTTTTCAACCAGCTTTACAATTTTCCGGCTCGAAATGATAGCCGGCTTTAGAAAAAATCGTTTGAAAATATACTCAAAAACGTAACAATTTGTCAAAAAACAATGGAATCACATTTTTCATAATCGGCTTTAGAAAAAAATTGCCTTCTTTTGATACCCTGCGTTAGAAAAAAGAGGTAAAAACGATACCCGAAAAGGAGTGCACATCACGTCAGCAAAATATACTAAGTACTCCCCAGGCTCTTTGTTTATCTTTTGTGTCTTGTGCTAACAAGAGAGAGACTTGTAGCAAGTCCTGTTACATGGCAAAGGAATCTTGGAGGAATTTTCAGATTTAAGAAAAAAGTATAAATTCTTATCACTAGAAAAATTAGAAAAAAGGAAAGGAAGGGGAGGGAATGACAGGACAGAAATGAAACTCATTTGCAACAGAAGAGATGTAGAATGATTTCAGTGAAGGAAATTGCAATTAGGTAGAGGGGAAGGAGGCAGTTACTTCCAAATCCAGACCAGTGACATAGGCAGGAAATCTTGAAACATAGAAACAGGTTAACAACAGTCTTTTTCCTTGTCAGAAATGCATTTAACATTGATCTCATTTCTTGTACAAACCAACCAATATTACAATAGATTGCAGGCCCGTAGGAAGCAGGGGGAAGGGGGGGCTTAAGCCTCCCCAATAAGTTTAAAAACAATATGGTGCTACTTCACAAGCATTAATTGGATGTATTGTTCTCTATTGTTTTAAGAACAATTGCCCCCCAATCAGAAGCTGCTTCCTGTGGCCCTGCTAGATTCAAAAATAAGCTGAATCAAGCAAAGAGCAGCAGTTGCTAAAAAATGTTGTCCCAGTTGGATGGTATGAGATCTAGTCCCTAATTGTGTGCAGTGCCATTCAGGTAAAGTACATGACAGATTTTTATGAGATCCTTCTTTTTCCAGTCTGATGCTTTCATTGCCTCAAAACAAAGAAGTGTCGAGGTAAGGTTAACTCAATGTAAAATATTCCTTATTTGCCAGGCAAGTGTGATTTTTTTGTAAGATGTGACAGCAACGAGGTAGATAGACATTGATATGAAATATTTATCATTTGCCTACGTTTTTCTATCTGCTTCTTATCAAATTCATAAAAGATTTCTTAGTTTGAAAACCCTGCAGCATGATGTTTTTAAACCGTTCAATATGTTTTCTTGTCGCATTCAAAAACATTTAAAAGAGAGCTTTTATGGAGATAGTCAAAACGGAGAAACTATTTTGTTTGACACTGACAGTAAAGGCTTGCTCCAAGTCTATTTCCTGAAGTCTGTCTGACCGATCGCTGCCCCACACTTACTGGATCCACAAATCCACCATTCCATTAAGGAACAAAGGAGAGAGAGGAAGAAATCCCGGGAAGGGGGGTACATAACATGTTCTGGGTACGGGTATGTGCCACCCATATGGGTGGGTTTTTGGGCCCAAAATTCTCTAAACAAGGGTCATTTTTCGGCAGATTTGCTATAAACATGGGTGGGTTTCGCTGAAATTCGCAAAAAATAGTTAAACATTGGCAGTTTTCTACCAAAATTCATCATAAAAATGGGTATGAAGGCAAGTTTCGGTAATTAGAAGAGGGTAACTTTCTGAAAACCGGGCAGCAGACCCTCGTCCATCCACAAGTTATTTACCCCCTCTCCCGAGGGAAGAAATGTTGTCTCTCTCTCCCCTTTGTTCCATTACGAAATTTTGGAATGGCGTAACTGGGAAATATGGAACAGGGATCGGTGAGACGAATTGGAGGAAAAAGACTTGGGGGAAGTCTATATTCCCTGGATGTCCTTCTTTGTGATTTAAACTGAATGATTGCTATTCATAGCATCAATCTCGTCCCCAGAGTGAGTTTGCTGCTCTACCTTAACTCTGGGATACAAGAGACAATTCTGCTATTTTATTTGCTATTCAAAAACGATAGCAAACATAATTATTTTTCGAAAACTTCCTAATTATTCGAATAATAACAGTGTAATCTTGTCGCTAGGCAACGGCAACACCCATTGCAATGTTGCTTTGTTGCTTGGAATCGAGGTTGCATAATTAACATTGCCTAGCAAACTGCAATCCATAATGGCTGCTAATCTGTCCATTTTTTTGACAGAATTGATGGAAGTATACCAGGGTGTTCATTCGGCTTCTTGATCAGCGTATGACGTAAGAACACCATGAAAACGAGGTTGTCACAGCGAAGGTGCCAGATCTTAAAAAATGCTCGTTTAAATGGCTTTATTACGTCTTTTCTTTCATTGAATGGATTGACAGAAACTTTCGCTTCCGAGATAGAATTCTACCATTGGAATTTTTTTATCATAAATAATTTCGAAATTACAGCGTATTTATATTTCAATTTGTTTGAGGATATGACATCATCAAGTTTCTAAATCGTAAACCAGAAGATCGAAAAATTTGCTGTGCTTGTCACAATATTATTGACATTCATAAGTGATTGTTTTCTCATACTATGTTTCCGGGGTTTCCTCAAAACGTTTACAAATTACTACGGCTTGTTTTTTTTTACTTTTCTTGATTCCTACAGAGCGAGTAAAACCCTCTAATTCTGAAAATATTCAAGATTTTAGAAAGTCCAACGGTAGAATTATAGTGAAGCAGTTAAATCTTCTTTCAAGCTGTTCAGTCAAAAGAAACAATACAATAGTCATCTACACTAGCATTTTTAAAGACTTGATGCTACGTTGCTACCCATGATGAATATATATTTCAGTTCTATTTTTTATTACAGCATACACCATATCCTGGATTTCTTTCAAGTGAGCTTACAGCATTTCCTATAGCATCTTTGGAGGCACCACAGTTATTAAACAAGATCACAAATATTCAACACTTCCAGGTACATTCCTGTAACTTCAATATTTGTGATTTAATTAACTCGTGTCGGTTGATAGCAGAAGTTGCGAGTGGAAAAAATGCATATACAGTTTTTAAGGGCATTAACCATCTCTTTTGACTATGTTTTCTTGATTTCAGGGAAGCTTCAAGAACCTTTGGATCAACTATTTTCTCTCGGAACCAACTGTTGCAATTCTGCAGGTAATCAATACTTTTAACGTAATTTCTATGCTCTGGGTGAATCATAATTTTCCATCAATTTGAATTATCATTGACTTTCTTACGCCATTTGATCAGATAGACTCAAACAAGGTCTCCAATTCCAGGCAACAGCGTATCCTCTGCGACTGTATAAAAACGGAATAATTGAAAACACGGCTCCCCTATAGCAGCTTCAAAAATGGGGCAACATTTTTTGGGACACTCTGTATCTAAATCTTCATGATAAGTAGACTTTGTTCGTTTTTGAATTTGATTTAAAGTCGTTTTATCATCAGGTAGTTATTCAAAGAAAAATGTAACAGAACTTTGCACCCAATTTAATTAAGAAGACTTGCTTTTCTAAAATATCTCTTGCAATGTTAGAATTTAAGTTTTGACCTAGTTTGAGTAATATCAAACTTTCCAAGGAAATTCAAGTTATTCTAAGACCTGGCCGAGCGAACAACCATTGTTTGTTAGAAATTTGAGATTTTTTTGGGAAGCATATTAAATCATTTGGTTAGAGCTTAAAGTAGACTTGCGCCAAGTCTATCTTGTCCAAAAAAATTTCGTCAAAAAAACTGAAGGGATTCGTCAAAAACAATTTCGTGAAAAAAATTGAAGGGATTCGTAAAAAAAAATTGAAGGGTAATATACTTTCCGGTAGACTTATTACAGTTGACAAAACAGACTTGGGGCAAGTCTAGGCTTAAAGTGAAAGACCTGAGCTATATAAGAAAAAGAAAGAAAAAAAGAAAAAAAAGACGAAGGACAAAGCAAACAATAACTATCCAGCACGCTGATAGGCCACAAAGCCGGCCTCCTGTGCCCTTGTGTATTGACCAAGGATTGGAATCGTATAATAATAATAATGGCGTCCGTTTATAAATAGGACAAAGAGAAATTTGAACATTTTATTGTTTTCTGTTGCTTTGCTTTCTTTCACCACGCGTTTGATTATCAAATACAATAGGCTATTTATAGAACTATGAGATTTCATCTTCTAACTCAGGTTATTTCCTTTAGGATCAGTTTATGTACAGCAAAATCAAATTAGTACAATGTTCACTACAAATACACATTTCACTTTATTTTTAATATTTAATCTACTATTTAATTTAATATTTAATAGTTAATCTACGATGACTTCAACGTATTTGTGTTGATGGTTATTGTTTTATTCGTTGAGAGATGAATTTTTTTCCTTCAAAGGACGCTTTTTGGTGGTTGTTTTTAGACAGATTTCAGGTAAGTGGAATATTCGAACTCTTACATCAGGAAATACACCTTTCCGGAGAGAATTTTCATGATGCCGGGTGTCCAAAAAAAAAATGCAAAAGATTTGAAAAAAAGAACTGCAAACTGTTTCATACTCATTATCCAACAATTATTTTTATTCAAATCTGCAATAATTAGATTAAATTTTGATATGTTTTTCAGTATTTTTGGTGACTTGGTTGTAGAGTTAAAAATCAGCAAGCTTCATAATTGCCCCCAGGTCAAAACCAGAGCTGCTGCATTAACGATGGTGAATCATAATGTAAAACATGACAATCCCTGCAATCGCAAAACATTGTTAACAAACATTGTTGACAACAAAAGTGTTGGCAAACACACAATTTAAGTGAACATTGAACAGACACTTTCGTAAAGTTTGTCAAAACACAGCTCTCGGGCCTGTGCAAGATAGAGCCTTTGCGGGCGTGCATGCAATCAAAACAAATACTTGGCATTTCGGTACAGCGAACACGAATCAATTTCGTTCCGTTCAACTGAGCAAAATTATGCTGATTTACACAGATTAACCAACATTGTTTAAACCCTTTATTCACAAAAAGCGTTCTGTTCTGTTGTGTTCATGTTACATCGAAATACAGTCCTTTTGAAGACAAACATGGCCTGATCTTCTCTCTCGCAAATAAAGCTTGGAATTCGATCGTCATGATATGGCCAACATGCCAGCAAATCTATAGATGGTGCCTTTTTAGACCACCAAAATTTGGGGTTCGTAGATAAAGTACCTTATTTATAATCACCTATGTTTGAATTTGAACTAACTGTTTTGCTCTCATCCAGAACTTATATCAACTCGGAAAAATACACAACAGCTCCATTTGCTCCCCTTTTTGGTCTTTCAAGCTTACTGCCAGTGCCAGACACCTATTTCTAACACACAAAGCGAAAAACGCTGAAAACATGAAACTTGCTGCTGTGCGGTAGCCATCTTACTTTCTGATAATCAGAAAGTCGAACGTCGGCGCGCAAAGGCTCTATCTTGCACAGGCCCCTTTAAGTGTCCATGATGGTTGATTGCGTTTTCTAAAGTGACTAGGCCATTGTTAGATGTATACTTTCAATTATAAATGAACACTGAGAGCTCCCTCGAGAATGGATAGCTTATGAATCAGTAAGATATCCCTTTGTTACAGTTTCTTAATAAAGTTATGTGCTCGTTCATAATCATGTGACGTTTCTGCTATTGCTTTTCATTCAATTTTACAGTATACTTTGCACTAATGCTGGTAGCTCTGGTTTTTCCCTGACAGCAAATTTGAAGTTTGTTGATTTTTAAGTCTTCAATTAAGTCACCAAAAATTCTGAAAAATATATCAAAATTTAATCTAATCATTGCAAATTTAGATAAAAATAATAATTTAAGTATCAATTTGAAACAGCTTGCGCCAGAATTCTTTGAATCTGTTGCGTTTTCTTTTGGAACACTGGGTAGATGGGTGCCGATGAATTTTTTAAATATTTTTCTCGCCCTTGTTTGTGAATTTTCTCAATACCCACCCTAGTTGCAAAATTTTTATAACTTATGTTACGTAAGGTTTCCAGATTGCTAGACCTAACAATGAGGTTTGATTTAAATGGATTTTCGTATTGAGTTTTCCGAGGAAATTGTTGTTTTTTCATTATGTTTTTCTTAAATTACTTTTCCAAAATTCCTTTGCCCGAAGGAAGACTCAATTTATTATCTGAAGCTCATTTTGTTGCCATGCACGAGATGTCCCAAGTTAACACAGGTAGATAGGGTTGTGTTTAATTTTTTTGCAAAACAATTAAAAGATGGTATCAATACTTCTAATTTCGGCAATGGACCAAGATGGAATCATTATAGATTTCCCTAGTGCACGATTGATCTTGGCCTGCAGTAAACGAGAGTTCCATTTTGGTGCACCGAGCGTATTGATATAGCTTTTGTTCCGTGACTAATACATTAAGTTCTCTCATCATTTATTTTGTGTCACTTTGTTCTTTGGTACATATGTAATTTGATGTAAAGAGATTCGGAAGGAGATTCGGATGCAAGTAAACGAGGAGATTTAGCACACTGAGCCCTTTTTAGCTTATGTTGTCATCAGAGTGTGACTTAAAACAGAACTAAAATGCTCAAAGATTATCATTTTAGTTCTATTTGAAGACACACACGCACACTGATGACGACACAATTCAGAAAGGCCTTATGATGCTAAATCATTTTGTGTTAAACGACATTTCTTTTGTTGTAGCCAGATGCAAGAAGCCAAGCCCTCATATTCAACAGACTAGCAGACAGTTTCGTTGGACTCTTTCTATCAATATCCATGCACGAAAAGGACTTATTCTTTCAGGTTAGTCTTTTAATTTTGTAAACCTAAGAAATCCTTTAAAAGAATTCTTCATACTTTTTCACATCTTTTCTTGAAAATGGTTTCATGTTTTGTCAAAATGGATAGAAATTACGATGGTTTTAAAGTTTTTTTGCAAAAGTTTTTGTGCATTCTTAAAAAGAAGAAAATAACTCTAATTCTTAATATCCCGAAGAGTTCAGAAAAGTCCAACGGTAGAATTATAGCAAAGTAGCGGAGGTCTCTTTCAAGCCGTTCAATTCGATGAAATAGGTCACAGAGTTTACACCCATCTTTTGAAAACCATGCTGCTGAGACTGTGGGAAATTTTAAGCTCTATTGTTTTGTGTTTTTGATACGGTTTCGTAAGATAGGGCTTCAACCATGGGCAATAATCCACCGTTGATGTGGCCTATATTATGATCATATTCATTATTCAAATGCAGCTGAAACCGTCAAAGCTCCTACGCAGCGATGCGCCTCATTTCACATTTCCCTTTAAATAACGTCGTCACCCTTCGTTATTTAAAGCATCAACAAAAATATAAATAGTGCTTTACAGCTCGCCCTATCAACCAAACAAAAAGAATTTAAACCCTATTTACAATGCTGTTCCAAAGCTAAAGTAATAGAAAAAGGAAATGTAGCATATCTTTTTATTCACGTGACAGCATTCTTAAAAGCAGAAAAGCTACTTGTTGTTTTGGCTTCAAAACCTGAATGAAGAGCTCCTTTATCCTTTTATCCTCAGGATGTTTCAACCTCGGAAGGTTCAAATCCAGTTTGGAATCGCGCAATTCCCTGGCAAATTTATCAGAGACCCTTTTTTATTTTCTTTATTATTAGATATCTATTTAAAGTAGGCTAGAAAATGAATAGCTAAATTACAGCTAAAGGCCTACCATTTACAATATACATAATTTACATTAAAACTATAAATATATATTACAGGACAAATCAGGGTTAAAATCTATCACGTTAAAAACCCATCTTTAGGGATATATACTTTGCAAAGTCTACAGTTGCATTTTCCACCATTCCAGCATCTAATTTGTTTTTTGAGGATAGGAAGGCTGTTTGATTGTTTTATTTCTTGCGGTAAAAGCTACCACAATTTATTTCCAAGGTAAATAATGGACTCAACTCCAAAGGACGTAGTTCGTACTTTTGGCAGTTGAGCGTCATCACCATGCCTTAGACAGTACCTAATCTTTCGTTCCATGAAAATATCCTTCATGAATGATGGATTCAGACCGCATTTTGAACAGACCTTGCAGATAAGCAGGCACTTCATTGTGCAATGACTTGTGAACAATTTTCGTTGTTTTGTTTCAAAATCTATCATTAGTTGTATATCTAGCCAGCCGAGTTGTTTGATAAGGGGTAGCGAGGAGGCGTCATAGGGGCTATTTGTAACTATCCTGGCTGCTCTATTTTGCAGCTTTTGCAATTTTTGAAGGGCCGTACGTAATACCACAGTTACCCCAAACAGGTGAACAATATCTGAAGCAAGGCTCTACGAGGCTCTTATACATCCTTTGTATTTCAGCATTCCAATTCCTCGAGAATTTTTTTTGGTAATAATGGTCAAATAACCCTGTGGTTGATATTAATTTCATCTCATTGCAGAAATTTGCAGATTGCTTAGCACAAGCACTTTATTCAGCTTTTTGTGCTTCATTCCCGATGTCCTTCCAGTTATTTGATGACCAGTTCAGAAATGATCTTTTGAATACAATATCAGAGTGGATAACAGGTTAGTTACTTAGCGCTGTAGCATTTGACTTGATTTGAGACTTTCCCTAAAAGTCGTCTAAGTAATGGAACTAGTTGTGAATTATTTCTACACGATTTACCACAATCGTCTAGATATGATACGACGCCCATGTTCCCCCCTCAGTATTTCTGAGCGCATGTTTCCATCCGCTACACTATCGCCGCCGACGCGACGAAGAACAACGCCTTTTGGACACAGTGGAACAAATGGGCTGTTCTCCAGACGAAAAACAGTTTGTAGTGCGTATTTTATGTCAAAAAGGCCAACTTAGATTCGGAAATTTAATTAGTGTGCGATAATTGTTGAAGATACCGTTTGTATCAGGTGTATTTCGAAATTACGATGGAAGAATATTAACGAATGGGCTGTTCTCCTGACGAAAAACAGTATGCAGTGCGTATTTTATGTCAAAAAGGCCTACTTAGATTCGGAAATTGAATTAATGTGCGATAATTGTTGAAGATCCTGTTTAACAGTTGTATTTCGAAATTGCGACGGAAAAATATACAAATGGGCTGTTCTTCAGAGGAAAAAATTGCGTAGTGCGTATTTTATGTCCAAAAGGGCAACTTAGATCCGGAAATTTGATTAGTTAAAGTCAGTTTTATTGCACTGTAGTTGTGGAGATCTTGCTTAACAATTGTCTTTCGAAATTATGACGGAGGAATATACGACAAATGGGCTGTTCTTCAGAGGAAAACGATTTTCAGTGCGTATTTTATGTCAGAAATGCCAACTTAAAGCCGGAAATTTGATTAGCCAAAGTAACTCCTACTCCGCCAGTTTTAGAGGATTTTTATCGAACAGCTGTTTTTTAAATCGCGACGGACTCATATGCAGCAATTGGGCTGTTCTTCAGAGGAAAAATTTTACTTTAATTAGTAGTTGGCAGCAGGAATTGTCACCGAATTGTCTATTATTAATCGGTTTACCCAAAAAGACTTAGTTGCCCCCACCCCCGGTTGACCCAGAAACTATTTCAAAATAACGAAAACTTGATTATCTAACTGATCTTGAAACTTTCTATTTGTGTACCGGGTGTCCCAAAATGATGTATTATTGTTTGATTGCTTGTATGTCCATAACCAATGAACGGATTTTCAAAAACTTTGTTTTATTTGATTGCCTAAAGTCTACATTGGATGTTAAGATGTTGGTTGTAGTTTTGCCAGTTTTTGAAAATCGGTTCATTGGTTATGGACATATAAGCAATCAAACGATACTACATCATTTTGGGACACCCGGTATGAAAGCCAAATTAGATTTAGGGATGATAGTTTTTTTATTCTTACAGGGAAGATGGTGAAATCTGAGCTTGAAATTGTCGAGACTTTAGTTTGAGTTATAGTATTTTACAGAATGTTATGTTCCAGACACAAAATTTAAAAATATTTAAACAGTTCAGTAAATCCTAAGTTAGGCCCCGTTCACACTGCTCCGTTTTTGTTGTGGTCCGTTTTGGATGCATCGAAGCTCCGTTCACATCACTTCGTTTTTATACAAAAACCGAGGGAAAAATATCTGTTTTTGTCCGTTCACATTGATCCAAATGATTACAAATACGGAGCCAAAGATATCGATTTTGTGCGTCACATTTTTCCGATTTTGTGAAACTTATTATGGAATGTTGGAGCGTTTTTAAAAACATCCATTTATTGTGCGTGCACATTGATCAAGTGCGTTTTCAAAAACCTCTGTTTTTGTGGATATCCACTTTTGATAGCGTTTTCGAAAAGTTAACATTAACCATCTTTGTTGTCCTCGCATCAGTGTGAACACTTTCACAAAAACGGAGGTTTCGTACAAAAACGGAGCAGAACATGACTCCCAGGAAGATCAGAGCTTCAATCTTTATTTCATCTTTTGATAACGTATAGTTTACTCTTTTCTGATTTTGTATGTTTTGATGGTTATTGCGTCTAAATACGAAGCATGAAATGAACGCTATATTTTACGATTCATATGACATTTTGAGTTTTGCATGATAACAGAGTAGATCCCATGCAACCAAGTTAAGTAAACAAGAACAGATTTTGTAATACAATAGTATGAGATCCTTTTGTTGACACCTGCACTCAAAGCGATTAGCCACTACAGACAAAGGAAATTCTCTCAACCATTAATTCAAAACAAACAATGTCGCAGAAGTTTCTCTGAAACCCAAGTAGCGAGCGGGCTCGTTGTGCATTCCAGAAATAGTTTTCAAGAGCAAACATGAGCATAGATCGAAAGAAGAAGGATACATCTACACATCTACCTCGGACATTTAATTTCAAGTTAAAACGAGCAGAAACATTTTCATCCACCAAGGTTAATGTTTTTTCGATTTCTTCTTCAGGCACAAGACCTCCACCCGATTCTTGGAAATCCTGGGACTTAAATCAGTTAGAAACTGAACAGATAAAAGCTCTGCAAGAGGACAGAACGCACCAGTTAAAATGTATGTATAATTTGACGAGAACTTCCTTGCATGATTTAGATTGTAATCAATAAAATTCCAGACTGATTACGATGAGTCCCTGTATCCCTGCGGTAAACCTTGCTCAACAGGGACTCATAATGAAACTGTGAAAAAGCTGGCCCTGTAACATGCATTTATCAATTGAATTATGATGGAATCATGGCCTCGAATCACCGCCTCTGATCTCGAATCTCGTCCGAATGTTATCAGTTGTTCAATCGAACCGAAATCCTCATCATGATGGATCACCATTGTATTCCACAATAGACCTTGTAGCTATTCTGAAAAGGATCAGAATCGAACGATGTTTTGCTACATTTTGTAGAACTTCGAATGTACATAATACTGGTAGAAGCTCTAACGCCACTCGATTAAACCTCACGTTTAAAAATGTATAAAAATGACGCTTGATCCAGGCTCTTTTGTAGAATAGCTAGGTCTATTCTGGCAATCTCATTGGTCTGCCTGAAAACTGTCTGCATGGGCCAAAATACGGTCAGGTTTTTCAGAGCCATATTATGAGTTAAACTCATTGCATAAGTCCCCCTAACTTTCGATCGTTGTTGTTGTTGTTGTTGTTGTTGTAAGTTAATTTAGGGAGCGAAACAAAAGACTTTCGGAATGAATGTAATTATGAGTCTCTGTTGACCCAAGCGTTATCATCAAGTCAAAGAGCACAGGTAAACTAGGGACTCCAGGTCATCAGTCTAGGAAAATACCAGCAGTTCCAAGCATAGGCATCGAGCCTTAATGCTCTTTAAAGACCCATTGCTAACCATGATCCTTTGTGGCGCCAAAGTCGACTTTCGTGTTATCTAAAAGTCGTTTTTGGCCTAAATTCTCTTTGTCTTGCTTTGAATTCTGCGCACAATAGATGATGGTTGACCATGGGTCTTTAAAAAGTTTGCATCAATGGTTAATACATCTTGTTACATTTGAACAAATTTAAAATTATCATAAATCCTAAAATAGTACAATCTTCAAGAAAACCATAATTCAGAAGGTCCATAGTGAGATGGTAAGCAGAAATCTGCATCTTTTTTGGTATCCGATTTCGCAATTTGATGACGTCACAACCTCAAAACTGGTCGAAACAAAAATACGCTAGAATCCTTAAAATGAACAAGATATCAAAAGTTGCTCAAATGGAATTATAGCAAAATCATCGACGTTCTGTTCAAGCTATGGAAGGAAAATTCTGTTGCTATTGTGTTACTAAACCTGCCATTGTTCAATTCATTGCAGGCTGAAGAAATTAAATGATACATGCAAGTGCCAATAAAATCTTGTCGGCCCCTTTAAGAGGCGAACTTTGAAGTGAACTGTAACGAAGACGGAATAATTAAACTTATTTTTTCGAGAACCTATTTGCTTCAGCCATTCCTAAGGACTTCATTTCTTGTTTTTCAACATAGCATTCTTTGTATGCACACAAATTCTTCAGTAAATCAATATGTGCAGTATCTACCTACAGATCTATTGGATTCATTTTTGTATCATTACGTATGTACAATGATTTTCTATTTTTGAGATACTCTTTTATTTTCTCTTAGCAAGTCTCTCCTTCGACCCTGAAACATTTCTTGAGCTTGATCAACGAGATGAAAATATGGAAAAGCAGGTCACGTTCATAAGTATGTCTCCAACGAAACTAAGAAAGGAAGTTAGAGAGGTATGCAAGCTATGATTTCCTACCTAACAACAGAATCAAATCTAATAGGCAGGGTAAAAAGGAAGGTTCATGGACAAGGGCATGGGCAAGAGTTAAAGGCAGTCTGTCACGTATCTGATTGGCGCAATAAAGTCAGAGCTCAACGCAACTGATGTCTTTGTGAATCTGTGCATTTGAAACAAAGGAGGGCTGTTCGTTAGCACTTTCCGCGGTCGTAGAAAGTCAGTAGGATCACCAGCCATTCAATTCTCCTATTCTTTGTATTGTCTTTATCACCCAATCAGATGCATGACAGACTGCCTTGAAACAAAGGAGGGCTGTTCGTTAGCACTTTCTGCGGTCGTAGAAAGTCGGTAGGATCACCAGCCATTCAATTCTCCTATTCTTTGTATTGTCTTTATCACCCAATCAGATGCATGACAGACTGCCTTGAAAGAAAGGAGGGCTGATCGTTAGCATCTTCTACGGTCGTAGAAAGTTAGTAGGATCTGCAGCCATTCAATTCTCCTATTCTTTGTATTGTCTTTATCACCCAATCAGATGCATGACAGACTGCCTTGAAAGAAAGGAGGGCTGATCGTTAGCATCTTCTACGGTCGTAGAAAGTTAGTAGGATCTGCAGCCATTCAATTCTCCTATTCTTTGTATTGTCCTTATCACCCAACCAGATTGGTGACAGACTGCCTTTAAACAATTATTGAAATCGTCGAAATAGGGACGTGCAGAAGCTAAGAAGACAAATAGTGCGTGTACTTTTCTTCCTTCTATTTGTAGACGGACGCATATACCTCTGCCTGTTACCCCTTCTACCACAGGGGGTCCAGGAGTGTTAGTAAAGACATAGTTTTGTTTTCTTTGATTCCCTGTGATCCGGTTTATGAAAATAACAGATGTGTAATTTGATACAGATGATACAGATGTTTTGACAAATAGCTGATACCTTCTTAGACTTACGACGTGATTCCTTGTAAGTCAATCCAATTCAATGAGCGATGCTGAGACTTTTGTAATAAATCTAATATCTTCTTTGACTCTTCCAATATTTAATCTTCGAGAATCCTGTCCTTGCAACCAATAATAAGATATTTTTATTACTCTCTTTACAGTCACACCAAGCTGGCCCAGGTCCTGAAATTGAGAGAGTTTCGTTTCACTTGCATGGAAAGAGTCCACTTATTGCTCACTTTCTTGCTGTAAATAGGATACATTTTGAGGAACCAGCGGCTGTGAAACAAGTTGTTACTCGGACAGAAGTGGAGAAATACCCGTATCCTTTCTGAGAATCTGAAAAAAAGCAGAGGGGTTAATTTTTTAGACTGAGCCAAGGTAAACAGAGTTAATTTCAAGGGTGCTCTGAAGAGCAGTGAATGGCTAAGTGATGAGAAAACTCAAAGATAAACCACGGGTTGTAGGATAAATTTAGCGAACCCATGAATGAAATAAATTGGCATGAAATAAAGAATATAAATCACCTTCTCTCTTTCTTGTGTTTATCTTTCTCTTTACCCTCTAGGTCAGCAAATAAGTTTCTTTCAGGTCTAACACACTTTGAGCTTTCATTTAGGCCCTGTCTCGGTAGCAAACCAGAACGAGATTTTGTAATTTGAGACTTTGGTGGCGATTTGAAGTAAACAACAAAACAAGGCCTAAGTGAAAGCTCGCAGTGTGTTAGACCTGAAAGAAGCTTATTTGCTGACCCAGAAGGTAAAGAGAATGATAAATACAAGAAAGAGACAAGGTGATTTATATTCTTTATGTCATACCAATTTAGTTCATTTATGGGTAGCCTAAATTTATCCTACAACCCTTGGATAAACAACTAAATAAAGTTAAACATTTTGTACTTCGATGTGAAATAAGTTAAGCACAACGTTTCAAGGATGATATCAAGTCAATGTTGTCAAGGTGCTATGATCGAACTGTCGTGCCTTGCTTACTTCACATCAAAATGCAAATGTTTAACTTCATTTAATAGACCTTTTAGCTATTCTCAAATAGAATCTGAATCGAAGGATATTTTGATACATTTTGTAGAATTTTCGAATGTCCACAAAAGTGATAGAAGCTCTAACGCCATTCAATCGAACATCTCCTATAGAAATGTATAAAAATATCGTTCGATCCAGGCTCTTTTGGAGAATAGCTAAAAGGTCTATTGTTTATCTCTGTACTATTGCACTACAAGCCGCCCTAAGGATTTAGACCCCGTTTGCACGGTATCGGATCAAAAGTGTTGCGGATCAAAGTGTTACGGATCACCCTCTCGTCTACACAGTTGCGGATCAAAATTGTATCGGATCACGGTCTCGTTTACACGGTAGCGGATCAGCGGTCACCAGAAAATTAGGACGAGGACGAGATCAACGACAAAATTTCAAAACAAACTGCAATTATGATTAAACCTCGTTTATATGGAAAATACCCTCGTAATGAATCCGAATTAAAATTGATGCGGATCACTTGCGTTTACACGGCGCGGAGCAAGAGTGATCCGATACAAAAGTGATCCGATACAAAACGAGTTCGCTTTCGTAGCAGGATCAAAATTGATGCGGATAGCGGAGCAGAAGTGTATCGGATCACTTCGAGCTCGTGTAAACGGGAGGCTGATCCGCAACACTTTTTGTATCGGATCAAAAGTGATCCGCTACCGTGTAAACGGGGTCTTAGTGAAACAACTCGTTTTTAAACGTAATTTTAGCGTGGAAGCATACTGAGCTTACTGAATCAGAGTTAGGAGCAGGATTAGATCTTAATACAATCTCATGTAAACCACTTGTAATATAGCCTGACAAAAGATGCATTAGATTTCAAAATTAAAAATTTACCTTGTTTCGAATTATTTTTTGCCTGATAAATTTGACCTCAGTTTTAATTTTAAATCGAGGTCGAAAATCACAGTTAAGTGCCAAATGAAAACTTTGCTAGTTTATCTTGAAAATTAGTTAGTTGGTAGTTACAGGCTGTCGTAGTCCCCGGCATTTTCAGATGACATTGAATTTGAGGTTTACAATAGTTTGTTTAAGTCGGGCAGCATTGGGCTGAGCAAAGACATGCGATTTTTTCTCCATGTACCGTACCTCTGCCATTGTTTTCCTTCCCAACATTGATGGCAGCCTCATTCCTGCAGCTCGGGAAAAGGGAAGCTGTAGTGAGTTGCTCAAAGTTTCCGTAGCTCAAAGTTCCAATCGCTAGAACGGTGATTGAGCGAACAGTAGACCGGCAGATTTATTAATGCCATTGAGTTGTTTTGGTTTCTCTTGCGTTCTTCCACCTTCAGATGCTTTGCGTTTTAATTTGAAGCTATAAATCCTTCACGACATATCAGACCACCGTTCCCAACGTATCAAGAGCTGATACGAGAGCGAAAAAGAGAAGCTAAGGCTGCAAATAGAAGATATCTGGAGTAAGTACCCTGTCGAACTGTTTTGTCGGGTCATGGAATTTGCCATTGTTCTTATTCGACCACAATTAACTTGAAAGATCTACAATGTGGTGGCAACAAGCAATCTGTAGCTCTTCTGATTTCGGATTTAGAAATTTGATGACGTCACAGCCTCTAAAACAATAAAAGCCGCCATTTTGAAGCTAATCAAGATATCAAAAATTCATGCGGTAGATTTACAGCAAGGTAACTTAAGTTCCTTTCAAGCACTTTAATGGAAAGAAAAATGTGATAGAATTTTATACCCACCCTTTAATGATTTGAGCCCCATGTTGTGCAGCATTCACCTAAATTCTGGAAGATTTTCTTGGGGCATTTTACCTTGGTTGCTGTCAGTTAGCAATGCCGGTCACATTGCTTGCAGTCAGTTAGCAATTCCGGTCAAGTCAAAACAAAGTTGGAACGTTTGCAAGCTTATAGTTTGCTAGCCAGTCATCAGAGTTCTTCCTTCTTATTCTTACTGTGAAACTAGCCTCACTACACAAAGACCCTCAACTTACGCTCATCTAATTGAAGTGAATTGATGTTGTTGTTGTTGCTTCAATGAGGGCCTTATTGCCAAGCACTTCTCAAAATGACAAAAACTTCCTGCGGGACACAGATTTGTGCTCCGACCAATGAGGATGCAAGACTTGAAATAACTTGATAGGATTGGCTGATTCTTCTTCAGGTTAAATTTCCTGTCAAAGGCAAACAAACACGCCTTTGAGTGAGCGGCTGCAACGATAAAAATCTCGAAGTAGCGAGCGAAATTAGGAGATCTTTTGCTTCTCTAAACAAGCAGAATATTACTCGTAGTTAGGCAGTTTTTGCTTTAATTCCTCAAGAAACATTCATCTAAGTACTGATAGCTTGTTTTGCAGTGTAGCACTTCAGGAAAACCCCCGAGGGGGGGGGGACTTAGTATATTTGTCCGATGGGGATGTGCCGTTTTTAAGGGTATCGTTTTCACCAATTTTTTCTAGCACAGGGTATCAAAATGAGGCAATTTTTCTAGAGCAGGTTGTTAAAACATGTCAAAGGGGAATATTCTGCTAGATCGGGTCGTTTTTCGGTCAAATTTAATGTTTTTGAGTATACTTTTCACCAATTTTTTCTGGAACAGGTTATCATTTTGAGCGAAAAATTCTGGAGCAGGGTAAAAAAAATTTTTCGTGGGCACACCCAGTGGCGAAGCTGGGCGAAAATGGTAGGTCATGCTCTGGGCGGAAGGCGAATAGAAGAAGCTCCTTGCGCCGGAGGCGGAAACGGCGCGGAAAGTATCTTGTGCCACGCCCATTTTTCTGCCTGGGAACGCCCATTGTTGTAAAAAGACTTGAACAATGCCATTTCTGTAGAGATATAAAAATACACCTATACATTCATGAAAAATTCTTATTTTCAAACACTTTAGGCCAAGAATTGTTCCCAAAATTTTCTTGTTTCAAATCAGGCATATCAGCAGTAAAACATTTGTTTATCACTAATCTGGCAGGCATGTGTTAGGGTTTCAGATGTCATACAATCATTTCTGTTGAGCAGTTGCCATTTTTTAATCCTCAATGAAAAGATCATTGACTGAAACTCAAGTCCCAGATCACAGGAATATCTTTTTAAGCAGAAGGGAGAAGGGAAGCAGAAAAAGCAAAGTTCTCTTGGAAAGCTCATTTGGTTAGTAACACATATGCTGATAATAACCTGGTGGGGGGTTATTCTTATATAAATAGGGTAAGGGTGCTCTGGCTGTGGTACAAAGTATCAACCAAAAAAAATTTCTAGCATCAAAATGGACCCACAAGATAACTTTTCTTAGCCTACATAGCCAAAACTATTTATTCTTTGTCATCAACAATATATGGAAAATGCCCTGAACTGATAGATTTCATGTAATGTATATATTTAAATGTTCGCGTATTTTGATAATGCTGCTTGACTTTGATTTTGTTTGTAAATTCATTTTTATATTCTATTCAATTTTTCTCAGTTTGAGACCCAGAAAATAATCCAGAAGTTCAGGGAACTCATAGAAATTCTTGTACAAATGACAAACCCAAAAATATTATTTTTTTGTCAAAGTTTTAGACCCAAAGAGTAACCTGAGCACCCCCCACCCCCCTTCCTAACCAAAGCAAAGTACCTTGGAGATAATAATAATGCAGAGAGAAAATTATCTTGCAAAAGTTCCTTTTGTCAGCAACAAATTATGATAATACTGCAAGAACAGGACAATTTTCTTCGAAGGTAAGTCTAAAATACTAGGCTTGTCTATGAATATGGCAAAGAGAACACTTGCGCATATTTTTTTATGAGAAACTAAGAATTTTGCTCGGTACTGAAAGTTTCTTAAAAATATCAGATTTTCAGTACTCAGAGTTTCTTATGAGTTTCTTACAGGTTCTATAACAATCTTCATGGTCACTGCCTATGCCCTTATGAACATTTCAAAACGATGTTTTTGTAAGCTTTCCAATGTCTAGACATTGCTCAAGTACTTTTCGAGTAATATGATACAGGAAACGAGTGAAAAAACTGTAAAATATGTTAGGCATATCCTTTATCAAAATAAATAGTTTCTTAATCATTTATTTTCACAGTGCTGGAATTTTCCTCACATCCTACCTTTCTACCTTCCTTCATTTACCACGAGACTTCTTGGAATATCTTGGGACACTGTCCTTCCTCTTCAGAACAAGCTTTGCTTTGCAGTTGGCGTTTAGTTATTGGCCTAGGCCTACAATCACATACCCTCCCTTTCTGGCTTCTGCTAGCCTGAAGATGCACACAATTTTCTTGAGAACTAGGCTGCACAATGTCTCCCTCGATAAGGAAGGACTTCCAGTGAATCTTTGCATTCCACAATAATCAAAATTCAAATAATAATCCTCCAACTAGACGTGTATGTAGGGGCACTGGCACTTCATCTTGAACGGAGCCTAGGCCAGTCAATCTCACAAAACAAAGTTTATATCGTCATCATTTCCATTGTTTCAATGCGTATCCTGCTTTTGAACTTCCGCAGGACCTTATGTCGAAAACTGGCGCAATGGGCATGCGTTAGATCAGCTTCAGCCAATCAATTCATTGCTAGGTTTATGATTATAATGACCCATCTCCTGCGATTTCAGATCAGCAAGACATAACATAGGGAACCAGTACGGAAAACAGTGAAATTTGACCATAACTACACAGTGTAGCTACAACATTAGTATAGAAACCCTATGATAGGTCTGGCGCTCCGAATCGAGCACGAGTTAACACAGGGGACCAAGGTATTGACAGGTCAAGATACAAAGGGTAAATTTTGTTGTACTATGACATATGTTGTGATTTTAAAGAAAGTTTTTCAAAGAAATATTTTTTCTGGTGAAAAAATATTCATGATATCTCTGAAAATTGTTGGTCATGCTGAGCATGAGCAGCATGACCGCTAGATTCGCCACTGGGCACACCCCCGTAAAAATTTGAGCCAAGTACCCCCCCCCGGGGGGAAACCGCTTTTTGCGGCGTTTTAGGATCGGTGGTTTTGAGAAAAGAATAGCAGGTGATTTAGACCATTTCTGGTAATTTAGACCATTTCTGTTTCTGGAAGCGTATGGACATAAGTCGTAGTTATAGCGTCCATCAGTCTATCAATAGCGATAACTACGAACATGTAGTCAGTCTACGGTGTAAGCAGCATACGAATACCATGACAAGGAATTCAATTCTCTGTGAGTCATGTCATCAGGATACCTTAATCAAAATGTATCATGGCATCATAGAGCCACATTTCCGTTATTGCTGTTCTGTTTGGGGAGGCTGCAGTGAAACCAGATTGCAAACCATACAAAAATTGCAAAATCGAGCTGCAAGAATTGTCACCAATAGCTGCTATGATGTATCCGCCTCAAATTTGATCAAGGAACTAAATTGGCCAACGGTTACGGAAATGATAAAATGCGAGACAGCTACTATTACATACAAAGCATTGTCAGGTCTTGCACCCGGCTATCTTTCAAACCTTTTCAAGAAAAACTCTGCGCATGATATCAGTATGAATTTGCGGAATGCCATTGCCGATGTTCTTGTTCTAAGGATGAAAACTTGCAATGGGCAGAAAGGAGAAAGCGATATCTTTCCGGGGTGCAAAGACTTGGAATGAATTGCCTTTGCATGTCAAACAAGCGCCCTCTCTTAGCATTTTTAAAAGTAGGCTGAAGAGTAATTTGCCTCTCTCAGGCTAACTCCTTTGTTTTTCATTTATTTTTTTATTTAGATTGTAAATATAGGTAATTTGATAGTAATTTTTAGTAACACTGTAAAGTTTGGCACGGCCCCCTGTAAAGCAATCCTCTCGATTGACGGGGCTACCGTGTAAAAATAATGAAAAATGAAATGAAATGAATCAATAGTGTCCCTATCTTCTTTCATCGCCGAGATTTGCTCTGATCAAAGTGAATTGTTAAGAAAATCAATTTTGCGGTTGATTCGTCTAACCTATACTTCACCTACACAAATAATGGATTGGCCTTCTGCAAATGTTTAATTTTATCTTAAACTGAGCCGAAAACGTTTTGTTACCTTCTCGTTACTACGCAATGAAAGTGCATAACAAATGCGACATGTTCTGATTGTCTTTTGCTGAAATGGCAGAATTCTTAGATTCAAACAACATACTGGTGTCTGACTCAAAATGATATATCGTGGTTTGCCAAACCGTGCATTCATGAATTATGCATCGATTTGAACGAATCACCTACCATTTTGAACCAAAAAGGTTGACTTAGATATATCAATTTATTTCACTAAATTCGATCATATCTTTCCAGATTAATGGGCAATTTTACGAGGTTTTCTTAACTTAAGGAGAGCTACAAATTACGATCAAATTTCATCAAATTTTCAGTTTTTATAAAATGATAGTTGCATCAATCGTCTTCTAAGAAACGAGAAACTACAAACGAGAAAATACAGTAGTGTCCCGCATATAAGAAACAACTTTTTCAATTTCAGGTCTGATGTGTTTCTTATAAAATGAGATAAACTTGCAAATCAGGGTAAAGTTTCTTCTTACAAAAATCATGTACTATCGATCAATTACTCAGACATTAGCTCTATGATTGTGATACAAAAATTATATTTTCAATTGTATTTGTAAATTTTCACTTTCAGGAAATGCTACAGTTATTGAAAGGTGCTTTTTGCCTCAGTATACGAATACCACAAGGTTGCTGTTAAAGAAGAGGAATATCTGATTATATAAATATTTGATTCTATATCTAAGGAAATGTTGCGAGAATAAACTTTCGCGATTTTCTCATTTTAAGAAGCTTCGCGGAGTAAAGTTAACAAAATTTCGGTCAAAAACGCGAAAAACGCGAAAATTTCTTCCCTTAAAGTTGTACACTTTGGCAAACGCTGATACATGGTTTTGGGATATCCCGTATATCAACTTACCGTTTTCCAAACGCTTTCTTCATACCACTAAACAAACAAATCATTACGTTTCAGAACACTGGAACAATCTGCAGAAGAGAGAAGGAGGTTGTATTCACCAACACGTCGTAGAACCACAGCCCAGTCAAGAAGGTAAGTGTCATGTCTTAGAATATCTCTAAGAACCCCCAAAAAGCCATGAGTAAATACCGGTTGAGCCAGAAAAAAGTTCCCTCTTCCGAAAATTCATAGCACCCCTCGACTATCAAGCAGATGTCGATTCTTTCCATTTCATCAAGCACTCTTTGTCGGATAAATATAAGCCTATGCTTAACGACCGTACTTTGGTAGAAATGTTCCCTTGGGTGGTAAAAAAGACCTGACTAGTATTATCCCAAATTTTAGACTGGAAATAAAATAACTCTTATTGACAAAAATTAAGTTACATTAGAAGCATTATTCTACTAAATATTTGACCTCGTGAAGGCAAACCTGAACTTTAAGGAAACTATGGCAAATACGTAAATGTTCCTGTCCTGGAGGGTCCTAACTCATTGACTAAGCTCCGCCAAATTCTTATCTATTTCAGTTTTATTATTTGCTGTTAATTCACTGATCCTGAATCTTAGGCCTATTTTTATTGAGTCTAAGGGGAAACACTTTATAAATCACTTGTAACTTGATACCCTGGGTACCTGCCTGGTACTACCAGAGCCTCAAGGAATTAAGGGAAGGACCTTTTCTTTCATTCTTTATATTTGTCTTTTTATTATTTTTTCATTATTATTTTTGTTGCCTCTGGTACCATGGGTATTAACTTGAGGATAATATGACTAATTTAAGCCAGCCAAGTTTTAGTATCTAAGTTGACATATTAGCTACACATGGCATCAAGTTTGAAGGAATCTGACGAACAGCTTGCAAATTATAGGCTTGCAACGTTTTTTTTTTCTTACCAGCTACTTTGTTTGGGTGTTTTTGACTTGCTAGATACAATAGACCATTCCACACCTCGAATGCAAATGCGCTTGAAGTTATAAATCATGAGATCATTACCTGGGAAATACTAGCTTTTACAACTTCTGATTCGAATTCAAACGCTTATGCGATTCCAAGATGGAACACGAACAGTGCTACTCTGAAACTCCAGAACATACAGTTGAGCACCTAGACTCATGATCTAAGTCTTTCCACTTTCGCTCATTGAAGTGAATTTATGGTTGTTGTTGTCGCTTCAGTGGGGGACTTATTTCGAAACTGCTCTGAAAACGGGCAAAAAATTTCCTGCGGGGCTAATTTTTTATCCCCAACTAATCAGGATGCAAGATTTTGAATAACTTGATTGGATTGGCTTACCAATTGGATTGGCTGAGCGTCTCTTAAAGGGCATATGTCGCAATAGCAGTTGGTTGATACAACAAAGAAGTTTGGAGTGGAATTCCATTGTTTCGTGACTTTTCATTTCTGCCTCATGAATTATTACTGCCGTAAAAGTGCAGCCTCGGTCCCGTGCTTTGTACTAAACAAAAGAGATCTGTTCGATATCTTTGCACACTATGACAAATATCTCAATTATTGATCATTGGCCAAGAAGACAATCACAAACACAATAAAACTTCAGTGACAAAGGAAATGTGGCCAGCGAATCTTTGTATTTAAACTAACCAGCGGTAATAGATAATGAAAAGTTGCAAATGAATACCATAAATATATGCTTGGCATCACAGAATCTTTGGTGGATCAATTTAGTAAGCTTGCACCTTCGTTGCGCGCAATTTGTCTAGGTTATTGTTGTTGTTGTTGTAATTCATTTGTGGTGTTTTTGTAGCAAATTATTATTATGATTGAAATTGGTATCCAAACTCATCATTATGTCTGAAGAATGAAAACATCATTTTGCTCTATTTTGCAGTGCAGGAGGGGTACTTCGGGGTTTGCGGTATTGCGGTATCGGGGGTAAATTTTGTGCGGTATTGCGGTAATGACGGGAAAAACTTGCGGTATTGCGGTATCGAGCTTTCACAGCGCGGTATGCGGTATTGTACGAACATTAACATCCAAAAACATCATTTAATGCCATTTTCCTGTTGAAGAACAACGCATCTTCGAGATGAATTGATAGAGGAAAGAAAAACGAAGGAGAGGGAAGTCCCTTATCCCTCTCTCCTTTTGCCTCCTCCACCTGCTCAACCTTGAAAAGGTACCTGCGGAAGACAGCACGCAACATTTTTATCTGACAACTGTACGCATTTCACGGTATTTCCTGCTCTATCAAAAGTTATCTGATCATTTATAATCAACTGTCCCAGTACCTTGAATCGAATGGCCTGTTGTGCCCACATCAGTTTGGGTTTAGACAAGGGAGATCTACGCAACATACAGTTACCAAACTGTCAGAGAAGTTTAGACAGTACGTTGAAAGAGGGCTACTTAGTGGTGCTGTTTATATTGACCTCCGTAAAGCCTTTGACAAAGTACATCATGCAACCTTGCTGGAAAAATTGCCAAGTTATGGTATAGATGATGTGAAATTACAATGGATAGTAGCTTGCGTGCAGACTTTACTTTCCACTGCGAAGGAGAGCCTATGAGCATCTCGTTTTCGTTCGCACGATATGACGTCACTTCGCTCAAATTGCTTATTTGAATACGTAATTTCACAAGGAGAAGGCGAGAAATAGTGGAAAAAAGTATCATACACCATTCATAGCAGTATTATATCTTGTATTTTATCATCAATCATACCAACCCCGGACTTGACCTTTAACAGTGAACTGCAAAACGTTGCAGACTGGCTTGATGAAAATAACCTGTTCATTAACTTGAGGTAAAACTGAATTTGTGCTAAATGGATCACATCAAAAGTTGTCCAAACAGCCAAACGTGGACATCAAAATCTACAATCAAACTATTCATGAGGTACTTGTATGATTTTGTCTCATCATGAGACAAAATCATGCAAGTACCTTGGTTTGGTGTAGATTTGGATAACCATCTGAACCTTAATCGATATTTGGAAAATTTGTACAAAAAAGCGTCAGCCAGAGTAAACTTTTTATCTCGTATTCGCGAAAAAGTCAGCCCTTATGCAGCAGAATCGATATTCAAAACAATGATATGTTCTACCGGGTGAACCAAAAAAAGTTCCCACTTTTGAAAATTCATAGGATCTAGAGTGCTGGATGGATTGGAATGAATCAATATTTGCTTGACAGCCAAAAGATTGAAGTATTTTTGTGATTTTTCTCGCCTTGTTACAAGCATTGAAAAAGTGGTAATTTCAAATTTAGAAAAAAATGTGGTTGCAAAATAACTGAAGAAAAGGCCTAAAATACGTGATCAAAGTATAAAGGACTACAACATAGAAAAAGAAATTTCTCATGGGGTGAGAGATATCGTCTGCGAATTCATTTCCAAGGGATTGAAAATCTTTAGTATCTGTTTGAGAATCTTATGTATTATTGCTCTTGACAGAGGTGAAGCGCTCGTGTGTATCGTTCTGGATTAGGAGAGTCCTTTCTATTTGATCAAGTGTTTTAAGGCCTTTTTTCAATCATTTTGAAAACATGAAACTTTTGTAAAGTTGAATTTACATATATTTGCAGTGCTCGTAAGAAGACGAGAAATATCACAAAAATACTTTGATTATTTGGCTTTCAATTAGAATTTGAATCATTCAAATCCATGAAAAACTTGTTGTGCTACGCATTTTCGAAAGGAGGAACTTTTTCTGGCTCACCCGGTATATATTCATAATTTCTGTCGTCAATGCAGTTTTACTGAAAGCACATCAATGAAACTTTTCCCGTCGTTCTCACGTCACATTTTGGTCTGTAAAACATCTAACTACGATCTAATAGACGAAACTACAAATTTTGATGAAGGAAGGTGGATTTAGGTCGGAATCAAACTGCCACAGACCGGTATACTGTATCTGTTTTTAATTTTCTAGCGTTTGCGGTATTTTGCTATTTTTTGATGCGGTATTGCGGTATTTGGTGTCTTTTTAGTGCGGTATTGCGGTATTGGGGCCCCCCCCCCGAAGTACCCCTCGTGCAGTGCAGTACAATTCGTCTCAGTCGTTAACATTCCTTGCCTTCAAAAGGAGCTTCGTCGTCATAGAAACAAGAAACTGCTTTTGTGGTCTCTCATAATGACAACAATACCTTGCAAAGGTTTATTGAAATTTGAAGATCCAATGAAAAGATCTTCCTGGCCTATCCATAGGCTTGCCAGTGGGTGATATTTGGGAGAAGAAGCTCTCTTCAAAATGGCCAGCAAGTATGATGCTATTCTTTTCGGTCACATCATGGGGCACTTAGTTCCTGGGACCATGTTTCTACTCGGTGGCTTTTGGTGGCTTTATAATGTCGTGTATGACGTCCTCAAGTCACAGTCAGAGCGTGTGGCTGAAGCAAGGCCATACAAGGCGAGAACATGGTATGGAGACAGCAAGCCTCTCACAGGCAAATGCACTCTATGTAAACAGTTGGGTGAACCATTTGTTAAAATCACCTTGAGTTTAATCGGGGTCGTCATGGAGTTAACTTCAGCACGTTGGACAATGTTTAACGATAAGGGCGATTTTAAAGATGCGAACAATTTTTCACATGCGACAATGTTTGGTTTCTTTTCCTTCACAGGGGTAATTGACCTATTACAGTTTATTGGAGTAATACGAAGCAAGCATTTTGGCAGCCTTGGGCACATCTTGATGGCAATAGCATTTTTTGTTGAAGGGCTTTTGTTTTATTTTCATTTGGATGGGCGAAATAAGTTGGATTCACATGCCCATTGTATGGTATATTCGATATGCTTTGCAACGGCATTGGTTTTGCTACTTGAAACTATTTGGATGGATGCTGGAATTTTAGGTCTAGCTCGATGCTTCCTCGTGCTTTTACAAGGAACATGGTTCTACCAGGTCGCTTTCATGTTGTATGGTCCGCGAAAATGGTCCACAAAATCGAAAGCAGCAGCAATGTTCGTGCCAATTGCATTTGCATGGCATTGTTTGATGCTGCTGATTGTTTTGTGCGTTGCGTTGGCAGTTGGTGGAAGATACATGATGGGTGAATGGTGTTGCAGCAGCGATGATGAGACAATTTCAAGAGAGCGTTTGCTGATGAATGAAGAAACTGAGCAGGAAATTTTGAAGGAACAGAATGACTCATAAATGAACAAACGAGAGTGACGAAATTCTGAGATCTTCATGCATTGCTGCAGAATATCAAAATACAGACACCCCCGTCTAAGTGCCCCGGTGAGAGGTCATATGTTCACCGGGGTTCTATTGACGAAAAATATGGTCAAATTTGCACCGGGGAGTCCCAATTGTGTAACAAGGACGGCACAATTATTGGCGGGGAACTGATTCTACGAGAAAATATTTCCTCAAGATTCTCCCCGGTGTTCACCAATTTGCAGCTGAGCAGGTTTCACTTTGTGAGGCATTTTCTACCGGGGGGATTCATGTCGTGTCCGGGGACCGATTTTGCTCCAATTTTTTCACCGAGGAAATCGCCGGGGTATAATGTACCGGGGCACTTAGACGGGGGTGTATACAGTGCATAAAAGAGTGTGATGAAAAATGTCCCATTCTTAATTGATGAATGAAATTTTTCATTAAAATTTTTGCAAAACATAATACTGATCAGGCTATCTAACTACAAACTACTTTGCAAACAGTACAAGGACATCTGTTGCGATGTCGATGGAGTTTCTAGCCCCATGGGGGGGGGGGGGGGGTGGGTAACTTAAGTTTTCCATGGTATGAAGTTGTGGCATTTTTTAGGGCACTTTTTTATGATAGAGTCCGGAGTTATGGTTATGGTTTTTAGCGATTTTTTTATGTTTTCCGGATTTATGGGTATGATTTTTTATAAAATTTCGTTTTCGGCTTTTCCGAATTTTGGGTATACTTTTCAGAAATTTTTCGCGTTTATTTGAGGAAGTCTTGTATGGTCAACTGTACCAATATTTGGATGAGAATAAGTTGCTCTATTTGCATCAATGTGGTTTCCGATCATTTTACTCTTGTGTCACATGCCTACTCAAGAGCACTAATGATTGGCACATAGACATGTCAATGCGGTCGTTTTCGTCGACCTAAAAAAATCTTTCGACACAGTAGACCATAGTATCCTGTTGGAAAAGTTATCCCATAAGGGGTAATGAACTTGAGTGGTTCAGATCTTATCTAAATGGGGGAAAACAATTCTGTAAAGTCGATGGGCACATATCGAATATTGAAAGTATTTGATATGGAATTCCCCAAGGGTCCTGCTTGGGACCACTTCTTTTTGCTTGACAATGCCAAGGTTACTATGTATGCAGACGATACCAGCATCTCTTATTCCTCGAAATCGGTCGATGCAATTAATTCATCAACTAACGATTATTTGTCCAATCTCAAATCATGGTTAGAAGGCAATAAGTTGTCTTTAAACATAACAAAAACCCAAACCATGCTTTTCGGCAGCAGGGCAAAACTCCAGAATATGTCCAACGGTGTTGGCATTAGCCCTAAAGTTTGTTATTAGCGACAAGGTTGTCCCGATGATAAACGAGGCTAAGTATCTTGGAGTACAGATCGATAAAACATTAAGTTGGAAGGAACATATCAACATTATTGCGTCGAAGATTTCTCGAGGGGTAGGGATGCTGAGATATGGAAAGAGGTACGTTCCACTCAGTACAGTAAAAACCATGTATAGAAGTATAGTCAAGCCCTATCTACGATATTGTTGCACGGTATGGGGATGTTGCACTGAGGCAGACTTCAAAAGACTGCAAATTATACAAAATCGTGCCGCCCGTATTGTGACGAACAGTGTCTATGATGCACACTCCTTACCTCCGATGAAAGGTCTGGGCTGGCTAACAGTTAGAGAGCTGATCACGTTTGAAACAGTTACTACTGTTTTCAAATCTCTGAATCAACGTTGCCCAGATTGTTTGGCCCAAATGTTTCAAAGACAGCGAGAACAGGCAGTAAGGGCGCTAAGAAACACCGAAACTGATTTGAAACTGCCTTTGTTTAGGACAAAAAATGGACAAAAATCATTTGCGTATCGATGGACGAGTGTTTGGAATGGTCTAAATCACCAAATCAAACTGTCTCCCTCGTTATCAAATTTCAAATTAAAACTAAAGGAAGGTTTATGACAACCAATTTCACGATTCCTTTTTTGTAGCAATGTTATCATTTTTTCTTTCGATAGGATTTTTTTCTTTTTACTAGGTTTTCTTTTGTTGTTAACTAACAGAGTATTAAGTAGTAATCGTTGTTTGTTTCTTTCTATTTTAACAGGGTGCATCACATTGTAAAACAGTTTTTGTTAACTGAATGTTTTCACCCTGTATAAAGAATTTAAGATAATAATAATGGCCGTACAGGTCCAAACATGGTATGGAAGATGGAAGCCTCTGATAGCCCTGCTCGGCTCTGATAGGGGAATATGCCCTACCGTAAGTCCTCGAATATGCCCCCGGGGGCTTATTTAGCTGCAGCAAAAAAATATTACCAGGGCTAATTGTTGTCCTTTACTTCAGGCTGGCAAACAACTAAATTAAGGACAAGTCCGGGGTTGGTATGATTGATGATAAAATACAAGATAATACTGCTATGAATGATGTATGATACTTTTTTCCACTATTTCTCGCCTTCTCCACTATTTCTCGCCTTCTCCTTCTGAAATTACGTATTCAAATAAGCAATTTGAGCGAAGTGACGTCATATCGCGAAAAACGGAAACGAGGCTGTGCGATCGTATTTCGCCTCTTTATCGTTACAAGCCTCTTTATCGTGTGCTTGCACATGGCACGAGAACACGATAAAGAGGCTTGCTACGATAAAGAAGCGAAAAACAATCACACAACCTCGTTTTCGTTTGCGCGATATGACATCACTTCGCTCAAATTGCTTATTTGAATACGCAATTTCACAAGGAGAAGGCGAAAAATAGTGGAAAAAAGTATCATACATCATTCATAGCAGTATTATCTTGTATTTTATCATCAATCATACCAAGATGAGGCTCAAATCCTTACTGGTTGTCAGAGCATGCGGAAATCATCCAATTTCATGCTCGTCAGCCAATGAGAAACCGCCCCTGGAGACAAAATCGGTCGTTTGAGGTAAATTTTCTAGTACCCTCACTAAAACTGAAATGGATGCTAAAATACTTCAGTTATTTGCAATTTTTTTTAATAAATCAGTTGTGAGGATGTCCGTCCAGAGTTGTTTACATGTTTAGGCACACAGCTCGTTTGGGGCCGGAGCTGCGTTCATTTTCCGGTCGAAGAATATTGACCTTCGTTGAAATATCTATAGAAATCGCTACAAATGAGATATACAGATAAGAATTTCAGCGATTACGCATACTGACCTGAGCAATAACCGAAACTCTTTCACTGCTATCATATCTTAGAATTGGAGGCAATTTCTAACGATTTCTGTTAGAGACATCATTTGGGCCTAAGCTTGTCCTCGCTTAAAACTCATTCCATTGCATTTAAAAAGTAATGGTAAAGTTCTTGAGCTAGATAATGCGCTTACCCATGACTCAGACACCAGTTTGACTTCGTTTGCCTTCTTTAATTTGCCAAATGTTTATAAGAAACAACCAGTTGTGGGCGAATTGCAAAAACTTTCCTCGGTCCATATTTTTCTCTACACAGATTCACCGCTTCAAACAACAAACAGTGAACTTTGACATTGTATCATAAAAGTCTTGCATCACAGAACATTCCTTTTGAACGATTCCATGCGCTTTAGCGAGGCACTCGTGAATTGTATTCACGCATTTCGTTCTTTTCGTTCTTATTTCAATCAATGCAAAACATAAAAAGAACAAAACATTGTTTTGGGTTCGCTAAAAAAGATACCCGGTTTTGCACTTTTGTTTGTTTGCATTGACTGATTGAACCAAATGCGTGAAAACAATTCACAAGTGCCTCGCTAAGGCGCATGGAATCGTTCTATAGGAGTGTTTTGTGATGCAAGACTTTTATGATACAAAGTTCACCGTTTGTTGTTTGAAGCGGATAGACTGTGCAGATAAAAATATGGACCGAGGAAAGTTTTTGCAATTCACCCACAACTGGTCGTTTTTTATAAAAATTTGCTAATGTAAAAAAGGCAAACGAAGTCAAACTGGTGCCTGAGTCATGGGCAAGTGCATTATTCAGTTCTAGAATTTTACCATTACTTTTTAAGTGCAATGGAATGAGTTTTAAGCGAGGACAAGCTTAGGCCCAAATGATATCTCTACCAGAAATCATTAGAAATTGCCTCCAATTTTGAGATATGATAGCAGTAAAGAAGTTTGGGTTATTGCTGAGGTCAGTATGCATAATTGCTGAAATTCTTATCTGTATATCTCATTTGTAGCGATTTCTATCGATATTTCAACGAAGGTCAATATTCTTCGACTGGAAAATGAACGCAGCTCCGGCCCCAAACAAGCTGTGTGCCTAAACATGTAAACAACTCTGGACGGACATCCCCACAACTGATTTATCAAAAAAGATTGCGAATAACTGAAGTATTCTAGCATCCATTTCAGTTTTAGTGAGGGTACTAGAAAGTTTACCTCAAACGACCGATTTTGTCTCCAGGGGCTAGAAAGCGGTGATTTCATTGGCTGACAAGCATGAAATTGGATGATTTCCGCATGCTCTGACAACCAGTAAGGATTTGAGCCTCATCTTAATCATACCAACCCCGGACTTGTCCTTTAAGCACAGGCCGATCACATAGAATTAGAAGGCTCTCGTGGATAAGTAGGTCAAAAGAATTGTCAGTCCGCACAGTGATCCAGATCGACGAAATTATGGAATAAATAGGAAAAAATGAAGTTTCGAAAACATGCAAATTTTTACATCCCCATTAAAGAGGGTATCCTTGGGCCTAACAGAAAGCAAAAATTTTCAAAATCGGACTAGCCAATGACGAGAAATGGAATTTTGAAGTTTGTCAAAATTTCAAGTGGTTGTTTACATTAGAATTTCCGGTGCAATGTAGCGTTTTGAGCCAACTTTAACGTATCATAAATCAGCCTAGAAAAGACCGATTTTCATGATTTTTGTACGAAATGGTCAGCAATTTAGTTGTGCTCAACATATGTAAAAACGTTCTATATTGAATGTAAGATCATGGGTAGATGGACACTATTTTGATGCTTACTTTTTACGACAAATTTCGTGAAAAATTGCTACTCAAAGTTGAAAACAAAAAATCTATGTAATTCTAGGTGTTAGGTATTAATATATTAAATTACTAGAACCTATTTGGAGCATTCCTGCCAAAGGGCCCGTTTCAAATCGTTCTAATTTTGTCGCAAACAAAGTTTGAAGATTGCATGTGACATAGGTTTTTCTTTCCTGATTTCCTTTCAAAACTGTAACAGTGCCGTGACTGTTTTCTTCAAGCCAAGAGCTCTAGATTTGCGAAATTGGTTCTCAAGAATTCAAAAGAGGTATTCTCGATGCAATGATAGAAACAATAGCCGATTTTTGTGAAACAATAGCTTAATGCTGTGCAACAATAGACCTACATTGGAAAACAGAATCTGTTGTCTCTTTCTTTCTGCAAAGTCCAACCAATTGAGATATGTGTAATACTTTGATATATGATATGTTAAAATTTGCTTGATATCTAAATCTAGTGGAACTAATTGATCCAAAACAGTTTCACCGTCTCAACACCGAATTGTTTAGTTCAAAAAAAGTACATCGAATCAATCACAAGGCTATCATTTGTTGCTTCGACGTATGGTTCAGCAGACTGACGAATTTTCTTTAAGATATCGTGACGACATTTTGCCACAAGTGGCCATGAGGTTATCAACATCCGCACAATAATGTATTCGAGTAAGCCTGGCCCTACACCCAGCTCCATTTCGAAAGTTCCTGATTTGCTTGCCCCATCCCTCCAAGCTATTTTACGACCAACCTGCAGTTGGTCCACCCTCATGCATATCAAGGAGCTCCCAGTTATGGGCCAACATTTGATGAACAGATGGGTTAATTTGGACCGATGGAAAATGAAGACATAGGTGGATCATCGTAACATGGCAGTGCTGCTTGAAACAGTTGACGTCAAGGATATTGCTTTTGTCGACAATTTCCGAAACAGCGAGGCAAGCATTAATCTGGCTAAGAAGGATACGAATTATACATATGTGTCTTCATTTTCCATAGGTCCGAACAGTCCGAATTAACTCATCTGTTCACCAAATGTTGACCCATAACTGGGAGCTCTTTTGAGATGCTTGAGGGTGGACCAATTGCAGTTTGGTCGGAAAGTGGCTTGGAGGCCAGGAACAAGCACATCAGGAATTTTCGAAGTGGAGCTGGGTGCAGGACTAGGCAGACTTCAGTTAAAGCCAACCTCGAAGACAATATTGTGTGGATATTGATAACCTCATGGCCATTTGTGGCAAAATCCCGTCACGATATCTTTAAGAAAAGTCGTCAGTCTGCTGAACCATACATTGAAGCAACAAATGATAGCCTTGTGATTGATTCGATGTACTTTTTTTGAACTAAACAATTCGGTGTTGAGATAGCGAAACTGTTTTGACTCTATTAGTTCCACTAGGTTTAGATATCAAACGAATTTTAACATAGCATATTAAACATATCTCAAATGGTTGGATCTTGCAGAAAGAAAGAGACAACAGATTCTGTTTTCCAATGTAGGTCAATTGTTTCACAGCGTTAATCTATTGTCTCCCAAAAATTGGCTATTGTTTCTATCATTGTATCGAGAATACCTCTTTTGAATTCTTGAGAACCAATTTCGCAAATCTAGAGCTCTTGCCTTGAAGAAAACAGTCACGGCACTGTTACAGTTTTGAAAGGAAACCAGAAAAGAAAAACCTATGTCACATGCAATCTTCAAACTTTGTTTTGCGACAAAATTAGAACGATTTGAAACGGGCCCTTTGGCAGGAATGCTCCAAATAGGTTCTAGTAATTTAATATATTAATACCTAACACCTAGAATTACATAGATTTTTTGTTTTCAACTTTGAGTAGCAATTTTTCACGAAATTTGTCGTAAAAAGTAAGCATCAAAATAGTGTCCATCTACCCATGATCTTACATTCAATATAGAACATTTTTACATATGTTGAGCACAACTAAACTGCTGACCATTTCGTACAAAAATCATGAAAATCGGTCTTTTCTAGGCTGATTTATGACACGTTAAAGTTGGCTCAAAACGCTACATTGCACCGGAAATTCTAATGTAAACAACCACTTGAAATTTTGACAAACTTCAAAATTCCATTTCTCATCATTGGATAGTCTGATTTTGAAAATTCTTGGATTCTGTTAAGCCCAAGGATACCCTCTTTAATGGGGATGTAAAAATTTGCATGTGTTCGAAACTTCATGTTTTCCTATTTATTCCATGCTCTGGATCACTGTGGTCCGACTGATGATTTCAAAGTTCTCAAGGGACGCATCGTGGCCAGACTTAGAAATATGGTCCCCTATGGCAGAAGGACTGCTTTTTGACTCACGGTAGTGAAGTCATAGGGGTGGTGGGCATTTTCCTGTTTACAAAATCTTTTATGTCATGGGGTGAAGGACGTGATGAAGTCCACATCAAGCCTAGCAACAACGCGAGGTCAAAGCTTGTCGTTCAGCGGAGGCCCTCCTGAGGTGTATGACATCTTAAAGGTCAAACGCTCCAGCGGTTTGAGCACGCGCGGCCACTCTACGGAAAGAACGAATCATGGTCGCGGAGCCTGCGCGCTCTAAATGCTAGATGAAAAACTGCATTCAACGAGCAAAGAAAGGTACGTCTCTCATCTTTGATCAAGAAGTTTATCAACTTACTTTTTCTTAGCTGCTTAAAATCAATTTTCAATTCAAGCCTTGCATTTTTTAACTTTCTGTGCATTTTATTTGAATCATAGCCGATTTTGCTTCAAAAGTAGGCCTAGACTTTTAATTTGTTCAGCAATAGTCTGAATTCAATGTTTTGTTCGGACTAGACCTCTAAGTTGACTTGTTCAAAGCACATTGATCTTGAGGTTTGCGCTAAATTGTGAATAATAAACTTCTGGAAAATAGAGGGACTGCAGCTGAGAACAGGCCGAGATTGGAAAATATAATATGTGTGGCATGGCAGCCACCTTGGTCGCCTGTATTGATGCATCATTTCACAGAATGAGATTGGTTGCTAAGGGAAACTTCTCCAACAAAATGAACTCTTTGAGTGCAGTAATTAGCTCAATGACGTTCCCATCAAAATTATTTCAAAAAGCTCTTTGTTAGCATTTTTTCACGATTATTGTTAGTTTTCTAAGAACTTTCAGGCAGCTGATCAGTCAAGTGTCAAGTAGAACAACAATCGAAGAGTTTTCAAGAAACCAATAAATTTTCCCACCCAGTACTGAAAGTCTCTTTTAGCTTTCAGTAAACAGTTGAAATTAGCAGATCATGGGTACCAAAGTTTTTTGCAGTTTCTCCGCACCCTTCTTAAATGTTCGTTGTATTCATTGATAGGTAACTTCCCAAGCATTTCGTGAGTTTTACCAGAATACAGCGCCAGTATGCGAATTACCTTCTCAGACAAAATAAACAAGCTTCTTGAGCAATATCCAAGTTCTCAGTCGAGGTTCTTACTGGTTTAGTTCTTAGTTGAATTCTTGAAAAGAGTTTCTTATTAACAATAGCACTGTTTAATCATGCTGAAAACGGATTACACGTTTTTTTTATAAGAAACTGGTTTATAAGAAACTAGTACTACGATGACCAAAAATTTAAGAAACTCTAGTACTACGCTCAAGAACAGTTAAGAAACTCTAAAACGTTATATCTGTATGTCTCTCTTATTCTATGTCTCTCTAACAAAGGTGCCTTCGTCTTTTCTTGACTTTTAACTGCAAAATTGGTAAATTTTTGCCTTGATGTGCATGGCTTCTTCTTGATGACAATGTCAATGCAAAATGGAAGCCCTTTCTCGAGAAGAAGGCTCAACTTCGAACAATACCGCAATTTTAGGCCCAAAAAAATAAGAAACTAATCAAGAAACTTTTACTACTAAAACACCGAAATTTTCATGCGAAATTAAGAAACTTTTAGTACTAAGTGCTGATCCAAGTTTCTTATAATAAAAAAAACGTGTATTTCGTGATTAATTTGATTGCTTGTGTGTTTAATTAGATTGTTTGTTCTCCACTGAAAAATCTTCAAGCAAAGACTAAACATTTCCTGCACGCCAATTTTTGATGGTTGCTTCCTCAGACTGCATTCTGTAACGTAACATTACGGCATATTTACTCATATTTCGAGGAAGGTGCAATAAAATTGCACTGATCTTCCTTTGCATTCTCATGGCATAATTTGGAAAATTTCACAATAAAAATCATTAAGCCCGTGAGTCACTTCTAAGGTCCTTTGATTATCTTTTGACCTGCTTTGTTGATTCCCAAATGCTCTCTGCAGCGAACAACAAGATTACGGGTTGTTTTCCCATAGTACGAGGCATGGCAGCCAGGACACCTAGAACTTCAGGCTGGTCAGTATGATCAAAACAGCAGATATTTTGGGATATGTTAGCCTGATTCACAGACCAAAAGAGAACTCGTAACTCGTATGGTCTGTGAATCAGGCTAGGGATATGTTGTCAAAAGAGAGAATCAAAAGTATTTACTAAAATAGCAATCGATTACCCCCTTTTTATCCATAGGGGGTTATTCGAGGATGGGGGCTTATTTCGCAAACAATATTTTTGGGTTGGGGCTTATTGGAGGGGGTCTTATTCGAAGGTGGGGGCTTATTCCAGTACTTACGGTATGTACAAATTTGGGTGAACCACTCGTAAAATCATATTGAATTTGATTGGAGCCTTCATCGTGTTAACGCAAGGGGAAATTCAGCTTTGCCGATAGTTTGTCTTAATTTTGTGTCCAAGTAAATTTTTGAGAACTCCAACCATGGGTAATTAGACGCCGCAGTTGTGCTTGATTCACACGGCTTTGTTTGGCCTCGTTCTTTTGCGGAGGAAAACATTGTTTACTACTGCGGAGGAGCTAGCGTAAGAGATAGAGAGAAAGAAATTCGTTACCTCCTCCACAGAACTGTAGAAATGATTCCACCACAGGTACATATTGGTTGCAGCGCTCCACACACCAACAGTGTCTAGCTACGAGCTACCCATGCTCCAGCATTTAGAGTTGATTTCCAAAAAATTTGCAGGACACTTACTGTCATTGCTGTCCCAGTAATTAGATTTTGGATTGCAATTAGCAGAACTTTCGTTTGTCCTGTGATATTAATTTTGTTGAAAACACCCTTTGTTTGTAATCATTTCAGTTCAGGAGAAAGAAAGAACACAATATGTAGTCGTATCGTCCCTTTGTGTCGATGTTCAACATTGCCTTGAAGCCCCCATGCAGTAAATAAATTGTGCGTTGCAAGTAGCAGCACTTTCACTGGCTTTTCTGAAAGCACAACTTCCTCTCTTTGAAAGAAAAGGCCCCTTGATTGTGATCATTTCAGTTCAGGGGGAAACAATCTACTGTTACATACATCACTCTTTTATCTCGAGTTCCAGCCATTTGATATGAGGAGACACATATTTCAAGTTATTTCAATTCCATTCTCAAATAAATAGCCTAACATAACACTACAGTTATACATTTCTACAGCTAGACCATCTGTGGTTAGACGAGCCAGCTAAACTAGAACTAGGACATGCAACGACAAGGAATATATTAGCCTGCGTACAGACTTCATCGTTCAGGCTAAAAGGAATTTTAATTATCTGAAAGCATTTCTATTACAATTGTACGGTGGATGAATCATGGATGAATTCAATTGTAGTTTCTACAAAAGGCGATTTTGGATTCACTATATAAATAGGATTGATCATATCAAGCAAGCTGGCTGCGCAGAACAGTTTGTTTACAAAACAAAGAAGCAAGAAACTGCTTTTGTCACTCTTTCACAACGAAAAGAATACTCTGCAAAGATTTGTTGAAATTTGATGATCCAGCGGAAAGTTCCTTCCTTTCAGTTAGGCCAAACTCGCAAGTGGGCGATAGCAATTCACTGCCGCCCTAATCAAGATAATAACAGACCCTTTGTAAATATTGATAACGCACGATTTGCTATTGTCAATCGATAAATTGGCAGCATTTTGGCTAGCAGGTAGTTTCATGGTAGTTTGTAAAGCTCGCATGTAGCGGTGCACATCTTCAGACTGCGGTTTCATTTGATTTACAAAAGAACTCAGAGACAAGAATAGAGAGGCCAAAGCAGTTCGCAGTTGTAAACAAGCAGTTGTGAAGATCTTTACTTTGATATTTCTTTGGTCGCTTGTTTTGAGGTCAGGGAATTTACCTCGCTACATAAATACCTCTTCCGTGAAAATCGACTACGAAGAAGGAAGAAGTCTCTGACACGAAGAATCGAAGAAACACAAATTCAACATGCTGAACGAATATCCAGGAAAGATTGATGATATAATATTCGGCCATGTCATGGGACACTTAGCTCCCGGGACATTCTTCCTACTGTTAGGCTTTTGGTGGCTCTACAATGTCGTGTATGACGTCCTCATCTCGCAGTCGGAACGTGTGGATGAAGCAAGGCCGTACAAGTCCAAAACATGGTATGGAATACGGAGGCCCCTGGCAGGAAGATGCTCCCGCTGTAAACACTTTGGTGAGCCGTTGGTCAAAATCGCCATGAGTTTATCTGGAGTGTTCATGGAGGTAACTGGAGCACATTGGACATTGTTTAACGACAAGGGTGATTTTGAAGATGAAAGTATCAATAATTTTTCGCATGCAACCATGTTTACTTTCTTTGGCCTCACAGGAGTAATTGACATATTACAGACGATTGGAGCAATACGAAGCAAGCATTTTGGCAGCCTTGGGCACATCTTGATGGCAATGGCATTTTTTGTTGAAGGTCTTTTGTTTTATTTTCATTTGGATGGCCGAAATATGTTGGATTCACATGCACATTGTATGTTATATTCGATATGCTTTGCAACGACATTGGTTTTGCTACTTGAAACTATTTGGATGGATTCAGGAGTTTTGGGTCTTGCTCGATGCTCCCTCGTGATTTTACAAGGAACATGGTTCTACCAGGTCGCTTTCATGTTGTATGGTCCGCGAAAATGGTCCACAAAATCGAAAGCAGCAGCAATGTTCGTGCCAATTGCATTCGCATGGCATTGCTTGATGCTGCTGGTCGTTTTGTGCGTTGCTTTAACAATTGGCGGTAGATGCATCAGAGGTGGGAGAAATTGTACCAGCGATTGTGAGGCAATTTCAATGGAGCATTTGCTTGTGAATGAAGAAACTGAACAAGAACAGTTGAAAGAGGAGAATGAACAATCGGTAATGATGAATTTCTAAGATCTACTATGTTGGGGTAATACCAGACTTGCCCCAAGTCTATCTCTTCAGTCTTCAGACCATTCTCTTGGATCCGCCATTCCAACATGTTAGAACGGCGAATCCTGGAACTACCGAAAAGGGAACGGTACAGTAAGAACCCGCAAAGTAGAAACAAGTTTTCCAAAACAGCCTGTTTAGTTTCCTATTAAAAGGTCATTAATCTTGAAACAGGCTGAAAGGTTTCTTATCGCATGGTTAAGAAACCTTCAGTTATTTCAACTTAAACCTTTAAAGAAAACCCAGAGCAAACACTATCAAACAGTATTGTCTTGTTACCTTGCATTTGCTCGAAATTTACTCAACCTTAGCATACATGCTAGGTATATATCTATATACGTAGATTGAGATGCTTTTGATGAAGTCTTTAAAAAATTTTGGCACCTGATTTTGACAAAGAGTGCTAGATATGAGTTAATTTGGGATCCTCCTGTAAGAAACCTTCCTAAATCTCCTAAGTCAGGCTGAGAAGTTTCTTATATGAGGGCACCATTTCTAAAGAAAATCAGCCTGAGGTTTCTTCTAAAGTGGCTTCTATTTTGCGGGTTCTTACTGTATGACGGACTCAAGAGATTGACTTCTGGCAAGTCTAGGGTAATACTTCATTGCTTGCGTACCAAACCCGTACCCATTGCAGGGCACTGATTCAGAGAGTCATGATTAGTCCTGGGTTGCTATGATTGATGTTAAAAAATACAAGATTGCGCTTTCATAAATAGTGTACCGTATTTTTTCCCACCAATTTTTCGTCTTTTCTCCGTGAGATTGCGTATTCAAATAAGCGACTTTTGTGTAACAACGTCATCATGCGCAAAGACTTCCACTTGATCTTTGCACGTGATGACCTCACTCCCACCAATCACTTATTTGAATGTGTAAATTCGAAGAGAAAAGATGAGATAATGTTGACCATTCATAACAGTATAATGTTGTGGTTTATTATCAGTTATACCAGCCCTGGATTTGTCATTTACACAATTTATACGCCATTGTGCCCCTTAAACTGTTCAAATATTTTATTGTTGGTGAAATTTCAAAGAACGACAGAAAAGAATTTTTGAAAAACCCATTCTTTGGACATTCAGCTAGGAACGATAAGTTTATAAATTTCTGAAGAAAATTATGATTGATTAAAAGAAAGAGCCCAAAATTATCAATGTCAAAATGTATTAAAGTCTATTTCATATTAGAATTAAAACACTGCCCATGAACATACTGCCAAAAATTGTGATAAATCAAGCTTAAATCTTCGACAAAAATCTTTCTGTTTTCACAAACACTCTCCTAGATATATAAAAAAGTCCTAATCATTCTCGTAAAATCTAGTATTGTTCCTAAAAGTGCGAGTCACCCAGCCAAGATTCCAAATCTTATCAAAAAGGTTAGGTTGGTTTAAGACCTATTTCTTTGAACTGAGTGGGTTCGAAGAAACTTTAGCCATTTTGCTACATTTCTACTGGTGGACTGGACTCCTCTCAAATCTTCAATATTTTCAGAATTAGTGAGTTTTTCTCCTTCAAGTCAAGTCAAGTCAAGTAAAAAAGTCAAGAAAAGTTTGGACAAAACTTAATCCATTGTAATGTCTCAACGTTTTTCGAGGAATCACAGAGTGATTTTCAAAACAGACTTAGTGCGTGATTTTCTACAATATTGGTTTGTGATTCAGAAGTTTTATAACGTCACATCCTTAGATGAGTTGAAATGTAAACTACACTTTTATTTCGAAAAACATTGAAGATTTCTGAAAAGTCAACCGTCTTGCACACCCAAAAACAATAGGGTATTCCAAACATACAATAGATAAACAATAGAGGACCCTTCTTGCACATCCGAGGTCTCTGCGAAAATTGCCCTACGTTCCATACTGGGATAATTTAAGCCATTTAGTTCAAAGAAATTGGTCATAGAATTTCCCCAACGAGAGCCCTCCAATGCAGACAATAAAAGTAGTTCTCGACTCAATCTTTGCATCTTTGTTTTTATTCACATTGTAATTTGTAGCATAGGTTTCAAATCTGCATAAAAAGGTGGGTGTAAAATTCTATGACCGGTTTCTTCTAACTAAATGGCTTGAAAGAAGCTTTAACTACTTTGCTATAATTCTACCGTTGGACTTTTCGGAAATTTTGAATATTTTTTGATATTTGAAATATTTTTTGATATTTTCTAAATATTTATTTAGTATTTCTTATAATATTTTTTAATATTTTCTGAATATTTATTTGTAAAAAATTTCCAAGGAATTTCAGATTGATTCCTCTACTGCTCCTAAGGTTTGAATGATTCTAAATAAGTTGGTGATGTGGAATGCAGCTGTAAAGTCTTAAGGTATTTTTCTGTGACTACATCTGATCATTGTTGTATTTTCTTGTTTGAAATCCTTAGCTAGCCATAAATAGTAGGATCTTGTAAATTTGGAATTTTGTTGAAACTGTATTTTACCATTAGGCATTAGATTGAAAGATCCAGAACAGAAAATTATGCCCAAGATGGAGGGGAGGAGGGGCGGAACTTTTTATCAAGATGCATTGTATTCCAATTAAGAATTTTAATGATTTCATAAGGATTCAATCAGGATGCCATGTATTAAATGGTAATAATTCCTCACTGCCATCGTTGAAGTAGTCAGTGCCTGATGAAAAAGGTGATGAGTTTGAAGCAGAGGTGTAGGAACCATGGGGGCACTGGGAGCACATGCCCCCCAAATTGTGCAATTATGATGAAAAAGTGTCCTTTTTGTTTCGGGGAGTGTCTGTCCTTGTAGTGTTATGCCCCCAAGTTTAAGATGCTTCCTATGGCTCTGGTTTGAAGGAGTACTGTATTGCAGCACATTGGCTCCGAAAAACAATTGTATCCTATTGTTGTAAAACTGGCACCCTATTTCTTATAATATTTTTTAAATATTTTTTGACATTTTTGAATATTTATTTCATATTTCAGCTCATTTTAGGATGTGACGTCATCAAATTTCTAAATCAAGTGACATATTTTTGCTTGATAAGATATTGTAGACATCCATAAACTAAGCCTTTCTCGGAAATTATTTCATATTACATCGAACGGTTTAGAAATGACGAAGGTTTAAAAAAAATTTGAACGTTTTTCTTGAATTCTTGAAAAAGAAGAAACACACTCAAATTCTTGAAATATTGAATTCAGAAAAGTCCAACTGCAGAATCATAGCAAAATAGCAAAAGTTTCTTTGAAGCCATTCAGTTCAAATAAATATGTCATTGAATTTTACACCAACCTTTTTAAAGATTTGGAACCAATGCGCTGTAATTTGTATTGTTTATTGCTGCAATCAACGCTGAAAGTAATTATTTGCTTCGTTTTAACATTTGATACATGCTTTATTTTAACACTTAGTATTTTACAAGTCCATGTCATTCTCATTTGTCATACCTGAAGATTATCTTTATCATTTTCAAAATATTACAGCATTTGTTCATTCCACTCCGCGAGGTTTCTTTGTTTGTTTCACAGTTTCATCAAGCCCTTCATTCGAAAGAAATGTGTGATAACGTATTACTCCATTATTTTTAAAGATTTGACGAACAAGGACAGATAATGTTACAATAGAACTCGCTACTTTTCATTGACACCTAGATACAAAGCAATTTATGATTGCAGACAAAGGGATTTCCATGCTTGGTTGAACAAGACATAAACAAAAACAAAGCAAGCCGCAAAAATTGTCCTGAAACTCGGGTCGCTGGCGCGCTCGTTGTGCATTCCAAACATCGTTTTTAAGAGCAAATATTAGCACATATCGAAAGAAGAAGAATATATCTAAACTTCTGCCTTGGGCATTTTATTTATTTTGTGCAGAAGCCAATTGGAAGGGTCTTCAAATTCTCTTACTTTTTAGGTGCAATTAAAACACTTACTGCTCAGCTTCTGTACGAAAAGAATAAAATGCCCGAGACAGAAGTATAGATATATCCTTCTTCTTTCGATATGTGCTAATATTTTCTCTTAAAAACCATTTTTGGAATGCACAACGAGCGCGCTAGCGACCCGAGTTTCAGAGCGATTTTTGCGGCTTGCTTTGTTTTTGTTTATGTCTTGACCAACCGAGCATGGAATTCCCTTTGTCTGCAATCACAAATTGCTTTGTATCTAGGTGTCAATGAAAAGTAGCGAGTTCTATTGTAACATTATCTGTCCTTGTTGATTTGACGCCTAATGCTAATAAACACAGTATATTTTTGTTGTTTTTTAATATGCTTGTAATTTCGTGCATTTATTTACTCGCTTAGTTTTGATAGACATTCATACACGTGTAAAAGATTTGATGATTATACAGCTTGCACATTGCATTTTATCTTCTGCGACTGACGCTCGTTTGGAAATAACGAGTTGAGCAGATCTCTTGTGAGGCCATCCCAAGGGGTCAATGTTATGTTCCTTTGTTTCAACCTCGTTCCCAGGGCCTTTTGGCATACCTTCTGTTATATTTTTGTAATTAGAGCTTTCATTTATGCCAAGGGAATATGTTACAGTGACGAACAATTCGTTCAAAGTTTCTGCTACCTCAATGTCGTTGGAAATAATGGTTTCATCTTCAATCAAAACTATTTTATTCTTAGATTGTAATTTGGCCGAGAAAAAAGGTTTCACAGTTTTCCAGGATTTCTTATTGTCAGTGACAAATGAGATGTTTAGGTTATTGTAATAATTTCTAGGTTCCCTGTAAAACAGTATGTAAATATTGAGTTGATTACCATGAATAAAAAGGTTAAAATGAAATGACTGTGCTGTGGGCTTGAGCAGCAAGACAAAATGTTTTCATACAGGATGAAATTAGGTCACCTTTACAAACAGGGCTGCAATGTCTGCCGGTTGCTCAAGAGCCTTTAAATTAGTACCCTGACTGATGTTTCAAAAACGAGGCAATACAAGAATCCCGCCAATCCTATTGGTTAATCGCACATTCCCCGCGGTTTTCCCGTAGCCTTGTATAATACGATACTAGGACGCGTTTGTGTCACGACAGCAACTGATTTAGGCCTGTGAGACTTACAATATACTCAAGCATAAGCGTACGGGGCTGTGGGGCCGGGGGGGCGGCAGCCCCCCCCCATGTTGGAAAAATCATTGAAAATCATTCCCAATCGGGCAAACATCTACCCTCAGTTGGGCAAAAATGTTGGTAAACAATGGACTTTGTGTCGGGCCGCCCCCTAGATTTTTTCTTCCCGTACGCTTATGAACTCAAGCGACATAACAGTAACAAAATGCGTTTGACCAAATGATTTAAGTCTAAATTAGAAGGTAATAAAGCTCATACTAACCGGTTTTGTAGTTGTACAGGAAAATATAAAGCTCTGGCCCCTCGGTCTTATTGCACAGACCTCGCAAGCTCGGTCTGCACTTTTAAGACTTTGGGTTTTATATATTTTCCTGTACAACAGAAAACCGGTTAGTATTCGCATAACATTGATGCAAAATTCTGCAAAAAACGATACAGAAAATTTTTCCAAGCTAATTACTCCTTTAGAAATCTTTAGGACGCTCGTACACTATGTCCGAAGAATGATACGCCCCACATGCAGGGGCGTTTGAAATAGTGCTATGAAACTTTCCGCAAAGACGTCACATGATCGACTATTTTGACTACATGTTACCAATGCATATTACGTAGTGGTCAATATTTACTGATTTGTTCATTGGAAACCTGCTAAATAATTCATGATGGTAAATGATTAGTCTCGTTGCACGACGAGAAACCTGCTGATTCTTGATTACATATAGAATATGCTTCATAGAAACTACACTGAAAGTAAATAAACAAACGGGTTGATAACAGCGTCTATTTTGGTGCTAAAAATAGTGTGGCCTGTTTTGTTTGCGTAGAACACCCTGCCTTATTGTTTATGTCACGTACGTAAGAAACGCGACATGTTTGAATTTACCTGTTTATTTGTTGTACGGAAACGTTTCCAATTGATCTATTTTTTTAACCGAATTCGACCGAAAGTAAATTTTATCTGCGTACAAGTATTCGGATATTGCAATTTGAAAATAAGTTATTTAGGGGCCGATTATACGAGAGTTTTCAGTCCGGGCTGGAATTTCAGCCCTGTTAGACCCCGTTTACACTATACCGGTACGAAATGAATACGGCATGAACTGTGCCGTATTGGCCTCCCGTTTACACGACACCGGCATAGTTTTCACTTGAATACGGCACGAAATGAATACGGCATGCTAACTGGCTTCGTCGCTCTACCGGCATAGTGTAAACGGCGAATACGGCATCATTTCATGTCGGATTCACATTGAGGCGATAATCTGGCAAATGAGAGCATGCGCCTTGACAAATCCTCCCTCTGCGCATGGTCAAAACCTATCGTATTCATTTTGTGTCGGTATAGTGTAAACGGCGATTCCGTTTTGACAGAAAAACGAATACGGCACAGTTTCATGCCGTATTCATTTCGTACCGGCATAGTGTAAACGGGGTCTTAGCCGAGGTGAAACTGGCGCGCGATTGTATGGCAGATGCCAGCCCGGGTTGAAATTAACTAAAAAAATGGTGCCAATATTGTTCGAGGTTTAAAACTTCAAAATCGCTTTAAAATCACAGGTTTTCCGCTGAGAACGTTCTCTGCTTTCATCTGCCGGCATCTGCCATCCCACCTTTGAAAATCTTCGCTTTACTCGTTTCTGGCGCGAAACTATATTCAAACTGCGCTTGCGCAAAACAAATTTTCAGCCCGGGCTGGAAAAAATTGCGATTACATGAGAAATCTCAGCCCGGGCTGGCTTTTCAGCCCGGGCTGAAAATTTCTCATGTAATCGCAAACTCAGCTTTACAAAGAGATGACTGGAGAGGGGGGCTGAGTTTTCAGCCCGGTTAGCAGGGCTGAAATTCCAGCCCGGGCTGAAAACTCTCATATAATCGGCCCCTTGTCGGCTGTTCAGTGACATCCGAATATCGGTTAAAAAGATCCTCTTCAATGGTAAACGTAAGACCCAATTTATACGACATGCTTAACTCGCATCGTCGACAAAAGCACAAGCTAAGCGCGTCATAAAAAGTTTATTTGATCATGGGTACTGGGAAACGTGGAATTTGTTCTGGGATTATATATCGTTGCAAAGAATCAGAACTGTCAGGCCTACCTTTGTGTACTTCTTCTGTCTCCACATTCTCCGTTGTGCTGCTCACTTTGCATTTTCAGTCCACTGGCAATCACATCAGGCGACTCAAAATTAGGCCAGCGATTTTGAGTATTGTTGTATGTTGCTGTATGCTCCTTCAAAGAGAGGCACGCAGCGCCGATAGGTGGTCAACTCCACCTATCGGCGCTGCGTGCCTCTCTTTGAAGGAGCATACAGCAACATACAACAATACTCAAAATCGCTGGCCTAATTTTGAGTCGCCTGATGTGATTGCCAGTGGACTGAAAATGCAAAGTGAGCAGCACAACGGAGAATGTGGAGACAGAAGAAGTACACAAAGGTAGGCCTGACAGTTCTGATTCTTTGCAACGATATGTAATCCCAGAACAAATTCCACGTTTCCCAGTACCCATGATTTGATTTAAACGTCGCACTTCAGACGCGCCAATTTGTTACGTTACTACCTCTTTTTGGTGCTCATTCGGATACGAGGCTTTTCATTGAAACCTTGTATTTCAAATTTCATGGGAAACAGATCCACTCGATTTGATTGATCAGAAGCGCGACGTTTAAATCCAAGTCACGCGTAGTGCGACTGGCAACGACGATCTTACGTCGTGCTTTTATACGTCGTGCTAATCTTGGAGTAAATTGACACTCAGAAAATTTTGAAACATCAAGTTGATTCGGTGCGAGTTAAGCACGACGTATAAATTGAATTCGACACAGTTTTATCCCCAACCATATCAAAATTAACATAAAAACTTATTTTCCCAAATAAATGGAAAATCTTTGGTAGCCTCTGGAATTTGATATAAATGGAAGGGGACTTGATAGAGAGGGGGGCTAATTTACAATTTTGGCTCAGAGAGGAAGGGCTTATAAGGGAGGGGGGCTAAATGGAGCTTTCACGGTAGTCAAGCTGTTTTCAATGTGAACTTTATTGTGATAAGCGACAAATATTTATCTGCCAAATTGAATATTAGTGAGCTAAATGTGCAGTGCAATCATGGCACGATTTCATGAAATGGAGGTGCAGCCTAAAATTTATTCCAAAGTTGCAAAACTTCAACTGGAAATTTCAATTTCCGTCAAATGCTTCTGTTTTCAATAACTTTTTAGAGTTTTCGTTCTCGGTTGTAACTTTAGAGCAATTATCTTGAGTGATTATCAGCATTTATTTATTTTTATTTATTTATAATACATTATTTATACACGATAAAATCCCTTCAGCAAAACTTAATATACATAACTACAAACCCTTCAAAAAATATATATAAAAAATGAATTTCATTGTTCTAGGGTGGGGCTGATCTTCTAGGGAGTCGTGTTTGAGTTGAATTCAGCTCCTCTAATGTATTTTGAGGTGTTTTTTAAATTGTTGCAAAGTAGAGAGCTCCCTGATGGTAGTAGGGATCTCGTTCCAAGCTTTCAAGCATAGGTTCCAAATCTTTATCTCGGCGTAAAACGGTGGGTGTAAAATTCTATGACCTATCTCTTCTGATTGAATGGCTTGAAAGAAACTTGAGATAATTATCTATAATTCTACCGTTGGACTTTTCAGAAATTTTGAATATTTTTGGAAATCACAGCGTATCTTGCATTTCAACTCATTTGAGGATGTGCCGTCATCAAATTTCTAAATCATAAACCAGATGAGTGACAGACTTTTGCTTGATACCATATTGTAGGCATTCATAAACTATGGTTTTCTTCGAAATTATTTCATGTTACGTCAAACAGTTTAGAAATTACGATTGTTTTAAGTTTTTTTTTTAATTTTTCTTGAATTCTTGAAAAAGAAGAAAAACACTCTAATTCTGAAAATATTGAAGATTTCAGAAAAGTCCAACGGTAGAATTATAGAGAAATAGCTAAAGTTTCTTTGAAATCATTCAGTTCAAAGAAATAGGTCACTCAATTTGACACCAGTCATTTTAAAGATTTGGAACCTATGCTGTGATTATCATTTTATTTCAGAACGGAGCAATCGAAATCAAAGTTATCATACTGGAGCAGTCAAAGTGAGAGAAAAAGCGAAGCAGAGGTTAGTGTCTCTATAAATTTAAACTTCACCTTATAAAACGAGCCATTATAATTTCTAAGAAGCATGAAGGAAATCTAGTAACTGCTGATCTTGCAATTGTTGCATACCTGCATATCACTTTGTATCAGTATGCTTGAAACTGTGAAAGTTTAAAGGGAGTGCAAAGACCAGCATGCTTTTCTTGAAGTCAGCGACATGCTCTGCACTGCTTCCAGAATAACTGACTGTACGAAATTCACAAAAACAAAGGCAAACGAGGGCAAAGGCTGCTGGTCTTTGTACTCCCTTTAATCTTACGAGACCAACCATAATTTATGCAAGATACTGTAGACGTGGAAGTTCTTTTACTGTCAAAGATCCATTTGATTCAAATGCAGTTTGAATGACAAAAAGATAAGGCACAAAAGAACAGCATTTTCTGAATTTAAACTTTCTCTTACACCATATTCTCTGAAAATGATTGTGAAGTAACCTTCTTCACCTGCCAGATGTTCTGAGCAGCTGGACGTTCCGCAAAGTTTTATTGCAATTAGACCTGTGAAACTATCATTTTAAATAATTGAATTTCTTGGAAACCTGCCCAGGATTTGAATAAGATATGCCTCCTTATCTTACCTTAAGATATGCCTGATTACAAATTTTACCAGAGAATGCCAGGTGTCTTTTCTTTGACTTTGTCAGAAGTACTTAATTCATTCTGCTATCAACCAAAACTTGATTCATTCCAATTTCATTTACCTGGTGTCCTAAAAAAAGTATAGGCGTTTTAACAGTTCCTGTGAAGGAGCCTTGTATTCACAAAGTTTTATTTTCAATTTATGGTATAGATGAGATATCAACTTAGATTTTGCAACCTCGCATGGTCAAATCGGATTCCCAGAGTAATTCACCTAAACAGGAAATATTTCTGAGGAAGCCTGAGACAGATGGTTATTGAATTATGCTACTACAATCAATAGGTAATTTGACGAAAATTTTGAGTCAGCTCGCTCAACCATTGATATTTGTATCTTTGAAAATCTCCTAATCAATCAAACTACTATACAAATTGGAGATAATAGAAAAGAAAAGATGCATTAACACTGTAACAGTTCACAGTGCAAGGTTCTAGGACTGAAGGAACTTAAACGGGTGGAGTAGTGTCTTTAACGAACTGAAAGATCTTTCCCACCCAATTTTAATTGCAGTTGTGATTGTTCAGTCATTTTGGGCTTTTGAATAGTGAATAGTAAATTCCACTTTCATAGCTCAACAAACTTCCAAAAATAATGTATTGTTTAGCTGCCCCAAAAGCGTTTTATACATTACACATAGATAGTAACTGCATAATTAGATAACAGTCTGTCTTAGGCTGACTAAGAAATGTTGGCTGTACAAATTAATTACTCTGCAAATACAAACCCGATCTGGACATGCAGGGTCACAAAATCTAAGTTGAGATCTCATTTATACCATAAACTGAAAATAAAAAAATTTGAATACAAGGCTCCTTTACAGGAACTGCTCAAACGCCTATACTTTTTTTTGGGACAGCCGGTAGAATTTTTCACCACTGAACAACTGTCTCTTGCTAAACTGCTCGCTTTAATAATTCTCCACAGCTCAATCTCTCCAAAAATTCATCGTCTATCTTACAGTTATTATTTTATCATGTTGTTGAATCATCTCACAAAATTGTTCAACTTTTTATCTCCCTCCCAAAAACATCTTGTTGTAGCTTCGCTTCCAGTGGTGTGACATCTGGCTCATTTCCATTAAAATTGTCATTTTCGTTCCCCTTTGAGACATTATTCATTTGCAGCTCTAACTCATTTGTTGATTTCTCTCTGCTCTCTGTTTTTTTGTTTCTGAGGCAGAAACAACGTTCGTTTTTTGCTAAATTGGCATTTTCCTCGATCTTGTCTGAAACTGTGCTGAACAGACAACTTAATCCACTCAAAAGAAGTAAATTGAAAACCAAGACAATTACGGCTCTCCCCGGGTCTATTTTATTGTTGCCTTCAAAAGCTAAAACATAGTCACCAAATCCTATGGTACTTGCTGTTATGAACCAGAAATAGATAGCTTCGAGGTATGACCATTTCTGCTGGTTATACACTACAGCAGATGCGATGAGTAACCACAATATGAAAAGAGTGATATTTAGCATTATGATTTTGTCACATTGTCGTTTGATTTCAGTTCGCTTCAACAATGTGATTTCAATCAGTTGTAATATCTTTTTCATCACAATTTTCTGTACGTCACCAGTACTGGATAAAAGGTACAGGAATAGCGGGATTGTAAACAATGCGTAAAATATTGCCATTATTCTCGTTGAGTTCGTTGTTGGTACTACAACACCATAACCTGAAATGAGACAGAGGTTAAATTAAAGGCAGTCAGTCACGCATCTGATTGGATGAGGAAAACAATAAAAAGAATAGGAGAACTGCCCGTGTACACTACACCGTTTTCAAATGAAAACGTTCCGAAAGCACGTCCTTGTTTTGCTACATTGATACGTTTTCGTAACTGGCACAAAATGAAAACGACTTCGAAAGCGGCTCGGTTTGAAAAGGGCACGAAAAGTTTCAATGTAAACGCTTGAAAACGGATACGCCTTATTTCTTTTCGTTAATCTGATTATTATTTCTTACAGCAAGAAATACGACAGTTCCCCAAATTTCAAACTTCTGGTCCCTGAAAGTTGTCTTTAGGACAATCCAGACAATCAATGCTGTTACGCCAAGGAATCCTGCCACTAAAGGACAAGTCCGGGGTTGGTATGATTGATGATAAATTCAAGATAATACTGATGCATTGTACTTTCTCCACTATTTTTCGCCTTCTCATTGTGAAACTACGTATTCAAATAAGCAATTTGAGCGAAATGATGTCATATCGCACTACCGAAAACGAGGCTGTGTGATTGTTTTTACGCCTCTTTATTGTAGCAAGCCTCTTTATCTTGTTCTCATGCCATTTTCAATGCATGAGTATGCGATAAAGAGGCTGGTAGCTATTAAGAGACGAACAAAATCACACAGCCTCGTTTTCGTTTGCGCGATATGACGTCACTTCACTCAAATTGCTTATTTGAATACGTAATTTCACGAGGAGAAGGCAAAAAATAGTGGAAAAAGTATCATACATCATTCATAGCAGTATTATCTTGTATTTTATCATCAGTCATACCAACGCCGGACTTGTTGTCGAGATCCAGAGTCAAATCGCAATGGGATTATGCAATGGTACAGAGAGTCCTTCTAAGTTCTGAACGGCGCAGAATGTTGTATTTTGTTGCTGTAGCTCTCTCAAAGATCCAAACGACCCACGCTTGAGTGATTTTACTAATTTTGAACAAGCTAGCGACCCAAAAGACCCAAATATCAATTCGGCTTTATACTTGCACGCTTGGTTGATTCTATTCAACGACCGAGTCATTTAGGTTTTTGTCTACAACCCATGAGCGTAAGGGGAGATAAAATGGGGGGGCTGCCAGACAAAAAATTTATTGTATTAGAAAATTTGGTCCGATATGAGGCGGATTTCTGCCCGATTATTGCTGATTTTTCAAATTTTTCCCGACATTAGAGGGACTGTAGCCCCCAGCCCCCTGTCTCCTACGCCTTTGCTGCGACCCTCGAACCCAAAGGCCTCATTTGAACACATGAGTCGTTCGCCAACAACGCTAACGACTCAAAATTTTATTTATCTATTTATTTATCAATTTATTTAAAGTTGGTTCATCATCAGCTCTAGTTCTACACTACATTGTTACAATAATGTGAACTAATTTATACCAACTATTTACAAGAAAAATAAACCTATAATACAATGTAATGCAACTTACTAATAATCATTATCTACAAATTTTACACTGGCATTTGTCTCCACTCCAATTTTTAAGTTTCTCTTAAATATAGCAGCTGATGAAGCGCTCTTTGTTAAATCATTCATGCTGTTCCATAAGAGGCTGCCTCGAAACTTAATAGAATCAATGCCAAACATAATACTCTTCGTTGCAGGGATTTGTAATAAATCTTTCGTCCTTAGGTCATATTTGGTGTCCTTTCTAACAAAACACTCCTGCATGAAGGACGGATTGGTACAGTTAAGTGTTTTGTATATCTCAATCATAAGCACACGAAGGTTTTGGATGTGAATAGTTGCTTCATTTTTCTTTGCCAGCAAAACTTCAAATGTGGATTCATGATCGTCAAGTAGCACCCGCAGAGCTCTTTTGTGTACTCTATCTATGTTGTTATTTGACGTTTTTCCGCAAAAAAGCCAAATCAATGGGCAGTACTTGAAAGTTGATGCAATAAAAGATTGGTACAATAATTTTGCTTTTTGGAGATTTAGATAGTTAGCCACTCTAGCAAATGCACTCACTTTTCGGCTGGCTTTCAGACATAGAGCTTTGACGTGGCTGTTGAAGTTCAGTTTTGAGTCAATTGTGACACCAAGTAGTTTCACCTCTTTGGAGGTGGTTATAGGTTCTCCATTGATTTCCAAGGTTAAATTTTGGTGCTTTTTGAGACCTAGAAACATTACCTGAAATTTTGCTGGATTTGCCAATGCATAAATTGCCTAAATACCTTGGGTTGGCCCAGTGGTTAGTGCGCTCGCCTTTTACGAAGAAGGTTGTTGGTGCAGGTCACAGGCTGAACGCCTGAGTAAGTGGCACCATTCATCCTAAGATTCCTATACGGCTCTCTGCTCTTGGGATAAGGTAACAGTAGGGGTCCGTAGTCTTCTCAGCTTCGGCAACAGACCCCTTGGTGGCGCTTGGAGCAGGCAATGCACTAACAAGACTACGCAAAAGGACGCTTTGAAAACGCTTGCGTGGATATTTTATATTTTGATAATTTTCTGATCTGTTATTCCATTTGAATATTTCTTATTCTAACATGTTTGCACTCATCGCAATAAACATAGGACGAGCAAATAAATTGATCTCCAACTTGCCGTAATGCATAAATGATAAGCATTGAAAATTCGTATTTAAAAATATATGGTTCTATTTTACATTTCTCGAATAACTGAGTGCTGTTTGCGTGGATTGCGGGTAGGCTGCTTGTCTTTCATCTCTTTCTTGAACCGATCAGCAGGTTGTGGTGAAGAGGACTTTCAAAAGGTATCATTCACCATTGATGAATCATATAGTACGTAGTCAGCAGTATTTACATCAATAATGAGTCAGCGGCTCTGCTCAATGTACGAAAGAAATGGGCCCTTCGAAGCATCTCAACCATAGGGCTCAAATCTTTAAAAATGTCGGTGTAAAATTTGATTACAGTTTTCTTTAAATTAAATGGCTTGAAAGGAATTTAGTGTACTTTGCTGTAAATCTGCCGTGGAAATTCATTGATATCTTGATCAGTGTCAAAATGGCAGCAATTATTAAATTTGAGGCTATGGCGTCATCAAATTTCTAATTCCTAAGCCAAAAAAGCTACAGATTTCTGCTTGCCACCATATTGTAGACCTTCATAAACTATGGTTTTCTTGAAGTTTATATCATTTTTCCTCTCTTGGTTTAGAATTTACGATAAAACTTTTCCACGAATTTATCAAAAATATTTAAATTACCACCATTTTGAAAAAAATCTAGAAATCAAAACATTTCCCCGGCAGATTTACAGCAAAGTACCATAAGTTCCTTTCATGCCATTCAATGCAAAGAAAAATTTCAGGGAATTTTACACCCACCTTTTTAAAGATTTGACAGATATGAGCCCTTTGCTGCCCTTCGACTCTCGCACTCGGTTCAGTATTTGAGGTCCTTGTGTGGTCCTTTGCAGTTTCAAAGTGGTGCTCTAAAATGTTGGGTCACGCTCTATTGATGAATTATGGATACAATATACAGACATACAGTATGGTAATAATATTTTCCAGGCAAATTTATTGTTTAAAAGAGTGTACCAGTTTGTGGGGTTCTCTTGCGTTGATATGAAATGTTGTGTCCAGGGGCGGATCCAGGAAATATTCTGACTACTGCTAAGGTGAGGCTTTTCGAAATACTAGGGTGTGACCTTTTTAAATTAGGCGTGGATCTTAATTACTAGATACAAGGATCTGACAATCTGACCCCCGGGGGGGGGGGGGTTCATAACATGTTCAGGGTACGGGTTTGTGCCGCCCATATGGGTGGGTTTTTGGGCCCAAAATTAGTTAAACAAGGGTCCATTTTTCGGCCATTTTCCATAAACATGGGTGGGGTTTCGCTGAAATTCGCACAAATTGTTTCAAATGGGCAGTTTTCCGCCAAAATTCATCATTAAAGTGGGTACCAAGGCCAGTTTCAGTATTAAGAACAGGGTACCTTCCTGAAAATCATGCGGCAGACCCCCATCCGTTCACAAGTCATGTACCCCCCCCCCCCCCCCCGGGATCTGACACTGCATCAGCAGCAGTCGCAGTAGTCGGGATCCGCCCCTGGTGTCATGCACTATTGATGTATTAATGATACAGTAGTTTCATTCCTTACAAGCCATTTAAGTCAAGGAAAGATCTAATAACGCATCCCTTTCACTAAATTAACCTACCAATAGTGCTTGCAATTGTGAATGCAAAATGTGATCCAGTAGACAAGTCCCATTTATTAGGCTTGGTCCTCGTTGTCAGTTTCTGTAGCTTTCTTGCCAACTCCAGAAATTCCGTGGTATTAATCGTTGTATTGAACTTTCGTATAAATAGCATCCTTTGCAGTTCTATTTGTTTCTCATTTTCCACTTTTTCTTTAATAATCTTCCCAATATCATCTTCAATACTTTGATTTTCCAAGGTCATGAATATTAACCCTCCAAGTATGATTGAAGTTAAAACAACGAAAAGTCTAAGGAAAAGTTGAAGTAATGCTTTTAGAAATGGACCCATCCTTCACTCTTATCCGTAGCGACTAGAAATGTAATGCTAATGTGTAGAGAAATGCCAGTTCTTCAAATAATTGCCCAAAACGTTGAAGGAGAAGCCCTTTTATGTACCATGGGAGGTTGTGAGTATCCTCTTGCTTAGATTAATTCACTTTTCTTCATTTTCTACCATTTATTTTCTTCCTTTGAGGCAAGAAAATTTCTCTTTATTTCTTGAAATTTACTTTTCTTCTTCCATCGAGACAAGAATTTGTCAAGCTTGTTGCAAAGATGTGGAAGATATGTTTCAACACTTGTATCCTTGTGTGTTCTTGCAATAATAAATGCTGTTCACTCCCACACAATGTGTCGATTGTTTCCACTTGAGAATAAAACGAGTCTTTTGCTGCTCTGCAGAGAGTTGATTTCTATTGGTGTCTAATTTCTGATCACCTGTCTTTAAAATTTAATTTTCCAACGATCTTCTTCACTCCTTGAAATTCCCTTCTTCGTCAGATATAGACTTGTTTGCAATTTCCTCGACACTAAGTTGCCTTCATTCCACACACCTGACATGCAAACCTAGACATTAGTGTGTATCATACTATTTTGTGATGCCTCCACCGGTTATCATGGTGTGCTAAATGTTTTCAAGTCGATTTCTAAATTAAGTTTGTCTTTCTTAAGTAGTTACCTGCAAATTTGATTGCTTTTCTCTTGATGCATTGACCATAGAATGGCATTGACACACTTCTCTCCAGCAAGGTTTGCTTCTGCGGCTCATAGCCGTAGCTGGTCAATTGCTCTCAAGTCGCGTAATATACCAAGGGTGGGCATGTAGGTATGGAGACAGTGGTCCCATGTGTGTCCCAGAAACCGGTTTATTTTGTCCTTAATTCGACAATGTTTGCCCTCAAAACCAGGTTCTTTTATAGGTCTTTAATAGTAGATTATTTTTAACTGCAAGTATGGACTATCTATATTTTGCGATCTTTGTCCCTAAAAGTGGGTATATTTCAATGCCTAAATCGGGACAATGCTGTCATCGGAATTGCTATGTCTGCAGAATCCGGACTTTTTTGTGAACTTGGTAGACAAAGCTTGTCTGACAATCGTGTGCCATTTCATTGAAAATAACGGTTTTTTTCTCAAGTAATTCTGGACAAATCCCGAACAAAAACGTCACATTTTGAAATAGTGTGGATATACGGTTTTTTATGCCTGAAAGAGGACAGAGGTAGAACCACTTACGCGGTTTGTCCAGATTATTTCTTGTATCTTGAGGACAATTTGAGGCAGATAGTTAAAAAAATGGTTTATTTTCGGAATAGTTTGGACACAGGTGGAAACGGTTTTGCTAAGACTGGGTAGATTAAAGGTGTCTGGAGAGACAAAGGTGGAACCAATATGGTGAGAGAAATGGATGTTTGATACAAACTTAGACTTAAAAAAGAGCTGAACACATTTAGATTTAGCAAAAGTTTCCATTGCAAATGTCTGTCCCCAAAACCAGTCTTTGGCAGACAGTAGATCACATTAATTCTCCAGACACCGGGTAGATTAAGTTTTTCTCGTGGATATACATAGGACCATTAAAATTACAGTACATGCCCACCCAACAAGGACAGATTTGGTAAGACAATAGCACGAATTGGTTTTGATTGACACCGCAATTCAAAGCGATTAGCGATTGTAGACAAAGGAAATTCTCTCAACCAGAAATTCAAAACATCAAATGTTTCTCTGAAACCCAAGTAGCTAGTGCGCTCGTTGTGCAATCCAGGAATTGTTTTTAAGAGGAAACACGAGTGTTTATCGAAAGAAGAAGGATATATATAAACATCTACCTCAGGCATTTTATTTCTTTGGTTCAGAAGCTGAGCAGTAAGTGTTTTAATTACGCCCAAAAGATAAGAGAATAGAATCGCCTCCCAATCGGCTTTTGAATAAAATAAATTAAATGCCAGTGACAGATGTGTAGATATATCCTTCTTCTCTCGTTCTATGCTCATGTTTGCTCTTAAAAACACTTTCTGGGATGCACAACGAGCTAGCTAGCTACCTGGGTTTCAGAGAAATTTTGCGGCTTTGTTTGTTTTGAATTTCTAGTTGAGAGAATTTCCTTTGTCTGCGATCGCTAATCGCTTTGAATTGCGGTGTCAATCAAAACCAACTCGTGCTATTGTCTTACCAAATCTGCCCTTGTTTGCCCACCCTTGATATACTTAAAACCATGTTCGAGCAAAAAGCAATGACAATTGCATTGGCTAAGGCCAAAAGGGTCATCTTTTCATCAATTCTATTGTATTGAAGCGGCACCAGCAGCATCACTTCAGTTGAAGGTCCATTGTCGCTTCATTCACAATTCGCAAATCGCATGCGATCCTTTGCTTGAAAATCGCATTTGAACCTTCGCGAAAATCGCATGTGAATATTTGCAATGCGATTTTGACCTGTTTCCAATGTTTGATTTCTTGTGAACGATTGTCCTGGATTGAAGGCAACCAGGGGCGGGCAAGTACTGTAAAATATTTGACCCCATGTTTGTCCAGAGGAACTGGAAAAAATAACCAGTTCTTTTATCAAAAAGTACGACTTTCCTGCCCAAAACAACCAGTTTTTGGGACAAAGGTGAAATTTGAATATCAATCTTCCTATTTCATCAATTTGTCACGAAAATCAAGTTTTCTAACCTCCTATCTAATCAAAATCCAGAAGTTTATCTGTAAGCTGGTTCTCCATTTGTCCCCCAAATTTCAGCAGAAAAGACCAGTATTTCAAATTTTAACGCAAGCGGTTCTACCTTTGTCCGCCAAATTTACGGAAAAAGACCAGGAATTCCAATTTTTCACTAAAGCGGTTCTACCTTTGTCCGGCAAATTTCCGAAAAAAAGGCCAGAATTTCTAAATTTTCATCAAAGCGGTCCTATCATTGTCTGGCAACCGCTTTTGGGACACATGTATTTTCATATTTATAACAACCACTTGCTTTCGAAAAACAGTAGTTGGTCAAAACTACCAGTTTTTGGGGAAAAATCGTCAATGATACATTATGTTAAAGTTGTCCTCCAAATTGAAGAAACATAACAGCGGGGATCTGCCATAAAAAACGACCATTTTTTGGGACAAAGGTGGTGCAAAATTTTTTCATGAACTACCGGTTTTCGGACAAAGGTAGGACCATCGTTACCAGTGTGACATGCCCGCCCTTGAGGCAACCACGTAGAAAACAATTTTGCGAAAGAAAGAGATACGCAATATCGAAAGAGATTTTATGGGCTGCATAAACAATTACGAAAAAGTCTGAAGGGTGCAGTGGGCGTTCGCCTTCCAATAAAGAATACCACTGATATGATTTTCATTACTGGGATATAATCGTAAATCTCTCAGTGTTTGCAGGAGTTTTTAAATTCATTTTGCGGTCAATTTTTGAAAACTCAAAACAAGTTGGTGAACACAGTCAAAGCTTAATGCGATGTTGAAAAAGAGTAACAGAGAAAATTAATTAAAAACATAAAACTAACTTCATAAGATTGCATATCCTCAGTCCGCACTTTCAAAGCCACTTTTGTTTGTTATCTGAATAAGAAGAATACTTTGCTTCTTCGCTTCATCATATTTATTTCTTCTATTGATATGTTTTAAAGGGGCTTGGTCACATAACTGTAAACAAACCTGTTATCTCTATAATCTATATTGTTGTCCACACAGGCCCATTGTGTTCTGCACGGATTTTGGTGGATAGGGTGAACACAATAAAGTTACTTCTAAAAATCCACCAATATCTCTGCAATCGTACAACATATAAGTGTTTCGTTTGTTTCTCTACGAAATTCAAGAGTCTATCTTCAAAATAACACTTTCATTCTGAGAAAAATAGTGAAAAATCTCTGTGATATGGCCTATTAAAAAACTGCAAAATCCTCGTTTCGAAGTAAGTTTGTTTACTTTACGTGACCCAGCCCTTTGAAGAGTACTTAGGAAACCTTTGTTTAGGAGACAAACAAATACAAACCCCATTAAAGTGAATGAACGAAGCTAAGTGGACGTAATTTATAACAGGACAAAGAACCCCGCTACGCACGCTATTGTTCCCCTTGCTAAACAATGTCCACGTTCGTTTCTAGATCATAAAACACAATAGGCTAATTGTAAAGTTGCATATGCAGCTCTTCAGTTGGCTATTTATCTCCGGTAACTAACTTATTAAAGGTACCAGGTTCTTGGTGGCCAACTCATCTGTACTACATGCAAAAGGTTTCTCGAAAAACACATGGGTGCAAACCAAAGGTAAAAGAATCTAGCTGGCCAAATCATGTTCACTGCAGACATTGGTAAAAATCAAAGATAGAAGGACCTAGGTGGCCAGATTTCTCGTATTGCATGCGAAAATACTGTCCCGGGTTTTAAGAGAAGACATGGGTATCAAAAATAGAAGAATCTAGGTGGCTGACTATTTTGCACTGGGTTGGGTGCGACAAAAGGTTGTCAAGAGAAGCCATGGATACAAATCGAAGAACCTAGGTGGCCAACCCATATATATTGCGTGCGAAAATGGATCGTTGAAGGAAAAAGCCGGGGTTGCTATGATTGTTCATAGAATAAAAGATTACACCGCGACATCTAGATTACACTCTTTAGGAAGACATCTAAAACTTAGCTTCTCTCAACAATGTTCCAATAAATAGTTAATAATCTGGCAGCTCTCAGCTCTTAATGCTCAAACCTGCTCAAAAAGGGACTGACAGTACAAACACTGTCAATGCTCCAACTTTTTTTCAAGAAACATGAGATACGACATTTTGGAAAACTTGAATAAAATTGTTAGATGTATTGGCGATACAAACTTTGTTCATAGAAATAATTTCTATGTTATCAATTTTTGTGTTATTTTCAAGAATGTTTGTTTCTGAAAGTATGCTTCCATATCATCTATTTTCAAGATGATGATCACACGATAGTACGAAAGGCTCAGCTTTACAGCAGTCAAGATTAAGAAAGTGCTTTTAATTCAGGCCCTCCCCAATCCAAAACATTCACCCTTGGCCCAGAACCTTCACGATCCACTTCTAGCCATGAAAAGGGCTGTGGTAGCATTAATAGCCAAATAAAGGGCATGGGCCTCAAACGTTTTCTGGGGGCTTAACCCCCAGACCACCTCAGAGTTTCAGACTGCTTTCTAGCCCCCGAATCCAAAATAGGCTCTGCGGTCCCTGGTTATTTTATCGTGTTCCCTAATGATTGTCTATCTCACAAAATTGTTCAACTCTTTATCTCCCTCCTAAAAACATCTTCTTGTAATTTCGCTTCCAGTGGTGTGACATGGTCCATAACTGGCTCATTTCCATTAAAATTGTCATTTTCGTTCCTCTTTGAGATATTACTCATTTGCAGCTCTAACTCATTTGTTGATGGCTCTCTGCTCTCTGTTTTTTTGTTTCTGAGGCAGAAACAACGTTCGTTTTTTGCTAAATTGGCATTTTCCTCGATCTTGTCATAAACTGTGCTGAACAGACAACTTAATCCACTCAAAAGAAGTATATTGAAAATCATGATAACTACGCTTTTCCCCGGCTCTATCGTATTGTTGCCTTCAAAAGCTAAAACATAGTCACCAAATCCTATGGTACTTGCTGTTATGAACCAGAAATAGATAGCTTCGAAGTATGACCATTTCTCCTGCTTGTACACTACAGCAGATGCGATGAGTAACCACAATATGAAAAGAGTGACATTTAGCATTATGATTTTGTCACATTGTCGTTTGATTTCAGTTCGCTTCAACAATGTGATTTCAATCAGTTGTAATATCTTTTTCATCACAATTTTCTGTACGTCACCAGTACCGGACAAAAGGTACAGGAATATCGGAATTGTAAACAATGCGTAAAATATTGCCATTATTCTCGTTGAGTCCGTTGTAGGTACTACAACACCATAACCTAAAATGAGACAGAGGTTAAATTAAAGGCAGTCAATCACGCATCTGATTGGATAAGGAAGACAATAGACAGAATAGGAGCACTGCCCGTTTATACTACCAGTACACGTTTTTTTTTTATAAGAAACTGGTTTATAAGAAACTAGTACTACGATGACCAAAAAATTAAGAAACTCTAGTACTACGCTCAAGAACAGTTAAGAAACTCTAAAACTTTATTTCTTTGTGTCTCTCTTATTCTATGTCTTTCTAACAAAGGTACATTCGTCTTTTCTTGACTTTTAACTCCAAATTTTTGTAAATTTTTGCCTTGATGTGCATGGCTTCTTCTTGATGACAATGTCAATCCAAAGTGGAAGCCCTTTCTCGAGAAGAAGGCTCAACTTCGAACAATACCGCAATTTTAGGCCCAAAAAATAAGAAACTGATTAAGAAACTTTTACTACTAAAACACCGAAATTTTCATGCGAAATTAAGAAACTTTTAGTACTAAGTGCTGCTCCAAGTTTCTTATAAAAAAAAAACGTGTATTTTTAAAAGAAACCGTTTGCAAGAAACGGTAGGCTCAATTTTTCAAAAGTTAAGAAACAACCCTCCCTGGATTTAAAAAGCGATACATGTATCTGATATTCCCAAATTAGATCACCAAACGGCAGGAGCCCTTTATCACATGATCACAGGAATGTGCCCTCACTCCTTACAATAACTCTGTGAGCAAGAAATACGACAGGCACGCTTTAGTTGGTTCTAGTCAACGACCGATTCGTTCAGGCTTTTGTCTGCGACCCTCGACCCAAAAAATCTCGTGCGAGCACATGAGTCGTTCGCCAACAACCCTAACGACTCAATATACCTTATGTTATATTGGCCCAGTGGTTAGTGCGCTCGCCTTTTATGAAGAAGGTTGTTGGTGCCAGGTGCAGGTCATAGGCTGACCGCCTGAGTCATGAGCGCCACTCATCATCCTAAGATTCCCTGGATTCCTCTCTGCTCTTGGGATGAGGTAACTGTAGGGGTCCGTAGTCTTCTCAGCTTCGGCAATAGACCCCTTGGTGGCGCTTGCAGCAGACTGCGCAAAAGGACGATTTGAAAACGCTTGTGTGGATGATTTATATTTTGATAATCCTCTGATTTGTTATTTCATTTGAAGATTTCTTATTCTAATATGTTTACACTCATCGTGATAAACATAGCAGAACAAATCAATTGATCTCCAACTTGCTGTAATGCATAAATGATATTGTTGGGGATACGAATCGTCAAAGTTCAAAGCAGCGGTCATCCCCCAAAAAGGAAACCTGTGATCATGCGCTTTGATCATGTTTGGTTTTATGGAAAGAATGTGGGCGGATAATCCGGCCACAATCCAAACAAGAATTAGCAAAGAGACAAAGAGATTCTCGCGCATGGTAATAGGTTTCCCAGCTGTTGATCTGCTTTGAACTTTACCAGCATAACAAAAGGCTCAGACAAAAGGGGCAGTGCTCGGTATCCTCAACAAGATAAGCATTGAAAATTCGTATTTGAAATATGTGATTCTATTCTACATTTCTCGAATAACTGAGTGCTGTTTGAGTGGATTGCGGGTAGGTTACTTGTCTTTCATCCTTTCAGATAAGCAGATACGTTTTATCCGCTTTTATATCAATATTCTTGATAGAAAAAACCACCTTTTTGAACCGATTAGCAGGTTGTGGTGAAGAGGACTTTCAAAAGGTATCATGCACTATTGATGAATCATACAGTAGTGATCAGTATTTTGCATCAAAAGAGAGGCCATAGCTCTCCTCATTGTACCGCTCTCGGCTCAGTGTTTGCAGTTTCAAAATGGTGATCTAAAATGTTGTGTCATGCTGTATTGATGAATCATACAGTAGTGATCAGTATTTTGCATCAAAAGAGAGGCCATAGCTCTCCTCATTGTACCGCTCTCGGCTCAGTGTTTGCAGTTTCAAAATGGTGATCTAAAATGTTGTGTCATGCTGTATTGATGAATCATACAGTAGTGATCAGTATTTTGCATCAAAAGAGAGGCCATAGCTCTCCTCATTGTACCGCTCTCGGCTCAGTGTTTGCAGTTTCAAAATGGTGATCTAAAATGTTGTGTCATGCTGTATTGATGAATCATACAGTAGTGATCAGTATTTTTGCATCAATAGAGAGGCCATAGCTCTCCTCATTGCACCGCTCTCGGCTCAGTATTTGCAGTTTCAAAATGGTGGTCTGAAATGTTGTGTCATGCTGTATTGATGAATTATGGATACAATGAACAGTGGTAATGCAATACAAAGAAATGAAAACAACCTAGAAATCTTCAAAAGTCTAATAAAACAAATTACGATTCCATGTTCCTGCAAATTATGCAGGGGCCGGCAAGTACTGTACAATATTTGACCCCATGTTTGTCCAGAAGAATTGGAAAAATAACCGGTTCTTTTGTCACATAGTACGACTTTCCTACCCAAAAACAACCAGTTTTAGGACAAACGTGAAATTTGAATATCAATCTTCCTATTCCATCAGTTTGTCACAAAAATCAAGCTTTCTAACCTCCTATCTAATCAAAATCCTGAAGTTTACCTGTAAGCTGGTTCTCCCCTTGTCCACCAAATTTAACCAGAAAAGACCAGTATTTTGAATTTTAACTTGAGCGGTTCTACCTTTGTCCACCAAATTTACGGGAAAAAGACCAGAAATTCCAATTTTTCATCAAAGTGGTTCTACCTTTGTCCGACAAATTTCCGAAAGAAAGACCAGAATTAACAATTTTTCATCAAAGTGGTCCTACCATTGTCCGGCAACCGGTTCTGGGACTCTTATACCTTCATATCTATAATTACCACTTGCTTTCGAAAAACAGTATTTGGTCGAAACTACCGGTTTTTGGGACAAACATCGTCAATGATGAATCATGTTGAAATTGTCCACCAAATTGAAAAAAATAACAGCGGAAATTTGCCATCAAAAACTACCAATTTTTGGCACAAAGGTGGTGCAAAAATTTTTCGTTAGCTACCGGCTTTCGGACAAAGGTAGGACCATCGTTCCCAGTGTGACATGCCCGCCCTTGATTATGCACCTAGTATATACCAAACCTGGGATACTTCACATAGCATAGATTAATATTGTATTTCTCATCTTAGTTTACGAACGCGTTATAGTATATATACAGTGTTTAGCTTTTGTTGTTCTGTTAGTTGGTATCAATCAGCTGATTTTATTTATTTATTTATTTATTTATTTATTTATTTATTTATTTATTTATTTATAAGTAAGCTAGAATATGTATCCAACGTTAAATAAAGTATCCAAAGATAGCTATTTTCCAAGCAAATTTATTGCTTGAAAGAGTGTACCAGATTGTTTAGTTCTCTTGCAGTTTCAATGAGTTGGTCTAAATGTTGTGTGCTTGTGTTATTCACTATTGATGTATCAAAATGATGCAGTAATTTTCAGTTTTGCATCAATAGAGAGGCTGCAGCCCTGCTTTCTTGGCTCAGTATGTGGGGTCTCAATCGAATCTCGTGGTACTGTGAAATCTTTTGAGCCCTTTACACAACACTGACATGTGTGGTGAAGGGCCAGGGTTTAAGGGTCTTTAATCATAGATACCGTACTGCTCTAAATCGAAGTATTTTTTACACATTTTTGAGCTGTCAAAGGAAGTGAGAACAAGGAGATATTAGGGTCTGCTCATTTGGATCAACCGTGAGTGTTCTTTTGATAAAATAATCCTCTTTAGTACCTCAGGATAACTCAAAAACGCAGGCAACAAAGAGCAAAGCTGCCTAGCATATTGTAAAATCATTTTATTTGATCAGAGTATTTGTGGACCTACTGAGAATATCAATGAGAGCTTACATGTTGTTGGAACTCCTGTCGAAAAGCATTTTGTATACCCACTGAGAGAGCTGAGAAGGGACATCTACTTATAGTACCACCTTGAGTGCCTTATAATAAATTTCCTTTGGTAGGCCTTGGTTACCCCTTGGTAGACTATAGATTAAATTTTAATGCAAGCTTTGACCCGTTTCATCAAGATCGACAACAGTCAACGCTGTTAGGCTTTATTTTCATAATAAACTATTTGTATCGTTAGCTAGCCAAATGACATTGTTTTAGTTACTGCAAATATTGGAATATTTTGTTACTTCCTTTAGGTCATGAAATTAGGCAGCCTCATCTCGAGGGATTGACAGATGTGTGCTTACCCACCACATTGAAGACCTTACTATTTTCGAATGTGCAAAATAGTGATAGAAGCTCTAACGCTTACTCAATCATGACTCAATCGAGCCTTTTATCATTTAAAAATGTATAAAAATATCGCTCGATCCAGACTCCTCGCATCCCCTTCATTAAATTAACCTACCAATAGTGCTCGCAATTGTGAATGCAAAATGGGTTCCAGTAGACATGTCCCATTTATTAGGCTTGGTCTTCGTTGTCAGTTTCTGTAGCTTTGTTGCCAGCTCCAGAAATTCCGTGGTATTAATCGTTGTGTTGAACTTTCGCATAAATAGCATCCTTTGCAGTTCTATTTGTTTCTCATTTTCCACTTTTTCTTTGATAATCTTCCCAATATCATCTTCGACGCTTTGATTTTCCAAGGTCATGAATATTAGCCCTCCAACTACGATTAAAATGAAAACAACGAAAAGTCTGAGGCAACATTGAAGTAATGCTTTTAGAAATGGACCCATCCTTCACTCTTATCCGTAGCGACTAGAAATGTAATGCTAATGTGTGGAGAAATGCCAGTTCTTCAAAGAGGGGGGCTTTGGGATTTCACGGGTTGCGGGTTTGGCCATTTTTTGCCATCGGGTTTCGGGTTTTCTCTGAAAAACGTGCGGGTTTTCGGGTTTTGGATATCTTGCGGGTCACGGGTTTTGCCTTTTTTTGAGCTCGGGTTTCGGGTATTGTAAATAAAATGCGCGGGTTTTCGGGTTTTTAGACGTCACGCGGGTTCTTAATTTCTATAGGAAGTGTAGTTATGAAGTACATGAATCAGTGGTAAAGGTGAACAAACATAGAGAGACGAATTTACTTGTGTTATTTTACTGATTAAGTGCAAGGCGCCTTGTATGCCACCGGAGGGTCATCACCTTTACAAGAACATAGAATGCTAATTTGTTTTTGTGCTATTACTATAATTATTACTATTTTTCATTATCATATAAGTTGTCTGAACAATAAAAATAAAACAAATCGGCATTCTTTTGTGTGTGATGACCGTCCGGTGTTAAGCCTCACATTGGTACTTACGAGTCCCAGGATCCCACGGTCCCGTTTTACTGTAAGCCATAAATATGTTAGCTTTTCAGTCATACAAGCGGGTCATTCAAATAACGATTGACTTGGGGCCATGTAAATGTGTGGGCCCAGCTGACTAGCAAAAGAACACAATTTAGTAGTTTCATCACTCATTTTTCGACATGGCTGAGCTTGAAGTCCTTGAAGATCGTGAGATGGAAGATAGGCAAGCAGCACAAGATAAGAATATCAACCAAAACGTTGTGGTCGACTGTGTCGCAATATTCTACGAGGAAGGGAAGACTGGTGAAAACTATCGGAAGAAGAATAAATTTCGCTGCCTCATTTATAAAGATGAAAGAAACCTTTTGAAGTTAAAGGATGCTGTATGGTGAGTATATATAAAAAAGGCATTCACTGATTTACCTCCTCTCCTCTGTGAAATGATGAACTTGCAGAATGAACGTTTCCTATTTGAGTGCATTTGACTTTGAGTATCATGGGGTTTGCAACCGAGGGGCATTTCACTCATTCAGAAAAGCGTACGAGAGTTTTCAGAACAAAAGGATTTTACGGATTTTTGATGGATTTTTCCTGAAAACAAAAGGATTTTTGCCAAAGGAGTACGAGATTTTTTGGGATTGAAATGCCCCTCGTTTGCAACCTTTGGTATTTGAGCAGGGTTGAGGTGGCTGTTTTGACCCCAACAATAGATAACAACAAGTCAAGTCTATAATCAAGCCATTTCTAGAAAGTTGTAGTCGTCCCTGACTTCTGCATGATGTTCTCATAACGATTAATGCAAATTTCTTATTCTTTAAACAGCAAATTTGCTGGAATAAGAGAAACAGCAAAGAAGCTTGGACTCGGGGACACAATTGAAGTGCAGTTAAACAGGTAAATTCGCTAAATGTATTCAGATGAGGCACAAGCTTCTGAATGCATTGTACATTCTTAATTAATTACCTTTCTGCAACCAATTTTGTAAAAATTTTGAACTCTGCCGTTCGGAGCTTGGTTTGGTTATGAAAAGAGAGCACATAACTCTCACCCTAGCCGCTGTACACGTATTTTTTACAAGAAACTAAGAATTTGGCCCAATACTGAAAGCATCGAATAGATGTCTTGTCCACACGAAAGAACCGAAAGCAATTTCTCAAAGTTATGCCCAATTCATACCACAATTCTTGCGGCTATTCAAAGTCTTGAAAATTATGCCACACTCGGAAACTCACTTAAGTGGCCTTCTGTTTAAAGGATAGTTATGTTTGATTACTGGGTTTTTAGGGAGTCAAAGGCACTTGGCCGCTGCGAAAGATTTGCCATAGAGACCAATGGACAGTTGGAGCTAGAACTTCCATCAATAATTCACGGAACAGACAAACTGCAAGGTAAAAAAATTATTTATTTATATCTACCATTGAGCAAGTTATCAAATCAAGGTGTCAGATACTTTCACTTCAGGAGAAAATATCATTTGTATATCAAACAGTATAGGTACTGCTTTCAATACACGGAGCTCTGTTAATATTGGCATTATTCTTTACAGTTATCATATACCCAATAAAGACAAACTTTGCTAGAAAATGCCCCACCATAACAATTGAAGCTGGAACCTCGAATACTAAAACAGCTGAGAAAACGCCAGAACCTGGGAAACAGACAAACAAGCATACTTTGACAGAAGCCCAAAAGAATGCTTTGGAAAAAGGTAGGGTAGTCATACATTATTGGAGCTATATGATTTGTGCAGACTGAAGGGAGTATCATCCCTCACAAAGCTCACAAAGCGTGCACACTGCACAGTTTCCAGGAGCAAAAAATGATTTCTGGAGAATTTCCTGGATTTCTCGCAAAAGGATTTCTTCTTTTCCTTGGAAAATGTGCATAATTTCTAGCTGCTGAGGATATTCTCCTGTGCTGACACCACTTTATAACGAATCAATAGAAATAGAATATTGCGGCACTAAAGTGAAACTTTCGTGGGGTTAATTTCACCGGCGTCAGGCTTTTATCCGACACTGCGTCTCACACATTAATTGATCGAGGAGTAAAATAATTAAATGGGCGGCCGTTGCAACATTTTGCTTGGTGTTGCGGGGATCCTTTATTCGTTTGGTAAAGACCCTCTTGGGTTAAACACTTGGCAGCTCTTCAATGGGAATCCGTTACTTAAGAAATCAGCACTTACCTTTAATCATCACGAACAAGTTGGGCTTCATGTCAAGAGATCAGAATGCTGTTTCTTTTTCAAAATTAGATAGTAATTATCTAAGGTCAAGCCCATATCATAAATACAGTGTCTATGATTACCCGGGCGAGGGAAGTGCCAATTTTCGAACAAGGTGCATCATGGGTGCATCGAGCAGGGTCTCTCCAACTGCTGCAGTTGCACTTCCTAACCCACACTTAAAATAGTCTTCTTTCCTTTTAAAAAGACTGTAGAAATGTAATAGTTAGATTATAGATGTATTGTCAGCAATTTTCACCCAGTTTTCATAAATGTATCAAAACCGATTTGTTTCAAAAAATATTTCTTCAATCGTCTCTTATTCACATGTCATCTTAGGTAGGCACATACAGCTTTTAAGCAGAATTGATACTTAATGTGACCCTCTTGAATCAAGATAAAATAAGAGAACTAGTTCTCTTATTTTATCTTGCTTGAATTAATCCAACTTTTTCACGTTGACGCGTTTTATTGTTTTTCTGGAATTCGTCAAGAACGACGCTCCAGGTGATTCATCTTCAATTCTACGAGGGGCGTATCACTCTCTAAAAATTTCGTACACCCTTGGCAAAAATCCTTTTGTTTTCAAGAAAAATCCGTAAAAAATCCCTAAAAATCCTATTGTTTTAAAAAATCTCGTACGCTTTTTCGGAAGAGTGATATACCCCTCGGTTAACAACGTGACTAAAGCGTTCATAGATGGTCTTCTTAAATCGTAGATTTAGAATCAAGAAACAACAGCAAGATTGTGAAATGTGGTGACCACTCCGATGTAAAGCTGCGCGGTGAAATAATCTCCTGGCCCTGGAAAATAAGATGCGGAAAATGCTCGAAAAACATTCAGTTGCGTTGCGATGCTGATCACGAGGGGAGATTGTCAAATTTCGATAGAAGTAAGAAAAGTCTTGCTTTTGGAATTGTTGTTCATTAGAATTTATGATTCAGAATTTCCTCGAAGAATTTTCTCCCAAAATTCATCAACGATAAAGACAGTAGCTATACTGTGCAACTTTGGTAAGGAATTCAAAGACTGGAAGAAGTAAATCTTTCAAGGTTAAGAGCACCTTCCTTGCTGCATCTGAAATACATTATGAGTTAATTCAAAGAAACCAGTTGTAGGGAAATATCATTCAGTTCATTAATACGCTTATTTTCTTCCAGAGCATTTCAACAAATGCAAGGCCGGCAAACAAGAAAAGTCATCTGATGGAAAGAAACAGCTGACCCTCGACTCGTTTAGAACTGGGGACAAGCGGAAGGAGCCTAGGCAAGAGGCTTCTACGGCTGCAAAGACTACGGCTGCTAAGAAAGCAAAAGAAGCAATTGACATTGACTCGGACATTGATCTGTCTGATTGCGAGAAGTAATTATAGTTTATTTTGACATGTTTCTCTTCGCAGAATTTTTTTGAATATGATGCGTTTTGTTCAATTACAATGATCTGAAGGCAATAAATTCTTTACTGGCGTTGTTTTCTTTATTGGGACCAACAATTGATGATGCCATTGAAATTCGTTAGATAGGTGGAAAGCAAATCGATAATGGTCTTGTGGTTCTAGCGCCCCAATTGATTGACAGTAAACATTGTTTGATCAGTTCGATCACATTTTAAAAGCTACTTCATTAACAAGGGTTTTAGTCATGAAATTTTGCTACCAAAAGATGAGAATATTTCCAGAGAGCATCTGTATTGACACGAATGCTTGTAAACGCCAGTTTCCAGGCGATGGAATTTCTCGAGCGGCCGGAATTCTACACAGTCAAAACGTTTTCAACCCTTATTTCTCTTCAATTAAAAAGCGACATTTCATCTTGTTAACAAATAATTCCGCCTCCTCGGAAATTTCAGTGAGTGGAAACTGGTGATTAATAGAAGTGAACAGTCTTCAGTATCTATTATCCATCTACTTTTCCAGGTATAAACATAAACAGCATAGGGCTCAAATCTTTCAAATCTTTGCAAAGGTTGGTGTGAAATTCTGTGAAATTTTTCTTTGAATCGAATGGCCTGAAGGAACTTATGGTACTTTGTTGTACATCTACCTTGGAAATGCTTTGATAGCTTTACTTTTTTCAAAATGGTGGCAATTTAATTATTTTCGAAAAAATTCAAGGAAGGTTTTGAAAACAATTTTAATCATCGTAAATCCTATACCAATAGAAGAAAAATTATATAACCTTTAAGAAAACCATAGTTTATGAAGGTCTAAAATAGGCTTCAAGCAGAAATCTATAGGAGATTGCTGTTCTGGTATAGGATTTAGAAATTTGATTACGTCATTGCCTCAAATTTAATAAATGCTGCCATTTATCAAACTAAACTAGATTAAACTAGACTAATCCAGATATCAGTAAATTTCCATGGCAGATTTACAGGAAAAACCCTAAGTTCCTTTCAAGTCATTTTATTTAAAGAAAACGGCATAGTAGAATTTTACATTGACCTTTTTAACGATTTGAGCCCTTAACATAGACAACATCGCCACATGTATAGGTTTAGTAGAATGAAATATTGTCACCGTAAAAATCGAAGACCAATTTTTCTCTAGGTTATCTAGTGATTTGGAAGAGGAAGAAGGCCATGGCAGCAGTTCTTGTGAATATTTTAGTGATGATGGTGATGTATGCTCCGATTCTCAAGAAGAGAATTTACAATATGTAGATGATGAAGAAATGTGTTCATGCTGTGAAAATCATGGTACGGATAGTGACATCGACGAAGACGACTTGAGAACGATTTTTATTGGTGTAGATCAAGCTGACAAGTTATGTGTGATGTTGAACGACTTGATAAAGAGAGGGAAGATCGAAAAGAATAGAATCTTGTACAAATATCTTAATGACGTGGTGCAAATAATGTATAACCCCTTTCATGAGTACGACCGTGAAGTTGTTGAGTTCTTCAATACCATTGCCTACCTTGGCGGTAAGAGAACAGCTTGTTTCGTAAGGGGACCGATGAATATTGGAGATGGTAGAGATGGTCACAGGACAAGAGACAAAAGAATGAATCTTGGTGGACCATCAGAGTCGGTTTGTCAAAAATATCAAGCAGGATATACACCAGACTCCGGTGTTATAAAGTCTTTGTCGTTATCGTTCCTAGAGCTATTGCAAGATACTGATGCTGCCCCACTCATCGAGAATGAACAACTTGTTGTGATTCCATGTTCTTTTGCAAATGATGGTACGGCTTTAAAGCCTGCCATCGAGTTTGATCAACGTCTGAAAGAAAATATTGGGCTCATTATTAAAGCTGACTTAGCATACGTCAAGCAGAATGAGATTCCATCACCAGAAATTCTGAAGGAAAATATTGTCACCGAAGCTATCGTCTCTTCGTTAACAACACTGGATAATAAATGCAGCCTCCCGTGCGTTGTAGATTACGCTACTCAGAAAGGAAAGACTGGTGAAAATATGGCGGCAAAATTCGAGGAGCACATTAAGACGCTTCAAGTTTGCGAGGCCTGTCAACGACGTACGCCAGCCCAGCGCAATGTCTTACCAGCAGCTGCAAGCAATTGTAGCAGCTACTGCAAAGATTGTCACGATAAAAGAGAGGTTTGTGAGAAATGCAAAGTAGTTGGACATGTGAGCCATATTCCATCTTTAAGATCTTGTGATCACTGTCTTAAAGAGGGTCTTCGATGCAAGCGAGCCATTATTTTGGTCTTGACAACTGATTGCGAACAGGGAAATAGGTCTGCATTTGACGTTATCAAAAGTAGCATAGAAATGGAGCAAATGGATCCTTCATTGTCTCTGTTATCCGTATTGCCTGACTGCCCCCATGTTGGCAAGAGCATGAAAGCAGCCTTCTCGAACTGGTGGCTAAGATGTGGAAGTGAGAGAGCTAATCTGGCATTGTTACGAACGCTCAGAAACAGGTCAGATCCGAAAACAAAGGATAGGTTTCGAAAACTGATTCCGAAGAATGACCATGTCAAGAACAAAGATCGTCAAGATCCATCTGCTGTTGTTGCACTGTGCAGCGAAAAAGTTACGAAAGAGTTGGAAGGTCTTGGTTATGTAGGTCACACTATTATACCAGAGCTGGACAAGTATTCTGCAGAAAATAGGATGGGAATGTTTCCATCGCCAATCAGTGTTACCACCGCATCTTATGGATGGCTTGCCTTTCTGTCATACGATTCCAAGTCGCATTTGTCAACGTTGTACAAAGCTCGTCTACACAGTCCTGTTGACAATATCTGTGCAATTCGGAAAGGCATGAAGGCAAAGGAAGTTCATTACGCTGATGGCATTTTGTTTCTGGCGTCGGACAATGGCCCACTCAAAGCCATAGAGTTCCTACAAAATTCTATCTCTCCAAGATTACAAGGAAGGAAAGCGGATCTTGTGGACGTTGCAACGAACTTTGGAATTGATTCAACTGGTACGATGGCAGCTATAAAACTACGCATCAATAATCATGTCAAAGAATTAAAAAGCCTTTATACAGCCCGCAAGTTTGATGGGGATGACATAGTCTTTTGGGAGAGACAGCAACAACCATCCTTTGAAGCAGTAACTTGCGTAGACAGTGCCTTGTTATACGCAGCCAATAGACTGGATCGGGAGGTAGTTGCATTGATTGTGGAGAAAGATGGATATGGTGTTAGGTGCAGTCGAGAGGATACTGTCACAGTCTATCGTGAAGGTTGGGAGAAGATTGACAGCCTCTGTATCAATGACAGCAGTTTATTTTTGTCCCATAAGAAAGGCATAAGCAAAGTAGGTCTCCAGACAAAGGAACATATGTTGGTTGTTGATATGCCAAATGAGCCATGTATTCTAGCTAGGTTTGGACCTGATGTGCTCTTTACGAATCAGGAGAGGTTTTCGGTATGGGTTTTGAGGCAGTGTGGAGAGTTGGAAAAATTTGCTGGTGCAGAGGAGGGTAGTGTTGATGGTCCAGCTGAATCATGTCGTTTTAAGCAACCACTGGGGATCTGCACTGAATTTGACAGTGTTGTTTATGTCTGCGATGTTCAAACCAGCAGCATAAAGTTGTTCACTCGTATGTCAAGTTGTGCATCCTTCTTGAGTGCAATAGGGTCTCTTTACGAGGCATTCTCTGTGCACACAAAAGGTCATGCGTATACAGTCAAGTCTTTGTCTGAGGCACATGGTTTGGTTGAGTTTTGCAGCAACATTCTGCATGAAAACGAACAGGAGATAAGATCTTCGGAAAAGATCAACGGGGTTTTAAATGGACCTCAAGGCCATGTCTCTGCCAAAACGGTTAGTTCTGTTTATCTCATGAAGGAGAGCATTAAACGCTTGGGAGATATCCTCGGTGAGTACAACTACCGCTCATGCAATCTATTAAGCTGCATGACGCTGGATATTGAAAATTGTCATGCTACTGTCCATACTAAGCAACTCAACATGTCAATGCTTGAATACGCAAGGTCCTTTGGTGCAACAATGAAAGAAAGCATCAAAAGCTTGACTCAATGGGCAGCCTATTATCATACCAGCAGGAAATCTTGGTATCCCAAACCAGATGGCACGATCGCATTTTCAAAGGTGGCAGTCATCAAGCCTCTTCCATCAGTGCAGATGTCTCCAGACGACTGTGAAATTATGAGAGGCTGGGCATCCACTTATGGTGCTGCTGTACGACAAAGGACTGTCAGGCAAGAAACAACAATGGCAAAACATGGTACACTTCCAGAGTTCATGTATCAACGGCAGCTAGATTCCATACCGAAGGTTTCATTGAATTTCGAAGAAGATGGAGACGACAGCAGATCTGAAGATGGCATAGAGCAGGAAGCGGAAGGACGAGGAAACGAAATTGCAGGTGAAGTTGACGAGTTTGATGAGAGCAGTGACGAGGAAATCGAAGTCGAAGACGAACGAGAGTTGACAGGGAACCATGATGAAATTGGAAGAGCAACGGACTTTTTGCTTGGTGCAAGGTCAAGATTTGGAAGGGCCATAAGATTCAACAACAAACTGTTGTTTTGAAAAGTTAATTAACTATGTTTTGCTGAAGGGAGCTCTTGGTTCTCTTTAAAATTCATCGCAAGTCTCAAGATCTTTGTACGGTTTGTTAGGCGTCTACGTTGATTGTTTGTCAAGGTATAAAGTCAGTGAAGTGAAATAACAAACAATTAAGTTACCAACCTTTAGCAACTAAATGTCTTTCAGCTACAAAGTGTACTTTTCGGGATTTTCGATTTTATATTTGCGGGTTTTCGGGTTTTTCCAAATTTTCGTCCGGGTTTTCGGGTTTTTCTCAATTTTTGTCCGGGTTTGCGGGTTCTGGTACCCCCCAAAGCCCCCCTCTTCAAATAATTGCCCAAAACGTTGAAGGGGAAGCCCTTTTATGTACCATGAGAGGTTGTGGGGATCCTCTTGCTTAGATTAATTCACTTTTCTTCGCTTTCTTCCATTTATTTTCTTCCTTTGAGGCAAGAAGATTTCTCTTCATTTCTTGAAATTTACTTTTCTTCTTCCCTCGAGACAAGACTTTGTCAAGCTTCTTGGAAAGATGTGGAAGATATATTTCAACACTTGTATGTTCTTGCAATGATAAATGCTGTTCACTCCCACAATTTTTCGATTGTTTCTACTTCGGAATAAAAGAAGTCTTTTGCTGCTCTGCAGAGAGTTGATTTCTATTGATATCTCATTTCTGATTTTTAAAATCCAATTTTCAATCGACTCTATCTTCTTGACTCCTCGAAATGCCCTTCCTCGTCAGATATAGACTTGCTTGCGATTTCCTCGACACTAAATTGGCTTCATTCCACACACATCTGATGTGCAAACTTAGAAATTAGAGTGTGTCTTACTATTGTGTGATGGCTCCACCGGTTGTCATGGTGTGCTAAATGTTTTTAAGTCGATTCCTTAATTAAATTTGTCTTTCTTGAGTAGTTACCTGCAAGTTTGATTGACACACTTCTCTCTGTTAGACGTGACACACACGCAGGCTATTGCTTTTGCGGCTCATAGCCGTAGATGGTCAATTGCTCCCAAGCCGCGTAATATACTTAAAACCTTGTTCGAGCAAAAAGCAATACCAAAAGGGTCATCTTTTCATCAATTCTATTGTATTGAAGCGGCAACAGCAACATCACTTCAGTTTAAGGTCCATTGTCGCTTTATTCACAATTCGCAAATCGCATGCGATCCTTTGCTTGAAAATCGCATTTGAACCTTCGCGAAAATCGCTGCGAATATTTGCAATGCGATTTTGACCTGTTCGCAATGTTTGATTTCTTGCGAACGATTGTCTTGGATTGAAGGCAACCACGTAGATAACAATTTTGCTAAAGAAAGAGACACGCAATATCGAAAGAGATTTCATGGGCTGAATAAACAGTTACGAAAAAGTCTGAAGGGTGCAATGGGCGTCTGGGGCGTTCGGCTTTCAATAAAGAATACCACTGATACGATTTTCATTACTGGGATATAATCATAAATCTCTCAGGTTCTTGGTGGCCAACTCATCTGTACTGCGTGCAGGAAGGGTTCTCGAAAAGACATGGGTACAAACGAAAGGTAAAGGAATTTAGGTAGCCAACTCATGTATACTGCATGCGAAAGTGGATTGTTAAGAGAAGACATGGGTACAAATCAAACATAGAATAATCTAGGTGGCTACCTCATGAGAAGATTTGAGTACAAATTAAAGAGAGAAGAATCTAGGTGGCCAACTCATATGTATTGCATGCGAAAAGGGGTTGTAAGAGAAGACATGAGTACAGATTAAAGATAGAAGAATCTAGGTGACTACCTCATATGTACTGCATGCGAAAAGGGGTTGTTAAGAGAAGACATGAGTACAAATTAAAGACAGAAGAATCTAGGTGGCCAACTCATATTTACTGCATGCGAAAAGGGGTTGTTAAGAGAAGACATGAGTACAAATTAAAGACAGAAGAATCAAGGTGGCCAACTCATATGTACTGCATGCGAAAAGGGGTTGTTAAGAGAAGACATGAGTACAAATTAAAGACAGAAGAATCTAGGTGGCCAACTCATATGTACTGCATGCGAAAGGGGTTGTTAAGAGAAGACTTGGGTGCAAATCAAAGATAGAAGATATAGAAGATAGAAGAAAACTGGAACTCTCAAGCGAAAAGAGATATTTCAAAAAAATTCTGATTTGGAATCTGAGTCTTAGCTTCTGTCATGTGGCAAAAGATAAAGAAACTTTTGTAATTTGCAATAAATACTTTTGATACTGTACAGTAATGACAACTATTTTGACATTGTTTTTGGGCGAATTATGTTATTATTTGTTTGAAATCTTACTAAGTAATTTGGAAGCCCTTCTATCATAAATGAATCTACACTTCCGGCATTGAAAATATGAGAAAAAGCTCATTAGAATGTTAGAAAATGTTGGTAGCAAAATTTTCCTAAAATTTAAGAAACTACCTACACACCACGGACCTTAGTTCCTGATAAAAAGGATGGGTGCACCGTAGTCGTGTTTTTTATTTTGTTTTGTGGAAAAATCCATCATCCATCATTGTGGAAAGATCTATTTCAAGCTCATTGCAGTGAGACGCACCGCTAGTAGGAGCTCAGGCGTGAAAAGCAGTTTGAACTCTATTTAAATGATGGAGGCCTAACTTTGTGCGAGAAAGGACGAAGAACGAAGGAAAATCAATATCTTCAAGCTTTAATCACAATCCCATAGAAGTGAAACAACACCATGGGTTAGGATGCCGTTTGGTTCATAATAGAGACCACATCAACAATGCATTATTTCCCGCGCACATAGATGCCGAAATTCAGTTCAGTTCAGTTCAGTTCAGTTCAGTTCAGTTCAGTTCAGTTCAGTTCAGTTCAGTTCAGTTCAGTTCAGTTCAGTTCAGTTCAGGTCAGTTCAGTTCAGTTCATATAATTTAAATCCACAACATACAATTTATAAACTACTCTTCTAACAGATAACTAAACTACAAGGAAATAAGATATTACAGAAATTAATACATTGATACGGAAAATTAATACAATATACAAATACAGAGAAATGAGATAAATTGTATGGCGTGAATTACTTAAATGAGGAGCTCTCTCAATAGGTAAACTTATCGAGGAGAGAGCCCCCCCCCCCCCCTATCCTATGATAATTTTAAATGACTATGGTTGCATTTAAATAATTCAAGAAATGTATGCATTTGATTTTCACGCCAAAATAGTTCAGAATTATTGATTGGCCTTGTTCAATAAGTAAATTTTCAGTTGTTTTTTGAATGATATGAGTTCCACAGGTAATGAAATCTTTAAATGACTCGTTTTACTCTCATTCTTGAACCCCTGTGACCGACCTCTACATTGTGTCGATGAGTCTACGGTCAAAGCCGTGAGGCAAACAACCTCTGTCCATGAGTATTATTTTATTTGCTATAAAAATCGCTTAGTTATTGAAATATTATCTTGCGGCAGGTGCTTTGATATAGTGTTTTGTTTTACAGTTTCAAAATTTCTGAGGTTTAACTGGTGTATTCATCATATCTGCAGGAAATAATTCGAATACCTGTTCGGTTTAGATTAATGATCATAGCAGCCCAATTTATAATTTATACTGTTTAACTGTAAACAACACCCAAACAACAGTATGTGCGATGCAGTTGAGAGGCCTTTTTTGTAAATTATCTCCTTTTTTGGTGAATTAAAAACTGTAAGTAAAGCTTATTATGAAAAATAGAGAATTAGCAATACCAAAATACAACTTTTCCATAAATGTGAGAAATTTATAGAAAATTAGTAATACTGAAAAAAACAAGGGCAGATTTTGTAATACAATAGCACGAGTTGATTTTTGTTGACACCTGAATTCAAAGCGATTAGCGATCACAGACAAAGGAAATTCTATCAACCAGTAATTCAAAACAAACAAAGCCGCAAAACTTTCTCTGAAACCCAGGTAGCTAGCTCGCTCGCTGTGCGTTCCAGAAATTATTTTTAAGAACAAACATGAGCATAGATCGAAAGAAGAAGGATATATCTACACATCTGCCGCGGGCATTTTATTTCTTTTGTCCAGAAGCTGAGCAGTAAATGTTTTGATAACACCCAAAAAAATAAGAGAATTGAATCGCCTCCTAAACGGCTTTTGAACCAAACAAATAAAATGCCCGCGGCAGATGTGTAGATGCATCCTTCTTCTTTCGATCTACGCTCATGTTTGCCCTTAAAAACAGTTTCTGGAATGCACAACGAGCGAGCTAGCTACCTTGGTTTCAAAGAAACTTTTGCGGCTTTGTTTGTTTTGAATTGCTGGTTGAGAGAATTTCCTTGGTCTGCAATCGCTAATCGCTTTGAATTGAGGTGTCAACAAAAGCAACTCATGCTATTGAATTACAAAATCTGCCCTTGTTACTGAAAAACATTTCTGCCATAGATGTAAGAATTTTATAGAGAATTGGTAATTCTCAACCTCGTTCCCAGGCCCACCATTGTCTTCCTATGTCATCAGTACTGACGTAGGTAGCTGGCCCTTGGAACCAGGCTGGGCAATTCTGAAAAACATCTTTTCCACAGATGTAAGAATTTATAGAGAATTAGCAATATCAAAATACATCTATTAAATGTGAGAATTTTATAGAAAATTGACAATACTTAAATAGTAATAAAGTTAAAACAATATCAAATGAAAACGATACAAAACGACCTTAAAGAGCCATGTTCACCCAGGTTCCTTTGCGGGCACGCTGAAATTTTTGGATGTCCGAAAATCAATTTTGGCCTGAGCGAAAACCATCATGGCGGATGCACACTGCAGTAGTTGAACTGATAGTAAAGTGTTACTTTTGTTAAACTGTCCTACCAGTTCAACCAAGGGCGCCTACCTTGTAAGAAGTGTGTTTATTCCCAGTACTGTAGAGCAGGGACCGCGCAGCGGTTTCAAAGTGGGGGGGCTGAGCGGCGAGCGAAGCGAGCTAAAAATTTTTGAGACCACGCCCTTCAGAGCGTCGGAAAACGCCCCTTTCAAAAAAGACTCGCCTCTTTACGTCCATATTTATATATAGTTCGGTTCAGAAAAGATATAATTATTATGAAAAGAGACATCCAGCGTTAACAACAAAGCGTTTCTTCTGAAAAATTATTACTACTTAAAATCTGTCAGAGCAAACTTTCCAAAGTTGCGATGCTAAGTCATTTTTAACAAAATCGTTAGCAATTTTCAAGAGGGACATCGCGTTATTTGTTGTTTATGAAAGTTCCATATCGCTAGCTCGGTTGATTTTTGCTTGCTTCATGTTTGAACGATGCCAGGTTTTGAGGCGTCTAACCATTGAGAAAGATCTCTCAGCAGATGCAGCAGATCATGTTTTACATTATACTAAATATACCACGGTTGCCCGGTTGACACATAAATTTGTGTATCAGTGGTTTTTCTTCGTTATCCTTGATTTATTTGAATGAAAAAAATTGAAATCTTTGAAAAAAGTGGGGGGGCTTTAGCCCCCCCTAGCCCAATGGCTGCGCGGTCCCTGCTGTAGAGTAATTGGTGTCCTGTGACCCAGTACAGAGAGTGTCCTAGAACCGTACCGTGACACAGCAGTACACAGAGTCAGTCCTCTCAATGTCGTGATGACGTATGAATAACTTTGTGGTTTCAAATTCCGGTGTTTATATAGCACGAGATCAACTGTTATACGATCTGGCCACAGGGAATCAGACAGCGTGATTTTTGATTGGTCAACACTAACAGGCGTTAGAATTTGAAAATCCCTGTTTCTTATGATATACAAAGATTAACAGGACCGGGTCATAGGACACCAATTACTACGCGTACAGTGCCGGGAATAAACACACTTCCTACAAGGTAGGCGCCCTTGGTTCAACCACTGCATTGTGGATCTTTTGTTTCCATTTAGGCCAAATTTGATTTTCAGACAGCCTGAAATTGCAGCGTGCCCGCAAAGGACGCTTCTTGCCTCCTCATTTTCACAACTATTTCTAGCTCAGTAACACAGTTCATAGCCATGAAACTCGTCAGGCAGCTGGGGGTGACATTTTTCAGTTTGCAAAGAAAACATGTTTGTATGGTCTTAAATCAATAAAATATTATGGTGGTAAACTCTAGAATGGTATCCCAACCTTTCTCATGAAACTCGTCAGGCAGCTGGGGGTGACATTTTTCAATCTGTAAAGAAAACATGTTTGTTTGGTCTTAAATCAATAAAATATTATGGTGGTAAAGTCTGGAATGGTATCCCAACCTTTCTCAAAATGTCAGCCGAATGTCAGTCTCTTGTAATATCTTCCAGTGAAAATTGCAGGAATTCCTCATTAATGGTTATTGGTCTCTAATTCCTCATTAATGTAGAAATAAATTGTTCTTTGGAGATTATTCTGGTTTTCTTTTCTGTTTTTGGCAAAAAAATGCGTTTTTCTGTTTAGTTTTAAATTGGGGGAGGCTCTCTCTCGATTATTTCATCTATTAGAGAGCTCCTCCTTAGACAAACATATTTATATACATAATATCTAGTAATGTTTTCCCATTAAGTTAGATTATTTAGTGTATATGCAAGTATCTCGTTGTTATGTAGCATGTCTCATCGTCTTGTATATTTTCAGTTAGGTAATAAGTTACCCTGGGTACCAGACTTCATTACCATTACTCAGTACCAGACTCGACTGTTAAAGAGTCTGGTACCCAGGGTAATAATAGGTATATTTGTCAATGAAGACTAAAACTGAAACTGAAACCCTGGGTAGATTGAGATGGTAAGGGAAAGGAAAGGGCCTTTCAAATGGTCAGGAAAAGACCTTATTTCCAAAATGTTTCCTTGTAGAAGTGGAGTTAAAGGCGCCTACCTTGTAGGAAGTGTGTTCCTATTACTGTTTTCATGACATAGTATACAGAGTATTGCCTGTGTTGCTTGACAACGACATCGTAGACGCAGCAAAATACCATCAACAATTGCAAATAAAACAGTTTAAAACAAGAGAAGACCTTAACATGCTGAGAAATTACGCAAACGATCGTAATGGATGGAAAAACTTGACTAATTTGATTTGTAGTATCGCGCAAGGTGAACAATGATACAATTGCAAGCCGAATGCGCAGTGAGAGAGAGAGTATACAGAGCAATTGCTGTTCTCTGTCAAGATGGCGTGAGAATAATTTTGTGGTTTCAAATTCTGGGGTTGATGTAATACGACATGAGATCAACTGTTACACGAGGTGACCACAGGGAACCAGACAGCGTGATTTCTGATTGGTCAAAACTAACAGACGCTAGAATTTGAAAATCACCGTAACTAAACACGAATTAACAAAACAACAATTACTCTGTGTACTGTGTCACAAAAACAGCACTGGGAATAAACGCTGTTCCTATAAGGTAGGCGACTTTGGTTAAAGGGTATAGACGTAGCTATATCGACAAGCTGCTATATATAGGCTGAAGAAACGCCCACAAACCCATTGTTTCTTCACCACACAATGAAACGGCAGCCGTCAAAGTTGTTGAATACAATAGATTTTATTTTTAACTTGGCCCGGGCCAGCTTTTAAGTATGTCGATTTCCTTTAACATTGTTTTTTAGCATAAACTAAAACACACATTTATATTCTAGACTTACAGTGAGATGAATATGTCAATCGACGAAAGACTTAATGACAATAGCTTTGCAATGACGCAGTCAGATGACGCTGGTGTGTAATTAACCTCATGCGCAGTTGAGTCAATGAAAATGGTTGTGAAAGTGTAACTTACGGTAGGTAATGAAGATTTCATGAAGTAAAAACTCACGGAAATTATCAGAGTTATGAAGTTATCTTGTTTTATCTAATTAGAAAATCTATTTCTAAGTGATGTTCTAAGTAATGCTTCAAATTTCCTAGGAAAGCCCTCGGCTAGTCATATCGTGATCTGTTGCTCTTTTAAACTGCAAATTTTCACAGCAGCGACCTTCTCCCGTAGCTATACTTGGGATCAAAATTGAATTTGTAATTATAAGGTCGCACTAGGCGCCTCCTTGGCACAAATACGCTTATTTTTTATTAAAAGCATAAGGATTCAACTCATTTCCGAGAGCTTCTTAAAAGTCTCATTATTTGATAAATGCAAAAACAAACTTCTTGTACGCGTGTTGCACGATGTTTCACTAAATACAAACAAATAACAGTATAAATAATCGAGCTTTGAACAGAGTTTTATTTTGTACGACGTTTCGGGCTTAAACCCATTATCAAGTGATTTTTTCTCATTATTTGAGTACACGTTTTTTTTTTATAAGAAACTTGGATCAGCACTTAGTACTAAAAGTTTCTTAATTTCGCATGAAAATTTCGGTGTTTTAGTAGTAAAAGTTTCTTAATTAGTTTCTTATTTTTTTGGGCCTAAAATTGCGATATTGTTCGAAGTTGAGCCTTCTTCTCGACAAAGGGCTTCCATTTTGCATTTACATTGTCATCAAGAAGAAGTCATGCACATTAAGGCAAAAATTTACCAATTTAGCAGTTAAAAGTCAAGAAAAGATAAAGATACCTGTGTTAGAGACACATAGAATAAGAGAGACATACAGAAATAAAGTTTTAGAGTTTCTTATCTGTTCTTGAGCGTAGTACTAGAGTTTCTTAAATTTTTGGTCATCGTAGTACTAGTTTCTTATAAACCAGTTTCTTATAAAAAAAAACGTGTACACGTATTCTTTTATAAGAATCTTCACGCCCAGATCGCCGGAGCATAGGCTCGAAATCTTTAGAAAGGTTGGTGTGAAATTTAATGACCTATTTCTTTAAACCGAATGGCTTTAAAGAAACTTCAGCTGTTTTACTGCCGTTGGATTTTTCAGAAATCTTCGATAATTCCAGGTTTACAGTGTGTATCTTCTTTTTCAAGAATTCCAGAAAAATTGTCAAAAAGACTAACACCATCGTAATTTCTTGTCTGTTTGACGCAGCATGAAATAATTTCGAAGAAAACCATAGTTTATGGATATCTTCAATTTGGTATCCAGCAAAAGTCTATCACTTTTCTGGTTTATGATTTAGAAATCTGATGACGTCACATCCTCAAATGAGTTAGAATATAAAATACGCTGTAATTTCAAAAAAGTATCCAAAATTTCTTAAAAATCCAACGGCAGAATTATAGGTAAGTAGCTAAAATTTCTTTCACGCCATTCAGCTACAAGAAATAGGTCATAGAATTTTACACCCACCCTTTTATGCCAATTTAAAGATTTGGAGCGCTTGCATAAAGTCTAAAACATTAGAAAGGCTTCAATAAACTTTGTTTTGAAACGTTCACGAAGGCACAGGTAGTGAAAATGAAGATTCTTATGAACACTTAAAGAACTCGTAAGAAACTCTGAGTTCTCAAATTCCTATAATTCTAAAAGACATTAAGATTAAGTAATGTCTCAAATTCTTGATTTCTTATCAAAAATGCGAGAACTCAAAGTTTTTTGAGGGTTTCTTGGGAGTGTCATCAAATTATTGATGTTTATATCCTGTAGCCTCGTCACGGGCAACGTGAAGATGTCATTAGTTTTTGTCCGTTATGGCCTAATGCCCAAAAATCAACAACCTTCGCAGCATACATCAGTCCTTTGTTGACTAAAGCATGCTTAGCATCAATTAAATGTTGAAAGCGCCATGTTTGTTCTTCTTTTTTGTTCATGTGCTCTCTTATTATCGAAACTGTCAAGTCACACTGCAAGTGATCCAGCAATCCGCCATTACTCCTCGGGCCTAATTTTAAAGAGTGCCTCCAGTAGGGAGGACTGAGGTATGTTGCGAAGGTGATTGATTTTTGGGCATTAGGCCATAACGGATAGAGACTAATAAGGTAGGCCAACATTTGATTTTCAGTTGCCCGCGTTATAAATAGCTTTAGATAAAAAATATTTGTAATTAGTAATGTACATAGTGTTCAAAAAAGTATACATTAAAAACGAATATAAGGAAGTTGCAATTTGATAGTTTTTATTTGTTCTACTTTCCACTGTGTTCTGAAATATTTACTTGGTTATATTCATTGTCCCCCAACCTTGAATAAACCTATCAGCAGTTATCAGCTATTTTTAAAAAAGAATCTGAATCGAACGATATTTGCATGCATTTTGTAGAATTTTCAAACGTGCACAATGGAAGCTAGACTTATGACGATGAGTCCCTTGTATCCCTGCGGTAGCATAGGGCTCAAATCTTTAAAAAGGTGGGTGTAAAATTCTATCACATTTTTCTTTGAATCAAATGGCTTGAAAGGAACTCAGGATATTTTGCTGCAAATCTGCCGTGGCAATTTATTGATATCTTGATTAATTTCAAAATGGCGGCATTTATTATATTTGAGGCTGTGACGTCATCAAATTTCTAAATCCTAAACCAGAAAAGCTACAGATTTCTGCTTGCCACCATAATGTAGACCTCTATAAACTATGGTTTTCTTGAAGATTGTATCATTTTGCCTCTATTGACGTAGGATCTACGATGATCTTAAATTTTTCAAAATTTTCTACGAATTTGTTCAAAAATAATAAAAAAGCCACCATTTTGAAATTAATCCAGATATCAATAAATTGCCACGACAGATTTACAGTAAAGTGCCCTAAGTTTCTTTCATGCCATCTAATTCAACGAAAAATGTAAAATAATTTTACACCCACATGTTTAAAGATTTGAAAGATTTGAGCCCCATGCTCCCTGCGGTACCTTGCTCACAGGGACTCATAGTGAAACAGTTAAAAACCTGACCCTATTTTCTGCATTCGATTGATCGAATCTGGATCGAACGACTGCTTCGGCTCTGTTCAACGGTCACTCCTCAGAAAGGAAATGCGATAGAAACCACGGTAAGCAGACTCTTAATTAACGAAACTTGGTATTCATCTGAAGAAGAAAGTTCACTTTACCTGGTGAGTGCAAAATAAGTCTTTTAATGCTGCAATTTCCATGTTTTTAAGACCAAAACATTGCAGAGAAATCTTCAAGTACCTGCCGCAGCAACTTACTTCAAATTTAGTAAGCTGCGTCAGTCGAATTGAAGGTTCGAAACTGATTGTTCTTTGCCAAATCTCGCAATCTGATTGGTATGCTAGGAATCCCAGCATATTAGGCCTAATAGGGTCAGGTTTTTCAGAGTAATATTATGAGTCTCTGTTGACTGAAGCGCCATCTTGAAGTCAAAGAGCACAAGGAAACAAGAGACTCATCGTCATAAGTCTAAATGGAAGCTCTAACGCCACTCAATCGAACACCCTTGATAAAATGTATCAAAATATCGCGCGATCCAGACTCATTTTTTTAGAATAGCTAAAAGGTGCTTCTTGCTTGATGACAAGTTATCTAAATGAATTGGCCTATATTCATTTCGTCTTATTTGAATGAACCTGTTACAAGTTTCAGTTTTGTAAAGAAAATAACTTTTAAGAAATTGTCGTTTTGAGCCCGTTTGAACGAAAGAAAAATTTAAGCAGTTGTAACAATAAGAATATTCTTAACAATCACAAAGTTTTAAGCAACAATAAAATGTGTTATAAACAATAACAAAATATGCACACGCTAAAGTCAACAGGCAACTGCTGAAAAATGAAACACAAATATGCGAGCTAAGGCTGAGCATTATTCTTGTAATATTCTTAAAAATTGGATGATTCTGAGCCTGAATATTCTTATAGAAAACATTATTCTTATGAAGAAAAGAGTGCAGATGGATAAGGGAGAGGGAGCATGCCCTTGCCTTCTCCCCTCCCCTTCCCGTTCAATTTACCTCCACAATTTAGTTTAAATTGTTTTCTTTGACAAAACTGAGACTTGTAAGTACTCCACATTTGGGGTGATCAGTGAAAGTTGTCTTCCATTGCAAATTCAATCGATGTTAATTCGTTGTTAGCATAGATACCAAATCTTAAAAGAAGGTTGGTGTAAAATTCTAAGTCCGATTTCTTTGAATTGCATAGCTTGAAAGAAACGTTGGCTTCTTTGGTGTAATTCTAGCACTTGAATTTTCAGAAATCTGGAATGATTTTCGAAATTTCAGCGTATTTCATTTCAACTCATTTTGGGTTATGACGCCATCAAATTTCTACATCACATACCAGAAGAGTGGAACACTTGTGCTTGTTACCATGTTGTAGAAATTCATAGACTATGGTTTTCTCGAAAGTTGTTCATTTTTCCTGAAAGAGTTAGAAATTACAATGTTCTTCCCTGAGGCTCTGGCACCCAGGGTAAAATTTTTCAGACTCTTTCTTGCTTTCTTGAAACAGAAGAAAAAACTCTTAGATTCTGAAAATATTGAAGATTTCAGAAAAGTCGAACAGTGAATTGTAGAAATGGGCAAAGGTTCTTTTCAGCCAATCAATTCAAAGAAATAGGTCATAGGTAGACTCACTACATAGTACAAGTTACAGCAACAGCAACATCAACACTTTTTACATTTTGTAAATTGAATTGAATTGTTCCATCAGTCTTTAAATAGCTATAACTGCGAAGTATTTACACTGAACGTTAAATAGCAATTGTCACCCAGGGTCCTTTGCGGGCATACTACAATTTCAAACTGTCTGAAAATCAAATTTGGCTTGAACGTGCACTTTAGCAGTAGTCAGGGGTGGCACCAGAATTCTTCCGACAGAGGGGCTGGAGTGTCCGATAGGGGGACTAAAATGGCTAAAAAATGCAAGTTTCGTACGTCATTTTGCCAAATTTCCTCCGACAATAACCCCAAATTTGCTCCGACAGGGGGCCAGATGCTTCCGATAGGGGGCTGCATTCCCCTCTAGCCCTCACCTGGCGTCACCCCTAGCATTAGTTGAACTAATAGAGCAGTTAAGCTAAAATTAAACTTAACTACTGCACTGTGGATCAATGGTTTCTTTTAGGCCAAATTTGATTTGCAGACAGATATCGTAGCATTGCCGCAAAGGATCATGGCTGACAGTGGCTCTTTATGATTAATAACCTATGCTGTTGTTGTTTCGGTATATGATGTGTCGCGCTTTTCTTTGCTTTGGTCATGATTATTTGAAGTCTTCATCACGCTTTGCCGTATTCGTACTGCTCGTTTGGCTAGCATATCAGTAAAAGTGCTGAAAAATGTTGCAAGACCGCTTTGCAAGGCCAAAACGAAGAATAAATGCAGCAGACACACTCCAACATTCGTGGTATCGCTGCTCACAAAATCACCAAACCCAATCGAACTTGCTGTGATAAACCAGAAGTATAGGCAATCCAGATAATTCCAGTTATTTATATGATATTCGATTGCTGCAGCTATTGTTATTTCGACGATGAAAAGGAAGATTGTTACCACGATAGTTTTTTGGTTTTTTCGCTTAATTTCACTATGTTTCAGGAATTTTCTTTCGAATAATTTCATCAGTTTTTCGATGTGAAATCGCTTTACTTCTCCTGCAGCAGCTAAAGCGTACAGGAAAACAGGGATGCTTATTATTCCATAGAGCATACATGTGATCTTGCCAAGATTTGTCTTGGGAACAATTTGCCCGTAACCTAGAAAAAATAAATATATATTGTTATTCATAGTTAAAAATTAGAAAATTTCCTGCACGAGGTTTGTGTGGGAATCGAGATTTCCACCCTCCATTCTGGTCCATGATTTATGTACTATTGAAATTAAAATTCAATTTCTGAAAGTGACTATTGAAGTTCAATTTCAATGCCAAGTAAATCATGGGCCAGAATGGAATGTGGAATTCTCGATTGTCGTACAAACCCCTTACAGGCATTTTTCTGATTTTAGGGTCTTTAAGTTAAGCGATTTTACCATGGGTAGTTAGCGACATTGCTGGTGTACTTCTATGGAGGAGCGCTGGATAATATTTATCTGCGGAGGAAGTTTTTGTAGCACTGCAGAGGAGATATCGAAAGAACGAATTCGTTCTTTCGATATCTCCTCTGCAGTGCTATAAAACATTTCCTCCGCAGATACATATTACCCGGCGCTCCTCCATAGAAGCACACCAGCAGTGTCTAACTACCCATGATTTTACCAAACAAGATGTTCTCATCTAAATTAGCCTTTGAATGTTAGATTAACATCTTAGTTTTGAATATCGGTCACATACTTTATATTCCACAGCCCGCCAAACGGGTAGACATTTTTTTTACTCACGCGATACATTTGGTGAATTACAAGTTTAAGGAATCCATTTCAAACCTTTTGGTAGCACAATGTCGTAAGATTTAAGAAACTTGCTATCACCCCCTGACCTGAAGTTTCCAACGAGGAAGATAATGGTCGAATTTCCCTTGGCATCATATTTTTCAGCTGTTGGTTATGAAAATGTTTACACCATAAGCACTACTTTCTGCGTATATTTACAAAGCAAATTTCCAACTTCCTTTGATAGCTTTTCCATACGAAAGTGATAATGGGTGGACATTAAAGGCAGTAAAATCAATTAGATAAAGAAAATTTTTGAAAAACGTCTCTGACCTGAGCCAAATTGTTTTTTATATTCAATTTAACAGTTTATAGGTACTTAAAGGAAAATAGTTAAAAGCTGGCCCAGGCCAAGTTGAAAATATAATCTATTTCTTTTGACAGCTTTGGCACGTGCGGTTTCATTGTATACTATTTATAGCGGCTACGAGATATAGCTGTGTCTACCAGGTGTCCCAAATATATTGTTCGAAATTTAGATTAGTTTATATTAGAAAATAGCGAAATATTGAACGGGCTCCATGGTAACATAACCATATTGCTGAGATTTTGAATTAATTTTAGACACCAGAAGCTAGCAAATCATCTAAATATTCACGGAGTTACGAGCTTTTGAAGTTCAAGTTTGCGCGAAAGCTGAAACCAGATGCCCCTAAATTGCATATTTTGTGAAAGTAGAATCTCGTTTATTCAAAGCAAATCAAATGGAATTTAAAAGGCACTTTCGATAAACTAGCTTTTTCTAACATTACATCAACGTTATGGATGCTTTGAGGAATCCTGTTAAGCACAGTTTGAAATGGCCCCGTCTCTCATCGACTAAGTTGTCATTCCATGCTTTTGGACACTTGCAGTCTTAAATAAATTTTGGCAACGGTTACAAGTATTAAATTACTTTTGAAGTCCTATTTGGTTTGCTGTGACATCAAGGAGAGGTAAAACATTGCACAGTCTTCTTTTACCTCGATTTTAGGTTGTCTTGTTGAAAAACATGTCAGTTAGGGGCGTCTGGTTTTAGCTTTCGCACAAACTTGAACTTCAAAAGCTTGTAACTCCTTGAATTCTTAGCGGATTCACAACATCCTGGCGTCAAAAATTAATTTAAAATCTCAAGAACAAGGTCATCTAACCAGGAGCCAGTAAATTTTATCGTTACTTTTTAACATTTAATGAAACGTCAAACAGTTTTTCTGGGACACGCTGTATTCCCTTTGAGAAACTACATAAGAGCCAAAGTACAAAACTTCGAGGACGAAACCAGGGGGAGCAAAAGAAAGTGACAGCTCCCTAGCCGTTACATAGAATGGCCGATAAAGGCCGCGTAAATTACTGAACCTAATTGAACATATTGGCAATAAAACAAGACAGTTTTCAATATTATTGCTTTGATTGATTACAAAGTCCTTTATAATGTAATCTAAGAAGGGGCTCCGATGTCAGTCAGAAAGAAAGAAAGGTAGTCACGCTCGTTAAAGCAATTGATTAACGTTTTACCTCAGCTAATTGGCACTGAAATAAAGAAAGCGCACAGAAAGCGCACACAAGACTAGCCTGCGTGCAGACTTTACTTTCCACTGCGACTTCGCAGTGGAAAGTAAAGTCTGCACGCAGACTAACACAAGACAGAAGTTTCCCGCGATCCTATAGCAACATTTGACGTCGGCTTATTTCATGCTAGACAGATTTGACACCATAAGATGGATAAATCACCATGATGTTTACCCTGGCACAACAACAAATTTACCCAGAATTGGCACGTTCTTGACTTCATTAGCAGCTTAATTATGTTCAAACAATCGTTTTCTAGAACGAACGCATCATTAGCCACTTATTGATAGTATTCATTATGCAAATAAGTCAACTTTAGAGGATGATGTAACCGGCAGCCTGCACAGAGGCTAGCATTCGCAGCATCACCGAAGGTAGATGGACCCCCTTCTACACAGCTACAGATGCAAACGTCGCAGGTGAAGTTGAGAGGAAAGGTGCAGAATCCTAGCAAACAATGGCGCCATTGACTGGGGGAAGGCACATGATCACACTGAACCAAAACATCTTCATGCATATGATTCTGCAAAGAGGATATCTTCGTCACTGCTTGTCTCAAGTTAGATGCCCGCGAATAGAAACGTTCTGCAGGGTTCTGCATAAGTAATATTGCGTTATCGTAAATCTCTAATTTGATTTAATCTAATTTACATCTAATTTGAGACAGATGCGCCAATAGTTTCATGCACGAACTAAGCAAACTAGGGGTAATGACTTTTGATTTTTTGGGTAACATCCTCGTTTGACATAAAGACATATAGATCAAAATATTGCTTTTCAAACGATTCTTGTCCTTATACAAGGCGCTTGATTTTCTCTTGAAGGCGACTTTAGCAGCAACACTCATCTCTCTGACTGTAGCTAAAAACAGCATCAACGATCATTTCGGGTTATGAAGAAATCAATATTCAGATTTTATTATGCTCAGCTCAGGACGGACTTTGTAATCATCCAAAAGGATCTTATGTTATTCATGGAGCAGTGGCTTTCCAAGCGGGGATTCTTTGATAACGCAAATTTCCGTTGCACAACAAATACCGGGTGCGCCAAAATAAACTATGCACGTTTGGCAGGCCACAATAAATTGAATACTGGACCGATTTTGAAGATTTAAGACTTAATGTTTAGCAGAGAGCCTGAATTAGATTCTAGGATTTTTTTGCAAATTTTTCCGTTTTCAGGTTTTAGAGCTAGAATCGAGTTTCTTAAATGTTCGTTTTCGAAAATATTGAAAACGATAAAAAACGTCGATCAAATTTTAAAAGATCCAACATGAATAAACAAAGAGAAAATGTTTTCAGGGGGATTTGGGGGTTCAGTATTAACTCTCGTACAGCAAATTACAATTGGTCGATTTTTAGATCGCAAATCACCACGAAAAAGTTCTCTCTTTGTCCATTCATGTCGATTCTTTAGAAAACTTGATCGATGTTTTTTGATCGTTTTCGGTGTTTTCGAAAACAAAAATCTTAGGAAACTCGCTTCTAGCTCTAAAACCTGAAAATGAAAAAATTTGCAAAAATCCCAGTATCTAATTCAGGCTTTCTGCTAACGAATGAGACATAAATCTTCAAAATCGATCCAGTATACGATTTATTGTGGCTTGCCAAACGTGCACAGTTTATTTTGGCGCACCCGGTATATTGTTGTTATTCGCGGACATTTGCAGTTGACATCTAATTTGAAACAGACTATAGTTCTCAATATTACTCGATATTATTGATTTGAAAATGTGAGCCAAAGAAAAGTGAACAGCCAATTGATCTAAGAAGGAAATAAGGCACTTAAAACTATGAGAAAAATCTTGAAAATTAAGTTCAACTTAGTAAAATGATGGTTCAAAAATTGTATGAACTGGTTGCATTGCTTTTCCAGAAATTGTTTTCAAACAGTGTTTAAATTTTTGTGACTCACCCTTAAGTATAAACCATGGGATGGGTAAATCTGAAGATAAATATGTAAGCCAGAAGCTCAGTGATCAACATAAAGGCCTTGCGCCCACAAACCAACATATCTTCAGCCCTTTGTAGGCTTTAAAGCATTCTTTATATTAATTTAATGATAAAGCCGTGGTTGTCATTCCTACGGCTGTTGACTTGCTCTAGTATCCAAACCTTGAGCCGCTCGTAGCTAGCAAGCCTACCAACCGCCTTTATGTTGATTGCTGGGCTTTTGGACAAATTGTTTCTTCCGACTGCCCATGTAAAAACTGAGTATTATGCATCATAAATTTGCCAGACTTACCTATCGTACTCATAATGGTGAAAGCGAACTGTGTTCCTGTCATCAAATCCCACCTTCTCTCTTGCTTAGGAAATTCCAACTCCTTTATCCTACTGGCGAATTTGTCAAAAATAGCTGACTCTATACTAACATTCAAAGTTTTCGATAAATTTCGTCGCAAATCCTCCATGTCAGTTTTGATCCTATCTCTGACCAGCGTTAGTTTTTGCTCATTTCGCGTGATTCCACCGTTTTCTATAACTTGGAACATTAAAGCTCCCAAAAGCATGACAACGATAACAACACAATATCGTACTAAAAATGACGTATAAATGTCTTTAGCTTTCCCCATTTCTCATGCTTTACTCCTTGTCTTTATTACATCGTTGGATCCCGTCTGCGCTTCATTTCAGCAAACATGTACTGTAGCTTAGTTGCACAAAAATGTCGATTCAATATAATGAGTTGAATGCAGTTGACAAGAGGGTTACAAATATGCCAGGGGGTTCACTCACATTAAACATATGGAAGTAGCAGATGTTAACTGCTTGCTCTTCATGCGCTAAAAATCTACCTGTTTTGAACATATGTATTGAGACATCTGTCGCGTTAATAAAAGAAACAAGCTTTTTTTTACATACACAATCTAAAAATGTACGATTTAACAAAAAAAAGTTACAAAGACGATGCCATTAGGAGCATGATAGGCATGGCTACCCTAAATGATCTTTAACAAATAACAATACAGATACCAAAGGCTACAGTAGAAACCCGCATAAAAGAACCTGTTTTTATAAGAACCTATAGGCTGAAATTCAATCTTTAAAACCCCCTAAATAAGAACCCCTAAGAGGCTCAAACTGGGGAAAGTTCTTATATAATAGCTTTAATGTAAATTATTAAAATGACAAGAATTTTTAGAATTCTTCATATCCTGATCAGACTTCTTCATTGGTACAAAAGAGTTTTTCTCAAGAATTCTCAAGAAATCTCAAGAATTTTTGGGCTGGAAAACAGTGTTAATGTGTGCAAGGCCTGCTCGTATATAAGAACCTTTTTAAGAACCTTAGAGGCTGGAATTTAGAATAGCAGCCATTTAATTAAGAACCAATTCAGGCTGCCCAGAAAAAACCTAGGTTCTTTTATGCGGGTTTCTACTGTATGCCAAAGTTCTGTTGGTCTCTCCGTAGGGAGAACTAGCTTATCGCAGAGGTATAGATGACACTGCTGCTTGGATCGAAATTAAAAGTTGGCAGATTTTGGTATAGTCTTTAGTAACATAGATACATTTACTATACATTTATTGTGTTGCAAGAAGATTAAAGATTAATAGAGAATAATGAGACAGAAGATTAATTTACCTAGGTTTGTAATTGCTAGTGCTACAAGAAACGCTCTGATGTATGAATGAATTTTAGCGTTGATTCCAAAATTTTTTCAAACAATTGGAGTTCCATTTTGTCGTGAATTTTTATTTCTAATTCAGCTTCGATCCTGTGCTTTGTAATAAACAATAGAGAGAATTGTATTGCATGAACCAATCAGATTGATAACTAGACTTATGACCTGGAGTACCTTGTTTCTCTGTGCTCTTTGACTTAATGATGTCCAGAGTTCATGACATATTAATAGGCGGTTTGAAAGTCTTACTGGTTGAATAAAAAAAAACGTGGGGTTTTTGCCAATTTGCATTGACTCATTCTTTTCTCTAGAATTCATTGCAAAGAGAAAGGCTAACTACGAGTTCATGCCAAAGGCCACTATCAAGGTCTTCTGATTTTGGGCGAACGTTGGATCATTTGGCTAGAGCTTTTATGTCCAATTTTTAATTGACGAAGGGCATAAAATATATTCGTTTAGTTTCAACGAGATTGATTTATATATGTTCTTGCATTTTTTTAAACATCTGGAAGCAAAGCAAAAGCGCTTTTACTACAAAAGCGCTGAATAATATAACTTCAAAAACAACGCACAGAACTATCGATTACAGGTACTATTTCGAGTATACCGGGTGAGTCAAAAAAAAAAGAATCAGTAATTCAGTAATTCAGTTGGAGGTGGGCGCAAATTTGAGCTTTCAAGATTAATATTTCTGCTCTCAAAGCACTAATACCAACAAACGAGGTATCTATTTTCAAGTCAACTGGGAGTCAACTATCCAGAAATATTTTGAGAGTTTTTAGCCATTGATTAGAGCCAAATTCATATCGCTGGACCCAACCAAATCTGTCCCATATTTTTTGGGACACCCGGTACTTGTTGGATATTTTCCTCGATACTCGGATACTCTATGAGGCATTACATACAGTAGTGTCTTGATTTGTAGATTTATATTTGTTGATTTGGATATCTGATCACAGGGAGCCCAGGAATAATTAGTAAATTCTTTCTTAAAATAGATCTGAAAAAGCGCTGCGTAGGAAACTTTTCAAATTTCCTTCGCAGCTCAAAGCCTTTGCATTTCATTCGCAGTTTCCTACACAGCGCTTTTTCAGATCTATTTCAAGAAAGAATTTACTAATTATTCCTGGGCTCCCTGTGATCTGATGTAAATAACTTGTCTGGGACCAGGAGTGATTTAAAGAATAAAGTGATAGAAATAAGAACAGGACGATTCGTAGTTGACCCCCTTCTGGTAGCAAACCATATCTATAAAAATCACCAAAATCTTATTCACACTAGACACTATAACATTTTGAAGACAACTGTTTATTTAGAAAATGAATATAATGAAACAAGACCACATTTCGGCTTTATTTGAAAAGGATATTTTCGTAAACAGCTGATCCGCGTTTAGAATAATTCAAAAATACAGGTGTTTCGTTTGAAAACGATAGATACCGATCGCAGTGGATCAAGCGTTTAGGTGTTTAATCGAAATCTCGAATATTCTGTGCAGTTCATAACATAACTGAAAAGCATTTCTAAATACTGTAGTGCAGCAGTTAATAGAGGGTCCAGGGGGTCTACGTTGGAGAACAACAACGGGGGTGTGCCTGCAATAGAAACAGTGGAAAGTAAAGTTCGCAGTGGAAAGTAAAGTCTGCACGCAGGCTACACCATGCAGGCCTATGTCTAACAAGTTTTGGCCTGGTTTGGCCTCTACTGGCCAAGTAGAGGCCCTGCCTTTTCGTTTATATAGGGCCTGTAGGGGTCAGACAGTTGATTAGAATGTTAAATCAAAATTCAAATCTTTGCAAGCCACTATGAGGGATGTATGTAGTGGAGTTTTAAAATTAATACTGAACTGAACTAACTGAGCCTCATCGGTGCCAACTCAGTTCACGACTCACTGACTCTCGTCTTCCTTCCAAATTGACAAAAGGCCCTGGGGACGAGGATTTATGGATACCCCTTTCAAATCTTTAATGATTAAATGAATTATTTCCTATTTGCGCTATGTGGAAATGGAAAATGTTTTATCATTTTGAAAGCCTTAATTTCATTGACCGTGTACCGGGGTTAGAAAAAAAGAGGCAAAAACGTTACTTCTGAACCTGCGTTTGTTGTCCTTTTCACGCAATTTGATTGGCCAAATTAGTGGGGGGTGTGTCTTAGAATTTGTTCTCCAATCAAGTTTTGGTTTCTGTAAAGTTTATAGTCCTTCACCAGGGGGGGACGGAATAGTATCCCACAATGCTTTGCGTACCATTCATATTATCGGAATTGCGCATTGAAATTCGATCAGTCGGAAGTTCTGTACGAGCGCGAAAGGACAAAGCTGTGATGCTGGCCTAAAATAATGGAAGCTTTACAAGATGTCAATTCGCCGATTTTGAAACAAAATAAATCCACACAAAAGCTTTATAGCATTGACCAACTACCAGGAGAAGATATAGCAGTGAAACCAGACGAAAATATTGTTCAGCGTTGTTGTGGGGCACGTATAGTTTCTTTGGACAAATTAGACGAAAACCGCATCTTGTTTTCAGGTGAAATAGAGCATTAGATGTTGGGACTTAGCGGGACTTAGATGTTTTTCTGGCAGCCAAAGCCTTTCGAAGTATAAACCAAAGCAAAACATTGCTAAGTCCCTTCCCCGTCTGTCAGAAAACGAACAACAAATTTGATAAATATTGGTCGAACTGCGGTACTACTTAGGCCCACAGTAACTTCCCACAAAAACGGCCGATTAAAGCTCATCGATAACTGACAATAACTGCAATTCATAATAAAAGTATGTGTAAATGCCCATTAGTCATAATTCGAAACAATTCACCTACCTAGATTGACTGTTCTGTCTCTACAATGCCAATTTTCAATCCCAGATCCCAGTGCAGAAGTGAACGAAAATTTTTCTGCCTTCACTTTCACTTTTGGGTTTGCCTCTGGCTGAGATCGAGGCCACTATATTTTGGCGGTTGTTTTTCAACAAAGCAATGGCGGCGACTTTTTTGTCGAGCAAATTTGGAAATTGGCATAATAATTGAGCATTAATGATGGCATCAGATAAAGTTTTGCTGGTAGTTGGGATCATTGAAGGTGATGTATTTGTTTGTAAACGATTTTAAAAGCATGAGAGGCCTGCTAAAAAGTGCCTTAATTCAGCTCCCCAACCCCACCGACTGTCGTCAAAACAATTTTGTTAGGCCCTGCCTTCTCGCTACACCAACAACCAACAACATAGTATTTAGGTACATCATCTTGATAAAAGAAGATATTAGGACCTGCAGGGGCCAGACAGTTCATCAGAATGGACATCTTAAAGGAAACCCAACGTGACGGCGTATGGGCACCATATGGGGACTCTGTCTCTGGGTGGTGAGGAGCAGTGATGATGGCAGTTGTTGTTATTGTGTTCTCTTGGCTGGGGTTTCTGTTGCTCAGCATTATCTGCTATGCTCGCCTGACATCCAATGTGAAAACGAGTTTAGTATTGATCAGTTAGCGTTGTTTATGTATGGGCTTTTGTAGTGGTATATTTAGTTGTTATTTCAGTGATATTTTCTCCTATAAATGCCATAGGGCAGTCATGATATTTTGCTCCCTGTGGTATCGCTCTTGTAGTGTTGTAAAGTAGTTTGTACGTTGTGTGTCTTAAGTAGTTCGTCTTTGCAAAACTTTATTTTGAATGTAAATAAAACTCTTGAAGTCTGCATGACAAAAGCATCTTGTTTTGGGGAAAACTTGAAGGCAATTTCAAAAGATTTCCACAAGCCGTGAATGGAAAAGGCTTACCCCATGTGCTTTATTCCATGTAGCCCATACAGGGCAGATCTTTGGCATGGAGACTACAATTTTTTCTAATTGTTCCTCTATTTTGTTTTAAGCTTTGATGGTGAATGAAACCTACTTAATCTATGCCAGGATGACCCACAACTCAAAATTATTGTTGCTTACTTTCAGGCAAGAAGTTTCCAAAAAGGCCACATCACCAGATCTTGGTTGAAGCAAAGTTTGATGGAGAAATTCTCTCAACTGATCCTGTAGACCATCATGAAAGTCCAGATTTCACAACAGAACTTGCCTGGGAATCTGACAAAAAATCGTTTCATCAGCATAGGCTTCAAAGAACACCAATCAAGCTGCAGGTACTCTTGCACACCATTTATTTGGGCCTTTTATGCTTGATCCATGTGGGAACTGATAATGTGTCTCCTAGGCATGTTTTCGTATTGTATTTCAATAAAAATGCATACTTTGCAGAAACGAACATTTAAAAGTTTTCTGTAGCATCAATAATTCTAAGGTATCCTTCTTGTAATGAGTGAGATAAATATACAAAATATACAGAAAGAGGAACATGACATATGTCTTCAACTAAGGACTGTTTTGGTATTGGATTGAAAACACACATGCAGCTCTGTATTTTCCTTTTTCCTATGTATTTCCGTTATACAGCACCTCTAAGAGGACAATTATAGAAATAAGGTCAGCTTGACCTTTTAATGCTATCCCTGCCACCACTGTAATTAGGGGTGTTTATCTTTTTGTTTCTAACATTGAATATTGTATTGTACCTATCATTATATTATAAACCTTGTAAATATTTATTGTGGCAAATGATACATAGATACATACATACATAGTGAGGGTTGCCTCAAATTGTTTCAATAATCAATTTTGCAAACTGCAAATGTTTGGTTCTCAATTTCGGACCTGTAAAAAGAATTTTGAATAACTTTGGTGTAATTTTGCATGCATGCATGCTGGAAAAGGAAAATATAGTTCTTGGTCTAGGTCTTGATGGTATCTCAACCAAGGAAATCAAGATGACTTCAGATAATTTCATTGAATCTTTCAGTATTGTGTGTAGAAAGAGTTTTATGCAGAACAAGTTTCCTGTGCAATACAAGGTAGCAAAGCTCAAAGCAGCATTCAAGAAAGGAGAAAAGAAAGTCTCAAGTAACTATAGGCCTTTAAGTATGCTCAGTGTACCATCAAAACTAATGGAAGGAGTGGCTTCAGTTGCCCTTGATGATCATATGAAAATTGTCCAAAACCCACACCTATGGGGGTTCAAGAAAGGACACTCAGCAGAGTTGCTACTACTTAATCTTGCAGAATCGTGGATACAGGCTTTAGAAGCTGGAAAATTTGTAGGAGTAATTTGTATAGATTTTCGAAAAGCTTTCGACACAGTTGACCACGGAATACTAAACCTTAAATTGCAGAGTGTTGGAGTTGCAGGAAGCCTGGCTAAATGGATCAGCAGTTATCTAACAGACCGCAAGCAACTGACTGAGATAGCAGGGGTGAGGTCAACATTACAAGATATCACAGTTGGAGTACCGCAAGGATCGTTACTAGGACCGCGGCTGTTTTCAATCTTCACAAATGATCTGCCAATTTCAGTTAAATCAGGAAATGTTCACATGTACGCAGATGACACAACAGTATTCTGTGTTGGTGACTGCGTAGACACTGTTTGTGTTAAGTTACAATCTGCAATGGAAGAGATATATGCTTGGTGTTTAAAACACAGGTTAACCATACACCCTGAGAAAAGCAAGGCACTGATCCTGAACAGGGGCAAATTTGTGGGCCCACTACAGCCTTTGAAAGTAAGTGATGATTATATTGAATATGTAGATAACTGTGAATGTCTTGGCATAATTTTGGACAATAAATTGAGTTGGCGTCCACATGTAGAGAGAGTTTCAAAAAGATTTGCTGCAAAGGTAAAGCAGCTGCGTAATCTGAGTTACCTCCCAGCAAACTTCCTTGAAGACATATACTTCAAAACAGTAGTCCCAACGGTTTTGTATGCAATACCTGTTTGGGGTGGCTGCTCAAATACGATATTTAATGAGATTGAAAAAATTCATTGCACAGCAGCAAGAATAATACGGAAAGTAGCAAAAGGGGAAAACGATGAAATAACTCTAAAGAGAGCAAATTGGGACAGTATTTCATATATGTACAAACGAAGAATAGCTTTATTAATGCAGAAAGTACACACAAAGGATATTGTAGACGTTATTGGTAACCTGTTTATGAAAGAAGAGAACAAATATCAGTTAAGAAGGAAATCAAAATTCATATTACCAAGACTTAAAACAGAGTTGGGTAGAAGATCGATACGGTACAGAGGACCTGTAATCTGGAACAGTATTGAAGAGGGCATCAAGGAGTCAAGTTATTCAAACTTCAAAAAACAACTTCATCAGATGAAAGGGAAAATAGATAGCGTCAATTTAAAAAAAGGATTAGCAGAGATTCACACAACTGACTCTTGCTATCAGTATTTTTAAACAAAGGGTAAATAGATATGTTTCAAATAGGGTTATTTTCCATAAAGTTTTTTATTTTTTTTATTTAGTAATTAATAGACAAAGTAGAAAACAGGTCCACATCAGCTGCCTAAGCTGCCTTAAGATAACCTGTATAATATAAATTATGTATGTATGTATGTATGTATGTAGGAAACTTTGACCGTCTTACGAGCGCGAAGCGCGAGCAAGTCGTGGGAGGCCTCGAGCGCGAAGCGCGAGGAGTTTGGGGGTCCGGGGGCGCAGCCCCCGGAAAAATTTTTCGGGCCACGCCCTTCAGATCCTCGGAAAACGCCCTATTTTCCAACGTGATCTCTAAATCATATATAGTTTCCTTGCCGCTAAAAGCCACTTCAGGGCCTCAATCTTAATGCTATCTGAATAATTTTCACTCATGTTGGACAATTTATCCACATTATAAGAGACAGAACCACTGAACATGGTCTTAAGAGGTTTCTTAACTTGCCAAAAGATTGAGGAAATGGGGATGAGATGCATAAAAATCAGAGTGAAGATATGATTCTGCTGATGTAAGTGCTCTCAACAGATGACACATTTCTTCTTCAACAGTAATTGCTAGGGAACAGGCATTGTATAAGCTGTTTCTGTTGGATGCAACCCTGTATAAATGTGAAATGAAAATCTGTTGCAAATAGTGTGCATATTTTATGGAACTTGGGATGGACAGTTAACAACCAATTACAGAAATTACAAGAACAAAATAAAAATAATCAGGCTACTAAGAAACTGAACAGACATGCATTCATGCCCTCATTGCTGTGCAAGTATCATCATTAACTAAAATAGAAACTAAACTAAATAGAGTAGAGAACTAAAACAGAAACTAAAACTTTAAATTCTTGTGATCCAACATTGATTTATAAGTGAAAGAAATCTTAACAGAAGACCAAAAAAGAGTTTTAGCAGCCTCCTAAAGTTTTTCAGCCAGCAATATGAAAAATCACAGCATAAATCAGATTATCAAAATAATGATACCAAGTTGGTGAACAGATTTGAATATTCTATGAATAATTTTGCTATTCAATACAGCACATTAAAAATCAGTCATAATTGACAAATACTAAAGAAATGCTATTATTTGTACACTACCCTGCCCCTGCCCCCAGATTAACTTCTTGCGCACATCCATCAAGAATCACCTTTTTTGGTTTTACAGAATATTGATAATGGATGGAATGGATGGTAAAGGAGCATATCCATCCACAGAGGAATGTGGGTTGGTTTTGATATAGATTTTGGCCAAAATATTCTGGAAATGGGTCTACTTCTGTGAATTTCTGGAGTTAGGGTGTAGTTTTAGCAAGAATTTCTAGCAATGTTATGCTTTTGCTTAATGTTAGGTAGCAAAGGAAATTCTGGTAATGTTCTGTTAATAGGATAAGCAATAATTGTCCAGTCAGTTGTCTTGTAGATAACAAAGCACATATATGCATGATCTATTACTGAAGTCCCCCCCCCCCCCCTAGGGTCCCTTCCCATATAAATATAAATAATTTTTTTCATAATCATCTGAAAGAAAACTCAAACTGTACATCTACCGGTACTTCCCATAAATGCATATTGTAACCGTATCTTTCCAAACAATGTTTTAAATATCAGCCTGAGATACATGACACCTAACCTACTCCTATGGCTACCTAACCTTGTAGCCGTGATCCTAATAATTCTGAAGCCCAATACCAACCCTTCAAACTAATCCCCTAACCGTAAGTGAACACTAACCCTCGTACCAATTACCCTAGAAATCAGCCCCTCATATACAGTACCCCTTTCCATAATTGTCATATCTCTCCGGTTGCTGTTAAAGGGACTGATTGAACTCTCCCTTGCTACATCCCAAGCCCGACTCGATAAAACTCGATAAAGGTCATTCAAAATGATCAAGATTATTCAAATGAATAAATACCTTGCTAGGAAAATGCTTCAGCCTGTTTGAAAGCCGAATCGATCATATTGAATGTGAGGTAAGAGTGAGACAGCAGCTTCGTTTTGGCTAGGCCCTTCCACAACAGCACGGCTGATAGGAACATTTCTCCCTAATTTGATGAGCTGCTATGTTGAAAAGCTTTGAATGCCAAGATCGTCACCAGATAAGATTAGATCTTCTATTTTCCAAGCAAATCCACCTCTAAATCGTCAAATAAATTGTTTTCAATCCTTGGCGCGAAATGTTTCGAGCAGTCAGTGCAGTCAAAGGTGAAAGGTGAAAGGGATCGCAGAGGTACACCAAGAAAGCATATGGCGAGGCGCAACCAAAAGTTCGTAAGACGGTGTTAAAGAGCCTACCATCGCCTCGACCATCTTCCAAATATTTTCCTATACGTTTTCACTGTAATTTTGCCAAGGTACCTAACATACATCTTATCTACCGTCTTACGAGAACAATACCATCACGTGACGGTTTCAATTTTGATTGTTTCAGAGTGTCCGCGCAGGTTTTAATTTATTACTACCGTCTTACCAATCATCTTTGGCCTTTTGGTCTTGCGTTTTTGTTCACTAATTTATGCAGTGTGTTGCAAAAGAATAGGGGTGTGTTGGCATGGCATGGCGTTGATTTGCATAGCAACGAAAAAAGGAAAGTGAGGCTGTTTCAAAATGGGGAATGTGTTGACAAAAATTGTAGCGAGATGTTCATTCCCTGTCTCGAGTATGGCAGTTTGGGGGGGCAGTGGGGGGGGGCAAGGAAAAAATTAATGTATTTATCTCATTTGATTTACTGTGAAATAGCTGCTCGTACAAATAAAACAAATTATGAATCAGCAATATAAATCACTGTTTCTATGAAAAGTTCAGTTTCGGAATTTGACCGTCTTCCGTAAGTACCGTAAGACGGTCTGGATCCGCCCCTGAATATTTTTGATTTTAAAAATTTCTTTTTGAAGACAGCTTTTGAAACATACATAGCCCTACTGCAAAATATATTGGCTGCAATGTCTTGTCAAGTTACAGTATGGCCTGTGATTATTTTACCTTGAATTCCTCTGTGCCACAATCTTTAAGTGATCTTGAATTATCTAGTAATGCTTAAATCTTCATTACAGTGTTACGCTATCAACACAAATGATCAATACAAAGAACCCATTGGCTATTGCGTTCTAGATCTGAGAAGTGTACAGATGAATAAATCTACACCAGTAAGACTCAATTCTTAAATCTCTAAGTTTTGTCATACCATATATATCTTGAACTTTTGATGCAACTGTTTGTACAGGATAATTCAAAAGAAACATCGGCTACTTTTTGGAAATGCATACTGCAAAAGCTATGCAACCACTTTATTAAAATTTGAGTTCTTTGCTTTAACTTGATTTTTTGGTACCGGGTACGTCCCAAAAATGTATACGGATTTGGTTGACTCCAGCGATGTGAATTTAGCTTCAATCAATGTCTAATAAGTCTGAAAATGTTCTTTGATAGTTAACTTGAACATGGTACCTCATTTGTTGGTATTGATACTTTGAGAGCAGAACTTTTAATCCTGAAAGCTCAAATTTGCTTCTTCCTGCAAACCAGAGCTTTGGCCCTTTGGCCTTGAGCAAAGTCTTAAGACACAGCATATAAATCAATGGTAGCCTTGATAAAAATTGAACAATATTAGATCTTGTGTTATTCTGTTTTCCAGAAGTCACCCCCAAGTCACTCATTGGGCAGTTTCTTAATTTTTCATTAATTTCAGTTCTTAATTTCGATGTGCTTCAGGAACTTACTTAGGCCAAAAGGCCAAAGCTCTGGTTTGCAGGTGGAAGCAGATTTGAGCTTTCAAAATTGATATTTCTACTCTCATAGCACCAATACCAACAAACGAGGTATTTATGTTCAAGTTAACTATCAAGAAACATTTTGAGAGTGATTAGCCATTGATTAATGCTAAATTCACATTGCTGGAGTCAACCAAATCTGTATGCTATTTTTTGGGACACCTGGTATTTTTCTCCTCATTTTGGAATCTTTTATTTCTTTAATAATTGAATTTTTAGACAAAGGTCACTTTCCTCAAATTAGTCAAAAACTGTAAATAATCGCTGTGCACTCATAATGTTATTTTCCATCATTGGTATTGATTGGAATACATTTTTATATTTTACCAGTTTCCCTTTCATTATGGAGCAATCTCTTTTTACTATTTCAATAATTGGAAAGCAAATTAATTAGAACTTAACTAACTATATCAATGATTTAGCAAAGACCAAGGAGAGGACTTGGTATTTTTCATGTCGATTTAATAGGTTCTGTTGTATCAAAGTTGTGGGTATGCATTCATGCACACAAGCAAAGGCACCAAAGGTTGATTGGTCATTTACAAATTAGAACTGTGAATTGGGCCAATTACATAGCATAAAAACTACGAGAAACATAAAATGTTGTCCATTTTTACATTCCTTTGCAATGCCATTTTCAGTGGCTGAGATTCACAATTTCTCCAAATCTTGTGAAAAATTGTTTCTCAAAATATGAGTGTGCTTTTGTGAAGCATGTTTGATACAGAATTTGAGAATCTAAATTCGTCTATCAATCTATAAGAAAATAGCATTGCTAAAAATGCTAGCTTGTGCTGTGCTCACGAAGGCTTAAACCCAATCTGAATCTGACGTCTAACCACGGAAGCTGTCTCATATAGTAATGGTATGTAGGGATGTGCCAATCTCAGGGGTATAATTTTCATGATTCTTGTCTCGCCAAGGGTATTGTATTTTGGTGTGTTTTTCAAGGCAACGGTATAATTTTTGCAAAAACTGGTAAATATTTTGTGAAAAATTTGTCAAGTCAACGCTACTTTTTTGAAAATTTGATGGCACACTCATTCCCAAAATTTAGCAAAATAACTCCCCTGTAGGTCTGACATATATTTACCTTCTAAATGATGTGTCAAATTGGTCCTTATTTTTGTTTCACAGCAAAAGCAACAATGGCACACATTATTGAATTCAAAATATCATGGATTAAAGCCAGAACTGAAAGTTGTAATTAGCTTAGAAGATGAAAGTCAGAAATCTACTCCACAAAGTCAAGGTAACAAGTATGGGTAGTACAGTGCATTTGATTCATAATTGTGTATCGGATGACTGATAGAGTTGTCCTCTGCGTGGAAAAATAGCAGCAAAAGCAATTGCTCTTATTTCAAAACATCAAAACTGCCGGTTGTTCCAAATGATGTATTTTCGTTTGCCAAAATATTCTGTCATGAATTATTCACCGATTTGATTGAGATACCAATCATTTTGTAGCAGAAGCCTAACTTAGATGTAGAATTTTATTTCATTTAAATTGGTCATATCAGTCCAGAGTTATAGGTTATAGTGCTTGGGAGTTATTTTTTAAGCTATTTAAAAAGAGAACTAAAACTTCGATGATGTTTCCCCCAGTTTTGGCTTAAAAATGAAAGCGGGCATGGTAGTTGTCCAAGGAGCAAAGCCTGGTTAAAAATATATGCCTCGTGTATATAATTTATATGGGCCCCCTATTTAAGTTCCCAAGAAGAGAGTTTATGTAATTATTGTCTTGGGCCGAGAAACAGTTTTATGTAATTATTATCTTGGGCTGAAAACGGAACGAAAGTAGATCGTAATTTTTAGCTTTTCTCGAGACTTTTCAAAGATAGATTTCAAGTAAAATAGTCCAGAACTCTGAAACGATGTGACTGATTTTAATGCTTTATGAATTTCTGCATCTGAATCAGACTTTTTGCTTCAAAATGATTGGTAATTCATTCAGATCTGTGCACAATTAATGATTTAAAAATTAATGCCTTAGTAACACTGAATTTTGCAAATTTCCATTCCTCAGGCCTAAATACCATTACTCTATTTTCAGCTGTAATTTCATCTTCTTTCTCCCGCAACAACAAGATAAATATCACCTTTTAGATTTATTTTGTTCTTGACACAAGCACAGCAAAGGAAAATTTAAAGATCGGTAACATAATTAAAGTTTGTTTACTTCCCACAAGTTTTTTGCTCACATGGTATATGAATACAATGGATATCCGCATAAAAGGAGCTGCGGATTTACTGTTTCAGGCATGGTAGCCCAGTCAGTCCTAAAGGACTCCATTTCAGGGGAACCTACAGGCTGACGTTTGGCCAATCAAGCACCTTCCAACATAAGAATCACTACCTGGTGAGTCAATGAAAAGAATCCCTGTTTGAAAGGTCACGGCTTCCTGGATATCAAGGCGATGATATCGGCAAATATATAGTTTAATGGTAAACATGTTCAAATGCATTTTAAGATTTATCTGACTGAAATAGGCCATTCCGTTCCGAAATTATGAGGGATTTTTTCTCGAGAAAACCTCTTTAAGAAACCTTCAATATGTGGCCAATATCACGAACAAATTTCCCCAACATGTCTCCCTTACACGGGCCTTACAGCAATGACTCCTCCAGGCTTTAGCACGTGCTATCCTCTTGGCAAGATGAGCAAGTTTTCTCCTGATTCCATTCTCCTGAGAGGATAATATACATGAATACATGTGAGACTCTTTTCTGCAGGTTTTTGGAAGGAGCTATCTGCAGAAAATGTCCCATATCCATGGGAAGGAATTCCCGATTAAAGCCAGGTAAATTACTGAACCTAATCGAACATATTGGCAGCAAGACAAGACAGTTTTCAATATTATTGCTTTGATATTCAGGGAGCAGTGGCCATCCAAACGGGTATTCTTTTTTTGACTCACCCGGTATATAAATGCAAAAAAATGAGCTATTGGAAAATCACAGGTTTTTGTGTGTGGGTTTTTACTGTATTTTAAGGCAAATGAAATTTCGCTGCAGGTTTCAAACAGCAATCGACCGAAGAAGAAGAGAAATTAGAGGCAGTACTAGATGAAAATGAAGGACATTATTTGATTGGAATCAAGAGTCAGGCCACTCATATCTTTTGTTTGTCCATCACTACTGCTACAGCCAAGAATTTAACACAAGTAAGCAAGATTTTATCAAATCAATGAAGGTGATGGTGAAGTTGCGGTATTTAGCGCCAAGCGCTGGGATCACAGAAGTAGATAAACGCTAGTCAAGTCCGCACCCCCTTGTCATGACGCTCAAGTGGTGGGGCCCTACCGGGTATCGAACCATGTCCGCCTGGCTGTTCTGGCTGCAAAGTCAGAGGATTATACTACTGCACCACAAGACCTTCAATCAGCAAGGGTGGAAAAATATTATAATTTCTGGAACAAAAAAACTCTTTATCAAACAAATTCAACATTTAAATTAACCTTTGTCTGATAGATTAAAGGCAGTCTATCACGCGTTTGATTGGGTTTTAGAATCTGACTTTCTATGGCCATAAAAAGTCGATCTGGAAAACCTCCGAAATCAGGAACCAATCAGAGTTCAAAATTTTGAGCATGTGATTGTATCTTGCCGCTCGTATCTGTCCTCACTTCGCTGTCAAAAGAAATGGCGTACGGCCTAACATACTTTTTATTGCACAGCCCGCCAAACGTAACATAGGGCTCAAATCTATCAAATCTTTTAAAAGGTCGGTGTAAAATTCTATTTTATTTTTCTTTGAGTTGGATTGCTTGAAAGGAACTTATGGTACTTTGCTGTAAATCTGCCTTGGAAATTTTATGATATCTTTATTTCTTTCAAAATGGCGGCAATTTGATAATCTTTAAAAAATTCATGGAAAATTTTGCCAAAATTTAAATCATTGTAAATCCTAAACTAATAGAGGAAACATTACATAACCTTCAAGAAAACCATAGTTTATGGAGGTCTACAATATGGTGGCAAGCAGAAATTTGTAGCTTTTGTAGTTTAGGATTTAGAAATTTGATGACGTCATAGCCTCAAATTTAATAAATGCCGCCATATTGAAATTAATCAAGATATCAATAAATTGCCACGGCAGATTTACAGCAAAAAAGCCTAAGTTCCTTCCAAGCTATTTATTTCATTTCAAAGAAAACGGCAATAGAATTTTACACCGACCTTTTTAAAGATTTGAGCCCTATGTTGCCAAACGTGTAAATTTTTGTTTGACTCACTCAGTATAGCCAGCCCTTTGGTTTCTGAGTAGGCTGTAAACATCTTGCTCACAGTACTTATACCAATCGCTTTGATTTCCTTTGATCTTGAATCAAGTTCTCGATAGCGTGATTAGATTTCGCTCCCTACTACCAAAAAGAGCAATTTGAAGCAAAACTTTAGTCTTAAGGTCATTTTGAATTGAAGATGATGCCCCATGCAGAGGCGCTATCGTTTCAGGGTATCAGTATTAGCCTTAAGGGAAAGAACATTCCAAGGAAATAGATATCTAAGACTTCATAATTATCAGACAGTTATGAATATGATGGTAGAAGAAGATGTGAGAAGTGACAATGCCAAGTAGGCCATCGCATTCGGTTGCTAATGCAAGTGCACTGAATGTACTTGCTTCAGCTAGAAACTTTCACATTTACTAGATGATAGTTCAGAAAGTACTTCTGACTTAGATGAATCGAATTTTGGTATTCCATCCAGGATGCAGACTTGTTTATTATGGACATGGACTGGACTTGCTATCAAATGCTTATATGCAGATGATGATCTGCCCAAATGATGATCTTCCAACTGTGCAGTTAGCCACTAATCTAGCAGTTGGCCACTTCAATGATCATGCAACAAATATAATCACAATTTTAACTGCACTGGGAATCAAGCCAGGGCATAATTGTGTGACCACGTGCAGACAAAATGATAAGAATCGCATTTATTTTACAAAGAGACAGCTCAGAAAGGGTAAAAAAGCAGGAGAAGTAAGATCAGAAATAAGAGGAAAGGCTACTCTGAAGCCTTGGAGGACCAGGAGGGACCACAGTACCAATCTGGTGCCCTCTAAATGGAAGACTGCACAACAAAACTGAGCAAAACTGTCTTGAAAACGTTATTGACATTTGAAACGCATTTTACGGAATTTACAAATTTACGTCTAATTTGAACCTCTTTACATTGATATTTCAAAAACTATTCAAGATATACCTCCCAAATTTTCTCTGATTTGTGGCCTATCATATTGCTACTAGATAAACTAAAAGGAACACTTTCAAAGTAGAAGAATTCCAGAAATCAGGATTTTTCCAAGCACCATTCTTTCAAATTTTTGTTCAGTTTTTGGGAAGATGATTAAAAATTGAAGTTTTTCTCATATCTTGCTACTTTTAGTTCATATAGTAGCTCTTATGTCAAATAATATGTCCTGAAAATTGCAGCTCAGTATCTCTCACCTGAACAGAAATGTCAATGTTGGGGCAGAGGGAAATTTTGCCGAGCGCAAAAAGGGTGTGGTTTTTAAATGGGTGTGTCTCCTATTGTATTATGAAAAAAAAGATTTTTGTTGGATTGATTTGATCACAATAGATTACTTTAATGAATTATATAGCATCATGTACTGTAAAATATATGGTTTCTAGAATAACTTTGTCTGAAAACGTGGTCTGTGAACCTATTCAGATACCTTAAGTTGCTGAGATGGCCGTGAACATCTGTTATCCTTGACCTATCGGTTTGATATCTATTGATCTTGAATCAACTGCTAACACATATCTGTGTGAAAATATCTTTAAAGACTCCTGCTCCGCCAATTCATTTTTAACAGCCCTGCCATGGAAAGGTACCAGGGCTAGCGTGATTTGATTTCGCTCCATGCTATCAAGAAGAACAGTTTTACCAAAGTTCATTATTTCGGCATGTTGTAAAAACCAGACCCTGGGACCCCTGAGACCCCTAGGATCTTTAAGTACTAGAAATGAAAAGGACCCTTAACACCAGAGTGTCATAATGAGGAAGTTGTGTATCATTGACTTCCACTCTTCAAACCAATACCAGAAATGATGCAGAGAGTTTATACCATGAAGAAGTACTATTTTGAGTATCTCCTATTGTGTTATTTTAAGGTTTGAACGGACGAAAGTTCGTAGGATGAAAGATGGGAAGCTCATACAACACGCAGCCTCTTGTTTGACAGCTTGATGACATTGATCTATTGTTTGTCTGTGGTGATGTCCCTCTGGTGTTAAGGGTCCTTTTCATTTTTAGTACTTAAAGGTCCAAGAGGTCTCAGGGGTCCTAGGGTCTTAGGGTCCGGTTTTTGCAACATGCCCATTATTTCGTAAATTTTTGAGTCAGAGATGATGCCCCGTGCAGAGGCGCTATCGTTTTAGGGTATCAGTATTAGCTTTAAGCTTCTGAGATGACTGTGAATATTTGTTATCCTTGATTACAATACTCATACCTATCGGTTTGATATCCTTTGATCTTGACTCAGGTCCACACATGTATTCGTGTGAAAAACATCTTTATAGACACATGCTTGTGACGTCTTTCTATTTTGTAGCATGTGAATTTCTCGTTCAACTTTGTCAAACTTAAATTACTATAAACTCTTATAAAATAATATAATAGAATAAAATACCGGGTGAGCCAGAAAAAAGGATGCTTACTAGCTATTGTAGTTCGTGCCTGTAGGGAATTAGAAATATTTCCAACAAGCGTGTGGATTCAGGAATTTTTGATGTGAAGACCTACTACTTAATTCCCTACAGGCATAAACTACAGTAGCTAGCAAGTATCATTTCAAAGAAATGATAAAAAACCGAAAGTCTTTGTGCTGATAAAAGTGATACTAATGTTGTGCAATCATTAAACGAGCGCTCGTGCGACATAATCCATTTCAAATTCCCTAGTCATTTCGAGAAGCACTTCCTTCATTCTGCCAAGTTCAGTCTTTAGAAAATTTGATCATTGTTTTTCGATCTTTTTGGGCTGTCTGCTGGCAAAAAAAATTCAAGAAATCGTAGATATATCAATAAGTAGGCATCTGAAAAATTAACTAAAAATAACCAAGAATAATATTGGATATCGACAAAGGATTAAATCAAAAATATTTGAAATTGGTCCAGTGTATGATTTATCGTGGCCTGTCGAAAGTGGGAACTTTTTTCTGGCTCACCCGGTATAATATATTATATGATATAGTATAATATAATATATTATTATATGGCGTTCGAAAATACGGCTCCTCGGACCGGCAACGCAGCAATTCGATTGGTTCTTGATCGGTCCGTAAAAGCCGTATTTTTCGTTCGAAGCCGTATTGGACCGGGCGTTGCCTTAAAAATCAACAACAAGGGAGGAGCTTCTTGTGTAGGCTTAGGCCGTAAGAAGTGTCAGCCAAAGTTTAGCTTATTCATCGAAGATTTCTTTTCTGTAAACTTTGAAGACGAACTTGCAATTATACACGAAGAAAATGCCAATGTAGTTAACGTTGCAACGAGCAACTACAGTGATGCACAGGATCAAAGACACAACAGAAAAGTACGATACTATAAACAACGTTCTCAAAAGGTTCTGCCATATAATAAAGCCTTTATTAAACGATTACTCGATCCATGCTGGAAAATATTTGGACCTTAGTTCATTGTACGGACCTCACTGCGTTCGGTCCGTACGTCAAACTGCGGTCCAAATATTTTCCAGCATGGACCTCGTAATCGTTTACTAACCGCATAATATAATATGATATAATATGATATAATATACCGGGTGAGTCAATAAAAAGAATCCCTGTTTGAAAGGTCACGGCTTCCTGGATATCAAGACAATGATATCAGCAAATATATAGTTTAATGGTAGACATGTTCAAATCCATTTTGAAATATACCTGACTGAAATCGACCACTCCGTTCTGAAATTATGAAAGATTTTCTCGAGAAAGCCTCTTCAAGAAACCTTCAAAACGAGCCCAAAGTCACGAACATATTCCCCTAACATTTCTACCTCCCACGGGCCTTACAGCAATGACTTCTGCACGCTTTAACATGTGCTATCCTCTTGGGAGGATGAACAAGTCTTCACCCTGGTATCAATAACCTATTCAGGGGGATTCAATTCTCCTAAAAGGACAAATTACTTGAACACATGCGAGTGTCATCATTTTTAGGAAGGAAAGGTAAGGAAAATGTGCTCATCATTTTCACTCGTTTTTGCAGGTTTTTTTAAATGGGCTTTCTGCAGAAAATCTCCCATATCCACGGGAAGGAATGTCCGATGAAAGCCGGGTAAATTACTGACCCTAATTGAACATATTGGCAATAAAACAAGACAATTTTTAATATTATTGCTTTGATATTCATGGAGCAGTGGCCTTCCAAGCGGGGATTCTTTTTTTGACTCAACCAGTATAATGCAATATAATATATGATATAATATGATATTATGCGCATACTAACCGGTTTTGTGTTGTACAGGAAAATATAAAGCCCAAGGTTTTAAAAGTACAGACCGAGCTTTCGAGACGGACCAATCAGGATGCAAGACTTCAAGTAACTTGATCGAATTGGCTGATTCTTCTTCAAGTTAAACTTCCCACCAAAGACAAATAAACACCCGTTCGATTGAACGGCTGCAACGATCAGAATCTCAAAGTAGCGAGCGAAATTTGGAGATCTTTTGTATCCATAAACAAGCAGAATATCACTTGTAAGCAGGATTTTTTTGCTTTAATAGCTCGAAGAAACATTCATCTAAGTATTGATAGCTTGTTTTGCAGTGTAGCTCTTCAGGAAAATGGCTTTTTGCGGCGTTTGTGAGTCGATGGTTTTGGGAAAAAATAGCAGGTGCATGTGTAGGCCATGTCCAGGGAGCTATACAGGGTGTAAAGCTCGCTGGCCATGTCCGTTTCTGGACGCGTATGGCCATGATTCGTAGTTGTAGCGTCCACCAGTCTATCAATAGCAATAGATACTAACGTGTAATCAATCTAGTAAACACATAGGTATTAAAATTAAAGATCCTCCATAGCAACTTTCTAAACGCAGCAAATTTTTCGGGGCACCTCATATGCCAGCCACACTAATTTAAATAATGTTCTTTTCCTTCTCTTTCAGATCATACCATCAGACAAAGAACTCAAACAGCAAGATGGTTTTTATTTCTTCTACAAACTGCTAGGAAATAATGTCACAAGTGAACCATTCTTCGATGCCATAAATCCAAATTTTCCTGCCGAAAGAGCGTCTGTTAGGATATTTACGAACCTGCAAACTTTGAAGCAATTTATCGCAAAGAATTCTTCTCTACAGGTACGCGTTTCAGATTTTTTTCTCTGATTCTGTTGAGAGTTTTGATATGTAAGATACCGTAAAAGCTGAGCTATTAGGCCCCAGGAGGGCATGATTAATTTTGGACACTCTTTAATACTTTTTGCACCACCTTTTGTGGTTTAAAAATACAATTTTACGAGTTAGATACATGAATTAGACAAAGTTTTATCTCAAACCACATCAAAATTAACATGCAAACTTATTTAGCTCAATACATGAAGAATCTTTGGTAACCTCTGGAATTCGATATAAGTGGGGGGAGCTTAATAGAGAGGGGGGTTAATAGAGCTTTACGGTAATATTTGCATTTCTGTTGGGTTCGTACCTGTTGAATCAAGAAAATTATTCCATCATTTCGAGAATGATTGTTTAATCAAGAAACCATCTTGAATCAAAATCATAGTCGCCTTCAATCGAAATTCAAACACCTTTTAGGCAATTTTGATTTTTATGCGATTTTGATCTTTATGCGCATTTCCTCTTCTGCAAAAATCAGGATGATACGCAAAATATCAAGAGTCTTTATCCCTAGTTTGTCTGTTTAAAGTGCTTATGCAACCAAATTATCAAAAGTGAGGTAACACCAATTTTAGAAAATTTGATCTTTCCTGATCATTTTGGCAACACTTTCACAAATTTCTGCCACCAGGAAGTGTGAAAAATCCGCCCGTAAAAATAAGTACCTGTTGCGAAATGTTGAACTTGTTAATGACGTCATAAGTAGTAGCCAACTGAATTGCACTGTCGGAAGTCATTTAAGCCACATGGGAAGATCGCGAACAATTTCATTGCGTTTCGATCGTCCTCAGTCAAAATGTCGTCATATGAATCGAGCTAAGCATCAGTTATGTTGGGTCAGTTTTAAACGAAGATACTGAGAGTGGGGAGGATGATGGTGTCGTCAATCTTGGCACAAACGCCCCGAGGTGAGCCTCTTGCTGTTCATGGTCAAACACCGGTCTATCGTTTCGACGAATACAAAGACGGCAATTCGACTTGCAACGATTGAAGCGAGATTTGAGCGACCAGTTAACGTTGATAGTTGGCAAGAATGGTTTGCTTTTTATTCTGATTTATAGTGTTCGTGATCTGCAATCTTATTAGTATATTTCTTCTTCCTTGCATTGCAACGTAAATACGTTGATCGTTTATGATCCAATTGAGTTTGATGGGCCTATGTGGCTTCTAACAGTCTGCCATCCATCATCATGGACCCTACAAATTTTTCAAATTTAATCAAGTTTAAAGTTTAAATAACAAAGTAACAAAGTTTAAATACGAGAAAAACTGCATTTCCAGTAATTTCTAAAAAATGAATTCGAAGTAATTTCCGTTACTTTTCGCAGTTTGATTACAAAATGTTTTGGGCCTGGTGTATGTTTGACCTCCCTTCATTCACCTAGTATACAGACAGGTATAGTTGGTCCTTTGGCAGTAGGGAGAGATCATTCTAGCCATAGGAAACTGGACTTAGCTTTTCACATACAAGTTATAAGTTCATCATTTTTATATGCAATGTCAGTCGTTGAAGGCATGCCACTAAGAGACTGACTTAATAGTTGACTGCATCAAGCTGCGGTCACTTGTCCTATGTATTTCCAGGAACCAACTTAGGCCTATTATGCCGCCGAACGAAGCGTATCCACTGTATGTATCTCTGTGGCTCTTTTTCTCGATCAGGAAAATGATGAATTGATCTATCTGGAACATGTTGGCTGTTTCCGCAGCTCTCCCCGTTTACTCCACCCGCAACACAGCGTTTCCCACCGTGATGTTTCTTCGGCATGCCACTCGCGATGTTGAATATTGAATGTTCGCTGTGTGTTTGGTGACTCCTAAAGACTGGTGCCTACTACTTATGACGTCACAAGAGAAAGATTTTTGTCGCACGCAAATGACTGAATGATGCAACTTTGAATGCTTATAAAAATATTTTGGAGTAAGATATTTGAATTTGGTTTTTTGAATATTGATGTGGACGATATGGTCTTCAATTTTAACAACAAAACAAAAGATCGATTATTTGGTTGCATAAGCATTTTAAGACTTTTGTTTGTGCAAGGAACTATTCGTGCTGTTATTCATGGGCATCTAATTTGAGAAAATGTACCGGGTTTCCCAACGTGATGTATCGACGTTTGCAAAGCCTTACATTCATGAATCGTGCACCAATTTGAATGAACTACCTACCATTTTGAAGCAAAAAGGCAAACTAAGATGTAGAAATTTATTTCACTAAAATCTGTCACATGGTTCTTGAGTTTTGGAAAATCTTACTTTGAAGCTATATTTGAAAGGTTGAGAAAAGCTAGAAATTACGGCCATATTTCATTCCACTTTTAGGTTTCGTAAGATGAATATTGCATCGATTATCTTCAACTAGGCCACCCATGGACATTGATTTGTAAAAAGTACATATTCATCGTCAGGTTTTACTCCTTGGGGCATGCTTGCTTTCATGTTTTTGAAACCGAAACTTTGTCAAATTTTTAGTCGTCTTTGAACTATGTTCAAAATTCCTCCGAAGCACAATAATCCATAACTCTATAATGGTATGGCTGACTTTATAAAAATAGATTTCAATATCTAAGTGCCTAAGTCAAGCTTTCAGTCTGTCAAATTTTATTTTACATCTATTATCTTGCAGTTTCATTTCTGCTCTGGTGAAACCTCACTTGCATCTACCACAATCTCGTTGCTACCAATTTTAAAAGATGATATCGCCAAGAATAGTCCATCCAAGATCGAAGGTCTGTTCCCATTACAAGGCCCACAGTCAAATTCTTCAGCACAAGAAACGATTGAGAATGCAGCTTTACTTGGGGTATCGATTGTGTTGAAGATGGAGTCAGAAGAGCATGCGCGAGCTCCTTCGAATGGTGCGAGTCCCGTACTTGCCGGTGGGGGCGAAGCATTTGTTCCTGAGGTAAGGGTTGGGTTTATTCTACAGTAAGGCCTCGCATTTAAGAAACCGATGTTTCACACATTAGCCTAAAATGTTTCTAATATCTATGGCATTTTTCCTTTTTAAGACTAAAAAGATTTCTAAGGTCTTTTGTGAATAGTCCTGGACAGATAGATTGCAAGAGAATGGGATTTTTATAGATATATTAGCCCTGTGTTTATGTCATCAATGTTGTCAAGAAAATTAATTAAAATTTAGGTAAAATTTTGAGAGAACTACTGTACAGAACTTTTATCTTTGAAAAAATGCTTTTAAAAATCTGCTAACAATTTAGTTCATTTTTGACTCTCGGAGTGAGGACAATAGTGTAGGTGTTGAATCCTGTCCGGTGTGCACATTCTTTTCTTATGCAAATTTCCTTGTCTTGTGTTTATTTCATCGATCAAAATACAAGAACATTCATGTTGGGCTTGAGTCTCAAGTAGGGAGGCTAGTTATTTTTCAGTAGTCTAAAAGTTTCTTTCAGGTGGTTTCTTAAATGCAGGGCCTTACTGTACTTCATATGGAAAAAACTCAATTTGCTTTATGGGCAACAATACGCGCAACAATAATAATACTAATAATAATAACAATAACAACAATAATAACAACAATAATAGCAATACAACAATATACAATCTTCTCGACTCTGTTAAAAAAGAAATTCAAGAGTGTTTACATTGATCCAAAACAAAATTGGTCAATAGGTAGAAGGAACAAAAGTGTTACGAATTAGCAGAAACAATGTAAACAGGAGGCTGATCTGTCACTTTTTTACTGTTCCAAAGTTGTACCGGTTCAGTGTAAACGGGGTATATTTTGTATGAGACAAATAACTTGGACCCCTTTTAGCACGTCTTATCCTTTTGGGTTGATAACGTGCTATATGCTCGAAGCGTCATGCCTATTTTAATTCTTATCAAAGTGCTTATATTTTACTTTATTTAGTTGTTTGTCCTTGGCAAAGCTCTGCTATCATTTACGATTTGCACATGCAAATGAAAAATCAAGGTAGAGCATAGCAGCATAGGTTCCAAATCTTTTTCTCGGCGTAAAAAGGTGGGTGTAAAATTCAATGACCTATTTCTTCTGTTTTAATGACTTGAAAGAAACTTTAGATACCTATCTGTAATTCTACCATTGGAATTTCCAGAAATTTTGAATATCTTTCGAAATTGCAGCGTATCTTACATTTCAACTCATTTGAGGATGTGACGTCATCAAATTTCTACATCATAAACCAGATGAGTGACAGACTTTTGCTTGATACCATATTGTAGGCATTCATAAGCTATGGTGTTCTTCGAAATTACGTCATGTTACGTCAAACAGTTGAGAAATTATGATGGTTTTAAGTATTTTTGAAATTTTTTCTTGAATTCTTGAAAAAGAAGAAAATCCTTCTAAATCTGAAATATAGAAAATTTCCGAAAAGTCCAACAGTAGAATTGTAGAGTATTAGCTAAAGTTTCTTTGAAGTCATTCAGTTCAAAGAAATAGGGCACTCAATTTTACACCAGCCTTTTTAAAGATTTGGAGCCTATGCTGGGCATAGCTTTGTGCCTGAAGTGAAAATTTTTATTGATGCAAATGAACAGCACTGTCCAATGATTAAGAATCCTGTTTAGATTTCTTTGATATCTCATTTCGTTTTCAAGTTATCCACTGATTCTAAGTTCCAGCTGATGACGTCATTTTGTTTGCAAGTTACTACGATAATGTATGGAAATATAGCTGTTTCTGATCTTTGAAAGGTTACAGTTGTAGGAGACATTTAAGGTAAGCTGAATTAATGCAATAGGAATTGTCTATGGATTGATAGGATGGTTAGAAAGGACTTTCAACCTGAAGAAAAGTCCTTTGAGTCGATTTCCATTTGGAAACATAGTCAACCTTGTATACTTTCTTTACTTTTTGCAAACAAAATGACGTCATCAGCCAATCATACAAAATAGTGGATAATTCGAAAGTGAAACAAGGTATCAAAAAATTTTTAAAGGCATTCTTTATCATTCAATAGTCATATTCATCAATAAAAATATTCGCTTCAGATCACCTTTAAACTACGATGTTGTCAAAACACTTAGCAGAGCAATCTTAATCATTGACCGTTTCGTATTTTAGCACCCATTTAGTCCGCAGAGACCAAAACCAAAATCAAAGGACGCACAGACTAAAAGTGCTGACCAACCAAAGAAACAACGGCCAGAACTACCAAAAGATAAAGCTCCGAGAGTTACAAAGCTCCCAAATCGTTCTTTGCAGTTTGAAGATGATTCGCCTAGCGGGAGTCCTAAACAAGACAACGTTGATCATACGAAGAGTAGAACCAAAAAAGAGCAAAGAAGAGATGTTGTGAGCATAGAAATGCCAAGAATGAATCACTATTGCTATTCGATTGATTTAAGAAGTGTCAAGAATCTCGAAATTGATCATCCTATTAACTGTTTTTGCAGGCGAGTAGATCCTTCATTTAATTTTTCGAAGACCTTTTAATTTTACAGTCTAAATTTGATATTATACCTTAAGGCCTAGTTTAAACATCGTATTTTTGCCGTGTCGAATTGAACTGTATTAAAAACGGCAGAATCTGCCGTGTTTAAAAATCTGGTTTAAGCATCGTCTTTTGCCGTGTCGGATTGAAACGAAAATGGTTACGATGGCCATTTTTTCAAAATGTGCTAGCGCAGTGGTTGATCACACATAAAAACCGGCGACCATGAAGTTTGGGAAGGAAAACGAAAGAACGACCCCCGTTCTCAGTGGATGCACTGCTAGCTGTGGTATGAAGTTGCTTCGGATCTCAAAACTTTTCAGAGAGTTTGTTATCGACTAAGTGCAAAGTCAGTTAGCCATTTACATACAGGCAAGTGTTATTGGTCTTTTTGCTTTGTTTCTCGTTATTTTCATTCATTTTTAGCTGACTTTTCTTTCATTTGAATAACGACGGTTGAAACGCAAACTTCGATTTGCAAAGTTGCAAAATGAAACCCTTGTAATGCTCGCACTGTTACACAACAAAATCAGCCAACGACAAATGAAAATAATGAGAAACAAGACCAGGAGGCAAATGCAACTTGCTGCTGTATTTAAACTCAACCAGTCGAAAGTCAATTGGAGCAAAGTTATCGTTGCTTAACTCTCTGAAAAGTGTTCTGAGATACGAAGGAACTTCTTGCCGCAGCTAGCAGGTATCTATCAAAAACGGGGGTCATGTTTCCATTTCTCTTAACAAAATTTACCAGTCTTGGACGCTCGATCCAAGCCTCTCTTTTAAGAAGTAAAAAGGTATATAGCTTTGCATTATTGATCCTCTGCAAACATGCTTAAAAGGCAAAACTGATGTTCTAGTTTTGAATATTCAAATTATTTTGTTGGTTGCTAATTAGGTCCCTATTGCAATCGTTTTAGTTTGAATTTTTTAACTTTTATAAACATTGTGAGATGAAACACAGAGTTAACATTTTAGAATTCCTGTCTCATCAGTTCGTTTGGTCCAAGCATAAAAACCGGCGACCATGAAGTTTGGGAAGGAAAACGAAAGAACGTTCCCCGTTCTCAGTGGATGCATTGCTAGCTGTGGTATGAAGTTGCTTCGGATCTCAAAACTTTTCAGAGAGTTTGTTATCGACTAAGTGCAAAGTCAGTTAGCAATTTGCATGGGGCAATGCGGACACCTTTATTTCAAATGAAATGTATATTTGAGACTCATACTTTAAGTGCGAGTGAAGCAAGTTACCTCTCCGGAGTAGCAAGCATTCGCTCCTCCGGAGAGGTAGCTTATTTCTCTCCTCCGCAGAGGTACCTCATTTCGCTCCTCTGGAGAGGTAGCTCATTTCGCTCGCAATAAAGGGAGTAGTCTCGAATAAACATTTTATTTGATTGAAGGTGTCCCCATTGCTCAATGATTTAAATAAGCATGCTAAGGTTTTGATTTTTATGCTTGTTTGATCTTCACGTTTTCATTTCTTTCTTAGGTATTCGTACCCATTCTTTGGAAGCTCAGCACCCATTCTGACAAGTCCAGCAGTAGAAGTAAGAAGGAACACTGAAGTTCTACTTCCAAGGTCATTTTGTGCCTTCGATTTTGCAACAACACCCAGTCTTATACAGCAAACTTTATCAAGGTATGGAAAATCAACTATTTTGAGACAACTTTTCTTTGCTGATGATTGACTAAAAAAATGAAACCCATTGCTTACCATGAACCTTTGAGCGCCGAAGGAAAAAATGAAGCGAACACAACCTCGTACCCAATGATAATTAAGGTTTTCCGTAAACTTCAACGCTTACATGGACCCTGGAGCCTGTTAGGCTATTCTGCAATATGATTGACTCTTTTCGAGACAAAAGAAGTTTCTCATTTTCAAAACCTGGCATTCTGTCGAAATGGAGAACATTTTTGGTTACAATGACTGGTGTGCGAACCATGGAACATATATTTCGAAATGTGCCAAAGATGTGCCAAAATTTGGCAACCGGTCCCAAGGGTATCTGTTTAGGTTTAGCCTCCTATTTACTTCAACAGATGCACTTGGGAACGAGGCTGAAGTGAACAGAGCCTAGGCCAGAAAAGGTATTCATATCATACGATAACTGACTGTGGGGCCACAAAGGGTCATTCATCGTTAGATTGGGTCTTTAAAGAGCCATTGTCACCCAGGGTCCTTTGCGGGCACGCTGACACTTCAGACTGCCAGAAAGCAAATTTGGCCTCAGCGGCGAGTATGTATCCACACTGCAGTAGTTGAACTGACTGAAAAGTTTTATTTCGGTTTGAACTGATCGGGTTGAAATTAAAAGCTACGATTTTGATTGCAACTGTAGATTATGCAAGCGGTATGTCAAAAATTTAGGGTTTCTGCAGTGGTAGATTATTTATTATTCTTGTAAGCTGTATGTTTAATTTTGTTATTAGCATGTATTTAAGTTTTGTTTGGCATTAATTAGCTTCAGCTAGACCAGAAGCCAACCTAAAATAAAGAAATTATTATTATTACTATTATTATTATTATTATTATTATTATTATTATTATTATTATTAAATGAAAAACAAAACTGTTAAAAGCAAAACGTTTCGATTATAAAATCTTCATCAGTTGTTTACAACCACAGGACAGCCAAGTATTTATAGGACAAAATAACATTTACATAAAATCGTGATAAAATCCCCCCGAGGCCCCCCTTAAAAACAATGCCAAACAACACACCTAGACTATTTCAAGTTTTCTTAGCCAGCCAAAACTTCCAATTCAAATAAAAGTTAATAGTAAATTCCTTAATCCTTTAGTTCTCGACATCGGAATGGAAGCTCTGCGTATATATTATTATTATTATTATTATTATTATCATTATTATTATTATTATTATTATTATTATTATTATTATTATTATTATTATTACTATGTTCTATCAGTTCGACCACAGCACTGTGGATCTATGGTTTCCATTTAGGCTGAATATAATTTTCAGACAGTCATAAATTGAAGCTTGCCCGCAAAGGACCCCGGCTGACTATGGCTCTTTAACTGTCAGCAACGAGCAAGAGGCTTGGATCGTGCCACCTGCTTCCACGCCAGAGTATTCTGCACCTGTACCAATTTTTGTTCATCCGATGTCTAACTGACTGGACCTAATGCTCCTTGTACAACTGGTTGAGTCAAAGAACAGCTCCGTGTATTTGATCGGCAATAAATCAAAAACCTGTTATTCGATTGTGTTGTTTAAAATTTCACACGTAACTGAAAGAATACATATTTTTCCTTGTTTCCAACGTTAACGTTGCGCATACGTAACAAATGATATCTTGGTAAAGTACCGGGTGAATCAGAAAAAAGAATCCCCGTTTGAAAGGTCACGGCTCCCTGGATATCAATAAAATGATATCGGCAAATATATAGTTTAATGGTAGAAATGTTCAAATCTACTATAAAATTTACCTGACTGAAATCGGCCACTCCATTCTTAAATTATGAGGGGTTTTCTCGAGAAAGCCTCTTCAAAAAACCTTCAAAACTTGCCCGAAATCATGAACAAATTTCCCAACATTTCTGCCTTACAATGGCCTTAGAGCAATGACTTGTGGACGCTTTAGCATGTGCTATCCTCTTGGGAGGATGAACAAGTCCTCCCCCTGGTATCGATGACCAATTCAGGGGGATTCCATTCTCCCAAGAGGACAAAATACATGAATTTATGTGAGTGTCATCAATTTTAGGAAGGAAAATTTGCTCATTGTTTTCATTCGTTTTTGCAGGTTTTTGGAAGGGGCTTTCTGCAGAAAATCACCCATATCCACGGGAAGGAATGGCCGACTAAGGCCGGTAGATTACTGAACCTAGTTGAACATATTGGCAATAAAACAAGACAGTTTTCTATATTATTGAATCAAGTATTCTTTAATAAAACGACAATGTACTGAGAAATTAATAAAAAACACAACGTTTCGAGCTTTGCTCTTCATCAGGTGTCACACCTGATGAAGAGCAAAGCTCGAAACGTTGTGTTTTTATTAATTTCTCAGTATATTGTCGTTTTATTAAAGAATACTTGATTCATATGCCTACAACGTACTACACGCAAACAAACATTGTATTCTATATTATTGCTTTGATATTCATGGAGCAGTGGCCTTCCAAGCGGGGATTCTTTTTTCTGACTCACCCGGTATGTAGGTTGATTAATATAAGGAGTAACGCAACTGATAATATTTATTCACAAATCAGCTAAAACTAAATACTTACTGATTTGTACGCTCTAGAAAAGCAATGCTTATCTAGTCCAGGGCGCAATGCTTATCTAGTCAATTATTGTCAACTACTGCTATGTAGTTGACAATGATTGTCAGTGCTTCTTCCGTTACTATTCTTAGCGCTAGCTTTAGCTTTCAGCGCACACAGAGGGGTCACGTGATTAAATTGTCCAGCTCTTTTTGCATACCTTCGTTGTCGGCCTAGCCACGAAGCCAAAGCTACGAGCAGTCAAAATACCGTCGAGGATTGCTTGATATGTGTGTTGAAGACATTTGATATGAAATTCTACATAGGATGGTAGACGATTTGAATGGCTGTTGCTTAGCTCCTCTCTGTTGCGCCTTGCTCATTGCCATTGTGATCATTGCTTCCGCTTCAACTTTGCCTTGGTTTCCAACTCGCCATTTTATGGAAAATTGTTTGGAGTTTACAGATACCAGAATCCATTCCCCTTGGATCATGGCGTTAACGTAATTGCGAAGAAGGAAGAAATATACTCAAAGGACGAAGATGCATTTGTAACAGAATTTGAAAAAAGGTATTTGAATGATATGCAGGCCGTGAATTTCTCAGGCGTGATAGCAAGGACTGGTATAGAGGCAAGTCTCTTTTGGGAATCGCAAAGACTTCCATTGTTTCCCAGCAAATTTATCGATGAACACGAAGGACGAAGATGCATTTGTAAAAGAATTCGAAAAGGAGGTATTCGAACGATATGCAGGCCGTGAATTTCTCAGGTGTGATGACAAGAACTGGTATAGAGGCACGTCTCTTTTTGTGAATCATAGAACTTCCATAGTTTCCCAGCATATTTACATGGAGGACAACGATGCATTTGTAAAAGAATTCGAAAAGGAGGTATTCGAACGATATGCAGGCCGTGAATTTCTCAGGTGTGATAACAAGAACTGGTATAGACTCGTGTCTCTTTTGTGAATCATGGAAACTTCCATACTTTCCCAGCAAATTTATTGATGAGCACGAAGGACGAAGATGCACTTGTAAAAGAATTCGAAAATGGAGGCATTCGAATGATGGACGGGCCATGAATTTCTCAGATGTGATAACAAGGACTGGTATAGACTCATGTCTCTTTTTGTGAATCATATAAACTTCCATAGTTTCCCAGCAAATTTATTGATGAACACGAAGGACGAAGATGCATTCGTAAAAGAATTCGAAAATGGAGGCATTCGAATGATGGACAGGCCATGAATTTCTCAGATGTGATAACAAGAACTGGTATAGAGGCACGTCTCTTTTTGTGAATCATAGAACTTCCATAGTTTCCCAGCATATTTACATGGAGGGCAACGATGCATTTGTAAAAGAATTCGAAAAGGAGGTATTCGAACGATATGCAGGCCGTGAATTTCTCAGGTGTGATAACAAGAACTGGTATAGACTCGTGTCTCTTTTGTGAATCGTGGAAACTTCCATAGCTTCCCAGCGAATTTATTGATTAACACGGAGAGCGAAGATGCATTTGTAAAAGAATTCGAAAATGGAGGCATTGGAATGATGGACAGGCCATGAATTTCTCAGATGTGATAACAAGAACTGGTATAGACTCGTGTCTCTTTTTGTGAATCATAGAAACTTCCATAGTTTCCCAGCAAATTTTTCGATGAACACGAAGGACGAAGATTCATTTGTAAAGAATTCGAAAATGGAGGCATTGGAATGATGGACAGGCCATGAATTTCTCAGATGTGATAACAATGACTGGTATAGAGGCATGTCTCTTTTTGGAATCATAGAAACTTCCATAGTTTCCCAGCAAATTTATCGATGAACACGAAGGACGAAGATGCATTTGTAAAGAATTCGAAAATGGAGGCATTGGAATGATGGACAGGCCATGAATTTCTCAGATGTGATAACAAGAACTGGCATAGACTCGTGTCTCTTTTTGTGAATCATGGAAACTTCCATACTTTCCCAGCAAATTTATTGATGAACACGAAGGACGAAGATGCACTTGTAAAAGAATTCGAAAATGGAGGCATTCGAATGATGGACAGGCCATGAATTTCTCAGATGTGATAACAAGAACTGGCATAGACTCGTGTCTCTTTTTTGTGAATCATAGAAACTTCCATAGTTTCCCAGCAAATTTATTGATGAACACGAAGGACGGAGATGCATTTGTAAAAGAATTCGAAAATGGAGGCATTCGAATGATGGACAGGCCATGAATTTCTCAGATGTGATAACAAGAACTGGTATAGACTCGTGTCTCTTTTTTGTGAATCATAGAAACTTCCATAGTTTCCCAGCAAATTTATTGATGAACACGAAGGACGAAGATGCACTTGTAAAAGAATTCGAAAATGGAGGCATTCGAATGATGGACAGGCCATGAATTTCTCAGATGTGATAACAAGAACTGGTATTGACTCGTGTCTCTTTTTTGTGAATTATAGAAACTTCCATAGTTTCCCAGCAAATTTATTGATGAACACGAAGGACGAAGATGCATTTGTAAAAGAATTCGAAAATGGAGGCATTGGAATGATGGACAGGCCATGAATTTCTCAGATGTGATAACAAGAACTGGTATAGACTCATGTCTCTTTTTGTGAATCATGGAAACTTCCATACTTTCCCAGCAAATTTATTGATGAACACGAAGGACGAAGATGCATTTGTAAAAGAATTCGAAAATGGAGGCATTCGAATGATGGACAGGCCATGAATTTCTCAGATGTGATAACAAGAACTGGCATAGACTCGTGTCTCTTTTTTGTGAATCATAGAAACTTCCATAGTTTCCCAGCAAATTTATTGATGAACACGAAGGACGGAGATGCATTTGTAAAAGAATTCGAAAATGGAGGCATTCGAATGAGGAACAGGCCATGAATTTCTCAGATGTGATAACAAGAACTGGTATAGACTCGTGTCTCTTTTTTGTGAATCATAGAAACTTCCATAGTTTCCCAGCAAATTTATTGATGAACACGAAGGACGGAGATGCATTTGTAAAAGAATTCGAAAATGGAGGCATTCGAATGATGGACAGGCCATGAATTTCTCAGATGTGATAACAAGAACTGGTATAGACTCATGTCTCTTTTTGTGAATCATATAAACTTCCATAGTTTCCCAGCAAATTTATTGATGAACACGAAGGACGAAGATGCATTTGTAAAAGAATTCGAAAATGGAGGCATTGGAATGATGGACAGGCCATGAATTTCTCAGATGTGATAACAAGAACTGGTATAGACTCATGTCTCTTTTTGTGAATCATAGAAACTTCCATAGTTTCCCAGCAAATTTATTGATGAACACGAAGGACGAAGATGCACTTGTAAAAGAAATCGAAAATGGAGGCATTCGAATGATGGACAGGCCATGAATTTCTCAGATGTGATAACAAGAACTGGTATAGAGGCATGTCTCTTTTTGTGAATCATGGAAACTTTCATAGTTTCCCAGCAAATTTATTGATGAACACGAAGGACGAAGATGCACTTGTAAAAGGATTCGAAAATGGAGGCATTCAAATGATGTGCAGACCATGAATTTCTCAGATTTGATAACAAGGACTGGTATGGAGGCACGTCTCTTTTTTGTGAATCATAGAAACTTCCATAGTTTCCCAGCAAATTTACATGAAGGACGAAGATGCATTTGTAGAAGAATTCGAAAATGGAGGCATTTGAATGATGTACATGCCGTGAATTTCTCAGGTGTGATAGCAAGGACTGGTATAGACTCATGTCTCTTTTTGTGAATCATATAAACTTCCATAGTTTCCCAGCAAATTTATTGATGAACACGAAGGACGAAGATGCATTTGTGAAAGAATTTGAAAAGGAGGCATTCGAATGATGTGCAGGCCATGAATTTCTCAGATGTGATAACAAGGACTGGTATAGACTCGTGTCTCTTTTTTGTTAATCATAGAAACTTCCATAGTTTCCCAGCAAATTTACATGAAGGACGAAGATGCATTTGTAAAAGAATTCGAAAATGGAGGTATTCGAATGATGTACAGGCCGTGAATTTCTCAGGTGTGAAAGCAAGGACTGGTATAGACTCGTGTCTCTTTTTGTGAATCATAGAAACTTCAATAATTTCCCAGTAAATTTGCTGATGAGCACGAAGGACGAAGATGCACTTGTAAAAGAATTCGAAAATGGAGGCATTCGAATGATGGACAGGCCATGAATTTCTCAGATGTGATAACAAGAACTGGCATAGACTCGTGTCTCTTTTTTGTGAATCATAGAAACTTCCATAGTTTCCCAGCAAATTTATTGATGAACACGAAGGACGGAGATGCATTTGTAAAAGAATTCGAAAATGGAGGCATTCGAATGATGGACAGGCCATGAATTTCTCAGATGTGATAACAAGAACTGGTATAGACTCGTGTCTCTTTTTTTTTGAATCATAGAAACTTCCATAGTTTCCCAGCAAATTTATTGATGAACACGAAGGACGGAGATGCATTTGTAAAACAATTCGAAAATGGAGGCATTCGAATGATGGACAGGCCATGAATTTCTCAGATGTGATAACAAGAACTGGTATAGACTCATGTCTCTTTTTGTGAATCATAGAAACTTCCATAGTTTCCCAGCAATTTTATTGATGAACACGAAGGACGGAGATGCATTTGTAAAAGAATTCGAAAATGGAGGCATTGGAATGATGGACAGGCCATGAATTTCTCAGATGTGATAACAAGAACTGGCATAGACTCGTGTCTCTTTTTGTGAATCATGGAAACTTCCATACTTTCCCAGCAAATTTATTGATGAGCACGAAGGACGAAGATGCACTTGTAAAAGAATTCGAAAATGGAGGCATTCGAATGATGGACAGGCCATGAATTTCTCAGATGTGATAACAAGAACTGGTATAGAGGCATGTCTCTTTTTGTGAATCATGGAAACTTCCATAGTTTCCCAGCAAATTTATTGATGAACACGAGGGACGAAGATGCATTTGTGAAAGAATTTGAAAAGGAGGCATTCAAATGATGTGCAGGCCATGAATTTCTCAGATTTGATAACAAGGACTGGTATGGAGGCACGTCTCTTTTTTGTGAATCATAGAAACTTCCATAGTTTCCCAGCAAATTTACATGAAGGACGAAGATGCATTTGTAGAAGAATTCGAAAATGGAGGCATTTGAATGATGTACATGCCGTGAATTTCTCAGGTGTGATAGCAAGGACTGGTATAGACTCGTGTCTCTTTTTGTGAATCATGGAAACTTCCATAGTTTCCCAGCAAATTTATTGATGAACACGAAGGACGAAGATGCATTTGTGAAAGAATTTGAAAAGGAGGCATTCGAATGATGTGCAGGCCATGAATTTCTCAGATGTGATAACAAGGACTGGTATAGACTCGTGTCTCTTTTTTGTTAATCATAGAAACTTCCATAGTTTCCCAGCAAATTTACATGAAGGACGAAGATGCATTTGTAAAAGAATTCGAAAATGGAGGTATTCGAATGATGTACAGGCCATGAATTTCTCAGGTGTGATAGCAAGGACTGGTATAGACTCGTGTCTCTTTTTGTGAATCATAGAAACTTCAATAATTTCCCAGTAAATTTGCTGATGAACACGAAGGACGAAGATGCATTTGTGAAAGAATTTTGAAAAGGAGGCATTCGAATGATGTGCAGGCCATGAATTTCTCAGATGTGATAACAATAGACTCGTGTCTCTTTTTGTGAACCATGGAAACTTCCATAGTTTCGCAGCAAATTTACATGAAGGACGAAGATGCATTTGTAAAAATTCGAAAATGGAGGCATTCGAATGTTGGACAGGCCATGAATTTCTCAGATGTGATAACAAGGACTGGTATAGAGGCATGTCTCTTTTTGTGAATCATATAAACTTCCATAGTTTCCCAGCAAATTTACATGAAGGACGAAGATGCATTTTGATGTGCAGGCCGTGAATTTCTCAGGTGTGATAACAAGGACTGGTATAGAGGCATGTCTCTTTTTGTGAATCATGTAAACTTCCATAGTTTCCCAGCAAATTTACATGAAGGACGAAGATGCATTTGTAAAAGAATTTGAAAAGGAGGTATTCGAATGATTGACAGGCCATGAATTTCTCAGATGTGATAACAAGGACTGGTATAGAGGCACGTCTGTTTTTTGAATCGCAAAAACTTCCATAGTTTCCCAGCGAATTTATTGATTAACACGAAGGACGAAGATGCACTTGTAAAAGAATTCGAAAATGGAGGCATTCGAATGATGGACAGGCCATGAATTTCTCAGATGTGATAACAAGGACTGGTATAGAGGCACATGTGTTTTTTGAATCGCAAAAACTTCCATTGTTTCCCAGCAAATTTATCGATGAACACGAAGGACGAAGATGCATTTGTAAAGAATTTAAAAATGGAGGCATTCGAATGCTGAACAGGCCATGAATTTCTCAGATGTGATAACAAGGACTGGCATAGACTCGTGTCTCATTTTGTGAACCATGGAAACTTCCATAATTTCGCAGCGAATTTACATGAAGGACGAAGATGCATTTGTAAAAAATTCGAAAATGGAGGCATTCGAATGTTGGACAGGCCATGAATTTCTCTGATGTGATAACAAGGACTGGTATAGAGGCCTCTTCATCTCTCTTTGTGCATTATAGAGTCTTGTATAGTTTCCCAACAAAATTTTGGAGAGCGAATAAGTTGGAATTCTGCAGCTCATTGCTTGTTTGTTATGAAAAATGAATTATTGTCTTCAGGCGAACTCGTCTACTTCGTACGTGCAGGAGGAATTCGACAAGCAATCCACCTTTTCAAGGTAAGAGGCGTGAAAGCGGAAGTTTTTTGTTATTTGAGAAGGTGAAGGTGAAGGTGAAGGTGAAGTTGCGAATTTCAGCGCCAAGCGCTGGGATCGCAGAAATAGAGCAGACCTAATCGAGTCCGCGACCCCTGTCATGACGCTTAAGGTCCTAGGTCCTACCGGGTATCGAACCCACTCCGCCTGACTGTTCTGGCTGCAAAGTCAGAGGATTACACCACTGCGCCACAACACCTTCAAAGATGTTGCAACATTTTTGAGATGTTGCATCTTCGAGGGCAAAATCTTGTTTTGCGTACAAAGTTTAGCAAAGTAGCAAATTTTCACATTCATATATGTCTTCATTTCAATAAATCAAGAGCCTCCCCGATAACTATATAAAATTAATAAAGATTTCTCAAAAATATAGAGCTTGTATTGACGTTTCGCTTTCGCTTCATCAGAACTAACCTTACAATAATCTGGGGCCTACCTATAAACCTAAATTACAATGGGGTAACATAATAACAACAACCTAACAAGGGACCTACCTGATACAAAATGCCGAAATACACCTAGATGAAAGGGAAAGAGAGCCGAAAAGGAGACAAAAGGAATAGCAGGAAAGTTGGGAGCCGTTAATCTCAAGAGAAGTTTGAAATGCGTTGCGACTTGAAATAGCGGCAAAAATAGAAGGAGCAGAAAAAGGCGCCGTCTGTCCCAAGAGAGGTACTAAAGCGTAGCGACGTTAAATAAAGAAAGTAGGATAAACAAAGTGATGACTAAAGTAAAAGGTACTGGTCCCTAAACACGTTTACGTAACACGAAAAGGAAAAAAATAGATAAATAAATAAAATGAAATAAAACAACCCCTAATAAAAGCTACATGGAACTGCGGGGGAACGGTAGGTCTAAGAATCCATAAGTCTGACGTTGAGTCCCTTAGGTGCAAAAGTATCCAACTTAAACTGCCAAAAACCTTCCCTAACCCTAGTATCCCCAAACAACCGATCAATAACCTCGAAAGTAACATCCTCAAGAAAACCGTGATGCCCTACCGATGCAAAATGCCTAAAAAATCCGCCTGAGTTACCATTTCTCCCTTATCAAATCTCCTGCTACACGACTTATAATCATTAAGGTAACTCTGCTTTCCGCTCTAGTGCACAGCGAAATGCGGTTTCGCAAAACCACTCTCCTCAGAAAACAGTTAACTTCTCCAATATTATTCGGTCTATCGAAAAGCGGTAAAAAGGATGTTGTTCTGTATAATCTGGGAAATCGAAAGATGTATAAATCGCAATGTTTCCGTCAACCCTGGTTTCGCAAATCCTTGTTCAAATCTTTTTGCTAATTTCAGAAAAGTGGATTTATCTCCAAAACTACTCGAAAAATGTTCGATTTTTTTTCGTCCCATCTTTAGCTAGGTTGTTGATCTACAACTTTGCCAAGTCTGATTGAAAAAGCTAGGCTAGATTTCCTGCAATCGAATTTTGTATTTCTGTTTACTTTTCGACAGCGAAATGGAGAAACCTTGGTCAACAGATTACTATGCTATGAAGCACGCTTGCAAAAGCTCAGGCTTGAAATAACTTTCAGAAGTTTTTCCATTGGCAAACAAATGAACGTCATCTTTTGGGAATACCATATGCAAGTCTCAAAAGACATCCTTAGTGCGCTTGTAAAAGTATCATTTGCATCTATTGATTAAAAATTACTGACTTTTACCAGCAACTTCATGAAACCATGCTTTGGGTGTCTTTCGAGACTTTCGTAAGCATTCACAGATTATCAATTTCTTTTAGAGTCCACAGATGAAGAACTAATTTTTTTGCAAAAACATTCTATGGGCGTTCAAATCGTTCTGCATGGGCTAAACTGTTGACCAACGCTTTTCCCCTTCGATGTCGAAAAGTAAACAGAAATGTAAAATTCGATTGCAGGAAATCTAGCCTAGCTTTTTCAATCAGACTTAGCAAAGTTGTAGATCAACTACTTAGCTAATGATGGAGCGAAAAAAAAATCGAAACTTTTTCGAGTAGTTTTGGAGGTAAATCCACTTTTCTGAAATCAGCAAAAAGATTTGAGCAAGGATTTGCGAAGCCAGGGTTGACGGAAACATTGCGATTTATACACCTTTCGATTGCCCAGATTATACAGAACAACATCCTTTTTACCGCTTTTCGATAGACCGAATAATATAGGAGAAATTAACTGTTTTCTGAGGAGAGTGGTTTTTGCGAAACGGCATCTCACTGTGCACTAGAGCGGAAAGCAGAGTTACCTTAAACCTAGTGCGGAAGGGGGTAAAAGTGCTACCTACATGTTGCATACCCCACAGACCTTACAACCCAACAGATAAACCATTCCCAGCGAATCGCAATCAAATCTAGAGTTAATCCTATATTCCTTACCAGTAACGTGACAAAAAAACTTCTCCCCTTCCAACATAAACTTACAAACTTGACAACGAGCTTTGCCACATCGATAACACCCCTTAATAGGATCCTCTTGTTGCACCGGAGCAAGCTTCGCCCTGACCAGAGTGTTCTTAAGATTTTTGGCCCGTCTGAAGGCAACGAGTGGCTTGCTTGGAAACACCTTCTTGTGTTCTTCAGACGCATCCAACATTGGCTGAAGTCTGCTCAGTGCACCATAGATCCCATTAAGAGCTGGATGATATGACACTACAAATGGGATACGGTCCCCCAACCCATATTACGTCCCCCATCCTCACTTAAAAGCATGTCCCTATCCACCTTCTCCCTAACCGTCTTCATTTCAAAATTATGACAATGTTAAGAATTAAAAGTCATAAGGGCTTTGACCGTGAAATCAAAGTTTGGACAAATTTTCGTCCAAACTCCGATATCACGGTCAAAGCCCTTATGAAATCAAATTCTATATCATCATAAGTTCTAAATAAAGACAGATATGAATGTGAACATTTGTCTCAAGACTAAACTTTGTACGCACAATAAGATTTTAGTCTAAAAAATCCAGAATCTCAAACAACAAAATGCTTCCGCATTCGCGCCTCTTACCTTGAAAAGGTGGATTTATCGAAAGATCCATGCGTGAACACAACGCAAGTATGTGATGTGATTAAGCCTTGAATAATTCTGTGAGGATCCACAAAACTTGAATATTTGAGGAAATAATTCCATGTGTTTTTTGAGAGTTGTAAATCCAGGAGATAATTCCTTTGTTGGGTAATTCCAGTCTTCACAGTGTAATGCCTAGCCTGCGTGCAGACTCTACTGACTTCTTTTCAGAGAGGTTCTCCACCGGTAGAGTCTGGGCAACAGCAACCAGAATAGGGTAGACAAAACACTCACACACAATTATCACAAAAGGGTTTCTATGGCTAGCTTTGTTCATGCATACGCCAATTGAATATCAGCAGACTCGAACAAAGACAAAGACGCTCCATCAAACAAAGGGGATATGCTTCAGCCAATCAGGAAAGGTTCCTCCTTTCTCGTGAACTGAGAACAAGGATTTGGTCGCTGTTGCCCAGACTCTGTAATGCCTGGCTATAATCAATTAACACATGTATAGTCACTAACCCCTTACTTGGCAGCAAGTCATGTGTTTGTACAATAAGATGAAAGTGAATGGAGCTAAGAGGAGGTAATCTATAAATAGGGCATTGACGTCAATTGTATGAATCATAATCATGTGCTTTACTCAAGAGAACACGTTGTTGTCTTATCCATAGTCAATAGTCTTATCCAAGTCTCTCTCTGAAGAACCCGCGACAAGAGTATGCGAATTCATTTTCAAAATCATGACAAATGCGTTAGTTTGAGATTTCCATAGTCCCAAAGCAACAAACCCAGATACACTTCCTTGAACAACGACCCACCGTGCACTACAACTACATCCCTTTGACTGAAAACTGGCAGCAGTAATGCACCATCAGAATCTGCACGAACGACTAAAACAAGAGATAGATCCAAATTCACCAGCAGTATCTCTGTAGGACAAATTCATAGACTCGAATTCAATAATAATTCATTCTGAAAACTGCTGTGCAAAACAAAGAGCTTGTTTGAATTGTTCTTAATCCTTATTACTGTGACCTAATGGTCACAACAGATATTTTACAAAACAATCGAGAGACAGCAGGCCTCGTTAAGTGTGCATGAGCGCACGAGCGCCGCTCGCAGGCACAAAATATCATAGTACATTAGTTGCTGGCACCATGGGTAGTTAGACACTGCTGGTGTGCTTCTATGGAGGAGCGCTGGATGATATGTATCTGCGGGGGAAATTTTTTGTAGTACTGCGGAGGAGATATCGAAAGGACGAAAATATTAATTAAACTATTAAAATCTTCTCTCTCCTTCTCTCTTCGCTTCCGATATCTCCTCCGCAGTACTATAAAAATTCCCCCCGCAGATATCTCCTCCGCAGTACTATAAAAAATGTCCCCCGCAGATACATATTATCCAGCTCTTCTCCATAGAAGCACACCAGCAGTGTCTAACTACCCATGCTGGCACCTTCTATTGTACTCAGCATGATTTGAATGCAGGTAAATTTTTCTCAACCATTTGCTTGCAGGCGCAGAATATCTTTAACCCTATCTGGACCGGGAGGGGGGCTAAAATAGCCCCCTCCCCTACCAGTTTTGTCTGGGTATCTTGTTTATGATAATTTCTACGCTAATCATTTTTCATGACTTTTCCTAACTATCCTTTTCGCATCTTTCACCAAAATTTCTACAAGATATGTCATGTATTTTTGGAAATATAACAATTTTTTCAGAGAGTAGTTTTAATATCTTGTTTGTTTTACGGTCAAACCCTTTATAACTCCAAATTAAGATAATTCTTGACAGAAGTGAGATAAATGGATGAAATTTTCAGAGCAACCATAATTCAATAAGAAAATATGGAAATAACCAATGTTTTTTGTTTTTCTTTTGTTTTACGTCATTCATGACGTCATATATCTAATGAATTTAGGTAATAAATATAAGTTTATAAATTTCATAATTTTTTCGAAAAATTATGTTTTTCAGAAACTTAGATATTTCATCTGTTAATTAAAGTTATAAGAAGCATGGTATTTCTCGTGAGTAAGTTTTTACAGTTAAATCTGCAAGGGTACTGTTTTTGGCCTAAAACAAAGAAAATTGATGACGTCATCGAAAATACAACAATTAGAGTAAAATAAATTAGATATTCGGACGTTTCACATTAAGTTACATATTATGACCAAATTTCATCTGTCTAGCCCTTGTCAATTCGGAGTTCTGATTTAGCCCCCCCCCCCCCCTCGGACTGAGGATGCTAAAAAAAGCCCCGTCCAGATAGGGTTAATGAAGTTTGAGAGACAGAGAGAGGAGATTCTAGCAACTAATAACGGCATGCTCGTGGGTTTGTTATTGACACATTCGATAGGGAAAGAAGGGGTTAAAGTGAACCACGGGGTAAAATGAACTACTTAGAACATTAACGCTTCTCTACGAAGTAGAAATGCAATTATAAAAGATGATTCATGCTCAATGCTTTTATAGCAGGTGCACCGAAAAACTATCCACTTTTCACTGGCCACGAAAAATCGTGAACTGGACGGATTTTGAAGATTTCAGATTTAAAAGTTACCCGTTTGAAAAAACCTGAATAAGATTCTAGGATTTTTGCAAATGTTTTATTTTTCTTTCTCTATCTTGGGCCATAATCGACTTTCTTTAAAATGTCGGTCTCGAAAACACCGAAAACGACCCAAACCGGGAAAACGGTCAAAAATCTCGATCACATTTGTCTAAAGACATGGACCAATGCAAATCACAGGAATGGACCAATGCAAATCATAGGTTTCAAATCTTTAAATCAGCGTAAAAAAGTGGGTGTAAAATTCTATGACCTATTTCTTCTGATTGAATGGCTTGAAAGAAACTTTAGATACTTGTCTATACTTCTACCGTTGGACTTTTCAGAATTTTGAATATTTTTCGAAATTACAGCATATTTCATATTTCAACTCATTTGAGAATGTGACGTCATCAAATTTCAAAATCATAAACCAGAATGTGACGTCATCAAATTTCAAAATCATAAACCAGAAGAGTGACAGACTGTTGCTTGATACCATAGTGTAGACATTCGTAAACTATGGTTGTCTTGGAAATTATGTCATGTTGCGCCAAACAGTTCAGAAATTACAATGGTTTTAAGTTTTTTTGAAAAGTTTTCTTGAATTCTTGAAAAGGAAGAAAAACACTCTAATTCTGAGAATATTGAAGATTTCAGGTAATTCCAACGGTAGAATTATAAAGAAGTAGCTAAAGTTTCTTTGAAATCATTCAGTTAAAAGAAATAGATAATTGAATTTTACACCAACCTTTTTAAAGATTTGGAACCTATGCTCCAATGGAGAAGGTTTTCGTGGTGAGTTGGGGATTTAGAAATAATCTGAAATAATCTGCTACATATTAAAGTCGTTATCTTTTGCAGGATACCACTGATGATAGAAATTTGGCATCGGGACGCTCATCGTAAAGATGCCCTTTTTGGTGTCTGTCAGATTGATCTCTCGTGCGTATTTTCTGCTGAAAAGATTGTTGTTCAGGTACGCTGCGTAATTTATCTTCAGACAGCATAGGTTTACTTTTGGGGTCTGAAACACAGGCTAGCTTGAATCATCATGCTGAACCAAATACCAATAAATTTGGAAGTCCACTGGGTGAAAAAAACACCGATTTTGGCATTTAACCAAATGTACAGTCCTAATCAATATGTTGATGCAAAAATTCTGTGACCTATTTCTTTGGACTGAATGGCTAGAAAAGAGCTTTCGCTAATTTGCTCTAATTCTACCTTTTGACCGCTCTGAAGTCTTCAATATTTGAAACTAATTAAGATATCAAAAATTTCCACGGCAGATTTACAGCAAAGTACCCTAATGCTAGACTTATTACATGAGTCCTTGTTTTCGCTCCATTACCCCCCCCCCACAATACCCATTCCGCTTCCTATAACAGTAAAAAATAATTCAATTCAATGGAGCAAAACTTAGACGAATATCATCAGTCTACCCTAATGCAAGGAACATGTGATAGATTTTACACCCACCTTTTAAAATATTTGTGCCATATGTTCGAAGGGCTATGATATGGCGGTAAGCAGAAGTCTAAAATCTATAAATCTGATGATGTCGTAATCTCGAACCAGTTGGACGTTTTAATTTTGAAAATAGGATGTCAGAAAGAACATAGGGCTTAAATCTTTAAAAAGTTCGGTGTAAAATTCTATTACAGTTTTCTTTGAAATAGATGTCTAGGAAGGAACTTAGGGTTTTTTGCTGTAAATCTGCCGTGGAAATATGTTGATAATCTCAATTAGTTTCAAAATGGCGGCACTTATTAAATTTGAGGCTATGACGTCATCAAATTTTTAAATCCTACAGCAGAAAATCTACAGATTTCTGTTTGCCACCATATTGTAGGCCTTCATAAAATATGGTTTTCTTGAAGGTTATATCATTTTTCCTCCGGGTATTAGGATTAGCGATGATTTGAATTTTTGTAAAATTTTCTACTAATATTTTTAAAATAGTTAAATTGCCGCCATTTTGAAAAAGATGAAGATATCAAAAAATTTCCACCGCAGATTTACAGCAAAATACCATAAGTTCCTTTCAAGCCATTCAATTCAAAGAAAAATGTCACAGAATTTTACACCCACATTTTTTTTTCATTTCATTTTATCAATTTATATACACGAAAAAACCTTTCTGCTTATTTACAAATTATTTCAAAGAAAAAATTAAAAGAGACATTTGTAAATAACTTAAATATGCTGCTCTACCAAGGGGTCGTGTTTGGGTCTTATAGGTTCAAAAGATACTATCTAAAACCTGTTTTAAAACGAGCGTTTGATTCTTGTTCTCGAATGTTGTCCGGGATATCATTCCAATTTTTTGACACCAGAGTAGTAGAAACTTCGCTTTGCATATTCTAACCTAACTTTGGGAATTTGTAGATCTCCATGATTTCTGGTTCTATGCTCTGAAATCATGGATCTTCCACCTTTTTAAAAATTTGAAAGATTTGAGCTCTATGCTATCAGAAAATAAACGCTGGAATTATAGCAAAGCCCCTTTCAAGCCATCTAATCCAAAGAAAGATTTAACAGCCATCTACAATATATTTTTTGATTATTTGAAGCTCTGCCATCAAAATACCATAAGCAGCCCTACAGAGTGTCCGCAACCGCAAACATTTTCCGACGTTTAATTAAATGTAGAAAAATTGACGATATAATAAAGGAGCTCCATGATGAGATAACCATGTACCTGATATCTTGAATAGACCTTTTAGCTGTTCTACAAAAGAGCCTGGATCGAGCCTTATTTTTGTACATTTTTATGCGCGAGGCTCGATCGAGTGGCGTTAGAGCTTCTATCACTATTGTGCACATTCGAAAATTCTACAAAATGTAGCAAAATATCGTTCGATTCTGATTCTTTTCAGAATAGCTAAAAGGTCTATTAGGCCCGGTTTAAACATCGTATTTTGGCCTTGTCACAATTAATAGATGCTGCTAAAATTTTCCAAGTGTGAATTAAATTCGAAAACGATGTTTAAGCCATCAACCATTTTAAATTGTTAAAACGGCAGGAGTTCACCAGCTCTGTTGTGTTACACGGCAGAAACGCGACTTGATTTAAACATCGTGTTTCTGCCGCATTTAGTTAATCAATTCTAGGCCATGGTCCACGCTTTCCACGTGTGATCAGCCACTGCGCTTGTGAATTTGAAAAATGGCCATTTTAACCATTTTAATTTCAATCCGACACGGCAAAAAACTATGTTTAAATCAGAATTTTAGATTCTGCCGTTTTTATTACAGTTCGATTCGACACGGCAAAGAAGAGCGATGTTTAAACTAGGCTTGAATCACTTTTGAAGTCCCATTTGGTTTGCAATACAGAGCTGGGGTATTATGCTTGATGTTGTGGATACGCCATACAGGGGCAGGGTATTATGCCCACCGCATCAAGCATAATACCCCGCCCACGGGGGGGGGGGGGTTCTTGGCCAAATTTTGGGTAGGGGTCTGCCGCGAGCATATTCAAAATGATACCGTAGGCTAGACTAATCTTTACGAAAATGGTACCCTTGGCTAGACCAATTTGACCATTCTCTGGACCAATTTTTACGAAAATGGTACTCTTGGCTAGGCCAATTTTGATCATTTCTTGGATCAATATTGTCAAATTTGTACCAAATATGATATCATGACCGTTCACTAGACCAATGTTGTCAAAAATGATACCCTTGGCTAGACCGTTGTAGGCCAAAATTGCAAAAAAGTATACCCTTGCTCGCGGTACATCCCCAGGTACCTTTACTATGGAAGAACCCCCCCCCCCCCCGTGACCCTGCCTCTGTATGGTGTATCAGCTTTTTGTGATTCGTCTCGCGTTTTCCATGAGGGTAAATTGAACGTAATGAAATTTCTCGGTTGCGAAATGCCTGAAAATGGGCCTAAAACACTTGGTTGAATCGTAAGAATTCTCCTCACACAGATCAATACGCAAAGGAGTTTCACCTATCTCAGGAGTTACAAGAAATAGATTTTCAAACAAACGTTGAAGATATTTTCAATCCCTTGGCAAAAAATGTCCACACGATATCTCTACTCTTGGTGCTATGAATTTTCAAAAGTGGACACTTTTTTCTGGCTCGCACGGTAGATTCTCTAAAGTAACAACAAAAATCACTTTGTTTTTCCTTGAAGTCTTGTTTTTCTTTTTTGACAGGGAGGAAAGTATCGCCAGATACACAGTCAAGTCGCAAATATTCTTTCGCCAAGCAGGTATGTTCCACTGACTAAATTTTTTGAGATCATTTCGTTTGCAAGAGGTAGCAATACAATTCAAGATAGTTGCTTGAAGTCTATGAACTGGGGGTAGTTTTTCCTTATTTAATAGGTGATTTAACTTGCAGAAGTTGCTGATTTGCGCTGCGGGGCAGCATGCAAATCTTTAAGATAGGCTCAATGGTAAAGTTTGCGACATTGTTTGCTTTATTGTTCCAGGGCTTGCTTTATATTGGCTCGATTGTGATCAACCAGTCACATATCCCGAGCGAAGTGGTGTTTGCATGCGCGATGTTTGCTAAAAAGGCACGTAAATATATGCGCAAATGACAAAGCAAGTTCGGTCGTTGTGAAAGCCCAAAAAGTAGAGGAGCCAACGAATGTGAGTGTTATTTAGCACTTAAACTTAATCTGTTATGTTTCTTTGAAGGCATTTTCTCTTACCTTCTGGAAAAGTAACATTTTTGTGAAGCTGCTGTGTGCATTCACAGAACTGGATAAACTATAACTATGGATAAACCATGCATAGGGACAATTTGGATAGGAGGCTGTTACTTTTCAAGTTTTGACAGTGCAAACTTCGACCGTGCGAAGATGTTTGTTGTGGGATTGCACTCACCTTTCGTGCAGTTTCTGTGCATACCCTATAGCGAGCGGCTTTAAACTCTTGCCCAAGATTGATCGTCGGAATCTTCAGTTTAGGCCCCATTTCTGGAGCGTTGTAAACAAATTCCAGTTGATTGCTTGACACATAGTTGGTTTCAATGGCATTGGTATTGATTGCCTGTCAACGCAGCTTAAAACGCGGACTCGAAATCAAGGTTGGAGACCCAGATAGGGGATCTTATGCTGAAAACATTTATGTTCAATTTTCAAATATTAACAGATATCTGAAGGGCACAAATCTTCAGATAGGAATATCTCTTGTTTTGAGTTTATATTACCACCTGGTACTACATTATACAAATAAAAAAGGATTCGAGGGTTTTTCATCAGCGACTTTACATTACCACTAATTTGAGCTGACATCTAATATTGGGTATTTAAAAGTTTGTAGCAATAGACCTTTTAGCTATTCGACAAAAGAGCTTGGATCGAGCGTTATTTTTGTATATTTTTATACGCGAGGTTCGATCGAGTGGCGTCAGAGCTTCTATCACTATTGGGCACTTTCGAAAATTCTACAAAATGTAGCAAAATATCGTTCGATTCTGATTCTTTTCAGAATAGCTAAAAGGTCTATTACCTGTATTTATACGTACCTTTTGTTTCTTTTTTGTTTCGCGTTTTTCCATGTAATGGCCACGAGTCATAGGCTTCTTCCCCATAGTATCGTCTTTGTGATATTTCAGTGTACAGTAGTAGATTGTATGTAATCTAATCCGTATTATGTCTCGTAAAATTTTAATGTCATACAGACAAGAATATCTTGTACTAAACTGTTACTAAAACCAGAAGAAGTTTCAAGTTAATTATGAGAAGATTTCGTTGCAGTTCAAAGAAAGTTATTGGTTTATTACACGTTGTTCTTGGTTTGGAAAATTTCGGTGAGGTTGCTGAACAACACACATCGACAGCAATTGGCACAACACAGGTAATTTGTCTTTTTTTCGATAGTTCTACCTAGAATCATCCAAAGGTAGTTTTGGGACACTGAGAAACTAAGATTATCGAAGCAGTGTCCTGGTCCTTCCTCTAGAGAGTTGGCAACCCTGCTCCCCCTACATAGCAGGTTCGGCAGGGCGGGGACTTGAACCACCAACCTTCAGATTGGTATGGTAATCAAGCGCGCTACCACGGAGCCATCACTGCTTGTTTTTTTTGCTTCATTTATTTCGCCGTTACATGGCAGTTGTTTTGTCAATGTTTTGTGTGTGTTTGATTCTGATTTGAACTCCCGCCAAGGCTACAGCAGAGCCCTGTTTCTCTGCCACACTGCCAGTATCAACAAGGACAGAGTTGGTAAGACAATAGCATGAGTTGCTTTGTTGACACCGCAATTCAAAGCGATTAGCGATCGCAGACAAAGGAAATTCTCTCAACCAGAAATTCAAAACAAACAAAGCTGCAAAAGCTTCCGTGAAACACATGTGCTAGCACGCTCGTTGTGCATTCCAGAAACCGTTTTTAAGAGCAAACATGAGCAAATATCGAAAGAAGAAGGATACATCTACACATCTACCACGGGCAGTTTATTTCTTTGGTTCAGAAGCTGAGCAGTAAGCGTTTTAATTACACCCAAAAAAAAAAGAGAATTGCATTGCCTCCCAATCGGCTTTTGAATCAAATAAATTAAATGTCCGTGGCAGATGTGTAGATGTATCCTTCTTCTTTCGATCTATGCTCATGTTTGTGCTTAAAAACAATTTCTGGAATGCACAACGAGCGAGTTAGCTACCTGGGTTTCAGATAAACATTTGCGGCTTTGTTTGTTTTGAATTACTGGTTGAGAGAATTTCCTTTGTCTGCGATCGCTAATCGCTTTGAATTGTGGTGTCAATCAAAACCAACTCGTGCTATTGTCTTACCAAATCTGTCCTTGTTGCCAGTATGACGCACTGTGATCCAGATTTCCATTTTAGTGTAATTAATGCCAAAAAATGAAAATTTCAGAATTGTACCAAACTGATGTTTCTATATTTAACCGTAGCCTGAGGTATATCAAGACGCAAACAATTTTCAAATCGGACAATTAAGTGCTGAGAAAATATCATTTCAAGTTAGGCCTAAAAAGTGTACTGCAGGCTTCTTTTGTAGCACAGCAAGGCCAAAAAATAGCGCTAACTTTCAAATTCAAATTTCTTGGCTTGCACTCACTCGATTTTCATGATCTTTGTTTTGTTTGACATATTGAACCCTGCAGAATATGTAGTGAAAAGGTCGATTGAAAATGTCATCTTGGGATGTGCAAATTTTTCAAATCCATAATGGTAACCAATCGTTCAAAAAAACTAAAACTGAATCACGAAACGCTCCTTCAACATTAAAAACAAAAAATATATGTTTCAGAACTCTCGTAAAGCCTATTGCAGAATCAAGTTTGACCTATTGGGAACATTTTTGCAAAAGGGCTAAGTAGAATAAGCTCTCAACTAATTTTGGCGAATTTTTCACGAAGGCTAGTGAAGAAGAAGTCTTTTTCAGCAAATTCTGTCTGTATTTGCCACTGTGCTATAGACTGAACTAGATGTTCAATGAAACAAATATTTCCCGCTTATAGTCAAAAGGAGGTTAGAGATCAACCCCCTAATCATATTAGGTATCTATTTTGGTGTTTGGTCTGTTTTTTGATGTTACTAGGCGCATTTTTCACCTTGGGATATAACAAATCATTGTGGAGTTGGCTGCATGTTTTCAAAACCTAAAGAATTAGTTAATTATGTAAAAATACTTTATACTGCTATCGCTAAAAAGCATGTATTTGAAACTGTGGAGATATGATGAAATATTGGCTTTGCTAATAGGTTTTCGTCATAAAAATGCAATTTTTTACTCTGAAAAGGTGCAAAACTGGTCTTCGTGAAAAATTCGCCAAAATTATTTGAGAGCTTATTCTACTAAGCCCTTTTGAAAACGTGTTGCCAATAGCTTAAACTTGATTCTGCAATTGACTTTCCGAGAATCCTGAAACATATATTTTTTGTTTTTAATGTTGAAGAAGCACTTCGTGATTCAGTTTTAGTTTTTTTAACGTTTAGTTACCAGTATGAATTCGCAAAATTTCCGCATTCCAAGATAAAATTTTCAATCCACTTTTTCACTACATACTCTGCAAGACTTAATCTGTTGAACAAAACAAAAATCATGAAAATCGGGTGAGTGCAAGCCAAGAAATTTGAATTTGAAGCTTAGTGCTATTTTTTGGCGTTGCTGTGCTCAGAAAGAAGCATGAAGTACACTTTTTAGGCCCAACTTGAAATAATGTTTTCTCAGCACTAGATTGTCCGATTTGAAAATTTTTTGCGTTTTGTCATTCCTCAGGCTACGATGAACAATAGAATAATCAGTTTGGTACAATTCTGATACTTTCATTTTTCGCATTAATTACATGCCCTGGAACACTGTGTGACGTTTCTTCAGAAGATAGGCTCTTGTAGTTTCTATACTCAATTTTATTTGTCTTCAGTCATTACTCAGTGCAACGACAACTGAAAATACGACATCTGAATCATCAGATATTCACGCACATACCCAACCTATGCAGCAACAACAACAAATACAACAACAGCAGCAACCACAACAACGACAACAGCAACAAGGTCCTCCTCGTGAACAACCAGAATACAAAGCAGCGATAGAGCTAGAACTTTGGAAAGAACAACAAGAACAGGCGTTTACAAAATTGGTAATGTTTTGTTTAGTCACCCCCTAACAGGGCATGAAAACCCATGCGACCGGGCGGTCGCAGGAAATTTCCCATTACCAATGTCCTGCAGGAAATGTTTCAAATATATCCTGTTCATTCATGCTCTGATATCCATTTTTTTCATAAAAATGAAAGAGGTATCATAAAATCAGGCAAAATTGACTAGTCGAGATATATACCATTTGTGTTTATAGATTAATGATAACAAATATGAGATCATCAGTAAAGAAAGTAACTGAACCCAATTCCAACCATGATAGTTTCTGTGACTGGGTTCAAACTTAATTCAAATCCAATGAATAAATGCTATGGACTTGGGGATTCAAAATAGATCGTTTGGAACTTTTGAAACTTGACTTCTTTTCAAGAAAGCTGCACATTTTAAGTATTCTATGCTTGCAGGAGTTTTGAGGATGATTTCCGTCCGGTCGCAGGAAGGAAAATATTTTTTCATGCCCTGCCCCCTAACTAATGCACTGTGTATTGCCCAGCACAGTTATTAAACCTTCAAAAGGGCTAGCGCAAATGGCTACAAATCGTTACTCTAAAGATGGCAGCCAGGAACATTTTACCAAGATGCGTTGCATTCCAAATTACGAATCTTTATGAGACGATTCTATGGGGATTCGAATAAAGAACGTATTGCATCTTGGTAAAAAGTTCCTTGCCGCCATCTTTAGCGTAAGCATCTCTTGCTTTTTTTTTACTTTGATTGGCTTGATAGAAACTTCGGCTTCTTTGCTATAATTTTACCGTTGAACTTTTCTGAAATTTGAATGTTTTCTAACCTATAACGTATTTCAACTCATCTGAGGATGTGACGTTATCAATTTCCTAAATCGTAAACCAGCAGCGCGAAAGACATTTTAGTCATTTATAAATTATGGTCTTCTTGAAAATTACTTCATGTTTCCTCAAAAAGTTTAGAAATTACCATGGTTTTGATTTTTTTGCAAACCTCTCCTTTAATTCTCAAAAAAGAGGAAAAATCCTCTAGTTCTGATAATATTGAAGATTTCAGAAACTTCAAAGGGTAGGATTACTGCAAAGAAGCTTCATCAAAGTTTTATTTTGATTCAGCTGACAAATTTGATGGCAATAACTTTCCAATTGATATCATATCGGTAAAACTTTTCCGAAAATTGGTCAGATTTTTAAACTTTCCTTCCACTGAAGGACACTAATCTGCGAGAATCAGAGAAACCTTTTCAGAGAAGTTTTAAACGTTTTAACAAAGTACACTTTTATGAGATTTCCATCAAATATCATGTTTGCAAGTCTGAAGATATCTTTTGGTTATCAGTAAAGAGCTTTGCCCCATGAAAATATTAAAGAGTAACGTTCTAAATTCCCTTTTATTTTAGCTTCAACAAAAAGAGATCACACTGATGCAGACGTTGGCTGAAGAATGGAAAAAGAGAGATAAAGAGAGAGAAATGATATTTCAGCGAAAAGTTGACGAATATAGCAAATTAGAAGAGAAACTTAGAACTGTGAGTTTTCTTTTAGAGTTCTAATCTTAAAAAAACCGAAAAAACCATTCATATGTTGCATGCCGAACCACGATACTGCAAGAATGATTCAGTAAAGTGATGTTTTGCATCCATAATCATCCATAATTTCAAATTCCGTGAGATTATACAGCGATTCCTAAAAATGGCTTATGTTTGCCTAATCACAACACAAACGATGTCGTCTGTATGATATTGAAGTTTCATGAAATTTGTTCTTGTGAATTATAGGCTGTCTCGAATTAGATGTCACCTGCAAATGCAGGCGAATAACAACAATAAAAGTGTTTTGCAAAAGAATTGTTGCGCTTTCGCAAATCTAAGGTGACACATAATTTGTTCTTATGAACTGTAGTGGGAAAAGTAGCATTTTTTAAGAATTTTTTTCAAGGTGAAACTCCTTGAAACTTTCCAGAAACAATCAACATAGATTATAATACAATTATCCTGTTTTAAGCATAGGGCTCAAATCTTTCAAATCTTTAAAAAGGTCGGTGTAAAATTCTTTTGCAGTTTTCTTTGAATTGGATGGCTTGAAATGAACTTATGGTGCTTTGCTGTAAATCTGCCGTGGAAATTTTTGGATATCTTGATTTTGTTTAAAATGGAGGCAATTTCATTATTTTTGAAAAAATCATGGAAAATTTTAAAAAATTTAAACAGTCGTAAATCCTAAACTAATAGAGAAAACATTGTATAACCTTCAAAGAAACCATAGTTTATGAACGTCTACAATATGGTGACAAGCAGAAATCTGTAACTTTGCTACTTTAGGATTTAGAAATTTGATGCCGTCAAAGCCACAAATTTAGTAAATGCCGCCATATTGAAACTAATCAAGATATTAATAAATTGCCACAGCAAATTTACAGCAAAAATCCCTAAGTTCCTTCCATGCCATTTATTTCAAAGAAAACTGAGATAGAATTTTACAACGACCTTTTCAAAGATTTGAGCCCTATGTTACTGTTTTAACTTCCCCTGTGAGAATCTCCTTTGATATGTATCACTTCGATTTTGCAGTCAATCACAGATCTCGAAAGACGTGAGAAGCAAGTTGCTACGAATGAAGCCGAAGTTCAACGACTGAAAGCCGACATGACACGAGAGCACGAACAGAAATTGTCGTTTTTACGAGAAGCATCGGTTCGCATGAAAGACGATTGTGATCATCGCGTGGAGCTTGAAAAATTAAAATTACAGGAACTCAAAGAGCAGAATCAGCGATATAAAGAACAAATCCAGAATGCTGAAAAGAGATACAAAGATAAAGAAAATGAAATAATGGTAGTCCATGAACAACTTGCAAATAGGCCGGAAAGTAAGATGCAAGCAGAATTAAGTTTGGCTTTACTCGAAAAGGTATGTTTGCAACACTTAAGCTTCCTTCAGTCTCTTACAAAAGTGTTGGGACATTGCGAAAATATCCATATCAATGTTATTTGCTTTAATGAATCATTGTTTTAGTGGACTTGCCCCAATTCTATTTCGTCAACTGTGGTAAGTCTGCCTGAAAGTAAAACCGTTTTCAGACTTCTTATTGTTGACGAAATGGACTTGGGGCAAGTATATTGGTTTAGTGGATCAACATGAAAGTCGTTTTTGTGCTGCAATCAAAATTGATACAGGATGGGAAGGGGGGCAGTATGAGATTTTTTCAAATGTGGTCCAACACGTTTGTGAGAGATAATAGATTTGTTTTCTTTTTATTCATTATTTACCGTTGGTTTACAATACAGTAAAAACCCGCACATAAGAACCTAAGATTTAGAAATCAGCCTGTTTAGGTTCTTGCGCAATGAGGCACATCCAGTAATCAGGGTGTAGGTTCTTAATAAAGGGAAATATGTGAATCTAAATCTTAGCCAAACTTATTTACACTCTTGGTCCTATCCATTTCAATCCAAGCTTACCCAGTTTACCACTGCAGGCCCTGCCTATCACAGTTATGTAAGTAATGTTTTGGAGTTCACAAAAGAGGTTGATTGGCAAACAGATTGCATTTATTTCCCTATGAATTAATGAAACTCTTTATTAAGAACCTAGTTATGATATCAAGCTGAAATAGTTCTTATCCATTGGGTACAAAATATATGATTTCAGGCTGTAAGTTCTTAATACAGGAAGGTTCTTATGTGTGGGTTTTTACTGTAGCATTAATCAATACTAATTTAGACCAACCTTCAAAAATACACTTAGAATTAAAAAAAAAACAGCTAGTACTACATCCGCCGCTAGGGGGAGATCTCAGTGTCACAGAAATGCGTATGGATCATCAAATTATCTTTGTGTGTGAGCATTTTGTTATCATAGGAATTGTTATGATTTCGAAGGGAATTCCAACGATACCAACATGTAAATGCCCAGTAGAAGCCGTTTGGCTAATGTTTTCGAACTGAAATTTTAGAAGCATGTAGAGGAATGATACAGCTAAAGATTGTATTTTTATCTACAGATTTTAAGCAAATTTAAACGGTTAAAAACGCAGAATGTAAACAGTTATGAGCACAGTTTCATTCGTTGAAGAACTTGACCAGCGTGCACGATGTCGTCTAGTTTCTCGACAAATGTGCGAAAATGAATTCTGTTTTCACATGCCTGTAGGTTAATCATCTATCTAGAATAATGTTCTTTTATCTAAAACGATAAATGTTAATGAACTAAAAAGAACCGAGTTCTCAGCAGAAGTATCACTGCTAAAACCTGTTTCCATAGGGTGAGAGATCTTATAGATTCTGTCCACAGGGTTTTCACAAAAATTAGACTTATTCCGCTCCTGGCGGCCGAGCCTGGCTTTTTTTGGCAAAAGGAAGGCGATTCGTGGAACTTCCATATTTTTACGGATTTTTTGGCACCAAAATCCAAGGATTAGAATGCCGGTAGGGTGAGATCTCACTGTCACAAAAAACGCGTATGGATCCTTTGATCTCACCGTCTCAACGCTTAGTTATACAGGGTGTCCCAAAAAAATTGTGCCCTGTTTGTCTGAAGATTGCGACAAAACGGCAAAAGATTCTCGCAAAATAGTAAGACAAAATGGCTGTACGCTGGTTTCAGTCATCAAGCAAATTTGGTCTTCTGAAAGTCAGAGCTCCATCATTTTTCAACGGATTTTTACGGGGATGGTGGCAAACTTTAATTGAACATCTGAAGAGCACCACCATGTAAAAGTTTGGCGAGAATCTTTTGCCGTTTTGTCGCAATCTGTCGACAAACGGGGCACAATTTTTGTGGGACACCCTGTAGTAGATTTGATTCCCATTGCGCTGCCCTAAGGAATTTCTCTCAACAGATATTAAAACAACACTATAACTCTCTTGATATCCTTTAACCAATTTAGATCCATATACTTGGGAATCTATATTTAGCTGAAGAAGCTCGGGTTTGCAATTAGGCACTGTATTGTTTTTATTTCTTACATTCAAAGGTGGAATTAGAACGAAAATTGGAAATTGCCACAAAGTCAAAGATTCATTATAAGCAACAGTGGGGAAAAGCTTTACGAGAACTTGCAAAAATGAAACAAAGCGAACAAATGGCAGCGAAAGCGAGGCTCAAGAAACAGGAAAGAGAATTAGAACACATGAGACTGAGATACCTTGCTGCGGAGGAGAAAGAGGTTTGTTTTTTAATTTGTCTGAATGGTCTGCAGTTGAGACAGTCAGCTTGAAGCCCATCTTACCATTACCCTGAGCAATTTTTCTGACCATAAACGCTATAGTTCTGCATAAACCAATACATAAACCAAAAGGGAATGCAATACGGCCCTTTGTCATTTCGTCAAATATAAAAACTTGAGGTAGAGAGGTTAGACAACAAAAATACTAAGATATATTTAACACACTGAAGCCTTCAAATGTAAAGGGACTGCGAATGTGACATGGCAAATTTTCAACTTTAAAGGGAATCGACACAGCTATATCGACAAGCTGCTGTAAATAGGCTGAATAAACGCCCACAAACCCATTGTTTCCTTCGCTACACAATGAAACCGCAGGCGTCAAAGTTGTTGAATACAATAGATTATATTTTTAACTTGGCCCGGGCCAGCTTTTAACTATGTCGATTCCCTGTAAGTAGAAGCTGTCGAATGACATCGTCTCAGTGCTTCTCAAATCAATGCACAATAAGCTGTTTGTCAAGACAAAATGATCCTAAAAGATTACTTTTACGTGCGAATCAAAGTTTAGTTTGAATTGGTTGCTATTTCTGCATTGCAAAGATGTATCATAAACGTAGTTTAACTGATAGAAACTCGACGCAGGGTCTGCATTGAACTTGCTCCAAGCCTCGCTCTTGATAAACAAACAAACGGTAGGGGGAGAAGAGGAAGAAAGAAATGGGAGGGAAAGGAGAGCGAGACTTGGAGCAAGTCCAGCTTTGCAGGAAACAGTTAATGTTAACTGGCAAAGAAATTCTCTACGTGCAACTATTTATGTTTTCTTTTCTTGCTCAGATTATCAAGACAGAGAAAGAAGAACTTGCTACTGTCAAAGAACAGCTACAAAGGTACTTTTGTCCTATTCTTTAGAAGTACTGATATTTTGCTGACTGTATGGTGAAATTTTTTCATAATATTAGGAGTTCTTGTCATGACTCTTAACCAGTTTAGGGAACGTTTGCTTTATGCTTCAAAGTTATTTAATTTGGATACAAGCCCGTTTAGTTTGGCTTCTTTCCATTCCCTGTGGTTGAAAATGGCTCGTGTAACGTCCCGGGCCAATGGCCAAGGATTAACATTTTAATACAAGTGAAGATCATCAATTCAGCATGTTTATTGTCGTAATCCTCATTCTGAGATTCTTTACAAAGTTGCGCTTTCCCACCGATGTATCAAAGCCCGGTTTGTTATCAAAAATTTGTGCCAAAGGCCAGTTTATTTTCAAGAATTTAGAGAGAAAACAGGACCCAGCAAAACATTGTTCTTGTCCTCCTTTGAATCTTATAACGATTCCTCACTTTCCTCCTCCTGCTCTCATTTTCAGACTCAAAGAATCTCATGTGTCAAGCCAGCCTACTCCCCCACAGCAGCAGCAGACTACGCAACAAGCAACTTCGAATCCAACAAAAGAAGTGAAAGACGATCACAGGCAATCTTATTTCGAAAATCGAATCGCAAAACTCATCGAGGAACGAGACACGTTATTGAGAACTGGCGTTTATTCGACAAATGATAAAATTATTTCTGAACTAGATAGACAAATACGAGAGGCAATTGCTGATAAAGATAGATAGCATATATGATTTCTTACCTTGTCACGCGTATTCGAAGGAAGGCCTTGATATTGGAACCATAGAGCCATTTGAAAGCAAACCAAGAAGAACATAATTTCATATTTCAGTGCAGCCTGGTTGATTTTTAGGAAGCTAGCAGCTAAGCGCTGTTTTGGTTTAAATCAAAGCTAATTTAAATCGTTGATATGAAAAAGAAACATAGGAAGGGTATGTTTTCTGAAAAAGTATCAGAGTGTGTAACCTGGGTACCAAAGCCAGGATCTTTTCGAGGCTCTGATACCCAGGGTACAGGGTGTGCCAACAAAAAAGGGATACTCTTTGGCGACCAATTTTGTCCACTTTTCAGCGCGTTTGTCAGCTTCACACAAGAAAGACGAGTTTAAAGTGAATGAACGGAGCTAAGTAGAGGCAATCTATAAATAGGACAAAGAAAACTCCTACGCACGTTTGTTCCTCTGGCTAAACAATATCCACGAACGTCTCAAAATCATCAAATACAATAGGCTAATAATAGAATACCCAGACTCCTTCCGCGCGGGGATTTTATCTCCGTTGATTCTCTTTAACAATGGCTCAGTCGTCCTTTGTTGGGTTTGCAAAACTGCTTGATGTCAAGCTCCACGAAATTGCCTGGAAATTTCCAGCCGAATGCTCCATGGATGTTCGATTCCTAAATAAATATTTTTTTCCAAAATAGAATCATTCAGTTGCGCTTTCATGAAACTTCGGAATCCATTGAAAATATGGAAAAGAATTTGAGTATCAATTTAATAATCATGGAAGAATATTTGAAAAATGACTTGTGAAATAGGAATAAGTAACCACTCATTTTAAAATATCAGACTTTAGTAGCTAGACGATGCAATAAATTGATGTAGATAAATGCTTGATGAATCTACTTAGCGAAGCAGTGAAAATTTCATTTGGGGTAGTTATTTTACGTAAAATTCTCTTTATTGATGAGCTTTACATTCGTTACGAAAACGAAATACGAAAAACAAAGTTTGGAGTTCGTTCCCAATTAGATTTGCCCCAAGTCTGTTTTGTCAACTGTAATAAGTCTACCGGAAAGTATTGACGAAATTTTTTTTTTACGAAATAGACTTGAGGCAAGTCTAGTTCCCAATCAACGTAGATCGCTATTTTAGCTATTCTACAAGAGAGTCTGGTTCGAGAGATATTTTCAAACATTTTTATACGAAATGTTCGATTGAGTGGCGTTAGAGCTTAAAGACAAATGACGGATATATGGTGTCTAGTTTAAAAATTGAACAAAAGATGGTTATGTGCCTACATTTGTCCAATTGATTTGATAATCTCTCGAGATCATCAAATACAATGGAATACAATAGGATATATTTAGATTGCCCAGGCCCCCAACTTAAGTTGCCTTATATCTCCGTCATTTGTTTTTAATCACGTTCAAAAATTCTACAAGATGTATTGAAATTTCATTCGATTCTGGCTCTTTTTATGGATAGCTAAGAGGTCCAATGGATAGTTTAAAGGCTATCTCATTACCTACTTTAAGGTAATTTTCCACGGTGAATCTTTTTCCCCCTAACTACTGCCTTAAGACACTTTTTGTTAAACTCAACAAACGAAAAGTGTTGTGTTGTGCTTTCACAGGTAATCACGACAGCATTACTGGAAGATGATATCTGGGGGCTGCCCGATGAAGTGTCCATTATTTACCACATTTGTGCCCAACTTAGGGGGGATTTTTGCCCGACAGAGGTTGATTTTTGTAATATTTTCCTGCCGCCCTCCGAGCCCCCTGGCTCGTACGTAGTAGCATTCAACAGTTCGAAGACATCCAAAGACCGGTCATCATTAAGGCTCATTTTGCACATCAAATTTTAGTTTCTCGACAATTTCTTGTTGTTGCTCACATCCTTCTTTGCTTGGTGAGGTTTGATACTGACAAACCTCGTCTGAAGCTTTCCTCCAAGATGATCTCAGCGCAAGTATGGATAAATTATGGAGAAAAATATTCTACATCAAATCATGGTCTATTCCTAATGATCAAATGGTGTAAGGCTGTAAGAACTTGGTACCTTTTCTTGTTTGCATGGGTGGTAGACATAAACTTGTCTATTTCGTCAAAAAGAATTTCAAATAGACTTATTTCAGTTGACGAAATAGACTTGAGGCAAGTCTAGGGTAGACTTAGCCTGCGTGCAGACGTAACTATCCTAAAGTCTACCGGGTGACCCAGAAAAATGTGACCCAACGCAATCTGTTACAGAAAATTAAGTAAGTGGCAGATTGAAATATTTCAAACGTTGTTCTGTCGCTAAAAGACCAGCCTACATTATGAGTATTTTTCGCAATTTTTTTGGCCACGGGAAAGTTCCCAAATTAAGGATTTTGAGGAAAAGGGCAGGCTTGAAATTCTCAAAAAGTCGTCAAAACAGGGGATCGATTTGAAGCCATTTCAGATCTCCAAAACAACGAGGAGCGTGTTTCATTCTGCCTGATAATATTTTCAAGTACCTAGGGACTATAAACTTGCTCTGAAGACTTCCGACTGGGTAGCCTATTCCCAGGTTGAAATGAAACACGCTCCTCGTTGTTTTGAAGATTTGAAATGGCTGTAAATCGATCCCCTGTTTTTGACGACTTTTTGAGGATTTCAAGCATGCTCTTTTCCTCGAAATCCTTAATTTTGGCAATTTACCGTGCCGAAAAAATTGCGAAAAATACTCATAGCATAGGCTAGTCTTTTAGCGACAGAACAACGTTTGAAGCATCTCAATTGGCCACTTACTTAATTTTCTGTAACAGATTGCATTGGGTCACTTTTTTCTGGGTCACCCGGTACACTTTAGGATAGTTGAGTCTGCACGCAGGCTAGGGTAGACACGGTTGCTGACTTGACTTCTAGTTTTTCATATAGACATCATCCTGCTGGATTGGAATAAAAATATAGTTTTAAGATTTATTCACTGTATGCAGGGTCGCCGGAATATAAATATTTTGGCCAGCAGTGGTCAATGTTCTTCAAAAATACTTGTTTTGAAAATACGTTATTTGAAGGAAATGAAACTGTCGAAGGAGTCTGGGCGCTAAATGTTGTACAAATTTGATGAATCAAGATGGCGGAGTACAGAATTTGAAGTGACCCCAAATTAATAAAAGGTCAGATGCCTATTTAGCAGTCAATAAACATCGCAAACAAGAAAGGACAGTGGCAAAGATAAGGCGCTGAAGAACAAAAGATTACCTCGAAGATTGAGTTTCAAGTATGATTGTAATTTTATGCCGAATATCCACGAGGATCAGGTTGCACCCGGAGGGCCTAAAAAAGTTGATGTTGTTGTGTTGAAGGATTAAATTATCACCGGACCTCGCGGGAAATCAAAGCAGTTGGATCGTTGCAAGACGGAGCGGAGGAAAGCTTTATAGCATCTACCAGATACATGAATTTGCTCCATCAAAAAGTTCAAGTTATTAAATAGTTTTGTGGAATTTAGAAGATTGATGTTTGTGCAGCTTCTGTTGGGCCTGTTTGACCATTGTCTTACCGTCTGATTCGTATCCCGTTATAGTGGGAGACGGAACGCTCCAGTTGAATTTGAAGATTATCTCATCTCTCTGAGAACTTTGCAAAATGGCACTTAACATAGAAGCAAGACTTTTACAACGATCAGTGTTCTTCACTGGAGAAACTTTGCATTGCGAAGTTTCTGTGACTTATTTGGACCCCAGGAAGAAGCACCAAAGCAATAAAGTTTCAGACGATTCTAGGACTAAAGGGCATTTAGAACAGAACCATGTTGATACTAATGTTAATAAATCAGATGAAGAAATAACAGTTGCTTGGGCAAGTGCACAAATCTATTGCCAGTGCCATATAAATGAATCAAGGGTTATATCTATGAATAACATTAAAGGACAGAGCCATTTACCAGCAGATATGGTGACAAGTTTTGTACCAACAAGGGGTAAGTTTATTGTAGAAAGAAAGATGTCACTACATTTGGCTGTGGAATGTACCATCATTTCTCCAGTTTCCAAAACTGAGGCAGATTCCGTAGGAAATGAACCAGGTTGCATTTTTTGTTTTGCACAGGGGAAGATCTTTCCTGCATCACTTTGATTATAATAGATGATTACGCTAAATATGGCGTCAATCAGTTCAGTTTAATTTTAAAATTCCACTACATACAAAAATCTCTTTACAACAACATACAACTAACAAAAATATCAATTAAAACAGGAAATAAAGCATAAATAACAAAATTATACAACAGGATTACATGGAATTTTGTATAGGGAGGAATTTCTTAAGGAGGAGCTCTCTCAGTAGGTAAACTAATCGAGGAGAGAGCACCCCATAAACTGAAAACTTATTCTTCAAATTTTAAGGATATGAGGATGTTAGGATTGATTTCAGATGAAGTTTTTTGATAGAGGTATTCATGACTGGTATTTGGTGGAAAAAAGATGTTGTTTCAGTTCGCGACGGAAAATCACTACTGAAAGAGACTGTTTGATACTGGAGGGAGATTCATTCCAGGATTTAGTGCCAGCATATCTAATAGGCCTTAAGCCATATTGCAAAGTATTTTTACGCATCATAAAAATATCACCCTTGTGAGCCTGCCTGGTATCATACTGATGAACAAATGACATGGTTTCAAAAAAATTGTGGAAGAAGGTAGGAGAGTCGAGGAACTTTTTACCAAGATGCGTTGCCTTCTTTAAACAAATTCCTATGGAATCATTAAAGATTCATGATTAGAACACATTTGATCTTTGGTAAAAAAAGTCCTCACCACCATCTTTAGCGTAATGGTCTGTTGTGAAAACAACAGAGTCCATTGTTTATTAATTGGTCCTATCTGTGCACCTCCTTGCAAAAGAAATAAACAGGTGTAGTCTGGGAAATGGATGTACAGAAGCCAGAGCTTTGTAACTCACATTGCAACTCTGGGCTGGGAATGAATGGAATTTTTGAAAAATCTATGCATCAAGGTGTACCCAGATAAGCAACACCAGGCCAAGAATTAACCATACAAAATTTTGAAACTTTTTAAAACTCCACAGGTTTGGAGTGGAAGAAAATTGTTATCTGAAAAATGGGAATTGAGAAAATTGTTATCTGAAAATGGGAATTCCTGTTTAATTGCTAAAATTGGTAAAACATTGCTAGCCAACTAAAACTTGTGGGGGTATAGCACCACCTCCATAATCCCTTTGACTACGCCCCTGGAACTTTAGGTTTGTATCCTCATCTGCTTTGATTCTTTGTCTCAGTTTAGAAGTTTGTTTAACAAAAACTTCAGCATATCTTGAGCATTACTCGTCAAATTTACTTACCATGAAGGCTCTATCCCCCCCCCCCATTAAGCTCCCTCTCTAGAAGCCTCTCCCTTCTAGGCCAAAATGTTGAAGACTTCTCTCTCTCTATTAAACCCTCCAAATTTATATCAAATGCAATGAGCATACCAAAAGATTTTCCATTTATTTAGCTGAACGAGTTTGCTTGGTAGTTTTGATATGGTTTGGGATAAAAACTGCACTGAATTTGTGTATTTCACTCACAAGATTGTATTTATGTTGATTCCCCAAAATATGGGGTAAGTGAAAAAAAGCTCCCCTCTGTTAGATGCCCCCTCTCTTTTAAGACCCCTCTGCAGTATCCAAAATTGAATAAGCCCTCTTGGGGCATAGTAGAGCCATCAAAGCAACTCTATTTCCATCTCTTTCTCTTAGTTGTTTTTAATGTTATTGCAGCTTAGATTTGCATTATTTACCAACTTTTGCCTTTCAGGTGAAACAGGACATTGTTTTCTATCAACAAAGCCAATGATCCTTTTTTGTAACCTCAGAATACAAAAAGGCCAGTCAAAGAAATGTAAGTATCAAGATTACAAATATTCTCAAATGCTGTTGATGTGGGCTTCAAAGTAAAAGTTCATGGACAATATAAGGATTATTTAAATCCTTGCCCTTTGGCAACAGGGAGAAACTGTTTGAATGCTAACAAATGATAGCTTAATGTTACAATTTGGACCAGGGTAAACGAGATTATTCATGAGGCCCTCAGGCAAATGAGAATGTTATAGTTATTTGGAGCAAAGCAAACAAAGAGGGGATATCTACTCAGAAAATTGGAGGTGTCCCTAAAGCTTGGTCATCGTTTCCAAAAAGAATCAAAACTATTTATTTCATCATGAAAATAAGATCAGCTTGACCTTTTAATGCTATATATGCCACTGTAATTAGGGGTGTTTATCTTTATGTTTTTGATATTATATTGTATCTATTTTCATTATATAAAACTTGTAAATATTTGTAAGTATTGTGGCAAATGAGACATATATCCAAATTTGTTTAGGATATCTTCAAAGATTCCAATAAAATCTCCAATTGGACCAAGCATAATTTGAGCATCCTTTCCATTGCATTTGTAATGTTTAATTCTAATGCATTATCTCAAAATTCTATAGAATGTTGATATGCATAGTAACCATGTACTACTGTATATCTACTGTTGCCATTTTCATCTGTTTCTATTTTTCAGTTATTTACACTGAGGAAATTCCCACAAGTGCCCCATCATCATACAGAGGACAAGCTGTCCGGTTCTCATATAAAATTACTATTGGAATTGGAAATATCAAAGGACCTACAAAGCTTATTCGACTGCCAATAAGAATTATTCAAATGGACAGTAAGTTTATTTTCAAGAGTCTTAACTTCAAAATTTTTTTCATGAAACCTCGCTCGCAGTCTGAAACATTTTAATGCTAAGTTAAGTATGTAAAGCAAAATTCATATCCAGTTGTGTTTTATCGGTTCTCACTTATTTTTAGTATCACTGATTATATCAAAAACATGAACATCATCTGTAGGTTCTTTGCATTTTATGGCAAAAATAGGAACATAGGACATTTGCTAAATTATCCCTTTGTGACGAATATTCCGACAATAATATTTTTAATCAAAGAATCTTTGCAGAGGAAGTTTGTTTAAAATTGTTCTATATTGTTAAAATATTATTCCAAAACAATTCTAAAGAATCCTTGTGTAATTTTACAATTTTTCATACATCTGAAGAATTCTTAGCAATGTGTGAAGAAGTTTTGAAAATTCTTAAAAATTCCTCAGACTTTCAGAATTCTTGTTGTGTAAATTTGTCAAGGCCTACTGTACAGTACACTGTACAGTTGTGCTTAAATCTTGAAAACCATGTTTAGATTTGTTTTGCACTTTGGTACCTGTTAAAAAGATACTGAGATTTAAAAACTGATGAAAAATTTTACAGCTGTTCTGTTTAACCTGTTATCATTTCTTTGTGTGATACAGTTTATTTATGGATTATTAAACAATGATTCAAACTGTGTAAAGAAATACGCAGAACAAATGAAATTAATTATCTTTTCAGGTTTATTTTTTGTGCAATATCATTTATTCATATCTTTCAAAAACTTCATCTGCTATGTATGAAAATGTTTTGATAGCAACCTTTGAGGCCTTTGTATTGGTGTTACAAACAGTAAACATTGTGACCCATTCATCCAGATTTGAAAGCTTTATGTTGCAGCAAGAGCAAAGTTTGTAAAACAAAAGATTATGACCCGTTCATACGATGTCAGTAGAATTTGAAAACGATAGGTTTTATGCCTCCTTGGAAATGTGCCCCTGTCTCCACGATACCGGAAGAATTTTATGCTAATTCCTCAGGCAATAGCAACTGATGTCATCATCCCCTGTAACCCCTGTAACCCCTGTATCAACCCCTGTAAAATCGGTTTTCAGTATTCACGATCCAAAAGGTTTAGCAATTCTTACACAGTTACGTGTGGGTCTTAGCAAACTAAATCTCCACAAGTTCAGGCACAATTTTAAGGATACAATAGATCCAATGTGCTCAATAAACGATGGCATTGAGGATACGGAACATTATTTGCTGTTCTGTCACTTGTATGTTGTTTGCAGACGTGATCTTCTCAACAGTGTCAATGCAATATTGCACCAACATGGCCTGTCAAACCTTTCTAACAAAATTATGCTTAGAGTTTTGTTGTATGGCGATGAAAGGCTGCCAATTGTCTCGAATACAGAAGTCATCAAGGCAACTCTGAAATACATTCATGCATCAGAACGTTTCCGATAAATCGCTGCAATTGTTTCCTCTCGCAAACAGTTTCCCTTATTTTTCATTACGTGATTTTTCTTTTATAGTCTTGTTATTTGTTTCTTTTATATTTGTTGTCAAAGTCTGTTCCAAAATAGTAACAGGTAAGGCTTTCTCCTCCGACAATCACTATTACTCATGCATATCTCGATATTCATCGAAATTTTCCTGAATGTCTGGCCTGGCGTCTATTTTGGGACAAACTTTGAGTTAATTTTAAATGGCCGCAGGGTTGTTGTGAAATTCCATGCTCCCTGTGGCATCGTTGTGTAATCGTATGTGATTGTAGGTTGTATTTGTAGTTTAGATATATTGTAAATATTATGAGCATACAAAAAAAAAAAAAAAAAAAAAAAACTGATGTCATAATAAGCAATCCGATACATAAAACAACGTGTAAAAGGTCTATTATTTTACATATTTGTTGATTTAACTTTCATTCTCTATAGATCTTGCCATCGATACCCAGCAATCCTATATTAGTTGTGACTGTCGAAATCCATTTCTGGAAGATGCAAAAGAAGACGATTTTTCATTAACGGACAGAGTTGTAGATCAGTTAACTTTTATGACGTCACAGCGGAACAATAGTAAGTACATTTAAACATAGGGCTCAAATCTTTGAGAAGGTTGGTGTGAAATAGGCTCATAGGGCTCATAACATAGGGCTCAGATCTTTAAAAAGGTCGGTGTAAAATAAGGCCCATAGGGCTCATAACATAGGGCTCAAATCCTTAAAAAGGTCGGTGTATTAAAGGGCTCATACATTTATCAATCCTGAGAATTTCTTTGAATCATCATTTTTTGCAGTTCTAAACAAGCTCCTTAAAGGTGTTCTTAACCCCCATTAAATTGATGTCCAGGGTCAATGAAAAGTGGTCAAACGCTGCAGTTGCATGAAGGCATTGTGTCTCAAACATCATGAGAAACTACAATGGTTTAGCAGAAGTTTTGTTTTTGGTAATTTTAAGCCAATCAGGTCGCAAGAACTTTATTATGATATGGTTGATTTCCAGGGTTACAGAGAATATTGGGCCAGCAAAGAGTTGCACAGTTTGATTTGTTATGTAGTCGATTTCATGGGAATTTTGTCATTGTTTTAACATTTAGTTCATTGCGCCAATAAGAAGTACACCAATGTGAAAAATTGCCAAAATATGATTAGCAAACCTTGACTTACTCCACTCGTCCGAATGTATTCATTCCATTCCGAAATAGGCAGCACAAAATACGCAACTGCGGAGGGGCATAAAACTTCGTTTGTTCAAGAAATAGTAATTCAGTTTAACATGTTGTTGTTATTTAATATGTTGTTGTTGTTGCGATCACTGGGACTCTGTATTGAGTCTATATCAAACCTATCATAAACTTTTCTTTTTGATCTATATTGTCATTGATCCAACTATATTTATGGATGATAAAACGTCTGTTTATTATTAGTTAAAGGGTATAAATGACAGCTTGAAAAACCGTACTTTGAAGTCTGAACTATACCTTTCAAGCAACATTTGTAAATCTTGCCAAACAGCCATTATTTTGAGATTTTCCATTGTTCTCCTAGCCTACAACAATACAAGGTGTCCCAGAAAAATTGTTCGACGTTTGATTAAATATTAAAAAGTAAAGATAACATGTACAGGCTCTTGGTTAGATAACCCTGTTCCTAGGATTTTGAATTAATTTTTGACGCCAGAATCTTGCGAATCTGCTAAAAATTCACGGAGTTACAAGCTTTTGAGGTTCAAGTTTGTGCGAAAGCTGAAACCAGACGAAGGGTTATGCCCAAAACGTCTTTTTATAATATTCAAGGGTATATGCTTTATTTAAAACCAAAATCTGCATGTACATTGAATTAAAGGATTTCTTCAAAGAATATGATGCTATAAGTCTTTTTTTTTATTGCAAAAATCTTTTTGAAGAAATCTTTGCTTATTTAGAAAAGACATGAATGTTTCTGACCCATATTTGTATCTTGCCTAGTCTCAATATTACTTTAGCAAGTAAGTAATCCTTTATATGCCATCTTTCTCGTCTAGATGTATATAACATATCTTGCAGTCAGGGATCTGCAGGAAAATTTAGTTTATCGAAAGTCTGTTATCGAATTGGAGAAGATCTTCAAGGTTCATTCGACTTCACAGATGCAACTGTCAGATGTATTAGGGTAAGAATCATACCATCAGATAGCGATATTCCTTATTTATGGGCGATTTGGAAGAGTCATTGAAGAGTTGAGGAACATTTAAAGGGGCTGGATAAGAAACTGTCGGGGAAATTTTTGATTTGGCTGTTTTCTGATGAGCTGATTTATCGTGACTATTCAATGAAAATTCAAAATAAATGTATCATCTTGGAGATTCACCTTTGCACTTTCTTCTCATACAAATTAGATCTCCATATGTTTTGGGATTGCTGTGATATAGATGGATTTCCAACAAGTCTTTTTGTTGATCTTTCACCCAAAAATCGGCCTGTTCTAAATAAGGATCTTTCCTTTTGAATTTAGCTAATTACAAAGGAATTTCTCCTTTCAAAATGCGATATTTGATGCACAAACCGTGGATTTGTTTACGTATTTCTTATCCAGCTCCTTTAAGACATTATACAAAAATGTGATAAAAACCTAATTCGCGAAAATTTTTTCTCGTGAAATATTCTTCCCTTGACAACAAAATGACTGAAGTATGTTTGTGATTTTTCTCGCCTTTTTGTGACCACCGGAAATATAGATGGCTTATTCCGTATTGTTCTGTGTAAGGAGATTCCTTACAATTTGATTCTGGCCCTTTTCAGGCATTTTGCAACCAAGAAATTTTCATTAAGTCAAATTTACCTATATTTCCGGTGCTCACGAAAAGAGGAGAACAATCTCAAAAATACTTTGATGTTTTGGCTTTTATCTAGATTTCGGCTATGTTATTCGAATTCGTCAAGTACTCTTGGTGCTATGAATTTCGAAAGCGGGAAATTCTTTCTGGCTCACCTGGTATATGATAGGGTATCCCAAAAATTGTGCCCCGTTTTTAGGCTGCTGTGGAGGGGCTCTTACTTCAATTTACCTGCTTTTATATACAGTTGTATAGAATGCAGTAAAGACCCCGCGTATTAGAACCTAGTGGAGTTTGAGACCTTGTTTGAGCCAATCTGACAAGCATTTCTCCAAAATGTTGCTTTGCTCTCTATCAAGTAGATCCTACACAGAGGTTCAGGGCTCAAAAAAATATTTTTCTTCCTGGTAGCAAGCTAAGCACCCTCGTTTCTTCATACACACTTTCTTCTTATTTCCCTGTATACCGCCCAATTCTATCCCCTTTTCTCCTTCTTTCTTTTCCCTTCCTTTCCTTCCTTCCTTCCCTTCCTTGATTTCTTTCCCTTCTTTTCCCTTTCCTTCCGTTTCTTTTTCCTTTTACCCTTCTTCCTTCCTGCGAAATTTAAGCATTTCAGCTACCTTCCTGGTAGCGCCGCTACCACGCTACTTCGTTTTTGAGCCCTGCAGAGGTTGTTAGTATCGAGTCTGATTTTCTTCTCCATCTGAAAATTGGTTAGTAATTGTGGTTATTTGTAACGATCGGACAGCTAAAAACGTAAGTTAAATAACCTGTAAGCGATTTCTTGTCATAATATGTTTGCTTTCAAATGTAATGTTGCTTCATGAAGGAGATCTTTGTTGAGTAAAAACACAGTCCTTATGGGTTAAGAAGCTGCAAACATTTAATATTGCCACAAGCGCGCACTAGTGGCAATGGCTTGGATACGATGTCGTTTCGTGGGTGTAGATTATGGCAGGCACTTCCCAATTATATAAAGCAGTCAGATACCCTCTCCAGCTTTAAAAGGAGAATCAAAATCTGGAAAAGAGAGGAATGCAATTGTAGACTGTGCAGAACTTTCGTGGCCCAGGTTGGGTTCTTGAGCTGATCTGAATTTTCTGCTCTGTAAATACCGACAAAAAAAACATTGTAAATATTGGAAACATTGCGAAAATCTGTAAATTTTATATTTTTGTAGCTAATTATTCTGTATTTTATTTCCTTTTTTACAAATTTTACTTTCTTAGATAGTAGGCTTAAATTAGCTCTTATCTTATAGCTATTTCATACATGTATGCCTACTTTAAATAAATTAATAATAATGATAATAATGTTGGTCTGCTAATAAATTTATCACCCGATTTTGGCACAAAAAGTTTTTTAGAAAAATTTCAGGAAAGACTACAATAGTAATGCTGCTATCTGTGATTTTGACATTTAAAACCTATCATTTTTCTCTTTACAGTATAAGTTATCGCTACAATCAGAAGAGGAAATTATGGAAAAGTTTCAAAAGCACGGTACAAAGCAAAAGACACAACATACGACTTATAGTAGATATGAAGAATGCTGTATCAACTGTAGGCAAACGAGTTTTTCATTACCAATCCCAATCACAGCTACACCAGAATTCACATCAAAAGTTGGTAAGTACTTTAAGAGAGCATAGGTTCCAAATCTTTAAATCGGCGTAAAAAGGTGGGTGTAAGTTCTATGACCTATTTCTTCTGATTGGATGGCTTGACAGAAACTTTAGATACTTATCTATAATTCTACCGTTGGACTTTCCAGAAGTTTTGAATATTTTTCGAAATCACAGCTATCTTACATTTCAACTCATTTGAGGATGTGACGTCATCAAATTTATAAATCATAAACCAGAAGAGTGACAGAATTTTGCTTGATACCATATTGTAGACATCCATAAACTATGGGCTTCTTCGAAATTATTTCATGTTGTGTCAAACAGTTTAGAAACTACGATGGTTTTGGATTTTTTTGAAAATTTTTCTTGAATTCTTGAAAAAGAAGAAAAACACTCTAATTCTGAAAACATTGAAGATTTCAGAAAAGTCCAACGGTAGAATTATAGAGAAATAGCTATCATCATCATCATCATCATCATCATCATCATCATCATCATCATCATCATCATCATCATCATCATCATCATCATCATCATCATCATTAATTTGTTTAACGTAGGCTACATAACATTAGAAGAAAATCTAAACTACGGCTGATTTAGACCTACGACAGCTACAACTTATTTGAAGTAATTCAGTTCAAAGAAATAGGTCGTTGAATTTTACACCAGCCTTTTTAAAGATTTGGAGCCTATGCTTTTTAAGAGGCGTATTCTTTTGGACATCTAATGTCTTGGATTTCTCCTGAAAACGGCAGACTTTGCAGAGAAAATGTCAATCAACAAAAAAACGCAGTCTGAAAACGGTAGAGATTCCATGGCAGAGAGAATTACAAAAGAATACACATTCAACAAGGGCAGATTTTATAATACAATAACAACAGTTGCGTTTGATTGACACCTCAATTCAAGGCGATGTCAAACTGCAGTCAAAGGAAAGTTTCTCAGCCAATAATTCAAAAGAAATAACGCCGCAGAAGTTTCCCCGGAACTAGTAGGGCAAACTCTCGCCTTGTGCAAGCGAAAGGTAGTTTTTAGGAGAAGTTATGTGCTCATAACGAAAGAAGTAGGTAAATCTAAAGTTCTGTCTGGCAGATTTTCTTTATTTGATTCAGGAGCTGTTTTTTAATCGTTTCATTTAAGCCCTAAATACACGAGAATTACAATGCCTTCTGCTCGGCTTCTGAATCAAATAAAGAAAATCCGCCAGGCTGATTAATTTCATTACCCGTTAGCTGATGATTTTTATATTGTATTTACGTACACTCAAGAAGCTAACAGGTTGAAGATTCACATTTATTGAAACAAATCAAAAAGCTGCTAATTAGATTTGCAATGTTTCTATATTTCTCAGATGGCTGATAATGGTATTAGTCGATTTCAATCCTTAATTCCAAAATCGATTGTATTTCTATATTTTTTTTATGATGATTAGATAAAATTTTTGATTACCAGTTTGCCAATATTAAAAAGAAGACTATTTTCTAAACTCGTCAAGCATTATGAGTATAACGAATTTTCAAACCCTTCAACCTTTCATTTCAATCATTTCAATCATTTAGGCAGGGTCACCCCTTCAGCAAAGGCTGGTTTTTAAGGCTAAATACGTAATTATTAAAACAAAATTAAAGCACCTCTTATTGTTAGCTAAGGTCAGATAACTTGCTTTTTATTCCTCCAGGTGGCATGTTGAGCATAGGTTCCAAATCTTTTTCTCAGCGTAAAAAAGTGGGTGTAAAATTCAATGACCTATTTCTTCTGTTTTAATGACTTGAAAGAAACTTTAGATACTTATCTATAATTCTACCGTTGGACTTTCCAGAAATTTCGAAATTACAGTGTATCTTACATTTCAACTCATTTGAGGATGTGACGTCATCAAATTTCTAAATCATAAACCAGATGAGTGACGGACTTTTGCTTGATACCATATTGTAGGCATTCATAAACTATGGTGTTATTCGAAATACGTCATGTTACGTCAAACAGTTTAGAAATCACGATGGTTTTAAGTTTTTTTTTAAGTTTTCTTGAATTCTTGAAAAAGAAGAAAGTCACTCTAAATCTGAAAATATCTAAGATTTCCGAAAAATCGAACGGTAGAATGATAGAGAAATAGCTAAAGTTTCTTTGAAGTCATTCAGTTCAAAGAAATAGGTCACTCAATTTTACACCAGCCTTTTTAAAGATTTGGAACCTATGCTGGCATGATGTCGAAATAGCAATGAAAACGCGACGCCATCTTGTTTTAGGGGTAAATCTTCAGAAAATTTTTATAGAATTCCATAGGAAATTTGCAAAAAGTTTGATGAAATCATTCTAATATTCTACCTCACGATAGTGATGAGGGAAAGGATAGATAGGGAGGGAAAGGATAGATAGGGAGTCAAAGCAATTTCTCGCCAATTTATTTGATTGATACAGTTTTTAATGTTTTCAACAGTTTCTGTACGATGGCGTCTGCACTGCGAAGTTACAACATCCAGTCCGAACGAAACTAAAGATGAACACTCGAAGGTTAAATCCTCAGGAGACACAGTGGCATCAAAAAGTATTGCAGTTAATGGACGACCCGATCAACCAACACCGGACACTGTATCGAAAGATGTGAAAGTAGAAACAATGACTTGGGACATTCCTGTCCGAATCGTAGCCTCGAACCCAATCCAAATATCACTCATGTCATTGAGTCAGTTGTCCGTAAGTGAAACTTTATAGATTTCAAATTTCGAATTTTGTGCTTAAAAGGAAATTAATGATATTCTGGAAAATTTATAATGATATTAATCTGTAGGGTTAAAGTTTGATATCAATAGTGAGTCATTTTACTAATTAACATCTTTTTTTCTTCGATGGGTATTTATGTTTTTATATGTGTCTTCATGGCTCCAATTTAGCTGAATTTTCTATAATATGCGCTTCAGAGAACGCTATTTTGAATGAGGCGTGTGCTCTGTGCTATTTAGGGTCTGATTACATAAGCAGGGCTGGCTCTGCTACCGAGCTCCGAGCAGTCTTAGTAAACATGGATGAAATGCTGCGTGCGATTACATGGAGAAATTCAACCAAGGGCTGCAAAGATATGTAGGGGAAAAATTAAATCATTGGCATTATGGCGGCTTGATGCAACCACAGTTAAAAACTGCCAGCCTTCCCAAACGATTTACAATGAGAAAACATTTAAAATGAGAAAAATGTAATTTTTGCATCCCTTCTAACAGGGATGGGATCCAAACGTCTGAGTGTAGACAGTCATAAACTATGGTCTTCTTTGGAAATTATCATATGTTTTCTCAAAAACTTTAGACAACGATGGTTTAAAGTTTTTTTCAAGAATTTTCTTTTTGAAAATCTTACAGAAAAGAGAATCCTCTAATTTAAAAGAAAACCCTTCTGAGTGGGATCCCAACTGCCAGATGAAGATGAAGTTGCGTTTTTTGGCGCCATTCGCTAGGATCGCAGAAGTAGAATAGGCCTAATCGAGTCTGCAACCCCTTGTCATGACGCCCAAGTGGTGGGGCTCTACCTGGGATCGACCCTGTCCGCCTGACTGTTCTGGCTGCAATGTCAGAGGATTACACCACCACGCCACAACACCAGGGCTGTCCCACTTACCATATATTCTTGTTTCAGATTTATTACGTCTCCTATTGACAAAGAGATATTGTCTACCTTGGATAATAGGACCAGCTCTGCTCCTTTAATCAAGCCCTAAGTTGGATGACACAAAGCCCTCTCCCTATAATTCACATTTTGATTGCTCTGATGCTCTGAAATGCAGAGATACAGCGAAACTACGAAAAGCAGTAGAAAGGCAGTTATATTGCTTGTTCCTCTTCAGAATTATTTTTGACTGTATTACGATAGAAACGATCGATTATAGTCAATAATACCTATATCTAAGCAAAAACTCTTGAATCACATCGAATCAAAGCATCTAAAGACGGATTTTCACAAATTTTGAATCTGAATCTCAATTTTCAAAAATTGTCTGTTCATCTCAGTATCGTTTGCTGGAGGCATCATAAAATTGCTAATATCTGAAATAACATTTTAATCGCCACGGGCATTAGGTTTTAAATCTTCAAAACAAATTGGTGCGAAATTCTATAACCTGTTTTTAATATCTGCCGGAAAAATACGTGCCGTTTTCGTGTGAACGGGAGGCCTATCCGTCACATTTTTCACCGTTTTCAAAATGTGCTGGCATCGTGTGAGCGCAGTCTAATTTCGAAACATATATTGAACATTTCTAAACCGTCCAACGGTAGAATTATAGCAAAGTAGCTAACGTTTCTTTCAAGCAATTAAATTCAAAGAAATATGTGTTTTAGAATTTTATTCCAACCGTTTTAAAGATTTGGAATCAATGCTGTCGCAGCGCTGAAAGACTAGAGACCACACTGCTAATTCGTGCATTTAAAGAATAAGAAACATATTAAGAAACGGCTGGTACTAAAGTGCGAAATTTTGAATTAAGAAACTGTTAGTGCTATGGCCTTTTAATGCCAGGTACCAAAAGAAAGTAATTTTTCTAAAGCCGGTTTCTAAAGCCGGCTGCATTTTGCTAGAACCAGTGGCATCGTTTCCAGGGTAGTTTTTACCTTTTGGAGTATACTTTTCACCAACTTTTTCTAAAGCCGGGCTATCATTTGGAGGGAAAAATTTTAAAGCCAGGTGAAAAAATTGTCCTTGAAGTGCACACCCCCGTACTAATAAGAATCAAGTACCCTGCGGAGTGGTACCATTACCTTCAATTTGGGTGGAGCCTGGTACCTTAAGAGTTGGTACCGGTACTAAAGACCCCCCTGTCACCCCCCCCCCCTCCTGAAAGACGTTCACTTGTGAAAGTATATCGGATATTGCTCTGGCTTACTTGACCACATTGTTTCTCTAGGAGGAGGGGCTATCTACATTATTAATTACATCATTTACACTTGCAACCTGTATATCACTTGCAACCTGCATGATATTGCAAATATATCGGATATTGCTCTGCCTTACTTGCCTTACTTGACCATATTGTTTCTCCAGAGGGGGGGCTATCCACATTATTAATTACATCATTTGCACTTGCAACCTGCATAATCTATCACTTGCAACCTGCATAATATTGCAAATATATCTTGCAAATATATCGGATATTGCTCTGCCCATTTTTTTCCAGGGGGAGGGGGGCTAGCTACATCATTAGTTACATCATTTGCACTTGCAACCTGTATATCATTTGCAACCTGTATAATATAGCAAATATACCGGATATTGCTCTGCCTTACTTGCCTTGCTTGACCATATTGTTTCTCCAGGAGGAGAAGGGGGGGCTAACTACATTATTAATTACATCATTTGCACTTGCAACCTGTATATCACTTGCAACCTGTATAATATAGCAAATATATCTTGCAAATATATCGGATATTGCTCTGCCTTACTTGCCTTACTTGACCATATTGTTTCTCCAGAGGGGGGGCTAACTACATTATTAATTACATCATTTGCACTTGCAACCTGTATATCACTTGCAACCTGTATAATATAGCAAATATATCTTGCAAATATATCGGATATTGCTCTGCCTTACTTGCCTTGCTTGACCATATTTTTTCTCCAGAGGGGGGGCTAACTACATTATCAATTACATCGTCTGCAACCTGTTATTGGCGTCAGTACAAGACAACTTATTAGATCTGAGATAATAAGGCGACGCATCATTTTCCCGGCTTGTTATTCCACTTGGGGTGACCGGTCTTACTGTTATCATTGACCTTGACAAGTCTCCTGCAGCAACACCTGTCCGGCATCCCAGAAGATTTCGTACGGCTCGTGAAACTTGTTTCATCCGGAAGCAATAAACTATAGGATTTAAAAGACTGTTCAGCATGAGAAAGAATTTTCCCCATGCATTCGCCGTCACAACTTCTGGGCTTGCGTTACATATGTTCGTCATAACGATCTCCCCAGCAGTGATAGTCATTACCAGTATAGGAATGAATGTAATCACGAGAACGCCAAGTAGCATAGCAATTGTGTATGTTTTGCTTTTATCTTCGTTGTTTTGTCTTTTCAGCTGCCGTCCTTCAACCCCAATTCGACTCACTTGAGAAATAGCTCGTTTTTGCCTTTGCATAACGCGATATATTCTTGCGTAGCACAGTTGGATGCCAACCGAAAAGGACACTGTTATAACAACATAATACCATATGTAAAACTTCCAGCCCCCTAAAGGAGGTATTATTTTATAGATGCATATCACAAAGACTAATGCAAAGTATCTTTTGCAAGTAGCAGTCCTTTCGTACACAAATGGGTGACAGATTGCCAGATATCGGTCGATTGTTATGATGAAAAGCAGAATAAAACACATTCCCACGCAGATCACCACGGAAAACACATAGGCCTTGCCAAGGAAATCCAAATTTACGTATTTATCGGAAAGGAACAACGTAGCAAGGAATAGTGGCTGCGAGATAGCTCCAACGAGAATATCACAAACGCATAGTGTGCCTAGTAACACATTCGATGGATTATGTAATGATCTCGTTTTGATATAAGTCAGAACGAGGATGGAATTTCCAATCACAGTTAAAACTGCTGGAAATATATCTATTATTGCTAGTACTTTTAAAGTTGTTCGGTAACCGCTTTTGCTGGGTAGATTTAAAAGTTGCGTCAACATACAACGGCCATGGTGTGTGTTATTCATAGACATTGCTGCAAAGATAGTCTTTTGTTTATCTGCCTTTCTTAAAAATTTCTTCCTCCTTTAGAATATTATTTCTATGCGTATTTGCCTTTTTAACAAAATCTTCCTCCTTTAGAATATTCGTTCTATGTTTATTTGTCTTTCTTGTAAAATTCTTCCTCCTTTAGAATATTATTTCTATGCTTATCTGTCTTTCTTACAATATTCTTCCTTCCATTGGCTCTTTTACTCTGTAAACATGACTTTTCTAACTTAACTAGTTACTTTCATTTGGTCTTTCGATGCTTTGCAACTTTTTCTCGTTTGCAACTGCGATGGTTTTACTCCTCTGTAATGTTCAAAGTCCCAAAGTGTTCACTCAGTCTCAATGTTGAATTAAAAGTTCTCATTCAGCAAATCTTTGTCTGCTTTCAATTGGAAACATCGGCGAAATTTAGGCTCGCTTTACTATTCTATCTCAACGACTTTCATTTGTCATTTGCGCTCTTCTCTGTATTACGTCAACTGGTTCCCCGCGTCGTAAATTGCGACGTCGTAAATTGGTTCGTCGTCGTAGAACGTGATAATTCTTCTCTTTTATCGCTTTATTAGCAGTGTTCCTTGAAACAACGCCTAATGTATCTGTGAACGTTTTAATTTGTGATTTCCCAGTCCTCTTGACCAAACATTACTTGACAGTTTAATTCATCAACTATTATCTAGCTTTGCTGCACAGCGTTTCTTGGCTATTTTCTTCCTTGTACTTGAACATTTTTGAAGATTTACTGCTCAGTCTTTCTTCATCAACCAATGTACCCACCGTCAATATTGTCGTTTGGTGGCTACATTTTCACGATATTACAATTCATATCAAGACTTCCATCCCTCGGTTTAAAAATCCCTTTCGTTTAGTTTCAACTAATATCTCTCCTTGCTGCCGTCTATATTGTTCACAGTCTTCTAATTGCTCAACTCCGCCCTGTGTTGCCTTATCAACAATCTACTTCACAAAAAAGCTTCTCTTCCTAATTTCTTCCTAAAAACGCGCCCGTGATCGCGTATTCGCGCACGATGGTCCTACTTTGTTTCCGTTATCGTGCGTTCCGTTATATTGCTTCCAGTCTTCTAATTCTTCTAACTCTGTTCTGTGTTACTGCATCAACAATCTACTTCACAAAAAATATTCTTTTCCTAATTTCTTCCTCAAAATGTACCGGTGATTATGTATTCGTTCACACTGATCTTACTTTTGTCGTTTCTGTTATGGTGCATTCCGTTATGTCACTCTGACACTCAGTTCATCCAAAGTCGCACATTTATTCTCATCATCAGAGCAAAGCTGATGTTTACTCCTCAAGATACTTTTATTTTAGATCATCTTTCTGGCGTATTTTTTCTTGCTGCAGTTATCCTTTCCGTGATTATACTAATTTTTACGTGCGTAATTGCTGTTATCGTGCAATCAATCTACCCATTTCATTTTTCATTGTACAGGTGTCCCCTTTTTACAGGTGATCTCCAGAATCTCTTAAAAGAGTAATTTCGTTCTTCAAAAGTGATTGTTTTTATTGAGCACTTTACATTCGTTTTCATTGTTCTGTCATTTTAAATTTGGGTGCCTTGGTGAAACTTGATGGATCTCGTAAAGCCTTCTTAACTAAGAATAGTTCTTATTCTGAATATTATCTTTTAAACTGTGAATATGTTCTAAATTCGTTTGCACTCTGTTCCTTCACTTTAGTCTGATTCTCCTTGCAGCTCGTTGTTTTTTCTTGTGTGATGAAAATTATTTTATATCCTTTTCATGCATTTATTTCCTCGATTTAGGGTTCACTTTTCTAACTTGGTTGTATCAAGACCTTCTCACAAAAGTGTTCCTGTTGTCTCTAAGAAATCGTTTCATTCTACTAATAGTTCTTGATTTTTGTAACCAGATAAAACAGCCTGCATTCGTTTTAATTATATTGCTTTCACCTTTTGATAGCAAAAATGATGTTTTCTCTTTAAGATACTTTTATTCGTATCTTCAGTTTGACGTATTTTTGCGATCTGCTGTTATTTTCCCCGCCACGATACTACTTTTGAAATTATAATTGCCTTGATGAAACTTCACTGAAGCCAATCTTTCTCTGAAATACTTCCTCCTCTGTCTGTCAAAAATTTGTTCTTGTTTCAAAAGCAAGGCTTGCCTCTACGGATGTATCGTACTTTTTAGTGTTGCAATAAAACGTCGCTTTGTCTGTTCTTCTTTTCAGAGTTATTCACCCAACATGGATTGGTGCTCTTCTTTCAAACTAAAATTGTTCTTCCTTTAGATTCGTGATTTAAAAGAGATGCATTGCCCTCGTCTGTATGAGATCGTTCTTGTTTCTAAAGCAAGACCTTTTTCTGCTCATAGCTCATAACTGGCATTGTGTCCATAAAACGTAGCTGTGTCTATTCTACTCAGTCAGCGTTAGTCGCCCTACACGAATTGCTCTTCTTCTTTCGAACTTTCTTCTTTAAAACGATCTTGCTCTTCTTTAGATTAGTGTGTTTGAAACAGATGCAGTGCCCTCCAGATTTTTTCAATTTATCTGTCTTAGACCTCGCAAAATTTGCGCGCAAAAGTTGCTCCGTACGAGGTTGGAAGGTCAAGTGACATTTGCTTTCCAAGACAAGAGCCAAAGAATTATAAAGCCATTAAGATTACTAAGTGGAAAGAGCAAATTTCTTTATCTATGGTTTTTGCAATTAGCGATCCTGAATAGCGAAGTGCGTTTATCATTGTCCTATAGTTACGGGCTGGTGCAAGAAAAAACAAAGTTTACTGGTATAAGAAAATATTTGGCCTACGTAAGAAACGCTTTCGTAAATACTATTATTTTTCAGATCATTGGAGTAAGCTGGATGAATTGATCATTTACGTAAGAAAATGAAACCAGCAACTCGTCATGTAAAATGGCTTGATTTTGAATACTAAATCAATACTTAAATGCTAAATATCATCAATAAGTTTTAGTTTAATTCATTTTCTAATTTGTGGAATGCTTTCGTGTTTGTCATGGAGTTTGAATTGATGTCAGGAAATTCTTGGTTGCATTTCTACTGTATTTGCAGTTAACCAAACGTGCTTTAAAGGGGGAGTCAGACGTGACGTTGCGCGGGACATTTTCATTGTATTTGTATGAAAAGTGCTTAGGCTTAGCATTGACTCCTCAATGGAGATTTTGAATCCGATTATCGCACATTGCAATCCATCTCCATCGACGTTGCTCTTGACAATCTCAAGGATTTAATTGACAGATATTGTTCGTCTATGTCGATTTCATGTATTTGCAAAGTTATTTTGTCTATCACAAATTCCTGAAAGTCGTAAACAGCGATCTTGCTGAAAAAACTTTGAAGCTGCGAAGAGATAATCTACAAGTCGAATTGGGTAAGAAACTCACCAAAGAATATGGTTTTTGAGTCAGATTTATGATGCTTGGTGAAACCGAAAGGCGAATAGAACCTTCTCAAACACTACTCGATTCATTGCTCAATTAATTTCATCAGAATTACAGCGAACAAAGGGGTACAGTAGACATGTTTTGGTATTTAGGCCTATACGAATTGGATTTTGACACACAGAATCTGCTACCCGCGTTTCGCGTCTGACTGCCCCTTTAAAATATGCTACCTTAGGAAACTGATTTGCATGTTTCGGAGAGCATTTTGTCGTTAAAGCTTGCGTGAACAAAATAAATTCACCAGTCCTTTCATTCCTTCAACTAGTAGATCAGCAGTTTCCACTAAAAAACTTCAGCACAAAATTCTTGAAAATTCTAATTTTAACGAAATTGTCCACCTTGGTATTATCTGAAATATCAAATTTCATCAGTTGTTATGTAAGCCTTGCTCTTTGGTTGAACAAGAAGAATAGTACCGAGTGGACCAAACCTCGTTCCCATGGTGTTCTTACGTCATACCCTGACCACGAAGCCGAATGAACACCCTAGTACACTTCTATCAAATACGCTCAGAAAATGGGTGTATTAGCAGCCATTATGGATTTGCAATTTGCTAGGCAACGCTAATTATGCGACCTCGATACCAAACAACAAATTGTTGTTCGAATTATTAGGAAGTGTTCATGAAATATTTTCTGTTTGCTATTGTTTTCGAATAGGTCCCAGACTAGAGGTAGAGCAACGAACCCACTCTGGGGACGAGATAGAGTTTGGTCCTGAAAGGCTGAAGTATTTTTCATGGTGTTTTCTCTATTTTTCTGAGCATGGTAAATATAGGTAGGATTGGATTTATGAATATAGATCTTTTAGCGATTCTGAAAAAGAATCTGAATCGAACGATATCTTGATACATTTTGTAGAATTTTCGAATGTGCACAAAAGTGATAGAAGCCCTGACGACGCTCAATCGAGCCTCACGTATAAAAATGTATTGAAATACCGCTCGATCCAGGCTCTTTCAAAAAATAACTAAAAGGTCTATTCCTTAAAGGCAATGTGTCCATGTAAGTACAGCCACGTATACACTCTTGTAAAAAATGCTGACGAACAGCCTCGAAGAGCGCACTGTGATTGGTAGAATTTAACTGATCACATGCAAAACTAGAATTTAAATTTCACAACGAGGCTGCCTGTTGTGAAACGTCTTCAGTGTAGTGATCACATGAAATATCACGTGAAAATAGCAAAGTCGCTCTGATTACATGGACACATTACTTTCAATTTCAAAATACAAGAAAAAGGGATAAGAAAGCTCCTCACATTAAATAAAATGCAAATAAATTTTGTTTGTCTTTAGGTTTAAAAAGTGACTTTACAAAAAAGTCAGATCATGGGTACAAGAGCCAAAAATAGCCAAAGAAATACACAATGTTTTATATTTATATTTTTTGGATCTAGTACCCATAGTATTAGATCATATACGTTGCTGTAGCGATAAACATTTGATTCTTAAAGAACGCCGGTCAACCAGCATCCTTTGCGCGCGTTGCATATTGCCTTTCGACTGCGGCAGCCATTTTCATATGACATCGTACATAGCAGTGCTCAGCAAAGCGCGACCGCAAAGGATGCTGGTTGACCGGCATTCTTTAACTCTTGAGCGGCATGAAATGAAATATTATGATCATGCACTGCATTATTGTATTTTCATATGACTATCAAACACTACTAATGATACGAACCAATTAAAATTTTCTCATTCTTATTGTTAGAATTTTCGAAACCTTCTTTTCATTTTCTAAAAAGATACTGTACGCTTTCTACACGTCAAATCGGACATATGGCCTGGATAGCTCCTTGTGAATTCCTTTCATATGTCTAGATTGCAATCAAATTGGTCCGTTGCTGGTCAGAAGAGCCGTATTTTCGAACGTCATATAATAATGAAGAATATTTGAAATCCTTGATTTTAGCAAAAATGTATCTGAATATCTTGAAATGCGTAATTTCTGCAATAAAGGCAAGTCTATAGCCTTGCTTTTTGGTGGAAAATGAAGAGTATCTGAAATGCCTAATTTTAGCGAAAAAGGTAAGCCTATAGCCTTGCTTTTTGATGGAAAATGAAGAATATCTGAAATGCCTAATTTTAGCGAAAAAGGTAAGCCTATAGCCTTGCTTTTTGATGGAAAATGAAGAATATCTGAAATGCCTAATTTTAGCGAAAAAGGTAAGCCTATAGCCTTGCTTTTTGATGGAAAATGAAGAATATCTGAAATCCCTAATTTTAGCGAAAAAGGTAAGCCTATAGCCTTGTTTCTTGATGAAAGATGAAGAATATCTAAAAAGCCTAATTCTAGCAAGAAAAGGTAAGCCTATAGCCTTGCTTTTTTATGGAAAATGAAGAATATCTGAAATCCATAATTTTAGCAAAAAAGGTAAGCCTATAGCCTTGTTTCTTGATGAAAAATGAAGAATATCTAAAAAGCCTAATTCTAGCAAGAAAAGGTAAGCCTATAGCCTTGCTTTTTTATGGAAAATGAAGAATATCTGAAATCCATAATTTTAGCAAGAAAAGGTAAGCCTATAGCCTTTTTTTGGTCGAAAATGAAGAATTATCTGAAATCCCTAATTTTAGCAAAAAAGGTAAGCCCATACATAGCCTTGCTTTTGGATGGAAAATGAAGAATATCTGAAATGCCTAATTCCAGCGAAAAAGGTAAGCCTATAGCCTTGCTTTTTGATGGAAAATGAAGAATATCTGAAATGCCTAATTTTAGCAAAAAAGGTAAGCCTATAGCCTTGCTTTTGGATGGAAAATGAAGAATATCTGAAATGCCTGATTTTAGCAAAAAAGGTAAGCCTATAGCCTTGCTTTTTGGTGGAAAATGAAGAATATCTGAAATCCCTAATTTTAGCAAAAAAGGTAAGCCTATAGCCTTGCTTTTTGATGGAAAATGAAGAATATCTGAAATCCCTAATTTTAGCAAAAAAGGTAAGCCTATAGCCTTGCTTTTTGATGGAAAATGAAGAATATCTGAAATGCCTAATTTTAGCAAAAAAGGTAAGCCTATAGCCTTGCTTTTTGATGGAAAATGAAGAATATCTGAAATGCCTAATTTTAGCAAAAAAGGTAAGCCTATAGCCTTGCTTTTTGATGGAAAATGAAGAATATGTGAAATGCATAATTTAAGTACAAAAGGTAAGCCTATAGCCTTGCTTTTTGATGGAAAATGAAGAATATCTGAAATGCCTGATTTTAGCAAAAAAGGTAAGCCTATAGCCTTGCTTTTTGATGGTAAATGAAGAATGTCTGAATGGCCTGATTTCAGCGAAAAAGGTAAGCCTATAGCCTTGCTTTTTGATGGAAATGAAGAATATCTGAATGGCCTAACTTTAGCAAAAAAGGTAAGCCTATAGCTTTGCATTTTGGTGGGAAATGAAGAATATCTGAAATGCCTGATTTTAGCAAAAAAGGTAAGCCTATAGCCTTGCTTTTGGATGGAAAATGAAGAATATCTGAATTGCCTAATTTAAGCACAAAAGGTAAGCCTATAGCCTTGCTTTTTGATGGAAAATGAAGAGTATCTGAAATGCTTAATTTAAGCACAAAAGGTAAGCCTATAGCCTTGCTTTTTGATGGAAAATGAAGAATATCTGAATTGCCTAATTTAAGCACAAAAGGTAAGCCTATAGCCTTGCTTTTTGATGGAAAATGAAGAGTATCTGAAATGCCTAATTTAAGCAAAAAAGGTAAGCCAATAACCTTGCTTTTTGATGGAAAATGAAGAATATCTGAAATGCCTAATTTAGGCACAAAAGGTAAGCCTATAGCCTTACTTTTTGATGGAAAATGAAGAGTATCTGAAATGCCTAATTTAAGCACAAAAGGTAAGCCTATAGCCTTGCTTTTTGATGGAAAATGAAGAATATCTGAAATGCCTAATTTCAGCGAAAAAGGTAAGCCTATAGCCTTGCGTTTTGATGGAAAATGAAGAATATCTGAATTGCCTAATTTAAGCACAAAAGGTAAGCCTATAGCCTTGCCTTTTGGTGCAAAATGAAGAGTATCTGAAATGCCTAATTTAAGCAAAAAAGGTAAGCCTATAGCCTTGCTTTTGGATGGAAAATGAAGAATATCTGAAATGCCTAATTTAAGCGAAAAAGGTAAGCCTATAACCTTGCTTTTTGATGGAAACTGCAGAATATCTGAATTGCCTAATTTCAGCACAAAAGGTAAGCCTATAGCCTTGCTTTTGGATGGAAAATGAAGAATATCTGAAATCCCTAATTTTAGCAAAAAAGGTAAGCCTATAGCCTTGCTTTTTGATGGAAAATGAAGAATATCTGAAATGCCTTGTTTTGGCAAAAAAGGTAAGCCTATAGCCTTGCTTTTTGGTGGAAAATGAAGAATATCTGAAATCCCTAATTTCAGCAAAAAAGGTAAGCCTATAGCCTTGCTTTTTGATGGAAAATGAAGAGTATCTGAAATGCTTAATTTAAGCACAAAAGGTAAGCCTATAGCCTTGCTTTTTGATGGAAAATGAAGAATATCTGAAATGCCTAATTTTGGCAAAAAAGGTAAGCCTATAGCCTTGCTTTTTGATGGAAAATGAAGAATATCTGAAATGCCTAATTTCAGCGAAAAAGGTAAGCCTATAGCCTTGCTTTTTGATGGAAAATGAAGAATATGTGAAATGCCTAATTTTAGCAAAAAAGGTAAGCCAATAACCTTGCTTTTTGATGGAAAATGAAGAATATCTGAAATGTCTAATTTTAGCAAAAAAGGTAAGCCTATAGCCTTGCTTTTTGATGGAAAATGAAGAATATCTGAAATGCCTAATTTAAGCAAAAAAGGTAAGCCTATAGCCTTGCTTTTTGATGGAAAATGAAGAATATCTGAAATGCCTAATTTAAGCAAAAAAGGTAAGCCTATAGCCTTGCTTTTTGATGGAAAATGAAGAATATCTGAAATGCCTAATTTCAGCGAAAAAGGTAAGCCTATAGCCTTGCTTTTTGATGGAAAATGAAGAATATCTGAAATGCCTGATTTTAGCAAAAAAGGTAAGCCTATAGCCTTGCCTTTTGATGCAAAATGAAGAGTATCTGAAATGCCTAATTTAAGCAAAAAAGGTAAGCCAATAACCTTGCTTTTTGATGGAAAATGAAGAATATCTGAAATGCCTAATTTAGGCACAAAAGGTAAGCCTATAGCCTTGCTTTTTGATGGAAAATGAAGAGTATCTGAAATGCCTAATTTAAGCACAAAAGGTAAGCCTATAGCCTTTCTTTTTGATGGAAAATGAAGAATATCTGAACGGCCTAATTTCAGCGAAAAAGGTAAGCCTATAGCCTTGCTTTTTGATGGAAAATGAAGAGTATCTGAAATGCCTAATTTAAGCAAAAAAGGTAAGCCAATAACCTTGCTTTTTGATGGAAAATGAAGAATATCTGAAATGCCTAATTTAGGCACAAAAGGTAAGCCTATAGCCTTGCTTTTTGATGGAAAATGAAGAATATCTGAAATGCCTAATTTTAGCAAAAAAGGTAAGCCTATAGCCTTGCTTTTTGATGGAAAATGAAGAATATCTGAAATGCCTAATTTCAGCGAAAAAGGTAAGCCTATAGCCTTGCTTTTTGATGGAAAATGAAGAATATCTGAAATGCCTAATTTTAGCAAAAAAGGTAAGCCTATAGCCTTGCTTTTTGATGGAAAATGAAGAATATCTGAAATGCCTAATTTAAGCAAAAAAGGTAAGCCTATAGCCTTGCTTTTTGATGGAAAATGAAGAATGTCTGAATGGCCTGATTTCAGCGAAAAAGGTAAGCCTATAGCCTTGCTTTTTGATGGAAATGAAGAATATCTGAATGGCCTAATTTCAGCGAAAAAGGTAAGCCTATAGCCTTGCTTTTTGATGGAAAATGAAGAATATCTGAAATGACCAATTTCAGCGAAAAAGGTAAGCCTTTAGCCTTGCTTTTTGATGGAAAATGAAGAACATCTGAACTGCCAAATTTCAGCAAAAAAGGTAAGCCTATAGCCTTGCTTTTTGGTGGAAAATGAAGAATATCTGAAATGCCTAATTTAAGCAAAAAAGGTAAGCCTATAGCCTTGCTTTTTGATGGAAAATGAAGAATATCTGAAATGCCTAATTTAAGCAAAAAAGGTAAGCCTATAGCCTTGCTTTTTGATGGAAAATGAAGAATATCTGAAATGCCTAATTTCAGCGAAAAAGGTAAGCCTATAGCCTTGCTTTTTGATGGAAAATGAAGAATATCTGAATTGCCTAATTTAAGCACAAAAGGTAAGCCTATAGCCTTGCTTTTTGATGGAAAATGAAGAGTATCTGAAATGCCTAATTTTAGCAAAAAAGGTAAGCCAATAACCTTGCTTTTTGATGGAAAATGAAGAATATCTGAAATGCCTAATTTAGGCACAAAAGGTAAGCCTATAGCCTTGCTTTTTGATGGAAAATGAAGAGTATCTGAAATGCCTAATTTAAGCACAAAAGGTAAGCCTATAGCCTTTCTTTTTGATGGAAAATGAAGAATATCTGAACGGCCTAATTTCAGCGAAAAAGGTAAGCCTATAGCCTTGCTTTTTGATGGAAAATGAAGAATATCTGAAATGCCTAATTTAAGCAAAAAAGGTAAGCCTATTGCCTTGCTTTTTGATGGAAAATGAAGAATATCTGAAATGCCTAATTTAAGCACAAAAGGTAAGCCTATAGCCTTGCTTTTTGATGGAAAATGAAGAATGTCTGAATGGCCTGATTTCAGCGAAAAAGGTAAGCCTATAGCCTTGCTTTTTGATGGAAATGAAGAATATCTGAATGGCCTAATTTCAGCGAAAAAGGTAAGCCTATAGCCTTGCTTTTTGATGGAAAATGAAGAATATCTGAAATGACCAATTTCAGCGAAAAAGGTAAGCCTTTAGCCTTGCTTTTTTATGGAAAATGAAGAATATCTGAAAATCCTAATTTAAGCACAAAAGGTAAGCCTATAGCAGTGCTTTTTGATGGAAAATGAAGAATATCTGAATGGCCTAAATTCAGCGAAAAAGGTAAGCCTATAGCCTTGCTTTTTGATGGAAAATGAAGAGTATCTGAAATGCCTAATTTAAGCAAAAAAGGTAAGCCAATAGTCTTGCTTTTTGATGGAAAAGGAAGAGTATCTGAAATGCCTAATTTAAGCACAAAAGGTAAGCCTATAGCCTTTCTTTTTGATGGAAAATGAAGAATATCTGAATGGCCTAATTTCAGCGAAAAAGGTAAGCCTATAGGCTTGCTTTTTGATGGAAAATGAAGAATATCTGAAATGCCTAATTTAAGCAAAAAAGGTAAGCCTATAGCCTTGCTTTTTGATGGAAATGAAGAATATCTGAAATGCCTAATTTAAGCACAAAAGGTAAGCCTATAACCTTGCTTTTTGATGGAAACTGCAGAATATCTGAATTGCCTAATTTCAGCACAAAAGGTAAGCATATAGCCTTGCTTTTTGATGGAAAATGAAGAGTATCTGAAATGCCTAATTTAAGCACAAAAGGTAAGCCTATAGCCTTGCTTTTGGATGGAAAATGAAGAATATCTGAAATGCCTAATTTTGGCAAAAAAGGTAAGCCTATAGCCTTGCTTTTTGATGGAAAATGAAGAATATCTGAAATGCCTAATTTCAGCGAAAAAGGTAAGCCTATAGCCTTGCTTTTTGATGGAAAATGAAGAATATCTGAAATGCCTAATTTTAGCAAAAAAGGTAAGCCTATAGCCTTGCTTTTTGATGGAAAATGAAGAATATCTGAAATGCCTGATTTTGGCAAAAAAGGTAAGCCTATAGCCTTGCCTTTTGATGGAAAATGAAGAATATCTGAAATGCATAATTTAAGCAAAAAAGGTAAGCCTATAGCCTTGCTTTTTGATGGAAAATGAAGAATATGTGAAATGCATAATTTAAGCACAAAAGGTAAGCCTATAGCATTGCTTTTTGATGGAAAATGAAGAATATGTGAAATGCCTAATTTAAGCAAAAAAGGTAAGCCTATAGCCTTGTTTTTTGATGGAAAATGAAGAATATCTGAAATGCCTAATTTCAGCGAAAAAGGTAAGCCTATAGCCTTGCTTTTTGATGGAAAATGAAGAATATCTGAATTGCCTAATTTAAGCACAAAAGGTAAGCCTATAGCCTTGCTTTTTGATGGAAAATGAAGAGTATCTGAAATGCCTAATTTAAGCAAAAAAGGTAAGCCAATAACCTTGCTTTTTGATGGAAAATGAAGAATGTCTGAATGACCTAATTTCAGCGAAAAAGGTAAGCCTTTAGCCTTGCTTTTTGATGGAAAATGAAGAATATCTGAAATGCCTAATTTAAGCACAAAAGGTTAGCCTATAGCCGTGCTTTTTGATGGAAAATGAAGAATATCTGAATTGCCTAATTTAAGCACAAAAGGTAAGCCTATAGCCTTGCTTTTTGATGGAAAATGAAGAGTATCTGAAATGCCTAATTTAAGCACAAAAGGTAAGCCTATAGCCTTGCTTTTTGATGGAAAATGAAGAGTATCTGAAATGCCTAATTTCAGCGAAAAAGGTAAGCCTATAGCCTTGCTTTTTGATGGAAAATGAAGAATATCTGAATTGCCTAATTTAAGCACAAAAGGTAAGCCTATAGCCTTGCTTTTTGATGGAAAATAAAGAGTATCTGAAATGCCTAATTTAAGCCAAAAAGGTAAGCCAATAGCCTTGCTTTTTGATGGAAAATGAAGAATATCTGAAATGCCTAATTTAAGCACAAAAGGTAAGCCTATAGCCTTGCTTTTTGATGGAAAATGAAGAATATCTGAATGGCCTAATTTCAGCGAAAAAGGTAAGCCTATAGCCTTGCTTTTTGATGGAAAATGATGAGTATCTGAAATGCCTAATTTAAGCAAAAAAGGTAAGCCTATAGCCTTGCTATTTGATGGAAATGAAGAATATCTGAATGGCCTAATTTCAGCGAAAAAGGTAAGCCTATAGCCTTGCTATTTGATGGAAATGAAGAATGTCTGAATGGCCTAATTTCAGCGAAAAAGGTAAGCCTATAGCCTTGCTTTTTGATGGAAAATGAAGAGTATCTGAAATGCCTAATTTAGGCACAAAAGGTAAGCCTATAGCCTTGCTTTTTGATGGAAAATGAAGAATATCTGAATGGCCTAATTTCAGCAAAAAAAGTAAGCCTATAGCCTTGCTTTTTGATGGAAAATGAAGAATATCTGAAATGCCTAATTTCAGCGAAAAAGGTAAGCCTATAGCCTTGCTTTTTGATGGAAAATGAAGAATATCTGAATTGCCTAATTTAAGCACAAAAGGTAAGCCTATAGCCTTGCTTTTTGATGGAAAATGAAGAGTATCTGAAATGCCTAATTTAAGCAAAAAAGGTAAGCCAATAGCCTTGCTTTTTGAGGGAAAATGAAGAATATCTGAAATGCCTAATTTAAGCACAAAAGGTAAGCCTATAGCCTTGCTTTTTGATGGAAAATGAAGAATATCCGAATGGTCTAATTTCGGCGAAAAAGGTAAGCCTATAGCCTTGCTTTTTGATGGAAAATGAAGAATATCTGAATTGCCTAATTTAAGCACAAAAGGTAAGCCTATAGCCTTGCTTTTTGATGGAAAATGAAGAGTATCTGAAATGCCCAATTTAAGCAAAAAAGGTAAGCCAATAGCCTTGCTTTTTGATGGAAAATGAAGAGTATCTGAAATGCCTAATTTAAGCACAAAAGGTAAGCCAATAGCCTTGCTTTTTGAGGGAAAATGAAGAATATCTGAAATGCCTAATTTAAGCACAAAAGGTAAGCCTATAGCCTTGCTTTTTGATGGAAAATGAAGAATATCCGAATGGTCTAATTTCGGCGAAAAAGGTAAGCCTATAGCCTTGCTTTTTGATGGAAAATGAAGAATATCTGAATTGCCTAATTTAAGCACAAAAGGTAAGCCTATAGCCTTGCTTTTTGATGGAAAATGAAGAGTATCTGAAATGCCTAATTTAAGCACAAAAGGTAAGCCTATAGCCTTGCTTTTTGATGGAAAATGAAGAATATCTGAATTGCCTAATTTCAGCGAAAAAGGTAAGCCTATAGCCTTGCTTTTTGATGGAAAATGAAGAATATCTGAAATGCCTAATTTCAGCGAAAAAGGTAAGCCTATAGCCTTGCTATTTGATGGAAATGAAGAATATCTGAATGGCCTAATTTCAGCGAAAAAGGTAAGCCTATAGCCTTGCTTTTTGATGGAAAATGAAGAATATCTGAAATGCCTAATTTAAGCAAAAAAGGTAAGCCTATAGCCTTGCTTTTTGATGGAAAATGAAGAATATCTGAAATGCCTAATTTAAGCAAAAAAGGTAAGCCTATAGCCTTGCTTTTTGATGGAAAATGAAGAATATCTGAAATGCCTGATTTAAGCAAAAAAGGTAAGCCTATAGCCTTGCTTTTTGATGGAAAATGAAGAGTATCTGAAATGCCTAATTTAAGCAAAAAAGGTAAGCCTATAGCCTTGCCTTTTAGTGCAAAATGAAGAATATCTGAAATCCTTAATTTTAGAGAAAAAGGGTAAACCTATAGCCATGACTTTTGGTGGAAAATGAAGAATATGTGAAATGCCTAATTTCAGCGAAAAAGGTAAGCCTATAGCCTTGCTTTTTGTTGGAAAATGAAGATTATCTTAAATGCCTAATTCTAGCAACAGTTGGCACACTATGCACTAAGAAGAATGTTAAATTCACTTTTTACAGATCGTATCGGGATAAAGCTTTAAAAAATAAGAAATAACAATGATTTTCTATCATACATTATTTATATTTTCTCAGGATTTCTCTACGAAACAACATAACTTCCAGGGTTTTAGAAAAATACTGCGCTCTACGACAACGTTGCCATCCTGCATTTAGTTCCCCCTTACAACAATAGTTCCTGCAAATTATTCCGTGGTCCAAGAAATATACTGTCATTTCTGCTGAGTCTCATATCCGTCCAATGAAATTTCAGTCTGTTTTACCTAACTATTTCACTGTAGAAAAGTTAAGAAACCTTCTACACAAAATATTAAACGAAAATTCCTTTTTCTCAGAGTTTAAATCATGAAAGTGAATCCTTCAAGAGAAATATGATGCTTACGTGCAAATATATAAAATCATAAAGAGGGGAATGGGATGCGCCTATAATTTTGGGATACTGCAAATTAATGACTCGTAATAGTTTGTTCTTGAGAGGCGAAAGAATCCATTGGTCTTAAACAGATTGGCGGTAAAAGTTTTAACATTCGCAAAGGTCAACGAATCTTAGAGGGTCATCATTGGGGTGAATGGATACAGCCCTGTAAACGGTTTGACACAACTCTGCTTTTGCAAACGCCTCTAGAATTAAATCATTACGTATGAATTTTTCATGATTATGGTAATGGCCCGGGGGGGGTACTCCCATTGTGGCCTAATAGGGGGGTCCAGTCAGTGTTAAAGAGGGTTAAAGCTAAAATTTTGGAAAATACCCTCAGATGGTAGTATCACTTTACAGAAACCCCCAAATGGTAGTTGTTCATTGACATAAAATTGAGTCATTTGGTAGCATCAAGCAATGAAAATTTTTTGCATTTTTTTGTAATTTTCTATTGTAAAAACTGATGGAACAAATCAAGAAAACTTCAAAATTCATTGATGATTATTGCTGCAACGACCATATTGTCATGCGGAGGAGCGTACTGAGTTGAAATTATCGGCTAGGAATCTTCGAACAGCTACCCGTGATTGGCAGTGTGTCAATAAAAATATGTTCGTTGCGTGACTTGATAACGAGTATATGCTCGAAACGTCGTGTTTTAAACATCTAAGCTATTTTTGGTACTTAAATAATTTATATATTATATTACTATTGGTAGTATGTGTTTGATAGATAGGGCCATTTGGTAAGACCCTCAAACCGACTGGACCCCTTGTTAGGCCATAGTGGGAGTACCCTCCCCCGCGGGGTAATGGTAGCATTGTGAAGGCAAAATGTTGAGCTTAATGCCATCAAACGTAAGCATATACATGAAATTTACTGCAGAAATTTAGCACAACAAAACGCTTTATAATACAATATTCACCAAGGGGCAACGTCTTCTCTATTTGATCGACCGGTCTATTTTCCTTTTCGAACTGCAAGAAATACGAAAACGTTGCAGTAAGCTAAAATCTCTAAATTACTTACAAATCGATACAGTTTTACAGTGATAAAGCTCCTGTTATTTGTTGATCTAGCGACTTGTGGTTTCCCCCGTTATGGAGGAAACCAGATTTTCAAAAATCTGCTAACCCTTATCCATGTCTTCGTATATAGACAAAAATTCATTGGGTTAAGAAATAAAATGAGCGAAGATTTGGATACAGCTAGAGTAGAGCTTCTTAGCCACAAGAAGAGTTACCTTTTTCGAGGCTCGATCTTAGCCCCCGTCTGCAAGCTTAAATTTCGAAAATGTTTCATAAAATATTAAGCTTCTCTTCCTCTTTCGAAAGAGATATCAGCTTCTACTGTTGATCAAGTAGATCCAAAATTACATCGAAAAACATTTTTACTCCATATACCGGGTGCCCCAAAAAAAGTACTCCTGTTTAAAAAATCATCAAAAATTCAACCTTTTTTCGAATTGCTTTGTCAAAGACCCAAAAATATTCGCAGAAGATAAAATGTCTGCTTTTGGTGTATAGTAAGGTAGACAAATTACATGTTGAAAAACCTTATTTTGAATTATAGCATTTAACCAAAATGCTCAATCTTGCCAAAGAGTCCACTTTTTCGGATTTTTTATCATCAATGAAGTCCCCAATGATAGTGTGCATTTATTTTTGTCATTTATGATCGAACTAAGAGTTTTACATGCACAAAGAAATTGATCTGACAATCATCAGTGCTTTTTTTGCAGTATGATTCAAAACCAGGTAGCCCTAATAAGAGCTAAATTTGCTTTTTTTTTACTAATTACAAGATCAGCTATGTCTTGGAAAATAATTTGGTCATTCATCTACTTGATAAAGAATGAGATTGAAGATCAGCCATGTACTTAAATTTTGGTGAATTTTCAAACGGGAGTATTTTTTTTGGGACACCTGGTATTTTTGGTCGTTATTGGCAGGTTAATTTAGTACTTTAGGGGAACAAACGTCTTTCTTTGAGGGTGGATTAGGCATCGATGATACACCTGCGAGTGGGGCAACAGCTCTACGGAAGACACTTTCATACTTCTTTCCCTTAAATAAAGGGACAATTGTAATTGTGTTACCTTTTAGCTTGCAATAGAAACTTTCAAAGCGATAAGAAATGCACAGCTCCATGCTTCCAAATCTCCTCCAAATCGTGAGATAACCCCGAGCAGACTGTGAGCGGCTGGGGGAAACTTTGCATAGGCTAAACAATATGCCACAAAAATAGGACAAGAGATGTGCATGAAGTGAACATTTATTAACACTGTCAGGGAAGCTATGGTGGAGCAGGGAAGATATGATTGGTTTTCTCTACAAGGACAAGTACGGGTCTAGCTTTGGGTCTAATCTACATATTTGTTATATAGCCCTTGCTTGGAGAGGCGCGCTACCCATTTGCCCAAGGCAAACGTGTCTCTGGATTATGCTACAGGGCATACTGAAGTGGTCTCTTCATTTTTGCAAATCTTTCAATAAATTTTGAGATGCCTTACAAGCAAACAAAACTGCTATAACATAAACTGACTATTTTGGTCAACGGAACTGAAACAAATAAAACCCAGTAACAAAACATCGTCCAGTAGGTTCTTCCTCAAGCTTTCCTTTGGTCTATCATCTTCCATTAGAAACTTTCTAAACTGCAAAATCGTCCATTGATAATTGACTAACAGTCTTAATTTCGTCACATTCTCCGCGCAAATGGTTCTGATTGGCACAGGAAGCAGCCAATCGACAGCGATCCCTGCTGAGCCAGCCAATTAGATGCAACTTTTATCAGGAGGTCGATATTTGGCGGCAAATTTGAATTCGAATGATGAAATCATGGTACTATGCAGGACGAAAGTTTTTCTTGACTTTAGAAAGACAACTCTTTACCAACTTTTGTGATCGTTTAGCCCATTTACATCGATTGTTTTTGAAAATACAAACACCATGTTTGGAAAAGCATGCTTTTCTTTTCTTGGAAATGCCTTCACATGAATGCGACACCGGCCTCTTAAACCTAGGTTGACGCAACATGCAAAGCTGTCCATCGCATCCTTGCACAGTGCATTTACAAGAGAGCTTCCCTTGTCTGATTGCTTTTCGCATAATGTGTTCCAAAGAATGCCATTTTCGAATGAGTCCACAACTTGTTAGGAACACTCTTCTTCCCTTGACACGGCCACCTAGCAAATACAGCTCACCGCGTTTCACTTTTGCATGGCATAAATCAGCTGATCTTGGCGTGAAGACGATCGAAGACACTCCTCTGACGAAAAATGGTTTCTCCTGGCGGAATATTCTCATTGGTTGAATTCGAAAGTTGTACAGCAGTGGCTCATATTCCAGGATGCTTTTTAACGTCGTTACCTTGGCAACAATGGCTGCAATGGAAAGAGAGCTGTTTAGTTTTGAACACATTGTATATCCATGGACAATAAGACACCAAATGTATATATCAGTGTTGATTTTGGTATCGGTAGTGAGCCACCTTAATCCGGCATTTATCTTTGTGAAATTCATCTTTTGTTAGCAGTGAGCCACCTTGACCTCAGAGAAACTAGGAAAATAATTTTGCTGAGATAGATATGGTATTTCTGCGCCTCTTGTGTGAATAAAAATTATTTTTCTTTGTCCCTTGTGCACTTGGTCATGTTTGTACCCTATTGTTCTAGTTGCGCAACAATACTCTTTAGCGGAGCACAGGGGACTAAGGTACACAAATGACCAAGAGCACAGGGGGCAAAGACACACAATCTTTGTTCGCACAGGGAGCAAAGAAAGACATTTTTTGATCCACGGAATGCAACGGAGTGACGTCTATGGGATAAGTCGAACTTTCCTGTCTATGTTCCTTGGGATTGCGTGTCATGTTGCAAGTGGTTGTTTAGGGAGTGATGGAGTATGCAGTCGATATGGTGATCAAAGAATGCATGACATTCAGCCGACATTCAGCAACTAAGAAGGCTTTGAGGCTGCATCATATCATAGTGACGTGACGTCCATTACCTCAATAAGAAATAAATAAACACCAAACAGAATCGTTTTTGGGTTCTGCGAGGAGTGATTAGATGAATAAGGAAAAGAGTAGGGCATTTGCCAATATTGATGTTTTGGACTCTCGCCGGTTTGATCCAAATATCAAACAAAGGAGATAGGACCCATAAATAGGACACCTTTTCGTTATGACTTGTCCTTTCAGGCCTGTGCTTTTATTTCAACAACCATCAATTTTCCCTTCCATTTTTACTGAGACAGATCTCACAGACATGAATAAAAGAAAGCTTGTCGAGAGTTACCATTGCCCGACAATCACCAATTCCATCCTTTGCAGTTTGTCAATTTTTAGACGGAAGGTAAATGTCATCTGTTCGCTGATATTTTTGCAGCACATTTTCAGTTTAATTTTTTTGTAACACGTAGGACTGAAAGGTTTGCTAAAGGTCGGTGAGTCCCCCCAAAGGTCCTTTGATTATTGCTTTATAGAGCCTGTTTACAGCTATCTCATGGCCCCTAATGCAAGAAATTTGGCAAAAGGGATTGCTAACCATGCCATACTATTTCTGCAGCCATAAGTATGGGCCACAGTCAATACTTTGGTGCCAAATATTTGTGCCGAATTGTTGGAGACAGAGACAGACTAAAGTAATCCAGTTTAGGCTCTTTATCTAGCAAATGATCACTTTTCAGGTCTAAAACACAAACGAAGCTTGGGTGGCCTGGAAAGTTATCAATAACCTACAACATGTTTGAAGGCTGAGATATCTAGATGCTTCGCCGTCTCCTGTGACTGTTAACCACAGGCCTACTCCTATTCTCAAAATTTCACGGTGGAGACCAAACATATTTGTCACAAACCAAACTTATTTGTCACAGCTAACTTAATGGATAGAGTAACAATGTCACGACACAAATAATGAACCAATGATTGTCTCAGATGTCTAATAGGATCAAAACTGTATTATGAGAGCATGATCCAATTTGGGGCTGACTTAATGTAACAACTAAACATATTATTCCATTGCCCTCTTACAATTATTTTCTCTACTATGAGATATATCATTATTATTGATGTAATTTTCTGTAGACTGGTTCGTCTAGACTTTTACGAGTGTCATAAAATGAGATTTTCAGCCCTTAATTTCTAATAACATCGTTTCCATTATAAGATATATCGCCTGTCATGTTCAACCAATCTGTTCACTCAAACCTTAATGCATCAGATAGGTTCAAACAGTTGTCATGATTGCAAGCAAAAACTGGAACAAAGTCTAAGAGCGTCAGCTTCCCCTCCTGTTTCTTTGATTAAACCAGCGCATCATCGGCATGGCGTATAAAACTTGGCTGTGGATGTAGTATGTCTAGCACTCGATTCCTTTAAAGCAATCAATGCAGCAAAGTCTCAATGGGGGTAGTTCGAAGGAGAAAGAAGGGTAAACGACTTATGAGGCTCTCCATGAAATATGTTTTCAAGATTAAACCCTAGAACTTGTCTCCCTTTATTTCGCCCGGAATATACTGAAACGTAATGAATAACCGTTCCGTTACCAATTCCCTTCAAAGAAGCATCCTTCGACTAATTCATATTACACCCCAAACAATCTATCGATTCTAAACACTAAACTGAGTCCCGTATGCCTATATTTTCATAACGTAACCCGTATTCATTTAGTCTCGCATTCCCATGATAAAATAAAGCTTCGAGTAGAGAAGGGGGCTTATAGGACCTAGAATACCAGGATCTTCTACCGTGCTTTTCATGAGTGAAAAGAGCCCCCGAAAGAGCGTACAAATCTTCTGCCACAAATTAAAGACTGAACCAGAAGTTGCTGACCTGGTCCCTTATCTACCCATAAGTATTAACTTTGTGGTCGTCAACATATCCTAAAAACAACTTTGCGATGCGATATGATCTCCGACACTGTTGACGACTGAATGACTAAAATATGAGGTAAATCTAGAAGCTACTTGTCAAGTAAACTTTGGATCTGTTAATTTGGTGATATATGTATTATTTCGGAGGTTCTTGAATCATATCCTGCTTTGACATTCTCGAGGCAATGCACGGTTGACTGCCAGATCATGGAAGCAAGACCTTGAGCTAGAAGCCTTATAAAATTTGATCGGAATCTTTGCTTGGAGACCTAAAGATCGTGAACCATACAAAGTTCTTAAAAATGTCATCTAATCACGGGTTGTATGATAAATCTAGGTTCTATGAATGAAATAAATTGGTATGAAATAAAGAATATAAATCACCTTGCCTCGTTCTTGTGTTTTTCTTTGTCTTTACCTTCTGGGGCAGCAAATAAGTTTCTTTCAGGTCTAACACTGTGAGCATTCACTTGGGCTCTCTCGTTGTTTAAAATAAACGCCAAAATCTCAAATTACAAAATCTCGTTCTGGTTTGCTCCTTCCTAGCAATTTCCAAATTTTGTATGCGTGGCATTGTAGCTAGGAAGGAGCAAATGAGAAAGAGATTTTATAATTTGAGATTTCGGCGGTTATTTTAAACAACGAGAGGGCCTAAATGAATGCTGGCAGTGTTAGACCTGAAAGAAGCTTATTTGCTGCCCCAAAGGAGACAAGGTGATTTATATTCTTTATTTCATACCAATTTAGTTCATTCGTAGAGCCTAAATTTATCCTACAACCGTGATCTAACCTACAAATATATGCATTATTGCGTTCTCAACAACCCCAGGAAGTGAGTAGTACGCGTGCTATAATATCAGGCCCATATGAAGCGGGCGGAGGGGGGCTCAAGTCTCCCAATAATTGGCATTGACATTACGAGAACAGTAGCCTTTCAAACGGCGAGCGTTTCTTGACGACCCGGTAGACTGATTACACGAGTCTCAGTTTTCTGCATTGAATTGGGTGATGTTATGGCTGCACACTTGTACGAGTGAAAATAAAAATATCAGATTAAAAACGTTGAACTGACGAATACAAGGAATCACGTCGTCAGTCTAACTACACGGTATTATAATTCAACATTTCATAAACTTTCCCCAACCCAAAATGCCTTCCTTGCTCTTGGTCTCGCAGCATAGGAGAATAGAAAGTTCCTTTTCCTCATTTTCACGGACACTCTGGCACCTAAAATTATGCTGTGTCTTCAATTTGAGTTTTATCTTTGAGGTGTACTCTCTACAAGAGATACAGACACTCGATGCTGCCTGTGGTTTGCTATCTGATGCAGACAGTTTGTATCAGTTGCAAGTTGGGCATGCAATGATAAAGTCCCGGGGGGGGGGGGGGGGGGTACTTGACTTAAATTTGTACGGGGGTGTGCCCACGAAAAAATTTTTTTTTACCCTGCTCCAGAATTTTTCGCTCAAAATGATAACCTGTTCTAGAAAAAATTGATGAAAAGTATACTCAAAAAAATGAAATTTGACCGAAAAACGACCCAATCTAGCAGAATATTCCCCTCTGACTTGTTTTGACAACCTGCTCTAGAAAAATTGCCTCATTTTGATACCCTGTGCTAGAAAAAATTGGTGAAAACGATACCCTTAAAAACGGCACATCCCCGTCGGACAAATATACTAAGTACCCCCCCCCCCCCCCCCGGGGATAAAGTCTGTTGTTATGAGTTTTGATTATCTAATCGAGAAATGGTGAGGTCGGTTATATTAATTGAAGTTTTAATTAACAAGCAATGAATTCGCATTTAAATACACATTGCTAACCACAATCCCTTGCACGCCTTTGATAGACTAAGACAGCAGCGTCATAACTGCACAGATTGTTTTTACGGAGCATTTACCGAGGCGTTTACGATTGTAATATTTCTGGAGGGAGAAGAAATCGCATGATCGTGATTGCAAACTAGGTTTTCAGACAACTCGCGCTCTTGTTTTTCTCTGCTGAGGCAGAAAGTTGCGGAAACTTGAAAGAACACTTCAACCTTTTCACCCAGAGGGGGGACTCCCTATTAGTAGGTGACGGGGGTCAGACATTTTTGGGTTTGGGAAACGTGGTCTAGTATACCTTTGGGTACGCTATTTGGTGCAAAATCAGTATATTTTTGGGGTTGCTGATGAGAAAATTTGACGTGAGTGCTAAGCTGAATTTTACCCGGGGGGGGGGGGTACATGACTTGAGAATGGACGGGGGTCTGCCGCCCGGTTTTCAGAAAGCTACCCTCTTCTAATTACCCAAACTTGCTTTTGATACCCACTTTTATGATGAATTTTGGCGTAAAATTGCCCATTTTAACCATTTTTTGCGAATTTCAGCGAAACCCCACCCTTGTTTATGGAAAATCTGCCGAAAAAGGACCCTTGTTTAGAGAATTTTGGGCCCAAAAACCCACCCATATGGGCGGCACATACCCGTACGCTAAATATGTTATGTACCCCCCCCCGGGAATTTTAACCAAAATATAGCAGCGCAGTTGCTGAAAAAGCTATAAAACCTCTAGTTTTTATTCACCATGAAGGAATGAATATATTTTGGGGTTTAAAATGTCCTAAGTTTAGTATATTTTTGGGTTTTTAAAAAATATGCTGTGTCTGACCACCCCGTCACATACAATAGGGAGTTCCCCCCTGGGCCTTTTTGAAAGTTTTGGCTATTTGAGAAAGCATCCAGAAGAGAACTGCAAATTCAAACCGTCCAAAATAAGGACTGGAATTGGAGTAGTCTTTTGAAATTTCCGCTATGTCGTCAAAACGATTGGTTTCAATTTTGGCTGTGGGAGACAAACGTCTGCATAATTTGATCAATGGTTTCAAAAAAGCGAGCAGGTTGTGATTGCTTAAATGAAAAAGGAAATGAGAAATATTATAGATGAGAAGAAACTTTCCTACTGTGGCATTCATTATCTTGAATTTGGCAACCATGGTAGCAACAGCGCGGCTACGTGAAACATTCTTTACACGCCTCCTGACACAGGGTTTTGTATTAGCTACATTCAGGCTAGATATCAGGTCATGGTCAGAGTTCTTCTGTTTTAACTTGGAACGAGACGCATTTGTTAAATTTTAAGAGAATATTATCCATGTATGTAGAACCCATGGAATCCAGTGGAGGTGGTTTACAGGAAGATATTTGATCAACTTTTTCATTCTTTCTCAAGCTGGTACATAACAGCTTCCTACCTAATAACTTTAGACTGGCATGACGCATGGGTGGTTTGAATAAAGCTAAATTTTCCTTTCTTCTACGCAATAATCCATGAACCTTTACAATTGGTGGAAACCAGAAATCTAAAGCTCACCAGCCGCCGAAAAATTCTTGACTCATTCGATACATGCCACCATAAACAATTAATTCCAATTAAAGGTACACAGCCCGGAAGGGGGTACTCGCATATTTGACCTGGCGGGGTGTGCCTCTCAACAGGTTGGCTTTTTGGATGAAAATTATGGGACAGGGTGTTGTAAAGAAAAGAATGTTATGGAACAGGGTGTCATAAACAAAAGGGCAGTTGATCATATACTTTTGGTACACTTTGATGGGACAAGATATGCTTTTGGCACAATTTTTTTATGGGACAGGATTGGGGTGTAAAATGGTATTCCGCACACTCCCATCACTTCCCTAGCCAAGCATTCTCTCCGGGATATGAAGATGCAAAGTTCTTATAAACATAGACACTTATAGTAACTCTTGCGTTTCTTTAGACTTGCCCCAAATCTATTTTGTCAGCTCAGTCAAAATGCAAAAAAGATTTGTACAAAAAGACAACCTCCTCCACAGGGCCTTATTTTTCACAATTTGACTGCGAAATGGACTCAGGGCAAGTTCAGCATTTCTACAACCACCTCTTCCTCTTATTGTAATCCTCAATTTAACCAGTGAACCCTCTTCGTAGCTCCTGTTCTTGCATTCTAAACACTAACGGTCTCCATCAACCTTTAATAATCGTTCAGGAGAAAGAGAATTTAATACTGATAATCGCAGGAGAATCGTATGACAAACAAGTTGAGATTTCCTCACTGAAATTTGTGTGGTTTTGATTTTAAAGATATAAAAATGCTCTGACTGGATTTCGTGAACAAACTTGGCTTATAACTGTTAATGCGTTTCGTCTCTGAGAATTATCTGAATAGCTGGCCCCTATGTACCCTGGTGGGTACCAGAGCCAACAAAAATAAAAAATAATAAAAAAATAAGGAGAGAAAGTTCTTCCTCCTTCCTTCTTTCTCTCTCTTTCTTTTCTCGATCTTCCTTTCCTTAATTTTTGAGGCTCAGGTACCCAGGGTAGCCTCTATGGTGAACGAAGGAAAGCTCGTTTAGTTTGTCATTAATGTGTTCTCCTTCTCTCTCTAGTTGCTCTTGGTCATTGACGATTTCTTGTACTTTACAGCGAGGGGCACATGAATCCAAGCACTTCGTTCACATTTTGGGCAAAAAACTCCTGTTGTTCTGAAGAAAATCCTCAACAAATTCCCAAAATCATAAGTACTCTTTTCAAAATCTTGAACGCTTTGAAAGAGGAATGCATTACTCGACTTGGAGAGACGAATTACCTTAGCAATTACCTTGGCAATTACCTTAGCAATCGGCATACTGGAATCAAAGTACACTCTTTTGTATAAGAATGATGTTTATGTTTATGAGGATATTAAGGCTGAGAATTATCCAATTTTTAAGAACATTATCAGAATATTGCTCAGCCTCAGTTCGCATATTTGTGTCTAATTTTTCAGCCATATCAGATTTGAAAAAAATAAGAATACTTTAAAGAATATATGCGGTCTCAAAAAGAAAATTTCTAAAGAATATCGAGGCTGGACAAAATTTATAGCATTCTTATAAAAATAAAAAAGAGCGTACATGTAAAAAGTTCAAAGTACTTCACCACTCAAATAAAATTTAATACTTGTTTGATATGCTGGCAAGGAAACTCGACGGTTTCAAAAACCAAGATATCGTCAAGATCACGAAGGACGTCCATACAGACTAAAGATGTCTCTTCGATGTTTAAAAAGTTGAGTACGTTGGGTAAGTTTCTTGAACCTTCTTCGTTATTGCAAATTTGATTCCTTAAACGTATTGCTTCAGAATCAATCTCGTTGTAGTTCATTTTGAGTAAGGTATTTGGGAAATTTAGGGTTTTCCTGTGAGAGGAGACGAGTTGCTTTTAAATACATTGAACACTGCAAGCAACCAAATAGCAAATACAGTAAGATTTTGCAGCACAATCAAAAGTTGTTTCCTCCAGTAAAACCTGAATGCTTGCTTGCTTGCTTGTTTGTTGTGTGTTTCCATGTCAAAAAGTAGTTTTTAGGACCATTGACAAGCAATGCTTATCGAAGCGGATGCTCTGCACTAGAGCTGAAACTATATCGAGATAATTCCCATGTCTTCTAGTTCTTACCAAATTCCCATATGAAAGCACAGAGTATTTTCAATTCAATTGAAAGAACACGATAACCTTGTCTGTATAGAAGAATAGAAAAACTATATGTAAACTATTCAGTGTAAGTCCTGTAAAATATGAGAATTTGGGAAGAACCGAAATATGTGTGGTTTGCTGCTCGCTACACGTTTACGACAACTTCGAATTATGAAAAAACTAAAAAAAAACTAAAATTAATTGACAAATGCTTCAATGTAAGATGAAATTGTCAATAAATCATTAAATGAAGTCAAAGTAAACCAAAAACAAGATTTGACAATAAAAATGCTGCTTCATGAATGTGAAAGCCAAAAAATGAAAGCAAATCTCATATCCTTACCAAAATCGGCATCACAAAAGGCTTCATGCAATGGCTTTTGAACACACCGACAAGCCAAGCAGTTGACAGTGAAAAGCACTACCGTGCACAATAACTTGCGAATAAACTCCATACTGAGAGATCTCTTTGAAGTAGATGATCAAGCTTTAGAAAACCTTGGCTCTGGACTTATGACTATATTCTGGATTAAAATTGCGATGCGAAAGATTTTCCAGCGAACGACACCAACTGATCACTTGCCCTTTGCGTCGAAAAGAAATAGCACAGCTACGAGATTCCAACTTACTTAACTCTTTAAAGACAGACACAGTCGATAGTCCAATCCGATTACGTCGAATTAGCCAGGGATCAGTTTAATAATAACGCCCTTAGTGTAAGCCATTTAAAACACGGCCAAGGCCCAAACGCGAGTGAACTCTGCTAAAGCCAGCACTGCTTTGCTCTCTCCCGACGCATTTAGCCCGTCTCTGTAGGTTTTCAAATCAACAGCGTCACAACAGTGATAGTACGAAATCGGCCAAGACCCTGGCGCCGCTGATAAACGTAATGAAATAAAGGGACAACAGCAAGGATGATAAACTTGGTACCACCGCCTTTCTTTCTTCTCACAAGAAGATTTTCGCGCCATAATTTGGGTGACGCCACTTCAAATTGAGCGCGTACTTGGGTTCGCCGAGTTTCAATCGAGTGTCTTGGCCGCAAGAGACGATTACAGACAATACTCTCTGTCTGCTCTATGTGCTTGCATTAGCTACGAAGAAGTAAAGCTACAAATGCCAATGGACACTAAAGAGATTCGGCCTCTTGAACAGACATAGATCAACTGAAGTCTTTCAGAGAAAATATGTCTTCCATAAACGTCAATGAAGAGGAAGGATTTTTGATTTTGAGGCAAAGACCACCTTGTTTCCTCTTCGTGGAGAAGTTTACAGAAAAAATAGAGCATTCAAAGTCAAATCTTTTCAGAAAATACGTCATTTTAAAACAGAAAGGTTTGTCCCAAATATGCAGGGGCAGGCAAGTACTGTAAAATATTTGACTCCACGTTTGTCCAGAGGAATTGGAAAAAGTAACCGATGCTTTTATCAAATAGTACGACTTTCGTGCCCAAAACAACCAGTTTTTGGGACAAAGGTGAAATTTGAATATCATTCTTCCTATTTCATCAGTTTGTCACAAAAATCAAGTTTCCCAACCTCCCATCTAATCAAAATTCTGAAGTTTACCTGTAGGCGGGTTCTCCCTTTGTCCGTCAAATTTAGGCAGAAAAGACTAGTATTTCAAATTTTTCACATAAGCGGTTCTACCTTTGTCCGCCAAATTTACCGAAAAAAGACCAGATATTACAATTTCTCACTAAAGCGGTTCTACCTTTGTCCGGCAAATTTCCGAAAAAACGGCCAGAATTTCAAATTTGTCACCGAAGTGGTCCTACCATTGTCCGGCAACCGGTTTTGGGACACTTGTACTTTCATATCCATACTTACTACTTGCTTTGGAAAACAGTAGTAGGTCGAAACTACCGGTTTTGGGGACCAGCATCGTCAGTGATACATAATGTTGAAATTGTCCTTCAAATTGAAGAAAAATAACAGCGGAAATTTGCCATCAAAAACGACCAGTTTTTGGGACAAAGGTGGTGCAATATTCTTTCATGAACTACTGGTTTTCGGACAAAGGTAGGACCATCCTTCCCAGTGTGACATGCCCGCCCTTGAATATGACACCACACTCATAATGATTTTGCTGAGAAAGTGGTAAATTTGAACATAGTCACTATGATTTAGGACGTAGAATCACGAACAAGGAGGAATTTTGCTTAAAAGGTTTCCTAGATTCTTCAAAAAGTTTTATGATATCATTCTCATGTATATTAAAAAATTTCCCAAACAACATTTAAATGCTGATGAACTTGAGACCCTTTAATATCTTGAATTTTATCTGGCCTGTAAACCATTTGATAACCTTAGTTTTTTATGGGATTCTACGGTTCTCCAACAAAGAGATATCAATGAAGAGAATGGTGATAAAGTGCAACAGTTCCAAATCTTTCTCTCAGAACCAGTCTTCAGTGGCGGATTGGCTCCGATTTTTGTACCGGCCATGGATAAGTTAAGGGGGCCCTAAGTGGGCGTGGTCTAAATGGTGCGGGTGCGGTCATATGAGTAAATTTCGTCGCAATTCCTTAGTCACTTTCTTTGAAAATGCGTGGCCATGTTAAATTAAATGGGGGTGGGCAGTACAATGAGGGGGTCTGAGGGCGAATCCCCAAGGAAAATTTTTGTGGCTACGCCCTTTACTTTGGCTTAGAATGCATTTCCCAATAGCATGCTTGCCTTTAGCGACAAGGAAACCTGGATCGTTTTGCGACAGTGATCCTATGAATCAGAGCACGAAGAAAATTTTTGAAGAAAGGTCCTTTACTTTGGCTTAGAATGCATCTCCTAATATAATGCTTGCCTTTAGCGATAAGGAAACCTTGATCGTTTTGTGACAGTTATCCTATGAATCAGAGCACGAGGAAAATTTTTGAAGAAAGGTCCTTTACTTTGGCTTAGAATGCATCTCCCAATATGATGCTTGCCAGTGCCAAGGTTTGACATTTCTTGGAAAATTCTTTCCCAACCTATACCCAGCTATTTTTTCTTCGGTTTTTGAGGAATCTCGAGGACCACCTTTCGAAAAAAGTGGGGGGAGGGGTGGCAATTGCCCCCTCCCCCGTGGCCACGCCACTGATCTCGAGAACCATTTTTTTACAGGAGTGGAGGGGAGGGGACCTTTACTTTTTCTGCAACGGTGCTCCTTTCTTCGCCATCCGTATCTTCACTCTCTGATTATATTAATTTCTTTGAACAAGTACACTAACACGGAAGGATTCAAATGTGAAATGAGATGTCCATTATTCAAAATGTAAAACTACTAAAGAAGTCCCTTATTTTGCCAAAGGGGCCCTTTTCCAGTAAAAAGGGGGCCCTTTTTACAAGATTTTGAGGGGGCCCCACCGACCACGGGCCGGTGGGCCGGTGGGCCAGTCCGCCACTGCCAGTCTTTGTACTATAAAAATTTCTTTAAGGTTGACTGATATTTCTTTGAAAGGAGGCTATCCTCGAACATTTTCCGTGATAAGAGGTTTTATCGCCAACTAGACAGTCAGAGAAAAGGGCATTCTATGAAATAGCATGGACGAGTGTGGTGAACATTTTACTGTTGAATTGCAACCACCGCAGAAATTTCATAAAACTGGACATTTTAATGGGTCATCCCGTTGTATCAGGTTGCCAATAAATTGAGAACAAAACCAAATAAAGAAGACGCACTTCTTCAATTTTCATTTATTGAGGTCATTTTGGATAACGGAAGATTTGCTGAATATTTTCGTCTGACACCGGTTGGGGCGAAATTGTCTGACAACGCTTAGTTATGAAAAGGCGAGTGAAAAGGTCATCATATATCACGATGTATTTCATTGTCGATCCAGTTACGACTTTCATTCAGGGTCTGGACCATTCATAAACATCTCCTTACGGTTGAACTATCTTGCTTTGATCTCGCTTTACAAGTAGCGATTAGACTTGCTTCAAGGGAGTACAAAGACCAGCATGCCTTTTGTGAAATCAGCGACTTGCTCTGCACAGCTTCCAGAATAACTGAAACATTCTACGGAGTAAATGTATATTAACGACAAGGCAATTGCCTTTGAACTATGGTTCCACTCCTGAGTTAACTCTACACTCCCCTCACTTACCACGTGGCTATCAAGTTACATATAGTCTCAAGTCAAGCAGATATTTCTCAATCCGTTATGGCAAGCGTCGTTTGCAGTGGTCTTCATGTCAGAGTTAGAAAATTTCCCCTCCCTCCCACCCCTCAATTTTTAGAATTCCGGGGTCGTATCCTCTCAAGATGACACAAGCAGTGTCAAGTTCCTCATTAAGTCTTATTTACATGCTCTGATAATATTATTTATTTTAGGTCTTTAAATATGATCCCAGTTCATTGGATCATCTTGTTTTAAGATCGTAGCATAGCAATCTTAGTATAGCGAAGCGCACTTAAACATTCTCCTGCGCTAACCGGCGGTAAGGCCACCATTTCTTTGGTGGCAAATTGTTTAAGCAAATATAGTAGGAATATTTTGATAGTTATAGGTCAGTTATATACGTTTGATATCACTCAGAATCACATGGCAACTCCTGACCCACTCCCCAACAAGGGTGAACCTCAGGCCCACTGCCCTAAACGTTGATTACATGAATACCAAAATGAATATGAAACGAATATGAAACGAATATGAAATGAATGTGAAATGAACATGAAGTGAAATGATATCAGTGATATCGAGTGTTATAATATCAGTGAAAATAAAGTATCATAGGGACAACTCCTGATCCACTCCCCAGAAAGGGTGAACCTCAGGCCCACTGTTCCTGAAAGATTCAGAAAGAAGCTACTCGTGGCAACTCCTGACCCACTCCCCAAGAAGAAGGGTGAACCTCAGGCCCACTGCCTCCAATAAACCACGGAAGATGAAGAACATGAAAGAATCTCGAAGAACACTGTTTGTCTTATAACATTTGCAACAGTAATAGTTGAGTCGTAATTGATTAGTAGATATTTACCGTGATACGACCCCCATTACTCGCCAACCTTCGTGTCCTCATTGTATTTACTACTGCAATTGCCGCGGGGGGTTAATGACTGTCTAAGCGACTCGAAATTCACAAAAACAAAGACAAACGATGGCAAAGGCTGCTGGTCTTTGTACTCCCTTTAAAGCATGGGTAGTTAGATGCCGCAGTTGTGCTTGATTACCACAGCTTTGTTCGGCCTTGTTCTTTTGTGGAGGAAAACATTATTTACTGCTATGGAGGAGCTAGCGTTCGTTACCTCCTCCGCAGAATTATAAAAAGTATTCCTCCGCAGTTACATATTAGTTGCAGCGCTCCTCCATAGCAGCACACCAGCAGTGTCTAGCTACCCATGTTCACAGTGTTCTTTTTGTTGTCTATTAAATACGTGATGTGCGGGGGAAAGTGCATTATGGCCTCACAAAGATACCATACCTCGCAGTGGTAACTTGAAATACCGTTTTTTATCTATACTGACTAGATTATGAATAGAATTGGAGCAAGTCTAACGTTTAAAGGGCATATGTCATGAAACTGATTGGTTCATGCAATACAATTCTCGCTATCGTTTATTACAAAGCACAGGATCGAGGCTGAATTTTCATTGCAATAAAAGAGGGGTACTTCGGGGGGTCCCAATACCGCAATACCGCACTAAAAAGACACCAAATACCGCAATACCGCATCAAAAAATAGCAAAATACCGCAAACGCTAGAAAATTAAAAACAGATACAGTATACCGGTCTGTGGCAGTTTGATTCCGACCTAAATCCACCTTCCTTCATCAAAATTTGTAGTTTCGTCTATTAGATCGTAGTTAGATGTTTTACAGACCAAAATGTGACGTGAGAACGACGGGAAAAGTTTCATTGATGTGCTTTCAGTAAAACTGCATTGACGGCAGAAATTATGAATATCTACCGGGTGAGCCAGAAAAAGTTCCTCCTTTCGAAAATGCGTAGCACAACAAGTTTTTCATGGATTTGAATGATTCAAATTCTAATTGAAAGCCAAATAATCAAAGTATTTTTGTGATTTTTCTCGTCTTCTTACGAGCACTGCAAATATATGTAAATTCAACTTTACAAAAGTTTCATGTTTTCAAAATGATTGAAAAAAGGCCTTAAAACACTTGATCAAATAGAAAGGACTCTCCTAATCCAGAACGATACACACGAGCGCTTCACCTCTGTCAAGAGCAATAATACATAAGATTCTCAAACAGATACTAAAGATTTTCAATCCCTTGGAAATGAATTCGCAGACGATATCTCTCACCCCATGAGAAATTTCTTTTTCTATGTTGTAGTCCTTTATACTTTGATCACGTATTTTAGGCCTTTTCTTCAGTCATTTTGCAACCACAATTTTTTTCTAAATTTGAAATTACCACTTTTTCAATGCTTGTAACAAGGCGAGAAAAATCACAAAAATACTTCAATCTTTTGGCTGTCAAGCAAATATTGATTCATTCCAATCCATCCAATACTCTTGATGCTATGAATTTTCAAAAGTGGGAACTTTTTTTTGGTTCACCCGGTAGAACATATCATTGTCTTGAATATCGATTCTGCTGCATAAGGGCTGACTTTTTCGCGAATACGAGACAAAAAGTTTACTCTGGCTGACGCTTTTTTGTACAAATTTTCCAAATATCGATTAATGTTCAGATGGTTATCCAAATCTACACCAAACCAAGGAACTTGCATGATTTTGTCTCATGATGAGACAAAATCATACAAGTACCTCATGAATAGTTTGATTGTAGATTTTGATGTCCACGTTTGGCTGTTTGGACAACTTTTGATGTGATCCATTTAGCACAAATTCAGTTTTACCTCAAGTTAATGAACAGGTTATTTTCATCAAGCCAGTCTGCAACGTTTTGCAGTTCACTGTTAAAGGTCAAGTCCGGGGTTGGTATGATTGATGATAAAATACAAGATATAATACTGCTATGAATGGTGTATGATACTTTTTTCCACTATTTCTCGCCTTCTCCTTGTGAAATTACGTATTCAAATAAGCAATTTGAGCGAAGTGACGTCATATCGTGCGAACGAAAACGAGATGCTCATAGGCTCTCCTTCGCAGTGGAAAGTAAAGTCTGCACGCAAGCTACTATCCATTGTAATTTCACATCATCTATACCATAACTTGGCAATTTTTCCAGCAAGGTTGCATGATGTACTTTGTCAAAGGCTTTACGGAGGTCAATATAAACAGCACCACTAAGTAGCCCTCTTTCAACGTACTGTCTAAACTTCTCTGACAGTTTGGTAACTGCATGTTGCGTAGATCTCCCTTGTCTAAACCCAAACTGATGTGGGCACAACAGGCCATTCGATTCAAGGTACTGGGACAGTTGATTATAAATGATCAGATAACTTTTGATAGAGCAGGAAATACCGTGAAATGCGTACAGTTGTCAGATAAAAATGTTGCGTGCTGTCTTCCGCAGGTACCTTTTCAAGGTTGAGCAGGTGGAGGAGGCAAAAGGAGAGAGGGATAAGGGACTTCCCTCTCCTTCGTTTTTCTTTCCTCTATCAATTCATCTCGAAGATGCGTTGTTCTTCAACAGGAAAATGGCATTACATGATGTTTTTGGATGTTAATGTTCGTACAATACCGCATACCGCGCTGTGAAAGCTCGATACCGCAATACCGCAAGTTTTTCCCGTCATTACCGGAATATCGCACAAAATTTACCCCCGATACCGCAATACCGCAAACCCCGAAGTACCCCTCATAAAAATTCATGATACAGAAATAGAAAGTCATAAAGCAATGGAATTCCACTTACTCCAAACTTGCTTGTTGTATTAAGCAATTGCTAACGTGACATATGTACTTTAAAAGTAACTCAAGTCACTTGCGATTAAATTCCAGCCTTTCAGATATCAGTGTTTCATATGTTGACGCAGATCAGAGCAGACCCAAATATTGCTCGCCACGTATCACAGCATATTGTCTTTGCACGGCTATTTCCATAAAAGCCTGCTTCATATGTGCTTAGATTCAGAAAGAACCACCTCTACAAAAAGTACAATATTCATACTGAAGAAATGTCAGAGACAGGCATAATCATAATCATAATCGCTCGTCTGACTGGCATAATCACTAGACTTATGAAGATGAGTCCCTTGTACCCCTGCGGTACCTTGCTCAACAGCTCTGTTGACTGAAGCGCCATCTTGAAGTCAAAGAGCACAGGGAAACAAGAGACTCATCGTCATAAGTCTACATAATCACTACATCAGTTACGTATGCGGCGGTAACAAGATTCCGCCTTCACAGGACCATACACCAGACAAACACAAGTGCCTCGTTTGTACAAGTGGCTACGTCGAAAACGAACAATTCTTCCTAGTTCCGCAAGTCCCAGTTTGAGCAAAAAATATGTTGTTGTTGTTGTTGTCATTGTCGTTGTTGTTGTTGTTGCGATAACTGGGACTATTTCGTTAGCCTAAACAGACTTTTTGGCTATTCTGAAAGAGACTCTGAAAAATTCTTTGAATTCTTTAAATTCTGAAAGAGACCCTGGATCGAACGATATTCTTATGCATAATTTACGGTAGAATTCGAACAACTTTCGAATGTGCACAACAGTGATAGGAGCTACAACGTCGCTCAGTCGAACATTTCTTATAAATATGTATAAAAACATCGCTCGATCCAGACTCTTTTGTGGAATACAGTAGGTAAAAGGTCTATTCATGATTTATGTCGTTTCAGAAATCCCGATTATTGCAATTAAGGAGAAAAGTCGTCGTGGTATAGGAAAACAAGACTGAAGTTTACAGAACCTCGTTTAAGGAACCAGGACTTAGGGGGAAAGTCAGTTGTTTCCTTGCTTATAAGAGACAATAAGCCTATCGTTCGAAAAAGTGAAACAATAGATGTAAAGAAGGGACTAGGGGGGCAATTGCCCACCCAGCTAGTATGTTAAAAGAGGCCTTGGAAGCTTAACAGTGACAAAAAACAAGAGCCATGGCGATTAATGTAAAAAGTAAACAGCGTCTCTGGGTTTAGCTATTCTCTCAAAAAGGATTTCGTTGGAGACCATTGCCTAAATGACGCCTGAATAAATCATCATAAATTAAGATTGCTTCAACCATTCTATGGGAAGAATTACATTGCAGACTATTGCTAAAACGATGCGCGAATAATTCATTAAACTTTGAGCAATTCTCAGGCCTCGACTGCAAACATGAGGAGAAATATAAACGGACTGAAACCTCTTTTATTAAAACGAGGATTAAATAAGAAGTGAGGCTCGTGAATATGGATCAACGCAGCAATCCATCACTGACTATGTCAACTCAGCTTCTTTGTTGATGAAAATCACACAGGAGCCGCTTGCATAGAAAGTAACAGCTCTGGCCTAAGCCAGTTTCAAGTGGGCCTAAATCTTCGACTGTTTGTCCAGCATATGTAATCATTTGAGATTTTATTAGTCTGGGAGATTCATTTTTATGATGAAACAAGTAACGTCAGCATAGTTTCAGTTTCTAATTTTAGCATAAGTTCTTGGGAAGTTTTTTCACCAGTTTTATTTCAATATTGCAGACATGTTGCATAGCTACAATAAAAGGTTGTTGGCTTGAATTTCAGAATAACGGCCCGAGGAATAACGGTTGCCAGAAGAAGCCAAACCAAAATTCCAGTGGTCGACGACGACCGCTCAAGACCAGGCATAAGACTCGAACCTATGCCACCAAAATCTGTGCAAGGCCGTCCCAAACATTAATGTGAACAAACCTTATTCACAATTAAGATCAACTGGAGGCGAATGAGGCAAACGCCAGCATAGCAAGAAATCTACAAACCTATTTTGATGCAAATACACGTGCAAAACAATTTCATGTGTTGCTAAGAGCAATGCACGCTTTCGGGATTTAGCTCCACATCATATCGAGGCTAAGGATCTGAAGGATGCATTTCAAAAGAACATACGTCAATGTGAATAGGGTCTAAGCCCCAGTTTGAGCACGGGCAACGTGAAGATCAAATGCTGGCCTACCTTATTAGTTTTTGTCCGTTATGGCCTAATGCCCAAAAATCAACAACCTTCGCAACATACCTACAGTCCTTTGTTGACTAAAGCATGCTTTGAATCATGAAATGATGAAAGCAACATGTTTGTTCTTCTTCTGTGTTCATCTGCTCTTATTTTATCGAAACTGTCAAGTCACACTTCAAGTGATCTAGCAATCCCTAATGGAGGCGCGTTTTAAAATTAGGCCCAAGGATTAATGGCGGGTTGCTGGAAAAGGACAAATACAGGAGAAGAACAAACATGGTGCTTGCAACATTTAATTGATTCTAAGCATGCTTTACTCAACAAAGGACAGAAGGTATGCTGCGAAGGTTGTTGATTTTTGGACATTAGACCACAACGGACAGAAACTAATAAGGTAGGCCAACATTTTATCTTCACGTTGCCCGTGCTTTGAGCGCCTAAAGCACGAAAAAAACTATGTAGAGTAAACTGTTGTTGGCCATGGAACCACGATTATTTTCCAAAACAATGCACACTAGATATCACTCGAAAGAGTTTAGCGAGCAGAACTTGATTCTTGCTAGTGCTATAAAATGCTGGCAACTTAAGGGGGCTTTAGTTCCTTGGGAATTTTATGAAGTTTTTGCTTCACAACCAAACCTGTAAAGAAGTTCTTGCTGGCAGCCAGGTAGAAATAGGCTGCAAAGACAACAAGGCAATCCTTAACATTAAAACAAAAATGAATTGCGGGGCAAGAGACTTCTTTTGTGTCTTAACATGCAACGAATGTATATAAAATTACACAGGAGAATCAGTTGATACGCGAAGACCTAAAGCAGAGGTCCATCGAAATCAAATAATTCCTGCCCAGTATAGAAAATGAAATATAAGTAATTATGTTTATAAGTGCGCAATAAATATCTCCCCCAAACAAGGACAGATTTTGTAAGACAACAGCATGAGTTGCTTTTGATTGACACCGTAATTCAAAGCGATTAGCGATCGCAGACAAAGGAAATTCTCTCAACAAGTAATTCAAAACACACAAAGCCGCAAAAGTTTCTCTGAAACCCACGTAGCTAGCTCACTCATCTTGCATTCCAGAAATACTTTTCAGAGCAAACATGAGCATAGATCGAAAGAAGAAGGACATATCTACACATCTGCATCGGGGATTTAATTTGTTTTGTTCAAAAGCCGATTGGGAGGCGATTTAACTCCCTTATTTTTTGGGCATAATTAAAGCATTTACCGCTCAGCTTCTGAATCAAAGAAATAAAATGCCCGCAGTATATGTGTAGATATATCCTTCTTCTTTCGATATATGCTCATTTTTGCTCTTAAAAGCAATTTCTGAAATGTACAACGAGCGCGCTAGCTACCTGGGTCTCAGAGAAACTTTTGCGGCGTTGTATGTTTTTGTACTGGTTGAGGTGGGGGTCGTAGGGGCTGACGGATTGCGGTTTTCAGTTTTGGGGACGGTTTCACGGTTTTCGGCCTCAAAAACGACGGTTTTACGGTTTTCGCCAATGGCTGACGGTTCGCGGTTTCTAGCCTTTTTGGAGACAGTTTCACGGTTCTTAGTCTTAAAAACAACGTTTTCACGGTTTTTGTCTCTCCTCAGCGATTTTCAGATATTTCTTCAATCGGAAATGTCGACGAGAAGACCCAGGGGGGGGGGGGTACTCATTGACTTTCAATACGGGGGGTCCATGCCAATATTTGGGGTCCGAAATTTTATGTTCAATCAATATTTGGGGTCTGTGAATTACAACATGGACAAAAATTCAATATTTGGGGTCCAAAAATTTGAAGAAAGGAAGAATCGTGCAATTTGGCCCAGAAGTTGCGAATCATGAAATAAATGCCTTGGAATTATTCAAAAACTGAGAAAGATCAAGAAGATCAAATTGAAATCATTCAAAACATTTCAGGGACCCCAGAAATAGATAACAATATTTGGGGTCTCCGAAACGGTAGACTCAATATTTGGGGTCCCCAAAAAATCAGGCTTAATATTTAGGGGTCAGCAAAAAAATAGTGGCATGGACCCCCCGTATTGAAAGTTAGGGAGTACCCCCCCTGGGCGAGAAGACGAAAAGTGGCACGCACAATACGAGACTCTTCATATCAAATTCCAGACCTGAAAACGATATCGAGGCAAGCTGCTATCATGCAGTGGAGGTGAAAATCACACCAAGTGCCGAAAAGCCCGGGAAACCCATTTTGGAGTACAGGGTGTCTAAAAAAATTGTTCGACGTTCGATTAAATATCAAACAATTATGATATAATGAAAGGGCTCCATAACAAGACATCTAATTAATTTTAGACACCAGAATCTTCAAAATCCGTTGATTTTTCATTGGGATACACGGGATTACCCGCCTTGAAGAACAAGGTTGTGCGAAAGCTGAAACCAGAGGCCCCTAAATGGCATTTGTGGTAGAAATAGATGGACTATCGTTTCCTTTCTTCTCGTTTATTTCAGAGGAAATCAAATGGAATTTGAAAATAATTTTGATAACCTAACTTTCAAGCATATGGATGTTTTGAGGAATTCTGTTGAGCAAAGTTTGAAAATGATTCAGTCTCTCGTCAATGACGTTTTTCGATACATGCATTCTTAAGCAAATTTTCACGATGATTATAAGGGTTATGAATTACTTTCGAAGTCTTTTTTGGTTTGCTCTGATAATAACGAGAGGTATGACTTTGGATAACCTTCTTTTACCTCGATCTTGGAGCTTTCATGCGTTATAAGTCATCCAGGGGTCTTTGGTAGCTGTCGCAGTCGCATATTTTTGATCTTTGAAACTTTCAATGAATTCGGAACGATTCTAGAATTCTAGTTTCCAAAATCATTTCAGAATCTTAGGGACAGGCTTACCTTCCCATGAGCCTGCTCATGTTATCGTTATTTTTCAATATTTAATCAAGTGTCGAACATTTTTTGGGATACTCTGTAGTTGGTTATGTAGGCAAGGGTAAGAATCTTTCTGGGAAATACTGGATGTTGATTGGGAGAGCCATTTTAAGCCAAAGTAAAGCTAAAGCTTGGTGTTATAAAAGATTTTCCCAGGCAAACTATCATAATTATGGATACTTCCATTATTGGAGCAGGCAATTGGATTGTGAGAATCTTTCTAAGACAAGGTAAAAATGCGTTTGCACAAAGATTTTTCCTGAAGGTTGTAATTCATAGAAAACTGCTACAAATTGGCATTCTAAGCCAAAAAATTGAGTTTTTCAAAAAGTTTTCTGGGGATGCCATAATTTGTATGATCACCTGTCAGAAAAGGATCAAATTCAATTTTAACACCACAGACATTGGATCGCTAGAAGCGGATCGCCAGAAGTTGCCCATTTCAGCATGAAAATATGCATTTGATCACACATTGAAGTCTCTCATCATGAACTGCTCTTGAAGAGGATGCAAGAGACTTTGCAAATGATATTAAAGAAAGATAAAAAGGAAACCCAAGATATTATAAAGTTCTGTATGATATCTTGGTTCAGTTCAACTGAATGATAGTTTTAGTCGAAAGCAGAGGGCATGCCAAGGGCGGGCATGTCACACTGGGAACGATGGTCCTACCTTTGTCCGAAAACCGGTAGTTCATGAAAAGATTTTGCACCACCTTTGTCCCAAAAACTGGTCGTTTTTTATGGCAAATTTCCCCTGTTATTTTTCTTCAATTTGTAGGAAAATAATAACATTACGTATCACTGACGATATTTGTCCAAAAAACCGGTGATTTCGACCAACTACTGTTTTTGAAAGCAAGTGGTAATTGTGGCCATGAAAGTACAAGTGTCCCAAAATCGGTTGCCGGACGAAGGCAAGTCCGCTTTGGTGAAAAATTGGAAATCCTGGTCTTTTTTCCGTAAATTTAGCGGACAAAGGTAGAACCGCTTATGTGAAAATTTGAAATACTGGTCTTTTCTGCTTAAATTTGGCGGACAAAGGAAGAACCAGCTTGAAGGTAAACTTCAGGATTTTGATTAGAAAGGAGATTGGAAAACTTGATGTTCGTGACAAACTGACGGAATAGGAAGAATGATATTCAAATTTCACCTTTGTCCCAAAAACTGGTTGTTTTTGGCAGGAAAGTCGTACTATGTGATAAAAGGACCGGTTATTTTTTCCATTCCTCTGGACAAACATGGGGTCAAATATTTTACAGTACTGGCCCGCCCTTCAAACGTTGTGAAAATCATGACGTTTTGGTGTACTTTAGCTTTAGGAAGGGAAGCGGGAATTCGTTGAAAAATTATGACCAGAATCTGGAATTTGGCTGAAAACTTAGCGGAATTCAGGAACAAAGGTGGGGCCTATTGGGTGCTCTCGACCCCAAATATTGAATTTTTGTCCATGTTGTAATTCACAGACCCCAAATATTGATTGAACATAAAATTTCGGACCCCAAATATTGGCATGGACCCCCCGTATTGAAAGTCAATGAGTACCCCCCCTTGGGTCTTCTCGTCGACATTTCCGACTGAAGAAATATCTGAAAATCGCTGAGGAGAGACAAAAACCGTGAAAACGTTGTTTTTAAGACTAAGAACCGTGAAACTGTCTCCAAAAAGGCTAGAAACCGCGAACCGTCAGCCATTGGCGAAAACCGTAAAACCGTCGTTTTTGAGGCCGAAAACCGTGAAACCGTCCCCAAAATGGCTGAAAACCGCAATCCGTCAGCCCCTACGACCCCCACCTCAACCAGTAAAAAACATACAACGCCGCAAAAGTTTCTCTGAGACCCAGGTAGCTAGCGCGCTCGTTGTACATTTCAGAAATTGCTTTTAAGAGCAAAAATGAGCATATATCGAAAGAAGAAGGATATATCTACACATCTACTGCGGGCATTTTATTTCTTTGATTCAGAAGCTGAGCGGTAAATGCTTTAATTATGCCCAAAAAATAAGGGAGTTAAATCGCCTCCCAATCGGCTTTTGAACAAAACAAATTAAATCCCCGATGCAGATGTGTAGATATGTCCTTCTTCTTTCGATCTATGCTCATGTTTGCTCTGAAAAGTATTTCTGGAATGCAAGATGAGTGAGCTAGCTACGTGGGTTTCAGAGAAACTTTTGCGGCTTTGTGTGTTTTGAATTAATTGTTGAGAGAATTTCCTTTGTCTGCGATCGCTAATCGCTTTGAATTGCGGTGTCAATCAAAAGCAACCCATGCTATTGTCTTACAAAATCTGTCCTTGTTTGGGGGAGATATTTCTTGCGCACTTATAAACATAATTACTTATATTTCATTTTCTATACTGGGCAGGAATTATTTGATTTCGATGGACCGCTGCTCTAGGTCTTCGCGTATCAACTGATTCTCCTGTGTAATTTTATATACATTCGTTGCATGTTAAGACACAAAGGAAGTCTCTTGCCCCGCAATTCATTTTTGTTTTAATGTTAAGGATTGCCTTGTTGTCTTTGCAGCCTATTTCTACCTGGCTGCCAGCAAGAACTTCTTTACAGGTTTGGTTGTGAAGCAAAAACTTCATAAAATTCCCAAGGAACTAAAGCCCCCTTAAGTTGCCAGCATTTTATAGCACTAGCAAGAATCAAGTTCTGCTCGCTAAACTCTTTCGAGTGATATCTAGTGTGCATTGTTTTGGAAAATAATCGTGGTTCCATGGCCAACAACAGTTTACTCTACATTGAGAGAATTTCCTTTGTCAGCAATCGCTAATCGCTTTGAATTCAGGTGTCAACAAAAACAACTCATCCTATTGTGTTACAAAGTATGTCCTTGTTTCTCCCCCATGTTTACAATTTTCCCCTTCTACAAGCTCAAAACCAGGATGAAATATTTCGAAAAGAGAAGGAAGAAGACTTCATACGGAAATTCAAGTCTTCCCTAAATCGTGCTCAGAATAACTGACAGAGCCTCGATTTCGCGAATATTCGATCAATACGTCACATTAATCAAAGTATAACATGTATTAATTTAACGGTATGAATGCATAACATTCATTTTAGCCTGAAGAGTCCGCTTGAACGGATGAAACTAGTAGCGCCAATAGTAGTTCAAGTGGCAGTCAATTGAAGTTCTGAGTCATTTCTGTGTTAGGTCTTTTTGCGTTTAACATTTTGATGGGCAATATCACACAGACGTTTACATGTTTCTGCAAAAATCAAGAGGAAAAAACAAAACATTCATATCTTTTATGATTGCTTGGATAAGTGGATTTTTAATAAGAACTTTTTGGTGGCACCTAACAAGCTGCAGAAAACAATGGAGAACAATGGACACGTGCGGTATTATCAAATTTGTTTACAGTTTGGCGACGGAGCCCCTTGAAGATCCTTGCCCGCAAAGCAGGAGACCGGCGGTTCGAATCCCGGCGCAGAGGTGGTAAGTTTTAATTTTCTCCATTTATCTGATAATTTCTTGTTTCGAAAGGGAAATTCTACAGAAAATCTCCCATATCAACAGGAAGGAATGGCAGATTAAAGCCGGGTAAACAACTGAACCCAATTGGACAAATCGGGAATAAAACAAGACAGTTTTCAACATTATTGCTTTGATATCCAGGGAGCAGCATTTTCTCCAACGACGCCGGGCTTTTTTGTTGACTCACCTGGTCAATGAAATGTCTTGGAATCTTCAAATGGTAGTTCTTTCAACGGAACTGTTTTAAAACATATCAGTACTTATTATCTGAGTCTTATCATACCAACCCTATCAACTTTATCTATTTATAGAGGTTCCCAATTTCAAGTTGATTCTGTGACCAATGTCTACAAAACTAATCATCTACCAGGTGTTCAAAAATGATGTACTATCGATTGATTGCTTATATCTCCATAACCAATGAACCGATTTTCAAAATTGCCGAAAGGCTAAATTGTATTGGAGGATGTTGGTTGTGGTTTAGGCCCATTTTTTCATTTCGAAAAGAAGATGGATAAACCTGCTCAAATTGAAGCCTTAGATGGCATGAAAAGGAAACGGCCTTCTTTCCCAGTCAATATTTTAGATGTGATGCAAAAGGGCTGAACTCACATGTCGCTCAGAGAATATATATCCTTCAGAGAATACGAATTCAGTTAACAATGAGATCAGAGAATACGAATACGAGTTCAGCCTTTTGTATCACATCTAAAATGTTGACTGGAAAAATAGGCCGTTTCTTTCTCATGTCATTTAAGACTGAATTTGAGCAGGTTTATCGATCTTCTTTTCGACACGAAAACGCCGTGGTAAAACCACACCAACATTTTAAAATACAATTTAGTCTTTAGGCAATCAAATAAAACAAAGTTTTTGAAAATTGGTTCATTGATTATGGACATGGTAAGCAATCAAACAATAATACATCATTTTGGGACACCCGGTACATAATATCAATAATCCTTTGGAATCTTCAAATGGCACCTTTTTACCAACGGAACTCTTTAAATGTATCAGTGCCCGTTTTTCTATCATACCAACCCTATCGATCTTAACTACTTACATGGCCCTAATTTCAAATTGATTCTATTACTTATGTCTACAAAATTAATCATCCACATATCTTTGTTACTTGCAATCATATCACGCCAACAGTTCTTTCTCCCGTAAGTTTTAACAAGATTTTTAAGAATATGTATTGTGGTCCTTTTAGTGTCTGTTGATTTTTAAGTAACAAAGTAAGATTTTCTGGGTTTTGTAATCTTCCAAAATGAACCGGTAAAATTTGGATAACTGATTTTATAAATGGATTCGGAAGTTTTAACGACTTCCTTGATTAAAAATCCTTTGTTAATAATGTCTGCTACAGTTACTATATCAAATTGACTTTTAACTATTCTAATGCCAAAAATTACTTGGTACCAAACAAGATTTGTTGATAATTTAGAAATTGATTTGAACAACGCTGATGTTTGGGTTTGCAATTAAAGGCCAAAAGGGCATGCCATAATCCTGTAAAAGAATTGGACTTTGTAACAGTGGTTCCACTTTATGAACTGTTAGACTTGCTCTATAAGTCTATTCAGTGGCCTATCAGCGCAAAATTGATATAATTACACCTGCAGGGCGTACGCTACTGAGAGGTCGCTGCGAAGGAGAAACGAGAAGGAACCGAGGAACTGCAAACCATACACCAATCAACTTTCATGCTTATAACTAAGGCCTTTTTGATTGACATTTTTGATCTCTGGAGATCTTGGAATGGTATGTGTTTCCGTGGAATCAGACTCCAAAAACTAGCGCACGATACTTTGGGACTTTAAAAACCTCTCAGATTTTTTTGTAAAGATTTTTCATAATTTCTAAGAATTGTTGTTTGGTGAAGATTTTCGAGACATTCAAGACTGTTCCGTATTTTTTTAGACTTATGATTAATGAAACTGGTTTGAACTAGTAAAATACCACACGGTTACGTTTCGGCACTCGTGCCATCCTCAGCTGAAGAATCGAGAACTTCTGAAGATTTTCTAGGGCATCTTACGAGAGTGTGTGAGGAGGTCTTTTGGGTTTCACGGGCTGCGGGTTTGGCTAATTCTAGCAATCGGGTTCCGGGTTAGGCCAATTTCTATGCTTGAGTTTCGGGTATTTCGTTCAAATATTCGTTCAAATGTCTTCGGGTTTTCGAAGTCACACAGTCTCTGTAGTTAACTGAGACGAATGCTCTTCGAATGCTTAAAACGATGCACAGAGTGTCAATGAATACGAAAGTGTTGGAAAAATCGAAGGTGCAGTTTCGGGTTTTGGATTTTTTGCTTCTGGGTTTTCGAGTTTAGCTAATTTGGGATTGGATTTGCGGGTTCTAGTACCCCCCCAAAGCCCCCCGCTATGAGAGTTTTGGAGTGATTTGCCCCTCGTGTTGTGCAGCTCAGCTTTCAACTCTTGAAATGAAACTGAATTGCCAAGGCATACGCATACTACGGATGGTAGGTTGTCAAGGATAAGAAAGTTTACTTGTGATCTTTTTCCTAAATGAAAAGGATAAAGGGAACCTTTGTTAGACCCACGGAACTGGTATTATTCAGCAGGATTTACATTGTTTTCCGAGGCATGCCAGGCTGTTATCTTTTCATTCGACGCACAAAGGATCATTGCTGACAACAGGCCTTTAACGTTATGTGGTGGTTATTAGCTTCCCTGAGGTTTTTGGTCATTGGCGTCATGCTAGCGGCAAGGGTTCTCCTTCAAATTACATTACTCTACGCCAACGTGGCATATTTCTATTTGCATGGTACATCATCAGCCATTTAATAATTCATCATGGCAACTTCAAACCATTTATAACTTTCACATTACGTATGTATTTACCGTAGAGTAGTCGACAGAAAAAGCTGACTAATCAGATACGCCAACGTGGCATATTTCTATTTGCATGGTACATCATCAGCCATTTAATAATTCATCATGGCAACTTCAAACCATTTATAACTTTCACATTTTGATTACGTATGTATTTACCGTAGAGTAGTCGACAGAAAAAAGCTGACTAAGTAGTTGGTCGTGGATCGAACGTAATGCATTTAGCGTGTCTCCAGTCTGTGTCTGGTTGTGCCGTGCCAATGCTAATTCCCAGGCTTGCCAATCAGATAAGCAAGGCTAGTTGGCCCGACTTGAAACAACATAAAACGCGAGGTGGCGCTTGGTCTTTGTTTTACACGTCTCAGTTTTCTTATTCAATTAGCTGGTCATTTGGACAAATGAAAATCTAATCATTGCAAATTGGTTTAACAAGTAACGTCCTATCATTGGAATGTTCTTAAGCTCTGTTTATCCTCCTAAAAGTGCAAATACTTTTCATTAATACGTGAATGATGGATGAATTTGTTGATATGCTTTAGATGTTTTCTTTTTGTATCGTTTTGATTCTAACTCTTATTAGTTCAAACAAAAACGATGCTGCGGTGGATTCTACAACTGCGCGGTTGCCTAAATGACGTGCAGAGGTTTACTCTGCGCAACTTCACTAACTTGCTGATCAATTTCGCCAACACCTAAAAAATCTGTTGTCGTTGTTGTTGTTGTTGCTGCTGTTGTTGTTGCTATTGACGATAACAAAAGCAAGACGGTCGCAAAAAACGAAACAACAAGACAAGGACAGTTCAAGTTTGATTGCTGCCAGGGTGATATGTTACAAACTGACTCATCTCTATAAACTTAATTTTCGAATTTAAGTTTACGTCTTAACTTCTAAATGATTGAGTTAGACTAGACTTATTACGTTGAGTCCTAGTGATACCTGCCACCCTACTCGCGAACACTGTATGAGCGAGTAGGGGGTGGGAAGGGTGGTGGCTATTACTAGGACTGAACATAATAAGTCAAGAGTTAGACTACGCACGATCAAATTGCTCTATATCGAATGGAAAGAGCGGAAACTGCGTAAACTGACGTAACCACGCAATCATTAAGTAAGTTTCTGGCGACAGCTCGTTGAGATGAAAATCAAGAGTTCAGGTCAAGGTCCTCAGGAAGAAAATATGGAATGTTGCCCTATGTCGAGTTATGTTGCAGGGAGCTAGGGCGGATCAAAGTTTATCTGTCATTCAAATGTCTCAGCATTTAGCGCTGACACCAAAGACGGTGCACATTCAAAGCGCATCGCATTCAAATACATCCGTACTCATTAGCATATTAGAAGAGCTACTTATTCATGTCGGAACAGTGTAAACACAAAGCAAAAACAGATAACTTTGGTCAGCCTTCATACGCCCTATAACGATCGAATGATTGCTCTGGCCAGTACCAATATGACGGGACAGAGTAAGTCTCCTATTTAGACTTACACTCTAGTAATACCGTATTACTAGGAATACCACGGTTTTCCACCAAATCCTATTTTGATCATGCTAAAATAAATTTAATGGGATGAACGCTGCACAAAAGATATCCATTTCGCATAAATCCAAACCGGCACGTTTCTTGGCTCCCAACCCAGCAGTCTTACGTAAACGAATTAGTCATCTTGCCAGCTCTTATCTTATTGTGAGAAAAGGATCAATGAGAGTGGCGGCTCAGACAGTAATGGCACCAGGGCATACCAGGGGCTGCAGCCCCTATTAGAGAGATCAAGCCAACTGTAGGAATGAATGATAAATCCCCTGTCTGGGAGAACGTAAGGGAGCGGTCATTTTTAATCCTGGGTACCAGGGCGGAGGATGATTTCACACAAGTAGACAAAACTTCATACCCCATGTTGAGCATAGGAAAACGTTTTATACCCCATCACCTTTCAGCGAAATGGTTTGGTACCCCCATCCAGAACTCATTGAGGACGTATAAAATATATATGCACACATGCCAATTTGTCCCAGGCGATTTTCATACAGGTCCAGTGATTCATCATTTCCAGTTGTCTGTTAATTTTACTTTTAATTGTTAACTGATGACTTCATAGAAACATAGATAATCTATTAGGAAAGCCATTGTATAATAAAGAGATTTGGCATTCAAGACACAGATTCTAGATGCAGAAGTTTGCGAGTGTTTCATACACAGCACATGTTATCGTTTTGGGATGGTGAAAATGTAATCCCAAGGAGCACAACAACATTATTCTGAGCGATTTCATCCTCCCAAGAGGATAACTCTGGCTAAAACGTGTTGAAATCATTGCTGTAAGGTAGAAATAGTAGGAAAATGTGGTCATGATTTTAGGCCTGTTTTGAAGGTTTCTCATGAAGGGGCTTTCTTGAGAAAATCCTTCATAATTTCAGAACAGAAATGCCAATTTCAGTCAGGTGAATCTTAAAACGTATCTGAACATGCCCACTATTGAATGATATAGTTGCCAGGTTATTGCCTAGATATCCATGGAGCAGAGCATAGGTTCCAAATCTTTAACTCGGCGTAAAAAGGTGGGTGTAAAATTCAATGACCTATTTCTTCTGATTGAATGGCTTGAAAGAAACTTTAGATACTTATCTATAATCCTACCGTTGGACTTTCCAGAAATCTAGAATATTTTTCAAAATTACTGTGTATTTAAATTTCAGCTCATTTGAGGATGTGACGTCATCAAATTTCTAAATCATAAACCAGATGGGTGACAGAATTTTGCTTGATACCATATTGTAGGCATTCATAAACTATGGTTTTCTTTGAAATTATTTCATGTTGCTTCAAACAGTTTAGAAATTACGATGGTTTTAAGTTTTTTTGAAAATTTTTCTTGAATTCTTGAAAAAGAAGAAAAACACTCTAATTCTGAAAATATTAAAGATTTCACAAAAGTCCACCGGTAGAATTATAGAGAAATAGCTAAAGTTTCTTTGAAGTCATTCAGTTCAAAGAAATAGGTCACTCAATTTTACACCAGCCTTTTTAAAGATTTGGAACCTATGCTATGGAGCAGTAGACTTTCAAATGGGAATTGTTGTTGTTTATAAGTCCATTTCTACCCATCTCTCATCTGGTACTTGCAGCGTCCAGGTCCGATGTTGTAATAAGTCTAGCCGCCTGGGTAGCTTAACAATAATTGCAAAGGTGAAGATCAAAATCTGAGCTTGTAACTCTTTTATTTTGGGAGCAAACTATTCACAGCTTTTACCGGATGATAGGCTGTAATAACCCATTTAACCACAATTTAAAACATGAGAATCACAAATAACTGTCTTGTCTCTTTGGACCGTTTCATATTAAGATGATAGTCTGGCAAAAAGCCTGTGGAAGTTAAGGACAGAAAACCTATTATTCGCCGACAAATGCGTTAATTTATCTGACTTAGCACCTGAGGCCAACTCCCTGAATTTTATAGGCTGAAAGAACGAGGCGTTTGAATTCATGTCTCATCCAATACTTTTACACGTTGTTTTTCACGGTACGTTCACAAGGATTTGCATCTGACAGCGAACACGCGCACGTTGCCAGCCAAAAGTTGTGCAGTTCACACTGGAAGTCTTAGGGTAACGCTAGAACACACACGAATTAGGTGACTGCAGTTAGAATAAAAACTATACTGGGTGTGTAAGAAAAAGGTTTAAACGATTGAAAGCCGGTGGCTCTCAAACTATTGATCAGATTCCTACAGGACCGTTGAGAAGGAGGGGGGGTCGGAGGGGGTAAAAGGTCGGGGGCCCGGGCCTCCAAGGGGCCCGTAAAAATATCGTTCGACAAAAATTAGTTATTACTGTAAAATCTCTTTACAGCAACTTTTATGACCATCTACCTGCCTTAAAACATAGACATAAGAAAATAGTTTTCTTATGTGGCCATGTTTAAAAGTTTGATGTCCGTGCTTTCAAAGTCACCTCGTAAAAGTGAATCTCTTCATTGTTTACCGTAAATACCGCTTCCTTAATAACTTTTTCATGGAATATCTAAACAATTTTTTCTAAACTAGCTTTCTTAAAAGGTGCGTATCCCTCATTCTCCGAGAATCTGAAGGGCGTGGTCCAGGAATATATCAACTCAGATAAGAAAATTTCGTTTGTGAAAATAGGTCTTATCGTTTTCACATTACAAGCAGCTTCATGAGAACGCTCCTTCTCAAATTCCTTCAAAACAGGCCTGACTTCTTTGATGAAACATGTCAACAAAAGACGATTGCGCTAAAGATGGCGGCGAGGAATTTTTTACCAAGATGCACTGCGTTCTTTAATCGAATTCCTATAGAATCGTTAAAGAATCTTAATTAGAACGCAATGCATCTTCGTTAAAAATTCCTCGCCGCCATCATTAGCGCAATCGTCTATTCAGCCTGACGCAGGGACGTAGGAAGCATCCCAAACTTGGGGGTCAACCAGTATGTGACGAAAAGGGCAGAACTTACCATTTGTTTATTATGAAATCAAAGACATCAGTTGCTTAGCAACAACGGGATCCATTGTTTGCATCAAAGATTGGAATGTTGGATCTCCAAGCACAGCACGTGATTCAGCCATTTTGGATTTTAGAAAATCGATTAATGATGTTGTGTACACTGGGTCGACAGACTGGAGCTGAAAAAATGAAATAAAATTCATGATAAGAAATTTTTTTCCCATAAGAGGCTGGCCTATAAAGTTTTCAGATGGCCAAAGTCTAAGAAAGTAGAAAACATGAGTAACCCAAAAAACCAATCGTTTTGAAGATAAATGAATTTATTAACAGTACAATAGAAAACTATTTTGTAGTAGCATTGTTAAGTTTCTTAAAGGAATACTGTTACACGATCTCCGTGGAGGCGTGCTTAGTAGGCAAATATAAAAAGCTCTTCAAGGCGTGGAGAATCACAGGTCGATAGCAAGTACTTTCATGAAAGATAGGATCCCTCCCGCCCATCTCCTCCCTGTTTTCAGAGATTCAGGTTACATGTATCAAATGAACGTACGAGCGATAGGAATAATGTGCTTTCCGTGTTAGCTCTATTTGGCACACCTATATACAATCTTGCTAGACTGACCTCACTACTATATGTGTATTGTAGTTTAGTTAATAAATAAAGTTATTTTCGGTTGAATGCAATGAATTAGAAAATAACAAAACTTTCAATGTGCTGAAAATACAGCATAGGCTCCACATCTTTAAAAAGGTTGGTGTAAAATTCAATTACCTATTTCTTTGAACCGAATGGCTTCAAAGGAACTTCAGCTGTTTTGCTATAATTCTACCGTTGGATTTTTCAGAAATCTTCGATATTTTCATATTTAGAGTGTTTTTCTTCTTTTGCAAGAATTCAAGAAAAGAATTTTGGAAAAAACTTAAAACCATCGTAATTTCTAAACTGTTCGACGCAGCATGAAATAATCTCGAAGAAAAGATGACCAAAAGTTTAAGAGACTCTAGTACTACGCTCAAGAACAGTTAAGAAACTCTAAAAATTTATTTCTGTATGTCTCTCTTATTCTTTGTCTCTCTAACAAAGGTACATTGGTATTTTCTTGAATTTTAACTGCAAATGGATGTCTACAATGTGGTATCAAGCAAAAGCCTATCACTCTTCTGGTTTATGATTTAGAAATTTGATGACGTCACATCCTCAAATGAGTTGGAATATAAAATACGCTGTAATTTCAAAAATATTCAAAATTTCTTAAAAGTCAAACGGTAGAATTTTAGGTAAGTAGCTTAAGTTTATTTCAAGCCATTCATCTAGAAGAAATAGGCCATAGAATTTTGCACCCACCTTTTTACGCCGATTTAAATATTTGGAACCTATGCTTGAAAATACAGCACATTCGCTTAGAGCTTTGCCCGTGTCCCATTCAAATCAACGTTGATGATGCGAAAGTGAAAAGATAAGCGAATAGCGCTGCGTTGTTGAAAATCTTTGATAAATTTATTGTCTTTCAAGGAAGCTTGTGATTTAATCATCATTATGTTGACTATGTAACTGATTTTAAAGTCACGAATATCTAGTAAAGGACCCAAAAAGGATCAAAGCTGTTTGAAAATTAATCAAAATTTGCTTATGTCATTTTTAAAAATTCATTTTGATCAATTTTGGCCAAGAAAATTAGGGATAGAGCCCATAACTGTTGGTAAAAAATTACGATATTGCAACTTGAAAAATCCGATGATGAACACGGCAACCAAGGTTTCTATTTCAGTGTACTTCAAAATTCACAAGATCAGTTGTACCTGGGAAAATGATTTAGTCTTTAAACGAAAAAGCAAATTTGAGATCGGCCATGTAATCAAATTTTGGTGATTCTCCAAACAGGAGTTCTTTTTGGTATGTTTTGGGTCATCTTTTTTCCTGCTAAAAGTTTTCAAATAGAAATTTGCAGATGCAAAAAACGTTGCTACAGTAGTCCATTCTAAGTGCTAATGCTGTAAGGTAAATGGGCGAATTTCCGCTACAGACAGTATAACTTATGGTGTACCACAAGATTCATGTCTTGGACCACTTTTCTTTCTGGTCTATATTCATGATCTTCCTTGTTGTTTGAAAAATTCCCTTGTATCCACTGTCGAGCAGCTTCTTGATGTTGAAGCTCAGAAAATGGTCTTCAGATCCCTTAATGGGGACGTGCCTTCTTCTATGAAAGACATGTTCACGAGAGTCAACAACTCCACCCTTCGCTCTCTTAGAAACGCTGAAGTCAATCTCAGGTTGCCATTATTAAAATCGGCAGGGGGCAGAAATGCTTCGCGTACCAAGGCGTCAAACTTTGGAACAGTCTTGGCACTGAAGTCAGAAATTTTTCAACCCTGAGATCTTTTAAAATGAAGGTGCAAACATGAACATTCAACAATTCTTCTCGTTTTTCTTTAGTTTATTTATGACAAGTTGTAATTAGTTTAGGTTTTATAGCAAATTTCGTATTAATTATAAATTATTAGTTATTGAAAGTTTTTAGCATGGCCCCCTGTAAATCAATTATTCTTATTGAGGGGCTACCATGGGTAAAAAAGATAAAACCAATCAAATCAATCAAATCTAACCTTTCGTTTTCTCTGCTCCTCCATAGTAAATCCTTCATTGTTAGTTTCGTCATGTGTTGGTTCTGTGCCTTTAAATCTACAAATCAATAAATTTCACAGTATAAAACTTCTGGTGCCAAAAATTAAAACTAAAATCAAACGAAAATCATTTTATACCGGACGAATGCTATATAACTAAAGTACTCCCAAATATCTTGCGGTCCAAATTTTTTTTCGCAAAACTGTCTTTCTATGGGTGGAGCTGTGTCCTTTCAAACGGGGATTGTTTTCATTGAAGGTGTTGTGGCGCAGTGGTGTAACCCTCTGACATTGCAGCCAGAACAGTCAGGTGGATCGAGTTCGATCCCAGGTAGAGCCCAATCACTTCAGCGTCATGACAAGGGGTCGCAGACTCGATTAGGCCTATTCTACTTCTGCGATCCCAGCGCTGGGCCCTAAAAACCGCAACTTCACCTTCACCTTCACCTTCACCTTCACCTTCACCTTCACCTTCACCTTCACCTTCATTGATTCACCTGGTATAACTAAAGAAATTTCCAACCAACAAAAAGCGGAGATCCGCGGAGATTCGTCACCTTGCATTGGATGACAAGTCACTATCATCTTTCACCAATGAATGTATAACATTAACTGCAGTATCGAGAATCAGAGGGAACCTTTCATTGACGAATCTAAAATAAGAAGAACGAAAGAAATTCAAACTGGTTATTTTGTGATTCCATTAATACGACATAAAGTTGCGCACAAAAGCACTTAAATTCTAGACTTCTCACCTCGGGGGGGGGGGGGGGGGGGGGGGCAACTTAAGTTCTCCATGCTATGGCGTTGTGCAATTTTTCAGTGTACCTTTTTATGATGGAGTCCGTATTTATGGGTATGGTTTTCAACGATTTCTTACATTTTATGGATTTATGGGTGGTAGTTTTACACTTTGAATGGCACAACCCTGTATCATCATAGAAACTTAAGTTACCCTCCGGGCTTCTCACATAGTCTTCTCAATTACAAAATGACACATGACATAATCACTGATACAGTAGTGTCCCGCATGTGAGAAACAACTTTTTCAATGTCATGTCTGGCATGTTTCTAATAAAATGAGGTAAAATTCAAATCGGGGTAAAGTTTCCTTTAAGAAAAATCATGTGCTTTCGATCAACTACTCAGACACAAGCTCTATGATTGTGATAAAAACATATCATTTTAATTTGCATTTGTAAATTTTCACTTCAAACGGCGCACATAATTCCCTGGATCCGCCATTCCAACATTCTGAACATTCTCTTGACGGAATGTTGGAATGGCGAATCCAGGGAATGGCGGATCCAGGAACTACCGAAAAGGAAACAGTAAGACGGACTGAAGAGATAAACTTGGGGTAAGTCTACCCTGTATATCAATCAAAGATAACAATGCCATTATGATGTTTCCATCTAATTGCTACAAATGATATTTCGATCTAATTGCTACAAATTTCTCAGCGTTTCCAATGTAATTTAAGACTTCCTCAAATTCTCGGCTGTCCAAGCACCAAAAGACAACATTCTTGAAAAAGCCTTCAAATGAATTAGCAGGAAACCTGTTGTCACCAACGCCTGCCAAGTTATAGTCTAAATTTGAAGGCCCATTAGCAAGTCAAAGATGTCTCCCATGATTCCTTAATTTGCTGGTAAGCAGCCAAAGCACGGAGTTTGATCAATTATTTGAGAGACAGTTTAATTCAAAGTCTATATACGAATATCAAAAGAGAAGAGACGAAGACATGAATATGATAATGTCCCCTCTCACTGTCTAATTATTGTTGGTTGTGTTTCATTCATTCATTTTCCTAATGTACTTGTTTTCTTCGCTTTGATTAAATTAGTAATATCCGGCAAGTATTCAGCCTGTAAAGGGTGCGCCAAAATAAATTATGCACGTTTGGCAGGCCACAATAAATCGTACACTGGGCCGATTTTAAAGATTTATGACTTAATCGTTAGCAGAAAGCCTGAATTAGATACTTGGAGTTTTTAAAAAATTTTTCATTTTCAGTTTTTAGAGCTAGAAGCGAGTTTCCTAAAATGTTAGTTTTCGAAAACACTGAAAACGATCATAAATCATCGATCAAGTTTCTAAAGAATCGAAATCAATGGACAAAGAGAGAACTTGTTCATGCAGATTTGTGATTTAGAAATCGACCAATTGTAATCTGCTGTACGAGAGGTCGTACTAAACCCCTAAATCCCCCTGAAAACATTTTCTCTATATTGATTCATGTTGAATCTTTTAAAATTTGATCGACGTTTTTTTTATCGTTTTCAATGTTCTCGAAAACGAACATTTTAAGAAACTCGCTCCTAGCTCTAAAAACTGTAAGTGGAAACATTTGCAAAAAGTCTCAGAATCTAATTCAGGCTTTCTGCTAAAGATTAAGTCATAAATCTTCAAAATCAGTCCAGTGTATGATTTATTGTGGCCTGCCAAACGTGCATAGTTTATTTTGGCGCACCCGGTAGTTGTCGGTGCTTACCATTACTATTCTATCAAGTTTCCACTCAAATTTCCACTCAATTTCAACCCTTGGTTAAGCGCCCCTTTGATCAAGGCTCCTCCAAGAGTTTGAGATTATAGGGCACCTTCGCTACAGAATAACATTAATAATAATAATAATAATAATAATAATAATAGTAATAATAATAATAATAATAAGAGAAATATTTATCCAGGGTAAAACTGTGTCAATACTTCAAGTACTGTTGTCAATAAGGGCCCTGTTGAGGCCAAGCATTCTGTTATCATTCTGTCTCAATGCCTGATTTGCAGAGTTGAGGCCAAGCAATGAATTGGAGCCTTTAACGAGAATATGTTACAATGTTTTATAAGCATCAGAAAAATGAACATTGACTTACGAAGCGTTTGATGGAAGCAAGGATACTAACGCCATTGCAGTCAATTTTCTTGAATTGTCATCAGACATACAGTCGACCTAAAAAAATTACGGGGTACTTGAATTAGTCTAAACACTCGAGTCCGATAGGAGATATTTCCACTCAATTTCAATGAACTGAATGGACGATTGTACTAAAGATAGTGTGAGGGAAATGTTAACCACGATCCTTTGAGTTTCATTATAAGGAACAGTGCAAAGTTTATTTCATAACACTTTTGAGTTTGTACAGAACAAGGTCAACACCCCACACTTTCTATAAAGCAAATATGTGCAGGGCAGTAACATTTTATAAGCTCAAAATGAAGTTTGTAATATAAAATTGATCATTTTGAGGACAAAATTGTAAATCATGCAAGATGAGAAATGCTTGGAAGGATGTGTAAAAAATGACCCAAAATTTCCTTGTCAGTCGTTTACAAGAACGATTCATCAGTCATTTCTCTTCTCATCTTTAGACTCGTAAGGATAAGAATTTATTTTGTTATGGTCTTTGGCTAATTCATCGGTGGTACTATACAACGCCCGTTGTTCATGGATACGGGGCACATACATTTTTAAGGAAAGGGTGATGGCCCAGTGACGGGGCAGTTGGTTTTTTTGCAATAATGTCATATGGGGCGAGCAGATTTTTTGCAAGAATTTTCTCCCTCACCGGCCATGTGATATAATAAATTTTGCACAGTGTCTAAATGATAAACTAATTCAAATGTAGCCAATGTTATGATCAATCTGTAATTGTGGTTCTTACTCATTGTGTTGTTTCTCTTTCAAGGAATTGCGAGAAAAGCTTGGCAATGTTGCTTTCCTTCGTTCTTCTCGTCATGCACAACTTGGATTGACTGACGCCATTATACAAACTGTATATGTTATGATCGAAGAATTCAGTTTGATCACAACATAGCATAGGTTCCAAATCTTTATCTCGGCGTAAAAAGGTGGGTGTAAAATTCAATGACCGATTTCTTCTGATTGAATGGCTTGAAAGAAACTTTAGATACTTATCTACAATTCTACCGTTGGATTTTTTAGAAATTTCGAATATTTTTGGAAATCACAGCGAATCTTACATTTCATTCTCATTTGAGGATGTGACGTCATCAAATTTCTAAATCATAAACCAGATGGGTGACAGACTTTTGGTTGATACCATACTGTAGGTATTCAAATCTATGGGTTTCTTCGAAATTATTTCATGTTACGTCAAACAGTTTAGAAATTGTGATGTTTTTAAGTTTTCTTGAACATTTTTCTTGAATTCTTGACAAAGAAGAAAAACACTCTAATTCTAAAAATATTGAAGATTTCAGAAAATTCCAACGGTAGAATTATAGAGAATTAGATGAAGTTTCTTTGAAGTCATTCAGTTCAAAGAAATAGGTCACTCAATTTTACACCAACCTTTTTAAAGATTTGGAACCTATGCTTCACAACATTGGTTACATCAACGGTGCATTGTTGCCCGTGATTCAGAGTAATGACGTACTGCTGGGCTTATCAAAATTATTCTCAAAGAAAGATGGTGCTCACCCATATCCGACAAAATGTGCTTTCAGCTTCACTGGCAGAGCTTGAAGCATGCTAGATACGAAGCAGACTTGTGTCTATACGTGTAAATCTCCCCTCACGACGTATATTCATCTTTTAAAACACGCATCAAAAATAATTCAGTATCACTGTGTATTTCAAAGGCAATATTTTATGCAAATTCCGGAAAGAAATTGTCTCAGTAAAATAGGCAATATTAGCTAGAAGCCAAAAAATGGTATGCTGCTCACAGACCAATAGCTATGTATTGAATATAAATGGAACAAACAGCATACATAGCACGGGGAAAGGATAAATTATTTAAAAACCGTAACTGAATTCACAGTAACCGCTCGTCAAATATTTTGCCAAGAGTGAAACTGTTTCGAATTCATTCGAAGGAGATTCTTCTATTTACAATAACCAACTAATGCGACTCTGTGCTTTGGCTTACCTTTTCTAACCACACATCAAGAAATTGAGCGGCTAAGACATCGGCCTAGGGAAGGAATAATTGTTTAAATGATTATGGAAAATTCTATCTAAAGGAGTCCCGAAATTTCATGAAAATTAGATATCAAAAAGCAAAACTATGAATAATTTGAAATTGCAAAATTCAAACTTGAAGGTCTCGCTGCATTTAAAGGTAAAAGAAACTGAATTCACTTGATCCATCATAGCTGGACAACACTGCGTAGTTTTTTCTGAAAGTTCTTGGCATAAAAGTTCTTTGCACAAAATTTTAGAGCAAGATCTTGAACCTATTCACCAGTGAATTGAAAGGAGCTCTGTCACGCAGGTGATTGGTTTAGAGAACAAAGCTTGGACAAAGGAAAGGAGCCAGAGCCCAGACTCTTTAGATTTTTCGCATGATAAAAATTCAGTTCAATTCGAAACGATCTCTTTCCAATTCTTTTCTGTCAATCCTGCCATACAAATCTTTAATCCCCTTATACAATCTTCAGCCAATTATGAATGAGACAGGTTGCCTTTAAAAAAGTAAACATTTACCCTTTGGTGTACAGAGTTGCTTTAAAGGCAGTCTGTCACGTATCTGATTGGACACAACAAAGTCAGAGCTCAACACAATGGATGTCTTTGTGAATCTGTGCAATTGGAATAAAGGAAGGTTGATCGTTTTGTCCTATCCCTTGTATTATCCTTATCACCCAATCAGATGCATGACAGACTGCCTTTAAGACATCGAACGTAACTCAATGTAGCAATGTTACCAAAGGTTTATAGCATAGAAATCTACTTTAATTTCTGTGATGTGAAACTTTTAAAAACGTTTGAAGCAGACAATAGGTTTTAGTTTTAAATTATGCTACAAGCTATTGAAATAAGTAACTTAATACCCAAAAACATGTTCTGTCGACTTACTACTTGCAACTTACTTGGGCATTGGTGTCAACACAAGTCCTTTGTATGATGTTATTAAAGGCAGCTGAATTGTTGAGAATTACGTATCCAAATAGAGACAGATATGAAGTCAAAACTGTCGCATATTCCTGAAATAATGAACAAATAATATAATAGACTTGCACCGGGTGAGTCAAAAAAGGCCCGGCGTTTGAGAGGCTACTGCTCCCTGAATATATAAGCAATTATATTTTGCATTGTCTGATTGAATAGCTAACATGTTCAATTATTTCTACAATTTTTCCTGGCTGAAATCGGTCACTCCGTTCAGATTTTACGAGGGATTTTCTAAATAAAGTCCCTTTGAGAAACCTTTAAAAACGTGCTAAAATCACGAGCAAGTTTCCCTGATGTGTTTACCTTACAGCAATGACTTGAGCACGTGCTGTCCTCTTGGGGGAATGAACAGTCTTTCCCCAAGTATGAATAACTTATTCTGGGGGATTCCAATCTCCCTTAAGAGGACGAAACGAATGAATCATGTAAGTGTCATTATTGCTTGGAAGGAAAACAAAGGGAAACGTTGCTCGTCGTTTTCATTCGTTTTGCAGGTTTTCGAAAGGGGCTTTCTAAAGAAAATCTCCCATACCGACGGTTTAGGAATTAAACGAGACAGTTTTCAATATCATTGCTTGGATATTGAGGGAGGAGCATCTTTTAAACGTCGGGCCATTTTATTGACTCACCTGCTAGAACAGGTATACCGAAAGAGTAAAGTATTCCGTTTGGGAAAATCAGTCGTATCGTTGGGATTTATAAAAATATTCCTCTCAGAATCCTAGACTGATTGCACATTCGTAGTTATCACTATTGATAGACTGATGGATGCTATAACTTGAAGCGTAGTGCCGTCATCCAATTCAATCAACGAAGCGGAAATTGCGACTGAAGTAGTTAGTCTATCAGAATCCTTCAAAACAGGCCTAAAATTTGCAAACAATTCATATAAATTCATGCAGATGATAATGAAAAATGGCTGAAAAAAGGCTGAAAAAATTGCCAAATGTAAAAGAATATAGCAGATTATCTAGGCAATAAGGAAGTCTGACTGAGTTAAATTTTTATCACGGTGGAGCTCAGGGGAGGAACAAATACTTTAATTTCTGGGACGAAAAACTCGTTGAAAAAACTTTCTGTGACAGGCAGGTGCTCCAAACAAGAATCCACCGTTGACAGGTCATGATAGAAATACGTGGGGCAGATTTTGAAGATTGATCAATGATCCTCAATCTCAATGGTATTTAGCGAATTCTCTTGATTTTTGAATAACTACTAATCGAGTTATAAACAATGATTTTCTTTGACTGGAAACAGCCGAAAATGAATAAACATTAATCCAAGTTTCTAAAGATTTAGTTTGAATTACAAAGAGAAAATTTACAATTTTCACGCAAAATTTGAATCATCAACCCGTCCCCCCTTCCTCTCGCTTTTCATTCTTTCTGGAGATCTGAAAAAATTTCTGGGATCATTGGTGCCGTGCTCCGCTATTCTTTCCACCCATGGTGGAGCTTGAAAAGCAAGCTGATATGCTAGCTACACGAAAAGAATCTGTCTGAAGAAATCTGATGAGTAGCTGACAAAGTACAAGCTTGCGAACGTTTTGAGCCTCTTTTCTCACCTGGTAGTCTCAGATTGATAAAACAAAAATTTGATACAATTTGACTCACAGACAAATGTCAGATATATAGCGTCTGCTTTAAGAATAAATAAAAGATGGCTGCATGCCTTCATTTTTCCAATCAATTGATCTGATAATCTCTCGAGATCATCAAATACAATGGAATACAATAGGCTATATTTAGATTTCCCAGGCCTCTAACTTAAGTTGCCTTATATCTCCGTCATTTGCCTTTAACAGTGCCATACAGTCTTAGCTACGTTTAGCCATGTTTGACATAGAAGGGTCATCTTGTTTCAATCTATTTAAAGTGTGCCTTATTAGATCACAAAAAGCAATGTTTCCTCAATAAATTGCTGTCGCTTTTATTGAATTGCAATAAACTCAATTAACCTGTCTTTCATGGTAAATTTAAGCTCTCCCAATCAAGCTCTTCCTTCCTTCCTTCCTTCCTTCCTTCCTTCCTTCCTCCCTACGACTGTTCAATGCTGAAGCTTCGTGATGTAGCCTGCGTGCAGACTTTTATTTTTTTGACTGGGCCCGAGTCTGCACGCAGGCTATCGTGATGTGGATCTCAGCCAAATTTGCTTCTTAGACTAATCTTTGCAAGGCAAAATGCCAAAAGGGGAAGGAATGACCATTCAGTCCAGAAAGATCCCTATCAACAGCAATGGGAAAATATGAACATTTTACCTGATCTTCAAGGATTGTCTTGAATAATTCAACCATAATGAATTGCAATAAACTCAATTAACCTGTCTTTTCATTGCAAATTTAAGCTCTCTCAATCAAGCCCTTCCTTCCTTCCTTCCTTCCTTCCTTCCTTCCTTCCTTCCTAAATCCTTCCTTCCTCCCCTACGACTGTTCAATGCTGAAGCCTCGTGCTGTAGCCTGCGTGCAGACTTTTATTTTTTTGCCTGGGCTAGAATCTGCACGCAGGCTATCGAGCTGTGGATCTCAGCCAAATTTTCTTCTTAGACTAATCTTTGCTAGGCAAAATGCCATGACCAATCAATCTCTCAGGAAATCATTTAGTCAAGAAAGATCCCTATCAATAGCAATGGGAAAACACGAAAACTTTACGTGATCTTCAAGGACTGTCTCGAATAATCTAACCATAATGAATTGCAATAAACTCAATTAACCTGTCTTTTCATTGCAAATTTAAGCTCTCTCAATCAAGCCCTTCCTTCCTTCCTTCCTTCCTGCAGACTGTTCAGTGCTGAAGCTTCGTGCTGTGGATCTCAGTCAAATTTGTTTCTTAGACTAATCTTTGCAAGGCCACATGCCAAAAGGAGGGGAGATAACCAATCGATCAGTCAGGAAATCATTTAGTTAAGAAAGATCCCTATCAATAGGAATGGGAAAACGCGAAAACTTTACCTGATCTTCAAGGATTGTCTTGAATAATTCAACCATAATGAATTGCAATAAACTCAATTAACCTGTCTTTTCATTGCAAATTTAAGCTCTCTCAATCAAGCCCTTCCTTCCTTCCTTCCTTCCTGCAGACTGTTCAGTGCTGAAGCTTCATGCTGTGGATCTCAGTCAAATTTGTTTCTTAGACTAATCTTTGCAAGGCCACATGCCAAAAGGAGGGGAGATAACCAATCGATCAGTCAGGAAATCATTTAGTTAAGAAAGATCCCTATCAATAGGAATGGGAAAACACGAAAACTTTACCTGATCTTCAAGGATTGTCTTCAATAATTTAACCATAACAGTCTCGAACAGTATTGGTCCATCGTTTGGTAGTACTTGGAAGATAACTTGTATGAGCTACAATAAATTTCATTGAATTATTCACGAACTCTGGGCATCAGCAATACGGACTTGGATAAAAAAATTTATCTTGAAAGATAGAACTCAAATGACCAGGGTGAGACTCGACCTCCTGACCGACAAATTTCTTTATCAGTGCTCTTTACACAGTAGTAAATCCAATTCTTTATATACAGTAAAGACTAAAATTTTCTGCTCGTGTCTCTAGGTTGTTCTACTACCAAGCGAGAAAGAAAACTTGAACAATTATCAGCCATTTGATCTTGCAACAGAAAATACGAGAAAGATTATCTGATTAGCTAGGACAGCAAACAATTCAAGTCTTTAAAACTCTGCATCTATCAGCAAATTACAGCCATTACGTTTACCTTTGCAAGTAATCTATTTCCCTCTTCTTTCATCTCCCCAATTAAGTTGTCCACGATTCCAACAAGTTTTTCAGAGTACACCTGTAAAATAGAATTTTTTAAAGTAGGTAGCAAGGAGAGAGTGAAAAGACTGTAGAAAAATCGAGCTATATGAAATACACTAACTCGTGCGAACGACGGCTGAATTAAGCAATCATCCATTAATCAACCAATCACCCAAATAACAATAAATCAGAAAATTAAATTTACCATCAATCAATCAATAAATTAACCGGTCGATCGATCACCGATCGATCACCGTTTTGGGGCGAGTGCTTGAGCGGCTTATACAGTTTCTGTCAGGAGATGACTGAAGTTAAGCTCGGTCATGTGAGGTCAGACTCCGGATGGGTGACCTCTCGGAGGCCTGACCTCACAACTCACTTCGACGTCCTTCGGAAGGGAAGTTGAACTAGGAGTCCCATCCCTGGATGCGGCATGCATACTTTAAGGGAAGAAACTTTCGCGTTTTTCGCGTTCTTGGCCGAAATTTGCGAAAGTTTATTCTGCGAAAGTTCCGAAAAAGTGAAGTTTGTGAAGGTTTATTCCCGCGAAATTTCCTAAAATATATATTTCGTGAAATTCCATTCCCGCAAAGTGTTAAGATATGAAATTCGTGCATTTTCATTTCCAGAAAATCATGTTATTTTCGCAAACGCGAAATTTTATTCCCGCAAAAGTTTCGATTTTGGTCGATTCGCGAAAGTTAATTCCAAAAATGCCACGTCTTTTCCAACTCACGAAAATTTCTTCCCTTAAAAGTAGTGGGCCTAAATTAGCTTTAAATAGCTAGATATCCTTCCAGGCCACTTAGAATAAATTATTGAAAAAAAATCGATCAGCCAATAAAGAACCAATCAAATCAATCGGAACACTTAAACATTCCATCAATCAATCAATCAATCAATCCATTCATAAAGGAACATATAAAACATGCTTCTTACCTGAACAACACTGACTGCATCAAGAATTATATATGACTCAACGATAGCGATGCAAACTTTGAAATTCTCTGAAACTTGCTCTGCGAGATATAAAGAATATCAATTCAATTCAATTCAATTCAGAGGTGATTTGAAAATGCTTTCTATGGCTAGGTGAAACAAGCACCTGCAAGCATCGGTTCCATTTCTACCGGGTGAGTCAACAAAAAGAATCCCTGTTTGAAAAATCACCATTCCCTGAATATCATGATGATGATATTGGAAACATACCATTTAACAGCAGACATATTCAAATGCACCTCCCCAGCGTCTCTATTCTGAAATTACGAGGAATTTTCTCCAGAAAGCTCTTTCGAGAATTCTTCAAAACAGGCTCAAAACAACGACCAACATTTCCCGAGCTTTCTGCCATATCTCAATGAGTTCAACACATTCTAGCATGTGTTATCCTCTTGGGAAGATGCACTCGTGTGGAATAATGTTGTTTTGCCCCCAGGGATGATATTTTCATCTCATCTGGTGCATAATATCATATTGTAGACATTCGTAAACTGTGGTTTTCTTGGAAACTATTCTACGTTTTCTCAAAAAGTTTAGAAATTGCAATGGTTCTATCTTCGTTTCGAAATTTTTCTTGAATTCTTAAAAAAGAAAAATTTCAGAAAGTCCAACCGTAGAATTATAGCAAAGTAGCTTGGGTTTCTTTCCACTTTTCAGTTCAAAGAAATGGGTCATAGAATTTTACACCGAAATTTTTGAAGATTTGGAAGCTGTGCTATACCTGCATCAAGGCACGTCAGAATAACCGCGAGAGATTATGCGAGAGAACGAACTGCGAGAGAACGTGCGAGAGATTATGAACAAATTATGTAAACTTTGGATACAGACAGCATGGGTTCCAAATCTTTAACTCGGCGTAAAAAGGTGGGTGTAAAATTCTACGACCTATTTCTTCTGATTGAATGGCTTGAAAGAAACTTTAGATACGTATCTATAATTCTACCGTTGGACTTTTCGGAAATTTTTGAATATTTTCGAAATTACAGCGTATCTTACATTTAAAGTCAGTTGAGGATGTGACGTCATGAAATATCTAAATCATAAACCAGATTAGTGACAGAATTTTGCTTGATACCAAATTGTAGACATCCATGAACTATGGTATTCTTCGAAATTATTTCATGTTGCGTCAAATGTTTACAAATTACGATGGTTTTAAGTTTTTTTGAAATTTTTTCTTGAATTCTTGACAAAGAAGAAAAACGCCCTAATTCGAGAAATATTGCAGATTTCATAAAAGTCCAACGGTAGAATTATAGAGAAATAGCTAAAGTTTCTTTGAAGTCATTCAATTAAAAGAAATACGTCACTGAATTTTACACCAACCTTCAAAAAGATTTGGAACCTATGCTGATACCATCAATAATACACTCTAATACACTCTGATATATACAGTCAACAATATCCTAAATAATACACTCTTACCTAGAAGCATGGGCAAGACACCAAACAAATGAAGTAGGTCTTTTGTCATTGTGCTTGAATTCTGCAAGAATGCCAGCCTGCAAGATGTTAAAATTATCACATACACTCCTCGCATCTACTGAATAGATGTTTTTGATAAACAAGTAAATAAAGCAAAATATAAGCACTTTGATGCGAATTCGAATCAAAGTGCTTATATTTTACTTTATTTACTTGTATATCTTTTTACAATTGCACTACACGCAACAAGAAGATTTTTTTGATCATTTAAGATGTCTTTGATGTTCCAAATTTATGTATACACTCCTCAATCTATTGAATAGATGTTTATTGGTATTCCAAATTATATATACATTCCTCGCATCAATTGCCTAGACTTTTTTGGTGTCCCTAATTATATAAACACTCCTCACATCTATTGAATAGATGTTTTGGTGTTCCAACGTATGTATACACTCCTCGTAGGTTCCTTGAAGAATCTTGAGAAAAATGAGAATTCTAAAACGTTGAAATTTACAATCAATGTATTTGGATTGAACTTAATTTCAAAATCTATAATACCAATGCTTACCAGAGCTCTAGGCCGTCGTCGATCAAATAAACATGAGATGTCTGCAAAAACAAAAGAATAACTCTGATCAGCACAGTAAAGCAGAATACGATACAGTACTTCTGTCAGAGTGCTTTCCATCGATTACAGTTTTGGAAGCAAAGAAGGTACTACAAATGAGGATTAAAGCTTATTCATTTGCTAAAATGTTAGCAAGGGTTTGACCTACTACTACTACTACTGTGGTTCAGAACATTCGGCTTCCCGAACGGCTGTGGCGGCATACACAATGTTCCTCCATTTCTCTCTGTCCTGGCTGTTGTAATGGCCTCAGTCATAGGCAGTCCTAGTTTCTCTTTAATTGTATTTGTCATTCTGGTTTTCTGCCGTCCTGTTGATCTTTTTCCAAATACCATTCCTGTCAGTTAGTCATTTTCTATGCATTTTCTATGCATATGTCCCATGAATCGAAGTTTCTGTCGTTCTATCTCATTAACAAGTCCTTTAGTATCCCCGATCTCGTCAAGCACACTTTTGTTTGATCTTTTTTCCGTCCAGCTGATTCTTAACAGTCTCCTGTATGCCCCAGTGGTGGACCCAGAAAAAATATTTGCCTTCCTGCGAAGGAACGTCCAACCAGAATTCTTCCTTTCCGTTATTCTATGAATTTTCTGCAGTCCCGGATTTCAGTGTAGTCGATAATCCACTAGGAACTGAAATTACTTTAAAAGCTTCCTGAGATCACAAAACTATAAATGAAAAGAGCACCATATAAAACATTGATTTTCTTCTACTCTTTCTATCGTTTGGTCCTTCCTGTCTCTTTATGTGTTCAATTCTCGTTTTCTTTGCCATCCTATTTTCCTTCCATCCTTCTTTCTTCCTCCTCTCCTTTTTCTTTCCATTCTTTTTCTGCAAGCTTTTTCTTTCATTTATTCATTCCTCACTTCATCGTTTCCTTCTATTCTGTTTTCACTCTCTCCTTCCCTTTTCTTCCTTCCAGACAAACAAGCGTCCTGCGAAGCTGCTTCGCGGCTTCACGCACTTTTTCCACCTCTGTGTATGCCCACAGCTCAAATGACTGTATTCTAGCTCTATCACTCTTGTTTGACCACTTACCTGTTTTACATCTGTGCATAGTTGAATGATTGGAAGTAACAAAGGATGCAGTTTAGAACAGTCAGCAGATAATGCCTAAAAACAAGAAGATTTTTGTGCATCATTTCTCCAAAGCGTTTTATATTGATCTAACTTGATTCAATTCATTCTCAAATAGTCCCCAAAAACTGCTAGCCTCACTACATAAGGACCCTCTAGTTACGCTAATCTTATTGAGTTGAATTGTTGTTGTTCTTGTCGCTTCACTAAGGTCTCTGTTGACCGAAGCGCCATCATCAAGTCAAAGAGCACAGAGAAACGAGAAACTCCAAGTAATAAGTCTAAAAAACTGCATGCATGTTTCATAAGTACTGCGGCCGAAAGTTTAGATTCTATTCACAGTAAAGTATGTAAAGTTCCTCACAAGCCATTCATTCAAAGAATAGTGTATGTAACAACCGATTAAATCATCATTTTCAAAGATTGTACGCATATTCTTATTACGGGTGTCCTAAAAATCACCAATAGTATCAGTAGTAGAAGTAGTAATAGGTCTTATACATAAGATGCTCAACTGGCCAAAAATTAGCCTGGAGGTCCTTAATCGGTAATTTCCTTCATGAGGGTTTTTACTGTATTCCAAAGTTCAACTCAGCTTTTGAGAATTTTACCAGTACCACTCAACCTTCTAAGTTAACAGCCAGGGGGGAGGGGTACATGACTTGTGGTTGGACGGGGGTCTGCCGCCCGGTTTTCAGAAAGGTACTCTCTTCTAGTTACCCAAACTTGCCTTGGTATCCATTTTTATGATGAATTTTGGCGCAAAACTGCCCATTTCTAACTATTTTTGCGAATTTCAGCGAAACCCCACCCATGTTTGTGGAAAATCTGCCGAAAAGGGGACCCTCGTTTGGAGAATTTTGGGCCCAAAAACCCACCCATATGGCCAGCACATACCCGTACCCGAAAATGTACCCCCCACCCCCTCGGGGTTACCAGTCCTGTTTCCAAATTCGAAATGGCTGAAATAGGAATTACTATATGTTTAGTGAGGTAGTAATTACATAAACTATTTCAGAACTATTTTCACAAGAATCACTCAATAAACGACTGAGAATTGCCGGAAGAGGTTCTCACTCTTATTCTCATAAAAATCCCAAAAATATACTGACCTTAACTAAGTGGGTTAAAGTTGTAACTACCATACATCTGAGCATATTATGTTCATTTGAATCCTTCCATAGGTAGGGAATGTATTCACATAAATCAGAAGCAAATAGCCGCATCTAGAAATTGAATTAATATGCACGGAAAATAAAAACAGAGTTTACTCCATATGACTTTTAAACTAACTTTAACCATGGGCAATAATGCACCGTTGATGTGGCCTATATTATCATCAAAATTGTTTCTCTTCCATAAGATGACGTATCGCTGCGTAGGAGCTCCAACCGTTTCAACTGTATTTGAATATTGGCGGCATTTGTGATGAGAGAAGAACGAAGGAGTAGCAACATTATCAAGCTTTACTCGCAATCTTATTGAAGAGAAACAACACAGTGAGTAAAAATACAATTTTGATCATAATATAGGCCATATCAACGGTGCATTATTGCCCATGCTTTAACCATATTTACAGGTGTACTAGATTCCATTTCTTATTCTTCAAAAGAAATACGAAAATCAATTAGTCAATCACAACAGAGATTTCAGTCGTGATTCTGTTACTCCGTGATTCCATTACTACTTAATTCAGTTCAATATGTTGTTGTTATTGTAATAATTCACTTCAATATGTTGTTGTCGTTGTGATTACTAGGACTCTGTATTGAATCTACTTAATCTTTGTTGTTGTTGCATACACAAAACAAATGATCAAAAAAATCTTCTTGTTGTGTGTAGTGCAACAATGATAAACAAGTAAATAAAGTAAAATATAAGCACTTTGATGCGAATTGAAATAGCACGACGTTTCGAGCATAGCCCGTTATCAAGCCAACGGGCTATGCTCGAAATGCCGTGCTTATTTCAATTTGCATCAAAGTGCTTCTATTTTATTTACTTGTTTATCGCAACACAAATGAAATCATATATCTACTCAATTCATATCGCATAATCTGCATAAAGTTTAAAGCATAAAGTCAAAAATTTTCTTGGCTTAAACAGAAAATCTCCATACCTCAGTACCAACCCGCTCAATCAGCACAGATATCACACTCAAGATTTTCATCTGAAATTAAGGGAATATCACTGTTGCAACAAGTTATCCAATATTTTCACTTTAATACATTTTCGCAATGCAAAATTTGTGTTATAGTATAATACAAGGCAATAGACACGTTAAAGATCAAGGCAATTAAGGCCCCGTTTACACGATACCGTTTTCGTTTTATACCGGATTGGTTCTATATCGGATTGGCATTCTGTTTACACGAGACCGTTTTCATTTCATACCAGATTGGCCTTCTGTTTACACGAGAACGCACCAACCCAATATGCCTTCATACCGTTTTCGCGTTTTCAATGGAAGCGCTCTGAAAGTGGAATGACTCGAATGCGATATCCGTGTAAACGGTCGAATCCTGTATCAAATCAAAATGGAACCTCTTTATCAATTCTACCAGCCTCCTATTCATCTAGCGCACTGCACAATGGGTGTTGAAACAAAGGTGAATCCTCCGCATGACAAGACAAAGCATTGCCGTGTAAACAGAGCCCCAATATGATATGAAATGAAAACGGTGTCGTACAAATGGATCCCTAATCCGATATGAAATGAAAACGGTATCGTGTTAACCAAGGGCGCCTACCTCATATCGTGTTTATTCCCAGTACTGTAGAGTAATGGGTGTCCTGTGACCCAGTACAGAGAGTGTCCTAAAACCGTACCGTGACCCAGCAGTACACAGAGTTAGTCCTCTCAAGTCCTCAAGGTCAAGATGACGTATGAATAAGTTTGTGGTTTCAAATTCCGGTGTTATGAAACACGATATCAACTGTTATACGATCTGGCCACAGGGAATCAGACAGCGTGACTTTTGATTGGTAAATTCTAACAGACGTTAGAATTTGAAAATCCCAGTAACGATATATAAAGATTAACAGGACTGGGTCATAGGACACCGCGTAAAGTACCGTGAATAAACACACTTCCTACAAGGTAGGCGCCCTTGTGTTAACGGGGTCTAAGTACATACTGTTAAGTAGTTTGTTAAGTAGGATACTCGACTAAAGTCTTTCCAACAGATCTACTTTCCAAAATATGTTTCAGAGAAACGACATCTATCATCAGTTATCAGCAAATATTTTGATTTTATTGATATCCTGAATGTGTTTGCAAATTGAAAATTATCGTAATACACACCGTGGCAAAACAAAATTTAAGCAAAGAATATCTACGTAATATAACGTAACTTTTCAGGTGCTTAATTTGCTTAAGTGCATATGACAAAAAATTTACAGCAACTTTCTGACATACCTTAGTATCACATAGTTGAACATCAATAAGAAGATGAAATAACTTCTCCCATAAACCTTTCAGATACTACAACAATGAAATGATAAGAACATTAATCTGCTGCAAGCAACAAATCTCTCGTGATTCTTCTTTCATTGAAGTTGACTGAAAAAGATTCCTACTGGGTGAGTCAGAAAAAAGAATCCCCGTTTGAAAGGCCACTGCTCCCTGAATATTAAAGTAATAACATTGAAAACTGTCTTTTTTTGTTGCCAATATGTCCAGTTAGGTTTAGGAATTTACCCGGCTTTAATCGGCCATTCCTCCCCGTGGATATGGCAGATTTTCTGCAGAAAGACCCTCCCGAAAACCTGCAAAAACGAATGAAAACAATGAGAAAATTTTCCTTGGTTTTCCTTCCTAAAAATGACAACACTCACATGCATTCATGTAGTTTGTCCTCTTTTGGGAGAATGGAATGCCCCTGAATAGGTTACTGATACCAGGGGGAAGACTTGTTCATCTTCCCAAGAAGATAGCACGTGCTAGGTTACTGATACCAGGGGAAGACTTGTTCATCCTCCCAAGAGGATAGCACGTGCTAAGGCGTGCAGAAGTCATTGCTGTAAGACCCGCGTATGGCAGAAATGTTAGGGAAATTATTTCGTGATTTTGGGCACGTTTTGAAGGTTTCTTGAAGAACATTTCTCGAGAAAATCCCTCATAATTTCAGAGCGGAGTAGACGATTTCAGTCAAGTAAATTTCAAAATGGAATTGAATATGTCTACCATTAAACTATATATTGTTGTTGTTGTTGTTGTTGTTGTATCTTTATTTTACATCGATTGAACAAAATTTTCGTCTAGTCTACTATGTACATATGTACATGGACACTAATCAAAATCAATGGATACAGTAATTAAATTAAAATAAATACATTTTTTTAAACGGTTTGTACATTATTTACAGTAAAACGACAGGCGTTGCATTTGCACGTGGGGCCCTCCCATTGTGATATTAACCTTTTGAAAATATTAAGGCTTTCAGCCGATTTTAGCTCATTTGGTAAGCAATTCCAAATCTGCGGTCCTAAGAACTTGAGACTGCGAGCACCGAAAGTAACCTGGTTTGGTCTGTAATGAGTAAGGTTATTAGGATTTCGCGATGAATAATTAGAGGATCTAACTTGAAAAATATCTTTCATGAAATTTACCGATTTACCGATATTTGCCGATATCATCCTCTTGATATCCAGGGAGTTGTGACCTTTCAAACGGGGATTCTTTTTATTGACTCATCCGGTACTCGGAGACCTAAAGTGTACAGTCAAGCTTGTTTAGCTTCTTTTGCAGGAGCTTTGATGGACTCATGCAGACTGCTTTCAAATGTTTCTTGGAGAATTTATTGCAGAAAAGAAATTTACGTAGGGTACAAATATATTAAATTGCATAGCTCCAAAGTAAAAAAACAATAGCCAGGAGCAAAAGAAAAAATCTAAACTCTAGCAAAACGGGGTTGCCATGTATGACAACGATTTAATGATATCGAAAAATTTCCTTTGAATATCAAAATATCCCCTGACAAGCAAAATTCGTCTGCTGAATTTGCAAAAAGACAAATTTAGAAAGAAAATGGCAAGATAAATTTCTAAAGAGATTGGTTTTCAAAATTAAGAATATAATCTCACCGGAGAGATGTCTTTACTCTCGAACTGATATTCATCAACAGCTTCAAAGAAATCAAGGAAGATATACAGAAACATGAATATTTGAATAACATTCTCAAGATCTTAAAAATTCAAGGCTACGCGTCATGCTAACCGTTAACTCCCTATTTATTGGAATACCACCATTTTAGAGCAGGCCTCAAAAATTTGCGCGAGCACACGGAGGCCACACGCAGGCACAAAATGTCATTACGAATTAGTTGCTAGCACTGTTATTGCACTCAGAATGTTTCGATTGCAGGCACATTTCTCACAAACATTTGCTCACAGGCACAGCATACGTTCCAAATCTTTAAAAAGGTTGGTGTAAAATTATGTGATCTTATTTCTTTGAACTGACTGGCTTTAGAGAAACTTTAGCTATTTTGCTATAATTCTACCGTTGGATTTTTCTAAAATCTTCAAAATTTTCAGAATTAGGGAGTATATCCTTCCTTTTTAAAGAATTCAAGACAATTTTGAGAAAAGCTTTACACCATCGTAAATTCTAAACTTTTTGAGAAAACAAAGAACACATTTTCAAGAAAACCATAGTTTATGAATGTCTACAAATGTTATCAAGCAAAGTCATTCACTCTTCTGGTTTATGATTTAGAAATTTGATGACGTCACATCCTCAAATGAGTTGAAGTATAAAATATGCTGTAATTTCGAAAATATTCCAGATTTCTGAAAAGTGCAACGGTAAAATCATAGATAAGTAGCTAAAGCTTCTTTCAAGCCATTCGGTTCAAAGAAATAGGTTATAGAATTTTCTCGCGGGCACAGAATATGATGAGGTCTGTTTAAGAGTTATTAGATAAGATAGATCATATGAAGTTATCAAATAAGATAGCCCAATAATATTTGATTCAAAGAATAACACAGCAGGTTCGGCAGAATATTCCTCACCTTCATCGCTATATGTTGATCAACACGCTTGGGTAGTTATCGGGAAAAGGTAACTAAGGTAAGTTCTTTAATTATAATACGATGAAAAAGATACCATCTTTTAGTGTCTGTGACGCTGTTATTCTTACCTAGAAAAAGAGATAAAACGTTAACTTCAAACGCGTAAATTGGCCTTAACGATGTCTTTGGCTAGGGAGTTGCCTCAAATTTACTTTCAAGCATAAGCGTACGGGAAGAAAAACTCTAGGGGGCCGCCCGATACAAAGTACATTGTTTACCAGCATGTTTGCCCGACTAAGGGCAGATTTTTGCCCGATTGGGGCTGATTTTCGATAATTTGTCCAACTTTGTGGAAGGGGGCAACCGCCCCCGACCCCCTCCCTGGCTCGTACGCTCATGCTTTCAAGTGCGTCAGAAGCCTATTAAATCAGTCAGCAGCCTGAAAAATTGGTACCATATTGCTTTGACTCTTAATTAATTATCCTTTGATATAAGTCACTCAATCCATTGCATAATGTTATTCACTGGGTACAAAATTCGGTGTAGATGAAGAGAGCACCTTCTGCCTGTCTGCCTACAAGGGATATTTTTACATTCAACTATATTCACAAATACTTCAGAGATTTCAATGCTCATTTATGTCACAGAAGAGAGCAGGGTTGCGTGAAAGTTTCTCGTGCCTGAAAAGAATGAAAATGTGCCTGCTTAAAGAAAACAGAGGCGATGGCTACTCAAGCTGTTGTTTACAAGAATGTGCCTGGGCACGGTGAACCTGTTTATGATTAGATTATGCAGGCTTGGAAGGTTCAGTTCAGTTCAGTTTATATTTTAAATTCCAAAAATATTAACAATACATACAAAAAACTAAACTACAAGGGTATGAGACATGTTACAGAAAAATTAACACATTTGAAAGGGAAATTAATACAATATTAGGAACAAAATGAATTGCATGCAGAGAATTATTTAAGGAGGAGCTCCCTCAATAGGTAAACTAATCGAGGAGGGAATTCGTTCCCCCCCCCCCTATCCTAAAAGGTTATTGAATGAGTTTGGCTGAATTTGAATAATCTGAGGAAGGTGTGCAGCAGCTGCAATATTACAGAGGATACAGAATTTTACATGAGCGGCATATAATGCTACCTCAGTTCCAGTACTGCTGTGCTGCAAATCATTAGCCTATGTACTGGAAACTGCGATATGTGGGAAATAAAAATATGACAACTTACAACTAAATCTTCTTTTTTATCCATCATTTTGATGAGAATTTGATACAACATCACTCTACTTTCTTTACTAAAGGAAACATTTATCCATCGTCCAATTAACCATAAAATCCGTCGGCGAATGATCTTCATCCTGCAACAACAAAATTAAATTACATTAAATTAAATTAAATACGATAACAAGAAAAATCTTGAAAACATTGGGTTTACCGGGTAAGACATACGAAGCGCACGATGTTTGAAAACATACTCTTCCCAAACTATCAAAGCAATGATATTGGCAAATGTCTTATTTAATAGCCAATATATCGATTAGATATTAAGATTTACCTTGCTTAAAAGCAGTCTCTCCTTTTGGAGAAATGGGAGATATTTGAAGAGAAGTTCTGGCATTGACGGTATATCAAGTTCATTTCTCAAAATTGGGATGCCTGTTCTTGCACCTTCATTGTGTAGTATATTCAATACGTCCATTTCACAAGGTCGATTCCCAGGAAACTGGAAGATTGCGAGGGTCTCACCTATCTACAAAGATGGCTCCACCGAAGATAGATCTAACTATAGACCTATTTCTGTGCTTCCTATAGTTTCACGATTATTTGAAAAGATAGTATTCGATCAGGTATTTAATTATTTCACTGAGAATGAATTTTTCTACTCAGACCAGTCGGGTTTCAGGCTTTTTCACTCCGTACTGACATGCTTACTAAAGTGTACCAATGACTGGTATCTAAATTTCGACAAAGGGCTTTTTTCTGGAGTCACTTTCATCGACTTAAAGAAAGCCTTTGACACTGTTGATCACGACATTCTCATCGCTAAGCTGCGTTTCTATGGAGTTGAAGGCGTGGAGCTTGACTGGTTCATATCATACCTAAGTAATAGGAAGCAATGCTGTAAGGTAAATGGCAATATATCTGAAATACAAGAAGGTTCATTCAAAAGTCTGAAAACAGTGATCATCAAATTTTATCAGTTTTTCCAAGGGTGTTAGGACACGTACATATTTGTTTACCTTGTTTTGATCCTTGTCTTGATTTCTTGTCTTCTTTGCTTCTCTATTTTGTCTTCAACTGGTGTGTGCAATTGAACGGTTTATTAGGCCCAAATGCCGCGTGTTAATTAAATATGTCTTCCTTTTATTCCTGTGTCTTGGCGCGCCTTCGCCGAAGAAAGGTTTCAAACCGCAATGCCATGCTAAAAAGTCTTTCGTTATGGCTTTGCGGTTTGAAACCTTTCTTCTGCGAAGGCGCGCTAAGACACAGGAATAAAAGGAAGATATATTCAAATAACACGAGGCATTTGGGCCTAATAAACCGTTCAGTTGCACACACCAGTTGAAGACGAAACAGAGAAGCAAAGAAGACAAGAAATCAAGACAAGGATCAAAACAAGGTAAATAAATATGTAATCAACACGTTCGTGTCCTAACACCCTTGGTTTTCCTGCCTCACAGCAATGACAATTATCTATGCTAGCATGCATTATCCTATTGTCTACGTGATGGAACATATTCGAAATGCAGTTATGATCCGATCTGGAGACTTTGTTGTTGATAGCAAGTTCTGCAAGCTCACGATGCAATTCAGAGGTTCTGCGATACTTGAACAGCTGAAAGGGAAATATAGGAATAATGAGTCTTTCAATAGTTGGTCTAGAGATTTAAATTATACTTTTAGGTTATCCAAGGTAAGTTCGGCTTAGGTAGGATAATTCAAGGTCACTTTCAGAAAATAAAATGCTTGGAGACATTGCCGATTTAGTCTGATGTAATTTCTTTCTAGAATGAATGTACAAATTGATTTTAAAGGTTCCTTACCTGGAACGCCAACATAAATGGCGTTTTAGATTCCTGCTCCATCTTGAGATCATGCACTAACAGGGTGTTTACGCAACGAAGCCTTTCATTACTCAAAATAGAATTCTCCAACTTGATCTGCATTCCGGCAATATTCTCTTTCACTGCCAGCAGCTCATCCCGAAATGACTGTGGATGTTTCTCAACTATCTTTTGTCCGCGTCTGTTTCATGATCCTCCCATGTTGACAACAATTGTTTTTCCAATTCTCACTCGTTCCAATTCTAAATCTTTCCGACTCTAACTGTTTCTGATAACTTTTATCGATTCAAATTCCGATAGCAAACAGGTAAACCTGCGACACGATCAGTTGAACTAAGTGTGAAGATTTCAAGTAAAGCGCCGCTATTTATAGAGATTTGACTTCATTGTGACGTCAAATTTTACTTAGCGCCATACTTTATTGTTACGTCAAATTCAGATTAGATAGGAGATGATTGGTTTGACTTTATGACGCTTAATTAAGCCTCTTCTCTCAAAGACTTCTCCCTCCATTAAAAATTCTAAATAAGCCCTCCAGGGGCGGATCCTTGCGACTACTGCTGAAATCAGATCCTGTTTTTGAATAAGTTAACCAATCTGTATCCCTATGACCAGTATCTTCCCAGCTCAATCTTTTAATTACATGCTTTCAATCTTCTCTCAAAGGCTTCAACTTTTCCCAATCAGAAAAGGTTATTTCCATTTTACTGCGCTGCCAGTGAATTGTGGCGGGCATTTGTGACCTTTGGAGCAGAAAATTTAACGCTCCAATGTCAAGGAAGGCAAAGACAGCATCGTGAGGCAGCCGTAAAGTTGAGAGGTATTTCTTTCGTTAAGCCGATGTTTTACCCTACGATTGATCATAATAAATTCTTGTGAATAGCAATTGGCCTGTAAGGCAGGTTTAATTTGCTTCGTTTCTGTATACATTTTGACACAAGGGGGAAGGGTCTGGGCTTTGACTATTCCTGACTATTGTTGGCGTATGCACTTACTTTATAGCGGATATCAGCAACTTTATTTGTCAAGAAAAATATCTTGTTCATCTCTTCCCATTGATATAAGAAATAGATAATACCTTTAGGAATGTGGTAGGGGTGGGGAGAGGGTTTGGATTCGGGATAGACCTAAGCCCTCTCCCTTTCTATTAACTCCTTCTCTCGCATCAAGTGCAAGAGGTTACCAAAAGTTTTCCATTCAATGATAAATTTCACATGATTTTGTATTCAAGAAATTTAACATTTCAGAAAGATATTTTGAATGTGTAGTTCGTAACATCGTAATCTGTAGACCATGGGTTTCCCCTTTGCTGCCCAAAAGTAAACTGAAATATAAAATTCCATTGCAGGAAACCTAACGTGGCAAAGTTGTAGCTGAATAGCCTGGCTAAAGAAGATACAGCGAAGGAGAGCCAACATATCTTTGAGCAATATTTGGAGAAAAAGCCACATTGCGAATTATGTATCTTTCGATTGGCAGGACTATGTAGAACAACATCCCTTTTATCGCTTTTCGATAGGCCGAATGATAATGGAGAAACTAACTGATACCTGAGGATTATGGTTTTGCAAAATGGCAGCTTGTTGCTCACTAGAGCGGCAAGCAGAGTTACCTTGATTTCCTTTACTTTAATGTGTCTTATCCCCCATTCGCGTTAATTTAAGGGCTTCTTCATAATAATTAAAACACAGAAACATGTAACAAATTCCAGCTACTGTGCCACTCATTGCAGGAAAGGTGACGTGGTCAGCGAGTTTCCACGATGAGTGACACTTACAACTAACTAAGGAAATAAAAAGCACAAAAGAAAATTTACAATTGAAAGGAAAGTAAAACAAAAGCCTGATCGCTGAACAGAACTAAGGCCGTTTGATAACCGGCCGATCAGCTGCAGCTGCCCCCCCCCCAACACGGATCAATCCCTTTTAAGGGCTTACATATCATCAACTAGCAGCTGTAACTTCCTATGAGAAGGTGGTAATTTGGTAATATCAATGAACAAATATGTTTGAAAAGAAAAAGATTTTATGGTCTTCTTACCTTATAGATGAATCTTGCAGCTCATTCACCAATGCATCACGAAAATATCGATCGAAATCAAGATCACCAAAGAGCTCGTATGATGCCAGACCCAATGCAAAATAAACTGAAATTAAGAAGAATTTATTAACTTGATGAAGGTATAAAGCAGTTAGACTTATTGCATATTCGTAGTTATCGCTATCGATAGACTGATATGATGGACGCTCAAACTACAACTCATGGATATACACTTTGAAAATTAGGACAAATTTTTCCCCTCGATTTCATGTCTGGATATGAAAACCATAGCAACAGTGTCCCAAAAGCTCGATGCTCCAGGCAATGGCGGATGGGCCTAAGTTGCCGGCTCGAACCTCCGATGCTGAAATGCCTCAAAATTCAAGTTTTCATTGATATTGGCCATGAACAAAGGCTGCAAGTATCCAGATGAAGGTTTCCTCAATCCAAGAATCAACAAACCCTCACTGTGAACTACGAGTTCCTCATTTTGAAGGCCATTAGCTTCCATGAGCTTCACTGCAGCAATGAGAATTTCCAAACTGTCAAATGTTGCCATGACTACGCCTTAGCCTTGGCTCTGTACAGATAAATAAGTGCCTGGCCGTTTTTTATGCGAAAGTCCATAAGTCCCAGTTTGAGCAAAACATCCAACCCAATTCAACAAATGTAAAACAGTATGTAAAGAGTGCTATTGTTGTTGCTGTGATAACTGTAACTATGTCGTGAGTCTATATTGCAGTGGGAGCCCAAGATTGCTTGCATGGTTTCGGTCAACGCTGATGGCAAAATGATGAATCTTTTAAGCGATGGTGTATTTTAGATAGAATATTCAATAGCCAACTAAAATCTCGCTTTCCGTAAAGATTGAAGCTCGGTACGAAGCAATGTTAAACTTAGTTTCAAATTTGTTAGATGTAGTCAAGTCTAAAAGGAGGCTATAATATTCAAGCTTTGATTAATGCAGGTAGAATGTAATGTTTAAAGGGGCTCCATCGTCAAAATGCAAACAAAGAGATGATTTTTGCAGTTTTTTGAAGGGTAGTATCACATAGGATTTTCATATTTTTTTCAAAATGAAAGTTGCTGTTTGGACATAAATCATTGTATTAAGGAACAAAACAAACATTCATATCTTCTACGATTGCTCCGATATCAGTGGATTTTTAACGGTCACTTTTTGGTGGCTTGGGTGAAGCCACCAAACAAACTGCAGAAAACAATGGATGAACAATGGATAATTGGTGACACGTGCGAGTTTACGGATTTGTTTATTGTTTGACGACGGAGCCCCTTTAACAACAACATGAAAATGTGGCTTTAGCTACAGGAGGCAACTTTAAAGGTCATATGTCATGAACCTGATTGGTTCATGCAATACAATTCTCTCTACTGTTTATCACAAAAACATAGGATCGAGGCTGAAATTTTACTACACTAAAAATTCAGCCTCGATCCTCTGCTTTGTTATAAACGATAGAGATAATTATATTTCATGAACCAATCAGGTTCATGACATATGTCCTTTAGGCCCTTTCAAGAGACAATAACAGGTGATAAAAAAACCTGGTGAAAAAGTAATCGCGCAAATATATTGTCATGAGAAGGGCCATCCATCACCTCACCCTCATAACTGGGAGCACGGTTTATGCGTAAAGAATAATCTGCATGACAAGTCCATTAAAGGGGCAGTTAGACGTGACGTTGCACGGGACATTGTCATCGTATCTCTATGAAAAATGCTTAGGCATAGCATCGACTCGTCAATGGAGATTTTGAATGGGATTATCGCATATTTCAATCCATCTCCATCGACGTTGCTCTTGACAATCTCACGAATTTAATTGACAGATATTGTTCGTCTGTGTCGATTTCATGTATTTGCACAGTTATTTTGTTTATCACAAATTCCTGAAAGTCGTAAACAGCGATCTTGCTGAAGCAACTTTGAAGCTGCGAAGAGATAATCTACAAGTCGACGTTGGCAAGAAACTCACCAAAGAATATGGTTTTGAGTCAGATTTATGATGCTTGGTGAAACTGAAAGGTGAATAGAACCTTTTCATTTAGGCCTATACGAATTGGATTGTGCCACGCAGAATCTGTTACCCGCGCCGCGTTTTGCGTCTGACTGCCCCTTTTATTTTAGCATAAGAAACCCAACTCTCACATCGCCAAAAATTCTTCAGTAGCGGAAAATTAGCATAGTTTCACTTTATTTTCAGTCGTTTCCTGTGTCATGTTACTCGGAAGGTACTTGATTAATGTGTACACATTTGAAAGACTTAGTTTTGAAATGTTCACGATGGCACAAGTAGCGAACATGAAGATCGTAATGGAACTTGTAAGAAAGTCACAAGAAACTCCAAGCACTCAAACTCTGATAACTGTAAGAAATTTTTTCTTATGAACCGACACGTGTAATACGTTTCGTGTTGCAAATTAATGAACAAACCTGCTTCCCTCAACAGCAACGAGTTACCATCATCAACATTATCAGACGCTAAGAAAATAAACATTTATGAATTAAGTTTTACAATTTTACTTCTGTTCAGACAAAAAACATCTCGACACATCATATCAATTCTATTAAGCAGAACATACCACCAAAGTTTGATGTTAAGTTTTACAAAGGCACAAATTTGTTTCAGATAGGTATATAAAAATTTCATTTCTGTTTAGAAACATTATGAAATTATGAATTTAAAGAATTAAAAACATTATGAAATCACATAATTACATAATTATATTTGAAATCACAGCTTGAAACATATCAGTTTGTGACAGATAATTAAGAAGGCGTAGTATATTTCTGAATCATCTCAATCGAAATATGTATAAATCGCAATGTTTCCGTCAACCCTGGCTTCGCAAATCCTTGCTCAAATCGTTTTGCTGACTTCAGAAAAGTGGATTTACCTCCAAAACTACTCGAAAAAGTTTCCATTTTTTTTCGCTCCATCTTTAGCTAAGTAGTTGATCTACAACTTTGCCAAGTCTGATTGAAAAAGCTAGGCTAGATTTCCTGCAATCGAATTTTACATTTCTGTTTACTTTTCGACATCGAAGGGGAAAAGCGTTGGTCAACAGTTTAGCCCATGCAGAGCGATTTGAACGCCCGTAGAATGTTTTTGCAAAAAAATTAGTTCTTGATCTAAGATCTATGCTCATTGTGGACTCTAAAAGAAATTGATAATTTGTGAATGCTTACGAAAGTCTCGAAAGACACCCAAAGCATGGTTTCGTGAAGTTGCTGGTAAAAATCAGTAAATTTTAATCAATAGATGCAAATGATACTTTTACAAGCGCACTAAGGATGTCTTTTGAGAACTGCGTATGGTAATCCCAAAAGATGACGTTCATTTTTTTGCCAATGGAAAAACTTCTGAAAGTTATTTCAAGCCTGAGCTTTTGCAAGCGGGCTTCATAGCATGGTAATCTATTGACCAAGGTTTCTCCATCTCGCTGTCGAAAAGTAAACAGAAATACGAAATTCGATTGCAGGAAATCTAGCCTAGCTTTTTCAATCAGACTTGGCAAAGTTGTAGATCAACTACTTAGCTAAAGATGGAGCGAAAAAAAATTGAACATTTTTCGAGTAGTTTCGGAGATAAATCCACGTTTCTGAAATCAGCAAAAAGATTTGAACTAGGATTTGCGAAACCAGGGTTGACGGAAACATTGCGATTTATACATCTTTCGATTGCCCAGATTATACAGAACAGCATCCCTTGTACCGCTTTTCGATAGGCCCAATAATATTGGAGAAATTAACTGTTTTCTGAGGAGAGTGGTTTTGCGAAACGGCTTTTCGCTGTGCACTTTAAAGGATAAGTCCGGGGTTGGTATGATTGATGATAAAATACAAGATAATACTGCTATAAATGATGTATGATACTTTTTTCCACTATTTTTCGCCTTCTCCTTGTGAAATTACGTATTCAAATAAGCAATTTGAGCGAAGTGACGTCATATCGCACAAAATAAAAAAGACCCTGTGCGATTGTTTTTTCGCCTCTTAATGGCTGCTAGTCTCTTTATCGTGTACTCATGCATGAATATGGCACGAGAACACGATAAGGAGGCTTGCTATGACAAAGAGGCAAAAAAAAATCGCACAGCCTCGTTTTCTTTTGTGCGATATGACGTCATTTCGCTCAAATTGCTTATTTGCATACGTAATTTCACAAGGAGAAGGCGAAAAATAGTGGAAAAAAGTATCATACATCATTCATAGCAGTATTATCTTGTATTTTATCATCAATCATACCAACCCCGGACTTGTCCTTTAACAATTCTATATGCTTAGGTGAATTGGCTCTTGAATTATCAGTTTGTGGCATATTGTTTTTATCAAAAAAGGTTAACTTCGTCCAAATGCATTCTTTTGCAATTTTACGTGGATACAGGAGTCTTTCTCGAAATCTAAATCTACATTTACCAATTACCTCATAGTGAAGCAAAAAGTTTGGAAGAAACAAAGACCGGCTCAAAGGTACAGTAAGAACCCACAAAATAGAAACCAGTTTTATTTTCAAAACAACCAGTTTAGTTTCTTATTAAAAGGTAATTAATCTGGGAAAAGCTTAAAGGTTTCTTATCACTATCACATAGTTAAGAAACCTTCAATCTTTAAAGAAAACCCAGAGCAAACACTATCAAACAGTACATTCTTGATACCTAGCATTGTCTCTAAATTTACTCAACCTTAGCATACATGCCAAGTATATCGATGGAAATGCTTTTGATGAAATCTCTAAAAAATGTTTGGTACCTGATATTAACAAAGATTATTAAATATGAATTTATTTGGGATCCTCCTATAAGAAACTTTCCTAAAATCAGGCTGAGAAGGTTCTTATATGAGGGCACCATTTCTCAAAAAATCAGCCTGAGGTTTCTTATAAAGTGGTTTCAATTTTGCGGGTTCTTACTGTATTTTCAAATTTTTCGCCATTTCTTCACACAACGAAATTACTCTAAGACCCACAGTACTTACCGTTGAAAGAGTGCACCAGCTTCGACAGTACATCAGTAAATATTGGTCGATACTCGTAGTAAAGACAAAGAAACAGGCATTCAGTACATGGCTGAAAACAAAAGATTGCAACTGATTTCTGATCAACTAACATAAAATCACCTAAAGAGTTTCCCAAATAACATAACGAAGAGTTTTTTAAATCATTGACTTAATCTTGAATGAAATTTTCCTGTCAAATATTACGTCAAGGACCACTTTCATCTAAAGAACACAGAAAAAACCAGCAGGCTAATAGCACTTCTGAAAGATAAAATGTCTCAAGAGGTAAAAAAGAAGGAGTTATTGCTTGTTCGAATCTTGCATCTAGCACTTTCCAAAATTGAGCTTCTAATCCATCTATATCTTACCAATCACAACAAATACTCATAATGGATAAATCATACTTTCTATCTGATAGGAAGTACATTCATTCCATTATATTTCTTAGCGTGGAAGTGAAAATCAAGACAACGTAGGAATAGTACTTCCCTTTAACATTTCTTCGCTCATCAAACCACGGGTGACGTAAGATCAAATGTTGGCCTACCTTAGTGTTTGTCCGTTATGGCCTAATGCCCAATAATCAACAACCTTCGCAACATACATCTAGTCCTTTGTTTCCAGGAAGCATTTTAAAATTAGGCCTACGGAGTGAAGGCAGATGGCTGCTTCGCTTGCAGTGTGTCTTGACAGTTTCGATAAGACGAGAGCAGAGAGCAGATGAACACAGAAGAAGACAAAAACATGGTGCTTTCAACATTTAATTGATGGGCATTAGGCCATAACGGACAAAAATCAAGGTAGGCTAACATTTGATCTTCACGTTGCCCGTAATCAAACTAATCAAACAGGACTTGCAAAATACGAGGGACTTCTATAAAAGTTTCTTATTTGCATGGAACAGTAAACTATGACCTCTGAAGCTCATTCTTACCCGTAGAAGATATTTATCTGAATCTCCAACCTCTTCAGCGACTACGAAGAAACACAAGGGGGATATTTCTGTCATGGTATGGTCATGTTATCAAATTCAGGATTTTTTCAACAGCAAAAATAAATAAACATTCTCAAGGAGTATGAAGCCACAGAATGTTTTACCATTACGTTTCGCTTGAAGGTGTTGTGGCGCAGTGGTGTAATCCACTGACTTTGCTGTCAGAACAGTCAGGCGGACAGGGTTCGATACCCGGTAGAGCCCCATCACTTCAGCGTCATGACAAGGGGTCACGGACTCGATTAGGCCTATTCTACCTCTGCAATCCCAGTGCTTGGCGCTAAAAACTGCAGCTTCACCTTCACCTTCGCTTAATTTTTTTCTTCTTTTTTTCATACAATTCTACCTATCATCCGAAGGTAGTATTTATAGGACGCTGAAAAGCAGAGCTTATCAAAGCAGCGTCCTGGTCCTTCCTCTCGATGTGACCACACCTCGTGATTCCTTTAGCCTGGAATTACAGAGAGTTGGCGACTCTCCTCACACTTTGTAGCAGGTTCGGCAGGACTCGAACCACCAACCTTCAGATTGGTAGTCAAGCGTGCTACCACTGAGCCATCCCCGCTTAATCTCCATGGCAATGGAAACTTTAACTGAGTGCTCTCTCTGATTTCCCATACATTTACGCCTCCTTTCTTTCAATAAAAAACATAGCAAATCAAAAGACTGCCTTCAACTCTAAAACAATCCACTGATATCTAGAGCACCCATAATGAGACAAAAAATTTACGAATTGTTCCAATTAAGTAACAACATACCATAATTCTCAGGATCACTTTCCCACTCTTCAAGTTCCTGTCAACAGAAACGAAGCAGAGTTATAAAACTGAAACACATAAAGCACTTTCACGTGATTTGGAGAAGATACTTTCATGTGGTTCTTCATAAATATCCACTTTCAGACGAAGAAGGTTGAAGGAGAAGACGTTGCAACATGTGGAAATATTTACAAGACAGCAAATTCGCAACAATGCATTGTTCCGAATCAAAGAACGAGACTTAAGACGACAATCATGTTGTTTGTTCATTTATTTGACATATATTTGCGTATTGATTTAGCAACATGATCAGTATTTAGTGAAGGCCTAAGACAAATAATTGGACTCAAATCACTTTGAAAGGACTGTTCGGAACATTTCGAATCAGGCAGATGGGAACAGTTTTCTCCTTTGACCTGCTTTGTAAAAAGACTGTAGGCGTTCATGGGTTGTAGGATAAATTTAGGTTCCCATGAATGAATCAAATTGGTATTAAATAAAGAATATAAATCATCTCGTATCTTTCTTGTGTTGATCTTTCTTTACCTTCTGGGGCAGCAAGTAAGCTTCTTTCAGGTCTAATACTGCGACATTCACCTTGACTAGGCCCACCTCGTTGTTGAAAGTAACAGCGAACAGTATCAAATTTCAAAATCTCCTTCCTAGCTACAATGCCAAAGGGAAAGAAGAGGAGAAGGAGAGAACAAGCTAGGAAGGAGATTTTGAAATTTGATACTTTGGCGGTTATTTTCAACAACGAGGTGGGCCTAGCCAATGTGAATGTCGCAGTATTAGACCTGAAAGAAGCTTATTTGCTGCCCCAGAAGGTAAAGAGAAAGATCAACACAAGACAGATACAAGGTGAATTATATTCTTTATTTAATACCAATTTCATTCATTCATGGAAACCTTAAGTTATCCTACAGCCCATGATGGGTTTAGTAGACCAAAAATGACCTCAAGCTGAATACATGGATGATAATTTAATAAATACCAATTTCAAACCTGATTTTTCAAAGGAAAATATTTCAATATCAAAACATTGCACAACTGAGCGACCACTTCTTGTGTGAAGATTGTTTGCTTTATCTGGAAAGAAAATACGAGATTTAAATCCAGCTTCCTGAAAAGTAACATTTAACTACAAAGAAATCAAATTTGATCACAAGCGTTTGTGCTCAAAAAGCTTTTCCGTAAACGTTTTTACCACAAAATGTTGCGCGTTTCTGGACATCTTTATGCGCATACTAACCGGTTTTGTGTTGCACAGGAAAATATAAAGCCCGAGGTCTTAAAAGTACGGACCGAGCTTGCGAGGTCTGTGCAATGAAACTGAGGGCTTTATATTTTCCTGTACAACTACTAAACTGGTTAGTATGAGTTTTATTATCTGGTAGCTTCTAATTTTGACTTATATCATTTAGTTAAATGCATTCTTTTACTGTTGTGTCGCCTAAGATTGTAAATCTCATACGCTTAAACCAGTTGCTGTGGTGACAAAAACGGGTCCTTGTATCATATCATACAAGGCTATGGGAAAACCGCGGGAAATATGCGATCAACCTATGGAATTGGCAGGATTCTTGTGTTGCCTCGTTTTGAAACGTCGTCAGTCAGGTAATAACACGCTGTAAAATTTAAGCAAAATCAACAGAAAATAGATTACCAATACTTCAAATTCTAACATAGCATAGGTTCCAAATCTTTAAAAAGGCTGATGTAAAATTGAGTTACCTATTTCTTTGAACTGAATGACTTCAAAAAAAAACTTTAGCTAATTCTCTATAATTCTACCGTTGTAATTTTCTGAAATCTTCAACAGTTTCAGAATTTGAGTATTTTTCTTTTTTTTCAAGAATCAAAGAAAAGTTTTCAAAAAACTAAACCATCGTAATTTCTAAACAGTTTGACGTAACATGAAATAATTTCGAAGAAAACCACAGTTTATGAATGCCTACAATATGGTATAGAGCAAAAGTCTGTCACTCATCTGGTTTATGCTTTAGAAATTTAATGACGTCACATCCTCAAATGAGTTAAGATACGCTGTAATTTCCAAAAATATTCAAAATTTCTGAAAAGTCCAACGGTAGAATTATAGATAGGTATCTAAATTTTCTTTTAAGCCATTCAATCAGAAGAAATAGGTCATTGAATTTTACACCCACCTTTTTACGCCGAGATAAAGATTTGGAACCAGTGCTTTCTAACATAAAACACATAAATTTCTAAGAACAAAACAGATCATACCTGGTTTGCTCTAACGACGTATTGATCAGCACTGTTCTCTGCAACAAAAATAATCAAACAATTATCTTTAAAATGCATTCTGTCTTCGATCCATTGGCATGAAAACAAACTTTGAGAATCAATAACATGGTAGAAGTTTTGTGACACCGAAAAAAGTTAACGTCTGTTACCATCAAGCCATGTTCTTTGAAGGAATGATTTGACTTGTCAGAAATGTAAAGGTTTAAAGTTAGGTTAAAGTTAGAGTTCTAAAGAAAGAAATCTAGTAAAAATTAATTGAATATATTCTTTAGGTTTCTGATGAAAGTATCATATCATTTACCAAATGTCCTCTTTAACCTCTTTAATTTTTAGCAAGATCGAAATGCAAAGATTCGTTTCAGTTCAAGGAAAGAGGATTCATTCAATCAAAATATTCTTAAAGGGGCTCCGTCACCAAACTGTAAAAAATCTGTAAACACCGCACGTGTCCATTGTTCTCCATTGTCGTTAAAAGTCCACTTATATCCAAGCAATCGTAAAAGATATGAATGTTTGGCCTTTTCCTCCGTAAAGTACAAAGATTTATCTTCAAAAAGATGCTTTGATTTTCGAAAATCAGGTAAACGTCTGTGTGATATTGCTCATCAAAAAACTTCAAAATCACAGTTTCGACCGAAATTTGGAAATGAAGTTCTTACCAACAGGAGTCTCTTTTTGAATCTTGTATGATTTGCACTTGATAATACTTCTGATCAAATTTGCACATTGAACAATGAACATCTCAAACAATGATCCTGCCAATAAAGTAAATAAGGAATTTAGTAAGTTAAATGACAAGAATGCTTTTGTGGTAGTAGCTACCCTTATCTGTCAGCTTAAATAATCTCTGAATAATTCTCGCCAAGTCCCCCATTTGTGAATGTTCTTTTTTGTAGCACTGTAGTTATTTGTAATTGTTCCACTTAAGATATTTGTCCCTGGTGGTGTCATTTCGTAGGAATTTAGTAAATTAATGACAAGAAAGCTTTGTGGTAGCTACCCTTATCTGTCAGCTTAAATAATCTCTGAATATTCTCGCGAAGTCCCCAATTTGTGAATGTTCTTTTTTGTAGCACTGTAGTTATATGTATTTGTTCCACTTATGATAATTGCCCCTGGTGGTGTCACTTCGTAGGAATTTAGTAAATAAATGACAAGAAAGCTTTTATGGTAGCCACCCTTATCTGCCAGTTTAAATAATCTCTGACTATTCTCGCCAAATCCCCCATTTGTGAATGTTCTTTTTTGTAGCACTGCAGTTATATGTACTTGTTCCACTTATGATAATTGCCCCTGGTGGTGTCACTTCGTAGGAATTTAGTAAATTAAATGACAAGAAAGCTTTTGTGGTAGCTACCCTTATCTGTCAGCTTAAATAATCTCTGAATATTCTCGCGAAGTCCCCAATTTGTGAATGTTCTTTTTTGTAGCACTGTAGTTATATGTATTTTTCTACTTATGATATCTAGCTCCTGGTGGTCTCATTTCGTAGTAATGTAGAGTGCTTTAGACAACAAGAATGAGTTGCGCTCGTGACATCATTAAATTCAGTGCAACCCTGACCTGAAATTTAATGTGAGACAGAATCTAGCATAGTATCCATTAATTTTCAATCGTTCATAGTGTGGTTGTATACAGTTTAATATTGCGTGTTTTTATATCTTTGCCATGGGGTAGTCATCGTCTTTAGCTCCTCGTGGTATCGTACCTGTAGTGTTGTATAGTAACTAGAAAGGTATGGTAAAATGTAAGATATATTGTAAAATTCTATATTTGAATAAAAAAGAGTACTTTGTAGTTAATGTTCTAAGTTTCATAAATAGTAAAATTTTACCAGAATGTGAAAAAAAATCTCTGAGCATTCTTGAAATTCTAAGCTAAGCTCTTACTGTAATACAGTAGAAACCTAACATGAAACATTTGTGTTACGACAAATTGCAAAACACAGATTCTAGTCTAGTCTCACTTAAAGTGGTATTAACATATCCACACCAAATCGTTTAAGAAATACGCCTCATTAGGACTTTTATTCCCGGTACGCTGCTTTTCATATTTTCCAAGACTTGTGGGGCTCTGAAAGTTCCTTGTTCCTTCATTTCTCTCCCTTGTAAAGCGCCTGCTCTCTTGAAAGTTGGATTAGATTTCCCAGCATTTCATCTTCTCCAAACACTTGTGTACTTCCCGCTCCCTGGTTGCCACATTTTTATAATCCTGCTCCCTTGGTCGCAGCACTGTCTAGGTCCTGTACCTAACTCTCAAAAACCCTATCATTGCCTCACTTCTAGAAACTTCTTCATGTCTCGACATTACAAACGGCAAAAATATTCCGTAGTTCATTTTCTCAAGACATAGCAAATAGCCTTTGTTTGCTTTAGAATCTTGCTTTGCCAATACATGCATCAACATTATCTTTTGAAAGAAAATGTCTTTACTTACCTTTTTGATCAAAATGAAAAACATAATTCATCGTCATATTCAAAGATTTTTCCAGTACAGCAATGAACAATGTGGGATGACGATCTTGAGTTTCAAGCAGCTGAAAGAGAGAAATAACAGTAAGTGAGCAATCTGATGAAATTCAAACTTGCCCGATAACTATAAGGCCTGTACGCAAAGAGCTGCCACATCATATATACGTGTCAGTATGAACTCGCAAAATAGAACCCACTGATTTTTTCTGTGTTCTTTAGATAAAATATGGTCCTTGACATGATATTTGACAAAATTCTTCGTTATGTTATTTGGGAAACTCTTTAGGTGATTTTATGTTAGTTGATCAGAAATCAGTTGCAATCTTTTGTTTTCAGCCATGTACTGAGTGCCTGCTTCTTTGTCTTTACTATGAGCATCGACCAATATTTACAGATGTACTGTCGAAGCTGGTGCACTCTTTCAACGGTAAGTACTATGGGTCTTAGAGTAATTTCGTTGTGTGAAGAAATGGCAAAAATTTGAAAATACAGTAAGAACCCGCAAAATTGAAACCACTTTATAACAAACCTCAGGCTGATATTTTGAGAAATGGTTCCCTCATATAAGAAACTTCTCAGCCTGATCTTAGGAAGGTTTCTTGTTGGAGGATCCCAAATAAATTCATATCTAATCATCTTTGTTAAAATCAGGTGCCAAACATCTTCTAGAGATTTCATGCAAAAGCATCTCCATCTATACTTGGCATGTATGCTATGGTTGGATAAGTTTTGAGAGAATGCTATGTTAACAAGAACATCGTTGGATAGCGTTTGTTCTGGGTTTTCTTTAAAGATTTAAGTTGAAATCACTGAAGGTTTCTTACCATGTGTTAAGAAACCTGTCAGCCTGATTTTCCAGATTAATGTCCTTTTTGTAAGAAACTAAACGAGCTGTTTTAAAGAGGCTGTTTTCTATTTTGTGGGTTTATACTGTATGAGCCCTATGATGTCCTTCTATCGGATGAGTTGAAATTCGCACGTCTTACGACATACCGGGTGAGTCAATAAAAAGGCCTTGAGTTTGAAAAAATGCTGCTCCCTCAATATCAAAGCAATGATATTGAAAGCTGTCTTGTTTTATTCCCGATATTTCCAATTAGGTTCAGTAATTTACCCGGGTTTTAATCGGCCATTCCTACCTGGAGATATCAGAGAATTTCTACAGAAAACCTCTTTTGAAAAACCTGCAAAAATGAAGGAAAACGACAAACAAAATTTCCCTTTGTTTTCCTTCATTGCAATAATGACACTCACATGCATTCATGCATTTTGTCCTCTTGGGAGAACGGAATCCCCCTGAATAAGTTATTCATACTAGGGGGAAGACTTTTTCATTCCCCCAAGAGGACAGCACGTGCTAAAGCGTTCTCAAGTCATTGCTGTAAGGTAAAGACAGCAGCGAAACTTGCTCATAATTTAGCACGTTTTTCAAGGTTTCTCCAAGGGACGATTTTAGAAAATCCCTTGTAAAATCTTAACAGAGTGATCGAGGAAAAATGTTAAAACATTTTGAACATGTTAGCTATTCAACTAGATATTGCACAATAACATTGCTTATATATTCAGGGAGCAGTAGCCTTTCAAACGCCGGGTCTTTTTTTACTCACCCGGTAGAGATCAAAATAAAAGGGTCTAGCGACGATGAAACATTGACAATAGTACTAAAAAGTGATTCTTGAGTCTGTCGGGTGTCTCAAAACGCAGACACATTTGAAAAATCACTAAAAATTCTATCACTACTCCTATCGTCAAAATTTATTTCGCTCTGTTTCTTTCAATGATCAAATTACTTTTAAAAGTAATAAAAAGCTTCGTTCTCGTTATCTAAAGGGTAGATAATAACATCTTGAAAACTCATATTTTGAATCATACCCTTTATGCGACATTGTGGTTCTGAGCTAAAAGGTGTTGTGGCGCAGTGGTGTAATCCTCTGACATTGCAGCCAGAACAGTCAGGTGAACAGGGTTCGATCCCAGGTAGAGCCCCACCATTTGAGCGCCATGACGAGGGGTCGCAGACTCGATCAGGTCTATTCTACTTCTGCGATCCTAGTGCTTGGCGCTAAAATCCGCAACTTCACTAACAGGAATAATTTTACGATTTTTGGTACATTCAAGTCTATCATGACAGTGTACATGCCCCCCCCCCCTCAAAAAAGGATGCAAAATGCTTTATATAGACAAACAAATCATTTTAATAATCACCCGTGCATTTTTGCAATATGCTTCAAAACCAGGCAGCTATCAAAACAGGTAGCTAAATCGATCAGTTTAATCGTATCAGAAAGATCATTCTTGGATTGGATTGGTTCTGTATCTGTTAGCCAAAATGGGAAAATATAAGATTGATTTGGTAACCAAACTTTTGTCATTTTTGAGACGTGTAGACTTTTTTTTCTATTCGTATCAAATATTTACAATAAATCTTACTTTCTACTGTACTTATCTAGTTACGATACAACAACAAAGCGACGATACCAAAGGGGAGCGAAAGACAATGACTACCCCCATGGCCAATAGATGAAGGCACGCAACGTTAAACTGCATGCAACTACACTACAAACGATAAAAACTAGCTACACTACTTACAAAAATATCTCTTCGTGGTACTTCAAAGAAAGGGCAGAGAGCAACAAAAAGTGTTCCGTAACATCGATGCCATCGTTCGAAGGGCACAATGGGTTTATGGTATCCCTAAAACTATGCTTGAATTTGAGAAAGTTTATTTTGCTGAGACCAACTCTCAATTGACAAAGGTTGAATGTTGACAACCCTCAGTTTGCTGAGACCAGCCCTCAATTGACAATTATTTAACATTTTTGGGGACACCAAACACAAATCCATCACTCCACTCTCTATAGTCTCTTTACTCCAACTCTTTATGGGCATGTCCCAGTCTAGCTATGAGCCGTTCTGCTAAATGTGAATAATTCAAACTCCCACTTACAATCTTCATCCCATTGACAATGAGTTTCTGTAGCCTCTCGCCTATGCCAGGTGTTTCCAGGTATTGTGCTCCTACGGATTAGATAGAAATAGTTTCATATAGACCATTTCGCAATTTGCAGAAAGGGACTGAGGAGAGCGCGGCCCATTCTGACAGCCCTGGCAACAACGAAATCTAGGGAATCCCCTCATCTGCACTGCCAAGTGTACGGCTTGCGGCTCGCTCGCATTTCTCTCCAAACTCAAGTTATTTCCGATTTGCTTGCAACTTTTGAGAGTTATGCGATGCTTGTCTAGTATAGTAAATGTTTCTCGGAATTAGCTATTCGTCTTGTCATCCCTCCGCCCATTTGTGAATGTAATTTGAGCCACTTTATTTCAGGTATTTTTCCTCAACTTTGAACGATTTTCGGTAAAAGAACTTGGAATGGAACCTTTTCTTTTCTCAACCTTTACAGAATACGAGGAAGAAATTGCCTTACCCGAAGCATGGTTGATAGCGGACACCTCACCTTTCAGACGCTTTAAAGCAAGTCCATTCATTAACGAATAAGGAAAAGTCATCTTACTGATTGCTTTTAGACAGCTGCAATGCTTACAAGGAAGAGAGTCTAACAGAAAAAAAACCAATATCACGATATTGAACATAACTGCAAAAATTTATACTCACTAAGATCTATTAGCAGAGGCATCTTCTCGACCAGAATTTGAATCAGTCTCTAAGATAGAAAGACTTTACGAATGAAAACTGGGAAGAGAAAGAATTTCAGAAAGTTACTGATAGTCACATTAGATATTTAGGACCTATTTCTCAGTGAAGCTGATGTGCTATGGCATGCTCCACAGTGAGCAAAAAACGTTTCCCTGAAAACCTCCTATAAAAAGATGTTGGTAAAAATTTGTACTTAAAGATAGATACTAAAAGATTCAGATGCAAAAACTAAGGCATTTTAATCTTATGTTATCATCAGAGTGTGGTTGACTAAAACGATAAAGAAAGAAAGAATCTTTATCGTTTTAGTCAGTCAAACTCTGATGATAACATAAGATTGAAAGGCCTTCGTGTGCTAAGAAAAGTTTTCTTTTTTTGCATCTGACTCTTCTCATATATATCTCTAAAAATAAAGGGTCGTGTGCGAGGTTAACATCAACAAAACACTTAGGCCTAGTTTAAACATCGTTCTTTTGCCGTTTTAAACTGGGCCTTAAACATTTTTTCATGACCATGATAATTTGTCTGCCGAATGGAAAGCAAAGGAAACTGAACATAGGCCAGAAATTACTTTCATATCAAACCATAGTCCTTTCTTTGGTAGACTCACGAAATAGTCCCAGTTATCGCAACAACAACAACAACAATGACAACAGCAACAACGACATATTTATTTGCTCAAAATGGGACTTACGGACTTTCACATAAAAATTGGGACGAAAAGAAACAAAGAGGGCATCATTTTTTCTATTCGCATTGAAGCGAGGTTAATTCGTAGTCATGGCAACCTTAGGCAGTTGGAAATTCTTATCGCTGTGGCATGCGCTGTGGTGAGCTCATGGAAGCTAAATGGCCGTCAAAATGAGGAAATTCTGGTTGAAAATGAAAGGTTTGTTGATTCTTGGATTGAGGAAACATTCATCTGGATACTTGTGGCCTTTGTTCATTGCTAACGTCACTGAAAACTTGAATGTTGAGGCGTTTTATCATCTGAGGCTTGAGCCGACAACTTAGGCCCATACGCCATTGCCTGGAGCACTAGGCTTCTCGTACAGTGCTGCTATGGTTTCCATATCGGACATGACGTCAAGGGAAACAATTTCGTCCCCATTTTCAATGTGAAAGTCCATGAATCGTAGTTACAGCGTCCATCAGCCTATCAATAGCAATAACTACGAACTTGTAATCAGTCTAATTCTTTGGGCCGTAAATGATTATGGTTAGCTATGGGTTTTAAACTACAGAAAAGTAAGATGGATGTTACCCAATTAATTTGACACAATATATTTAGTCTTTTCACCAACAAGGCTACATACAACCAAATACGTTACAAGGTTCGTCGATTACATATGTAACTGTCAAACGTATCAATTTATCGTTTAACTCACCTAAATGAGGGAAAACGCTCAAAATTTTGATAAGGAATATAAACGGCGCTTACAACTTCAGGGGAGTCGTCCTCTACCAGTTCACCACTGCCTTCGACAATAAGCTTTCTTAGCACTAGAAATGCAAAAGTTGCTGTCAGTGAAACAACAAGAATCAATGAACTATATTGTGGAAAGAAACCAAGACCCATTAGTGGTGTCTTGAGCGATGGGGACCCTGGGTGGGGAGCAGTGACGGGGACGGTTGTTGTCGTTGTTGTTCTCTCGGCCGGGGTTCTGATTGTTCACCATTATCACCTATTTTTGGCCTGACATCCAATGTGAAACCAGCTCCATTATCTATTCGAGAAAAAGTGTCTTTATGTTCAGCATTTTGTAACTGTAATTAGTTGCATTTCAAGTTTTGTTTAATCCCAGGGGGTAGACGTTATATTTTGCTCCTCCTGGTACCGTCCTTGTAGTGTGGTATAGTAGATTGTAGGAAATGTCTTAAGTAATTTGTTGTTGTAAACTTTCACATTGAATAGAAAAACAACAAAACAAAGGAGATATCTCTTCAAGCTTTCATAAGGCAATGTTTTCTTGAATGGGGGGAGGGGAAAATCATTCCTTAACAATCTCCCAGATAGCCAAATTATTTGTTTCGCAAAAATCCCTGAGAATCTATAAATTCCTTTTGCTTTCACAAAAAGAGTGCGATGGTCTATCAATTTAGCTGTTATATCATTGCTTAGAACTAACTTTGAGGGAACCTGTCTAAGATATTGGTAAGAATTTTTTGAATTGAGCAATACTGATCTCAGAATGACTTTAACTGAATGATGGCCTTCATAAAAAGGACAGCTCTCCCACAACTTTATCCACGCTAACCAAGATAAGTTCACACTAATAAAATATAAATTCAATTTCATAAAATTCCATCAAATTACCTTTGAGAGTAAGTATACTCATTTTCAAACTGTTGTCTGCCTGTGATGCCTATGAACGAAGAGGAAACTTGTCAGAAAAAAGAATCCTCGCTTGGAAGGCCACTGCTCCATGAATATCAAAGCAATAATATTGAGAACTGTCTTGTTTTATTGCCAATATGCTCAATTAGGTTCAGTAATTTACCCGGCCTTAATCAGCCATTCCTTCCCGTAGATATGGGTGATTTTCTGCAGAAAGCCCCTTCCAAAAACCTGCAAAAACGAGTGAAAACAATGAGCAAATTTTCCTTCCTAAAATTGATGACACTCACATAAATTCGTGTATTTTGCCCTCTTGGGAGAATGGAATCCCCTTGAATAGGTCATCGATACCAGGGAGAGGACTTGTTCATCCTTCCAAGAGGATAGCACGTGCTAAAGCGTCCACAAGTCATTGCTGTAAGGCCATTGTAAGGCAGAAATGTAAGGGAAATTTGTTCATGATTTTGGGCACGTCAAGGTTTTTTGCAGAGGCTTGCTCGAAAAAAACCCTCATAATTTCAGAATGGAGTGGCCAATTTCAGTCAGGTAAATGTTATAGTAGATTTGAACATTTCTACAATTAAACTATATATTTGCCGATATCATTGTCTTGACATCCAGGGAGCCGTGACCTTTCAAACGGGGATTCTTTTTTCTGACTCACCCCGTAGAAAGGAAGCATTATGACAGAGATGACAGACAGCAGCAGCAGTCTCTAAACATTAATATGCACTGCCTGAGCTGCAAGTTCAAGTAACCGAGAGTTAGAAAATCCAATTCTACGTGAGATTAACAACTTCAAAATGATCAGTATTGACGATATGACAATATGATAAAAGACTTTCGTCATGTTGTCATATCGTCAGAATTCTTTAAGAAAGTTATACTGTATAATCCAAACCTGTTGTGCAGAAAGATGACTGACATAATTGTTTGAATGGAAGATCCATAATTCGAGGATAAAGCTGAATATTCCAGAAGAGACCTGAAAAACGAAGAAACCACATTGCACAGGAAGATAAAAGATTGCAAGGAATTCTATTTCACTTAAAAGGGAAAATTTTGTAATACAATAGCAACAGTTGGGTTCGATCGACACCTAAATTTAAAGCGATTAGCAACTGCAGACAAAGGAAATTCTCTCAACCAGTAATTTAAAACAAACGAAGCCGCAAAAGTTTCCCCGAAACTAGTAGGGCAAACTCTCGCCCTGTGCAAGCGAAAGGTGGCTTTTAAGAGAAGTTATGTGCTTATAACGAAAGAAGAAGGGTAAATCTAGAGTAAATCACATTTGCTGTTGTTTTTTGTCGCATTGCGGTGTTTCTGCCTTTAAACTTATTCATTTTTTCGTCACCGCAAGCATCTTCGGATCCGACAATCGACGTTGGTATCGTGGCCTTTACTTTTTCAAAATATAAATCTAGAGTCTTGTCTTGCAGACTTTGTTTATTTGATTCAGGAGTTGTGTGGTAATCGCTTCATTTAAGCCCTAAATACGCGAGAATTACAATGCCTTCTGCTCGGCTTCTAAATCAAATAATAAAAATCCGTCATGCAGAACTTTAGATTTACCCTTCTTCTTTCGTTATAAGCATATAACTAGTCAGTCCATCAAGATTCATGCTTTGACAGTGACTCATGGCTAATGCGATTTTTGGCTGTTGCTGTCCTTGTTATGACACTAATTATTGTGCTTTTTCGCATTATGTTTCTATGACTTCTTTCCTAGTGTATGCCTTTCTTGTTCTCTTTTTTCTCTTTCTCCTTTTGCCTTAATTGCTAACTTCCTGTTGGTTTCAGTTATCTTCTTATGTTGTGTACTTAGCCACAACTGTTTTGCAAAATAAAGAAAAAAGCCATACATCTTTAAATGTCTTCCTGTCTGATGCAAGTCGTTTTGATACAAGGCCCTTCACAACGTGGTTCATTATCAAGAGTGCATTGTACTGAATTGTGCCATCTGAACTTATGATATTCTGAAAAAGAAATATCTCTGTAAATTGAACTTTCACAAATTCAGGCATAATTGTAAGGATACTGTAAGCACAATGTGCCCTACGAACGATAGTGTTCAGGATACAGAGCACTTTTTGTTGCTTTGCCCTTCCTTATGGTTCCAACGACGAAACCTTCTTGCTGGAATACTTCCATTATTACGACCACTTGGATATGCTAATCACCACCACTTAGACAATGCTTGGAGGTTCTAACGCAGCTCCCATTGTATGGTGATAAAAACCTCACTAATAATGTTAGCAGGAACATACTCGAGCTAACATTACAATTTATTCACGAAACTGGTCGGTTAGATTGAGCTCATTTTAAACTTTGTCACAAGCCACGGAACCACTAAGTACGCTTTCTTTGCAATATTTTTTTCTTTTTGTTCGTAGTTATGTCTAGTTTATATAAATGTACTTTTTCAATGTTTTTTAAGGCCTCGGGGTTGACATAGTATTTTGTTCCTCTTGGTATCGTAGGCGTAGTGTTGAAAAAATAGGTTAAGTAATGTAGGTAGTAATTTGTCATGTACATTTTTAGATAGAATATTTGAAAAAAATAAATGAATGTAGTACAACAGATCGCAAATCAGCAACATTTTGTGACAACACCACCAATAGCTGTAAAAAGTAAATACTGTAAGTAAAGACAACCAAGCATGTTTGATTGTTTGCAATTTTTCGACATAATTTATCTATAGTTAATGAAGATAATGAAGAAATTGGTGGTTATTGCAAAACATTTTGATTCTAATTTTCTTTGGTTTTGTTACCTCTACCGGGTGAGCCAGAAAAAAGTTCCCACTTTCGAAAATTCATAGCACCACAAGTACTTCATGGATATTAATGATCCAAATTCTAGTTAAAAGCCAAAAGATCAAAGTATTTGTGTGATTTTTCTCGTCTTCTTACGAGCACTGCAAATATAGGTAAATTCAACTTTATCAAAATTTTATGGTTGCAAAATTACTGAAAGGGGGCTAAAACACTTGATCAAATCGTTAGGACTCTCCTCACACAAAACAATCGCACAGGCGTTTTACCTCTCTCAAGAGTTATAAGGCATAGATTCTCAAAAAGATACTAATGATTTTCAATCCCATGGCAATAGATGTGCAGACGATATCTCTCCCCCATGAGAAATTGCATTTTCTCTATTGTTTTGAGCAAGCAGTCCTTTATGAATTGACCAAGTATTTAGGCCTTTTTCAGTCATTTTGCAACCACAAAGGTTCTGTAAACTTGAATTTACCAGTTATTCCATTGCTCATAAGAAGGCGTGAAAAATCACAAAAATATTTCAATCTTTTGGCTGTCAAGCAAATATTGATTCATTCCCATCCATCCAGTACTTTTGATGCAATGAATTTTCAAAAGTGGAATTTTTTTCTGGTTCACCTGGTAGTTTGTCATAGACATTTCTATTTCCATTGATTACTGTTTAATGTATACCCTTAAATATCATAACTTATAGATTAAGTTGTCAGTTTATGTGGTCCCTTTCACATGGTACCCTTTAAAGCAATCTCTATAAATTGATGGGGGTACCACGGTAACATGATAAAAACTCAGAATAGAATGCAAAATATGATAATCAGGAATGATAATTCCATGACTGTTTTCAAATATAGGATCAATGGCACTGACCTATGAATTGGTTACTTCTAACTTTGTTAAATTGCTCACAATGTAAACAGAAAGTTTTGCTACTATACTCCCAAAACAGTTAAAGACAAGCAAAGTGAAAAGTTATACCTGAAGAAGTTTTGGTATAAGATCTCGCCATGTTCTAAGATCCGTTCTTGCAATTCTGCCAATTACAACAGCAATCTGCACAGCAATCTTGAAGAAAATAAAAGTTAAAGAACTTTCAAGAAATAGACCAAATCTTCAAGGCTTCTAATGTACACAAATCCAGCACAAATTCTGCTCTACGTATGTAGGTATATATCTGTATCAATTTTCCACAATAAATATTTATAAGTTTTATAATAAAAATAGATACAATACAATATCAAAATGTTAAAAACATAAAGATACACACCCCTAATTACAGTGGCAGGGATAGCATTAAAAGGTCAAGCTGACCTTATTTCCATAATAGTCCCCTTAGAGGTGCTGTATAACGGAAATACATAGAAAAAAGGAAAATACAGAGCTGCATGTGAGTTTACTATGGCCTTTAGTAGAAGACATATATGTCATCTTCCTCTTTCTGTGTATTTTGGAAAAAGTTCTCTTTGATCTTATGTTTGAATGCATCTTATATTTGAATGCATTCTATAAATGTGCTCTTTGTAATAAGATCAAGTTGACTACTGCTGTCACTATGAATGCTGAGGAAAATATTTCAAAAATAAAACATTTAATGAAAAGATCACCTGGTTGACAGATTCTGAGAATGAAGATAAAAGCATTTGTTTCATTGCCCTTTTGTCTTCTTCTGTGAATACACTGAAATTTGAAGAAATGGTGAATTTATCAAGTCATGAAAAAATCAAGTGCAGATGAAGACACAAATGTTTTTAAAAGTTATAAACATACAGTAGCTTATAAACATACAGTAGCTCAACTTCACTGCACCTCATTGGTCAGAAGTATCAAATGTCCAGATTCAGCAGGAAGAAACTTTTATTACTACAGAAAAAATCTCCAAAACGATTTTAAAGCAACTCTTGGTAGCGTTACCATTATGGGTGACCAGGTTTGGGTGCCACTCAGTTCAATTTTACAAAGTGTGTTTTATCTGGATTAAGTGATATTATTATCGCGCATAGAAAAAGTTGTTAGTAAGTTTGAATATCCACATGACTTCAGATGTCAAATGCAATACATACTCTGCAACAAAAACACTTTACTTTGAAAATTTCTATGGGGGGAACTCCCCCCCCCCCACAGTGCATTCCGAGGCCCTTCCGCCGGAGAGCTATCTTCCGATTTTTCACGCCAAGGTTTTTTGGCGGAGATTTCGTTGGATTTATGGTCTGGTGGGCAGAATTGGCGTGGCGCAATATCTCGATCATGAATTCAAAAAACTGGTGTGGTGTGGTGGCAATGGTTATTATACAAACCAGTATAATAGTCTTTTTCGTTGTCTGCGTTCTTTGTCACTTTGGTCAACATTGCAGCAAGAATGCAAAAAATACAAGGCAATCTCTGCTCTGTTACAAACTTCTTAGGTTATGTTTTTTTGAAAACAAAGAAATATACTATTGTCAATACTTTAAGAAAACGGTCAGTTCAGACAGGAATTCTATACTGACATCTTGGTCATTGTGCAAGACATTTGATTTTGAAAGATAGTTATGCTCAAACTGTATATGATCAAGATTTTATCAGATTCTTAGAAGTTATGTTTTGCTCAATGGACATTTTTGCAAATGTAGTCTCTTTCAGACCAGATTTTAAGGCTTTGTTTAATGACTGCTTCGAAAAGGCTGAAGTTACAATATCTAATTGACTTACTACTGTTGTTTGTACTGGATTGCTATGCTTCACTCTTCACCTCAAGTCCATGCATGAAAACACTAGGTTTATGATTTATGAACTGTTTCGATCAAACACACACAAACATGTGAGCAGAACCCAAGTAACACAGTAAAGCTCAACCAGTGGCGTGGCCACGGGGGGGTATAGGGGGGCAATTGCCCCCCCACTTTTGTCGAAAGATGGTCCTCGAGATTCCTCTAAAACCGAGGAGAAAATAGGTTGGGTAAGAATTTTCCGAGAAATGTCAAATCTTCCATTTTAGCACTGTCAAGCATGATATTGGGAGATGCATTCTAAGCCAAAGTAAAGGATCTTTGTTCAAAACTTTTCCTCGTGCGTTGATTTCAAGCATTACTGTCACAAAACGATCAAGGTTTCCTGGTCGCTAAAAGCAAGCATGATATTGGGAGATGCATTCTAAGCCAAAGTAAGGATCTTTCTTCAAAAATTTTCCTCGTGCTCTGATTCATAGGATAACTGTTCACAAACTATCAAAGTTCTCTTGTAGCTAATGGGAGGCATGATATTGGGAGAGGCCTTCTAAGCCAAAGTAAAGGGCGTGGCCCCAAAAATTTTCCTCGGGGCTTCGCCCCCAGACCCCCTTTTTTAAATTCCCCCCCACTTAATTTACCCTGGCCACGCCGCTGAGCTCAGCTAAAAAGATAAAAATGATCAAAAATAACGAAATAGAGAATTCGTGAATTGTTCACTCCAAAAGTGAAAAGGTTGAAGAAATTAATTTCAGAAAGTATGATCAAATTGTGGCTTTTAATGCAAAATCTTTATTAAAAACTGAACTTTTTCAAAACACAGGTTAAGTGGGCGGCGCGGCGTAGATTTCTCCTGAAATGCTCAGCCCCAAAAAGGCATTGGCGTGGAATCCTGCTATGCTCATATCCCTGGCGGAATATCCGGCGGAGAGAAAAGATGGAATGCACTATGGCCCCCCCCCATCCCTATGTACGACCTTGGCAGACACATACCGGTTAACCATTCTTCTCCAAAACTTGTCAACACCATTTTTGTAGTATAGAATTGCCATCCATCTTACATGAGTAGGAAGTGCTTTGTTGTTGAGACAGACATTCTACAATCATAAGAACATAAGAATGACTCATACTGAGCAATAACTTTCAAATTGAATTCTTCTAAGATAAATGAAACCAAGTAGCAAATATCCAAATATAGAAAGCAAAACATCTACTATCTTTTAAAGAAACTGGTTTATAAGAAACTAGTACTACTTTTTGTACAATAACCAAAAATTTGAGGAACTCTAGTTCTACGTTCAATCAAGAACAATTAAGAAACTCTAAAATTTTATTTCTAGAATAAGAGTTGAAAGATTACAGTTGACACGGCATTACGTTTGTAAATATCAAGTTTTGACTGCAAAAATTGGTAACTTCATGGCTTATTCGGGGTTAGAGATGATACCTGGATTGTACGTATGTAGACATTGAAAATAATTTATGTTCTGTTGATATATCACAATGAAATTACCAGCAGTGCTTGATAAAAGCTTGGCTGTCCTTCCCATTGCTTTAGTTGCTCTTCAGCATACTTCAATACATCAGAATCTTGCGAAGTTGCTTTATCCAATATTGAAACAAGCACTTCCAACTCGGCCATTTTGTTTTGGATTGTTTGATACTCAAGCCTCTACTTGGAACAGAGGCTCTTGTTTCAAATTTCCCGCCATTATTTCAAAGTTTTTCCTCTTCCCTAGCCTGCGTGCAGACTCAACTCCTCGAAAGTATACTTTCGAGGAGTTGAGTCTGCACGCAGGCTACCTCTTCCCTTGTCGGCTCGTCTTTGACTTCTTCTCTTCTCTGCTCTTCGTCTCGTCGAGATTTCCATAAGCTGTGTATGCACAACGCCTCCTTTCCTTTCCTGAAAATACACCATGTAGACTAGTCTGGTTCCCAGGGTGTATGTAGACAGGCAATGACCGAATTCAAACGAGCAGTCCGAAGGCTAGGGACCATCCCGTCACAACATGGTAAATCCTAGTATTATTCGAGCTGAAAGATAAAGTAATGCACCTTTTCGGTGTTTTTGTTAGTTGTGATTTTTGGCTGTGATGTGACTTCAATATTTCAAAAGCAGATAAAACAGGTGTTTGGTGTTGCTCTTTTTGTCTTCTTATGACTCAACGTGGTTAAGCTGATTGTCTCAGTGTGCTCTCGAACGCAGTTTTTGATAGAAGCTACCCTTGATAAAAAGTAATTTTTCTATTTTCGTCCACCAACTATTTCTTGAAGCTCTGGTATCTGATGGAGGCAGGGCTTTCTAACCAGAACATCATTGAGCCTATTTGTACTGATTTGCAGCTTCCTTGTCTTGTTGGGTCGTTCTATGTGGTAAAAATTAAAATAAATCAACAAAAATTCCCGTGAGTTATCCAAAGGCTACCTTTATAAAACAAAAATCCAAATTTTTGCCGAAAAATTGCTAATACCTTTCCTCTCACTTGAAGATCGTAAAATCTAAGCTCTCCAATGAAGTGCTTAACAAAAAATAAACTAATAAATTTGCCGCTCTGAATCAGAATTTGAACGCCATTCAATACACAAATTAAATATTTAGCGACGTAATAAGCAGCAAACTCCTTTCTTGCAAGAACACTCTTCATTTGTCATTTCAAGCAATCGTTGGAATCTGTTTTGCTTGCACAGCTGATTTCACAATATAAGCAAATGATGCCCTTGTTAGCTACGAAACACATAGACGCAAAGAAATCATCATTAATGATTTTGTTGGGTTAGTTCTGTGCAATAACGCGACATGACATCATCGCATGATGTTCAAGAAAATTTACTGGTTTGTACTTCTCGTCTCAATTGACTCAAGTTAGCAAAATCTACACAGGGCAACGAACATTTTACTGGAGAGAACTTACATTACAGATTAAAATGGCATACAAAGATGCAATTTATATCGATAGAAAGTTCTTTATTCCTCGAATACTTGCTGCTTGTACGATCATATTAGCAAATTCTGTCTTGATTTACGCATTGCGGAGAAGAAACAAGCTCAGAGTGATAACGTTCAAATTCATATACGTACTAAGCATTGCAGATGTTATCAATGGCCTTTCAGTTATAACTGGGAATGTCATAATCGAGCAAGTAACAACAAAATATCACAAAACGGCTAAGAACGTTGTGCGTGCAGCTTTATATCCCTTAAGTGTTTTTACAATACTCATGATTTTACTGATTGCGATTGATCGCTATCTGCATATGACACGGATCCACAGTTACAGTTTGATCATGACACAAAGAAGAGCAAATGTTTTAATGCTATCATGTGCATTAATATCCATGGCTATCGTGGGCATTCTAGGGAGCAGCTACCTCAATGCTACCTTCCATGCAGTGTTCTCGACAACCATGTGTGTCATGGGCCTTGCATGCATCATACTTGTGATGATGTTATATTACAGAGCATTGAAGTCAATACAAAACAGTGTTCACAACAGCACTCTTACTGATTGCAGAAACATTCGGAATGCTGGGAAAGAGGCATCAAAGGCAGTTTTCTTTATATTGACATGCCTCCTGCTGACAGTGACGCCCACATTCATCTGTTCACCGCTTTCCTTGTATGTGCCTTCTCAAGAATGGACATTGGTTGCATTATACGCAGCGAAGGTGACGTTCTATTTGAATTCAACGTTCAACGCTGTTATCATCATTTGTTTCAACCGTGATCTGAGAAACTGCGTTCGAAAAGTATTCTCCAATCAAAATACTGTAACATTGCCTGATTCAGTTTCATTTCAGTTTACAACACGAGCGAAGATCACAAAGGAAACAACTTAGATGATTATTTAGTTGTATCGAAAGAATTTTCTTTGGGAGTTCCACAGGGATCTGTTCTTGCACTGTTGCTTTTTAATATGTTACATTGATGACTGCATGAACATTCTGTTACAATATTGATGACGATCATAGACGAAATACTACAGAAGGACTGCTTTGCATTGCTGTATTGACGGAGATGTTAATACCGTAAACAGAAAGCTTCTTCGAGAGTTCCACAGGGATATGTTCTTGCACCGTTGTTTTTTAATATGTAACATGGATGTATGCATGAACGTTCTCTTGCAATATCGATAACGATCATAGACGAAATACTACAGAAGGCCTGCTTTGCATTGCTGTATTGACGGAGATCTTAATACCGTAAACAGAAAGCTTCTTCGAGAGTTCCACAGAAGTCTGCTTGGAGCCATTCACCTGGTAGCTTTGGAAGAAAGCGAAGTATACAGTTAAGCTGATGACAAAAAACTCTGTGTTTATGGCTGTAACTTCCTGACTGGAGTCAGATCTCACTATAACAAGACAAAACTTCATAGTTCATCCAAAAGAGTTCGAAGAGCAATGAACATTTTTTTCAATGTTGACTATACGACGATAGAAATATTCATCTAAAGCAATTATCGTCACAAGAAAATATCCTGATATCTCTACTACATCAAGCTACTGAAACAGAACATGTTCACAGACTAGTATCTACTGCCGCTATTTGACATACAATAACTTAACTATACATTGGGTTTCTAAACGCGTAGTTGATGTCAAAGCAACATTCGCTATACATGTTGTATCAGATGGCCGAAAACTTTCATTTTCTCTGAAAGAAAAGGTCTGACATGAATGAGTGACATGAATGACTCCTGTGCTTTCATTTCATGTATGACTTTTGCAAAATAGGTCTCTAGGGAATTCGCAAGCAGGAACGAAGAACGCAACCATGTGTCAAAATGAGGTAGCGCTTCTTTTTGACCATTGTTCGAATTGTATCGTTTGATGTCAATTTGACGTTTGTTCGTTCATTTTGCCGTAGTTAAGTGATCTGAGAGTTGGAAAGCAGGCAGGTAGTAAGCCAAATAGTTGTGAACAGAGCAGCTCTTCATCAGATAATCTTTCATATGAAGTTCAAAATGATTTGCTTTGAAAACTTTCTTCGAAAAATCATGGTGCAGCTAAAGTTATTGCACAGAGTTTTCATGGCCAAAAAGTTTTTATCAATAACCGTATTGATTTTGTCGATATAACCAAATCATTTATATATGTTACTATGCAAGATTCTAGCGCTGATTACGAAATCAGAAAAAAAATTATTTATTTGCAATGTTAGTTTCTTTCTTCCAATAAACATACAATTAAAATATATGAACTGAACTGAAATTAAAAGAATATCAAAAAAGCACTATCTAATTTTGGCATATGCTTACTTTCTTCTCGCTTTCGAATTCCCTAGAGCTCTAATTTGCAAAAACAGAAACATTAAATGAAAGCACAGGAGTCAGGCTTTCAGAAAATCACGATCTTATTGATGCCAGACCTTTGGCTCCAGAGAAAATCAATTTTCTCGACCGGTAGCCTTTATGCACCCTGTACAGCAAAACAGTTCATATTTCATACTTCACACAGTTCATATTACGCAAAAAGTTAGATTATTTGCTTAAAGTTTCCCGGTTGCTTTATCAGGAAATAAAACATCTTGAAAGCATTTCATTTCCTGATGGAATGAAAGCGAAACGTAAACTTCAGTTACCCGTATTTTTGAAATTCATTGTGAGAGATATGTAGTTGTGTGCAAGGAGCGGTTTAAACTACATTTTGTTTCACAATTATCCAGCATCAAAAGCACAATACGAAATGACAGGAAACTGCCTGATCCATTTTTTGGGGGGGGGGGCTCTCTCCTCGATTAGTTGACCTATCGAGAGAGCTCCTCCTAATTCCCTGCATACAATTCATTTAGCTCCTCTGTATATTTTATTAATACAGTATATTGTATCAATTTCCCGTATCATTGTATCAATTTTCTGTAATATCATCTTTTACCTTTGTAGTTTAGTTATTGCTTGTTTGATTAGGACTATAAATTGTATGTAGTGGAATTTAAATTATATGAAGCTGAAACTTTTGCCATTTGTTATTCTCTCGCGATGTGGCATGTGTGGATGTCTCACAATTTATATTTTCAAAAACAAGCTGAAGGACTTCTTGCCAGGTCGGCAATGATTCCCAAAGATCGATCCCTAGGAAGAACAGCATTCTGTGGACTTACATTTTTAACTTTTTTGTATTATAGCATTTAGCGTATTATGGTTTTGTTATTGTTTAGTACCTGGTTTCGTGTATAAATATTATAAATTAAAATTGAACTGAGAGAGCATTTTAAAGGCAGTCTGTCGTGCATCTGATTGGGTGATAAGGACAGTACAAAGAATAGGAGAATTGAATGTCTGTTAATCCTACTGACTTTCTACGACCGTAGAAAGTGCTAACGATCAGCCCTCCTTTCTTTCAAGTGCACAGATTCGCAAAGACATCCCTTGTATTGAGCTCTGACTTCTTAGCAGCCAATCAGATGCGTGACAGACTGCCTTTAAGATGATGAATCTGGTTTTGGCTGTTTTTGTGACTATTTGGAAGCAGTATTTAGTTTTCAGTCTACCGTTTTCAGAAGAGGACACCCAAAAGAATAAGCCTTTGTTTCAAAGATTTTAAAGCACAAGAAAAGAGGGCAAATTTTGTAATACAATAGCAACAGCTGCTTTGATTGACACCTCAATTCAAGCGATTAGCGACTGCAGACAAAGGAAATTCTCTCAACCAGTAATTCAAAACAAACAAAGCCGCAAAAGTTTCCCCGAAACTAGTAGGGCAAACTCTCGCCTTGTGCAAGCGAAGGTGGTTTTTAAGAGAAGTTATGTGCTTATAGCGAGAGAAGAAGGGTAAATCTAAAGTTCTGTCTGGCGGATTTTGTTTATTTGATTCAGAGGCCGAGCAAAAGGCATTGTAATTCTCGCGTTATTTAGGGCTTAAATGAAACCATTACAAAACAACTCCTGAATGAAATAAACAAAATCAGCGAGACAGAACCTTAGATTTATCCTTCTTCTTTTGTTATAAGCACATAACTTCTCTTAAAAACCACCTTTCGCTTGCACAAGGCGAGAGTTTGCCCTACTAGTTTCGGGGAAACTTTTGCGGCTTTGTTCGTTTTGAATTACTTGTTGAGAGAATTTCCTTTGTCTGCAGTCATTAATCTCTTTGAATTGAGGTGTCAATCAAACGCAACTGTAGCTATTGTATTACAAAATCTGCCCTTGTTAAGCACAAGCTCATTCAGAATCATAGTCATCTTCCTCCATACACTTCAAAGTTTCGATCGATTCTGCGAGATTCTTTCTGGCCATTTCGACCCTCTTTTCTTGTTCACGAATCATTTCCGGGGTGACGAAGAACGGAGGACAGAAAGGTTGCTCAGGATTACACCATATTCCTGGATTTTTCTTTAGTGCGTTCAATGACATGTTCTGCCCAATGACTTTCGTGTTGTTGTGAAGATAAGTTATGATGCTATGTACTAAAGTTTCATGATCACCGCCTGGTGTTAGATTCTTCAAGTCAGCTTGCAACTTGATTGGCTTTGAAGGCCTGTTTGTATCCGAATTAACTGACCTCAGTCCTTGCAAACGCCTCTGCCAAAATAGTTGCTTAGGCTTGTTTAGCTCTTTGTTGGAAGACGCTTCCCGAACTCTGCGTCTCTTCATTTCGACTTCAGCTTCAGCTCGTTCTTGCGCTCTCGTCAATCGAACACGTGATTTCTCTTCGTTGTTATCTTCTTTCACTTTTAAATCCTCTTTTTCATCGACGTCATTGATCACTTTTACTTGCTTCTTCTCAATGCTACGCTTTGTAAGTCTCTTTGGGTGTGCAAGGGTTGGCCGACTGAAGTCCTTTCCATAATTGATGTCCCCTCCACGTAAACGCTTTTTTGGTCTCATGTTTGGGTCTATCCGTCCACTTCTGAAGTCAAAATTCGTTAGATCAAGTGTGTCTCCAAAATGCTGTGCAATCTGAGGTCTCGAACGAAACTTCTTTCCTTCAGGGCTGTGGGAAAGAGAACAAAATTTCATCAAAAACCAGGCGTGCATAATGTTCAAACCGGCCTGGGAGCGGTAGAAATTCTCTGAAAGCCTGCCTGCATATCAATTTTGTACAGCTAGGGTAGAGAAGCCTATTACCAGAACCAGTAAGAATGCAGGTATCAAACAGTAAGTTTTTACACATGGAGCAACGAAACAATCCAGAAGTCAAGGGCCGCTTAAGAATCTCAGCTTTGAAGGATTCACTAAAGAATGGGAAGGTAAGAAGAAAATTGGTTGGAGCACGTGCAATGAGGATTGAAAAAGCAATGTGTCACCATTTGTTTGCTATTATTCATCATCTTACTGCAATTACATATCATAAAGAACTATTGAAAAAAACCGCCTGCAAAATATTGGTTTGGAAACTAATTGCAATTACATTTCATAAAGAACTTTTTTAGAAAAACTGCCTGCAAAATGTTGCTTTGGAAAAAGCTTTCTGGGAACTTTGTTTCCATGTTCCCATGCTTATGCACGCCTGTCAAAAACTGCGACTGCAGCAGAGTTCCACAGATACGAAAATGCTCCATAAGACATCACAAGATTTTTCCTCACACGAACTTCATTGACTGATAGCTTATCAAATACAGGAAAAATCCGCGTAAAAGAACCTAAAAATTTGCAAGTCATCCTGGGTTCTTAAACAATGAATACAATGGATAGATTCTTATAAAATGGTAGCCTAAATGGACATTTTCAGCCTCTAGGTTCTTAATCCATTAGGTTCTTATACGCGGGTTTTACTGTAAGAAACGATACGCTTTAGACCTCCGCTAGCAAGTGAGTAAAAAAAGGCTATCCCCGTTTGAAAGGCCACTACTACCTGGATGGCCCAGCTACAAGTCTCTCTTTTGGTCCATAGTCCCTATTTTCCCAGGGCCGTCGAGAGCCAGCTCGGGCCCTGGACCGATTCTTTGGATTGGGCCTCAGGGGGGGGGGGGTTGGGGGAAGCCCCAAGAAAATTTTCCGGGACCACGCCCTTCAGACTCTCGGAGAATGAGGGATACGCCCCTTTTAAGAAAGCTAGTTTAGAAAAATTGTTTAGATATTCCATGAAAAAGTTACTAAGGAAGCGGTATTTACGGTAAACAATGAAGAGATTCACGTTTACGAGGTGACTTTGAAAGCATGGACATAGAACTTTTAAATGGCCACATAAGAAAATTATTTTCTTATTTTCTTATGTTTATGTTCTTTTAAGGCAGGTAGATGGTCATAGAAGTTGCTGTAAAGAGATTTTACAGCAATAAGTAATTTTTGTCGAACGATATTATTACGGGCCCCGGACCTTTTACCCCCTCCAACCCCCCTCTCGACGGTCCTGATTTCCCCCGTGGGTGCAATGTTAATAAAAACATGACACCACGCTCATCCATGATTTCTCTGAGAAAGGGGTATATTTGAAGCAGAATCCTAGGACCTAGAATCACAAAAAAGGGGTATTTTTCTTCAAAAAATATCCCAACCCGAAAACAGTTAATTGCTGGTGGACTCGAGCATAGGTTCCAAATCTTTAACTCAGCGAAAAAAGGTGGGTGTAAAATTCAATGACCCATTTCTTCTGATTGAATGGCTTGAAAGAAACTTTAGATACCTATCTATAATTCTACCGTTGGACTTTTCAGAAATTTTGAATATTTTTGGAAATTACGGTGTATCTTATATTTCAACTCAGTTGAGGATGTGACGTCATCAAATTTCTAAATCATAAACCAGATGAGTGACAGACTTTTGCTTGATACCATATTGTAGGCATTCATAAACTATGGTTTTCTTCGAAATTATTTCATGTTACGTCAAACAGTTTAGAAATTACGATGGTTTTAAGTTTTTTTGAAAATTTTTCTTGAATTCTTGAAAAAGAAGAAAAACACTCTAATTCTGAAAATATTGAGGATTTCAAAAAATTGCAACGGTAGAATTATAGAGAATTAGCTAAAGTTTCTTTGAAGTCATTCAGTTCAAAGAAATAGGTCACTCAATTTTACACCAGCCTTTTTGATTACAAAGTCCAACTTTGTAATCTAAGAAGGGGCTTCGATGTCAGGCTGTCAGAAAGTAAGTAACCCACTTCCGTGTCACGCTCGTTAAAGCGATTGATTAACGTTTTATCTCTGCTAATTGGCACTGAAATAAAGAAAGCGCACATAAAGCGCATACAAGACAGAAGTTTCCCGCGATCCTATAGCAACATTTGACGTCGGCTTATTTGATGTTAGACAGATTTGACACCATAAGATGGATAAATTACCATGATGTTTACCCTGGCACAACAACAAATTTACCCAGAATTGGCACGTTCTTGACTTCAGTAGCAGCTTAATTATGTCAAAACAATCGTTTTCTAGAACGAACGAATCATTAGCCACTTATTGATAGTACTCATTATGCAAATAAGTCAACTTCAGGGGATGATGTAACTGGTGGCCTGCACAGAGGCTAGCATTCGCAGCATCACCGAAGATAGAAGGATCCCCTTCCTACACAGTTACAGAAAGGTGCAGAATCCCAGCAAACAATAGACCTTTTAGCTATTCTAAAAGGAGCCTGGATCGAACGTTATTTTTATACATTTTTATACGTTACGTTCGATCGAGTGGCGTTAGAGCTTCTATCACTATTGTGCACATTCGAAAATTCTACAAAGTGTAGCAAAAGTTTGTTCGATTCTGATTCTTTCCTGAATAGTAAAAAGGTCTATGGCGCCATTGACTGGGGGAAGGCACGAGATCACACTGAACCAAAACATCTTCATGCATATCATTCTGTACAGAGGTTATCTTCGTGACTGCTTGTCTCAAATTAGATGCCCGCGAATAGCAACAATTGAAACGTTCTGTAGGGTTCTGCATAAGTATTTTTGCGTTATCGTAAATCTCACATGACATCTCATTTGACACTGATGCACCAATAGTTTCGTGCACGAACAAAGCAAACTAGGGGTAATGACTTTTGATTTTTGCATATCATTCTCGTTTGACATAAAGACCAAAATATTGCCTTTGAGGCGATTCTTGTCCTTACACAAGGCGCTCGATTTTCCATTGAAGGCGACTTTAGCAGCAACACTCATCTCTCTGACTGTAGCTAAAAACAGCATCTACGGTCATTTGGGGTTATGAAGAAATCAACATTCAGATATTCTTATGCTTGTTTAGCTCAGGACAGACTTTGTAATCATCCAAAAGGATCTTATGTTTAAAGATTTGGAGCCTATGCTGTGGACTCGGGACCCTAGAATCAAAGTCAATTTCACCTGGCCCAAGTTTGATACCCAAAGTTTTACGGGATTCTACTGTTTTCCAACAATTGTAAAGTCAATTGTTATAAAATGCAAAAATCCAAAACCTTTCTCTCAGAACCAGTTTTGTGCTGTACAGATTTCTTTAGGGCTCAGTGATACTCCTTTAAAGGGCTTCAACATTTTCCATAAGGGGACTTTTCGCCAACTAGAAAGTCAGAGAAAAGGGTATCCTATCAAATGGTAAGGCTGATTTCCAGTCAGTGGAATTTTCCGAGCGGGCGGAATTTCTATTGTATTCGAGAGAAAATGTCGCTCTGGCATTGAATAGAAAGTTACGGTTGAGCGACCTTTTATTGTCTAAAATTCCGCCCGCTTGGAAAATTACACTGACTGGAAATTAGCCTGTATGGACGAATGTGGTGTGCCTTTTACTATTAAATTGCACCCACATGGTATTTTTCCTCCTCTCGTTCTTTCCTTTCTCTCCTTCACGAGGACCAAAAGAGAGACTTGTAGTGAGTCTATTCCCTGGATATCAAGACAGTAATATTGGCAAATATGTTTTTCAATGATGGAGACTTTCAAATCCATTTTGAATTTACCTGACTGAAACTGGCCGCTACTTTAAGATATCATGAGGGATTTTCTCAAGAAAGCCCCTTCAAAAAACCTTCAAAACATGCCTAAAATCATGACCAAATTTGCTCTCAGGGTTGACATTTTCGTCCTCCCAAAGAAAGGGATAACTCGTCCTGAAGCAAGTAAAAGTTATTTGCTGTATGGAAGAAAATTTGGTCGTCATTTTAGGTTGGGTTTGACGGTTTCTTGAATGGACTATTTGGAGCGAATCCCTGATAATTTCAGAATGGAGCAGCCAGTTTCAGTCAGGTCAATTAAAAAATCATTTGAACATGTTCACCATGGAATGACTTGCCAACATTATTGTCTTGATATTCAGGGAGCAATGGCCTTTCAAATGGGGATCATTTTTTTTACATTTACCTGATGCAACAAATGACTTCTCGCCTGTGGGACTCTATTGTAAGAGCTATCTTAACCTAAACTGGATATGTCAAGCCTAAAACCATATTTCTATGCTTAAAAACCAACAGCTTTTCTATGCACTACGGCTGTTGCCAGCTCACTCAATTTGTGATAAAGCTAGGTGTGGTCAGCTAGAAAGGGTGTGACAATGAATATAACAGGGTTTTGCCAAAATTTTCAAGGAACTTTGATTATCAGGGCTGAAGCAATCTTGGGAAATAAAAACGTATTCTAATACTCTTTTACTCTAATAGGATTCAACAAGGTACACAGACTTTTTACAAGAGACTTAAAAATTTGACCAGGTGCTGAAACTTTCTAAAACTGTCATTATTTGAGTACTCAAAGTTTCTTTATGGTTTCTTAGAAATTTCATAACAGTCTTGATGTTTACAACATATATCCTTGGTAACATTTCCAAATAAAGTTAAAGGAAGCTGTGCCATTGTGAGGAAATTACTCTTGAGCACCTTCCATGCAAAAAAATATGAGAGAAAATGCAAAATGCAATTTGCATCTGAATGAAAGGAAAAGTTTTTCATCTAATTTTTCCCTAATAATGAAGTTTCTCAAAGTTGCATGTAGCTTACTACTGTTGGACTATATGGCTGAATAAACAGCTGTTGTCCTAACAAGGGAGAGAGAGAAATTTAATTGTGCACTAGAGATTTGGGAGAGCAACTGTTACTGTAGGTTTCTTTTCTTACTGTGTACAACATTTTCTCAAAAAATGTTTTAACCATGGGTTGTTAAAAACGTTTCAACCATGAGTTGTTTTCAAACAAACCAGATATTTTTGGTACATAGTAGTGGTGTTAAAGCATGGGTAGCATGATAAAATTGTGGCAACAGTATTAGGTATCATTCTGTTGTTTCACGACAAATGTTAACATAGCTTTCTCAAAACTTCATAGTGAATGAGACATTGCAGTTAATAAACTAAATATCTACCCTCTATTTTTCAAATCCATCAAAGTAAACAGTCATTCAGTTTGGGAAAATCTACCAAGCTGTAAGGCCGTAGGAAGCAGCTGCTGAATGGAGGCTTTTGTTCTTAAAAGTACAGAGAACAGTACATCAAATTAATTCTTGTGCCACAGCACAATTGTTTTCAAAATTACTAGCAGCTTGAGCCCCCCTCTTCCTATGGGCCTGACCGTAAATCCTTGAAAGACCGCCTTGAATATGCCTCTACCTCAGAGGAAGTTTTTAAAATGTGATGTGCCCCCCCCCCCTCCAGGAATAGAACATTCTCCATCAAGCATCACAGTTTACACATTGTGTGCAGACTTTCAATGTGAAAAAGAGAGTATCATGTTTATATACCTTGAATATTCTGCACTTTTTCCCAACTCATACTCAGATCAACCCCTATCCTTTATCAGGTTATTTCAACCAACAAAAAGCTTTGAATTTCCTCTATTTTGAAGCTATGTATCCCTTATTGGTGGAGAGTCCTGCATGGCTTCACAATATAGGCATGGGCTTGATACAAGTCTGGATTTGGAACTAAAGCAGAAATATTCAAGAACATTTTCTCTTTTCTTGCTGAAAGCCTGATGACCAATTTTGTGCCTTAGCAAAGCAAAGGTGTGAAGCAAGGGTTTTCTTCCAAGAACCCGTTTTCCAAGAACTCAATGAAAGTTTCAAGTTAAAATCAGGTTTTATTTTTATCGCATTAACGGAATCCTTGTCCTCCATTTTGTTTCATAATACAAACAACAGTATAGAACCAATAGAGGGATAGAGACTACTTTGTGCTGGAGAATAACCTGGCTTTGTTTAACCCTGGTTTCCAAATGAACTTTTTCTTCTTACATTGCTAGTTTAGTGATTGTTTAGGTCTTCGTTGGGCGTATTCTTTGCTTGTTCTGATCTTGGGGCTGACTGATCCCCACTGTTCAAAATGCTCTGCGTTGTTTGCTGTTAATAGTTGTTCCTCGTTTTGGTTTTTGGAGTACGTTTCCATTTGGCCAAAATGTTTGTGTTGCCATTTCCATTTGGATGAGCAATGAAGAGCAGTAGAGCAGAAAAGTTCAAAAGGAAACCAGTCATTATGGCTTTCCTCCCAACATGTCATTGAGAATCATCACCATTCCAAAAGATTAGAGCTGTTTGTCCAGGCTTTTGAGAAGTAAGGTTACGAGTTATCATTGCGCACTGGTAAATTCAGGTCAATACAGCTGGAGTAAAACAGCAAATAAGGTTATAAAGCCTGTGCCACCATTGGCATCGATTAAAAGTCTGAAATTGAAAACCTTGTATTGAAAATATATGTTTGAACAGAAATTTGAAGGGCATGTTCAAATCCTTCATGACATTTATGGAACCGAGGACTGGGATTGAGTCGATGGGTCATCTGTTTTTTAATCAGATTGCGAAAGTTGATGCGAACCCCCTGGTTGATCTGTAATGCAATTCAATTAACCATAGAAATTCGCTGGTTCTTTCAGCAGATTTGGGAAGCATATTGTGTGTCACGGTTTGTGGTCATGACAGGCCTGCTGTTTCTTCAATAGGCGTGCTGTCAACATGAGCAATGTGACAATAGCGAAATGAACCAATGGCCTGCTTTCTCTTTTGTCTTCTTTGTCTGCTCCCGTATACCATTCTTTCTGAAAGCCCACATCAGCCATCAAACCTATGACAACAGTGAGTCCATGTCATGGAATTCTGTTTCCTGTGTATTCAGTTCACAGTCCCAAGACCAGTGCTGACTGTTGTTTTGCATGAGCAATTATTTGTGCTTTTTGTTTGGTACCTGTTTTTGACAATCTAGAAACCTGACTTGGATGTTCATCCTGCCTCATTGACATTGGGATTAGGCCTACTGTATTTTGTTTTGTGATACCATGGCCAAAAGACCCAGGAAAAGTTGATATTGGTCTTTCAACCACGAGCGGTTAACCACCTGGGCAGGCAGTTCATTCAAAAATGGCCTGGTCATTTAGGCCCGAAAGAATAACCGTAACAAAGATCGATTAATCGATGTGAAAACAACGCAAAATATTACCTGACGCTACTTCAAACTTTTCTTCAAGGCTTTGCTGTTATTTTGATGTCTTCATTTGCTCTCTAATGTGAATATTCACGCAACAAATAGAGTTTCTAAACATGGAAACATAAAATGTCCTTCCCATGCGGTCAACATTCGAACACGAACAGCTTACCTATAATAATAGACGTCTGATTTGCCGGCAGATGCCCCATTCTTCCTGATCACGACTTCGCGTACCCAGCCTGAAGGCAAAGCAGGACACTCTGTTCGTATCTTATCTGTTGCCATCGTGGGAACATCGAGCGACTGAACCCTAGTTTAGGTCTGGTCCAATCTTGAATGTGTGACGCATATGAAAACAATAAGAAAATTACCGGTCTTGTGCCAAATGGTATGTGGACCAGGGGGGATAATGACACATTGTCGTTCAATTCAATTCAATCAATAATTTTCAGGTCCAACACAAACTGTTTCACATTGTAATTGCTTTCTTTATGTGTTTGAAGTTTCTTTAGTTTTAACGAAAATTTTCTATTTTCAATATCAAAAAGTTTTTAATCAGTTTCCGTTCCAACCTTCTACATTTCCGGGCCTCAATACTGTGCATAAAATCTTATTACATTTTTATTTTCAAATGTTAATAGTTTTTTTATACTCCCCAAAAGTAGCATTAAGGCACAAGAAGTTTCTTTTGGTCGAGGAAAGGAGAAGGGAATAGTTAGTAGTGAGTTAGATAGAAACACGTTTTTTGTGGGTAAAACCGTAAAACAGACTTTCTAAAATCAGTATGAATGAATATGGCTCTTCTGAATTCGATTCAACGAATAACAGTGGTTGTTGGTTGGTCCCCCCTGACGGGAAATTGAAAACAGGAAATTCTCACCAGCAAATTGAGCGATCGAAGCATGATCAAAGAAAACAAAAGAATTCCTGACCGTTGATGCATGATTAATGAACATTCATTCAATTCAATGCACGATTTCCTCGATTTGTTGCGATGAGCGAAGATTCTGCAACAGTCTGGCTTTTGTTTCCCAACCCTTTGCTTCATGTTTCATAATCACGATTCCCCCAGCTCTGAATAATTTTCTGGGAGGATCAATTCCCTTTTCATCGCCGGAATTTGGACATTTCAGCTTTTACTATAAAGCTTATCAAAGGACGTCACAGGCAGATCCTCGGAAAAAATTAAGGAGCAATTGTCACCCAGGGTCCTTTGCGGGCACACGTTGCAACTTCAGACTGTCTAAAACTCAAAAATTGGCCCAAAGCGGAAACCGCACCGGAAAACGGAAACTGCAGTGGTTGGGTTGAACTGATCGAACTGTTTCACTATCAGTTGAACTACTGCACTGTAGAAAAATAGTTTCCATCAGGCTAAATCTGAGCTTCAGACAGTGTGGCACTTAAGCGTGCCCGCAAAGGAACATCTGGGTGAGAATGGCTCGTGAAAGATTTTACTTACTCTGATATCGAGGCTTTCAGTAGCCTGCGTCGCAGACCGAATTACGACTATTATCGAAATAAAATTCAGACAATGCCTGCCAAAAGTCCTGGAACACCTTTGCTATTTTTGCCCTTTTTTGCGACTTCCCCCTCTCCCCCTCAGAAAAATGTTGTTCTGTGATGATAAAATGGGGTTGGCAGGACGATTCGCGACTCTGATGGAATGCTGGGACAATAACCTTGCAAATCAACGTTGTTTCAGGGGTGAGGGTGTGTTTAAACCTAATAACTTTGGTTAGAACTGCGGTTGTCAAGAAATGGCCTAAGTATTACAAGGACTTTTGTCAGGCATTGTAGGCTTTCAGAGAGTCCGCTTCAAATTAGATGTCTCGTGAAAATGCCCGCAAGTAGCAACAATCAAAGTGTTTTGCATCAGTAATTTTGCGTTTTCGCAAATCTCACGTGATATCTAATTTAAGAAGACTTTAGTTTGAAATATAAGCTAAGGATAAGAAAAATAGCGCTTCAAGAGCAGCTTTTAAAATCCTGTACGACTCCCAAATTCAGAAACATGGGTAAGTTTGCTCACCATGAAAGAATTCGGTTGGTTTCAGAAGCAGCAAACCTTGGAATGATGGTATTGCGCAAGCATCGCAGTAATTTTGCTGTTCAACTGGAAATTTATCCTGCATCGGTTCCAAATCTGTAAAAATGTCAGAGTATAATTCTATGACATATATCTTTGAACTGAATTACTTGAAAGAAAATTTAGCAACTTATTTGCTATAAATCTATTTCTTCTTTTTTAAGGATTCAAGAAAAATTTTGAAAACAACTCGAAACCATCGTAATTTCTAAAGTTTTAGAGAAAACAGAATCAATAAAACCGCAAGTTTATGAATGTCTACAAAACAGTATGAAGCAAAATTCTTTCGCTCTGCTGGTTTAAATTTTATGACGTCACATCCTCAAATGAGTTGAAATATGAAATTTCTGAAGAGCCCAACGGTAGAATTATAGCAAAGTAGCTAAAGTCTCTTTCAAGCCATTCAGCTCAAAGAAATAGGTCGTAGAATTTACACCGACCTTCTTAAAGATTTGATACCTGTCTGTCGCTGCATCGTATCGTAATGGCAACTTTCCGAACCAAATTGCAAGAACGAGACAGTCTACCTTTTAGTTTTTTCATAATGAAGTAACTCTCACTCTACACAACTACACAACTACTATCTCCACAGCTATCTCCAAAGCGAAATCTAATTCGAAAAGAAATTGCTACATCGTCAAATAATACACCTAAAACGGCAAAGACTACAAATGAATCACAAGGGCATTTGACAAGGAGAGATAGAACAACAACCAACGGGTTTACACATATGGTAAAGTCGCATTGCAGCTGAAATTTACGACATTGAATCACGTCCTTTTCACAACAATTTCACGAAATGTATCTTTTGCTTTTCAATTATCATTTTCTAAAATTAGGTCCATATGTTTGCAAAGGAACCAAAAATCGTCGCCGCCTTTTTTCTCCTGTTATCAAGTTTGAGGTGACAAGTTTGAGGCCCTTAAAGTGAATGACCTGAGATATATGCGCTCGTCTGTTAAATAGGACAAAGAAACACCTGATAACTCCATTGTTTTCTTTAGCTTTGCTTTCTTCCGCCACTCGCTGGATTATCAAATACAAAGGCTATTTATAAACCTGTGAGATCTCATGCTTTTAACTCAGGTTATTGCTTCATTGTTTGGAAATATTTCTTTGGTACCAGAAAGGGTTGACTTGTACAAGTCATCTAGAAAAGGAAATGACGACTTGTTCTGAACAGCCGGAAGATTCTTGGTCCGGCAGGCGGCATTTCTTGTCTAATTTGACCAATAGTAGTGAAGATTTTGAATTGCTTGTTGTTTTAATATCCGACCAAGAGAGGTCGCACACGACTCCTGAATAATTAATGAGGACCTGTTAGGAACAAATCGTCCCCAGCCGTCCTTGTCCCTTCCTTTTCTTGCAAAACCACTGGTGCAAGTTCACGGAAGGGGCAAATTCCCTTTCATTAGAATCTGTACATTTCTTATGAATCATGGCCAGGACAAAGTGTTTCAAAAGATGAATAAATCTATGAATCCTCATTAGCCTCTTCTATTGATGCGAAATTTCACTGGGCATCTAGTGTAGTGCCCCTTGGTTGAACTTAGTTGAAACCCCAGGGGCCCTTATAAATCTGCAAAATCTTTAGAACTTGATCAAAAACTAAAATCTTACAGCTTGATCCCAGACAAAAAGTGGTTCAATGAAAAGCAAAATTTGACGCAAAAATTGATGCTTGACGCAAAGTAAAGTGCAGTAAGGATTTAAGGTATTATGCCACGATTTCAGCACAGAGGATCAACTATGGGGCCAGCCATTAACTCGCAGGTTACTGCAAAAAACTCTCCCAGGTTAATAACTTTCAGCATTGCGGAAGCCACAAATTCTAATGAACATAAGATCCTTTTGGATGATTACAAAGTCCGTCCTGAGCTAAACAAGCATAAGAATATCTGATTATTGATTTCTTCATAACCCCAAATGATCGTTGATTCTGTTTTTTGCTACAGTCAGAGAGATGAGTGTTGCTGCTAAAGTCGCCTTCAGTGGAAAATCGAGCGCCTTGTATAAGGACAAGAATCGCCTCAAAGTCAAAGGCAATATTTTGGTCTTTATGTCAAACGAGAATGATACGCAAAAGCAAAAGTCATTTCCCCTAGTTTGCTTATTCGTGCACGAAACTATTGGTGCATCTGTGTCAAATGAGATGTCGTATGAGATTTACGATAACGTAAAATTGCTTATGCAGAACCCTACAGAACGTTAATTGTTGCTATTCGCGGGCATCTAATTTGAGACAAGCAGTCACGAAGATAACCTCTGTGCAGAATGATATGCATGAAGATGTTTTGGTTCAGTGTGATCTCGTGCCTTCCCCCAGTCAATGGCGCCATTGTTTGCTGGGATTCTGCACCTTTCTGTAGCTGTGTAGGAGGGGGATCCTTCTACCTTTGGTGATGCTGCAAATGCTAGCCTCTGTGCAGGCCGCCGGTTACATCATCCTCTAAAGTTGAGTTATTTGCATAATGAGTACTATCAATAAGTGGCTAATGATTCGTTCGTTCTAGAAAACGATTGTTTTGACATAATTAAGCTGCTAATGAAGTCAAGAACGTGCCAATTCTGGGTAAATTTGTTGTTGTGCCAGGGTAAACATCATGGTAATTTATCCATCTTATGGTGTCAAATCTGTCTAACATGAAATAAGCCGACGTCAAATGTTGCTATAGGATCGCGGGAAACTTCTGTCTTGTATGCGCTTTATGTGCGCTTTCTTTATTTCAGTGCCAATTAGCAGAGATAAAACGTTAATCAATTGCTTTAACGAGCGTGACGGAAGTGGGTTACTTACTTTCTTTCTTTCTTTCTTTCTTACTTTCTTTCTTTCTGACTGACTGACATCGAAGCCCCTTCTTAGATTACAAAGTGGACTTTGTAATCAAACATCGAAGCCCCTTCTTAGATTACAAAGTGGACTTTGTAATCAAAAATGAGGGGCCCAGGCACCCAAAACGTGACAAGCATCTTTCCTTTCGCTATCCTGGTCATAGGCTGTCTGACCTGTCTTATCTAAACGCTATATATACAATGCCTAATTAAGCACAATAACAGTAATTTTCCTTTCTGTCAGGCGTGGTTCACACTACAGGATAAAAGCCCGGGTAAAAACAAAATCAGGTTAAAAGTTATCCGTTTTTGATTACAAAGTCCACTTTGTAATCTAAGAAGGGGCTTCGATGTCAGTCAGTGAGAAAGAAAGAAAGAAAGAAAGAAAGTAAGTAAGTAAGTAACCCACTTCCGTCACGCTCGTTAAAGCGATTGATTAACGTTTTATCTCTGCTAATTGGCACTGAAATAAAGAAAGCGCACATAAAGCGCATACAAGACAGAAGTTTCCCGCGATCCTATAGGAACATTTGACGTCGGCTTATTTCATGTTAGACAGATTTGACACCATAAGATGGATAAATCACCATGATGTTTACCCTGGCACAGCAACAAATTTACCCAGAATTGGCACGTTCTTGACTTCATTAGCAGCTCAATTATGTCAAAACAATCGTTTTCTAGAACGAACGAATCATTAGCCTTATTGATAGTACTCATTATGCAAATAAGTCAACTTTAGAGGATGATGTAACCGGTGGCCTGCACAGAGGCTAGCAGTCGCAGCATCACCGAAGGTAGAAGGATCCCCCTCCTACACAGCTACAGAAAGTTGCAGAATCCCAGCAAACAATGGCGCCATTGACAGGGGGAAGGCACGAGATCACACTGTACCAAAACATCTTCATGCATATCATTCTGCACAGAGGTTATCTTCGTGACTGCTTGTCTCAAATTAGATGCCCGCGAATAGTAACAATTGAAACGTTCTGTTGGGTTCTGCATAAGTAATCTTGCGTTATCGTAAATCTCACATGACATCTCATTTGACACAAATGCACCAATAGTTTTTTGCACGAACTAAGCAAACTAAGGGTAATGACTTTTGATTTTTGCGTATCATTCTCGTTTGACATAAAGACCAAAATGTTGCCTTTGATGCGGTTCTTTTTCTTATACAAGGCGCTTGATTTTCCATTGAAGGCGACTTTAGCAGCAACACTTATCTCTCTGACTGTAGCTAAAAACAGCATCTACGATCATTTGGGGTTATGAAGAAATCAATATTCAGATATTTTTAGCTTGTTTAGCTCAGGACAGACTTTGTAATCATCCAAAAGGATCTTATGTTTGAAATGAGTCAATGGAAATGCCAGTTTTACTGTGAACCCGTTGCTATTTGCTTTCAGTGGCTGTTTTTAGCCATTTTATCACCCTTTCTGTCGTTTTAACTGTGCCGAAAGTACAGCTAGTTGTTGCTGTTGCAACTGGGTTAAAATTTATCCGTCCAATGTATTTCCACTAACCCACAGGTGGGTTATAGATACCCGGGTTAAAACTGATCAACGCAAAAACGGATAACTGTTGACCGTTTTTGTTTTAACCCAGGCTAATGGAAAGGTAGTTTTCACTCTGGCCGGGATAGTTTTCACTCATATAAACACAAACTAAAATCAGGCGGGCTGGCTCGCCTCATATTAACAGGCCCTGAGAATAGATTCGTCAAACGTCAAACCAAAGGTCCTGTTTTGACAGAATACCTACAACAGAAGTGTCTAAAGAGGAAACAACAATGTTTAGCAAATTTGTAAGTTTTACGATAATGTGAGTGAACAACAGGAAATTTCGTTGAATCGACAAAGCGTATGCATTGGCGAATGGTACCGTACATCACGTTATCAAAAGAGCATACGAGAGTTTTCTAAAACGAATGGATTTTTCGAGGGTTTTCCTTTGACACAAGTCACAAGATCGTTTATTTCTGCAAAGGGCGTACGAGATTCTAAAGTTCTGATGTAACCGTCAGCTAGTGATTTTCGTTTGTTGTTGCTAAAACGGCCCTGAAGTTGAAAGCTATACCCTCGTATCATCATAGTATCCGATAAATTTACATACAAAAATCCATTTTCCAAACAATTTTTCACTACATCGTTTAACTAAATAAATCTAAGCTAACTCGCTTTCTATAATTTCTATGTGTAGAAAATAAGTTCTGGGATCTGACCATCTTCTACGGATGTTCCATTGTTATTCCCTGCCGCATATGCAAATTTGAACTCTACTTTCTCTCGATTTGGTAGCTCTATAGTTATCTTCTTCTGCCCCTTAGTCCCATAATACGAATCCGGGCCTTTCAGTGTGGCGCATGCTGTATAGCTGACATTAGGGAGCACTTCAACCGGTTCCTTAAACATCACCCGGTTCAGCCCATCCGTGCCATCGCAACTAAATGCGGTATCATTGCTGCCAACAACGACCGCGGTATCGGCATTGATTATTTGAATACTTACATCATAGTCTGTAGGTGAATTTATCGATCCGTACAACCCCAAACCAACAACAAAGATTCTGCGATTTGCAGTAAACCTGATCCGGTCACTCGTTCCACTATAACCCCAACGTGCTTCGGTCTTGAGAAATCTGATGACTGATTTTTCTTTGCCGGTCAAGCATCTTCTTGGTCGGTCTGGAAATTTCACTGCCGGTTTCGGATTAACCGTAAAATGAAGGAATAAGCCAACTATTTCTTTGTCAGTCAAGATTCCAGACTGTGCGGCATGGTTCGCAAATTCTTCCAGGGTCATCAATGGAAATCGAATCAGATATAACGCATCACCAAGTAATTTTCTAGAAATAAACAAAAGACAGTTTTGACACAGCTGACCACCATACCAAATACCAGGGCAAAAACTAACAATATCTGCGAACAATGCTGCAAAGTCAATGGGGACACGTCTGAGTTTCAGAAAACGATTTTTGGGGTCCCGCAAGGATACTGCTTAGGTCTCTTGCTTTTCCTGATCTTTAACGCCTTACCCTTACCACTCATAAGAACATAAGAGTTGTTTTTCCCCACTGAAATCCCAAAGCACGTATTCATTTATTTTGTTATTGATAGAGTAATTATTATTAAGTTCTAACAGGACGGTCTGTAAATCAATTTTTAGCAGTAAACTTTACCCTGAAGATAGAATTTAAAATCAAATAAAAAATCCCGTCAAATGATATTTAACTTTAGCATTTGGGACAAGGAGACCTCAAACGTGTGCTGATCAAATCTCTATGCTACATACGTTTTTTTATAAGAAACTGGCTCAGTGCTGAAAGTTTCTTAAAATTATCAGATTTTGAATACTGAAAGTTTCTTAGTTTCTCAGAGGGTTCCTTGAATTCACATTGTGAATTTCTGGTGTCTTGGTAAACATTTCAGGGCCAGTTTTCGGAGAAACCTGGTATCATTCAGATAACTGGCCTTCGTCACACCGAACATCACACAGCACAACACAAAGAATGCATTTTTCAAAATAAACTGTTATATGGGTTTTCACCTCCTTATTTTCTCCCGCTCTCTCTGTGAAAAATTGACTGTAAAAAATCTATTTCCCGAACAGCCCTAAATTACTGTACATTCACATTATTACTAAGTAAAGGAAAAGAACATTTTTCAAAGGAAACTGCTATATGGACTTCCTGTGCAGCAATTCAAACAATTCTCTGAAAGGTAGGAATCCTTAGACCCCATAAAGGCTCTTCAAATCACACAGAGAATGGTGATAAACTATCATTTAAAGCCTGGTTCACATACAGCTGCAACTGCCGGCACCTGCCACAAGCTTAGGAGCCTGCAGCATGCCATAGGCTACCGCAGGCAAAATGTTTCCATATTAATTCATTCATGAATAATCATGCCATTCTATTATGAAAAAGGGGCAAAAAATGTGGATGATCATTGGACAGATAGGCAGGCTGCCGGTGGCACCTAAACAAAGGGAAAAGTAGAACATTGCTTTACAGTACTAGCAGCTACTGCAGGCAGCTTCTGGCTAAGTGTTTCCATTAACGAAAAGTTACCACTATATGGAAACCAGGCATCACTAGAAGCTGGGGGTATTTAAACCAACATGTGCCTTTTCCTTATCCCTTCTTGAATATTGAAATACCCTATACTTGTCAACATAGCTATGCCCCAGCCTGAAAAGTTTTTCATGTCGGAGGTTTAAATTTAAGGTGGATCTGCACTTAAGGTGGTTAGGTGGCTGGTTACTAAAAATGTCTAATTCAAAGATCAATGATAAGGCAGCTCACTATTAATCAAAAATAGATTACACATATTCTAAACATGTTCAGAATGGGTCAGGGTGGCTTGCTACTGATAAAAACAACTGAAAAATGCATGATGTTCTATTGCTCATGATCTGATAATAAGAAATTCAATTATGCAAGTTTGGACCTGAAACAGAAAATGACAGGGTAAACCAAGACTGCTGATTGCTAACTGCTTTTTTCTTGATTAACCAAGTACCACTGGGCAAAGTAAAACTGAGTCGTTCTGCGTCTACCCAAACATAAAGAAACTGCTGGCTTAGGGTGTTCAATGGTGTACCCGAATGGCTAAAGTTAATTTCAAATTAACCTGATCACAGCTGCTCTTTCTGTTTGTGATACTCGATCCTTGGTGTTGATATAAGGGCAGAGCAAGTCTGCTTGATGCAATGCCTTTGATTCTTTTCAATTTTGTTTAATCTGCTTTGTAAACCAGAAAATCAGGCAAACAAACATGCATCTGAATCAACATGCAAATGAACAAACAAACAAACATAGTAGGTAGGAAATATTATGAAGCAGTGGTTTAATCATCTGAGTTTGCGGCCAGAACAATTCAGGTGGATGGGGTTCAACCCCAACCCCAGGCCATCCAGAGCCAGTTCAGGCCCTGGTGTGATCTCTATGAAGGGCCTCTAAGGTGGGTCAAATAAATTTTTCAAAACCATGCCCATCAAACACTTGAACAATGAGCGAAACATCCTTTGTAAGGAAAATGCTTTTGGAAACATTGCTCAGACTTTCATGTCCAGGTCTTATGCACATTAACATGATAAGAATTCTTACATGATGATAAGTTTTGAGCCATATCAAAGAGTGTAAATTTTCTAAACAAGAATTCTTAGGCAGGAAGACCCTGTTAATGTGTGCAAGGCCTGTACTGTATACTTGAGATCCATCAGCGCTTCATAAGTTATGGGATTCCTTTGAAATTTCTAGAGTGGAAAAAATATTTCAAGATGAAGGGGACTGGTACAACTGTTTGCCATAATCCATGTGAAGGTATAGAATTTTTACAAGGCCCTCTTTCAAGGCCCAGGCCCCTCAAACCAGTGGCAGGGCGACATGTCCCCCCAGTTCTTGCCAGGATTGATTTTGTAATTAATCTAATTCCGAGGAGAAAAAGTTGGGTATAATCTCTTGTATCTCGTCAAAAATTACTTTCCTGAGATTTTGGCAGCATCATTCGCTACTTAATGCTGATGGGTGCGTGGAGGGTGTTCTCTAGCTGTAAAAAGGGTGTTTCCTATTGGTAAAAGGGCGTTTCCTATGAGCAAAATGGGCATGGAATGAAAAATTTCTCAGGCGCTCCGCCCCCAGACCCTGATTATGACTTTGACCCCCCACTCCTAGGCGCCTGGCACCACCACTGCCTCAAACCCTCTTCTCAAGCCTTTTGTCCAACTCATACTTGTTGAGGATACCGAGGACTGCCCCTTTTGTCTAAGCCTTTTGTTGTGCTGGTAAAGTTCTAAGCACATCAACAGCTGGGGAACCTATTACCATGCACGAGAATCTCTTTGTTTCTTTACTAATCCTTGTTTGGATTGTGGTTCGATTCTCCGCCCACATTCTTTTCACAAACCAAAATATGCTGTCTGCGCATGATCACAGGTTTCCTTTTTGGGGAATAACTGTAGCTTGGAACTTTGATGATTCGTATCCCCAACAAATACCACATATGGATGGCCAATGTCAAAATATCTGAAAGATGCACTAAGGGCCTGAGATTTGATGTTAAATTCAGCAAAAATTGTATTTGGTAATCACTGTCATGGAATGTGAAACTACCTTTTATTTTCAGGTGAATTTGGGATATTCTGCCTTCTACATTCATGATCACTCCATTTGACTGCAGCCTCAAATAATTGGTTCTCTCTGGCACCAAGTGAGTCTCTTTCCAAAACAGCAGACAAAGTTTCCGCATCAATATCTGTAAACCCCTCAGCATTTAATGCATCTACTGTGTTCTTATCTATACATGTCAAGCACAACTCAGCAAGCTGTGGCTCATCAAAGAGTCGTGCTTGAGAAAGCAACGTGAAAGCATTATCTGCCCCAAGGTTAGTCTTTAGGAAGTCAACACAAGCTGCTTCTAGTGTCGGTACAGCGTATTTTTTTGCAGCATATAGAGTCCCCATCACATTATCTGGCCCTATTTGCACCTCATCTGAATAGAGGAATTTCAAAAGTGATAAAAAGGCTGGTGGTTCTACGTCTGGAATTTCTACTTCACCAACGTTGCATTGCTCTCCAAAACCACCATTAAACATAGCATCAAATACGACACTCCCGATTGACAGGACAAATTTGTGAGCAGGAATTCGGCGTCTCTCGCTTCCCTTTCCCAGAATGAAATGCACATCACTGAGTGTTTCGTTGTTAAACATGTATGCCAAGCGTTCTTTAACCGTCGTTCTTGCAGCCTGCCAGTTGTACTCGTTTGAATGAACACCGTGGGCTGACGCGGATGCGAAAGAAACAAGATCAACCTCACGTTGGTTGTTAGGAAGCAAACGTTGAACTAAAGAAGGCCAAGGCCTAGCCCCGGCGGCCGCACTTGCGTTTTGTTGTGGTCTTCTGGTTGCTTGTCTTAGTGCTGGTGAACTATTTCCTTGGTTTCGTACGTTATTCGAAGGTTCATTGTGTGGTCGTCCTTCCTGCATTTCCAAAATTCTCTAAGATAAAACCCCACCAAACTTGAGTAATTGCGCACTCTGTGTACATCTGCACTTCTTGATGAGTTTTCAGCTTTCAGCGAGAAAGGAAAAACAACAAAAACCTCCCTTTCGAACTGATTGTTCTTACTATGATGTATGAAAGTGAGGCCAATGACGTCAAATGTGGCTTTGTTTGAATTGCTTGTTTGTTTGGAACTTTTTCTCTTCGGTTCTCTTCGGTCTTGCCACACTGTGGTTCTTTTATGGTTTCACTTTCAAACGATATGATTCTGGAAAAATAAAATACTCTATATGGCTGCATTTCAACTTGTAAAACTGTGGGTTTGCATTTTTTATTCTGCTTGACAAGGAAAGCAAGGCAAAACTCTTGTGGAAAACCTCTCCACACCCTAACCCTGTCGCAGAAAAAAAGCCCCAAAAGTATACCCTGTCGCATTAAAATTTTGCCAAAGTAGAATGGTGTCGCCCATTATGGTATTACTTTAGCTATGCCTGTATATTAGGTAGTGCATATATGTGCATATATGCTATGATGATGATGATGATGGTAGCGCCTGCTAGCAGCCTCAATGCACACTCGAGGAGTGCGTTGTAGCTGCGCGCAGGCTAGAGAAATTAATTTTTAGGAGACTGGGAACTAGTAATCAAATTGCATTTGCGCGGGAATCTTTGCTGACATCAGCCTTATCATAATTTGGCCTTCACTAAAGTTTCAGTTTCTTTGCATTGAAACCCGACCGACAATCTTCTCTTCTATGTGCATTCCTTCTTTTCTTTTACTCAGCACTTTGCAGTTTGAAACTTTCTAAATCTAACTTAATTTCTAAGAAACCCTATCCCGTGAGAGAAAATCTACAATGAAGCCATAGCAAAGTGATACTTAATTTAAAATCGGCTCCAGAGGGTTCAAGGTCCTCCTGTCCCCTAAAATTATCAGAAAGAGACACCCTGTCCCATGATTTTTACCACAAAAGGACACCTTGTCGAGCAGTGATCAGCACACCCCATTCAGGTAAGTAACATATGGGAGTATCCAGAGGGGGGCAAAATTGAAGGTTAAAATAACGTTTCCAATTGTCAAAAAGCCAGCATACAAATTGCTTGAAACTTTTAGTAAAAAGCAAAATAAAATTTATGATATATACAGCCCATGATTCCATTGCTACATCCAAATTCATTTTCCTTTCTATTCCTCCTAGCCAGTGTTCTCACAGTGTTCTAGACCTTTGTCGGCTTTCCTTTTCAGCACTGGGGTCTGGGACACAGGCTATTTCCTCTAGATGTCAGGATGTGGGGTCTGGGGACGACAGTTGTGCTTTAGCGGGAAATATTTTTGCATTTACCTCATCTTGAAAATGAGGCTGCCTAGGCCCTTTCCTGAAAATTTTGGAGTGAGAAGGATCGATCGCATCAAGAACGTTCCATAAAAAAGATAATTTCGAAGAAAGAAAGCAAGAAATTGAAGCAACTAGAAAAGTTCCAAAGATACGTAAAGCGTTTTGAAAAGCAATACAATGCAATTTGAAGTCAGCAAAAATTGTTCAGAACCATTCCATGCAGGGGCATTCAGAGCAAAATGCGTGTCAGAGATTGGTGCAAAAAATGTTGACCGTCAAAGAGTAGAAACTTCAGCTGAAGAAGTTGCAAAAACAATTGAAGTAGATGAAGAAACTGCAAAAGAGATCATTGATATTTGTGATCCTAGTAATCTGAAGGTAAATATGATGACAGAAGATGATTTAGAAGAAGAGCGGCGTACCCAAGGGACAAATCATTGATTGATTGTATAATTTTCCCTTTCAAAATAGTCACAAAGTTATCACAAAAATTAAGCAACCTTCAAATAATCAAATATTGTTGAAATAGTCAAATGATATTGATACTGTGCATTGTTGAGCATAATCTATTGTTCTCTTGTCTCTTTCAGTGTCCACTTGAAGAAAAACAGGACATGACCGATGCAAAAATACTGAAAAATATCTCACCACTAGTGTGTCCCTTACAGACAGTGAAGTATGATATTACTTGTATATGTTGAGCATACCATGTGCGTTTAATCATTGCTAGATCTTTGTAATTAGAACAGTTGTCTTTGAAAGTAAACTACGGGCCTTGCCATCTGCAGGACTTGAAAAGTAAACTACATTGACATGACAAAAACAAACTAATTAAGTTATTTGTACTTCAAACAGAGTATCATATAATGTCATGCAGTGCCGGACTGCAGAGTACGGCAGTTTCCAACGAGATCTTGGGTGTGCAAGAGCAAAATATCGGGTGTGCAAGTGTGCACTTTAATTTAAGTGTGCACTTCAAGTGTGCATCTGAATCCTGAATTTGTATTTGTAAGAAAAGACAAAAAGACAAAAATTAACATGTAAAACATATACCAATTGAGCCTAAAATCCCGAAAAATTTGATTCCACGCGACGGAATTTCATGACTTATCACAAGGAATACAAGATGCCAATTATCAAAATGTGACCATGAATGAGACTGCCAACAGTGATAAATACAACAATTGTAGTAAGTCTACAAATAAATCAGAAATTCCCAAATTTCTGTTGTAGTTTTCATCGGGAGCTCTTCAATCGTCAGTGTGGCACAATAAAAGCATCAAACAATAGAGCCACACCCAAATTACAGTGTGCCACACCCTTTCTAAGGTGTGCAGTGAGATTTCTGGAAAAAAATCTCGGGTGTGCACTTGCCGTACTCTGCAGTCTGGATGGAGTGCCTGTTATCACGTCAGTTCAAGTCGCTTGACAATGAGCTGTACTTGAAATAATATAGCATCATGAAATATGACGTACTGTTTGAAGTTCAATTTAGATGACTCCATCATTTTGTTTCTGGTAAATCATTCTACAACATGCAAATAAAAACAGTGCTTGCGCATTATGATGACAAGAATTCTCAAGAATATTTCTAAACAATATCCAAGACCTGAGTGGCATGAAAGACTGAAAAAAGAAGACTGCAAATTCTTATGAACTTAACATTTTCCTCTAGAATTCTTATGCATGAAGTCAGTGTTGTGTCAAAGGCTTCCACTGTATTTCAAGACCTTACCAAAAGCTCATCTATTAGCTGAAGGCAAGGATAAAGTTGCTGGAATCCCAGAAAGTGGCTAAAGGCTATGTACTTTCTAAATGTAGGTTAATATTGTCAGGAAGTCCTTATTTTTTCCTTTTAGATAGTAGTGCTTAAATTGGAGTAAAATATTCATATTCAAGGTAATCTTTTGCAATTGGCTGCTTTTTTATTTCAGGTTTTAAGCATTTTTATGACACTTGGTTTGTAATATTTGTTCTCTATGTTTCCAAACTTTTGCTGAAAGTTGAAAGAGCATGAGTTTTAATTACTTCTTTTTAAGGCTTGCTAAAGGAGCAGTAAGAAGAAATGAGCTGAGGAACTTCATGCACAACATCTGGGATAGTCAGGTATGTACAGGGTGTCCCAAAAAAATTGTGCCCCGTTTGCCTGAAGATTGCGACAAAAGGCAAATGATTCTCACCAAACTTTTACATGATGCTGCCCTTCAGATGTTCAAATAAAGTTTGCTACCATCCCCGTAAAAATCCGTTGAAAAACGACGGAGCTATGACTTTCAGAAGACCAAATTTGCCTGATGATAGAAACCAGCGGTCGGCCATTTTGTCTTACTATTTTGCAGTGATAAGTAGCTTCACGTGAGGTACAAAATAATTTGTGTGAGGTCAGAAATAGTGGAACTCCCCGAGGATTATCGGAATTTTGACAAGAGCTACGACATTGGAGGCTGCTGCTTCATTTTCAATCCATGAAGCTATTTATCGCTGCAAAATAGTAAGACAAAATGGCTGACCGCTGGTTTCAGTCATCGGGCAAATTTGGTCTCCTGAAGGTCATAGCTCCATCATTTTTCAAAGGAATCTTATGGGAATGGTAACAAACTTTAATTGAATATCTGAAGAGCAAAATCATGCAAAGGTTCAGCAAGAATCTTTTGCCGTTATGTCGCAATCTTGAGGCAAATGGGGCACAATTTTTTTGGGACACCCTGTAGTATCTTTAAAAGGATTACTTCCTTCGGTTTTCCAATCTTGCAAGAAACTAAATTAGTGCAGTTTTAATTCATAAGTCATTCCAAGAGTTTCTTCATCATTGTTTTGTCTAGCTCAATCTTAAGGAAATGTGATTGATGTTCTTTTTATCTACTTGGCTTTTTTCCAGCCTAACAATGTTCACAAAATTGCTTCTAACGCAGGAAGTAGATGGCCAAACAATAAACAGAACTTGCAGAGTACTATTTGGGGTTTTAGGCACAAAGATTAAATCATCAGTTTTCAAATCAGCCTACCACAAATCCTTGATTAAGTCCCCAACTTCAAATAAGCTCCCCTCAAATAAACCCCCACTTCATCACTAATTTTGACAAACTAGCCTCCCTTTAATATGCTCCCATGAAGCTATTTGAATTCCACGAAAGAGTGCAGTTGACACAGATTTATACATTCTTTGTGTTGGTATTATGTTCAAATAGTTCAATGCTACATTTCTACCATATCATTTCCTGTGAATTCTACTGCAAAATTGATATGTTTTCATTTTTCTCCATAACTTTATCAGCTAGAATCGCAGTATACCATGAAACATGTACCTTATCATTCATTAAGTCCTCCATCAAATAAGCTCCCATCTAAAAATTCAGTTTTACACATAAGTCTCCTGTGAGCATATTCAAGAATTTACGGTAATGTATGATGGATCATGGCTTTCAAAAGTAGATACTTTCTATTGCTCTGAAGATTATCCAGCAAATTAAAATTCTGACTTAATTTATTGATAAAATTGTTATTTTCACTGTAAATGCAGGCTGAAACTAATGATGATGAGCGTGGTGACATTGAAGATGGTACTGTTATTCTGTCAGCTATGTTGTATCACCCAACAAAGGTAAGTCATATTCGTTCTTCTTCAGATTTGTGTGAGAAAAAATCAAAGCCATTCTTAGGTTTTGTTCTCTTTTCTCCTAGTAGGAGTGGTCTGCTTGGCTCCACGATTGGCCCCTGGCCAGTACACAAGCGCGTGCGCGCCGCTCGTAGGCACAAAATATCATCACACCAATAGTTGCTTGCCACCTGTCCTGTACTCAGAATGCTTTGATTGCAGGCACATTTTTGCAAGCCATTTGCTCGCAGTCACGAAATATTTTAATGAGGCCTGGGGAACATAGTGTGTACAAATATACTGTGCACGGTTCCCGTGACAAGGTGAGTAGGATTTGGAGCCAATAACGGAGAATTTGCAGCTTTTGGAGACCAAGAGAAAAGGTGCTTCTCATGAAATAACGGGAATGGTTTATAAAATTTTGCATACACCGTTCCCGTTGCAGGGTGAGTAAGATATCAAGCACTTTCTTCAGCATTGCCCCCTGTTTGACTCGATGCGGCAGGACCTCTTTGATCAGCTCTCTGAAGCATAGGTTCCAAATCTTTAAAAAGGCTGGTGTAAAATTGAGTGACCTATTTCTTTGAACTGAATGACTTCAAAGAAACTTTAGCTAATTCTCTATAATTCTACCGTTGGAATTTTCTGAAATCTTCAATATTTTCAGAATTAGAGTGTTTTTCTTCTTTTTCAAGAATTCAAGAAAAATTTTCAAAAAAACTCAAAACCATCGTAATTTCTAAACAGTTTGACGTAACATGAAATAATTTCGAAGAAATCCATAGTTTATGAATGCCTACAATATGGTATCAAGCAAAAGTCTGTCACTCATCTTGGTTATGATTTAGAATTTTGATGACGTCACATCCTCAAATGAGTTGAAAAGGAAAATTCGCCGTAATTTCCAAAAATATTCAAAGTTTCTGAAAAGTCCAACGGTAGATTTATAGATAAGTATCTAAAGTTTCTTTCAAGCCATTCAATCAGAAGAAATAGGTCATTGAATTTTACACCCACCTTTTTACGCCGAGATAAAGATTTGGAACCTATGCTGCTCTCTGAAGTTCCTGGTTTAAATGTGAATTTAGATGTTAAACCTTTGTGTGATTTGCTTCTGTTCGGGGACTCACAGTATAATGTCATTATCAATCGAATAATCCTGGAAGCAACAATTTCTCTTATCAAAAATACGAAAAGGTTTTCAAATTAAATTTAAGCATAAAACAGCAGGAACATGTTCTTTTTATTTGTGGTATTTGTAGCGGGTGTAAGATTTCAAGCCAATAACGTAAATTTTTGCAGTCTTTTGTGAGGTGAAGGGAAAGGTGCTCTCATGAAGTAACAGGAACGGCGTGCACTTCGAGCAGACAATACCTTAGAAAAATATTCAAGTTATATGAAGGTTCAAATATCTTTACTTTGCCATCTGTTGTCTTGATATGATTTTGGAATCAATTCTAATTGTAGCAAAACAAAGAACAAGGTTACTTGGTTCTAGCAGGACAGGTAAGAAGTATATGCATTGTGTTACATTATTACATCAATTCTCGCAATTTGAAGTCTGATGTTAGTGATACAGCTGATTCATCGTGTAAGATTGATGATGATCAAGTATTCCACCCAAAAACTGGATGGAAAATAGCATGTGTAGCTTTAGAGTTTGTATTACTCGTCAAACAATTGTCAAACAGGTTTGATTGAGAGATCTTGATAAAGGGATTGTCCGAATTGATCCTTTTTGTGGCCGATTCTACCAAGATTCCGATATTGCAGTTGTGGAAATCAGTTATTTAGCAAGCGAATTTGACTTTTTACCAATAAACAACGGGACATCGCCTAAAAAGATCCGATTTTTCTAGAAATTGCATGGAAACATTCGGCACTTCATATTTTTGGTAAAAAGTCAGTGAAATATTTTGTCATCCAAAAGCATGTATTTAACCGGGTTTATCAGCTATTATTTCACAATTTGCTGCTGCTGTTCAAGAGATTCAACTTTGCCGAGCGTCCTGACTGATCAAATTGGATGGCGCCTTCGTAGAGTTTGAATTTTGAAAGGATTTCAAGTTTTCGAGCCATTTTGATCTTCATGAAAATTCTGAAAATTATCTTTATGACATCCAAACACCATTTCCTCCTGATTTCCAGCATGTTGCTTTCTTGGGTATCATACCATCAACTAAAAACGGTTTATAAGTTGAGTGAACAAGCTTTTAATATATCAACTCAGTTTCCATTTATTCTGCAGTACCTAACTGAATTGAAAGACAAAATTGAATGCTTAACTGATAGAACAGTGCTTCAAGACAGGAGTCACAACCCAGAGTTTGTAGAGAAATTTGAAAAGGTATGTATGCAAGCAAGACTGAATTATGTTTTTGCCGCTGACCGACAGGACCTTGCGCCCCCGCATTTAGTTGGAATCTGTGAATCTGGAAAGTTGCCAGGAAAAACAAACAATAGATTTTCGAAGATTCCTGACCCCTGGGAATTGGCCTATTGTCTTCGGTACTTGGCTAAATGCACAGGTTGGAAGTTAAAGATTACTTGGACGAGAGCTGAAGTTAATCAAACATTTTAAAGGGCTCCAAACACGTGGAATAGATATCGTGGTGATTGTCACAAAAGACGAAGAATTCAAGGATTTAATGTTTTGTAAAATACTCCAAAACTGGCCGCAGCCTTTTCACCATCATCTCTGAAATCCTTCTCCAAGATCTGAGCAACATTTTGAGCCAGGTGAGCTATTCGGGAAAATAGGGGATCATACTTCAATTTTTTATCGAAGTACCGGTGATCTTCACATGGTTATCGGCCTAAGTATTTTGGTCTGCCAAAGTAAACCCTCCTAGTGTTCAAAATCCTTGAAATAAACAAGCAGTAAAATTATTTTTGAAGAGGTAGATACTTTGTTGTTTATTTCATTGAATTGCAAGCCTATTTGACTCTTCTGAGCCTCACAAGCCAAGAAATTTCAAGGTTACTAGATTTAGGTTCAAAAATAGTGAGGAAAAATTGATCGAATTTCTATGTAATTTGCAAAAAATCTGGCCGCAGCCTTTTCAGGAAACTTTTTGTATTGATCGAAATTTTATTTGGCTGTCAGAAAATCGTATCGGTACCGCCGGGAAAATAGGGGATGACATTGTAAAAATTAGATATCTACGTGTTGGTTTTATGCTGATTTCCCAGCCAGCCATCTTTGTTTGTTTACAATCTAGCAGCCGCAAACAATGGAGAGCAACGACAACAGCTCAAGGTGAAGTCAGAATTATACCCCCGTCCTTAGCCTATGTTAGTATTTATTACTTGATGTTTGGTTTGATGTACCAGGGGGTCAGTTTATGATAGATTAGGCCAAAATTCTCGTTGTTTTGAAGTATATCGCAAATTTCTTGTGACATTGATTTCATGTTTGTATTCCCTTTATGGCAAATTGGTCGTTGAGCAAAGCTAATTTTTTACATTTTACAGAACAATTTTTACTTCAAGGTAAGCATGACTGCGTTCAGAAAATATTACTCGCTCATTGATGTTACTCGCAGTGACGCACGTCGGGCGGGAAGTTTTAGTCCATCGAATGGTTAGTTGAGAGAGCAGAAACTCCAGGCTTTGCAAGAGATTTTTATTGCCCAGAATCAAATAGTTTGATTTCTTTACAACACTGGCTTGCGATTAATAAACTGGGTAAAACTCCGCGGGTTACTTGTGTGTATAACTGTCTTGTTTTTGTTTTGGGATGTTCTCCGTATTTCAGGTATTTCAGTTTAAGCTCTTTCCATGTGACCTTCACCTATGCTCGCTGTTGTTGCTGTTATGGTTTCAGCTGTGGTCAGTTCTAGAATTGAGGAAAGGAGCGTTTGTAATAATTCTGATTTCCCCATTGCCTCGGTTTCGAGGGATATCTGCGCGCGCATAAAAAACATAATTCAGTCTTGCTATTCGAATCAGACGTGGGGTAAATGAAGCGATTACAAAACATAGCAGCGCACTTGGAAGCGAATAGATAGGCAACGTCGAAAACGTATATGTAGGTTGACTTTAAATAAGTTTTTTTTGTATCATCAATTAAGAATTTTCAATACACTATCGTGGCGTGAGGAAGAAGATAAATAAAATGTGATAACTACATAAAACTACTACTTCAAAGGGAAAATTCACAAAAGGGAACTTGGCGGTTGCTTGACGGATGGCAAAAATTTGAATGAATTCAGTCAAATCGACCAGTTTCATGGATGAAAAGTAGAGTTAACTCTAGGATATTTCTGTAAATTTCATCTGGGTGGTCTTTATCACCATACATTTAAAGAAAAACCGCCTTTCGCATTTTCGTCTGCACAAGACGAGAGTTTGCCCTACTGGTTTCAGGGCAACTTTTGTGGCTTTGTTTGTTTTGAATTACTGGTTGAGAGAAGTTCATTTCTCTGCAGTCGCTAATCGCTTTGAATTGAGGTGTCAATCAAACGCAACTGTTGCTATTGTATTACAAAATCTGCCCTTGTTATGTTAGCTACAGAATCACTATCAATTTGGACAAATCTTACGAACAATTTCTTACTGACGTCTTTTTACTCAACCTGTAGATAGATGTTCATTGCTCAAATGCATATCATTTTATAATTTTTAGAATTCCAACAAATCTGGCTTCTTCTTTGTCGAAGGAACCTTCTATAATGACATGCGAGATCCGTACAATAGGGATTATAGTTCGTAAGTACCATTTTAACCATTTTATCCAATCACTTTGGTCCCAAATGCGGAGATAATTGAGGTCTGATGGGTAATAGCTTGAAACTTATCATAAGTGCATTAAGTGATTTAGAAAACAAATGCTTGTCAATTTTTTGAGTCCTATTCTATTTCTTTTTGGCCATCCCAGTGCTACCGGATGAATAAAAAAACTGTCCCCGTTTTAAAGGCCACTGCTACCTGGATGTCAGAGTCAACTTAAGTCAGGTAAATTGTAAAATTTATTTGAACATCTCCACAATTGAATGATATACTTGGCCAATGTCATTGCCTTGATATTCAGAGAGGAGTTGCCTTTCAAACGAGGATTGTTTTTTACTGACCCAGTAGTTGCTTACTAGACTGATTATATGGCCGTAGTTCTCGCTATTGACAGGCTGCCGGACGCTCCTAACTATTATCAGTCCCAGTTTGAGCGGTCTCGGTTTGGTGTAGTGGTCTCGTTTTGAATAGAGATTACTGGGAGTCATCGTAATCAGTCTAGTTGGCTTACGACATTGTTTCTTGAGTAAGATAGAGTGTATTATAATCTGCTGGCAAAATCATAGCCGAATGGATTGCATTATGACTCAAATGTTAAAGGGGCAGTTAGACGCAAAGCGCGGGTAACAAATTCTGCGTGGCACAATCCCATTCGTATGGGCCTAAACACCAAAACATGTTTACAGTTGCTTTCTGTTCGATTTATTTCCGACGAAATTAATGAAGCAATGAATCCAGTAGTGTTTGGGAAGTTTTTATTCACCTTTAGGTTTCACCAAGCATCATAATCTGACTCAGAAACCGTGCTCTTTGGTAGGCTTCTTGCCCACTTCGACTTGTATATTATCTCCTTGCAGCTTCAAAGTTGCTCCGGCAAGATCGCTGTTTACGACTTTCAGGAATTGGTGATCAACAAAATAACTTTGCAATTGCATGAAATCGACATAGACGAACAATATATTTCAATTCAATTCGCGAGATTGTCAACAGCAACTTCGATGGAAACAGATTTAAATATGTGATAGTGTGATAGTCCTATTTGAAATCTCCATTGACGAGTCGACGCTTGGCCTAAGCACTTTCCTTAGATATACGGTCAAATGTCCCGCACAGCATCCCGTCCAACTGCCCCTTTAAGCATCTACTGACTCACTTTGTAGATAAATTTACCAAACCTGTAATAAACTTGCACAAAATTCGTAAAATTTCTCTCCAGAACAATCATTGAATGGGCGAAAGTCAATTACAAATGGAATTCGGAGAGACTTGGAAGTTTCAAAAGTAAAAGAATGGAAGAGACGAAATTTGGAGAACTTAAGATTCGTCTTGGATATCCTTATTATTACTGTCATCAAGGGAATTGTGAACACTTATTGATTTTCAATGATATGAGGTAAATTTATAAAAATTATTTGTTTGTATTCTTTGTCTTGTGCCAGTGATTCAGAAGAAGAAAAAAACGCTTGGTGTTTGAAAGGCTACTGAATATCAAAGCAGTGATATCCTTGTTAATCAAATGTCAGGAATTTTTCTTGTTGAAATTAGCCACTTTCTTCCGAAAGTACGAGGGATTTTCCCGAGAATGCCCCCGAGAAACCTCCAAAAGTGGCCTAAAATCGCGACTAAATTCCTGCCATGATTTCTGCCTTACAGCAATGACTCGCACATGCTTTAGCACGCGTTTTCCTCTTGGGAAGATAAAAGAATTTTCCACATCAGTATTAGTTAGGGAATTCCATTTTCTCAGGAGGATAGCGCGTGCTACTACTTGGAAACGTCATTTTTGTTAGGAAGTAAATCGACGAAATTCTGGTCGTTGTTTTAACTCATTTTTGCAGGTTGTTGAAGGGAGCGTTCTGCAAAAAAATTTCCATAGTCAGGGGAAGGAATGACCGATGAAAGCCGGGTAAATTTTTGAATGTAATTAAACGTATTGGCTATGAAACAAGACATTTTTCAACAGTATAGCTTTGATATTCAGGGAGCAGTATTTTGTCAAACGCCGTAGGTTTTTGTTTTACCCACACGGTACAGTAAGAGCACATGACCGAAACTTGGTTCTTTCTGCAGTAAAAACGCGTCAGAGTTGCAACAACAATACGACGATGAAATATTTAATACATTTAACGGTAGACTTACGACAACAGTCCCTTGCTTCGCTATTCAACTACCGGGTGAGTCAAACAAAAGTTAACACATTTGGTGGTCTGTGGAATAAGAAGTGCGTGGCCGATACTCAACACTGAAATTTTAATATAGCAGTCAAAGGTTAACTTTGATGTGAAACTTTGTTTGGTAACATCATTTATCTTTTAGACCCAGGTATAAGAAAGATGCTGGTAAGGGGTTTGTATGGGAACAAGAATTCCACGTTCGATTCTGGTCCATGATTTATTTGCCATTGAAATCTAAATCAAATACAATTGAGAACATCAGAAATAGAATTTAAAAGCCAATGGCAAGTAAATCATGGACCAGGATCGAATGTGGGATTTTCTCCCATAAAAACCCCTTCCCAGCATTTCCTTATTTCTGGGTCTAAAAGCTAGGTGATTTCAGCAAACAAAATTCTTACATCAAAGTTAGCCTTTGACTGATAGATTATCAATTTAGTCCTGAATATCGGCCACGTTTTGTTAATCCACAGCCCGCCAAATGTATTAACATTTTTTGACTCGCCTGGTATAATAAATTATGCATAGCGGGAAAGGATCTTTGATATCATTAACGATGCCTCTTTCTCCAGTTTTGTTTTTCAGATGGAAGATATTTTTCTTCAACACAGCTCTAAGACTGTCTCACATGATGTTGGAGAATAACGTTAATTTTTTACAATAATTCACCTAAACTAAGCTGGTGCATGCTAGCGTCTGTCAAAATGGAATGGGTGCCATGGTATACAAAGTGCTTAATAAGATTGTTGTTAAAGAAATTGTAAAGTGCCGTTCATAGCAAGAACCAGATGAGTCATGTCTATTTCTGCTATGGACGGCACAGAATTTTGTATTTTGCTGACTTTTGACTGTGATAAAAAAAAAGAAAAAAAAGAATAACGTGGCCCCTTACCAGTCATTGCATTATTATCGATTTTGCCATCGCCTTTTGCTATTGCATTATTATCGAACTTCTCACCCTGCATGTTTATTTTCTTAGGTTGATTCATGCAGATGACCCCAAGTATAGCTCTATGTATCCATCCCGGAGTTTCAAAAACTATCCTACGAGAACAAAGTGCTCTATGTGTACTTTACTTCATGCAAAGTAAGTGCTCTTACAGTTTTAACTTCCATTGCTCACAGCTTTGGATACAAATTATTTAAGTAATTGTAAATACATTTCATTCAGTAGACATTATGAGCACTGCTTTCGAATACAAGTTTTCCGTATTTTCATATGTAAAGGCAGGTTTTCATAAAGCGTCAAATGATTGTTAGGGGATCAGAAACCATAGACACTACAGCTACATGCAACACTACTTCTAGACATACTACACAAGTCCCAATGCTTTCACTCATTGGTTTCACTCCCTTTACAGTTTACAGCACAATGAATTGTACAGAAAGAAGCCATAGCGATTTGTCTCCATTGTGTTGCTCATCTAATGAAAACATTTGCTTGTGATCTAGAGTTGTATTATTTTTAACTGGTTTTATGATCTTCGTATCTGATCTTCTTTTTATGATCTGACTGAAATCGGCCGCTCTATTCTGAAATTATGAGGGATTTTCTTGAGAAAGCAACTTCAAGAAACGTTGAAAAATGCCATAAAATCACGATCAGATTTTCCAAATATTTCTGCCCTTGCAGCAATGACTGCAACACAGTTTAGCACATGTTATCCTCTTAGGAGGATCAAATCGCCAGAGGTAGTGTAGCTCTGCTCACAGGAACGGCACTTTCATCCTCCCAAAGGGTAATACTTGCTGAAGCAAGTATGAGTCATCGCTGTAAGGCAGAATTATTTGGAAAAAGTGATCATGATTTTATGCAGTTTTCGAAGGCTTCTTAAAGGGGCGTTCTCTGGAAAATCCTTCATAATTTCAGAAGGGAGTGGCCAATTTCAGTCAGGTACATTCTGAAATGGATTTGAACATGGCCACCGTTAAACTATATACCGGGTGCGCCAAAATAAACTATGCGCGTTTGGCAGGCCACAATAAATCGTACATTGGACCGATTTGGAAGATTTATGACTTAATCTTTAGCAGAAAGCCTGAATTATATTCCTTGACTTCTTGCAAATTTTTCCGTTTTCAGCCTTTAGAGCTAGAAGTGAGTTTCTTAAAGTTTTAGTTTTCGAAAACACTGAAAACGATCAAAAAACGTCGATCAAATTTTAAAGACCCAACATGAACGAACAAAGAGAAAACGTTTTCAGGGTGATTTGGGGGTTTAGTACGAACTCTTGTACAGCGGATTACAATTAGTCGATTTCTAAATTCCAAATCACGACGAACAATTTGTCTCTTGTCCATTCATGTCGATTCTTTAGAAAACTTGATCGATGTTTTTTGATCGTTTTCAGTGTTTTCGAAAACTAAAATTTTAAGAAACTCGAAACTCGCTTCTAGCTCTAAAAACCGAAAATGAAAAAAATTAGAAAAAATCCCAGTATCTAATTCAGGCTTTCTGCTAGAGATTAAGTCATAAATCTTCAAAATCGGTCCAGTGTGCGATTGATTGTGGCCTACCAAACGTGCATAGTTTATTTTGGCGCACCCGGTATTTGCAAACAACATTGCCTTGATATCTCGGGAGCAATGGCCATGCAAACGGAGGTAGTTTTTATTAACTCACCCGGTACTATTCATTGCTTTCCTTTCCTTCCACAGTTGGATAACAACAAATGATGCATTCGCCTTTGAAGATCCAAGTTTCTTCTGCAATCAATGTTTCGACTTACTGCATTATGACGAGAACAAGAAAAAGCTACATTCATTTGAAGCATATCCATTTGACGGTTGCTTTAATCCATAGACTTGACGAATTCTGGTTTAGTCTGTAAAAATGGTGTGAGTGCTTCCCAAGTTTATAGTCACAGCAATGGCTGTATGAACTATATAGATAAGGTAGGCCCAGATTAGACAGGTCTTCAACTTTCTCTGACATTCTAATTTATAGGCTGTTGTTAATAAATATTCACGTCAACGGTTGTTTTATTTTTTGAAAAACAAAGTTGTTTTGCGTGTTGTACGTCGATTGTATTTAAAGTCATAAATTTATTTAAAAATTCGGCATCGTACAAAGAACTAAGATTTACACGACATTTCGAGCATAACTCTTTATCTGGTTTAATCTTATAGCTATTAGAAGAATTAATCTCGAAGATTATAGCACAACCACTCCTGCAATTTGATGAAGAGTTATGCTCGAAACGTCGTGTAAATCTTAGTTCTTTGTACGATGTCGAATTTTTAAATTAATTTATGGTTTTATTTTTTGGCCTATTGTTAACCTCTACAAACTTTCCTGCAGCTACATCCCAATTCCTACCTCCTCCGCAGCAGTGGCTTGGGGGCCAGGGAGTGCAATCGTCCCCCCCCCCCCCCCCCCCCCCCCGATGTTGGCTACAACAAATATTTTTTGCTTGAAAACAATAGAAATAAACAATGCTTTTTAACTGAAACAATAGCTTCGCCCCCCCCATATTTGGCAAAGTGTCCGCCACTGCTCCGCTGCAGTCTCACAGGCTTCTGGCAGTTATCTCGCAAATTTTTTGGGGATTTGGGAGAATGCAATTGTGCCTTTCATCATACATAAACCATTGTGTATTTCACATCACCCTTGGTCGTGGATCATCCACCGGTTTCAAGGGACCATCGATAACGTTATAGCAGGTATCCCAAAACATACACCCTCGTTGGATTGACTATTCGTTCGGCGCTGTGCAATTTGCTTCTGTTTGGGAGCCATAATCTGAATCCATCTGAATGTATTTGCAATTACAACCATCTTGAAAGGAACGATTTGTTTCATCAAAGCAGCAAAGCCTTTCAGTTTAATGTCTAAAATTAAACAGCAGCCATCCCTCGCCCTCTCATTGTTAGTTTCATGAGGCACCAACCAAATAATCAACTTTGAAACTAATGTGATGTTATTCTGATCCAGCCCGGATTCCATTTTTGAAGAATATGCGAGTTTGTGGTTATTTTGTACCAAGCTACCTTAGATAGCATATTTAGTTTGTTGAAGTATTGTGATTGTAAGCGTCATTCACAGTAGTAACTAGATGACTTTGCGTTCTTTCCTTCCGTGAATGGCGCAGCAGAATGTAATATTTTTTATGTTTTTGTTGTTTTTATTGTGATATAGAAAAAATAGAGCATAATGAATGTTTTGATGTGGTAGGTTTGCCAGCTGTTTCGTAGCCTATTAGCTAGATTCCAGGAAGCACTATTTTCTAACGATTACTTTTTTTAGATAATAATTTTGTGATGTCAGGGGGTCAATTATTTCATATGGTATCAAGTGATGGCAATATTTTGCCATTAAACTAATATGAAACGTTAGCATCCACAACCAAACTCATTATCAAACAGCAAAAATACATGAAAGGAAAATGATTATTTTTGAACAAAATGTATCTGCTACTTATTTCACATACAACGGACATCTGTGGGAATGTGTCCACCTCTCTTAAAAAGAGCCAGTTGTTTCCAAGGATTATGATCAGATATGGTTCAAAATGCCCTCCGCAGGAGCTCGGAAGAGTACAGCGCGCGCGAAGCGAGCGCTTTTACTTCCTAGTGTAACTTCTAATCTAAGAATACAAAATCCATGCAAACTACCACAATTAAAGACACTTGGTTTTGGGCAAGAATCACCGTCTTTAAAAGGAAGTTCCTGGTGAAAAGCCCTCGATGACAGTGTCAAAAAGAAACATTAGTTTCAACACTTTTAGTATTCGAAACGAGGATTAAACACTACGTTGGAGACAAATGCACCTGTAAAGTAGGCCGCTAATCAATTTAGTGTGAAGTGTATGTATATATTTCGTTCGTAGATTGTTGGTCTTAGTTAGTGATTTCTGAAATGAGAAAAATGCTTGTTTGAATGTAAGCAACGCCACTTGTGTGAAGGCATCCTGTGTGTTTCTGCTGCACCAGCACTAAGTGCTATATCGCGCCGACTGTGTCGCTCTAAGCGTAAAGCTTTGGAATGATAATTTTGATTATGGAATATGTAAGAATGACACTAAATGAAATGCCCTGTTTCACAAACTACGACACACCTTTTGAAATACAGCCTTTGCCTAAATATAATTAATTCAGCACGGAAAGATAGTTACAATTTTGTAAGGAAATAGAGGAAACGAAACTGACTTTTAAGTCAGTGTGGTAAGGCTTTTCTAAGTTGTGTTCTCTTCAGAGTGAGACTAACATTTAAACTAACATTAAAGGGGCTCCGTCGTCAAAATGTAAACAAAACGACGATTTTTGCAGTTTTTGAAAGGTGATATCACAAAGGATTTTCAATTTTTTTCAAAATGAAAGTTGCTGTTTGGACATAAATCATTGTACTTCACTAAGGAACAAACCAAACATTAATATCTTCTACGATTGCTTGGATATAAGTGGATGTTTAACGGTGATTTTTTGGTGGCTTGGGTGAAGCGACCAAACAAACTGCAGAAAACAATGGATGAACAATGGATAATCGGCGACACGTGCGAGTTTACGGATTTGTTTATTATTTGGCGACGGAGCCCCTTTAAGACTGCCAAACTGTTGTCACACTTTGAAGAGAACATAAGTTTTGGTAACAGTGTTTGCTGCAGGAGAGATGTTCTGCTGCAGGAGAGATGTGCTGGCCTGCGTGCAGCCTCAACTCCTCCTAGGAGTTGCGGCTGCACGCAGGCTAAGATGTGCTTGATCACACCTCTTATGGTATAGTTGTGTAAATCGTCTTGTGATTCATCTTGTATCATGTTGTAATCGTACTGTTAATGCAATTTGTGTTATATCATAAGTTTCTCGTAGAATTCTAAAACTTGTATTAGCTTTACTTCGTTTCTGTTGAATTATTTTGTAGTTTTACAATTGTTCATTGATGTATGAAAAGATAAGTTCGAAAGGCCTTAGTACACTGATTTAAAAGACGTGTTTGTCTGCCTCGATATTCTTGCAAATTGTTTGCTTAAATATTGGGTGAGTAAAAAAGGTTAGCCCGTTTGTTGAGCTGTGAAATGACAAGTATGTGGCTGATATTCAACACTGAAATGTTAATCTATCAGCCAAAGGCTAACTTAGATGTGTAAATTTTGTTTGATGAAATTACTCGTAATTTAGACCCAGAAATTAAGACAATGCCGTTAAGGGGTTTGTATGGGAATGAGAATTCCATGTTCAGTTCTGGTCCATGGTTTACTTGCCATTGAAATCTAAATTCAATACAGTCGTCAATGTCAGAAATATAGTTTAAACGTCAATGGCAAGTAAATCGCGGACCAGAATCCAACATGGAGTTCTCGTTCCCACACCAACCCCTTACCAGCTTTGTCCATTTTTCCAGGTCTAAAAGATGATTGATTTTATCAAACCAAATTTTCACATCTAAGTTAGCCTTTGACTGATAATGATAGATTAACTTTTCAGTTTTGAATATCGGCCGGGTATTCTTTATAACACAGCCTGACAGACGTGTGGACTTTTTTTTGACTCACCAGGTATGATGTGGAACTGGGAATACCAATGACCAAAGGCGAAAACAATAGACTGGGAATGAAGAGGACTGAAGAATTAATCAGTTGCTCTGAAGATGCCCCCAGTGGGCTAATGGGTGAAACTAAAGTACAACCAAAAACTATGTGGAATAAAATGGTTTTTCGTCATGAAGAGTTTGCAAATGCAAGCTCTTATAAATCATTCATAACAATGAATCGAAAAGGTCTGACAAACCTTTGGCAGATAATCTTTTCATTCAAAGCAAATGAAATGAGCTGAATGGTGTGGCTCAAACAAACTCGACAAAGAAAAACTGACAAACTTAATTGTTTATGTGGCTTTGTTTTGTTAGCGCCGGTTAGTCCACGCGTTGAAATCATCCAATACAGTAAGCTATTTTAGAAATCTATGCAATCTCACCTCTTATATTATTCATTTCAAAGCATTGAAGGTCCTGCATTTTTTTCGCTCAGTTCAAACTGGTTGCCGGTAGAGACGGTGCAAGATTATTTGGCTACCGAGAAAGTCATAAAAAGATGCTATTCTGGGTGCCAGAGCCTCGCGGTAAAAAGATGCTTAAGTGCAACAAAAAACAGATATTGGCACTGGTACTCCTCTTCATTGTGAAGGAAGCATATGCAGGTTCATTGGTTGGTTTGGCGCTCCCTGGTTTATGTTCTGTAGCCCAGTTCAGCGCAATATGTGATATGTACCTTCGGCACTTCTCCTTGATGCTGCCATTGCAGATTCCGCCGTCGACAACATACTCGGCCAGTAAAACTTGTAAGTATCTTTTAAAACACTTTTCATGGGGCTTCAGTAATTGGGGTGTTGGGGCGTGACACTTCCTCCTTTCCCTTATAATTTTCAAAACATCAGAAAGTAAGCAGAACTGAGCACATTCAGACAACATTTTGGGGAAAATCGTACAGAAAAGGAAGCCCATATTACAGTTAGTTCAAAAAATGTTTTATTCAAGAAGTATTTCATTATTCAAAAAGAAAATGTTCGTATTGTTTTCTTACGCCTTTCCTATTCGTTATTTGTGAAATAAATGCTTTTTGAGAGAGCACAAGGAAACAAGGGAGTGAAAAGTTAAAACGGAAGAAAGGACAGACAAGAAACACAGCCCTCCACTTTCTTCTCTGTCCTTTCTTGATCCGTTTTAACTTTTCAAACCCCTTTTTCCGTGTGCTCTCTCAAAAAGTACCGAATAATCGTCCCCCCCCCACTCATTAATTTTTGAAAAATGGTCCAACGCTCTCCCCCACTTTTATTCGGTACTTGAGAGTATTTATTTCACAAAAAAACAAATTGAAAAGGCGTAAGAAAACAACACACGATATAGTGAAAAAAGGGAAATATTCTTTTTGAATGAAAACTTTTTGAATAAAACTTTTTTTGAATTAACTGTAATGTGGGCTTCCTGCTGTGATTACAGAAATATGGTATTTTTGACTAAAGCAATGGAACACTTGAAGGAAGCAATGGAAAAAATTGTATAATTTCTAGACCAAGATACGATTCTGAAGGGATAGCAAAATTTGAGAAAGGTGGTGGATAGAGAACATCTGTAATTTGTTCTAGTCGTAACATGCTTTTGAAGTTCATATGATTGATTCTTTTCAGCCATCCCGTCACCCTCTCCTACACCGTCTGCAAAACTGGCGCAGCCATTGGCCACTATTCCCCGTAAGTAGTTAAAGACATTTTAGTACGAACTTAACTGGAACTGCTGAACCAGTAGGCAAAGCGAATGAAAACGCGATTCGTTTTTTTAGTCTATCTGCTGCAGCCGAGGCAACTGCAACCACTGCAGCCACAACCGACAACAAACTCGGCCAATAGAACCCGTAAGTAACTTCAAGACATTTCATTTTTGACATACAGGGATTCGCAAAAAAATTGTGCCCCCCATTTGGGTTGCTACTGTGGAGGAGCTGTAACTTCAATTGTGCCATTTTTACACAGTTGTATAGGATAATGTCTTTAACTTAGACTGATTACACGAGTCTCAGTTTTCCGCATTGAATTGGATGATGTTATGGCTTCAAACTGAGACTCGTGACAATACAGCTTCAAGACGAAAACTAATTTTGGCCATCTCCGCCGCGTTCATGGATGAGTGAAAATAAAAACATCAGATCAAAAACGTTGGACGAATACAAGGAATCACGTCGTCAGTCTAGCTTCAACTTAGAGTTTGAGAATTTGTTTGAGTCAGTTTGATAAGTGGTTGCTGATTTATGGCAAAGGAAAGGCGGAATATGGTTGCTTCAAAAACAGCACTTCCTTTCCTTAGCCTGAGTAATTGGGGCTTGCCACCAGCAAAAATAACAGTAAAGACAACAGCATCAAAAAAGAGTGAGTCACTGCAGGATCCTTCAACAACAGTAGGATTTATGCCCGGGGGGGTACTTGACTAGGGAAGTGACGGGGGTGTGCGGAAAACCTCTCCATACCCTGCACCCTGTCGCATAAAAAATAGGCCAAAAGTATACCCTGTCGCATAAAAATCCTGGACCAACAGGGCACCTAAGACCAATCATATTACTTTCCACTCTGAGAAAGATACTTGCAATATGCATACTTAGGAGAACATCAGAACATTTCCAAGAAAAGATTCCACTAAGTCAGGCAGCATACAAAGAAGGAAGAAGCACAACAGAGATGGTATTTAGTTTCAAAACACTAGCAGAAAAAGCAATCACATCTAAAACATACACTACACATCTATTGCTCTTAGATATGAGTAAAGCATTTGATACAGTGCAAAGAGCCACCCTGTATGAAGATCTCAAAGAAATTCTGGATGAGGATGAGTTGCACATGATCAGTATTCTTATAAAAGATGTGGAATTGCAAGTTAAGATCAACAAGGAAAAAGGTAAAACATTCAAAACAAATATTGGCGTACCACAAGGAGACTGTCTAAGCCCAGTACTTTTCACTCTATATCTTGCGCAAGCCCTTAAACCACCCAGAAATGAAGATCATAGTTATGCTAGACCCACAGTAGCAGCCGAAGAACTATTACCACACCACCTTAAAGATCACACTTATGCAAGACCGAAAAATAATCATTTTGAATTAAGCCAACAGTACGCAGATGATATAAGCTACATATCAGATTCAGATTACATCATAGAAAAGTACAAAAATCAAATACCAAGCAAACTCAAGGAAAGAAATTTAAATGTTAATAGAGAAAAAACAGAGGAGTATAAAATAACAAGGAATGGAAGTGAAGAGTGGAAAAAATGCAAATACCTAGGAAGTCTGCTGGAAACACAGTCAGACATTACCAGAAGAAAAGGACTAGCCATACACACCTGTAACAAGCTGAAACACATGATAGAATCCAAGAAATTGAACATAGATACAAAGGTTAGAGTATTTGATACATATGTTACTAGTGTATTTCTCTATAACTGTGAACTCTGGACCTTAACAAAAGCCCAAGAAGAACAGATAGATATTTTTCAAAGGAAACAACTAAGGCGAATAATAAAGATAAGATGGCCCAGAATCATCTCAAATCAGAATCTTTATGATATAACAAAAGTAGAAAAGTGGAGCAAAGAAATTAAGAGGAGAAGATTAAGCTGGCTAGGACATTTGCTCAGACTGCCAGAGGAAACACCAGCCAAACAAGCCCTATATGAAGCACTAAGACCTGTGAAGAAACCCAAAGGCAAACCAAAACTCACTTGGTTAGGCCTCATCAACAAAGATCTAGGAGGACAAGGCCTGAATGTAAAAGACACAAACAAATTAAAGAAACTAGCAAATAATAGAAACACTTGGAGTGGAATTATCAGGCTCGCAATGTCAGGGACTGACGTAACAGCGTAAATGATGATGATGATGATAAAAATTTTGCCTCTCAAATACTGTGTAGAACGCAATTTTTGCTTGTGATACCCTGTCGCATAAAAATTTTGCCTCTCAAATACGGTGTAGAACGCAATTTTTGCTTGTGATACCCTGTCGCATAATTTTTTTACCTATTATAATACCCTGTCGCATAATTTTCGCTAGAAAATGACACCCTGTCGCATAATTTTTACCGCAAAAGGACACCCTGTTGAGCGGCACATCCCGTCAGGTCAAGTATGGGAGTGCCCCCCCCCCCCGGGGATTTATGCTCCATCGCTATGGCTTTTTTCTGTACAATTCATTGTGCTGTAAACTGTAAAGGGAATGGAGTGAAAGCATTGGGACTTGTGTAGTGTGTCTAGAAGTAGTGTTGCATGTAGTCGAATCCGGTAAAACATCAGATGTTAAGTGAAATTTACGATAATGCAAAATTGGTCTTACCAAGCAGTTTAATTACTTATTTTTGCGGAATTTTCGCCTGATAATGTGAGATGGCATGCTAATAGAATTTACTCGATTGTTCCTTTTCAGCAACTCTGTTACCATCTCCTACATCATCTGGACAACTGGCGCAGTCATTGACAACAGCCCCTGCCAATATACCCAGTAAGTTACTTTTGAAACACTTTTCAGTGCAGACATAAGCCCTGTTGTTGAACCAGGGCGAAAATCATTATTTACCATTTGGTTAGACTGATTATATCGAGTCATATTAATCGCCATCGATAGAATGATGGGCCCTCAAACCAGTTTGAGCAAACAATTCAATCTAAAAATATAACGAAGTTTAAAATGTGTTGTTGTTGTTGCGATTTCTGGGACCATGCAGTGGGACTACCAAGAGATTTTAAAATTTATTTCATCGTCTTTACGATTGTTGGGAAAGCTGGCCTTTAAGTCATATATTGGTAAGAAAGGTGAAGGAATTCTTAGCAATTGCTGACATATGAGTCGGACACTTGATTTGAACCATAGGGACCACGGAGCGGGCACGGATCATTTAGCAAAAATGCATGTTTGTAACATTAGGCAACTTTTAAATAATTTTCCCAGAGGTATACACCCTTTTGAGTTTTGCTTCAAAAGACTCTATCCCTCACGTATGGAAGTGATAAATGTTATCATCTGTTTATAGAGCAACAGAAAGAAGACAACAGCCCAACGATGTTCTCAACAAATATGGACAGCACACACAAAGCACTTGTCAATCATGTCATAAAACGAGTCCAAGTTGATTCATTGCAGGAATGTGTCAAACATTGCATCGAGCAGCACAAGAAAGATGCAAGTCATCCATGCAAGTCTTTTAACTTGGCACATGTTCGTCCGGGTATCTGTGAAGTGAATGCAGGGACCCGTGAAGAATTTCCTGCTGCTTTCAAGGATAAACAGGGTTATCAGTACTACAGAGTGGATTGAAGAACAACGCATATGGTCTGCCTGGAAGGGGGGTTCTTAACATACTTTAGGTACTAGGGATACTTTGCGGCAGACTAGGGATACCTAAAGGGACATACTTTTTGAAGATATTGGTAAAAGCATAGGTCTTGCTTTTTTAGATGATAAGGGCTTGTTTACCGAGGTGGAATTTAGGTTGGTATTATATGCCCATTATATGGGAAAAGAGTTGCAACACGTCGATGAAGGGAAACTGCTCTTTTGTGCATTTTCAGCCCGCTTACCGGGCTGGCTCGGTTTGGTGCGATTACATGGAGACGACCAAGCCCGTTTAGCGAGCCAGCCCGCTTGCATCAAAGAGGGCCAGCTCGCTTACCGGGCCGGCTCACTTCCATGTAATAGCAACTGACATTTTATGTGGAATAGACCATCAAATGAGCTGGCTCATATGCCGAGCCAGCCCGCTTAGCGAGCCACCTCACCTCACATAATCTGGTCCTAAACAGGACCGTCGAGAGGGGGGGGGGGGTAGCCAGGGTAGTTACCAGGGGGCCCGGGGCCTTTGGGGACCCTCAAGAAATAAGGTATGTATCTTTTCTTTGTTGTAGTTTTCTTTTGGGAACGATTTTAGGCTCGTTAGCCCACTGAGATTCTAAATAAAATCTAAAAGCAGCGTTTTAACAGTGTACAGGAGGGCGTGGCCCAAGGATAAAAGGGCGTGGTCCGAAAAATGTTCTGGTGCCTACGGCGCCGGGGGCGCACTTCCTGTCCTCCCCCTGGGGCCCGGCCCATCTCTCGACGGCCCTGGTCCAAAAAAACAGTATTGCATCCTCGAAACTTAGTACAACACAATGATTTGGCTGTTAATTTTCGAGAATTTGATATATTATGGGTATGCATTCTCAGCAAATAGTAATAATTGGTCAATATCTTATTTTTCATACGACATAACTCTATTTGCAACTAAATCAAGTACCCTCCCCACTCCCAGAACTATAGATTGCAGATCTGCAAAGGCACTTTGGAGCAACAAAGCAACACAAATCTAGGTAGAAAGTAGTTTGGTCAATATACACTGTATTTTCAGCTAAATTAATGATTTTTGAGCATTTTTTGTATAGCTTTGGTAGCTTTAGTCTTTGGAGGGATTAGCCTGAGTAGCAGATCTACCAAGGAAGATGGACGTAGGTTTTGGTTCCGCCAGACAAAAAATCTCATTTCCACGGAAATATGCAGTCAAGAGTCAGGAATTGGAACTAGACCATATACACACCCCCGTCTAAGTGCCCCGGTACATTCTACCCCGGTGATTTCCTCGGTGAAAAAATTTTAGCAAAAGAGGTCCTCGGACAAGACGTGAATCTCCCCGGTGTAAAATGCTTCACAATTGAAACCTCGGCTGCAAATTGGCGAGCCCCGGGGAGAATTTTTAGAAAATATTTCATCGTAGAAGCAGTACCCCGCCAATAATTATGCCGTCCTCGTTGCATAATTGGAAAATATGTTGTCATCCAAAAGCATGTATTTAACCGGGTTTATCAGCTATTATTTCACAATTTGCTGCTGTTCAAGAGATTTAAATTTGCCGAACGTTGACTGATCAAATTGGATGGCGCCTTCGTAGAGTTTGAATTTTGAAAGGATTTCAAATTTCGAGCCATTTTGATTGTCATGAAAATTTGAAAATTATCTTTATGACATCCAAACACCATTTCCTCCTGATTTCCGGCATGTTGCTTTCTTGGGTATCATACCATCAACTAAGAACGGTTTATAAGTTGAGTGAACAAGCTTTTAACATATCAACTCATTTTCCATTTATTCTGCAGTACCTAACTGAATTGAAAGACAAAATTGAATGCTTAACTGATAGAACAGTGCTTCAAGACAGAAGTCACAACCCAGAGTTTGTAGAGAAATTTGAAAAGGTATGTATGCAAGCAAGACTGAATTATGTTTTTGCCGCTGACCGACAGGACCTTGCGCCCCCGCATTTAGTTGGAATCTGTGAATCTGGAAAGTTGCCAGGAAAAACAAACAATAGATTTTCGAAGATTCCTGACCCCTGGGAATTGGCCTATTGTCTTCGGTACTTGGCTAAATGCACAGGTTGGAAGTTAAAGATTACTTGGACGAGAGCTGAAGTTAATCAAACATTTTAAAGGGCTCCAAACACGTGGAATAGATATCGTGGTGATTGTCACAAAAGACGAAGAATTCAAGGATTTAATGTTTTGTAAAATACTCCAAAACTGGCCGCAGCCTTTTCACCATCATCTCTGAAATCCTTCTCCAAGATCTGAGCAACATTTTGAGCCAGGTGAGCTATTCGGGAAAATAGGGGATCATACTTCAATTTTTTATCGAAGTACCGGTGATCTTCACATGGTTATCGGCCTAAGTATTTTGGTCTGCCAAAGTAAACCCTCCTAGTGTTCAAAATCCTTGAAATAAACAAGCAGTAAAATTATTTTTGAAGAGGTAGATACTTTGTTGTTTATTTCATTGAATTGCAAGCCTATTTGACTCTTCTGAGCCTCACAAGCCAAGAAATTTCAAGGTTACTAGATTTAGGTTCAAAAATAGTGAGGAAAAATTGATCGAATTTCTATGTAATTTGCAAAAAATCTGGCCGCAGCCTTTTCAGGAAACTTTTTGTATTGATCGAAATTTTATTTGGCTGTCAGAAAATCGTATCGGTACCGCCGGGAAAATAGGGGATGACATTGTAAAAATTAGATATCTACGTGTTGGTTTTATGCTGATTTCCCAGCCAGCCATCTTTGTTTGTTTACAATCTAGCAGCCGCAAACAATGGAGAGCAACGACAACAGCTCAAGGTGAAGTCAGAATTATACCCCCGTCCTTAGCCTATGTTAGTATTTATTACTTGATGTTTGGTTTGATGTACCAGGGGGTCAGTTTATGATAGATTAGGCCAAAATTCTCGTTGTTTTGAAGTATATCGCAAATTTCTTGTGACATTGATTTCATGTTTGTATTCCCTTTATGGCAAATTGGTCGTTGAGCAAAGCTAATTTTTTACATTTTACAGAACAATTTTTACTTCAAGGTAAGCATGACTGCGTTCAGAAAATATTACTCGCTCATTGATGTTACTCGCAGTGACGCACGTCGGGCGGGAAGTTTTAGTCCATCGAATGGTTAGTTGAGAGAGCAGAAACTCCAGGCTTTGCAAGAGATTTTTATTGCCCAGAATCAAATAGTTTGATTTCTTTACAACACTGGCTTGCGATTAATAAACTGGGTAAAACTCCGCGGGTTACTTGTGTGTATAACTGTCTTGTTTTTGTTTTGGGATGTTCTCCGTATTTCAGGTATTTCAGTTTAAGCTCTTTCCATGTGACCTTCACCTATGCTCGCTGTTGTTGCTGTTATGGTTTCAGCTGTGGTCAGTTCTAGAATTGAGGAAAGGAGCGTTTGTAATAATTCTGATTTCCCCATTGCCTCGGTTTCGAGGGATATCTGCGCGCGCATAAAAAACATAATTCAGTCTTGCTATGTATGCATACAGACGGCATGTCACGTGACTTTATCAATTCGCGCTCGAATCAGACGTGGGGTAAATGAAGCGATTACAAAACATAGCAGCGCACTTGGAAGCGAATAGATAGGCAACGTCGAAAACGTATATGTAGGTTGACTTTAAATAAGTTTTTTTTGTATCGTGATAACTACATAAAACTACTACTTCAAAGGGAAAATTCACAAAAGGGGACTTGGCGGTTGCTTGACGGATGGCGAAAATTTGAATGAATTCAGTCAAATTGACCAGTCTCATGGATAAAAAGTAGAGTTAACTCTAGGATATTTCTGTAAATTTCATCTGGGTGGTCTTTATCACCATACATTTAAAGAAAAACCGCCTTTCGCATTTTCGTCTGCACAAGACGAGAGTTTGCCCTACTGGTTTCAGGGCAACTTTTGTGGCTTTGTTTGTTTTGAATTACTGGTTGAGAGAAGTTCATTTCTCTGCAGTCGCTAATCGCTTTGAATTGAGGTGTCAATCAAACGCAACTGTTGCTATTGTATTACAAAATCTGCCCTTGTTATGTTAGCTACAGAATCACTATCAATTTGGACAAATCTTACGAACAATTTCTTACTGACGTCTTTTTACTCAACCTGTAGATAGATGTTCATTGCTCAAATGCATATCATTTTATAATTTTTAGAATTCCAACAAATCTGGCTTCTTCTTTGTCGAAGGAACCTTCTATAATGACATGCGAGATCCGTACAATAGGGATTATAGTTCGTAAGTACCATTTTAACCATTTTATCCAATCACTTTGGTCCCAAATGCGGAGATAATTGAGGTCTGATGGGTAATAGCTTGAAACTTATCATAAGTGCATTAAGTGATTTAGAAAACAAATGCTTGTCAATTTTTTGAGTCCTATTCTATTTTTTGGCCATCCCAGTGCTACCGGATGAATAAAAAAACTGTCCCCGTTTTAAAGGCCACTGCTACCTGGATGTCAGAGTCAACTTAAGTCAGGTAAATTGTAAAATTTATTTGAACATCTCCACAATTGAATGATATACTTGGCCAATGTCATTGCCTTGATATTCAGAGAGCAGTTGCCTTTCAAACGAGGATTGTTTTTTACTGACCCAGTAGTTGCTTACTAGACTGATTATATGGCCGTAGTTCTCGCTATTGACAGGCTGCCGGACGCTCCTAACTATTATCAGTCCCAGTTTGAGCGGTCTCGGTTTGGTGTAGTGGTCTCGTTTTGAATAGAGATTACTGGGAGTCATCGTAATCAGTCTAGTTGGCTTACGACATTGTTTCTTGAGTAAGATAGAGTGTATTATAATCTGCTGGCAAAATCATAGCCGAATGGATTGCATTATGACTCAAATGTTAAAGGGGCAGTTAGACGCAAAACGCGGGTAACAAATTCTGCGTGGCACAATCCCATTCGTATGGGCCTAAACACCAAAACATGTTTACAGTTGCTTTCTGTTCGATTTATTTCCGACGAAATTAATGAAGCAATGAATCCAGTAGCGTTCGAGATGTTTTATTCGTCTAATTAGGTTTCACCAAGCATCATAATCTGACTCAGAAACCGTGCTCTTTGGTAGTTCTTGCCCACTTCGACTTGTATATTATCTCCTTGCAGCTTCAAAGTTGCTCCGGCAAGATCGCTGTTTACGACTTTCAGGAATTGGTGATCAACAAAATAACTTTGCAGTTGCATGATCAATTCAATTCGCGAGATTGTCAACAGCAACTTCGATGGAAACACATTTAAATATGTGATAGTGTGATAGTCCTATTTGAAATCTCCATTGACGAGTCGACGCTTGGCCTAAGCACTTTCCTTAGATATACGGTCAAATGTCCCGCACAGCATCCCGTCCAACTGCCCCTTTAAGCATCTACTGACTCACTTTGTAGATAAATTTACCAAACCTGTAATAAACTTGCACAAAATTCGTAAAATTTCTCTCCAGAACAATCATTGAATGGGCGAAAGTCAATTACAAATGGAATTCGGAGAGACTTGGAAGTTTCAAAAGTAAAAGAATGGAAGAGACGAAATTTGGAGAACTTAAGATTCGTCTTGGATATCCTTATTATTACTGTCATCAAGGGAATTGTGAACACTTATTGATTTTCAATGATATGAGGTAAATTTATAAAAATTATTTGTTTGTATTCTTTGTCTTGTGCCAGTGATTCAGAAGAAGAAAAAACGCTTGGTGTTTGAAAGGCTACTGAATATCAAAGCAGTGATATCCTTGTTAATCAAATGTCAGGAATTTTTCTTGTTGAAATTAGCCACTTTCTTCCGAAAGTACGAGGGATTTTCCCGAGAATGCCCCCGAGAAACCTCCAAAAGTGGCCTAAAATCGCGACTAAATTCCTGCCATGATTTCTGCCTTACAGCAATGACTCGCACATGCTTTAGCACGCGTTTTCCTCTTGGGAAGATAAAAGAATTTTCCACATCAGTATTAGTTAGGGAATTCCATTTTCTCAGGAGGATAGCGCGTGCTACTACTTGGAAACGTCATTTTTGTTAGGAAGTAAATCGACGAAATTCTGGTCGTTGTTTTAACTCATTTTTGCAGGTTGTTGAAGGGAGCGTTCTGCAAAAAAATTTCCATAGTCAGGGGAAGGAATGACCGATGAAAGCCGGGTAAATTTTTGAATGTAATTAAACGTATTGGCTATGAAACAAGACATTTTTCAACAGTATAGCTTTGATATTCAGGGAGCAGTATTTTGTCAAACGCCGTAGGTTTTTGTTTTACCCACACGGTACAGTAAGAGCACATGACCGAAACTTGGTTCTTTCTGCAGTAAAAACGCGTCAGAGTTGCAACAACAATACGACGATGAAATATTTAAAACATTTAACGGTAGACTTACGACAACAGTCCCTTGCTTCGCTATTCAACTACCGGGTGAGTCAAACAAAAGTTAACACATTTGGTGGTCTGTGGAATAAGAAGTGCGTGGCCGATACTCAACACTGAAATTTTAATATAGCAGTCAAAGGTTAACTTTGATGTGAAACTTTGTTTGGTAACATCATTTATCTTTTAGACCCAGGTATAAGAAAGATGCTGGTAAGGGGTTTGTATGGGAACAAGAATTCCACGTTCGATTCTGGTCCATGATTTATTTGCCATTGAAATCTAAATCAAATACAATTGAGAACATCAGAAATAGAATTTAAAAGCCAATGGCAAGTAAATCATGGACCAGGATCGAATGTGGGATTTTCTCCCATAAAAACCCCTTCCCAGCATTTCCTTATTTCTGGGTCTAAAAGCTGGGTGATTTCAGCAAACAAAATTCTTACATCAAAGTTAGCCTTTGACTGATAGATTATCAATTTAGTCCTGAATATCGGCCACGTTTTGTTAATCCACAGCCCGCCAAATGTATTAACATTTTTTGACTCGCCTGGTATAATAAACTATGCATAGTGAGAAAGGATCTTTGATATCATTAACGATGCCTCTTTCTCCAGTTTTGTTTTTCAGATGGAAGATATTTTTCTTCAACACAGCTCTAAGACTGTCTCACATGATGTTGGAGAATAACGTTAATTTTTTACAATAATTCACCTAAACTAAGCTGGCGCATGCTAGCGTCTGTCAAAATGGAATGGGTGCCATGGTACACAAAGTGCTTAATAAGATTGTTGTTAAAGAAATTGTCAAGTGCCGTTCATAGCAAGAACCAGATGAGTCATGTCTATTTCTGCTATGGACGGCACAGAATTTTGTATTTTGCTGACTTTTGACTGTGATAAAAAAAAAGAAAAAAAAGAATAACGTGGCCCCTTACCAGTCATTGCATTATTATCGATTTTGCCATCGCCTTTTGCTATTGCATTATTATCGAACTTCTCACCCTGCATGTTTATTTTCTTAGGTTGATTCATGCAGATGACCCCAAGTATAGCTCTATGTATCCATCCCGGAGTTTCAAAAACTATCCTACGAGAACAAAGTGCTCTATGTGTACTTTACTTCATGCAAAGTAAGTGCTCTTACAGTTTTAACTTCCATTGCTCACAGCTTTGGATACAAATTATTTAAGTAATTGTAAATACATTTCATTCAGTAGACATTATGAGCACTGCTTTCGAATACAAGTTTTCCGTATTTTCATATGTAAAGGCAGGTTTTCATAAAGCGTCAAATGATTGTTAGGGGATCAGAAACCATAGACACTACAGCTACATGCAACACTACTTCTAGACATACTACACAAGTCCCAATGCTTTCACTCATTGGTTTCACTCCCTTTACAGTTTACAGCACAATGAATTGTACAGAAAGAAGCCATAGCGATTTGTCTCCATTGTGTTGCTCATCTAATGAAAACATTTGCTTGTGATCTAGAGTTGTATTATTTTTAACTGGTTTTATGATCTTCGTATCTGATCTTCTTTTTATGATCTGACTGAAATCGGCCGCTCTATTCTGAAATTATGAGGGATTTTCTTGAGAAAGCAACTTCAAGAAACGTTGAAAAATGCCATAAAATCACGATCAGATTTTCCAAATATTTCTGCCCTTGCAGCAATGACTGCAACACAGTTTAGCACATGTTATCCTCTTAGGAGGATAAAATCGCCAGGGATAGTGTAGCTATGCTCACAGGAACGGTACTTTCATCCTCCCAAAGGGTAATACTTGCTGAAGCAAGTATGAGTCATCGCTGTAAGGCAGAATTATTTGGAAATAGTGATCATGATTTTATGCAGTTTTCGAAGGCTTCTTAAAGGGGCGTTCTCTGGAAAATCCTTCATAATTTCAGAAGGGAGTGGCCAATTTCAGTCAGGTACATTCTGAAATGGATTTGAACATGGCCACCGTTAAACTATATACCGGGTGCGCCAAAATAAACTATGCGCGTTTGGCAGGCCACAATAAATCGTACATTGGACCGATTTGGAAGATTTATGACTTAATCTTTAGCAGAAAGCCTGAATTATATTCCTTGACTTCTTGCAAATTTTTCCGTTTTCAGCCTTTAGAGCTAGAAGTGAGTTTCTTAAAGTTTTAGTTTTCGAAAACACTGAAAACGATCAAAAAACGTCGATCAAATTTTAAAGACCCAACATGAACGAACAAAGAGAAAACGTTTTCAGGGTGATTTGGGGGTTTAGTACGAACTCTTGTACAGCGGATTACAATTAGTCGATTTCTAAATTCCAAATCACGACGAACAATTTGTCTCTTGTCCATTCATGTCGATTCTTTAGAAAACTTGATCGATGTTTTTTGATCGTTTTCAGTGTTTTCGAAAACTAAAATTTTAAGAAACTCGAAACTCGCTTCTAGCTCTAAAAACCGAAAATGAAAAAAATTAGAAAAAATCCCAGTATCTAATTCAGGCTTTCTGCTAGAGATTAAGTCATAAATCTTCAAAATCGGTCCAGTGTGCGATTGATTGTGGCCTACCAAACGTGCATAGTTTATTTTGGCGCACCCGGTATTTGCAAACAACATTGCCTTGATATCTCGGGAGCAATGGCCATGCAAACGGAGGTAGTTTTTATTAACTCACCCGGTACTATTCATTGCTTTCCTTTCCTTCCACAGTTGGATAACAACAAATGATGCATTCGCCTTTGAAGATCCAAGTTTCTTCTGCAATCAATGTTTCGACTTACTGCATTATGACGAGAACAAGAAAAAGCTACATTCATTTGAGGCATATCCATTTGACGGTTGCTTTAATCCATAGACTATACAAATTCTGGTTTAGTCTGTAAAACTGGTTTGAGTTCTTGCCAAGTTTATAGTCACAGCAATGGCTGTATGAAATATGTAGATAAGGTAGGCCCAGATTAGACAGGTCTTCAGCTTTCCCTGACATTCTAATTTTCTCGGCTGTTGTTAATAAATATTCACGTCAACGGTTGTCTTATTTTTTGAAAAACAAAGTTGTTTTGCGTGTTGTACGTCGATTGTATTTAAAGTCATAAATTTATTTAAAAATTCGGCATCGTACAAAGAACTAAGATTTACACGACATTTCGAGCATAACTCTTTATCTGGTTTAATCTTATAGCTATTAGAAGAATTAATCTCGAAGATTATAGCACAACCACTCCTGCAATTTGATGAAGAGTTATGCTCGAAACGTCGTGTAAATCTTAGTTCTTTGTACGATGTCGAATTTTTAAATTAATTTATGGTTTTATTTTTTGGCCTATTGTTAACCTCTACAAACTTTCCTGCAGCTACATCCCAATTCCTACCTCCTCCGCAGCAGTGGCTTGGGGGCCAGGGGGTGCAATCGTCCCCCCCCCCCCCCCCGATGTTGGCTACAACAAATATTTTTTGCTTGAAAACAATAGAAATAAACAATGCTTTTTAACTGAAACAATAGCTTCGCCCCCCCCCATATTTGGCAAAGTGTCCGCCACTGCTCCGCTGCAGTCTCACAGGCTTCTGGCAGTTCTCTCGCAAATTTTTTGGGGATTTGGAAGAATGCAATTGTGCCTTTCATCATACATAAACCATTGTGTATTTCACATCGCCCTTGGTCATGGATCATCTACCGGTTTCAAGGGACCATCGATAACGTTATAGCAGGTATCCCAAAACATACACCCTCGTTGGATTGACTATTCGTTCGGCGCTGTGCAATTTGCTTCTGTTTGGGAGCCATAATCTGAATCCATCTGAATGTATTTGCAATTACAACCATCTTGAAAGGAACGATTTGTTTCATCAAAGCAGCAAAGCCTTTCAGTTTAATGTCTAAAATTAAACAGCAGCCATCCCTCGCCCTCTCATTGTTAGTTTCATGAGGCACCAACCAAATAATCAACTTTGAAACTAATGTGATGTTATTCTGATCCAGCCCGGATTCCATTTTTGAAGAATATGCGAGTTTGTGGTTATTTTGTACCAAGCTACCTTAGATAGCATATTTAGTTTGTTGAAGTATTGTGATTGTAAGCGTCATTCACAGTAGTAACTAGATGACTTTGCGTTCTTTCCTTCCGTGAATGGCGCAGCAGAATGTAATATTTTTTATGTTTTTGTTGTTTTTATTGTGATATAGAAAAAATAGAGCATAATGAATGTTTTGATGTGGTAGGTTTGCCAGCTGTTTCGTAGCCTATTAGCTAGATTCCAGGAAGCACTATTTTCTAACGATTACTTTTTTTAGATAATAATTTTGTGATGTCAGGGGGTCAATTATTTCATATGGTATCAAGTGATGGCAATATTTTGCCATTAAACTAATATGAAACGTTAGCATCCACAACCAAACTCATTATCAAACAGCAAAAATACATGAAAGGAAAATGATTATTTTTGAACAAAATGTATCTGCTACTTATTTCACATACAACGGACATCTGTGGGAATGTGTCCACCTCTCTTAAAAAGAGCCAGTTGTTTCCAAGGATTATGATCAGATATGGTTCAAAATGCCCTCCGCAGGAGCTCGGAAGAGTACAGCGCGCGCGAAGCGAGCGCTTTTACTTCCTAGTGTAACTTCTAATCTAAGAATACAAAATCCATGCAAACTACCACAATTAAAGACACTTGGTTTTGGGCAAGAATCACCGTCTTTAAAAGGAAGTTCCTGGTGAAAAGCCCTCGATGACAGTGTCAAAAAGAAACATTAGTTTCAACACTTTTAGTATTCGAAACGAGGATTAAACACTACGTTGGAGACAAATGCACCTGTAAAGTAGGCCGCTAATCAATTTAGTGTGAAGTGTATGTATATATTTCGTTCGTAGATTGTTGGTCTTAGTTAGTGATTTCTGAAATGAGAAAAATGCTTGTTTGAATGTAAGCAACGCCACTTGTGTGAAGGCATCCTGTGTGTTTCTGCTGCACCAGCACTAAGTGCTATATCGCGCCGACTGTGTCGCTCTAAGCGTAAAGCTTTGGAATGATAATTTTGATTATGGAATATGTAAGAATGACACTAAATGAAATGCCCTGTTTCACAAACTACGACACACCTTTTGAAATACAGCCTTTGCCTAAATATAATTAATTCAGCACGGAAAGATAGTTACAATTTTGTAAGGAAATAGAGGAAACGAAACTGACTTTTAAGTCAGTGTGGTAAGGCTTTTCTAAGTTGTGTTCTCTTCAGAGTGAGACTAACATTTAAACTAACATTAAAGGGGCTCCGTCGTCAAAATGTAAACAAAACGACGATTTTTGCAGTTTTTGAAAGGTGATATCACAAAGGATTTTCAATTTTTTTCAAAATGAAAGTTGCTGTTTGGACATAAATCATTGTACTTCACTAAGGAACAAACCAAACATTAATATCTTCTACGATTGCTTGGATATAAGTGGATGTTTAACGGTGATTTTTTGGTGGCTTGGGTGAAGCGACCAAACAAACTGCAGAAAACAATGGATGAACAATGGATAATCGGCGACACGTGCGAGTTTACGGATTTGTTTATTATTTGGCGACGGAGCCCCTTTAAGACTGCCAAACTGTTGTCACACTTTGAAGAGAACATAAGTTTTGGTAACAGTGTTTGCTGCAGGAGAGATGTTCTGCTGCAGGAGAGATGTGCTGGCCTGCGTGCAGCCTCAACTCCTCCTAGGAGTTGCGGCTGCACGCAGGCTAAGATGTGCTTGATCACACCTCTTATGGTATAGTTGTGTAAATCGTCTTGTGATTCATCTTGTATCATGTTGTAATCGTACTGTTAATGCAATTTGTGTTATATCATAAGTTTCTCGTAGAATTCTAAAACTTGTATTAGCTTTACTTCGTTTCTGTTGAATTATTTTGTAGTTTTACAATTGTTCATTGATGTATGAAAAGATAAGTTCGAAAGGCCTTAGTACACTGATTTAAAAGACGTGTTTGTCTGCCTCGATATTCTTGCAAATTGTTTGCTTAAATATTGGGTGAGTAAAAAAGGTTAGCCCGTTTGTTGAGCTGTGAAATGACAAGTATGTGGCTGATATTCAACACTGAAATGTTAATCTATCAGCCAAAGGCTAACTTAGATGTGTAAATTTTGTTTGATGAAATTACTCGTAATTTAGACCCAGAAATTAAGACAATGCCGTTAAGGGGTTTGTATGGGAATGAGAATTCCATGTTCAGTTCTGGTCCATGGTTTACTTGCCATTGAAATCTAAATTCAATACAGTCGTCAATGTCAGAAATATAGTTTAAACGTCAATGGCAAGTAAATCGCGGACCAGAATCCAACATGGAGTTCGTTCCCACACCAACCCCTTACCAGCTTTGTCCATTTTTCCAGGTCTAAAAGATGATTGATTTTATCAAACCAAATTTTCACATCTAAGTTAGCCTTTGACTGATAATGATAGATTAACTTTTCAGTTTTGAATATCGGCCGGGTATTCTTTATAACACAGCCTGACAGACGTGTGGACTTTTTTTTGACTCACCAGGTATGATGTGGAACTGGGAATACCAATGACCAAAGGCGAAAACAATAGACTGGGAATGAAGAGGACTGAAGAATTAATCAGTTGCTCTGAAGATGCCCCCAGTGGGCTAATGGGTGAAACTAAAGTACAACCAAAAACTATGTGGAATAAAATGGTTTTTCGTCATGAAGAGTTTGCAAATGCAAGCTCTTATAAATCATTCATAACAATGAATCGAAAAGGTCTGACAAACCTTTGGCAGATAATCTTTTCATTCAAAGCAAATGAAATGAGCTGAATGGTGTGGCTCAAACAAACTCGACAAAGAAAAACTGACAAACTTAATTGTTTATGTGGCTTTGTTTTGTTAGCGCCGGTTAGTCCACGCGTTGAAATCATCCAATACAGTAAGCTATTTTAGAAATCTATGCAATCTCACCTCTTATATTATTCATTTCAAAGCATTGAAGGTCCTGCATTTTTTTCGCTCAGTTCAAACTGGTTGCCGGTAGAGACGGTGCAAGATTATTTGGCTACCGAGAAAGTCATAAAAAGATGCTATTCTGGGTGCCAGAGCCTCGCGGTAAAAAGATGCTTAAGTGCAACAAAAAACAGATATTGGCACTGGTACTCCTCTTCATTGTGAAGGAAGCATATGCAGGTTCATTGGTTGGTTTGGCGCTCCCTGGTTTATGTTCTGTAGCCCAGTTCAGCGCAATATGTGATATGTACCTTCGGCACTTCTCCTTGATGCTGCCATTGCAGATTCCGCCGTCGACAACATACTCGGCCAGTAAAACTTGTAAGTATCTTTTAAAACACTTTTCATGGGGCTTCAGTAATTGGGGTGTTGGGGCGTGACACTTCCTCCTTTCCCTTATAATTTTCAAAACATCAGAAAGTAAGCAGAACTGAGCACATTCAGACAACATTTTGGGGAAAATCGTACAGAAAAGGAAGCCCATATTACAGTTAGTTCAAAAAATGTTTTATTCAAGAAGTATTTCATTATTCAAAAAGAAAATGTTCGTATTGTTTTCTTACGCCTTTCCTATTCGTTATTTGTGAAATAAATGCTTTTTGAGAGAGCACAAGGAAACAAGGGAGTGAAAAGTTAAAACGGAAGAAAGGACAGACAAGAAACACAGCCCTCCACTTTCTTCTCTGTCCTTTCTTGATCCGTTTTAACTTTTCAAACCCCTTTTCCGTGTGCTCTCTCAAAAAGTACCGAATAATCGTCCCCCCCCACTCATTAATTTTTGAAAAATGGTCCAACGCTCTCCCCCACTTTTATTCGGTACTTGAGAGTATTTATTTCACAAAAAAACAAATTGAAAAGGCGTAAGAAAACAACACACGATATAGTGAAAAAAGGGAAATATTCTTTTTGAATGAAAACTTTTTGAATAAAACTTTTTTTGAATTAACTGTAATGTGGGCTTCCTGCTGTGATTACAGAAATATGGTATTTTTGACTAAAGCAATGGAACACTTGAAGGAAGCAATGGAAAAAATTGTATAATTTCTAGACCAAGATACGATTCTGAAGGGATAGCAAAATTTGAGAAAGGTGGTGGATAGAGAACATCTGTAATTTGTTCTAGTCGTAACATGCTTTTGAAGTTCATATGATTGATTCTTTTCAGCCATCCCGTCACCCTCTCCTACACCGTCTGCAAAACTGGCGCAGCCATTGGCCACTATTCCCCGTAAGTAGTTAAAGACATTTTAGTACGAACTTAACTGGAACTGCTGAACCAGTAGGCAAAGCGAATGAAAACGCGATTCGTTTTTTTAGTCTATCTGCTGCAGCCGAGGCAACTGCAACCACTGCAGCCACAACCGACAACAAACTCGGCCAATAGAACCCGTAAGTAACTTCAAGACATTTCATTTTTGACATACAGGGATTCGCAAAAAAATTGTGCCCCCCATTTGGGTTGCTACTGTGGAGGAGCTGTAACTTCAATTGTGCCATTTTTACACAGTTGTATAGGATAATGTCTTTAACTTAGACTGATTACACGAGTCTCAGTTTTCCGCATTGAATTGGATGATGTTATGGCTTCAAACTGAGACTCGTGACAATACAGCTTCAAGACGAAAACTAATTTTGGCCATCTCCGCCGCGTTCATGGATGAGTGAAAATAAAAACATCAGATCAAAAACGTTGGACGAATACAAGGAATCACGTCGTCAGTCTAGCTTCAACTTAGAGTTTGAGAATTTGTTTGAGTCAGTTTGATAAGTGGTTGCTGATTTATGGCAAAGGAAAGGCGGAATATGGTTGCTTCAAAAACAGCACTTCCTTTCCTTAGCCTGAGTAATTGGGGCTTGCCACCAGCAAAAATAACAGTAAAGACAACAGCATCAAAAAAGAGTGAGTCACTGCAGGATCCTTCAACAACAGTAGGATTTATGCCCGGGGGGGTACTTGACTAGGGAAGTGACGGGGGTGTGCGGAAAACCTCTCCATACCCTGCACCCTGTCGCATAAAAAATAGGCCAAAAGTATACCCTGTCGCATAAAAATCCTGGACCAACAGGGCACCTAAGACCAATCATATTACTTTCCACTCTGAGAAAGATACTTGCAATATGCATACTTAGGAGAACATCAGAACATTTCCAAGAAAAGATTCCACTAAGTCAGGCAGCATACAAAGAAGGAAGAAGCACAACAGAGATGGTATTTAGTTTCAAAACACTAGCAGAAAAAGCAATCACATCTAAAACATACACTACACATCTATTGCTCTTAGATATGAGTAAAGCATTTGATACAGTGCAAAGAGCCACCCTGTATGAAGATCTCAAAGAAATTCTGGATGAGGATGAGTTGCACATGATCAGTATTCTTATAAAAGATGTGGAATTGCAAGTTAAGATCAACAAGGAAAAAGGTAAAACATTCAAAACAAATATTGGCGTACCACAAGGAGACTGTCTAAGCCCAGTACTTTTCACTCTATATCTTGCGCAAGCCCTTAAACCACCCAGAAATGAAGATCATAGTTATGCTAGACCCACAGTAGCAGCCGAAGAACTATTACCACACCACCTTAAAGATCACACTTATGCAAGACCGAAAAATAATCATTTTGAATTAAGCCAACAGTACGCAGATGATATAAGCTACATATCAGATTCAGATTACATCATAGAAAAGTACAAAAATCAAATACCAAGCAAACTCAAGGAAAGAAATTTAAATGTTAATAGAGAAAAAACAGAGGAGTATAAAATAACAAGGAATGGAAGTGAAGAGTGGAAAAAATGCAAATACCTAGGAAGTCTGCTGGAAACACAGTCAGACATTACCAGAAGAAAAGGACTAGCCATACACACCTGTAACAAGCTGAAACACATGATAGAATCCAAGAAATTGAACATAGATACAAAGGTTAGAGTATTTGATACATATGTTACTAGTGTATTTCTCTATAACTGTGAACTCTGGACCTTAACAAAAGCCCAAGAAGAACAGATAGATATTTTTCAAAGGAAACAACTAAGGCGAATAATAAAGATAAGATGGCCCAGAATCATCTCAAATCAGAATCTTTATGATATAACAAAAGTAGAAAAGTGGAGCAAAGAAATTAAGAGGAGAAGATTAAGCTGGCTAGGACATTTGCTCAGACTGCCAGAGGAAACACCAGCCAAACAAGCCCTATATGAAGCACTAAGACCTGTGAAGAAACCCAAAGGCAAACCAAAACTCACTTGGTTAGGCCTCATCAACAAAGATCTAGGAGGACAAGGCCTGAATGTAAAAGACACAAACAAATTAAAGAAACTAGCAAATAATAGAAACACTTGGAGTGGAATTATCAGGCTCGCAATGTCAGGGACTGACGTAACAGCGTAAATGATGATGATGATGATAAAAATTTTGCCTCTCAAATACTGTGTAGAACGCAATTTTTGCTTGTGATACCCTGTCGCATAAAAATTTTGCCTCTCAAATACGGTGTAGAACGCAATTTTTGCTTGTGATACCCTGTCGCATAATTTTTTTACCTATTATAATACCCTGTCGCATAATTTTCGCTAGAAAATGACACCCTGTCGCATAATTTTTACCGCAAAAGGACACCCTGTTGAGCGGCACATCCCGTCAGGTCAAGTATGGGAGTGCCCCCCCCCCCCCGGGGATTTATGCTCCATCGCTATGGCTTTTTTCTGTACAATTCATTGTGCTGTAAACTGTAAAGGGAATGGAGTGAAAGCATTGGGACTTGTGTAGTGTGTCTAGAAGTAGTGTTGCATGTAGTCGAATCCGGTAAAACATCAGATGTTAAGTGAAATTTACGATAATGCAAAATTGGTCTTACCAAGCAGTTTAATTACTTATTTTTGCGGAATTTTCGCCTGATAATGTGAGATGGCATGCTAATAAAATTTACTCGATTGTTCCTTTTCAGCAACTCTGCTACCATCTCCTACATCATCTGGACAACTGGCACAGTCATTGACAACAGCCCCAGCCAATATACCCAGTACGTTACTTTTGAAACACTTTTCAGTGCAGACATAAGCCCTGTTGTTGAACCAGGGCGAAAATCATTATTTACCATTTGGTTAGACTGATTATATCGAGTCATATTAATCGCCATCGATAGAATGATGGGCCCTCAAACCAGTTTGAGCAAACAATTCAATCTAAAAATATAACGAAGTTTAAAATGTGTTGTTGTTGTTGCGATTTCTGGGACCATGCAGTGGGACTACCAAGAGATTTTAAAATTTATTTCATCGTCTTTACGATTGTTGGGAAAGCTGGCCTTTAAGTCATATATTGGTAAGAAAGGTGAAGGAATTCTTAGCAATTGCTGACATATGAGTCGGACACTTGATTTGAACCATAGGGACCACGGAGCGGGCACGGATCATTTAGCAAAAATGCATGTTTGTAACATTAGGCAACTTTTAAATAATTTTCCCAGAGGTATACACCCTTTTGAGTTTTGCTTCAAAAGACTCTATCCCTCACGTATGGAAGTGATAAATGTTATCATCTGTTTATAGAGCAACAGAAAGAAGACAACAGCCCAACGATGTTCTCAACAAATATGGACAGCACACACAAAGCACTTGTCAATCATGTCATAAAACGAGTCCAAGTTGATTCATTGCAGGAATGTGTCAAACATTGCATCGAGCAGCACAAGAAAGATGCAAGTCATCCATGCAAGTCTTTTAACTTGGCACATGTTCGTCCGGGTATCTGTGAAGTGAATGCAGGGACCCGTGAAGAATTTCCTGCTGCTTTCAAGGATAAACAGGGTTATCAGTACTACAGAGTGGATTGAAGAACAACGCATATGGTCTGCCTGGAAGGGGGGTTCTTAACATACTTTAGGTACTAGGGATACTTTGCGGCAGACTAGGGATACCTAAAGGGACATACTTTTTGAAGATATTGGTAAAAGCATAGGTCTTGCTTTTTTAGATGATAAGGGCTTGTTTACCGAGGTGGAATTTAGGTTGGTATTATATGCCCATTATATGGGAAAAGAGTTGCAACACGTCGATGAAGGGAAGCTGAGCATGCTCTTTTGTGCATTTTCAGCCCGCTTACCGGGCTGGCTCGGTTTGGTGCGATTACATGGAGACGAGACAGCCCGTTTAGCGAGCCAGCCCGCTTGCACCAAAGAGGGCCAACGCTTACCGGGCGGGCTCACTTCCATGTGATAGCAACTGACATTTTATGTGGAATAAACCATGCAAGTGAGCTGGCTCGTGTGCCGAGCCAGCCCGTTTAGCGAGCCACCTCACCTCACATAATCTGGTCCTAAACAGGACCGTCGAGAGGGGGGGGGGGGGGTAGCCAGGGTAGTTACCAGGGGGCCCGGGGCCTTTGGGGACCCTCAAGAAATAAGGTATGTATCTTTTCTTTGTTGTAGTTTTCTTTTGGGAACGATTTTAGGCTCGTTAGCCCACTGAGATTCTAAATAAAATCTAAAAGCAGCGTTTTAACAGTGTACAGGAGGGCGTGGCCCAAGGATAAAAGGGCGTGGTCCGAAAAATGTTCTGGTGCCTACGGCGCCGGGGGCGCACTTCCTGTCCTCCCCCTGGGGCCCGGCCCATCTCTCGACGGCCCTGGTCCAAAAAAAACAGTATTGCATCCTCGAAACTTAGTACAACACAATGATTTGGCTGTTAATTTTCGAGAATTTGATATATTATGGGTATGCATTCTCAGCAAATAGTAATAATTGGTCAATATCTTATTTTTCATACGACATAACTCTATTTGCAACTAAATCAAGTACCCTCCCCACTCCCAGAACTATAGATTGCAGATCTGCAAAGGCACTTTGGAGCAACAAAGCAACACAAATCTAGGTAGAAAGTAGTTTGGTCAATATACACTGTATTTTCAGCTAAATTAATGATTTTTGAGCATTTTTTGTATAGCTTTGGTAGCTTTAGTCTTTGGAGGGATTAGCCTGAGTAGCAGATCTACCAAGGAAGATGGACGTAGGTTTTGGTTCCGCCAGACAAAAAATCTCATTTCCACGGAAATATGCAGTCAAGAGTCAGGAATTGGAACTAGACCATATACACACCCCCGTCTAAGTGCCCCGGTACATTCTACCCCGGTGATTTCCTCGGTGAAAAAATTTTAGCAAAAGAGGTCCTCGGACAAGACGTGAATCTCCCCGGTGTAAAATGCTTCACAATTGAAACCTCGGCTGCAAATTGGCGAGCCCCGGGGAGAATTTTTAGAAAATATTTCATCGTAGAAACAGTACCCCGCCAATAATTATGCCGTCCTCGTTGCATAATTGGAACCCCCCGGTGAAAATTTGACCATATATTTCGGTCACCAGGACCCCGGTGAATATCTGACCTCTCACCGGGGCACTTAGACGGGTATTTACATATACCATATCAAAACGCTCCTGCACATACAACAAATGCAAATATAACCACAGAGTTAATTTTATGACTGCGTTTTATGCCACCTGGGTTCATTTTTAGCTCCCTTTTTGTAGTCCGTGAGTCACCCACAGAGTATTCTTTAATTCAATCTACTACCTAAAGCCGGCCTTACACGGTCAGATTTTGTCGAATTAGATTTGTCGAATCAGTTCTTGCTTCAGATTTGTCGAATTGAATGTGAGCTTAATAATAATCGTTTTGGTGCTTGAAAAACGCAAAAATGAAAGAAAATATCGTACAAAATGGACAAAGGAATGGCTGCTACAACGCGCAGTGCATATGACTTACGATGTTCTCTTGAAAGACTTGCGTTTCACGGAGGAACAGAACTATAACAATTACTCGAGGATGACTACCGAAGATTTTGACGAAATCAAAAAGAATTACGTCATCTTCAAAGCATTACAATGCGGAACCATGACGTAGAGCGTAGGTGAGGAAAAAATTTCATTCATTTGCCATTCGATAAATCGAAAGGAATAGAACAGGTCCGATTCTTGAAAAATCGAATTCGACAGTCTGACCATGGCATCAGTCATCCGATTTTTGCCTTTACACGGTCAGATTTTGTCGAATTCGACGAATCGAATTCGATGAATCTGACCGTGTAAGAGCGGCTTAAACTACACAACGAGAAATTTTTTCCGTCACCTTGTCCCTGTCCCCATGAACAATATTTATTTGAACATATGGTCATCAGAAATCAAGAAAAATACGTCGGCTGTTTAATGCCGCATTGAACAATCATTGCAAGGGGAAGCTCTGAGTACCAAATATAAAGTTTAAATATACGTGTGATTTTTTAAAAGCTTTGATATGAGATTGTTTGATTGTAGAATACAGTAGTTTCGTGAAATGATGATCAAGTTGACAGATATGTTTTCTTTGGTTCATTATTTAGTCGACATAATCAGTACGTTGCACGTTTTTTTTATAAGAAACTGGTTTATAAGAAACTAGTATTACGATGACCAAAAATTTAAGAAACTCTAGTACTACGCTCAAGAATAGTTAAGAAACTCTTAACATTCAAATTCTGTATGTCTCTTTTATTCTATGTCTCTCTAACAAAGGTACCGTGATCTTTTTTAACTATTAACTACCAAAATTGGTAATTTTTGCCTGAATGTGCATGACTTATTCGTGATGACAATGCCAATGTAAAATGGAAGCCCTTTGTCGAGAAGAAGCCTCAAATTTGAACAATATCGCAGTTTTAGGCCCAAAAAAATAAGAAACAAATTAAGAAACTTTTACTACTAAAACACCGAAATTTCCATGCGAAAGTAAGAAACTTTTAGTACTAAGTGCTGATCCAAGTTTCTTATAAAAAAACGTGTACTGGTTTGAATAGTATGCGACATGATAACTTCATGATATCTTAATTTAGTTCGCTATTGTTTATTGATTATATTAGAAATTAAAATGCATGCACTGCTGTTGAATTTATGAACGGCGAAAGGCTTGGCGTGGCATTTTATTGCAATTACTACAGAATTTCGCAACAGGTCAGTCATCAAACTAATGCTCGTGCAGCAGTTTACAATGATCAATTTCTAGATTCCCAAATCTTCCTGAAACGTTTTCTGAAACGCTGTTGTGGCACACTGAACCTATGTATCAGACATGTTTCGTGAATAAATCTGGACGAATACCAGTTTTAAGCATATGCTGTTTTCAGGGGATGGTTTCTGGCTCTTTTTCTGGCGCCGGGTATCTAAAAAAGGAAATTTTTCTGGAACCGATTGCCAAATAGGAGCATTTGTCAGAGCTGGTTGTTATTTCGATGAGATTTCAATGCGTTTCAGTTAAATATTGCACCTACACTTACTCTCAAGTACCGAATAAACGGGGCGGGGATGAGAATGATTAGAAAAAAGGGGGGGGGGCTGGAGATGGTTCCATATAATAATAATCGGGCTGTTGGAACGATTAGGGGGAGGTTGGAAACATTGAAAATAGTAGCTTTCTTAGTTTAAAACGCTCATTTTTGAATATATTCAAAAATTATGTTCAAGACTTAATTAAATGGGGATAACTAAATGGAGCTTAGTTGGAATAAAGGTGGGGGTTGGAAAATTTATCAAAAATTAATAAAGGGGGGGAGGGGGACGATGATTCGATGCTCAAAAGTCGAGAGTATTACATCGTCGTCATCGTATTCACGTCGTATTTATTGTTTTTCGAAATTGATTACCTCTCTCGACTTGATAACGAGGTTCCCCACATTGTTGCATGGGCCTAAATAGAGAAATGGAAGGAACAAACGTGCTTGCAAATTGCGTGAAGCAGATCAGTCGTTACTCAGATGAAGTCGATTGTTTTTTGGATGGATCTGAGCAGATATACGATAAAATAGTCATTGGTACTAAACTCATTTCAGATTTTTCAAAGGCTTGTCTTGCAACGACTGGAGGAGATGGCGTGGAAAGAGGAGAAAAAAAGAATAGGCCAGCTTTTCAAGAACTTCATGTCAAGGGGTTTGATTGCGAACAAATTTGGCAGGGTGTCGACATAAACAATGAGCAGCAAATTGAGCTGTTGGGAACAAAGATTAATGAGTTATTAAGTAACAGTGATGGAGAATTATTTTTGGTCAAAAAAGACGTTTCAGAAATGGTTGAAACTGAATCTATTGAGGATGATGATGAACAATCTATTTTGTCAGACGACATGGAAGCCAGACAGTCTTCTGACAGTGATCTTGAAGATATCCCAAGCGCCCAAATAGAATCAGATGAAGATCCAAGTGAAGATGAGATTGAAAATGACTATTCCGAGGGTGAAGACAGGGAACAGGAGAAAACTAGGGACAGCTTGCCTTCCAAAAACACTGGAAAGAAATCAAGGGTTGATGATGATTTCTTTGTGTTAGAAGACATGAATAAATTCTTGGATGCTGAGGACAGGAAAGAGATGAGGACTTCTGCAAAGGATGGAGATGATGAGGAAGATGATGTTGATTACTTTGCAGATGAATTATCAGATGATGATGATTCTGATGATGAATTTGATAAGATTTTGAACAGTGCATCTGAGGCAGCTGGAAGGTAATGAAACATTGCAATGCTCACATGATTGTAGGCAACTTATAGGCTATATTGAAGTCTAATTGAAATCTAAACTCTGCCCATTGATTGCAAAATAGCAGCTTATGTAATCAAACTGATCATGGGGAAGCTTGCTAATCCTATGATAGCCCCACATAGACAACAATGCTAAAGATTGGACCAAGGAACTTTTTACCAAGTATGCATTGCATTCCAATAGACCTTTTAGCTATTCTAAGAAGAGACGGAATTGAATTATGTTTTTATACATTTTATTAGAATTTTAGAATGTGCTCAAAAAGTGACAAAAGCTCTAAGCCACAATCAAATACTTTGTATAAAAATGTATCAAATATTACTTGATCCAGACTCTTTTGTAAACTAGCTAAAAGGTCTATTAATAATCTTTAACAGTTCTATAAGAATTTAATTCAATGTATCTTACAATAAAGTTCCTCATTGCCATCTTTAGCATTATGATATATCGTTTTAATTGTGTCAACTTGTGTCTTGATAAAAGTAAGCTTTTGAAGATTTGATGCTTCCGAATAGAAATATTGCGTCAGACTAATGACCTTGATTGATTGCGCATGTTATGTATATGAATATTATTTTGAAATATTAGTGGGATAAACAACTTAGCTGCATTTTGTAGTGTAATTAACTCTTGGGCAGTTTGGAAATACAAAAATCACATATTGATTAGCTGCCTTCCTTATGCTGTTAAAAATTTGAAGTTGATTTCTGCAGCTAGTTGGTAGATCAATGAATATCCAATAATTTCTGACTGTCCTGGTTATAGTTTAATCTATTTATGTTGCAGGGCCCATAAATCAAAGTCAAAATCTAGCAGTGGAAGGACTGTTATGTATAAAGATTTCTTTGACCCACCAGCAACTGACAGTAAACCAAAGCAAAAAGAAAACATTTCTCCTGATGAAGATGAGATTTCACCAGATGAAAATGACAAAGAAGATAGTGATGAAGAGATAGTTGATTCAGATAATGAAAAAGATGATGATTTTGATGATGGTGAAAATTTGGAAGATGATCAAGAATCAGGTGCAGACAAAGGCAGCCAAAAAGCAAATCAATTTGAATCAAAGCATGAAAAACAAAGCAAAAAGGTTTGAACATCAATTTGCCTTTTGAGATTGGTGACATGTGTCTTAGGAATTGTACTTCCATGAAAATTTACAAATGCCCCCGACATCGAACATTTTTGCAAAAATCAACCATAATCAGGCAGAAATCCGCACTAAATCGGGCAAAATTTTGTTAAACAATTGATTTTTTATTGGGCAGCCCCCCAAATTTCATCTCCCCGTACGCCAATGTTATCAATGGTATTCAGAGAGAATGGGAATTGATTATTTATCATAGATAGGCATGTTTGTTTTCATCATTAAAATTATGAATAGACTAAAATTTGCTATAGGGCTGACACCAGCCATGACGGCATAGGGGGGCAAAGAACGAAAAGTCATCAATTACAACAGCAACAACAACATTTTAAGGAACATACATTGCATTCTTGCGTGACATGACTGAGCCAGACCTTATTTTGGAATCCAACCTTGCAGCCCACATAATTAGTAAATATTTATCAAACATGTACCATAAATTCAATCATTCCTGCCAGAATTGATCATTTAGCGGTAAAAAATTCAAGTTCTATGCATCATTTCTCCTTCAAAATCTTCCAAAAGTAAACATGTGAATCACAAAAAATCCAACAAAAGAGTAAAATTTCTGACAACAGCAAATAGCTCAGCCCCCACTCCCCCCCCTCCACTGGCTTTGACCCTGATTTGCCATCTCGGTGACCTGAGCTTAAAAATTTTCATGGCAAAAGTTTAGATTTAACCATTAGTTTGAAACAAGAGACCAGTGGCAAATTTGCATCAAGTATAAAGTCTTGTGGCATCTATTTTTAAATAATTGCAGTTTCAGACTGAACAAGTAAATTTTTATTTCTTTTCATTCAGATCAAAGAGAAGATTGAACTTCTAGAGAAGGAAAACCTTTCACAAAAGCCATGGCAGTTAATCGGGGAAGCAACTGCAGCTAAAAGACCAAAAAATAGTTTATTAGAAGAACACTTGACTTTTGATCAGACACTTGTTGGAGGTAAGGATTTGATTTGGCTAAAACATGGGTAATTTGATATTTATCTCATGTTTTTAGACTACCTTAAATGCAAAAAGTTTTGGATGCTAATATTTAATATTTTCAGATATTTTAAATGTCTGAAAATCATAATTGTCCAAATTTTTTTAGTCTGATATGTTCAAAATATTGTCTTGCTCATAAAACATTTTGTACAGGAAACAGGGCTGTAGGAAGCAGCTTCTGATTGGGGGAATTTTTCTTAAAACAATAGAGAACAATACATCTAATTAATGCTTGTGACGTAGCACCATTGTTTTCAAAATTATTGGGGTCTTGAGCCCCCCTGCCCCCTGCTTCCTACGAGCCTGACAGGAAAGGAATGTGCTGGGAGAGCTACTTTGTGAACATTGTAAATATAGGTTTTCAATGAAATTCACTTGAGCAATCATTCTCATTAACCGTGATAGTTATTGATGAATCAAAATTTCTAACAAGGATGAGGATCTCTTTGAGAACTTAAAATAAAGCACAAAAATCGGTAAAATAAAACTCTTTTTATCATAGAATAACCAAATTAATGTTTAAATTAGCTGTTTTCCATGTCATTCAGAATTTTTCTGAAAACATGTGAAATTCTGAAAAAAACGTCTGAAAATTATTTGTCCGAAGATCTTTTTGTCCGGCTAAAATTTGCGTTAACATATTCAAGCAGTTGCAATTTATTCAGCAGGTGAATTTGATATGATGTCTTAAAACAACTTTTCAGTGATATCCTAAAACTTCTAGTATTGTCATTTCATAGCACCAACAATAACAGAAGAAACCACAGAGACATTAGAAGATATGATAAAGCAAAGAATTAAAGACCAGGTGAGTTCAGTGGAGGACACTTGGGGGGCCAGGGGGTGTGTCACTCCCCCCATGTTGGCTAGAACAAAGCTTTTTTGTTTGAAAACATCAGAAATAAAATGCTTTTAACTGAAACAATAGCTTCGCCCCCCCCCAATATCTGGCAAAGTGTCCGCCACTGGGTGAGTTGTCTGAAAGAAATATAAAACCCCATTTATAAAATGGATCTAAGTATCTCACTATGTCTTGGCAATTTTTTGTAATTATAGCTCAGACTAGTTTTTTATATTCAATTCAAAATTCTAGAAAAGAAGATACTTAACACTACTCACAAACTAAACTACTTTACAAAACTAGACGGATGATACCACTGAGAACAGAAGGCTATGACTATTCCATGGCCCTTACATATAAAATTAAAAGTTTATCTCTAATTAGATGTCACATGGAAATATCAAATATGAATGAAACAATTGAAGTGGCATTTTGCATTTGAACCCACCAACACAAAAACAACTTCTGAGTTAAATTTTGAATGCAACTAAACAGTGCTACTATTAGGCTTGTTCTAACGAGAAGTGTTGAAAAACAAGAAATATTTGTTGATATGTTGTAGAGAAAAGAATTATCCATCAAATGGTGTAAATTCAGAGTGGTACCACTTTCTTCTGTGTCAGCCCACTTGTCAGGTGTACCGCTATTATTTCAAAGGATTCTTATAGAATTTATTATGATGTGAGAACAGAATGACGCAAAATTTCAAAGAGCAATATCAAAATTCTGAATCTGCATGTTTAATTGATCTGAGACAACTTCAAATGAATGAATGGGCAGAGCAGTTGCACGGGCCAACAAATGTCACCCACTTATGGCCACAACTGTAAAACAATCGAGGCACCAATGAAAAGCATAGACTCAGCTACTCAAGATGTGTGAACTTTATTTAGCAAAATAAATTTTCCGTCACGTAAATGTTATTGCTACCACTAGTTATGGTTATAAATTTATTTCTGCAGGCTTGGGATGACGTTATCCGAAAAGTAAAACCAATTGAGAAACCGTTTGAATACAAGAAATCATTAGGCTTGGATCAAGAGAAGAGCAAATTAAGTTTGGCAGAAGTATATGAAAAGGAATATATTAAGCAAACACAGGTATGCTTTTATTTACTCCTTTGAAACCTCAATTTAAATTATTAAAACCCTAGTGAATCAAACAAACATTACTTCATAGATATCCTAATTTCTTCTTGGCCATCCTATCAAGCTTCTCTACGTTCTACCGGGTACGCCAAAATAAACTATGCACGTTTGGCAGGCCATAATAAATCGTACTACGGGTGACCAAAATGATATATTATTGTTTGATTGCTAGCATGTCCATAACCAATGACGGATTTTCAAAAACTTTGTTTTGTGTGATTGCCTAAAGGCTAAATTATATAACATTTTAGATGTGATATAAAAGGCTGAACTCGTATTCGTATTCTCTGAACTCAGTATTAACTGACTTCATATTTCTTGAACGACCCATATTTTGAACGACATATAAGTTCAGTCTTTTGCATCACTTCTAGAACTTGACTGGGAAAGTTTCTTTTTTCCTAAAATTTTAGTTTTCGAAAACACTGAAAACGATCTAAAAAAAACATCGATCAAGTTTTCTAAAGAATCGACATGAATAGACAGAGAGAGAACTTGTTCGTGGTGATTTACTATTTAGAAATCGACCAATTGTAATCTGATGTACGAGAGTTCGTACTAAACCCCTAAATCCCCCTCATAAATTTATTGGAATTATGATACAAAAATCATTCAAATAGGGCGATCGGTTAGTGTGTTGTTCATTCATGTTGAATCTTTCAAATAGGGTGATCTGGTAATTTGTGCTGTGTACTCATAAATTTTGAATCACTTGAAAAAGTACAAAAAAGAAACTAGTTGCGAAGACCATTGAAATTACTTCTAAAGGATGTGACTCGAGGTTATAAATGAGACGAGGTCAAACCAATGCTAAGGATTCTTAGATGAGAAACGGCAAGTTAAAAATTGTCATCTCACCAGTGCTATTCCAGAAACAGTAATGTAAATTGGGCCCGCCTTTTGCTATTTTTACCTTAATTTTGCCATTCTGGATTGTTTGAGTATATTCCCCGTCCATAATAACCAACTGTTACACTTTTTGTTTCTAGGAAGTAAAGGAGGATGAAAAAAACCCAGACCATGAAGTTATTCAGAACATGATGGACAAATTGTTTTCAAAGCTAGATGCATTGTCCAATTTCCAATATACTCCAAAACAGGTAACAAATGCGTTTCTTTGTTTTTTGCAAATTGACCTGTAGCTGCACATATTTAGTTCCAAGGTTTCATGAGTGGAATAGAACTAGGGCTAGTAGCGTGAAAGCATGTGCAATTGCATTTGAGTTGCATTTAAGAAAATTTTTGGAAATTTCGAGCAGTGTTTTGTCTTGGTTGCGTTTTATGAAGGTAGATAAATTTAGAAAAATCTTCACGCGTTTCTTTTGTCTCAGTCGCTGTCTGATTGGTTAGGGAAAATGAGGCTTTGGAGGTTTCGGCCAGGGCCACGAGCAAAAATCGGCGGAAACATTTGATTCCTATGCTGATCTTGACTCTTGCAAAGAACTTTTACGAACATAATTGCCGAAGTATTACAAGATTATTCAAATAAGGTTGATATTATTATGAGAACTATTTTGACTATATGCTGTTACACACCATTTCTTTTTGCCGTACGGAAAATATATTCATTTTGCAAAACTTTTGGAATTTGTTTTCTCATCCAGCCAAAGCCTGAACTGAAAATTATAACGAACTTGCCGTCCCTGCAAGTAGAAGAATTTACCCCCGTGACAGTAAGCACTGAAGCAAGGCTGGCACCAGAGGAAATTTATGATAAAGAGAAAGGCGAAGTGAAAGGACAGGGGGAGAAGACATCAACTGATAGAAAAAGGGAACGAAGGGAGAAAAAGGCTAAGAAGAAGGAGATTATAAAGATCAAGGAAAAGAGACTGAAACAAGGATCTAAACAGAGCAAGAAAGCTGCGTTGGAAACTGTTAAGAAAAACAAACGGAGTATGAAAATTGCTGAAGCAGCAAGTGAATCAGGAAAAACTTTGAAATCAAGTACTGCATTCTTTAATCAATTGCAAGAAAATGTTGGACAGCAGTTCATAAATGAGAAGAATAAACAAAAGAAGAGAAAGGAGATAAATGAGAAAGCAGAACGATATAAATTGTGAATAATTATCTCCATTAAAGTCTGTCTCAAATAAGATGTGACGTGAGATTTGCGACAACGCAATATTAATCATTCAAAGCATTTCAATTTTATTTATTCGCGCACATTTTCGCGTGAAATCTAGTTTGAGACAGACTTTAGTTTAGTACGCTAGTATTTCAGCCATGTAATAGATTGGAAACCTTTCTAGATTTTGTTTAAATAACAGCAACTCATAGCCCTTTTCAAAAGTTAAATTTCTCAGCTTGAAGATTCTTACATTCTTTGGTTTTTTAATACGGAGGAAGGATTTGGAAAGTTTCCAGTCCAAAAACTCAAACTCCGTTGCAACTTTTCAGGGCTTTCATTGTGCTGCCCCCCAGCATACAAATGTTTTACTGGTTGCCGAGAGCACGCGGAAATCAAATTTCACGCTAATCAGCCAATAGACGATTGCACTAAAGATGGCGGCGAGAAACTTTTTACCAAGATGCTTTGCGTTCTTTAATCGAATCCCTATCGAACCGTTAACGCAATGCATCTTGGTAAAAAGTTCCTCGCCGCCATCTTTAGTGCAATCGTCTATTACTGCGCTGCTTTTCATCAACAAATGAGCACGCACGAGAAAAAATCGAACCGCTCGAGGTGCATTTTACAGTACCCTCGCGAACGGCGAATTCCCTACTAAGTTACGGCAGTTATTTGAAAATTTGTTTGATAAATTGATTGCAGGTATGCCTATCCAAAGTTGTCCACATGTAAGGACCGAAATCACATTTAGGGACGACGTTACTTGTGTTTTCCGGTCAACCGATGTTCATCTTCCTCAAACTATGAACTTTCAAAGCACATGTAGAAAGAACAATAATAATATTGAGCTAAATCCACGGGGGGGGGGGGGGGGGGGGGGGGGGGGGGGGGGGGGTTCTTCCATTGGGTATGTGCCGCGACGAAGGGTATACTTTTTCGGACTTCTAGTGTAGCCAAGGGTATACTTTTTTGCAATTTTTCCCTAGCAACGGTCTAGCTAAGGGTATTATTTTTGACAATATTGGTCTAGCGAACGGTCATGATATCATATTTGGTACCAATTTGACAATATTGGTCGAGAAAATGGTCAAAATGGTCTAGCCAAGGGTGCCATTTTCGTAAAAACTGGTCCAGGGAATGTCAAATTGGTCTTGCCAAGGGTACCATTTTCGAAAAAGTTATTCTAGCCTACAGTACCACTTTGAATATGCTCGCGGCAGACCCCTACCCAAAATTTAGCCAAGAACCCCCCCCCCCCCCTGTGCCTAAATCTCCGTTTCGGAGTAGTTACCCTACACTGGGTATCACAAGCAAGGTGCTAGAATTTACGCAACCATTATCTATTTATCTATTCATATGCTATCAAGGAAGGGGGAAACCTCTGACATGGTTCCAACTGCTTTACGAGATTGCCCTATCCTTATCAAATAAAGCAATCAAATCGACTCAAAATAGGAATGAATCGAATTGATAAGTTAAACAGTTAACTCACACAAAATTCGGCTTAAATCTGACCATTTTCCAACGTTTCTTCTTCAATAAACTCCACAAAACACAACCAAGGTTGATCAGCTATCCACAGCTTCGTCCACCATGTGCAAAACTGAACTGCTTTCGAAGGCAATCACACCCATTGCATGGCCTAACTCGTAAATTAATGTCAAACACGGTCTTGTGCCCAAACTGTAGCAAAGTGCATCTTTTATTTGAGAGAAGGAAAAGAATTCCCGTGATACCCACACCACCTGCAGTCCATGAATGAATTTATCTTTCTTTTGAAGGAATCCAAAACGTACTTTTCTGTGCTACTTGGTCGCCTGGGAATTCTAACAAATTCGGGTCCTGCATGCTTTCGCTGCAACGTGAGAATGCAACAATGCTACGATACAGACAGAATACAAACAATTCTCCGTTTTGGCCTATAAAAAGGTCAGTTTCCAGTCGGTGGAATATTCCGAGCGGGCTGATATTCTGTTTTTTACGACACAAAATTTCACTTTGCAATTGAACGGAAATTTAATTTTCTTGAAGACGTTGTTGATTTAGCATGTTCGTCGAGTTTTTTCCAACACCTAAACTCTTCAGTGATGGTACCAAAAATATTTCTGGTCATAGAATTGCCATTTTATTGGCAATACTCGAAACGAGGTATCGTTCGAAAGATCGTAGCGAGTGGAAGATGGTACCATGGAATGTAGCTACATTTTCCAGTTTGTCCTGTAGCAAGAATACTATGCAAAGAATTAAACGTTTCTCGATATGATGCATGTTTGAAATCCTACGAAAAATAATTCTCAAATTATTCTGAAAGTATAAAGCAGTGATATCAATAAAAAACTTAACACCTTGGAACGTTGATTAATCGTAAGAACTTAATGTATCAATTTCTACTAATGAATTTCTAAAGATTGTACTTGAAAAGTAGATCAAAAGGGCGTAACAAAACAAACTTTAGTCCTAACGGCCAAAAATTCCCCCGCAGATATGTGCATGTTTTTCACAAAAAAGTAGATTAACCCAGCAAATACTGGGACTCATTGTAATAAGTCTAGATTATCCTATAGAACTGACAGTTTATTAAAGGGTTTATTGGAAGGTCAACATCTAAGAATAACCCATTCAAATTTCAGTTGGCCACGCATGATACCCAAAGAAACAACGTTGCGTCTGGGTACCTTCTTTGCTTTATTTATAGACCGTCTGGGTATTTTCTTTGCTCTATTTATAGACCAGCTTATTTACTGTAGCAAATTTCCTTTAATTTGCGAGAAAAATATGCAGAATTCATTTTAAACCTTCTCTATTCTTCTGGGCAAAAAGTGCTTGAAAAGTTCAAAGATCTTTTCAGTACATATAAACCAAACTTTTCGAGAAAACGAGTTAAGTAGTGCTCAGATAAAATATCAACCAAGTATGGCTGGAGATTAACAAGGACAGGTTTTGTAATACAATAGCATCAGTTGCTTTTTGATTGACACCCTGAGAATAAGAATACAAAAACGAAAAAGCAAAATAACACTTTAATGCTGGCCCTTCTGAAGTAAAGTTATGTAGACTAGTTTGACTAAAAGTTTTGCCCATCACAGAACTGTTTTGAACACATTAAATGAAAGTATTTTTAAACAAAAGAGTTTGGCATAAGTTCTGCTAAAATTGAGGCACCATAAAGATTTTATAGTCGCTTTTCTCATTTTTTGTTACAACTCCAAATATGGGCTTTCGCTGGTCACGTGACTATTGTAATAAAAATATTACAACTCGATAGCCCACAATCTCCTAAAAAGGTGTTGGATATCTCGAATCTTTCATGGTTTCCTGAAATATTTCTCCTCTTCCGTAATTAGTGAATGTTGTTGTTTGGTCCGGCAAACTTTCAAATAGACTTATTACAGCTGACGAAATAGACTTGGGGCACGTCTAGTCTGGCAGTACATCTACCCTGCTAAACTGTACTAGGAAACACTCCTCTGGCTGCCAATAACATTGATATAGGGGAAACAGGAAGGTAAAAAAATCGATCTGCTGTCAGGAGGCCCAACAATTTCTTTTACAGATTTTAGCCTATCAAATTTGGGTTAAGTTGGTTTGTGCAATTAGTTTCTATAAACTACTGAAGCTCGAGGAATACATGGAAAACTGCATAATAAATAGAAAAACATACAACTACAGTTCTCTCACTGCCAGAAGAATAAATCATATAACACGAAGAACAAAAAACATCGTAATTGTATACAAGTCATTCAAACAACCGCGATGTGGGTTCAGCGTCTAGATGGGTAAGTGGCACGTGTCTTGGCATATCGAAGCAAAATGGTCAATTCAATTGTTTCATTCAAAGATGTCTAACTTGAGATAGACTTTTAGTTTTATGTAATGGCTGCGGAGGTGGCATATATTTTTGCTCTCCAAGGCATCATTTGTGTTGTATCATAAAGTACTTTGTAAGTGGTATCTTGTATTGTAAAATTTTTGATTGAATATAAAAAGTTGCTCCTTTGAATTTTATCAAAATTACGCATGCTTTTAATTTCCGGATGAGAAAAAACAGCATCTACTTTCACCAACATGTACGATACGAATCAGCCACCAGAGTAAACGAATGTTCTACCACGTTGTTGGGTTTATTTTGTTAAAATCTATCACAACAATCAAGGGTTCTTGAAGACACTGCTTCTTCAAATTTTGCTGCTTTTCACTTTGAAAAAAGATGACAAATTCATCAAAAATATTGGAGACATTTTGGGAAAAACATTTTTACATGCAAGGTGCAAAAATCTGTAATTATTTTTGCTCCATACTGATGTGCAATTTTACCTCAAAGGGAGTCTAAAAATATACAAGTGGCTCAAGCCAACCCACAAAACAAAGCACCAGCACACCAGATGTCAGTATTTCCTTTGGACGCAGTTACCCAAACATGGATTGGCGCAGGCCAGAGTCTCTCTGTTGTCTTTGCACGGCTACGTTTCATCCAAGGCTTACAATAATATTAGCCAAGTCCCCATTTCGGAGCAGTTACCCACAGTTGAATGTGAATAACACCAGCTAACAGCAGGGATATTGGCTTGCACATGCTTTGATTCAACCTCGTTCCCAGGGCGTCCTGACGTCATTCAGTGATCACGAAGCCAAACTCACGAACTCACTCTGGGGACGAGATTGGCTTTGATTCTCTTTCACCTGACTTATCATGCTAATAATCAAAGCAGTTCTGGTGATCGACTATCACTTGCATAGGGATTACGGAAACCACACATAAATCGTAGTAAATATCGACAAGAATCTATTTCTAAGTTAAGGTAAATATGTATACAACTATAGATAACCAACACACATGGGAGGGGGGAGGCTAAATAGCTTGTCAACAGGATCAACTCGCAATCAGAGACCCTATAATATACTGTGTGTTCCAAAAAAACTATGCACGTTTGGCAGGCCACAATAAATCGTACACTGGACCGATCTTGAAGATTCATGACTTAATCTTTAGCAAATAGCCTGAATTAGATTCTAGGATTTTTTGCAAATTTTTCTGTTTTCAGCTTATAGAGCTATAAACGAGTTTCCTAAAATTTTCGTTTTCGAAAACACTGAAAAACGATCGAAAAACGTCGATAAATTTTCTAAAGAATTGAGATGAATTGGCAAAGAGAAAAATTGTTCGTCGTGATCTGGGATTTAGAAATCGATTAATTGTATCGATTAATTAATCAATTTCTAGATCCCATTATTGTCCATTCATGACAATTCTTTAGAAAATTTGATCGACGTTTTCTTTTCGTGTTCTCGAAAACGAAAATTTTAAGAAACTCGCTTCTAGCTCTAAAAATTGAAAACAGAAAAATTTGCGAAAAATCCTAGAATCTAATTCAGGCTTTTTGCTAAAGTTTAAGTCATGAATCTTCAAAATCGGTTCAGTGTACGATTTATTGTGGCCTGTCAAACGTGCATAGTTTATTTTGGCGCACCCGGTATGAGGTGAAACTCGCTGTTCCCAAGTTTCAAGCCAGTTTTAAATGCCCATCTCAATATCTTTTTAGTTCAAGCTGGAATGAAATGACGTGATGAAAATTCCCGAAGTACCGGGTGCGTGTTCTAATAAGCGAACGAAACGCGTGGTTCGTTGTAATCTGCAGCAAAATCTCGGATAGTTCCACAAAAATTTGATTTCAAACCGCCTGAAGTTCAAAAATTTGATATCATTCAAAGGGTTTATCAGTCTGTTCACAAAGCCCCCAAGAACAATTACAATATGTCAATGATTTCCTATGCCTACCAGTAATTACAAATGCGAATTCGTTCTACCTTACAGGCACTATCAATAAACGGTTAGTCGTTTTTATTCATCCTAAATTCTTAACGTTACGATCAATCAGCTTCGACGATGATAATACGTACAATCACTTCCGTGATTTCAATTCCTAGAAAAAGGGAATTACCAAGAATTCCGGAAGCAGGGGAATCCTGCTTGATGCAGTTAAAATGTAGCCATACCAATGAAACATTACTTCTCGACATCGCGGGGCTTCAAGGGCACTGGCTAGCCAATAGCAATGCAGAACGTCTTGTGTTATACATGGACTGGAGTATCAACTCCTACCATTAGTCTGTACATTGCCACTGGAAGTGTCTTCATGCTTATCTGGAAATATAACAAGTAAAAAATAAGAAAAATATCATGAAACATGTCTCTCTATCTAGGCGAATGTTTTGCGAATTTCAACAGATTGATGGACACTTCTTCAGCGAGGGGCGCGGGGTGGGGGGGGGGGGAGGCTTATCAAAATTTACTTTATGTTCCATAAGAAATCGAACATCGATGATTTTGAAAATTGGATCAAAGAGAGTGCAATGCAGTTTCGTAAAATGGCCTCATTACCATCTTTTCCGTAATCGCATATTCCGGTGGACAAATCGAATCAAAGACTCACATTTCTTTGGCTTGATTGTTAGATTTCATCTGGGTTGCTCCTAGCCCGTTAACCAGACTCTTAATTGGGCCTCGTTAACAGGCAAGGTTGCTCCAGAATTAGTCGATTGGTTGCATTGTTTAACTATTTATTATTAATTTCTTTATAGTACGTGTTTAAAAGTGATAGCTAAATTACAGCTAATTGATGCATTAAACCAAAAATTTATTACGAGGAATATGTCTCACATATAGTCCAATCTGCATCATCAGATTTATCTAATAGATTGCCATTTCTTATCAATTCCTTCGGGCTTCGACAAAAATATATATGCAAGAAAATCTTTGATAGCTATATGTGAGACTTCACCGTTCCTGTCATTGGCAGGGATGGCTCAGTCGTAGCACACTGATCCACCATTCTGCAGGTTGGTGAATTTATTTCAGTCCCTGCACTGACAAACGTGCCACCTACAAACAACCCTCGCCTACACTATTTTATTTCAGGCTAAAGGAATCGTGGTCACATCGAGAAAAAAGACAAGGACATTGCTTCAATACACTTAGCATCTCAGTTCAATGAAACACGCACATAAGAACCTTCATCTGTTAAGAACCTACAGCCTGAAAAAATGTATTTTGTACCCAATAAATAAGAACCATTTCAGGCTAACATCTTAACTAGGTTTAAAGCGTTTCATTCATTCATTGGGAAATAAATGCAATCTGTTTGCCAATCAACCTCTTTTGTGAAATCCAAAACATTACTTGCAGAACTGTGATAGGCAGGGCCTGCAGGGGTAAACTGGGTAAGCTTGGGTTGAAATGGATAGGGCCAGGAGTGTAAATAAGTTTGGCTAAGATTTAGATTTCACATATTTCCCTATGATAAGAACCTACATCCTGATTACTGGATATGCCTCATTGCACAAGAACCTAAACGGGCTGAGTTCAAACTCTTAGGTTCTTATGTGCGGGTTTTTACTGTATTCCTGAAAATTATTCTCGGATACTAGGTAGAAACGAACAAAAATTTCTGTCAATTAGTAAAGGTACTGGAGTAAACTTGATTTCATATACAATCTAGAAAGTAACGAGGCATACCTCTCCCGAAGTGGTTGCTAATATGTCGACGATATGTTGATGAGATTTTGCGACTACACTTTCTCCATTGATTTCGATAATCCGATGTCCAACCCTAACACCTCCACGCTCTGCAATCCCCCCTCGAAGCAAACTGCATATCTACAATCAGAAATGAACATTCACATCAAAACAAAATGCACATTGAAAAATAAGGATGGCGTGTCAAATAAAGCCAAGGTTTTTGAGGCCAATCATTGGGGGTTGTCAGCAGAATGTATTTGGAAGTTGAAGATTTTGTGATCTGAATAGCCCAGAATTAAGGTTTGACAAATTGCACTTTGGTATAAATCAGTACCTACAGCTCAACAACGCTAACAAAACGATGATTTTTGCAGTTTTTTGAAAGGTGATATGACATAGGATTTTCATATTTTTTTTCAAAATGAAAGTTACTGTTTGGACATAAATCATATTACCTCACTAAGTAACAAACCAAACATTCATATCTTCTACGATTACTCGGATATAAGTGGATTTTTAACGGTCACTTTTTGGCGTCTTGGGTGAAGCCACCAAACACACTGCAGAAAACAATGGATGAACAATGGATAATTGGTGACACATGCGAGTTTACGGATTTGTTTATTGTTTGGCGACGGATCCCCTTTAATGAGATTATATCTAAGTTGGGCTAAAAGAAAATTAAATAGGATGATAAGTTTTTCCACCTTGTTTTTTATTGTAGAAACTTTAAAACTGATAGCAAAGTTGCAAATATACCGGGTGAGTCAGAAAAAAGAATCCCCGTTTGAAAGATCACAGCTCCCTGGATATCAAGACAATGATATCGGCAAATATATAGTTTAATGGTAGAAATGTTCAAATCCACGGGAAGGAATGGCCGATTAAGGCCGGGTAAATTACTGAACCTAATTGAACATACTGGCAATAAAACAAGACATTTTTCAATATCATTGCTTTGATATTCATGGAGCAGTGACCTTTAAAGCGGGATCCTTTTTTCTGACTCAACCGGTAAAAGTATGGGTACCTTTGATCACAATAATTGTGAGCCTGTGGCAGCTCCAAATTAAGACTGGAATAAACACCATAAAAAGCACGAGGGCTATTTTGTTCTAAATGCTGCAAAGAAGGTCAAAATAACGTTTTTCTTCCATTATTGCGTAGATGTGCAACCCAATTTATATGGGCAAGATATATCTATATGATCTTTCAAAACATGTTAATATGATTTCTTTTAACGTTTATATGATCACTTAAAACACTGCCTTAAAACATGATAAAAAAGATAGGTATATCAATGTTCTTACATACCGTGCCATTTTGTACACTGAAACCTAATTGAAACTTTGTGTCCGGCCGAGATACAACGACATCAACCACTGGAGGACAAGATACTATTCTTAAGATTACTCTGGCGCTGGAACGAGTGTTCTAAAAAGGAAATGAAACAGAATGTCACCGTCTATCGAAAAAAAGGCAAGTTCAATTTGATCAAACATCACTGAAACATCAGTGAATTAACAAGGACTGCTTTGGTAAGACAATAGCACGAGTTGGTTTTGATCGACACCACAAATCAGAGCGATTAGCGATCGTAGACAAAGGAAACTCTCTCAACCAGTAATTCAAAACAAGCAAAGATGCAAAAGTTTTTCCGAAACCCAGGTAGCTAGATCGTTTGTTGTGCATTCCAGAAATTATTTTCTAGAGCAAACATGAGCATGGATCGAAAGAAGAAGGATATATCTACACATTTGATTTGTTCGATCCAGAAGGCGATTGGGAGGCGATTCAGTTCTCTTACTTTTTGGGTGTAACGAAACACTTACTGCTCAGCTTCTGAACCAAATAAATAAAATGCCCGAGGTAGATGTAGAGATATATCCTTCTTCTTTCGATATATGCTCATATTTGCTCTTAAAAACAATTTCTGGAATGCACGACGAGCGTGCTAGCTACTCGGGTTTCAGAGAAACTTTCGCGGCTTTGTTTGTTTTGAATTTCTGGTTGAGAGAACTTTCTTTGTCTGCAGCCACTAATCGCTTTGAATTCAGGTGTCAACAAAAGCATCTCATGCTATTTTGTTACAAAATCTGTTCTTGTTCAGTGAACTTTTTCTTTAAGCACTCGTGCTTTTTTGTTGTTTAACAATCACAAGCGATAATACACCTGGCGATGTGACCATCATTTCCCTGACATTACTTTGCACATACGCTAATAGACCGTTTACCTATTCTACAAGAGAGTCTGGATCGAGCGTTGTTTCTATACATTTTTAAACGCGGGGATCGATCGAGTGACGCTAGAGCTTCTATCACTATTGTACACGCTCGAAAATTCTACAAAATGCAGCAAACTATCGTTCGATTCTGATTCTTTTTAGAATGGTTAAATGGTCTATTTCCTCCGACAAGAGCAAACTGCTTTGAACTATATCAGCCAAATATTTCACTTAAACATTTGATGTAACAGAAAATCAATCACGTTTCAAGTTCTTGCAAATTAGCACGGTAAATCAGTAAATCTTTGAATATTTTCACGTCTCGCAAAAATTCCATCGGTGGCTTGGGATTTGATTTCAAGAGTGGCTCTGTTGTTGTTGCATTCTATCATCAAAATACAGTAAACGCCCGTATGAAAAAACCAAAACTTTCAAGCCAGCGTGCATTTCTTCTACTGCCTCAAATTGCCAACACCATACCAGGCATCATGAATGCTCCATACACAGGATGAGGTAACAACACATTAATTCCAAAAATTCCAACAGATTCAAAGTTGGAAAGGCCTGTCACGTATTTGAAGCTCTTGTTTGTTGATTGATAATTTTCTATGTGGCTCTTATATCTAAGCTTTGCACATATCCGAGTTGAACGACAATAGACCAAATCGGCTAAAGCTTGTTTTCGTTTTACCCAATTCAAGTCATGTGACCATATTCTTGGGAAGTTTTAGCATTTTACTACTTTTTGCATTCATGGCACAAGTTTTCATAGCACGAAATGTGTTAAAGAATGCAAAAGATATTTTCTCAAGAGACTGACAACTTGACATGAAATGGGTGTAAATAAACCTAAGCCGAATTTGTTTATCTCAGCAACAGTAGAACAAATAAGTCTTACCCGTAGAACGGTATTACATTCTGACAACGGAAGCCCAACGAGACTAGCACCATTGCATGAAAGCACGTGATCTCCTACACTAATCTGCCCACCAAGTCGTGCAGCAGGAGAATATATCGCTATATGAGCAACAAAGACTGTCGGTAACATTGAGCCCCATCCTGATTCTAACAACATTAGGCCAAGTGGTTCTCCCCTTTTCTTCTGTAAAACAACCTAGAAAAAAGAGAACAGAAACGTTGAACACAGTTTATAAAATGCAAAGTAGGAATGACCTCAATTTGGATACTGAAAGACTAGAAGTGGTAGCCAGTTACATATAAAGGTATGTCAAAATGTTCCATTTTTTGCACTTTAGCTTTATGGCTAAGGATTTGCACTTTTAGCTTAATGGCATTTACACCATTTAGAACCTGTGGAGGCTGTTTTGAAAATGCAACACGCATTCGAAATGAGACCTTTAGGAAGGTTCGTAGCAATCTTATTAACTTTTGCCGCAAAGCAAAACGACAACTATATTCAGAGAGTTACAGTCTCTTCAGCTCTGGTCAAACGAACAAACTTCGTCTAATGTGAAACGTCTTTGGCCTGACATCTAATGTGAAACCGGCTCAAATATTTATTTGTAAAATGTTTTTATAATTAGAATTTCTATCTGTATTAGTTGTAGCGTATGTGTAGTAGTTTTGTGGTAGTTGTATTTTAGTTTATATTAATTCCAGGGGGTAGACATGATATTTTGCTCCTCCTGGTCCCCGTTCTTGTAGTGTGGTATAGTAGATTGTAGGTAGTGTTTAGGTAATTTTGTTGTAAATTTTTATATTGAATATATATAAAAAAAAAAAAAAAAACAAACTTCGTTTCCCAAACATTTGAAATCTCCCTTGCCAATCAGATATCTTGTCCATCTAGCCAAGTCACTAATATCTGCATGAACGAGTTTTGCTTGTGACAAGCTGAAAATGTTTTTGCAGTATTGATAAACATTGCCCAAAAAATTCTGCTTGCTTTTGCTTGTAAAGAAGTGATTTGTAACGTGACCAAACCGACAAATATTGTTTGGGGAACATATCTCAAATGATTGGCAACAAACGTTTGCATATTTGGCAAGGGCTTCAGAGTCACTTCTCGGTGAAGAAATATTTGATAAATTCATAAAATATGTACGCATTCCGTTTTCTTCCAAGTTCACAGCATAGGGCTCAAATCTTTCAAATCTTCAAATGGGTGCAAAATTCTATGACACTTTTCTTTGAACTGAATGGCTTGAAAGGAATGTGTGGTACTCTACTGTAAATCTGCCGTGGAAATGTTTGATATCTTGATTTTTTTCAAAATGGCGGCAATTTAATTAATTTGAAAAAATTCATGGAAAATTTTGAAAACAATTAAATCATCGTAAATCCTAAACAAAAAGAGAAAAAAGATATAACCTTCAAGAAAACCATAGTTCATGTAGGACTACAATACGGTAGCAAGCAGAAATCTGTAGCTTTCTGGTTTAAGATTTAGAAATTTGATGACGTCATAGCCTCAGATTTAATAAATGCCGCCATTTTGAAACTGAGCAAGATATCAATAAATTTCCATGGCAGATTTACAGCAAAAGCCCTAAGTTCAATCCAAGCCACTTAATTCGAAGAAAAGTGAATAGAATTTTACACCGACCTTTTTAAAGATTTGAGCCCTATGTTCACCTTCACGCCTGAAAGGCCTAAAATATTGCTGTATACATTCCTACCTAGCATCTGAAGGTAGTTTTAGGACGCTGAGAAGCTGAGCTTATCGAAGCAGTGCCCTGGTCCTTCCTCTCGATGTGACCACACCTCGTGATTCCTTTAGCCTGGAATTACAGAGAGTTGGCGACTCTCCTCACACTTTGCAGCAGGCTCGGCAGGGCGAGGACTCGAACCAACAACCTTCAGATTGGTAGTCAAGCATGCTACCACTGAACCATCCCCGCAAATATCATCAATGATACAAGTAAAGAGTATAAGAAAACTTACGTCTCTGGTATTATTACTATCCGCTAATAAATCCAAATCCTGGCCAACAATTTTCTGCGACTCTAAAACATTGCAATACTCAGCTTCCTCAACATTGTCATGAGAAATTCCATTACTTTTGAGAAATTGTCTATATGCCATGTTAAATGCTTGTCCTATTGCTTTCGATATTTTCTGGGCCTGCAAAGAAGGGTTGTATAAAATCTCATTACCTGACTGACGTTTCAAAACGAGGCAATACAAGAATCCCGCCAATCCCATTGATTTATCGTACATTTCCCGTGGTTTTCTCGTAGCCTCGTATAATACGATACAAGGACGCGTTTTTGTCACCACAGCAACTGATTTAGGCCTGTGAGATTTACAATAAACTCAAGCGGCATAGCAATAATAAAATTGCGTTTTACTAAATGATATTAGTTAAAATTAGAAGCTATCAGGTAATAAAACTCATACTAACCGGTTTTGTAGTTGTTCAGGAAAATATAAAGCCCTCGGTCTTATTGCACGGCTTCGCAAGCTCGGTCTGTACTTTTCAGACATTGGGCGTTATATTTTCCTGTACGACACAAAACCGGTAAGCATGCGCATAGTAATAAGCAATTAATACTTTCACACAAAACAAACAGATACTTTCATGATTTTTTTATATATACCTTTAAAAATTTACAATACATTCTACAGATTACTCCACCTACAAACCACTTGACAATACTACGAGAACTATACCACGAGGAGCAATAGACTATGACTACACCATGTCGTTAAATAAAAAATAAGAATTAAACTACACACAATTTCACATAAATGCTACAGACATAAACGATAAATATTTCATTCGAGAATGTCTAAGGCCTGGGTTAAACGTCGCTCTTCTCATGCGCCGAACCTAATAGTTGAATTAGGTACATGAGAAGAGCGACGTTTAACTTGATTAAGTTCGGCAGATTGAATTAGGTGCAGCAAAATGTACTTGGAGTACATTCTTGTACTTGCGACTGGTCCTGTCGCATTATGCGACTCTGGAGCGACTTTTAGTTAGACGTCGCTCTTCTCATGCGCCGAACTTAATGCATAAATTATTCCTCATAATTTTCCGTTTTAAAGCGAGGCGGAGCATGCGTATATCTTCGAATAACGGGAGATTTGCCAGAGGTGACTAAAAGGACAATGGCTTCTCTTGATTTTGTTGCGTCTGAGACAGACATTGGTGACTGTATTCTAATTTTCAATCGAGCGAAACAAAAACAAAACTTTCAGTTAATAGTATAGCTTGATTTTCGCATGATGGACACAAACTCAACTCTGAACGCAGACGCGTGACATTGCAAAAGTGGCACGTCCCCGGCTAGCTACCAGGTATAACTTATGACTGAGATGTTGTTGATTATTCTTCGTTTTACACGATAAAACACTGTACAGTTATTTCCATGACAAAGTTTAAACATTATTTTGCTTGCCCAGAGTTCGTTGTGTTTTGCTTTCTCAAAATTGGTTGCGTCAGTTTTTTTCAACGTGCTTTTGTTCGTTGTTACTTTGAAAACAAAAGCTGAAGGACCTGTTCTAATGATTTTGTTGCCAGGCTACAAAGGATATCAGAAATTTAATTGTCTTTATATTAGGAGCGACACATTAGGAGCGACGTATAATTCAGTGTCGCTCTACCGTCGCTCTACAGTCGCTCCTAATTGTATTAGGTTCGGCACATGAGAAGAGCGACGTTTAACCTAGGCCTAACGTTAGATGTCAGGCTGGGGCTGTAATGACTAAAAAAAAAACATGAAAAACAAGAAAAACTCTTTTTCTGTGAAAAATAGAAACATTACTTTAAGAGACTTGGTGGTTGCATGGTATGTGACTAGAATTTGAAACGATATCAATCAAATCAACCAGTTTTGTGGATGAAGCGTAAAGTCAACTCGAGTATTTTCGAGTTCAAGTCATGAGAAAGGTCTTAATCACCATATAATAATAGTTGCGTAAGAGCATCGTTTGAAAGATTGGTTATTTGGACAAAGGGTCATAATAATTCAACAACTCCAGCGAGAAGATCTCTATGTTGAACATTTAAAGAAGGGCAAAGCAACAAAAAGTTCTCAGTATCCTCAATACCATCGCTCGTTGGGCACATTGCGTTCACGGTATCCCGAAAATTATCTTGAATTTGTGGAGGTTTAACTTGTTGAGACCTACCCTAATTTGAGTAAGATATGATAATCCGATTAGATCGTGAATTCCAAAGACAGATTTTGCAGGAGGGCGGATTATTGATAAAAGCTTTTTTTGAAACAGAAACAGATGGTGCAAGTCTTAATTCAGGTTCAAGCTTGTTCCATTCGGACAAGCAATTAGGATAGAAGCTAGACTTGAATTTGTCTATTCTTGCCATTATTCGTCCAGTAACATCCTGACTGCGAAGCTGGTACTGCGATTGATGAAGTGGTGGGATTGTCATGATGGTCATGGCTTCAAACTGAGACTCCAAACTGAGACTCAGGACAATATAGCTTCGAAGCAGAGACTACTTAGGCCAAATGTCCCCGCATTTAGCGTCCAGCCAATTAGTTCTCGACTCTTTGAATATGGTCAAACCTTGTGCCTATTCATAGCCTTTGATTAGATCAAAGTTTGACTTTTCAAAGCGTAGAGACATTTAAAGCGACGTTCGATTTTTCTTCGCATTTTTCGTGAGATCTTAGCCCGTGATCTGCTTGGTCGTGAATCCTCGTATGAGTAAAAATAAAAAAAAAAACCGATTAAAACAATGAGCGAATACAAGGAATCACGTCGTCAGTCTAGTCAGAGGATAGAAATACAGATGGCAACTTTTGAACTCGATTTATACATAAGCGCATTTGCTGTACTTAACAATTTCATTATTAATATTGTCGTATCATTTGACGGCACAACACGCACAAGATTCATTTCTACTTGTGAATACAAAGCTGAATTCAAATTCTAATAAATACTCGAAAGACCACTTAGTTTGAGTGAAACCATGATTTATCCTTTAAGTAACTATCCTTACAGAAAAATCAGTTGGCTGGTAGCCTTTCACACTATATTGTTAGAATTTAATAAAACTTATCATCGCCTTAAAGGGGCTGGATCACGTAACCGTAAACAAACCAATCTATTCCACAATAAAGTTACTTCTAAAAATCCACCAATATCTCTGCAATCGTACAACATATAAGTGTTTCGTTTGTTTCTCTACGAAATTCAAGAGTCTATCTTCAAAATAACACTTTCATTCTGAGAAAAATAGTGGAAAATCTCTGCGATGTGGCCTATTAAAAAACTGCAAAATCCTCGTTTCGAAATAAGTTTGTCTACTTTACGCGACCCAGCCCTTTTAAAAGCAATCTGTCCCCTATTCTTCTGACCTTGGTTACTGCTTTGTTTACCTTATTTACGCTGCAGCTAAATTCATGCAACACTGAGTCTCTATGACCCTGATTTCTTTGGATAAAGCGAATTAACACCAACTTCTGGAATATACAAAAGAGATCTTTAACGATTTTATTTTCATTCATCGAAGGGGACAGATTGCCTTTAAACGAACTAAACTGGACTTGACTGGCGTTAGTGATGAACTGACCTGAACCGGATCGGTCCAGACTAGCATAAAACTTACCACAAAGAACCTGTACAAGCTAAATTTCCAAAAGCCACGACTTTCTCCTCCTAATGCAGCAGCTAATTAAAATCAGCAGATACATTTAAATGAAGTTATTTCTCTTGGTTTGAAGTGTGAAGAATTAGCCAGATTCTTCACACCATCAACAATTTCAGATATGCAGCTGGATTCTCATCAACAAGTTTTGTGTTTAGCCTCAACAAACGAAGTCATTGCAGGCTGAAGGAACTCTATGCCACGAGCCAGTAAGAGAGGAATTTCCCATTGAACTTTTATGTTGACTAGCTGATCTTGATCTTTGTTTACAACAATCATCTACAGCTGCTTTAACTGAATTGAAAATCAACAGAACCTGGCACTGAACTGGAAATCAACTGACGTGTTTAAACTGCACTGGAACTGAAATTGGTGCCAACTGACCTTAACTGGACTGGAACTGAGCTGATTTGTCTGATCTCGTTTGGTCTGGACTGTACTTGACTGAACTGAACTAGCTTGGAGCTAATCAAAATAAACTGGACTGGCCTGAGAAAAATTTCTTCATCAAAAGTGGAGTCTTTATATCACCTCTGTTTAACTGAAATGAAATGAACTGGACTTTTCCGGACTAAACAGTATATAACTTAGCTCAACTGAATTATTTTTAACTGAAGTGATAATGCTGATGGATCATACAAAGAATATTCTACACAACTAAAGATTATCGCTTAAGCTTGACGTCAGATTAGAAAGTGCACAAGATTGATCTTTGCTTCATGCTATTATGGGTAGTGGATTGTAATGTATTACATCATATCATGTCAGGATCGATCGTATATATATCACTAAATAGTTGCCATAGTAACGATTAGTTGGATGAGTGGCCGAGCAGCTTATACAGTAGGCTGTTTTAGCAACAAGGTGCAGACGTCTTTGAAGACGGGAACGCTCAGAGGTTTTTGGAGCATTCCAATTTTCCAGCCTTTTTATCTCAAAAAGCTACTCATAAAGAGGAATACTCCTTCAAAATAGTTTGTGTTCTCGTGTCTCCATTGGTTATTTGAATATGTTCACATACACTCACAGAAAAAAGGTGGTCTTTAAAGTACCTTTTAGGGTACTTGAGCAAAATACATATTTGGGACCCCTAAAGGTACTTTGAAGTATCCCTACCGAGGGGTACTTTGAAGTACCCCAAGGTATGGTACTTCAGAATATCCCTAAAGGTACTTCAGAAAACCCCTGGTAGTATTGCTAATGGTACTTCAAAGAACCCCTGAAGGTATTTCAAAGTTCCTCCTAAAGGTACTTGAGAGTACTACTAAAGGTACTTGAAAATTATTCTAAAGGTACTTCAGAATATCCCTAAAGGTACTTGAGAGTGCGCTTAAAGGTACATCAGATTTCTTCTAAAGGTAATTCAGAGAGCCCCTAGAGGTACTTCAGAGTACTTCTAAAGGTACTTCCGAATACCCCTGAAGGTACTTGAGAGAGTGCCCTTAAAGGTACTTCAGAGAGCCCCTAAAGGTACTTGAGAATATTCCTTTCAGAGCACTACTAAAGGTACTTCAGAGAACCCTTAAAGGTACTTCAGAGAGCCCCTAAAGGTACTTGAGACTATTCCTTTCAGAGTACTACTAAAGGTACTTCAGATAACCCTTAAAGGTACGTCAGAGAGCCCCTAAAGGTACTTGAGAGTATTCCTTTCAGAGTACTACTAAAGGTACTTCAGAGAACCCTTAAAGGTACTTCAGAGAGCCCCTAAAGGTACTTTAGAGTATTCCTTTCAGAGTACTACTAAAGGTACTTAAGAGAACCCTTAAAGGTACTTCAGAGAGCCCCTAAAGGTATTTGAGAGTATTCCTTTCAAAGTACTACTAAAGGTACTTCAGAGAACCCTTAAATGTACTTGAGAGTATTCCTTTCAGAGTACTACTAAAGGTACTTCAGAGAACCCTTAAAGGTACTTTACAGAGCCCCTAAAGATACTTGAGAGTATTCCTTTCAGAGTACTACTAAAGGTACTTCAGAGAACCCCTAAAGGTACTTCAGAGAACTCCCAAAAGGTACTTCATATTATTCCTAAAGGTACTTCAAAGAACCCCTGAAGGTATTTCAGAGTACTGCTAAAGGTACTTCAAAGAACCCCTGAAGGTACTTCAGAGTACTACTAAAGGTATTTCACAGCAACTCTAAAGGTACTTTAGTGAACCCCTAAAGGTACTTCAAAATACCTCCAAAGGTACTTCAGAGTACTACTAAAGGTATTTCACAGCAACTCTAAAGGTACTTGAGAGTACCCCTAAAGGTACTTCAAAATACCTCCAAAGGTACTTCAGAGTACTACTAAAGGTATTTCACGGCAACTCTAAAGCCTGGTTCTCATATAGCTTCAAACCATCGGCGACCCATCGGCGACCCACCGGCGACCTTGCTCCGGCAGTCTAATTTTAATGAGAACAGTCAGCGCCGATGGGGCGCCGACTGCCGGCGTCCTGCCGCAGTCATTCGAAAAAGTTGAGCTGAGTTCAACTTTTTCACTCTGCTGCGGTACCGGCGCCAATGAAAATTATATGAGAACATGAGGCGGCGCACTGCCGGCGATGCGTCAGCGAATCATTTGCAGTCCCTGCGATCAGGTGACCATAGCAAGCCAATCAAATACGAGGATCAGCGGGGAATGCACACTGAAATATGGTTGACGGCGCCCTGCCGGCAACATGTCGCCGATAGGTCGCCGATGGGTCGCCTACGAGTCGCCGGCAGTTCAACTTTTGCTACGCAGTAGTGACGCCGATGGGTCGCCGTCGGGTTGAGATTATATGAGAACCAGGCTTAAAGGTACTTATGAGAGTACCCCTGAGATGAGAGTACGCCTTTGTGTTCCAGTTGGGGTCCCACCAACAAAAATTTATCTAAAAATTGAAATTTCGTCAAATTGGTTCAAAATTGGTACACAGCCTATTTCAAACATGCTGAGTACGAATATGAATAAAGATTTTGAAAATGCTGTCATCAAAGTGGTCCAAATGGCACACAAAGTGGCACAAATGATTGAAATTTTAAATTGCGTAGAATTGTCTCAAAATTGGTAAACAGCCTATTTCAAACATGCTGATTACGAATATGAACAAATATTTTGAAAATATTGTCCCCAAAATTGTCCAAATGGCACAAAAAGTGGCACAAATGACCAAAAATTTAAATGGCATGGAATTATCTTAAACTTAGTAACGAGCCTATTTCAAACATGCTAATTACGAATATGAACAAACATTTTGAAGATATTGTCACAAAAATGGTCCAAATGGCACACAAAGTGGCACAAATGACCAAAACTTTAAATTGTGTAGAATTAACTCAAAATTAGTAAAAGCCTATTTCAAACGTGCTCATTACGAATATGAACAAGGTTTTTCAAAATATTGTCACCACAGTGGTCCAACTGGCATCGAAAGTGACACAAATAACCATAACTGAACTGGCTTCCAAATGCCTGAATATTGTTACGCCTGCATATTTTGATTGCAAGTATTTTTATAAGAAACCGCTTTTAAGAAACTCGACACTCAGATCGCCAAAAAATAAGAAACTCCAGCACCGAGAAAATGTTTATTTACCGGGTGTGCTATTCACTTCGATAAGTTACGATAAAGTTTTTGAAGAGTTATGACTTAAAACGTTTGCAAAAAGCTTTTACTTTGCCTCTGGATTTTTTACACATTCATGTCATTCCTGTGTTCAGAGCAAAATGTGAGTTTCTTAATATTTTGTCAACGAGTTTTTCGTACTGACTTGGGATTTATAAATCGATTGGATGTATTCTGCTGCACGAGCGTTGGCTCTATCCAGGGATGGCGCCTGGGGGGCACGGGGACAGAAGCCCCCACGACTTCATCAATTCCCCCATTGGCACTTAAAATTTTGAAAATAGTGCCATCTCAGTGAACTTGAATGGAACTTGAAAGGCGTGGTTTCATAAATATTTTCTCGCTTCGCTCACTGTCGGCACTCTGACAGTATTTGCCCCCTAGCATTTCTTCCGTGGCGCCATCTCTGGTTCTATCTTGGCAGAAATTTAACATTACTACAGTCATAAAAGCAATGTCTTCCCTCGTGATTTTGAAAATAGGGTCCCTTTTTGCTGGAAAAGGCCCCTTTTGCAAAATAAGAGAGTTTGTTTATCTGATTTTAATTTTCGAATCATGGAGATCCCTACAATTGAATCCTTCCGTGTTAGTAAACTTAGTAGAAGAAATAATTACGATCGAGAGTGAACACTGATGGTGAACAAGGGGCAGCTTTGCAGCAATAGTAAAGGTTGCTTGCAATTACTGTTCAGCGTGTGCTTTGAGGCTTTTATCAAAATATCTACTCAACGATAGGACCTATGACAACCTACACTTTGCATAAATCTTGTATAATTTTAAACGAAATCTATGCATATACAAAGCCTTTGACAAAAATAACATTACCAAAACAACAAGCCGTTGCATGTGCCATGCCATATTTGAGTAATTTACGTCAACATGAAATTTTGATATCTGATTGGCTAGACTTTGACCGCAAAGTGGCTTGAGCCACGTTTTTGCTTACATTCCCTCTGAAGTTTCAAATTTTTGTCTGGTAGATATGGGATGAAGAGAGGCATTCTGAGCCAAGAAGAGGAATTCACTCGAAAATTTCCTTGGGATGCTAGTTCATAAATTTATTATTACCGAGGGGTGTATTATTCTTCCGAAAAGGATTTTAAGGGATTTTTTATGGATTTATGTTGGAAAAATGATTTTGACCGGCATTTTAGCAAAGCTGTACGATATTTTGACAGAGTGATTCGCCCCTTAGCTTCAAATGGTCAAGATTCTATTTTTCGTACATAAACGATCATGGGATCGGGGCAAAACTTGAAATTGCATTAAAAATGAAAAAAAAGGAAAACTTTCTTTATCCTGTTCTATTATTTTTTTCAATCTTGTTTCACTTTTCAATTCATTGGCTCAGTACACTCTTCTCTTTTTATAAGAATAATGTTTATAAGAATATTCAGGCTCAGAATCATCCAATTTTTAAGAATATTATAAGAATATCTAGAGAATCGCACGACTGACATACTGTATCTCATTTTTCAAAAGCTAAGTTTCTATTCGGGGCGGCTATTTCCTTTGGAAGCTTTGAAAAAAATAAGAATACTTTCAGGCTCAAAAAGAAAATTTCTTAAGAATATCGAGGCTGGACAAAGTATAGGGTATTCTTATAAAAAAGAGTGTACCCAGCGTAGATTCAGGCGTCATTTCCCTTTCAGCAAAGAATGCTATTTCCTTCTTTGCAGTTTAAATCTACCTAAAGTGAAGATGTAAATTCAGTGTTAAAAGCAAGAACCTATCATTGATATTAGTCCGAACAAAGTTCTTGAATGAAGAACAAAATATGTTAACTTTCAACCGGAAGAAATTTGGAACAAGAAATTGTTTTTTGCGCCTTTTTTAATGTACTCAAAGTTTCTTGACGGTTTCTTATTGGTTTCATTAAATTCTTTCACAATGAAGTTTTATGACCTGGACACTTACTTAAGTACTCCTTGCCCAGGTACCATCTAAGTAATACAATACAGTAAAGTAAAGTACGGCCTTCAAGAAAATTATTTTTATCTCCTATTGTTCTCCCAGAATGACCCCATTCTCCAGTAAAATTGTTTCTTAACGGCGGCACTTTACCGTACAAGAGAAAAGAGAAAATGATTTTAATGAAGACAAAACTGTTGCTGGAATGTTTGAGCTCCTTTAAAAAATTGTTTCTCTTATCCATTCTTCTCGATCATTCATTTTCCACTTTCCATTGAACACTCCATTCATCATTCAGTTTCGTCATTCTGTCTTACAGTTTCATCCCTTCATTTCACCCTATCATTACATTCTACAATTTCATATCATCAGTCCAGCCTTTCATACCTCTTTGACCACAACTCCTACGTTTTTGATATATCGACAATACTCAGAGTTCTGTTGAGAAAATCTAACAGTCTTGTCTTCACTTTAAGTTTCGTGAAAAGCTAGTTCATCCTTAGGAGTGCAATTGCTTTGTTCCAATTTTCAAAACACAGAACGATATTTTGCTATTTTCATGTGATTGTCATGTGCCATCTTTCTGCTTGTCATGAGATGCTTTTGATTTCTGCCTCACCAACTCTAGATAGTCTGTCACTGTCAGTTTCTTGAAAACAGCAAGATAAATTCAATATCCATAACATCACCACAGGTGCAAAACCTAGCAAGAAAGTTGAGGAAAATAGCATTCTCAGAAATACATTTGCTACAAAGTCCTTGGAAGATTCTTGAATCCAAAAGACATCATTACCAAAACATGAATTAGATGTGAATAGAAGATACTAAAAAATTCTCGAAAAAATTCAGAAAAACTTGCTTCTCAGAACTAAATTTGGATCTAGTCTACAACTCAGGGGAAAATATAAAAGTTTGTCAACCTTTCAGCCCATCCATCATATCTGCAGATCTGCACAACTTCTTCTTCGAAACAGTTTCTTACCAAAAGATTGCTTGTAGGAAATGCTAGGCAGGCTCGCCTAATGTTGATTCAAGAAATTAAAAACTAGGAAAGGCAAGATTGCAGTGTCATCATTGAATATCTTTGACAATGCAAAGAAGCAGGTCGAGAATACTATTTCCAAGACAAAATACATGAATTAGAAGTGTTTCTTGCTGCCTTAGGTCTATGTTATGTACCCGAGATCCTGGCAATAGCATTCGGTCAACTGTCGATGTCTCTTCAGCAAGATAATGTTTTGAAAGAGACAGGACATAAACCAAAACCCAAGGTAAAAATTTCACAAAGATGAATTTTGCCCACTAGTCTCGAAAGACCCGTAGCTAACCTTCTCGGGACTTTCTCCCTATGTCAGATAAAGTTAATAAAACAATTCCGTTCAAATAGACTTCATCATCATACTCCTTAATCATATTTTGTTATTCGGTTGAAATAGATTCATTAAATCTTACCTTTTCCACAATACTGTAACTGCTTCTTTCTTTTCTTTCCTCCAAACCTTCGCCGCAGCAACAAAAACTTCAAAATTCAACCGTCGCAAAGAGAAGAAAAGAACGCGAATTGATTCCATTTTCGAGCGCTTTGCGTAAGTCACGTGATATTTGCAGTCGCAACGGTGCTTTGAAGTACCTTTTTGACCTGAAGTACCCTAAGGTTTTCTAGAATACCCTCAAAGTACCCTATAGGGTACTTTAGAATACACTAGAATACCTCTTGGCCTTCAAATACCCTAGGGTACAATAAAGTTCTTCTCAAAACCAGCTTATTTCTGTGAGTGTAGTTTTTACTTTCCATGTCGACGTTCTGTTTTTGGTGAGCGGCCATCAAAAGTACACTTTTCAGGTTGTCGATTTCATAACAGAACTTAGACAAAGCCCCAGGAGATTCACAAAAGTTTTGAAGTTGATTTAGTTTTATCCTCGAACAAAAGAATTCTGCTGGCGTCTTCTTGGCTCACGTCTTCTTGCTAAAATAGCCTAGTTTCCGTCAGGTAACTGAAGCTAAGCTCGGTCGTGTAAGGTCAAATTCCGGATGGGTGACCTTTCGGAGGAGGCCTGACGAAGCAACTCACTTGTTGGCAATCTAAATCGGTGCCAATCCATGTAAGAAACCTACAGTTGCTCATGACTGAAATTTATAAAACAAAATGCGGTCTGAATCCACCATTCATGAATGATATTTTCATGCAACGAAATATTAGGTACTGCCTAAGGCATGGTAATGACGCTCAACTGCCAAAAGTACGAACTACGTCCTTTGGAGTTGAGTCCATTACTTACCTTGGAAATAAACTGTGACAGCATTTACCGCAAGAACTAAAACAATTAAACAGCCTTCCTACGTTCAAAAAACGAATTAGATGTTGGAATGGTGGAACATGCAACTGTAGGCTTTGCAAAGTATATATCCCGCAAGTTGGCTTTCTAACATGATAGATTTTAACTCTGGTTTGTCCTGTAATATATATTAATTTTAGTTTTATTGTAAATTATGTATATTGTAAATAGTAGGCCTTAATTAGCTGCAAGTTAGCTATTCACTTTTTAGCCCACTTTAAATAGATATTTAATAATAATAATAATAATAATAAACCGTCCTTCAAAAGGGACGTTAAACTAGGGGTCCTATGCCTGGATGCAGTATGCATAGTGGGCCTAAATTAGCTCTAAATAATTAGAAAGCCTTCCAGCGCATTAAAATAAAGTATGGAAAAGACGAATATTATGGAAGGCGATATCATTCCTACAACACAGCAAACAGCGAGGTAATGCATCTTTGCGGGATTCCAGAAGGTAGATGCAGGATATTTCCCGAAGAACGAAGTGAGTTAACATTGTGTTTTTCCATACCAACTATAGGTTTGAAATTTTGATAATTCCGATAAGGATGTTTTAAAGGCCTTAAAAAGCTTGCGGGAAATTCGGGATATTTATCAAGAAACAGCTGGGAATAACAGGATATGAAGGTAGAGAAATACGAGAAATATAGGTGGATATGCATCCTCCCAGGCAGGGGCGGCGCCAGCAGCCCTGAAAAAGTGGGTTGGAAAAGAGATAGAATTGATTGCCAGAAGGTATACCTGAGGTTTTTGGCAAAGTTTTTGCTTACGAATAAATACGATCAGAGAAAAGTGGTGGCGCCACCCTTGCTCCCAGGGAAGATATTTCCGGTTGAAAAGTACAATTTCCTTCTTTGGTAGAGATAATGAATGTTCGCAAAGGGTGGACTTGCTGCCAATATTCGAAAGACAAAAAAAGGCAATAAAAAATATCGTTTTCAAGGCAATGACGGCAAGCATAACCATCCTCTAAGCAGGAAAAAGAAATTGCAACTATTTTTTACACTTATTTCAAGTAATGTCACAAAATCTCTTGATAAAACTCCGTTGAGTTCAATTGCGCGCCATGAAAACTTGTGCCATGAATGCAAAAAGTAGTATGATGCTACAATTTCCCCAGAGTATGGTCACCCGTCTAGGCCTAAGTAAAACAAAGTTTAGCCGATTTTGTCTATTGATCATATAAAGTTATGGGCTATTTTGCTTGACACCATCTTGTCAAAATGTCGATCAAACTTTGTCCGCTTTCAGTTTGAAAATAATAACACCCAATATGCCCATCCTCCAGGGAGGAGGGAAGAAAGCAATTTTGTGTCTATTGCGTGTAAGTTGCTCATGCCATCAATGTAAAAGATACCATTTTCAAAATAGAGCGGTAAACTTATCCATATCTTTAAAATAGCCAGTTTTCATATATACTATGTTATCCTTTTTCCATGGCAGAATAATCCATGTTTCAATGAGATAACGACCGATTCATGATCATTCAAACGCTAGAAATCGGCAAACGCATCAACGTTGTTTTAGCCTTACCCAGTGTATATCTTTACCCAGAGTATAGGTTTCAAATCTTTAACTCGTCGTAAAAAGGTGGGTTTAAATTCAATGACCTATTTCTTCTGATTGAATGGCTTGAAAGAAACTTTAGATACTTATCTATAATTCTACCGTTGGCCTTTGCAAAAATCTTGAATATTTTTCGAAATTACAGCGTATTTTATATTTCAACTTATTTGAGGATGTGACGTCATCAAATTTCTAAATCATAAACCAGATGAGTGGCAGACTTTTGCTTGATACCATATTGTAGGCATTCATAAATTATGGTTTTCTTCGAAATCATTTCATGTTGTGTCAAATGGTTTAGAAACTATCATGGTTTAAAGTTTTTTTGAAAATTTTTCTTGAATTCTTGAAAAGTAAGAAAAACACTCTAATTCCGAAAATATTGAAGATTTCAGAAAGTCCAACGGTAGAATTATAGAGAAATGGCTAAAGTTTCTCCGAAGTCATTAAGTTCAAAGAAATAGGTCACTCAATTTTACACCAGCCTTTTTAAAAAATTTGAAACCTATGCTATCTTTGAGATCATATGAAACCAAATAACAAATCCCAAACTTCTTCATGATGTGATCAAACAAAATTCAAAAACAGGTAAGAAATATCAACAACAGCCTACCAAAGCAACCAACTCCTAGCCATGTCACAGATCTTCTTCATATCATTCCGTGCAAACCATCTTTATTAATCAAAACAGCAGCGTAAACAAGCCCGCATCAAGTTCTATTGAATAAACTCTCTCTTAATTTCCATCTTAAACTTCAATTCGCAAAATAACACGCCTTTAACAGCAAGAAGACTGGACTAAGACTGTCGAATTTTTCATGAAGTTCGCCAGCTATATTATCATTGTATTTCATCACTCACAATAATATTTACGACTTTTAACGAGACATCTGCGACCATTTCCAAAAGACAAATTGTGTTTAACTGCTACCATTGTTATAGCTTATCAAAAGAAGAACATGTAATTTCAATTTTCAACAAGTAAATTCGCGCACAAATACATGTAAACTGAATTAATATTTGACAAGTGTTACATTTCTTCATATGTAAACACTTCTTTTTACACTGAAGTTTTAATTGATGAGACTAAACTGATGAGGGAAAACAGAAACTTGAGTTTTGTAAAAATGTAAATAATGGATATTTTCCCATTCGTATCTCAATAACAGACTTATTACATAACGGGTGAGTCAAAAAAGGTTAACACATTTGTAAGCCAGTATAGGTTTCAAATCTTTCAATGACACATTTCTTTGCTGCCGTTGGATTTTTCTGAAATCTCGAATATTATCAGAATTAGAGTATTTTTCTGCTTTTTTAAGAGTTCAAGAACTATTTCGAAGAAAATCTAAAACCATCGTAAATGCAAAAGCTTTGAGAAAGCATTTAATAATTTTCAAGAAAACCATAGTTTATGACTGTCTACAATACAAGAAAACCATAGTTTATGACTGTCTACAATACAGTAAAAACCCGCACATGAGAACCTAAGATTTTGAACTCAGCCTGTTTAGGTTCTTATGTAATGAGGCACATCCAGTAATCAGGGTGTAGGTTCTTAATATAGAGAAATATTTCAATCTAAATCTTATGTGCACTTTTGGCCCTATCCATTTCGACCCAGCCTTACTCAGTTTTCCCCATGCAGGCCCTGCCTATCACAGTTCTATAAGTTATGGTTTGGAGTTCATTAAGGAGGTCGATTGGCAAAAATGTTGCATTTATTTCCCAGTGAATGAATGAAACCCTTTATTAAGAACCTAGTTAAGATATCAGCCTGAAATGGTTCTTGTTTATTGGGTACAAAATATATCATTTCAGGCTGTGGGTTCTTAATAGATGAAGGTTCTTATGTGCGGGTTTTTACTGTACACAAATCTTTCACTCTTCTGGCTTACGATTTAGAAATTTGATGACGCCATATCCTCAAATGAGTTGAAAACAAATATGCTGTAATTTCTGAAAATATTGGAGATTTCAGGAAAGTTCAATGGTAGAATTATAGCAAAGTAGGTAAATTTTCTTCCAAGACATTCAATTCAAAGAAGTAGGTCAGAGCATTTTGCACCCACCTTTTCACTTGGATTTAAAGATTTGTGGTTTATGCTTTGCAAGCCTGCAGTTTGCCAGGAGTACGACGTGATTCCTTGTATTCGTTCAACATTTGTAATCTAATTTTTTGTTTAACTATCCAATTCAATTGGCGATGCTAAGACTTATGTAATGAGTCTAACAGTTTGCTAGCTATTCATTAGATTGTTTAACACTGATTATTATTGTGTGGGGGTAACATGTCAACCAAAAACTGCTCATCTCTAACCACAACTCATAAATCATGGAACTTATTCATCATTAGTTCAATTCGAGGCGAATGAGGCAAATCCCAGCACAGCAAGAAACCTCCACCATGCCCATTTTGATGCAGATACTCACACAAAACTATTTCATACGTTGCTGAGAGTAATGCACGCTTTTGGGAGTTAGCTCCACATCATATCGAGGCGAATTATGCATTTCAAAAGAGCTGACGTCATTGTGAATAGAGTCTATACATAAACAAAAATCTGACTAAATTTGAAACTTCTCCCGTCATTTTGATAGCAATGGCGGATGGCCCAAGTAAAATCTTGATGACAAAACGGCTGCAACGAGAAAACAAGCCGTGAATACAAAGATTAATGTTTCTCTCAGCCATAAGTGGAAATGTGCCACTTATATTCGTTTAAATTCTTGGTAGTGAACGGGGAGTGAATGATACTACAGAAATCAAAGCAGATCGGAGAATTAGTCCAGTTTTGTGCATGTAAAAAGAAAGAATCCTTCAAGATGCGCCAAGAAAAGTTCAAGCGTTTGAAAAATCGTAGTAACTGAAGTACTGGATGGATTTGAACGAATCGAATTTTGCTTGATAGTAGAAAGACTGGTGGAATTTACCTATATTCTCAGTGCTCTACTCACGATGAAAACATGAGAAAAACCACGCAAGTGCTTCGGTCTTTCGTCTATGAGACAGAATTTATTTCTCTCCAACACATCCATACTCTAGGTTCTATGAGTTTCCAAACGCCTGAACTCTTTTTGGCGCACCCGGTAGTTAAAGATGAGACAACAATAACTAACCTCTTCACACTGGAAAATGTGACAAATGTTCTTCGAAGTTCGTTTCTCTTTTTCTGACAATAAATTTTTCAATGAACTCGAATTTCCTTCGTCAAGATTCAGCTCTGGTAAATCAGTTGTCAAGCGCCTCGACATCAAAACGAGGATGTCACCCATGTCGCAAATGAAGCACACTGTTCGCAATGCATGATCCATCATTATGTCTTCGTTCTGTAAAAAAGAGAATAGCTTGACTTTGTGGTTCTATGGCTTGATGATGAGACAGCACACAACTGCTGGGCATCCCAAAAAAGTATACAGATTTGGTGGATCCAGTGAGGTGAATTTAGCTTTGATTAATGGCTAATACAGAATGTATCTATGTTTACTATGTTCCTCAATAGTGAACATAGATACCTCGTTTATGGGTACTGGTGCTTTGGGAACAGAAATATCTCAAACTTGCGTCTACCTCCAAACCACTGAACCATTTAAACTCAAACTACCGGGTGGGGTGAGTGGCCGAGCGGTTTCAACGGTTTCCATCAGGTGACTGACCGCCTGACCGCTGAAGGCCTGACCGCGCAGCTCACTTCGCCGTCCTTCGGAAGGGACGTTAAACAAGGCGTCCCATGCCTGGATGCGGCATGCACAGTGGGCCTAAATTGGCTTTAAATAGCGAGATATCCTTTCAGCCCACTCAAAATAAATTATTGAAAAAAAGAAGAAAAAACCAGAGCTTTGGCATTTTGGCTTAAACAAATTCTTGAAGCACATCGAATAAATCAATGATAGCCTTGATAAATTTCAACAATATTAAAATCAAGTTAGATTCTGTTTGCCAAAAATCAGCTATTGCGCAGTTTTTCTTATTTTTTCTTTAATTTCAGTCTTTAATCTTTAACCTCGATGAGCTTCAAGAATTTGCTTAGGCCAAAAGGCCAAAGCTCTTGTTTGGAAGTAGACACTTATTTGAGCTTTCGAGGTCAATATCTCTACTCTCAAAGCACCAATATCAACAAACAAGGTATCTTTTGCAAGTTAACTATCGAGGAACATTTTGAGAGTGATTAGCCATTGATTGAAGCTAAATTCATATCACTGGAGGCAACCACATCTGTAAAAGCTTTTTGGAGACACACGGTACGTTCTTGCTAAAAACCACGATGAAAAGATCTATGCGGTGGGGCATTGGTGAATTACTACGCGATTTTAAGCAAATACCAATCATCTCCTCAACTGTAGTCTGTAGTGTGAATGAGTGATCCTAAAAACAGTTTGAGGTAGATGTACGAAAGCTCTACAGTAGCCAGAAACGACAAATTTGGGTGTTCAATACTTTTTCATTTTATTAGAAAGCATTTCCCAAGGATATCATTCCGTTAAAAATAACTGGCTTGTCTGCTAAAATAGTTCATGATTCTAGTCCAATATAAAATCTGAACAATTTTGAATACTAAACCAACTTACACTCTACAGCACATAAAATGGATTAAAACAAAGCAGTATTACCATGAGACATTATGATTCGCTAAAAATAGCGAAACTCTAACCTGGTGTATATTGTCATTTTAACTTTTCTTTGCGCATAACAAAATGTTTTAAAAAAACGTGAGTCTGCTGTCCTACCACTCATGAGTCCAGAAAAAGTCACGGCTCCACGGTTGTGAGCCGGAGGAAGGTTTTGCTGGTTAATGTCATATTTGAGGAAGGTTTTTTAATTTTTACAGAAAACCTAGGAAAATATTGGGGTATTCTGACAACATCAACTGGCTTATGAACTTTACGGTAACATACAACGCAAGAAGTTCGAAAAATCTGGTCAATTTTATGTGATAAAATGTGAAAGGTTTAGCTAATGACAATTATAACCGGAGTAAGGTTTGACCTTTTTCTGGACTCGGCCCCCACTAAGCGAGGAATAACGACACTAGTGCAGAAACTAAGGTTTGGAGCGTATAATGATTGAACAACAGGTGTAAACGGCATTGATAAAGTTCAGTGCTCGATTTTCATCATACCTTTGTTTTTTGTTTTTTTTATATCAATCTAAAATTTTACAATAACAGAACATGGTTACAGGACGATACCACAGGGAGAATGAGAATAAATTGCAACCCCATGGCTTTAAAAAATAACGTAAAACATTTACATGAAAATGATTATCTAAACTGCAGCATAAACTAAAGCTACGAAAAGAAATAAGATGATACAAAGGTGGGGGGAGGAGACGAAAATTTCACTGAAATGATTTAAGAAAAAAATCTCTTTGATGATTCAATGAACTCTAGTGTTGCTTTAATGATTGTTTTATTTGACTCAAAAGGTAACCTTATATCATTACACAAAATTATTGAAACTAGTTCCTCATTGGAAAGGTTCGACAAACCGTTTGAAAGCAAAACTGCCCGTACGCGGTTGAGATCATACCTTTCCTTCACAATTAACCACTTTTATCCTCTCTAATGAAATAATGATTTCGGTATCTGTAGCTGGTTGTACTTCATCTTCAGGAACCTATTAATAATGAAGCATGCAATTCGTAAACATTAACAGAGAAGGAAAAGTGATAAACGACGCAAATAATAAGTAATCAAATCAAACAAGAACTTCTCACGTAAGTTACCATCTTATTCACGAAACCCCCACTCAAATAGCATAGCTTCCAAATCCTTAATTCGACTTAAAAAGGTGGGTGTAAAATTCTGTGATCTATTTCTTCTGACTGAGTGGCTTGAAACAAACTTTAGTTACTTATCTTTAATTCTACCGTTGGACTTTTCAGACATTTTCAATATTTTTTAAAATTTCAGCGTATGTTACATTTCAACTCATTTGAGGGTGTGACGTCATCAAATTTCTAAAACATAAACCAGAAAAGTGACAGACTTTTGCTTGATACCATATTGTAGACATTCATAAACTATGGTTTTCTTTGAAATTATTTCATGTTGCTTCAAACAGTTCAGAAACTACGATGGTTTTAAGTATTTTTGAAATTTTTTCTTGAATTCTTCAAAAAGAAGAAAAACACTCTAATTCTGAAAATATTGAAGATTTCACAAAAGTCCAACGGTAGAATTACAGAGAAATAGCTGAAGTTTCTTTGAAATCATTCAGTTCAAAGAAATAAGTAACTGAATTTTACACCAGGCTTTTTAAAGATTTGGAAGCTATGCTCACTCAAATAGCCTTTCGTATGATACTTAAAAAGTTATTAAAAATTCTCTGTGAAGATATTCTCAATAAAATCTTCGAACGAAGTTACTAGATTCGCAAAAAATTACCAGTTTATTTACATTTTTGAAATTCTAAACTCTTTTAATTATCTAGAGACATCCAACCATAAATCATCACAAATGTTTCAATTTACACATTTTAACGGTTCACGAACACAAAAATTTGCCCATGAAACAAAAAGATATCATTGCTTCAAACAATGTTAGAAAAAACATTATCCAGCCATATGTCACCGTGCAATGATCATTTGTGAGGGAGGGGGTGTGAGACAAAATGATCTCTGTTAACAAACGGTGCAAGTCTAGTAGTAAGAGCTGCTGCCACCAAGACGTATGCGAATCGTGCAAATTGCGATGACAGCGCGAAAGTTGGCAGAGATGGGCAGTTTGATACGTTGAAAAGAAAGGACACAAGCTGAAAATTGCCCCCTTGTGCTATTTTAGAATGTGCTACCATGTTCAAGGCCTCCAAAACAGCTATTGTAATAATTTTGGTGCAAATTGTCATACAAGCATTGAGGTTCTCATGATAATCTTCCTATTAAATATATGTTTTTCGGTGCTGCAAATTATGCATACATTCCTCACATCTATTAAATAGATGTTTTGCATTGTTGCACATCTAATCTATTGAATGGTTCTTCCGGTGTTGCAAACTATTGCACCCCTCCAAAATATGGCAACTGTGCATTTTAGAGGCCTGAAAACTAGTACCACATCTAAAAGGCACAATGAGGGAAATTTTCAGTTTGTGTCAACATCCTAACTTTTCTCAGCGTATCAAACTGCCAATCTCTACCAAAGCTCATACTTTTATCACAACTTGCACGATTCTCGTGATTATCTCCCTCACTACAGGGAAAGGCGAAGCTTTCTACAAATGACTGAAATATTCTCTGACTGTAGCATCTTCTGATTTATATTTTGTATTTGCTGCTTTCATCAAATAACAACATGGTCAATTGTGAAGAAATAAAGAAAGAAGGAAGAACATTAGAGACATATGGTAAATTTGCATTATGGTAAGCCTATATTTCGAATGTTTGATAATTCTGATAGTTGAAATTACCTTGATTCGCGCGAATGCTTCTTGGGCTTGCTCCATCCTTGTCTCTTTAGTTACTGGATGCTGTGTTATGACTTGGGTTGTACCGAGATACTGCAAAAAAGAATTAGCAAAAAGTGAATATTTACGCACAGACAAAACCTGGATTTTCAAAATAAATTTCAAACATCAATTCGTTTCAGATGCTGCGTCAATCAACTCAACGCACTTGATTTGACTTGTCTTGACTTTGCCAAAACATGGGATGCAGAATGCATAGTGGGCTTAAATTAGCTTTCAGTAGCTAGAAATACTTCACGCCCACTCAAAATAAATTACTGAAAAAATACAGAATCCGTTTCGTTTAAGGTGTGGTCGTATAAAGGATTACAGCATGTGAAACAAATCTTTTTTGCTTGCAAAAGTGAACTGCAAAAACATTGGAAAATATCACAAATGCACCACGTGAGTAAAAAAAGTTCAAGAGTTTGGAGGGCAGTGGAATAAAGAGTACGTGGCTGATATTCAAAACTAAAATGTTAATCTATCCGTCAAAGGCTAACTTAGATGTGAAAATTTAGTTTGGTAAAAGCACTCATCTTTAAGACGAGTCAACACAAAACGGCAGAGCTACAAACTTTGCTGTTTTGCAAATCAACACGAAATTCTGCCGGCAGAATTTGGTAATTCTACCGGCATCGTGTAGACGGGAGGTCAACTGGCACTTTTTATGACGTTTTTTAATTCCACAGACAATGTGTAAACGGGGTCTCATTTCCTACTTCTATGGCACCGAAATACAGTAAATCCCTGCATATAAGAACCTAGAGGCTGTTTTCCAAAGTTACGCACCTTGCAATTAAGAACCTGTTTTAGTTTGATGAAAAATATGTTCTTATTGCAGGGGTAGCAAAGTTGATTTTGGATTGTCGTTATTAAGTTTATTTTTGTCCAAGTTAGCCGTTAAAGTTTGAATCTCTTCCCCTGCTCTTTGTTAGGTACAATCTTTGGTGAAGATTCTAAAACGGCCTACACAAGGCACCCTTTGAAAAAGAACCTTTATACCTTGAAATTAGTGTTAGTACCTTTAAAATAAGAGCTTATTTCAACTTGGCTCTCAAAAAAGTAGGTTCTTATATGCTGGGATATTTTGTACCTGCTTCCTTCCTATATGACATATGTATCAACAAGCGCTCATCGCAACTACAAGAAAATGCGCGGAAGCCTAATAACCTTAATAATGCATCTATCGTGATGAATCTATCCCATAAAACTGTGCTAAACACCACCACAACATTGCCACGCCATAATCGATCTAATGGCGACATAAAATTTTGTTAAGTAGGAGAATTTTCAAAATCATTGTAATTCGAGCACGAATAACACAAAAAGAAGGACACAAGGGTTTGCTAGCTCCGCCTTTCTTCAAAATCTGATCAATTATTGATAAAATCCCTCAAAGGATGATAAATTCCATAAAGTGGTAATAATTACAGATATAAAAATTTAATACCGATATCATTTGGTGAACAGTGTCCCCAAATTCTTTCTTCAACGTTTGATTGAATATTGGCAAATAAAGATAACATGAACGGATCCCATGGTACGATAACTGTGTCGCCTTGATCTTAACTTGATTTTAGACACCTGAAATATCTCGCCACTTGTTAATTAGATGTAGGGCTATGTATTGAACACTTGGGAAGGTCAGCCTATCAAGACGTCACCCTCGGCCATCAATGAACATGTTAAACGAACGGGCCATTGTGCAAATTCGGAAAAATTTACAATTCTGGAGAAGGCTAACAATGAATTGACCTATCAATTTTTGAAAGCTTTTGAATTTTAAGTGATAGGCCGGCCGTTTCTTAGCGCACAGAGCTCCTCAATACCCCTCATTTTGTTCTGACCCTTGTCTTTCATTTCATCTTCAACTACTATACTGGTTCAAACTTTCAAATTGGTTTAATGGTTTTATTAATTACGCGTGCTGTTTCACAATTTGGTGCTATAAATAAGCACGCGTTGTTCTCACTTCTTTAGCTGAGAAGGCACAAGTTTCAGTGCTGAGAGGTACTTTTGATGATGTCTTAATTATTGGATTTGTCCTAACCGTTTAATGTATAATATTTGAAACTGGATTGTTATTAAAATTTGAGTTGAAACCTTAGTTTTGATTTTAGAGGGCAAATACCCTATAACCGTTTTCTTTATAAATCAGCAAAGAGAGGTTGTTGCCCTGCCCTTCCTTTTGATGTTCAACGAAGAGATCTTCTCGCTGCAGTTGTTGAATTATTACGGCCATTTGTCCAAATCACTAGTCTTTCAAACAATGCTCTGACGAACAAGGGCAGATTTTGTAATACAATAGCAACACTAGTGTTTGATTGACAAATCAATTCAAAGCAATTAGCGACTGCAGACAAAGGAGATTCTCTCAACCAGTAATTCAAAACAAACAAAGCTGCAAAAGTTTCCCCGACACCATAAGGGCAAACTCTCGCCTTGTGCAAGCGAAAGGTGGCTTTTAAGAAAGTTATGTGCTCATCACGACAGAAGAAGGGTAAATTTAAAGTTCTATGTGGCGGATTTTGCTTATTTGATTCAGGACCTGTTTTGCAATCGTTTCGTTATTTTAAGCCCAAAATACGCGGGAATTACAATGCCTTCTGCTCGGCTTCTGAATCAAATAAACAAACTCCGCCAGACAGCACTTTAGATATGCCCTTCTTCTTTCGGTATAAGCACATAACTTCTCTTAAAAACCACCTTTCGCTTGCACGAGGCGAGAGTTTGCTCTCTACTAGTTTCGGGGAAACTTTTGCGGCTTTGTTTGTTTTGAATTGCTGGTTGAGAGAATTTCCTTTGTCTGCAGTCGCTAATCGCTTTAAATTGAGGTGTCAATCAAAAGCGACTGATCCTATTGTATTACAAAATGTGCCCTTGTTGACTCTACGCTTTGAACATATCTTCTACGCTTTGAGCGAATAAATAACATACCTTCATTTTATATCTTGCTCCTACTCTCAATTCTTCCGTTGTATGCGGTCCTTCGATACCTGAAGTGGAAAATAGAGCAAATACGTGTTTAAAATAACCAAAAATACGTGACAAGAAGTGCTACATTAAGTATGTGCCAAAGCTATCTTAATGTTGTCATTTTGCTCTTTCTTTTGTGTATTAAAAATTAATTTGAATTGTAAGTGCCATCCATAGTGAAGACCCAGTGACGTTCTTTTTTCACTATGGATGGCACAGTGTAATGTAAGTATAAATATTGTAGCTTTAATCTTGATAAAAGAAAAGAAAAAAGTTAATCATGATGACAATTTTAGAGTACTTGTAGAATTGAGACCACTGAATTCGTCAGTAAAAGTAAAAGAAAGGCTGAACTATTTTTTGAAAGAGCGGGGATGGTTTAGTGACAGCACACGCTTGACAACCAATTGGAAGGCTGGTGGTTCGAGTCATCGGAAGGGACGTTAAACTAGGGGTCCCATGCCTGGATGCGGCATGCATAGTGGGCTTAAAATAGCTAGGAATCGGAAAAAATCACCCTGCCGAACCTGCTACGTAGATCCGGGCTAAAGGAATCACGAGATGTGGTCACATTGAGAGGAAGGACCAGGATGCTGTTTCGATAAGCTTAGCTTCTCAGCGTCCTAAAACTACCTTCGGATGCCAGGCAGAAATATGGAAAAAAACACCTCATTACAACAACGGGGAGCACATGGGTTGGTAAAAAAAAAACACTTTAAATTCGAGCTTTTTTACCTTTTCCCTGTTCTGGGTCGCGGTCTAAGTTTTGCTCCAAAAGACTACACGTATTTCTCTTATAAGAAACTAAGAATGTTGGCCAGTACTGAAAGCCTCTTAAAATTATCAGATTTTGAGTAGTAGGAGTTTCTTACGAGTTTCGTTGAGGTTCCATAACAATCTTCATGTTCACTACCTGTGCCCTGGTGAGCATTTCAAAACAAGGTTTTTTCAGCCTTTCCAATGTTTAGACATTAATCAAGTACCTTACGAGTAATATCATGGGCAATAATGCACCGTTGATGTGGCCTATATTATGATCAAAATTGTATTTTTACTCACTGTGTTGTTTCTTTTCCACAAGATTGCAGGTAAAGCGCTTGATAATGTTGCTACTCCTTCGTTCTTCTCTCGTCACAACAAGGAATCAAATGCCGCCAATATTCAAATACAGTTGCAACGGTTGGAGCTCCTACGCAGCGATACGTCTCATTTCAAACTTTCCTTTAAATAGTGACTAAATTAAATTAGTCATAATCTAAAAGGAAGTTTGAAATGAGACGCATCGCTGCGTAGGAGCTCCAACCGTTTCAACTGTATTTGAAATTTGAATATTGGCAGTGTTTGATTCCTTGTTGTGACGAGAGAAGAACGAAGGAGTAGCAACATTATCAAGCGCTTTACCTGCAATCTTGTGGAAAAGAAACAACACAGTGAGTAAAAATACAATTTTGATCATAATATAGGCCACATCAACGTGCATTATTGCCCATGGTAATATGATACAGAAAACAAGTGAGAATAAATTAAAAATAGGTTAAGGATTTCCTTTATAAAAATAAATAATTTCTTAACTAATACTTTCCCGGTACTGGAGTTTCTTAATTTTTTGGCGATCTGAGAGTAGAATTTCTTATAGAAATACGCGTGGCTTAATTCTTAGCCTGTGGGTAATTCCGCCTATAATAGAACTGATAAAATCATCTTGAGCCATGTTGCGTCTAAAAACGCTCTAAAAACAAATACAGTAGGCTAAAAAATTCGAGCACAAGTTATTCGAAAAACAAATAATCAATTTTCATAAATATTGTAATGATTACAAACGCTAAAAAACGATCGCCGTTTTGAAAGGATTACAACTTTGATTCAACAGCTGATCTTGTTTCTAGTTTGTTTTGCATGGAAATCCGACAAAGAACTTGAGTTTCATACGATACATCATGTATACTTAGGATTTGTCAATAAAACTACTGCACACAAGGCGCCGAAAATTCAGAATTATAAAAGATTGATTGATCTGCACTTCATATTTGGCTGGGTTTATTCAAAGCATGAAGAATAATGTTGAAACATGTTTGTAAATTTGATACTATGATATACACGTATTTTTTCTATAAGAAACTAAGGATTTGGGCCAGTAATGAAAGCTTCTTAAAATTATCAGATTTTGAGTAATCAGAGTTTCTTATGAGTTTCTTAGAGGTTCCACAACAATCTTCATGTTCACTACCTGTGCTCTCGTAAACATTTCAAAACAGGGTTTTTAAGCCTTTTCAATGTTTAGACATTACTCAAGTACCTTGAGTAATATGATACTAGAAACAAGTAAAAGTAAAGTAAAAATATGTCAAGGATTTCCTTTATCAAAATAAATAGTTTCTTAACTTATATTTTCCCAGTACTGGAGTTTCTTAATTTTTTGGCGATCTGAGAGTAGAGTTTCTTACGGGCAGTTTCTTATCAAAAAATACGTGTACAGGTATTGGTTGAAAGTTGTTAATGAGGCTCGCAAATTATTCAGATGTTATGCAAGGTGTGTCAGAAAAATGTACGAATTGTAGCTTTGGAACTATAATTTTTTGGGACATCTGGTATATACGTAATGAAACTCAGGTATATAATGAAAATAATGAAACTAATAATCACGCAATACATCATTTTGGTGACCCGGTACGTCCAAAGTATGTAACAAAGCTTTTAAGAAATTTTCAATAACAAAGTGTGAGCCGTTGAAAGATATTGCTGTATACCAAAGAGGCCGACAAAGTTGATAGGAGATGAAAGGTGACCGATTTTGATTCTATTTACTTTGCTTCTCATCAGTCCCTTGCCTGTTTTTATAATATCAATTTCTTAGCCCTTGTTACAGTGCAATACGACTGATCTGTTTTTTAATTGAGGCGAACATCGCGCTGTTAAAATCTCTGTTATATATTATGTAATGGTCTCTTGCTACAACGGCAGCACAAAAACGAACAACAAAGTGTCAAAACAGTCAGTTCTCCTGGCATGAAGCGAAACATCTAAAAAGTATGCCATGTTTTTGAATATCTCAACAAAATATCATTTATAAGACAGAGACGAAAATGAAAATGTGTTCAAAAGTTCTTGTATAGTTTGAATTCCCAACCAAATATCCAACGCGCTTTATTCAAATAAACCACAGGAGATCGTTGTTTCAAGAAGTTCTGTTCTTTTCCGTCAGAAATTTTTGCAAAAATACAACTTATTGTCAAGATTCACAGCGGTAGTGACCTGACCTTCAATTTGAAACATCGGTTCCTCACCAAATACAAAGCAGATTTTGAGACAGTAGCATCTGCTGCTTTCCATTGAAAAGCTTTTCAATTGCAAACAAAGAACTTTCTATGACCGATTTGCCTCAACAAGAACAGATTTGGCAAGACAATAGCATGAGTTGGTTTTGATTGACACCGCAATTCAAAGCGATTAGCGATCGCAGACAAAGGAAATTCTCTCAACCAGTAATTCAAAACAAGCAAAGCCGCAAAAACCGGGTGCGCCAAAATAAACTATCATGTTTGGCAGGCCACAATAAATCGTAACAGGTCCGATTTTGGAATTTTATGACTTAATCGTTAGCAGAGAGCCTGAATTAAATACTGGGATTTTTGCAAATTTTTTCATTTTCAGTTTTTAGAGCTAGAAGCGAGTTTCCTAAAATGTTAGTTTTCGAAAAACACTGAAAACGATCAAAAAAAATCAAGTTTTCCAAAGAATCGACATGAATGGGCAAAGAGTGAACTTGTTCGTGGTGATTTGGGATTTAAAAATCGACCAATTGTAATCTGCTGTAAGAGAATTCGTACTAAACCTTCAAATCCCCCTGAACATGTTTTCTCTTCGTTCATTCATGTTGAATGTTTCAAAATTTGATCGACGTTTTTTGATCGTTTTCAATGTTTTCGAAAACGAACATTTTAAGAAACTCGCTTCTGGCTCTAAAAACTGATAACGGAAAAATTTGCAAAAAGTCCTAGAATCTAATTCAGCCTTTCTGCTAACGATTAAGTCATAAATCTTCAAAATCGGTTCAGTGTACGATTTATTGTGGCCTGCCAAACGTGCAAAAGTATCTTTGAAACTCAGGTAGCTAGCACGCTCGTTGTGCATTCCAGAAATCGTTTTCAAGAGCAAAGATGAGGATAGATCGAAAGAAGAAGGATATATCTACACATCTACCTCGGGCATTTAATTTGTTTGGTTCAAAAGTCGATTGGGAGGCGATTCAGTTCTCTTATTTTTCTTGGGTGTAATGAACAAACACTTACTGCAAACATAGGGCTCAAATCTTTAAAAAGTTCGGTGTAAAATTCCATTGCCGTTTTCTTTGAAATAAATAGCTTGGAAGGAACTTAGGGTTTTTTGCTGTAAATCTGCCGTGGCAATTTATTGATATCTTGATTAGTTTCAATATGGCGGCATTTATTAAATTTGAGGCTATGACGTCATCAAATTTCTAAATCCTAAACCAGAAAAGCTACAGATTTCTGCTTGCCACCATATTGTAGACCTCCATAAACTATGGTTTTCTTGAAGGTTATGTAATGTTTCCTCTATTAGTTTAGGATTTACAATGATTTAAATTTTTTCAAACTTTTCCATGAATTTTTTCAAAAATTATCAAATTGCCGCCATTTTCAAAAAAATAAAGATATCATAAAATTTCCACGGCAGATTTACAGCAAAGTACCATAAGTTCCTTTCAAGCAATCCAATTCAAAGAAAAATATAAGAGAATTTTACACCGACCTTTTTAAAGATTTGAAAGATTTGAGCCCTATGCTCTTACTGCACGGCTTTTGAACCAAAGAAATACAATGCCCGTGGTAGATGAGTAGATATATCCTTCTTCTTTCGATATGTGCTCATGGTTGCTCTTGAAAACAATTTCTGGAATGCACAACGAGCGCGCTCGCTACTTGGGTTTCAGAGAAACTTTTGCGGCTTTGTTTGTTTTGAATTTATGGTTGAGAGAATTTCCTTTGTCTGCAACCGCTAATCGCTTTGAATTCACATGTCAACAAAAGCATCGCATGCTATTGTGTTACAAAATCTGTCCTTGTTATTTGCCTCGCAACAAAAGTGATTTAACCAAGACAAATATGATACCCTGAATCCAAGGTAGCCAACTCACTCATAATGCATGTGAAAAGGGTTTTTTAAGCACAAATCAAGAAAATCTACAATGGGTGACCTCTAGCAAATAGAATATAATATGATCTACTATTTTTCAAATTTTATCAAAGCTGTCGTTGAGTTAGGTTGAGAAATAACTTCGTAACTCGTTTTTCAAAGTTAGTATTTCTTTCCTTTCAGGTTTTAAGTTTAACTTGTTTTTCTCTTGCAGGGTTCAACAGTTTTCTCTCTAGTTACAGGTCTATTTTGGTTGTTCTTCTTTTGCAGGAGTTAACGGATTACAGTGTTTTGTTGCGTTTATGGGTTTAATACGATGAGTCCGATATTTAAGGCTATTTTCAAATTTTGTACCACATATCATTTGTTTATTTAAAGAGTTCCTTCTGTAGTGTGGACTCTAGCATATGTTTCAAATCTTTAAAAAGGTGGGTGTAAAAGAAGATGACCTATTTCTTTGAACTGAGCGGCTCCAAGAAATCTTTATCTATTTAGCTATAATTCTACCGTTGGACTTTTCAAAACATTTCAATATTTTCAGAATTAGAGTGTTTTTCTTCTTGTCAAAGAATTCAAAAAGAATGTTGAAAAAATCTTAAAACCATCGTAAATTCTAACTTTGTCCATGAAACATGAAAATCTTTTCAAGAAAACCATATTTTACGAATGTCTACAATGTGGTAGCAAGCAAAAAGTCTGTCACTCTTCTGGTTTATAATTTAGAAATTTGATGACGTCACAGCCTCAAATGAATTGAAATATAAAATACGTTGTATTTTCGAAAGAATGGAAGATTTCTGAAAAGTCCAACGGTAGAATTATAGATAAGTAGCCAAAGTTTCTTTCAACCCATTCAATTAAAATAAACAGGTCATACAATTTTACACCCACCCTTTTACAACGACTTCAAGATTTGGAGCCTATGCTGTGGACTCTCAAATGAAATAAAAACTGAAAATTTACAGAATCAGCAAAGGCAATTTGGTGAAAGTTTAGAGATTCCGAGAGACTTCCATGGCTGTTAAGAGACGCATTAGCATCATTTTAACGTTTCAACCTCAAGTGATTTCGTGATAAGATCTATTGTACACCTCACATGTTATCTCTTCGAAGATCTCTAATGTTTCACATAAATTACCACAGTCGTCTAGGAGACTTAGCATGTGCTTGTGTAGCTAGACCTGCAGTTTGCATTACAGAACGAATTTACAGCATGATTTTCAGTAGGAGGCAAAAATTGTATCAATTTTCAGTTATCTACCTGGTGCGTATAAAAGCGATCACTAGCGCTGTTCTTATTGCCGTGTGATAGAAAAGTTGCAGAAATTATCGAGGTTTTGAGAAAAAGATCTCCTTTAGATATAGTTTGTGATCTTAGGGTTTAAGTAAATTTTAAAATTATTTCGATAAAATATCTTATTTTATGTGTCTAATAATATCTAATAAGGTACTATTAGAAATATTGATCTGGTTTACCTGTCTGTCCTAAATGGTTGTAAAATGAGATACTAGCCTCTATTGGCCAGAGAAATCGCGATTCAATGATTATTGAGCTTAGAATTGTAAAGATTTTCACAACAGTAACGATACATTGTAATCTACCTGAGGTGGTAGATATTATTTCTTGTCATTTTGTCAGTTGAGAGTATATTCTTTGATGGTGAATGGGCTCATTTAGGTGAACCTTCAACTTAATTTGATTATCATACATAATCGCATCAAAGAAATATTAAAGGGGCTCAGTCGTCAAACAGTAAACAAATCCGTAAACTCGCACGTGTCGGGGATTATCCATCGTTCATCCATTGTTCTCTGCAGTTTTTTTGGTGGCTTCACCCAAGCCACCAAAAAGTGACCGTTAAAAATCCACTTATATCCGAGCAATCGTAGAAGATATGAATGTTTGGTTTGTTCCTTAGTGAAGTACAAGGATTAATGCCCAAACAACAACTTTCATTTTGAAAAAAATACGAAAATCCTGTGTGATATCACCTTTCAAAAAACTGCAAAAATCATCGTTTTGTTTACATTTTGACGACGGATCCCCTTTAAGCTGAAAGTGTTGAAGACATAAATTCAAAATGGTAAAGCATAGAGTTTACAGTCGTACGCCATAGTAAACCCAGGTAGTAAGCATCTGTTTAACATGGTTCTGTTAACATGGTAAAGTTACCTTGGTGAATGTGCCTGTTCAGAATATTCAGTACATAGCTATGATACAGTAGCTACCTATTCTGGAAGCAAAATTTATAGCAACGCCACATGACGGTTACATGGTTTACGATGGTAAATGGTAATGGTAACCAATGGTAAACATAAATCGCAAGTTAACTAACATAGTAAAATTTCTTGATGAGGAATGTGGCTATTTAGTACAAGCATTCATCTTACTTTACCTGCTTCCTAAGCTTGATGCATAGCTTGTAAGTGCAAGCAACCAGTGGTAAAATTCATAGCAACTAATAGTAATCAGTGGTAAGAAAAAATAGTAAATCAACTTACTTGGTAAAGTTTCCTCTCTTGAAGGCTCTGGAGGATCCTGTACAACCAATTGATATGTCATTAGTACAGTCAACAATACGCGCAACAAGGACCCATTAAAATTGCTAGAACTCAGACATAAGGCATGTATTTTAGCAAACCAGGATGCATTTTGTAGCAGACTTTAAGGCAGATTTTAGCAGACTTACACAAGAAGCAAAAAAGGAATTAAAAGATCTGCTTGTGAACGTGTAATAACGAGCGTGGATATGAAAACTAAATAGCATAATCTTTATAATAATACTTCCTACAAATGTGTTGTGACAGGTGCATGTAGATATACGGCTAGCTTAGCATTATCATCACACAGGAATTTTGAGAGATTTTAATTATTCATATCACGTATGAAACGCCTACAGCGGCAGTTACCTTGATTGCAAAAATCATGACAGAAGTTTTCAAACACTTCTTCATTGACTGTAATTAAAAGGTTTAACTAAGTACAGTACTACCCCACCACTAAGAAACCGACTTATAAGAAACTGCAGGCTGCCAGATGGCACCATGGTCATTGTCAACATTTGGTTTGATATAACATTTGTATGATATTTATACGAAATCAAACAGCCTGGTTTTATAAAATGAGTTTCTTAGTGGCGGGGTAATACTGTAGTGCATTTACAGTAATTTACAGCCCTTAAACTAGTTATTTGGCATAAAACCCGAGTTTTAACCAAAGGGTTAATTGCATTAACTGCACAAATAGAAGATAGAAACTCTTAAGCAAGTCTTTAATTTCAATAACTAAGATGTCAAATGTTTAAACAAGTTATGTCATGCATTCTATGATTATTGCAGTTGTGCTCTTCTTTTATAGATAAAATTTTGTTGAGAACTTTAAAGTGAGATTAGGTTTCAAGTGAATGTATAAAGCATAGTTAATAAAATAATCGAATTTTCTATTAACTATGTATAAAGATAGAATCATTTACAATACAGGGACTTGGGGTATGTCGAAAACTGACGAAAAGAATATAGACTGCTTCCACAGAAAACAACTCAGACAAGTGTTATGAATCAAATGGCCTCATAGGATAAAAATGAAAAATTAGATGAGAAGACAAAAACCCAACCAATATCAAAAACAATTACAAAACGAAGATGGAAACTGCTCGGGCATATAATGAGACTACCTGAAGAATGCCCAGCAAGAAGAGCCATGCAATATTATTTCGAAAAAAGAATATGCAAAAAATTTCCTCGAAGAAAACGAACAACAACAACAACAACAACAACAACAACGAACAACAACAACAACTATTAACAGAGGCATTCAAAGAGCTAAAAACAAATACTCGTCTGCTCTAAAGTACAGTATTACCCCGCCACTAAGAAACTCATTTTGTAAAACCAGGCTGTTTGGTTTCTTATAAATATTATATAAATGTTACATTAAATAAAATGTTGGACAATGACTAAGGTGCCATCTGTCAGGCTGCAGTTTCTTACAAGTCAGTTTCTTAGTGGCGGGGTAATACTGTAGTTGCTTAAAAACAGCACCTCTGTTGTTGTTGTTCTCCAGCAATGTCAAAATTCAGCAAATTTTCAAAGAAAGGGTTCTAGCGTCGTATCAAAATTTGTCTACCTTCCAAACAGGATTAAACAAAACATCATAAATAGGAAAAATAGGATTCAAAATTGGAAAAAATCCCCTTCAACGAGCCTTCAAAATAAGATCAAACTCACGATTAAATTTTCCTAATATTTTTCTCTCACGGCAATGACTTATGCATTTTTTGGGGATTTTTCACGTCATGGTTGTCACCGCTATTTCTGCTGCTGGAATTGTTTACTCGTGGTTATTTGCTTAAAGTTAGTAAATATATAGACGATCAAATGGTTTAGCTGAACGCAAGAAGGGATCTCCTAACCATAACACAGATTTTGGCGATCTTATAGCGTCAATTACCAACACACACTCCTGATTGTTGAACAGCTCGTTAATATTAAAGTGAATATGACGCGAACATTTGTATTGTTTATTTTATGCAATAAGCATAGCTGATCATCATGGTGTATTTCATATTTAAGATAAAAAACCATCATACAGTTCAAACCTAAGCCCATAAAGATAAACTGAAATTTGGATGCATGTCGTTTTCTAGGCTTGAAATTACTTTTTCTAATTTGAGATCAGATGCATACAAGGTAAAATCAGCAACATTGCATAGATGAGAGTCCTCTATGAAAAAAGTGAGATGGTTGATGCAGATGTCGAATAGTAAAGGACCAAGGACTGAGCCTTGTGGTACAACTGATGTGATCTCAGGCCAAGAGCTGTAAGTAGAATTGATTCGGACAAAATAATTCGAAAAAGGAAAGGCCACGATGCCAGTGTCGATCGTCGGATCCGAAGATGCTTGCGGTGACGAATGAATGAATAAATTTGCAGGCAGAAATACCCTGTTTCCGACATTCTGACACCCTGTTTCCGAGATGTTAGGTAGTCGAAAACTACCAATCCCAAAATGCTATAAGGAGGTCGTGAGGTAGACAATCAAATGCTTTGGAGAGGTCCATAAGAACTATTCCAATTATCCCTTTTTTATTAAGACTTTTTCGGCATTGTTCAACAAGACTAAATATTTTACATATTTTACAGTTTACACAAGTGTTGTGAGCTGTGGTTCTCTCGAAACGCACAAAGTAAATTTGAGAAATTAGGAACCATAAAGTGTACCATCGTCCTATTGGAAGAACATTTCTGGGGGTGCTTTAAAACACATTTCTAGGGATGCTTTAAAACACAAGTCTGAAATTGTTCTGTTGTTGAACAAAACAAAATACACACAGAAGAGAGAAGAAAAAAGCTTATTAGAGAACGGTGCATAACATCTGGAAGGATATCTAAAATCAAGGATGGCTTTTAGAGCAGATCGGCTCTTTATAGCTCATCTATGATGAGCCGTTTAGAAAAGGGGATGTTCTTCCTCCACATTCCATCAAAGGAGATTAATGAGTATGGTTGAACACAAAATCTATTCAGAGACTATATTCTGATTGCCCCGCACTGAAGCGGGACTTAGTAGTACTCCGTGCGTAGATAATATACGGGGAGAGGGGGGGGGGGGGGGAGAATCTCAATATTTTCGCATTTCCTGTTTTATTTTTTGTCTTTCTGGTTAAACCGGTTTTTGATCCAATTGAAAAAGAGGCTGTGATCACGAGGTTGACAAAATGGCGAATAACGCAAAGCAAACTGAAGTTGTTAGTGGTTCGAATATGTGCAAATTGTCAGCAGAAAAAAATAAGAAGGAATAGATGTGAGTTTGATTTTATTTCATTTGAAGCCAAATATCATGCTGATTTTGAGTAGGAGGTGGTGGTGATGTAATTTCAAAACGCCTCGACATTTAGGCTAGGCCAACTAACACATCACATGCAAAATGCAACAAGTGATGATAATCAAACTTTTGGCCCAATCCGTGAAGCCTTATAGGCCAACCTACAGGTGGGGACGGGGCATTTAGTATTTTCTATTGCTAGTATAAATGTATTATTACCTGACTGACTTTTCAAAAACGAGGCAATACAAGAATCCCGCCAATCCCATTGGTTAATCGCACTTTTCCCGCGGATTTCCCGCAGCCTTGTATAATACGATACAAGGACGCGTTTTTATCGCCACAGCAACTGATTAGGCCTTTGAGATTTACAATAAACTTAGGCGACATAACAGTAACAAAATGCGTTTGACTTTATGATATAAGTTAAGATTAGAAGCAATCAGGTAATAAAACTCATACTAACCAGTTTTGTAGTTGTAGAGGAAAAGATAAAGCCCTCGGTCTTATTGCACAGACCTCGCAAGCTCGGTCTGTACTTTTAAGACCTTGGGCATTATCTTTTCCTATACAACGCAAAACCGGTTAGTATGCGCATAGTAAAAGACGGGCTCAAAATGAAATAGTTGCTTTCGAAAAGAAATTCAAAATTGACAGATAAAACAATGTCTAAATTAATAGAGTTTGCGCTCGAAATAAACATGGAGATTATTGACACAATGGATCAAATTAAACGTTATAATTCTGAAAAATGGAATTAATAGATAAATCAAGCTGAAATTAATAGACTTTTATCTTACAAAAAACACTGACATAGTCTGAGAGAAGATTTAAATCCAGACAGTTTATCTAAAAAACTAAGTAGTGTTTATTTTTGAAATAATCAGAAAGCTCAAGGAGAGATTGGAATCACATTAAAAGAATTATGATTGAAATTAAATATGTTTACAGTATGCAGTAAATTTAGAATTTAAAGTAAGTTTAACCTGGGGTACTTGTTGGTAACTTGCACTCGATATTTGAAGCATAGCTTTTCGACAATGTTCCACATATTGACGCCATTTGTTCTGAAAAGTATCAACTAATGTTCATCTGTTACAATATTTAACATTAAGCTACGTTAAATTACCAAGAGGTATAACACTTACTTGGAAAGTAATAACTACATGAATATTCAAATCTGTTCAATTTAGCTAACTTGTGAAATGTTCTGATCATTAAAAAAATCACAATATTCCAGAAATTGTTTTTAAGAACAACATGAGCATATATGGAAAGAAGAAGGATATATCTACACATCTACATCGGGCATGTTATTTCTCTGGTTCAGAAGCTGAGCAGTAAGTGTTTTAATTACACATCAAAATAAAAGAGAACTGAATCGCCTCCGACTGGCTATTAAAACAAATTAAATGCCCGAGGCAGATGTGTAGATATATCCTTTTTCCTTCGATCTATGTTCATGTTTGCTCTTGAAAACAATTTCTGGAATGCACAACGAGCGAGCTAGCTACCAGGGTTTTCACAGAAGTTTTGGCAGCTTTGTTTGTTTTGAATTACTGGTTGGGAGAATTTCCTTCGTCTGCGATCGCTAATCACTTTGAATTGCGGTGTCAATCAAAACCAACCCGTGCTATTGTCTTACCAAATCTGTCCTTGTTGATAGCAATCATTGTCGTTTTGTTCTCTTGTCCGGGGTTCCTATTGTTTGGCATCACGCTGGCCTATCATCCAATGTGAAAGAGATTCCAGTATTTATCAGTATCTAATCGTATGTGTAGCATTTTGTAGTTGTTAGTCAGTTTTTTATTCATCTATCTACATGTCTTTATGTTAATTGCCATGGATTGTCATTGTCTGATGCTCCCTATGGCGTTCGTCCCTGCAGTATCGCATAGTTGTTTAGTAATTAGAAAAAAAGGTAGAATGTAACTTGTAGTGTAATATTTTATATGGATAAGTCTACATATAAAAAGTCTACATATAAAAAGGAATGAAATTTTGATAATTTTTCAAAAAGGTTTACTTTTCATTCGGTCGCCCGGTACTTCTAACATCAAACTGGCTTTTCAAACAAATGCACAAGAACAACTAAAAGAAGTCAGTAACCACTATCCTATTTTGGAAATTTTTCAGAAAGTTAGAAGACTATTAAGAGACCCAGTAGCGTCAAAGTAGCAAATAAGCAGTGGTGAAACAAATCGAAATTATCGCATACCTTTGCTGACGGTGAAGGTGGATGTTGGAAAGGGTTGTGTGGTACACCACAATCTGGACAAATTTCCTGATCCGTGTTTTCATCACTGTCTTCGTCAGGTGAATGTCGTTCTCCGCATTCTGAGCATATGTCATAAATCACGTCTTCTTTACGAGGACCTTGATAAAGAAGAAAAATAGCAAAGAGTTAAATATCCCCCCTGTAGAATTTGTTTCGGTGGAGAACTGGGAATCTTCGATGAGTTAGTAAGATACCATTTCAAAAGCTTTAAAGGGGCTCCATCGTCAAAATGTAAACAAAACGATGATTTTTGCAGTTTTTTGAAAGGTCATACACTCTTTTTTTTTTATAAGAATACTATAAATTTTTTCCAGCCTCAATATTCTTAAGCAATTTTTCGTTTTGAGCCTTAACATATTCTTAAAGTATTCTTATTTTTTCAAATCTGATATGGTTTCAGGGGAACATTGTTCAAAGAAGTGTCATATTATTATGAAGAAATGGTCGAACGAAAGACAATTGTAACAATAAGAATGTTATGAACATCACAAAACGGGCAACTGCTGGAAAATGAGACACAAATATACGAGCTGAGGCTGAGCAATATTCTTATAATATTCTTAAAATTTGGATGATTCTGAGCCTGAATATTCTTACAGACAATATTCTTATAAAAAAAAAAGAGTGTATCACACAGGATTTTCGTATTTTTTTCAAAATGAAAGTTGCTGTTTGGGCATTAATCCTTGTACTTCACTAAGGAACAAACTAAACAGTCATATCTTCTACGATTGCTCGGATATAAGTGGATTTTTAATGGTCACTTTTTGGTGGCTTGGGTGAAGCCACCAAACAAACTGCAGAGAACAATGGATGAACAATGGATAATCCCCGACACGTGCGAGTTTACGGATTTGTTTACTGTTTGACGACGGAGCCCCTTTAAAGGTAATGTGTCCATGTAAGTACAGCAGCGTATACACTCTTGTCAAATTGTGCTGACACGATGCTGACGAAGAGCCCCAGGAGCGCACTGTGATTGGTAGAATTTAACCGAACACATGCAAAACTAGAATTTAAATTTCACAACGAGGCTGCCTGCTGTGATACTTCGGGTTCAGCTCTGAAATCGCAGCCGCAAGTAAGTCATCAGTCTGCTGATATTAGACCTGGCTATCTTTTTAAATTTACGGTAAAGTGATCACATGAAATATCACGTGAAAATAGCAAAGTCGCTGTACTTACATGGACACATTACCTTTAAGTTATAGCTTTTAAAATGGTATCTTGATAACTCAGTGTATAACCCTGCAGTTTTCATCCAACTAACAAGGAAGAACATGAAATACTTGATAGAATAGTAAAAGTCTGAAACTAAGGTCTATCTCAAATTAGATGTCACCTGCAAAAACCCGTAAATAACAAAAATAGAAGTGTTTTGCAGAGAGAATTTGCGTTATCGCAAATTTCAGGTGACATCTAATTTAAGACGGACTTTAGATCTACCGGGTGTCCCGAAACAAAGTACTCATGTTTCAAAAATCACCAAAGTTTGATTATAAGGCCGAAAACTAAATACATATCAGACAAAAAGCAAGAAAAAGCTAAGATCTCTACCAGCCCTATCATACAAAAATTGAAGATCCACGATTTGTTTACGGTTTGACGACGGAGCCCCTTTAAGGCAGATTACAAATTGAGCGTCCGAAAACATTGTCCAGTAAATCAAACTGAACAGTCTTCTACAGCCCTTACCTACATCGGATGTCAAACTTCATTAAAAACAGGTGAAACTTAATGGTTTTATGATAAACCTAATACCATATCCTATTGTGGTCCTTGTAATGCCATTTAACGAAACCAGATGCATCCCTTTCTGGCGACTTTGCAGTCATAGATCACTGCAGTGAGAGCATAATTTCGGATGAATGGAATTGCTAGTTATTTAGTTTTGGTTTATACGAGAAAGATGTGAACTGTGAACAAAAAAGGAGGTGTGAATACTTCCTATGACCTAAGAAAACAGCTTTTAAGAAAAAAAGAGAAATCGCCCCCAAAAAAGTTGATTTTATGAGGATTTCGTTGTGAACAACAATAGATCATGGGTAGTTAGGCGCCGCAGGTGTCCTTACATTGACTTCATAATAAGAGTGATTTCCCTCTACAGGGTGTCCCAAAAAAATTGTGCCCCATTTGCCTAAAGATTGTGACAAAACGGCAAAATATTTTCGCCAAACTTGTATATGATGTTGCTCTTCAGATGTTGAAATAAAGTCTGCAGCCATCCCCGTAAAAATCGGTTGAAAAATAATGGAGCTATGACCTTCAGAAGACCAAATTTGCCTGATGACTGAAACCAGCGGTTGGCCACTTTGTCTTACTATTTTGAAGCGATAAATAGCTTTATGTGAGGTAAGAAATAGTTTCTGTGTCTGTGATATCAAAAATTGTTGAATTTTCTGATGACTATCTGAATTTTCACGAGAGCTATGACATTGGAGGCTGCTGTTTCATTTCATGCATGAAGCTATTTATCGCTGCAAAATAGTAAGACAAAATGGCCGACCGCTGGTTTGAGTCCTCAGGCAAATTTGGTCTTCTGAAAGTCATACCTCTATCATTTTTCAAAGGATTTTTACGGGGATGGTAGCGAACGTTAATTGAACATCTGAAGAGCACCACCATGCAAAAATTTGGCGAGAATCTTTTGCCGTTTTGTCACAATCTTCATACAAACGGGGCATAATTTTTTTGGGACACCCTGTATGTTAAGGCACCTTTGAATATAATTTTATTGTAGATAAATGGCGCTGGGCGAAACTAGTCAGCACTGAAATAAAGAATGAAAAGCACAAAAGACCAAATTGATGCCTGTTTCCTTCGAGTGGTTAGGCCCTCTTCAACGGTACACTTTATACAGTAAAAAACCCTATTTAAGAACCGCAACTGTTATAAACCTCCAGGCAAAACTTTAAGGGGCAAATTTTGAAATTTGGAAACTGCATTAAAGCTTGACTGAACTATGCAAGGAGCTTAAAAAAACCATTGTCATTCACGATCCTTTGCGGGCATGCTACAATTTTAGACTGTCTGAAAATAAAAATTTAGCTTAATCGGAACCTATATCGGGAGAGTCAGAAAAAAGAATCCCCGTTTGAAAGGTCACGGCTCCCTGGATATCAAGACAATGATATCGGCAAATATACAGTTTAATGGTAGAAATGTTAAAATCTATATAAAATTTATCTGACTGAACTCGGCCACTCCATTCTGAAATTATGAGGGATTTCACGAGAAAGCCTCATCAAAAACATTCAAAACGTGCCCAAAATCATGAACAAATTTCCCCAATGGCCATACAGCAATGACCTGTGGACACTTTAGCACGCGCTATCCTCTTGGGAGGATTAACAAGCCCTCCCCCTGGTATCGATGACCTATTCAAGGGGATCCCATTCTCCCAAGAGGACAAAATGCATGAATTTATGCGAGTGTTATCAATTTTGGGAAGGAAAATTTGCTCATTGTTTTCATTCGTTTTTGCAGGATTTTTGAAGGGGCTTTCTGCAGAAAATCACCCATATCGACGGGAAGGAATGACCAATTAAGGCCGGGTAAATTATTGAACCTAATTGAACATTTTGGCAATAAAACAAGACAGTTTTCAATATTATGGCCTTGATATCCATGGCGCAGTGGGCTTCCAAGCGGGGATTTCTTTTTTCTGACTCACCCGGTAGATCCACGGTTGAACTAATAGAACCACTGTGGGCCCAGAAGAGGTGGAAATTCGGCAAAAATGAAATATTTTTAATCTCAAAAAGTCATACATCTATAGAAAGCTGAAATTTTCAGCTTTTCAAATCTTTTTTCATTTTTTATCTATCCATTCCCAGACAAGAGTTACAAGTATTTGAAAATGAAGAAATCTGCAAATAATGGTAAACACAAGAAAAAGAACCATAATTTCATAAATGTGCAGAAAAGGCATAAATCAACATTATTTTTGAGTTAACTACCAAAATTTGTAGACAATATAATGAAATACCAAAGAGACAGGTCCGGTTTTCACTAGCTTCACGATTTATGGTTAAAATTAGAAAAATGTCAGAAAAACTGCCATTTTTGCAACTCTTTTTTGGTCATATTTTCATTCAAAAAAATATCTTTAAAAACGGTGAACGGAATAGTCCAAGACCATGGGTATACTTTTCTGAAAATATAAACTATTTGTGACAATGTGCAACATGCTGAGCTATTATTCCGTTTGTATTCTTTAAATAAATGTCATCTACATTGTTTCAGTAAATCACTAACTATAGCAGAAATTACCACATTATTTGGAAATTCATGTCTTTTGCGAAAAATTTCTGGATTAAAGATAGATTGAATGCAAACAACTTTCAATGAGAAACTTTCAAAATGGAACAAATTGACGTCCTTAGGGGCCTTACAATGGATGTTAAAATTATAAAGGGACAAAACATGCCTAGACTCATCTATAAGATCTCTCAAGGTTGCGGGCGCCTAAATATCGTTACTTTGCTCGTAGAGCCGCAATTTTCACTAAAACTTATCTTCTTGCGGTTTTTTACCCTGACTTCAGCTACATTCCAAGCAGCGTTCCAGCAAACATGGGTTTTAATTTTTTCGCAAGGTATTATGAAATTTCCAAAAGTCGGCATTCTTGGTCCACTGTGAGAACAGATCTTCGAAAGCAAAAATGTTTTATCAGTTCAACTAATGCTGATTCGATCCACGGTTTCCATGCAGGCCAAATTTGACTTTCAGACACTCTGACATTTCAGCGTACCCGCAAAGGACCCAGGGTGACAATGGCCCTTTAAAGAACTCAGAATCACATCAGTAAATTGCAACTTATAATTACCTTTATCCTTTCTGACTCGACTTTTATTTATCCTTGCATTCGTCAGCTCATCTTCATCAGCATCATCATCATCTGGCGAAGAGGAAGAAGATTCTGAAAGTCCTTTGATCCGAGCAATTAAATTCCGCCCTCTTTTCCCATGCCCATCATAAGGTCCTAAGTGACCGGCAGATCGGGATTGTTGAGCCGGTTCAAACGATTTGCTTCCCCTTTGCGGCTGCTCCATTGACGTGGATTTGGACACACCTCGCTTCTTGCTTCCTCTTTTCTTGCTATTATCTGTGATTTAAAAAGGAATAAAGATGATTTAGAATGTCAATTTCAATCGTTGTTAAGTTGTAATAAGACGTCGTTATGTTTTCGTATCACTAGAAAGCAATGCCTGAGCTAAGAAAAATATTTTTTTCCATTTTGGTCAATGAGACATGGATCAAATTGAGCATCTCACTTATAATTCTAGGCAAGGACAGCAGAAGCTAGTTTTTGGTAATTCATAATTTGAGATTAAGATAATGCATTGTTACCTGACTGACGTTTCAAAAACGCGGCAATACAAAAATCCCGCCAATCCCATTGGTTGATCGCACATTTCCCGCGGTTTTCCCATAGCCTTGTATAATACGATACAAGAACGCGTTTTTGACACCACAGAAACTGATTTAGGCCTGTGAGATTTACAATAAACTTAAGCGACATAACAGTAACAAAATGGGTTTGACTAAGTGATAGGAGTCAAAATTAGAAGCTATCAGGTAATAAAACTCATACTAACCGGTTTTGTAGTTGTACAGGAAAAATATAAAGCCCCCAGCTTCATTGCACAAACCTCGCAAGCTCGGTCTGTACTTTTAAGACCTCAGGCTTTATATTTTCCTGTACCACACAAAACCGGTTTGTATGCGCATATAGAAAATTATGAATAATTTCTCAAAATTAAATTCAACCCTCAGGTAGGCAATGGAGTTGTCATTATCTAAATCGGTGTTATACTATTGTAGTAAAATTTTCCAAAGAATGAACACATTTTTCTCTCTCATCCGTTAAATGTTCTACAAAGGCGAATAACTCATATAAAGTGCTCTTTTAACAAGTAAAGAAAGTGGTATATCCACAATAAAATACTAACCTTCGAATATATCATCTCTTGAAAGGGGGTGCAGTCTGTTCTCTGAATTCGGAACATATTTCCCAGTCTCAACTTCTGTTGCGAACTTCCTCAAAATGTTTGAATAATCAGCGATACATTGATGGATATCTGGGTCATCTAAATATATCTTATATCGAGTTCTCTTGCCACTCTTTTTAGATCTTCCACTTGAAGATCTTTTCTTCGTCTCTTTTGCTTGCCTCTTATGTCCCCGCATCGACTGATCCGGGGCCTTTGTGCTCAGGGGCTCTGACCACGGCCGTTCAATACTCTTTTCCGCTGGCCGCCCAGCCTTGTTAGACTCTCTATTACTGCTTTTAACACCTTCTACAGTTCCACTTTTCTTTACAGCCTTAGATTCTGTTTTGATATTCCCATTAGCTTTCTTGTCTTCAACAAAACTCGTCTCTTTGCTCTCAGCCAGCATCTTGTTTCGTTCCGGCGTCTTCACAACAGGCAATAAATTATGCTGTCCCTCTCCATCAATTCCTTGTGATTTATTACCAGTTTTCTTGGTGATTAGATCCTGGTCAAATTGATACTCTTCGTCCCATTCAAGCTCATCATTCGAGCTATGATGCGAAGAAATATGATCATCTTTCTTACTCGTACTAAAGCGACCGGAGTCTGACATGCTGCTTGAAGATGATTTGCGTCTGCAAGAACGCTTCTTCTTTTTCTTAATATCCTTATCACTTGGTGGACTCTCATCGGTCTCAGATTTCGGAGCTGGTTTACCCGGTGTTGTGATTTCCTTCGAGTCTCTATCCTTCTCCTCCAGTGCCATTTGCGTCGAGAGTGCCTCTGCAATTTGAGAGATCTTGTCGTCCTTTGGGACATCGTTCTCTTTTGAGACATCGTTCTCTTCATTAGCCTCCTTCGGAGGGTTTTCCACATTTTCGGAAATTTCTTCACTCTCGATCGAAACCAGCTTAGCTAGTTTAGCAGAAGTGTCATTGTATTCCTGCTGTTCCTCTGTGAGCCCTGTGATCTCATCCTCGCTGGCAGTTGTTGAGTGACCATCTTCGAAGTCAACCGTCTCTTTAAACTCACCGCTAATCTTCGCTGCGTCTACGAGAGAAATTGCATGCAGTTTTGAGACAAGCAGTAGTTTATGATTGACCTTAGCCTCACTCAACAAGGACCCTCAGGCCCGTTCACACGTATCCAGGTATTTTGAAAACGCATCTTTTAATCCGGTTTGGTTTCGTGTCCACACATAGACAGCGTTTTCGGTCAGCAAAAACGAAGATTTTGGAAAGCGCTCGCCAGACTAGATATTTTTGAAAACGCCGTTTTCCTGTTGTCGTGTGGACGGGTGAAAATGGAGCTTTTCGAAAACGCTGACGTCACATCATCGATTTACCACCTATCAGAGCATGCGCTCGGGTTTACCAAATAAAATGTTCATATCTAAGTTAGTAAATACCGTAAAACCTTGCACAAATTTATGTGTAAATACTAAATAATTCATGTGTAAATTTAAATAAATTTATTTAAATAAATTTATTTAAATAATTTATGTGTAAATACCGTAAAAACTTGATGCAGTGACCATACATTGTTGATTGAGACTGGAAGACACAAAGGGTTAGATGTCAATGACCGTATCTGTAAAAACTGCTCCCTTGGTCTCATCGAAGATGAGGTACATTTTCTCGTTGTATGTCCCGCCTATAGCATAGCACCACTAGACCAGACCTTTTACCACATACCTCGGTTGAGCCCCTTACAACGAACTTGCAATTCCAGGAGATAATGAGCTCCAACGATAATGAGACAATGGCTACCCTATCATCGTACCTTGTTCAAGCCAACCATATTGGGGAAACTCTGGCCAGATAACACTAGATTGATGGATTTGTGCCTGGATGTACACACACTTTGATTTAACGTTTTCAATTTATTCATTTATTCTGTTCCTGTTGCATTTTATTTAGTTGATCATAGTTTGGTTTTTTAGAGTTTAGTTTACTCTATAGCTGCCATGCATAATCTTTATGTTGTGCACAAAATCAATGATGATGATGATGATGATGATGATGATGATGATGATGATGATGATGATGATGATGATGATGATGATGATGATGATGATGATGATGTTAGCCTTTGATTGATAGATTAGCAGTTCATTTTTGAATATCGGCTGCGTACTCCTCATTGCACAGCCCGCCAAACGTGCTAACATTTTGTGGACTCACGGGACTCACCCGGTAGGATTTTGTAAGTCATCTACCTGTTTCCTCGAATAAACCTGACCCGAAATAACCAATTAAGATACGAAACTCATTAAGGCGTGAACAAGTTATGAACCTATGTGCATCTTACTGGCCGAAACGCACGAAAGCAGCTAGGCGGAGTCTTAAAGAAAGCAAACACATGTGGAAGTTCACACAGCCCTTCATGAATTATAAAATGGTGCAGCTTTAAGATACAAAATTGACAACAATAGGATCTCATTTGCGACGAGCCTATTTCAATCTAGATAGCAAACGATGGGCGCCTACCTTGTAGGAACTCTGTTTATTCCCAGCACTGTTTTCGTGACATAGCACACATAGTAATTCTGTCCTGTTAATCCGTGTATAACACAAGAAAACTTATAACAGAGTTAGAGTTTCTCAGAGTTTCTTTGGCTACAGTGATTTTCAAATTCTGAAGTCTGTTAGCGTTGACCAATCAAAAATCACGCTGTCTGGTTGCGTGTGGTCATCTCGCATAACAGTTGAACACCGGAATTTGAAACCACACAATTATTCTTTGTGTACTATGTCACGAAAACGATACTGGGAATAAACAGTTCCTATAAGGTAGGCGCCCTAGAGCAAACTGTAATATTAAGCCTATTCACAAATCTAGAAAATGGAAAAATTGGAATTTATGGCTCCTTCACAGTGGCTGTGGAAACGGCGAACAATTCTTGGTAAAGCCATGCAGAGATGTCCCACTGGGGTTAGCGATTGTTATAAGTCTGTAAATTAGGACATTTGCCATCTTAACTGGAAGTCTAGTACTCATTGTGTTATGACTAAATTAAATATTCAAAAAGTACAACATAATAGTCAACGCCTCCATGAAATGGCCAGCATTTTGAAAGAAATCTGCAGAATTGAAATGATCTACAATTAATCGACCGTTGTGTTCCGTCACACGGATAGCTTTCTTTCATGCCGAGATTTCAGAAACTTTTGTTTTGAAAGAAACAGACACTGTTAGGCTTAATAAGTTTGCATTAATATTTCAAACTAATTTACAGTCTTATAGGTCATATAAATGATTAATAATTTTAACATCAAGAAGGTCTTTTGACAGCAAAATCATTTGAGATTCAACATGTTTTCACTACACCTGCACGCATGAAACTGCGGCAAACGTCACATGCCAGTAATACATCACCAGTTTTCGGATTTTAATCAAAAATGAAAAAACGTGGCCGCCCGAAAAAATTGCAGCGATAACCTGTTGTTTAAAAACGAATGAATTGTGTGCAGATCCATTTGCTTTTAAACAATAGGCTATTGTTTTCACATAGATTGCGTGTAAGGCAACCTTTTTAATTTTGGAGCTGCACTCACTGAACTATATCAACAGATAGTTTAAGGTGCTAGAGGGACAAATTGCTCTTGGGGAGTAAATGACGCATTTTACAGGGGTGTGTCCCCGAGAAGCTGATGACGTATCCACTCTTACGATGAAGTCACCCCTTATTAAGCAATAGAATTTGAAGAAAAAATTCATTTTTAGACCCATTTTAAAGGGCTTTATACGAAATTTTTTAGGGAATTTTTCCCGTGCAAAATCCACTAGGGCACATACATGTCTGTGAATATTAGCATACCCCCTCGAGGGAGGGCCCTCACCAGGAAATCGCCCCTTAACCCAACCACTATTCGTGGGAAACTTACCCTTCTTATTTGAATATTTTAATCTGGAAAATATCAAGAAGCCAAGTTCGGAATCAGTTACAGTCATCGAGGCATAAATTGCCCTCCAATCCAAATGATATTTGTCGGAGAACCTGTACTAAATCCTCCTCAAACGCCATTTCGACAGGAAATAAATGCTCTGCTGTCATGTCGGAACATGTTTTGAATCAAACAGAAATAATGTAAAAGCTCAGAAACCAGTGGGGGCACTGGAAATTCCCAAAACTCCTTTCACCAAATGCCCTTTTATCGACAAAACTGTACAGTTGCTGGAAATTGTTTTGAATCATCAAACATCAAGGAAAATGCCCGACACAAGTGGGGGTACTGGAAGTTTCAAAGGCTCCTTCCACCAAAAAAGCACTTTTATCGAAAAAACTGCACTGTTTTCGGAAAATTCTTGATCCAGCAAACATAAAGAAACATTTCTGAAACCAGTGCGGGGGGGGGTCATTATGGGGTGTAAAAGCTCTCCTCAAGCGCAACTTTATCAGAAAACCAATGTTCTGCTATCAAGTTTCTCAAAAAAAGCAAGCATTGAGAAATTAAAACCAAGACCACGAAAATGATAAGAGGGTGTTAAGAATGTGAATTAGCAAGGATTTGAATGATTGCATACTCCTAAAGTTTCTCTACATCTACCTTCTTTCATTAAGATTCCAAAAACCGTGCAGCCTACAGCCCGCAATATTCTCCTTTTCATCACATTCTAGAATAAAACGATGAGCATAAAGGCTAGATCCCTACCAATAAAAAACCAACAAATAACTATGCAGTCTATACATTTCGCCTCGATATATGCAATATGTAAAGACTTGAAAATGAGACATACCAAAAGCGATGAATTTTCCTCGTGAATGGAATACAAACATACAAATATATCTGTTATGGCAGGCCTATGATTAGGAGCATTACTGGTAATGAACAATAATAACTAATAAATAATGATAAATAATGAAAATGACCAATAAATGATATAAAAATAATAGATAAATCTTGTTTAAGAATATGATAGATAAGTTGAAGAGACTTATCAGTCAAATACAGTTTGCAAAAAGAACGATTTTTAGTACGAGTAAGAACAAGGATTTCAAAAAAGGATAATAAAACATAAACAAAATAAAAAACAATCATACACAAAAACAAAACTGTTAGAAATAAAAAATGTCTGAAATATTTGTTCTAATTCTTGCTAAAAACCATTCCTTGTTCAAACTCTATTTGACTGATAATTCTCTTTGTTCATTTTATCACATTCTTAAACAAACTTTTCTTCTCTTTAAGCCCTTGAGATCAAATGAATATTTTCTCACTTCGGTGGTGCTCTAAAAGTTACACTCATGAACTTCTCCTACCTGAATACTCAAGTACTAAATCTTCTTCATCATCCTCTTGAGATGAGCCTTCTGACAGGAGATTTGCATCAACTTTTTCCGTAGCTGATGCATGTTTTTGCTTCTCAGTTTTAGACACAAGCTTTGAATCCTCCTTGAAAGAGGAAGCCTCACTGTTTGACATTTCAACGTCAGACATTATTTTGAGTTGTCTTTAACTGCTAAATCATGTCAATCGATCTTTGCAGCATCTCAGCCTAAATGAATAAGAAATACATTCTCAATTCTCAATATTCAATTACTGCAAACGTAAGGGAAACTTACAAACATATGTCACAGTGTCTTGATATGATGAAGTTTTCTATAAATATTCAGAGCATCCCACATTGCGCTCATAAACTAGGAAGCACAGGTGTGTAGTTTATGACATTAACGGTGTAGTTCTTATGCCATGTGGGGAACTCATGGCTTCAATATTATCAAAGCTCTAAACTTCAACCCTTTTTCTGGAGCAAAAGTCGCTTGCTCACTAAATGATTTCCAAATTACAATATCTGAATATTAATTGTAGATAAAATTTACTTTCGGTAGAATTCAGCTGAAAAAATCAACCACTTGGGACGATCCATAACATGTTTGTGGTAATCTAAATTAAAAAGAGAGTTTGTAACAGTGTCTTCTGTCTACCGGGTGACCCAATGAAAAGCAACTTTAAAAAAAATCACCAAAATTTAATTGTATCGCCAATCTTTGAATTTTCCGTTTGTGTATTTGTATCAATTATTTTAATGCATGATTACATGATTGTAATTTCATTCTTTGGCAGGAGAGACAATGAAATTGCTGTGCGAAAAACGTGTTTTGACCAATAGTGTTTTACAAAATATTGAATTTTTAACCAAAACGTATTTCTTGTGATTTCACATACAGTTTAGAATTTTACATGATGTAAGAGCTGCCTCATCGTAGAAATAAAACTACTTTAAGTGGTACTGGGGGACAAATATTTCTATTTGTAATCATTTCTTGTGATTTCTGAGTATGCTTCAAGACAACGTAGCTTGTAAAAGCAGAAATTACCACAAATTCAAAGCCATTTCAAGGCTTCACTATATGTCAACAAGGACAGATTTTGTAACACAATAGCATATTATTCAGTTACTTTAATTGACCCTTCAATTCAATTCAAAGTGATTAGCGATTGCAGACAAAGGAAATGCTCTCAACCAGTAATTCAAAACAAACAAAGCCGCAAAAGTTTCTCTGAAACCCAAGTAGCGAGCGCGCTCGTTGTGCATTCCAGAAATTGTTTACAAGAGCAACCATGAGCACATATCGAAAGAAGAAGGATATATCTACTCATCTACCACGGGCATTGTATTGCTTCTTTGGTTCAAAAGCCGAGCAGTAAGTGTTTGTTCATTACACCCAAGAAAAATAAGAGAATTGAATCGCCTCCCAATCGGCTTTTGAACCAAACAAATTAAATGCCCAAGGCAGATGTGTAGATATATCCTTCTTTCTTTTGATCTATCCTCGTCTTTGCTCTTGAAAACAATTTCTGGAATGCACAACGAGCGTGCTAGCTACCTAAGTTTCAGAGATACTTTTGCGGCTTTGCTTGTTTTGAATTACTGGTTGAGAGAATTTCCTTCGTCTGCGGTCAAATGTTGCCCCAAAACCAGTAGAGCAAGCTCTCGCCACGTGCACCCGAAAGGTGGTTTTTAAGAGAAGTAATGTGCTTATAACGAAAGAAGAAGGGCAACTCTAAAAATCTACCAGGTGGATTTTGTTTATTTGATTCAGAAGCCGAGCAGAAGGCATTTAAATTCTCACCTATTTAGCGCTTGAATGAAACAATTACCACACAGCTCCTGAATCAAATGACAACATCCGTGAGGTAGAACTTTAGATTTACCATTCTTCTTTCGTTATAAGCACATACAGTAACTTCTCTTATACACCACCTTTCACATGGACAAGGAGAGTTTGCCCTACTGGTTTAAGAGCAACTTTTGTGATTGTTTTGAATAACTGGTTGAGAGAATTTCCTTCGTCTGCAGTCACTAATCGCTTTGAATTGAGATGTCAATCAAAAGCCACTGATCTTATAGTATTACAAAATCTGCCCTTGTTCAATATGTCTAAGATTTATTTGTACATGAAGAAATTTTCATGATCAGTAATATAATCAAATTTTGATGATTTTTCACAAAGTTTCACTTTGTTGGGTCAAAGGGGAGGGCAATCTCCAAATCTTGATGCCACACCCCATCCACGTTAATAAAAGTATCCACAAGCCCATTTTCCACAACATAAAAAACGCAGAAGCATACTGCAATTCAAAAATACACTATAACTTAATTTGGCTAATGTTGAGATATAGTCTTCAATGGCAACAGTTCTTGCAATGACTGGAAAGACCTTCTTAAAAAGCCTCAGATTACGCCTGGGTAACAACTGGTAAAACAACCTTCTGACAGGAGGCTAGAGCCTCTATTAGGGGGGCTAAATTTACCAAAATGCAATGTTTTGTGTGTCATTTCGCCAAACTAATTCAGAAAATAACAAAAATTTCCTTTGATCTGGGGGGTTGGTACTGTAGCCCCCAAGCCATACCCTTTGAGGTTAAATCTGTTTTACATACTTTCAAAAAAGCGTGAATTAGGATATGCTCAAAGTCTTTTAAAGGCTGGATAATTCAACAGCCTTGAAACGAATGTCTTGAAAGAAACGTTAGCTTGTGCTACAATTCTACCATTGGACTTGATGAAATCTTCAATAAGTGTTTTTCTTCTTTTCTAAAAATTCAACAAAACGTTTTGAAAAAACTCAAGCCATTCATAATTTCCAAGCTATTTGCGAAAACATAGAATAGTTTTAAAGACAGCCATAGTTGCTACTAATCTCATTTCACTTGATAAGGGGCTTAGCTTGAAACCTCATGAATCTATCATACTCTGTTCAAAGTACAATTTATTTTATTCTAAATATTAATGTTTATATAGTTTATCAGTATCTACAATACAATATCAAGCAAACTTATTTCATTCTTCTTGCTTAGAATTTAGAAATTTGATAATGTCAAATCCTCAAACGAGTCAAAATATAAAATACGCTGTAATTTCAAAAAGTATCAAAGATTTCTGAAAAAGTCCGAGTGTAGAACTACACCAGTAGAACTACTGTTTCTTTCAATCCATTCAGTTAAAAGAAATGGGTCACAGAGTTTCACACCAACATTTTTGCAGATTCAAAATCTATGCCTGGGAATCATACTGCAATAAATAATTTCACGAGTATCACTGGTTGTAGGTCAAAATAATCAGCTTTGTGTCTCGCTAATTCTCTTTTAAAATAAAATTAACAAGACATCTTATGTATGCTTGAGCATTTCATGATAGTATTCAGGTATTTCAAACATCTATAATTCATAACAAATATGTGATAAACTTTGGTTTGCATGTCAAAGCTCTAAAACGATCTATCATTTCATTTATCAGCATGAATACAAGGTGTTAATGAATAAAGAAAACCTAACAAAAAGCAAGGGTAATCAAGCTCTGGCTTTCAACACAGTACAGGCCTTGGGCACATTAACATGGTTTTCTTGCCTAAGAATTCTCTTTAGTTTCTTAAGAATTCTTGTTATAATGTGTAGGATTCTTGAAAATTCTTGAGAATTCTTGCCATGTTATGTGAGGCCTGTACTGAACTTCATAATAGTGCACCCACATATTTGGACTACTGGCTGAGAATTTCTTTTGGTTTCTCTACCAGATATTGCCAACATTACACATTTTATCATACATTAATCCTATGCAGTCAAAAGAGTGGAATAGTCTCACCACAGGGGCACAAAGCAGAGTTTTCATCACAACAGGAGCCCTATCCCCCACCTGTCCCATTAATCCACCATGGTTCTTTTCTGAAAATTGTTGGATATCAACTCCACTTTGGATACCAAGGCAGTAATATTTGCAAATATCAACTGTGGAAGATTTAAAAAACAGTTGTGTTTCTATATTTTGCAGATATACATACAGGGTGTTTCAGAAAAAACCCAACCCAAGATTTTAAAAGATGTAATGTATACCATCAGAAAGTACAATTCAATCCGGAATTCAAGATTCAAACAAATTCAAGATCCGGAATTCAAGATTCACACTAATTCTAGATCCTTAAATAAAAAATGTCTTGATTTTGCTCTTACAGCATGCCACATTTGAAATTGACCATACTTACCAAAATATCAATTATATAAATGATAAATGATTCCAACAATGTATCCAAACTGTATATCATTGGAAAGATGCAACCGACTCTCTCTGATGATAACATAAGATTGAAAGGCCTCAGTGTGCTAAGAAAAGTTTCCGTTTTTTGCATCTGCCTCTTATAGTATCTATCTTTAAGTAAACAAATTTTACAAATATCATTGGAAAGAAGATAGATTGTGCTGTCAGACAGTATACATTACATCGAGGGTGCACAATAGGTTTGGCAGGATGGCGGGATAGGCCCTTTTTGACGGGCGGGATGCAGGATATACGATTCATGGCTGGCAGGATACAGTATTGCCAAGGCGAAGCGAGATTTGACAAAATACAGCAGAGGGATACAGGATATGCTGAAAAACATGTGCGGGATGGTGGGATAAAGGTACCCTGTTGTGCACCCTCTACATCTATTCAAATCTTACAATTTTGGCAATTTTCAATAATAGTTTGGTTGCATCTTTTCTGAAACACCCTGTAGGCATGTTTTTCTGGCCAAAAGATTGACAGTTGTTCATATGGTGCAAGAATTGTTATCATAATGTAAAAGAATTGAATGAAGGCACCAGGGAGGATTGGGTGGACATGTCCCCCGGATTCCAAAAGTTGCCAAAAATTGTCAAAGAAAAATGACATAAAATTAGTTGGGTATACCTTTAGGCTGAAAAATTACGTCAGATCCCCCCCCCCATGTCTTTCAAATTTTTTAGAGATGGCGCTGCCACTGAAAGAATTCTTGTCATGTTAAGTGCAAGGCCTGCAATTAGTCAATAGTCAACATACTGTGAAAGCTTTTTTAAGCCACTAGGGGGCTTATCAAATTTTGGACACTAAAGAGGGGGCTTAAAAGAGAGGGGGCATATTAAGCCTGGTTTTCATTAAATCGCAAAGTGTCACAAGTGTCGCAGAATTTTGGTTTGCTGAACTCTGCGACTCTCTGCGACAGGACGTTTCCATTGGTCGCAGAGTGTTGCAGAATTTCAGTGCCATGTTTCAAAGACAATAAGGCAGGAAGTTTGGAAACAGATCAACAACACGTGACTCTTTTGTTCTGGGATCACAATTGGTCGCAGAACTTTAGGACAGGTGTTTTCATTGATCGCAGAGTGTCGCAGAGATAGAAAATTTGGGACACAGATCGCAGAGTGTCGCAGCATTTTAGTACAGCAGTTTCCATTTGTCGCCATGTGTTGCAGAACCAAGATTCTGCGACACTTGCGACACTTTGCGATTTAATGGAAACCAGGCTTTAGATAGGGGGCTCATTAGAGAGGGAGGCTTAATAGAGAGGGGGCTTCATTGGCATATTTTTCCCTTATTTTCACCAGTTTCCTGTATCATATTACTCAGAAGGTGCTTGAGAGTAACATCTGTCCAAACATCAAAAGGCTTAAAAATGCACCTACTAGCCCCCGAACCCAAGTTTCTTGCGAAAAATGAATGTATTATTGTGAATCTTGAATTCTGGATCTAGAATTAGTGTGAATCTTGAATTCCGGATCTTGAATTTGTGTGAATCTTGAATTTCGGATCTTGAATTTAGTGACTCCCGCATTCTTCTCATTATGTTTTAATTATATAAGAACCAAAACATTTTATAGAATTTCCTTAACCAGACTCCTGACATGAATATTCTTACCAATCTTCATCTTCATCCTAAATTCATTTAGTACCCATGTATATATCTTCTACTAGCCTGATCATGAACATAATTTAATAACCAGCTGTAAATTTCGCCCTTCTCCTTCACAAAACTACCGATTTTTATCTTACTTCGATCTTTACAGTACAATGAATATTTCGGTAATGATGCGCACAGGTGTAAATGAAAACGGCAGGAAATGTAGACCCCTCCGCCATTAGGCAACTCATGCAAATAAATTTGTTCAGGTAGCCTAACCCATTTTTGGGCCTAACCGACAAGCCAATTAGCTAGCCTACAAAGTTTTTGACCGCGACCTCCAGTGATGAAAAAGCAATTTTTAAGTGGACTACACATAGCCTTGAATAAATTCTTCATTTAAATACGAACCTTTCAAGCTTTTTCTTTGAAGAGGAGTACCATAATTCCGTTGAATGTTGACATCATTATTGCGTGCTCCGACTGGAAAAGTTTTCCTTCTTTGAAGAAACGGCGGTGGATGAAAACAACCTCGTTCCCCCGTTGGCCACGAAAACAGACAGGAGGGAGGGGGACCAATGTGGGTTGGGTAGGGGCGTTCTTGACAGGGCGTCGAGGCCCAAGGTAAGGTACCTTTTCCCTTTCTTTCTTGTTCTCAGGTAGGGAAGATAACGGGGGGGGGGGTGTGTGTTCTTCTAGAAAGGATCATATGCTTTATACCTGTCTTAGAGGTAACAGATAACACTTTGAGGGCGCGATCGATCTCAATCGAGAAATTGCTATAGATAAATATCTGCAACAATAACATTTACAGCAGTCTCAGCCCGGGGGGGGGGGGGGTACATGACTTGAGGATGGACGGGGGTCTGCCGCCCGGTTTTCAGAAAGCTACCCTCTTCTAATTACCGAAACTTGCTTTTGATACCCACTTCTATGATGAATTTTGGCGGAAAACTGCCCATTTTAACCGTTTTTTGCGAATTTCAGCGAAACCCCACTCATGTTTATGGAAAATTTCCTGAAAAAGGACCCTTGTTTAGAGAATTTTAGGCCCAAAAACCCACCCGTATGGGCGGCACATACCCGTACCCTAAATATGTTATGTACCCCCCCCCGGGAGTCTCAGTAACTTTTGAACTCAACATTCAATTCTGCGTTTATTGCTCTGCTATGCTTTTTCAATGAAATTTCCCATTCTAATATGCTGTAAATCATTTTTTAATTGATTTCCTTTTTTATTTGCGTTCGAGTCTTGTGGGTCACCGTAGCATAGAGAACTAGGAATAACGTAAAACACCTATTCCATACAACAATAGATGAGAAAATCTTATAGAGAATTATTAATATCTACCGAAAAAAACATCTATTTCAAATTCAAAGATATGAAAATCGTATGGAGGAGTAGTAATATCAAAAGCATCTGTTTCATAAATGTAAGAATTTGATAGAGAATTAGTAATTCTCCATGAGATATTATAGGGCTATAAGGGGCATGTTCCAACTCATCTAATTTCAAACCAACCCAATCATCACAGTTTTAAAGAACTGCCAGTGCTCTTATGTGCACTCATACTTTATATAAAAAATCAAGGCTCAGTAATCGGTACTTCGCACAAATCTGTATTTCAAGAATGGACGATCCTCATGTTTGAGTTTTATCAATAATAATAAACAAGAGTTCTCATAAACTGGGTAATTTTCTGAATAAAAGATTGAACATAACAAACAGAGTCCAGTATTATACCGGGTGACCCAAAAAAAGTGACCCAAACGCAATCTGTTACAGAAAAAAAGGAAGTGGCTGATTGAAATGCTTCAAAAGTTTTTCTGTCGCTGAAAGACCAGCAGCCTGCGTTCCGAGTATTTTTCGCAATTTTTTTCGACATGGTAAATTTCTCCATTATCTTTGATTTCCCGAATCATGCTTGAAATCTTCAACAACAAAAAGTCGTCAAAAACAGGGGATCGGGGGGGGGCACTCCCATACTTGACCTGACGGGATGTGCCGCTCAACAGGGTGTCCTTTTGCGGTAAAAATTATGCGACAGGGTGTCATTTTCTAGCGAAAATTATGCGACAGGGTATTATAATAGGTAAAAAAATTATGCTACAGGGTATCACAAGCAAAAATTGCGTTCTACACTGTATTTGAGAGGCAAAATTTTTATGCGACAGGGAATCACAAGCAAAAATTGCGTTCTACACTGTATTTGAGAGGCAAAATTTTTATGCGACAGGGTATCACAAGCAAAAATTGCGTTCTACACTGTATTTGAGAGGCAAAATTTTTATGCGACAGGGTATACTTTTGGTCTATTCTTTATGCGACAGGGTGCAGGGTGTGGAGAGGTTAACCGCACACCCCCGTCACTTCCCTAGTCAAGTACCCCCCCCCCCCCCGGGGCTTGGGAATAGGCAACTCAATTGAATGTCGTCAGAGTAACAAGGACAGATTTTTGTAAGACAATAGCATGCGATGCTTTTGTTGACATGTGAATTCAAAGCGATTAGCGGTTGCAGACAAAGGAAATCCTCTCAACCATAAATTCAAAACAAACAAAGCCGCAAAAGTTTCTCTGAAACCCAAGTAGCTAGCGCGCTCGTTGTGCATTCCAGACATTGTTTTTAAGAGCAAATATGAGCATATATCGAAAGGAGAAGGATATATCTACACATCTACCACGGGCATTTTATTTCTTTGGTTCAGAAGCCGAGCAGTAAGTGTTTTCATTACACCCAAAAAGGAAAAGAATTGAATTGCCTTCCAATCGGCTTTTGAACCAAACAAATTAAGGTGGATACCTGGTATTAGAATGAAATTATTCCCTGGGGATGCTATTCTTTATCTTTATATTAGCAAAGTTGCAAATAATCAAATTAATAGCACCCACAAGCGTGCACTGAGAACTTTATATAGAGACTATCAATCCACATTTGAGGAACTTCTAGATAGGGTTGAGACAAAGACAATACATAAAAAGAACTTACAAAACCTCATGGTTGAAATTTACAAATCAATGAACCATCTCAATCCAGAGTACATGTGGAATTTCTTTGTTAAAAAAGATGTTCCCTACAACCTGCGGACAAAGGAACTATGCAAGCTCCCCTCAGTGAGTTCTCAGCGCTACGGAATAAATTCCTTATCCTTTAGAGGGAGTCTATTGTGGAACAATCTTAGTGATGACCTAAAATTGACAACTTCTCTCATGAAATTCAAGAAAGAAATACGTTGCTGGGATGGCAATAACTGTACGTGCTACATTTGCACTTAATTTAGGATAATTCATTAGGGTTTTTTATCTTTTTGTTATATTGTATATTGTATATTATAGATAGTTGGTGTTAATTAGTTGTTGTTAACTAGATCAAAACCAACTGTAAATAAGTTTATGATTATGATTATGATTTATGCATCATTAGAAAGCCCTTGGAAAGTTGAGTTAATTAATGAATTTTTTTTCTAATTTGCATAATTAATCATGTATTAATTTGCATAATTAGGAAAAAAATTTTGTTCTCTTTGAACGGAAACCCTGCAAATTCAACAGGACCTTTGAAAGGAATTCTCAAATAGAAATGAGCACAAAAGGTAGTTGTAGGGCACCCCACCAGAAAAATCCAAGAAAACTGCTGAATTCGAGAAAAAAATCTCTAGATTGTGGAATTATTGATATTTCATGGTCGTGCATCATTGATTTTCGATAATAGGTAATCATTCTAATTATAAACTTTGAAATTTTCTGGTGAAGTGACCTTCTCCACTTGCACAGGGATCTAAAACTGAACATAAGATCCTTTTGGATGATTACAAAGTCCGTCCTGAGCTAAGCAAGCATAAGAAAATCTGAAAATTGATTTTTCTTCATAACCCCAAATGATCGTTGATGCTGTTTTTAGCTACAGTCAGAGAGATGAGTGTTGCTGCTAAAGTCGCCTTCAATAGAAAATCAAGCGCCTTGTATGTCTCAAATTAGATGTCCTGTAAGATTTCCGATAATGCAAAATTACTTATGTTTATGCAGAACCCAGCAGAATGTTTCTATTCGCGGGCATCTAGTTTGAGACAAGCAGTCACGAAAATAACCTCCGTGCAGAATCATATGCATGAAGATGTTTTAGTTCAGTGTGATCATGTGCCTTCCCCCAGTCTATGGGGCCATTGTTTGCTGGAATTCTGCACCTTTCCCTCAACTTCACTTGCGACGTTTGCATCCGTAGCTGTGTAGGAGGACGGTCCTTCTACCTTCGGTGATGCTGCGAATGCTAGCCTCTGTGCAGGCCGCCGGTTACATCATCCCCCAAGGTTGACTTGTTTGCATAATGAATACTATGAAGAAGAGATATTGCTATCTGAAGATTTGCGCTGTGAACTGCGACAGTATTCTGAGGATAGACGCAAGGGTGAAGATTATGTCATATGTATTGTTACAAATGAAGTTTTGTTGCAAACTGTGCAGGAATGATAATGAATGTGCATGATTTGTGTAGAGCACACAGATTACCTCGAAGAATGCTTGCTTGCACGTCTGCAAGTTTTTTACCTGTCCAGGGTACTGTGGTATATCTAGGATAGGGGTGGTCAGGTTCCTTTTTTGGGTCTAAAATTTGAGGAAAGCAAAGCGATGGGAGTATCATTCTTCCAGAAAAGCGTAAGAGATTTTTTAAACACTAGGATTTTCAGGGTTTTTTTTTGCAGATTTTTCCAAAGATGTACGAGATTTCTTTCGAAAATGATACGCTCTTCGTATATATCGAATATGAATATTCGAATATGAAATTTATTACGGAGAGCAGGGAGACAAAAATGACAGAAATACAGAAACGTTTAGCAGGAAAGCATTTATTTACTCAACTGAACATGATATCGATAAATTTGATATAAAGTTTTATTCTTTATTTATAATGCAATATATTAATAAATGTCACAATGCACTGAAACATGCGAGTCAAGGCAGGTAGGTGAACATGAAGAAAGAGGCCCTATAAGGGGTATTTGAAATATGAAATAATTGGGATTTTTGGAGGGAAAATATAAATATTTAGGTTTTTTAGTTTTGAAATATGAAATAAAGTTGATTGCCAGTATGAAATATGAAATAATGAAATGACTAGATATCTTTTTAGATTTTTATAAAAATTATTCATTTTATAGAGGCAGCCACTCAAAACAGAGTATTGAGCTGTTCAAATATTTCAAAGCAAGCCCAGTTCATAACTACATCTAAAAGAGAAGAATGATCATTTCTGCGGAGGAGTGTGATTCAGAACATAAAAAGGTTCTTTGCATCCAGTAGCCTCTACGTGTGGACCCCCTTCCTACACGTAGGCAAGAAGTCCAGCCAATGGCATGGAAGTTAAATAGAATGGCGGATCAACAGCCACAAGTGTATGTGAAGCCAATTCTAGTAACCGGCTGCATCTATCAACTAAATGCAAAAAGGTCCGTCCACATCAAAATGGCATTAGCGTAGCGAAGAGAGGAGGAAAAGGGGTAGTTGCCCCCTCCCCAATCGTACCCAAAAAAGATGGGCTTTGATGATTCATCCAAATCTGATGAGAAACTTGCAGCATCGTTGTTTTTGAATGCCAAAAATTTTCTGCTCGCATCGCTCGCACTTCCATACCTACCACACATGGATCGTAGTATAACATCTTACTACCACCTGGCTTTTTTGCATGCAAATGCTCCATGGTTTAAAGCAATAAACTTCACACAAACTTTTCAACTAAGAACATTAACTACTGTACCTGAACATTTGCAATTTTAGTAATTGAGACCAATATCGCATTTGGTAGTTGTGGTAGCCCGTCTTGAAATTGGAAACAGCTTAGAAGTGGTATGGGACAATTGTTGTGTCAAATTTTCCCTTTTATATCAGGACCCATACTGCTTTGCGATTTTTTTGCACACGGCACGTTTCCAATATTGCTGTTGTCTGTGCATGTTTGAGCCAGAATCAATACCAGTCATATCAAGTCCGTCCAGTTTATCAAGTCAGCCCAGTCATGCAATTCCCAGTCAATCAAGTGAATCCTGTCAGTCCAGTAATTCTAGTCAGTCCCTACTGTCAATCAATATTTCGCAGGCTTTGTTCTGTTCTGAGCAGTGGCGCCGTGGGAGCATGATTTTAGGGGGGGGGGGGGCCAAGGATCAGAATTTTCCGACAAAGAGATATTTTTCCGACAAAAATTAAGCAGGATTATAACGTATAAAAAGTGGCAAAATGAGGCCCTATAAGGGGTATTTGAAATATGAAATAATTGGGATTTTTGGAGGGAAAATATAAATATTTAGGTTTTTTAGTTTTGAAATATGAAATAAAGTTGATTGCCAGTATGAAATATGAAATAATGAAATGACTAGATATCTTTTTAGATTTTTATAAAAATTATTCATTTTATAGAGGCAGCCACTCAAAACGGAGAGTATTGAGCTGTTCAAATATTTCAAAGCATGCCCAGTTCATAACTACATCTAAAAGAGAAGAATGATCATTTCTGCGGAGGAGTGTGATTCAGAACATAAAAAGGTTCTTTGCATCCAGTAGCCTCTACGTGTGGACCCCCTTCCTACACGTAGGATAGAAGTCCAGCCAATGGCATGGAAGTTAAATAGAATGGCGGATCAACAGCCACAAGTGTATGTGAAGCCAATTCTAGTAACCGGCTGCATCTATCACCTAAATGCAAAAAGGTCCGTCCACATCAAAATGGCATTAGCGTAGCGAAGAGAGGAGGAAAAGGGGTAGTTGCCCCCTCCCCAATCGTACCCAAAAAAGATGGGCTTTGATGATTCATCCAAATCTGATGAGAAACTTGCAGCATCGTTGTTTTTGAATGCCAAAAATTTTCTGCTCGCTTCGCTCGCACTTCCATACCTACCACACATGGATCGTAGTATAACATCTTACTACCACCTGGCTTTTTTGCATGCAGCTTTACTTTTTAAGCATGCAGCTTTATTATATACAATTAACCGGTTTTTTGTATGCCTCTATTTTGGCAAATAATATAAGTTCGTTTGATAATGTGCGTTTCTCAAAATTTTCCGCTTTCTACCTCGCTCTCTCTTCATGTTTCATATGTTCAGCAAATTCCACCTTAAATTGCATGAGTATTGTTTCTCTTTATACAACTTTGATCAGAGTATTAAAACGAGCTGAAGTTGACGAGAATTGAAATGAGACCAAAAGGTAAAAGGAGAAGCTGTCGTCACTTGCATTTTAAAAACGGCAGCAAAAGCTTGAACGAAAAGCTTCGTCTGGGTGTTCCGTTAGGGCACATTCTTTTTTCTTTCTTCTAGGTGTTTAGCCTATAGCGTTTTTACTCTTTGATTCTGGCATGAGCCTAGGCGGCTTGTTCTGAAAAAGAGCGCCTCCAGCATTCTAAAGGGTTATGACCCCCTAAACTTTTCCCAGGGGCAAATCCCCAGACTCCCACTTTTCCTTGCTTACCCCACATTTGCCCCCAAAAAAGAGGACCCAGGCTACAAAACTGCAAAATGGTCATTCTTAAAAAAATTGGAACCAGGCTAGCTAGGTGATACTGGATGGGACACAGGCGAGCTAGCATAAGCAGAATAAGTAGAAGTATTTTAAGCCAAAATATAATTTTGAAATATTTGGTTTTGGTAAATTTGAAATATGAAATAATGTCTACCCCCCTAACAGGGCCTCAAGAAAGTGGAGAGCATTTTTCTGTACAAATGGTTGCTGTGTATTTCACGGGATTTTCACAAAAGATTTTGGAGAATATCGCGAGAAATTCAACCCATATTCAACTCTCTTCTGTTCTTTACAATGCCATGGATCGCATTTTGATTATTATACACACGCAATTACCACAAGACACTGGCGAATAATCTTTGCTCATTGACTGGGAAACTTCCACAATCCTACGCGTCTCACAACACAATGCTCTCTCGTTGCTCATTGACTGGGAAACTTCCACAACCTACGCGCCCTGATCTTTCTCTGGTCTCCAAATTTGATGCCAAAAACCTCTGCAGACATGCCAATTTTAATCAATCAAAAACATCCAATGAATGGACTGTTACTTCCTGATCACTTCCTCCTGCGCGGGCTTAAAATTTTGTGACGTATGTGGACAACAATGGATGACAACTTCCGATGACGTCAATCCTGAACGCAGTAAACATGCGTCTGTTTTCTAGGAATGTCATTGGCTGAAACCATGAAATGTTCACTGTATGTTTAGTTATGCGCGCCATGTCAACGTTCGTTCATCGAGCCTACGAGCCTATTTTAAAGATTTGCTGCTGCTGCGCAGCGCAAATCAATAAGTGGCTAATGATGCGTTCGTTCTAGAAAACGATTGTTTTAACATAATTAAGCTGCTAATGAAGTCAAGAACGTGCCAATTCTGGGTAAATTTGTTGTTGTGCCAGGGTAAACATCATGGTGATTTATCCATCTTACGGTGTCAAATCTGTCTAACATGAAATAAGCCGACGTCAAATGTTACCATCGGATCGCGGGAAACTTCTGTCTTGTATGCGCTTTCTGGGCGCTTTCTTTATTTCAGTGCCAATTAGCAGAGATAGAACGTTAATTAATTGTTTTAACGAGCGTGACGGACTTTCTTTCTTTCTTTCTTTCTTTCTTTCTTTCTGACTTTCTGACTGACATTGGAGCCCCCTCTTAGATTACAAAGTTGGACTTTGTAATCAAAAACTGGATGTAAATTGATTGAGTTGGTCCAAAGTTATGACTGTTCAAAAAAATTTAAATGATGAAAAAGTTGGTTTTGAGAAAATTGAGGTTAAAGTTTCAACACATGTTCAATACAATATCCTTTCACTGTGCGTGTCAACGGAAATTGTTTTAAGGCAGCAGCAATTTGGGGAAGGAACAAAAGCTGTTCAAAGATGTTCTTGAAGATCTTGAAGCTCATTAAAAAGTTAAATTTCAGCTTCTTGTCAGTCTCAAACCCTTCTTTTAGTCGCTTTGGTGTACAAAATGAGGCAGGTTCAACTTTAGGCCTTTTCTGGTTTAGGCCACTCTCCTCCCTTGTTGGGTTGTTAGAGCTTCTTCTTGGCCTACTTGGATGCTGTTCTTTACATGGAAATTAACATGTTGGTTTCCTTTGAATTTCCATTGCAGTTTCTTCGAAACTCTCACTCTTTTTCGCTTGTTCTTGGCAATTCCCATGCCATAAATACTTTACGAAATGTTCTTCGAGATCGGATGGGGATCGGATGAACTGTACAGGATGAAAAGTCTAAACAGTCGCGAAAGCATTTACTTAGTGCCTCCTTTTCAATACAAGGCTGGCCAATAGGCACAGGTAAACCAACCAAATAGTCTTCTAGCCATCATAGGGATACGAAATATGATCAAAGTAATTTTGTTCATTTCATTTGGGCAACTTCTTCCGTTGCTAAGGTGTTACCAAGGAGTTTTTCAAAGAGTGTTCATGCTATTTTACATTATAAGCAAGAAATAACACCTAAAAGGTATTAACTAAGTCAATAATCTGATTCTGCATTAAATTTGCTTTTAGAAACTACCAAAACTAGAAAACAGTAAAAATTTGGATTTTCCATATTCTAATACCAGGTATCCACCTTAAATGCCTGAGGCAGATGTGTAGATATATCCTTCTTCTTTCGAGCTATGCTCATGTTTGCTCTTGAAAACAATTTCTGGAATGCACAATGAGCGAGCTAGCAACCTGAGTTTCAGAGATACTTTTGCGGCTTTGCTTGTTTTGAATTACTGGTTGAGAGAATTTCCTTTGTCTGCGATCGCTAATCGCTAATCGTTTTGAATTGCGGTGTCAATCAAAACCAACTCGTGCTATTGTCTTACAAAATCTGTCCTTGTTCCAGTTTTATGGATATTTCAATATCCAATTCAATGAGCGGTGCTGAAACTTATGTAATGAATTTAGACACACGGTAGAATAATATACAGTAGAAAACTTATTAAAGAACCATTGTCAACCACGATCCTTTGTGCAGAGAATGAAAAGTAAGGCCAAGAGAATATAGGCTAAGAGAATATGGATTGACCTTCCTGCCGATACCAAACAGGCATCTTTTTTAAATAGTTTAAAACAGTCTATTTAGAAAATAGCGTTTCTTTTCTTTTATCATACTTTGTAAATTTGTATTAGGCTTTTAACACTATGGTTTTTGTATTATATTTAATCTATTTCTTAGCAATTTTATATTGTATGTAACGTTTTTAAAGGGGCAGTCAGACGCAAAACGCGGGTATCAGGTTCTGCGTGTAACAATCCAATTCGTATAGGCCTAAATACCAAAACATGTCTACTGTACCTCTTTGTTCGCTGTAATTCTGATGAAATTAATTGAGCAATGAATCCAGTAGAGTGTGAGAAGGTTCTATTCAACTCTGGTTTAACCTAACATCATAAATCTGACTCAGAAACCAGATTCTTTGGCTAGTTTCTTGCCCACTTCGACTTGTAGATTATCTCTTCGCAGCTTCAAAGTTGATTCTGCAAAATCGCTGTTTACGACTTTCAGGAATTTGTGATAAACAAAATAAATTTGCAAATACATGAAATCGACATAGACGAACAATATCTGTCAATTAAATCCTTGAGATTGTCAAGAACAATGTCGATGGAGATGGATTGATATGTGCGATAATCCAATTCAAAATCTCCATTGACGAGTTGATGCTAGGCCTAAGCACTTTTCATGCAAATACAATGGAAATGTCCCGCGCAACATCACGTCTGACTGCCCCTTTAAGTGGAGGGCCCCTTGTAAAACAGCTCTGGCTGAAGGGCAACCCTCCTTAAAAGAGTCAAATATCAAAAATATCGAACGATAACACGAAAGTCGCCTTTGGCGCCACAGAGAATCTTGGTTAGCTATGGGTCTTTAAGAGTATGTTGGGGAGATGATATATGGTTTCTCAGAGGAAACTTATGTGTCCCCCCATGCAGTAGGTTACTGCTCATGCGCCTGTCAGAGTTCCAACCCAAAACGTTACTGCGCATAATGCATAATCATTAACCTACTGCACGGGGGGACACATATAGTTTTCTCGGACAAACCGTATCTCGTCTCCCCAACAAACTCTTGAAGACCCATAGCTAACCATGATAACAGTCTCCCCAACAAGAGTATGATCATATGACTTGAAGTGAGCAAAAGAAACCATGGACAGTTTACATCCGTTGAAATTGATCGTTTAAAGTAGCTTACAGCTAAAATCGTGGCCTCTTTGAAAGGCGGTCACACACACAGACACATGCATAAATACCGGGCACGCCAGATGAAAGTTTCACTTATGAAAATTCATAGCACCAAGAGCGACCAAGTGCACTTGATGGATTGGAATTAAGCAAATTATGTTTGATTGTTGAGAGATCTAAACATTTTGTAAATTTTTCACATGATGCCGGCACACTTTGAAAACGGTGAAAAATGTGACGGTAGCAAAATTTGAGCTCGCGTTCACACGATACCGGCAAAATTTCGAAAACGCCAGAAATAAACTCTTTGCAAGCTCCACGAGAACGAGGCTGGACTTTCGCGCCAAAGCCAATCAGCCTCGTTTTGAAAGAGTTTAAAAATGTTCCGTTTTCATCATTTTTGAGTGTTCACACATTGCCGCTTTCAAAATGTGCCGGTTAGAGCTCCGTTTTCAAAATCTACCGTTTTCAAACTGTGCAGGCCAAATGTCTGTAAAACGGCCTAAAATTCTTGATCAGGAATCCCTTCAAACGGCACAATTCGCAAGGGCATTTCATCTCTATCAAGAGAAAAGGAAATACATTTTCAAACTAATGTCCCTCTTGATATCTGCTAACGATTTCGTTAAAAATTAGAAAATGCATCACAACTTTGGAAAATTTGCTCTGACAGATTTTCAGTAGTAATAGTTTCTTGTGTCTCTTTTCAAGTAACTGAAATCTTTTCTGAACCGACCTGTATATAAATATGGACGTAATGAGGCAAGTCTTCTTTTAAAGGGGCGTTTTCCGACATTCTAAAGGGTGTGGTCTCAAAGATTTTTCCGGGGGCACGCCCCCGGACCCCTCTTTCACCTCGCTTCGCTCGCCGTTCAACCCACCCCCCCCCCCTCCACTTTGAAACTGCTGCGCGGTCCCTGTCTTGCGGATCTCTTACCTGTACAAACGAGTGCTTTCTTAGTTATTTTGTGCAAGAAGTTTCTTTACGCATTGACCAAGGGCCCTTCTTCGGGCATCTTGCAACCAAGGAAATTGCGTTAAGTCGAATGTACCTACAGCACATTTTCAGTGCTCATAACAACGCAAAAAAATCTCAAAGAAACTTCTCAGTCTTTTTACTTCCAACAAAATTCGATTCATTCAAATCCAGTCAGTATTCTTTGTGCTATGAACTTTCAAAAATGGGAATATTTTCCCAACTTACCCGGCATTATCTTGAAAGGTGTTATTTCAAATCTTTCTAAATTTGTAATAACACCGAGCTCACAAAATCTAAATAAACTATGCAATACATTAGAAGCCACAAATTTCACACGTTAATATTTTCGGACATTTCAAATACGTCCGAAAATTTTAATGTCCCAAATTTTTTGTAGTCCGAAATATTTAGTGTCCGAAATTTTTGCAGCATAGAAAAGCCACAGCAAAACATTTTCCATTGTTAGAAAACGTAATGTCTTGCTCACGAAACACTTTGCATTGAAAGGGAATGAAGTGAGAGCGTTAATTAGTAAAAAATATTGTATTTTCTTGAACTAAATACATCTTAGCAATCATTTTAAACATCCTCAGCAATAATCGTTTGTGGAAATTTCTGAACAAGAACCCTTAAAATGAAGCACGATCAATAAATATATGACATTTTTAGTATGAAATAGAGAAAGATGAATTGAAAATCAAAATTCTAGTGTTTCGCAATTTTTGTAAAAACATCCAAAATATCATGAAAAAATATCCGAAAATTTTTTGTTCGAAAAGATCTTGTCCGAAATCTATTCGTCCGAAATTTTTGGCTTTTAATGTATGCATGCCTGATTTACTTTAAATCAAATTATCTTTGGTAAAAATTCATTTGTTTACATTGACAAATTAGTTTTCTTTGATATTCAGTTAAAACCTTTACAAAACAAATTACTTGATACACAACATATGAATTACTCTATAACGTTACAAGGAGGATGCCACGAGTAGCAAACAGCAATTCACAACCTCACAGCCATTACATAGTAAATAACAACTAATAAACAACTTCAAAAGTTACATATAAACATTTGAATACTGATAAATGCTAAAATCCATTTCACACTGGATGTCAGGTCAGCATCGGCCCATGATGGTGAACAACAGAAACTCCGGACGAGAGAACAACATCAACAACAATTGCTGCTGCCACTGCTCCCGGTCTAGAATCCTCGCTACGTAAAACACTGCGCCCAGGCATATCAGGTGGAGGTTTTCAATTTCCAATATAAATGGCTACGAATGTGGGATTTAGTGTGAATGAATTGTTATTCGCACTAGTTATGCTTTACATCAAATGTGAAACAGACTTAGTAAACAAAAGAATTAACGAGTTAGTAGATACTCATAATCATATTGAAGGAATATGATGATTATAGTCTGTCTCATATTAGATGTCACCTGCAAATGCCCGCGAATAACAACAATAGAATGTTTTGCAAAGGAATTTTTCGTTTCGCAAATCTCAGGTGACATCTAATTTGAGATGGACTTTAGTTAGAAAATTGCAAGCTCACAAACATTTTAACTTTCTTTCAAACATTTTAACTAACTTTCTTCAATACCAAAACCGATCGTCTGTGTTATGTTGTCTGTGAAGCAGACAAAAATACAAAGAAAAGACATCTTGATAACCAAAGGTAACTATTTAGATGCTCATTTCACATACCAATGGTCGGATTTACATGAAACAAACCATTGGTCCTGTTGTCTGTGGTCTCACCTTCATCGTTCTACGTCCACGTTTGGTCAGGAACGCTAAACAGTTGTGCTAGGTTCACTATCTTCAGGTTTATTGCTACTACTAGAATCCTCTTCCTCTGTCACAAATGTTGTTTCTTTAGGTTTATCCGGTAAGCAAACAGCTATGAAAAGCGTAAGAAGTGCCACAAAACCAGCCGTAACAAATGAAAAGGCATGATTAAATGGAAAGCGCATACTTCCCTCATTTTTCAATGACCACGAGTACAGTGAACCAAGTACTGTCGGTGACATTGAGCTGTAGGAAAGGAATCACAATTAAAAGAAAATATCTGAATATTGATTTCTTCATAACCCCAAATGATCGTAGATGCTGTTTTTAGCTACAGTCAGAGAGATAAGTGTTGCTGCTAAAGTCGCCTTCAATGGAAAATCAAGCGCCTTGTATAAGAAAAAGAACCGCATCAAAGGCAACATTTTGGTCTTTATGTCAAACGAGAATGATACGCAAAAATCAAAAGTCATTACCCTTAGTTTGCTTAGTTCGTGCAAAAAACTATTGGTGCATTTGTGTCAAATGAGATGTCATGTGAGACTTACGATAACGCAAGTGTAACGAAGCGCACCGAAAGCAGCTAAACTCAAAATAAAACAAGTTAATTTCGTTTTCTTTTCTCACGTGTCTCTTGTATTCCCAACAACCTAACGTATAACTTCGTTCTCCACAACCTATTCCACTTAACGTCTTTCCTTTTTCCTTGCTCTCACTCATCTAATCACATAATCATATTTTCATGTCTCGTTCCAGACCTCTCACAATCTTTCTCAATTTATTTTCTCCTCACATCTTCACACTCCCCCGGCCTAAAATATGCATAACCCCCAAATAAAAGAATTATAAAAATATAGAATGCCCAAAAAAAGGATACCTAATAACCTAGTTTACGATACTTCAACTACAATAAATGAGTCAATTTTTTTGCGATTTTCTTTTTCTGTCCATAGTTCTTCTCAGCAACGTATCTCAATGTCAAATGTTATGTACAATAAGTAGTTTGATGGAAGTCTGATGCTTCTTTTTAAGCTTTAATCAATAGTCCAGCACAGGAACTCCATAACGTTCTGGAGGCCTTCGGTTGTGCCTCAAATTGTAAGGTCGATTGTTCTCAATTTCGGGTTCTCTTCCGATTTCCTGGGGTCTTGGATCCTCAATCTCAAATATGGATTCGTCAATTTCTGATTCGTCACTGTACAAATCGTCAGCTTCTTGCGGAATTTCTTCAAGTTCATAGTCAATTTTGAACGGTTTCAAACTGTTGAAATGGACAATTTTCCTCTTCTTGTCTTTCATCGATTCTATTTCATAATCTCCCTCTTGAATTCCGATGATCATGTATGGTCCGATAAATTTCTCTTGTAAGCCTCTTGCTCTAAAATTCTTCAGAAGTACTGTGTCTCCAATGTTAAACGCTTTGCTTTTTCTCGAGCGATGCTTTATATCGTAATTCTTCTTCTGTTTCTGTTGCGCTTTCTTCAATTTCTCGACTACTATCTTTCGTATATCGTCTTGTCTCTTCTTTAAATCTTCTAAATACTTTGCGGGACCATGAGTTGGCTTTGCTTGTATTTCATCTTGCTCTGCACCCATTGGTAGTCTGACGTCTCGACCATATAACATCTCAAAGGGTGTTACTCCGGTAGAGGATTGCTTACTCACTCGGTATGCCAAAAGAGCGTGTGGAAGTTGTTCGTCCCAATCATCTTTGTCGTTATTCACTTTCATTCTCAATAGTGCCTTCAATACGCCGTTGAATCTTTCACAAAGTCCGTCTGTTTGAGGATGATATGCTGTTGTTCTTCTTTTCTCGATTCCAAAAAGTTGGCAAACTGATTTGACAAGATGGGATTCGAAATTTCGTCCTTGGTCTGTAAGTAAAACAGATGGCATTCCATGACGTGCAAATATTTCCTCTAACGCTCTCACAATCGTTTCTGCTTCTTGGTTTGGAAGGGCCTCTGCTTCTGCATACTTGGTGTAGTAATCGATGACGGATAAGATGTACTTGTTTCCTGAACGGGTTGTCTTCAAAGGACCAATCAAATCGACGCCAATCATGTAAAACGGAATTGGAACAATTTCAATTGGTTTTAATGGCCAGCGTGGTCGGGGCACTGTCTTGTTTTTAGCACATATTTCACAGCAAGCGCAAAAATCTTCAACTGCTTTAAAGAAACCTGGCCAATAAAACTTTCTTTGTATGATGTCGAAGGTCTTGGCCACGCCCATATGACCGATCTGTTCATGAGCCTCTTTCAGGATGGTTGGTGTAATGAACTTCGGTAAGATTACTTGATGTCTCTCTTTTCCCGTATCATCTACCCACTTTCTGCTCAAGAGATCGTTCTCAACCAATAAAGAATCAAATATGTTGTATAATGCATATAGTACCTCGGTACCATCCTTTGGTTTGTGTTCAGGCCGGCTGCCTTCTCGAATCCATCCTTTTACACGGGATAAATCTTCATCCAGATCTTGCAACTCTTGCAACTCATTCACTGAATATCTTGAAACTTGAATACTGTTGACTGGGGCTCGTGAAAGTGCATCTACATGTTGCATCATTGCGCCTGGTCGATGCTCGACTGCATAGTCATACTCTTCCAACTTTAATATCCAACGGGCTAGCTTGCCATTGGGGTGTTTCATCGTTTTTAACCACTGAAGAGCTCTGTGATCTGTGAACACTGTAACATGTCTACCATAGACGTATGGATGAAAATACTGTAAGGCCCAAACGACGGCGAACGCTTCTTTTTCTGTTGTGGTCCAGTTCTTCTCTGAGCCCGAGAAAGCTTTGGATGCGAATGAAATGACTTTTTCTGTACCACTCTCATCTTTCTGGGTTAAAACAGCTCCTATGCCCACATCACTTGCATCAGTATATAACACATAGTCCTTGTCTGTGTCTGGAAATCCTAAAATTGGTGAGGAAATCAACTGCTCTTTCAAATTTTCAAAGGATTCATGGCAGCTCTCGTTCCAGTCGAATTTGACATCTTTTTGCAGTAGACGGTGTAAAGGACAAGCGATGTCACTGAATCCTGATATGAAGCGTCGATAATACGAAATCATTCCAATGAATCTTCTCAGCTCTGTTAGATCTTGTGGTACTGGATACTCTTTAATTGCTTTGACTTTCTCAGGGTCTGGGGACAGACCAGTATCAGCAATTTGAAATCCAAGGAATTTTACACTTGTCTGTCCGAAATGACATTTTGACGGTTTCAGCTTCAGTCCAGCATTTCTAATGGCGTTAAGTACTTCTTTCAAATTACTCAAATGCTCCTCGAAATTTCGACCAACAATCAGGACGTCATCTAAATAGACAAGGCATTTGTTGGGTAGCAGACCTTGTAACACATTGGACATCAATCTTTGGAATGTGGGTACAGCATTAGAAAGTCCAAAAGGCATACGCTTGAACTGGTAGATGTTACCCCCTGGAATGACAAAAGCTGTTTTCTCTTGGCTTGACTCTTCCATAGGTACTTGCCAGTAACCAGAGGCTAAGTCCAGAGTTGTAAAATACTTATGGCCTGATAAGGTGTCGATCAAGTCATTAACTTGAGGCAAAGGGTAGGCATCTTTGATTGTTACTTCATTGAGTTTCCGAAAGTCGATACAAAATCTCCAGGTGCCATCTTTCTTTTTAACTAACACAATTGGGCTTGCCCACGGTGATTTGCTTGGTACGATGACATCATTCTGCAGCATTTCATGCACTTGCTCTTCGACTACAGGCTTCAATGCATTTGGGAGGCGTCGTGGCAGCTGTTTAATTGGAGGGGCATCTCCTGTTTCAATTTTATGTTCTGCTTGAGAAGTAAGGCCAATCTCTGATAAATTTGTTGCAAATATTCCCTGGTACTCCTTCAGTACACTGCTCATTTGTTCTCTTTCTTCAGGCTTGAGACTCTCCAGATCGAAGTGCAACTCCTGCTGTTCGGAGAAATCATTAGAATTAACATTACCCCCTGAATCTAAAACTGGGTCGTTCATTTCAACATCAATTTGCTGCAAGCAGCCAACGTTTGTGCCTTTATACAACTTTACTGTATCAACCCCCGGGTTTATGATTTGTATGGGAACAGTTTGTTCTTTGGGCTTCACAAGAACACTGGCGACCAAAACTCCCTTTTCAGCCAAATCAAAATTGGGTTCTAAAATGCTTTCAGAAATTATTGGATTTCTGATACGTGCTGTTTGTACGATCTCATGCCTGCCCGGAATTTCAATGTCATCACTCAAAACTACAACAGTAGGATCTTTCAAAGCGGCATCAAACACTAACAATGGCTGACATTTTGAATCAGGAAATTTCATTTGCATATTGGCTGTATCGATCACAACTTGATTGTTTACAAGCCAATCTAGGCCCAAAATAACTTCAGATAACATTTCATTGGCAACATAAAACTCGTGATTGGATTTACGTGCGTCATTGACTTCAATGAATAAATTAACTTTGCCTAATATGCCTATGGGCGAATTGTTAGCGGCCTCGGCGACAATATCAGAAGGCAATAAAGGCTCTTCGTTTGACATCAAAGATTCCCATTAATACTTACCAGCAATAGACCTAATCAGGAAGTGGGCAAAAATGCGTCAGCCCTTAACTGCCTGAACAATGCATACCTTTATGGACGGTGATTGGAACAGGGAAAATACAATTTCCGGCTAACACACCTGTCCCACGGTGGAGGAAACCGCGAGAAAAGGGAAAAGAAAGCAAAGGAAGTTAGAGAGAAAAGGGAGGGTAAAGGGTGGGGAAAACGATGCAATCCATCCCAAAATGAATTCTAGAACATGTCATAGAAATCAAATTTATAACGGGGAGTAATTTGATCTGCTGCCCACGAGGTAAATGGCCTGACCTGCGCAGAGGCCAAGCCCCCGCTCGAAACTGCGCAGATGGGAACCTATTTTCTCTGGTTGTATTAACTGCGGTTAAACCATTGTCTAACCGGTATTTAATACTTACCAGCAATAGACCTAATCAGGAAGTGGGCAAAAATGCGTCAGCCCTTAACTGCCTGAACAATGCATACCTTTATGGACGGTGATTGGAACAGGGAAAATACAATTTCCGGCCAGAGGACACGAATGTGTACCCACCAAGCGCCGACAACCGATACAAAAGGGCCTTGAACTTACATACCCCTCCCAATTCCTGACGGAGGTGCAAGAGCAGAAAAGCGGAAAATAGACAGAGAAGTTATAAGGACCACAAAGGACAGTGGTGAGAAAAGCAGAGGCAAACTGAGGATACTATGTGCCAGCATGAAGGCAACATCTGCAAACAACTATATGTAAGTCATGGCCATAAACTTGGCAAAGGCTATCAAACCCATCACAACAAGAACTATGGCAAAAGGCTACCACACATTGCATTAACTCCATACGTTAACAACTGCACCATAGCCAGCAACCTGTGACACCAGGCCAGAACACTGCAGCCCCATGGCGGACAAGTATTGTACCAAGTCCAAAAACCATGGTGGCCAATAAACATAGCACCATGGCCACAATACTTCAGCAGCATGACCGACAAACAAGCATGGCACCATGGCGAAGACACTATGGCACCATGGCCTAACACATGGCACCATAGCCAAACTACTGCGGCACCATGGCCGACTAATATGGGACCAAAGCTGACAAAAGCAACTGCAGCCTCGTGACCGATAAAGATGGCCCAATGGCCAAAAATACTGCGGCACCATGGCCAACAAATATGGGACCAAAGCCGACAAAAATCACAGCACCTATGGCTGATAAAGATGGCATCCGGACCCAACCCCTACTGCCCCATATATGAAGACCCTGGCACAATGGCCCAAAACTTGTGAAACCATGGTGACAAACATGGCACAATGGCATACATACTGTGGCTCCATGGCTGACAGACATGGCACCAACGCTGAGAAAAAAATTGCAGCCCTATGGCTGGGCACTATTTCCCAAACACTACTGCACCATGGACGAAATGCATGGCCCAATGGCCAAAATGTTGGAAAACCATGGCAACAAACATGTCACTAAGACCAAAAACCGCTGCACCATGGCTGATAAACATGGCACGATGGTTGCAAACTGTTGCACCATGGCTGAGAAACATGGCACCCTGGCCAAAACACTACAGCACCATCGCCGAAAACATGGCACCTGGCCAACATACTGTGGCACCATGGCCGACAAGCATGGCACCACAGCACACACACTGCGGCACCATGGCTGACAAGCATGGTATCGAGGCCAAACCGCTACGGTACTATGGCTGAAAACATGGCACTATGGCCAAAACACTATAGGACCGTGACCGAAAACATGGCACCATGGCCACACATTATGGCACCATGGTGAAATAAGGCACCATGGCCAAAACACTACGGTACCATGGCCGAAAACATGGCACTATGGCCAAAACACTATGGCACCATGGCCGAAAACGTGGCACCATGGCCAAAACACTACGGCACCATGGCCGAAAACATGACCACATGGCCAATATACTACTACACCGTGGCTGAAGCCTGGCACCATGGCCAACTACTACGGCACCATGGCCAAAACACTATGGCACCATGGCCGAAAAACATGGCACCATGGCCAACTACTACGGCACCATGGCCGAAAACATGGCACCATGGCCAAAACACTACGGCACCATGGCCGAAAACATGACCACATGGCCAATATACTACTACACCGTGGCTGAAGCCTGGCACCATGGCCAACTACTACGGCACCATGGCCAAAACACTACGGCACCATGGCCAAAACACTATGGCACCATGGCCGAAAAACATGGCACCATGGCCAACTACTACGGCACCATGGCCGAAAACATGGCACCATGGCCAACATACGACGGCACCATGGCCGAAAAACATGGCACCATGGCCAAACACTACGGCACCATGGCCGAAAACATGGCACCATGGCCAACATACTACGGCACCATGGCCGAAAACATGGCACCATGGCCAACATACGACGGCACCATGGCCGAAAAACATGGCACCATAGCCAAACACTACGGCACCATGGCCTAAAACATGGCACCATGGCCAACCTACTACGGCACCATGGCCGAAAACATGGCACCATGGCCAACATACGACGGCACCATGGCCGAAAAACATGGCACCATGGCCAACATACTACGGCACCATGGCCGAAAACATGGCACCATGGCCAACATACGACGGCACCATGGCCGAAAACATGGCACCATGGCCAACATACGACGGCACCATGGCCGAAAAACATGGCACCATGGCCAACATACTACGGCACCATGGCCGAAAACATGGCACCATGGCCAACATACTACGGCACCATGGCCGAAAACATGGCACCATGGCCAACATACGACGGCACCATGGCCGAAAAACATGGCACCATGGCCAAACACTACGGCACCATGGCCGAAAATATGGCACCATGGCCAGAACACTACGGCACCATGGCCAAAAACATGGCACCATGGCCAACATACTACGGCACCATGGCCGAAACACATGGCACCATGGCCAAAACACTAAGGCACCATGGCCGGAAAAACAAAAAACAAAACCAAACAAAAACAAGAAACAAAATGGCACCATGGCCAAAAAACTGCGGCACCATGGCCGAAAACATGGCACCATGGCCAAGATACTGCGGCACCATGGCCGAAAATATGGCACCAACGCCAACCACCGTTCTACCATGGCTAATAAATGATGGCACTTTGGCCAAACTACTGCGGAACCATGCTAAACAAAGCATGGCTGATAAGTGGGGCACCAAGCAGAGAAAAGCTTGTAAATCTGGTTTCTGCCTTGTCCAGGACAAGGAAACAAAATACTGCATCTAAAATTTTCGTAAGAGAACCATGTTCCCTTTTTAAAGATCCCTGTTTGTTTATGTTTTTGTTTTTTTTTGTTTTTTTTTTTTCCTTATTTTTATTTATTTATTTATTATTTTTTTCTATTTTTCGAATTGTTGTTTTCGGTTACATTTAGCCACAGCCTTCAACCACTTAACAAAAGTCTACTAATCTTAATTTTGTGTAAAATGCTCAGATGCCATTGAGTGATCTGCCAAAGCCAAAGATTTGATGCTGAAATGAGAAGATTTTGAGGCAGTTTGGTATAAGCTTGACAGGCTTCGCTTGACCAACGACCTAAGCTTGATCCAGTGGTAAAAGCTTGATAGTCTGGAAATGTTAATGAAGCAGCTGTAGTGGCGGCACCCATGCGGAAGCTGTGAGGGTGAAGTGACCCTGCCCTCCTGCTGTATGAAGTAGCTGCAACGTCTTGTTCAATTTGCACTTGGACGATGGTGATCCATCTTAGTACACAAATTGTGGACCCAAAGTCATTCCACAAACTGCAAGGTAAGTCATGAGATGGCTATTCCTGGGCACAAAGAAGAATCGGATTGAGGGAGTAGGACTGAGCATCCCTCCCCAAACTGATCAGTTTTCAAACCTGCAAGGTGTATGATTGCCACACTTGGGACTTGTGCCCTGTCAGCGCAAACATGTGAAACTGATAAAGGCACATTACTGGATAAAACCTGAACTTGGGACTGTAAATTCTGCAGCCCTCTAATTTAAAACAAAAGATTCATATTGTGAGCTTTGCAGGACCTTTCTTTATACTCCTTGGACAACAAAAACCCTCAATAACACAGGGTATCAGTGGAAGATTTAAGAAAGGGTCAGGAAACCCTCCTGACACCTGCAAGGTACGAATTGCTGCTAGACTCACCTTCAGCATTGATGTTTGGCAAGTTTTGCTCAGTTTTCCAATAAAATGCCGCAATGATGATTTCAAAGCTGGACATAGAGACCCATTTTATGCGCAAAATCGATCTGTTCACCAAAACAAAAGTAACAAATCAATTCCTGGGCAGAGGAATAAATTCATTTGGTATTAGTAGATAGGGCATTGCTTAGTAATCCTTGCCAGCAACTGTCCACTGTGGAAAAGTTAGCTGATGCAGCAACCACTCTGGTATCATTAATGAGACTGTATGCACATCAGGGCCAGCTATGTAGAATGTACCGGATCAAGTAAGCGCCTAAGGAAGGGTTTTCCCAAGACAATAGCCTGACCACAGTGCTGTAGTAAAGCAATCAGTGATAGCAACTCATTTTCCATACCATGTATTTCCTTATCCCAGGTAGTGTAGAAAGGGCTGTGCAAACTTTTAGTAGCTTCTCATCAGGGAGCCGCAGTCCTAGATCCAAGGTGTCCATCCCATTGATGTTATATCGGTGCTAGGGGTTCAGTCCCATAGGGAAGGCCTGGCAAGAAGAGGGCACTGTACCACAGAAAAGGGTCACCATCTGTAAGGCCTCTTGAAGTCAAACTTGGCCAGCATAGCGCCCTGACCTATTTCCTTATCATGGTCAAAGCTTCTGGTACAGCTTCATGCAAAACCTCTGTGTCCGAGTCATCAACTAAACTTGACATGTAAATCCGATGAAGGAGGAACATCCGAAGGTCTGGCTACTTATCAAATTTCCTCCTGAAGATAATTATCAATTATATCTGGCAGGTCCAAAGAAAATAAACAGTATATTCCCACGCAGGCTCACTGATTTGAGTCCATTCAAAAGCAATCTGTCCCCTATTGTTCTGACCTTGGTTACTGCTTTATTTACCTTATTTACGCTGCAGCTAAATTCATGCATCACTGAGTCTCTATGACCCTGATTTCTTTGAATAAGCGAATTAACGCCAACTTCTGGAATATACAACAGAGATCTTTATTGGTTTCATTTTCATTCATCAAAGAGGACAAATTGCCTTAAATTAAATAGCTTGCTCATCAACAAGAGCCTGTGGAAGAAAAATAAACAATATATCAACACTGGGCTCATAAACACGAGTCCCGTTGAATTAAGTAACTTGTGCATCAATATGAGCGTGCAGAAAAAGTGAACAATATATCCACACTGAGCCCATCCATTTGAGGCCCTTTAAATCAAATTGCTGGCAATTGACTGGAGCATGCAGCAATAATAAACAAAATAATCACACTGGGCTCATAAACTGGAGTCCCATTCAAAATTAAATCAACTAACCTGCTCATCAACTTGAACATGCAGAAAAAGCAAACAAATTATTCACAATGACCTCATAGACTATAGTCCCTTGCATTAAATAATAACTCATCACAGCAACAATACATTCTCCTTATTGGGCTCATTGATTTGAGTCCCATTAAATCAAATAACTTACTCATCCATTTGAGCATAAAACACACGGAAACATAAACAATAAAGTCATACGTAACTGGGCTTATAGACTTGAGTCTCGAGTCCCATCAATTTGCTCATCGACTTGAGAACGCAGAAAAACAAGCACTGTATTCACATTCCTAGGCTCCTTCGTTGGATTGACCATAACAATAAACGACTTGCTCATCGACTTGTGCGTGGAGATAAAACCCGACTATGTCAATGAAAATATTCACATTGATTGGGCTCGTTCATTAACTACCTTGAGTCCTACTGCAATTAAATTAAACAATTTGCTTGTCGACTTGAGTGCGGAATTAAATTATTCTGCGAGCTTGTAAAACCAGCTCCTGATGATAAAAGCAACTGCTGGCTGAAGGAAGGGGCAGTGACACTCCCCCCCCCCCCCCCCCCCCCACCGTTGCTGCTGTCTTATCGGTCCGGAAGAAGATCAAAGACCTCCCTGCAGAACCTTCATTGACATTGTTGTCTCCCATCCATCTATATTTATAATAATCGATTACCAAACTTTCAACTTTGCTTAGGCTTTTCAAAACAGACGAGTATATTGGCAGAAATAATTCTAGCACAGGAAGAATTTATTCGGAACAGTCTCACCAAAACAGCGACTTGAACAGCTCACACCACAGCGATAACACCTCAAAAAGTTTCATCTTTGTTTATACATGGCCTAAACGGCCTAACCTTCCTGTTGTGTCCCGATCCGATGCCACAAAGCTCGATCGATGATTGGCATGAAAACACAAGGACAGCACTCTGGAACACCAGACTTCGCTCACCAGGACTATAAAATTGACATGCATATAAATTCTTGCGCATAAAGAATCTCTAAACTTGAAGAAAACGATGCAATCCATCCCAAAATGAATTCTAGAACATGTCATAGAAATCAAATTTATAACGGGGAGTAATTTGATCTGCTGCCCACGAGGTAAATGGCCTGACCTGCGCAGAGGCCAAGCCCCCGCTCGAAACTGCGCAGATGGGAACCTATTTTCTCTGGTTGTATTAACTGCGGTTAAACCATTGTCTAACCGGTATTTCATTTTTGCTAATCAATGAAATTGACGCCCCAGTGTCAATAATACACAACTTGTTTACTCCATTTAGTTTGGCCTCAACTAACAGGGTTTTCCTTTTGTGGGAGGGCGAAACTGCTGATAGTCTAACCTTTGAATCTTTCTGAGGTGTGTCCTTGTTATTATGACCCACACTTTGGCCTGCATTTTGCCCTTGCCCCGCAGCCTCTGTTGATGTTTCGATTTCAGTACGACAAAATTTTGAAATATGGCCTTTACGACCGCAACGATAACAGGTAGGAGGAGGTCGATTTTGACTTGTGCTACCTGAAACATTGGGATTTTGACGTTGATTTTTACTGAAACAGTCTCGGGCAAAGTGACCTTGTTTATGGCAAAGATAACAGGTTTTCACGGAGCTAACATTACTACTTCGTCTAAATTCATTATACGTAGGACACTGTTTTGCGACGTGTCCAAACCCATTACAGTTAAAGCAAGTTTTAGTAGTAATACTCGAATTTACAGCTCCAATGGGAGCGCGGTTTTGTCTAGGGCCGCTCCCCGCTTCAGCTCGTAATGTTTCAATTGTAGAATTTGCAGCCTCAAACCTCCTTGCTATCGAAACTGCATCCTCTAAGGTGCCTGGTGGCTCCTGTAAAAGTTTGTTTTGTGTCGGCCGATCTTTCATGCCCAGTATAAACTGGTCTACCAATCTGTTCGTGTATTCTTCCCCTCGAAATCCACATTTGGCTCCGAACTCTCTTAGGGCTACAGCGAAAGAATCAACTGATTCTCCGGGTTCTTGTGTTCTTCGATGAAAGTTATGTCTCTTTTCAGTCAGTGTCTGATTTCTTTCGAACAACGATTTCAGTTGTTTAATCCAATTCTGGTAACCATTATCTCCTTCTACAAATTCGATCGATTCTGCCAAACGAAAGGCATCTTCACTTAGATTAAAAAGTAAAGCAAGTCTCTGTTTCTTTTCATCCTTCAGTTCCACAGCTTCAAAGTAAAGATTCGATTTCTTTTCGAATAAATCAAAATCATCTCCTATCTTGTATTTCTCCGGTCTTCTAAACAACGTAAGTGATGAACGATTTTGCTCGGGAGCAATCTGAGCGGCTTGACCCGCTGCAGGATTATCGTCTGGCATTCTGATATTCTATTTCACTTCAATATTTACATAATCCGATCTACAAGTGTAAGTCCCAAAATCCAGCGTGTGTGCGTCCTCTACAAAATTCAAGTCCTTGTTCTTCGTGTCCTTGTGTTTGAGTTTGAGTCCTGGCAGGATCGCCAAAATTGTAACGAAGCGCACCGAAAGCAGCTAAACTCAAAATAAAACAAGTTAATTTCGTTTTCTTTTCTCACGTGTCTCTTGTATTCCCAACAACCTAACGTATAACTTCGTTCTCCACAACCTATTCCACTTAACGTCTTTCCTTTCTCCTTGCTCTCACTCATCTAATCACATAATCATATTTTCATGTCTCGTTCCAGACCTCTCACAATCTTTCTCAATTTATTTTCTCCTCACATCTTCACACAAGATTACTTATGCAGAACCCAACAGAACGTTTCAATTGTTACTATTCGCGGGCATCTAATTTGAGACAAGCAGTCACGAAGATAACCTCTGTGCAGAATGATATGCATGAAGATGTTTTGGTACAGTGTGATCTCGTGCCTTCCCCCTGTCAATGGCGCCATTGTTTGCTGGGATTCTGCAACTTTCTGTAGCTGTGTAGGAGGGGGATCCTTCTACCTTCGGTGATGCTGCGACTGCTAGCCTCTGTGCAGGCCACCGGTTACATCATCCTCTAAAGTTGACTTATTTGCATAATGAGTACTATCAATAAGGCTAATGATTCGTTCGTTCTAGAAAACGATTGTTTTGACATAATTGAGCTGCTAATGAAGTCAAGAACGTGCCAATTCTGGGTAAATTTGTTGCTGTGCCAGGGTAAACATCATGGTGATTTATCCATCTTATGGTGTCAAATCTGTCTAACATGAAATAAGCCGACGTCAAATGTTCCTATAGGATCGCGGGAAACTTCTGTCTTGTATGCGCTTTATGTGCGCTTTCTTTATTTCAGTGCCAATTAGCAGAGATAAAACGTTAATCAATCGCTTTAACGAGCGTGACGGAAGTGGGTTACTTACTTACTTACTTTCTTTCTTTCTTTCTTTCTTTCTCACTGACTGACATCGAAGCCCCTTCTTAGATTACAAAGTGGACTTTGTAATCAAAAATGGAAGCAGAAGACTACCAGCGGTCGCTGCAAGAAATTCCCGAAATTTTATCCACATAGATTTCAATTTGCTAACCAAGCACGGTTTAAATCCAGTCAATAGTTAATCCCAGTTTGAGAAGCCACTGCTCCCTGAATGTCAGGGCAATAAAATTGGCGCATATATCATTCGATGGTGGAGGAGTTCAATTAAGTTTTAAAATTCATCCAGATGAAATTGGCGACTTCGTTCTGAAATTATGAGGAATTTTCTCCGGAAAGCTCCTTCAAGAAATATTTAAAAACAGCATAAAGTCTTGATCATATTTCCCTATTTCCCTCTGCCGAACAGCAATGATTTGTATACGCTTAGCACGTGTTATCCCTTCGTTTGGAAGGATTAAAGTTCCATTTATAGGCGTATTACTAATCATTCCCGACGATATCATCTTCCAAAGAAGGCAACACAGGCTAAAGGTCCTAAAGCGTAATCAAATCACTGCTGTAACGCATAAATATTAAAAAAAGGCTTCTGAACTTTCTGCTCTCAAAGGCAGAAAGTTTGACAGACTTTGGAGGGATTCTCGCTTTCATTGGCAAGTCGCCAAGGAGAATCTAAAACTTGCTGTTTTAAAGACTTCCGCATTCGATTGGGAAATATATTTCCATCTCTGCCAAATCTACTGTTTTCAGAATTGGGTAAGTTTCGAATTACTAATCAAATACAGCCTTTTAGATGGCTAGACAACAGTTAGGCCACTACGCCACGCCAGTCTCCCATTACTTATGGTGGGATTGCCTGGGAATTTATTGTGTAAAATGGGGGTCCCAAGTCTAATTTGGTCCAGCTTATCATAAGTGCGATGTAGTTTATAGGATGATATAAATAAATAATTTAAAAGACAAGAAATAGCGGCGAACCAACTAAGGCCAACAATACAAAATATGCAAGACAATGCTACAAAAAACATAGATTAAAATAAAACTTTTGCACCATTTGCGGCTGCAATCAGATGTTTTGATTGACCAACCTAGTATCCAGTGACAATGAAGGTTTTCCGTTAACTGCAACGCTTACATTGACAACAACAGATACCCTTGAGAACGAGGTTGCTAATTGACTTAAAATGTCTTTTAAAAAAGTCCAATGATTGGAACTCTTTTATTTCTTCTGTCAGGGTCTGGCATAATTTCATGCCAATAAACCTAATAGTATCAGACAAATTGGTCCTAGCTTCAGGCAAAACGAGGTTGTTATTACCACGTAGCATATCTTTTCTTTGGTAATAAATACTTCTGCCATAAAAATCGGATTCAAACTATTTAAGGGTTCTGTGCTGTATAACTAAAAGTGAAGGTGAAGTTGCGTTTTTCAGCGCCAAGCGTTGGGATCGCAGAAATAGAGCAGACCTAATCGAGTCCGCGACCCCTGTCATGACGCTCAAGTGATGGGGTCCTATCGGGTATCGAACCCACTCCGCCTGGCTGTTCTGGCTGCAAAGTCAGAGGATTACACCACTGCGCCACAACACCTTCAAAGTCAGGGGCACATGTAAACAATCTTGAGGCTGATTTACGATTTACAGTGTGCAAAATAGATATCATAAGAAAGAGAATTTGTCTCTTACCGGAACACACACGATGCAGTCATTCCTAATCCATTTACCATACCAATATACTTGGGATCCGCCGAATTATTCAGCACAACATTGACAGCAAGAAAACCAATTACAACTGTAAACCTCAAGAAAAACAGCGCCGGTACCAATGCATACCAAACGAATCTATGAAATAAAAATCAAATTCCAAATTTGTCTTCCCCTTTGAACTAAAGCTTTGACCTTTCGGCCTAAGCAAATTATTGAAGAGCATCGACATTAAAACAGAAATTGAAGAAAAATTAAGAACTGCACAGTGGGCGACTTCTAGCAAACAGAATATGAAATGATCTAATATTGTTCAAATTTCACCAGGCCATCGTTGACTTATTTGCTGTGCTTCAAGAATTTGCATAGGGCAAATGCCAAAGCTCTGATTTGGAGGTGACGCAATTTGAGCTTTGAACAACAATATTCCTGCTGGCAAAGCACAAACACCAACAAACGAGGTATCTATGCTCAGGTTAACTATTGAGGAACATTTTGAAAGAGATTGGCCATTGATTCAGCTAAATTCACATCGCTGGATCCAACCAAATCTGTCTACTTTTTTGGGACACCCGGTATACCTCGAAGGAAAAGTAAATTATATACCTTGGTGGGACCATTCCAATGAACGGAAACAAAGGCAATCCAAACAAGAGAATGTATATGGCTAAAATGAACAACTGAAATAAAAAGAAAGAGAATGCTGATGATCTGATTTCTTAATAAGCAAAGGATTAAATGATGAAGGGTAAGCATAGGTTCCAGATCTTTAAAAAGGTTGATGAAAAATTCGATGACCTATTTCTTTGAACAGAATTGCTTACAAAGAAACTTTAACTATTTGTAAACTATAAACTTTTGCTTGAAAACTTCCAATTTTCCGAATAAGAATGCCTTTTATCTTTTTTAAAGAACTAAGTTCTGAAAAAACTTAAAACCGTTTTAATTTCTACTTTTTAGACGAAACATAAAACAATTTTCAAAAAGGCCATAGTTTATGAGTGTCTATAATATGGTATCAAGCTAAAGTATGTCATTTCTCTGGTCTGCAATTTAAAATTTGACGACGTCACATCCTCAAATGAGTTGGAATATGAAAAACGCTGTAATTGCCAAGATAATTCAAGAATGCTGATCTTAAATCGAACCACAGGAGAAGTCCAGACTATTGTGGAAAGGGGCCCTTCCTACATTCTAACGCATGATATATCAAGATCTTATCTTCCCTTAGAATCTCTTGTTGAAATCAAAAGGACTTACATATGAAGTTTTCTTGCCTATATTTCATATGACAACAATTTCGCTTGTTTCTTGCGTCCTTGATCTTGGTCAATCAAATACGACGCCTCGATACTAGCCATAAATGCATAATAATGATAATGATTGAAACCCCGCCTGTTTTTGTACTACAGTATCTACCTATATGTATAATACATTGTATTATATATATAGGTAGATACTGTAGTACAAAAGCAGGCGGGGTTTCAATCATTATCATTAATATGCATTTATGGCTAGTATCGAGGTGTCGCATTTGTGAGGAGAGTGCTTTTGCGAAACGGCATCTCGCTGTGTACTAGAGCAGAAAGCAGAGTTACCTTAAGGTACTCTAGAGTACTTCTCAAAGCCACCTTATTTCAGTGAGTGTAAGATAAGAGCATACAAGAATAAATCGTCAAAATTAAGAATTGTCAAACAAGTCTAAATAAGGACAAACAGTATAAATAAGCACAAACATTGTCAAATAAGAATAAATTATCAACATTAAGTTAAAGCCTCAGTCAGGCAATGGAGTTGTAATTTTTCAAATTGGTCATATACTTTTTGTGGTAGGATTTTTCTACCAGTATATAGAGTTTTTTTAATAACCAGGTATATCTTATCTATCAATATCTTCGGATACATTTAAAGAATCATAGCCGAATGTACAAACAAATGATTGACTTACTGATAGCTCTCAGACCTACCTTTTTGGCTCCAAATTTGTGCTCTAGCTGCAATAAGAGAAACAATTACAAAACACAAATTTCCGCAAATTTCAGTAGGATAGGCAGCCAATGTAGGTCTTGGTTAAGTATGGAGTTGTTGTCATAGTCCTTTTCGGCACTTACAGTCTCAAGTTCTTAGGACCACAGATTTGCAACTGCTTACCAAATGAGCCTAAGTCGGCTGATAACTGAATGGGATGGTCTCACATGCAACAGCAACGGCTGTCACTTCATTGTTAATATTGTGCAGCCGTAAAAGCTCTATCAAGCCCTCAGGGGCTTATTTAGTGTCGGACAATCTAGAGGGGGACTTAAAGGGGCTCCGTCGTCAAACAGTAAACAAATCCGTAAACTCGCACGTGTCGGGGATTATCCATTGTTCATCCATTGTTCTCTGCAGTTTGTTTGGTGGCTACCAAAAAGTGACCGTTAAAAATCCACTTATATCCGAGCAATCGTAGAAGATATGAATGTTTGGTTTGTTCCTTAGTGAAGCACAAGGAATAATGCCCAAACAGCAACTTTCATTTTGAAAAAAAAAGAAAATCCTGTGTGATATCATCTTTCAAAAAACTGCAAAAATCATCGTTTTGTTTACATTTTGACGACGTAGCCCCTTTAAAAGAGAGGGGGCTTATTCACAAAATCAAATGACAAGGATATATTAATGGCATTTTAGTTCTTTTACCACATATTTGGCCGATTCAACATACAATTTTACGAGTCAAATACGTAAATTTGACACAGTTTTATCTCAAATCATATCAAATTAACACACAAACTTATATAGCTCAATAAATGAAAAATCGTTTGTAACCTCTAGAAATTGATATAAGCGGAGAGGGCCTAATAGAGAGGGGGGCTTCTTTAAAATTTTGACTCAAAGGGGAGGGGCTTATTAGAGAGGGGGCCTAATAGAGAGGGGGGCTCAATAGAGCTTTTACGGTAAATCGCATGAAAAGGATTATCTGTGTTATGACCGCAGCCAATATCATCGTCTTGATATGCAGGGAGCAGAGGCTTTTCAGACGGGGGTTATTTACTCACTAGGTATTTCTCTACTTAGTACAGCAATTCTTACCCTTGCGACGACGCCAATCAATAAGGTAACTGGAATAGCTGCTATCAAAATGGCTGTTCCAATCTGACCAGATGTGAATGCAAGTCCACCTAAGTAGATCAAGAAATATTGCTTCTTTATCCGAGGAAAACGGGCATAAAGAAAACAAAATGATAAACTCACAAAACTATGATAAAGAACTTGATGGAAATGGTATCGAAATGTACGTGAACGCATCCAGATATCAGGGAGCCATCTAGACTTATTACAGTTCGTCCCTAGTTTTCGCTCGCTATTGAGTAGAATTACTAATTGAATTGAATGGAATCGCTCTCGAGCGAAAAGGTTAAAATCAAAAATATAAAAAACGGGCGAAATTTACGACGAATTGTAATCAGTCTAGGAGCCATCTTAGGAGGAGTGCAGACAATATCTCTCCCCTTTGAAAATTGCAATTTCTTTATTGTTCGGAGCAATGAGTTTCTTTATGATTTGATCAAGTTGTTTTAGGCCTTTTTCAGGCATTGTGCGACCATAAAATTGTTGTAAAATGTCGAATTCACATAAATTTTATTTTCTAATAAAGACGAGAGCAAAATCATGAAAATACTCTATTCTCTCTGCAATAACGAAGAATTGCATTCGTTCCAATCTATCAAGTACTCTTGGTGCTATGATGTTTCAAAAATTACCTACCGGATGTTTTTTCTTTTTTATATTCATAAAATGTTACTTTACATGTTACCTACTATACTTTCTAATTACTATACTACAATGCAACACTAGAGGTACGATACCACAGGCAGCAAAAGACAATGACTATGCCCGTGGCCATTAACATAAAGACATGCAAACAATGAAGATTAAACAAGACAACTACAAACAGCTACGCATACAATACAATTAATCACTGATAAATACTGGGAACTGTTTCACATTTGATGCAAGGCCAGCATTGGGTGTGGTGTCCCAATAAAAAGTACTCCCATTTGAAAAATTGTAAAAATTTGCTTATCAACAGTTTACATGTCTTTCTGACAGTTATCATCAAACTAGCAGCTTAATACACAAAAGAGAAATTAAACTGGTTATTATCAGAGCTTTTGCAGTATGCTTAAAAACCAGGCAGCTCTAAAAAGAGCAATATTTACTAATCTTATAACCAATCAAAAGATCAGCTATGCCTGGAAAAATAATTTGATGTTTGATCTGCATGCCAAAAAAAGAAATTCGAAGATCGGCCTTGGCATAAAATGTTGGTGATTTTTCAAACAGGAGTACTTTTTTTGGGACACCCGTTAGAAGTTACTCAATGTAGGCGTTGCAGTTTACGGAAAACCTTCATTGTCACTAGGTACGAGGTTGAAGTCTAATACGATACAGACTCTGAAACGGCGACATACACGTTTTTTTATAAGAAACTTGGATCAGCACTTAGTACTAAAAGTTTCTTAATTTCGCATGAAAATTTCGGTGTTTTAGTAGTAAACGTTTCTTAATTAGTTTCTTATTTTTTGGGCCTAAAATTGCGTATTGTTAAAATTTTAGGCTTCTTCTCCACAAAAGGCTTTCATTTTGCATTGATCTTGTCACCACGAACAAACAATGCACATTAGGGCAAAAGGGTTATCAATTTTTGCAGTTAAAAGTTGAAAAAAAAGATGAAGGTACCTTTGTTAGAGAGACATAAAATAAAAGAGACATACAAAAATTGAATTTTAAGAGTTCCTTAACTGTTCTTGAGCGTAGTACTAGAGTTTCTTAAATTTTTGGTCATCGTAGTACTAGCTTCTTATAAACCAGTTTCTTATAAAAAAAACGTGTAATGCGATTCCCACGAAAAAAATGGAATTGACTTTGGGAATCGCAGCAAAAAGATCAATTTTATGATTAGTGTAACGAAGAACAGTTTCGTTTTGTATAACAAGGACAGATTTGGTAAGACAATAGCACGAGTTGGGTTTGATTGACACCGTAATTCAAAGCGATTAGCGATCGCAGACAAAGGAAATTCTCTCAACCAGTAATTCAAAACAAGCAAAGCCACAAAAGTTTCTCTGAAAACCAGGTAGCTACAATCCTGGCCAAAAGAAGCTGGGACGCAGGCAAATTTCAGTGTCTTCATGATGTTTCCTAAAATATCGAGGAGAAAACATACGTTTAGAGTCTCCTAATCCCCCCTTCCCCCTACTTCAATGTTGAGAAGGTCGAAAGGCGTTTGATTCAAGCAACTTTGAGAAGGGGGGAGCGGGGGGCACGTAATCAAAGACCGAAGTAGTGCAATTTTATGATTTGTCCCAAGTATTTTGGCCAAGATTGTAGCTCGCTTGCTGCGCATTCCAGAAATTGTATTTAAGAGCAAACATGAGCATAGATCGAAAGAAGAAAGATATATCTACACATCTATCTCGGGCTTTTTATTTCTTTGGTTCAGAAGCCGATTGGTAGGCGATTCAATTCTCTTATTTTTTGGGTGTAATGAAAACACTTACTGCTCGGCTTCTGAACCAAATAAATAAAATGCACGCGGTAAATGTGTAGATATATCCTTCTTCTTTCAATGTATGCTCATGTTTGCTCTTAAAAACATATTCTGAAATGCACAATGAGCGCGCTAGCAACTTGGGTTCAGAGAAACTTTTGCGGAATGCGGCTTCGTTTGTTTTGAATTCATGGCTGAGAGAATTTCCTTTGTCTGCAGTCGCTAATCGCTTTGAATTCAGGTGTCAACAGAAGCATCTCGTGTTATTGTGTTACAAAATCTGTCCTTGTTATTTTGTATATTTATCTCTCTTCTCAAGATGACATGATGAAAACAAACAAGCTCAGTACCGCATTGAATTCAAGTATACGACAAATCCATTCAATAGAATACAACTCCATGTTACTGACATCCAGTTTGTACATAATAATGATTTTATCTTACCATAACGCCTAGACGAATCTGCAAATATCGGGAAAGTTTCATCAAGGCCAACAGTGACGAAGGAGAAGACAGCATATATACTAAGACTGAGTCGTACAGTTTTTATGCTGGAAAGAATGCGAGGAGAAAGAATAAGTTTGGATAATGAATTTGTGGTTAAATTCACAATAAAATGGAAAAATACATCAACCGTGCAATAAATGAAGCTTAAACAATAAAAACTTAACGAAAGGGCACGGCAAACTTATGCATCGTCAAATGTTTGTAAAAATAATGACGGAAATATACAAGTCATTGAATAACCTAACGATTGTATGGGAATTTCACGAGAAGATATGCATAGTCTATGACCAAAGGAGCAAAGTCTTTGCAAACTTCCAAAGGCGAAGAGTTCATGGAGTAGAATCGTCATTTTTTAGGGGCAGTTTCTTTCGAACGGAATATCCTTGATGATAGCGTAAAACAAGAGCCAAGACATGCAAGATTTGAAAACAAAGTAAAAAATTGGGCTGGAGAATCTTGCACACGTACCGGGTGTCCCAAAATGATGTATTATTGTTTGATTGCTTACATATCCATAACCAATGAACCGATTTTCAAAACCTCTGTTTTGTTTGATTGCCTAAAGGCTAAATTGTATTCTAAGATGTTGTTTGCCATTTTACCACGTCGTTTTCATGTCAAAAAGAAGATCAATAAATTTGCTCAAATTCAAGCCTTGGATGGCATGAGAAAGAAACGGCCTATTTTTCCAGTCAACATTTTAGATGTGATACAAAAGGCCGAACTCGTATTCGTATTCTCTGAACTCAGTATTGACTGAATTCATATTCTGTGAACGCCATATATTCTATGAACGACATATAAGTTCAGCCTTTTGCATCACATCTAAAATGTTGATTGGCAAAGAAGGCCGTTTCTTTTTCATGCTATCTAAAGCTTGAATTTGAGCAGCTTAATCGATCTTCTTTTCGACATGAAGAATTCGGCCTAAAGGACAGCCAACATCCTCCAATACAATGTACCCTTTCGGCAATCGGATAAATTAAAGTTTTGAAAATCGGTTAATTGGTTATGGAGATATAAGCAATCAAACGATAATAAATCAAACGATAATACATCATTTTGGGACACCCGGTAGACTATGCCGATAACCAAGCAGGATATGGCATTAAAGTATGTCTCAGTTAGATGTCACACGAGATTTGCGATGAAGCAAATTCCGTATGCAAAACACATTAATCGTTGCTATCTATCATGACTGTGTTGGTATTCACAGTCATTTGCTCGTGAAGTCTAATTTGGGACAAACTATCGTTTTCATTTAGATTTTTTGCATACCGGGTGTTCAAAAATGATGTATTATCGTTTGATTGCTTATATCTCCATAACCGATGAACCGATTTTCAAAAACTGGTAAAGCCACAACCAACATCTTAACATCCAATTTAGCCTTTAGGCAATCAAATAAAACAAAGTGTTTGAAAATCGGTTCATTGGTTATGGACATGAAGGCAATCAAACAATAATAAATCATTTTGGGACACCCGGTAGATGTATGTAAGTTGGTGTAAATTAGTATTTATAAATACTACTGTAAAAGCCAACATTGAATCAAGATGATAAAATAAAATGAAACGGAAAAGGGAAAATTGATGGTAAGATAAAAGGTCACAAATCCATCCACAAGAAGCCATTTCATACTAATTTTTTTCCCTATGCTATCCAGGTTTAATAATCCCGCTTGCTGTATGTAGTGCAGTTGTACAAAGATAAACGACTTTCAGTTTACAGCTGATTAATTAATTAATTAATTAATTAATTGATTGATTGATTGATTGATTGGTAGAATAATTGAACGTAGACATTACCTCAAAAGCTGCCAAAAAGAGGACTCCTTGAACCCTTTGCAGCACCTTGCTTCATGACGAGAAAAAGATCTCACAAAATTGCTCCCATTACTAAGCTGAAAATAGGAAATGGTTTGTTTTCCATCGATTCCTTCTTCCAGAATTGTATTTACTGATTGTCGTCTAACTGCCAATACTGTATACGATTCTCGTGCAATGCATGCATCATAAGAGTACATGTCGAGATAGTTTGAACCACTTGATTCTGTGACTGACAGCTGCCTCTTGGAGGGTCCTGCCTCTGCTTGATCACTATCTACCAATGCTGTCTTCTCGTTCGCCGCGTCTCTAGAAATCGAAAAAAGAAGGTTTATTAGACTTACGAAGCTGTTTTCTTGTTCCCTTGAACTACTACTCATAACCTTATTGTAAAAAACCTGGACAAACGACCGTAGCTTTTTGGGGCGGCGATGATGGATTTGGATAAAAGCAAGGGCGCCTACCTTGTAGGAAGTGTGTTTATTCCCGGTACTGTACGCGTAGTAATTGGTGTCCTATGACCCGGTCCTGTTAATCTTTGTATATCATAAGGGATTTTCAAATCCTAACGCCTGTTAGTGTTGACCAATCAAAAATCACGCTGTCTGATTCCCTGCGTGGCCAGATCGTATAACAGTTGATCTCATGTTACACAAACAACGGAATTTGAAACCACAAAGTTATTCATACGTCATCTCGACCTTGAGAGGCACTTTGAGAGGACTGACTCTATGTACTGCTGTGTCACGGTACGGTTCTAGGACACTCTCTGTACTGGGTCACAGGACACCAATTACTCTACAGTACTGGGAATAAACACACTTCCTACAAGGTAGGCGCCCTTGATAAAAGCTGTGAGAAAACGTAAGGTTATTCTCCAGTAGCATTAAGCGCGCGGCAGCTCCCCGTAAAGGGAATGTAATGTAAGCAAATAAAAGTGGCTCAAGCCACTTGCGGTCACATTCTAGCCTATCAGATATCAGAATTTCCTATAGACGTCGATCAGTTGCCAAAATATGATGCGGCACATGTCACGGCCTATTTTTTGTAAGGTTATTTTTGTCAACGGCTTATATATGCTGATATATATCAGCATTTACTACATGGTGATCTATATTAGATATATCAGCATTTACTACATTGTGATCAAGACCTTTCTAATGACTTGAACAGAAATACACTCGAATTGACTTCACGTTTCATCCACGAAACGGGTCGGTTTGACGAAACGGGTCGGTTTGACTAAAGATCTTTTAAAAAACTACAGCTATGCACTAAGCAACCGCTAAGTCCCTTAACGTAAATGTCCCTTTTCTTCGTAAATTCTTTTTCACATTAGATGTCAGGCACATTATTCACTATAAAACAATAAAAAGAGTTGCGATCGTCACATTATCAAAATTCATCATAACCCTGACCTGACACATAATGTAGACAGAATCTAGTATCGTATTCATTAGTTTTATTCGTTCGTAGTGTACGTACGGTAGTTGCATGTAGTTTAACGTTGCGTGTCTTTATATGTGTTGGTAATGGGGTTGTCAATGTCATTACTCCTACTATACTAGTAGAATGTAAGATGTATTGTAACATTTTACAGGGTGTCACAGAAAAAGTACCCCCTTTCGACTGGAAATAGGAACCAAACAATAAGACATCATTATTCCCTGAGTCCACAGCTAAATTTATCAATCTTCAACTTCAAATTTATCAATGTCCAAGCATTTTAGTCACAGTTTAAAGGGGCATTCCGCAGAAAAAAACTGGATATCGGTGAACTGCGTTGTTTGCTTTTAAAACGAACATGCTTATCATTATAAACATTTTCCAATGTTTCTCCAACTTGAATAAAGCTCAAACCGGCCAAAAACGAAACTCAAAGTAGAGACCGAGAACTCACATATCTGGAATTTGAATCCGAGACAGAAAACGAGAATTCTCGGTAAAACCGATCAATTCTCTTTCGCGTAGTCGACCATCAATGTCCAAGCATTTTAGTCACAGCTCGCGTTTGAGAAGTGCGATCGAGGAAAGGGAAACAATTTCCGAGGGCTGACATAATCTGTTTCTCGAATCACAAAATGAATCTCTGCATGCCTTGGCACTTTACTCACTTTTTCAATGTCTCTGGCACTCTGATGGCTGTCAGGACAATCGCAATTGCAAGAATGGCACAGTTGATTAATATTGGAAGAAGGAAAGGAAACTTGTCGAACAATGAACCTAAAATGAAAAGGATATGCTCTGTTAATACGTACCGGGTGAATTAAATAAAATGTTTGACGTTTGGGGTACCTGTGGCTCTCAAACCAATCAAATTCCATTAAACTGATAATACCCGTGTTAGCGCACATATAAACTTAGATAAGAAAACTTAGTTTGTCAAAATCAGTAGTATCATTGTCAAATAAGAAGACGATTTTATAAAACTGGCCTGAAATCCTCAATCAAATTTTCTAGCAATTTGATCCCATGCTGTCATAATCAATCAATCAATTAATCAATCAATCGATCGATCGATCGATCGATTTCAATCGACCAATCAATCAATTAATCTGTCTATCCTATCCCTCAAACAGCTTCTAGGAATATTAACAGGCTGCTGTATAATATTCTACACTTGCAGCTGTCATACAGCCTTTGTACCGGGTGAATGAATTTTTTTATACGTTTGGGGTAGATGTAGCTCTCTAACCATTTATCAAATTCCATAATTTCATTAAACTGATAATACCACAGGTAACAGGATAAATAGCTGTAGAATGAAAATTTAAATACTTGACTTACGTTATCAACATGTCTTTGTCTTTGTTTTCTGCCTGCTCTGCAAACAAATGTGCACAGAAGTGATTTTAAAGTCAACATGTGCAGCCTCAAGTTTCTTCGAACGTCCATCTTGTAAAAGTGTAACGAACATCGAGGCTGGCCAAAGTTAGCTACATTTTACAAAATGGCCGCTCGAAGAAGTGAAGTTGTGGTGCTGCACATGTTGACATTAAAATCGCTTGTTTGTGCAAATTTTTTTGCAGAGCAGGCAGAAAACAAAGAAAAAGACATGTTGATAACATAAAGCAAATATTTAAATCATTATTCTACAGTTTAAAGTCCAAAAATGTTACAACTGGGGGTGTAAAAAGGTATACCCAGACACTTTTATTAGCTATAGAAAACAGAAAATTTAATTTGTCAAAATCAGTCAGTAGTATCATTGTCAAATAGTAAGACGATTTTATAAAAGTGCTTCTTCTCGGAATCTTTCAAAACTAGCCTGAAATCCTCAATCAAATATTCTAGCAATTTGACCCCATGCTGTCACAATCAATCAATCAATCAATCAATCAATCAATCAATCAATCAATCAATCAATCAATCTGTCGATCATATCCCTCAAGCAGTTTCTAGATATATTAATCCTATTTTGGTTGGGGACCCCCCCTAGTAGACTTTTTGTTATAACTCTGCCAGGAGAACAATTACGGCCCGGAAACTTTCTGACTTCTTGCAGCTACTTATTATGCAGCAACTCAAGAAGTTTTATAAAAATATTTTGACAAATGAGGGCGAGGGAGGCAATTTTCTGGACATGACTCTGTCAAAATCGCCAATTCTAAAATATTAATTTTCGCGAAAAAAGTAGCAAAATTGCAATAGTTTGCAAAGCTATTTTGCAGGGTAGTGCTATTTGATGTAATCTATCATAATTTTCATGTTTGGATGGAAATTGTGCTCCAAATTAAATTTCATCGCATTTTTCCTGATTTTGACCGATTTTGCCACTTTTCTTGACCACAAAAAGAAAATGCTGACGCAAGCAATTATGACGGCTAATTTTAGGTTAATTTTTATATATTCTCATAAAGTACATGCTATTAGTACACCAAATCTGGTTGCTGTTTCTATTCTAAGTAAAGAGTTAGGTATAGGGGAGCTTTTTGTCCCCCCCCCCCAACCAAAATAAGACGTGTCAGATAGCCCAACCACAATAGGGTTAACAGGCTGCTGTATAATCTTGTACACTTCAAGCTGTCATACAGCCTCTTTCGTCTATTTTCTATCACTAGTAGTAAATGATATCTTACAACTGCTATTCCTTTCTTAATTTTGGAAATATAACCCTGCCAAGAAGGCAATTGGCGAGCACTGAAGTAAAATAAGAGGTTCTTAGGGTTTATTGGGGGTAAAATGGGTAAGTTTGGGGGAAAATGAGTAAGGTAAAAATTACGATGCAAGATTGCTAGCAAATTCGATCAAGGATTTAGGATTTTCACTAAAATCACTCATAATTTTAGAATGATTATTGAGACAACAATATCCTTCATTGAACGATCCAAGAGATTGTGCTAGCAACTCTTTTTTCGAATAATTTCATAGTAGCGACCTCCCTCTATTTCCCTTTTCCTCTCTGCGTACATTTTCATATGTTTGTTTTTGTTGTTTTGATTGTTTGTTTTTCTTTTTGGAAATTGTGTGATTTAATTTATAAGTCTCATCTGCAGTGGGAGCTAGATGACTGCGTGTCTTTTCGCGCTGTGGATGGGACAGTAATGTATTGAATATATAGTTTTGATTTTACTTGATAGAAAAAATTTCCTTAGGTGCCAAATGGTCTCTTTTCAGTTTAGTCTGAAACAAAGGCTTGATAAATTTACAAAATAATCTCCCACGTCTACGATTAATCAGAATCAAGACAATAAGAACAATACCATTTGATAAAAGTTATTTAATCAAAGAATTACCTTTTGAAAATGTCTGTGGATAGCTTTTCACAGGAAGCACCAAGTACCCTAAAAACAAAAATATCACGAGAGTGAATTCTCCTTATCAGGTTTACTAAACCTGTACAAACATTGGAACGTTCATTTTCATAAGCATACATGTAGCAATATTCTAAATAGCAGAGATGGTGACTTACACTCATTTCTTTTCATAAAAACTTGGCTCTGACTTTCAAGTACTGCTTCTTAGTTTAGGCTCCATTCTCAAGGACAAAGGTGTCATAAGCTGATTTCACAATCTACAATAATTCATCTATGTCTTATAGAAAACGTTGTAAATATTAAAAGCATTGTAAAAATCTGTAAAATGTGTCTGTATTTAATCATTCGGAATTTTATCTATTTTTTAATTTTTTCTTACAAATTTTACTTTTTTAGATAGTAGGCTTGAATTAGCTCTTAGTTATAGCAATTGTATCTATATGTATATTACTACGTTCACTATGTATATATGTCTTGTATGTATATATAGGCCTACTTTAAATAAATTGATAATAATAATAATAATAATAATAATTTCTGCTAATATTGCTTTTTGAGCCTAAAGAATTACGAAAAAGAGCCAAATAATACACAAAAATTATACTTTTTAATCGGGTCTGCAGGGGTAAAATCGTTAGGCTGGGTGTAAACTATAGGCAATGTTGATTGCCGACAAAGGGTAGGTCATGGACAGTTCAATAAACGTTCAATTCTTGAAGGAGGGCAGTTCCAACAGATATAGCCAGAGAAAATCTGTATCTGAAGTTTTTCATGAAATTCATTCACATTCATCACCTTACCCCTTATACACCAAGCTTACTCATTTTACCCCAGTAGACCTTACTTCATACAAAAAATTTTCTGTTTAAAAACGATTCTTTCTGTTTATGCCATCAACGATTAAGGAGATACAGCTGGATTCTGAGTTACACGTTTCGGATGTGTTTAGGCTAAGCATGCGAAAGAACACTGCTGGCTAAAGCAATTACATGCCAAACTTTAATCAGAGCAATCTCTCTAGTGTTTGCAATACCTCTAAAACAAATACATATTTTAAAATAATAGGCTGACTATGTTCCTTTCCTAACAATGTGGTGCTCCTCCTGCATTCAGCGTAAGGTTCATATCATAAGCGCTCTTAAAATGATAATTGGTATATATAAGGCTATACAGCATGCATTTGATGAACATACGGGAGGCAGAGATGCATTCTAGCATTCTAGATGTTGTTGGAGGAAATAGTTGTCTGTCGCAGACAAAAAGAATTACATTGCACCAATCTCGTCCCCAGAGTGAGTTCGTTGCTCTACCTCTACTCTGGGATACAAGAGGCCGTTCGGCAATTTGATTGGCTATTCGAAAACAATAGTAAAATCAGATTATAACTTGCTCCCATTCAAAAATGGCCTTTATTGAATCGGTAATTTCACAAAATCAATGGGGTGTATGGGGCAAGTGAGGAGTTTAAGAGGGGTAATGGACCACGGCGCATCCGAATTTCGGAGTTTCAGGAAATGTTGGGCTCATTATGACGTCATAACAGGGGGTTGAAAAATAAATGTTGCGATTTTCCGACCTGAGGCTACGTTTGGAGTCGATGCTCCATTGTTACAAGCCCGATTTCAAAAAAGAAAAAAGTTTTCAAGAGACCATTCGTCTGCAAGTCTAATAACGTAATTTGGGGTTCAATATTGCCCCTAGAAGCGGAGCGCGCGTCCCCCAAAAATGGGGAATAATTTCGGCCTACCCCATTTTACATCGTAACTCCGTTTTGCGAGGAGTAAACGGCCGCGGCATGTCAAAAATCAACGGAAAACTGTATTCTTTCACTAAAACACTTTTAATCTCCAATTTATCTCTAAAATTCGCCGAATAACGAGCCATTCTATTTTCAAAGCTGTGGGGGAAATTCTCGAAAATTTCAACTTAGGCCCTTTTCCCACCCAAATGGATCGTGCTCGTTTTCCTACTAAATGCACTTGCTAACCCCGGATTAATGATTAAATACCTTAAAAAGGGCTAAAATAGGGTCCTCAAAGTGTTTGTTTTTAATTTCTCAATTTATATACTTCAGAATTAGCGCTAGAGCAACGACCATTTTTCGTCGATTATCGTTGCCTAGCAAACTGCAAATCCATAATGGGGCGCATCTTGCCATATATTGGCAAGATTGATGCCAAGTGTACCAGGGTGTTCTTTCGGCTTCGTGACCAGCGTATGACGTCAGAACACCCTGGGAACGAGGTTGACATTGCACAAATTGACCAGAAATTTGATTACCCTGAAAATACTTTGAGGTGTTTGAAATAAAAAAAAAGGTTGCGAGTTTCTGTGAAACAATATGTTCACCATAGTAGTTTTAGCTCAATGCCTAAATGGCCTCGGGGTAGTCACAGCCTATTACTCCTCGGGGTATCGTTCCTGTAGTATTGTATAGTAATTTGTAGGTAGTGTAAGTAACATATATATTGTAATATTTTAGTGGATATATAAAAAAAATATGTTCAGATGGTTCAAAAATACTCAGCTTTCAGGTTGACAGGCAATAATTTCAAGCAAATTCAATAAAAATATGTTCGTAGCGTGTGGTACTATGCAATTGAACAGTAATCTAATATATAAATGATTTAAGTACCAGAAATAGCTTAGATGTTTAAAACACGACGTTTCGAGCATATACTCGTTATCAAGTATATCAAGTATTGACTTGATAACGAGTATTTGCTCGAAACATCGTGTTTCAAACATCTAAGCTATTTTTGGTACTTAAATCATTTATATATTATATTACTGAATAATTTCAAGCACTTTGGTTACTGATGTTTTCATTTTTCATTTGCATTGAAATTTCAATTTTTCAGTTTTATTTTTCTTGATAATAAATGTATCATGGGATCATACCAGGTGTCTCAGAAAAAAGTACCCCCTTTTGACCGGAAATAAGAACAAAACGATAAGATATCATTACTCTCTGAGTTCACAGCTAAATTTATCAATCTTCAACTTAGATGCACATACCTTGCATTTAAAAATCGCACACCGAACACCGGATATACAATTTTGCAAAGTCAAAATTTACAATGCACCCAAAACCAGAGGTTTTGAAAAAGGGCCTAGCCTAGGACATTTTCCAAAGCACCTGTAAACTTTAATGTTTAGTTTTTTTGCTTTTGACAACAATATAAGACGCATGTGCATGGCCCTGATTGAAGGAATATGATAAAAATGTGGTAAGGTTAAGGATGACAAAGTCGTGTCACATCTCCAAAATAAGCGTGCATGTGCTCATTTTCCTCGTCTTTGATACTAAACGTTTGGGGTGGAATGCAATGCAAGGACCGATTCCTCAAAAGAAAAGTCATTTCAGGAACCATTGACAAAATTCAAGGTATAAATCTTTTCAAAAGTAAAAAATTAAAGTTCAAAGTTGAAAATTCTTTTGCAACATGTATGTGACGTCAAATCATGGCTAGGCCTTTTCTCAAAACCTCTGGTTTCAGGTGCACTCCAAATTTTGCCTTGTGAACTCATATGTTCGGTGTTTGGTGGACGATTTCAAAATGCAAGGTATGTGCATCTAAGTTGAAGATCGATAAATATAGCTATGAACTAAAAACATCCCGAAATTTTATCGTTTTGTTCCCTTGTTCCGTCAAAATGGGGTACTTTTTTGTAGACACCTGGTATATGATAAGAACATGGAAAGAAAGTCTGTTTTCGGTTCTCATCTTTAAGTGCCTTACACAAAATCATTCTGTAGGTTTCCTATAGACTTATGACCTAGAGTCCCATATTTCCCTGTGCTTTTAGACTTAAGATGGCGCTTCAGTAGACAGCTTTTTAACTGCTTCATTATGAGTCCTTGTTGAGCAAGGTTTACCACAGGGATACAAGGGACTCATCTTCATAAGTCTAGGTTTCCTATTTTCCAATGTTCTTGATTGCTGGATTTACTGTGTTGGGTAGCTGATCTTAACCTTTGTTTAAAAAGATCTTAAAAGTAGGCTGCAAGTATGAATTCAGCTTAAAGATACCCACCACCGATTGCAGGTCCGATAATTAAGCCAATTTGATATGAGCTTATGACAACTGCCATTCCCAAACCCTACAATATAGACAAACTTTCGCTATACAATAATTGCAAAGGACAAACTCAGCTAAGGTTTGTTAACACCCACTTCAACTCAAGTGATCAATGTCTTGATAAAACATCTTTTAATTTTTTAGCATATTGCGTGCCATGAAAACTTGCGCCATGAATGCAAAAAGTTAAGTTGCATAATTCCAGGTCTTCCCAAGAGCAAGATCGCATGAAACAACAAGGTAAAACAATCCTTAGAGGATTTTGGTTACAGAAGAGATATATTCGGAAGCAACTAAAGTGATGCATCGATCAGTCATCAACGCCATTACACACTGGTTATGGTCAACATTTGTTGAGGACAATTATGTCAAGTTTGTTCACACAAATGTTTAATTAATACTGATTCAAAAATTGTCGGCGACATGCTGAACAGGGATGACACTTGTTGATTCTTGGCAACATTTTTGGTGATGTTGAATGGAATCTAGCCAATCAATGGCGGTCCTTGCAATTAGACGATTCCTTCAGATATACTGGTACATTGATCATCATACATTGACATCAACAACCAATACACTGGTGTCGTCTGCATACATGTTTGAGGTGCATTTTTGAGGCACTGCTCAAAGTCATTGGCATACAGGATGAAGAGGAGAGGCCCTAAGCACGAGCCCCGAGGAACACCGCAGTGAACAGTTCTTAGGCTAGATTTGTGGCCATTCAGTGGACAGTATTGTTCTCTTATCGTGAAGTACGATGTGAACCACCGAAGAGGTGTCCCTACTACACCGTATCTAGTTAGCTTCGAGAGGAGAATTCCGTGGTCCACCGTATCAAATGCCTCCTTGAGGTTGAGAAATACGCTTGTGTCAATTTCGTAGGGGCAGCGGGTGGGCGGGGGAGCGTAGGGGGAGAGGGTGCCCAGGCAACAGCATAAAATCTGTACAAAATTACCGATTTTTACAATTCAAAAGGCGTACAGGAAGGGGTCGGGATTCATAAAAATCACTTATGATTTTAGCAAATGATTACATACTTATTTACTTGATTACTACACTATACACTTACCCGATTTGTATCATCACATAATGCAAATACAGTAGCTTTCAAGGCAACTATGAGGCCTAAAGAGTGAATAAATCGATTATTAGTAAATCATAAACGTTATTTATGCTGACGGAGGACATAAAATAATTGGCTATAAAGTCTTCTGACAACTGCAACTTCTTTCTGAAAAACCCGGTCGGATGTCACGTCTATTGAATGTAGGGTAAAATCTTTCAAGATTCTTGGGAATGCGGAATGTGTAGACAGCTGACTCATATCATTGGTTTGGTGGCAAAGACTGGTAAAATTAGAATGAATGGACACAACAGAATCTTGGACAGTACGTGAGAGATAATTCAAAGAAATGAAAAAGAATAGGAGACCAAGACATGAGCCCTGAGGAGCACCGACATCTACGCCTTTCCGAATTTCTGAATCAGGACTGTTAACACTACAGGAAAATTGGTAAGATAGGATTCAAACCAAGAAAGTTCACTGTGTTGAACATCATAGAATGCGAGCATTTTGCAGAAAATTCAGTGATTAACTGTATCAAATGCCTTTTTTCCGGCCAATGAATGCTAATCCAACACGCTTATCAAGATGCAAATCACCGTAACTGTGCGAGATCTTGGCAGGAGAAGACAAAAATCAATGATCTGTGCCCTAAGAGGCACACGCTTCTTATGTCCCTTCAGCAATGTCAATAATAGTGGCAACAGAACAGATGAGAGGGAAAGGACACAGCCTATGTGGTGATTGTAGGATTCTAAGCTAAAAAGCTGCAGTGATAAGATAAATGTAATGTTATACATACCTCCAAAGAAACCTTGGAATAATCTTGCTGTGACTGCCCAAGCAAAAGACTTACTGAATCCAAACAGCATTGTTGCAACAAACATTAACATCATTGATATCAACAGAGACCTCTTTCGCCCAATCTTATCACACAGCCAGCCCCAAATGTAGCTGAAATAAAATGATAGTAGAAATGATATCAATCTTTTGGGACAACCTCTGTATGATCATCAAACAGGATGACATTTGATAGAAATATTTCGTTTTCAAACATTTTCAGAAACAGCATCCAAGGTAAATTTTCCATAACTCTACCAGCCACCGATTTTGATATAATAGATTTTTGTAGCGAAGTTAGCGTAAAACTATCGTTAGTTTAGTTTATTGAAATATGCAGACAATTCTCTTTTCAGACAACAAATATCTGAAGTCAGACAACTGACATGTCTTCAGTCCATGTTACAAAATCTCTGCATCGTATGCAAAGAAAGACAAATTTGTAAAACTGCTCACCTCAACGATATCTGATAATCACATAAATATGACAAATTCAATAATGAATTTTAGAAATGTACAAGGTTTGCTTTAAGTGTTGTCGCTTTGGCTCAAACAGGAAATTTTTCGATGAAGCAATAGCGAAATGGAAAACAAATTTTCAATATCTTTCAAGTTTTGAAGGAGACCAGTTTAAATCCAAAAAGACACCTATAAGGAAATTTGTTTCCATTCAAACGTATAAAATAACAGCTTAAAAAAACAAAACCTTCCAAAAACAATACCTTCCAAATGTTCTTCCAACATACAAAGATGATGCAACTACTCCTACGTAGTTTCCTAAGATGTAAAAAAGAAGATGTGCTGGGTGACAAAAAGGCAACCACAGAAAGCAGTAATAAAACAATGATAACAAAGATTTGAAAGGAAAGTGATAGATTTCTCGAAGGAATTCTCAACCAGTTCATATTGTCATGTATACTACAAATCTTAGAATATTATTATGGCAAATCTAGCAATGCGTTTGCCTTCAAATTTGGCACGTAGCTCCATGAACAATGAACAGATAGGATCAGAGGCAAGAAAAGTTTGATACAATTCTTTCCATTAGCGCAATGGATAATGAAGCCCTTCTGAAGCCTAAAAGCTATTTAACATGAGCTTTTCCAAACATAAGAAAGCAAACAATTGCGCTTCACACATCTTTCGATTGCCCAGAACATGGGTAATAATACCGGGTGTCCCAAAATGATGTACTATCGTTTGATTGCTTATATGTCCATAATCGATGAACCAATTTTCAAAAACTCCATTTTATCCGATTGCCGAAAGGCTAAATTGTATTCGAGGATGTTGGTTGTGATTTAGGCCGATGTCTTCATGTCGAAAAGAAGATCGATAAACCTGCTCAAATTAAAGCCTTATATGGCATGAAAAAGAAACGGCCTACTTTCCCAGTCAATATTTTAGGTGTGGTGCAAAAGGCTGAACTTATATCGTTCAGAGAATATATGTCGTTCAGAGAATACGAATTCATATCAGCTAATGCTGAGTTCAGAGAATACGAATACGAGTTCAGCCTTTTGTATTACATCTAAAATATTGACTGGAAAAATAGGCCGTTTCTTTCTCATGCCATCTAAGGCTTGAATTTAAGCAGGTTTATCGATCTTATTTTCGACATGAAAACGCCGTGGTAAAACCACAACCAACATCTTAAAATACAATTTAGCCTTTAGGCAATCAAATAAAACAAAGTTTTTGAAAATCGGTTCATTGGTTATGGACATGTAAGCAATCAAACAATAATACATCATTTTGGGACACCCGGTATATCATTACACGATTTCAATATATACTGATTAGTTGCAAGGAGTCTTAGATGTCTTGAGAGAAGGATTTCTGAAAACCAGCTTTTCGTGCTCATTAGAGCAGAAAGGAGAGCTACAATAAAGGTACTGTGTCCATGTAAGTACCGTGGCTTTGAGGGTGCATGCCAACTTCATGAGGTATTTCATGTGATAACATGGTGAAGGAGCTCACTACGTGGCAAGGAGTGATGTATGCAGACTGATGCCTTACCTGCGTTTGCGCTTTCGGAGCTGAAATTTTAGTTTGCATGTGATCGGTTAAATTCTGCCAATCACTGTGTGCTCTTCAAGGCTCTACTTCACCATCGTGTCAGCATAGTTTGACAAGAGTGTATACGCAGCTGTACTTACATGGACACATTGACTTTAAGGGACCAAGGCAGTCTGAGGATGTTTTCTCCTACATGTAAAACGTTCCAACTACACCAATATCAGTAAACTTTTCAGGCAAGGTCAGAGTTATGGAGTCAGGTAAGTGTTAATGAGGTAAAGCATACTGTACATACCAATTTCTTTCTCAGCTATGCCAAACTCCTACAAAGAAAATTGTGTCCAGGTTATAAGTAAAAGCATTATTTGTTTACATTGGGGAGTTATAGCTACACATCTAGCTTTTTGAGAGACTCGGCTTAGAAAAACACTCATTGGTTGGTTTGCCAAATCCTCTTCAACAGCATGTTGATATGATTTTTTCTGAACAAAAAGTTTTATCAAACGCACCACAATCACCTTCGAATTTGCACTGTTTACAAAGCATAAAGTGCAAATCACAAGCAAATGCACAATTTATTTCCTTATTCCTTACAAAGATTCCCCAAATTGTGACTAAAAAACCATCAAGAAGCTTGTGGGCTTTTCCTTCTGAAAAAAATTTGATTCTGAAAATTCAATTTTTTGATTGGTAAACAGCATTGATTGGTAAACTGATGTATTGATTGATTGATCTTTTCAAATCAATTGCTTATAATTTCTGACAAATTCAAGAACACCAATTTACTTTATGGAATGATTCTGAAAAACTTACTCGCATCATCCTTGGCAAGTATGAAAATGGCATCGTTATGATCATTGCATTTCCAAGCTAAAAAAGAATTTTCAGAAATCCATGAATAGTGATGCTAGAGAAAGACACACAAAAATAAGGACTATAACATTAATATTGCAAACAAATGTATGCCATCACGCATGTATAAACTGACAAGGTCAATGGTAGAAGATTGAATTGTTTTGTAAAGAAGATGGCAACATCAGCCATTGAGCTATCACAATGGGTCCTGAAGTAACATACCGATGTGGGGCCACGAAGAGGATTGGTGACAGAGACGTTAGGAACTGGGGGCAATGGAGGCTTCTGCACCTGCAAGATTCTGCAAATTACAAAACATAAGATCCTTTTGGATGATTACAAAGTACGACCTGAGCTAAGCAAGCATAAGAAAACTGAATATTGATTTCTCCATAAGCCCAAATGATCATTGATGCTGCTACAGTCAGAGAGATGAGTGTTGCTGCTAAAGTTGCCTTCAATAGAAAATCAAGCGCCTTGTATCAGGACAAGAATCGTTTGAAAGCAATATTTTGATCTTTATGTCAAACGAGGATGATACGCAAACAATCAAAAGTCATTACCCCCAGTTTGCTTAGTTCGTGCATGAAACTATTGGTGCATCTGTCTCAAATTGGATGTCATGTGAGATTTACGATAACGCAAAATTGCTTATGCGGAACCCTGCAGAATGTTTCTATTCGCGGGCTTCTAATTTGAGGCAAGCGGTCACAAAGATAACCTCTGTGCAGGATCATATGCATGGAGATCTTTTGGTTCAGTGTGACCACGTGCCTTCCCCCAGTCAATGCGCCATTGTTTGCTGTAATTCTGCACCTTTCCTCTCAACTTCACCTGCGACGTTTGCATCTGTAGCTGTGTAGGAGGGGGGTCCTTCTACCTTCGGTGATGCTGCGAATGCTAGCCTCTGTGCAGGCCGCCGGTTACATCATCCTCTAAACTTGACTTATTTGCATAATGAATACTATCAATAAGTGGCTAATGATGCGTTCGTTCTAGAAACGATTGTTTCAACATAATTAAGCTGCTAATGAAGTCAAGAACGTGCCAATTCTGGGTAAATTTGTTGTTGTGTCAGGGTAAACATCGTGGTGATTTATCCATCTTATGGTGTCAAATCTGTCTAACATGAAATAAGCCGACGTCAAATGTTGCTATAGGATACGAGCGTGACGGACTTTCTTTCTTTCTTTCTTTCTTTCTTACTGACCTGGAGCCCCCTCTTAGATTACAAAGTACTTTGTAATCAAAAATGCCCTTTTTGTGTCAGGAAATGCCCCTTTAGCTTGAAGAAAGAGTGCCCCTGAAGTGTTGTGACGCCCCCCCCCCCCAACCTCAAGTTTAAGATGTGATGCGCCCTAAGCCATGTAGGAAGAGTATATTTCCTATTTTCTGAAAGTTAGATTTGATTGTTATTGAAAAATGCCATAAAAATGGATTTTTATACCTTCTGTCCTACCTAATTTGAAACTATATTTTGGCATATGACAAATTCCAAAAAGTTTTTGATCATCATGCAGTCTGCTTTTAGAATAGAAAACATTAAACACAAGACACAAACAATCTTTTGCATAGAGAGGGCCATCTGGCCCACAAAAATCCCGTTAAATTTATTAGCGTCTACTGTAAATCAATACCAGCCCATTGCTTCTACTGTTCTGATAACTCTAAGAGCTAAACACTTAAAGTTAAACTCTCCCAAATACAGCCTCTTTGTATGGCTCTAAACACATAATATTCATGATTTGTCCAAAGTCTTAAAGCAAAAACCAAAAGAAACAAAACTCACATTTGCAAGGAAAATGATTCCAAGAATGACAGGATCCAAGGGAGTTTGACCTGGGGCAAGGAATAATCCTTTGACCTTCTTCACAAAAATTTGTTGACAGCCCATCCTTGACTATTTCCATTTGGCCAACTATCCTTATTCCTGCACAAAACGAGGGAGTATCCACAGATTCCTTGCTGGGCAGTCACTTATCTGTTGATGAGCAGGTGATCTATTCTAGTGGCAGCTGAAAATTTAGAATATATTGTTCACGTGCACTTTGAAAATATCATGATGCCAAAAGAAAATACAACGAAAATTCATAAAATTGTGACTGAACAAAACAAAATTGGTTGTAGTAGATTACTGGTGATCATATTAGCTAAATCTCATCAAGAAAATTTAATGTTTTTTCAAAATCTTACAGTATGCTACCATCTCATTTTCCATCGTTTTCTAAATGTGCCGGCATCGTGTGAACACAGTCTAAAAGTAAGTTCTGGCGCATCTGAAGGTTGGGGGTATTAGATCGTGTACTAAATTGTATAAACAAACTGCCGCTGCCGTGGGTGGCACTTTTCCAGCGTTATGGCATGGCTGCGGCTGGAAGCAGTCAAAGTGGCAGGGAGAAGATCTTGGATGGGGCAGAAAAGTTGCTCTGGGGAATCACTCCCAGGACCCCTTGATTTGTTGGTTTGCTTCACTTGCTTGCCATGCTGGGGCCTTTTTCCTACCAAAATGGCCTGGACTGGACCATAATTTTGCAGCCAGTCCACCCCTGTGTAACTCCGACTTTGACTTTGGGCTTCCGTAATGAAAACTCCTTGAAAAAGCTAATTTATGTGAATTGTGAGATATATATATACTGTATTACTGATAAACCTCATTTTGAACGGCCAGTCAGATGTCAAATTAGCCTAATACATACAAGGGACAGTATAGCCACCTGGGAGTTAATGGCCGTTGTATCAAGGTTGGAAACTGCCTTCGATTTGTTGGGGAGATGAAATGCTGACCCTTGCTGTCATACACTGTGTTTCAGCTTTGTTGTGAGTGAATTGATGTTGGGGCTCACATTGTCATGCGCATCGCTGCTTTCGTTTCGTCTCTTGTTCTTAACAGTCAGGCTAATTTGCATATTACATAAGTAAAGTAAATCGTTACTGTGCATGTGATTTGGAGCCCTTTTTGGGGGATTCCTTGATGCTCACAACTTACTTAGCCAGGGCCTGTTCATATCCTCAATGTAAGCCTACCAGCCTCGGAGCCTTAGCTTGCTATAAAAGATTGCAATTTATTGTTGTTTGTCCTCATGTATATATGATACATACAATACAAACAAAAGGTAACTGGTAACTCAGCTTTCCGCTCCAATGAAGAGCGAGATGCCGTTTAGAAAAACCACTCTCCGCCGAAAACAGTTAATTTCTCCAACATCATTTGGCCTATCGAAAAGCTGTAAAAAGGATGTTTGTTCTGTATAGTCTTAGCAATCGAAAAATGTATAAATTGCAGTGTTTCCTTTAATGCTGGTTTCGCATATCCCGGTTCAAATCTTTTTGTTGATTTCAGAAAAGTGGATTTATCTCCAAAAATTCTCAAAAGGTTTTGATTTTTTCACTCCATCTTTAACTTGGTAGTTGATCTACAACTTGCCAAGTCTGATTGAAAAATATAAAAGTATATTGAAGGGGAAAAGCGATGGTCAACAGATTAGTACATACTGTAAGGGAAGAGTTTACCACTTTGAAAAAAGTTTAGTCTAAGATCTATGTTTATTGTGGACTATAAAAGAAATTGATATTTTGTGAGTGCTCATGAAAGTCTCAAAAGACACCAAAAGCATGGTTATGTGAAGTTGCTGCAAACAGTGAGTAACTTTCAATCAATAGATGCAAATGATGATTTTACAAGCGCACCAAGGATGTCTACTGAGATTTTTTTATAGTATTCCCAACAGATCACGTTCATTTGTTTGCCAATGGAAACATTTCTGAAAGTAATTTCAAGCATGGGCTTTTGCAAGAATGCTTCATAGCTTCATAGCATGGTAATCTGTTGACCTATGTTTCTCTCTTTCGCTGTCCAAAAGTTAACAGAAATAATATAAAACTTGATTGCAGGAAATCTAGCCTAGCTTTTTAGATCAGACTTTGCGGAGTTGTAGATCAACTACCAATCTAACGATGGAGCAAAAAATCAACAATTTTTCAAGTAGTTTTTGAGATAAATCCATTTTTCTGAAGTCAACAAAAAGATTTGAACTAAGATATGCAGGGCAATAAGAAGCCATAGCAAGCAGCATTGGATTGGGGGGCAATTTTTCTTAAAACAATAGAGAACAATGCATCAATTAATGTTTGTGACGTAGCACCATTGTTTTCAAAATTATTGGTAGGGGCTTAAGCCCCCCTGCTTCATACAGGCCTCCCGAACACTGCAATTTGTACATCTTTTGATTGCCCACACTATACAGAACAACATTTTCTATACCGCTTATTGATAAGCCGAATGATGTTGGAGCATTTAACTGTTTTCTGAGGAGGTGGTTTTTTGCGAAACGGCATGTCGCTGTCATCTATGGTCGCTGTGCACAAGAGCGGAAAGCAGAGTTACCTTAAACAGAAAAACAGCTCAATGTTCATGCATACTGGCAAACAACACACAAAACTGCACATAAAATAAAAAGTCCATACCTACATTACTTAGATTTAGTCCATACCTACACTACACTAGCTCTTGCTGATCACAAAAATATTGTACTGAAAAGAGTCACGCACATCATCATGTCGTCACGTTCCATTTGATTGTGCATTTTTCTAATAGTCTAGCAACGTAGAAAACGTACCATTTCCGTCTATCAATTTAAATTTAGTGGTTTTTGCGCACGGATTACAACCGGCAAGTGCAAAGCAAACCAGAACAGGAAAGTGCAAAAATAAGAAGGTTAGAGGGGCCTAACCACAAAATAATAGCCAGACGACAGTTACATAATAGCCCAAATTCTGGGATGCAGAGGTAAAGGGTGATGAAAAACACATGCTACAAGACTCTGAAACTGCTTGTAGCAATAAAGTACTAAAATAAATGAACACACCTTTCTCTGTTGGAATTTTGCTCCTCTTTTGCCACGAAGTTTCTTGGTTTTTTTTGAAAAAATTCTTGATAGTTATCTAAGCCTCGTTTGCGTGATGGCCCTCGCATGACTTTTTGATCCACGTGACACGTGACTACGTGACGTGAAGACAAGACCACATGACTGCACTGCACCTCTAATCCTTGTTGATGGAGCATGGAGCATACAAGTCTTCTTCTATTTCTTCTATTTCTTCTAACTTCTATTTCTATGATACGATCATACTTCAATTTTTGATCGAAGTACCGGCGATCTACACATGGTTATCGGCCTAAGTATTTTTATCTGCCAAAGTAAACCCTCCTAGTGTTCAAAATCCTTGAAATAAACAAGCAGTCAAAACATTTTTGAAGAGGTGGATACTTTGTTCTTTAAATCATTGAATTGCAAGCCTACACGTTTTTTCTTTTATAAGAAACTTGGATAAGCCCCTAGTACTAAAAGTTTCTTAATTTCACGTGAAAATTTCATCTTTTTAGTACTAAAAGTTTCTTAATGTGTTTCTTATTTCAAAATGCATTTAGGGTGCATGTAGTTTCTACCCACTGCCATGTATTCGTTTCTTGACAGACATCACAATTTTTAGCGAGAAGGAGAGTTGTATTTGATTCAAAATATAAATCTATCATCAATAATACTAAAATATAAAGGCTCAACCACAATTATCCCATGATTTCCTCGTATTTGGCTTTAAAAGTTTCTTAGCAATTCTCAAGCATAGTAGTAGAGTTTCTTAATTTTTTTGCCATCCTAGTACTAGTTTCTTCTAAACCAGTTTCTTATAAAAGAAAAAAACGTGTATTTGACTCGTTTGAGCCTCACAAGCCAAGAAATTTCAAGGTTAATAGATTTTGGTTCAAAAATAGTGAGGAACAATAGACGATTGCGCTAAAGATGGCGGACTCATATTTCACGCAAAGGATCACGGTAAAAAATTCATGATCAATTGTGTCAAATGCTTTTTGTAGGTCTATCAAAATCATGCCCGTAAACATACCATTCATTGACCATTAGAGCAATTTTTTTTTAAAGAATTGAAGCCTATGCTGTCTAAGTTTCTTCACAGCTTCACAACTTCCTTTAAATTTGTCAATAGACCATTTTGACATTTAGAAAAAGGATCTGGGGAGAGCAATATTTTTCTGGTAAATGGCTGCCACAGGGCTTTTCACCAACGATAAATTGAACTATGGCAGCCATTTACCAGAAAAATGTCGCTCTCCCCAGGCCTTTTTCTAAATGTCAAAATGGTCTATAATGGCAAATGAAATAATTCAATAAACAAAAATAGTTTCTCCTGCAGAAACCAATTTTGCAGGTGTTTCACCTGATTTGTATTTTGGAACAGACTTCAGTTTGGTCTTCAAAATAATTGTTATTTTGGTGATTTTTGGCCGTGACAGAGGCATTAAGAAACTCCGATAGGAATTCACCTTTCAAATTGATAGAAATTAAGAAACTCCAGCACAGGGAAAGAATTATTTAAGGAAAAATTATTTTAGTCAAGGAAAAGCTTGGCATATCATTACTTAATTTTCACTTGTTTCCTGTATCTTATTATAATGTGTAATTTTTCAACACCAGAAATACTTCAAAGGAATCATTTTCACGAGGACAAACGCAGTAACTATAGGAGGTCGTAGGAAACTCGTAAGAAATTCTAAGTACTCAAAATTTTATAACTGTAAGAAACATTCGGTATTGGATCAAATCCTTAGTTTCTTATAAAAAGGTGTATTTCGTTTTGGCTCACACCACACGTTAGTCTCACCACAGGCAACAGGATTAACATTTAGTTTCGTACAAATCCGAATATTAGCAAGTAACATAAGCATCTACATAGTTCCCATTTGTTATCAACATGTCTTTTTCCTCGTTTTCGTCTGCTTCACAGAAAATGATGACATTGAAGCAAGCAAGCTGTGGCTGCGGAAATGCTCAAATTAAAATCGATCATTTGTATCATGTTTTGTGTAAAGCAAACAAAAAACGAAGAAAAAGACATGTTGATAACCAAGGGTAACTATCTAGATGCCCATTTCACATACTAATAGTCGGATTTACATGAAACAAACCCTTGATCATTGTTCTACGTCCACGTTTGGTCAGGAACGCTAAACAGTTGTGCTAGGTTCACTATCTTCACTTTTATTACCACTACTAGAATCATCTTCCTCTGTCACAAATGTTGTTTCTTTACGTTCATCCGGTAAACAAACAGCTATGAAAAGCGTAAGAAGTGCCACAAAACCAGACGTAACAAATGAAAAGGAATGATTAAATGGGAAGCGCATACTGCCCTCATTTTTCAATGACCACGAGTACAGTGAACCAAGTACTGTCGGTGACATTGCGCTGTAAGAAAGAAGTAATTCACAATAAACAGAAAATGGAAGCAAAGGACGCCAGCTGTCGCAGAAAGAAATTCCCAAAATTTTATCCATATGGACATCAATGTGCTAACCAAGGACGGTTTAAATCCAGTCAATGGTTTGGAAGTCATCAGTGACAGAAAATTTGTTGGCCTACGAGGTGAGTAAAAAACAATCGCAGGTTGAGGAGCCACTGCTCCCTGAATATCAGGGCAATAATATTGGTGCATATATCATTCGATGGTGGAAGAGTTCAATTAAGTTTCAAAATTCATCAAGATGAAATTGGCCACTTCGTTCCGAAATTATGAGGAATTTCCTCCTGAAAGGTCCTTCAAGAAATACTTAAAAAATGGCATAAATTCATGATCACATTTCCCTATTTCTCTCTGCTGTACAGCAATGATTTGTACACGCTTAGGACGTGTTACCCTTTCTTTGGAAGGATTAGTGTCATCTGTAGGCGTATTACTAATCATTCCCGACGATATCATCTTCCAAAGAGGATAACATAAGCTGCATAAAAGGCAGAAATTCACAAGCTTACACTACTGTATGTAAGGCAGAAATATTGGGAAAAAGGCTCCTGAACTTTCTGCTCCAAAAGGCCGTAAGTTTGACAGACTTTGGAGGGATTCTCGTTTTTTACTGGCAAGTCGCCAAGGTCAATATAAAACCTGCTGTTGGGGCGGGGGAGTACTGTAAAACAACCAGTTTTTGGGACAACGGTGACATCGGAATATCAATCTTCCTATTCCATCGTTTGTCACAAAAATCAAGTTTTCTAACCTCCTACCTAATCAAAATTCTGAAGTTTACCGGTAAGCTGGTTCTCCCTTTGTCTGCCAAATTTAGGCAGAAAAGACCAGTATTTCAAATTTTCACATAAGCGGTTCTACCTTTGTCCGCTAAATTTACGGAAGAAAGACCCGAAATTCCAATTTTTCACGAAAGAGGTTCGACCATTGTCCGGCAAACTTCCGAAAAAAGGCCAGAATTCAAATTTTTCACCAAAGCAGCCCTACCATTGTCCTGCAACTGGTTTTTAAACATTTGTACTTTCATACTTTCTTGTACTTTGAAGGTGTTGTGACGCAGTGGTGTAATCCTCTGACTTTGCAGCCAGAACAGTGGGTTCGATACCCGGTAGGACCCCATCACTTGAGCGTCATGACAGGGGTCGCGGACTCGATTAGGTCTGCTCTATTTCTTCGATCCCAGCGCTTGGCGCTGAAAAACACAACTTCACCTTCACCTTCACCTTCACCTTCATATCTATGATTACTAGTTGCTGTCGAAAACAGTAGTAGGTCGAAACTACCGGTTTTGGGGACAAACATCGTCAGTGATACATAATGTTAAAATTGTCCTCCAAATTGAAGAAGAATAACAGCGGAAATTTGCTATCGAAAACGACCAGTTTTTGGGACAAAGGTGGTGCAAAATTTTTTCATGAACTCCCGGTTTTCGAACAAAGGTAGGACCATCGCTCCCAGTGTGACATGCCCGCCCTTGTGTCACTTGACCACAGTACGCCACGCCAATCTCCTATTACTTATAGTGGGATGGGCTAGGAATTTATTGTGTAAAATGGGGTTCCCAAGTCTAATTCGGTCAAGCTTATCATAAGTGTGATGTAGTTTATAAGATGATATAAATGAATAATTCAAAAGGAAAGAAATAGCGGCGAGCCAACTAAGGCCAACAATACAAAATATACAAGACTATGTTAAAACTTTTACACCATTTACAGCTGCAGTCCAATGTTTTGATTGACTTGATATTTCTTTTAATAAGCTCCAATGATTGGGACTCTTTCATTCCTTCTGTCAGAGTCTGCCATAAGTGTTTCCCAATAGACCCAACAGTATCAATGCCATAGAAACTAGTTCTAGCTTCAAAGTTTCAGACAAAGTGAGGTTGTTGTCACCACGAAGATTATATGGCATATCTTTTCTTTGGTAACAACTAGTTCTCCCATAAAAATCGGATTCAAACAATTCAAGGGTTTCATTATATCTAAGTCAGGTGGAGCTGTAAACGATCTTGTGGCTGATTTGTGATTTACGGTGTGCAAAACAGATATTATAAGAAAGAGAATTTGTCTCTTACCGGAACACACACGATACGGTCAGTCCTAATCCATTTACCATGCCAATATACTTGGGATCCGCTGAATTATTCAGCAAAACATTGATTGCAAAATAACCAATTAAAGCTGTAAACCTCAAGAAAAACAGCGCCGGTACCAATGCATACCAAAGAAATCTATGAAATAAAAACGTGGTAGCATCAACAGCAGATAAATTTTTGCAAATACATTTCATCATGGTATGCTTATTACTTGAAAAGGAAAAAAAAATTAAACAGAGTGAACCAAGAAATTGAAACTTTTGAAAACACAAAAATTTGATCATATTATTGATCATTAAAATGTCCTAGCGTGCAGTAATTTCCTCCATATTTATGTATGATACTGGTCACAGTAAATCATCACATAGGATTCAAAAAAGAAAAATAATAATAAGAACAGACAATGACATGTTCCGCTGAATCCCAGGGAAGAGGCAACTTCAATAGCATACATCGATCAGAAACAGAAATAAACCAGAAAGAAAAGGATCGGCTAAAGATTATAAATGAAAAGGTGATTCAAAAAGTGAACTCTGCACACAGGCCAGGACTAATCAAAGAACAATTCTACGTCTAATAAAAAAATTATTCTTCGGATTCAAAAACTATCTGAAGGATAACAGATTAGCCCCCAAATTTCTATCCCTGAAACTAAATATGAAAGAACCAAGTACAACTTATAAAGGCAAACACCCCAACACCAAATGTAGAAGATGTGGGAAAGAGGAAGAGACACTTGAACACCTTTCGGCCTTGATAAAGTTTGAAAAAAATGTCAAGGAAAAAAACGGAAAAAACTCCTGTAAGCAACAAAAACAAAAGATTTGAAAAAATATCGGCCTGGTACCGCTCTTCATTGAATCCTAATTTAAAGAGAAAAAATGTGTAATACATAAAAAACCAGTGTTACTTTTAAGTAGCTGCTCCGGAGTGGTTTTAAAATGTGGGTTTTAAAATTAGGTGACAGCAATGTCCAGAATTTTCCAATAGTAATATAAGGATGATAATGTAGATAATGTTGAATATGTTGAAGACTTCATGGACCGATAAAATAATGACTGAACGAGTATTAACAATTCCTAACGTAAAGCGCAAACTGTTAAAGACCATCAAAAACAGGAAAGTGAAATTTTTAGGACACGTTATGCCCCGAAACGAAATAGAGAATATATCGCTAACTGCGAAAGTAGAAGGAAAAAGAGCAAGAGGCAAACAAAGAATGACGTATTTGAACAACAACAAGAATGGACTAACGTGGCAAAAGGAAATGAACTCATTCAAACCTGTCATGATACAGAAACTTGGAAACTTCCACAAATTCAAGCACAATTTTAGAGACACCGTAAACCCAATGTGCCCAACGCATGACGGTATTGAGGATACGGAGCACTTTTTGTTGCTTTGCCCTTCATTTGACATTCGACGAGATCTTCTCGCTGGAGTTTCGGATCTACTACGACCATTTGCTGATATTTCTGATATGCTGATATGCTGGTGATTCATCAGTCTTTCAAACGATTTTCTAATGCACCTTTTATTGTATGGTGACCAAGACCTGTCTAATGACCTAAATAGAAATATACTCGAACTTACTATACGATTCATCCACAATACTGGTCGGTTTGACTAAGATCATATCAAGTTTCAGTCACATGTCATGCAACCACCAAGTGCCCACCAATTGCCTCAAGTAAATTTTCCTTTTGTTTGTAATTTCTGTCTCACATTAGATGTCAGGTCCAAATTAAAATTAAAACTTTTTGACAATTACAGCCCCGACCAGACATCTAATGTTAGACAGGCCACAGTCATCGTTTTTCTTTTCTTTTTATTGTTTGTAGCATTGTTTGTAGCATTGTTTGTAGCATTGTTTGTAGCATTGTTTGTAGCATTGTTTGTAGCATTGTTTGTAGCATTGTTTGTAGCATTGTTTGTAGCATTGTTTGTAGCATTGTTTGTAGCATTGTTTGTAGCATTGTTTGTAGCATCTATGTAAAATTGTATGTAGTTTAGCATTTTTTCTTAACAATACCATGGGGTAGGCATAGACTTTTGCTCCTCGTGGCATCGTCCTTGTAATATTGTAAAGTAGTTTGTAGGTAAAGTAGTCTGTAACATGTATTGTAAATTTTTAATTGAATATAAAAAAAAACTTGGAAAAGCATGATCATCAACGCCCTCGTGTATGACACATAAAGAAGAAGAATAGAAGCCCTCACACCATTAGGAACTTTCGAGCCACATTTAAATCCTCATTTGTGAGAGCACGTTGACAGATACTGGCATAACTTGAAAATGGCAGAAAATTTCTCGGTACAAAAACTCTTCGCAAAAAAGGAGTTGGTTTTGACGACAACGAAATTCATCGAGCCCTATGGAATCAATCGCCCTTACTTTGAAAGCATCGAAATCTGTTCTGTTTTCATCGTTTTTGAGTGTTCGTACGATGCCGTTTTAAAATTTCGCCGGTGAGATTTCCGTTTTTTCGAATTCTGCTGGCACAATTTTGTGCTGTATTCGCCAAAAATTTGTAAAAATGCTGTTCTGTTTTCAAATTATATCAATCGGGATTATATCAATCCAGTCTGAATATAAATCATATTCTGGGTTTCACAGAAAAAAGTATGGGACAGATTTGGTTGGGTCCAGTGATGTGAACTTAGCTTTAATCAATGGTTAATCAAACTCAAAATGTTCCTCAATAGTTAACTTGAACACAGATACCTTGTTTGTTGATATTACTGCTAGGAATGTTAATCTCAAAAGCTCAAATGTGTGTCTACATCCTTGTTGGGGAGATGAAGTGCTGACCCTATTGTTTCGTTGTGTTTCAGCTTTGTTGAGAGCGAATCGACGTTGGGGCTCACGCTGTCATGCGCATCGCTGCTTTTGTTTCTTCCCTTGTTCTCAACGGTCAAGCTAATTTGCATATTACATAAGTGAAGCAAAGCGTTACTGCGAATGCGATCTGGAGCCCTTTTTGGGGGATTCCTCGAGGCTGACAACTTAGCCTGTTCGTATCCCCAACAAATCCTACCTCCAAACCAGAGCTTTGGCCTTTTGGCCTGAACAATTATTGAACCACATCGAGATTACAACTGAAATTAAAGAAATTAAGAAACTGCACAGTGGGCGACTTCTAGCAAACAGAATACGATATGATCTAATATAGTTCAAATTTCAGCAAGGCTATTGTTGATTTGCTGTGCTTCAAGAATTTGCTAAGGGCAAACACCAACGCTCTGGTTTGGAGGTGACGCAAATGTGAGCTTTCAACAGCAATATTTCTGCTCGCAAAGCAAAAATACCAACAAACGAGGTATCTATGTTCAAGTTAACTAAGGAGGAACATCTTGAAAGAGATTGGCCAGTGATTACAGCTAAATTCACATGGCTGGATCAAACCTAATATGCATACCTTTTTATGACGCCCGGTATACCTCGAAGGAAAAGAAAAATCATATACCTTCGTGGGATCATTCCAATGAACGGAAACAAAGGCAATCCAAACAAGAGAACGTATACAGCTAGAATGAACAACTGAAAAGAAAAAAATGAGAATGATGAGGAACAGATTTTTTATCAATCAAATCATTAAATGATGAAGGATTAGCAAAGGATTCTAAATCTTAAAAAAGGTTGGTGTAGAATTCGATGACCTATTTCTTTGAACTGAATTGCTTAGAAAGAAAGTTTAGCTATTTATAAACCATAAACTTTGCTGAAAACTTCAATATTTTCCGATCTCCCTCTTTAAAGAAGTCGACAACAATTCTAAAAAAATTTAAAACTGTTTTGATTTCTAGATTTTAAGACGAAAAATTAAATAATTTCAAGAAAACAACAGTTTATGACTGTCTATAATATGAGATCAAACAAACATATGTCACTTCTCTGGTCTGCGATTGAAAAATTTGAAGACGTCACATCCTCAAATGAGTTGGAATATAAAATGCGCTGTAATTTGCAAGATGATTCAAGATTTCTGATCATAAGTCGAACGGCAGAATTATAGATAAATAGCTAAAGTTTCTTTCAAGCCATTCAATTGGAAGATATAGGTCGTAGAATTCTACACCCATCTTTTTGCGTCGATTTAAAGATTTGGAACCCGCTATGAAGTGAAGGGTTATGCCCGAAAAGTCTAATCGTAATATTCAAGGCTATATCTGGTGAATCGTAAACACGTAAAAATTAAAGTAGAGTTACTGCCTTTATATACCCGGTGCGCCAAAATAAACTGTGCACTTTTGGCAGGCTGCGATATATCATACACTGGACCGATTTTGAAGATTTATGACTTAATCTTTAGCAAAAAGCCTGGATTAGATACTGAGATTTTTTGCAAATTTTTTCGTTTTCAGTTTTTAGAGCTAGAAGCGAGTTTCTCAAGGGGCTGCATTCAAATCGATTCTTTCACGCAAAACGTCCAATGGAGGGGGAGGGGGTAAAGGGACCGGACGTTTTCAATAATATTATTGTTTTATCGAAATTTCTTCCGAGAAGTTTTTGTAAGAAAGTGCATTCTGTAGCTTTCGCTTGCTGCATATTTTTTAGTGTGAAAGAATTTTGACTGCAATGAAAGAAACTTGTCCGTTTTCGTTGTGTCTGTTGTGCACGGAAAACATCGTCGTTGACGACTTCATAATCGCTTATTAGGCCCATCATTTGAGAGGCATCAAAACAACGGTATGACATATTCTCGTGGTCGGAAAATTACATCCAATGGACGTTGTGCGTGAAACCTTATTTTCAGTCATGTGATCAGAATACGACGCTATCATTGGCTAAAATAAGCGTGAAATTGGAAGATTTGCGGGTTTCCCTATTCCCTATTGAAAGATTTGGCTTGTATACTGGTGTGCACTATTACAAAAGTCATACAGGAAATCAATGCAACGGATATGTAAAAACTTGAATCCAGCATCTTACTGAGGCTTAACCCTATCTCACCCGGGCGTTTTGAAGCGGTCAATACCTGGGGGCGGTTGATTCCACCCCCCCCCCCCCTCTTTTTCTTCGCTGTTATAGTAGCTATAATCTTTAAACTTGGTAAATAGATGGACTTTGATGCAAACAATCAAAATCACGTGATTAAATCAAATTATCTCTATTGTTCTTGTTGCTATGACAATAAGAAGATATTAAGTTATGATTATCATGATTATCACCAACATGATTGAAACAATGAAATGAGGCACTAAATTGAAATTTTTTGTTTCAAATTGAGTTGGATATGATCAAATACATGTGTAGGCATAATTTGGCATATGTTTTAGATTGATATCTGCAACAATTAAAAAAAAAATGTTTTGTTGACTACACAGTAAAACATTGGTTGCCATGGTTACAGTGCTATATTTAGAATCTTGAAATTTTCATAATTCGATACAGTATAGATATAAAGTCAAAGAAACGGAATCTTGGCATCCTGCTTTGCATATTTTAGCATTGGCGAATAAAAATTTGGTTGGGGGGGGGGGGTGGAATCCACCCCCAGGTGAGATAGGGTTAAAGATCATTTCCAGATTTTTTCTCATAAGTTTAGGTGCATTATGTCTTTCCGAAACCAGGAATTAGCGAAAAGATCTGTTTCTCGATATGTCCAAAAGAAATAAAAAATGGGCTGTTAACATTCACGTAGATTTGATTTTCTGATGCCTTGCACTGACGGATAAGCAGAACTATATTTCAATAGTCTCCGTATCAATAGAAAGTAAGAACTGAGTTGAATTAACATCCTAATCGTTGGGAAGTGTATCAAATTGAGCAAAAACACTTATCCTTAGGCAACAACACGGAAGCAAGATTTTAGGAATTCTCCATTTGCGATTACATTCACAGAAAAAAGTGGTTGCTAGTTGCGCATACAAGAATAAATTGTCAAAATCAAGAATTGTCAAACAAGTTTAAAGAAGTACAAACAGGATAATTAAGCACAAACATTGTCAAATAAGAATAAATTGTCAAAATTAGGAATTTTCAAACAAGTATAATTAAACAAGGACAACCAGTATAAATAAGCACAAACATTGTCAAATAAGAATAAATCGTCAAGATTAAGAATTGTCAAACAAGTTTAAATAAGGACAAACAGTACAAGTAAGCACAAACATTGCCAAATAAGAATAAATTTTCAACATTAAGAATTTTCAAACAAGTATAAATAAGGACAAACAGGATAAATAAGCACAAACATTGTCAAATAAGAATAAATTGTCAAAATTAAGAACTGTCAAACAAGTATAAATAAGGAGACAAACAGTATAAATAAGCACAAACATTGTCAAATAAGAATAAATTGTCAAAATTAAGAACTGTCAAACAAGTATAAATAAGGAGACAAACAGGATAATTAAGCACAAACATTGTCAAATAAGAATAAATTGTCAAAATTAGGAATTTTCAAACAAGTATAATTAAACAAGGACAACCAGTATAAATAACCACAAACATTGTCAAATGAAAATAAATTGTCAAAATTAAGAATTCTCAAACAAGTTTAAATAAGGAGATAAACAGTACAAATAACCACAAACATTGTCAAATAAGAATAAATTGTCAAAATTAAGAATTTTCAAACAAGTTTAAGTAAGTACAAACAGGATAAATAAGCACAAACATTGTCAAATAAGAATAAATTGTCAAAAATAAGTTAAAGCCTCAGCCAGGCAATGGAGTTGTAATTTTTCAAATCGGTCATATATTTTTTGTGGCAGGATTGTTCTACCAGAAGATACATTTTTCTGACTAATCAGGTATATTTTATCGGTCAATATCTTCGTATACATTCAAAGAATCAGCCGCATGTACAAACGAATGAATGACATATTGATAGTTCTCAAACCTACCTTTTTGGCTCCAAATTTGTGCTCTAGCTGCAACGAGAGAAACACTTTTAAAACACAAATGTCAGTAGCATAGGCAGCCAATGTAGGTCTTGGTGAAGCATGGAGTTGTTGCCATAGTCCTATTCGGCACTAACAGTCACGAGTTCTTAGGACAACAGATTTGCAAGTGTTTACCAACTGAGATTTAATCAAAATGCTTAACAATAAAATTTAATCTAATTATTGCAGATTTGAATAAAATCAATTTTTGGATATGAATATGAAAAAGTTTGCATCAGAATTTTTCAAATCTGTTGCGTTTTTTTAGACACCCGGTACTAGATTATTCATTAACCGATGTAAAATAAAGATGCCACAACAACAACAACAACAACAACAACAACAACAACAGATCAAACTTTGTATATTATCATAATAATTAACAGCAACAAGGGTACATAGAGATACCACAGGGGCATGGAAATTCATAACAACCCTACTGCCTACGCAAAGAACTTAATTATATACCGGGTGAGTCAGAAAAAAGAATCCCCGTTTGAGAGGTCACGTCAAGACAATGATATCGGCAAATATATAGTTTAATGGTAGAAATGTTTAAATCTACTATAAAATTTACCTGACTGAAATCGGCCACTCCATTCTGAAATTATGAGGGATTTTCTCGAGAAAGCCTCTTCAAAAAACTTTCAAAACGTGCCCAAAATCATGAACAAATTTCCCTTACATTTCTGCCTTACAATGGCCTTACAGCAATGACCTGTGGACGCTTTAGCATGTGCTATCCTCTTGGGAGGATGAACAAGTCCTCCCCTTGGTATCGATGATATATTCAATGGGATTCCATTCTCCCAAGAGGACAAAATACATAAATATATTTGAGTGTCATCAGTTTTATGAAGGAAAATTTGCTCATTGTTTTCATTCGTTTTTGCAGGTTTTTGGAAGGGGCTTTCTGCAGAAAATACCCCATATCGACGGGAAAGAATGGCCGATTAAGGCCGGGTAAATTACTGAACCTAATTGAACATATTGACAATAAAACAAGACAGTTTCAATATTATTGCTTTGATATTCATGGAGCAATGGCCTTCCAAGCGGGGATTCTTTTTTCTGATTCACCCGGTATATATATAACAAGGGACGAAAATGCATTATTAAGTGTGATCAAGAGGACAACACGTGCTGAAACATGTTGAAGTCATTTCTGTATGGCAGAAATCTTAGGGAAATTGGTTCGTGATTTAGGCCCATTTGAAGGTTTCTTGAATGGGCTCTCTCGAGAAAATCCCTCATAGTTTCAGAACGGAGTAGTCGATTCCAGTTACGCGAATTTTTAAATAGATTTGAACATGTCCAGCATAAAAACTATCTTTTACCATTGACTGCGGTCATAACTACTGTATTTGCCCGTTATGATGTGAATTGCTTCATTTTCTTGCAAATCAGTTTTGTTGTCAGAAAGCACGGCAATATAAGAGTACAACGGCGCCCGGTCACGTAGTGATGTAATGTATCATGTGACAGCTACGCAAGGCAGTGATTGGTTTATTCTCTTAACCAACGCTAAAATATAGGTCAGGACCTTGTTTTACCCGTTGTTTTGCATCTGATAGGTTTCTTATAGAACCGACTCCAGGGCATTTTTTAACATACTCAGTGGTGGGGGAATTGCCCCACCAGGCCCTATGAGTTCCCCCACCACTGATGAGCAAAATGCTACTTTTACCCCAAATGCCTAGGCCACTGTGGGGCCCTTTCCAAAGAACGAACATAATGCAAATGTGATTAAATGTGCTGGCAAATAGAAACAGAATATTCTCTTTTCTATCATCATACGATGCTTTGGTGAAATGGCTCCACTACTAAGCCTGGAACTCTTAAGACTCAATCCTAAAATAATTCAGTATCGAAACAGCGTGATCATTTTGCAAAATGTACTAAATTGCAAACAACGCAAAGATTTCAATTCCTCATCCTGAAGCTAAATTGCTAATTTCTCTTAGCTAATGCAGTGGCGTGGCCATGGGGGGGGGGGGGGGCAATTGCACCCCCACTTTTGTCGAAAGATGGTCCTCAAGATTCCTTTAAAACCGAAGAGAAAATAGCCGTGTATAGGTTGGGTAAGAATTTCTGAGAAATGTCAAATCCTCCATCTTAGCACTAGCAAGCATGATATCAGGAGATGTATTTTAAGCTAAAGCATAACGGATCTTTCTTCAAAAATTCCTCGTGCTCTGATTCATGGGATAACTGTCACAAATCTATCAAATCTATCAAAGTTTTCTTGTCGCTAATGGCAAGCAAGATATTGGGAGATGCATTCTAAGCCAAAGTAAAGGATCTTTCTTCAAAAATTCTCCTCCTGCTCTGATTCATAGGACAACTGTCACAAAAACAACAAAGTTTTCTTGTCGCTTGTGGCAAGCATGATATTGGGAGATGCATTCTAAGCCAAAGTAAAGGGTGTGGCCCTAAAAATTTCCCTGGGGGTTTCGCCCCCAGACTTCCTCATTAATTTACCCAGGCTACGCCGCTGAGCTGATGTCCTTGGTAAGAACACATCTTAACCAAAAAGATACCTTCAAGATACATGTTTGAACCACATCTAAAGCACCTGTCTATAAGCCCTGTACAATTTTCTGGTGGTGAGCGTGGGCCCTTTTGAAACATGCCCCACCACTCAAAAATCCTTAAAAAATGCCCTGAGGTTCAAAGCGCTGTAACAGCGTTGCATCTGTCAAAGCGAGATGCGGTCACATATCACAGCGCATTTAACCCGTTGTTTTGAAGGTATACAACGAGGTAAAAACGTCTAGTCTGACCGCAGCCAATATCATCGTCTTGATATGCAGGGAGCGGTGGCTTTTCAAGGGTTATTTACTCACTAGGTATTTCTCTACAGGGTGTCCCAAAAAGTTGTGCCCCGTTTGCTTAAAGATTGCAACAAAAGGGTAAAAGATTCTCGCCAAAATTTCATATGATATTGCTCTTCAGGTGTTCAAATAAAGTTTGCTGCCATCCCCATAAAAATCCGTTTAAAGATGATGGAGCTATGACCTTCAGATGACCAAATTTGCCTGATGACTGAAACCAGCAGTCGGCCATTTTGTCTTACTATTTTGCAGTGATAAGTATCTTCACGTGATGTAAGAAATAATTTCTGTGAGGTCAGAAACAGTGGAAATCTCCGAGGATTATCGGAATGTTCACGAAAGCTATGAAATTGGAGGCTGCTGTTTCATTTTCAATCCATGAAGTTATTTATCGCTTCAAAATAGTAAGACAAAATGGCCGACCGCTGGTTTCAGTGATCGGGCAAATTTGGTCTCCTGAAGATCATAGCTCCATCATTTCTCAACGGATGTTTACGGGGATGGTTGCAAACTTTAATTGAATATCTGAAGAGCAGCATCATGCAAAAGTTTTGCGAGAATCTTTTGCCGTTTTGCCGCAATCTTCAGACAAACGGGGCACACTTTTTCTGGGACACCCTGTAGTACAGCAATTCTTACCCTTACGACGACACCAATTGATAAGGTAACTGGAATAGCTACTATCAAAAGGGCGGTTCCAATTTGACCAGATGTGAGTGCGAGTCCACCTAAGTAGATCAAGAAATATTGCTTCTTTATCTGAGGAAAACGATACGGGCATGAAGGAAACAAAATGATAAATTTACAGAACTATGATAAAGTACTTATATAATAAAAATAATAACAGTAAAAATAGAACTCTTTTAACAATGAAAATAATAATAATAATAATAACAGGCTTTGCCTATATGTAAAAATTTCTTTATATTTTGATAGTATCTTAAAATGATAATATTTTCTTTTATTTGTCTAGGGTATGGAAAAACAAACTATTTTTATGTAAACTTTAGGTCTAGCATATGAATACTTGGCTGTCTAGAATTGTCAATACACTGACGAAGATTTTATATCGAAACGTTTGCACTGAAACAGTTGTGTTTTTATCATTTTATTTCTGTTTTAGTTTGATTGTGATTAAGTTTATAATAATAATAACAATAATTACAATAATAATAATAATAATAATAATAATAATAATAATAATATCGCTATGTAAGGTTGGCTTTTCGTCTAGCTGATACTAACAAACGCCAACTAAAACATAAAAACATGCTAATAACAAAAATAAATCTATAGCTAAAAATGATATTAAATAATCTACAACTACAGACACCCTAAATGTTCGAAATATCGCTTACATGATAATCTACAATTGCAATCAAAATCGTAGCTTTGAATTTTTGTTTTGAAACTATTCAATGTCTGTAACTCTTTATGGAAGATGGCATTGCATGCCATATCTTAGTTCCAATAAAATGTGCATTTTCAATACCATACCCTGTCATGTTTGGTTTTGGTGCCAAAATATTTCTGCCACTGCACTAGGAAAGGTGTATGGAGTATCTTTCTCTGCAATGATTTGATTGATAAAACTTTGCTTGAGATTCCCTTGAGTTTTAAAATTTTCAGTAGCAAACAACTGTAAACTTTGGTGGTGAATAGAAACTGTGTTTGCTTTCGTCAGTAATTCTTCGAAATGTGAACAACTATCTTTGTATGCGATTCTCAAAGCTCTCTCGTGAATCTTGCTTATTTTCTTATTAACTGACCTATCATGGAACAATAGACCTATCAAGTGGACAATAGCAAAACTGAGAAATAACGAAAGCGTCCATCATAACCCTCGGTTTCTCAACATCCACATATTTTGTAATACGTAAAAAATGCATGGTAACTTCTGCCAGCTTTTTTGCAAAGTGTGTTACAGTTAAACACTTAATGGAAATGGTATCGAAATGTACGTGAACGCATCCAGATATTAGGGAGCGATCATAGGAGGAATGCAGACAATATCTCTCCCCTTTGAAAATTGCAATTTCTTTATTGTTCTGTGCAAGGAGTTTCTTTATGATTTGATCAAGTGTTTTAGGCCTTTTTCAGGTACTGTGCGACGACCATACAATTGTTGTAAAAAGTCGAATTTACCTATATTTCATATGCTCATAAACGAGAGCAAAATCATGAAAATACTTCATTCTCGTTGCTATAACGCAGAATTCCATTCGTTACAATCCATCAAGTACTCTTGGTGCTATGAATTTTCAAAAATTACCTGGGTGTCCCAATAACAAGTACTCCCATTTGAAAAATCGTTATCGATAGTTTACGTTTCTTTTTGAAAGTTCTGATCAAACTAGAAGCTTGAGAGCGCGTGGCCGAGTGGATAAGGCGAACTCGTAAACCAAAGGTATCGAATGGACAGTTTGGTCGCTGTCCGTAACTCTAGCTCGGGTCAACCAAGCCATGTGAGGGAAATCTGGTAGCTGCGGCGGTTGATGGTAAAACATCCGTGGCCCCTGCTGGAAATATCAGATCGCAGGCTAGCCACGTTAAATATGATACCTACCTACCTAAGCTTGATATATAAAAGAAAAATTAATCTAGATATCATCAGTGTTTTTTGCAGTATGCTTCAAAACCAGGCAGCTCTAAAAAGAGCTATTCTACAAATTATATAACCAATCAAAAGATCAGCAATGCCTGGAAAAATAATTTGGTCTTTGATCTGCATACCAAAAAAATAAATTCGAAGATCGGCCTTGGTATAAAATGTTGGTGATTTTTCAAACAGATTACTTTTTTTGGGACAACCGGTGAAAGTTACTCAATGTAGGCGTTGCAGTTTACGGAAAACCTTCATTGTCACTGGGTACGAGGTTGAAATCTAATACGAAATAGACTCTCAAACGGCGACATAAAGCGATTTCCACGTAAAAAAATGGAATAGACTTTGGGAATCGCAGCAAAAAGTTCAGTTTTATGATCAGTGTAACGAAGAACAGTTTCATTTTGTAAAATCTTCTCAAGATGACACGATGAAAACAAACGAACTCAGTACCGCATTGATTTCAAGTGTACAACAAATCCATTACATGGAAGGCAAGTCCATGTTAGTGACAATCCAGTTTGTAAATAAAAATGATTTTATCTTACCATAACGTCTAGACGAATCTGCAAATATCGGGAAGGTTTCATCAAGGCCAACAGCGATGAACGAGAAGACAGCATATAGACTAACACCGATTCGTACAGTTTTTATGCTGGAAACAATGCGAGAAGAAAGAATAAGTTTGGATAACGAATTTGTGGTTAAATTCACAAGAAGAACCATGGGTAGTTAGACACTGCTGGTGTGCTTCTATGGAGGAGCGCTGGATACTATGTATCTGCGGGGGAAATTTTTTGTAGTACTGCGGAAATATTTTCGTTCTTTCGATATCTCCTCCGCAGTACTACAAAAAATTTCCCCCGCAGATACATAGTATCCAGCCCTCCTCCATAGAAGCACACCAGCAGTGTCTAACTACCCATGGAAGAACATTGATCATATGGGAATTTCACGAGAAGATATGCATGGTCTACGACCTAAGGAGAAAAGTCTTTGCAAACTTCCAACGGCAACAACAAGAGCTTATGGAGCAGAATCGTTATTTTTCAGGGGCAGTTTCTTTCGAATGGAATATCCTTGATGATAGCGTAAAACAAGATCCAACACATGCAGGATTTGAAAACAAAGTAAAACAAAATTTGGCTGGAGAATCTTGCACCTGTAGACTATGCCGATAACCATGCAGGATATTGCATTAAACTATGTCTCAGTTAGATGGCACATGAGATTTGCGATGAAGCAAATTCCGTATGCAAAACACTTCAATTGTTGCTATCTATCAAGATTATGTTGTTATTCACAGTCATTTGTTCGTGAAGTCTAATTCGAGACAAACTATCGTTTGCCATTGGATGTTTTGAATACAGGGTGTCCCAAAAAAATTGTGCCATATTTGCTTGAAGATTTCGGCAAAATGGCAAAAGCTTCTCGCCAAAATTTCGCATGATGTTGCTCTTCAAATATTCAATTAAAGTTTACTACCATCCCCAAAAAAATCCATTGACAAATTCTGGAGCTATGACCATCAGAAGACCAAATTTGCCTGATAACTGAAACCAGCAGTAGGCCGTTTTGTCTTACTATTTTGCAGCGATAAATAGCTTCATGGATGAAATGAAACAGCAGCCTCCAATGTCACAGCTCTCTTGAAAATGCCAATAATCATCAGAGAGTTCAAATATTTCTGACCTCACAGGAACTATTTCTTACCTCACGTGAAGCTATTTATCGCTGCAAAGTAAAGACAAAATGGCCGACTGCTGGTTTCAGTTATCAGGCGAATTCCGTCTTCTGAAGATCATAGCTCCATCATCTTTCAACGGATTTTTACGGGGATGGCATCAAACTTTATTCGAACATCTGAAGAGCAAAATCATATAAAAGTTTGGCGAGAATCATTTGTCGTTTTGTCGCAATCTTCAGGCAAATGGGGCACAATTTTGTTGGGACACCCGGTAGATGTATGTAAGTTGGTCTAAATTAGTATTTATAAATACTACTGTAAAAGCCAACATTGAATCAAGACGATGAAATAAAATGAAACGGAAAAGGGAAAATTGATGGCAAGATAAAAAGTCAGAAATCCATCCACACGAGCCATTTGATACAAATTTCTTTCTCCTATGCTATCCAGGGTTAAGAATCCCGCTTGTTGTATATAGTACAGTGGTACAAAGATAAACGACCTACGGTTTACAGCTGATTAATTGATTGATTGATTGATTGATTGATTGATTGATTGGTTGGATAATTGAACGTAGACATTACCTCAAAAGCTGCCAAAAAGAGGACTCCTTCAACCCTTTGCAACACCTTGCTTCATGACGAGAAGAAGATCTCTCAAAATTGCTCCCATTACTAAGCTGAAAATACGAAATGGTTTGTTTTTGATCGATTCCTTCTTCCAGAATTTCAATTCCTGATTGTCGTCTAACTGCCAATACTGTATACGATTCTCGTGCAATGCATGCATCATAAGAGTACATATCGAGATAGTGTGAACCACTTGATTCTGTGACTGACAGCTGCCTCTTGGAGGGTCCTACCTCCGCTTGACCACTATCTACCAATGCTGTTTTCTCGTTCGCCACGTCTCTAGAAGTCGAAGAACAAGATTTATCAGACGTAAAACGCTGCTTTCCAGCTCGATCGAACTACGATCCATAATCTTATTGTAAAAAACCTGGGCAAATGACCTGAGCATTTTGGGGCGGCGATAATCGATTTGAATAAGAGCTGTGAAAAAACATAAGGCTATTCTCAGGGAGCGCCGAAGGTAACATAAGGTTATTCTCCACTAGCATAAGCGCGCGGCAGTGGCTCTTAAAGGCTCATTTCCAGTCAGTGGAATTTTCCGAGCCAGTGAAATTTTACACAATAAAAGGGTGCTCAAGTTTAACTTTCTTTTCAACTTCAGAGCAACACTTTCTCTCGTAAACAACAGAGCACATTGACAAAACTCTGGATTTGACGGGCAAAAGCCGCACCAAGTTGGGCAACAATTGTGGTAATCAACGGAATTTTCGTATGACAGCCCCCGATAGATTTTATCTTCACGTAACGCTTATTCCAGTAGTTTGCAAAACGGTCTCAAAGCGTTGTTGGTAGGCAAACATTTGTCCAGTAGTTTTAGAGATAAATCTACTTGTCTGAAATCAACAAAACGGGTTGGAAAAAATTGCTAGGCAGCAATGACGGGAATATTGTGATTTATGCATCTTTCAATTACTAAGACAAGGCAGAGCAACGTCTTTTTTACTGTTTCTCGATAGGCCAAATGGTATTAGAAAAATTAAATGTTTCCGTCATTGCTGCCTTGACAAATTTTTTTCAAACCTTTTTGTTGACTTCAGACAAGTAGATTTATCTCTAAAACTAGTGGACAAAAATTTTGATTTTTTTGCTATATCTTTAGCTAGGTTGTAAATGGTATGAATAGTAAAATTTTATTTTGAAAAGAGACATAGGCATATACCTTTGGTTTTGTAGAAGAACAAAGGCACACTCGAAAAACAATTAAGGATGATTAAAGGGCCCTGGTCAACATCGATGCTTTGCGGCCCTCGGCTGTTATCAATAATATCTATCACCGCAGCTTCGTACCACCCACTGACGGCTGGCTGGCGAGGCGAAGCGGTAGTCATCATTCCCTCTCATGCAGGCAACCCGAGTTCGAATCCTTTTGGTAGACACTTCCTTTTTATAATTTTCTTTTTCAAACCCCTACTGGTTCTGCTGGTTCAATCCAGTATTAAAGGGAATCTAAGCATATATCAGCGTTTGATAAAAATAGCTATCCAAAGATAATAGGCTGTGACACGTGCTGCACCATATTTGGGTAACTTATCGACGTCCACAGGAAATACCGATATGTGATTGGCTAGATTGTGACCGCAAGTGGCTTGAGCCACTTTTATATGCTTACATTCCCTTTAACATCATCTTCTGAGGAATAGAAACAGTTGATATCACCGTTTGAAAGAAACCGCACAGAAGAAAAACAAGAAACTATCAATACAATACTCTCTGGTGGTTTAAGAGTTCATAAACCGTTGCAAATTGTTCGTTTGATTCTCCCTACCATTCAGAATTCTACTGTATTATTGAATAAACTCAAGAAAACAGCGCCTTGTCCCATCTTTTCTGCTTAGCAGAAACTGCGCATCACAGGGAAACAAGGAGCAAAAAAGACCGCAATGCATCACTGTTGACAAGGCCCCTTTAAGTACCTACCGAGATAGTGATCTGGCTCTCTTTATGCAAGAAAAAAGGATGTTATTCAGTGATTTCATCCAGACATTTAGCCAATTAAAAGCAAACGTATTCTAATTTGCTAGAGTGCATCCCAAATCAAATTTGAATTTCTCAGTCAGTGGCGTAACAGAGACACTCGGGGCCCGTAGGAATTTGGTAAGTTGCGGCCCTTATGTAGGGACAGCGAAGCGAAGTGAGATCTACGGGGAAAGAGGGTTCAGGGTTGTGGGCAAATCTTTGAAACCATGCCCTTTAAAAACTCGAAAAATCCACGGTTTATGGTAAAGAAAGTTTCTACATAAGAAAAATCAACAGTAAATTTAGCACATTAATAATGAATTTCGTTTCAAAAAGTTAGGTAGTTTACATAACAAACTGTTGTTCTTCGGTATGAAATTATATATCTGAACACTATTTTATAGTGTAGTCTACTGTTGAACACTATTTTAAAGATATACGGCAATACTCAAAGGTTCAGACGGTACTGTTATGCTGTTTGGCTGTTTGATGAAGATAACTTTGAACACACACAAATGTTACCAAAAGATATCCTGCATTTCTTTTGCTCAAAACCTACCTTAAAGCTTCTGCGGATAATATTAGTGCAATAGAAGCAGTACATTTAGTGCAGACTAAGTGTTCTCCTTTTATACCAATAAACACAATAGTTTATAAACAAAATTTTAGTAAACATAATGCAAAGTCACAGTATGTTATTAGGTGCTCTTGCTCACAAGAATATAGTTTTGAGACAAATTATAGGTAATGAACGAAAACGGAATGAAAGTCCAGTGTTGTGTTAGCAACACTGGTTAGTAAGGGTTTTTGGGATGGCGTAAGGAGGACTTTTAGCTCAGTATGGCCAAAAACCACATAATACGAAAAATTTGTTGGGGGCCCCTTTTGGTCGGGGGCCCTTAGTTCGTGAACTAAGGTGGCCTAAACTGCGTTACGCCACTGTCTCAGTAATCTGCATTCAAAAGCTTCAAATCAATTTACATCAATCCCTACCGATTGCATCATGCACATAGATAGAGAAAATGTTGATAGGGGGATAATTATTGATGGTGGTAGGCGGGTGGGACGTTAGCCATGTAGTTAGAGCGTCGTATCTGATTTCGTTGCGATGACTGCTTGAGACCCAGATTCCAGATTCCATGTTTTAAAGATAGCAATTCTAAAATGTGCAGTGAGATTTGTTAATGTGTGGTAAGTTTTCGTTAATGTGAAGGGCAATTATGAAATGTGCAGTGAGTTTTGTTAATGTGCAGTGAGTTTTTCGTTAATGTGTAGTGTGATTCTGAAATGTGTAGTGATACTTGTGGGCCGTGGGCCACCGTACAATTTAGTCAGAGCTTAATTAAGCCTTGGCACATTTACTCACTTTTTCAATGTCTCTGGCACTCTGATGGCTATCAGGACAAAAGAGATTGCAAAAATGGCACAGTTGATTAATATCGGAAGAAGGAAAGGAAACTTGTCAAACAAGGAGCCTAAAATGAAAAGGATATGGTCTTAATACAATATCGTACCGGGTGAATGAAAAAATGTTTAGACGTTTGGGGTACCTGTAGCTCTCAAACCATTTATCAAATTCCATTAAACTGATAATACCTGTGTAGCTCACATATAAACTTAGATAAGAAAATTTAATGTGTCAAAATCAGTAGTATCATTGTCAAATAATGAGACGATTTTATAAAAGTGCTTCTTCTCAGAATCTTTCGAAACTGGCCTGAAATCCTCAAACAACTTTTCTAGCAATTTGATCCCATGCTGTCATAATCAATCAATCAATCAATCAATCCATCAATCAATCAATCGATCAATCAATCAATCAATCAATCTGTCTATCGTATCCCTCAAACAGTTTCTAGGTATATTAACAGGCTGGTGCATAATCTTCTACACTTGCAGCTGTCATACAGCCTTTTTCGTCTATTTTCTTTACAGTATTACCCCGCCACTAAGAAACTGACTTATAAGAAACTGCAGTCTGCCAGATGGCACCATAGTCATTGTCCAACATTCGGTTAATATAACATTTATATCATATTTATAAGAAACCAAGCAGCGTGGTTTTACAAAATGAGTTTCTTAATGGCGGGGTAATACTAGTAAATAATATTTAACAATTACTGTTATTCCTATCTTAATTTTGGAAAGATAAGGTTCTTAGGGTCTATTGGGGGTAAAATGGATAAGTTTGGGGTGAAATGATGAGGGTAAAATTTACGATGCTGGATTGCTGGTAAATTTGGATTTAGGATTTTCATTAAAATCGATCATAATTTTAGAATGATTATTGAGACAACAATATCCTTCATTGAACAATCCAAGAGATTTTGCTAGCAAATTTTTTTCCGAGAAATTTCATAGCAACGACCCCCCCCCCCTCCCCCTCTCTCTCTCTCTCTATTTCTCTTTTCCTTTCTACGTATAATTTCATGTCTTTGTTTTTGTTGTTTTGATTGTTTGTTTTTCATTTTGGAAATTGTGTGATCTAATTTGTAAGTCCCAACTGCAGTGGGAACTGAAACCATACACGATACATGGACACTGAAAAACTGCAGAAGTTAATGAGGTTGTTCGTTTTGTCTCATTTCAGCTACTGTCCGCTTGTTTGGATGTTCTATGATAAGAGCTTTGAATCGTTACAATAAATCATATTCAGGAAAGGGCATTACGCATTGCATACAAAGTTGCCTCAAAATATCAAAATATAGAATTCATTCCAAAAAGCACCAAATTCGGTGAAAATATTCTTACTGACTTGAAAAATCAACGAATCCTCAAAGACGCAGCATTCTATTCAATTTATTTGATTTTAGAAAAGTATGCCGAAAACTCATCTATGCTTGCACCTGGGATAAGGCAGGATTTAGAACTAGTCGAAGCATGCATTCCAATTGCCAAAGCCTGGAGTTTAAGTCACGTCTTATTGACAATTTTGCTTTTAAAGTACTCAGTGATGAACAAATAATAATAATCAAAACTGTTTTTTCTTATCAAAACTTTTCACCACAGAGAGGTGTAACTTGTTTGCCCGTCAGCCATTATGGGCGACACTCAGAAAAAATGACATTTTTGACATCTTAAAAATTCTCTAAAATTAGTGTTTTAAGTTTATGAAAAAGTCAAAATTCTCAAATGTTTTTCCCTATTAGTAGAAGATATAACCTAGCTACTTGGTTTTTCTCATTAATATCTCTTTGAGGATCTTATTCAAAAGTTTGCGACTACATGGGCATAATGGGCGACACCACTCTACGTCTACGATTAATCAGAATCATGACAATAAGAACAATACAATTTGATAAAAGTTATTTGATAAAAGAATTACCTTTTGAAAATGTCCCTGGATGGCTTTTTGCAGGAAGCACCAAGTAGCCTAAAAACAAAAATATCGCGAGAGTGAATTCCCTTTATCAGGTTTACTAAACATGTAAAAGCTTTGGAACGTTTATTTTCATAAGTATACATGTAAGGAATATTCTAGATAGCAGAGATGGTGATTTACACTCATTTCTTTTCATAAAAAATTTGGCTCTGACTTTTTAGTACTGCTTCTTAGTCTGGGCTCCATTCTCGAGGATAAAGGTTTTATAAACGATCTCAGCAGCTACCACTGAGAACCGCTAATATTGCTTTTTGAGCCCACAAAATACAAAAAAGAACCAAACAACTTTTTAGTCAGGTCTGCAGGGGTAAAATCGGTAGGCTGGGTGTAAACTATAGGCAATGTTGATTGCCGACAAAGGGCAGATCATGGACAGTTCAATCAACGTTAAATTCCTGAAGAAGGGCAGTTCCAACAGATTTAGCCAGAGAAAATCTGTATCTGAAAGTTTTTATGAAATTTATTCACATTTATCATTTTCCCCCTTGTAACCGAAGCTTACTCATTTTAACCCAGCAGACCTTATTTGATACAAAATTTTGTTCTGTTTAATAACGATTTTTCCTGTTTATACAATCAACGATTATGGAGATAGCCTACAGCTGGATTCTGAGTTACACGTTTCTGATGTGTTTGGGCTAAGCATACGAAAGAACACTGCAGGCTCCAGGAATTCTATAACACGCTTTAATCAGAGCAAGCTCTCTTGAATTTGCAATACCCCAAAAACAAAAAACATATATTATAAAAGAATAGACTGACTATGTTCCTTTCCTAAGAATGTGGTGTTCTTCCTGCATTCAGCGGGCCCTTAACATGATAATAAGTATTAGGCTATACAGCATGGATTTGATGAACAACTAGGGGAGGCAGAGAAGCATTCTTGATGTTGCTGGAGGAAACAGTTATCTGTTGCAGACAAAAATACAAAATGACGAACAGTTGCTTACCCTGAAAATACTTTGAGGTGTTCGAATTAAAAAAAACATTGCGAGTTTCTGGGAAACAATAAGTTCAGATGTTTCCAAAATACTCAGATTTCAGGTTCACAAACGTAGTTGTTTTCAGGCAATGATCTCAAGGAATTTGGTTATTGATGTTTTCCTTTCAATTTTTGAGATTTTCAAATTTTATTGTTCTTTCTAACAAATATATCATGGGATCATATATGATAAAAACATGGAAAGACGTCTGTTTTCGGTTCTTATCTTTGAGTGCCTTACAAAAAAATTATTCTGTAGGTTTCCTATAGACTTATGACCTAGAGTCTCTTGTTTCCCTGTGCTTTTTCTCGTTAAGACAATTGATTAGCGTTTTATCTCTGCTAATTGGCACTGAAATAAAGAAAGCGCACAGAAAGCGCGTACAAGACAGAAGTTTCTCGCGATCCTATAGCAACATTTGACGTCGGCTTATTTCATGTTAGACAGCTGTGACACCGTAAGATGGATAAATCACCATGATGTTTACCCTGGCACAACAACAAATTTACTCAGAATTGGCACGTTCTTGACTTCATTAGCAGCTTAATGATGTTAAAACAATCGTTTTCTAGAACGAACGCATCATTAGCCACTTATTGATAGTATTCATTATGCAAATAAGTCAACCTTGGAGGATGATGTAACCGGCGGCCTGCACAGAGGCTAGCATTCGCAGCATCACCGAAGGTAGAAGGACCGTCCTCCTACACAGCTACGGATGCAAACGTCGCAAGTGAAGTTGAGAGGAAGGTGCAGAATCCCAGCAAACAATGGCCCCATTGACTGGGGAAGGCATCTCAAACTATAGATGCCCGCGAATAGAAACGTTCTGCAGGGTTCTGCATAAACATAACTAATTTTGCATTATCGTAAATCTCACATGACATCTAATTTGAGACATACAAGGCGCTTGATTTTCTATTGAAGGCGACTTTAGCAGCAACACTTATCGCTCTGACTCACAATGATCCAGATTGTCAAAATTATGGAATAAATGCCAAAACACAAAATGTTGCAAATGCAAGAACTTTCACACCTATCATAGAGAGGACACTTTGAGCTATTCAGAACAAAAATCCGTATAGAGATCGGACCAACGAGTGCAGAGAAATTGCACTTTGAAGTTGACAAAAATTGCCAGGTCATGTTTTTGTTTACATTTACGGTGTATCACTTTTTAAATGGGCCTAAACCAACAATTTCAATTTTTCATTTCTCCAGTTGTATTCGTCCGATTTCAATAAACTTTTTTTTAAATTGACCCTCAATGTCTGCGCAATTATACAACGTATCAGTTCTATGAATTTACATCAATTCATTTGCTTATTTGGCATATATTTATCGAGGGGTATTTTTAGCAGAAGAACTACACGAGACCCCTAAATTTCTTCTTTCCTGGTGCAAACAAAAAAAGTGAGGAAAAAAGAGTCTTAAAAACTCATTTCGCACTAAACTTCAGGTATCGATGAAGGTTTCTGCCAAAGGGTTCGTTCAGGTTCGTACAGGTAAAATTTTTATAGCTGATATAAAAAAATCGAGTCATTCAGGCCCATGCATGCTATTTTCGGTCATTTTCCGTGATTAGAATGTATGTTTTGTTTCTGGGTGGTTCCATTGCATAATTTTCGTTTTAATTGCACAGCTGTAACAGCGAGGGTCTAAATTCTAAATAAAAAGAAGAATTATGTCATTACCTAACAAGCATATTAGCATTTACGTGGATCAAACGTAGTCTAGCCAACAAGCATTTTATTTCTACGACTTGGGGACACAAGGACCAAGTCCGAACTCCATCGTTCGATCTATTAACTATAGTTAATTTTTTTATGTTTGGAAAAAGAGCTTCTTCTTGGTTTGATACAAAGAAAGTCTCATTCTCACATGCCTGAATTTGTCGCTTCAATGGATCGTGTCTAGCATGGGCAATATCTGGTGCAAATTTGATGAGCATCCAGACAAAGGGGCCATGATTTACTGACACAGAACTTTTTCACAGTCTGCAACCAAAAGTTCCTCTAAATTTTCAGATGTACTTGTTCCACAAAAACTCTAATTGGATTATAAACCAAGAGGTTTTCTTTGAAGTGACAGTTTCAGTCTTCTAAATTGCAGATAACTTTTAGAATATAATTTCAGTCTGTGAGATTCTGTGATCAGTTTCAACCTTAACCAAAAATAAATGTAAAGTTCCTTTGGATTTTTTACATTCAGCATTAGGTATTGAATAAAGAAAGATAAAGTGATAAATACACAGCCTATGGATTAACTATAAGTTCATAAAATTAATAATAACTATATAGTTTTTACCATTGCCCACGACATGTAATGAACCAAAAAGCTCAGGCTCGTGAGACCTTTTATTTGAAGTCCAAGATGAAATTTGTTTTTCAAGACTTATACAACAGAAGTGTACTTTATAGACTAAAAGCCCAGGCGAGGGGGTTCTCAAATTTCTGGTCATATAGGCATTTAGGGGAGTTTTGTCAGAAATTTTGGAAACGGGGTATACTTTCATAATCTTGTCGTGAATTTTCTGGTACTGGGGCTTATTATTTACGAAAAATTCTGACACTGTTTTGTTTCCCGTGACTTTAATGTTAGGTAATTTAAAGTGCTGCTAATGCTTTGTTTACATGAAACAAAAATATTGCAGTGGTTTTGCAGCGAAATTTTTTTTTGTGAAAACGCAACTCGTATTCAAAGATTAGGTATGAAAATCTTCCCTAAATTCTGGGATTGGGTCATGACAGAAATCCTTTTGCCGCACACCACACCTTCCTGTAACCTATTAATGCAGTTTCCACGATCAAAAGATGGACCTCAAGCCCAAGCTTTGTATCTTAACAGTCATAGACATAAGATGCTTGTTGCCGTGATTTTAGTGTAAACCATGTTAAACCTGTGTCGATTCAAGTCATTTAAATGTTAATGTGATTGTTAGGTAATGAAATAATGCCTCTTTTTATTTAGAATTTAAACCCTCGCTATTAAAGCTGTGCAATTTAAACGAGAACTATGCATTGGAACCACCCAGAAAAAAAATATACATCCTATCATTGAAAATCACAGAAAATAGCACACATAGGCCTAAATGACTCGATTTTTTTATATCAGCTATACAATTTTTACCTGTACGAACCTGAACGAACCCTTTGGCAGAAACCTTCATCGATACCTGAAGTTTAGTGCGAAATGAGTTTTTAAGACTCTTTTTTCCTCACTTTTTTTGTTTGCACCAGGAAAGAAGAAATTTAGGGGTCTCGTGTAGTTCTACTGCTAAAAATACCCCTCGATAAATATATGCCAAATAAACAAATAAATTGATGTAACTTCATAGAACTGATACGTTGCATAATTGCGCAGACATTGAGGATCAATTTAAAAAAAAGTTTATTGAAATCGGACGAATACAACTGGAGAAATGAAAATTTCAAATTGTTGGTTTAGGCCCATTTCAAAAAGTGTTACACCGGAAATGTAAACAAAAACATGGCCTGGCAATTTTTGTCAACTTCAAAGTGCAATTTCTCTGCAGTCGTTAGTCCGATTTCTATACGGATTTTTGTTCTGAATAGCTCAAAGTGTCCTCTCTATGGTAGATCTGAAAATTTTTGCATTTGCAACTATTTGTGTTTTGGCATTTATTCCATGCTCTGGATCACTGTGTGACTGTAGCTAAAAACAGCATCAACGATCATTTGGGGTTGTGAAGAAATCAATTTTCAGACTTTCTTATGCTTGCTTAGCTCAGGACGGACTTTTAATCATCCAAAAGGATCTTATGTTTCACTTAAGATGGCGCTTTGATCAACGGCTTTTCAACTGTTTCACTTTGAGTAAGGTTTACCGCAGGGATACAAGGGACTAATCGTCATAAGTTTACGTTCCCTAATTTCCAATGTTTTTGTTAGCTGGATTTTACTGCGTTGGATAGCTGATGTTAACCTTTGCTTGGTAAGATCTCAAAAGTAGGCTGCAAGTGTGAATTCAGCTTAAAGATACCCACCACCAGTTTCAGTTTCAGTTTCAGTTCATATTTTAAATTCCACTACATACAATTTCATAATTAACAATACCAACAATTAACTAAACTACAAAGAAATAAGACAATATTACAGAGAATTAATACATTGATACGGAAAATTAATACAATATACAAATACAGAGAGACGAGATAAATTGTATGGAGGGAATTACTTAAAGGAGGAGTTCTCTCAATAGGTAAACTAATCGAGGAGAGAGCCCCCCCTATCCTATAATAATTTCAAATAAATTTGGTTGGACTTGAATGATTCCGCATTGCTTTTCATACTATAAAATAGAAGTTGTGCAATTATCAAAAACTAGCCTTGTTAAATAAGTAAATTTTCAGTTGCTTTTTGAAGGATATTTTTGATGGAGCGTTTCGGAGTTCCACGGGTAATGTATTCCAGAGTTTAGCTCCAAGATAACGAATCGACTTTAGACCATATTGAAGACTGTTTTTTCGTGTTAAGTATAGATCCCCATGACTGGCCTGTCTAGTGGAATATTGATGAACAGATGAACTGAATAAGAAGAAGTTATGAAAGCAACTAGGTGAAGTTTTATTAACAGAATCAAAAACAAAAGTTAAAAGTCGGAGTTCAAAAATTTCAGAAAGTTTGAGAAGTTTAAGATCTTTGAAGATTGGCAGAGAGGGTGACAAGCGAGGCTGAAATGATATGGCTCTGACAGCTTTCTTCTGTAGTTTAAAAATTGGTTCAATGTGTGATGCATATGTTTGACCCCAGACGATAAGACCATATTGTAAAAAGCCGAGTGCAGGTCCTATAATTAAGCCAATGTTATATGAGCATAGGACAACTGCCATTCCCACACCCTACAATATAGAAAAAATGTCGTTATACAATAATTGCAACAGACAAAATCAGCTAAGGTTTGTTAACAAGTGATCAATGTCTTGATAAAACATCTTTTAATCCTGTAGCATATTTCTTGCCATGAAAACTTGTGATAGGAATGCAAAAAGTTGAAAACACTACCGGGTATCTCAGAAAAAAGTACCCCCTTCTGACTGGAAATAGTAACCAAACAATAAGATATCATTGCTCCCCGACTTCACAGCTAAATTTATCGATCTTCAACTTAGATGCACACACCTTGTATTTAGAAATCGTCCACCAAACACCGGAGATACAGGTTCGCAGAGTCGCAATTTACAGTGCACCCAAAACCAGAGGTTTTGGAAAAAGGGCCTAGTCATGAATTGTATCGTGGACATTTTCCAAAATACCTGTCGACTTTAAGTTCCCGTTTTTTGCTTTTTTAAAGGAATAAAAGATGCATGGACATGGCGCTGATAAAAGAAATATAATAAAATGTGGCAAGAACGATAAAGTCGTGCCTCATCTCCAAAATAAGCGTGCATGTGCTCCTTTTCCTCTTCTTTAATACAAAACACTAGGGATCGAATGCAATGCAAGGACCGATCCCTCAAAAGAAAAGTCACTTCAAGAACAATTGAAGTAATTCACGGCATGAATCTTTTCAAAAATAAAAAGTAAAGGTCAAAGTTGAAAATTCGTTTGCAACATGCCTGTTTGGTGTCAAATCATGGCTAGGCCATTTCTCAAAACCTCTGGTTTCAGGTGCACTCCAAATTTTGACCTTGTGAACTTATATCTCCGGTGTTTCGTGGTCGATTTCAAAATGCAAGGTATGTGCATTTACGTTGAAGACCAACAAGTGTAGCCATGAATTCAAAAAGTCCCGAAATTCTATCGTTTTGTTGCCTTGTTCAGTCAAAAGGGGGTACTATTTTTTGAGACACCCGGTAGGTCCTTGCAAGAGCAAGGTCGCATGAAACAACAAGGTAAAACAACCTTTACATGATTTTATTTACAGAAGAGATATACTCGGAAGCAACTGAAGTGATGCATCAATCGGTTATCAATGCCATTACACACGGGTCAATATTTGTTGAGGACAATTATGTCAATTTTGTTCCCACAAATGTTTAGTTAATACTGATTCCAAAATTGTCGGCAACATGTTGAACAGGGATGAAACATGTTGATTCTTGGCAACATTTTTGGTGATGTTGAATGGAATCTAGCCAATCAATGGCGGGAAACATGTTTTGCCCACAAATGTTGGCCACAATGAAGGCCACCAATGTTAACTGGTGTCACAAGTTCACGTGGGTGGTTAACAGTTGTGCCTCTGTAATGTAATTCATGTCGTTGCTGTTCTCTTGGCTGGGGTCTTTGTTAGTCAGCATTATCGCCTAGAACGCTTGCCTGACCGCCGAAGTGAACCAGGCTCTAGTATAAGTATCTAGTCGCTTATATGTAGCTTTTAGTATGTTTATATTCAGTTTAAACCCAGTTTTATGTTCTTTATGTTAATGGCCATGGGGTTGTCATAGACCTTGTAGCTGTTATTTGGGGTAGCCTCTCAAATTCAAAAAAGGAATCCCTTCAACGTCTTCAAGACAGAGCCGTCTCCATGATCGAATCGTCCAGGATTAAAGACGAATGGTCAAATAATTTCCTTCATGCTGAGCAACTTGCCATGTTTGATCGTGCCGTTATGGCCTATAAGATCATGAACAGACTCTGCCCGGAAAATCTCTGGAACAAATTCCGACGAAGATCGCAATACTCCAGCTATAACACGTGATTCTGCAGAGATCTTCAGATTCCGAGGTACAATGTGGAGTATGCCAAAAAAGGATTTTCCTATTCAGCTCTTAAGGTCTGGAATGAAATCCCCATAAGTATTAGGGAGCTTCCTACGTTGTGCCAATTCAAAAAACAACTAAAAACACACTTGATGAGTTAAAAGCCAATAAAAACACGACTCCCTGGAAGATCAGCAACGCCATTAGCCTTCAGTATTTTTCTTTATGTATATAATATTAATTAATAAAACTTTTGTTTATAGTATTAGATGTCGCTGAAGGGATTTTTGTATATAAACAATTTAAAATGAAAATGAAATTTTTCAAAAGAGCCTGGATCGAGCGGTACCTTTGTACATTTTTATACGCGACGTTCGATCGAGGCGTTAGAGCTTCTATCACTATTGTGCACGTTCAAAAATTCTACAACATGTAGCAAACAGTTGTTCGATTCTGATTCTTTTGAGAATACCTAAAAGGTCTATTGTCTTTTGCTACCCTTGTTATCGTCCTTGTGGTGTGAAAAAAAAGGCAAAAAGTCTTTCATTCATTCACTTAGACTTTAGGGCGCATCCATACAGCACGTACACACTCATTCATTTCATTTATCACATTTTAACACAAAACCCTATCAGCTACATTTGATAAAAAAGAAAGATTATGGCTATACAAACAAACATCTATTTACATATCAACATTTTACAAATTTGCTGGTCGTCCTAGGGATCGTGCTTCATGAAGGATGCTAGTTATGCAGCAATTCCTTCAGTTTCATTTTGAACGTCGTAATCGTGGAACTCATACTAATTTCCAATGGGATTTCGTTCCACACCTTTGCATAACAGAAAAGACTGCGTTTGGAGAATTCTAGGTTCTGCTTTGGGGTGCCAAGATCTAACTGATTCCTCGCTTGATAGTTAGATATTTGAAATCTGGTAACAAGTCTCCCTCTTAAGTTGTCCGGGCATAGACCATTCATTATTTTATAGATCATTACGACCCTGTCAAATTTTATCAAGTGTGAGACTGAAAGCCAATTACAACTCCACCCATCCTTTAATCTAGAGCCTTCTATTACCGTTCGTGCTCTAGATTGTAGACATTAAAGATGATAAAGCTTTGTGTTTGACGAATTGCCCCATAGTTCCTCTCCGTATTTCAGATAACTCTCAAGCAGTGAATTGTACACCTAATCCAATTTTTATTGCGGTAATATGTTCCTTAGTTTCCGCAGAGACGAGAGGGCACTTTTATCAAGGTTTTGATATTGCTCATTCCATGTCAGGTTTTCGTCCACTGTGATTCCAAGGTATTTAACTTTTTGGACCGGTTTGACTGATCCTCCATCTATGTTTGCCTCTAATGGACCAAGGATACAGTTAGTTTCTCGTTTGTGAGAACAACCATACGTTCTGTTTCATCAGTGCTCAAACTAAGCTTATTCTGCGGTACATGTTTGAGGTGTATTTCTGAGGAACTGCTCAAAGTCATTGGCATACAGGATGAAGAGGAGAGGCCTCAAGCACGAGTCCTGAGGAATACCTCAGTGAAAAGTTTTTAGGCTAGATTTGTGGCCATGCACTTGACAGTATTGTTCTCTGTTCGTCAAGTACGATGTGAACCAACGAAGAGGTGTCCCTATTATCCCGTATCTAGTTAGCTGCGAGAGGAGAATTCTATGGTCCATCGTATCGAATGCCTCCTTGAGGTCGAGAAATACACTTCTGTCAATTTTGTAGGGGGGGGCGAGTCGGCGGGGGAGCGTAGGAGGGAGAGGGTGCCCAGCCAAAAGCATAACTGTGTATTAAGTTACCAATTTTTACGATTCAAAAGGCGTACAGGAAGGGGGGAGTCATAAAAATCACTTATGATTTTAGCAAATGATTACATACTTATTTACTTGATTACTACACTATACACTTACCCGATTTGTATCATCACATAATGCAAATACAGTAGCTTTCAAGGCAACTACGCAGCCTAAAGAGTGAATACATCTAATATCAGTAATCATAAATGTTATGTATGCTGACGGAGGACATAAAATAATTGATTCTGAAGTCTTCTGACAGCTGCAACTTCTTTCTGAAACCTGGTCGGATGTCATGTCTATTGAATGTAGGGTAAAATTCATCCCTTGGGAATGCGGAACATTGAGGCAACTGAGTTATATCATTGGTTTAGTGGCATAGACTGGTAAAATCAGAATAAATGGACACAACAGAATCCTTGACAATATGTGGGAGATAATTGAAATAAATGAAAGAGTAGGAGACCAAGACATGAGCCCTGAGGAGCACTGACGTCTACGCCTCTCCGAAATTCTGAATCAACATTGTTAACGCTACAAAACAATTGGTAAAGTAGGATTCAAACCAAAAAAGTTCATGGTGCTGAACATCATAAAATGCCAGCATTTTGCAGCTAATTCTGTGATCAACTGTATCAAATGCCTTTTTTGAGGTCAATGAATGCTAATCCAACAAGCTTATCAAGATGCAACCCACCGTAACTGTGCGAGATCTTGTCAGGAGAACACAAAAATCAATGATCTGTGCTCTAAGAGGCACACGCTTCTTATGTCCCTTCAGCAATGTCAATAATAGTGGCAACAGAACAGATGAGAGGGAAAGGACACAGCCTATGTGGTGACTGTAGGATTCTAAGCCAAAAAGCTGCAGTGATAAGATAAATGTAATGTTATACATACCTCCAAAGAAACCTTGGAATAATCTTGCTGTGACTGCCCAAGCAAAAGACGTACTGAATCCAAACAGCATCGTTGCAACAAACATTAACATCATTGATATCAACAGAGAGCGTTTTCGGCCAATTTTATCACACAGCCAGCCCCAAATGTAGCTGAAATAAAATGATAGTTAAGAAATCATATCATTTGCTGCTGGGTGCGCCAAAATAAACTATGCGCTTTTGGCAGGCTACGATAAAATATACACTGGGCCGATTTTGAAGATTTATTATCTAATCTTTAGCAGAATTCTGATTCTAGGATTTTTTGCAAATCTTTTATTTTCATTTTTAGAGCTAAAGCGAGTTTCTTAAAATTTTCTTTTTCGAAAACACTGAAAACGATACGAAAACGTCGATCAAATTTTCTATAGACTAGACATGAATGGACAAAGAGAAAACCATTTCCGGGTGATTAGGTGGTTTTATCACACAGCCAGCCCCAAATGTAGCTGAAAAAGTGATAGTAGAAATGATATCAACCTTTTGGGACAACCTCTGCATGACCATCAAACAGAATGACATTCGTTAATAATTACTTTATTAAGTTAATAATAAATTTTTCGTTTTCAAACATTTTGAGAAACAGCATCCAAGGGTAAATTTTCCATAACTTTTCCGCAACCAACCACCGATTTTGATATAATAAATTTTTGTAGCGATGTTAGCGTAAAACTATCGTTAGCTCATTGAAATATGCTGATATTTCTGTTTTCAGACTACAAATATCTCAAGTAAGACAACTGATATATTTTTACTCCAGGTTATAAAATCCCTGCAGCGTACGCAAATAAAGATAAACTTGAAAAACCGCTCACCTCAACGATATCTAACAATCACATAAATATGAAAAATTCAGTAATAAATTTCGAAAATGAACCGGGTGTCCCAAAAAAATGTATACGGATTTGGTTGACTCCAGCGCTGTGAATTTAGCTTCAATCAATGTCTAATCACTCTACAAATGTTCCTCGATAGTTAACTTGAACAGAGGTACCTCGTTTGTTGATATTGGTACTTTGAGAGTAGACATGTTAATCTTGAAAGCTCAAATTTGCCTCTTCCTTCAAACCAGAGCTTTAGCCCTTTGGCCTAAGCAATTTCTTTAGGCACAGCGTATAAATCAACGATAGCCTTGATGAAATTTGAACAATATCAGATCTTGTGTTATTCTGTTTTCCAGAAGTCACCCCCAGTCACCCATTGGAAAGTTTCTTAATTTTTCATTAATTTCAGTTCTTAATTTCGATGTGCTTCAGGAATTTGCTTAGGCCAAAAGGCCAAAGCTCTGGTTTGCACGTGGACACAAATTTGAGCTTTCAAGATTGATATTTCTGCTCTCACAGCACCAATTCCAACAAACGAGGTATCTTTCTTCAAGTTAACTATCGAGGAACATTTTTAGCGTAATTAGCCAATCATTAAAGCTAAATTCGTATCGCTGGAGTCAACCAAATCTGTATACATTTTTTTGGGACACCGGGTAGAAAGTTTGCTTCGGGTGGGTGTCGCTTTCGCTCAAACAGGAAATTTTGAAGCAGTAGCGAAATGGAAAACAAATTTTCAATATTTTTCAGGTTCTGAAGGAGATCAGTTTAAATCCACTTTTTCAAAAGTATACCTTTACAGTCTTCGGAAATCAAAACAAATGGTAATACCTTCCAAATATTCTTCCAATATAAAAAGATGATGCAACTACTCCTACGTAGTTTCCTAAGATGTAAAAACATATAGATGTGCTGGGTTACAAAAAAGGGAACCATAAAAAGCAGTAATAAAACAATGATAACAAAGATTTGAAAGGAAAGTGATAGATTTCTCGAAGGAATTCTCAACCAGTTCATATTGTCATGTATGCTACCAAATCTTAGAATATTATTATGACAAATCTTGCAACGTTTTTGCCTTCAAATTTGGCATGTAACTTCATGAACAATCAACATATAGCGTCAGTGGCAAAAAAGTTTGATTAAAATTTTTCCATTAGCGAAGTGGATAATGAAGCCCTTCTGAAACCTAAAAGCTGTTTTAACATGAGCTTTTTCCAAACTTAAGAAAGCAAACAATTGCACTTCATACATCTTTCGATTGCCCAGAACATGGGTAATAATATATTGTTACATGATTTCAATATACTGATTGGTTTGGTTGCAAGGAGTCTTAGATGTCTCGAGAGAAGGACTTCTGCAGAGGCTGACAAAATTTTTTCTTCATCGGAGTGGCACAAATTTTATCCAAACTTCCTGCGAAAATGTCTTTATTTTACATTGATTTAGTGGATTCTACTGCGTAATTGGTGCAAGTTGTAGGTAGAATATAGTTCAAATGCTACTTTGTGAAATTGAACACATTCATAAATACACGGAACGTAAAACGAATACTTATATTGCACTCAAGTTTAAAGGGAATAGGCATAGCTATATCGACAAGCTGCTATAAATAGGCTGAAGAAACACCCACAAACCCATTGTTTCCTTCGCCACACAATGAAACGGCAGGCGTCAAAGTTGTTGAATACAATAGATTATATTTTTAACATGGCCCGAGCCAGCTTTTAACTATGTCGATTCCCTTTTAGAATGATTGCTAGGTTGGCAGCTAAAAACAGGCACGGTAACTGATGGGGAGCAGCATGAAGGCACATGACTTTCGTCATAAAGATGAGCCACCAAAATGCACATACATTTGCCATTTTCTTCATTCCTTGAAACGAACAGAAGTACCAAGTCACAAAAAGCAACTGAATAGTACTATATTATCACCGAACCTTCCGTCTCCTTACCACATTATTTAAGTTATGGGGAGTGCGAAGGAAACTTCGCTGTTATGGTAAGGAGAGTGTTCTAATCGTGCATTGCCACTGAGGCAGGAGGGTGGGTCATTCCGAGTTCGCCTATGTTCGTTGTTTCTTGAAAGAAGGCTACATCTGATTAGGACAAAGGTTTAAACATGCCCTCTGTACTGCAGGGGACTTGCACTAGTCCAGGGAGAGGCTGCATGCCTCAAACTAGACTCTTGGGAATTGAATAATGCGGACGTCGTCGAGCGCCCGGTCCGGTCAGAATAGCTCAATGATAGGGCTGACCTGAAAGAAATCTACTACTTGCAACGACAAATCATTTTCAAATTCTTGATACAAGTTTCTTCGTCAAGATTTTGCTCAATTAAAGTTACTGCAGCGATACAAGATAACAATTATGACAGGTTCATGTTCTGCCGCGATTTGAAAGCAACATAAAATTCAGCTTCTGTTAAAAAAATTTCCTGTAGCCTAAAAATCTTGCAACAAATATCCTGGGAGCGGCGTCCCCTGTTTGCACACTTTGTCGGCCTCTGGATTTCTGAAAACCAGCTTTCCGTGCTCATTAGAGCAGAAAGCAGAGTTACATCAAAGGTAAAGGAAATGTGTCCATGTAAGTACAGCGGCCTTGAGGGGGGCATGCCAACTTCTTGTGATATTTCATGTGATCATTACATAGCAAGGAGTGATCTAAGCAGACTGATGACTTACTTGTGGCTGTGCTTTGGAGCTGAAATTTTAGTTGACATGTGATAAGCTAGATTCTGCCAATCACTGAGCACTCTTTGAGATCCAGGTTGGAAAACGTGCATTCACTCGCAACTATAGCATAGGGCTCAAATCTTTTAAACCTTTAAAAAGGTCGGTGTAAAATCATTTCTTTGAATTGGATGGCTTGAACGGAACTTATGTTACTATGCTGTAAATCTGCCGTGGAAATTGTTTGATATCTTGATTTTTTTCAAAATGGCAGCAATTGAACTATTTTTGAAAAAATTCATGGAAAATTTTGAAAAAATTTAAATCATCGTAAATCCTAAACTAAGAGAGGAAACATCATATAACCCAAAAGAAAACCATAGTTTATGAAGGCCTACAACATGGTGGCAAGCAGAAATCTGTGGCTTTTCTAGTTTAGGATTTAGAAATTTGATGACGTCATAGCCTCAAATTTAATAAATGCTGCCATCTTGAAACTAAGGAAGATTTCAATAAATTGCCACGGTAGATTTACAGCAAAAAACTCTAAGTTCCTTCCAAGCCATTTATTTAAAAGAAAACTGCAATAGAATTTTACACCGACCTTTCTAAAGATTTGAGCCCTATGTTCGCAACTATGAAATTCTGTAAAACTCGCTGCAGGTCGTTCCTTCAAATTTGCTTCACTTGTTACAACAAGTAGGCCAAATCATGTTTTCACCCTGGTTTAAGGATCTTCATCAGCATTGTGCCAATATATTATGACAAGACTGTATACGCAGCTCTATTTATGCATAGACACATTGCCTTTAAAGGGACCAAGGCAGTCTGAGGATGTTTTGCTTTACATGTAGAATGTTTCATCTACAATAGCAACATCTGTAAACTTTTCAGGTAAGGTTGGGTAAGGTCAGAGTAATGGAATCAGGTAAGAGCTGACGTAAGTAAAGCAACATACCAATTTCTTTCTCAGCTGTGCCAAACTCCTACAAAAAATTTTGTTTGGGTTATTAGCATCAATTGTTTACACTGGGGAGCTATAGCTAAAAAACATCTAGCTACTTGAGAGACTCTGCTTAGAAAAACTCTTTTCTGTTTACCAAATTCTCCTCAACAGCATGTTGATATGAGATTCTCTGAACAACAAGTTTTATCAAATGGATGGTGGTTCCTAATAAAGTACTCGTGAAGTATTTGAAGGCGAGGGTGAAGTTGCAGGTTTTAGTGCCAAGCGCTTGGATTGCAGAAGTAGAAGAGACCTAATCGAGTATGCAACCCCTTGTCATGACACTTAAGTGGTGGAGCTCTAACGGGTATCGAGCCCTTTCCACCTGACTGTTCTGGCTGCAAAGTCAGTGGATTAGATACTGCGCCACAACACCTTCAAATTTGGACTCTAACAAATTTGGACAAATTTGGAGCTCTAACGGGTATCGAGCCCTTTCCACCTGACTGTTCTGGCTGCAAAGTCAGTGGATTAGATACTGCGCCACAACACCTTCAAATTTGGACTTTTTACAAAGCATAAAGTGCAAATCACAAGCAAATGCACAATTCATTTCCCTACTCCTTACAGATTCCCCAAATTCTGACTGAAAAAATCTCAAGAAAATTGTGGGCTTTCATTTTGGAAAAAATTGGATGCTGAAAATTCAATTTTTTGATTGAATGACTGGTGTATTGATTGATTGATTGATTGATTGGTTGATCTTTTAAAATGATTATACTGACAAATTTAAGAACACGGATTTATGGAATGATTCTGAAAAAACTTACTCGCATCATCCTTGGCAAGAATGAAAATGGCATCGTTACGATCATTGCAATTGCAATCTACAAAAGAATTGTAAAATAAATTTTTAGACATCCACGAATAGTGATGCTGGAGAAAGAGACACAAGAATAAGGACTACAACATTTGATATTGCAAACAAATGTATGCTTGCACTATAAACTGACAAAGTCAATGGTGGAAGATTAAATTGTTTTCTAAAAGTTCACAACAGCAGCCATTGAGCTCTCACAATGGGTCCTGCAACATTATGATGTGGGGCCAAGTAGATTGGGGAAAGAGACATAGGGACCGGGGGCAATGGGGGCTTGTGCACCTGTATAATTCTGCGATCATTACAAAAAGTGCCCTTTTTGTGTCACAAAGTGCCCCTTGAGCTTGACGAAAGAGTGCCCCTGAAGTATTGTGCCCCTCAGTTCGACAAGATGCCTCCTACAGCCATAGGAACAGGAAATGTCCTTTGGGAACAGGATATCTGATTCCTATTTTCTGATAGTTAGCTATGATTGCTATTGAAAAAATGCCATAAAAATGCATTTGTATCCCTTCTGTCCTCTCCAATTTGAAACTATATTGGCGCAATATAGCAAATTCTAAAACTGTTTTGGATCACCATGCAGTCTGTTTTTAGAATAGAAAACATGAAACACAAGGCACAAACTATCTTGTGCATTTGAGAGGGCCTTGTTGGCCCACAATTAACTCCCTTTAAATTCGATATTGTCCACTGTAAATCAATACACGTCTATTGTTTCTACTGTTATGGTAACTCCGGGAGCTAAACACTGAGAGTTAAACTCTCCCAAATACAGCCACTTTGTAATGCTCTAAACACATAATAATATGATTTGTCCAAAGTCTTAAAGCACAAACCAAAAGAAAAAACTCACATTTGCAAGGAAAATGATTCCAAGTATGACAGGATCCAAGGGAGTTTGACCAGGGGCAAGGAATAATCCTTTGACCTTCCTCAGAAAAATTTGTTGACAGCCCATCTTGACTGTTTCCATTCAGCCAACCATCCTTCTTCCTGCACAAAATGAAGAAGTATCTACAGATTACTTGATGGGCTTCACTTCTATTTATGAGCAGATGCTCTATTCTAGACTTATGACAATGAGTCCTTGTTTTCGCTCCATTACCCCCTCCCCCCACACTACCCATTCCGCTTCAACGAAGTTTTAGCGGAATGACTATAACAGTAAAAAATAATTCAATTCAATGGAGCAAAACTTAGATGAATATCATCAGTCTAGCTCTATTCCAGTCCAGGCTGAAAATTTATATTGCTCAAAATATGCACTTAGAAAATATCATGATGCCAAAAGACAAAACAATGAAAATTCATAAAAATTGCGAATGAACAAAGCAAAATTGGCTGCAGTTGTTTACTGGTGATCATATTGTGGCAGAACCACAGGAGGGTATGGGGGGGGGTAAATACCCCCCTTTTTTTGTAAATGTGGTAATTTAGATTTGTCCAAAAATGTCACAAAAATTTTAAGGTAGGGGTAGGTCTGTAGTCAGTATTTAATCTCGCATTCTTGGTCATCTAATGCTAAATATGATCTCATCATTCTGAGATCTTTTTGTGTCGTTTGTGATCGCATAGTCACTGGCAAATTTCACATTGAATTTCTTGGTGTGGCAAATTTCACTGCATTGAAATTGTATGCAGTCAATTTCATCGGTGGATTTTACGTTGGATTTCACAGTCTGTCCAATTCCACCACTGGCCAATTTCACCACTCTTTTGCCTGTGCACGTCATCACGTTTCACATCCCTCCCACTGTCCCCCATGCAGTTGGAAACTGAATGTCTTGTATTGTGTGTTTTTGATTACAAAGTCCAACTTTGGAATCTAAGAGGGGGCTGCAGGCTCCAGGTCAGTCAGAAAGAAAGAAAGAAAGTCAGAAAGTAAGTCCATCACGCTCGTTAAAGCAATTGATTAACGTTTTATCTCTGCTAATTGGCACTGAAATAAAGAAAGTGCACAGAAAGCGCATACAAGACAGAAGTTTCCCGCGATCCTATAGCAACATTTGACGTCAGCTTATTTCATGTTAGACAGATTTGACACCATGGATAAATCACCATGATGTTTACCCTGGCACAACAACAAATTAACCCAGAATTGGCACGTTCTTGACTTTATTAGCAGCTTAATTATGTTAAAACAATCATTTTCTAGAACGAAGGCATCATTAGCCACTTATTGATAGTATGCATTATGCAAATAAGTCAACTTTAGAGGATGATGTAACCGGCGGCCTGCACAGAGGCTAGCATTTGCAGCATCACCGAAGGTAGAAGGACCCTCCTCCTACACAGCTACAGATGCAAACGTCGCAGGTGAAGTTGAGAGGAAAGCACTGAGGAAAGATGCAGAATCCCAGGAAACAATGGCGCCATTGACTGGGAGAAGGCGCGTGATCACACTGAACCAAAACGTCTTCATGCATATGATTCTGCACAGAGGTTATCTTTGTGACCGCTTGTCTCAAATTAGATGCCCGCAAATAGAAACAATTGAAACATTCTGCAGGGTTCTGCATAAGTAATTTTGCGTTATCGTCTGCTCAGAGGTTATCTTAGTGACTGCCTGTATCAAATTAGATGCCCATGAATAACAACAATGGAAATGTTCTGCAGGGGTTTTGCATAAGTAATTTTGCGTTATTGTAAATCTCACATGACATCAAATTTGAGACAGATGCACCAATGATTTCATGCACGAACTATGGCCTCAAATTGGCAAACTAGGGCTAACTATTTTGATTTTTTGCCATACTGCTGATTTCACATAAAGATCAAAATTGCTTGTCAGGCGATTCGTTTGATTTTCGATTGAAGGCGATTTTAGCAGCAACACTCATCTTTCTGACTGCAGCTAAAAACAGCACCAACGACCATTTGGGGTTATGAAAAAATCAATACTCAGATATTCTTATGCTTGCTTAGCTCAAAACAGACTTTGTAATCATCCAAAAGGATCTTATGTTTCTAATGGTAATGGTCTGGCAACGTAAACATACCATTTCCGTACATCAATTTAAATTTCGTGGTTTTTGTGCATGGATTACAACCGGCAAGAAACCCGAATGGGGAGGGAACTGCAAAAATAAGAGGCCTACCTAGGCCTCCAGTCAGTTTTAGTAATAATAGCAGAGCGCAAGGGGTGGTTCCGGAAAAAATCCTGACCCCCCCCCCCCCTATGGATGACTACTCACCAAATCGGAAGGCCCCGGATTTTTTATGATAAAATATGTTGGAAAGAAGATCCGGATTTTGCCTCTAAAAGCACAGGAATGTCCGGATTTTTCTGTTTCAGACAGTTTACCCCCTATGGAAGAGTTTACCAAGCAACTTGGAGGTCTGGATTTTTCCTAATTTTTGTCATTACCCCTAGATTTTTGCATCTCAGCAGCTGCATGCCCCTGGATATTTGGGGATTTATGCACACCTCCGGATTTTCTCTTCCATAGGGGGGTACGGATATTAACTGGAACCACCCAAGAAGGGCTAAAAGGGCCAGGCCTAGCCTACCTGACACTGACAGTAACGCGCACAATAATAGCCCAGTATGGAATGTAAGTTTTCCGTGCACCGGACAACAAAATTGTCAATGATCGGTGTGCACCAATTGGTGTACACTGGGTGGCCCAGCCACTCACATGCACCTGCGTGCGCCGGAGGTACATCAATCTAGGGGGGGTCCGGTGGCATGATCTCCCGGAAAAATTTGGATTTATAACATTTAAAATAATGTAGAACACAACCAAATTTTGCTTTTCTTTGGTTTTTGGCATGGCCAGTATAAACAAATTGGGGGGGGGCTAAAATCAAGGGGTCTGGGGATGAAGTCCCCAGGAAATTTTTGAGGAAACACCCTCTACTTGGGCTTAGAACACCTCTGGTGATCTCATATTTGCTGGTGCTAAAATAGAACCTTGACCATTTCTAATTACACTATTTTTAAAGATCAGTATCCCCAGGAAAATTTTTGAGTAAGCATCTCTTTCGTTGGCTTTTACTTTTAGAGTGCCTTTCCATTCCATTATATCTTTACCAGAGACAAATCGAAAACTTGACATTTCTGACAACACTGCACAAAAAGACCACAAGGAGATGAGCAAGATGCTATTCAGACAAAATTCATTGGTAGTATCATTGTTGAAGCAGTTGAAACCCAAAAGATTCCTAACAGATAAGTGCACCAAAGGAATAAAATCATAGACTTGTGCACCACAAGGTTTTTACACCATTTTGTGCACTAGATTGTGCACCAGTTGACCACTCTGTGCACCGGACATGTCCGGTGCACATCACTTTCTTTCCATACTGGATAATAGCCAGACAGTTACATAAAAGCCCAAATTCTAGGGTGCAGAGGTAAAAGGTGATGAAAAAGACATGCTACAAGACTCTATAAAACTCTTTGTAGCAATAAATTACGAAAATAAATGAACAAACCTTTCTTTTGTTGGAACCTTGCTCGTCTCTCGCCGCGGCGCGAAATTTTGTTGCTCCGTTCTTTGGAATTCCAAAAATTCCTGATCCAAGCCTCGTTTGCGTGATGACGTCTGACTCTTGACCTTTGACCTGAACCTCGAATCGTGATTGACTTGCTCTGCTCGCTTTTAGTATAAATCTCAGAGAGTGTAGTGTAGTGTGTCATAGAGGGTTCCAAATGAAGGAGTCAGATGGAAGGAAGAGAAACTCCTTCTTTTCAGCGTTTAACTTAAGAGGGTAACTGTCCAGTTCCCCTCTCACGAGAATGTTTTTGGTGGATCTATTAACACCCAACAGGCGTTTGCAAAAGTTAAGATGAAACCGTTCCATATCACACTTGTCCCATTTTTCAAGACACAAATAGTTATATGTCCCCCATATTTCAGAACCATACAGCAGAATGGGAGATACTACACTGTCAAAAACTTCAGAGCTGCTTTAATAGGTAGTCTTTAATGGGGAATCTGTTATTAAGAGCGTACACAGCCCTCTGTGCTTTGGATGAAAGATTTTCCACTGAGCTGTTTAGTGAACCATTTGCGTTGATATCAATTTCCTTTTTTCCAAACATGAAAGCATTCTTTCTCAATGCACTTTGTCTTTTTTACGTTTAAGTTCATTTTCCAAGTGCCACAGTATAGACTACCTGGACCCCTGGACATTGTCGAGTAACGATTGTAGACCGTTAGCTGTTTTCGAAAAAATGACGATATCATCTGCATTCTGCATACATGAGTGTCGGGCAAAATTTTCCTAAACAATGGATTTTTTATCGGGCAGCCCCCCCAAATTTCATTTCCCCCTACGCCGATGTCCCCCTACGCCGATGGTAGTCTGCGGTGCACTTTCCTTTTCTTTCTCTTCGTCCACCTCCCCCACGGTCTGCCCCGCAGACTAGCTTAATGGGCAACCCTGTCTAACACCTTTATTATAATTGACGAATTTGATCCTACTGTCATCAATTCTTATGGCACAAGTTGTTTTTGAGTACATATTCTTTAAGACATCAATAAAATTATCACTTATGTTCAAATTTGTAAGCTTTTGAAAAAGTGCTTTATGACAGACCTTGTCATGGACAGACCGAGTCGTATGCTTTACGAAAGTCAATTAAACAGGCAAAAAAATTCCTTTTGGGGCGTTGTGAACATGCTTATTTTTTATTCTTTAGGCTGAAGACATGGTCTACCGTCAAGGAAGCCAATTTGACTATTGCTTGAGGCGAGGCTGGTAGCATCACAATATAATGGTGCCATTCTACCAACTTAGATTTTTACCCTATTATTTTGAATTCTACCTATTATTAAACTATTGATGATTTCGAGACGTTCGTGGATATTCTTCAGCAAGAGCACAGGTGATGGGGAATAGTGAATATAATTGTATTTGTGACGGCAGTAAGATTCGAGCGGTCAAACAACAATAAAACGACAAAGATTCATTTTCGTTTTATAAAATTCGATAAACATGACTCCAGTGAGACATGGAACTTAACGTGATTGAAAGTTAAAGTTATCTACAATTCTACTGTTTAAATACAAAATTATGCGGAAATTAACCAATAGGAAATAAGAAAAACAGGACAGTGACTAACGTGAGAATAGCATGGGTGTATGCAGATCAAATAGAAAAAACAACTACTCAGTTACTAAAAGTAATTACCGAAAAGGAGTAAGAGTCAGGGAAAGTCGTAAGTAATACTGAAACGATGCAATAAAAGTTAGTCATTAGCTGAGACGGAAAAGCGGCATAAAGATCAAAGAAGTAAAATATGTAAATGACGAATGAGAAAAATGAATGAGCAAAAAGGGGCCATCGTGACATATAGAATGAAAATAATGCGATAAAATATACCTATAGTGCTTCATTTTTCTTGTTGTTTCTCCTGCAATCCGTCTGTGTGTCCACTCCACCGTTAGGCCCATCTCGAAATAAACCGCCACCTCAATAACTACAAGAAAAATGCAACATATTTTTAAAAAGGCAGCATAGTTTACTATCTAAAACACACTCTCGAAGGACCTGAAATATGAAAATACCTGTTATTTTGAAAAATATTCAAAATAGTTCTTTTTTGCTATTCTAAAAAAAATTCAAATCGAACGATATTGACCTGGAAAACCGACAGATGTGAATGGATTACCCGAAATCTGAGCACAAAATTGTCCCAAAACCCGCAAACCGTAACGCATCTTAAAACCCGAAAACGAACATATTTTAAAGCATCAAACCCTCGGCCCTGGGGGCCAAAATTGGCCAAATCCGCAACCCATCAAAGCCCAAAGCCCATAGCCCATGTCCTTTCACAGTATGAGGATCACAGTAAGTCCCCACATATAAGAAAGAGACATATAAGAAACTGCAGCCTGCCAGCATAGAGAATACTTTCTCCTTTATAAGAAACCAAGCAGCCTGATTTTTTCCAGTTTCTTATAAATGATGCAAAGTTGAAAGAATACTGAACCACACTGCCGTTTTTAGATATGCAGTATTTCATATTTGCTTTATCCATTATCATTTCTTGGGACATGCTTGTTTACTATGCAGCAGCATCCTTGAATTTAAATATGGTTTTTTGACAAGAAAGCATTACGTGAAAGAAAGTTTCTTAATGGACATATAAGAAATTTTCCAGCCTCATTTGAACATATTTTCTTGCATATGAGAAACCAGACAGCCTGATTTGAAAATTTAAGTTTCTTATGTGCGGGGACTTATGTATTGTCTTCGACATCGCTTTCCAGTTTGATAGTTGTGCAGTTATTGAATTGACAGAGTTTGTTCACTTCATTGATTTAGACTCATGCAAATTACTGTCACGGACCCCCTGGCTAGTTTTGCATGCGTCATAGTACTTATGCAATATCGATGCCAATTCCGATGCCAATGCCAGTTCCAATGCCGATGCCAGTATTCCAATGCCGGTGAATACAAATGGCCCCTATTTTAGTATTCCATAGAATATCAATCAGTATTCCATGGAATATAAATTAGTATTCTATGGTATTCCAGTATTCCATGTCATTCCAGTATTCCATTCCAGTATTCCACATTCCATGTTTTCAAGATAGCCAGGATATTTTACGGATTTTTGCCAAGGGTGTATGTGATTTTTGATTTTGGAGAGAGAACGCTCCTCGCCTTTTCCTTGGGTATCAATTGTTTGCACGCAGCCTACCGAACTCATGAAGGAGGAGTTTTCGTCTCTGGGTTTTTGAATTGTATGTAAAAGGTAACGTATGGAATAGAATATCTTTTTCGGAGGATAGAAGAGGAAGACAATGTTTTGATTGGCATCCTTATAGTTCGTGATCTCTTATCAGATTGGCCACAACATCGTAGAATGTGTGCATTTAGTAGTATTGATATGTGGTATCATAGGTGGTATGGGCTGTGTTCAAAGGCTGTGTGTAGTTAAAGGCTCCTTTTATTTTTGACATGGCAGTGGTTTCCACACAATCGCAAATAGTCGCAGTGAGTCACAGAGATGCACTTATTTGGAAACCCGGGGGGGTACTTGACTTTAAATTTTACGGGGGTGTGCACTCCAATGAGAAAATTTTTCACCCGGCTTTAGATATTTTCCCTCGAAATGATAGCCGGCTTTAGCAAAACTTGGCGAAAAGCATACCCTTAAACGTAAAAACTTTAAAAAAAACAATGAAACAAAACTTTTGACAACCGGCTTCAGAAAAACTGCCTTCTTTTGATACCCGGCGTTAGAAAAAAGAGGCGAAATCGACACCCGGAAAGGAGTGCACATGCCGTCAGCAAAATATACTAAGTAGCCCCCCGGGTTTGGAAACCAGCATAGGATTCAAATCTTAAAAAAAACCTTAGCACGATTTTTTTACGTTTCTTTGATTTGATTTGATTTGATTTGACTTGATTTGATAGCTTGAAAGGCGAAGCACTTTGGATACGTTTTCTTTGATATCATATCTTAATTATTTTCCAAAGTACAGCATTTTAACAAGTTTCATGGTTCCCTAGAAAACGATCCCTAGAGGAAGGCCAGCAAATTTGTAAAATTTTAATGTGTAAATAAATATCTATTTTCATTGATTGCGATAATTTTTCTTTTTTATATAAAAAATTTAGCAGATAGGGTAGGGCCTTGTGATAAAATATGATAAAGATAAAAAGTGAAAAAGCAAATGGTTCCGGGTGCACCAAAATAAACTATGCGCGTTTGGTAGGCCACAATGAATCGTACACTGGACCGATTTTGAAGATTTATGACTTAATCTTTGGCAGAGAAAGCCGGAATTAGATGCTAGGAGTTTTTGCAATTGTTCCGTTTTCAGTTTTTAGAGCTGGAAGCGAGTTTCTTAAAATGTTCATTCTCGAAAACACTGAAAACGATAAAAAAAACCTCGAATGAAATGCTGCAATCAATGCTCACAAGCACGAATGAAAACGAGTTTGAACGATATATGCCTGTCTGTGTTGTGACATGTGGTTTGGATAGCGAAGACAAAGAGACTTTTGTAATGATTGTACTCAACAACAGAATATGGTTGCTTGGTTGCAGCATTACTATGGGTTACTTAGCCTGATAACCAGACCCAATTTCAAAAGAAATATTAAGAGCTGAACGATTTGGCTATCTTGAAAACATGGAATATGGAATACTGGAATGGAATACTGGAATGACATGGAATACTAATTGATATTCCATGGAATACCTAAATAGATCCCAGACATCTTTTCTTTTCTCGATTGTTATCTCTTATCAAGCAATTATTCTCATTACCCTGGGTACCAGCCTCTCTAACGTTAAAAACAGAGAGTCTGGTACAGTGCGCCCAAACCTCGTTCCGGTGCAAATCTGCTGAGCTCATTTGGAAGTAGCTTAGCCTATTCAACGGACTGGAATCTTGGAATCCTGGAATCCTGGAATCAGACTCCACGAGAGCCTGGGCCTGCTACTCTGGCCTACTGGAATAACATCGAAGACGAAGAAAGAACTTCTTCGCCATTTGCCGAAATTATCGGGATGAGCAAGTGTTGTGAGAGGATTTTTGCAAGGAGTTTCCATCCAGCACTGTCAAAGAATCGCAACTGACTCGCATATCACACACAGTCAAGAGTCAAAGAAGTCTTCTCGTGACAGCGATGAACACCGTCAGACGTTTTTCTTCATTCGGTGCAAACATTGGGAAAATGGGCGCTTGCGCGGTCATACAAAGAACAAACAAATATGTGCTTTTCCTTCCTATTATTATTATTGTGGTGTGAATCGACTTTAAAACTTGACAAGAACTGAAGCTTGGGAAATTGCACTGCGATCTTCATATCATCAATGGTATGAACTCTGAACTTATCAAGTGAAAAAGAAAATGACAATTTGACAACTTACAAACTTGGCTTGAGTATATTTTAAGCAACTGTGGAAGTTTTAAAGCACACACGAGTCCTTGAAATATATATTAGCAGCACCATTTAGCTCACAGTCGTCAGGAGCAGGTATGGCTGCAGAAACAATTATAAAAGGGTCTTTTTGATGAAGTTGCTTCGCCTCGCCAGCTACAAGTCAGCCCCACCACAACACCATTGTATCTTGCTATATATTATACCAGTTCTTCATGTTATCACTGAGACTAAAGGTTGTTGGATTCTTTTGTTGTGAGTGGTGGAAGAGTTTTGAAACATTTTCCATACATTCAAAACTTGTAACAGCCCATCCTATAGCACCAAAAAAAAGTTTCTTAATTTCAAGTGAAATTTTCACTTCTTTATACAAAAAGTTTCTTAATTTGTTTCTACTTTCGGTACAAGGATTATGGCATGATCTCTACCACTCCTACTTCTGCAGATGTGTTTATAGACATAAAAGCAACATTTTGCAAGAAAAACACTGTTTGACTCAAAATATAAAATTGGAGTGGAAATTATGCAAGAATAAACGTCCAATGTCAAATTTGCCATTAATATCCTTGAATTTAACATTTACAGTTTCTTAATGCTTCTTGTCCATAGTAGTCAAGTTTCCTAAAATATTTAGTCCATCACATTAAGTGTGGAGTTTCTTGAACAAGTTCCTTGTGAAAAACCTGCTATTTAATCCTTGAATGGTAAGAAAAGAAGGCAAGAGCAGAAAATCCACCAACCGAGAGTGCTTAATGGTAAATGTTTTCAAGGATGTTTATTAAGCCAATAATGATCATCTACTTTTATGATGAACTATGCTCCAAGTTGGCACCATATTGTTCCTTAGCTTTGAGCATGACAGTATAATGCTCCCAGCCAGCAACATATTCTTCCTTCCTAATCAGCTGTTGCAGGCTGTGTGTGAGGATTTTTGAGAAGACATTGCTGTACCTTTTATCATCCATTGGTTGCTGCTGTACATTATATAGCACGGAAGAGCCCTACTCTTTAGCTTGAAAAATCTTGTTTTAAGATGTTCACAAGGGCACATGTTGACCCATGTTGTTATGGAGCATGAAGATTGTTATGGAACCTATAAGAAACTTAAGAAACTCTTGGTACCCAAAATTTGACAATTTCACGAAACTTTCAGTACTGGTCCAAATTCTTAGTTGTTTTAAATATGTGTACTGTAAGCATTGCATGAAATATATCTGAGTGTAGCCTGAAAAGTTTCTTATCTGTTTGATACAATAAATTTCTAGTGTCTGAGTTTCTGATTTGACAAGTCATTGCTTCATATCTCTGCAGTGACTGCTGCTAGATCTTACTAGTATACAGTACAGGCCATGTATACATTGACACCACAAGACCGCTCAATGATCCGCAAGAATTTTTCACATAAATTCTTTCAAGAATCTTCAAGGAGTGTGAAAAAATTTGGCGATTCATTGATCTCTATAAAATTGTTAAAAGAACACCACCAATGTACACTGACCTGTGCTGTAAATTTATGAGGCCAAAAGATGAGGCAAGTAAGCAGAAAACTACACAGTATTTTATGTTTGAGACATTATCATATCAAGACATGATATTCGCATTTTGCACGTAAGCTAAATGGTGATAGTTCATATCTGAAACAGCACTTTTAAGTTCTCTTCAACAAAAGCCAGATACCCCCTTATTGTGCTTTCACAAGACAATGACGGGAATTTTGTTCAGTTGCAATGAGCATGTGGACCAATACACGAAAAGGCCAATAAGCAAACATCAATGGCAGCTGCTTTCTCCTGATAATGCAGCCACCATTTTATAGATCCAAGCAGCACCTCTTCAGGATAAATTGATGTGTGATTCCTTTATTAACATAGTTCTTTGCTAAGAGTTCCCATTGATGGTTTCATAGACTGATGTCATTTGGTAGAACAGATGTGTTCTTTTGTCGGATAACCTAAGATAAAAATAAAGATGAGTCATTATTAAAGGTTAGCCCACCTTGTCATACTGTAATTAAATCCAGAAGAACTGAGGAAAAGCATACATAAAAATACTGCAATGACAGAAAAAGCATACAGACAAATTCATATGGTGCATTGAAAAAGGCATTTAAAAATGGCACAACCCTGTAATCCTTTAAACTTAGCACATTTTCAGAGGCAAAAGTACCATGGGAAGGATACTTGTCTCTGCCCCTTGCACAACAAGTGCACAGTACACCAGTTTTCAACAAGATAACCTCAGGTTTGCAAATCTGTTGTTCAAAGTGTGCCAAAATGTATTGTGTAAATTCTCTAGTGTGGAATTCACCTGGATTTCACCGTCCTCATAGCAAACACCCGCCAAACACCCTTCATTTTCCAGGACTAGACTCTGTTGGTGAAAGGTGCCTTCCATCATAAACCTACATGGATTAAAAACTGGAATAGCCCATGATGATTGGGAGGTCAGTGAGTGAAAAATAACAAATCGAACTTACCTGTTTCCAGTATACTGATACAAATGTCCTTTCTATGGTGTAAATATGACTTGCTGCATATTAGATGACGGGCAATAGGCTTTATTAGCTTCACGGGAGCGCCGATTGACGATGGTGGTTGTCAACAGAACAGTGAAATTTAGGCCCAACTTCGTTGCGATGATTAGAGCGGCAGCTTGACAAAATATCGTTGATCCTTAAATCCATGGGCAGTTTGGCAAGTGTGTCCCATCTGTCTGTAAATGTTCTAATGGCTGAACGCGTGACAGTATCGTTAAACTTATTCGCAATCGGTTGCCTTCTTCAGTCACGCAACCAAATTAATGTTCTGTGTTTTACATCGAAGCTTATCGCAAGTGCTCGCTATTGTTTCACTGTGACCTTTTGCACTTACACAGATATGAATACTGGCTCCTGATTGGTCAATATGGGCACACCAGAACGAGGAGAGGGGCGCACTGAACCAGTCTCTCTATTTTTAACGTTAGAGAGGCTGGTACCCAGGGTATTTTTGAGTATCTCCTATTGTGTTATTTTAAAGACTTTCTGCATGAATAAAGCAAGGGTGTTAGGACACGGATATTTTAATTGCGTATTTATTTACCTTGTTTTGATCTTCGTCTTGTTTTCTTGTCTTGTTTCTTCTCTGTTCTGTTTCCTCTTGTTGATGTAAATGCCTCGTGTTATTTGAATATATCTTCCTTGTATTCCTGTGTCTTAGCGCGCCTTCGTAGAAGAAAGATTTTTAAACCACAATGCCATGAGGCATTTACATCAGCAAGAGGAAACAGAACAGAGAAGAAACAAGACAAGAAAACAAGACGAAGATCAAAACAAGGTAAATAAATACGCAATTAAAATATCTGTGTCCTAACACCCTTGAATAAAGGCATACGGTCGAAAGTTCCTAGGATGAAAGGTGGGAAGTTCATACAACACGCAGCCTCTTGTTTGACAGCTTGATGACATTGATCTATTGTTTGTCTGTGGTGATGTCCCTCTGGTGTTAAGGGTCCTTTTCATTTTAGTACTTAAAGGTCCTAGGGGTCCTAGGGTCTTAGGGTCCGGTTTTTACAACATGCCCTTTAGTAGAACTTTCTTAGGATCATACAATAAAGCTCTTTCTCTGCTAATCAATTGCGTAATGTCTTTTCATCTGACCTACATACCTTTCATCACATAATTTTTTATGAATAAAACTTCAGGCCTAATATATGTGGCGAGATATCAGTTCCCCATAAATTTCGCATACGCAGATATTCACATGAACGCAGTTTATTTGGCTTTCTTTCAGTACAGTAACAGTTTTCTCTGTGATTGCATGGTATATCAAAAGCGAATTCACTGCTTATGTGCTGAAATCTTAGCTAGATATCTTTTTCAAATATTGTAAAAATTGTACAAAAATTCAAAGTTTGCCATGCTGATTCCTCTCACCCAAACCAGGTTGTATGTTCAAATATTACTGTGAAGAGAGTGTTTCCTCAGACAAGTACAATGGGCTTAACATTTGAAGGAACAAGTTTGGTCTGTACAAGTTTTGACAAAATTATGTCCATTACTTTTTTGCCTGAATTACGTCTAGCGCCATCTGCAAATTTTGTGGTGCATATTTTTCTCAGTATATTTCTGATTTGGAGCATTCATTGCCAATCTTTGATTAGAATTAGATTGATTCGATCCCATAACAAGCGAAAGATTTGCACAATAGATTTTAAAAGGGGATATGTTTTGCAATTTTCAAAAAAGTTTCTATCACCATCTTGGTCGAAGTTTCTTGTCCGTAAAATTTTCGTCCAAAGCATTAGTTTGATAGGCACAGCAGGTCCCTCTTTATCATCAGCAAAGCATGTGAGAAAGAAACGCTTTTTTGGTCTTATCACCTATCATAGCCCCGGGCAGGCCCGATACCAGCTATAGTGTATTAGGTGTAAACCATCATGTATAAGCCTCGATATCAGGTAGAGGTATAATTAATTAGATCAGGATCGGAGTGGAAACATGGCGTCTTATCTCGTGTGCTCTTTAGGTCTAGCGTTAGGTCGCAGCGGATCTTAGGCATCGCGCGCGCATACACAACATAATATGGCGACGAGTAATCTCAAGAACCCAAAGAAGGAATAGAAGGAAGTAATTTCAACAAGAGAATAAGAATTATGCCAGACAACGAGAATCAAATAGGCCAAGCTCAACCGCCTCAACCAGTAGCGATTCATTTGCCTCCAGTTAAGGAATTTGATCCAAAAGGAGACCCATCTACGGTAAGCCAACGATGGCAGAAATGGAAGAAATCGTTTGTATATTTTCTGAATGCAACAGGGATTCAAAATGATAGCCAAAAGAGGGCTGCACTTTTGCATCTTGTAGGAGATGAAGTGCAAGATATATTTGAAACATTAGGTGAGGTAGGCACAACATATGACCAAGCAATAGAGAAGTTAGATAGTCATTTTGATATCAAGAAAAATATTCCATTTGAAAGATGTGTATTTCATGAGGCAGGTCAAGAATCAGGAGAAAACATAGATTCATATGTCACTAGGTTGAAAAAGTTAACTATTCATTGTGAATATGGAGATGCAAGACAAAATGAGATCAGAGATCAAGTAATAGCAAATTGCCAATCAAGTAAGCTTAGAAAAAGATTGCTACAAGAAGCAGATCTCACATTAGATAAAGTTCTAACAATAGGAAAGCTCATGGAACAATCAGACCATCAGACAAAGAAGATAGAACAACAAAACAATGCAGGATCAACAGCTGACACAATGAAAGAATCTTTTTCAGACCTGAATAAAATAAGACCAAATAAATACCAACACAAAGGTAGACAAGCAATGAACACAGGAGATCAAAGATATTCTCAACAAAGACAACAATGTGGAAGATGTGGAATGAAAAATCACAAAAACAAAGACTGTAGAGTGACAAAAGGGAAAAAGTGCATGAAATGTGGAATTATGGGACACTTTGCAAAATTCTGTAAGACTAAAACTCCAAAGAAATCAGAAAGTCATCAAGTCAGAGCAAATGAAATCACAACAGAAAGTTCAAGTGATGATGAAGCATTTGTATTCAAAATTGGAAGCAAAGAAAGACCAGTATACCCAGTCAATGTAGATGGCACACCAATCAATATGCTCATTGGCAGTGGATCAACACTGAACATCATTGATGAAACATCACTTCAGAAATTGAAAGAAGAACCACAACTTGCAAACAGCAAGGCAAAGATATTCACTTATCTAGGAAAAGAACCACTGAAACTAAAAGGAACATTCATAGCACAAGTTGAAGCATTTGGAAAAGAAACCCAAGCAAAATTCTATGTCACAGAAGGTTCAGGAGGAGCATTGCTAGGACAAAAGACAGCAGAAAAACTAGATCTTTTAAGATTAGGCCCAGCTCTAGGTTTAGAAGCAGATCCAGCAAGTTCACTTCATAAAGCAGTAAATGAAATCAGTCAAGATAAATCAACTGAACACAGGATAGATCCAAAGATTCAGAAAGTTCTAGATAACAATAAAGAAGTATTTGAAGGCATGGGTAAATTCAAAGATTACAAGTTAAAGTTACACATTGATGAGAATATCACTCCAGTTCAACAGCCAATCAGAAGATTACCATATCATACAAGAAAGAAAGTTTCTGCAGAATTAGAAAGATTGATGAAAAATGATTGCATAGAGAAAGTTAAAGGTCCAAGCACCTGGATAAATCCAATAGTAGTAGTACCAAAACCAAATGGGACTATAAGATTATGCTTAGACATGAGAAGAGCCAATGAAGCCATAGTAAGAGAAAGACACCAGATTCCAAAAGTTGAAGAAATCCTCCCAGAGCTACATAATGCAAAATATTTCTCAAAGATTGATTTGAAAGAAGGGTATCACCAGCTAGAGTTAGCAGAGGAATCAAGACACATAACAACATTCCTAACACACAAAGCAGGGGGGTGGAACAGGGGTCAAAATCTCCCTTCTCCCACGAAAATTTGGCAATTTCTCCCTTCTCCCAGCAAAAATGTACAGTTTCTCCCTTCTCCCACGGATTTTTAAATCTCCCTTCGTCTCTAAAGTTAGTCTTGTATTTATTGTATTTTCTTTCAAAAACATCCAACTGAAGATACAGGTATTATAAGAAATTCGTTCAGAAGAATTGTGGGCTTGGTACAATTTTTGAGATGTTCACATATATTTTTTTAAGAAACTGCCCATAAGAAACTCAACTATCAGATCGCCAAAAAATTAAGAAACTCCAATACTGGGAATATCTAGGTCAAGAAACTAATATTTATTTTGATAAAGGAAATCTCTGGCAAATTTTTATTTTACTTTCACTTGTTTCCCGTATCATATTACTCATAAGGTAATTGAGTAGTGTTTAAACATTGGAAAAGCTAAAAAAACCTTGTTATGAAATGTTCACGAGGGCACACACTGGTAGTGAACATGAAGATTGTTATGGAGCCTCTAAGAAACTCGTAAGAAACTCTGAGTACTCAAAATCTGATAATTTTAAGAAAATTTCGGTACTGGCCCAAATTCTTAGTTTCCTATAAAAGAATACATGTATTGCTTGGCACTGCCTAATTCCGTCAGGCGCAAAGCCATCACACGTATTTTTTATAAGAATCTAAGAATTTGGGTCAGTACTGAAAGTTTCTTAAAATTATCAGATTTTGAGTACTCAGGGTTTCTTACTAGTTTCTTAGAGAGGTTCTGTAGCAATCTTCATGTTCACTACCGGGCACTACCTGTGCTGTGCCCTCATGAACATTTCAAAACAAGGTTTTCTCAGCCATTCTAATGTTTAGACGTGACGCTGCTCAAGTACCTTTCGAGTAATATGATGCAGAGAGCAAGTGAAAATAAAGTAAAAATGTGTCAAGCATTTCCTTTATCAAAATAAATAGTTTCTTAAATTATATTTTCCCAGTAATAAATAGTTTCTTAATTTTTTGGCGATCTGAGAGCTGATTTTCTCGTGGGGAGTTTCTTAAAAAAAATATTAATGGCAAAAAATTAACCATCCTAGTACGTAAAACTGGTAAAAATAGATGGTTTCTGAACAGAAGGGCTGCAGCTCTAGACATTTAAAGAAAATCTAAGCATTCATCATAAGCCTTTGATGAAATACCGATCCAAAGACAATAGGCAGTGACACATCATGCACCATATTTGGCTAACTGACCAGCGTCAACAAGAAATGCTGATATCTCAAAAGGAGGCCAGCCTCCAAACCATTTAAACCCAAGTTTTTCCCCAATTTTTTCAAATTGATAGACATGCTGAATCAATTCTAGTTCCAATAACAAACATGAAACGATGAAAATAATGTTAAGAAAAATTCAGTGGCTCGCAACATGAAATGTGCATCGGAAAATCATAGTAATAGCTACGATATTTTGAAAATCTTTCTTTCTCCCTTCATTATTTTTTTTCCCTTCTCCCCTTCAAAATTTTCTGAATCCTCCCTTCCCTAGCAAAATTTTGGCAATTCTCCCTTCTCCCTTCGCAGTACCACCCCCCTGACAAAGGTTGTTTTCAATCAAAACGTCTTGTGTATGGAGTCAGTTCAGCCTTTGAGCAGTTTCAGAAGGTAATTGAGCAAAGCATTGCAGGTTGCCCAGGCACAAGATCAATATCTGATGACATTCTCATATGGTCATCAAGCATAGATGAAATGGCAGAGCGTCTGGACACGCTATTCCATGCATTGCATGCCAGAAATCTAAAGATCAACCCAAAGAAATGTGTATTTGGAACAACAAAGCTCACATTCGCAGGATATTGTCTAACAGACAAAGGAATTCATCCAGATCAATCCAAAGTAGATGCAGTCAACAATGCCAAAACCCCAACAAACGCAACAGAAGTAAGAAGTTTCCTAGGTCTAGTCAACTTTTGTTCACACTTCATCAAAGACTATGCCACACTTACAGAGCCACTGAGGAAACTAACCAGGAAAGAAACTACATTTGCATGGAACAAAGAACAGCAAGCAAGTTTCACAAAGCTAAAGGAAAGCCTAACAAATGCAAGCACAATGGCTTATTACCAGCCACACGCAGACACAAAAGTCATCGTAGACGCATCACCAGTAGGACTAGGAGCAATCCTAACTCAAAAGCAAGAAGATGGACAATTCAAGCCAGTAGTTTATGCATCACACGCATTAAGCCCAACAGAACAAAGATATTCTCAGACAGAAAGAGAAGGTTTAGCAGCATTTTGGTCAACACAGAAGTTTCATTACTATTTGTATGACAGAGAATTCACAATAGTAACTGATCACAAACCACTTGAAAAGCTCTTATCAGCAAGAGGAAGCCCTACACCAAGATTGCAAAGATGGTTACTTAAAATGCAACCATACAAGTACACAGTCCAGTATGAGCCAGGACACACAAATGCATCTGACGTCTTATCCCGTTCACCTTTACCAGCCACAGGAGAACAGTTAAGTGATGATACAGAACATTTCATCAACTCAATTGTATATAATGCTATTCCTAAGTCAGTCACAATAGAAGAAATTCAAGAAATATCAAGAAATGATGAAATCTTGAAGAATGTCTAAGAACAGATCAAAACAGAGAAATGGTCAAAAAGTCCAGAGTACAAACCATTTTTTCTGAGCCGGAAAGAACTCTGGATCAAAGATGATATTATTTTAAAAGGAACAAAGCTAACAATCCCCACAGATCTAAGACAAAGAATACTAGCCTTAGCACACCAACATCACTTAGCTATTGTGAAAACCAAAGGATTATTGAGAGAAAAAGTATGGTGGCCAGGAATAGATCAAGAAGTGGAAAAGATGATAAAACATTGCCATGCATGTCAAGTAACAGGATCAAGTAAAGTCAATTATGAACCACTTGAAGCAACAAAGATACCTTCAACAAATTGGCACACAGTAGCTTTAGACATCCAAGGACCATATCCAACAAAGGATTATCTGATAGCACTCATAGATTACAGATCAAGATATCCAGTAGTTGTGCAAGTCAAACCCGGGCCTGGCAGCATTCAAGAATTCGGACGGGGACGTGAGGCGTCCCAGTTTTGGGTCAATTTTGAGAATTTTTCCCCATTCTTGGGTATCAATAGTTCCTCTCCAAAGTTCCCCATTTTTGGGTATTTATGTTGCAATGAAAAAGTAATTTTCTTAATTACCATAATCATGGCTTGGCAGCATTATCTTGTGAGAAATGCCCATTTCCTGAGCATGTCTACCCTACCTACATTGGTACAGTACATACCTCATGCACATTCATATGACAAGAATTCGTAAGAATTTTCGAGAATTCTTCAAATGATGATAAGAATTCTTGACTCATATGGACAACTACAAAGCATTCTGAAGAAACCAACAATTTTCTAGATATTCTATGAATTCCTGACAATTCTTGGGTAAGATCTACTGTAAGAAGAACATGTCAATATGCACGAGGTCTGACATTTTTTGTTGAGCCTGATACAAGGATTCATTAAACGTTAGCCCTACTTTTTATTGCCTTATGAAGTACAGTATAAATGCTCATCTCTCATCTCTATGCATCATTTATGTGTGCAACAATGATTGATGTAGTTTAATTCAACGTTTAAACAAAGCTGGCTTGTGTAGAAGATAAATGACCTTATGAATAGCCTTATGAAAAAGATATGAGTATCTTTTTGCGAATCCTTCATTCAGCTAGCATAGGTTCCAAATCTTTAAAAAGGCTGGTGTAAAATTGAGTGACCTATTTCTTTGAACTGAATGACTTCAAAGAAACTTTAGCTATTTCTCTATAATTCTACCTTTGGACTTTTCTGAAATCTTCAATATTTTCAGAATTAGAGTGTTTTTCTTCCTTTTCAAGAATTCAAGAAAAATTTTCAAAAAAACTTAAAACCATCGTAATTTTTAAACAGTTAGACGTAACATGAAACAATTTCGAGGAAAACCATAGTTTATGGATGCCTACAATATATATTATCAAGCAAAAGTCTGTCATTCAGCTGGTTTATGATTTAGAAATTTGATGACTTCACATCCTCAAATGAGTTGAAATGTAAGATACGCTATAATTTCCAAAATATTCAAATTTTTGAAAAGTCCAACGGTAGAATTATAGATAAGAATCTAATGGGTGAATGTGGTTCAAGATATACACAGAGTGCTCAAGTTGTCACAAGAACAACGAGCGTAATACATGTAGTCAAGAAACCCAATGTGCCCTCCCGGTTATCACCATGCTGGCTGCATGACAACTCGTGAACTTGGGCACACGATGGGCAATCTAAAGTTTCTTTCAAGCCATTCAATCAGAAGGAATAGGTCATTGAATTTTACACCCACCTTTTTACGCCGAGATAAAGATTTGGAGGCTATGCTCATTCAGCTCCATCTTCTTACATGAAAAGCATGGTTTGGCAGTTTTATTGTCAGGCAGGTGCAATTGGATACTAAAAGTACTGGCATGTGTGTCCAAAGATTTAAAAAATGACCCTTTTCTCATAGTTAGATCATAAAAATTCCACACCTTCAGTGTCCAATCAATTAAAACTGTTTATAGTAGGCAAGGCCCTCTCTGTCTGTAGCGAACTTGTTATAAAACTATTATTGCCAAGCATAGGTCAGGAGATGAGATAAATTTGCATCAATGATCTTACCATTTTGACTGCCATATTGTGGCCCTTCTCATTTAGGATCGTGATATACAGAAAGATATTCGTGAATGTTACATGTAACATTGGTAACATTCAACAGCCTGTGTTATCAACTTAAAAATGCAAGAAATAGTACAGCGACAACAAGAATAGAGGCCAATTTGATTTGCAAGCCTTTCTTTCATGACAGTAGGTAGGTGCTACCATTCTGAACCAAAGTTGTATTAGTTTCTGTTATTAACAACTGACAGTGACAACTGTAACAATATTAGTTATTACTAACAAGTAAGAAGACGTCTTCTACAAGTATATTTGTTTCTGTATGTGATGTTATGTATACAGTTCCATTTCCATAATCTTATCTTGGAATTTGGATGCGGAAAAGAATTCAGCCTCGTTCTGAATGTTTTCCCGCCACTTGTTTTCTTCAACCGTTGCTGTTGTTGTGGAGCAAAGGAAAACTTTATTAAACAACTCTCTATCGGGTGAATTTTTATGAGCGGGAGGGGAGTGGATTTCCAATATAGCATCAGAGCAAATTGAGGAAGGTCATCCAACAAAGCTGAGTAAGTAGTGTACTTTAAGTTCGTAAAAGTAACAACAAGCAAGCAAATTTTGCCAACAAATAACATTAACAATCAATGAGAAATGAGAAGATGTTTTTTGCTCCACTTTTTTATGCAATTCTCACCAACAAGTATTCATTTATATTACCAAAGAAAGAAAATGCTGAAGTAAAATTATTTAATAATGCTTTTTGTTTAAATATGATATTTAATGTGTAGTTTTTGAAGATTACTGTATATCCATTATTATGATTTTATATAGTTTACATACAGTAATCAGTTTCAAGAAAATTCCATGCAAATAAGATGATATATATTACTAAATGTATTATTAAATGTATATCTTGTTGTATGGAATTTTCTGGACAAAATGATTGTGATGGCAGGTATTTTAATAAGAAAACATTATGAATAATGTTACAAGATTAGACAGGGAAATACTGTACATACCTTTTTTAATTTTCTCTGACAAGCTATATAAAAAGACCCCCTTTTCTCAATCTAGGTCCTAGATATACTATGTCCATGGTTTCTCTGAGAAAGGGGTTAATTTTCAATAAATGTCTATTTATTGAAAATTAACCCCTTTCTCAGAGAATCCATGGACATGCATGCCAGATACAAATTTATATCATATGCACCAACCGGGTTTTGTTGTAAGTCCAGAATATCCAGTGCAGCCTCAAGGAGGGAAATATCTGCATCAAGTTGAATTTACAGTAATGCTTTTAAATGAAAAGCACATAAGCTGCGTACATGTTTCCTTGCATGTTTCCTTGCATGATTAGATAGTATATAATCAGTAAAATGTGCTAGACAACAAATAAATGTGGCTCAAGCCACTTTTATGGTGGTCTAATGGTCTAATCAGCATTCCCAGTCTTGGGGTCAAATATTTGCCAACTTGCCTGTTCTTCCCCATTCTTGGGGGCAAATTTTGAAACTTCACCCCCATTTTTGGGTATAAAGCTAGGCGTCACCTCCTAACGTCCCCGCCCCCATTCTTGGATGCTGCCAGGCCCGGGAAGTCAAAACTATCAACACAAAAACTGTAATCAAAGCATTAGACAAGATATTTTCTATGTTTGGTTATGTACAGAAATTAGTTGCTGACAATGGAAAACAGCTCATTTCAGATGAATTCAAACAGTACCTCAAACAACATGGAGTAAAGCTAAGGAATGTCACACCGTATTCACCTTGGGTCAATGGTGAAGTTGAACGATTCAACAGATCACTCAAAAAGGCAAATCAATGCGCACATGCAGAAGGAAAAGATTGGAGAGAAGAGCTTAACAAGTTTCTATTGCTCTACAGAACAACGCCGCACGCAACAACAGGACAGTGCCCAGCTACAGTATTTTTTGGACGTGGTATCAAGAATGACATACCAGAATATACAAAGGTTCAATCACAAGACACAGAATTGGATAGGAAAGACAGAGAAAACAAAGAGAAAATGAAAGAATATGCAGATATCAAAAGGAATGCAAAAGACAGTGAAATCCAGGAACAAGACACAGTGCTAGTAAAGAATCTCTGGAAAAATGACAAATTATCTCCAAATTGGTTAAATGAGAAATTCAAAGTCATCAAAATTTACAGGAAAAGTGCTTTGATAGAAAATGAAAGAGGAAAATATTACAGGAATAAAGCTCATCTTAAGAAATACAATGAGAGTGAGACAAACAGACAAGCAGTGATTCAAAAGGAGAACACACACAGCACAGATGAAGAGGAAGACATCTCAGCAGAGGAACTACCAATTGACAATGCGCAAAATGTCGCAAGGCCAACGCGTTCCGAGCGCAGACCGAATAGAGCGATCACTAATGCCAATGACGCAAATAACATTATTTCTAATGAAAATAATAACCCTAGGTTGCATGAAAACGATAATGCTAACATGCAACAAGACAATGAGAATAGCTTGAATGAAGAAATTGTTGACCACCATTTGAATGAAGAAAGCAATGAAGACTTACAAGAAAATGTTGGTAATGGAACACCAATTTTTGTACCAGATACTGTTCCAACAGCTATTCAACCACATGTACCAGTGAAGAAATTGCCGGTAAAAAGGAGACGTAAGAAGAAGAACTGAGTTGAAAGGACAGACAGGAGTTTATATATATATTGATTGAACAATGCATTGGAATCTTACTCGTTATGTTCATTATAATCAAGAAGCTGAAACTTTGGAAGATTATTCGTTTTGTTGATGATTGAACATCTTATACACATTTACCATTTACGCTTTAGGGAGTCCCTAATTCTAGATTCAAGATTCAAGATCCAAGATCCAAGATCCAAAGATCCGGAATTCAAGATTCATAATGAAACACCCTAATTTAAGATCCAGAATTCAAGATTCAAAATGAAACACCCTAATTCAAGATCCGGAATTCAAGATTCAAAATGAAACACCCTAATTCAAGATCCAGAATTCAAGATTCAAAATGAAACACCCTAATTCAAGATCCGGAATTCAAGATTCAAAATGAAACACCCTAATTCAAGATCCGGAATTCAAGATTCAAAGTGAAACACCCTAATTCAAGATCCAGAATTCAAGATTCAAAATGAAACACCCTAATTCAAGATCCAGAATTCAAGATTCAAAATGAAACCCCCTAATTCAAGATCCAGAATTCAAGATTCAAAATGGAAACACCCTAGTTCGGAATTGAAGAAGTTTTAAATGTTTCAATTTTGAAAAAAATCGTTTTGGATCCGGCAGTTACTGAGTGGAGTTGAATACAATGGATGTTTATTCAATAATTCTTTGACGTGATTTCAGCTCTTAAAGATATATTGGAATATGATGTCCACTAATCTGGATAATGACAAATAGTGAGTCGCGATAAGGTTTTTTGTATGGCCTAGGCATGAATTTCTGAGAGGCAAATAGTGCCTAGGCCAAACAAGGAACTTTCTCGCTTTTCGATATTGGTCAACATCTGGAACAGTGCAAATCATATTGCTATGTATTTAAGAGCTGAAATCATTTGAAAGAAATTCAAATAAATTTCCATGATCTGAGACCCTCAACTCGTCAGAGCCAAGGAAGCCAAAATTCAAAGTAAGAAGTTTTAGAAATTGAAACACTGAAAAACTTGGGTAAAACTTGTTGATGAACACAATTTGGAGTTAAAATGTTCACACCAAGTACACCCAACTTTCAGTTGCTATTACTGTGAGAGAATGTGAAAATCAGATACTAAGCCTGTGTCCAGCATTGCTTACATGAAGGGGCTTTGAAATTTCTTAGAAGCTCTCTTAAACAAGTACCTAAAATGCTGTTAAAAATTTGTATTTACTGTACTACTCCAAAAATATAAATTACAAAGGTTTCTTAGCTTTTTTAATCCAGTTAGCATGGTTTTTAAACGTTAAAAAAGATTGGGCCTTAAGTTTCCTAGATTAGCGCAGTTCTCTTAAAAAATCACTGGAACACCATCTTGAATTCTGCATCTTGAATTAGAGTGTTTTCATTTTGAATCTTGAATTCTGGATCTTGAATTAGGGGGCTTCATTTTGAATCTTGAATTCCGGATCTTGAATTAGAGTGTTTTCATTTTGAATCTTGAATTCTGGATCTTGAATTAGGGGGTTTCATTTTGAATCTTGAATTCCGGATCTTGAATTAGGGGGTTTCATTTTGAATCTTGAATTCCGGATCTTGAATTAGGGTGTTTCATTTTGAATCTTGAATTCTGGATCTTGAATTAGGGTGTTTCATTTTGAATCTTGAATTCTGGATCTTGAATTAGGGGGTTTCATTTTGAATCTTGAATTCCGGATCTTGAATTAGAGTGTTTTCATTTTGAATCTTGAATTCTGGATCTTGAATTAGGGGGTTTCATTTTGAATCTTGAATTCCGGATCTTGGAGTTCTTGCTTGATGGCATCATCAATGGATTTGCACTTATCCCAGCCGATTCCACTTTATCTCCTGCAGAGATGGACAATTATAGTTCATCAACAAAGCCGGAAGCAAGAGATAAAGTGGAACAAACTCTCCGGGAAGAGATAGCCGAGGGTAATTACATTATTACCCCCACTAGGCCTACTATTATTAGTGCTATTAGTGCTGTTCCCAAGGCTGGCAGTGATGAGTTACGGCTTATTCATGATTGCAGTATGCCTATTGGAAAGGGGGTTAATTCTTATGTCCCCTCCCTGGATAAGTTACATTTTCAGACAATTGATGATGCCGTCAAGCTTGTGGATAAGGATTTTTATCTAGCAAAGATCGACTTACGGCATGCTTATAGGTCAGTACCCATCCACCCACATAACTATGCTGCTACGGGCCTTAAGTGGGTCTTTTCAGGGGACACCAGTCCTACTTTTTTGTATGATACACGTCTTTGTTTTGGGGGAAGGAGGTCCCCTGGCATATTTCATCGCTTGACACAAAGCGTCAAACGCATGATGTCCCGCAGAGGTTTCAAGGGAATCGTTGTTTATTTAGATGATTTCCTCATTGTTTCACAGTCCCAGGCTGAGTGTGAACTTGCGTTCACCACTCTCCGTGAGCTGCTGCTGGACCTAGGGTTTCAAATCAGTCCTTCCAAGGTGGTTTCCCCATGCCAGCAGCTCACCTTTCTGGGTATTGTCTTTGACACATGTGCCATGGAACTCTCCTTGCCTCAAAACAAGCTAGACGAAACCAAGTTGCTCATTGCTACTTTTCTTAATCGGAAACGCGCCTCCAAACGTCAGCTCCAGCAACTCGCTGGCAAGCTCAATTGGGCGTGTCGTGTTGTTCATGGAGGACGGACATTCTTACGTCGTATATTAGACAGTATGAATTCGCTTCGCTCTGCCTCAGCCAAATTTCGCTTTACACCGGAGTTCCGCAAGGATTTATTCTGGTGGCAAAGTTTCTTAGCGGTATTCAACGGCAAACGCATACTCCACAGCAAAGTTCCGATAGCTGATGTCGAAACAGATGCCTCCCAGGAAGCAGTTGGCTCCTATTTTCGGGGGGATTGGGCCTACTCTTTTCTCCCTGCAGATGCCCCTCTTGTAGCTCCCTTCCATATAAATGTTAAAGAGGCATTTGCAATCTATCTAGCTGCTAAGAGGTGGGGTCCCCAATGGGCTAACCATCACGTGATTGTCCATTGTGATAATCAAGCCGCGGTGGCCATGATGAATAAGGGCACTACTGCCAATCCCATAATCATGTCATGGCTTAGGCATCTGTTCTGGCTGTCAGCTATTCATAACTTTCGGCTTACCGCTGTTTATGTTCCAGGCATAGACAATATTCGTGCAGACCGTATATCCCGTATGCATAACGGCGTTGCACTCATTCAGCTATATTCAGAGTTATGTAAATATACAACTTCTCAGGTTGTATCCAGTGAGCTCCTTGTGAACCATATGTCTCCAACCAGTGCTATGTTTCTTCGTTCTAGGTACTGCACAGGTTTACAAGGAGCTCATTGAGGAGATTGCCTTCTTTCGCAACCAGACATTTGCCCCAAGCACCAAGCGGACCTATAGCACACATCGAGATACCTATCTCCGGTTTTGCCAATTTATGAGCATTCCTTCAGTGCCGGCTTCTACACATGGGATTTGTTTATATGCAGCCTATTTGGCTCGTACGCTCAAATTTTCTAGCATCAAGCAGTACCTTGGCATTATTGGTCTAATGCACAAAGAGTTTGGTCTTACCAACCCCCTCATTGGGAACTGGCAACTTTCTTCCCTGCCCACAGGAGTGAAAAGGGTACATGGCAATGACCCCAAACAGAAGCTCCCAATCACTTTTGATATCTTGCGTGGTATTCATTCGCAGCTCAATCCTACCTACAGTGTTGATGCTGCCTTCTGGGCCATATGTCTGGTTGCCTTTTTTGGTATGTTCCGGAAATCGCATCTACTCATCAGTAACAGTGGAAGCTTTGACCCTGCTAAGCAGCTCACCAAGGCCGACTTCTCTTTCTTTCCTGGGGGTGCCCTGATTCGGGTGCGCTGGAGCAAAACTATACAATTTAGGGAAAAAGTGGTGCAGATACCCCTGATGCAAGTCCCAGGCTCCCGGTTCTGCCCTGTCTCTGCTATCGTTCAAGCTTTCTCCTTCACCCCTAACGTATCAAATGACTCTCAAGCCTTCCAATGGGTACATTCATCCCTGACTATTCGGCCTTTCACATATGGATTTTTCATGACTAAGCTGCGTTCATGCCTCAAAAAATGTGGCCTCAATGGAATGGATTTTGGCTCCCATTCCTTTCGTCGTGGGGGGGCATCATTAGCCTTCCAAGTTGGTCTACCCCTTGAGATCATCAAGATTTTGGGTGACTGGAAGTCTAATGCAGTTCTCTTGTACCTCACTGTCCCCCTTGATATCAGAGTCAAAGCTACCACTCTTCTTTCACAACATATACCACAACAATAACATTCCACCTACAACAATATCCTTTGGATTTGGCAGATTATTACAACTATGTAATAATTATTCAATAATATGTTAAAGGACTGTTTACTGTATCGTATTGTGTTTTAGGTTTAGATATTTGTTTGTGTTATGAGAATTCATCTTAATCCCAACACTGTGTCTTTTCTAACACATATCTGATTTAGGTGTACATTTAGATAATAAACTAAATGTTAGTCTAAATCAGCAAGTGTTGGGTATAGGTTGAATATTGGAGGACCTAGGGTTTTCATCATACTAGGGCAGCCTCAGATTTCGCAATATTGCTTGACGTCAATATGGCCTATTTCCTCATACCTGCATTAGTCAGTGTGAGTCAGATATGATGCCATAACTTGGTAGCCTATCAGTGAATGGCAAACAACGTAGTTCAGCTCCCTTTGCCATATTTGGGGCATCAATGGTAGGGTACAGTATATATAGGGGTTTCTGCTAGGTGTCCTTCACTTGCAAAATCTTCATGGACACCTAGACATCTCAAGTTTTCCCCACCCTCCACTCCACATGACACATAACACAATTGTATTACAGATTATTACAACTATGTAATAATTATTCAATAATATGTTAAAGGACTGTTTACTGTATCGTATTGTGTTTTAGGTTAGATATTTGTTTGTGTTATGAGAATTCATCTTAATCCCAACACTGTGTCTTTTCTAACACATATCTGATTTAGAGTGTTTTCATTTTGAATCTTGAATTCTGGATCTTGAATTAGGGGGTTTCATTTTGAATCTTGAATTCTGGATCTTGAATTAGGGTGTTTTCATTTTGAATCTTGAATTCTGGATCTTGAATTAGGGGGTTTCATTTTGAATCTTGAATTCCGGATCTTGAATTAGGGGGTTTCATTTTGAATCTTGAATTCTGGATCTTGAATTAGGGGGTTTCATTTTGAATCTTGAATTCCGGATCTTGAATTAGGGTGTTTCATTTTGAATCTTGAATTCCGGATCTTGAATTAGGGTGTTTCATTTTGAATCTTGAATTCTGGATCTTGAATTAGGGTGTTTCATTTTGAATCTTGAATTCTGGATCTTGAATTAGGGTGTTTCATTCTCGATCTTGAATTCCGGATCTTTGGATCTTGGATCTTGGGTCTTGAATCTTGAATTAGGGACTCCCTTACGCTTTACGCTGATGGACTAAAGCTGATGAACATTGATTATGCTGATTGTTTTGTTTGGTTACATTTACAAAGAACTATATTGGAAACTCAAGAGGACGATTTCAAGAAAAGGGAGAATATAGTGTATTAGGTGTAAACCATCATGTATAAGCCTCGATATCAGGTAGAGGTATAAAGCCTTAATTCTTAGGGGGGCAAAGAACCAAAATTTTCCGACGCTCTAAAATCAACAACAACAACAGCAACAACCCCAATTTTAGGAACATACGTTAAAACATGCACCAAAGGACTGATGTGCTCCTTTAATGACTAGATTTTGGAATTATTTTGTAGTTTCAACGTTGCAGCCTTCAAAATTTGTCAATATGAAGGAAAAAGGCTGCAGATTCAAAATCCATGTCAATTTGATCCTCGAAAGACAATAAATTCATGTTCTATGCATCATTGTCCCAGTAAAATCTTCTAACTGTGGGCCTGTAACAACAACAAAAATCCGACAGGTGGAGTAAAATTTCCGACAAATGGCCTTCTGGGGGGGGGCGCTCCGCCCCCCAGCCCCCCCCCCACTGGCTTCGGCCCTGGCCCCGGGGGGGGGGGTACTTGACTTTCAATTGTACGGGGGGGTGCACTCCAAGATAAAAAATTTTCACCCGGCTTTAGAAATTTTCCCTCGAAATGATAGCCGGCTTTAGAAAAAATCGGCGAAAAGCATATCCCAAAACGTAAAAATCGGCGAAAAGCATACCTCTAAACGTAAAACTTCGTCGAAAAACAATGAAATAACACGTCTGACAACCGGCTTTAGAAAAATTGCCTTCTTTTGATACCCGGCGTTAGAAAAAAGAGACGAAAACGATACCCGGAAAGGAGTGCACATGGTGTCAGCAAAATATACTAAGTACCCCCCCCCCCCCCCGGGTTCATAGCCTATATCAGATACGTGCGCCATCTCCTTTAGAAATATGTCAGAGAAATTGTCACAGACACAGAATTCTTAACAAAGCTCTATTTAAAATTATGCTGCGTATGCTTGATTTGTGTTCTTATCTTACAGTATTTTGCCAACAAAAAGACCATGACCACTATTCAAAACCTTTGATTTTCTACGTTTTTTTAGCAGGAAGAAGGATAGTTGGCTAAACGGGAAACAGTCAAGGATGGGCTGTCAACACATTTTAGTGAAGAGGATCAAAGGATTATTCCTTGCCCCTGGTCAAACTCCCTTAGATCCTGTCATACTTGGAATCATTTTCCTTGCAAATGTGAGTTTTGTTTCATTGGTTTAATTTATGCTTTTATGGACAAATCACATTATTTTGTGTTTAGAGCCTTACAGACAAGCGGCTATTTTTGGGAGAGTTTAACTCTCAGTGTTTACCACGGAAACAATGTGCTTGTGTTGATTTTCGGCTATGAATTTAAAGGATTTATAGGGAGTTTTGCTTTTGTGGGCCAACAAGGCCCTATAGTTTGTGCCTTGTGTTTAATGTTTTCCATTCTGAAAGCGAACTGCATGATGATCAAAATTCTGTTGGAATTTGTTATATTACACCAATATAGTCTCAAATTGGGGACGACAGAAGGTATACAAATGCATATTTTTATGACATTTTTCATTAGCAATCAAAGCTAACTATCAGAAAATAGGAAGCAGATATCCTGTTCCCAAAGGACATATCCTGTTCCTACCTGGCTGTAGGACGCATCGTAAACTTGGGGGCCACAACACTGGTCAGTGGCGTCGTGGGAGCATGATTTTAGGGGGGGCCAAGGGTCAGAATTTTCCGACACAGAGACATTTTTCCAACAAAAATTAAGCAGGAATGTAACGAACAAAAAGTGGCAAAATAGCAAGAACTTTTGTCATATAAAAGTTCCATAATAGCGAAGAATTTTTGAAAGGGGCACAGCAGTCCTGTTAAGAGGCGATTCTTGTTGGAGGTGAGGCTGTTGTTGAGACGAGATTAGTGTTGAAGGTGAGGCTGAAGCTATATGCGCAAGGAGGGCGGAAAACTGGGGGTCCGGGGGCTTGCACCCGGGAAAATTTTCTGTGACCACGCCCTTTAGATCGTTGCAAAACGCCCCTATTTTGAAGAATCTACTATTTGTTTTTCATGAGAAATTTCGAAAAAAAGGACCTTAAAAGCACTGAAAATAGATCGTTTTCAAATTTTAGATAACAACATGATAGCTTGATATAAATCTTCATTCCTATAAGCATCCTTTTACAGAAACTGAAAGTAGTTCCATCTTAGTAATCATTTCGATCTTCCTCAACAATATTCACTTGTGCAAATTCTGATGAGCAACTCATTATGCACAAACCATAAATGCATGACATTTTTTAAGTATGAAACGTGCAAAATAAATTGTAAATTTATCGTTTTTAGTCACCAAAATGTAGGTAAAACGACCGAATTTTCGGGGAAAAAATCCAAGAATGTTTTGACCGAAAGCAATTGTCTGAAATTTATTCGTCCGAAACTTTTTGCGCCTAATGTGTCTATTTTTCCAATAGAAAACACACTTTTCTTTCGATTGAAAAAGGAATTTTTTGCAGAAAAACGAACGCAGGACCTAGTTTTTGTCGAAAAACCTACTTTTTCATCAAAAACTACGTTTTTGCGATCGAAAAAGTGATATTTCATGTATACATTTCGATTCCCATGAAGTAGCTATGTAAGGAAAATGGATTAATTCAATTTTTTTCGATTTTTCCGACAAGAATGGAAAACTGACGAATTTCCGACAACATTTTCACAGGGGGGGCCATGGCCCCCCTGGCCCCCCCCGGCCACGACGCCACTGACACTGGTGCACATGCATGCCCCATGCTCTGGTTCCTACGTCTCTGTGGCCAATCCTGTACTTGGCCCCACATCAGTATGTTACAGGACCCATTGTAATAGCTCAATGGCTGATGTTGCCATCTTCTTTACAAAACAATTCAATCTTCTACCATTGACCTCTGTGTCTGTCAGTTTATAGTGCGAGCTTAACTTTGTTTGCAACATTAAATTTTTGTGTGTCTTTCTGCCAGGGACGAAGGAAGCATCTCAAACTTGGGGGGCACGACAATTCAAGGGAATTTTTTCATCAAGCTAAAGGGGGATTTCCTGAAAATAAAATGGGCACTTCTTTGCTCATTGCAAAATTTTAGGGGGCACGTGCCCCCATCGCCCCCCCCGGTTCCTACGTCTCTGCTTTCTGCAGCATCATTATTCTTGGATTTCTAAAAATTTATTTTGCAACTTTTTTGTAGCTTGGAGATGCAATGACCATGACGATGCCATTTTCATACTTGCCAAGGATGATGCGAGTAAGTTTTTTCGGAATCATTCCAATTCAATGTCTTTAAATTTGTCAGAAAATATAAGCAAATTATTTTAATGATCAATCTATCAATCAATACATTAGGAAACTTTTTCACACAATTAGGGGAATCTATGTAAGGAGGAAGTATGCATTTAATGCTTTGTAAAAAGTCCAAATACTTTACAAATACTTTATAGTATTAGGAACCAACATCCGTTTGATAAAAGCTTTTTGTTCAGAGAAAATTATATGACATGCTGTGGAAGAAAATTTGGTAAACCAAACAAGCTTTTTTAACCCTATTTTAACCTCCTACCGAATTTATTTTAATGGCTCCCGAACGATGCTAGCTAGAACGCTGAAACTCCCTGACTTTTACTGAAATTTAATTCGCAATCAGAAAGTAAAATTTTTAATACCTATCTTTTGACCACGTGACCACCACATGCCCGTATTTGGAGAGTGGTCACAAAGATTTTCTTTAAAATGGCTCTAATTTCTTTCTTTGTTACTGAATCTCAACAATATATATACCATTCGATTTTTCTCGATGAGTACTTTCATTTGATATATAATTTATCTATTTTTGCTGACATTGGTAATTTATTGCATCTATGACGTCACCAAACGTTAAGACGTCATTTTTCCAATAAGTTAGTAATTTTTTCATGCAAAACTCGTATGGAGTGTCATGCGCGTCTTTATTACCATGTAATTTTTTCCATGTCAATTGTCTTTTTACTGTCTTTTAGCATTTCATGTTGATGACGAATAACAATTTTTCTCATTACATTTGATTTTTTTTCACTATTTATATTCTTTTCAATACTGTTCAATTCAATTGTTGTTACGATTTGAAACTTCAGTGACGAATTAAATTCTGATGGTCTGTCATTCTAATTTTCGATGGTCTTTCAATTTCAATTCCGATGGTCTCTTGTTTCTTTTCGCTTGGTGTTTTAACTTTACTTATGATGACCTTTCCTTTCAATTTCACTGGCCTTCATTTCAATTCTAATGATCTTTGATTTAATTATGATGACCTTCGATTTTCATTCTGATGACATTTGATTCTAATTCTGATGACATGATGCATTTCTGCATGGTGTGATGCATTGCGGTTTCTCAAGTTTTGGCGGGAAAATACCAAATGGGACCTCTCTTGTCGTCTCGTTCGTCTGATCTGCTTGCCCTCTCTCCGAAACTTCTGACAACGTTTGAAGCAAACGCTGCCCCTCTGTTGCTAGCTCGTTTCGCGAATGTTTGCATAGCTTTGCTGATCTTCCTCCCATGTGAGACTAATGAACATGCTTTGGCCCATTTGGTATTTTCCCGCCAAAACTTGAGAAACCGCAATGCATCACACCATGCAGAAATGCATAATGTTATCAGAATTAAAATCAAATGTGATCAGAATGAAAATCGAAGGTCGTCATAATTAAATCAAAGATCATTAGAATTGAAATGAAAGCCAGTGAAATTGAAAGGAAAGGCCATCATAAACAAGAGACCATCGGAATTGAAATTGAAAGACCATCGAACATTAGAATGACAGACCATCAGAATTTAATTCGTCACTGAAATTTCAAATCGTAACAACAATTAAATTGAACAGTATTGAAAAGAATATAAATAATGAAAAAAAATCAATTGTAATGAGAAAAATTGTTATTCATCACCAAAATGAAATGTTAAAAGACAGTAAAAAGACAATTGACATGAAAAAATTACATGGTAATAAAGACGCACACGACACTCCATAAAACTCGTGGAATGACTTCAGAAATTGACGGGTGTACTTGATCTTGCCGAAAATATGTGAACTATTGAGCAAACAACTTTGCATTGAATCAAATTGTCATTAATTAATTAGTTATTTTATCAGAAACCAAAAATATCCGTATGAAACCAAATGTAACTACAAATTGATGCTATGAAGCAGGTATTTGGATGGTTTTTTGCCTATCCATTTATTTGGTAAAAATAGGCCCTTTTTGCAAATAGCTCCATTTTATAAAAATTTGCCTTGTTTTTGGTTGCTTAGCAGCCGATGCCGTGACCATAGATTAGTTGATGCTTTTTTGGATTACCCTGGGTACCAGACTCTCTAATATAAAACACTTGCTCATCCCTTGATAAGTTTGGCAAATGGTGAGGAAGTCCTTCCTTCGTCTTCGATGTTATTCCAGCAGGCCTGAGTTGTAGGCTCTCGTAGAGTTTGATTCCAAGGTTCCAAGATTCCAGTCCGTTGAATAGGCTAAGCTACTTTTCAAATGAGCTCAACCGATTTGCACCGGAACGAGGTTGGGGCATACTGTACCAGACTCTCCATTTTATGTTAGAGAGATGCGCAGTAACAACGTGAGCCCCAACGTCGATTCGCTGTCGACATGATGTATCAACACAATAGCGTCAGCACTTCATCTCCCCAACAACTCCCCAGTGTAAACAATTGATGCTTTTACATATATAGACCCACACAATTCTTTTTTGTAGGAGTTTGGCGTACCTGAAAAAGAAATTGGTATGTATGCTTTACTTTAAAGCTCGTTGGAAAGCTAGGAATGTTCGGATTTCCCAGAAATTTCCCAGGAATCCGAGCTTTTTAGCCCATCCGAGAAAATGCAAATGCTCGGAAAGCTCGGAAAATGAAGTTTCCAAGAGAGAGGGCTACTAGCTTTCTAGGAATTCTCGGATGTCTTCACCAAGGTTTCTAGGTGTTCTTGGAAATAGTTCACAAACCCAACATTAGGCAGCTCGGGGAGATCCTAGCCTTATTGGCAAGTGGATGGGAAAAAAAGAAGGCCGTAGGAATCCAGACATTGTTAAGTTGCATGCTAAGCTAAATTATTACTCCGTATGGTAGTGAAAAACTGCACAAACTTCTGCATTCGTATGGCATTCTTTTTTGTAAGAGCAAAGCGAAATGTTTTGGTTCCGTTGCGATCCTCGTGCTTATTGCGGAGAAATAAGTGTTTCACTTTACCGTAAAAGCTTTATTTAGCCCCCTCTCTAATGAGCCCCTCCTCTCTGAGCCAAAATTTTAAATAACCCAAGCTCTCTATTAATCCCCCACTTGCATCAAATTCAAGAGGCTACCAAACTCTTTCCATTTATTTAATTTAAAGTATCCGCATGTTAATCTTGATATGGTTTGGAGTACCACTGTGTCGAGTTTATATATATTTGACTCGTGAAATTGTTCACTGAATCGGCAAATATGGGGTAAAAGAACTGAGAATTTATGCTATATATCCTTGTCATTTGATTTTGTTAATAAGCCCCCCTCTCTAATAAACCCTCTCTCTTTTAAGCCCCCTCTGGAGTGTCCGAAATTAAATAAGGCCCCTGGAAGCTAAATAGCGCTTTTACGGTAGACTACTTGTTGCGCATGTTATCATTTTCTATTACTGCATTCTGTGGTTGCCTTTTTGTCACCCAACACGTCTACTTTTATATATCTTAGGAAACTACGTAGGAGTAGTTGCATCATCTATGTATATTGGAAACACATTTGGAAGGTATTACCATTTGTTTTGTTTTTTGAAAACTGTTATTTTGTACTTTGGAATAAGAGTACCGGGTGTTTCAGAAAAAAGTACCTCCTTTTGACTGGAAATAGGAACCAAACAATAAGATATCATTACTCTCCGAGTTCATAGCTAAATTTATCAATCTTCAACTCAGATGCACATACCTTGTATTTAGAAATCGTCCACCAAACACTGGAGATACACGTTCGCAAAGTCAAAATTTACAGCACATCCAAAACCAGAGGTTTTGAAAAAGGACCTCGTCATGAATTGTATCAGAGACATTTTTCAAAGCACCTGTAAACTTTAATTTTCCATTTTTTGCTTTGAAAAGAATAAAAGACGCATGGACACGGCCCTGGGTAAACGAATATAATAAAAATGTTTTAAGAATAATAAAGTCGTGTCACATCTCCAAAATAAGCGTGCATGTGCTCCTTTCCTCTTCTTTGATACAAAACACTTGGGATTGAATGCAATGGAAGGACCGATTCCTCAAAAGAAAAGTCACTTTAAGCACAATTGAAGCAATTCAAGGTATAAAGCTTTCAAAAATAAAAACTGGAGATCAAAATTGAAAATTCTTTTGCAAAATGCCTGCGTGGTGTCAAATCATAGGCCATTTCTGAAAACCTCTGGTTTCAGGTGCACTCCAAATTTTGACCTTGTGGACTCATATCTCCGGTGTTTGGTTGTCGATTTCAAATGCAAGGTATGTGCATTTAAGTTGAAGACCAACAAATGTAGCTATGAATTTAAAAAGTCTCGAAATTTCATCGTTTTGTTCCCTTGTTCAGTCAAAAGGGGGTACTTTTTTTGAGACAGCCGGTAGATTTTCTTAGGTGTCTTTCTGGTTTCAAACTGATCTCCTTCAGAACTTGAAAGATATCGAAAATTTGTTTTCCATTTTGCTATTGCTTCATCGGAAAATTTCCTGTTTGAGGGAAAACGAAGCCTCAAGGAAATGTTCTACATTTTCAAAATTCAGTGTTGAATTTGAATTTTATGTGATTATCAGATATCGTTGAGGTGGGCGGTTTTTCAAGTTTGTCTTTATTTGCGTACGATGCAGAGATTTTGTAACCTGAACTGAAGACACGTCAGTTGTATGACTTCAGATATTTGTAGTCTAAAAAAAGAACAGTCAGCATATTTCAATGAACTAACGATAGTTTTACGCTAACACTACTACGAAAATTTATTATATCAAAATCGGAGGTTGGTTAGGTTGTCCCCAAAAGATAAGATTTATACAATGTCTGCTATCATTTTATTTTAGCTACATTTGGGGCTGGCTGTGTGATAAAATTGGGCGAAAGAGGTCTCTGTTGATATCAATGATGTTAGTGCTTATTGCAACAATGCTGTTTGGATTTAGTAAATCTTTTGCTTGGGCAGTCACAGCAAGATTATTCCAAGGTTTCTTAGGAGGTATGTATAATGTTTCATTTATCTAATCGCTCTACTAGCTCTGTAGCGTATCATCCTACAATTACCACAAGAGGTGTGTCCTTTCCTTCTCATCTGCTTTGTTGCTACTATTTTTGACATTGCTAAAGGAACGCGGGAAGCGTTTGCCTTCTGGGGCACAGATCATGAATTTGTCTCCTGACAAGATGTTACCTAGTTACAGTGGTTTGCATTTTGATAAGCTTGTGGGATTAGCATTAATTGACCTTTAAAATAGCATTTGATACAGTTGATCGCAGAATTATCTGCAAAATGCTGGCAATCTATGATGTTCAACACCATGAACTTTCTTGGTTTGAATCCTATCTTATCAATTGTTTTGTAGCGTTAACGGTGTTAATTCAGAAATTGGGCAGGCGTAGTAGACGTCGGTGTTCCTCAAGGCTCATGTCTTGGTCTCCTACTCTTTTTCATTTGTTTGAATTATCTCCCACGTACTTTCAAAGATTCTGTTGTGTCCTTTTACCCTAAAAGCTCTATTAAGCCCCCCCCCCTCACTTATATCACATTCCAGAGGTTTCCAACATTCTCCATTTATTGAGCTAAATAAGTTTGCATGTTAATTTTGATGTGTTTTGGGATAGAACTTTGTAGAATTCATGTATTTTTGTCGTAAAATTGTATGTCTAAACCGCAAAATGTGGTGCAAATTGGACTAAAAAGCGTCCAAAATTAAATAAGCCCCCCCGGGGGGGAGGGGTTAATGGAGCTTTTACGGTATGCTAACTGTACCTGTCTATGCCACCAGACCAATGATATAACTCAGCTCTTTCAATGTAACGCACTGTCAAGGGTCGTGATAAATTTTACTTTACATTCAGTAGACATAAAATCAGACCGGGTTTGTCAGAAAGAAGTTGCAGTTGTCAAAAGACCTCAGAGTTGATCATTTTATGGTCTTTGTCAGCATAAATAACATTTATGATTACTGATAATGAATTTATTGACTTTTTTAGGTATCAGAGTTGCTTTGAAAGCTACTATATTTGCATTATGTGATGATACAAATCGGGTATGTGCAGTAATTAGATTAATAAGTAAATAATAATCATTTGCCAAAATTATAAGTAATTTTCGGACTTCCCCCCTTCCTGTACGCCTTTTGAATCGTAAAAATCGGCAATTTTGTATGGAGTGTATGCTTTTGGCTGGGCACCTGCTCCCCATACGCTCCACCCGATCTCCCTACGAAATTATCATGTGCGAATTTCTTGATCTCAAGGAGGCATTCGATTAGACTGACGACGTGATTTCTTGTATTCGTTCAACGTTTTTAATCTGATATTTTATTTTCACTCAATACAAGCCATAACTCAGTTTGAAGCCATAACATCATCCAATTCAATGCGGAAAAGGAAAACTGAGACTCATCGTCATAAGTCTAGCATTCGATACGGTGGACCACGGAATTCTCCTCTCGAAGCTAACTAGATACGGGGTAGCAGGGACGCCTCTTCGGTGGTTCGCATCGTACTTCACGATAAGAGAACAATACTGTGAAGTGAATGGCCAAAAATCCAGCCTAAAAACTATTTACTGCGGTAATCCTCAGGGCTCGTGCTTGGGCTTCTCCTCTTCATCCTGTATGCCAATGACTTTGAGCAGTCCCTCAGAAATGCAACTCAAACATGTAGATGACACCTGCGTAACTTGCTCTGCAACTCTGCAATGATGTAAAAATTGAGGTTGACAGTACCTTGGAATCACAATGGACGAAAACCTGACATGGAATGAGCAATATTAAAATCTTGCTAGTAAAATTAAAAGTGCCCTCTCGTCCCTGCGGAAACGACAAAGACAGATTTTGTAAGACAATAGCACGAGTCACTTTTGATTGACACCGTAATTCAAAGCGATTAGCAATCGCAGACAAAGGAAATTCCCTCAACCAGAAATTCAAAACAAACAAAGGTAGCTAGCTCGTTCGTTGTGCATTCCAGAAATTGGTTCTAAGAGCAAACATGAGCATAGATCGAAAGAAGAAAGATATATCTACACATCTGCCTCGGGCATTTAATTTGTTTGGTTCAAAAGCCGCTTGGGAGGCGATTCAATGCTCTTATTTTTTGGTGTGATTAAACACTTACTGCTCGCTGAAATGAGATGCCTGAGGTAGATGTGTAGATGTATCCATTCAAGTTTTCATGGCATGAGATATGCTAAAGAAGTAATAAAAGATGTTTTATCAAGGCATTGATCACTTGAGTTGAAGTGGGTGTTCACAAATCTTAGCCGATTTTGTCATTTGCAATTATATGTAACGAAATTTTTTCTACATTGTAGGGTTTGGGAATGGCAGTTATCATAAGCTCATATCAAATTGGCGTGATTATCGGACCTGCAATCGGTGGTGGGTATCTTTAAAGGACAAGTCCGGGGTGTCTACAATTAATGTCAAAAAGCAACCTTACCAACTGCCGAACACCAATTTTGAGTTCTTTCCAAGTTTTGAGATCTCTTTCTGTTGTAAATTCGTACAACATTTTTCGTAAGTTAGGCCCAATGCCGTCGCCATTTTACAAAATGGCGATAAAATGGCTAGCCTCGGTTTGGAGGCTCGATTGTGACGTCGGAAAGTAGACTCATGGCGTAAGTCCCTCTAACTTTCGCTGTTGTTGTTGTTGTTGATATCGCTTCAGTTGAGGGACTTACAGGAGTAACTTTCGCTGTTGTAGCGACAAGTCTGCAGGGGGAGCGAAACAAGAGACTTTATTGGAATGAGTCTAGTCGGAAAGTACCAGAGAGTTTTGCAAGAAAACAGCCTCGTTCAGGTCGAAAGCGAAATGGGCGAAATGACGTCATAAATAATGACGTCATTTCGCTCATTTCGCAAATTGAATTACGCAATTTCGCAGAGAAAAGAGAGAGAAGGTTGGAAAAAGTACTACACAGCATTCACAACATTGTAATCTTTCATTTTATCAACAATTATTCCAACCCCAGACTTGTCCTTTAAGCTGAATTCACACTTGCAGCCTACTTTTAAGATCTTATTAAAGAGACATATACAAATCACCTTGACTGGCCTGTCTTGTGGAATACTGATGAACAGATGAACTGAATATAAAAAAGTCACGAAAGCAACTAGGTGAAGTTTTATTAACAGAGTCAAAAACAAAGGTTAAGAGTCGGAGTTCAAAAATCTCAGAAAGTTTCAAAAGCTTAAAATCATTGAAGATTGGAAGAGAGGGAGACATGCGAGGCTGAAATGAGATAGCTCTGACTGCTTTTTTCTGTAATTTGAAAATTGGCTCAATGTATGATGTATATGTTTGACCCCAAACAATAAGACCATATTGTAAGAAGGACAGAAACAAAGCATTGTACAAGCAAATCAAACATCTGATGGAAGTAAGTTCCTAATTCTGAAAAAAATTCCACATGATCTAGCTAATTTTTTTGAGAGTTCACTGAGATGGTATTTCCAACTGAGATGCTCATCCAGGAGAAGACCTAAGAACTTAACAAACTTAATTTTTTAACATGTTTCTTGCCTATTTTGATATCAGAATCAGAGGGAACGTTGACAGATGAAGAATGAAAGATAATATAGTTTGTCTTCTCAATGTTTAATGATAGTTTATTAGCATCAAACCATTTCTTTACTAATTTCAGCTCTTTGTTGACAATTTTGTTTAAAGTAGACCAATCTTTGGATTCATAGTAGATGTTAGTATCATCAGCAAAGAGATAAAAATTTAGTTTCTTAGAAGCATTTGGTAGATCATTAATATAGTTGAGGAAAAGTAATGGGCCCAGTACAGAACCTTGTGGTACACCGCAAGTAGTAGAGAGTAGGCTGGAATTACAGAAACATATTGTTTTCTATCAAATAGATATGATCTAAACCACTCAAGGGCACATCCACGAACACCTCCAATTTTGATAGCAAAATTTCATGATTAACTGTATCAAAAGCTTCAAGCAACTGCTGTAAAGTGGAGGGAGTTCTTCTTTCTGAGACGCCCGTGTTGTTCTTGTTCTTTTCTTAAAATTTGATGCATATTTTTCCATTGATGTAAGTGGCTGCCGTAGTTGGAACTCGATGACATCATGTCCTTTCCAGCTATGGCAGCCACAGAATATTTATATTTCGTTGGATTTAGTTGTTTTTATTTGTGATATATAAAAAAAAAAGCTTGGAAATGGAGCCCAAATTAAGAAAAAGAACTTAAAAAGTCAGAGCCGAACTTTTTATGAAAAGAAATGAGTAGTCACCATCTCTTCTATTTAGAATATTGCTACATGTATGCTTATGAAAATGAACGTTCCAATGTTTGTATAGGTTTAATAAACCTGATAAGGAGAATTCACTCTCGCGATATTTTTATTTTTAGGGTACTTGGTGCTTCCTGTGAAAAGCTATCCAGAGACATTTTCAAAAGGTAATTCTTTGATCAAATACCTTGTGCACAGTTGTATTAGTTTGTAAATTTAGCAAAGTCTTTCTTTTAGAATAAACTGAAATGAGACCAATATTAAATATAACTAAACTAAATATAAAATACATTACCGTCCAATCCACAGCGGGAAAAGACACGCAGTCATCTAGTTCTTTTTTTTTTTTTATATCAATCTAAAACTTAAAAACAACAAGTTAATGCAAGTTACTGTGGCATTTGCAGCGAGGAAAGACGCATGGTCACCGGGTCCTCACTACAAATGCCACTTACAATTTTCTAAGTAATATCAACAATAAATTAATAATAGAACACAAAAAGCAAAAACAAAAAAATAAGATACATATGCACACTAAATCGGGACAAAGTAAAGGCCAAGGCAAAACTGAAGTACCCCCAAAACCCGCACAAACAGCCCACCACCCACCAAACCACAACCACGAGCGCACCGGCAGGGAGAATGAAACAATTGTTCAGGGATCCAACCCCGAGGGGAAAAAGACTTTCCAATTTATCATAGACTCCCCCCAAGCGATGCACTCGCGGCAGCAGTGCGATGAGCAGAGACAGCCCAAGCAAATTCCGGGAGGACTTCAGTCAAAAAGAAAAAAAAATGGGACTGCAGATGGGACTTATAAATTAAATGACACAAATTCCAAAAAGAAAAACAGACAATCAAAACAACAAAAACAAACATATGAAAATGTACGCAGAGAGGAAAAGGGAAATAGAGGGAGGTCGCTACTATGAAATTATTCAAAAAAAGAGTTGCTAGCAAATCTCTTGGATCTTTCAATGAAGGATATTGTTGCCTCGATAATCATTCTGAAATTATGAGCGATTTTAGTGAAAATCCTAACTAAATCCTTGATCAAATTTGCCAGCAATCCAGCATCGTAATTTTACCCTACCCATTTTACCCTAAACTTACCCATTTTACCCCCAGTAGACCCCATGGACCTGTCTTTTTACTTCAGTACTCGCCAATTGCCTACTTGGCAGGGTATTTTCCAAAATTAAGATAGGAATAGCAATATTTGTTAAATATTATTTACTCCTAAAGATAGAAAATAGACGAAAACGGCTGTATGACAGCTGCAAGTGTAGAAGATTATGCAGCAGCCTGTTAATATATCTAGAAACTGTTTGAGGGTTTCGATAGATAGATTGATTATTTATGATTGATTGATTGATTGATTGATTGATTGATTGATTGATTGATTGATTGATTGATTGATTGATTATGACAGTATGGGTTCAAATTGCTAGAATATTTGATTGAGGATTTCAGGCCAGTTTTGAAAGATTCTGAGAAGAAGCACTTTTATAAAATCGTCTTATTATTTGACAATGATACTACTGATTTTGACAAACTAATTCTTAATGGTTCCTTTGATTATAATGAAATATAAGGACAAACCCCTCAAGTTTACAATGTCCAATATGACTAACATAAAATAGCCACAATAAACATCTTCTATCATAGGGGTTTGTCCGCGCGGTTCCGAAACTGATGAAAAACGCGACAAAACATCTTTTAGCGCAAATTTTGATGATTTAGCGAAATAGGCCAAAAACAAATAATCGCTAGAAAATTGGGCAGTAGTGCAGTTGCCCGGAATTTGCTAGCACGAATATACAACAACAACTTTTACGGTCGGTGATTGGACTGAAAACCTTACTTTTTCCGGACCAATGCACCTGTCACACGACCGACGGCCGTGGAAAGAAAAGAGGCAGAGACAATAGGTGGAGGGTGGGTGGGGAAAATAATCTGCGCTCCTCTGGTGCAGACCAGCGTGCTGCTTTGGTTATAGACGACTGATAAACATGCCAGTATTACTTTTTATATTCCTTTGAACAACAGACATTCCACGTGCAGCCGACATGCCCCAACGCAAGAAATTACTTTCAACGATATTGTCACAAAGATAAGTTGTAAACATGGTCACAAGGGACACAGCCCTATTGACTAAGAAACTAACATCACGTTCCATTAATTGCGATTAAATTGCATTCAATCGCCATTTAATGGTTCCTTTGATTATAATGAAATATAAGGACAAACCCCTCAAGTTTACAATGTCCAATATGACTAACATAAAATAGCCACAATAAACATCTTCTATCATAGGGGTTTGTCCGCGCGGTTCCGAAACTGATGAAAAACGCGACAAAACATCTTTTAGCGCAAATTTTGATGATTTAGCGAAATAGGCCAAAAACAAATAATCGCTAGAAAATTGGGCAGTAGTGCAGTTGCCCGGAATTTGCTAGCACGAATATACAACAACAACTTTTACGGTCGGTGATTGGACTGAAAACCTTACTTTTTCCGCCCAACACGCAGTGCCCCACCCAATCACCACCTGAGAGAGAAAGGCAGAAAGCAGAGAAAGCTGCAGGATTTGTGCTCTACGACCGAGCACTTGGCCACCCCTACATTAGGGGATTTGTTTTACTTTTTTTTACTTTTTTACTTTTTCTTTTCTTCTGTCACTTCTTCTTCTGCTCATCTCCTTGATTTTTTCTTTTTTTTTTCATATTTTCATAAATACATTTTCATATTTACAAGTTTGTTTTACTTCTTGTTTTTACGAACTTTACACCACAACTGCAGAACAACACAACGATACACATACTTATCCAGCCTGGGCCTGCCAACTATTGATTTTTAGCCGTTTTGATTTAAAGAGACTAAAATGATGAGGATTGACTGATTGTTAAAAGAACTAGGAAATACAAAACTTCAAAACTGCAAAATCGTATGCCAGAGAGAGTGTTTTTATTGTTGATTTTTGTTTAAATGATGCATCTGTGGAAAAAGGAAAGCCCCGTCCTTTGCAAGTTTCATCTGCAAAATGTAAAACAGAGGCTCTAAATATTTACAAGTATTGCTAAAAATGGATTGCCCTTTCAAGCCCTATCCCCCAAAAGAAGGCGGTAAGTTGATTGAAAGCAATTAATTATTTGCAGTTAGTGCAACTAGTACCAAAACTAGATGTATAGGCCTTCACATAAAGTAACATTCAATTCAAAGGGAAACTATACTCCCAAAAGGAAGTCGATTTGGATGCTGCAAACAAGAAACTTCGTTATCCAATCTGAACATAACTAGCAAATCTCGTGGGTTGCCATTGTAGGATTGTAGGATTTTTGCGTCAAAGCCCATTCTGCAAGTCCCGAAATAGTAGGTTTATTGCCCTCAAAATGAAGATTTTTATATGATATTCTTTCCGATCTTCTTATATTTTTTTTCCTTTGTTTTTGTTTTTGTTTTTATTTGTTTTTTGTTTTAAACTACACCTCAGGTGAGATTTAACATTGGTATCCTTGACTGCAATGGATTCAATGCATTATATTGCACACATATCCTTTTCCCATATTCAATAGACAGTGAAGATACTTGGGAATATTTTCATTTCATCTTTTTCATTTGCTTTAATATTTTTGTTTTGGTGAAGTTGTTGCTTCTATACTACTTCTCTTCTCTTTACTAGCAGTTTGATATACTTTCAGCCCCTTCTAGGATTCTCCAACTAGTTTCAAGGGAGGAATATCATTCATGCAAACAGAGAGCAGTCCAAAGAGCTAAACCTGGTTGGCGTATACACTAGATTAATAGAATATTGAAACCCATTCACCAGAGCACATACTTTGAATTGCCTTACGGACCAAAAACTGTTTGTTTATCTAAAATCTTTATTCAACTTCGATAATCAAAACTAAATGATAGACAAACTCGCAAACTTGTCTTTTGTCTTAAACCTTTTTTGTTTTGTTTTTGTTTTTGTTTTTGTTTTTTGTTATTTGATTTTTTGTTTATAAGAGACATTTTTATATCCATAGTTAGGTTAACTTGAATGGAGTGAATTCCACCTGTCAAGAGAAAATTTGAACAAATTATTCAAATCTGAAAGAAAAACACTGCATTAGATTCCGAGGGCTAAACTTCAAGGTAACTGCCAAACGTTTCAGTATACACGTTTTATTTTACAAGCAACAGGTTTATCAGAATCCAGTACCATGATGACCAAAACTTCAAGAAACTCAAGCACTACCGCTCAAGAAAAATTAAGAAACTCTAAATCTTTTCTAGAATAAGAGTGGTAGATTACGGTTCGATACTCTCTGACAAAGCTACCTTCATTTTTCTTTTCAACTTTAGACTGCAAGAAACAGTAACTTTCAGCCTTAATATGCATGGCTTATCTGAGCTGACAATATCAATGCAAAATGCAAGCCCTTTCACGATAAGAAGGCTCAACTTCGAACCAAAACGCAATTTTTAGGCCCCAAAAAATAAGAAACTAACCCAGAACATTTTACTGCTGAAACAACCCAACGTTCAAGCGAAACTAAGAGACTTTTAGTATTAAGTGCTACCCAAGTTTCTTATAAAAACAAAAATTAAATTGAAACAAAACAAACAAACAAAAAAAAAATCCGTGTAGATCCATAAGGTGAGGGCGTTGATAGAAGCAAAACAATTTTCATTTACAATGATAGCTATTTCCAGACCCGCAGTGTCCGAAAACCTTCAGGCACACACGCCTAAAAGGAATGTAGATACAAGCACGCATTCCCGAAATGAGAAATGAATATGACGACTGAGACCAGTTGAAAAATCGTTGGAATGCAAGAATGTGATGCTTTGCACGATTTGAAAATACCAAAAATCTTAGCCATTACCAAATGTTCACAAGACTATAATACCCAAGGCACTCAGAACCCCTTAAGAAGACTCTACTAGTTCAAAAACAATCCACACAGTCGCCTGTGGAAAAAGGAAAATAATGACAGCGAAACATTCTACTACGCGACACTAGCCCAAGCCCTGGTCACAAGACGGAATTATAAAAGCGTGAAGCCTGAGAACTGGTTTGAAACAAGAGCAAATAATACAGTGTCCAAAATACAGATTTTTCCAGGTACACTGCTAGAAATCCAACCGGGCGTGGCTTCTTGAAAAGCGCCCAAGCAGTTTTGTTTTAACCGTGAAAATGACTGGAAAGTCGGGAAAGTCACGATTCAACAAATAACATAAAGCAATACTAGCTCCTGCAAGAATATGGCGAACAGTGTATAAGATTATCTCAAGTGACCAATTAGAACAGGAGACCGAGTTCGAATTGGGCGAGGCGAGCACAAGCAAACACGACATGCAGCACAAGGTGGGCAAGTAAACAGTGCATGCAACCCTAAAGGAAATGAAATGAAAAGGTCCAAAAGCCCACAAAAGCCCATTTACCTCACTCTGAACCAGCCTGAAAGCTCTACAGTGTCACCGTGCAAAGCTTCAGCTGCAAAATTTTTAACGCACGATATACTGCATGTAGCGATACCCGCCAGGCCTCAAAACGAGTCGGTCGACTGATCTTTGGCCAAATCCCAGATCTTTCCCAACATAATACAATTCAAATTGCTCAAAGAGTCAGCCAAAATATGAACAAACATTTAGTAAAGAAAATAAATTAATGGTTGGATCTCACCATGAACGACCAAACAACAAACCACGCAACATCTTGGATAGGCCACTACCTTCTCAGCGAAAAATAATCTGCGCTCCTCTGGTGCAGACCAGCGTGCTGCTTTGGTTATAGACGACTGATAAACATGCCAGTATTACTTTTTATATTCCTTTGAACAACAGACATTCCACGTGCAGCCGACATGCCCCAACGCAAGAAATTACTTTCAACGATATTGTCACAAAGATAAGTTGTAAACATGGTCACAAGGGACACAGCCCTATTGACTAAGAAACTAACATCACGTTCCATTAATTGCGATTAAATTGCATTCAATCGCCATTTATTTAGGTTTAAATTTGAGCTACACAGGTATTATTAGTTTAATGGAATTTGATGAACGGTTTTGGAGCTACAGGTACCTTAAACGTGTTAAAAAAATTTCATTCAGCCGGTACGATATCGTATTAAGATCCTATTTTTTCCATTTTAGGTTCCTTTTTCGACAAGTTTCCTTTCCTTCTTCCAATATTAATCAACTGTGCGATTTTTGCATTGGCGATTGTCCTGACAGCCATCAGAGTGCCAGAGACATTGAAACATAAGATCCTTTTGGATGATTACAAAGTCTGTCCTGAGCTAAACAAGCTAAAGCCCCGTTAAAACGCTTTCAACATTGCACTGAACATCGCTCTACATTTGTAGAGCGATGTTCAGCGATGTTGAGTGGTGTTTAGTGGGGGTGTTAAAACGCTCTCAACAATTTGACTGAACATTTGTTGAGCGACGTAACTTCTCACTTTCGGAGAGCCAAGACGAGGCAAACCTCTATTTGGGTACAATCGTTTTGGCGCCATATACAGTAGTTTGTGTTAGTTTGTGTTCAAAATGGCGGTAGGAATTTTTAAATGAAATTAAACTCCTCCCTCGTCACTATTCGATCACGCTCTCGATATGTTCTGGAAGTTTATTTGTTTCTTTCTTTCTTTGGCGCAAAAAGTAATGGTTAGTGCGCTTGCGCCGACTGAACATTGTTGGACGGAGTGTTAAAATGCTCTCAACATCGCTCAACAACACCTAGAACAATAGAAATGTCGAGTCGACCCACTGAACATTTTTGACTTCTTTCAAACTCCACTCAACATCGCTGAACACCACACAACATCACTGAACAGGGTGTTAAAATGCTCTCAACATTTGTCCTCTACAAATGTAGAGCGATGTTCAGTGCAATGTTGAGAGCGTAACCCCAATAACCCCAAATTCCCGTAGATGCTGTTTTTAGCTACAGTCAGAGAGATGAGTGTTGCTGCTAAAGTCGCCTTCAATGGAAAATCAAGCGCCTTGTATAAGAAAAAGAACCGCATCAAAGGCAACATTTTGGTCTTTATGTCAAACGAGAATGATACGCAAAAATCAAAAGTTTCGTGCACAAAACTATTGGTGCATTTGTGTCAAATGAGATGTCATGTGAGATTTACGATAACGCAAAATTACTTATGCAGAACCCAACAGAACGTTTCAATTGTTGCTATTCGCGGGCATCTAATTTGAGACAAGCAGTCACGAAGATAACCTCTGTGCAGAATGATATGCATGAAGATGGTTTGGTTCAGTGTGATCTCGTGCCTTCCCCCTGTCAATGGCGCCATTGTTTGCTGGGATTCTGCAACTTTCTGTAGCTGTATAGGAGGGGGATCCTTCTTCCTTCGGTGATACTGCGAATGCTAGCCTCTGTGCAGGCCGCCGGTTACATCATCCTCTAAAGTTGACTTATTTGCATAATGAGTACTATCAATAAGGCTAATGATTCATTTGTTCTAGAAAACGATTGTTTTGACATAATTGAGCTGCTAATGAAGTCAAGAACGTGCCAATTCTGGGTAAATTTGTTGTTGCGTCAGGGTAAACATCTTGGTGATTTATCCATCTTAAGGTGTCAAATCTGTCTAACATGAAATAAGCCGACGTCAAATGTTGCTATAGGATCGCGGGAAACTTCTGTCTAGTATGCGCTTTATGTGCGCTTTCTTTATTTCAGTGCCAATTAGCTGAGATAAAACGTTAATCAATCGCTTTAACGAGCGTGACGGAAGTGGGTTACTTACTTACTTTCTTTCTTTCTTTCTTTCTCACTGACTGACGTCGAAGCCCCTTCTTAGATTACAAAGTGGACTTTGTAATCAAAAAGTGAGTAAAGTGCCAAAGCTTAAAGGTCCCTGGTCAACATCAATGCTTTGCGCACATAGCTGATCCTTGATACCCTGTGTTCTTGAGTTTCTGATGTTCAGAAACTAATATGGCCGCTCGCAGTGAAAATTCAGGGTATCAAGTAGACTGATTGCAAGTTCGTAGTTATTGCTATTGATAGGCTGACGGACGCTATAACTACGACTCATGGACTTTCGCATTGAAAATTTCCCTTGACGATATGGAAACCATAGCAACGCTGTACGAAAAGGCGAGTAATGGCGGTGGGCCTAAATTGTCAGCTCAATCGTCAGATAATAAAACGCCTCAAAATTCAAGTTTTGAGTGACGTTAGCGATGAACAAAAGCCACAAGTATTCGCATGAATGTTTCTTTAATCTAAGAATTGACAAACCTTTCAGTTTCAACAAGAATTTCCTCATTTTGAAGGCAATCTTCATCTAGCAATAGTGCACGCCAACACGCCACAGCTCCTGAAATTCTCCAACTACCGAAAAGAGGCCATTAACCTCGTTTCAAAGGGAATACCGGGTGTCCCAAAATGATGTATTATTGTTTGATTGCTTATATGTCTATAACCAATGAACCGATTTTCAAAAACTGGTAAAACCATAACCAAATCTTAAAATACAATTTGGCCTTTAGGCAATCAACTAAAACAAAGTGTTTGAAAATCGGTTCATTGGTTATGAACATGTAAGCAATCAAACAATAATACATCATTTTGGGACACCCGGTAGAAAAATATGTGCGCCCATTGTTTATTTTCGTCCCACTCTTTGATGTGAAAGTCCATAAGTCCCAGTTTGAGCAAAAATATATATTGTTGTTGTTGTTGTTGTTGTCATTGCTGTTGCTGTTGTTGTTGCGATAACTGGGACTATTTCGTGAGTCTAGGTATCAAGTAAGAATTTCTTATTTGTTGAATTGATTGAATTGACCTGTGCGTGTGCTTTGAAGCAGTGATATTAACGGTTTCCATTCCTCATAACATGATGTTCAATATTGTCATTAGATTGCACCAGCGAAACCAGCAGGGACTTGAAGGAAAAAGATGTAAAAGGGAAGTGACTACCAAAACGGTTCGAACTCGGGCTGCGTGTGTGAAAGGAGCTACTCATGCATTTAAAATGGCATGAGAACACGATAAAGAGGCTTGCTATGATAAAGAGGTGAAAAACAATCCCACAGCCTCGTTTTCATTTGCGCATAATGACGTCACTTCACTCAAATTGCTTATTTGAATACGTAATTTCACAAGGAGAAGGCGAATGATAGTGGAAAAATGATCATACATCATTCATAGCAGTATTATCTTGTATTTTATCATCAATCATACCAACCCCGGACTTGTCCTTTTCACAGCTTTTATTCAAATCGATCATCGCCACCCCAAAAAGCTAAAGGTCGTTTGCCCGGGAGGGGAGGGGGTACTTGGTCTACGAAAATACGGGGAAGTGCCGCTGGAAAACCTGAAAAGGCACCCTGTCCCGGAGTAAAATTCCCAAAAATGATACCCTGTCCTGGAGTAAAGTTCAAAAAACGATACCCTGTTCTTGAGCTTCTTCATGCAAAATTGTACGCTGGCTTGGGAATTTGACAGAAATTTGATAGAAATCTATCAGAAAATGCGGAAATGTTGCCATCCAAACGATTTAAATCATATTTGCGGAGTGCAAATGGCTTACAACGACGTTACGTAGTCAATTATACGAAATATGGACCCTGTCATGGAGCCGACCATAAAAAAGTGATACCCTGTCCCGGAGTAGGAATCCTGAAAATGATACCCTATTCGGCGGCACTTCCCCGTACGGAAAAATATGAGTACCCCCCCCCCCCCCCCTGGGTCGTTTGTCGAGGTTTTTAACAATAAGATTATGAGTGGTAGTTCCATCGAACAGGAAAAGAGCGTTTACGTCTAATAAGCCTTCTTTCTTCGATTTCTAGAGATGCGCCGGACGAGAAGACAGCATTAGTAGAAAGTGGTCAAGCGGAGATAGGACCTTCCAAGAGGCAACTGTCAGTCACAGAATCAAGTGGTTCAAACTATCTCGACATGTACTCTTATGATGCTCGCATTGCACGAGAATCGTATACAGTATTGGCAGTGAGACGACATTCAGTAAATAAAATTCTGGAAGAAGGAATCGATGGAAAACACACCATTTCCTATTTTCAGCTTAGTAATGGGAGCAATTTTGAGAGATCTTCTTCTCGCCATGAAGCAAGTTGCTGCAAAGGGTTGAAGGAAACCTCTCTTTGGCAAATTTTGAGGTAATGTTACGCTCGACAAATAAATCAATTAATCAATCAAGTCTCTTTTCACATATTGTGCTATGCATTATGCACATAAGTCTTGATTATTGTGCCAGGAGTCTTGAACACAGGCTGCATTGGGTTGTGCTATTACAGTAGTTCTTCATGTATTTTCAACAGACAGCAATTTCAATGAAAATTCTTATTATAAATCTTCCGACAGCTTTCCGACAGTCGTTTCCAAGCAATAGAAATTTCCTACAAATGTCTTCTCAGTTACTTTTGGGGATAGCCGCCCCCCTGCCCCCTCTATCTTTGCTACTGTCCTTAGGTCATAGACTACGTGTATCTTCTAGTAAAGTTCCCATAGAATCAATGGGTTACAGTATTCAATGATTTGCATATTTCAGTCATTATTTTTACAAACCCTCAACGATTCATAAGTTTGTCGTGCCCTTTCGTTGAGCTTTATTGTTTAAGTTTCATTTATTGCACAGTTGATGTATTTTGCAATTTTCTTCTTGTGAATTTCACCACAAATTTATTATCCACACTTATTCTTTCTTCTCGCATTCTTTCCAGAATCAAAACTGTACGAGTCGGTCTTAGTTTATATGCTGCCTTCTCGTTCGTCGCTGTTGGCATTGATGAAATTTTCCCGATATTTGCAGATTCGTCTAGGCGTTATGGTAAGATAAAAAAATCATTTTTATTTGCGTGGAATGGAAATCGCTTTATGTCGCCGTTTGAGTGTCTGTATCGTATTAGACTATGACCTGGAATCACTTGTTTCATTGTGATCTTTGACTTGAAGATGATTGTTCGGTCAACTAGCCTCATGTTATGCTCATCTCATTGAGTTGAATTGTTGTTGTTGTCGTTCCACAGAGGGCCTTGTTTCCCTAGAGCTGTAAAACCATGTCATGTAATGAATTTTGCACTGTCTCTAAATTTGTTCAAAGGTGAGGGATGTTGTCTGCACTGCTCCTATGATGGCTCGTTGATATCTGGATGCGTTGACTTACATTTCAAAACCATTTCCATTAAGTTCTTTAACATAGATCTGTAAATTTATCAATTTATTTCCTTTCTGCCCGTTTTCATTGAATAATGGAGCAATATTTCTTGATCTACTTAGGTGGACTCGCATTCACATCTGGTCAAATTGGAACAGCTATTTTGATAGCAGCTATTCCAGTTACCTTATTGACGGGCATCATCGCTAAGGTAAGAGTTGCCGTACTAAGTAGAGAACTACGGAATGAGTAAAAAAACCCCCATTTGAAAAGCCACTGCTCCCTGCTTCTCAAGATGATGATGTTGGCAATTATGTATTGTTTAATGGTAGACATGTTCAAATCAATTTTTAAAGTTTGCCTGACTGGAATCGGCCACTCTGTTCTGAAACCGTTAGGGATTTTCTCAAGAGAGCCCAAATAGGCCTAAGATCACGACCAAATTTTCCTAATATTTTTGCCTTACAGCGATGAAACTGTCGGAAAACAATTCACGGTCTCTCCGAAATACCGACACGGATCTCAGAATACCTCGCTTTACAACCTCTTACGGGGAACGTAGTTTCTCATATCGAGGTGTAACTGTGTGGAATAAACTTAACACAGAAATAAAAAGTGCCCCTTCACTGGCCACTTTCAAAAATTTGCTGAAACAAGCTTTGAAGAATCAAAGGGTGTGAAAGTTCTCGTACAGCATCAAACTTTTTCTTTTCTAACCAGAACATATCATATATAAATTTTTATTTTTATTTGTAATACAGGTTGCTTTGTAATTTATTCATGTAATTAGGTTAGTTAGGTTTTTAAGCAGGGCACATTGAAAATCAGTGTATTTAATTCTACTGAATGTATAACCCTGTTGAAATAAATAAAAATGAATGAAATGAATGAATGAACTGCAACACGTTTTAGCACGTGTTATCCTCTTCTTGGGAGACTGAAGTCACCTGCAATAATGTCTTTATCCTCCCAGCGATGACACTATAATCCTCCTAAAAGGATAGCACGTGCTAAAGCATGTTAAACCATCGCTGTAAGGCAGAGATTTTAGGCCAGGTGAATTCTATGGAGCGTCGTTTGCGTCTTTATTACAAACTGACATTTTGTTATCCTAAACTCTAAATTTCTTTCATATAAGAAATATTTTCAATACTAACTGCTCTATTCAGTAAGGTCTTCATATTATTTTGTATGCCAACTTTCGTTTCGTATGGTGTTTTGCATTCAGTATGGCCTTTGGCGCAATACATCGTGACAATCCAAACTTCTGTATGGCCTATCTATTTCGTATGGCTTATTGCGCAATACGTCATAAAAACGAAACTTTAGTATGGCCTATTGCACAATACATCATTAAATTATCATTCTGTATGACATGTTCATTTCGTATGGTCTATTGCGCAATACGTCATATAAAATGTAACTTTAGTATGGCCTATTGCGCAATAGCCAGACTTACTACGATGGGCCCTAGTAATTGAACTATAGGTAGCAAGTCTACGCAATAGCTAAACTGTCGGGGAAACCTTTGATTTGGCTGTTTTCAGTGGCGTCGCCACGGGGTGGACTGGGGTGGACATGTCCACCCCAGTTTTCCGAGAGTTCGATTTTTTAATTTCTCGAAATCCGTTAAAAAATCTTGGGGGAGGGGTAGATTTGTATTAACTTGGAATTATTGTGATAACTGGTTTCCCTCTTGAATTCTGAATTCTGTTATTGAACATTTCGAGAAAACTCTTAAACTTCAATTTCAAATCATATCGTTTCTTTCCTCGTAAATTGATATATGATGTATTTTTCTATTTCGATTTTCGTTGTGCAAAAATGCCCGCTCTTACGAAAAATGCTGCTTGAGATGGTTGCCTTTCCAAATATATCAAAATAGATGAAAATAATAAAAGGGCGTTTCCCGGGTTTTCCGAGAGCCTGAAAGTGTTTTCTGATAAGCTAATTAATTTATTGGGACTATTAAACGAAAATTCAAAATTCAATTCTTGTAGATTTGCCTTTGCACTTTCTTCTGATACAAATTAAAGCTCCATATGTTTTTGGATTGCTGCGATATAAATGGATTCCCAACAAGTATTTTCGTTGATCTTTCACCCAAAGACCAGCCTGTGTCTAGATAAGGATCTTTCCTTTTGAATTTATCTAATTACAAAGGAATCTCTCCTTTCAAAATGCGATATTTGATGCACAAACCATGGATTTGTTTATGTACTTCTTATCCAGCCTTTTTAAAGGCACACTATCCCTTAGATGAATGAAAGAAATCGATATCTCTATTGAATATTCCACAAATTTACGCTAATTTCTTTTATTCAACGAAGGCAGGATCATCCATGCGTAATTTTCATGGCCATGAAAATTATGCGTGAATGACTTTGCTTTCTTTGCATGAAGCAAATTATCGAGGGGACAGTGTGCCTTTAAACACAATGCTGGCCTAGCTTGATTCATGGTTTCGAACTGCACCTTCTTGCCGGATGAATCATCGAAGTGCAAGTCCTGCAAGGCAAACTGGAACTGGAGAGAGCAAGGAACGATCTATTGCCAAGCACGATCGATACCAACAGGCCTGCCGACGATCGGATTAATCAGTTGGCAGCCGAAGGACAACATTTACTGAGTCGTCTCAGCGAAGCACCTGCCAGTGTTCATGCATTATCAGCATCAATGGGGGTTATGGCGGCGAATGGGTCTGATCCTGGGCCAACCAACTATCCCTCGTCTGTGCCTTCAGTTTCGATTTCTGGATCGTGTTATTCGTAAAATCTAGATCATACCAACTTCCTCTCGAAAGCTGTTCAAAAATTGCGTTCGCTGCTTGTATAACCGCTAACTGCTTCGTCTGGATTGTTCCATGTTTTTCCAGTCTTTCTCTCGCAGCACTTCGATGATTCATCCGGCAAGAAGGTGCAGTTCAAAACCATGAATTAATCTAGGCAAGCATTGTGGTTAAGTTTTCCGCCAAAACAACGTTGCTATTGCGTAGACTTGTTACCTTTAGTCCGTTTACTAGGGCTCATCGTAGTAAGTCTGGCTATTGCGCAATAGGCCATACTAAAGTTACATTTTATATGACGTATTGCGCAATAGACCATACGAAATGAACATGTCATACAGAATGATAATTTGATGATGTATTGTGCAATAGGCCATACTAAAGTTTCGTTTTTATGACGTATTGCGCAATAAGCCATACGAAATAGATAGGCCATACAGAAGTTTGGATTGTCACGATGTATTGCGCCAAAGGCCATACTGAATGCAAAACACCATACGAAACGAAAGTTGGCATACAAAATAATATGAAGACCTTACTGAATAGAGCAGTTAGTATTGAAAATATTTCTTATATGAAAAAAATTTAGAGTTTAGGATAACAAAATTTCAGTTTGTAATAAAGACGCAAACGACGCTCCATAGAATTCCGCAGCAGTCGCGGAAACCGCTAGAAACCGCGGAAATTATTGTTCTCTTATAAACAATAGCTTCCGTGAAATCACTTAAGGCCAAAGTGAATTCCGCGGAAAATGGAATCAAAGAAGAAATGAATTGATAAACTGAAATTTTTATGACCGTACCGCGAAGTTGTGTGAAGCACATTTGTATCGAATTTCTTTAGGATACTCATTACTGATTTCTTCCAGATCGGTCTTAAGTTAAAGCCTACCTTTTCGAAGGATGTCATTTCGCGGAATTTCTTTCACCATTGAAGAATCAAAGCCAGCAAATTGAAGTCGAACAAAGATGCAAATATCAAGTTTGATATATTTTTCTTAGAGGTGTATCTACCACTTTTCCGGATTTTAGGGATATTTTACAGATTTTTCTTGAAAATTAAAGGATTTTTGCCAAAGGTGAACGAGGTTTTTATGGAGTGATCAAGATTTCCCTTTTGCTTCTGTTCGAAAATTTGAGAAAGCTAACAAATCGACTTTTGCCAACTGTGTTGCTTGTTTCGCCGTTCAAGTTCAATCAAATTTAGGCCTTAGCATGCCTTGATGTATGTCAGTCCATGACTTAAGTTAATCCTCACCAGGGGTGGTCTGACAGATATGAAGGGGCCAAAGACCAATCCTAGGGATATGGATACTTGGCTACAAGGCAACAACCTTCCCTTGAATGTTGCAAAAACTCATTCTTTTTGTAATTGTTTCTCTTATTGCAGCTAGAGCGCAAATTTGGAGCCAAAAAGGTAGGTTTGAGAACTATCAGTAAGTCAATTATTTGTTTGTACATTTGGCTATGATTCTTTAAATGTATCCGAAGATAAATGTATCTACTGGTAGAAAAATCCTTCTACAAAAACTTTCTTATTCTTATTTGACAATATTTGTGCTTATTTATACTATTCGTCCTTATTTATATTTGTTTAACAATTCATAATGTTGACAATATATTCTTAGTTGATAATTGTTGTGCTTATTCATACCCTGTTTATACCATTTGTCCTTATTTATACTTGTTTGACAATTCTTAATTTTGACCATCTATTCTTTTTTGATAATGTTTGTGCTTATTTATACCGTGTGTCCTCATTTATTTTTGAATGGCTTGAAAGAAACTTTAGCCATATATCTATAATTCTGTCGTTCGACTTATGATAAGAAATCTGAATTATCTTGGAAATTACAGCGTATTTCAAATTACAACTCATTCGAGGATTTGACGTCACCAAATTCCAGACTGCAGGCCAGAGAAGTGACATACTTTTGCCTGATGCAAGAAAAACACTATAAACCATGGCTTTCGTGGATTGGTAAAGTGCGAGTTACGAGTTGCGAGTTGCGAGTTGCGAGTTGCGAGTTGGTGCTTTCTGCGAGTTGCGAGTTGCGAGTTAATAGTGAAAAGTGCGAGTTGGTACATTTAAAATGCGAGTTGCGAGTTCGGTAAAAAAACCTCAGATTTTCCATCTTTTGCAGCTAAAACAGCGTGATTTTTTGGAGAGCCTTTGTCAAGATCAGGGGAGTATAAAGAACTGTTTTTTAATTCACAGAGAGCCGCTAATAAATGATTTGCTTTGAGCTCGGTTAATTAGGCCTAAGAGAAGAAAAATTATTCTCTTTGGTATTTCTTGAGTTGGTAATATAGGCTGTATTGATTGAAAAGTTTCTTAAAGATTGAAAAGTTTCTTAACTTCGAATTGACCTCCCATCGCTTCTATAGCCTACGCGTAAACCCATTATTTCAAAAAAAGAAAGGGTCTACGAAACAATGAGCAAAAGCTTGCGACTACAGTTCCAGAGTTCTGGAACTTAATTTATGCAGCCTTTGTTGATGAGACGCGTTTCAGACATTATTTGAACAGAGAATGATTAATTGGGCAGCCGTAGCAAGTTTTATCTCTTTATTTCATGTGAAATTAAGAAACTTTTACTTCTATGGGCTTATCCAAGTTTCTTATAAAAGGAAAAAGTCAGATCATGATTCTTTTAAGACAACTAAGGCAAGTCCCCAATGTACTGCATTACAGTGACATTCGTGAACAACTAGGGGGGAATGAAAGCTGCAAATTGTAAGGCCCCCGTAGCTTCTTATAATTTGCTTCTTATAAAGAAAATTACAACGGCCTTAAAACTCTTGGCTACAAAGGGAAATCCTTAAAACAGTTCCAAATTCAACTGCAGCTTCAAAAAACAGTTTTATTTGGCGAAAAATGCATTAATTCAAAAGAAAGCAGTCAACTCGTAATTTTAGTTTCAACTCGCACTTTTAAGTTTCCAACTCGCACTTTTGAGTTTGCAACTCGCACTTTTGAGTTTGCAACTCGCAAATTAAGTGCAACTCGCAACTCGTAACTCGCATAATAAATGCAACTCGCAACTCGCAAAATAAGTGTAACTCGAAACTCGCAACTGCAACTCGCAACTCGCACTTTACCATATCACTGGCTTTCTTGAAAATTTTTTCATGTTTCGTCTAAAATTTAGAAATTAAAACAGTTTAAATTTTTTTCAGAATTTCTATTGACTTCTTTTAAAAAAGAAGAAAGACGCTCTAATTCGGAACAATAGCTAACGTTTTTTGTAAGCAATTCAGTTCAAAGAAATAGGTCATCGAATTTTACACCAACCTTTTTAAAGATTTAGAACCCTTTGCTAACCCTTCATCATTTTAATGATTTGATTGATAAAAAAATCTGGTCATCTGCATTCTCTTTCTTTTATTTTCAGTTGTTCATTCTAGCTGTATACGTTCTCTTGTTTGGATTGCCTTTGTTCCCGTTCATTGGAATGGTCCCACAAAGGTATTCAATTTTTCTTTTCCTTCGAGGTCGAAGATTATTTGTACCGAGAACTTTTCTGCCATTTTCAAGTTATGCCAGTATCTGTCAACGTGGTCTCACAAATAAGGATTTAAATGTGGCTCGAACATTTTAGTGATGGTCAAATTTGGGTGTTTTCATGATTTTCACTTTCTTGGTCACTCTGTTTAATTTGTTTCCTTTTGAAGCAAATGGCATACCATGATAAAATATATTTGGGAAAAATTCATCTGCTGTTAATGCTACTACGATTTTATTTCATAGATTTGTTTGGTATGCATTGGTACCGGCGCTGCTTTTGTTGAGGTTTATAGCTATAATTGGTTATCTTGCTGTCAATTTTGTGCTGAATGATTCGGCGGATCCCAAGTATATTGGTACGATAAATGGATTAGGAATGACCGCAGCGTGTATGTTCTGGTAAGAGATCAATTCTTTTTCTTATAATATCTATTTTGCACACTGTACCGGGTGTCCCAAAAAAATATATACGGATTTGGTTGACTCCAGCGCTGTGAATTTAGCTTCAATCAATGTCTAATCACTCTAAAAATGTTCCTCGATAGTTAACTTGAACATAGGGACTTCGTTTGTTGGTATTGGTGCTTTGAGAGCAGACATGTTAACCTTGAAAGCTCAAATTTGCCTCTTCTCGGAAACCACAGATTTAGCCTTTTGGCTTAAGCAACTTCTTAAGGCACAGCGTATAAATAAATGATAGCCTTGATAAAATTTGAAAAATATTAGATCTTGTCTTATTCTGTTTTCCAGAAGTCACCCCCCAGTCACCCATTGGCCAGTTTCTCATTTTTCAGTTCTTAATTTCGATGTGCTTCAGGAACTGGCTTAGGCCAAAAGGCTAAAGCTCTGGTTTACAGGTTCTCCTACAGGTTGACTCAAATTTGAGCTTTAGAGATTGATATTTCTGCTCTCAAAGCATTAATACCTACACACGAGGTATCTATGTTCAAGTTAAGTATCGAGTAACATTTTTAGAGTTATTAGCCATTGATTAAAGCTAAATTCACATCGCTGGATTCAACCAAATCTGTATACATTTTTTGGGACACCCGGTAAATCATAAATCAGCCACACGATTATTTACAGCTGCTCCTGACTAGATAGACAGAACCGTGAAATTGTTTGAATCCGATTTTTATGGCAGAAGTATTTGTTACCAAAGAAAAGATATGCCATATAACCTTGGTGGTGATGACAAAACAGGAATCAAATGTTTCCGCTGACTTTAGCTCGTGGCCCATGGCCAAAAGCTCCAAGCCTCTTTTTCACGGACCAATCAGAAGAGGACCCAAGGGAGGACCCAGAAGAGGACCCAAGGAAGGACCTTAAGGAGGACTCTAAGGAGGATTCTAACTAATATTATTGCCCTGATATATGCAGTATTGTCAAGGGGTCGTGGACTCGATTAGGTCTACTCTACTTCTGGGATGCCAGCGCTTCGCGCTAAAAATGCAGCTTCACCTTCACCTTCACAATGTACGCTTTACGGTTGACCCGATGCCAAACCGTTCTGATTACGACTATTTTATTTCCGTGAGCCCATGATTCGAACTAAATTGATATTACGTTACGCGATACTTATATGAGGGGAGTCTGGGTACGAGTTATCAGGAGTTATTGGCCACGTGCAGATCACCCCGGGCAAGAAGGCTGGGCTAGCCAATCCAACGCATTCAGGGAGTAGTGGCTTCTCACGCTAGTTATTTACTCACTTTGTAGACCAAAAACTTTTCTATCACTGATGACTTCCAAACTATTGACTGGATATAAACTTTGCTTGCCTGGCAAGTTGATGTCTATGTGGATGAAATTTTGGGAATTTCTTGCATCGACAGCTGGCGTCTTTTGCCTTCACTTTCTGTTTATTGTGATTTACTTCTTTCTTACAGCTCATTGTCACCGACAGTACTTGGTTCACTGTACTCGTGGTCATTGAAAAATGAGGGCAGTATGCGCTTTCCATTTAATCATGCCTTTTCGTTTGTGACCGCTGGTTTTGCGGCACTTCTTACACTTTTCTTAGCTGTTTGTATACCGGATAAACCTGAAGAAACAACATTTGTCACAGAGGAAGATGATTCTAGTAGTAGTAATAGAAGTGAAGATAGTGAACCTTGCACAACTGTTTAGCGTTCCTGACCAAACGTGGATGCAGAACGATGAAGGTGAGACCACAGGCAACAGGACCAATGATTTGTTTTATGTAGATCCGACTATTAGTATGTGAAATGAGCATCTAAATAGTTACCTTTGGTTATCAACATGTCTTTTTCTTTGTTTTTTTGTCTGCTTCACAGACAACATAACACAGACGATCAATTCTAATTTGAGCATTCATTTTTTTTTTATTTTTTTGATAATTTTTTTGGATGGGCCAGAATTTGCTCTATTTCTTGGCTTGGTTATCTTGACGTTTCTGGTAGATAGTACTCACAAATTGTAAAAAAAGATAGAAACTTTGCATCTTCGTTAGTTGAAAGAAAAATCATCTTTTGATTATCAGTAGGGATGCTGGAAAAATTGGGGTAAAGCACTTCTATTGATTCAAAAAAGATTTTTCATTCGCTACTGAAAGATGGGCATTATAAAATGAAGTGTGTTTTCATCTTCAATCTTATGTGGGCATTTCTTGCAAAAACGCCTATCTCTTGGGTTTTGTGGTTTTGTGTGGCGGCCAGTTCCTATAGCAAGACAATGGATACTTATGGCAACTTAAATTTACTGTACCCCTTCAGGACGATATATTTTTTATCCGATCAATTTTCGGATTTTTAAATCATTGGATAGCACACACATCTACCAACAATTTCTAATAATTTCAAGGCATTTTACTTCATTTTTCAGCGAATTATAAGCAATGTAAAGCAAGGTCTTTCCAGCTAGGAACATGCCGTTTAAATTACGAGGAAAATTTGAGAACTGAAAGTTAAAGGTTTCAAGTGCCGTTGATTTCCTATTGAATGGATTTTGCAGTTATAATACCAATTACGGTTATAGTACCAATACCAATTACGACTCTGCGCTAAATACATCAAGGATTACTCTGTTTACTCTCGTGGCCAGATTAGTGTTAATCATTTACAACAGTGGAATTATACGCTAAGAGACTATTTCAGATCTTTTTTCAAAGTCAAATTTTCAGCAACCAATGTAGCCTGCGTGCAGACTTTACTTTCCATTGCGAAGGAGAGCCAAGGCGTTATGTTTTGTTTAGGGTAAGACGGGGTAAAGTGAACTACAGGGTAAAGTGAACTACTTAGAACATTAACGCTTATCTCTAAAAGTAAACATGCAATGATACAACATGATTTATGCCCAATGCCTTGTTACATGTGCTCACAGAAAATCAAAACATTTTTCCAAAATAGTTCTTTCTGTTGTTGCAAAAAATCCCCTTACCCGAGGCAGTAAAAACAACCTCGGGAAATTATGGTTGTTAGGTTTGGGCTCCTATCTTGGCCTTAATTTTTGACCCCAAGACGAAATTCATTTCTATAATTGTTTTGATCGATTTGAAGCACATACCATGTGTTTACTTTTTCCAAAAGGAAAGGGCCAAGAAAGACTTTTTTGTCAGCCAACATAATATTTTAAAAGATCTACCGTCCAGTCGATATTTTGCTTCGACGGGGGTTGAGTGAACAACCCATGATTTTTTTTCTCATGTGAACACGAAGTCAGATGAAGAAGACCTTTTCAATCTCATTTCCTTCAGAAAATCATAATTTGCAGGACAAGTTTTCGCTCTGATGACACAGAAAAATATTCTGATACCAGCTCCCTGAAAAACCTCCACAAATTTGACAGCCGAAGTTTGACCGACCTTCATTCAAAAATGCGGTTACTAATCCAAGAATTTTATTGAGATTTGATGAAGCAATACAAGTATATCTATCGACAGAGAAAGGATAAATGGCCATCATGTGAAAATAGAATATTGATAATTGTCATAATAGATTTATAACTATTTTTGGTTTTATTTCTGGGCGGAGGTTTCAGGGCAAAGTGAACTACTTTGAAAATAGTGTTTCTCTTTGTGGTGGTTTGGTATTTATATGCAATATAGTATTTTCCAAGTATATTCCCATCATTTTTTATCGAATTGTATTCAGGTCTCGCAATCTGACTCGAATTTGTGACTTTAACAATAGTTCTTGGTTAATATTTGATCTGCAAAGACCGTTCTTAACATAGGTCATCATTTAATTTTTGTTAATATCATTCTTGTGGAATTTGTTGGATTGTTTCGTTTTGGCATGCGAAGAACTCCTTAGAGTTGCAAAATAAATCATGTTCTCGGGTATTACCAGCAACATTTTGGTTTTATCGAGCAAATGCTAAGTAGTTCACTTTACCCCGGCCTGGGGTAAAGTGAACTAGGCAGAGCGGTCGCCAAAGAAAGTTCTTTCGTGAGACAATGGAAAAAGATTTGAAAAATATTTTTGCTTGATAAACTGACCCAAAGAAATAATGTCAAAACAACGTAAAAAGGTTTGCCCTCAGAAGCCCCCAGAAAAAATACTCCTGGCCACGCCCTTTAGACCCTCGGAAAACGTGCGAAACGCCCTTCAGACACTCGGAGAACATGATGAGAATGCTCTTTTTATTAATTTATCTATTTTGATATTTCTGGAAAAGCAACCATCTCAAGCAGAATTTTTTACAACAGTGGGCATTTTGGTGTAAAAAAAATCGAAACAGAGAAGAACATCATATATTTATTTACGAGGAAGGAAAAATTATGGTTAGAAACAGCGGCGTGGCCAGGGCAAATTAAGTGGGAGGGGAACGTAAAATCAGGGGGTCTGGGGGCGAAGCCCCAGGAAATTTTTTGGGGCCACGCCCTTTACTTTGGCTTAGAATGCATCTTCCAATATCATGCTTGCCTTTAGCGACGAGGAAACCTTGATCGTTTCGTAACAGTTATCCTATGAATCAGAGCACGAAGAAAATTTTTGAAGAAGTATCCTTTACTTTGGCTTAGAATGCATCTCCCGATATCATGCTTGCCTTTAGCGACAAGGAAGCCTTGATCTTTTTGTTACAATTATCCTATGAATCAGAGCACAAGGAAATTTTTTAAAGAAAGATCCTTTACTTTGGCTTAAAATGCATCTCCCAATGTCATGCTTGCCAGTGATAAAATGGAAGATTTGACATTTCTCGGAAAATTCTTACCCAACCTATACGCAGCTATTTTCTCCTCGGTTTTAGAGGAATCTCGAGGACCATCTTTCGACAAAAGTGGGGGGCAATTGCCCCCCCATACCCCCCCCCCCCCCCCACCGTGGCCACGCCACTGGTTAGAAATTGAAATTTAAGGCCTTTCTCGAAATCTTCAATAAAGGAATTGAGAATTCAGGAGGAAGGCCAGTTATCACAAAAGTTTCAAGTCAATAAAAATCTACCCTTCCCAATCTTTTTGACTGATTTCGAGAAATTATAACATTGACTCTGTGAAAACTGTGGTCGACATGTCAAACCCCAGACCACCCCGTGGCGACCAGCCACTGTCTCTTTAAGATATCCTTGAAAAACCTCCAAAATAGTTCACTTTACCCCGTCTTACCCTAAAGTTCACTGTTTGCTGTTTGAACCGGAAGACTGTGCAGAGAAAAATATGGACCGAGGAAAGTTTTTGCAATTCGCCCACAACTGGTCGCTTCTTATAAAAATTTGCTAATGTAAAAACGGCAAACGAAGTCACACTGGTCCTGAGTCATGGGTAAGTGCATTATTCAGCTCTAGAATTTTACCATAACTTTTGAAGTGCAATGGAATGAGTTTTAAGCGAGGACAAGCTTAGGCGCAAATTATATCTCTGCCAGAAATCATTAGAAATTGCCTCCAATTTTGAGATATGATAGCAATGAAGGAGTTTGGGTTATTGCTCAGGTCAGTATGCATAATCGCTGACATTCTTATTTGTATATCTCATTTGTAGCGATTTCTATAGATATTTCAACCAAGGTAAATATTCGTCGACCGGAAAATGAACGCAGCTCCGGCCCCAAACAAGCTATGTGCCTAAACATGTAAACAACTCTGGACGGACATCCCCACAACCGATTTATTAAAAAAAAATTGCAAATAACTGAAGTATTTTAGCATCCATTTCAGTTTTAGTGAGGGTACCAGAAAATGTACCTCAAACGACCGATTTTGTCTCCAGGGGCTAGAAAGCGGTGATCTCATTGGATGACAAGCATGAAATTGGATGATTTCCGCAGCTCTGGCAACCAGTAAGGATTTGAGACTTATCTTGGTTTATACTGGATTAGGGCTATGTGAATGACTACAGAATTAGGCTCAAATCCTTACTGGTTGCCAGAACATGCGGAAATCATCCAATTTCATGCTTGTCAGTCAATGAGATCACCGCTTTCTAGCCCCTTGAGAAAAAATCGGTCGTTTGAGGTGAATTTTCTAGTACCCTCATAAAAACTGAAATGCATGCTAAGTTACAATTTTTTCTTATAAATCAGTTGTGGGGATGTCCGTGTCCGTCCAGAGTTGTTTACATATTCAGGCACATAGCATGTTTGGGGCCGGAGATGCGTTCATTTTCCGCTCGAAGAATATCAAGAATATTGACCTTCGTTGAATTATCTATAGAAATCGTTACAAATGAGATAAAAGATAAGAATTTCAGCGATTATGCATACTGACCTGGGCTGGGTCGTTCAAACCACGATGCACGCCAATCTTGGATTAAAAGAATTATCTTCTGACGGTGACGCATACACTTGCCACGTAATTCCTTGTATTCATTGTATTCTTGGTGAATATATGTTTACAATTTATAACAAGAGATTGCAAATCCATACCGAATCTCAAAATGGATAACTCATTGAAATACCTCCTCCACACAACTTACCAAATTCTGATTACAATGCGTAATTTAGCTACTCATTTACATACTATCGTTTATCGTTGCTATTATTGTGATCTTTATAATTGTTAATTGTTAGTAAAATACCATGTATCTATTCGATATTGTGTCTTGTAATAAAAAAAAGTATTCGTTCAACATTTTCAATCTGATTTTTATTTTCATCCAATTCAATGAGCGATGCTGAGACTTATGTAATAGCTACGCTGTATATAGGTGACGCATACCCTGACGGTGACGAATCTGAGCGTTGTGCAGACTCGATTGTTTGCACGCAGGCTGGCGCAGAAGGAGGAGTTCTCGTGGTCTCTCTGGTTGGTCTGCAAAGGTAACGTAGGCCGATGGAATAGAATATCTTGTGTGCACATGGTGTGCAGAATACCAGGCGTAGACGACGTTCTGATTGGCGTTAACGTCATAGTTCGTAAACTCTCATCAGATTGGTCACAACATCTTAAAAGGTGTGTTTATTTATGTGGCTGTGTGGTTTTTTGGGCCCCCTCTATTTTTGGCATGGCAAAGGTGGTTTCCACACTACAATCGCAGCAAGGAGTCGCGGTGAATACATCGCAGAGATGCCACCGCACAGTAGCAAGTTTCATCACAGGTAACAGGGAAAAACATGGGCAAAATTAGTATAAAAGTAACAAGTACTTACCCCTTTAGGCCTTTACCTCCATCTTTACTCCCGAGTCCCGGGTCTTTACTTTAGTGTTTACGAAATTTGCTAATTTTGTCTAGATTAGATTAGGCCAACCACGACAATGTTTGTCGTTTGTGATACAAACAGTTCAGGTTTCCACTCAAAATTAAAAAGAATATTCTTTTTATTTTGAATGGAAACCGGAACTGTTTGTTGTATCACAAACGACAAACATTGTCGTGGTTGGCCTAATCTAATCTAGACAAAATTAGCAAATTTGGTAAACACTAAAGTAAAGACCCGGGAGTAAAGATAGAGGTACTTGTTGCTTTTATGCTAATTTTTCCCTGTTACCTGTGGTTTCATTTTTGAGCGTTTTCCGTTTTGTGTATTAGAAACAGATGTCTGACACTGACAGTAAGCTTTGTCAGACCAAAAAGGGGATCAAACGGACCTGTTATGTATTTTCCGAGTTGTTGTAAGTTCTGGATGAGAGCGAAACAGTAAGTTCAAATTCAAACCTTGGTGCTTGTATATAAATAAAGATGGTTACGAAAATTTTGGTGGTCTATAAAGGCACAATCTATAGTAGATTTTCGGGCATGTTGGCCATATCATGACGATCGTATGGCAAGTTTTATTTACGACAGAGTTTGTCTTCAAACGGTCTGTATTTTGATGTAACCAACGCGAACACAACAGACCGCTATTTGTAAATAACTGGTTCAAACAATGTTAGTCAAAGGCACACTGTCCCCTCGATAATTTGCTTTATCCAAAGAAAGCAAAGTCATTCATGCATAATATTCATGGCCATGAATGATCCTGCCTTAGTTGAATAAAGGAAATTTGTGTAAATTTGTGGAATATTCAATAGAGATCTTTAATAATTTCTTTCATTCACCAAGGGGATAGTGTCTTCAAATCAATAACGACAATAAGCATAACAATCGTCCAAATCAGTTTAATTTTGTTCAGTTGAACGGAACGAAATTGATTTGCGTTCATTGTACCGTGATTGTACCCAAGGCACTGCACCCAAAGGTCAAGTATTTGTTTTGATTGATGCACGCCTGCAAAGGCTCTATCGAACAGGCCCCTTTTAATTGATAAGAAACTCACACCCTGAATTTCTGTGAGAACAATGGGAAAACAATAGAGTAATTAAAGGGGAACAATAGGTTGAGGTCAAAAATGGGTTTCTTACAGGCGGGACTTTAACAGCATCATCCTTAACAAGTTTTGTGGTTCCCTGGAAAACGATCGCTGAAGACCAGCAAATTTGTAACATTTTAATATGTAAATGAATATTCAATTGTATAGCGATGATCTTTCTTTCTTTTCATATCAAATGTTGGTATCCGTGGATCAATATGAAATCAATTTGAAATAACGCAATTATCCAGCAGCTCTCCCTCCTTTCTTCCAGACAGTTCAGCACCAAACCACTCAAATTTTCCCATAGTGCTTGACTTCCCTCGTCATTGTACCGTCCAGTAGCTATGTGATGGTACAGGGATGATAGAAGTCTACAATATAAAAGGTTAGACCCATAGCATGGTTTGGTGTGGAACTGCCAGTCTCCTTATTTGTGTGTTGTTTTCTTGTTTTGTTTTGTCCCTCGTATTGCTGTATTATTTTTTTTTCTTTTTGTCATATATTTATATCTTGAAGTTATTTGCAAATTGTAAGTACCGTTCTTGGTGTAGGCCAGATGACATTGTGTCTTCTTACGCCAAGATCGGTACAGTAGTAATGTATTTAGTTTAGTTTTAATTTATTATGAATAGAAAAAAAAAATATCAAATGTAGCTGATAGCATTAGATAGGGTTTCGTGTGAAAATATGATAAGAACTGAAGGTTGTGACGTCATCAAGTAATCTTAAACCGCACAAGCTACATTTCCTTGCTTATACCGCCATACTAGCTGTTAACATAGTTAATTGACTGCAGCTCCAAGCAAGATTGAAAAAATCTGCTTTGCGTGCAATCTATGTGAAAACAATAGCCTATTGTTTTATGAAAATGAATTTGTGCAAATAGACCTTTTAGCTATTCTATAAAATAGTCGAGATCGAGGGGAGATCGAGCAACATGTTTATACATTTTTATGCAAGAGGTTCGATTGAAGAGCGTTTAGAGCTTCTATCTATTGTGCACGTTCGATGATTTTACAAAATATATCAAGATATCTTTCGATTCGGTTTCTTTTTTAAAATAGCTAAAAGGTATTCTATGCCCCATGCCAAAAATACAATTTTACAGTCTGATGCCCTCTCAGGACCTCTCAGGGACCTGTCTCCAATTTTCTGTGGTTGAACAATTAGAATCAAAGGTAAACCTATTGGTAGCTCGCGGTCTCACAATATTTTTTATGCGAATTGGATTCAGTGTCTGACTCATACTCAGAGCAGTGGTCACATTAATCCATTGACCTCGTTTTTGATTCAGTTTCATGAGGTCGAGGGAGCTGTCAGGCAGATCTGTCAAGCGATGGGCCTTTGAGATTCTTGAAAGGTAAGGAGAGAATGGTTTTTTCAAGGTTTTATAGAGCAGTGTTTTGGATTTCTAAGAAATGCTTGAACGATGTTGGGAGAGGCATTCTATGCCAAAGTAGAATGCATGTTCTCAAAATTTTCCTGGTGCCTTTGCCCCCAGACCCACTCATTTCGAGATCCCCCAGACCCCACTCGTCTTCTGTACGTGCCATTGGCTACAGGGATCCCTATTTGCTGCTGCTCCTCGAACAATCTCATCCGAAATGTTCTTCTGGCAAAGGATGTCTGACTAGACAATGATTAAGTGGTGAAAAAAGACATTTCCTCGAATATCAAGATCGAGCAACCAGCGCTAAATCATTTTGGAGTAAAAGCTAAGAAAAGCAATTCGTAATTTCGTACTGGATATTCTTTACTGTTTGTTTCGAATAACAATTCTCCGTTTACTTTCCTAGATTATCTTACAATGATGGGTATAAATTCCCCGGGGGGGGGGGGGTACTTGATTTACGAAAATACGGGGACGTGCCGCTGGAAAATCTGAAAAGGCACCCTGTCCCGGAGTAAAATTCCCGAAAATGATACCCTGTCCCGGAGTAAAACTTTAAAAACAGTACCCTATTCTTGGGTTTCTTCATACAAAATTGTAGCCTGCCCTGGGAATTTGATAGAAATTTGATAGAAATCTATCAGAAAATGCGGAAATGTTGCCATCCAAACGATTTAAATCATATTCGCGGAGTGCAAATGGCTTACAACGACGATACGTAGTCAATTATACAAAATATGGACCCTGTCATGGAGCCGACCATACAAAAGTGATACCCTGTCCCGGAGTAGGAATCCTGAAAATGATACCCTGTTCGGCGGCACGTCCCCGTACTGAAAAATGTATGAGTACCCCCCCCCCCCCCCCCCCGGGATAAATTCTCAATGCAAATGCAACAAAACGTCCTGCCTATTTTTTGTTCATTGCAGCCATGATGTAAGATATAACTAAAAAGGACGTTTCCCTTATTTTCCAAGCGTCTGAAGGGTGTGGTCCAAAAAATTTTCTGGGGCTTCGCCCCAGATCCCCTCACTTCTCATGTGCTGCGTACTCCTCTCAATGTTGTGTTGTACTGCCCATCACTGCAGCCATTTAAGGAGAAGCCATATTTGCAGGCTCTTACTGCTGTGGATGTGGATGTTCAGTTTTTGATAACAGATATGTTGTTCAGATATGTTGATTTTGTTGATTTTGTTTTATTCGTTTTTATTGTTGTTTTTTTTATGCTTTGTTTTATTCTCTCTGGCTCGTTAGGATACAAAATCAATTTTTCTCTCTGGCTCGTTAGGATACAAAATCAATTTTTCTCTCTGGCTCGTTAGGATACAAAATCAATTTTTCTCTCTGGCTCGTTAGGATACAAAATCAATTTTTTCAAAAAGTAATGATTTGAAGATGCCAAAAAGAAGTTTTACAAGGGATCTTGACAATTTTTGTTTGACAGACATTTTTGCAGGGAACATTTTTGAAATTCGCTAGGGAACATGGGAACAAACGATAATTTTATAAGGGAACAGGGGAACAAGGACCCCCCCTATACGACCCTCATCATTACAACCAATAAAATTACAGCAAAGTGTTTCTTCTCATAAAAACTATTACTACAGAAAATCTGTCAGAGCAAACGTGCCAAAGTTGCGATGCCCATTCTAATTCTTAACGAAATCGCTAGCAATTTCTGAGAAGAACATCATGTTTGCTCGTTGTTTATGAAAGTTCAATATCACTAGATGTTGAATTTTGCATGCCTCATACACGTATTTTTTTATAAGAAACTAAGAATTTGGCCCAGTACTGAAAGGTTCTTAAAATTATCAGATTTTAAGTACTCGAAGTTTCTTACGAGTTTCTTAGGGGTTCCATACCAATCTTCATATTCACTACCTGTTCCCTTCGTGAACATTGCAAAACAAGGTTTTCAAGCATTTCCAATGTTTAGACATTACTCAAGTACCTTACAAGTAATACAGTGGCGTCGTGGGAGCATGATTTTAGGGGGGGCCAAGGGTCAGAATTTTCCGACAGAGAGACATTTTTCCAACAAAAATTAAGCAGGAATGTAACGTATAAAAGTGGCAAAATGTCTCAGAACTTTTGTCATATAAAAGTTCCATAATAGCGAAGAATTTTTGAAAGGGACACATCAGTCCTGTTAAGAGGCGATTCTTGTTGGAGGTGAGGCTGTTGTTGAGACGTGATTGGTGTTGGAGGTGAGGCTGAAGCTATATGCGCAAGGAGGGTGGAAAACTGGGGGTCCGGGGGCTTGCCCCCGGGAAAATTTTCTGTGACCACGCCCTTTAGATCGTTGCAAAACGCCCCTATTTTGAAGAATCTACTATTTGTTTTTCATGGGAAATTTCGAAAAAAGGACCTCAAAAGCACTGAAAAATAGATCGTTTTCAAATTCTAGATAACAACGTGATAGCTTGATATAAATCTTCATTTCTATAAACATCCGTTTACAGAAACTGAAAGTAATCCCATCTTAGTAATCATTTCCATCTTCCTCTACAATATTCACTTGTGCAAATTCTGACGAGCAACTCATTGAAAGCGTTGAAAGCTTAATGCACAAACCATAAATGCATGACACTTTTTAAGTATGAAACGTGCAAAATAAATTGTAAATTTATCGTTTTTTTTTAGTTACCAAAAATGTAGGTAAAGCGACCGGATTTTCGGGGAAAGTCCAAGAATGTTTTGACCGAAAGCATTTGTCTGAAATTTATTCGTCCGAAACTTTTTGCGCCTAATGTGTCTATTTTCCCAATAGAAAACACACTTTTCTTTCGATTGAAAAAGGATTTTTTGCAGAAAAACGAACGAAGGACCTAGTTTTTTGTCGAAAAACCTACTTTTTCATCAAAAACTACGTTTTTGCGATCGAAAAAGTGACATTTCATGAATACATTTCGATTGCCATAAAGTAGCTATGTAAGGAAAATGGATTAATTCAATTTTTTTCGATTTTTCCGACAAGAATGGAAAACTGACGAATTTTCCGACAACATTTTTACAGGGGGGGCCATGGCCCCCCCTGGCCCCCCCGGCCACGACGCCACTGAAGTAATATGGTGCAGGAAATCAGTGAAAGTAAAGTAAAAGTGTGTCAAGGATTTCCTTTATGAACGATAAATACTTTCTTAACTCATATTTTGCCAGTACTGGAGTTTCTTAATTTTTCTGCGATCTGAGAGTTGAGTTTCTTACAGGCAGTTTCTTATAAAAAAAAAGTACGTGTATTTGAATGAAGTCAGGTTTGAGACGTTTCGCTATTGAGAAGCTCTCTCAGCAAATACAGCAGTTGCGAGTATGCTCGCGGAACAATTGAAATCCTTGTTCTTCTCGTGTTTACTAATTTCAATCGGAGATGAGAGGAAAAAGTCGGAACCCCGGAGTAAGCTCCAACCTTGGAACTTCTTTCCGGATTTGAATTTGAACACATTATTATGGATTATTGGCCTTGCCTGCAACACATCTCGTTGAATTTATGTTGCTGTTGTTGTCTCAGTGAGGTATCAGCGAATTGGGATCAGTTGAATCAAAAAGCGAAACTACTGCCACATGCACTGAGCCTTGGTAAGAGGAAGAAGACTCGATCCAAAAAGGCTCCTCGTTTTGCCACCCAAACTTATTGTATCTATAACAACAACAGCAACCATGAGCAAAAGTTAGGACCTATGTAGTATTCGGGCCTACTCGGTTGGCAGTGAGCGGCGAAAGTGCAGCGAGCGAAGCGAGCGGAACAGGCAGCGAACGAGACTTGTGAAAGGTGGGTGCTCATGAATAATTAATGAGATTTTTAATTGGTAGCGGTCAAGATTTTGACCGGTGCGGCAGCTTTTGAAGTTATATCTAGCCAATCAAAGATGTCACAAGACAAAGGAAATCGATCGTGGGAGAGAGAGCTATTTTGGACAGGGGGGGATACTTTGCGTGCGAAGCAAAGCGGATTCTTGGGCCAATCTTCAGAACATTGTAATTTCTATCCACAAGAAGTCCATAGAAGTTGCGAAATAAGTCATGAACATCGAACAGCTTGGCTTGTTACAAGGAAAGGACGTTGTGTTGCATTGCAACCAGCTGCTTCAGGAAAGTCTGTCGTTTAATATCCTAGATATCTAAATTGTCCTAAGCAATGCAAATTTGAAAAATGACAAGCGTCTGAACTGTCAACTTCTCAGTCTCACTACACTAAATAATGTTCTTGGACTGTTTCTCTTTTTAATAGGCTAAAACTTTTACCCGGTTGTTTTGTGGCTTCAAATTGTTGTTTATTCTCATTTGAACCCGTAGGTATTCTATAAGGATTTTGTAAAACTCATGTTTCTGTCCGTTTTGATAAAGCAAACTCTTTATATGGTCTTTAGGTGACTTGTATCCATTGAAATAAAATGATCACTAAACTTCGTTCGTGCAAACTGTAAACATAGTTTGAAAAAAGCTTCCTTCCACAATTGACAGACTGAATATTCAATAGCCTTTTATAACATGCAAGTAATCCCCTTTGAATTTAACCTAAACTACGTCATTCGTTCAATTGTAATTCATATTTTCATTGAATAACAGAATGTCATGATTTCAATAAGAAAACTCTCGTAACAATTGTTGGCTAGTGCAACCCCCTGACGCTCTTTGCAATTCAATCAGCCTTGGTTACATCAAGAATCTCATTAATTATTCATGAGCACCCACCTTTCACAAGTCTCGTTCGCTGCCCGTTCCGCTCGCTTCGCTCGCTCCACTTGCTGACCAACCTAGTGGGCCCGAATACGATAACGAACGAGACTTGGAGCAAGTCTAGGACCTATGTAATGACTCTACGTAAAATGGTGCCCGTGCAGTTTTGTTGCAGGAGGAGACACGAGGTCTCAAATTGGCAGACAAAAGCAACAAGGGCAGGGACAAATAATCTTTCAATAGAGCCGAACCGGATGTTTACATTTGCACGTTAGGCAATCAGATGTAACTATGACGTCACGCAAGCAAAAGAAGTGGCGGAAGAAAGTACCCCTCACAGTTGGCTCTGATTGGATCAAGCTGATAAAAGAAACAATATCACGAGAGTTTTTGATAGGCTCTGTGTCATGCAAAGTTCAAGCATTGCTTCATTGCTGCCATTATCGCAGAACAAAGCGTTGTTTATTTAAATTTCCTGACAAGGATGAATAAACATTTTGATAACGATGGTATCAATCATAGAAATATTCCAATTGTGTCCATGAAACGGGAACTGCTTCCACACAATCACAACAATATTGTACGTCACGGAAACCTTGGAAGATGACGAGAACACAGTTAACGGAGAAAAATTTGTATAAAAGCATGGGCAATAATGCACCGTTGATGTGGCCTATATTATGATCAAAATTGTATTTTTACTCACTGTGTTGTTTCTCTTCCACAAGATTGCATAAGTACAGCGCTTGATAATGTTGCCACTCCTTCGTTCTTCTCTCGTCACAACAAGGAATCAAATGCCGCCAATATTCAAGTACAGTTGCAACGGTCGGAGCTCCTACGCAGCGATATATCTCATTTCAAACTTCCCTTTAAATAGTCGTAATTTAAATGGAAGTTTGAACTGAGACGTATCGCTGCGTAGGAGCTCCAACCGTTGCAACTGTATTTGAATATTGGCGGCATTTGATTCCTTGTTGTGACGAGAGAAGAACGGAGGAGTGGCAACATTATCAAGCGCTGTACTTATGCAATCTTGTGGAAGAGAAACAACACAGTGAGTAACAATACAATTTTGATCATAACATAGGCCACATCAACGGTGCATTATTACCCATGATAAAAGTAACAAGTACCCCCATCTTTACTTCAGTGTTTACCATATTTGCTAATTTTGTCTAGATTCGTTTAGGCCAACCGCGACAATGTTTGTGATACAAACAGTTGCGGTTTCCACTCAAACCGGAACTGTTTGTATCACAAATATTGTCGTGGTTGGCCTAAACCAGGGTCTGCCTAAACGAATCTAGACACAAAATTAGCAAATATGGTAAACACTGAAGTAAAGATGGAGGTACTTGTTACTTTTATACAAAATTTTCCCCGTCACCTGTGACGAGAAGAACACTTTTCTGTGACCTTTGTTCACTGTGCAGACTGATACTAGTCCTCGATGGGGCTATTTCCCTGAGGTGAGCTTTTTCTAAATCAATGCACGTAGCCCGGGGGTGAAGCTACCCAAAACCGGGGACGGGGACTTGAGTAGGTCATCTAGGCAAGAGTACCCAAAACCGGGGAGAATATTTTGAAAAGACCACCCAAAACTGGGGTAACTTTTATGATGAAATACCAAAAATTGTGGAATTCCTGTAATCCTGCACCTACAACATATTTCACATGAAAAAACCTTTCTTCCTAATTCAAACTGTGTAGAAGCTCTACAAATGTGTTCTGTACAAAAAGTAATGTGCTGGAGCCAAACTATTATGGACCATTATGAGGGACCATTATGGGAACAAGGTTGCACTGATCTTTTAATGCTTATCCCTGCCATTTTAAACTGGGGCTGTTTTTAGGTTCAATTTTAACTTTTATATTATATTGTGCACTTGTAATTAAACTGATTATTTTTTCCTAAATTCATGTTACATCAAATTTTTAGTTCATAACAAGGCCAAATTCTAAAACATACATACATACATAGAACAAAACAGCAAAATTCTTGGGTCAACAGGTAATGAGCAAATGCAGAGCTTAATCAGTGGGCAACTTTGGTCAACACTGTGCTGTATTCGTTTTTTCTAATTGCTTGATTAATGTTTACTTTAGTGCTTTACTGCATATTATCTAAATGTCTAAATATCACAAGAAACACAGCAACCTGCAAGATTATTCCATGTATGTACAAAAACTGCACAAGAAATCATCATCAGTAGTGTGCCTTTCATGAATAAGCTTGATGAGATGGAGAGAGATTCACCATGCTGGCTGATCAAGATAATAACCATCTGTTATACCGTTTTGACTACAATTATTGAGCTCTTGCCTCTCTGTTTGCTTAATTAATAATGAGGCAAGATCTGGCAGCCAAAGAAATCTGAGGTTGAGGTAACGCCCAAGGCTAGTAAGAGGAGGCCTAATAATTTACATACTTCCCCTTTTGTGTGAGTGTGACAGAAAAAAACCTGTTCAGTTATGGCATAATTAGAACTTATAATACAATAAAAGCGGAGACATACCCTCCCTGGTGTGTGGCATTGCTATCTTTCGCCTTGTGTAATTTTGCCATCTCTCCAGTTTTCAAGTTTTCAAAATTTACAACATCATAACAACAACAACAACAACAGCAAGTTTAGTTTCGCGCCCTTTAGGGTGAAAGCGAGGTCATTCCAAAATGACCGAGCAAAATTTTTCAGAATTTTTCACAACTGATTGAGGCAATTGTCTGAAAGCAACGAAAGAAGGCTTTTACTGAAGATTTCATCTCATCTGATGTTATTTGATGGAGTAATCTTGAATATTTCAAGGAACTTGAAAATAGTGTGGATTAATAATACTATCAACCTAAAACCACAGTAGTAGAGACTTGGCTTGGCCTTTGGGGTATGTATGTGTCACACACACATATCCCATCATCCAGCATTGATATGATTTCATGCCATGGTAGAACGACAACGATGGATGGCGAAGCATCAGACAGAGCAGGCAGATAACAGTCACTAATTCATAGTAGAGTGCAGAAGATAATGTGGTGTATTAACAAGAGCAGAAATGCTCCAGGAGAAGTTACTACAAAGGCAAACCAAAGACTTTGTATCAAAGAGAACAGGGAATATATGCTCCACTTCACCAGTAGTGTCAAACCATGTGATATTATGAACTTCGAAAGACTTTGAAAACTGCTTTATTAGTAAAAACTAAAAATGAATTGGCGTGAGTTGTCAAGCATCAGTAACTAATCAGACCTCTAATAGAGATGCGCTTAAACTTTAATTTGTGTTCGACAAGTAAGGAGTGGTAGAATTCCTACCCAAAACTGAGGATGATAGGATCTTCCTGAAAAATAGGTGTTGGTATGAATTTCTAACCCAAAACCGGGGATTGTGAGAAATTTATGACCTAAAACTGGGGACTGATCGGAATTTATGACCCAAAACCGGGGTCCACAAGTCCCCGTACCCCGGTTTTGGGTAGCTTCACCCCCGGGGCACGTAGTGACCTACCTACCAGTGGCGTCGTGGCCGGGGGGGCCAGGGGGGGCCATGGCCCCCCCTGTGAAAATGTTGTCGGAAAATTCGTCAGTTTTCCATTCTTGTCGGAAAAATCGAAAAAATTGAATTAATTCATTTTCCTCACATAGCTACTTTATGGCAATCCAAATGTGTACATGAAATATCACTTTTTCGATCGCAAAACGTAGTTTTTGATGAAAAAGTAGGTTTTTCGGCAAAAAACTAGGTCCTTCGTTCGTCTTTCTGCAAAAAATTCCTTTTTCAATCGAAAGAAAAGTGTGTTTTCTGTTGGAAAAATAGACACATAGGCGCAAAATGTTTCGGATGAATAAATTTCAGACAATTGCTTTCGATCATAACATTCTTGGACTTTTCCCCCGAAAATTTGGTCGTTTTTACCTACATTTTTAGTGACTAAAAACGATAAATTTACAATTTATTTTGCACGTTTCATACTTAAAAAATGTCATGCATTTATGGTTTGTCCATTAAGCTTTCAATGAGTTGCTCGTCAGAATTTGCACAAGTGAATATTGTTGAGGAAGGTGGAAATGATTACTAAGATGGGATTACTTTTAGTTTCTGTGAACGGATGCTTATAGAAATGAAGATTTATATCAAGCTATCACGTTGTTATCTAAAATTTGAAAACGATCTATTTTTCACTGCTTTTGAGGTCCTTTTTTCGAAATTTCCCATCAAAAACAAATAGTAGATTCTTCAAAATTGGGGCGTTTTGCAACAATCTAAAGGGCGTGGTCACAGAAAATTTTCCCGGGGGCAAGCCCCCAAACCCCCAGTTTTCCTCAATCCTTGCGCATCTAGCTTCAGCCTCACCTCCAACACCAATCACGTCTCGACAACAGCCTCACCTCCAACAAGAATCGCCTCTTAACAGGACTGCTGCGTCCCTGCGTCCCTTAAAGTCAATTCTTCGCTATTATGGAACTTTTGTATGACAAAAGTTCTGAGACATTTTGCCACTTTTTATACGTTATAATCCTGCTTAATTTTTGTCGGAAAAATATCTCTTTGTCGGAAAATTCTGATCCTTGGCCCCCCCCTAAAATCATGCTCCCACGGCGCCACTGCTCAACAATTTTCCCATACCACTTCTAAGCTTCGCGTCACTGCGTTCCGCGAGCAAAAATGACAACTGTTGTGTTTCCAATTTCAAGACGGGCTACCACAACTACCAAATGCGATATTGGTCTCAATTACTAAAATTGCAAATGTTCAGGTACAGTAGTTAATGTTCTTAGTTGAAAAGTTTGTGTGAAGTTTATTGCTTTAAACCATGGAGCATTGCGGAAACCTTTATTTTGAATGAAATATTTATTCGATACTGGCTACCGTAATTTATTATCACTATACCTCAAGTGCTATTATTATTATTATTATTCTTATCGAATGTGCAATCTTGGCTATTAAAAGCACTTAAAAGTGCATATTTTGCAGAAAGTGGAAGGAAACGAAGCAGACCTAGGTAACTTTGAGGACAAATGGATTGCTAGATTGGACACAAAAGAACCCAATGAAATGAACAGCGCAATGGGTGAACTCGCAAAAACACACTATAAACTTTTCCCGAATCCCAACCTGGTTCCTAGGGCCAGCTTCCTACGTCAGTACTGACCCTGGTGCCGGGCAGGTCAAATTCGCAATTTGATTGGCTATTCGGTAACAAAGGCCTCGTTAATTATTCCAAATTCCAAAGATTTATTGCTAGGCAGAAAATCATTCAACTTTGGGTCGCTGTCACCGGAAAACGGGACAAAAATTTAAAAACCGATTTTTGGTATACCTTAAAAGTCATAATGTTCCCTAGTTGATGGGGGTTTGAACCCCATCCGTCTGCGCTTGCGGGAGAAATTTGGCATATTTGGTCATTTTGCGGCCCATCCCTATTGATTCCCATTCAAAAATGGCCTCCATTTGATCACGATTTCAAAAACATTAGTAGCAATCATGGAGCAGAGAAGGGACTTACAAGGGGTAAAAGACAACGGCGCATCTGAATTTTGAAGTTTCAAGAAATTTGTGGGTCGTTATGACGTCATAAAAGGGGGTTGAAAAAAAATTTTCCGATTTTTTTACCTGAGGTTACGTTTGGAGTCGATGCTCCATGGTTACTTGACCAATTTCAAAACGGAAAAAAGTTTACAAGAGCCAACTCATCTGCAAATCTTATAACGAAATTTGGAATTGGATACCGCCTTCAGGGGCTCCGCGCGGGCGCCTTGAAAATGGGGGTAAATTTTTGCCTACCCCATTTTGCACGGTAACTCAGATTTGCGCTCGGAAAAGGGCCTCGAAATGTCAAAATTCGACGGAAAACCACATTCTTTACCTATTTCAACTTTAATTTGCTATTTATCTCTGAAATTGGGAGAATAATGAGCCATTTCATTTTCGAAGCTGCGGTGAAATTTTCGAAAAATTTCGACTTAGGCCCATTTTCCACTAAAACAAATCGTGCTTATTTTCCTATTAAATGCACTTGCTAACCCCGGATTAATGTTTAAATACCTTTAAAATGGTAGATAAGAGGACCTCAAAGTGTTTGTTTTTAGTTTTTCGAATCATCTACTGCATTATTAGCGTTAGAGCAACGGCCATTTTTCGTCACAATTTCATACTTTTTCCTCGATGTTTCCGACTTATTACATTGTATGTTATGGATCAAAATCAGCTGACATGCAGTCATATCTGTCGGACTCAGTTTCCATATGGAGGCAAGAGAGTGTTTGTAATAAACTGTATCTGATAATTTATGCGAAACAAAATGGCGCCCAAATGGCCACTTTTGCGGCAACCGGTACCAGGGCCAACATCGATGACCTAAGGAAGACAATGGTGGGCCTGGGAACGAGGTTGATGTATTCCTTATTTCGAGTTTTAAGTTCTTATTACTTATTCTTTTCGTAATTAGCAATCTACGCCGCATTATCAGAATCAGAAATTCCACGGACATTTGTAGAACTCTTAAATCGAATTTATAATTCTTTCCTTTATCGCTATGGTACACTCTTATAATCTATTAACATTGTGACTGAAGAAGATCTACATAAGATCGAAATATTTCACTGAAAAGTTCTTGTTTTTCTTGACTCTATTATTATTATTATTATTATTATTGATTAATACTATTACCTCAAGTGCGAGCGAGGCGAATGACCTCTCCGTAGAAGTACTGCTCGCAAAGCGAGCTACCTGTCCGGAGAAGCGAGCGAGAAAATCTACTCGCTCCCTTCGCTCCTCCGGAGAAATCGCTCGCTACGCTCACAGTTAAAGTAGCCTCGAATAGAAGTTAGGGTAGTAGTATCGAATAAATATTTCATTCAAAATAACGGTGTCCGCAATGCTCCATGGACAAACAATAGAATAGAGGTATTAAAATGTGAAGAAATGAAATGTGAGAATGAGGAGTGACACAGATATAACAAAGCGTAGAAAGGTGTCCTTGCAATTTATCCGTGGTTTCAAGCGATGTGCATATCATAACCATTGCAGTGTCTAAACAAAGCAGTAAAAGATAACACAAGAAGTGATTAAAAAACGATATTCTGGAAGATCTTCTGGCAAAACTCGTCGATGAATTGGCACACTTAACAACAATTGTCTAGAGTAGAGAAAGTGGACTAAAATGTACGATGTCTAGAGTAGAGAAAGTGGACTATAATGTACGATTCCAGTTTGCATTCTTCGTAGTGCACAGAGGAGATCTTCCCCTAGCAACTTTGACTTCTTCCAGCCACAGTCGCACCATAACTTTGTAAAAGTGCCACCTCCACTATTCGAAACCTTTGATTTTCTTCATTTTGTGCAGGAAGAAGGATAGTTGGCTATATGGAAACAGTCAAGGATGGGCTGTCAACAAATTTTGGCGAAGAGGGTGAAAGGATTATTCCTTGCCCCTGGTCAAACCCCCTTGGATCCTGTCATAATTGGAATCATTTTCCTTGCAACTGTGAGTTTTGTTTCTTTTGGTTTTTGCGTTAATACTTTTGACAATTCATATTATTATTATCATTATTATTACAATTATTATTATTATTATTATTATTATTATTATTATTATTATTATTATATTTTCTGCTTTAAGCACTGGCAGTTCTCATCGCCGAATTTACATCCCAAGGGAGCGGGTCACAACCCATGACCAAGGGTCCCTTGGGGTCATTATTATTATTATTATTATTATTATTATTATTATTATTATTATTATTATTATTATTATTGTTATTGTTATTATTATTACTCCAAAAAGTTCAAACTTTGGCATCATTTTTATCCCCATTTGGGTCTTATTTCAATGGTAGTCACGCTTACTTAGGATGGACTTTAAAGTTTTTGGCTTTCAAGTTTAATCTAGGTTGTTTACCGTAGGATATAATATTATTATTATTATGTGTTTATTATTTATGAGCCATACAAAGAAGGTGTATTTGGGTTTAGCTCTCAAAGTTATCAGAACAGTAGAAACAGTTTTCATTTCATTTTATTTTATCAATGATAATCCACTCAATATTTACATACTGCTTTACAAGGAGCCATGCTAAAGTAATATTAGAATTAGATAAAAACTAAATATATAATCCTATTTACAATAATCTTTGACAAAAAAGAAAGAACAACGAGAAGAGTCATAGTTTGGCTTTATCTTTCCTTCGAAAAGTGCGGAGTGATGAGGACGCCTTGACACCACTATCTAGGTCACTCCAGACCTTACCTTAGCCCCTCTGTAAGCAAACGATTTCTGACCAGTTGATGTTCTTAGTGATGGTAATCTAAGGCCCGTTTTAGAGTTCCTCAGCTGACGGTTAGTAGCTTCGCTTCAGATGCACTTTGAAATCAGAGGCGGATCCAGACTATTGCTATTGATGCTCAAGCAACAGTCAGATTTTCAAAACAATAGTAATAATTTGTTGTGTATATAGTTGTTCAATTTAGAGATTTTCCTTCCATGAATTCATCTCATCGTTAAAGTCGCAATGCGTCGATTCCAGCAGTTAAAACTAGCCTTTATACCCCGTATACTAAGCTTTGATGTTAAGAACTACTGCGAAGGAGAACGCATATTTGGTAGACCACTTTGCTTGATATTTACCTTTGTTCTGTCCGTCGATAGGAGGTTTAACAAAGGCTGACATTCCGAGCAACAGTGGTCCGCAGATTACTGCCATCCCACGCTCAATCAGCTATGGCCTTCTGTAGGCAAATTTTAGCGGGAGCAACAGTGAAATTTGAAAATGTGGGTGATAGCCAATCAGAGTTAGAGTTGACTGTTGCTCGATTTTGGCGGGAGCAACAGTGGACTTTGGCCTCCAGAGCTGCACTTTGTTTTATTCGAGAACTGGAGGTCAACATGGAGCTGTGAGAAGCCGTCGTTGCTACTATAGCCTTTCAAAATGAACGAAACCTTAATTGAGATTGAAGAAATAGTGAAGCATAGAGCAACGCTGTCCGAGGAAGAGAGAAAAGCCGAATAGAGAAGTAAGGATTCTATTTTGCTTGCAAGCAGGAGTCCTCAAGACGTTCGTAGGCTAGGCCTAAGCTCAGCCCAGGGAATGTGATCTTTCTGCACTGCAGTTCCCAAAGATGCAGTTGGGAATGGCTCCTCAAAACTTTTGCCCTATTCGGTATGCTACACAGCTTTCCAATTGCTAATTTTCTTTCCTCCTCATTCTTTCACTTCATCAACTCAGAGCAGCATTGAACAATTTTTACCATCGAGTCAATGAAATATGTATGTGTCACGTTTTCTCTTGGGATGAATTTCATTCAGAATTGTGACAAAAGGACCCTAACAAAGGGATATTGTTCTGCGGGGATCCTCATGCAATGAGCTATTATGTTCAATGCTTTGGTCTAATAGGCCGTATTCTCTACATTGTCACTGATCTTGATTAAACCATTGTAAGGGTGATGGAGTGAACAAATATTCTGAAAGGCTCTTTTGTCATTAGACCATGGTAGTTTTGAATGGGAATATGTTGTGGAACTGGACGAATTTGATTCAAAGCTTTGCAAATGAACACTGGGGGCAGTTTCGTTGCAGGCAAGTTTTAAATCAGATCGAGACTTTGACGGGAGAGAAGCTAAAGGACGGAACCTAGATCAGTGTGAATGATTGAATGCATGGCCTAACACAACTTGACGAGGAAATAGTAAACACCCATCCACCCACCCTATTTCTCTCTTTTTGATACGTTTGATTCTTGATTGCCATCAGCTATAACTTCACTTTGAGATGTTGCTCGAAAAATGTACGTTTAGTTCATACTAAAAGTTCAACAACATATTTGGCATAACATTCTTACATTTAACTCACAATGTTTCTCAGGACTTCTCAGACAATAGTGCTGGAGTTTCTCAAAATGTTGGCCATATTAGTGCTGTTTATATAATAGATAGTTTCTTATAAAAAACGTGTAGTACATTAAACATTTTGTCTGATAAGAGCAAGCGTCCTGGAGTCTTGAATCTCTGGAAAGGCACTTTAAACCTTTTGCTCTGGTCGGTGATGAGTCCTTGTCAGTCATGTATGGTGTCTTAAATATTTTTATGATATTTAAGACACCGTATTGGGTTTTACGAGATATTCTCATTTTAAGGAGACTTTAGATTCTTTTTGAATAAGTACTATTTAGGGCGTTTCCACGAGGTTTCTCTTTAAATAAGGGCGTTTCCCCTTATGCAGAAGGGCGTGGTCCCAAAAATTTTTCCGGGGGCTTCGCCCCCGGACCCCCAATACCCTGCGCCTTCGGCGCATAGCACCTTCAGCTATAGTCAGATTTTTCCCTGGATCCGCTCCTGACCAAGATACTTGGTATTGTTGACCATAGTGATCACCTCATCACCAATCATTACCAAGGTCAGCTTTGGAAGAACTGGGCAATTTTGAGTTTTTACGACATTAAGCGATAGCTTGTTGCCCTCAAGCCAACATTTAAGGGCTTCAAGGTAAGCATTTATTGCAGCATTGATATCGTCAATAGAAGGAGAGGAGTAATAGATAGTGGTGTCGTCAGCATACATTGCCACGTCAAGTCTTTAAACAGTAGGAGAGGTCATTTACATAAACTAGAAAGAGTAGGGGTCCTAGGCAGGAGCCCTGGGGAACTCCACAATCTACCCCTTCAGTTAAAGATGAATGACCATTCCCTCTACAAAACTGCAAAATGTTTCTCGATAGTTAACTTAAACATAGATACCTCGTTTGTTGGTATTGGTGCTTTGAGAGTAGGAATATCAATCTTGAAAGCTCAAATGTGCATCCACTTGCAAACCAGAGCTTTGGCCTTTTGGCCTAAGCAAATTCCTGAAGCACATCGAAATCAAGAACTGGAATTAATGAAAAATTAAGAAACTTTCCAATAGATGACTTGGGGGTGACTTCTGGAAAACAGAATAACTAAGACAAGATCTAATTTTGTTCAAATTTTATCAAGGCTGTCATTGGTTTATATGCTGTGCCAAGGAATTGCTTAGGCCAAAGTCTAAAACTCTGGTTAGCAGGAAGAGGCAAATTTGAGCTTTCAAGATTAATATGTCTTCTTTAAAAGTACCAATACCAACAAATGAGGTGTCTATGTTCAAGTTCACTATCGACGAACATTTTCAGAGTGATTAAACATTGATTGAAGCTAAATTCACAGCGCTGGAGTCAACCAAATCCGTATTCATTTGTTTGGGACACCCGGTAGTCTTTTTTGTGTGTGTCTTTCTCCAGCATTCCTATTCGTATCTTTTTTAAAATTTATTTTACAACTCTTTTGTAGCTTGGAGATTCAATGACCATGACGATGCCATTTTCATACTTGCCAAGGATGATGCGAGTATGTTTTTTCAGAATCATTCCATAAAGCGAGGGGGAGGGGGGGGGGTACTTGACCAGGTTTTGGTCGGAAATATGCCATCGAAGCTTCAAAAACATAACTGTTCCTAATACCAATTTTCCAAAAAAGTATACCTGAACAAATTTTCCTAAAAAGTATACCCGACCTTTTACCAATTTTCCGAAAAGGTGCATCCGACATTATACCAATTTTCCAAAAATGTATACCCGACCTTATACCAAAGTCGCGAAAATTGATACCGTTCGTCACACTAAAATAATGAAATTCAAGCCCGTTCCTTGTACCAAAATTGTGAAAATTGATAACGTTGCTTTTACCAAAGTCGCAAAAGCGATACCCTTGCCGATGGCACGTCCCCATACTCAAAATATGTATAGTGCCCCCCCCCGGGCCATGAAGTAATTCAATGTTCTTGAATTGGTCAGAAATAATAAGCAAATTTTTTTAAAAGATCGATCAATCAATACACCAGGAACCTTTTTCAGTCACAATTTGGGGAATCTTGGTAAGGAGTAAGGAGATAAATTGTGCATTTCCTTGTGACTTGCATTTATCTAATCCTTTGTAAAAAGTCCAAATACTCACAAGTACTTTATAGTATTGGGAACCAACATACATTTGATAAAACGTTCTATTCAGCAGAGAAAATCATATTCCATGCTTAGGAAGAGAATTTGGTGCACCAAAAAAGCTTTTTTTAAGCCGAGTCTGACAAAAAGCTAGATGTATAGCTGAAGCTCCCCAGTGTAAACAATTGATGCTTTTACACAGTTCTTTTTTGTAGGAGTTTGGCATAGCTGAGAAAGAAATTGGTATGTATGCTTTACTATTGGCAATAATGCACCGTTGATGTGGCCTATATTATGATCAAAATTGTATTTTTACTCACTGTGTTAATTCTCTTCCATAAGATTGCAAGTAAAGCTTGATATTGTTGCTACTCCTTCGTTCTTCTCTCATCACAAATGCCGCCAATATTCAAATACAGTTGAAACGGTTGGAGCTCCTACGCAGCGATACGTCTCATTTCAAACTTCCCTTTAAATTACGAGTTATAATTTAAAGGGAAGTTTGAAATGGGACGTATCGCTACGTAGGAGCTCCAACCGTTTCAACTGTATTTGAATATTGGCGGCATTTGATTCCTTGCTGTGACGAGAGAAGAACGAAGGAGTAGCAACATTATCAAGCTTTACTTGCAATCTTGTGGAAGAGAAACAACACAGTGAGTAAAAATACAGTTTTGAACATAATATAGGCCACATCAACGGTGCATTATTGCCCATGGCTTTACTTTAAAGCTCGGTGGAGCATTTTAGCCAATCTGAGAAAGTGCAAAAGTATCAATTCTACGCGTGATACCAGTATGAATTTGCGCAATGTCACTGCCGATGTCTTTGTTCCAAGGATGAAAACTTGCAATGGGCAGAAAGCTATATCTTTCCGGGGTGCAAAGACTTGGAATGAATTGCCTTTGGATGTCAAACGAGCACCCTCTCTTAGCATTTTTAAAAGTAGGCTGAAGAGTAATTTGCCTCTCTCAGGCTAACTCTATTATTTTTCATTTATCTTTTTAGATTGTAAATATAGGTAATTTTTGTGATAATTTTTAGTAATATTGTAAAGTTTGGCATGGCGGGCACGGCCCCCTGTAAAGCAATCCTCTCGACTGACGGGGCTACCGTGTAAAAATGATGAAAAATGAAAAGAAGCGCTTCATTATCCACTGCGCTAATTGAAAGATTTTAATCAAACTTTTTTGCCATTGACGCTATATGTTGATTGTTCTTGGAGTTACATGCCAACTTTGAAGGCAAAAGCGTTGCTAGATTTGTAATAATGGTATTCTGGGATTTGGTAGCATACATGACAACATGAACTGGTTGAGAATTCCTTCGAGAAGTCTATTACTTTCACGGGGGGGGGGGGGTTCTTCCATAGTAAAGGTACATGGGGATGTGCCGCGAGCAAGGGTATACTTTTTCGGACTTCTCGTCTAGCCAAGGGTATACTTTTTTGCAATTTTGGCCTACAACGGTCTAGCCAAGGGTATCATTTTTGACAATATTGGTATAGCGAACAGTCATGATATCATATTTGGTACAAATTTGACAATATTGGTCCCGGAAATGGTCCAAATTGCGCAAAATTGGTCAAGGCAAGGGTACCATTTTTGGCAATCTTGGTCTAGCGAACAGTCATGATCTCATATTTGGTACAAATTTGACAATATTGGTCCAGGAAATGGTCAAAATTGCGCAAAATTGGTCCAGCCAAGGGTACCATTTTCGTAAAAATTGGTCAAAGAATGGTCAAATTGGTCTAGCCAAGGGTACCATTTTCGTAAAGATTAGTCTAGCCTACGGTACCATTTTGAATATGCTCGCGGCACACCCCTACCCAAACTTTGGCCAAGAACCCCCCCGTGATTACTTTCCTTTCAAATCTTTGTTATCATTGTTTTATCACTTCGTTTCATGGTTCCCCTTTTTTGTAACCCAGCACATCTACTTTTATCATCATCTTAGGAAACTACGTAGGATTAGTGGCATCATCTTTGTATATTGGAAGTACATTTGGAAGGTATTACCATTTGTTTTGATTACTGAAGACTGTAATGGTATACTTTTGAGAAACAGCAGATTTCATAGGTGTTTTGGATTTAAACTGATCTCCTTCAGAACTCGAAAAATATTTAAAATGTGTTTTCCATTTCGCTGTTGCTTCATCGGAAAATTTCCTGTTTGGACGAAATGGACACCTTAAGGAAACCTTCTAAATTTTCGAAATTCATTATTGAATTTTATATATTTGTGTGATTATTAGATATCGTTGAAGTGAGCGAGCGGTTTTTCAAGTTCGTCTTTCTTTGCGTACGATGCATGGATTTTATATACTAGAGTAAAGACATGTCAGTTGTCTTACTTGAGATATTTGTAGTCCAAAAATAGAATTGTCTGCATATCTCAATGAACTAACGATAGTTTTACGCTAACATTACTTCAAAAATTTATTATATGAAAATCGGTGGTTGGGAAAGTTATGGAAAATTTACCTTGGATGCTGTTTCCGAAAATGTTTGAAAACGAGACATTTCTATTAAATCTCATCCATTTCTATCAAACATTTCTAGCATATGGTATAACTTCTTAACTATCATTTTATTTCAGCTACCTTTTGGGCTGGCTGTGTGATAAAATTGGCCGAAAGCGCGCTTTGTTGATATCAATGATGTTAGCGCTTATTGCAACAATGCTGTTTGGATTCAGTAAGTCTTTTGCTTGGGCAGTCACAGCAAGATTATCCCAAGGTTTCTTTGGAGGTATGTATAACATTACATTTAACTTATCATTATGATCTTATGGCTGTAGCTTTGTAGCTTATCATCCTACAATCAACACATGGGCTGTGTCCTTTCCCTCTCATCTGTTTTATTGCTACTATTATTGGCATTGCTATAGGAACATAAGAAGCGTGTGCCTCTTAGGGCACATATCATTAATTTTTGTGTCTTCCTGTCTTACCAGTCAGTTGCTTCGTAGCGTCAACAGTGTTGATTCAGAAATTTGGGGAGGTGTAGTAGAAGTCGGTGTTCCTCAAGGCTCATCACTTGGTCTCCTATCATTTTTCATTTATTTCAGTTATCTCCTACGTTGTGTCCATTTATGCTGACTGTACCTGTCTGTGCCATCAGGCCAATGATATATTCAGCTGTGTCAATGTTCCGGATTTCCAAAGGTCTTGGTAAATTTTACCGTGCATTCAATGGACCGCGTTTGTCAGAAAGAGGTTGTAGTTGTCAAAAGACCTCAGAGTTGATCATTTTATGTTCTTTGTCAGCATACATAAGATTTATTAATGACCTAAAAAGATGCAACCATTTCCAGGGAAGAGGCCATTGTGTATTGCCTGACTTTCCTGAACAATGCTGACCTTTAACTTCGGTGATTGGCTCAGGGAAATCAAATTTCTGGCCGGAGCAATACACCTGCCACGCGGATGGAAGAAGGAACCGCCAGGAGGAAGGTAGATTTAGTCGATTTAGCCAAGGAAAGAGGAAATGGGACGAAGAGAATAAAAAATTAAGAAAAAAATGGTGTGGGAGGGTGGGCGATGAAGTAATGTTGAACTTCCTTGTTCCTTCCACTGCGCTCTGAGCGATATGGGTGAACACGGAAATGGATGCCACACTTACGCCCTAGATATCCCACAATCCCCAGGTATCCTATGATTGGCTAATATCAACCACTACTTTTGACGTCATTAACTCAGGTTAAACAAGTCTAACCCTCATTGATTACTGATGATAGATTTATTGACTCTTTAGGCTGCAGTGTTGCTTTGAAATCTACTTTATTTGCACTATGCGATGATACAAATCGGGTAAGTGTAATCAAGTAAATGAGTAAGTAATCATTTGCCAAATTCACAAGTAATTCTGAGAGTCATTTGAGATATAGTGATGAACTATGGGGCAATTTGTCAAACACAAAGCTTGATCATCTCCAGCGTCTATGAACTAGAAGCACGAGCGCCAATAGAAGCCTAGACTAGCTGTTAATATAGTTAAGTGACTGCGGCTCCAGCAAGATTGAAAAGTCTGCCTTGCGCACAATCTACTTGAAAACAATAGACTCTTTGAGAAAAATGTGTTTGTGCAGATAGACCTTTTTGCTGATCTTCAGAAGAGTCTGGATCGAGCAACATTTGTATACATTTTTACACAACAGATTCGATTGAATAGCGTTAAAGCTTCGATCGCTGTTGTGCACGTTCGAAAATTCTACAAAATGTATCGAAATATTCTTTCGATTCAGATCCTTTTTCAGAATATCTTTAAAGGACAAGTCCGGGGTTGGTATGATTGATGATAAAATACAAGATAATACTGCTATGAATGATGTATGATACTTTTTTCCACTATTTTTCACCTCCTCCTTGTGAAATTACGTATTCAAATAAGCAATTTGAGCGAAGTGACGTCATATCGCGCAAATAAAAACGCGGATGTGCGATTGTTTTTTCGCCTCTTTATCGTTGCTAGCCTCTTTATTTTGTTCTGGTGCCATTTTTAATGCAAGAGTATAAGATAAAGAGGCTAGCAGCGATAAAGAGGTCATAAAACAATCACACAGCCTCGTTTTCGTTTTGCGATATAACGGCACTTCGCTCAAATTGCTTATTTGAAAACGTAATTTCACAATTAGAAGGCGAAAAACAGTGGAAAAAAGTAGCATACATCATTCATCGCAGTATTATCTTGTATTTTATCATTAATCATACCAACCCCGGACTTGTCCTTTAAGGTCACTTCCTCATGCCAAAAATAAAATTTTACATTCTGGCACCCTCTAAGACCACGTCGGCAGCTAAAATCTTAAAAACTGCCATTAATGAAAATTATGACGTATTAACTTCTTTATTCAATGATACTGTTGTTATGGTATTGGTATCAATTAGCTGATTGTATTTATTTACAATCAAGCTAGAATATGTATCCAACGTTGAATAAAGTATTGAAAAAAATATGCAAATCACACCGTTGCAACATATCTCTTGGCCTCTGTCAAAAACAAAATCAAAATCATGCATCAAAATCCAGGGGGAGCCTGCAGTAAAAACCCGCATATAAAGAACCTAAATTTTTTGGGTAACCTGAATAGGTTCTTAAATAACTGGCTGCTATTCTAAATTCCAGCCTGTACGGTTCTTGAAAAGGTTCTTATATACGTACAGGCCTTGCACACATTAACACTGTTTTCCAGCGCAAGAATTCTTAAGAATTCTTGAGAAAATTTGTGATTTGTGGGTCTGTAATACCCTTTTCACAGTGACACAAGAAGTCATTGATCACTTCGGTTGAAGTTGGTGTTAACAAACCTTAGCTGATTTTGTCTATTGCAATTATTGATAACGAAATTGTTTCTATGTGTAGGGTTTGGGAGTGGCAGTTTTCATAAGCTCATATCAAATTGGCGTGATTATCGGACCTGCAGTCGGTGGTAGGTATCTTTAAGCTAAATTCACAGTTGCAGCCTACTTTTAGGATCTTATAAAAAAGGTTAAAATCAGCTACCCAACACAGTAAAACCCAGCAATCAAGAACATTGGAAACCTACAGACTGATTTCTTTTAAGGCACTACCGAAAACAGACTTCTATCCATGTTCTTATCATATATGATCCCATTCATCATATATCAAACAAGAGCAGATTTTGTAATACAATAGCAAAAGTTGCGTTTGTTGATTGACACCTCAATTCAAAGCGATTAGCGGCTGCAGACAAAGGAAATTCTCTCAACCAATAATTCAAAACAAACAAAGCCGCAAAAGTTTCCCTAAAACTGGTAGGGCAAACTCTCGCCTTGTGCAAGTGAAAGATGGTTTTTAAGGGAAGTTATGTGCTTATAGCGAAAGAAGAAGGGTAAATCTAAAGTTCTGTCGCGTAGATTATATTTATTTGATTCAGGAGCGGAGCAGAAGGCATTGTAATTCTCGCGTCTTTAGGGCTTAAAATGAAACAATTACAAAACAGCTCCTAAATCAAATAAATATAATCTAAGCGACAGAACTTTAGATTTACCCTTCTTCTTTCGCTACAAGCACATAACTTCCCTTAAAAACCATCTTTCACTTGCACAAGGCGAGAGTTTGCCCTACCAGTTTTAGGGAAACTTTTGCGGCTTTGTTTGTTTTGAATTATTGGTTGAGAGAATTTCCTTTGTCTGCAGCCGCTAATCGCTTTGAATTGAGGTGTCAATCAAACGCAACTGTTGCTATTGTATTACAAAATCTGCTCTTGTTCATATATCATATCTTATCATATGTGGTCAATTTGTTCAATGTAATTCTTTTTGTCTACAACAAATAACTATTTCCTCCAACAATATCTAGAATGCTACTCAGGGGTGCGCATTCGAATTTTGTTTGGGGGGGTGTCAACATGCTTTGGACCGACTAAATATTTTGGACTGCCTGAATGTATAGCAAGCTGTTCAGACTCATTTGGAACGTTGACGTGAGCAATGCAACGAGGGAACCAAAAGGGGGTATGGGGGCGAAGCCTCCAGGAAATTTTTTTAAGGACGCGCCCTCTACTTTGGCTTAAAACATCGCTCCAGATCCCGTACTTCCCAGTTCCACAATAGATTTTTTGACCATTTTGTAACAGAGAACATAAAGATCCTCTGCTAACATAGACGCTTTGCGAGCATTCTTTGCTGTGCAACTAGAGATGGCACGTGCGAGGTATGGGAGGTATGTTTGCTGCAAAGGCCCCTTTGAAATTCTAGCTTGTATATTTGCTTCTTTGATTTTAAGAAATCATTTGACTCAGTGGATCACTCCTTGTTAATGAAAAAGTTAATAGCTAATTGAAGTGAAGTTGCGTTTTTCAGCGCCAAGCGCTGGGATCGCAGAAGTAGAGCAGACCTAATCGAGTCCGCGACCCCTGTCATGACGCTATTACGGGTACATTTTACAAAATAGTCTCTACACTGTATGCTAAAGTCAAATCTTGTGCACGTGCAAACGATGGTCTTACACATTTTTCAGTGGTTCTCTTTCATAAATTAGCATCCTCAGGAAGACTCAGGAATGATCATAATGGTTTTAAGTCTTTGGCGCAATCCTGTTTTTTATAATCACATGTCACAGAACCAATTTCTTTGATTGGTTACTTAAGATTTTTGCCTCCTGTGATAATCATGGACTTTGAGTTTTAATATAGGCGTAATCTTGAGTACCACCACTTCTTCACCACCAAGCATAGCTAAAGCGACTGATTTTGGTGTGTTTGTCTTCTATGAAGGTTTTCCCTCATGATTTTAGTGTCTGCAGCGTTCGCTTTTAGTAGAAGCGTACACCACCTTTGATGGATACTATTTGTAACCCATGTTTCCTTTAATTTTTGGGATTCATTCGCAAGTGTCTGGTTTCCAACGCCACATAACTACCACTTCCGGCACCCCAGAGCCAGATTGAAAATTTTGAGTATTTGTAACAGTATCGTTCTTTTGGGACAATCTTTGCGCTACAAACACCTTTCGCTTTGTCTTAGAACGCTTCTCACAGGCCAGTGATTGCTTGCCCCTGAAAATGGAAGCCTGGGCAATTGCATTACGTCTAAAAATTTTTTTTAAATGCCATCCTCTGCTTTGGCTTAGAACGAGTCTCCCGATCATTGTCAAGCATTCCTTGTGCACATTCTAACTGTTTTCATGGGCCGACCTTTGCCCAAAACATTTAAAAATCGGACCAACTTGGATTCAAACAATCGTGGACCTTTCGAGCATTGTTGTGGTCGGTCGGTCCACCGACTTTTCCCTTACGAGAACCTTTTTTGAACGACTCAGAAATTATTGGGGGGTGTGTCACCCCCACACCCCCAAATGTGCGCCCCTGATGCTAATTTGCCAGCCTCTTCTAAAAAATTTAGAGACTACTACTGATCAAGCGATCAGTTCGAAGTCAAGAACCTTTTTTCAAATTTTGGTTGTGAGTTGTAAAGTGTTTTTAAATAGAAAAATAATTTTGTATGAAATAAGGTCTGATAAACCTGATAAGGAGAATTCACTCTTGTGATGTTTTTGTTTTTAGGGTACTTGGTCCTTCCTGTGAAAAAATATCCAGAGACGTTTTCAAAAGGTAATTCTTTGATCAAATGACTTTTGCACATGCACAGTAGTATCTATAAATAAATATTGTTCTTATTGTCTTGATTCTGGTATCTCACTATTCTGTTCTGATTAATCGTAGACATTATTTTGTAAATTTAGCAGCCCTTTCTTTCAGATTAAACTGAAAAGAGACCATTTGGCACCTAAAACTTAAGAGCGATTTTATTGAAAATCCTAAAATCTTTGATAGAATTCGCTAGCAATTAACCATCGTAATTGCTGCGCGGCGGTGCGAAGCAGCATATTGTCTCGAAAATCACGATTTTCAATCTGTCAAAATTTCGATCGTTGGGACATCACGAAAAAAGACGACCCTGGTTTTGCTCCTCCACCTGAAGTAATTCCGTTGTTACTACGAAATTGGCTATGTAAAACAAAGGAACAAAAGGACAGCAACAACAGCTTATGATTGCATAGAACAAATTGTTATATTCGCTGTTAGGTCATTAACGAAAGAAATTTCTTGGTTTTGGTTGTGACATAAGCTCTATTGAGCCGTCAGGGGCCTTATTTTTTCGGATACTCCAGAGGAAGGGCTATAAAAGAGAGGGGGGCTTATTAGAGAGGGGGTCTTATTCGCAAAATCAAAGACAAGGATACATATGATGGCTCTTTAGTTCCTTTGCACCATATTTTGTGCGATTTTGCGGATTCAACATACAATTTTACGACTCAAAGACATAAATTCGACACAGTTTGACTTAATCCATATCAAAATTAAAATGCAAACTCATTTTGCTCAATAAATGGAAAGTCTTAGGTAACATCTGGAAATTGATATAATTGGGGGTGCTTAATAGAGAGGGGGGCTTATTTGAAATTTTGGCTCAGAGGGGAGGGGCTGATTAGAGAGGGGCTTAATAGAGAGGGGGGGTTAATAGAGCTTTTACGTTATTGTTGATATTTGAATGTGCTGGGCAAGTAGTAGGTAAACAAGTTCGTACGACGGAGTTATCTGAAATCTGGAAAGAAACGAAGCTTGAGTTTGAAGAAATCCATGCAAAGAAAGTTAGAAAATTTTCCAAAGTTTTTACGCATTTGCAGCTCACGAAACCAGGACCGCAACGCCACAGTTAGTGGGGGAAAATTAGTATAAATTGATAGGGTCTACTGGAGTGGCTAGGCTGGGTCAAAATGGGTCGTGTTGATTGCTGGAAAATGGTAGACATGAACTGATCAATCAATTTTGACTATGCATGCCAAGGAGGGTAGTTCGAGCGGTTTTTAGCAAATCGATCGATCGATCGATCGATCGATCGATCGATCGATTGATTGATTGATTGATTGATTGATTGATTGATTGATTGATTGATCATGAGAGTGTGGGGTCAAATTGCGAAAGAATTTAATTGAGGATTTCAGGCCAGTTTTGAAGGATTCTGAGAAGAAACAATTTTTATAAAATCGTCTTATTTTATTATTTGACAATGATACTACTGATTTTGACAAACTAAATGTTCTTATCTAAGTTTATATGTGAGCTACACAGGTATTATCAGTTTAATGGAATTTGATGAACGGTTTTAGAGCCACAGGTACCCCAAACGTCAAAAAGATTCATTCACTCGGTACAATATCGTATTAAGAGCCTATCATTTCATTTTAGGTTCATTGTTCGACAAGTTTCCTTTCCTTCTTCCAATATTAATCAACTGTGCCATTCTTGCAATCTCCATGGTCCTGACAGCCATCAGAGTGCCAGAGACATTGAAAAAGTGAGTAAAATGCCAAGGTTTAAGCTCTCATCGCTCGCCAAACACTTGAATTTGACAACTTCAGGTCGAAAGTGCAGTCTCATTAAACTTTGACGGGGTTGATTTTGATGACATTCATATGAAATATTACAATACATCTTACATTCTACTAGTATAGTAGGAGCAAAAGACATTATAAGGTCGCTAAATCCTAATAAAGCACATGGTTGGGATGGAATATCAGCAGACTTAACTCCTCAGTCTACTCCGTGCGAGGATACACATTTATCAGGACACACATTGATAACAGCAGAAACGTTGCAGTGTTAATCCTGTATAAAAGTTTTTAATATTATTATAATTTTCGATTTCTAGAGATGCGCCGAACGAGAAGACAGCATTAGTAGATAGTGGTCAAGCGGAGATAGGACCTTCCAAGAGGCAGCTGTCAGTCACAGAATCAAGTGGTTCAAACTATCTCGACATGTACTCTTATGATGCATGCATTGCACGAGAATCGTATGCAGTATTGACAGTTAGACGACAATCAGTAAATAGAATTCTGGAAGAAGGAATCGATGGAAAACAAACCTTTTCGTATTTTCAGCTCAGTAATGGGAGCAGTTTTGGGAGATCTTCTTCTCGTCATGAAGCAAGGTGCTGCAAAGGGTTGAAGGAAACCTCTCTTTGGCAAATTTTGAGGTAGTATCTATGTTCAATCAATCAATCAATCAATCAATCAATCAATCAATCAATCATCTGTAAACCGAAGGTCGGTATTCTTAACCCTGATAAGTAACTAAATAAAGTAAAATATAAGCACTTTGGTATGAATTGAATTACAAACGACGTTTTGAGCATTACAAAGTGCTGATATTTTGCTTTATTGAGTTCTTTATCTGTAAACAACTGCACTATATATCAAATGCTTTTTTCGTGTAAATAAATACTGATCCCACAAACCTACCTGGATCAAGCCCATTTTGATATCATCAGTGTCAGCAAGCATTTGTTCCCTCTTCCCAACATGGACAGATTTTGTAATACAATAGCAACAGTTGTGTTTGATTGACACCTCAATTCAAAGCGATTAGCGACTGCAGACAAAGGAAATTCTCTCAACCAATAATTCAAAACAAACAAAGCCGCAAAAGTTTTCCCGAAACTAGTGGGACAAACTCTCGCCTTGTGCAAGCGAAAAGTGGTTTTTAGGAGGATTTTGTTTATTTGAATCAGGAGCTATGTTGTAATCGTTTCATTTAAGCCCTAAATACGCGAGAATCACAATGCTTTCTGCTCGGCCTCTGAATCAAATGAAAAAATCCGCCAGATAGAACTTTAGATTTACCCTTCTTCTTTCGTTATAAGCACGTAACTTCTCTTAAAAGCCACTTTTCGCTTGCACAAGGCGAGAGTTTGCCCTACTGGTTTTAGGGAAACTTTTGCGGCTTTGTTTGTTTTGAATTGCTGGTTGAGAGAATTTCCTTTGTCTGCAGTCGCTAATCGCTTTGAATTGAGGTGTCAATCAAACACAACTGTTGCTATTGTATTACAAAATCTGCCCTTGTTTTTGTTCCCAACATATCCCAGAAACATCTGCAAGGAAAGCTTCCTCATTAATATTTTCCATTTTGCGAGTCTTAATTAGACTGATTACAAATTGCTATTGATAGGCTGATGGACGCTATAACTACGACTCGTCGACTTTCACATTGAAAATTGGGACGAAATTGTTTCCCTTGACGTCACGTCCGATATGGAAACCATAGCAACATTGTACGAAGAGGCAGGCAATGGCGGATGGGCTTAACTTGTCGGCTCAATCCTCAGATAATAAAACGCCCCAAAATTCAAGTTTTGAGTGACGTTAGCAATGAGCAAAAGCCACAAGTATCCAGATAAATGTTTCCTCAATCCAAGAATCAACAAACCTTTCAGTTTCAATCACAATTTCCTCAGTTTGAAGGCCATTTCGCTTCCTTCAGCTCACGCCAAAGTATGCCAAAGCGATGAAATTTTCCAACAACCGAAAAGAGGCAATTAACCTCGTGTCAACGTGAATGGAAAAATCGGTGCCCCCATTGTTTATTTTCGTCCCACTTTTTGATGTGAAAGTCCATAAGTCCCAGTTTGAGCAAAAATATGTGCTGTTGTTGTTGTTGTCATTGTTGTTGTTGTTGTTGTTGTTGCGATAACTGGGACTATTTCGTGAGCCTAAGTCTTAATCTTTTTGTGACCTTTTTCTACTGCGCCCTCGAATTTCCGAATGCAGTAAACCATATAGTGGTCACTCAAGGAAACTTCATGCACTCCTGATTTTATAACGTTTCTGGCACATGTTGTGGCAACATGGTTAATGACTGTTAACAGCGTCATGAGTGACTCTTGTTAGTTCCTCGATAAGTTGCTTGAAGCTGAAAATCTCCAAGAAAAAGATAAGCACTCAAAGAAGATTAGCATTCAGACCAAGAGACATTTCTTTTCCCTTTAAAGTGTTTTCAGTCATCGGTAGGCAAAATTGAAAACCTTATCGTGCAGAAATTGTTGTCGATTTTTGCTGTAAAATGGCTTTTTGCAGTTCTTTGATGTTAATATTAGTAACTACTTCTCTTTTGATTGAAATGCATGCTCGGTCAGAGTCTCTTTTCTGATATTGTGCTACGCAAAAAAGTCTTGATCATTGTGCTAGGAGTCTTGAACGCAGGCTGCATTGGGTTGTGCTATTACAGTAGTTCTTCAGATATTTCAACATACAGCAATTCCAATGAAGATTCGTATTATAAATCTTCCGATAGCTTTCCGACAGTTGTTTCCGAGCAATAAAAATTTCCGACGAACGCCGTTTGAGTTACTTTGGGAGAGCATAGCTTCCAAATCTTTAACTAGGCGTAAAAAGGTGGGTGTAAAATTCTGTGATCTATTTCTTCGGACTAAGTGGCTTGAAACAAACTTTAGTCACTTATCTTTAATTCTACCGTTGGACTTTTCAAAAGTTTTGAATATTTTTCAAAATTTTGGCATATCTTACATTTCAACTCATTTGAGGGTGTGACGTCATCAAATTTCTAAATCATAAACCAGAAAAGTGACAGACTTTTGCTTGATACCATATTGTAGACATCCATAAACTATGAATTTCTTCGAAATTATTTCATGTTGCTTCAAACAGTTTAGAAATTACGATGGTTTTCAGTTTTTTTGAAAATTTTTCTTGAATTCTTGAAAATGTAAAAAAACACTCTAATTTTGAAAATATCGAAAATTTCAGAAAAGTCCAACGGTAGAATTATAGAGAAATAGCTTAAGTTTCTTTGAAGTCATTCAGATCAAAGAAATAGGTCACTGAATTTTACACCAGCCTTTTTAAACATTTAGAACCTATGCTCTTTGGGAGGCAGCCGCCGCCTGCCCCCTCTACCTCCGCTACTGTCTTTCGGTCATAGACTACGGGTATCTTCTCGTGAAATTCCTATACAATCGATGGGTTATTCAAAGATTTGTATATTTCAGACATTATTTTTACCAGCCTTTGACGCACGGGGGGGGGGGGGTTCTTCCATAGTAAAGGTACCTGCGGATGTGCCGCGAGCAAGGGTAGACTTTTTCGAACTTCTAGTCTAGCCAAGGGTATACTTTTTTGCAATTTTTGGCCTAGCAACGGTCTAGCCAAGGTTATCATTTTTGACAATATTGGTCTAGCGAACGGTCATTATATCATATTTGGTACAAATTTGACAATATTGGTCGAGGAAATGGCAAACTTGGTCTAGCCAAGGGTACCATTTTCGTAAAAATTGGTCCAGAGAATGGTCAAATTGGTCTAGCCAAGGGTACCATTTTCGTAAAAATTAGTCTAGCAAACGGTACAATTTTGAATATGCTCGCGGCAGACCCCTACCCAAAATTTGGCCAAACCCCCCCCCCCCCGTGCTTTGACGATTCATAAGTTTGTCGTGCCCTTTCGTTAAGCTTTCTTGTTTAAGTTTCATTTATTGCATGGTTATTGCATTTTTCAATGTTAATCTTGTGAATTGGACCACAAATTTATTATCCAAACTTACTATTTCTTCTCGCTTTCTTTCCAGCATCAAAACTGCACGACTCAGTGTTAGTATATATGCTCTCTACTCGTTCATCACTGTTGGCTTTGATGAAACTTTCCCGATATTTGCAGATTCGTCTAGGCGTTATGGTAAGATAAAATCATGTTTGTTTACGTGGAAATCGCTTTTTGTCGCCGTTTGAGAGTCTGTATCATATTAGGACCTGGAATCATTTGTTGCACTGTGCTCTTTGACTTGATGATTGCGCTTCGGCCAACTAGCCTCATTCCATAAGGACGCTCAAGTTAAAATTTCAATCTGCGACAAGTTTTCGTTGCAAAGTCATGTGCTGATCAGAGTATGGCTTAGAGGAAGGCGGTTTTTGCACTTATGGCTAGGATGAACATTTATCTAAGTTCTCGTAGCAAGCTTTATGGTACTGATGTTCTGGAAAGCTGCTTTTGTGGCGTTTTAAGGTTAGTGGTTTTTAGAAAAGGAAGTAGCACGCGATTTAGGCCCAATAGCTCAACCTCGATTCCAGGGCTATCAGTGTCTTCAGCCTCTCTTCTTCAGCACAAAAGATACCCCTGGTTCCTACCTGCTGTTTTGTGGTGAATATATTCTAATTTATGTCAAAAAATTCACACAGCAAAACTCAAAGGTGTGGAGGTCAACTGTTTCCCTTGTTCCGCAGGGATACAAGGGACTCGTCGTAATCAGTTTAGTAGCGTATATACTACCGGGTGTCCCAAAAGAAGTACTCCGTTTGAAAAATCGTCAGCATTTTATTATAAAGCCGATCTTTAAATTCCTTTTTTTGGCATGTAGATTAAAGACCAAATCATTTTTTCAGGCATAGCTGATATTTTGATTGGTTATAAAATTAGTAAATATTGCTCTTTTTAGAGCTGCCTGGTTTTGAAGCATACTGCAAAAAGCACTGATGATAACCAGATTAATTTCTCTTTTGTATTTAAGCTTCTGGTTTCATCATAAATTTCAGAAAGAAACGTAAACCATCGATAATCGAATTTTTACGATTTTTCAAATGGGAGTACTTTTTATTGGGATACCACACCGGGTAGGTAACTTTTGAAAATTCATAGCACTAAGAACACTTGATGGATTGGAACGAATCGAAGTTTGCGTTATACCAGAGTATTTTCATGATTTTGCTATTGTTTATGAGCATGTGAAATATAGGTAAATTCGACGTTTTACAACAATTGTATGGTCGTCGCACAGTACCTGAAAAAGGCCTGAAATTTGATCAAATCATAAAGAAACTCCTTGCACGGAACAATAGAGAAATTGTAATTTTCAAAGGTGAGAGATATCGTCTGCACTGTGCCTAATGATCAGTATGATGGCTCCCTCATATCTGGATGCGTTTACGTACATTTTGAAACCATTTCCACTAAGTTCTTGATCATAGATCTGTAAATGTATCATTTTATTTCCTTTATGCCCGTTTTCATTGGATAATGAAGCAATATTTCTTGATCTACTTAGGTGGACTCGCATTCACATCTGGTCAAATTGGAACCGCAATTTTGATAGCAGCTATTCCAATTCCCTTATTGATGGGCGTCGTCGCTAGGGTAAGAATTGCTGTCCTAAGTAGAGACCTAAGCATATGTTCCAAATCTTTAAAAAGGCTGGTGTAAAATTGAGTGACCTATTTCTTTGTACTGAATGACTTCAAAGAAACTTTAGCTACTTCTCTATAATTCTACCGTTGGACTTTTCTGGAATCTTCAATATTTTCAGAATTAGGGTGTTTATCTAATTTTCAAGAATTCAAGAAAAAATTTCAAAAAAAGTTAAAACTATTGTAATTTCTAAACCGTTTGAAGCAACATGAAATAATTTCGAAGAAAACCATAGTTTATGGATGTCTACAATATGGTATCAAGCAAAAGTCCGTTTTTTTCTGGTTTATGATTTAGAAATTTGATGACGTCACACCCTCAAATGAGTTGAAATGTAACATACGCTGAAATTTTGAAAAATATTGAAAATTTCTGAAAAGTCCAACGGTAGGAGTAAAGATAAGTAACTGAATTTTTTTTCAAGCCACTCAGTCAGAAGAAATAGATCACAGAATTTTACACCCACCTTTTTACGCCGAGTTAAAGATTTGGAAGCTATGCTAGAGACCTACGGAATGTGTAAACAACCATCGTCTGAAAGGCCACTGCTCCATAAATTTCAAGACGAAGATATTGGCAAATGTATTTTTTAATGGTAGACATGCTCAAATTCATTTTGAAATTCGCTTGACTGGAATCGGCCACTCTGTTCTGAAACTGTTGGGGATTTTCTCGAGAGAGCCCATTTATGAAACCTTCAAAACAGGCCTAAAATCACGACCAAGTTGTCCTAAGATTTCTGCCATACAGTAATGACTTCAACACATTTTAGCATGTGTTATCCTCTTGGGAGGACTAAGTCACCTGGGCCCACCTGCAATAATGTTTATATGCTTTCAGCAGCGATGAAACTTTCATCCTCCCAAAAGGATAGCACGTGCTAAAGCATGTAAAACCATTGCTGTTTATATGAGGCGGGCCAGCCCGCCTGACCGGGCTGGCTCGTCTAGGCGGGATGATTTTAGTTTGTGTTTATATGAGTGAAAACTATCCCGGCCAGACGGGCTGGCCTCGTAATGCTGCATGTTATGACGTATCAAGGGATTTTGAAAGACAATGGCCAGACAACCACTTTCAAATTAAACAATGCAATCTCGCCTACGCAAATCAGTTACACAAATCAATCAATCAATTATACCGGGCCAGCCCGCCTGACGCTGTTTATATGTTACGGTGGCCCACAACTGCCACGGCAAAATCAATTGTTCACGGCACAATTTTATTTCCACAGCCACCAGCAAACCAATGTTCACGGCAAAAATATAATTCTCACAACACAAAATCACTTTCACTCTTTCACTTTCTCACGGCACAAACACTTTTTCACGGCACAAACACTTCTTCGCGGCACAAACACTTTCTCACGGCACAAACACTTTCTCACGGCACAAACACTTTCTCACGGCACAAACACTTTCTCACAGCACAAACACTTCTTCACAGCACTACTTTTTCAGCTACTAGCTCCGGCTAGCTCCTTACTTCCTCACTTCTGAAAGGCTTGCTGTAGAAATAAGGAAATAGAAGAAAATACTTACACAAATCCCTTTTCCTCCTCTCTTGAGCCATTGTTCGCAGCCATAACCAAACGCATCCACGTCAAAGGTTATGAGACGAGAGGACAAAAGCAACACAAACTCTTTAATTAGGGTATTGGAATTCGATTGAAATTGACTCCTCGAGAAAATATTTGTGCCGTGAGAAAGTGCTTGTGCCGTGAGAAATTGTTTGTGCCGTGAGAAAGTGTTTGTGCCGTGAGAAAGTGTTTGTGCCGTGAAGAAGTGTTTGTGCCGTGAGAAAATGAAAGAGTGAAAGTGATTTTGTGTTGTGAGAATTGTATTTTTGCCGTGAAAATTGGTTTGCTGTGGCTGTGGAGATTGAAATTGTGCCGTGAGCAATTGATTTTGCCGTGGCAGTTGTGGGCCACCGTACTAAGGCCAAAGTGAATTTTGCAGAAAATGTTCGGCTCTCACTCGAGCAAAATAGAATCAAGGGAGAATAAACCGATAAACTGATCATTTTTAAGTACGTTAAAGGTAACTTAAAGCTTACCTTTTCGAAGAAACATCATTTCTTCTTTATTTTCTGGACAAACGAAATAATTTCTGCGAAATTCAGTTTGGATGTCAATTCGCGGAAATTTTTTTTCAGTTGAAGTATCAAAGCCAGCAAACTGAAGTCAATCAAAGATGCAAATATCAAGTTTACCATATTTTTCCCAGGGGTATACCACTCTCCCGGACTTTAGGGATTTTTTACGGATCCTTCTTGAAAACGAAAGGATTTTTACCAAAGGTGCATACGAAACGAATCTAGACAAAATTAGCAAATTTGGTAAACACTGAAGTATAGATGGAGGTACTTGCCTGCTGTTACTTTTATACAAATTTTTCCCCGTTACCCAGGCCCGTAGGAAGCGGGGGGGTAGGGGGGGTACGTCACATGACTTAATTAGATGTATTGTTCTCTATTGTTTTAAGAACAATTGCCCCCCCAATCCGAAGCTTCTTCCTACGGCCCTGCCGTTACCTGTGGGTGAAGTAGGGTGAAGATGTCTTTGCGTGTCCGCCTACAGGAGCAGGGGAAATGCATTGCTTGTTTGTTTGTCATCTTATTTGATATCGATCATCTTACGTAGCTGTCTATATACAATTATGCACATAGCAAACTAATCTAAATCGATAAATCAAAACGAAAATGAATAATACAGGTATATATATATATATTCACATGGTCTAAGGAAAGATTAGTCCTTTGTCACATGCTGACAAGCATTGCATTTGCAGTTTGGGCCATCCCACTTTTTTATCATGTGTTTAAAACTATTCAAATTTTCGGCGGATTTTATTACATTCGGCAGCCCATTCCATATTAGCCTGTGGAGCACAGGCTAATTCCATATTTGAGGTCCTAAAGATTGAAGGCTATTAGATCCAAAGGTGAGTTGGTTTGGTCTGTAATGCTGTAAATCATTTGGATTTCGTGATGAGTAAATGGAAGATTTTATTTTGAAAATGTCATGCATGAAAGATGGGTTTATATTTTTCAGTGTTTTAAAAACTTCTATGCAAAGAACTCTCAGACGAGAAACATGCATAGTACACCTTTCTGACTTCAAAAGTAAATCGCTGTAAGAGGAACGGTGATCATTGTATAAAATCTAAGGGCACGTTCTTGAATCTTTTCAATTTTTTGCAAAGCCTTAGCTGATGAGAAGTACCACACTAGAGGGGAATAATCAAAATTTGAATAAACAAAACTCTGGGCAAGGATGTTCCTTTCGTTAAAACCAATAACTTATTTGAGTCTTTTCAAGACATTGAGTTGAGATGCAGCTTTTCTGCAAAGTTCAGAGATTGCTTTGCTTTGCTTTGCTTTGCTTTGCGAAGAACTTGAGACTGTAAGTGCCGAAAAGGACTATGACAACAACTCCATACTTAACCAAGACCTACATTGGCTGCCTATACTACTGAAATTTGCGGAAATTTGTGTTTAGTAATTGTTTCTCTTATTGCAGCTAGAGCACAAATTTGGAACCAAGAAGGTAGGTTTGAGAACAATCAATAAGTCAATCTTTTTTTTGTACATGCGGCTAATTCTTTTAATGTATACGAAGATATTGATAGATAGAAGATACCGGAAGAGTCAGAAAAATGTATCTACTGGTAGAAAAATCCTACCACAAAAAATTTATGAACGATTTGAAAAATTACAACTCCATTGCCTTGCTGAGGCTTTAAATTAATTTTGGTAATTTATTTTCATTTGGCAATGTTTGTTGTTATTTATACTAATTGTCCTTATTGAATTCTTAGTTTGAGGATGTGACTTCATCAAATTTTAAATCGCATACCAGAGAAATAAAATACTTTTGCTTGTTACCATATTATAGGCACTCATAAACTATGGCCTTCTTGAAAAGCATTTCATGTTTCGTCTAAAATTTAGAAATTAAAACAGTTTCAATTTTTTTTCAGAATTTCTGTTAGCCTGCGTGCAGACTCGACTTTAGGATAGTCGAGTCTGCACGCAGGCTAGATTTCTGTTGACTTCTTTTAAAAAAGAAGAAAGACACTCTAATTCGGAAAATATTGAAGTTTTCATCAAAAGTTTATAGTTTATAAATAGTTAAAGTTTCTTTGTAAGCAATTCAGTTTAAAGAAATAGGTCATCGAATTTTACACCAACCTTTTTAAAGATTTCGAACCCTTTGCTAACCCTTCATCATTTAATGATTTGATTGATAAAAAATCTGGTCCTCAGCATTCTCTTTCTTTTATTTTCAGTTGTTCATTTTTGCTTTATACATTCTCTTATTTGGATTGCCTTTGTTCCCGTTCATTGGAATGGTCCCACCAAGGTATATAATTTTTCTTTTCCTTCGAGGTATACCGGATGTCCTAAAAAAGTATACATATTTGGATTGATCCAGCGATGTGAATTTACCTTTGCCTGCGAGTATATTTCTTGATCTTAAAAAAGCATTCGATACCGTTGACCATAAAATCTTATTGTCAAAGCTACGAGAGTATGGTGCCGACGGTACTTCCCACGACTGGTTCACTTCTTATCTGACCAATAGGGAGCAGTTCTGTTATTTTGATGGAGCTAGCTCCAGCACAAGCAGCATAAAGTGTGGTATTCCGCAGGGCTCGTGTTTGGGACCCTTGCTTTTCATACTATACATTAATGATTTTGAGAACTGTCTGGAAAGCATGAACCCAAATATGTATGCCGATGATACATGTGTGAATATCGCGTCGGAAAACCTGAATGAACTTCTAACAGATTTGAAAAACGAGCTAGAAAATATATCGAACTGGATGAGGATCAATAAACTTAGTTTGAATGCCAGCAAAAGTGAATATATGGTTATAAGCCATAGGCGACAATTGAATAGGGTAGGTGATGATTTGCCAGATCTTGTCCTCAATAATGAAGTTATCAAAAGGGTTGACAAGACAAAATATTTAGGAATCAACATTGATGAGAGCCTTACTTGGAAAGAGCAGTACAAAACTATCAAAAACAAGCTGAAAGGGGGCTTGAGCTCCCTGAGAAAGCTGAAAGACATCCTTCCGCAAAGGAAACTTGACCAGGTCTACAAAGCTCTCTTTGAAAGCCACCTTCGCTATGGCGACATTGTTTGGTGTACTCTTTCCAACACCAAACTATCCCAACTGCAACGATTACAGACAAGGGCAAAGAAGCTAATACTGAACGCCAAGTATAAGGACGGTTGGAACTGTAAATGGCTCAATGTAAAGTCTTTGCTCTCATTTGACAAAGGAGTCATGACATATAAAATTCTGCATGGCCTTTGTCCCGAAAATCTTCGCCATAAGTTCACTGAAAGATCCATGATTTCAGAGCATAGAACCAGAAATCATGGAGATCTGCAAATTCCCAAAGTTAGGTTAGAATATGCAAAGCGAAGTTTCTACTTCTCTGGTGTCAAAAATTGGAATGATATCCCGTACAACATTCGAGAACAAGAATCAATCGCTCGTTTTAAAACAGGTTTTAGAAAGTATCTTTTGAACCTACAAAACCCAAACACGACCCCTTGGTAGAGCAGCATATTTAAATTATTTACAATTTTTTCTTTAAATTTTTTCTTTGAGATAATTTGTAAATACGCTGAAAGGTTTTTTTTTTTTTTCGTGTATAAATATTGATAAAATGAAATGAAAAATGAAAGACTCAGCTCCTCGAAAGTATACTTTCGAGGAATTGAGTCTGCACGCAGGCCAGTGGCGTGGTGGCCGGGGGGCCGGGGGGCACGTGCCCCCCAGCGACGTGAGAACGAAGGGGGCGCCGAAGGCGGCCAAGATTTAGGGGGTGCCAAATGCCTGGAAGCTTGCTTCACACTAATACGAGCTAGAATGTATAAATGTGACAGAAAAAGTGTGGGAAATATTTTGCCTCAATTTTTGATTTTGGAGACGCCTTTTGAAGGTGTTTAGATGGAATCAGAAATGTTTTTATTCGATGTGGAATCGATAACTCACTACAAACGCGTTTATAAAGTGCCTAGAGATCGTGCTGTCCCAATTCCAAGGCGTTTTTACTCAAGTGTGAACCAATCCTATGTAGAAAAGTTAGTGTTGTGGCCACGACAGGTATTCTTTCCACAAGGGGCGTTTTCTAACGATAAAAAGGACATTATCTCAAAAAGTTTCGCTCGCTCCGCTCGCACAGAGATTTGCTCCCATCACCAAATGGTATGTTTTTTTGTTCCGACGAGAGTGCAGAAGAATCATCATCCTTTAGTTCAATGTGTAGGAGACGAGAGACAAAAGTCACTGTTTTCTAGGGGGCGCCAAAAACAGGTTGTGCCCCCCCCCCAGCCAATTGGGAGCCACCACGCCACTGACGCAGGCTAATGTTTAGACAATGCTCAAAATTCCTTCAAGTAATATGATACAGGAAGCAAGTGCAAGTAAAGTAAAACTGTGTCAAGGATTTCCTTTATCAAAATAAATAGTTTCTTAGGCCCGTTCACACGGGAACGCAATCGTTCCGTTCCATCTTCGTTCCAGTTTTTGGAACGGAAAAGTAAACTGTTCGCACGGGAACGGAACGATTGCTTATCGATTTTTCTTTTTGTTCAGACGGGAACGCAATCGTTCCGTTCTGCAATTTGCGCGCCAAAATGAGCAAAGGGCTATGTAATGCGCATGTCTATAATGGGGACAAATCTGCCAGAGAACGGAACGGAAGGATTGCGTATCGTTCCACTTTTCGTAACACTTTTTTTATCGTTCCACTTTTTGGTACGGAACGATGCTATTTGAAGAGTTCCCGCGTGAACGCAACCCTTGAGCACAGGGACCCCAGGAAATTGAATAACGCCCCCCCCCCCCCAATGATAAAGCCCTGTAGCCTCCTTTGCGATTTCGAAGCTATGACGTAATGCCTTTCATCAGAAATCGAAAGCGAGGTGCAGGCGCAAAGGAGGCTACAGGGCTTTATCATTGGGGGGGGGGGGGGCATTATTCAATTTCCTGGGGTCCCTGTGCCTTGAGCGTTCCACTTTTCGGAACGGAACGATATGGAACGGAACGATATGGAACGGAACGATTGCGTTTGCAAAAATTCATCTGCTGTTAATGCTACCAACGCTTTATTTCATAGATTTGTTTGGTATGCATTGGTACCTGCACTACTTTCTTTGAGGTTCACAATGGTAATTGGTTATCTTGGTATCAATGTTATGCTGAATAATTCGGTGGATCCCAAGTATCTTGGTTCGATGAATGGATTAGGAATGGCTGTAGCTTGTATGTTCAGGTAAGAGACCGATTTGTTTTCTTATAATATTTGTTTTGCACACTGTAAATCGTAAATCAGCCACAAGATTGTTTACATCTGCTCCTGACTTTTAGATATACGGTACAAAACCCTTAAATAGTTTGAATCCAATTTTTATGGCAGAAGTATTTGGTACCAAAGAAAGGATATACCATATAACCTTCATGGTAATAGCAATCTCGTTTTGCGTGAAGCTAGGACCAGTTTGTATGGCATTGATGCTATTAGGTTTATTGGCAAAAAATTATGGCAGACTCTGACCCCGGGACTCAGCCGGAAGAAGGGAAAGACTCCCAATCATTGGAGCTTTTCAAAAGAAATATTAAGTCAATCGAAAAATTTGATTTCGGCTGTAAATGGTGTCAAAGTTTTATCTTAAATCTATGTTTTTGTAGCATTGTCTTGTATATTTTGTACTGTTGGCCCTAGTTGGCTCGTCGTCTATCTAAGGCTGTGTTTGATTTGTAATTCGAAACTTACCAAATTCTGCAAACAGTGGATTTCACAGAGAGGGAAATATATTTAGATCGAATACAGAAATCTTCAAAACAGATTTTAGATTCTCCTTGGTGACTTGCCAATGGAAACGAGAATCCCTCCAAAGTCTGTCAAACTTTCTGCCTTTTGAAGCAGAAAGTTCCGATGCCTTTTTTCTAATATTTCTGCCTTACATCAATGTCCTGGTTACGCTTTAGCATGTAGTAACCTCTTTGCAAGATGATATCGTCGGAGATCATTGGTAATACGCCTACAGATGGCACTAATCCTTCCAAGGAAAGGGTAACACGTGCTAAGCGTATACAAATCATTGCTGTACGGCAGAGAGAAATAGGGAAATATGATTATGACTTTATGCCATTTTTTAAATATTTCTGGAAGGAGCTTTCCGGACAAAATTCCTCATGATTTCAGAACGAAGTGGCCAATTTCATGTGGATGAATTTTAAAACTTAATTGAACTCCTCCACCGTTGAATGATATATGCGCCAATATTATTGCCCTGATATTCAGGGAGCAGTGGCTCCTCAACCTGCGATTGTTTTTTACTGACCTCATAGACCAACGAATTTTCTGTCACTGATGACTTCCAAACTATTGACTGGATTTAAACCGTGCTTGGTTAGCACATTGATGTCCATGTGGATAAAATTTTGGGAATTTCTTGCTTCGACAATTGGTGTCTTTTGCTTTCATTTTCTGTTTATTGTGATTTACTTCTTTCTTACAGCGCAGTTTCACCAACAACACTTGGTTCACTGTACTCGTGGTCATTGACAAATGAGGGCAGTATGCGCTTTCCATTTAATCATGCCTTTTCATTTGTGACGGCTGGTTTTGTGGCACTTCTTACGCTTCTCTTAGCTGTTTGGATACCGGATAAACCTAAAGAAACAACATTTGTGACAGAGGAAGATGATTCTAGTAGTAGTAATAGAAGTGAAGATAGTGAACCTTGCACAACTGTTTAGCGTTTCAGACCAAACGTGGACGTAGAACGATGAAGGTGAGACCACAGGCAACAGGACCAATGGTTTGTTTCATGTAAATCCGACTATTAGTATGTGAAATGAGCATCTAAATAGTTACCTTTGGTTATCAACATGTATTTTTGATTGTTCGTTTTTTTGTTGTTTGCTTCACTGACAACAGAACACTGACGATTGGTTTTATTTGAGCATTTCCACAACTACAGCTTGCTTGCTTCAACGCCATTTTCCTCCAACGAACTTGTAGCGCAGCCCCGTTGAAATTGAAATCGATTGTTTTTGTTGTATTGTTGGTGAAGCAGACGAAAACAAGGGAAAAGACATGGGATAACCAAAGGTAACTATGTAGATGCTCATTTTATTTTACTTTCTGGTGTTCGAATTTAGACGAAACTAAACGTTGATCCTGTTGCCTGGTGAGACTAAGGTGTTTGCCATAACGAGATACGCGTTTTTTATGAGAACGAGCCAATTCCGAAAGCTTCTCACAGTTATCAATTTTGAGTACTCCGAGTTTTTTAAGAGTTTCCTACGAACTCTATAATAATCTATATGTTTACTGCGTGTATCCTCATCAGAAATACTCATTGTAGCAGTAAGGTACAATATTCCATTGTAAGAACAGTTATTGAAGAAGATAAATATCGAGACGTTTGCAAAGTTGTAGTATATTTTTGAATTATCATTGTAACAGTCTACAGAAAACAAGTGAAAATGAAGTATATACCTTAACAAATTGTTCCTCAAATATTTCTTTCCCTGTGCTAGAGTTTCTTAATTTCTAGCAATCTGACTGGTAGGCAGAGTTATACCGTTATACAATCTAACAGAGTTTCTTATGTTACAAAAAACAGCTAGACTATCGCCTTCAAAAATCACCAAAATAACAGTTATTTTGAAGACCAAACTGAAGTCTGTTCCAAAACACAAGTAAAGTGAAACGTCTTGAGGAGATTTTTAGCAATCAGAGTTTCTTACGAGTTTCTTAGAAGTTCCATAACAATATGGGAACAATATTCATGCCTTTTCACTAACTGTGCCCTCGTGAAAATTTCAAATGAAGGTTTTTAAAGCCTTTCCGATATTTCTAAGACATTAAGAAAGTATTACGAGTAATATGATACAGGAAACAAGTGAAAGTAAAGTAAAATCAAATGTGAACCTATGGGTAGCTCGCGGAACAAACTGGGATCCCCATTCCTGTCAACAACTGAATTCATTACGATACGTAGCTATACGCATTGCGAATTGCGATGCAGGGTGAGATGTTAGCCCAGGGTAGGAAGGTGCAAAAGATATGTGACCAGTTGACTTTCGGGCCCCAGGGAACGAAAAAGCTATTGGGAAAGTTGTGTCGACTTCATGTTTCCATGAGTGCATAACAAAAGCACGAGGACGCAAGAGTCTCTTTTTGTGAATTTGAGCTTGTTGCCACTCACAACAACAATGAACATTTCATTGTTCCCACCACAGAACTGCATCCAGCTGGTTTTCCAAAAAATGAATGACAAGTGAGAGTAAAAAGTTTCAATTGTTATTTGATATATTTGATATTTTGATATTTGATATTTGATTCTTTTAAGGAGGGTTGCCCTTCAGCCGGAGCTGTTTTACAAGGGGCCCTCCACTTAAAAACGCTACTTACAATATAAGATTACTCAGGAATAGATTAAATACACTACCATTAAATACAATAAAAACCATAACTTTAAAACCTAATAACAATTTACAAAGTTTAAGATGAAAGAAAAGAAACACTAACTTCTAAATAGATTGTTTAAAACTATTTAGGGAAGATGCCTGTTTGGTTTCAGCAGGAAGGCCATTCCATATTTTTGCTCCTCGATAGGAAAAGCATTTTTGCCCATTACTTGACTTTTTCTTGGGTAGTCTTAAATCTGTCTCTGTATTACGCAGGACATACAAAGAGCACTTTGAGTTTCGGGTGAAGAGGTCACACAGGTATTGCGGAGCCAGTTCATGCAGGGACTTGAAGACCATTGTTTTAGATTCACCATCTATAAGTTCTTCAATGGTCTTCCAACCCAGCCTGTCAATAAGTGGTCTACTTGGGGTGTCAAAACTGCTATTGGTTATAATTCTAGCAGCTCGGTTTTGAAGTTTTTGCAACTGATTCAGCTCAGTTGATCCGGCACAACCCCAAACAGAGCAACAATATCGAAAGTGTGGCTCGACAATACCTGTGTAAAGAGTCTTCAGAGTTTCCTGCGGTAGGAAAGTTTTGGCATGCTTTAAAAAGCCAATAGCTCTAGAAACTTTAGTAGAAACAGTATTGTTTTGTCCAAAGGATCAAGAATTTGCTTCACTGGCTTGCAATACCCTCACCCACACACTGCACTCTGCGAGTGGCATTTCATTCATTCATTCGAAAAAGCGTACGGTAAACAACATTCTTGGCATTGTCAATGCTGGCAAGAAAAGCATTCATTTTGATTGATCTATTTTCTTGTTGATTGACGTCAATTACGATTTACATTACAAATAGTCTGTTTTTAGAACGCTCAAAGACAACAGCTGTATTGAAAAGTAACATTCCGCAGACAGCAAAATTGAAAAGGTTCTTTGTTCAAAACTTTCGCAAAGCAGTATGGGTCCTGATATAAAAGGGAAAAATCGCCACAACAATTTTCCCACATCACCTCAATGCTTCGCGTCACTGCGTTCCGCGAGCAAATATGTCAAGGATTTCCTTTATCAAAATAAATAGTCTTATTAACTTATATTTTCCCAGTACTGGAGTTTCTTAATTTTTGGCGATCGGAGAGTTGAGTTTCATATAAGAAAATACGTGTAATCTACAGCGCTAGCACCTCCATTTAAATTATAGGAGGTAAATCTGCCATACGAGTCTCTTTTTACCCGCCCTAAAAATGTCCATCAGCATGGTAGAAGGCGAGCCACAAAAATTACATTTTCTTTAATTGGTTGCAACCAACTAAGTTCTCTGAACTTTTCTCTTTGATGTAAGGTCGCGAGAAACTTCTGTCTTGTATGTGCTAATTCTAAGGTTTCGTGATTTACACAAATTAAGCAAGCGGTGGCCACTTTTGTTTGTCACACCATCGTAACTTTTTCGGATTTCTAATATTTCAGATGTTAGGTGTTGAGTGTTGGTAAAACGATTCTGATGGGATATAAATACCACAAATTGCTAAAGATGATATTTTTATCCAAATGTAGTTTTGAGTTTTTTTTGCATAGTTTTACTTGGTCTGCAAGAGAATTGTTGTACCATATCACTATGCCACCAGAAGAATGTCGTTTTGAGGTGGAACGGTGTTTGTTTTGGTCTAATATAATTGGTGTATTTGGTGTATACCCATCTACCGGATGACCCAGAAAAAAGTGACCCAACGCAATCTGCTTTAGAAAAAAAAGTACGTGGCTGATGGAAATGCTTCAAACGTTGTTCTGTCGCTGAAAGACTAGCTTACATTACATTTTGGAATTTTTTTCGGCACTGTAAATGTCCCGAATTAAAGGGTCTGTTTCATGCAGCATGCCTTGCACGTGCCATCTCTTGGTTGGCCTTTGTTGCCGCCATTTTCATGACTCATGAAAATGGCGGACAACAAAGGAACATCAACAAACGTTCTGCAAGAGAATGCAAGGAATGCTGGATGAAACAGACCCTTTAAAGATTTGGAGAAAACAGGCTAGCTTGAAATCCACAAAAAGTCGTCAAAAACAGGGGATCGATTTAAAGCCATTTCAGATCTTCAAAACAATGAGGAGGTTGTTTCAGTTTGAGCAAAAATATATATTGTTGTTGTTGTTGTCATTGCTGTTGCTATTCTTGTTGCGATAACTGGGACTATTTCGTGAGTCTACCATCACGCAGGCTACCATTCAGGGCGAAAATTGGAGAAAGTTTTGTCTTGACTACTGCTGATGCTTGCCTCAGTTTCAAGAGGAAACGAGAAAAAATAAAAAAAAAATCTTTCACCTTGCCTGCGCGCAGACTTACGGAACCTAGTGACCACGGACTGCGCAGGAGAAAACGGGAGAGAAAAAATAGTGCGCAGGGCAGGGCGCAGGCTAGCCTCACTACATAAGGACCCTCCACTTACGCTCATCTAATTGAAGTGAACATATAATCAGTCTAGGTGCAGGCTATCTTTGACCTTGAAATAATGGTTGGCATGGCAAGGAAATAAAGTTTATATTCACAAAGAAAATATTTCTAAGAGATATGCACTTTGATAAGAAAATCAGTTCTATTTGTGATTAGACCCGTTCAGGGCGACGGTACTCTAATCATTTGATGGAATGGAAAACTCCTCCAAAGTTTTTCGATGTGTGGATGGAGTTGTGGTGGTGAAATTCGTGGTAATATATGAATATTTCTTCGTTATATATCGTTAAATGTTTCACTTACCATAAATTACTCGTTTATCTACTATTTATGCTCTCGTTTTCAATATGTTTCTCACTGAAAATCCCAAAACTTAGCCTAGGCCTAGGCCTATGCAGCGTTTTCAGAATACTGTATAAGCACCCGGCTTTTAAAGAATGTTCATAATATTTATGGGTTGTTCGATTCATTTGTACAACAGTGTGCCTTATTTATGTTCATTCTATTTCTCAGAGAGCAGCTCTATTCGCTGACTTCGTCGAGTGACTATTGAGAACTGTAGTTCTTGTTGCTTGTTCAGCCTGTTTACAGCAGCCACGTGAATGGCATAATAGCAATGTCTATTCCCTTTGATATCCAATCAATCAACCAATAACTTTATTTATGTGTCAAAATGTTTAGCTTACAAGCTAATTGGGGACACAACGAAAAGGTATAAAAAATTAAATTAAAATACAACATATAAAATTACAATATATTTGTCAAAACTATGCTGAACTGGGTGCACCAAAAAGATCCTGAATCAGATACCACCAAGCCAGACTGAGAAGTTTGCAAAGTGCGCACGGAAGATGCGCGCCTGGCTATTGTTTTTAGAAGAATGGTTCTATTGTTGTCCCTTTGTTATACATGAAATTGCGCGTGGAAGATCTTCCGCGCACACGACAAAGATAGCAGTCTGGCCATCAAGTAGCATCCAACTAGGACCCCTGCCAAAGACCAAGCAACGGACCCCTGAAACCGCCCTGGCACACGACCCCCACGGCCCACCAACCAAAAGCAGACAGCTCCCTCTGACACACCCAGTTATCTTTAAAAAGTCCTTTAAAGAGCCATTGTCACCCAGGGTGCTTTGCAGGCACCCTGCAACTTTAGACTGAAACAGGGAAGATATACGTTTTGAGGAAGTAAATTTTAGACTGTCTGAAAATCAAATTTGGCCTAAACGGAAGATGGAGGGTTCGCACTGCAGTATTTGAACTGATAGAACTTCAGTTGACTTGCCTGCTCGTTTAACCTCTGCAATGTCGATCTGTAGTTCCCATTTAGGATTTAGGCCAAATTTGAATTTCAGACAGTCTGAAATTACAGCGTGCCCGCAAAGGATCCTGGGTGACAATGGCTCTTTAAAATCATATGTACTAAACTACAGTCTACAGTCCAAAAGAGTTTCCATGTCCGTTCTTCTTATACTTCTTTTGAGCTGGTTAATTGTTGGCACCTCCTTAATTGGTCTCTAGTTTACTCCACAGATATGGGCCAAGTACCTTATTGAATGTTTTCCTTCTTTTACTGTGCGAAATTTCGGAATAATGAAGTTGCTGTTTCTTAATTCGTAAGGAGTTTCTTTTATTGTAAACATTTCTTTTATATAATGTGGAGCAAAACCATTTTTGACTTTGTACATTAGTATGGCAATGTCCTGCAGTCGTCTATTCTGGAGAGATGGCAGATTCGCTTTACTTAGGAGTTGTGCGTATGGTGTGGACTTATCACAATAAACAACTCTTAGGGTTTTCTCTTGGAGTCTCTCTATCTTTCTTTTGTCTGCTACTTTGCAGAAATGCCAGACTGTACTGCAGTATGTCAAGTGAGAGAGAATTGCTGACTTGTAGATTGTTAATTTTGCATTGGTAGGCATTATATTACGAAATCTAGATATGACAACTATTCTCTGGCTCACTCCTTTGCACAAATTTCCGATGTGAGTGCTAAATGTTAGCTCATCGTCAACCTGTTCTCATCAGCCATCACCATCCATCCCGCCATCCATCTAAAGTAACATGTTTCTGAAATATTCCCTTGCATAACTATGAATAGTGAGTAGCTTCATACAGTGAACATGATAAAACTTTGGTCACATAAAGTTGTTATTCTTTAATGACCTCTAAAAACAAGAAAACAGCCCATATATGATCACAGGAAGCCCACATTACAGTTAATTAAAAAATTGTTTCAAAAAATATTTTATTCAAAAGAAAATACCTTCCCTTTCGTCACTATAGCGTGTGTTGTTTTCTTACGCCTTTCCAATTTGTTATTTGTGAAATAAATACAGCACGTTTTGAGAGAGCACAAGGAAACAAGGGAGTCAAAAGGAAAAACAGAAGAACGAGAGAGAAGAAAGAGACTTTTGATCTTGTCTCTTTCTTCTATGTATGCTTTCTTCTCTCTCGTTCTTCCATTTTTCCTTTTGACTCCCTTGTTTCCTTATGCTCTCTCAAAAAGTGCTGTATTTATTCCACAAATAACAAATTGGAAAGGCGCAAGAAAACAACAAGGGAAGGTATTTTCTTTTGAATAAAATATTTTTTGAAACATTTTTTGAATTAGCTGTAATGTGGGCTTCCTGTGGCCCTAAATGTGGTTCGGTTCAAGTCAAAAGCAAAAAATTCTTACAGACCATGACCACTATTCAAAACCTTTGATTTTTCTTCATTTTGTGCAGGAAGAAGGATAGTTGGCTATATGGAAACAGTCAAGGATGGGCTGTCAACAAATTTTTGCGAAGAAGGTCAAAGGATTATTCCTTGCCCCTGGTCAAACTCCCTTGGATCCTGTCATACTTGGAATCATTTTTCTTGCAATTGTGAGTTCGTTTCTTTTGGTTTATCAGGCCCGTCGGAACGATAGTCATATTGGGGGGCTGAAACTTGATGCGAGCGTAGCAAGGAAAAGTTTCATGACCACACCCATTAAATCGTTGGAAAACGCACTATTTTTGAAGAATTTGCCTCTTAAAGAAACAAAGGATCATGACTGATAGGGGTCTTTCCTGGAAAATTTTGAAAATAGGAGTTCAAGTTCACAAGGATATAGATTATTTTTGAATTGCATAATAATATGAAACTTGAAAGTGATAGCTTGATACATTCTGGTAACTTCCTCGAATACAGTTAAGTTTGAATCTTCATTTCCAAGAGCTTGGCTTTCACAGCCTTTTTCATGTACAAAAAATTAACGAACTTTAGCAAATTATTGGGAAGCCCCCCCCCCCAGCCCCCCGGTTCCGACAGGCCTGGTTTATGCTTTAATACTTTGGATGAATCATTATTATGTGTTTAGAGCCATACAAAGAAGCTGTATTTGGGTTTAAAGGCACACTGTCCCCTTGATAATTTGCTTCATCCAAAGAAAGCAAAGTCATTCATGCATAATTTTCATGGCCATGAAAATTACGCATGAATGACCCTGCCTTCGTTGGATAAAGGAAATTAGAGTAAATTTGTGGAATATTCAATAGAGATCTTTTTCGATTTCTTTCATTCATCAAGGGGATAGTGTGCCTTTAACTCTCAGAGTTATCAGAACAGTGGAAACAATGGGCTTGTATTGATTTACAGTGGACACTAATGAATTGAAAGGGAGTTTTGTGCGCCAACAAAACAAGGCCCTCTCTAATGCACAAGATAGTTTGTTTGTGCCTTGTGTTTCATGTTTGCTATTCTAAAAGCAGTACATGATGATCAAAAGCCTTTTGGAATTTGTTATATTATGCCAGGTATAGTTTCAAATTGGGGAGGATAGAAGGTACATTATACAAATTCATTTGTATGGCATTTTTCAACAGCACTCAAAGCTAAAGCAGATATCCCATTCCCAAAGGACATATCCTGTTCCCTAAATGGCTGTAGGACGCATCTTAAACTTGGGGGCACATTCAAGCTAAAGGGGCACTTCCTGAAACAAAAAGGGCACTTTTTGTCATAATCGTAAAATCTTGCAGGTGCATATGTATGCCCCATGCCCTGGTTCCTACTTCTTTTTCGCCAATCCTCTACTTGGCCCCACATCAGTATGTTACAGGACCAATTGTAATAGCTCAATGGCTGATGTTGCCATCTTCTTTACAAAACAATTCAAACTATCATTGACCTCTGACAGTTTATAGTGGGAGCAGCATGCATTTGTTTGCAATATCATATCAAATGGTTTAGTCCTTATTTTTGTGTCTTTCTCCAACATCTCTGTTTGTGGATTTATAAAAATTTATTTTACAACTCTTTTGTAGCTTGGAGATTCAATGACCATGACGATGCCATTTTCATACTTGCCAAGGATGATGCGAGTAAGTTTTTCAGAATCATCCTATAAAGTAATTTAATGTCCTTGAATATGTCAGAAAGTAAGCAAATTATTTAAAGGATCAATTAATCAATCAGTACACCAGGAAACTTTTTCAGTCACAATTTGGGGAATCTTTGTAAGGAGTAAGGAAATAAATTGTGCATTTCTTTGTGACTTGCATTTAATGCTCTGTAAGAAGTCCAAATAATTCACAAGTACCTTATAGTATTAGGAGCCAACATCTGTTTGATAAAAGATTTTGTTCAGCAGACAAAATAATATTCTATCCTTTGGAAGAGAATTTGGTATGCCAAACAACCTTTTCTTAAGCCGAGTCTGACAAAAGCTAGATGTATAGCTGAAGCTCCAAACAACTGATGCTTTTACACATTTCTTTTTTGCAGGAGTTTGGCATAGCTGAGAAAGAAATTGGTATGTACAGTATGCTTTACTTTAAAGCTCCATGGAGCATTTTAGCCAATCCAAGAAAGCGCTAAAGCTCGGAACATGCACTTGCTTGAAATACTCCTATTTCTTCCAATGCTGTACTCAGGGCGTCCATTTTGTTCTTGTCAAACTGAACTGAACTTAATCCTCCCGCCGAGTATTGTTTTGAATATTTAGCAGAAAGCCTAAATTAGATTCTAGGATTTTTCGCAAATTTTTCCGTCTTCTGTTTTTAGAGCTACAAGCGAGTTCCTTAAAATTTTCGGTTTCGAAAACACTGAAAACGATAAAAAACATTGATCAAATTTTCTAATGACTCAACATGAATGGAAAAAGAGAAAACGTTTTCAGCTTGATTTGATGATTTGGAAATTGATTATTGTTAACTTCTGCACGAGCGTTATTTGGTTATTTCAACGATTGGCCTGTTGTGAAATTCTGTAGCAGCTACAATAAAGTGCCACGCCCGAAGCCGTCACAAAAAAAATTCAACAAGACTCCATGCTTGCTGGCCTCATGACGCTTCCCTGTTTGTCTTTATAACCCCCTAGACACAGCAACGCAACCTGCACCAAAGCATGAATGCAACGAAATTACAAAAGAAAAGAAATTTCTTTATATCCTTGAAAATAATATTACATTTCTCCCAAGATGGTACGAACTGTCGTACAGCAATTACAATTAATCCATTTCTAAATCCCAAATCACCACGAAAAAGTTTTCTCTTTTTCTATTTATGTTGATTCTTTAGAAAACTTGATCGACCTTTTTTGATCGTTTCAGTGTTTTCGAAAACGAAAATTTTAAGAAACTCGCTGGAGAGCTAAAGACTGAAAACGCAAAATTTTGCAAAAAGTCCTAGAATCTTATTCAGGCATTCTGCTAATGATTAAGTCATAAATCTTCAAAATCGGTCCAGTGTACGATTTATCGTGGCCTGTCAAAAGTGCATAGTTTATTTTGTTGCACCCGGTATATCTTGATTCCGATTTACATTTCTTTGGACGTTATCCCCGACGTTAACAGGACACTTGAGACACTTCTTCCCATGTGCTGTCTACTTTTTGGACTTGTAGTGGTGTGGTGTGCGATGCTCTGAATGGTCCCCTTTCTCCTAGCCTACGAGTAGACCAATTATCCTGAAGAATAGAGGGTCTACGAAATAAAGAGATAAAGCTTGCTACGGCTGCCCAGTTAATTATGCTAATCATCTATTCAAATAATGTGTGAAACCCATCCAAACAAAGGCTGCATAAATTAAGTTCTTGAAATCTGGAACTGCAGTAGCAAGCTTTTGCTCATTAATTCGTAGACCCTTTCTCCAGTTGGATAATGGGTCTACTCGTAGGCTACCTTTCTCCTCGTTCTGGAGCTTTCCTCTCAAGCCATATAATAGTGTTTTGATGTGTCTTCGATCTTGCGTCAGCACGAAATCTCTTCTTTTGGTGTCGAGAAAGCTGGTTTCAGAAATCCTTCTCTTGAGACATCTAAGACTCCTGCAACCAATCAGTATATTGAAATCGTGTAATAATATATTATTACCATGTTCTAGGCAATCGAAAGATGTGTGAAGCGCAATTGTTTGCTTTCTTGGGTTTGGAAAAGCTCATGTTTATAGCTTTTAGGCTTCAGAAAGGCTTCATTATCCATTGCGCTAATGGAAAGAATTGTATCAAACTTTTTTGCCTCTGATCCTGTATGTTGATTGTTCATGGAGTTACATGCCAAATTTGAAGGCAAAAGCGTTGCTAGATTTTACATCATAAAATTCTAAGATTTGGTAGCATACATGACAATATGAACTGGTTGAGTATTCCTTCGAGAAATCTATTACTTTCCTTTCAAATCTTTGTTATCATTGTTTTATTACTGCTTTTCACGGCTCCTTTTTTGTAACCCAGCATATCTCTACGTTTTTACATCTTAGGAAACTACGTAGGACTAGTTGCATCATCTTTGTATGTTGGAGCGACATTTGGAAGGTATTACCATTTGTTTTGATTACTGAAGACTGTAATGGTATACTTTTGAATAACAGCAGATTTTCTTATGTGTCTTTTTGGATTTAAACTGATCTCCTTCAGAACTCGAAAAATATTGAAAATGTTCTTTCCATTTTGCTATTACTTCTTCAGAAACTTCCTGTTTGGGTGAAATGGACACCTCAAGGACACCTTCGAAATTTTCGAAATTCCTTATTGAATTGTTCTTAGTTATGTGATTGATTATCATAAATCGTTGAGGTGAGCGAGCGGTTTTTCAAGTTCGTCTTTCTTTGCGTACGATGCAGGGATTTTATAACCTAGAGTAAAAATATGTCAGTTGTCTTACTTGAGATATTTGTAGTCTGAAAAAAGAATTATCAGCATATTTCAATGAAAGAACTAACGATAGTTTTACGCCAACATTACTACGAAAATTTATTATACTATAAAAATCGATGGTTGGTAAAGTTATGGAAAATTTGCCTTGGATGTTGTTTCTGAAAATGTTTGAAAACAAGACATTTCTATCAAATCTCATCCATTTCTGTCAAACATTTCTAGCAAATGATATAATTTCCTAACTGTCATTCTATTTCAGCTACTTTTGGGGCTGGCTGAGTGATAAAATTGGGCGAAAGAAGTCTCTGTTGATATCAATGATGTTAGTGCTTATTGCAACTATGCTGTTTGGATTCAGTAAGTCTTTTGCTTGGGCAGTCACAGCAAGATTATCCCAAGGTTTCTTTGGAGGTATGTATAACATTACATTTATCTTATCACTGTAGCTTTTTAGCTTACCATCCTACAATCACCACATGAGCTGTGTCTTTTCCCTCTCATCTGTTCTGTTGCTACTATTATTGGCATTGCTATATGAACTGAGGAACCGTGTGCCTCTTAGGGCACAGATCATTATTTTTCGTGTCCTCCTGACAAGATGTTACCCAGTTACAGTGGTTTGCATCTTGATAAGCTTGTGCGATTAGCATTCATTGACCTGAAAAAAGCATTTGATACAGTTGATCACAGAATTTCCTATAGAATGCTGGCAGGCATTCTATGATGTTCAACACCATGAACTTTCTTGCTTTGAATCCTGTCTTACCAATTGTTTTGTAGCGTCAACGGTGTTGATTCAGAAATTTGGGGAGGCGTAGTAGGCGTCTGTGTTCCTCAAAGACTATTGCTTCAGGGAAAAAGGTAGCGAACTATGAACCTCGAACCGACAGCACATGCGCAATGTTTTTGAGCGGTAGAGACCCTTGAGGGGAAACAGCAGCGGCAGTTGTTGTCGGTGGTGTTTTCTCGGTCGCGGTTCCTGCTGTTCAGCATTATCGCCTGTGCTAGCCATGACCTCCAATGTGAAACAGATCCTAGTATGTATCCGTATTTGGTAGTTTATTTGTAGCTCTTTGTAAATGTATATTTTATAGTATTTAGTTGTATGATGTTTTTTATGGAATGGCCAGGGAGTTGTCATGGTCTTTTGCTCTCACTGGCATCGTCCTCGTAGTGTTGTACAGTAGCTCATATGTAGTGTTTTAGGTACTTTCTGTATGTAAACGTTTTAACTGATTATAAAAAAAAGGTAGCGGAGGGCCTTATGTCCACAGCTATGGCCATAAGTTTAAGACCACCCTTGGAAAAGCGTGAAAAACAATATGTGCTTATGTTTATACTTAAACATTCTGAGGATATTGATCAACTACGGGTTAGCTTAGATCATAGATTTAACGTCATAGCCCTAACAGAAACTTGGCACTCTTCTAAGAACGACAAAGCGATCAAAGACATTGTCCTCGATGGGTATCAACCATACCATGGCACGCAAGGCAGTACACTAAAAGGAGGCTGTGGCTTTTTCGTTACCGAAAGTCTCAAATTCAAGCCCAGAACAGAATTTGATACACAAGTAGAAAACATCAACTCAGAATTTGAGGCAAGTTGGATCGAAATTGTAAACGAAAAGCAAAAAAACATACTCCTTGGATGCATTTATCGACATCCTAGAAAAACAGACAACCAATTCATCGTTTACATGCAAAACATTTTTGAAAAAATCAAAAAAGAAAATAAACTTCTCGTGATTGTAGGGGATTTTAACTTAAACCTTTTGAAACATGACACAGATGACAGAATAAAAGATTTTCTCAATTTAATGCTCTCAAATCATTGCCAACCTATGATTACGCAACCAACCAGATTTTCAAATGAAAGCAGGCCCTCACTTGTCGACAACATATTTATCAATTCGATCGAGAAGGATACATATAGCGGTAATACAATCTCCAAAATAAGTGATCATTTGCCAAATTTTACTTTCATAAAAAGCAGGAACCAAAATCCAATAAAAACAACTAACATCATAGTTAGGGACTTTAAAAATTTTGAAAAGGATAATTTCATGTTAGATCTCCAGACAATGAAAAGCTTTGATGATTCCAAGGACGTAAATCACAACTATGACACATTCCAGGACCATTTCATAAAGTGCCTAGATAAATACGCTCCTCTCAAAAAGCTCTCAAAAAGGAAAGAAAAAATGAAAAAGAAACCCTGGATCAACAAAGAAATCCTCAAGTCCATTCGGATGAGAGATAAATTTTACAAAAAATTCATCAAAACCAAGAATCCAGAATGGGAGGTAAAGTATAAGTCACACAGAAATAAAATAAACCATCTAATAAGAATTAGTAAGCGAAAATACTACTCGAATTACTTCCAAAATTTCAAAAACGATTCTAAGAAAATATGGTCTGGAATAAAGGAAATTATAAACAAAAACAACAAATCATCATCTTCAAATATTTGCCTTGAAATAGAAGATAATTTCGTTACTTGCCAAAAACAAGTTGCAGATAGCTTCAATACCTTTTATTCTAACGTCGCCTCAAATCTTGTGAATAAAATGAAAAAATCATCAACACATTTCAATGACTACCTGTCTAATGCTTCAATAAATAGTCTGTTCTTGACACCTATTATCCCAGCTGAAGTAGAAGATCAAATCTCTGTCCTAAATGAAAGTAAAGCCCCTGGATCATATGGAATTCCCATAAAAATAGTTAAAATTAGTAAAACGTTAATCTCTGCTCAATTATCAAAAATCTTTAACCAATCATTTGAACATGGAATCTTTCCAGACAAGCTTAAATTTGCATGTGTAACCCCGATTCATAAGGGCAACTCTAAACTAAATATGACAAATTATCGTCCAATATCAATTTTACCAACTTTTAATAAAATCCTGGAGAAATTAATGTACAAGAGACTCATCAATTTCCTAGATAAAAATAAATCTTTATTTCAACACCAATTTGGTTTTCAAAAAAATAAATCTACGTCACTGGCTATACTCGATATCTATACCAATCTAACCAAATCTATGGAAAATAACTATTTTTCGTGCTGTGTCTTCCTAGATTTTGCGAAAGCTTTTGATACCGTTAATCATGATATCTTACACTCAAAACTAGAGCATTATGGAATCAGAGGCGTAACAAATAAATGGTTTAAATCTTATCTTCATAATAGGCCTCAAACCGTTAAAATTGGTAACACAAAGTCAGAAGAGCTCTACATTCGGTCTGGGGTTCCACAAGGTAGCGTTCTTGGACCCCTATTATTTCTAATTTACATTAACGACATACCAAACTCGTCTAAATTGCTTAAGTTCCATCTCTTTGCAGATGACACAAGCATATTTCTATCGGATAAAAGCATAGACAAAATTGAAAAAACTCTAAACGACGAATTAAAAAACGTTTTTCAATGGCTCCTGTCTAATAAATTATCTCTTAACGTTAAAAAATCAAATTGCGTCATCTTCAGGCCAGCAAGAAAAAAACCTCCTCGTAAGATTAAACTAGAAATTAATGGTGATCAAATTGAAGAGTTAGATTCCACAAAATATTTAGGTGTAATCTTAGACCAAAAGTTAAACTGGAAAAAACATATTAGCCATGTGTCTACAAAACTTTCAAAATACACAGGACTACTTTATAAACTAAGACACTTTGTGCCAAAAAGTACCTTATCATCTCTTTACAACGCGTTCATCATGCCTCATATTAACTACGGCTTAATAAATTGGAGCTCAGCGACAAAGACCAATCTAACCCCCATAAAGCGTTGCTTAAAAAAGGCAGTTCGAGCTATAAACTTTGCTAAAACTCGTGATCACAGTCTGCCACTTTTCAAGAAACAAAATCTTTTATGCTTCGACGACATAATTGAACTAGAAATAGGAAAATTCATGTTCTCTATTGAAAATAGACTCTTGGATCAAACTTTCTTAGAAATGTTTAAAAAAACAAATGAACGGCACACACGATGTACGCGACAGGCTACCAGAAATGATTTCATTCTTCCAAAAACAAAACTAAATGTCGTTAAACGCACCATAACATACACTGGTGCCATCACCTGGAATAAAATTCCAAGCGAGATAAAGAATTTAAAAACAAAAACAATGTTTAGCAAAACTTTTTCTGAACACCTGCGAAAAAATTACTAATTTCATTACATGTCTGCAAATGTTATGCATCACCAGCCCACAAAATACTGTTTCTACCATTATTATCTTTTTTTTCTTTTTCTTCTTTTTCGTTGTTCCTTATCTTTGATGTTTTTGTATATATTTGGAAAAAAAATGTGATAATAATGATGATATTTTTGCTTAGAACGTATCATGTATGAGTGAATTTTCAAAATATGTAAGCTATCTCCTTGAAAAAGGGGTACTTGGCTCGACAGCCCTCCGGGGTTTCTCTAGAGAAGAACTTCTGTTGTTCCCTAGGGTATCCAAGTACCCTGAACAACTTTTTTATTCTTTATCTATTTAAATCTTTCAAACAAGTAGAAATGTAGTAGTAGATTAAATTTGTTGTTCAAATGAAATTGAAATTGAAATTGAAATTGAAAATTGAAATTATGAGGTAAGAGCCTGTGATGTTCGATAATTCAAATAATGAAATGATTCTTGAACATTAATTCGAATAACTATGTGATTTGTAACTTCAAACTAAAAATCCAAGGGCTGGTCTTAAACTTATGGCCATAGCTGTGGACTGAATGCCCTCTACTACCTTTTTCCCAGAAGCAATATTCTTTGTGAAGTTTTGATATTTTGCAGACAAATCATAGAAATGAATAGTGCATAGATTGGTGTAAAATCCAGCTGAGTAACACTTTTATTTGGTCACACTCCTTGTCAGTAGCACCACTGTAATTTCCGAGAATTTCTATAGATTTCATTGTGACGTCATAGCAAAATAGCGCCAAAATTTAAAGATATTATCAAAATTTGGAATCTACATGGAAAGTTGATATAAATCAACTCCAAGAGAGTAAAATAGGCAAAGTGGTAGGGTTCCATATCGCCAGGCCAAGAAAAGTTGTTGGCAAAAATGTGGTCTTAAACTTTTGGCCACGACTCTATTATCGTACGTTCAATGGAGTGGGTTTGTCAGAAAGAAGTTGCAGTTGTCAAAAGACCTCAGAGTTTGATCATTATATGTTCTTTGTCAGCACACATAACATCTATGATTACTGGAATAGATTTATTCACTTTTTAGGCTGCAGTGTTGCTTCAAAATCTACTGTATTTGCATTATGTGATGATACAAATCGGGTATGTAATAATCAAGTAAATTTGTCAGTAATTAAGTATATTAATTTGTCAAACACAAAGCTTGATCATCTTCAGCGTCTACAAACTAGAGCACGAACGCTAATAGAAGCCTAGACTAGCTGTTAACGAAGTGAAGTGACTGCAGCTCAAAAGAGTAGTCCTAGTTGTCCGCCAACGTTGAGGGGGGGGGGGTGGGGGGAGGTGCTCACTGCCATTGAACTGCAGAGCAGAGTTGAAGAGCTATTACCAAAATAGATAACTGTTTGCATATTTCAAGGCATCTAACCAGGATGACCCAACTTTATGATAGCACTCTCAGTTAAGATATCAGAGGGTCCGGGTGGCGATTGCCACTTTGCGACCCGGGCCAGATCGCGCCTGGGCATACGTTTTCATTGCACGAGCTATGCTGAAGAATTAAAAGATGTTTTATCAAGGCATTGATCATTTGAGTGGAAGTGGGTGTTAAGAAACCTTAGCTGATTTTGTCTATTGCAATTATTGTACAACGAAAATTTTTCTATATTGTAGGGTTTAGCAGTGGCTGTTTACATAAGCTCACGTCAACTTGGCTTTATTATCGGACCTGCACTCGCTGGTGGGTATTCACATTCACATTTTTCTTATGAATACCCTCCGTATCCCAACCCTCCATCTGTTTAATGTCCCTTTTTAGTTTAAATAGCTAGTAGATTGGGGTAGCTTGCAACCAAGAAAGACATCTTGCCAGCCATGATGTCTTGGTCTAAAGTTTAGGCTCTTCATTAAATTCAAATTATTTGGTTGCAGGCTGTCCTGACTTGTAGCTTAGTTTAATGTTTGTATGCTGTTCGTTCTGTTCTTTGACCCCTTTACACACTGTTCTAGTATTGTCCTTGTTTTTGTTTCATGTTATGGCCTTGGGGTAGTCGTGCCACTTCGCTCCTCTTGGTATCGTCTCTGTAGTGTCGTATAGTTGTAATTAGAGAGTATAGTAGGAGGTATCATTGTATCGTAAATTTTTATCTTGAATATATAAAAAAAACATTCACACTTGCAGCCTACTTTTAAGATCTTATTAAACAAAGGTTAACATCAGCTACCCAACTCAGTAAAATCCAGCAATCAAGAACATTGGAAACCTACAGAATAATTTCTTTCAAGGCACTACCGAAAACGGACTTCTATCCATGTTCTTATCATATATGATCCCAACGTAAATTTATAATCAAGAACAATGAAACTTCAAACCCTTTTTTTAAGAAAAGACTACAGTTCTAGTTTCGCAACTTTGCTGGAAAAAGATAGATCTGTGACAATACATGAGAAAAATATGCAGTTGCTAATGTTCAAAACAATAAATAATCTAAACCCCACATTTATGAATGAGATCTTTCTTCAAAGAAGAGAAGTGCTGCCTATAATTTTAGAAATACAAATACATTCATGGTTCCAAAGGTACATACTGTTAATCATGGTACTGAAACGGTCCAATACAGAGGGCAGCGTATTCGGCAGTCTCTGCCACAGGAAATCAAAGATGCAAATTTTGTGCAAAAATTCAAGAATAAAATAGAATTTTGGAAGAATGTAGATTGTGACTGCAGACTTTGCAAACAATACATACCTCGGCTCGGCTCGGCTCGGCTCGGCTCGGCTCGGCTCGGCTCGGCTCGGCTCGGCTCGGCTCGGCTCGGCTCGGCTCGGCTCGGCTCGGCTCGGCTCGGCTCGGCTTTTTTAAAGTTTAATACATCTTACTTGTAGATTTTATATATAGATTTTATGAATTTTGTAATTTTATTGACTGTTTACTTTTATATATTTTTGCTAACATTGTAATTAATTTGTTGGCTTGAATTAGCATTTTTATATGTACCGGGTGTCCCAAAAAAATATATGCAGATTTGGTTGACTTCAGCGATGTGAATTTAGCTTTAATCCATGGCTAACTACTCTCAAAATGTTCCTCGATATTTAACTTGAACATAGATACCTCATTTGTTGGTGTTGGTGCTTTAAGAGCAGAAATATCAATTTTGAAAGCTCAAATTTGCGTCCACTTGCAAACCAGAGCTTTGACCTTTGGCCTAAGCAAATTCCTGAACCACATCAAAATTAATAACTGAAATTAGTGAAAAATTAAGAAACATCCTAATGGGTGACTGGGGGGGGGGGTGACTTCTGGAAAACATAATAACACAAGATCTAATATTGCTCAAATTTTATCAAAGCTCTCATTGCTCTCATTGATTTATACACTGTTTGCTTAGGCCAAAAGGCTAAAGCTCTGGTTTGCAGGAAAAGGCAAATTTGAGCTTTCAAGATTGATATTTCTGCTCTCAAAGCACCAATACCAACAAACGAGCTATCCATGTTCAAGTTGACTATCAAGGAACATTTTGAGAGTGATTAGCCATTGATTAAAGCTAAATTCGCAGCGCTAGAGTCAACCAAATCTGTATACATTTTTTTGGGACACCCGGTATGATGATGATATTGATCAAGCAAGAACCTTTTTTTCAAATTTTTGATGTGAGATGCAAAGTGTTTTAAGCAGAACATTTTTTGTATGATATAAGGTCTACTAGGGTAAAATGAGTAAGCTTGGTGTACAAGGGGTAAGGTGATAAATGCGAGTAAATTTCATAAAAATCTTCAGATACAGATTTTCTCTGGCTAAATCTGTTGGAACTGCCCTCCTTCAAGAATTGAACGTTGATTGAACTGTCCATGACCTACCCTTTGTCGGCAATCAAAATTGCGTATTTTACACCCAGCCTACCGATTTTACCCCTGCAGACCCGATTAAAAAGTATAATTTTTGTGTATTGTTTGGTTCTTTTTCGTAATTCTTTTGGCTCAAAAACAATATTAGCAGAAATTATTATTATTATTATTATTATTATCAATTTATTTAAAGTAGGCCTATATATACATACAAGACATATATACATAGTGAACGTAGTAATATACATATAGATACAATTGCTATAACTAAGAGCTAATTCAAGCCTACTATCTAAAAAAGTAAAATTTGTAAGAAAAAATTAAAAAATAGATAAAATTCCGAATGATTAAATACAGACACATTTTACAGATTTTTACAATGCTTTTAATATTTACAACGTTTTCTATAAGACATAGATGAATTATGGTAGATTGTGAAATCAGTTTATGAGACCTTTGTCCTTGAGAAACTAAGAAACCGTACTTGAAAAGGCAAAGCCAAGCTTTTTATGAAATGAAATGAGTGTAAGTCACCATCTCTGCTATTTAGAATATTGCTACATGTATGCTCATGAAAATGAACGTTCCAATGTTTGTACAGGTTTAGTAAATCTGATAAGGAGAATTCACCCTCGCGATATTTTTGTTTTTAGGGTACTTGGTGCTTCCTGTGAAAAACTATCCAGAGATATTTTCAAAAGGTAATTCTTTGATCAAATAACTTGTGCATAGCTGTATCTATAAATTGGTATTGTTCTTATCGTCTTGATTTTGGTATCACGCTCTTCTGTTCTGATTAATCGTAGACGTAGGAGATTATTTTGTAAATTTAGCAGGCCTTTCTTAGACCATGTAGCACCTAAAAACTGTGAGTGATTTGAGTGAATATCCTAAAATCCTTTATCGAATTTGCTAGCAATCATCGTAATTGCTGCGCGGCGGTCTCGAAAATAACAATTTTCGATCTGTCGAAATTTCGATCGTTGGGACATCACGAAAGAAGACGACCCTGTTTTTTTTTCTATCAAGATTAAAAAACTACAATATTTTTACCTACATTACACTGTACCATCCATAGTGAAGAAAGACACAAAGTCACCGGGTCTTCACTATGGATGGTACTTACAATTCAAATTAATTTTCAATACACAAAACAAAGAACAAAAACGACAAAATTAAAGATACATTACACAAAACAGACAACAAAGCAACAAAGCTAAGGCAAATTACTGGTTAAAAAGGAAGATTTGAACTTTTAAACTCGTAGGTGTAAAACGAGAAAAAACAAACAACCCTGGTTTTGCTCCTCCACCTGAAGTAATTCCATTGTTATTGCGAAATTGGCTGTTTAAAACAAAGGAACAAAAGGACAATAACAACACTCTATGACATTGCATAGAACATATTGCTATATTCGCTGTTTGGTCATTCACAAAAGTTATTCTTTGGCTGTGACGTAAACCATTATTGTCGATATTTGAATGTGCTGGGTAAGTAGTAGGTAAAAAAGTTTGTACGACGGAGTTATCTGAAATCTGGAAAGAAACAAAGCTTGAGTTTGAAGAAATCCATACAAAGAAAATTAGAAAAACTTCAAAAGCTTTTACTCCTTTACAACTCACGAAACTAAGAAAGCAACAACATAGGTAGTGGAGAGAGATTAGTATGAATTGATAGGGTATACTGGGGTAAAGAGGGCAGGCTAGGGTAAAATGGGTATTTTGATTGCTGGAAAACAGTAGACCCTGAACTGATAAATCAATATTGACTTTGCCGAGTGATTTTTAGCAAAATTTGTCCAAATTTTTCGCCCAATCCATTTTACCCCAAACTTACCCATTTTACCCGCAATATACCCTACGAACCTCTCTTTTTACTTCAGTGCTCGTCAATGGCCTTCTTTGCAGGGTTATCTTTCAAAAATTAAGAGAGGATAGCAGTATTTGTTAGATATTCTTTACTATAGAAAATAGACGAAAAAGGCTGTATGACAGCTGCAAGAGTAGAATGATATACAGCAGCCTGTTAATATATCTAGAAACTGTTTGAGGGATGTGATAGATAGATAGATAGATAGATAGACAGGTAGGTAGATAGGTAGATAGGTAGATAGGCAGGTAGATAGGTAGGTAGGTAGGTAGGTAGGTAGATAGGTAGATAGATAGATAGATAGATAGATAGATAGATTATTTATTTATGATTGATCGATTGATCGATCGATTGATTGATTAATTGATTATGACAGCATGGGATCAAATTGCTAGAAAATTTGATTGAGGATTTCAGGCCAGTTTTATAAAATCGTCTTATTATTTAACAATGATACTACTGATTTTGATAAATTAAATTTTCTTATCTAAGTTTATATGTGAGCTACACAGGTATTATCAGTTTAATGGAATTTGATGAATGGTTTGAGAGCTACAGGTACCCCAAACGTCAAACATTTTGTTTCATTCACCCGGTACAATATCGTATTAAGAGCCTATCATTTTCATTTTAGGTTCATTGTTCGACAAGTTTCCTTTCCTTCTTCCAATGTTAATCAACTGTGCCATTCTTGCAATCTCCATGGTCCTGACAGCCATCAGAGTGCCAGAGACATTGAAAAAGTGAGTAAAGTGCCAAGGCTTAAAGGTGATCTAAAGCGAAATTTTTTATTGATGCAGATGAATATGACTGTTGAATGATAAAGAAGGCTGTTTAAACTTTTCGATACCTTATTTTGGGATATATTGTTTTCGAAGCAATATCTAAGCTCGAGTGCGTTGAAAAGAAGAGAAAGTCAGGCAAAAAGAGAATCAAAAGTATTCACTAAAATAACCATCGAACGGTATAGGCCTTTGACAAAAAAGCCTTACAAAAACAATAGGCCGTGACACGTGCTGCATCATATTTGGGTAGCTGATCTAGCTACGTCAATAGGAAATTCTGATTTCTGATAGGCTAGAATGTGACCGCAAGTGGCTTGAGCCACCTTAGCTGCACACTTATGCCACTGGATAATAACATTACGTTTTTTTTTCAGTAATTTATTTTGAGTGGGCAGGAAGCATTTCTAGCTACTTAAAGCTAATTTAAGCCCACTATGCATGCCGCATCCAGGCATGGGACCCCTAGTTTAACGTCCCTTCCGAAGGACGGCGAAGTGAGTTGCGAGGTCAAGACTCCGAGGTCACCCATCCGGAGTTTGACCTCACACGACCGAGCTTAACTTCAGAGCTTTTATCCAAATCGATCACCGCCGCCTCAAAAATCTAAGGTCATTTGTCCAGGTTTTTTACAATAAGGTTATGAGTCATGGTTCAAGCTAAGAGAAAAACGGCGTCGTATGTCTGATAAACCCTCTTTCTTCGATTTCTAGAGACTCGGCGAACGAGAAGACAGCGTTAGTAGATAGTGGTCAAGCGGAAATGGTACCCTCCAAGAAGCAGCTGTCAGTCACAGAATTAAGTGGTTCACACTATCTCGATATGTACTCTTATGATGCATGCATTGCACGAGAATCTTATACAGTATTGGCAGTTAGACGACAATCAGGAATTGAAATTCTGGAAGAAGGAATTGATGGAAAGCAAACCATTTCATATTTTCAGCTCAGTAATGGGAGCAATTTTAAGAGATCTTCTTCTCGTCACGAAGCAAGGTGCTGCAAAGGGTTGAAGGAGTCCTCTTTTTGGCAGCTTTTGAGGTAATGTTTACGTTCAATCAATCAATTAATTAATCAATCAATCATCTGTAAATCGAAGGTCGGTATTCTTAGCCCTGATAAGTAACTAAATAAAGTAAATTATAAGCACTTTTATATGAATTGAATTACAAACTATGTTTCGTGCATTACAAAGTGTTTTTATTTTACTTTATTGAGTTATTTGTCTGTGTACAACTGCACTACATACAGCAAGCGGGATTTTTAACCCTGGATAGCATTGGAGAAAAAAATTAGTATAAAATGGCTCGTGTGGATGGATTTCTGACTTTTTATCATACCATCAGTCTTCCCTTTTTCTGTTCCATTTTATTTCATCATCTGGATTCAATTTTTGCGTTTACAGTAGTATTTATGAATACAGGGTCTTAATCTGTAATTCATAACGATTAGTCTGTTTTTAAGGTTGTTCAACGTTTATACAGCCACCGACCCGTTACTTTCTTCCTTGTATTTCAATTCAACCAATTTTTATCAAACGGCTGTACATGCAGGGGGCCCTCCGATAAAAACTCAATTACAATATACAGTTTTAATAACCTATCACTAGAAAAACACCATAATTTTAAAAGCCTATTTGCAATTATACAATACTTACAATAGAAGAAAAAATTAACCCGTCATTGATTTTTTTTAAACCATTCAGGGAGAATGCCATCTTAGACTCAGCTGGAACGCTATCCTTCGTTTAGCTCCCCGAAAAGAAAAGCATTTTTGCCCACTTGCTGACTTTTTCTTTGGCAACCTTAAATCAGATTAGTCGTACTGTTCTTGGGGCTGCGGGAGGAGCACGCTGAATTTTTGGTAAAAAGGCTACACAGGTATTGTGGAGCCAGATCATTGAGTGACTTGAAGGCCATCGTTTTAGACTCAGCACCAATGAGTTCTTCGATGGTCTTCCAACTCCTCAATAAGTTGTCTGCTTGGGGTATCAAAACTGCTATCTGTTATGATTCTACCGGGTGACCCAGAAAAAAGTGACGCAACGCAATCTGTTATAGAAAAGAAAGTAAGTGGCCGATTGAAATATTTCAAACGTTGTTCTGTCGTTAAAAGACTAGCCTACATTATGAGTATTTTTTGCAAATTTTTAGGCACGGTAAACTTTCCAAATCAAGGATTTTGAGGAAAAGGGCAGGCTTGAAATGCTCAAAAAGTAATCCAAAACAGGGGATCGATTTGAAGCCATTTTAGATCTTCAAAACAACGAGAAGCTTGCTTAATTTCAGCCTAGGAATATCTTTAGGTACCAAGGGACTATAAAATTGCTTTGAAGACTTCCGAATGGGTTGCCTATTCCCAGGCTGCAATGAAACACGCTTCTCGTTGTTTTGAAGATTTGAAATGGCTGTAAATCGATCCCCTGTTTTTGACGACTTTTTGAGGATTTCAGGCATGCCCTTTTCCTCGAAATCCTTAATTTTGGAAATTTATCGTGCCGAAAAAAATTGCCAAAAATATTCATAACATAGGCTGGTCTTTTAGCGACAGAACAACGTTTGAAGCATTTCAATCGGCCACTTTCTTAATATTCTGTAACAGATTGCGTTGGGTCACTTTTTTCTGGGTCACCCGGTAGTAACACGATTTTGAAGCTTTTGCAACTGGTTGATGTCTGAAGAACCATCACAACCCCCAAACAGAACAGCAGTATCGAAAATGTTGCTCAACAATGCCTTTGTAAAGGGTTCCAAACTCTCCATTGGTAGAAAAGACTTAGCATGTCTTAAAAAGCCGACTACCCTGGAGACCCTGGTAGAAACTGCCTTAACTTGCTCCTTCCAGTCCAAAGAGCATTTTGTCCTTTGAACTACTTCGAGCTCATTGTCGCGTATCTTCAGTTCCAAGGCTTCATTTCGACTTTTGAGAGAGTTGTGTTTCTGCTTGGTGGATATGAGCATCTAATGAGTTTTCGCTACATTCAAGGACAGCTTATTGCCTTGCAGCCAAATATCCAGTGTTAAGTTTCATTGTTTAAGTTTTCATATTTTATATTTAGTTTCATATTTTAAATTCTCCACATACAATTTATCATAACAAAACTAATTAATACAAACAATTAACTAAACTACAATAATAACAATTTAAGTTTCATTTATTGCATGGTTCTTGCATTTTTTAATGTTCTTCTTGTGAATTTGACCACAAATTTATCATCCAAACTTATTCTTTCTTCTCGCATTCTTTCCAGCATAAAAACTGTACGAGTCAGTCTTAGTATATATGCTCTCTACTCGTTCGTCACTGTTGGCGTTGATGAAACTTTCCCGATATTTGCAGATTCATCTAGGCGTTATGGTAAGATAAAATCATTGTTATTTACGTTGAAATCGCTTTATGTCGCCGTTTGAGAGTCTGTATCTTATTAGACTTATGACCTGGAATCATTTGTTTCACTGTGCTCTTTGACTTGATGATTGCGCTTCAGTCAACTAGCCTCATTCCATAAGGACCTCATTCCCTAAAATTGTTTATAATGCTTTCCGAAAATTTTCTAAGGTTTTGGGGTAAATTATTCCTGATCTTAACGCCAACATTTGAAATGAAATTTCGTTTATAGTTCGTTCTAACTTTTGGAACATAGAATTGTTTTGAGGTGGCTTGTCGAGTTTGGATGTGATGTTTTTCACCAGTTAGTTGGAACGCATTGCTGAAAAAGTCAGCACTGTGCTTCTTTGAAATATCATACATAAACTTTGCCCATTCTAGAGTGTATGTGTCATTTAGGTTCAAAGAGTTTAGACTTAGAAAAATTCATAGCACCAAGAGTATTTGATGGATTGCAACGAATAGAATTCTGCGTTATAGCAGAGAGAATGAAGTATTTTCATGATTTTGCTCTCGTTTTTATGAGAATATAAGATTTATGTAAATTTGACATTTTACAACAATCTTATGGTCGCACAATGCCTGAAAAAGGCCTAAAACGCTTGATCAAATCATAAAGAAACTCCTTGCACGGAACGATAAAGAAAGTAAATTGTTTTAAAGGTGAGAGATATTGTTTGCACTGCGCCTATGATTGCTCCCTGATATCTGGATACCTTCACGTACATTTCGAAACCATTTCCATTAAGTTCTTTATCATAGATAATTGATCATTTTGTATCCTTTATGTCCGTTTTCATTGGATAAAGAATCGATATTTCTTGATCTACTTAGGTGGACTCGCATTCACATCTGGTCAGATTGGAACAGCCATTTTGATAGCAGCTATTCCAGTTACCTTATTGTTGGGCGTCATCGCTAGGGTAAGAATTGCCGTACTAAGTAGAGAACTACGGAATGAAAACAACCCACCCCGTCTGAAAGGCTCCCTAAATATCAAGACGATGATATTGGCAAATGTATTTTTTAATGGTAGACTCGTTCAAATCCATTTCAAAATTTGCCTGACTGGAATTGGCCACTCTGTTCTGAATTTGTGAGGGGATTTTCTTCAGAGAGCCCCTTCAACAAACCTTCAAATAGGCCTAAAATCACGGCCTAATTTTCCTAAGATTTCTGCCATACAGTAATGACTTCAACACATTTTAGCATGTGTTATCCTCTTGGGAGGACGAAATCACCTGCAATAATGTTTTTATGCTTCCAGCGATGATACTTTCATCCTCCTGAAAGGATAGCACGTGATAAAGCATCCAAGAGCATGTAAAACTCTCGCTGTAAGGCAGAGATATCAGGAAACTCTCCGCTGTCGGGGTCGGGTTGTAGCCTTGATGACACTTAATACATTTTGTTGCATGTTATGCATGTGAAAGTTCTTTATGTAGTCCGCAGGGTTGCTATGAATTTCCATGCTCCCGTGGTATCGTTATGTACCCTTGTTGTTGTGAATTATTATGAGAATATAAGAACGTTGGAGTTGTTGTGTTTATTGTTGTTGTTGTGGTGGTATCTTTATTTTCCATCGATAAATAGATAATTTAGTTTACTATATGCAAATATACAATTAAACTATTCAAAATCGATGAATACATTAATTATAATAACACAAATGATCCTGTTTACGCGGTTTATACAATATCAACAATAAAATTACAGCCCTTCCAGTGTATGTGAGACCATCCCATTCAGTTGTCAACTGACTTTAGCTCATTTGGTAAGCAGTTGAAAATCTGCTGTCCTAAGAACTCGAGACTGTTAGTGCCGAATGGGACCATGACAACAACTCCATACTTAACCAAGACCTACAATGGCTGCCTATGCTATTGAAATTTGTGTTTTACAATTGTTTCTCTTGTTGCAGCTAGAGCACAAATTTGGAGCCGAAAAGGTAGGTTTGAGAACTATCAATAAGTCATTCATTCGTTTGTACATGCGGCTGATACCGATAAAATATACCTGGTTAGTCAAAAAATGTATCTACTGGTAGAAAAATCCTACGATAAAAACTTATGACCGATTTGAAAAATTACAACTCCATTGCTAATGTTAGACAGGGAATTTCCTATAACTATCTAGCAACCTGCCTAACCTTCGATTTTATACTTAATTTGTACTAACTTAACCATAGGGATGCAACTTAGACTTGGGTACATTTTCTGTTTTGACCGGAAGTGCTGTTTTTGATGACGTAAATATTTTTCACTTTTAGCACTATTGTCTCTATAACTCTTTGTTTGTAAGTCTAACTCGTTCGAAAATACTGTAGTTAGACAGCATTTGACAAGACCTTTCGATTCATACTCTCAAGTACCGAATAATCGTCCCCCCCCGCTTATTAATTTTTGAAAAATTTTCCAACCCCCCCAATTTTATTCCAACCCCCCCTTTTATTAATTTTTGAAAAATAGAAGTAATAGTGAACAAATTTTTTTAATAATTCCTGCTAAGCAAATGTACTTACTGTATTTATTAACTTAATTCTCCTTTGTTTGTCTGACCCGTGTTACATACGTGTTTTACAGACGTGGTACCCATGTTAGATACGTGTTTTACTAAGAAAACGAAAAACGACTATTCTCAATTTTTCCAACCCCCCCGATTGTTCCAGCCCCCCCCCGATTATTATTATATTGAACCATTTCCAACCCCCCCGATTATTCTCACCCCCCCGTTTATTCGGTACTTGAGAGTATATAAATATTTTGATTTTGACTAAGTTTGAAAAACTTTCATGACGTCATCGGTGCAATGACGTCATCGGTGCAATGACGTCATAATTGAGCTTCTTTTACAATCATTTATCTCGAATTTTTTCCTTGATTTTAACTAAATCGACCATGTATATCCTGTTCGCTAAATGCTATTTCTGTACATAGTAACTGTTTATCGACTGCAAATTTACAATCTGCATGGTCGATTTAGCTGCAATCAAGGAAAAACTTCGAGATGAGATGATTCTAAAAAAGCTCAATAAAGACGTCATTGGATCGAAGACGTCATGAAAATTTTTCAAATTTCGTCAAAATCAAATATTTATACATCAATCGAAAGGTCTTGTCAAAAGCTGTCTAACTACAGCATTTTTGAACACGTTCGACTTACACACAAAGAGTTATAGCGACATTAGATTGACAGTTATTGATGTCATCAAAAATGGCACTTTCGGTCAAAACTGAAAATTTACCTAAATCTCATTTTAATCCCCATGGTCGATTTAGTACAAATCAAGCATAAAATCAAAGGTTAGGCAGGTTGATAGATAGTTATAGGAAATTCCCTGTCTATGGTTGTGCTTATTTATATCAAATTTTAAATCGCAGGCCAGAGAAGTGACATACTTTTGCTTGATACCATATTATACCGAGTGAGTCAAAAAAGAATCCCTGTTTGAAAGGCCACTGCTCCCTGAATATCAAAGCAATAACATTGAAAACTATTTTGTTTTATTGCCAATATGTTCAATTAGGTTCAGTAATTTACCCAGCTTTAATCTGCCATTCCTTCCCGTAGATATGGGAGATTTTCTACAGATAGCCCCTTCTAAAAGTCTGCAAAAACGAGTGAAAACACTGAGCAAATTTTCCTTGCCTTTCCTTCCTAAAAATGATGACACTCACATGTATTCATGTATTTTGTCCTCTTGGGAGAATGGAACCCCCTGAATAGGTTATTCATACCTGGGGGGAAGACTTGTTTATCCTCTCAAGAGGATAGCACATACTAAAAAGCATGCAGAAGTTAAAGAGGCTTTCTCGAGAAAATCCCATAAAATTTCAGAACGGAGTGGCCGATTTAATTCAGGTAAATCTCAAAATGGATTTGAACATGTCTACCATTAAATTATTTATTTGCCGATATCATCGTCTTGATATCCAGGGAGCCGTGACCTTTCAAACGGGGATTCTTTTTATTGACTTACCCAGTAGACACTCATAAGCTATGGTTTTCTTAAAAATTATTTCATGTTTCGTCTAAGAATTTAGAAATTAAAACGATTTTAAGTTTTTTTTCAGAATGACTATTGACTTCTTAAAAAAAGGAAGAAAAGCACTCTAATTCGGAAAAAATTGAAGTTTTCGGCTGGAGTTTATAGTTTTAAGTAGTTAAAGTTTCTTTGTAAGCAATTAACTTCAAAGAAATAGGTCATAGAATTTTACACCAACCTTTTTGAAGATTTAGAACCCTTTGCTAACCCTTCATCATTTAATGATTTGATTGATAAAAAATCTGGTCCTCAGCATTCTCTTTCTGTTATTTTCAGTTGTTGATTCTAGCTGTATACGTTCTCTTGTTTGGATTGCCTTTGTTCCCGTTCATTGGAATGGTCCCACCAAGGTATTCAGTTTTTCTTTTCCTTCGAGGTATACCGGTTATCTCAAAAAAGTAGACATATTTGGATTGATCCAGCGATGTGAATTTACCTTTAATCAATGGCCACTCTCTTTCAAAATGTTCCTCGATAGTTAACTTGAACATAGATACCTCGTTTGTTCGTATTTGTGCTTTGCGAGCAGAAGTATTGCCCTAAGCATATTCTTCAAGCACAGCAAATAAGTCAACGATAGCCTTGGTGAAATTTGAACAATATTATGCAGGGCACTCTGTTAGGAAGTACACAGTCTTAAAAACATCAACATAACTTCATATTCTTGGCTTAGGCCATTTTTCATTTTCCATTTTATCAATATTACACACGCTACTCCTTTCAGCCTATTAATAAATCATTTCAAAGAAGAAAAGTGAATAATTAGTAAACAACTTTAATATGCTGCTCTACCAGCATTGGAATCAATTGTCGTACATAGCCGAATGCTCGTGGCCCATGGCCGAAACCGCCAAAGCCTCATTTTCACGGACCAATCAGACGGCTAAAAAGCGAAGAAGACAAAACAAACCCGTGAAGATTTTTTTAAATTTTACCTACCTTCACGAAGCGCAACCAGGACAAAAACTGCTTGAAATTTCCCGAATCTTTTTTTAAAGAAATCTATTCTCCAGATTAATGGATGTGCAAGTTTCGATGACGGTTAAAATATCTCCTGGATTGGCGGAGTTATGGCCACAAACAAACCGATAAGGCATTGAACCTTAAACAATAGAAAGTCTGGCCGAATAACGAATTACAATGAATACTGAATAACGAATTGTACAAGCTCTATGTGCGACCCCACCTGGAATACGGAGATGTTATCTGCCATATTCCGGCTAAAGCATGTGAATTCAGTGGCAATACCATGTTGCCAAATTTAAGGGAAAAGTTAGAGTCCGTTCAGTATTCTATTGCTTTAGCCATTAAAGGGACATGGAGGGGAGCATCCCAAGACAAGCTGTATGCAGTGCTCGGTTGGGAGTCACTAAGTTCCCGAAGATGGAGTAGACGCCTCACTTTGTTTTTGCTGCTTAGCGCATGCGCGTAGCAGAATTTAGACGGGTTGATTGGAATTCCTGTGTCGATGAGTGTGTTGTTTGTATGGATGCAAAAGCCAAACAAGCATCGTGCTCGCCGACTGAAATGCTTCCCACCCACCGCTTTGATTTTGGATGCAAGGAGTTGACTCACGTTCATTGCGAGAAGAAGAAGGGAATTTTCACGGACTCTAGTACGTATCAAATCATTTTTTACATCTCATTTCACAGTGAATAAGAGAGGATTTCTCTTTATGCTCTCTGTTGTGTTGAAAATTTGTTCTTCTGCAGCGGACAGGTTCCAGGAAGATGTCATCAACGAAGGCCTAGACTAGGCCTACCTAAGCATTTCTTACACGTTCACAAATAAACAGCAATGACCTGCCCTTTGTGGCAACAAATTAAACGTATAAACCCATTGTGGTATTGCCACTTGTAGCAATAAAAGCCAATATATCAGAAATTCCCACTGAGGCACCTGACAACAGTGACTTCCCATTGTGGAAAGAAAAAGTGAATCACCCATTTGTGGTTATAAACAGTGAATTGCCCATTATTGTAATGATTCACCATTCATTCCCTTGCATACAGCACTTAAAGATTTTCACAAATAACAACCATGCAATTTTCATATTAGATGGGTACATGGTATCTATTTTTCACAATACAAACTCAGGGTTTTATGTAATCTTTTAGTAGAGTATTGTTGCACTTTAGAACAGTAGTTTTCTTTTTGCTTAAAACTGCAAACATCTAGTGCATAAATGTTCCATGAATTTTTTTAGAACAGAAGAGATAATTTCCCATTGCATAGAAAATCACAAGAGAGGATTGCAAAAGAAAGATAATTGAAAGGATCTTTCAACCATGATTCTTTGCACCTGAAAGAATTTTGATTGGCTTCTTGATTAATTTTTCCCCTCCTTTAGCACAGATTTTTCTTGTCAGTATATTTCTGTTATCTACTCAGTTGGAATATATGTACTTAAATCGGCCTTTCCAGCCACCATACCTTGCATGTGCTATCTTTTTATTGGTGGTCATTTTCGTGGACTGTAAAAATGGCAAGAACGAAAAGACCACACAATGGTGTGTTCACAAACCATGCTCCTTGCAAAGGCCCCTTTAATGTTGCCATATGACCATGCACATATACATCTCATAAACAAAAGCTTAATATCTCGTGTATTTTGTTGCAGAAGTGAAAGATAACGTTATTAATTTGTGACAGCCCATGTAAAGATTAACACAGCATTGGATCACATTCTGCATATCAGCTGTTCATATTCCTGTAACAGTTTGCACAGCATTGGATCAGTATTTGCTTCTTTAACCATTGACATTCAAAGACCAACGCAGCATAAGAAAGTTATCTTACAAATTAGTTTCTGGATGCACATTCTTACAAAAACCAAAAAGCATTGGATCAGCATTGCTTCTGTGACCATTCTTCACACCTTGTGACCTTTTAACTTTGATACAAACTGTCACCAGATGAACTTTTGAAGAATTGTTGTGGTCAACTGTTGTACATCATATACCCTCAAGACTTGCTTTCATTTGAGGCAAAGTACAAAGCCTGTTATTTGACACAGAATTGAAAAGGGGAACACTTTGTGTGTTGAAATAGCAGTGTTGATCTATGGCCAAATGAGAAAGAAGACCATACACTATTTGAGGTACCACCTAGGAGAAAGAAAACCTTGCAGTCCAAGAAAGTACAAAATGAACTGACATTGATTAACTGAGTCTTGAAATTGCAATTGAAGACTTGAAGTGAGATTAATATCGCATTGAGTTTTAATGATTATTATAGTCGTTTGATGCAGTCTTGACAGTTACAAACAGTTCTCATGGTTTTTTTTAAATTGCGTTACCTTAAAAAGCTTAAATTTAACTTGGTTTCAACCACATGCTCCAAAATATCCACTCTGACATTTATTCTTTTGACAATCTGCGGAATGTTATTATCAATAATGCTATGAGCAGCACTTACTTAACTGCGTTAACAGCTAGTATTAGTGTCAGTCTTAGCAAATTGAACTTTCACAAGTTCAAGCACAATTTTAGGGATACCATGAACCCAATGTGCCCTACGAACGACCGTATTCAGGATACGGAACACTTTTCGTTGCTTTGCCCTTCCTTTGAGGTTCAACGCCGAAATCTTCGCGCTCGGGTTCTTGCATTACTACGACCACTTGGAAATGTTAATATTCCAAACGATGTCTTCTCTGCCAGGAGAGAAGTTATGGCCCGGAAACTTTCTGGCCTGTTCTACTTATTGTGCAACGACTCACGAAGTTTCATAAAGATACTTTAACAAATGAGGGGGGGGGGGACTAATTTCCGGGACTGACTCTGTTAAAATCGCCAATTCTCAAAATGTCAATTTTCACGAAAAAAGTAGCAGAATTGCAATATTTTGCAAATATATTTTGCAGGGTAGTGGTATTTGATTTAATCTGTCATAATCCCCATGTTTGGATGGAAATTGTGCTCCAAATTGAATTTTATCGAACTTTTCTTGATTTTGGCCGATTTTGCCACTTTTCTTCACCACACAAATGAAAATGCTGACGCAAGCGATAATGACGGCTAATTTTAGGTTAGTTTTTACATTTTAAAAAAATACATGCCTGGGGCTATTAGTACACCAAACCACCAAATACGACTTCATAAAGTATCTTGTTGTAAAGCTCCTTTATTGTTGATTTTTTTTCTTTAGTAGTATTTACGCGTATTTTTACGTAATGGGTGGGTCGGGGTGTGTTGCTTGATCCGCGGTCGTGTCGCGGGCGTCACACATCCGATGCGTCTAAAATTCTAACTTCAATTCCTCGACCGAAACCTGGATATAATTTTGTCAAAGCCTTTTCGACACATCGATAAAATTTTACCAAATTATGCGAATTGCCTCCTCCCCTGGATTCAGCGGAACATGTCATTGTCATAGTTCTTATTATTTTTTCTTTTTTTGAATCCTATGTGACGACTTACTGTAACCAGTGTCATACATAAAAATATTGAGGAAATTGCTGCACGCTAGGACCTTTTAATGATGAGTAATATAGTTCAATTTTGATGTTTTCAAGATTTTCACTTTCTTGGGGTACTCCGTTTGATTTGTTTCCTTTTCAAGTAAAAAGCATACCATGATGAAATGTATTTGCAAAAATTCATTTGCTGTTAGTGCTACCAACGCTTTATTTAATAGATTTGTTTGGTATGCATTGGTACCGGCGCTGCTTTTGTTGAGGTTTACAGTTGTACTTGGTTCTCTTGGTATCAATGTTATGCTGAATAATTCGATGGATCCTAAGTACATTGGTTCGATGAATGGATTAGGAATGGCCGTAGGGTGTATGTTCAGGTAAGAGACCAATTTGTTTTGTTATGATATCTGTTTTGCACTCTGTAAATCGTAAATCAGCCACAAGATTGTTTACATCTGCTCCTGACTTTTAGATATTATAGTACAAAACCCTTAAATAGTTTGAATCCAATTTTTATGGCAGAAGTATTTGTTACCAAAGAAAAGATATACCATTTAAGCTTCACGGTGATAGCAACCTCGTTTTGCCTGAAGCTAGGACCAGTTTGTATGGCATTGGTGCTATTAGGTTTATTGGCAAACACTTATGGCAGACTCTGACAGAAGGAATGAAGGAGTCCCAATCATTTTAGCTTTTCAAAAGAAATATTAAGTCAATCGAAAAATTTGACTTCGGCTGTAAATGATGTCAAAGTTTTATTTTAAATCTATGTTTTCGTAGCATTGTCTTGTATATCTTGTACTGTTGGCCTTAGTTGGCTCGCCGTCTATCTAAGGCTGTGTTTGATTTGTAATTCGAAACTTACCAAATTCTGCAAACAGTTGATTTCGCAGAGATGGAAATATATTTCCCAATCGAATACAGAAATCTTTAAAACAGCAGGTTTTAGATTCACCTTGGCGACTTGCCAATGAAAAAGGAGAATCCCTCCAAAGTCTGTCAAACTTTCTGCCTTTTGGAGCAGAAAGTTCAGAAGCCTTTTTTCTAATATTTCTGTCTTACATCGGTGACTTGATTACGCTTTAGCATGTTTTGTCTTCTTTGGAAGATGATATCGTCGGGAATGATTAGCAATACGCCTACAGATGGCACGTTCATCCTTCCAAATATGATCAAGACTTCATGTCGTTTTTGAATGTTTCTTGAAGGAGCTTTCTGGAGAATATTCCTCATAATTTCAGAACGAAGTGGCTAATTTCATCTTAAAGAACTCCTCCACCATCGAATGATATATACACCAATATCCAGGGAGCAGTGTCTCCTCAAGCTGCGATTGTTGTTTACTCACCTCGTAGACCAAAACATTTTTTGTCTCAGTGCTTTGTTAGCAAATTTATGTCTATATGGATAAGATTTTGGGAATTTCTTGCTGCGACAGCTGGCGTCTTTTGCCTTCACTTTCTGTTTATTGTGATTTACTTCTTTCTTACAGCGCAATGTCACCGACAGTACTTGGTTCACTGTACTCGTGGTCATTGACAAATGAGGGAAGTATGTGCTTTCCATTTAATCATGCCTTTTCATTTGTGACGGCTGGTTTTGTGGCACTTCTTACGCTTCTCTTAGCTGTTTGGATACCGGATAAACCTAAAGAAACAACATTTGTGACAGAGGAAGATGATTCTAGTAGTAGTAATAGAAGTGAAGATAGTGAACCTTGCACAACTGTTTAGCGTTTCAGACCAAACGTGGACGTAGAACGATGAAGGTGAGACCACTGGCAACAGGACCAATGGTTTGTTTCATGTAAATCGGACTACCTGTATGTACATACATACATAGTATGTGAAATGAGCATCTAAATAGTTACCTTTGGTTACCAACATGTATCTTTCTTTGTTTTTGTTTTTTTGCTTCACTGACAACATAACACAGACGATCGGTTTTAATTTGAGCATTTCCACAACTACAGCTTGCTTGCTTCAACGCCATTTTCCTCCAACGAACTTGTAGCGCAGCCCCGTTGAAATTGAAATCGATTGTTTTTGTTGTATTGTCGGTGAAGCAGACGAAAACAAGGAAAAAGACATTTTGGATAACCGAAGGTAACTATGTAGATGCTCATTTTATTTTACTTTCTGGTGTTCGGATTTAGACGAAACTAAACGTTGATCCTGTTGCCTGTGGTGAGACTAAGGTGTTTGCTATAAACGAGATACGCGTTTTTTTATGAGAAACTATATTTGAGCCAATACCGAAAGTTTCTTACAGTTATCAAATTTTGAGTACTCCGAGTTTTTTAAGAATATCCTCATAAAAATGATGTTTTTGATGTATTTTTGGTGTTAAAACATTACTCATTGTAACAGTAAGGTATTCCGTTATAAGAACAGTTACTGAAGAAGATAAATATCGAGACGTTTGCAAAGTTGTAGTATATTTTCAAATTCTCATTGTAACAGTATACAGAAAACAAGTGAAAATTAAGTGATAGCATGCCTTAACAAATTGTTCCTTAACAAATTGTTCCTTAAATATTTCTTTCCCTGTGCTGGAATTCTTTAATTTCTAGCAATCTGACAGGTGGGCAGAGTCCTACCGTTATACGATCTAACAGAGTTTCTTATATAAAAAATATTTATCGCCGTCAAAAAATCACCAGAATGACAATATTTTGACGACCGAACTGAAGTCTGTTCCAAAATACAAGTCAGCTGAAACGTCTGCAAAATTGATTTCTGCAGGAGCAACTATTCTTATTATTTGCTATTATTGAATCATTTCATCTGCCATTATTAGTAGAGTTAAAAGGAGTTAAAGTTTTCGAGATTACCGAAATCGAAAACAGTGTTTTTAACGGCGACACCAATGGTTTGAAAGGCAAGGCCAGCGCAGCATAGGTTTTTTTGTTTTGATGCATCGAGGCAAGGCCAAGGCAAATTGTCATACTGGTAAGGGCAGTACCAGACTCACTACGCAAGTCCTTCGGTGCTTTTCGGGAAAAATCGTGAAATTTGTTGTTTACCTTTGCAATCAGAAATCTGTTAATTAATCTAATACGACCAAATACATTTTGTTTGAACGACCTTCCATGAACAGCAAAACTTGAAAAGCACCTCAATTTCCAACATTTGCCTCTTGATCACTGCTAGTAGAGTTTCTTAAGTGCCTTTTCTTCTTATGAAAATAAGAATGCACTCTTCACAAACTGGTTTTGAAATTAAATTTTTGATTTTCCAACAGATTTTGCTTGCCCCTGAAATTTTAGGTATACAATCTTGAGGATACTAGCGCTACTGTCCAAAAAACATGAAATTTGTCCAATTTGATCATGTTGGTCAAAACTTCTTTCCTGGTGACCCTCAACCTATTTCAAAACATCTTTTTTTTACTAATAGAATTTGATTGAACATAAAACCACCATTCTACACAGATAAACACAAATAAAAACAGAAAAATCCAGCGAAAGCAACTTGAAAATACCTCGCAGAATTGAAATACAGTTATCTAGCTGAAGAAAAGATCCTGCAATAATACTGTGTACTTCTGCACGTGATGCTAAAAAGTGTTATTTTTATTTTAGGAAGTGTCTCTTTAGCTTAATTATTGGAAAATCCCCTTGATTTGAAGTGGTGTGCCTCCAAGTTCAAGATGCATCCTTTAGCCCTAGAACCTCTGATTTGCAACCATAGGCGTAGGAAACATGGGGTTTTATCTCCCCGCCGATGTTTGCAACCGCTACATCTGCTGTATAGTCCAGTACTGTTTTTACATCTCCATGCCATCTACGTATAAATCATCAAAGCTAGCCACGTGGGATGATGGGTCAAGAATATGCAAGCAAAATCACACGTTATATGTTTCATGCATTTAAGATGCATGGATCTGCAAGACAAAAACAATAAACCATTTTGCAAACAATTGTCACCCCTTTCACATTCATCCCTTAAAGGGAATATAAGCATATATAAGTGGCTCCGAGCCACAAGACCTAAACTGTCAATCAAATTTAACCAATCACAACAAGCCATCTTTCATTTCATTTTTTCATTTTACATCTAGACTTGCTACACAATACTGGAGCGTCGTCCTAACAAAACTACAAACTAATTAATCTAAACAATTACGATTACGGCAAATGTAATAACAAGTAATAAAGTGAATAAAGATAATAATAAATGAACAAATAACTAAATCTAAGTTAGTGGTAATAAAGCAGAATGGTAGTTGTCGCGGTCACGGTCCGGTCTGTAAACTGTTATTTCGAGACTCGAAAGCGTCTCTGGTGTATTTAGCAACTTCTTGTACCAACTTTATATTTTCTGTTGAGAGGAGGTATATGAATTTTTGTCTCGGGTCCATTGTACCGAATGACTTAACTTCGTTTTCAGCTGTTTCAAAAAGCTTTTTTCGTTGAACGCCATATGCTCGACATTCAACGAGAAAGTGAAGTTCATTTTCCACCTCTTGATTGTTGCAAAGGCGACAATGTCTCAACTCTGGGGGGGTATTGTCTCTTCTGCCTGTTTCAATGCGCAAATTGTGATTGCTACAGCGAAGCTTAGCCATACTCTTAATAAGGCTTCTATCTTTTAACTTGGTGTAAGTTTCTGCCTGGAACCTACATTTAAAGAGCTTATAATGGCGAAGCTTGTTTCCTCCTAATTTGGAGGGCCCAACTGATGAGTTGATTCTTTTTCTCCAGAAAGACTCGAAGCTTCCTTTAATAGCTTTGTCAACAATGTGACGGAAGCGATTTGGCCTAATCAGTTTTAGACGCGGAATGTCGAAATGCATATCAAATAGCCTGAAGAGATATTGGATTGATGAAATCCAACCAAACTGGCCATTTTTGTGGGCAGTAATGCTATCATTGAGAGCTTTCTTTACTAAGGTACTTTCCTCGAGTGAGAGTAGCCTATGGAAATATAGCAGTGCCTGCCTATAACAGTTCAACTTCAGTGGGAGTCTTCCAAGCTCTCCTAATGTTGCCATGTTGCTGGCACTTCTGTTCAGTCCTAGCGTATTTTTAGAGAATCTCATATGTTGCGATTCAATTTCATTTAGGTGAGTGTCAAAGAAAAACTGTTCGTAGTCTTTGACCTGATCCAGTCTTTTTAACTGGCGTGGGTTGAGCTGAAACCAAACCTCTGAATTATACGTTAGAATGGGTCTCAACATTGAGTCAAACATTTTTAAACAGAGTTCAGTGTCAAAGTCTAACTTGCTTAGGACTGGTCTCAGAGAAAAATATGCTTTTCGTGCTTTGTCAGCTAAGTTTTCGATAGCGGGATTAAAAGAGCCTGATGAGGATAGAACTGTTCCAAGGTATTTGTATTTGTTAGTTATCAGCATTTTATCCCCTCCCAAAGAAAAAGAAATATCCTTCGGGATTCTGCCAGTTTTATTGAAGATGACTATATTACTTTTCTTTTGGTTAACTTTAAGATTCCATTTTGAGCAGTATTGAAGTAGCCTATCAAGGCATGTCTGAAGGCCCTGTGCCGAGTTGGAGAGAAGAATCAAATCATCTGCATAGAGTAGGTGGCTAAAACTAAAACCATCTAAACTGACCTGATCGCAACAACTACCAAATTCTGATCCTAAGTCGTCAATGAAAAGGTTAAAAAGTAGAGGTGAGAGGTTGCATCCCTGTTTTAAACCAATTGCCGTGGTTATTGGCTCTATAAGAACATTGTGCAATTTAATGCTTTGTTTGACGTTCCCATACATAGATTTCAGGATTGTTAGGAAAGGGCCTTCGAAGCCGTAGGCCCACAATTTCTTTAACAAGAGGGGTCTACTCACGGAGTCATAGGCTTTTCTAAGGTCTATAAAAGCGGAGAACAATTGCGCACCCTTTCCCTTCACAATCTTATTTATTAGCGTATTTACCACGAAAGTGTGATCACTCGTCCTATGACCCTTAAGGAAACCAATCTGATTTTCTTTCAACATGCCAAAGCTTTCTATCGTTTTTTCAAGACGTTTTGTAATTATCGCCCCAAAGAGTTTGCCTAGGCAAGACCCAACGCTAATTCCACGGTAGTTGTCGAGACAATCCTTAGGTCCCCCTTTATGAATAGTTGACAAAATGTTAACTGACCATAAAGATGGGTAATAGCCTGAGCTAAGTATGAGATTAAATGTTTTTGCGATGGGTTTAGCGAGGTGAAATCTACCTATTCTTAAAAATTCATTCAGAATCTTATCAATACCAGCAGATTTACCATTCTTAAGACTATTGGCACAGTCAGAAACTTCTTTATCGGTGAAAGGGGCATTTACGAATTCCGAGATATTTGAGTCGCTATATTTTCCGTTCAAATAAGATTTAAATAGGGTGGCACCAGTATTATCGATACCGTTCTCAGGTCCCACGTTATAAAGCTTTGTAAAGTACTCATGATACTTCTTAACGTGTTCATTAAGTTCTGAACAAGATAAATGATTAGAATGGTCTCTTTTATCATCTTTGATTTGCTTAATTACATTCCAGAATGTTTTGGGATCCTTTGACTCCATATTACGTAGCTTATCCCTTAATTCTTGATTATGGGATCTTTGCTGCTTACGGATAACAGTTTTGTAACCTAGGTATGCAGCTCTATACCTGGACCTAAGGTTCGTATCATATGGAGACCTTTTCATTTCCTTTGCTAATCTAGAGAGTCTATTTTTCAGTGATAAGCAGTCCTTCGTGACCCACTTTTTTCGCTTCATATTTTGTTTTCCCTTTCTACTCCTACGTATTGGCACTATGTGTGAGGCAGTGTTAGTTAAAATATCTGTAAGCGCAGACACTGCTGTATTTACGCCAGTCTGATTGCTTTGAAAAGAGTTACCTACAAATGAGGAAATCTCCTTCAAGTTCTCCTGTGAGTTAAGTGATGCTAGAAAAGTGTCTGCAAGGTTTTGGTTCCACATAAACTTATCAGGTTGCAGATGGTAGCCCGGGGCAGTGTTATTTACGCTAACTACTGGACTCCTTTGAGTCTCTACATTGATTCTAATGGAAATACAACAATGGTCAGACAAAGTAGTTAAATTACTGACAGTAAACTTCTTGACACAGTTCAAACAGTCAATGTAGGCCAAACCATAGTCTATGAGGCTTGGTTCTAATGTTTCAGATTGACTATGGAGAGGGTATCGAGTGAAGCTACCCTCCTGATCTCCTACTGTTCTACCATTTAAGATTCTGAGAGAACACCCTTTGCAAAGGTTTAAAAGATGCTTTCCACTGTCATTTAGGGGTCTAAAGTCTAGGTTATTTCTTTCTGATGGCCGATCTTCAAGGTAGTCATCTGGGAGAGTGACAAAATCTTTATTACCTTGATCATGAGTTACAAAATCCTCAGTAACTCCTGTATAGGCATTAAAGTCGCCTAAGGCATACACATTACCTAAATTTTTGAAATCAGCAATATCTGACTCCAGCTGTCTGTAAAGACTAGATAATTCCTGACCTGTTCTCTGCAAATAAGATGAGTTATGGGGTGGCATGTACACAAAGGAGATATAAGTATCCTTTTCAAGGCCAAAGAAGTTTCTATCCATCTTAAGCCATGCTATTTCAGGATTGTTAGATTTTACCAATTTGATACCTGCACGTAATATCTTTTTAATGTAAATAGCAAGACCACCAAAAAACCTGTTGTTATTACTTACTCTTCTACAACTTAAGAAATGGTCAAAACCCTCTACCTCCATTTTTTCTTCATTTGGACCAATATGACTTTCTGCAATGCACAAAATATCTAGCTGTGAAATAGTGTTGAGGAATTCAGCCTCATCCAACTTAGAGCATTTAGTGCTACCAACTTTATAAAAAATACCACTAATATTCCAAAAACCAACTTCAACAAAATTAAAGAAAATACCTGGTTTATGCAACGATGTCATGGCTACAGGTTTGATTGTTCTACCAGTAATATCTATTGCCAAGTGTTATAGTTCATGCTTTGGTTGTTGTTGTTTCTTCTCTGTTTCCCTTGTTGGAAACTGCCTGGGGAGGGTCTTCTCTTATTTCTTCTGTGATCAATAGGGCTTGCAGATCTTGGCTTTCCAACTGGATGGTCTAAACCAAGAGTTCTTCTCAGTGAGTGGGCGATGTTGGCTGAAATAATCTTTATGCCTTGCTCATTGAGATGAACTTTATCTTCAGCAAATACTTTTTCAATAATTTGACCATGGTTGGCAAGATTTCCATTATCAATGAGCGTGATTTCTTCCTTTGCCATACTAATTTTTAGGAACTGGAGGTTCAGCTCCTGTCTTTGGTAATCAAAGCTACTGTTATCCCCCCTTGGGGCAACAGAACTCAAGAGAATTTTTGTACCTTTCTTCAAATTGGAAATGAGATCAATTGTCTCATTGGCAATCTCCATAATTTCATCCACACTTTTGCCATGTTTTATATCATTGGTACCAACATGGAGTATGATGGTATCTGGCAATTTATCTGTGTTGTTCCTGACATAATCTTCAGCTTCATTCCAGGTATAAGCAATTTGCTTGCGTATTATATGCTCACTGTTGTTGGATCCAAGCAGCTTATTAGTGTCAACATGTTTAATGATACTATCACCAATGATGATTGCAGAATCCTTTGTAATTCTGTTAGCATTGTCAGGTGGATGGTGCGGTGCGGGTCTTGTTGTTTTTGACTGGCTATTGTGGGCTTGGTTACAGAGTGTTATTAATTCCCTTATCGTTGCATCTTTGGCCTCAAGCTGGTTTGCTAAGATGTTTGTCTGTTCAGACAGGGTACTATTGAGGCGCTCTAGACCAGAGAGCTCTATGGTTAGAACTTTATCTCTGGTCTGTAGTAGAGCCATTTCTTCAAGCATTGAGTTAATTCTCCCAGATGCCTCCTCTTTTTCTTTCATTAGTTCTGACACTTCTTCTCCTAATTTGCCAATCTTTTTCCTAAAAGACTCATTTTCCTTGCACAGAGAAGCATTAGATGTTTCATGCTTCATTAACTCTTGTATCTTTTTCTTTAGGGTGGTGATTTCTTTGCTCTTTAGATCCAACTCTTGCATGAGAATTGATATCTGGGCATTCTGTGAAGAAAATTCTTTCATTTCCTCTTTAATGGCAGCTGAAATTTTGTTGATTTCACTGACACCCAATGAGGGTACAGGGCACTTTTGAGTAGGGGGGGCAGACAAGGGGACTTGTTGAGCTTTATGGATTTTGGATTCAATAGAATTCAACCTTCTATCCAGATTCTCCTGATTTGTAAGTATTGACTGTAGTAGGCAGCCAATATCCATTTTTTCCAGGGATGCTTGCACTCGGGACATGCCTGATAATAAAGCAGGCAAGTCATGGCAAGAGCTTGAGCTTGCATCAGCATCATGTGGAGAAGTTTTCCATTCAGGGGCACTGTACTTTGCTTTCTGTCCAATTATTCTATCTTCACTTCTGATCTCCTTTCCAAAGCTGCCAACAAGGCTCTCTAATTTTGGGAATACCTCTTCAATAAAGCTTGTATATTCCTGGCCTTGTACAGATATCAAACAGCTTTCTAGGTGAACTTTGACTGTGAAACGATGGGCGTTTGCCTTTGATCCCTTCTCAATGTCGTGAATCTTAATCTCAATTTCAACAAACTGACTGTGATCATCATGTCTGTCCCTCCAAGCAACATCATTTTCTTCTGAAAACTGTCCTTTATAGACGTAATTATCAAGTGCGAAGATCCAAAGAGCCAGTCGATCAGCTTCGGTTTTAAAGCAATGGTAAAGTGCTTTCTGGTCGTAGAGCTTTTCTTTAAAAACCTCGAAGTCTGCATGTACTGCCTTGCCTGAGGGTTTCTTTAACTTGTTGCGTGGCAACTTATAAAACACTTTCACCTCTTCAACTGATTCGAAGGAGTCTCTTTCCCCCTTTGTGACTGAGACTGTAGGTCTGGTCGTGCTCGCTTTTAGGCCGCCCTCTTGTTCATCTGGGGTTAGGCCAACCTTGTCAGGATCGTTGCCACTTTGTTCCATGCTGATAATTACTATCACATCCACGAATGTAGAGCTAATACGGGAATGTAGGAATGCAGAATGTAGAGCTAATGCAATAAACTAAGCATTAAACTAAGCATGGGCTAATGCACCTGCAAATTAGAATTTTACACGATAAGCACGTGCTGCAGCATGTCATTCGCCATTTTGTCACAACATGGCAACATTAGGAGAGCTTGGAAGACTCCCACTGAAGTTGAACTGTTATAGGCAGGCACTGCTATATTTCCATAGGCTACTCTCACTCGAGGAAAGTACCTTAGTAAAGAAAGCTCTCAATGATAGCATTACTGCCCACAAAAATGGCCAGTTTGGTTGGATTAGATCAATCCAGCCTGCACGAGGGCACGTAACGGGCGATCAGTAATTGCGGGGAAGAGTTGCTTCGTTGTTTCTCTATCCGCTAAGGGGCAAAAACGGACAAGAAATGGAAAGAAATATTGCCTGTTCATTGACCACCGTGATGAAGCAGACCTTGTAGCCGAAGAATTTGATGTCCTGAAGAAATCGAAGCGCTTTGAGTCCATTTACGATACGAATGAATTGCTGAAATGGATGGGTACAGGATAAACAAGCACATCTCATTGGGCCTAAACGTATCTTCAGACAAGGGAATCTTCACTAAAGTTAGCCTGACGGAATCTATGGACAAAGGGCTAGTGTTACGGAAGAAATACTGATAGATAGTGAGCATTCAACAAAACAGCCGAGCCGGGCCTAATATAAACACTGGATCGATCGATTGCGGCAGTGGTGGCAAAAGATAAACAACTCATACGATTAGGTCATTGAGACGTAAGTGGAGCTAAATTACCTTTTCTTCTCACTTCTTTTATCTCGATTCACTCGAGCAAACTACTTCAGAATCGTCGAAGTCAGGAAGAAGGAATCTTGCTTGCTGGGTGTTAGAGAACCTCAGTCTCTTCTCGCTAATTCTACTGATAGTGAACCGAAGAAATGTAACAATAACGGAGACATTTTAACGTAAAAACATCTTTCATAACTCGAATCGTCTCAACTCTAAAAACTCATGATACTCAACTCTTTTCGATGACTAAGCACAGAACTTTCTAGAACGAATACAATAATTTTCCTTATAAGGTTCGATCATCCTCTACCGGGTTTCACAAAGGATCCGTCTACCAATCAGATTCTGGATAGTTTGATTTATTTCGTCGTGTGCTAAGTGATAACATATATTAAGCATTAGTTGTTTCCGTGTCTCGTTTCTATGTAGAGGTTCTGACGCAACTTTTTTACTAGTACGTGCACTACAAGATGAATCTACTTTTTTACTGTCCGTGAGTGGTTACACAATATACTAAATACAGGTAACTTCTAAACTATGCGCGGATTGTGAAGGATTTCCCAACACACCCCCCTCCTTGACCTCCTAGGCGTCAAGCATAAGTTTGGACTTCCATCGGGAATCCTTAGCAGCAGCGCGGGGTGGCTGGTTTCTCATACAATTTGCATCTTCAATCCTATTGTTATTAGTACCTTCACTCCTCTCCATACTTACCTCTTTGTCTTTTGATTCACTCGCGTCCTTTCCCTCTTTTTTATCATAACCTGTGGAGGCAATTTCAAGAGGAAATAATTTCAATACTGAACGGTTTAAAGTTTCATTCTTACCACCTGCCTTGCGAACCTTTGCACCTCGTATTATCCCATCTTTTCCCTTGATCAGATCTTCTACAACTCCCATTTTCCACTGTCCTCGTTTTACATTGTCTTCCTGGATTAATACCAAGTCTCCTTTGGAAATATTTGCCACTCTTGCATCTGTCTGCTTGTGGAACTCTCTCAGATCAACCAAATATTCCTTTCTCCAACGATTCCAGAAGTGGTTCAGTTTCCTAGAAAGATAAGAAAATCTTTTAGTCATGTTACTTTGCAGTTCATTGTCTGATTCATCAAAAGAAGTATCAATATTCTCAGAGAGTGGTGATATCCTTCTCCCACACAAAAGATGAGATGGGGTTAGTGCTTCAACAAGGTCATCGTACTGATAGGTTAGTGGCCTGGAATTTATTGTACACTCTATTTCTGTGAGTACAGTTGTCAATTCTTCAAAGTTCAACTTTGCATTTCCCAGGACTTTCCTCAAACACCTCTTAACGGTACCTATCATTCTTTCAAACACCCCTCCAAACCAGGCCGCACGCTCTAAATTGAATCTCCAAATTATCCCCTTTGTACTCAGATGGCTCTGTACTAACTTGTTCTTAAAGAGTTTCTTGATGAACTTTGCAGAGGCTTTAAAAGTTTTTGCATTGTCTGTCACAAGGAGAGATGGTGTACCCCTTCTGGCTGCAAAACGTCTCAGGCAATTGATAAAAGTTGAGGCATTTAGATTTTCAACTAGTTCAAGATGAATTGCCCTTGTTACGCAGCATGTAAATAGTGCAATATATGCTTTTACCATCCCATTCTGACTCTTGACATACACAGGTCCAGCAAAATCTACCCCTACTTTCCCAAAGGGAGGAGCTTCTCTGACTCGAAATTCTGGAAGAGGTGCAGTAGCTGGGGATTCATAGGGCTGTCCTTCTAGTTTCTTGCAAATGAAACATTTTCTGATGATTTTCTTCACATATTGTCTGCCTTGTGTGACCCAGAATCTTGATCTTAATTCTGCTAAGGTGCTTCTGACCTTAGAATGATGTACTCTACTGTGGCAATCTAGAATAATAAGGTCAGTGAGTCTATGATTCTTTGGGAGAATTATTGGAAATTTGCATTCTTCATTCAATTCTGAGTTTTCAAGTCTCCCCTTGCACACAAGGATCTCATTTTGCTCGATCACATTCAAGCTTTCTCTTGTCTTCTCAAAGTTTTGATTTAACCTAAGGTCTTGCTGTGCATTTTTTATCCAAATACTCTCAGCATTCCTCAATTCTTCTGCTGTGAGTTCACCTAAGCACAACTCTCTTCTCTCTCTTTTGAGTCTAATGTTCCCTAAGAATCTTTGAACATAAGCAGTTACTCTAAGCAATTTACCCAGTGTGGAAAATCTATCCAAATCAATCACTTTCCTAACTTGCTTACTCTCTTGGGCAACATTCAACATTACACTTGTCTTCTTTCTCTCTTCTCTTACTTCTGTGGAATCCTCTAGATTAAAGTCTTTTGGCCATGCTTCTCTCCCTTGTTTCAACCAAGAAGGGCCTTCCCACCACAATATGCTTTGCCTTAAACTACTAGCTGTCATCCCTCTTGACCCAATATCAGCTGGATTTTCCTTACCTGGTACATGCCCCCATTGTTCCTTTTTGGATACCTTCAAAATCTCATTTACGCGATGCTGGACAAAAGTTTTCCACTCTCCTTGATTAAAAATCCAAAAAAGAGCAGTTTTGCTGTCCAACCAAAATCTTATGTCATCGATCTCCAATTTTGAGCTCATGGAATTCTTCACTGTTTCCATCAGGGTCACTAGAATACGTGCTGACATCAATTCTAATTTGGGAATAGACAACTCTTTCAAGGGAGCTACCCTGGTCTTAGCGCAGAGCAATTTGGTGTAAGTTCCTGTGGTAGTCTTGCAAACAAGATAGACCATGGCACAATATGCATGCTTGCTGGCATCTCCAAAACCGTGAAGAGTGGTACTTATGATCTCACCATCAATGTCCCCCAGTGTGCATCTTGGGAGGGAAATAGTGTCACTACTCTTTAAATCTTGAAGCCATGCTTCCCACCTTCTTACCTTATCTTCTGGGAGGGGATCATCCCAACTTAGCTTTTCAAGACACAGCTCCTGAAAAAGGACCTTTGCTGCTACTGCAATGGGACTAATGAGCCCTAACGGATCAAATATTGCAGCAAGAGTGCTCAAAATACCTCGTTTAGTGGCAACAGTAGTAGGGGTATTTCCAACCTTTCTCATATCAAATTCAAGTCTGTCTTTTTCTGTGTCCCAATGGATTCCTAGAACCTTAGTTTTGCCCCCAACATCCTTTGACAATCCTAAAGTTTCCTTAGCATAACTGCAGTCATCCTGAGCATTTTCTCTCACTCTTCTTTCTACTTCCTTCTCATTCCTTTCAATTTTCTTCCTTAATTCCTCATCATTTGTCTTCCACTTTCTGAGTCGTAGACCAGCCTCTAACATTCTCTGTTTTGCTTTCTCATACAGTAGATAAGCTTCGGATGTACTCTTGCAACTTGTTACTAGATCATCTACGAAAAATCCTTGAATCATGTCTCTAGTAAACTCTGGATCTACTTCCTGGTATTTGTTCAAATGATGCCTTATTACAGCATTCAAAAGGAAAGGTGAGCTCGAAATTCCAAATACCACAGTTCTATAGCGATAGATCTTAATTTGGGGCTCCTTGTCATGGATGTTACTTACCCATAAAAAACGTAGAGAGTCTCGGTCTTCGGGATGAATTTCAATGTTTAGAAATGCCTTTTCAATGTCTCCTACAAGAACTACCTTGTCTGTTCTAAACCTTAAAAGGATGTCAAAAATCAAGGGTGTCAAGGATGGACCTTTGTGCAAGCAACTGTTCAATGATACACCTGTATTCTTATCTTTACATGATGCATCAAAAACTACCCGCACTTTGGTTGTCTCCACATTCTCCCTTATAACTGCTTGATGGGGAAGATAAGATACTCTAGAGCCTGTGGGTTCAAGGTCAGAGACTTCTTCAATGATACCTTCCTTGAGTTGCTCTGAAATGATTTGGTCATACTGCTCAAGAATCTCAGGTGTTTGCTTCAATTTCTTCAGTTGACTTTTCAATCTAGCTTGGCTATTTGCAAAGTTAAGTGGAACTGGATTATGACCAACTCTCCATGGCAAACCAACTGAGTATTTAGACCCTGTAAAATAAATGTTGTCAATTACAGTTTCATGAACTTGATCTCCTTCTCTGATCCCAATGGAATCAAGGTCCCACAATTTGTGCAAATTCAATTCTGCTTCCTGTTTCTTAGAATGAATGTTGTCAGTGCAAAGATTAACATTTGTAGGTTCAGTAAAATTTATTGTCTCACCTTTGAGCGGTCCTGAGAGTACCCAACCAAGAGAAGTTCTGACGGCAATTGGTTCTCCTGGCCCCCCTCGTATGCATTCACCATCTTGGAAACTCCACAAAAAATTTGAGCCACACAGAATGTCAATTTCCAAAATTTCTTCATTCCTACTAACATCTGAAAAGAAAACGTTAGTCAAATGTGCAAAATTATGTTTAATATGCTCGACATGAATGTTTGCAACATTAGATATCTGATCCACTTCAAAGGCTTCTACTTCTACAGGGTTACCAGTAAACAAAGGGCTCAAAGAACATTTGAAGACTCTCCTCACTGCCATGTCTGCTTCTTTTCTTCCAAATGTTTTTATACCAAGCTCTTCATTTCTCTCAGGCTCTAAACCTAATCGTTTGACAGCCTTGGCACTAATAAAAGTTTTCTGACTCCCACTATCGAACAGTACTCTCACTTTTTTCTCTTTCTCACCATCTAAGCAAGCTAAGGCTGTCTGAAGTGCAACTTGTACTCCGCAACCAGCAGTGTTTCCCACCCAGGTGGCAGCATGGGCGTTTAGGGTCGTAGCTGATGGTGGTGCACTAGGTCTAGGCTGCGCGCTGTTCTTACTTATGGCTCCTGCTGGGGCTTGGGGTTCCCTGTCAGAGATCTTCGCGCCATTCGCCTTGCAAATCGCAGAGTGATGCTTACCCTTACAATACTTACACCTACTTCTAGACTTGCACTGAAATGAACGATGCCCTGAACGCAAACAATTAAAGCACTTAGCTGATTTCATTAATACGTTCTTTCTTTCTTCAAGTGTCAATTCATTACAGTCTTCACTCCCATGACTCTTCTGCTTGCAAAATGTGCATGTCGTTTCTTCATTGCTGAACAATGCGGCTGCTGTTCCTCCATGTTGTTTTTGCTGCTTTGGTTGTTGTGGTTGTTGCTGTTGCTGTTGCTGCAACCCAAAAATTGGTACATGTGATTCTCGTACTTCTAATTCTTTCTCAAAGGTTTGAATCAACTCATCAACGTTCCAGTCAAGGTGGTTGCTTACGCTTGAAAAACGTATCATATTATACCTTAACGATTCTGGAATTTTTTCCATCAGCACTGGAACTACTATTGCAGAATATGACTCTTGTGCTACTCCCAGTGCCTCCAAGCTGCGAAAATGGCTCTCTATTTGATCAAACAGTGATCTTAATCTGACCACGTTTCTTTCACTAAACACTGGCGACAAGTTTAGCAGCTCATTTATGTGGGCTTTCTTGATTACACTTGGTTTGGCAAATCTTTTGTGCAATACCTCTACTGCCCCTTCATAATCAGCCTCTGTGAGAGGGAATCCGGCAATGACACTACGAGCTGGCTCTTCAAGAAAGCTTCGCAAGTATTTGAATTTATCAACACTGGCAAGTTCTTCGTCGTCGTGTATTGCACTTTTGAAGGCGTCCCAGAATTCTTGCCACTGCGAAACCTTGCCTGAGAACTTCTTTAATTCAAGCTTCGGTAATTTTGCCTTCACCCGTCGTCTAATTTGATCACTTTTCTCGCTTGTACCCGATGTTGTTGAGGCGATACTCTCTCTAGATTCGCTTCTGGGGATTTGTGATTTGGTGTCGTTTTCCTTGAAAAAGTCTTCGAGGCAAATCTTTGCGTAAGTCATCTTTTCTTTTATCTCATTTGCATCCTCGGCTTCTTTTTCGATATCTTCGTCTTCGGCGTCATTTTCAATCAACTTCTCCAAAATGTCAGAGTCCAGCTTCTTGAGCACTTCAAAGTTTTCATCTAGGCTCAGCAACCATTGTCGTAGCTGTCTCAAGTCGATTTCTTCTGGATCTTTCTTCTCGACATCCAAAATCTTGTTCACTAATTTTGTGACAATTCCTCTTGTCGTTTTTCGTTTCTTCTTCAACCTGTCTACCTCCATTTCAACGATAAACTATCTCCAGCTCTGGTGGACCAGTATGTTAGAGAACCTCAGTCTCTTCTCGCTAATTCTACTGATAGTGAACCGAAGAAATGTAACAATAACGGAGACATTTTAACGTAAAAACATCTTTCATAACTCGAATCGTCTCAACTCTAAAAACTCATGATACTCAACTCTTTTCGATGACTAAGCACAGAACTTTCTAGAACGAATACAATAATTTTCCTTATAAGGTTCGATCATCCTCTACCGGGTTTCACAAAGGATCCGTCTACCAATCAGATTCTGGATAGTTTGATTTATTTCGTCGTGTGCTAAGTGATAACATATATTAAGCATTAGTTGTTTCCGTGTCTCGTTTCTATGTAGAGGTTCTGACGCAACTTTTTTACTAGTACGTGCACTACAAGATGAATCTACTTTTTTACTGTCCGTGAGTGGTTACACAATATACTAAATACAGGTAACTTCTAAACTATGCGCGGATTGTGAAGGATTTCCCAACACTGGGTAACCATGTTGGAAAGTATATCGAGAATCTCCTCGCACTACAAATTTGCAATGCAGAGCTCACTTTCACGTGCACAGTTAGAATGCAACTGCTATGCGCATGCTCTGGTGTATCTATTTATAGAAAGCGCCTGATATATGCTTATATTCCCTTTAATGCCAACAATTAGTTGGACAAGGCAAAACAATAGAAAATAACATATTCAGGCAATTTTTGAGATGGTAGGAAGGGGCAATGACCCTTATGCCCCCTCTCCAGCATTGTAGTAGGAATGCTCATCGGTACGCACATCACGTGCACACCTTGAATCACGTGCACCTACTATCACGTGCACTTAGTGTCACATGTATTATCACGTGTAGCTCCTTGTGTAGCTAATCATTAACACATTTATTTCTTTAAGTAACTTGTAAACTCGTAATTTATTCAGAGTAGCACACTCATTAAAACAAGTAACACGTCTCTTCGCTGCTCTCCGTTCTCTGGCTTGCGGAACGTATCTTTTTAAACTTCGCTCCGTTTACAATGGTAGAGTACCTGGCTTTGAACTTCCTGGCTAAGTTCATAAACAAGCAAGCTCAGCCCTGGCTCTCATCAACATTACCTCTCACATGGCACCTCAACAAACCGAAAAACCAATGCAGAATTATTCGACGACAAAATCTTCTGAAAATATGCGAATGTGAAAGAAAAGGCCGGCCTGCCGCGATTGTAATTCATCATGATCATCTGGTGTCACAGGTTGTTGGTTATCCTTAACAATAAAAACCTTCTCATTTTTGTCGTGTCCTGCTGACTCAAGGTTCCTGGTCCTCCTTTGCAGGCAAAAACTTCGCACATCCTGCTGATTTAAGGTTCCTGGTCATCCTTTGCAGACGAAAACCTTCATCGTCATCAAGACACCGACGCATCGTCGTGGCCCAAATGCACGCTTCGCTTTTCGCGAAGGAAATAGAGAGAACATTTCCGTTTACCGTCGCTTGAACTTACAAAACCTTTGGACTTGTCGTTTTTCTTTCGTAAGTTCAGATATATTTTAATTCTTGCATTGTTCTTTTGCATTTCAGCCTTAGCCTCAACTTATAATATTTTGCTAAACGAAGTTTTTTTTGGAAATTTGCCACGTCCTCAGTAATGGACAGTTTTGCAATGTTGCCACCCCACGCCCAAATTTCTACAGTAGGAAGAAGTATTGTTCCCTACGTACAACAGAATTGCGTAAAAGGACTCATTAACTCTTTGTGACAATACCTTAATTGTGGATCTATTCAGATTTGTTCCTTTGTTCATTCAAACATTGCTCAAAACTAAGCAATAGGACTTATTTCCCTTGCCACGTCGCTATACGTAATAGCTTTTCTCCGGATAATTCGAACTGTTTGCATGGAAACTACTCCGCAACCCAATACTGTTGTCGTGAAGTTCGCAAACCCAGTCATCATCTTGTCTAGGTCCTTATATTGAATTCGTACTGGACTCCCTCATAAGCCCTAAGTCAGATTCTCCCTTCTTTAGGTGTTGTTGTTGTATTTCTTAGAAGTATTGCTTATGGAGTTTCTTTCATTCACCCTTTGTAGACCTATAGATAGATATGGACAATCTTAATCAACGGACAATGTCGTTTATGTCGTTTTAACTGTGACGTATCATTTATTTCGTTTAAAAAAAATTGGAAGGAGGATGAGACTGTAGTAGGAATGCTCATCTGCACACACATCACGTGCACACCTTGAATCACGTGCACCTACTATCACGTGCACTTAGTGTCACATGTATTATCACGTGTAGCTCCTTATATAGCTAATCATTAACACATTCATTTCTTTAAGTAACTTGTAAACTCGTAATTTATTCAGAGTAGCACACTCATTAAAACAAGTAACACGTCTCTTCGCTGCTCTCCGTTCTCCGGCTTGCGGAACGTATCATTTTAAACTTCGATCCGTTTACAGCATTCCTGACCCCTTTCATATAAAATAGAATTTAAAGTAGCATGACACATTGCCCTCAGCAATGCATCAAACAACTCATACATATGTTTTCGCACCAAAAAGTCAATTGTGTCAATTTCTGACTGATTTGCTATTTCTTGCAGTGAGTGATACACTACAGATGTTTGGAGTGGAATACCCCTCAGGGTCCTGTATGATAGAACAAATAACTTACTCAGACACACACCCCATTGTTTCTTAGCAAGATAAAAATATCATCGTTAGGCTACCCTTTGTTGACTTTGTGTGCAACTGCGATTTGAATGACTGAGCTTAGCAAGATGAAAAATCTCATTCTTAGGCAACACTACAGGTAGCCTGATAACCACACCCGATTTCAAATTGAAATCGGGTCTGGTTATCATGCTACCCTAGAGGGTCCGGTATGGTAGAACAAATAACTCACGTAGACAGGCACCCCACTATTTCTTAGCAAGATAAAAATCTCATTGTTAGGCTACCCTTTGTTGACTTTGTGTGCAACTTCGATTTGATTGCTACCCATGATCCTTCCTGGTGCCAAAGTCGACCTACGTAAGCGTTTTTGGCCTAAATTCTTGTTGTCTTGCTTTTCCTTCAGCGCACAAAGGATCATGGCTGACAATGAGTCTTTGAAGACAAATGATGGATATATATATAGCATCTAGGTTAAAAATAGAACAAAAGATGGCTGCATGCCTTCACTTCGTCCAATTGATTTGATAAATCTCTTGAGATGACGAATACAACGGAAAACAAAAGATCTTGCTATCTGAAGATTTGCGCTCTCGTCTGCTAATAATTTCGATATTTCATCATAGCTTCCCATCCGATACTTATCCCGGATCCTTGATCTTTAGTCCATTTTTTACGCTTGGTCTGCTGACAGAATTTATTACATAATTAGCATCCTCCTTGTCCAGTTCTATAGTCCAACGCACCAGGAATTGTTTTCCAGGAATAGCATTGGCTGAAACCATGCATGCAATGTTCACTGTATGTTCAGTTATGCGCGCCATATCAACGTTCAAAGTTGAGCCTTCTTATCGACAAAGGGCTTTCATTTTGCATTGATATTGTCACCACGAGTAAGCCATCCACATTGAGGCAAAAAGTTACCCTTTTTTGCAGTCGAAAGTTAAAAAATGCCACACGATCCGTAATCTACCAACTCTTATTCTAAAAATAAGATTTTAGAGTTTCTTAATTGTTCTTCAACGTAGTACTAGAGTTTCTTAAATTTTTGGTCATCCCAGTACTAGTTACCATAGGAATCATTTTGTCGTACATAGCCGAATGCCTGTGGCCCATGGCCGAAACCGCCAAAGCCTCCTTTTCACGGACCAATCAGACGGCTAAAAAGCGAAGAAGACGAAAGAAACCCGTGAAGATTTTTCTAAATTTTACCTACCTTCATATAACGCAACCAGGACAAAAACTGCTTGAAATATCCTGAATTTCTGTAAAGAAATCTTTTAAATCCAATCTTTTAATCCAATCTTTTAATCCAATACTCTCCAGATGAATGTCTATACAAGTTTGGATGCCGGTTAAAAAGGTTATAAAACCTCTTGATAAAACCCTCTTTTGAATTTTATAACTTATTAAACTTGCGCCATGAATCAAGGTCGCCTACCTTGTAGGAAGTGTGTTTAGTACCAGTACTGTAGAGTAATTGGTGTCCTGTGACCCAGTACAGAGAGTGTCCTAGAACCGTACTGTGACCCAGAAGTGCACAGAGTCAGTCCTCTCAAGGTCAAGATGACGTATGAATAACTTTGTGGTTTCAAATTCTGGTGTTTATGAAACACGAGATCAACTGTTATACGATCTGGCCACATGGAATCAGACAGCGTGATTTTTGATTGGTTAACACTAACAGACGTTAGAATTTGAAAATCCCTATCTTATGATATACAAAGATTAACAGGACTGGGTCATAGGACACCAATTACTACGCATAAAGTACTGTGAATAAACACACTTCCTACAAGGTAGGCGCCCTTGCATGAATGCAAAAAGTAATACAATACAGAAACTTCCCTGGGCCGGGTTGTTCAAACCACGATTAGGGCTAATCTTGGATTAACATTTGCATAGTCATATACCAGTTTTGAACAACCGGGCCCTGGAGTATTGCCACGTGACTTGAAATGCGCGAGCAAGATTTGGTAGACGTTTCCAATTCACATAGAAACCGTAGGGGCATTGAATCTTGAACAAAAGAAAATTTAGTGGAAAGACATATTAACAAGAACAATTGAAAACGCATTTTTGGCGTTTTCGGGTCGTTTTTACAACAATCACTATTGTTATTATTATTGTCTCTCGGCCAGAATTTCTATTGTGCAAGGTACAGTGCCTGTTTGTTTATTGCCATAACTCAGCAAAAATTCAGGAAATCTCGAGCAGTTTTTTGTCCGTCTTTGTTGCGTTTTATGAAGGTAGGTAAAATTTAGAAAAATCTTCTCGGGTTTCTTTTGTCTTCTTCGCTTTTTAGCCGTCTGATTGGTCCATTCCATTCAAAGAATGAATGAAAAAAGAAAACTGATCAATATTTTGAGGGAAAGGAAACTAAGATATTTTGGGCATGTGATACGACAAAATAACATTTACAGAACGCTGTTAGAAGGATATATAAATGGAAAGAAAGACAGAGGTCGCCCAAGGATTAATTGGTATGACAACATCAAGGAGTGGACTGGTAGACGGTATGAACGGGCAACACGAATAGTGATGTACGGACAGCAGGGTTGTAGCCAAAGGGGACGTTCAGTTTGTCGGAAAATTGATAATATCTGTCGGCAAATGAAAAAAGTTTCCTTGGTACTGGTACTACTGAGTGTCCTGTCGGCGAATACAGTTTCCAAATCTTTAAAAAGGTTGGTGTAAAATTTAGTAACCGATTTCTTTGAACTGATGTTGGGAGAGGCATTCTAAGCCAAAGTAGAATGCATATTCTCAAAATTTTCCAAGTGGCTTTGCCCCCAGACCCACTTATTTCAAGATCCCATTTGTCTTAACCTGTACGTGCCATTGGCTATAGGGATCCCTATTTGCTACTGTTCATTTGAGCCATGTTTACGATGCAAAATATAACTAAAAAGGGTGTTTCCGTCATTTTTCGATCGCCTGAAGGGCGTGGTCACAAAAAATTTTCTGGCCCATGTCGCAGACTCCCCCACTCCTCAAGTGCTGCGTATGCCCCTGAAATACATGTATACAATGTGTCTAGATTTTCAGTTTAATTATCTATTGTTCATACTGTTTCAAACTTCTGTGATATATAGTGGTATTTTCGTTTTTTGTCGGCAAATTGGGCGATCTGCACCCTCCCAACAATTTTCTTTAGCTTCGTCCCTGACGGACAGAGACAAGTGGAGGGCTACTGTGTCATCCAACATCAAAAGATATGGAACATGAAGGAGAAGAAAAATATTGCTCCATCAAAATGAGCACGAGCATTCGGCTATGTACGACAAGTGATTCCTATGCTTTACTAGCTTCTTATCCAGTTTCTTATAAAAAAAACTGTATACATAGGCGTAGGAGACAGGGGGCTCCCCGAACGTCGGAAATTTTGCAAAAATCAGCCAGAATCGAGCAGAAATCTGCCTTAAGTCAGGCAAAAATTTTCTTAAGCAACAGATATTTTATCGGGCAGCCCCCCCCCCCCCCTCAAAAAATGTATCTCCCACTACGCCCATGTGTATTTATGGCATGTCTCAATAATATCCGAAGAATATCCTTGTATTGTAACAAGTCCTGTACACTGTTCTGTTGTTACCAAAAATCCTTCTGTTTTCAAGAAAATCCATTAAAATTCGGCAAAATTCTTTTGCTCTGAAAAAGTCTCGTGTCAATTATGAGTTATGTAATAGGGATTACAAATTACAATGGATACTTATAACCATGGAGATATCATCTTGATTATTAGGTTACTCACTTTATAGTGAATAACTGGAGAGAAAATAGCCTATTCCTATTAATAGACGGATGCCAAAAAGCCCTAGGCAGTCACTTAATAGAAAGGTCAAGGATGGGCTGTTGGAAAAGTGTTGCGAAGAAGGTGAAAGGGTTGTTTCTTGCGCCTGGTCAAACCCCCTTGGATCCGGTGATACTTGGAATCGTTGCCCTCGCAAATGTGAGTATTGCTTCTTGAAAATTGTTTTCGTCATTGAATTATTTGGTCATAATTCAAGTTAGGTATCATTTCAAACATTTTTCAGAGCGAAATGCTCTTTGATGTCGAGTCCAACCCCAAAACATCAAAACTGTGGCCTTGACAGAAATAAACTGCACGAAGGGAAAGAAGACGTGGTCACTGAGGTCCATTTTTGACTTAAACCCGGAAATCGAAGAGAATTTCAAGGAAAACATGAAGGAATGGCAAAATCACTGAACTGTATTTCATTTCTTTTTATGGGCTACCTGGAAGTAGGATAGTGTAGGTTATTTCTGTCAATTATATAGGATTAAGAAAGTATATCGACATAGTTAAAAGCTGGCCCGGGCCAAATTAAAAATGTAATCTATTGTATTCAACAACTTTGACTCCTGCCGTTTCATTGTGTGGAGAAGGAAACAATGGGTTTGTGGGCGTTTCTTCAGCCTATTTATAGCAGCTTGTCGATATAGCTTACTTTTTGGTGATCTGAGATTGGAGTTTCTTATGAGCAATTCCTTATGAAAGGATACGTGCATGTGAAAGAGGATGTTGTTTGTTTGTTCTGTTGTAGAACGATCTTTGTTGATTCATAATGCTTCTCGGTATAATCTGTCAGTAAACAATCTAGCCTATGATCTAACCTGATTTAAACAATCCAATGTGTCTGTAAACAATCTAGTAAACTGCAGTAGTCATCGGCTACATTGGACTTGCTCCAAGTCTACTCCTCTGACACTCCTCTGATCCATCCCGGAGACCGGCTACATAAGATAAGGCCCTTACTATTTCTTTTTTCATTTCATTTTATATAAAGCACAATACAATAATACATTGTATACGGCCTACTACACGTTGAGGCTGCACGCAGGCTGACGTTTGACGGAGATAAATAGCTACAATCTTGGCCAAAATACTTGGGACAAATCATAAAATTGCACTACTTCGGTCTTTGATTACGTGCCCCCCACTCCCCCCTTCTCAAAGTTGCTTGAATCAACCGCCTTTCGACCTTCTCAACATTGAAGTAGGGGGAAGGGGGGATTAGGAGACTCTAAACGTATTTTTTCTCCTCGATATTTTAGGAAACATCATGAAGACACTGAAATTTGCCTGCGTCCCAGCTTCTTTTGGCCAGGATTGTCTGAAAATGATTGTTAACAAATAATACCTCATAGCTTGAGAACCCATAGAGATTTCTGTGTGAAATTTTAACACCGTCATCCCCAACACAAGAAGTGAGTTCTCAGCTATCTATGCCGAAATAGGCGTTGTTCGTTAAATTCGCTGAGCACCTTCTTAAAAATGGGCGTGGCAAAATTGCTGCAATTTTCACTCACATAAAGATTCCCTTATAAAAAGTGACATACATTAGGATTCTGAGCTTTCTTCCGCTATCGTAAGATTGTGTACTCCGCTGCGCTTTGAAAATGACTTATCATTGCAAGAAAGCTTTTGGGCTCATTGTTTGAGGTCCGGTTTCTTGTGAATTCTTCGGTTCTCACAACGGCGCTGCACAGAAAAATGCCCCACAATTTTGGGATAAGTCACGCTTTTTTGGCAAATTCGTCTGATTCCACATTTTAACATCAAAGTCTTCCTATTCATGCAAAAAAACCAAGTAAAAATTGCCTGGAAGGTGGAAATGTCACGGCGCTCCAAAATTAAATAACTTAAAATAAACAGTTCCGGATAAGTTTCTTTTGAACTCTATTGAGAACCGTCAGAAATCATATTTCACGAAAATATCGATGCAAATACTGACTATATGGGCTAATAAAGCTCATTTTTCTCATTAAAATGAGACAAAATTTGTTAGAATAGGGCAAACGTTGCCGACGTTATTAATGTTTAAAGTAGGGAGCAGCGTTGACAAATTTGATCCCTTTCTCAATTTTCCAGACAGTGCAAATCCGCCTTGCTGCTATGCAACAGGTATATTCTTCTTCAACAAAAAGTTGTGGATTACAATTCATCGGGCACAATAGACCATTCAATGCCGTCCAGGGTGAATGCAAGTTTGGTGGAGCGAATTTAATCTCATTTAAAATGAATGAATAGTTAGAGAATTGGCTAACGGTACATTTGAAAATAAGACAATTGCACTGCGGAGGCGCAGAATTTGCACTGATTCAAAAGGAACTTTGTATTCCAGTTCTCTTTGATAACTGTGATGTTTTCAGACGAAAATCATTGGCAGGTTTCGTGCACAAGAGAAGTTTCGCTGAACGTCATGGGAAAATTTTGCATAATTTGATGACGTCATAGTTCTGATGGATGATGGAGTTAAGCCCACAGTTAGTGGCTATCCATTCATAGTGAAAGAAATTGTCTGATACAAGTAGATTTGGATTCATAGAAACATATATGATAGGTAGTGATAGCAATTTTTCAGACAATCTTGGCCAAAATACTTGGGACAAATCATAAAATTGCACTACTTCGGTCTTTGATTACGTGCCCCCCGCTCCCCCTTTCTCAAAGTTGCTTGAATCAACCGCCTTTCGACCTTCTCAACATTGAAGTAGGGGGAAGGGGGGATTAGGAGACTCTAAACGTATTTTTTCTCCTCGATATTTTAGGAAACATCATGAAGACACTGAAATTTGCCTGCGTCCCAGCTTCTTTTGGCCAGGATTGTAGGTCAAGAACTGCACATGCGTGTCTAAAATTAGCCTATTGTATTTGATGATATCGACACTTGCGTGCATATCTTTTCCTTAGGGGAGCAATTACGTGCGTAGGCGTTTCTTTGTCCTTTTTGTAGATTGCCTCTACATAACTCCGTCAACTAACTTTAAAAACTTTGTTGAAAAATTTTAGCAAATTTGTTGGGGTCTGAAATCTTTAGAGCAATCCATGCCGGGCTTTGAAAACGAAATGCCAATTATTTCAGGGTTCTCAAAAACATTTCAAATTTCATATATTTTGCCACTTATTAAAGTCTTACTGTCGCTATATGAAAAAGCACGAATTATTGGCTGCCATCGTTTGCTTTCTGTGCAGAGAACGGTCATCGGAGTTAGTTTGGTTCCCCAAATCATGCTCAAATCAATAGAATTTTACCAATACCGGGTGCACCAAAATAAACTATGCACGTTTAGCAGGCCACAATAAATCGTACACTCTACCGATTTTTATGATTTATGAATTAATCGTTAGCAGAAAGCCTGAATTAGATACTGGAATTTGTTGCAAATTGTCTTTTTTTCAATTTTTAGAGCTAGAAGCGAATTTCCTAAAATCTTAGTTTTCGAAAACACTGAAAACGATCAAAAAACATCGATCAAGTTTTCTTAATAATCGACATGAATAGACAAAGAGAGAACTTGTTCGTGGTGATTTGCGATTTAGAAATCGATCAATTGTAATCTGCTGTACGAGAGTTCGTATTAAACCCCCAAATTCCCCTGAAAACGTTTTCTCTCTGTTCATTCATGTTGAATCTTTGAAGATTTGATCAGCGTTTTTTGATCGTTTTCAATGTTTTCGAAAACGAACATTTCAAGAAACTCGCCTGTAGCTCTAAAAACTGAAACGGAAAAATTTGCAGAAAGACCTAGAATCTAGTTCAGTCTTTCTACTAAAGATTAAGTCATAAATCTTCAAAATCGGTCTAGTGTGCGATTTATTGTGGCCTGCCTAACGTGCATAGTTTATTTTGGCGCACCCGGTAGAAATCACTCAATCGAACCTTTCATATAAAAATATCGCTGCGCGAACAATGGGGTTTCATGACAGTCTCTTGTGGTGATCAAAAGCGACTGATAAAAGCGAGTTTACGACTACATTTATAGCGACAGACTTTAACATTGGTTTTTTTCTGTATATAAAGTCCTTTCATTTTGTTCAGTGCTAACAAGGATCATTCAAGAAAATTTTTTCACTCTTTAGGTTCTAAAAACTTTTATAGAAAAATTAGATAGGGTCGGAAATTTTAGATGGCTGGAACGCAGGGGTTAAAATTTGTAGCCCATATTTCTGATATGCTTCCACCCCATAGAAATATATTCCACCCCTTCTCTGTTAAGGGTAATGACTGCTCCCTTAACACATAATTTTCGTCTTTATATATTTGTGTATGTATGTATGTATGTATGTTTATATTTGCCACATAAAATAAAAAATTTACAAGAAATAAATAGAATTTACAAGTTTTAAAAGCTAAAGAATAGATAAAATACGATGACAATGTTCATTAAATAAATACGTTAAAAACACCCCTAATTGTAGTGGCAGGGATAGCATTAAAAGGTCATATTGACCTTATTTCCATAATGGTCCCCTTAGAGATGGTTGCAAAAGAAAAATAATAATAATAAACAACAGATGTTAAAGTGATTTTGGATGGAGTGATTTTGGATAATTTTGTAAGGCCGAATCATATATATGAGAGAGGAGGCATGTTTTGATAGAACACATATACGTTGTTTTCTTCTCTCTGTATATTTTGGAAAAATTGTCCTTGATCTTGTGTTTGAACGAGTTTATATTGTTTGTAGATTTTAAATCAGAAGAAAGGCTGTTCCATATTTTTGGCCCCAAGTAGGAAAGGCATTTTTGGCCAGTGTTACTTTTGCAACTGTATGTATGTATGTATATTCTGATAAAAATGAAATATCAACCAGTTACATCGTTACAAGTTACAAGTTACAAGTTACATTATCATATCGCAGCATTTGCTCAGGCTGTCTTTCCTGCACCCATGTTTGTTTATATTCCTGACAATCTGTGTTACAATGCTTTGTAGGTTGGAAATGCAATGATGATAACAATGCCGTTTTCATTTTTGCCAAAGATGATGCGAGTAAGTTTTTCACAATCATCCTTCTGTTAATTTCCTAGACTTATTATCTGGAGTATTTGTTTCTCTGTGCTCTTTGACTTGATGATGGCGCTTCGGTCAACAGAGACTCATTCTACAACAACAACAATAACAACAATGTCAACAACAACAACAACTTTTTTGTGCTCAAACTGGGACTTATGAACTTTCACATCAAAAAGTGGGACGAAAAGAAACAAAGGGGCACCGATTTTTCTATTTACGTCGAAACGAGGTATTTGCCGATATTATCCTCTCAATATCCAGGGAGCCATGACCTTTCCTACGGGGGATTCTTTTTATTGACTCCCCGGGTAGAATGCCGACTGCACTGATTATATGGCCGTAGTTATCGCTATTGAAAGGCTGCCGGACCCTCCAAAGTGCGTTCCAAAGGGCGTTCAAAAGTGAAAAAGTAAGTCCAAAAAAATGCCGTAATATTATGTGTTCCAGTATGAGCGGTCTCTGTTTGGTGTACCTAGCAGTCTCGCTTTGAATAGTGATTACTGGGACTCATCGTAATCAGTTTAAATGCCAACAAAGAGAGTCCAGTCCTGTAGACCATTGGCCGTCCTCTACATTGGAGTTTTTTGCCATGGTTAGATTGGAAGCTCCTCCATTTGCAAACAAGGTAAAATCATATTTCCGTCTCTGTTAACTATGAACAACTCTTTTTTGCAGGAGCTTGGCGTAGCTGAGAAAGAAATTGGTATGCATACTACCTCCTTTTAGACTTGCCCCAAGTCTATTTCGTCAACTGTAATAAGTCTATCTGAAAGTATACTACGAAACATTTCGCTTTTCACTTTTCCCTTCAATTTTTTTTGACGAATTTTTTTTGACGAAATAGACTTGTGGCAAGTCTAACCTCCTTTTGACATGTAAACCATCATTCCCTCCTGGGAACAGTTGGGATACGTCAAATTTAGGTTTCATTTTTCAAAAGTGATGCAAACAGCTTCGGTCCCCTTACATAATTTTGAGCTGCCCTCTGCATTAAATAGTTATTTTCGCAAAATATCTAGAAAATTGTAAAATATTTAAAAAGCAAACTACTCTTTTAGTTTTGAATCCTTTCCGTCAGTTGGTTGTTTTATATTGTTTGCTTGATTCTCTTCGCTCCCATATTTTTGTCACTCCGTAAATCTATCTTTTTGCATCTTAGGGAGCTACGTTGGAGTAGTTGCATCATCTTTGTATATTGGAAGAGCATTTGGAAGGTATGACGCTTTGTTTTCAAGACCGTAGCTAGCGGTATATTTTCAAATTACAGAAGTTTTTTAAGAAATGTTTCAAACCCAATCCAGGGGGAGAATTAATTGTTGAAAATTCTAAGTACGCCAATGGCCTAGGCCATGTTTTGTTAAGACCCCGAGAAGATTAAATGACTTTAGTTCTGTTATACCCCCCAGTAACGACCCTGCTGGACATTAAAAATACAGCGGGGAAACTATGAAATTGAACATTTTCAACCGGGGTTAGAAATATCATGGCGGGGAAAGGAAATTTTCGGCTATTATCTTGAAAGTTGTACAATTTTTGACGGGGGAAAAGTTTCAACGGAGAACCAACAGAAACACGGCGGGGAAAGTGTTTCAACTCAAACTTAGCGGGGAAACAAATTTTCTTGGAGGGTCATCCGTCTACCTTGGCGGGGCAATGTTTCAGCGGGGTCGTTACTGGGCGTGTGCTGTTTCCCGAATATGGTACTACAATCGGTAATGTTATTGAAAATCTAAACGATAGCTTGAAAAAGAGCTTCTTTTCAAGTAATGGCAAAGTTCTCTTTTGCAGTTGGCCATAGTACACTAATCTAGGACTTTTCCCACACGTAAGTCTGTATGTTCTACCACATGGGTTGCACTATTAAGAGCTATAAAACTGCTAAAAATGAGTCCAAAATTTTGTGATTTTCCTATACATGGGTGGGTTATGGATCTAAAATGATTCCTTAGTATTATCATGGTATTATCATGGTTAACTGCCATTTTATTTCAGTTACATTTGGGGATGGCTGTGTGATAAAATTGGGCATAAGAGATCTCTGTTGATATCAATGACTTTAATGCTTGTTGCTACAATGTTTTTTGGATTTAGTAAGTCTATCGCTTGGGCAGTCACAGCAAGATTATTGCAAGGTTTCTGTGGAGGTATGTATGTCATCGCATTTTTCTTTTCGTATGCTGCAGGAATTGGCTCAGGCCTAAACGCCAAAGCTCTGGTTTAGATCTGACAGCAAATTTGAGCTTTTCAACATTAATGTTTTAACACTCGAAGCACCATTATGAACAAACGAGGTCTCTGTATTCAATTTAACTATTCAGGAACATTTTCAAATTGATTAGCCATTGATTAATGCTAAATTTTTATCGCTCGACCCAACCTTCTCATTGCCGGATGGACCCAACCAAATCTGTACACTTTTTCTTGGACATCCGGTATTCAGTCGTACCCATTTCTATAGATTTCATTGTAACTTCATAGCAAAATAGCACAGAAATTCAAAAACAACGGAATCTACATGGAAAGTTGACTTAAATGAACTTCAAGAGAGTAAGATATGCAGAGCAGGAGGGTTCGATCTCCTCACGCCAAGAAACGTTGTTGACATAAATGTGGTCTTAATTTTTTGGCCACGACTGTAATAGCTGGCTTATTAGCCTTCGCTTACCGCATACGTTTCCCTCCTATATCGCTACTATTGTGGACATTACTCAAGTAATATTTAGAAGAGTGTGCCGTGTGCCTCTTAATCTCGCGAAGGGCACTCAACTTCCAAGTGTACGGGGTGTGACTCTCGGCTGAGATTTGTACCCTGCACTGGAGCAATTTGTTTATATCAAATACCAAGTTTCAGAGCAAATTGCTAGAAAATAATAGAAATATTGCAAATTTTATCAAATCCTCTACAAGAGCAATTATGCCGAAATAACATACCCTTCTTGGGAGCATTTTTGGTGAAACCGATACCCTATTTGTGACAGCAAGGGCGAATTTTACAAAGCAAACGATACAGGCTTGATTAAGACCATGTTTACACCCCCCAGTAACGACCCCGCTGAAACATTGCCCCGCCAAGGTAGAAGGATGACCCGCCAAGAAAATTTGTTTCCCCGGTAATTTCGAGTTTAAACACTTTCCCCGCTGTGTTTCTGTTGGTTCCCCGTTGAAACTTTTGTTTCCCCGTCGAAAATCATACAAGTTTCATCGAAGATAATAGCCGAAAATTTCCTTTCCCCGCCATGATATTTCTGATCCTCGTTGAAAACGTTTAAAGTGAATGAACGGAGCTAAGAGGAGGTCGTCTATAAATAGGGCATTGAAAACTCCTACGCATGTTATTGTTCCTCTTGCTAAACAATATCCATGATCGTCTCGAAATCATCAAATACAATAGGCTAATAATAGAATACCCAGACTCCTTCCGCGCGGGGCTTTTATCTCCGTTGATTCTCTTTAATTTCATAGTTTCCCCGCTGTGTTTTTAATGTTCGCAGACAAAGGAAATTCTCTCAACCAGTAATTCAAAACAAACAAAGCCGCACAAGTTTCTCTGAAATCCAGGTACCTAGCGCCCTCATTGTGCATTGCAGAAATCATTTTTAAGAGCAAATATGAGCATGTATCGAAAGAAGAAGGATACATCTACACATCTACCTTGAGAATTTTATTTGTTTGGTTCAGAAGTTGAGCACTAAATATTTTCATTACACCCAAAAATTAAGAGAACTGAATCGCCTCCCAAGCGGCTTTTGAACCAAATAGATTGAATGCCCGAGGCAGATGTGTAGATATATACTTCTTCTCTCGATATATGCTCATATTTGCTCTTAAAAACAGTTTGTGGAATGCACAACGAGCGCGCTAGGTATCTGGGTTTCAGAGAAAATTTTGTAGGCTTTGTTTGTTTTGTATTACTGGTTTAAGGAATGTTCTTTGTCTGCGATCGCTAATCGCTTTGAATTGCGGTGTCAGTCAAAAGCAACTCATGCTATTGTCTTACAAAATCTGCCCTTGTTCATCGTAGTAGATGTGGATAAAATTTATCCGGATAAAACCATTTTTCCATTGTATCAGATAGACTAGCTATCTGAAATAGTTTAATCCACTTCCTTGGTGAACTGATTTTGATCGGATAGGCGCTCTCAAATTTGTGCGGATTGCTTGGGTCTAGTGTAAACACAACGCCTATCTGAACGAATTTTGATGCAAATTTTTCCGGTATAGTGAAAACTTGGCAGCCTCAGGAATAGATGTCACACCTTCTGTGCAGCCAGCCGTGATGCTTGCCTTCTCTGTTTATTTTTATTTGATTGAAGTGTGCTCAGAGGTGTGAAATCTATTCTTCAGAAAGGCAAATTGCTTTGTTTTCTCAGAAACATGGGAGCAAAATTGCTACAAGCAATACCCTGATCAGCGGCTAAAGACGAAACGCTATATCCCAAAGGAAATAGTCGTTTGATTGTCATCGCCCTCAAGCAGAAAGTTCACCAAAATGATTCATTTTGAACGAAATTACTTCATGACAAAATCAAAAATAATTTTAGAAAGAAAAGACCGATTTTAGAAAAAATAATTTTCATATCTAATTTGCTCGTTTTGCTGCTTTATAAAATGCTAACAAATGCAATCTGAGCTGTCTTTCTCCAAAATTTGGTTTGATGATTGATTGATTGATTGATTGATTGAGTGATTGATTGATTGATTGATTGATTGATTGATTGTCTCACGTTTTCTGACTCACCAGGTATGTTCAAGGGCGCCTACCTTGTAGGAACTGTATTTATTCTCAGTACTGTAGAGTAATTCGTGTCCTGTGACCCAGTACACAAGGTATCCCAGTACAAGAGAGTCAGTCCTGTCAAGGTCAAGATGACGTATGAATAACTTTTGTGGTTTCAAATTCCAATGTTCATGTAATACGAGATCAACTGTCATACGAGTTGGCCAAAGGGAACCAGAGAGCGTGATTTGATTGGTCAATGCTAACAGACGTTAGAATTTACTGGGTCACAGGACACCAATTACTCTGTGTACTGGGTCACGGGTACAGTACTGGGAATAAACACACTTCCTACAAGGTAGGCGCCCTTGGTATGTTTACCAATTTTGTGTTTCTGTATTTTTAGGCTGCAAAGTTGCTATAAAAGCTATTGTATTTGCATTATGTGATAAAACGAATAAGGTAAGTGTAGTACTTCTAAAGTTTATCATACATTGGATCATACAACTGCTGTAACTTAAGATGCCCTAAACCTCCTTTCTGGCGTGTCCCAAAAGAGATGCAAGCCACATTTATTCGAGATTCTTTAGAAAAGGATAGCACATTTACACTGGTGAGAAGGACGAGAAGCCTTTTTTGTCAGCGCTTCTTTTATTACTTTTGGCAGGTGGGAGTAAACTCGAAGGTTTTTAACTCAGGTGCCTCTTTGCTTCAAATACCGTATTTCAACAAACTCTAGTTTCTTGCTGCCGAAGGCAGCCTAACTATTCTGCTTCAATCAGCGAGCGAAATTAGCCTGTCTGCCTGCCTGTCTGCCGTTTGGCTATGTAGATAGACGGGTCAGCTCACGGCTGCGGTTCGCGGGCTCGCGGCCTGTGAGCATTTATCCAACAAACAACAATAAAGTTCTCCAACAAAAGATAATGTGTTCTTCCTACCTACTTAACTACCTAACTACGTCAATGGACGACAAAGGTTATTTCTGACAATGCAGAACTCAATATTACGGACCACGAAACCATGCACTACAGAACTACGGAACCAAGAGCCTTGGACGCAAGAACTAGAAACCGGCGGAGGAGAGTAACTCAATATTCTAAATCATTTACCTTTTGAACCATTACCCAACTGTAAATTCAAACATAATACACGTTTCCTTTGAGATAATCATTCAATTAATTTCTATAAAATTGACCTCGCTACAGTCGCATTTGGTACAAATACTAATCGGCAGCACTCGCTGACTGTTGTTATATCTAGTAAATATTTTTTACCACGAAGAAGATCTTGATTTTACTTGGAAAGAAGACAAATCGTGCTGCTGTGGCTAATGTAAATGGTGGTGTGGCCCATTGATTAAGGCGCAGTGTTTCAAAACTTATGGGGTCTACCTAGCTGATTACAAGTGCGTAGTTATTGCTATTGATAAAAATATGTTGTTGTTGTTGTTGACATTGTTGTTGTTGTTGTTGTTGCAATAACTGGAACTATTTCGTGAGTCAAGGGTCTACCGGCGTGGGTTCGAATCCCGTAGCCAGCCAACTCAGCTGTCCATCCTGCCGAGGTCGGTAATTGAGTGCTCAGAGGCAACTCTGAGAGCACAGGCCGAAGTGCCGCCGGCCCAGACCAGCTGCATAGCTGCTAGAAACCTAAACCGCGTAAGCAAATAAATGTTGCTCGTCTTCTTGTGTGCTTGTTTACCTGTTTGCTTGTTTGCTTGTTGGCTTGCTTGCTTTCTTGTATTTTCAGATGGCATTCATTACATCTTTTCAGATCTTATATAATTTTTTACAGATCTTCAATTATAGTCTGGTTGCATTTTTGGAACACGTGGTGTAATGAAACTGTTTTGTTATTTTAGGCGTTGGGAATGGCAATTGTCATGAGCTCACATCAAATTGGATTAATCATCGGACCTGCTGTCGGTGGTAAGTATCTTTAAGCTGAATGCATAGGTGAAGCATTATTTGTGACACTGCCAAAGATATTTCTTTATTTACATGTTTTAATGCTTGATTTACATGTCTTAAGCCACCAACAGTAGCTTTGATGCACCAGCAGCAAACTTGATAAAAGAGTTCAAATGGCCGACAGTCCAAGACATGATCAAGCAAGAGACGTCTACTATCGCTTTCAAATCAATAAGTGGTCTCGCGCCCACTTACCTCTCATCTCTATTCACGAAGAACTCGGCTCGAGAGATTCTACATTTGTATCATAATGATATCTTATTGTTGCATAGCCATAACACCATTATAAATAGAAAACACCATTATTTGCATGGTCAAGTGATTTAATCAAAAGACAATACACATACCAATTTGTCATACAGAGTTACTGGTGAGTTACTAACTTATTTCTTTTTCAGGTTCTAAGATTAACTCGTTTTTCTCTTGCAGGATTCAACAGTTTTCTCTCTAGTTACAGCATGGGTTGTAGGATAAATGAATGAACTAAATTGGTATCAAATAAAGAGTATAAATCACCTTGTCTCTTTCTTGTGTTGGTCTTTCTCTGTTCCTTCTGGGGGCAGCAAATAAGCTTCTTTTCAGGTTCACCAAGTTAGGCCCAACTGTCATCAACTCAAATTAAGAAAGTCTCGTTCTGGTTTGCTCTTTGCTCCTCTTGAAAATAAGCTCATTTGCTGCCCCCAGAAGGTACAGAGAAAGATAAAAACAAGAAAGAGACAAGGTGATTAATATTCTTTATTCAATACCAATTTAGTTCATTCATGGGAACCTAAATCATAGTCAATACTAAATTTATCCTATAACCCATGGTTACAGGTTTATTTTGGTTGCTGTTCTTCCACAGGAGTTAACAGTCTTCTTTCTACAGATTACGATGTTTTGTTGCGTTTATGGGTTTAGGACGATGCGTCCGTTATTTAAGGCTATTTGCAACTGTAACTAGTTTTGGAGTTTCATGACTTCGTGACTTTTAGAGGATTTTTACATGAAATTGGCTGGCTAAGAAAATGTTGGGGAAATGTTTGATTTGGCTTTTTTCTGGTCAGCTAATTTATTGCAACTATCAACTGCAAATTCAAAATAGATGTCTCATCTTGGAGATTAGCCTTTATACTTTCTTCTGATTGAAGGTGTTGTGGCGCAGTGGTGTAATCCTCTGACTTTGCAGCCAGAACAGCCAGGCGGAGTGGGTTCGATACCCGGTAGGACCCCATCACTTGAGCGTCATGACAGGGGTCGCGGACTCGATTAGGTCTGCTCTATTTCTGCGATCCCAGCACTTGGCGCTGAAAAACGCAACTTCACCTTCACCTTCACCTTCTGATACGAATTAAATCTCTATATGTTGTCGGATTGCTGTGATGCGAATGGATTTCCAACAAGTATTTTTGTTGACCTTTCACCCAAAGGTCAGACTGTATCTAGATAAGGATCTTCTATTTGAATTTAGCTAATCAAAAAGGAATTTCTCCTTTCAAAATGCGATATTTGCTGCGCAAGCCGTGGATTTGTTTACGTATTTCTTATCCAGCCCCTTGGAGGCATTGCCTTCGCAAGTTGCTATTGACCACAGTCGTAAGCGTTTTGATAACCATTTTGTGAGTAAACCCAAAACGCAGCACTCCCTGACTATTGTTATTGCTTGTCTAAGTTGACATGTTTGCTACACAGATATCGTCAGTTTATAGAAACCAGATAAATGGTTTAAGAGTTGTAGACTTTCAAACATGTAAACATTTTTCATTATCACCCGATACCAGATATGATGCAGCCTGCGTGCAGACTCAACTCCTCGAGAGTATAGTTCGAGGAGTTGAGTCTTCACGCAGGCTATATGATGGCCATAAATGAAAACCTGCAACCTGCTTTATGCAACCTGCATTATGCAGGTTACACCAACCGTTTTGTTAATGGTTCCCCTATCACATTTATTTTCTGTACAAGATGTTTCTGAAGCAAAACATTATTACTTTTCAGAGAGAGAAAAGCTTACTTGTGATTTTTTGTGACTGCAGAAAATCTTGGACACTGAATATGTTAGATCATAAAAACTTTCACACATTTACACTTTTGGATTTTCTAAATGCCCGAATATATCAATCTCCGAAATATTTTGCAATTAATGTAATTTATGTAGGCCGTTTCTCATTGTGCTGCTTCCCTCAAATATGGGTGCGGGTTTTGCTTTTCAAGTAACGATATCCGCAATTTATATATTTCTTTTACCGTATACACAAAAACTGATTGTGCCAAAATTCATACAAGTTTAGTAGACCTGATAAAGAGAACTCACTCTCATGATATCTTTGTTTTTAGGCTACTTGGTGCTTCCTGCGAAAAGCTATCCAAGCACATTTTCAAAAGGTAGGTCTTCAAGCAACTAACTTTTGCACATTATCTACCAGGTGAGTCAATAGAAAGAATCCCGGTTTGAAAGGTCACAGGTCCCGGATATCAAAACGATGATATCGGCAAATATATAGCTTAATGGTAGACATGTTCAAATCCATTTTAAAATTTACCTAACTGAAATGGCCATTCCGTTCTGAAATTATGAGGGATTTTCTTGAGAAAATGTTTTCAGGAAACCTTCAAAACGTGCCCAAAATCACGACCAACTTTCTCTAACATTTCTGCCTTACATTGGCCTTACAGCAATGACTTCTGCACGCTTTAGCACTTGCTATGCTCCTAAGAGGATGAACAAGTCTTCACCCTGGTATCAATAACCTTTTCAGGGGGATTCCATTCTCCCACGAGGACAAAATACATGAATACATGTGAGTGTCATCATTTTTAAGGAAGGAATGCCAAGGGAAATTTGCTTATTGTTTTCGTTCGTTTTTTTTTGCAGGTTTTTTGGAAGGGGCTTTCTGCAGAAAATCTCCCATATCCACGGGAAGTAATGGCCGATTAAAGCGGGGTAAATTACTGACCCTTGAAGACATTGGCAATGAAACAAGACTGTTTTGAATACTATTGCTTTTATATTCAGGGAGCAGTGGCCTTCCAAACGGGGATTCTTTTTTTGACTCACCCGGTATAAGATAACATTGCTGTCATCTACTTTTTTCTAAACTTTCTAGGTCCATTCTTTTCCTTGGCTAGCTATTTACAATTCGGTTGCTTTTTCATAATCAATTAAAAGTCTTCAAAACGAAGGACACTGAATATTTTTCGTGGCAGGATGTTGACGCAAACATTGTTCTTCTTGAAGAAGTACTTAGTCTAGTGCTGTAACTGTCAATCAGATCTCGTCGAATAGGCTAACTGCGCCAAGAAGCTGATTTTGAAAGCAAAATAGAAGTTTGCTCCAAGAAACCTGGTGAAAAACGTGCTTTTACGTTGATAATTTCTAACTGAAAGATGCTCATCCCTTCTTTAAGGCTGGTTCCCATACGGGGCAGTATTTTGTAATGCCTTTTTTACCCAAACGCTGATTTTACTTAAACACGACTTGATAGAGTCACATGATATGTAATTTGGACGAATTCAGAACTTTATTCATTCCATCTTAGGTTCGTTGTTTGACAAGTTTCCATTCCTTCTTCCAATATTAATCAATAGTGCCATCCTTGCAATCTCAATTGTCCTGACAGCCATCAAAGTACCAGAGACATTGATTAGGTAAGTGAAGTACCGTGGCTTATGCCCTGGCCAAGTCATCGCAAATCGTTTGCCAGACACATGAATTTTGTTTTTTTAAGCTTCAGCTTCTTCTGTTTTACGACGGAAATCATTTATTCTTTACCCCATTTGGAACAAAAAAACTGCTAAAATTCCCCCAAGGAATAAAGCCCCTTTACTGAACTCAAAGTTCTAATTTCTTTTCAAATTCAAGCTCCATCTCTCCTAGATCTTTCGATCGATGCCTAATTTTTGATAAGCATGCTTTGTAAACAGGATGTACCATGAAATGTGTGCCTTGTTTGTGTGGCTGCTGTGGAGGAGCTTGATCATTAATTGTCAAGGTTTTTACACAGTTGCATAGGTCGGGCAGGCATAGGTAGAGTTTGAGACGTCGTTGAGTCCATCTGACAAGTGTTTGCTGATTTACCGGGTGAGCCAGAAAAAAGTTCCCACTTTTGAAAATTCATAGCATCAAGAGTACTAGATGGATTGGAATGAATCAATATTTGCTTCACAGCAGAAAGATCGAAGTATTTTTGTGATCTTTCTCGCCTTCTTATGAGCACTGGAAAAATTGGTAAGTTCAAGTTTGCAAAAACTTTGTGGTTGCAAAATGACTGAAAAAGGCCTAAAATACTTGATCAAATCATAAAGGACTCCTCACTCAGAAAAACAGAGAAAATGCAATTTCTCATGGGTGAGAGATATCGTCTGCACATTTATTGCCATGGGATTGAAAATCTTTAGTGTCCGTTTGAGAATCTATGTCTTATAACTCTTGAGAGAGGTGAAACGCTTGTGCGTATTGTTCCGTGTTAGGAGAGTCCTAACAATTTGATCAAGTGTTTTAGGCCCTTTTTCCGTTATTTTGCAACCATGAAATTTTTGTAAAGTTGAACATACCTACATTTGCAGTGCTCGCAAGAAGACAAGAAAAATCACAAAAATACTTCGATCTTTTGGCTTTTAACTAGAATTTGAATCATTCAAATTCATGAAGCACTTGTGGTGCTACGAATTTTCGAAAGTGGGAACTTTTTTCTGGCTCACCCGGTAGGTCAGAGGAAAGGCAAAATAACTGGTTGCTTCAAAACAGCTATTGTTCTCAAGCAATATCAGAATCCGGTAATATTTGGAAGAAAATGTTCTCATCATATTTGAATTTTCTATAAACAACACTATTAACCCATTTAAAAATGCAGAAATTTAGACTAGAAGATTTCCTATGAAAATTATTTTATGTCGACATTGCTGGCGAACTATAGAAGAGCTGCTTTTGAGGCAACCACTTATTTTGCCCTTCCTCTGCCACAAATCTGACTCAAAACAAGGTCTCAAATTCTACGTTGAAGCCTGGCCTATGCAACTATGTAGAAACAAGGACAATTATAGCTACAGCTTCTCCACATCAGCAACACAAACGGGGCAATGTTTTTTCTGGGACATCCTGCAGTGAGCAAGGAAAATTGATGGTCCACATATAATATTCAACAATTGAATATTGAACATTCGAGCACTGTCATCATTTGAATAAGTGCAGAGGTTTGAATTATTCAAGCAGGATAGTGCACATATGTTTCATGCTCAAGATTATTCAAGATTAGATACCAATAGAAACTTGTGGTTTACTAGCAACTTTCGTTGTACAATCTGTTGACAATAAAATCTCTAGGTTATATGTTTAGCAACGAAAGTTTCAACCCTCGTCTTCTACTGTTATTGAATGAAGACATAGAAACTAATCCGGGACCTCAAAGCAATAACTGCCTTAAATTTTTTCATTGGAATTTGAACAGCATTTGTGCGAGTTTTAGCGAGTTTTAACTTTTAAGATTTGATAGAAGAAGAAAAAGAAAAAATATTAGATTGACTTACTTTCTTCGATTCCTAGTGACGCGCCTAATGAGAAGACGACATTAGTAGATAGTGACCAAGAGCAAGCAAGACCATCCAAGAAGCAGCCATCAATCACAGAATCAAGTGAATCAACTTATCTCGAAATGTACTCTTATGATGCATGCATTGAAAGAGAGTCGTATACAGTATTATCAGTTAGAAGAAAATCAGGAAAGGAAGTTCTAGAAGAAGGAATCGATGGAAAACAAACTATTTCATATTTTCATCTCAGTGATGGGAGCACTTTTGAGAAATCTACTTATCATCGTGAGGCAAGATGCTGTGAAGGATTGAAGGAGTCATCGCTGTGGCACCTCTTGAGGTCTTTTAAAAAATTTATTTCGATATTCACACGATCACAACATTACATTCTAGGATATTAAGCCATTAGACCTCTTAACAATTCTGTGAACTTCTCTAAACTGGAACTGTCGACTGCACTAGAGAGGAAAATTTTACAAAGATCCTTTTCTTTCTTTCTTTCTTTTTTTCTTTCTTCTAACCAACATTGCGTTCCTGCCAATCCCGAATGCCTGATTCTGTGGTGTATCAGCTTTAACATTGGCGTATCATCTTTAAAAAGGTCGCTGTAAAATTCTATTACAGTTTTCTTTGAGTCAAATGGCTTGGAAGGAACTTTGGGCTTTTGTTGTAAATCTGCCATTGAAATTTATTGATATATTGATTAGTTTCAAAATGGCTACATTTATTAAACTTGAGGACGTCATCAAATTTCTAAATCCTAAACCAGAAAAGCTACAGATGTCTGCTTGTCATCATATTGTAGACCTTCATAAACTATGGTTTCCTCGAGGTATGTCATTTTCCCTCTTATTGGTTTAGGACTTACGATGATTTGAAGTTTTTCAAAATTTTCCATGAATTTTTTCAAAAATAATTAAATTGCCGCCATTTTGAAGAAAATCAAGATATCGAAAAATGTCCATGGCAGATTTACAGCAAAGTACCATAAGTTCCTTTCAAGCAATGCAATTCCAAGAAAAAATATCATAGAATTCTACACTCACCTTTTTAAAGATTTGAAACGTTTGAGCCCTATGCCATCAGCTTTTCTCATTCATTGGGAGATGCTCTGGGGCGCATATGGAAAGAATTTCCAGTTGCGTCTGCGTTTTCTTCGTTGCATTCGTCTTCAGTAAAAATTCGCGAGTAAGAACCTACAATTGTGCAAGTCAGTCTAGATTATTGAATTGAACAATGAATACAATAGATAGGTCCTTATAAAATGGTAGCCTAAGTGGACAATTTCAGCCATTAGGTTCTTAATCCACTAGGCTTTACTCTATCGTATTGATTGTAGAGTAGTTTCATAGAGCCCAGGGGGTACTCTCTATTTTCAACACGGGGGGTCCATGCCACTGTTTCTTGGCTGACCTCTAAATATTAATGCAAATGTTTTGGGGACCCCAAATATTGTTATTTATTTATTGACATTCATTTGTTCATTGAAATTTACTGAATGGGTCACTGTAATGAATCGCACCAAATTGCACGATTCTTTCTTTTTTCGAATTTGTGGACACCAAATATTGACTTTTGTCTATGTTGTTATCCACAGACACCAAACATTGATTTAACGTAAGATTTCGGACACCCCAAATATTTGCACGGACCCTCACGTATTGAAAGTTAATGAGTACCCCCTGGGGTGTAGAGTTGAGTAAAATGCTTGTCATGTAACTGAATTGGTTTAAATATAAAAACATTTTTCGTAGCATGCTTCAAAACTGGTTTACAAAACCTCAGAACTTTGCCAATTCACTATTCAAATTTCATTTTATTTTCAGAAGCAAAGCCGTACGAATCAGTCTGTTTGCATATGCCATCTTCTCATTTGTTACCGTTGGCCTTGATGAAACTTTCCCGATATTTGCAGATTCATCCAGGCGTTATGGTAAGATGAAATCCGCCAACCTCGTACCCAGTGACCATGAGGTTTTTCTGTAAACTGCTGCAACGCCTACATTGACCCTGGAGCCTGTTAGGCTATTCTGCAATTTGATTGGCTCTTTTCGAAACAAAAGAGGTCTACTCCATACATTGTAATCAAATACAACATGATGCAACCCCAAATGTAGAACGAGATTCATCATATCATGTTGCATTTGATTACTTGTTGGGGATACGAATCGTCAAAGTTCAAAGCAACGGTTATCCCCCGAAAGGAAACCTGTGATCGTGCGCAGAAAGCATGTCTGGTTATGTGGAAAGAATGTGGGCGGATAATCCGGCCACAATCCAAACAAGAATTAGCAAAGAAACAAACAGATTCTCGCACATGGTAATAGGTTTCCAAGCTGTTGATCTGCTTTGAACTTTACCAGCATAACAAAAGACTCAGACAAAAGGGGCAGTCCTCGGTATCCTCAACAATTACAATGTATGGAACCTTCTTGATCATTTTCAGTCACACACTGTTTAGCAAACCTCTTTCTTTTTCTTCGCCTTGGGACTCAAGCATGATATTCCATAGCTCGTGCAAGCGTAAAGGATTTGTAAGAAAAAAGATAGATTCGTAGTGTCAATCTCGAAGGAATTCTACCTTGTTTCACACATCCTTGCAAGTGCTTCACTGATTCTTACGCATTTTGCGATCCATAATTAACTGACAAGTTTTTCTAATGTTTGTTGTCGAGTAGGCTACCAAATTTTAGAATTTTATGCGGAAAAACTGGCCAAGCTGTTGACTTCAAATTTGGCGTGTGTGTCCGTGAACTTATATTGTGAGTGGTGAAAACTTTGGATCAAAATCTTTAGATTAGCGGAGTGGAAAATGAAGGTAATAAGTTTCTGGAGGGGAAGGTTTCTGAAAACTGGCATTACGTGCTCATTAGAGCGGAAAGCAGAGTCACCTTAAACTTCAATCAAATTTCTGCAATTTTTCTGCCTGCAATGCAATCATTTATTCACTTATTCATTTATTCATTTATTTATTTAGGTGGACTGGCATTCACATCTGCTCAGATTGGAACGACACTTTTACTAGCAACTCTTCCAGTTGCCTTCCTGATTGGGCCTTGCGTCAGGGTAAGAACTACCGGGTGTCCCAGAATGATGTATTATTGTTTGAATGCTTACATGTCCATAACCAATGAACCGATTTTCAAAAACTTTGTTTTATTTGATTGCCTAGAGGCTAAATTGTATTTTAAGATGTTGGTTGCGGATTTACCGAGCTGTTTTCATGTCGAAAAGAAGATCAATAAACTTCCTCAAATTCAAGCCTTAAATGGCATGAGAAAGAAACGACCTATTTTTCCAGTCAACATTTTAGATGTGATGCACAAGGCTGAACTCGTATTCGTATTCTCTGAACTCAGTATTAACTGAATTCGTATTCTCTGAACGCCATATATTCAATGAACGACATATAAGTTCAGCCTCTTGCATCACATGTAAAATGTTGACTGGCAAAGAAGGCCGTTTCTTGTTCATGCTATCTAAGACTTGAATTTGAGCAGCTTGATCGATCTTCTTTTCGACCTGAAGAAATCGGCCTAAACCAAGCCAACATCCTCAAATACAATTTAGCCCTTCTGCAATTGGATAAAGAAAAGTTTTTGAAAATCGGTTCATTGGTTGTGGAGATATAAGCAATCAAACGATAATACCGGGTGTCCCAAAATGATGTATTATCGTTTGATTGCTTACATGTCCATAACCAATCAACCGATTTTCGAAAACTTTACTTTATCCGATTGCCGAAAGGCTAAATTATATTCAAGGATGCTGATTGTGGTTTAAGCCGATGTCTTCATGTCGAAGAGAAGATCGATAAACCTGCTCAAATTCCCGCCTTGGATGGCATGAAAATGAAACGGCCTTGTTTTCCAGTCATCATTTTAGATGTGATGCAAAAGGCTGAACTTATATGTCGTTCAGAAAATATATGTCGTTCAGAGAATACGAATTCAGTTAATACTGAGTTCAGAGAATACGAATACGAGCTCAGCCTTTTGTATCACATCTAAATTGTTGACTGGAAAAATAGGCCATTTCTTTCTCATGACATCTAAGGCTTGAATTTGAGCAGGTTTATTGATCTTCTTTTCGACATGAAAACGCCGTAGTAAGACTACAACCAACATCTTAGAATACAATTTAGCCTTTAGGCAATCAAATAAAACAAAGTGTTTGAAAATCGGTTCATTGGTTGTGGAGATATAAGCAATCAAACGATAATACATCATTTTGGAACACCAGGTATTATGTTGAAAATTTGCCTGATTTCCCCCCTTACCATATTGATGCGGAGATAAGAGCATGCCCTTGAAAACGAAAATACTAGAAATTGACGTTTTCCAGAGCGACTCACGTCTAAGGCTTGCCCTTTTATAGGTTTACCTCCGTTTTTGCTTGCTGAGAAAAGGGAAAACAAACAGGGCAATGGATTTAAAATGGCAGTGCTATGTACCGGGTGTCCCAAAAAAATGTATACGGATTTGGTTGACTCCAGCGCTGTGAATTTAGCTTCAATCAATGTCTAATTACTCTAAAAATGTTCCTCGATAGTTAACTTGAACATAGATACCTCGTTTGTTGATATTGGTACTTTGAGAGCAGACATGTTAAGCTTGAAAGCTCAAATTTGCCTCGCCGTGCAAACCAGAGCCTTAGCCTTTTGGCCTCAGCAATTTCTTAAGGCACAGCGTATAAATCAACGATAGCCTCGATAAAATTTGAAAAATATTAAATCTTGTGTTATTCTGTTTTTCAGAAGTCACTCCCCAGTCACCCATTTGGAAGTTTCTTAATTTGTCATTAATTTCAGTTCATAAATTTTGATGTGCTTCAGGAATTTGCTTAGGCCAAAAGGCCAAAGCTCTGGTTTGCAATTGGACGCAAATTTGACCTTTCAAGATTGATATCTCTGCTCTCACAGCACCAATACCAACAAACGAGGTATCTATGTTCAAGTTAACTATCGAGGAACATTTTGAGAATGATTATCCATTGATTGAAGCTAAATTTACATCGCTGGAGTCAACCAAATCTGTATAAATTTTTTTGGGACACCCGGTACTTACTTCGTGCAGGAACTAAAGAAAAGTACTGAAATATGAGAGCTTTCAATAGGAGACTATTTAGCAAGAATGAATGCAAATCAGTGTATATAATGCATTATCTCCCATTTCTGTGATTATATAAAAAAGACTCATATATAACATTGCCCTTATATTCAGGTATGAGGGCATACCTTTATAGAAAGTCATGTCTTCTCTTGATAGCCGTTTTGGTTTTTGCATGCACAACGAGTCACTAAGTCATCCAAGTTTCGAGCTGTCTTAGCTGTGTGCTCTTTTTACATTTGCAGTTTGAGCAATCGGCAGTAGAACTTTGTTTTTTCGCAATTGGTAACTGTTTCGTATTTGCATGTGAGTCAAAAGCATTGGAAATATTGTGAAACGTTGATTAATTGGTTATTGAGAGTATATATTTAGTGTATAGAGTTATCTGTAAATATACTGGATGACTGAAATAAAGTGAACCGAGAAAATATCTTCTACAAAAAGGACCATTCAACCAAAATGAGTGATTTTGACGTTTTTATGTAGCTAAATGGCAAGGCTACATCAGGGGCAAATTACTGCTTAAAATCACGTACGCTCTCGAAAATAATCACATTTTAATCACAAATTAATCACATTAATCACAAAATCATATCAATCACGAAAAATCTTGAATCACATTAATCACAATTTTTTTTCTTTTTTTATATCATTCATCTAAAAAGTTTACAATAAATTCTACAATCTACAATACTTATCTAATTACTATACAACACTACAGGAACGATACCAGGGGGAGCGAAAAACAATGACTACCCCATGGCCAAAAACATAAAGACATATAACGTTAATTTACATGCCACTAACTGTACACTACGAACGATTAAAAAACTAAAGGATAATATACTAGATTCTGTCTGATATTAGATGTCGTGTCAAGCTTGGGAAGAACTTGAAAAAGTTCACGAGCGCGGCTCGTTTGAAATTGAGATGCATAAGATGCCTGACATCTAATATGAAACAGAATTTACAAGGAAAACAAAGAACATTCACGTAAAGGGACTTGGTGGTTGCTAAGAACGTAGCTGAAGTTTCAAAGGATACTTCACAAATTATGAATCTAACCACGTTAAATAAGGAAAATGAAAGAATTAGAATGTCCCTTTCACAGATTCTGAAGACCCTACGGTGGAGCAAAAATGAAGCCCCGTTCACGTATTAAAAACGACTCTACCAGTCTATGATTTGATTTATGAAATTGCTTACCGTCATATTTTATCATTTGGTTTATGCATCTTGCTCTATCTTGCCATATTTATACGATTTTTATAGTATAGGAACTTATTTGAGAATATTTTGGAATAGGTGATTAATTTTTCAATAATCACAAATTAATCACTCTCTAATCAATAAGCAATCTAATTGATCACAAAATGATCACAACTGATTATTAATCTCGTATGAAGTGAAGAAGTAATGAAGTGAAGAAATGATGAAGTGATGAAGTGGTGAAGTGATGAAGTGATGAACTGATGAAGTGATGAAGTGATGAAGTGATGAAGTGATTAAGTTATGAAGTGAAGAAGTGATGAAGTGAAGAAATGATGAAGTGACGAAGTGATTAAGTGATTAAGTGATTAAGAGAGCCCAAAACAGCATTTCAGATTTTTTTTCGAAAGACATGATTTTGGTGCAGATGTGGCATGAAATATTTTTTTCCAAAATAGATATAAAAAATCTAATCCATTCAAAACAATCAACTACAAAAGAAGGATAAATCCTGAAAATTTCATGTAATTATGTTACTCCTATCTGGAATTATCCTTTCTCAACTCCGAAAATCTTCATTTTGAGTAATCGCATGTTTTATACAAAGACCCCAAAAAGAAGCAAATTTGCCACTTCCACCACAAAAAAATTACAATTTGCGAAGTAATTTTTCTGCAAATGGGTCTTTGATGGCATAAACATGACTTTAAAAGATCATACACCATATGTCTCTCCTTCAATTTCTCTAAATGCATCTTTTATGAAGTTCCAAGATACTGATACTGCAGTACAACTCTTATACACTTCTCTTTTCTATCCTAGCCTTCCCTAACAGTTTGACTCTTTCTTTGTGTTTCTTTCAACCCTTGGCCTTGTGTTGGGACATCAGGACATCATCTTCTCACACATAACTTCTTTGGTAGAAATGTGTTATCTATGTGTATCAAGTTTCCACGTTGAAACACTTTCCGTAATGCTGTTGGCAAGGTAAGCCATCATCCTAACACCAATAAAACTGCTGCTCGGAATCTTGTTCTTGTGAAATTAAAGTCTCTTTCGTTCCCTCTTGCAAAATGCTGCTACAGGGCCTAAGAACTTTTGCCATACACTCGTGGTTTGAATCCCTTTTTTTATCAACTTTATTCGCTACAAGGTCTTCTCCTGTTATTTCAAAAACCATCATTGATTAACTGTTCATTTCCAATGCAGGGAAACTGCTGCTTCAATTCACTTTCTCTTGGTCCAAGAACTCTTGCTCAAAAGCCAAGGAAGCCAAAGTAAAGTTTCCTGTCTTGTCTCTCTGTAGCATCAGCAACAACAGTGAAGATCAAAACCGCTGACCAATGTGTCATTGGAATGAAATAGTGGGAAATTTGAACTTCTATTTTGACCGGGTAGTCACTGAGAAGCGCAGAGAAGATCACCCTGAGAAATTGTATAGGCCTGTATAGCGGAAATAGATAAAGGGATTTATTGCTCTGACCAGTCGATCTTAAAATGATTATATCTCTGAAAATATGGCAGGTAGAGCAAAACGGATTATTTCATTGAAAAGCTGACGAAATATCCTTTCATATATATTTTTTCCGATTTTTCGACCAATTTTTTATTTTTAAGGGCTACTAGGGCCTTAAGTTATGAAGTGAAGAAGTGATGAAGTGAAGAAATGATGAAGTGACGAAGTGATGAAGTGATAAAGTGAAGAAGTGAAGAAATGATGAAGTGATGAAGTGGCGAAGTGATGAAGTGATGAAGTGATGAAGTGAAGAAGTGAAGTGATTCGACCATTCTCGTGTAATATGCATAAATGCTCCGTGCATTTCCGTATCCTCTGCGCTGTTGCAAATAATATGGCTTCAGTTTTTCCTAACAAGGACAGATAATGTTTCATTCAAATATCGCATTTGTTTACATTCTTTACCTCAGCCAATCAGATCACTTTATTTTTCTGACGCCATTCTGCCTGACGTCACATGTAAACAAGACGACCAAAGAAAGCTGTGGGGATAATGGGGCAAAAACCGCCCTCCCTTCTACTGGCGCGGTGCGTCTGGTTTCGGGCCCTAACCTCAAGATTTAAATTTATTTTTGAAAAGTAGTGTTTTCCCCACATTTCCCTCCGAGGCATTCCCGATGCATTGCTTAGATCGCTGGAAATAAATTTTTGAATATCGGCTAGAAACAGCCCGCGGGTATCCATCTTCGTTCCTTTTAGGCCCATCCATGAACCGTGGATTACAAACGCAGATTCTGGGTGTTCTATATTTCTTCTAGATTAGCAATCTTGAGCAAAATAAGAAAACTCACCTAACCACAAAAGGACAACGATAGGTTCTTCCCTGCACCACCTGAAACGACTTCCCAAGGCCAAAAGCCCACCGTTCGCTGGTCATCGCCGCGTCGGGAGGCGGGCAGTGGGTGTGGCAATCCTACCTCGTCTTGAGTGAGAGTCGAAAATAATATTGCCTTCATCATCCACATGTTTGCAAGTATCGGATTACCTTGATCAGGGCAAGAAATATCATAATTATTATTGTTTGTCACTTACATTTACATACGATTCAATCTTGAGGTGAATTCGCTCGACACCATCCAGATATTCTGGCAACAAGACGACAAACTGCAGCTTCCTCTTTGTCTTCATCATTACAAACATCATCGTCGACATCCATCATGGCTTCGTCTTCTCTCTCTTCCGTTTCATCGTCATCAATATCATCATCCTCAACGTCAGATTCACTGTTATCGTCGCCCCAGAAACAGTTGCGTACTGCTGAATTGGCTGCTTTTGCTAGTTGTTCCATCTTGGCCTCGAGGGTTGCGTGGCAGATGGAACAGACACTGATATTTGGCAAGTTGCATTTGACGTGAAATGAATGACCACATGCTGAGTGGATTTTCCAGAGAGGACTCCTTCTTCTGCAACCAAGTTTGTCACATTTTCTGCATGAGACAGAGGTGCATACAACTCCTTTTGATTTTAAGATTTCCCCACACAAACTGAGGGGCAAAAATAAACTCTCCAAACCGTATCATGTATGTCATAAAAGATATTTAGTTTTTGTTTCGGGTTTTGAGAATGTTCTTTCTACATAAGAACCAAAATGACTCGAGTGAGAAAAAGAGGTATTTATCTTTCTGAGTAAGGTTCATAATTTTGTATAAATATAATATAATGGGCTATGATTCAAGAATGGTGAAGACTATTGGCAATCTGGTAAATGCTGCTGATCTGGCATGCCAGATATAGTATTGTTGGGATATTTGAGGATATTTGTTAAAATAGTTAAGTTCCCCCCTTTTATCAATTGTATGTCTGGAGAGCTTACCCCACTTTTCAAGGGCTGGTAGTACCCAAGTCACTATTGTTTTCTTGTTTTTTGAAACAACCACTAAATATCAACTTTCACTGTTATTTGAAGTGAATCTATTTCCAACAAACTGCTGATAAATTGTTTTAATGAGTGGCAATTTTTTAATAAAAGCAATGGCACTTGCTTTACTCCCTGGGGTATGTGACTGGGGAAGTGATTGGGGTGTGTGGAAAGCCTTCGCACCCTATCCCTGTCACATAAAAAATGCCCCAAAAGTATAACCTGTCACATAAAATTTTCCTAAAGTATTCGTGATTCATTGTTGCAACAGAATTCCAAAAATTTTCCTTTCTGTATGACAACGGACCATGTATTATAATTTTCTTGTCAATTATAATTATACCTTTTCCTATAATTTTTACCACAAAAAGGATACCATGTTGAGTGGCACATCCCAAGTCAAGTATGGGACTCTTCCAGGATTTTACTTCAACCCAAGAATCATGATCAAAATTTAGTAGCAGAAAATATTAAAGATTCCCTTTTTATTTAATGTTTCCCCTGAAAAAATATAATTGCATTGAACTTAGCCAACCCCCTGCTATTTCTAATTGTTGAATTCCATGTAAGAAAAAGGTAAACATCTCACTTTTCAGGCCATGGTGGATTTTCCTGTGATATGAAGCCAAGGGGGAGGACTTTGTTTGTGACAGTTTCATCACCAAATAGATTGGGCAATTTCCACTTAACCACATCTTTTCGCTGCCCTGGTGCCCTCTCCAGAACAGTTGCAGCTCCAAGGTTCTCATTTATCTCTTGAAACTTCCCGGTTAGATATTGTGCTGCTTTAATTTTCAGCTGATCAACTCTCTTGTTGCTGAAATTATATTTCTTTGGAGGAACAAATCGTGACTTAAATGAATGCAGCTCGTGCTTGCAGGCATCAATCTCTTTGGCTTTGAAGTTGATCTGGTCTCCTGTGTTGCCTTCTTTGGTTCTTGCCCGCAAGACCGAATGAAAGTTCTCCACAGGATATTCGTCAAAAGCTACAAGGGAGCTGAGCATTTTCTCAAAGAATGGGTGGTTTCTGTCCTTCCAGTACCTGAACATGGATAGAGCTACCAGCAAGGCTTTATCATAGTGACGCCTTTGAAACACCATGAACATCACCCAGCATCGTAAGAGTGACTGGCAATATTGCTCATAATTATTGCACTTGAAGACAATTGAGTAAATACTCAATACAAGTGGAACATAATTATCAAGAAGGTTTAACAGAGTGAGGTACTGTATATCTTTGCATTGAGAGAAAACAGGGAGAACCATATCACGAATGAGAGTCCACCCCCCATATATCACCTCTAGTAAAAGGGATATCCGCCATGGCTTTGGTTTTTTGGCTAACTTAGCTTTACTGCCAAAAAGGAAAGAATATAGATCAGCAAAGATGTGATGGAAAATCATCAAGACACACTCTCTAGAATTGATAGAGATGTGTAATGGCCCAATCAATGGAGCTATACTCTTGCAAAGTGCAGGGATGTTTGCATCATCAGAATATGCTAACTGACGCATATAATATTGAGTTGGCCAGTCTCCAACAAATGGAACTAGGAATTTGTCAAGATATATGGAAAGACCATTTAGAAGCATGTGCTCAAGAGCAGAAAGAATATCAGAAAGAGATTTAAGAGGTGATTCAATGCAGTCAACCAGCTTGCAGTGATCCATACATCTCATTGTGCGAACCTCAGTCTGTTGGTAATCATGGACAACAAGTCTGTTTCTCTGTGCTTCTGGATCAAAATATTTTGATACCATCCAGTCTGGCATGACTTGAGCATAGCTCTTTGATAGGATGGGGATACCTTCTGCAAGGATATTCTTTATAACAGTTATTTCAACTGGCTCTTCACTGAGACAAGGCAGGTTTCCATCTTTCTCAATTGCTTCAATATTTGGGAAAATTTTAACAAGAAGAGTTGTCATATGAGTTGCTTTGGTCTGAGTTTTGCTTTCAGGTCGGTGTTTCGTATGAATGTTATGATAATCGTCTATGAATATAGCCAGAAAGTGATTGTTCTTTGCTGCATTCTCAAAGAAAGTAGACAGATTGTCAAGATGGGAGGAGGCAGAAGATTTTGCAGCTGATTTCACTGTGTGGGGATGGGCAGCAATTCCTAAATTCCGCAATGAGATCAGGCCTTGTTCTGAAATGCCAAACTGTTGTAATGTCCTAGACAAAGTTACTTGGAAAGAGTTGGCTTTCTGAGATTGCCCATAAACCATCATGTAGATGATGACCATTGTGCGAACTTTGCTGAGGTCCTTTCGATTTTTGGACATTTTCTCTGATATCATGGCATTGTAAATGGAAGAAAAGAGTTTCTTAGCTCCAGCTTGCTCGCAAAAACTTTCAAAAGCATATGGATCCATCTCTGGTCCTTCTGATCCTACAGGCAATGCAAGTCTGATCTTATTCAACTCTTCTTTAAAGTTGCAGAACTGTTGTGCTTTTTCAAGTAATTTTTCAAAATCATCTTTCAGTAGAAAGGTACCTTCCATGGTCTGGCTTTCCTTCTCAACAGGCGTCTTAGTATTAACAATAATCATTTCATCAGAATCTGTCCACAAGTTCTGGCTAGGTTGGCTGAGGGAGATGGTGGACTCTTCTGTACTGTACTGACTATCTATTTGTTCTAGTCCTTTTCTAACTAGTTTATCATATTCATCTTTAGGAAGAAATTTACCCTCCACTGTCTGGCATTCTTTATCAACAAACTTCTCAACATCAAGGTTCATTACTACCTCATCTGAATCGGTCCACAATTTCTGGCTAGGGTGGCTAAGTGTAATAGTGGACTCTATGCTAAGCTGACTATCTATTTCTGAACCTACTTGAAGGGTATCCATGTGATCTTTCTGAACTGAATGACCTTGACTGCTTTGAACTGGATGCTTGTCTGATTTACTTGGTGAATTACTCTCCACTACAACGTCTGCTACTACCTTCTGGAGCTAAGTAGAAAGAAGTATAAACAGGATGGGGTGTCTTGCCAAAACAACAAGGAAGAAATGCAAGAAATGCAGAGGATAGTGCAGATGTGAAACTCTTTTGGAGAGTATGAACTATGTCTAATCTAAAAATTGATGAAATAAAATAATGGTAGTTCTGTATGAGTGATTGCTTTTTTAGTAAACATTTTTCTGGCCTTGATTCTGAAGGTACACATGTTTTCAAGAAACAAATTTATAAAGAAAGAATTAAAACAAATCTAGTACTATGTCTGAGAAGTGACAGGGAACTTAACTGACCATACTGTTTCTTCCCATGTGATATTACTTTGTATACATTATGTCAAGAAACATATCTGCAGCAGTGTTAGAAAATCTATGTGATAATTCATGCATTCATAAACAAGAAAAAATTGAGAAACTGGAGGTACTAAAATGGGGAAATGTTTATCCTGAATTAAGAAACTGTTAGTGTTATGCCCTGATTCTTATAAAAATGTGTAGGTGATAAAGTTTCATACAGTACACAAAGCCATCTTTGGTTTGTTGCAATTTAATGTGATGAAGATTGATTAGTTTTTTTTCTGGAGAACACACGTAGTCTCTGTCCAGGGGGGTCATTGCTGATTTTCCAAAATATGAGTTTAACAAAAGATGGCTGTGCAGAATTATATTCAACCTTGAGGGGGTGGGGGGGGGAGGTTAATCTGGTATGTTTAGGATATGGGTGCTCAGGCTGGGGGAGATATGGAACCAAAAATAGTTTTCTTAACCTACATGCCCAAAAATGTGTAGTCCACATCCAAAATATATGGGAACATGCCCTGAACAGAAAGATTTTGTGTCTTTTGATAATGTTGTTTTATTTTGATTTTGTTTGTAAATCAACTTTATAATTTTCTAATTTTTCTCAAATAGGAGACAAAAAAATTTTTGTACAAATTACTGACCCAAATAAGTATTTTCTGCCAGAATTTTAGACCCAAAAATTGACCTGGTCCTGAGCACCCATATCCTATAGGGGTGCCCCTTATGACCACCTGTATCATTAATATAATAATACCAGAGTAGCCTCTGGGATGGGCTCATTCACAAGACTTACCTTCTTTTTTAAAATGAAGCACTGTGCAGGTGTCATGTGTTCCAGGAACTCAGGTTTCTCAAAGCATCTTTTCAGGCAGACACTGCAGATCCTTTCTCCCAATTTACTTGGCCTAAACCCTCTAATTTGCAAAAAAGTTTTGAAGATATTCCAAAGCTCAACAAGGCCACGAGATCTTAAATTTATCAACTTCCAATCTTCTTCTTCAACAAACCATTCATCGTGCAGAGGATTTCTACATGTTTTCTTTAGTTTTGGCATTTTCACTTCAATTTTGTCAGGCTTAATCTTTTATCTTGTGATATCAAAGCAGGCTCTTAGTCACTAACAGACATGAATCCCCTATTTTCCCGCCAAATTTTTGACTTAGACCAATCAAATCATTCAAATGTTAACCCATGATTAAAACATTCCCATGCAATTGATGAAAGAAGCCAACTTAATACTGTGAAAGTGAGAGGTGATGGACGAGGAAAAGTATGGCCTGGCTGACTCCTGGCTGATAAAAACCGACCAACATGCAGGAGTGATTTCAAAAATCGTATTAGACAAATCAAAAAGCCAACAAATGCATCCTAATGAAGCTCGTTCCAACTGACTCATTAGTTAGTCTATCATTTGTCGAAAATTGTCTGTCATTTTACCCGAAGCGAGTAAACCTTTTCATCATGTTCGTTTCGTTGGTACCATATTTGTTTACATGGAAGAAATATTATTTTCGACTCTCACTCAAGACGAGGTAGGATTGCCACACCCACTGCCCGCCTCCCGACGCGGCGATGACCAGCGAACGGTGGGCTTTTGGCCTTGGGAAGTCGTTTCAGGTGGTGCAGGGAAGAACCTATCGTTGTCCTTTTGTGGTTAGGTGAGTTTTCTTATTTTGCTCAAGATTGCTAATCTAGAAGAAATATAGAACACCCAGAATCTGCGTTTGTAATCCACGGTTCATGGATGGGCCTAAAAGGAACGAAGATGGATACCCGCGGGCTGTTTCTAGCCGATATTCAAAAATTTATTTCCAGCGATCTAAGCAATGCATCGGGAATGCCTCGGAGGGAAATGTGGGGAAAACACTACTTTTCAAAAATAAATTTAAATCTTGAGGTTAGGGCCCGAAACCAGACGCACCGCGCCAGTAGAAGGGAGGGCGGTTTTTGCCCCATTATCCCCACAGCTTTCTTTGGTCGTCTTGTTTACATGTGACGTCAGGCAGAATGGCGTCAGAAAAATAAAGTGATCTGATTGGCTGAGGTAAAGAATGTAAACAAATGCGATATTTGAATGAAACATTATCTGTCCTTGTTTCTTTGATCTCTTTGCCAGTCATGTAAATAACAGTATCGTCTGCGTGGAGTGTAAAGTGTAGAGTGTAAATGGGACGGACCACAGTCCAATACTTAAAACGCAATCAACAATTGTTGCCTTTCGCACTGAAATTTACATGTTTTCATCGTTTCTCTCGTTGCAGCTGGAGCACAAATTTGGAATCAAAAAGGTAAGTTAAATAAAAGATAAACAAGGACAGATTTTGTAAGACAATAGAATGCGATGCTTTTGTTGACATGTGAATTCAAAGCGATTAGCGGTTGCAGACAAAGGAAATCCTCTCAACCATAAATTCAAAACAAACGAAGCCGCAAAAGTTTCTCTAAAACCCAAGTAGCTAGCGCGCTCGTTGTGCATTCAAGAAATTGCTTTTAAGAGCAAATATGAGCATATATCGAAAGAAGAAGGATATATCTACACATCTACCACGGGCATTATATTTATTTGGTTCAGAAGCCGAGCAGTAAGTGTTTTCATTACACCCAAAACAATAAGGGAATTGAATCGCCTCCCAATCGGCTTTTGAGCCAAAAAGAATTAAATGCCCGAGGCAGATGTGCAGATATATCCTTCTTCTTTCGATCTAAGCTCATGTTTGCTCTTTAAAACAATTTCTGGAATGCACAACGAGCGAGCTAGCAACTTAAGTTTCAGAGATACTTTTGCGGCTTTGCTTGTTTTGAATTACTGGATGAGAGAATTTCCTTTGTCTACGATCGCTAATCGCTTTGAATTGAGGTGTCAACAAAAGCAACTCATGCTATTGTATTACAAAATCTGCCCTTGTTTAAAAGATATTTGTTTCCGTCCTAATGGGCATACAACATTGATAAAAGGTCAAAAGCATTCAACAGAAAAATTTTAGGATAATGATTACCTAAGACAACACTACTACACTGCAAGGACGATACAAAGGGGAGCAGAAGATCATGACTACCTTTTGACTTTAACATGAAGAAAATACAACTAAAATACAACTAAATACCGGGTGTCCCAAAATGATGTATTATCGTTTGAATGCTTATATGTCCATAACCGATGAACCGATTTTCAAAAACTTTATTTTATCCGATTGCCGAAAGGCTAAATTGTATTCGAGGATGTTGGTTGTGGTTTAGGCCGATGTCTTCATGTTGAAAAGAAGATTGATAAGCGTACTCAAATTCAAGCCTTATGGCATGAAAAAGAAACGGCCTACTTTCCAAGTCAATATTTTAGATGTGATGCAAAAGGCTGAACTTATATGTCGTTCAGAGAATACGAATTCAGTTAATACTGAGTTCAAAGAAATGTTGACTGGAAAAATAGGCCGTTTCTCTCTCATGCCATCTAAGGTTTGAATTTGAGCAGGTTTATTATATTTTTTCGACATGAAAACGCCGTGGTAAAACCACAACCAACATCTTAAAATAAAATTTAGCCTTTAGGCAATCAAATGAAATAAAGTTTTTGAAAATTGGTTCATTGGTTATGGACATGTAAGCAATCAAACAATAATACATCATTTTGGGACACCCGGTATACAGATACGAATTGCTACATTCAAACCATTTTTACAGTTAGATACTTGAGCCGGTTTCAAGCTGTGTCGTAAGTTTCGTGTGGTATCAAGTAAACTGTAAGTTTGAATGGGAGGCAAAACAGGCTGTTTTGAAAAAAATAGTTTCTATGTTGTTTTTTCCTATTATCTGTAAAATTCTAACGCTGAGCTTGCGTTATAGATTCTGTGTTGATGGATCTAGTCGATCAAAGTTGACACCGTATATCAACCAGAATTCAATGAGAGAAAAAAGATGAAAGGCCTGTGTGATATTGCCTATCAAAAAACCGCAAAATCACAGTTTCTACCGAAATTTGCATACGGAGCACCTTTGAGTGAAGTCTTTACCATGCCCCTTCGCTTCTGAAAAACACCGTGATTGATGTTAATAGCTTCCTTTTTAATGCAGTTGTCAATTCAATTGGTTTTGTCATTTTTTTTTCAACTATTTGTTTGTAATTAAGAGTGATATTTTGTGCACAACATTTCCTACTGCAACTGCAGTTGAGAGTTTTCATTGCGATGAAGATTCCCTTGCGAAGCGTATCCACAATCTTCCAGAAATTCTCGTGCCGTCCAACAGGGGCTCCGAATCTGTGAAAAGTTCGTAGGGGCTCTTTATAAAATGAAGAGACTGCTGCTGATAAAGAGGCTGAACAAAGAGGCTGCTGCACAGTCTTGTAAATTTGGGACTATCAACTTCGTCTTTTTCGAGTCTGAGATCAAAGTTTCTGGTGTATTGCTTGCTAATTGCTCTTATTACCGAAAATACATTGCTTGTTTCATCAAGACAGGGTATAAGAAGAAAAAGAAACCACAGATTATTGACAAGAACCGAGGATTGCAAAGATTCGACGAGATTTCGCCTCGTGGCAAATGGGCCTAAATTTAGGCATGGTTTGACCTTGACAAGCAAACTTTCGTCAAGCGGCAGAAAACGAAGATTCATGAAATCTAGAATACGTTACTATGGCAATATGAGCTGCATGGCCAATTTCCAAATTGAATACAACCAGTCGGAACATATTTTACTCTCCGGGGATATCCAAATGAACCCTGGACCGATAAAAAACCCTTGCTCAGTATGTAAGAAACCAGTGGCTACTCGCCATCGAGCCATCAAATGTAAACAGTGCCAAATGAAATGCCATATTGGTGAAAAGTGTGGAAAAATAGAGCTAGGAGTGTATCAAAGGCTGGTTAAAGACTTAAATCCAGACTGGACATGCCCTGCATGCCTTGGCCATATTGTATCCAACAGGGCAGAGATATCGCGAGCAAATATATCAGATAGATACATAGAAGATCTGAAGGAATGTTTTGCTAATACAAAGGACTATTTGAAGGTGGCCCATATAAATGTAAATGGATTGATGTGTGTATCAAGAATACAGGACATTAAAGTCCTGATAGAAGCAACACAAATTGATATTCTTGGAATAACAGAAACCAAACTGAGCAGTAAAACCGATGATGAAGCCATTGAAATTGAGGGCTACAAGACCCTTCGTAGAGACAGATCCAGAAATGATGGGGGTGGCTGTGTAATGTACTACAAGGAGAATCTAGACATAACAGAAATGGAGCTTCGTGTGGAAAGCAAAGGTGAAGCCGAGGTGATATGGGCAGATTTGAAGCTGCATTCTCAGAATATTGCAATTGCTGTAATGTACAGGCCACCAGACGACAGAGATTTTTATCAAGATTTTGAGCAACAAGTTGAAATTGTTAGAGAGAAGAGGAACCACTTGTTTATAATGGGTGACCTGAATAGTGATTTGAGTAAGAAAAACGACAGAGATGGTAAAAAATTAAAATCAAGCATGAGTGGATACAACCTAAAAAATGTCATCAAAAAAGCCACAAGGGTAACAGAAACAACGGAAACTCTTATTGATGTTATACTTGTAAATAATGAGGAGAAAATCATGAAAAGTGGAGTGATGGACACTGGAATAGCTGATCACAGGATGATATATGCATTGGTAAGAGTTACAAAGCCCAAAATCACACCCAAGATTAAATTTATAACTGACTGGAAAAAATTCAATGCAGATAAATTCAAACAAGACATCAAAAGGGCTCCTTGGCATTCTTGCAATATCTTTGAGGATGTAGATGACAACCTTTGGGTGAGTGAAATGCTTTATACAAATATTGTTAAAGATAATTTAACAAAAAGGAAAGCCAAGGTACGTACAAATTCACTTCCATGGATGAACAGCAAAATAAGGAAGCTTATGAATCAACGATACAAACAGCTGATAAAAGCAAACAAAACAAAAAATCCTGATGATAGAAATGCATATAAAAAGCTGAGAAACGAAGTCAAGAGAGAGTTACGAACAGCAGAGGCCAGATACTGGAACGAAAAGATGCAAGAAGCAACCGAGGGGAGCGCCAATTTCTGGAATACAATCAAAATGCTTACCAAAACGAAAGGGAAAAAAGAGAAAATTATTGGGCCCCTAGAAAATGAGGATGGAGAGCTTGTGTTTGATGACAGTGAAAAAGCAGGCCTTATGAATGAATTTTTCGCAAATATTGGTGAGAAACTGGCGAAGAATCTCGATGAAATTGAAAAATCACCAAATGAGTACATACACAGGGTTACTCCGACAACAGGACATATTGAAGTCACCGAAAAGGCCGTTGCAGAGAAGCTAAGAAAGCTCAACGTACGGAAAGCATGCGGACCAGACGAAATAACAACAAGAGAACTAAAAACAGCATCCGAGGAGTTGAGTTTTCCCATAGCAAATATATGTCGCATGGGATATACCGAAGGAAAGTACCCAAGTAAGTGGAAAATTGGAAAATTGAAACCAGCACATAAACAAGGCGAAAGAGCAGAGAGAGGAGACTATCGGCCCCTGACAATGCTATCCATCCCAAGCAAGATTAGTGAGTCAGTGATATGCGATGGTATGGAGAAACAAATTGACAGGACAAGACATAGAAACCAATGGGCCTACGCTAAAGGTAAATCAACGGAGTCAATTCTCCTGTATCTAACTGAAACGTGGAAAAGGCATATGAGTGAAGGAGAAGTAGTTGGGGTACTCTTCATTGACTTCAGGAAAGCGTTTGATTGTGTAGACCATGTCATACTTAAACAGAAATTGATAGCAGCAGGGATCACGGGCCAATTATATCAGATGATTGAGAGCTACTTAGAAAACAGACAACAATACGTAGAGCTAAATGGGGTAAAGTCTGAGTTGAAAACAGTTGCCTATGGAGTGCCTCAAGGGTCACTGTTAGGACCAAGACTTTTTTCAGTGTATATGAATGACTTGCCTGATATAACATCAACAGGGGAAATACATTTATATGCAGATGATGTAACAGCTTTCGTAAATGGGAAAAGTGTAGATGAATGTGTTTGTAAGCTGAATGATTTAGCAAAAGAAATAAATAACTGGTGTGTCACAAACAAGATGACAGTAAATGTAGACAAAACAGAAGCAATGATCATGAAAAGAAAGCGGTTTACTGGCCCTCTCGCACCAGTTAAAATAGGAAAAAGGATGGTGGAATATAAAGAAGTATCCAAGGTTCTAGGGGTATATATAGACAATAAATTGGATTGGAATTCACACATTGACAAGGTTTATAAAAAGTACTCAGGAATGATAGCCATGTTAAGAAAGGCCAGTTTCTTACCCGCCAAAACACTTGAAGAAATCTATTACAAAACGGTGATCCCAAAAGTAACATATGGAATGCTTGTATGGGGTACATGCACACAAAATAAATTTGAAAAAATTGAAAAACAACATGTAAGGGCGACAAGATTAATAAAGAACATACCAAGGACAATTGAGAGTAACAGAGTTCTTGATCAAGTAGGCTGGGACCCCATTATTCACATATACAAGAGAAAAGTAGCAATTGAAATGTATAAAATATTGGAGGAGGAATATGAACACAGCTTGGGAAGCGTTTTCAGAAAATCGAATAGAAGAGAAGGAAAATTAGAAGTAACAAGACTGAACTCTGAATTTCAAAGATACACTTTTAACTACAGGGGAATCCTTATTTGGAATGAAATATCGAACAATATTAAAGAAGCGAATAGTAAACAGATCTTTAGGACAAAACTAAAAGAAGATAGAGACAAACTGAGAATGCTAAATTTTTCTAAAGGGACAGTTTGTGTGAGAAACGGATGTGAAGATTTTATATATTATTAATGTTAGAACTTGTAATTTAAAATTTTTTAAGTTTTCCTTTCATTTATCAACTTTAATTTGCAGGTCCACATCAGCCATCCCGAGGCTGCCATTTTTCAACCTGCTTTATAAAATAAATGATGTATGTATGTATGTATGTTTCCCCTTTACTGTTAGCAACTTCGATCAATGGTTTGGGTCTGTTTTGAAATCGCTGCATAAAACAAACTTTTTTAGAATAACTTATGATTCACAATTTGTAACTATTGCTACTTTTTTGTACAGTCATCAGAATATTGTATACACCATAGCTGAGGACTTTAATGAATAACTATAACTTTGACCGTAGGGAGACTTATTTCAAGAAAATTGACTTTTGATTGACAACATCAGGCCATCAGCATTCTCTTTTTGTTTCAGTTATTCATAATTTCATTATGCTTTCTGGTGTTTGGATTGCCTTTGTTCCCGTTCATTGGAATGGTCCCACCAAGGTAAATGCAGTTTTCTAGCTATCTTAAAAATCGAAAGCAGTTTACTTTCGCAAATGGGGAAAATTCAACCCTGAGTCAAATTACCAAGGGTGTCCCCCAAGGGTCCGTACTTGGGCCCTTTCTCTTTACCATATACCTAAACGATATGCCCAATTCTACAAAATTGATACCAGGACTGTTTTTTGTAGTAGCTTGTATTTTACGAATAAAATTGAATTGAATTGAATCATTGATATTTTTGACGTATCTTGCTTTCCCCAGAGGGTTGTCTTCCTGGTGAGTCAAAAAATGAACAGATGTCGGAAAGCCTGTAGCTCTCAAACCATTTTTCAGATTCCTGTCAACTAATGATGTTTGTGCAGCTAACATATAAACTTAGATGACAAAATTTAGTGCATCAAAATCAGTCGTATCGCTCACAAATTATAGGTAAAATTTTATAAAAATACTTCATTTCAAAATCCTTCGAAACAGGCCTAAAATCCTTAAACCGATTTGCTAGCAATTTGTCCCCACAGTTGTTCTGTGGGCGTGGCTTCGTATCCCGAATGATCCCGATGATATCCCGATGATGCCGAAATTTGTAATTACGCTGATGATACCACTATTTACGTTGTGAGTGATAAGATAGATGATGTTGTGCGAAGATTGGAAGATGGCGTTGCAGCCATCTTAAACTGGTTTCCTAATAACTATATGAAACTTAACGAAGAAAAATGCCATGTAATGATTTTTGGTGGAATACATGACGATATACATGTGAAAATTGGTACTTCTATGATCAAAGAGACCAAGGAGCAAATGCTCTTAGGAATCAACATAGACAATAAACTAACGTTTAAGTCCCACGTTGAAACGCTCTGTAAGAAGGCTGCCCAAAAACTACATGCTCTGGCTAGAATTGCGAATTACATGGAGACTGAACAACTTGCGTCACTGATGAATGCGTTCATCATGTCACATTTTAGTTATTGCCCATTGGTATAGATGTTTCATGATAGAAACCTAAATAAAAAAATCAATAAGATACAAGAAAGGGCTTTACGCATTGTATATAAAGATAATCACTCAGATTTTGAAACTCTACTCGTGAATCAAACTCGGCATCTGTCCATCAGAGAAATCTGCGGTTACTTCTAACTGAAAGATATAAAACAAAATCAGGAAACGCCCCTAGCTTTATGAATGAGATTTTCATAGAAAAAGTGCCTTCGTATGAGCTGAGGGATGGCGGAAACATATGTTTACCAAAAGTTAAAACAATGAGGTTTGGAACAGAAACTGTGCGGTTCCTCGGGCAGAAGCTCTGGAGGACACTACCTGCCGACATAAAGGAATCTGAATCTCTTTCAATGTTTAATAGAAGAATTAAAACGTACACGGTTAGCTGTGACTGCAGACTATGCAAGCGTTATGTAGAAAACTTAGGGTATATTTAATTTCCTTTTGTATTTTTTGTTTTTAATTGTAGTTGGCCTAAATTAGCACCTTTGTGCTATTGTATATTGTAAATAGCCAACGTTAAATAAATTGGATAAAAAAAAAATCCCACTTCTGACACCATGTTATGTTCGGCAAGAGTAATGTGAAGATAGAACGCGTCTACTCCTCCAAGTATGTATAATCAACGAACTGCTCATACTACTGCTTCATGTAAGATAACAGTTGTCATAATCAAATTCTGTCTGTCTATCTAATACTCAAATATTTGCAAGGTATATAAAAAGGGCGTTTATATAATTGTGTGCACTTGGGGTTGTCATTCAGCCTATTTTTGTCTATTGCTTTTTATCACGAGGTTGGATTGTTGCAGCAAATTTTTGATCAAGAATTTTAGGCCCATCTTGGAGGATTTTGAGAGGTATAAAATTGCTTATAATTCGATAGCGATGCAACCGATTTTGACAAATTTTCGCTAAAGTTAAATTGATTTGTTAGTAAGCCTCAGCTGCACTGGCGTTTTCAGTTTGTAGGAATCAGGTATATGGTTCAAGAGTCTTTCAATGTCTCTTGAACCTTCTAAACATTTTTCCGACTAACCTGGTAGCAAAACAAATCGATTTTAGGGATTAAACATATTGGTCTAACTAATTGGTATCTGGTGCACCAGGCAGGTTTGACATTTCAATTTTATTATGAATAGACACAATCGGCTAAGGTTTGTCTTACCCATTTCAAGTCATGTGACCATACTCTTCTTGGGAAGTTATAGAATTATGCTACTTTTTGCACTCATGGCGCAGCTTTGCATGGCGCAAAATATTTTAGAGAAATCAAAAGATGTTTTATCAAGGGATTGATCACATGACTTGAAATGGGTGTAAACGAACCTTAGCCGATTTTGTCTATTTTAAACTGAATCTCAATTCAAGTTTTCAATTGGAACTTCAATTGGAATTTTGATTTCAATTTGCTAAGTTTAAATTTGGCATTTTTTGAAACTGAGCAAACACTTATCCTTTCTGTGGGGATGCTTAAGTGTTCCTTTGTTATCATTAAGGCACCTTTCAACCGTCTATTTGTCAATTTAGGTTGTGTTCCAAGGCATAAGAGGATTTATGAAGTCATAAGTTTGTAACAAGGATTATCCAGGTTTCCGAAAAGACAAAGTTATTTGCATTTCTCAAGAATGGATTTCATTCACACTTCAGAGTGCACTCGATCAAATCGAAACAAACAGAAAGAGCAAACATTACTGTGCAGAACATGTTAAAAGGAATCCAAGCAAATATAAGCATTTGATGAAAATAGCCGTGCAAAGACAAAAGGCTGTAACACGTGCCGCACCATATTTGGGTAATTTATCGAAGTCAACAGGAAATACTGATATGTGATTGGCTAGACTGTGACCGCAAGTGGCTTGAGCCACTTTTATATGCTTACATTCCCTTTAAAGGGGCTCCGTCGTCAAACAGTAAACAAATCCGTAAACTAGCACGTGTCGGGGATAATCCATTGTTCATCCATTGTTCTCTGCAGTTTGTTTGGTGGCTTCACCCAAGCCACCAAAAAGTGACCGTCGAAAATCCACTTATATCCGAGCAATCGTAGAAGATATGAATGTTTGGTTCGTTCCTTAGTGAAGTACAAGGATTAATGCCCAAACAGCATCTTTCATTTTGAAAAAAATACGAAAATCCTGTGTGATATCACCTTTCAAAAAACCGCAAAATCATCGTTTTGTTTACATTTTGACGACGGAGCCCCTTTAAATCTATTCTTGAGGTTGCCAAATCGCTTTGCCTTAATAAGACCGTTACTATAAGACCATTACCGTTACTGTTTCTTTTCATTTTGTAGGCTTGTGTGGTATGCTGTGGTACCAGCATTTTTTTCGTTAAGAATGAATATAGTAATCGGTGATCTCGCTGTCAATGTTGTGTTGAATAACTCCGTTGATCCCAAGTACATTGGTATGGTAAACGGATTAGGGCTGACTGCATCATGTGTGGTCCGGTAAGCGTTAATACTTCTTCTTATATTACATCTATTTTGCACATTACTGCAACTTCGTACGTCAGCCATGTATATAACTGAATAATTGAACCAAATAAATTAAATGCCCGTGACAGATGTATATATCCTTATTCTCTCAATCTATGCTAGTGTTTGCTCTTAAAAACAATTTCTGGAATGCACAACGAGCGCGCTAGCTACCTGGGTTTCAGAGAAACTTTTGCGGTATTGTTTGTTTTGAATTACTGGTTGAGGGAATTTCCTTTGTCGGCAATCGCTAATCGCTTTGAATTCAGGTGTCAACAAAAGCAACTTATGCTACTGTGTTACAAAATCTGTCATTGTTACCCAGAACTAGCCATCATACTATTCATGGAAATTTTTGGCCTGGAGTGTAATGTGGGATAAGCTATAGATTTCTTGTCTGTAGCAATGTTAATATCTTTTTTTCTACAGAATTAGTTTAACAAATCGGTTTTCTTTTGTAATTTATCTAACAACGTGTTAAATGATATTAGATATTTTTTTTTCTTTCTATTTCAACAGAGCACATTGTAAAACAATTTTGATTAGCCGAATGTTTTCACCCTGTTTAAAGAATTTAAAATGAAATGAATGAAAATAGTGAATCAAAAATTGAGTGAATCAAAAATTGACGTCTTGCAAAAGATCCAAAATAGAGCTGCAAGAATTGTAACGAGCAGCCCATATACGATGCTTCTGCTGCTCCGATAATTGAGAATCTTGGCTGGTCAAATATCAGTAATCTTGTAAGAAAAGAGACAGCCACGCTAACTTACAAATATTTGAATTCGCTTGCCCCAGATTACTTGAAAAAATTATTCATAAAATGTTCGGACGGTAGAGAGCTTTTTCTGCGCTCATCAGAAACTGATCTTAAGATACCGCTCCTAAAAACTATCAATGGCCAAAAGGCTTTTTCTTATCGCGGTGCGAAACTGTGGAACAATCTAGAAAGAGAGACAGTATTGGCACCCTCCCTGAAAACCTTCAAAGAACAACTACAGACGGGGACAACTTTTATATTATAAATAGACTTAGTTTTCTATAATATTGTAAATTAGGCATGTAAGTTTCTTTTGTTCTTAGTTTTAGTGCTTAGGATTTTCGTTTAAACAGGCCAGGTTGAAAAACATATCTATATATGAAACCTATTTTAACCTGTATAAATATTATAAAATGAAGAAATGAAATGAAAAAATGAAATCTTCGCAATCCCGGAAAATTTCATGAAACTGGACACATTTATTGGGCCAACCAGGAGTTTCTTCCTTCGATTTTGATTTCGCTGTTTAATATTGTAATTAAATTTTCTTCTTGCAGTGCTATTTCACCGACAGTTCTCGGTTCATTATATTCATGGTCATTGAAAAACGAGGGAAGTATGCACTTTCCATTTAATCATGCGTTCCCCTATGTTGTGACTGGTTTTGTGGCACTTCTTACTCTTTTCAATGCCGTTTATTTGCCGGATAAACCCAAAGAAATAAATTTCGTCATTGAAGAAGATGATTCTAGTAGCAGCAATAATAACGAAGACGGCGAGTCCAATACAAGTTCCGCGTGATGTTCCTTACATCCTTGTAGTATACCACATTGAAGTTGAAGTTTAATTAATCGCACTACGTTTGAAACGCAATTGCTCCCTGAATATCAAAGCAATGATATTGAAAACTTATCATGTTGTTTAGTATATCTGAACATGTTGGTTATTCAATCACATATTGCAAATTATTATTGCTTATACGTTTAAAGGACAAGTCCGGGGTTTTACAATTAATGTCAAAAAGCAACCTTACCAACTGCCGAACACCAATTGTGAGTTCATTCCAAGTTTTGAGATCTCTTTCTGTTGTAAATTCGTACAAAAGTTTTCGTCAGTTAGGCTCAATGTCGTTGCCATTTGTAAGAGCACGCGAAAAGGCTAGCCTCGGTTCGGAGGATCGATTGTGACATCGGAAAGTACTTGAGAGTTTTGTGGGAAAACAGCCTCGTTCACGTCGAAGGCGAAGTGAGCGATTTGACGTCATAAATAATGACGTCATTTCGCTCATTTCGCAGATTGAAATACGCAATTTCACAGAGAAAAGAGAGAGACGGTTGGGAAAAAAGTACTGCACACCATTCACAACATTGTAATCTTTCATTTTATCAACAATTATTCCAACCCCGGACTTGTCCTTTAAGGAACAGTAGTCTTTCAAACGGTGTGCGTTTTTTCGTATTCACCCGCTAAATTTTGCCATACACTCCAATTATTTTTTGACGCACCAAGTACATGCAATATTTTGAACACCAAGAATCGTTTTTACTTAGAATAGTTTTATCTTTGACAATTGTACCTCGCTGTTATCGTATATTACGTCTTAGGCGAGAAATTATTTTCTGGATGTTTCTTTAATAGCCCTTTTTACTTGCCAGAAAAGAAGTTTGCAAGTTTGGATCGAGCTTCCAAATCTGATAAAGTTTGAGAAGAAAAACAAAAAATATGACCCCTGTTCTCGGTATAAACACTGCTATGTTGAGTTACGAATGTTTCAGTTTATACACAGGGAAGTTTTATTTGCCTTCTGGCCTTGTTTTTCATTATTTCATTGTTATCTAATTTTAATTTATGGTGAAAAGTTAAAGTTGCACAACAAAATGCCAGCATGCAAGGGTTTCATTTGTGAGCTTGCGAATGGGAGTTTGCAGTTTTCAACCGTTTTTAAAAAAAATCAGCTAACAGTGAGAGAAAACAACGAGCCACATTGCCAGAAGGCCAATAACCTTGCCTGTGTATGAACCAAAACATTCGGAACTCACTATAAGGACCTCATCCCAAAGCTAGCAGTGTCTTCACTGAAAACGGGGGTCCTGCTTTTGTTTTTATCTTCTCAAACGTTTCCAGATTCGGACGCTCGATCCAAACCTCTTTTCTGCCAAGTAAAGAGGTGGCAATTGTTGAGGATACCGAGGAATGCCCCTTTTGTCTAAGCCTTTTGTTATGCTGGTAAAGTTCAAAGCAGATCAACAGCTGGGAAACCTATTGCCATGCGCGACAATCTTTTTGTTTCTTTGCTAATCCTTGCTTGGATTGTGGTTGGATTCTCCGCCCACATTCTTTCTACATACTTTCTGCGCACGATCACAAGTTTCCTTTTTGGGGGATAACCGTTGGTTTAAACTTTGATGATACTTTACCAGCACAACAAAAGGCTTAGACAAAAGGGGCATTCCTCGGTATCCTCAACAATTAAGAAAGTTGGTTTTAGATTCTATGACCTAAATCTTTGGGCTCCAAATAAAATCTAGCTACTTTGCTATAATTGGACCTTTGGACTTTGCTGAAATCTACAGTATTATAAGTATTGGAGTGTTTTCCTCTTTTTCAAAAAAATTAAGAAAAACTTTGAAAAAAATAAAAACCATCGTAATTTCTAAACTTTTCGACAAAGCCTGAAATAAGTTTCAAGGAAACAAAAGTTTGTAGATATCTACCCTACAGGGTGTCTCAAAAAAGTTGTTCCCCGTTTGCCTGAAGATTGCAAAAAAAAACAGCAAAAGATTCTCGTGAAACTTGTATATGATGATGCTCTTTAGATGTTCAAATAAAGTTTGCTGCCATCCCCGGAAAGATCCGCTGAAAAATGATGGAGCTATGACCTTCAGAAGACCAAATTTGCCTAATGACTGGACTTACCCAAGTCATCTTGTAAGGACGAAAGAAAGTCGTCTTTCTTCCTTACAAGAGGACTTGGGCAAGTTAAGTCCACCTGATGAGTGATGACTGAAGCGAGCGGTCGGCCATTTTGTCTTACTAGTTTGCAATGATAAATTGCTTCATGTGAGGTAAGAAATAATTGAAAGCTCTCTGATGATTAACAGAATTTTCACAAGAGCTATGACATTGGAGGCTGCTATTTCATTTCATCCATGGAGCTATTTATCGCTGCAAAATAGTAAGACAAAATGGCCGACTGCTAGTTTCAGTCATCAGGCAAACTTGGTTTCCTGAAGGTCATAGCTCCATCATTTTTCGACGGATTTTTACGGGGATGGTAGCAAACTTTAATCGAATATCTGAAGAGCAATATCATGCAAAATTTTGGCGAGAATCTTTTACCGTTTTGTTGCCATCTTCGGGCAAACGGGGCACAATTTTTTGGGACGCCCTGTACAATATGGTATCAAGGAAAGTCTCACATTTCTGGTTTACGATTTAGAAATTCGATTACGTCACGTCTTCAAATGACTTGAAATCTGAAATGGGCCGTAATTTCGAAAAATATTCAAGATTCCAACTGTAGCATTGTAGATAAGTAACTTAACATTTAGAGAGTTTGGGGAGGGGTGGGAGGGGAATCATAAAGCACCACGTTTCATTTTAAGTCTTTGGCACTTTTATACTATAGTTTATAGTTATAGTTATATTATAGCTTTTATACTATTATACTTCACGCTATCACTTAGAAATTGTGCATAGAATTCAACTGTAGCATTGTAGATAAGTAGCATGAATTCCTTTCAAGTCATTCAATTAACATTTAGAGAGTTTGGGGAGGGGTGGGAGGGGAAATCATAAAGCACCACGTTTCATTTTAAGTCTTTTGTACTTTTATACTATAGTTTATAGTTTTATAGTTATACTATAGCTTTTATACTATTATACTTTATACTATCATTTAGAAATTATGCATCGAATTCAACTGTAGCATTGTAGATAAGTAGCTAAAATTTCTTTCAAGTCATTCAATTAACATTTAGAGAGTTTGGGGAGGGGTGGGAAGGGAAATCATAAAACACCACATTTCATTAAGGCTTTCATATATACCATAGTTTATAGCTATAGTTATACTATAGCTTTTATACTATTATACTTTATACCACGTATTATTTAGAAATTAGTCAGAATTTTACACCCAACTTTGAACTTTTTACACTGATATTATCTCTATCACTAGTATCTCTGATAGTATCCGTTACAGTAAGAACCCGCAAAATAGAAACCGCTTTATAAGAAACCTCAGGCTGATTTTTTTGAGAAATTGTGCCCTCATATAAGAAACTTCTCAGCCTGATTTTAGAAAGGTTTCTTATAGAAGGAACCCAAATAAATTCATATTTGAAAATCTTCGTGAAACTCAGGTGCCCAACATTTTTAGATATTCCATGCAAAGGCATCTCTATCTATAATGATAAATTTGGCATGTATGCTATCGTTGAGTAAATTTAGAGAAAATGCTAGGTAACGAGAACATACTGTCCGCTAATGTGTGCTCTAGGTTTTCATGAAAGATTAAACTGAAATCAGTGCTTGTTTCTTAGCCATGTGATAAGAAACCGTTCAGCCTGTTTCAAAGTTAATGACCTTTTAATAAGAAACTAAACAGGCTGTTTTGAAAAAACTGGTTTCTATTTTGCGGGTTCTTACTGTATTTCTATTGATGCGCCATTGCAAAATTTGGTTGAAACGCCAGTGATGGTGACTGCCGAGAGAGGGATCAGCTAGGCTGCGAGTGTAAATAGCTACAACTGCTTGCGATACCGTAGAAACTGGGTGGCCAACTGACTCGAAAGGCATGCGAAAAGGGCAAAATAGACGTGATTGACGTGAGCATGAATCGAAAGAAGAAGGATCTAATTCTTGTATAACATACGTTCGTTTTTCTGCTCCCAAAATTCTGGTGGGCCAGATTTGAAGTTGCTAATGCTGCCAAGAGAACTCCAACGCAAACAACTTACACAGAATGGCTGAGTTCATATTGACTTCTCTCGAATAAAATCTTTTCTTGCAAAGGAAGATGAATATTCTAGTTCTAAGAATCTATTGTTTGTTTGCGTTACTGCAAGTGGAGATACAGGGGGAGGCAAAAATTGTTCAGACTTTGGAAAGCATGCAGATGTACTATACCCTGACTGACTTTTCAAAAACGAGGCAACTCGCCTAAATATTCACGGAGTGACGAGCTTTTGAAGTTAAAGCTTGTGCAACAGCTGAAACCAAACGCCCCTAAATTGCGTATTTTGTGACAGTAGAATCTCTAGAATCCCCGGGGGTAACTTCAATAGGCGGATGACGGGTGTGTGCCATTTTGAATTGTAAATTCATATCCTAAAATTTATGAATTTTTCAAAACCATACCCCATAGTTTATGGGCCATTCAAAATAGATACCCTAAAATTGTGACCAAAGTTCGAAATTCTCACCAAGTGTCTGAACTTAAATCAAAATTTCAGAAATCTGGAGCCTATGCTGCCTTCAGAGAGTACTTGACAAGGAGCGCCGGTGCTTGATAACATCGGTGCAAGCGAATTCGGATTTGAAGGTCCCGACATGATACTGTTTTCATTTCATATCGGATTGGTTTCATATCAAATTGGCTTTTATGTTTACACGGGAACGCAGCAATCCGATATGCTGCCTTCATACCGTTTTTACCTCTTTTTTCAAATGAAATCGCTCTGAAAGTGGTAGACTGATTATAAGTTCGTAGTTATTGCAATTGATAGACTGATGGACGCTCAAACTACGACGCGTGGACTTTCACATTGAAAATTAGGACGAAATTGTTTCCCTCGATTTCATGTCCGGATATGGAAACCATAGCAACGCTGTACGAAAAACCGAGAGCTCCAAAAAGAAGACAAGCGTAAGTGGATGTTGCTTGTGTTGTGAGGCTATGAGCTCACCACAGCAATGATAATTTCCAAATGCCGAAGGTTGCCATGACTACTTTTTAACCTCGTTTCAGTGTGAATAGAAAAATCGTTGCCCTCTTTGTTTCTTTTCATCTCAATTGCTTATGTGAAAGTCCATAAGTCCCAGTTTGAGCAAAAGAATACGTTTTTATCGTTGCTGTTGTTGTTGATGTTGTTGTTGTTTGCGATAACTGGGACTATCTTGAGTCTACCGGTATCGTTTGAATAGAAAATTTTCGTAAGAAATGAGAAAGTTCCTTGTGTAAACTTGATGTATGGACATTGTTAACTGTCTTGTGTTCTGGATCACTGTGCATCGGCACTTTTATTCTCACGTAGCACTAAGAGCCATCAAAGAAGAGATCACATTTCCCTTTTGCATGCACGAAATCGTTTCAGGATGAATGAAAAGTTGCAACAATGTGCCACCCAGAAGGTATGCTGATGCATGTTTTTATGAGGTCACGGAAACACCGTATGCCACAACAAGAAATCGATGCGAGGTAAATAGTTCTCATGTTGTCACATTCACGTGTTATCCTCCTAAATATTTGATAATCCTTAGATTTAAGATCAAATATTCTTAACACTGGATTACTGTATCATTGAAGATTATGAGCCTGTTTACACATAGGGAAACATCTCACCTGCCAGACCCAGAGGCAATCGGGGGCCAATCTCACTTTTCCATGAATCCTTTTTATTTTTCATTTCGCGTTTATGCGACGGAGGGGCATTTCAATCCCAAAAAATTTCGTACACCTTTGGCAAAAATCCTTTCGTTTTCAAGAAAAAACCTATCAAGTCTATCAAAAATCTGTAAAATCCTACTGTCCTGAAAAAGTCTCGTACGCTTTGTCGAATAAGTGAAACGAACCTTGTATACGACGAAAACAACACAAACCGGTTTTGAGATATATTGCCTCACCAGAGCTGAAATCTCCGACGGGTCAGCTCTAGGGGTCCAAGTGTAACCATGCTCGTCCACAAAATCTCTGAGAAAGGGGGGGGGGGGTGTTTTCATCAAATCTAGAAGAGAGAAACCAGGAAAAAGGATATTTTTTAGATTTTCAAAACAAGGAGTAAAAAATATATTTCCAGCATGTTAAATGATAAAATCACTAGAAACCAATAACAGCTGCAACCCCGCTGCAACATCAATTCAAGTCAGGTGATGATATCTTTTTTCAATTACAGGTCTTGCATGCATTGACACCGCTGTTGTCTTGCCTCAGAATTCTTAGGAAATTCTTGAGAATTCTCATTTCAACAAATTTTTGAAATCTTTCATATGCTTGGAGAACACTTGAGAGATCCTTGGGAATTCTTAGCTAGCTAATGCAGATGGTGTTGGTGCACACAAAGACAAGTGCAACCACCTTGCAATGCAGAGATCAATTCTGTCTCCTTTTTAGAACTACTAATTGTTAGACTATTGCTAGTTGAAAATGGAAACATAAACAATTTGACATACGAACCAGAAAAAGATTAGTATTCAATTATTCAACATAGAAATAATGGAAGTATATTGTCTGTCTCCCACAACTTTTTACAGTAGCCTACCCCAAGTGAAAAGGAAGGATGTTGCAAATTTTATCTCAAACTGGCAACAAATTCATTTGTTCATAGAACATCAGCAACATGTAGCATAAAACCTTGCTGGATATGCTTGATGCTGATCAGTCATAGTAATGTCACTGTAAAGTTGTTTTGACCATTACAAATCATGCAACATTTGCAAATTGCCATTATTGCCAAGTTTGGAATTCCAGATGTTTTTTTCCTCTTCAAAGCAAGATAGAGCAAGAGTATCCTTTATTTGTTTGTCTGATGTGCCATATTATGTTCGCTGCAAATACATCTCGACTGAAGGTCAAATAATGTAAAGCAAGCGATTGTTTGTTGCTTTGTTTTGTCCCTTGTGTTGTTCTCTTTCATGTCAACTGGCTGCCCTTTCTTGGGCCTAAAAAAGACATGAAATAACGTCAATAATTGTTGGGGAGACGAGATACGCTTCGCCCGATGAAACGCATGCTTCCCCCGTGCAGTAGGTTAAAGCTCATGCGCAGTAGCGTTTTGGGGTTGAAGCTCTGATGAGCGCATGCGCTTTAACCCACTGCACGGGGGGACACGTCAGTTTCCTCGGACAAAGCGATCTCGTCTCCCCAACAAATAACGGTACCAACCATCGGCCTCCGTTTGCCAGGGTAGCTTCATCATCGACTTTTAGCAATGACTTGAACGAATTAAGTTATGAAAAGAGGATGATATTGATCTATGTACGAGACCCGGGGGGGAGGCGGGTACTTAGTATATTTTGCTGACGGGATGTGCGCTCCTTTCTGGGTATCGTTTTCGCCTCTTATTTCTAAAGCCGGGTATCAAAAGAAGGACATTTTTCTAAGGCCGGTTGTCAATAGCGTTATTTCATTAGACGAATTTTTACGTTTTGGAGTATAGTTTTCACCGATTTTTTCTAAAGCCGGCTATCATTTTGAGGGAAAAGTTCTAAAGCCGGGTTAAAAAAAATTCCTTGGAGTGCACACCCCCCGTACAATTAAAAGTCAAGTACCCCTCCTCCCCCCGGGGTACGAGACTCTGGTTTGTAGAGCCTCAGCCTTGTCTTCAAGAGTGAGGGCTCTTAGGTTTTTCGCGCCAAAAATGTTAGTTGTTGTAGTTGTTGTTGCTATTTATCCAAAGATGGCAATGGATTGGATTGCGGATAGATAATAATGTTATTGAAGAGAATTGAGCCTGGTTGAAGTTGCAGGTAAGAGTTCACCTTTGCTTCGAAATTTGCGGTTTATTTTAGCAGGCATTGAGTAGTGTTATCGCTGATGAATTTGCCCGTTATTTTGCATGTGCTGGTAGGATATTATTACTGTGACGATGACCACATGGCCTAGCTAAAGTCACAGCTTGGCCAGTATGGAATGTAAGTTTTCTGTGCACCGGACAACAAAATTGTCAATGCTCGGTGTGCACCAATTTGGTGTACAAGTACAGCGGGTAACCCGCCCACTCACATATTTTCCAAAAGCCCATCAATCTATGGGGGTCCAGGGGGCATGCTCCCCTGGAAAAGTTTAGATTTACAACATCTAGAATTATGTAGAACGCAACCAAATTTTGCTTTTCTTTGCCTTTCAGCATGGCCAGTGTAAATGAACTGAGGGTGAACAAAGTCCCCAGGAAATTTTTAAGGAGCACCCTCTGCTTTGGCTTAGAATTTCTTCTGGTGATCTCATAGCTGGCACGAAAATAGAACCTTGACCATTTCTAATAACAGTATTATAGTATTATTAAAGATTGGTATCCCCAGGAAATCTTTTGAGTAAGCATCTTTTTCGTTGGCTTTTACAATGCCTCTCTATCCCATTACATTTTTACCAGAGACAAATTGAAAAGTTGACATTTCTGACAACACTGCACAAAAAGACCACAAGGAGATGAGCAAAGTAGACTCCAAAAAGATGCTATTCAGACAGAATTCATTATTGATATCATTTTTGAAGCTCTTGAAACCCAAAAGATTTCTGAAAGATGAGTGCACCAAAGGAATGAAATCATAGGCTTGTGCACCACAAGGTTCTTACACCAATTTGTGCACCAGATTGTGCACCAGTTGACCACTCTGTGCACCGGACATGTCCGGTGCACAGCATTTTCTTTCCATACTGGCAGCTTGGTGGTTGGTTGATTGAATTTTTCCTTTTGTTAAGGTAAAACGGAAACAAATCAAATGTTTACTACCTAAATAATCGCATCTCTGCTCTGCCATTAACTTGACATGTTTACCAACTGAAGTTAGATTCACTAGCAGTTGTATTTTTTGTTATGTTGTTGCTTCACCTCCCCTTGGCTGGGCCTACCTTCCTAGGATTTAGCTGGAGTATTATAGATTTCCCAGATAATGTCACATATCGTAAACGTTTGTTGAATCAGTTATATCATTATTTTTTAGTCAACTGCAGGTACACAGTCATACATACCAATTTTGTTATGTTAACAGTTTTGTCAACAAATAGTTCTGTTTGCAGTCTACTAATTAGTACTGTAGGGGGGGGCTTTGGGGGTACTAGAACCTGCAAACCTGGACCAAAATTAGCAAAAAACCACAAGCAAAAAATTTGAAACCTGAGACTGCACTTCGGAAAAAAATCTAAATTTTTGTCGATAATCTTCAATTATTTCCACATTTTTGTTTTCACTGACGCTCTGTGAATTGTTTCAAGCATTCGGAAGCTGGTTTTTCGATCTCAGCTAACTACAGGGACTTTGATCACTTCAAAAACGAGAAAGCATTGGAATCTTTGAAATAAATCCCGAAACCCAAGCATAAAAATTGGCTAAACCCGCAACCCGTGACACATCTCAAAAACCCGTACGATTTAAACGTAAAACCCAAGGGCTAAAATTAGCCAAACCCGCAACCTGTGAAACCCCAAAGCCCCCCCCCCCTGTAGCTAGCATTTTCTATTATAATGCTGCATACAGTGTATCACACATTTGCAATTTGCAGTACAGGCCTTGTACACAAACGTGATAGGAGGAATTCTTTACATTATGATAAGAATTCTTGAACCACACAAAGAATTCTTAGCCAGGAAAACCGTGTTATTGTGGGCAAGGCCTGTACTGTAGTAGCATTGTATAGGGCTTGATATATATGTTCACCATGCTATTTATCAGCCCATTTCATAAGTCCTATCTTATAGATTTGTTAGAGAAATCCTGTAAAAAGGGGCATTAGTTTCCAAATTTGTCAGAGAAAAGCCCATAAAAGGAGCTGTTTTCTTCATCCAATATCAGAGAAAAGGGTCAACTTGAAAAACTGCCAGACTAGCATGGTTACACTTGAACCACTAGAGCTGACCCACCAGCCTGAAAATCTCACTTTGGTGTGGTGAAATTTTTCATGTACACAAAACGAAACATCACCGGTGTGGTGAGGTGAATTTGTTTATTCATATGTCTGATTGTCTTGTTTGTCTATTGAAATCATCAAATAAAATGGAATACAATAAAAGGCTGTATTTAGATTGCCCAGGCCCCTAACTTAAGGTGCCTTACACGTTTTTTTTTATAAGAAACTTGGATCAGCACTTAGTACTAAAAGTTTCTTAATTTCGCATGAAATTTTCGGTGTTTTAGTAGTAAAAGTTTCTTAATTAGTTTCTTATTTTGTTGGGCCTAAAATTGCGGTATTGTTCGAAGTTAAGCCGTTTTCTCGAGAAAGGGCTTCCATTTTGCATTGACATTTTCATCAAGAAGAAGACATGCACATCAAGGCAAAAATTTACCAATTTTGCAGTTAAAAATCAAGAAAAGACAAATGTACCTTTGTTAGAGAGACATAGAATAAGAGAGACATACAGAAATAAGGTTTTAGAGTTTCTTAACTGTTCTTAAGCGTAGTACTAGAGTTTCTTAAATTTTTGGTCATCGTAGTACTAGTTTCTTATAAACCAGTTTCTTATAAAAAAAAAACGTGTATATGTCTCTCATTTGTCTTTAAATTACCCATGAATAAACGCAGTCTGTTTGAAAGGCTGCCATTCTCTAAATATCAAAGCAATAGTTTGGTTAATATTTTGTTTAATAGCCGAAATGTTCAATTAATTTCAAAAATTTGCCTGGCTGAAATTGGCTACACTCATTTTTTATATAAGAAACAGCGTATAAGAAACGGTAGGCTCAATTTTTCGAAACCAAAGAAAATGCTAAGAAACCTTTGTAATGTCCACTGAAAAATGTTTTGAAACTCTACAGTAATAGCAACTGTTCAGAAAAAGTTTGAGTGCGAATTATGTTGTTACTTGTTTTGAGATCTTGATAAGTAATTGGGGAGCCCTTCTAACAAAAATAAATCAGCTCTACACTTTCGGCATTGAAAATATAAGAAACACATTGGAAACTTTTGGTAGCAAAAGTGTCCTGAAATTTACGAAAATACCTACCAGCCCTGGACCTCAATTTCTTATGAAAAAATGAGTATATTTCATTCTGAGGTTATTTGGGATTCTTGTACCCTGGGTACCAGACTCTCCAAAATAAAAATGAGAGTCTGGTACCCAGGGTAGGATCCTTGACAAGGTCTTTTAAAAAAGCTGCAAAAATTGCCAAACCAGACGATCAAATGTCTCTAATATTTCTGTCTTTGAGCTCGTTTTTACCGGTTTTTACCGTGCCGGTAATAATTTCGGATCAGCAACACACAACATTTTCAACGGTTCAGACTCCCGTTTTCACCGTTCCTTCTAATCTGTAGCCTTCATGTTCCTCCTGTCTAAAGAAATTTTTTTTTCTGGAACAGCGTAAGCTCTTTCGAACCGTATCAACTTTATAGCGGATCCAAACTGTACTGGTACACAGTGGTCTTACAGCATTGACCTGAACAGGCTTCAGCATTTGGAAGCATTTGGAAAGCTGAATATACTATCCCTTCGAGCAAAGAAAAATCATTCAGGGGAATTCCGCCCTCCCTAGAGAATGATCTGTCCTAACACATTGAAGTGTCATTGCTCTAAGGCAGAAATACTTGCAAAATTTGATTGTCATTTTTAGCCGTTTTAGGGGCCTTTTAAGGCGCCTTCTCCAGGAAGTCTCCCATAAATCTGGGAAGATAAGGCCAACTTAAACCAGATACCGGGTGTCCCAAAAAACAGTATACAGATTTGGTTGACTCCAGCGATGTGAATTTAGCTTTAATCAATGGCTAATTACTCTCAAAACATAAATACCAACAAACGAGGTACCTATGTTCAAGTTAGTCAAGTGATTAGACATTGATCGAAGCTCAATTTACATCGCTGGAGTCAACCAAATCCGTATACATTTTTTTGGGACACCCGGTAGATTTCTAAATTCATTTGAGCCCATCGACTATAATAAAAGACGCTTGCCAAAAATATTGTTTTGATATTCATGGCACAACTTCAAATGCCGTACGTTTTTTCGTACTTTCCCGGTAGTTTTTGCAGCAACCCATTCCGTCATTCGCAAATTGCTACAAATCTATGCAGATTGCCACAAATAAAGACATTGGGCTTTCGACAAAAACCACTGTCTTTTAGGGGTTGTTTCCTCTGGATTACCTTCGATGACAGTGTCAAAAGTGAGCCAACACTTTCAGCTTTCGAAAAGGGTGCACCCACACCAAAAAGAGGATCAAATATTGGGCTGGAGACAAATGCATGCATAATATGCCATTAAATATTTTTGAATGAAACTCATATACGTGTATGTTTCTTATGAAAAGTTGGTTTGAATTAGTATGGTTTTATTACTACCTAGATACTAACTTCAAATTTGGATAAAATAAAATGAACTGATATTCACTTTTTTCGTTTTTTAGAACTATGCCAAACTTTACAGCGTGACGCTCTGATAAGCAATTTGTATTTAAAATGGTGACAGCCAGAGGATCAACAGAAGAGTGCAAACATGAAAGGAAATCATGGTGTACCAGAAGCAAATCGACGCAGTTCAAGGTATTATGTCTCTTTTATACAGCTGTGATTTTCCTCCTTCATTTTTTACTAAACTTGATGTGGAGAGACTGGGACGACAAAAATACTAGGATTTGTTTATAACACACAGACCTTTTGGGGCTTGGTCCCCTAGATTTAACAAGAATTTTCCTCATATTTCTGCCTGACAGAAATTGACTGAAAAATGTTTTAGCGCGTGTTATCCTCTATAACCTTTTTATTTGCTCCCCGTTTGTTAAGTCTGCTTCACACTTGATGTTCGGTAAACGATGTATGAACCAAAGTTCATCCACACAAAATCGGAGTATTTCAAAAGGATTACATTGAAAACCAGTAGCCCTCTTCTGTCGTCCGGGGTTCCTATCATTCGGTATCGTGCGCCTATGCTGGCCTTACATCAAATGTGAAACAGTTCCCAGTATTTGTCAGTAATTAATTGTATTGTATGCGTAGCTTTTTGTAGTTGTTTTACTTAATCTCATTTATTTTCATGTCTTTATGTTAATGGCCACGGGCGTAGTCATTGTCTTTTGCTGCCTGTGGTATCGTACCTGTAGTGTTGTATTGTAGTATAGTAATTAGAAAGTATAGTAGGTAACATGTAATGTAACATTTTATGAATATATAGAAAAAAATAACCTTTTTGTGGTCCTTGTGATCTCTTTCATCCCATCAAAGGGATAACAAATGGTAAAGCATGGTAAAAGTCATTGCTGCCAGGTAGAAATATTGGGGAAATTTGATGGCGATTTTGTGCCGCTTTGAAGGTTTTAATGACCTTCTCAAGAAAATCAATGCTGATTTCAGAGCGGAGTAGCCGATATCAGTCAAGTAAGGTGGTGTTCACACGATATCGGATTCACTTCGTATCAGATTACTTTTCATACCAGATAGGCGTTTTGTTCACACGGCAACAACCCAATCCGATATGCGACGTATCGTTTTTGCGGAGTGAAATCACTCCGCTCTGAAGGTGGTACGAAACGTATCGGATCACTTTTGTGCTCGTGTGAACGCATGAATCCGATACGCTTTTCGCTCCGCAAACTCAAGTTAAGATTTGTGTATTGTTTTCTGAAACAATAGCCACATGGAGGCTTTTGTAGCCTGAGAGCCTTTTGTCATGAACAATCATGCTAAAGAATAGCAAAAACAATAGATGTTATTGCCACGCAGAAGAACAATTGTTTAGGCCACGCAGTTCGGAGCGGAGCGCATCCGTGTGAACAGGATGTAAGCAGTATGAAAACCAATCCGATATCATGTGAACAAAACAAATTTTCGTATCGGATTGGGTGAAGGAATCCGATACGAAATGAATCCGGTATCGTGTGAACGGAGCCTAAGTTTTAAATCATATTTGAACATATCCATTATTAAGCTATATGTTTGATAATATTAATGCCTTGATATCAAGGCAGCAGTGGCCTTTAAAATTGGGATTGTTCTTTTCGACTCACCCCGTACATAATTATCTCACTTTCGCTAACGACTTTGCCATTTTTCGGATGAATAGCAGGGCCTCCGTTGACGAGCCCCCCCCCCCACTTTTTTGCAAATTATGCCTTTCAAAAATTGTTTATAAGGGCAGGCGATAAAATGATATATATGTGTAAAAGTTTGCCCCCCCCCCCCCACTTTTCTGATCTCGTCGGAGGCCCTGATTAGTCGTGCGAAGTCCTTTTTAACGTCACCCAAGACAAGTGACCAGTGAAGAAAACTCAGAGAGACGATTACCCTGAAAAGTCGTTTTTGTGCCACGCTCATTTTAAAGGCAGTCGAGACCAGCAGATTGTCTCGCCTAAGAATCTGCATTGGCTAGACTTACGTATGCATTCAATTGACGTGGGAAAGTATTGCATCGGTCTTCAGTCATAGCGTATCGCGTGTAAAGGGAGAGACTGGTAAATAGCGGTCTGACAGGAAATACTTCCTTCGTAAGGGAAGGGGGCTAGGGTAAGGCCTTGCCCTTCCATGGGGGCTTATTGTCAGGTCTCCCCATATGAAGGAACCAGCTACGATTTGGCATTTTGGAGAAGCATCGAGGAAAGAATCATGGGGAGTATTGGGGAGTGGGAAGCTGGCTAAACTTGTCAATGCAATAAAAAATGGGATAAATATGATGGGGAAGTGATGTTGGCTCTCGGGGAGTACATAACACGTTCAGGGTACGGGTATGTGCCGCCCATATGGGTGGGTTTTTGGGCCGAAAATTCTCTAAACAAGGGTCCTTTTTTCGGAAGATTTTCCAAAAACATGGGTGGGGTTTCTCTGAAATTCGCAAAAATAGTTAAAAATGGGCAGTTTTCCGCGAAAATTCATCATAAGAGTGGGTACCAAGGCAAGGCAAATTAGTAGAGGGTACCTTTCTGAAAACCGGGCGGCAGACCCCCGTCCATCCACAAGTCATGTACCTCCCCCGGGTGTTGGCTTTTCCTTCCCACTTTTTAAAACCTTGTACTGTCTCGGTTTCTTGAAGGCAGGCAAATTGTAAGAACCTTGAAGGACTTTTGCGGAAGGTGTGATGATATTTAGTGGTCAAGGCCTAATTTAGTATGGTCCTGGTCCTGTCCCACATTATTGGTCTCGAAAGTCTAAACAGTTGCTATTCTCGTAATATATAGGATCAGTGGTGAGGGAAGCCGTATTTGCTGTTATTTTGATAAAAAGATTATCATATTGAAAAGTCAGTGTGTGTCTATAATATCAGTGCTATTAACAGATTGTTTGTGTTGTAACTCTGTTAATACCAGGGCGTTTACCCAAGATTTTGGGGTGTTTCTCAAAGATCTGAAGGGCGTGGCATAAAAATTTCTCCAGATAGTTATCTCGTGAGATGACCTTAACTTAAGATCAGGTGGTAGCAGTGAACTAAGTTCTCTAGGGTGCCTTTTTGGGCTATTTTAACCCCAGGGTGTAGTCTTAACACTCTGGGTTGTAAACAGAAAACAGACACTGAAACAAGTGAGAAGAAAAAACTTATTCAAATGTAAGTCATAACCCGATTATTTCGAAAGAAAGTCCTTCATCTGAATCATGCAAGTTGTTCATGCAATGTTCTTACTTTTCTGAGCACAAATCCTGCTGTCAGCGCATTGTTTTGATGTAAAAGTAACCCTAAGGTGCTGGAACCACCCAGAACGAAACGTAGTCGAACGAAAGAATATTCTTTTATGGGTGTGTCTGCTTCCCAAGTTAGATATGATAAAAGCTCTTTATCAGCGAGAATGAAATTTGTAAAAGATACGATTCATTCTCCGATAGAATAAAGCGATTTACGCATCACAAAATTCCAAAATTGAGAAATCTTCATGTGGCACAAAATTTCAGCCTCGTTTCCAGGATGCTCTTATGTCATACGCTTATCACGAAACCGACTCAACACCCCAGTACACAGTACAAAAATTCACCCAAAATAAGGGCGGACTAGCTGCCATTATGAATTTGCTGTTGATGTTGGCTGGGTAACGCTAATTATGCGACCTCGATTCTAAACAATACAGTAACATTGTAATGGTTTGCGGCTAAACTATGTTTTTTGTTTGAATAGTTGGTAAGTTTTCAAGAAATGATATATAATGCGTCAACTATTGTTACTGAATAACCAATCAAATTGCAGAACGGCAACTTGTATTCCAGAGTATAGGTAGAGCCACGAACTCACTCTGGCGTCGAAATTGACAGAATTTAAAATATATGTTAACTTATGGGATCTTTGCTGAGTATTTTTATCTGACACTGGTAACAGCGTAGTTTGTATAGCTTTGACCAGTGTCAGAAGGAAATAGTGAGCAAATCTGATTCTCAACGCGATTTTGAAATTCCAAATTTCTCTCTTGCACCGGTTAGGGACTGGACATCCACAAAGTACGTAATCAAAGTGGTATTCTCAAACACTTCTGTACGCTTTGCGAATAAAGACAACAGCCAGTGTTTATAGTCGTGATTTTTTCATGCAGTATTATTATTTACAATTTCTTTTACGTTGGCAAAAAAAATATATATAGCTAATAAGCTAATTAACGCCAAAAAATAAGTCAAAGCTTAGTTTACAATATAATTTGCTGCTTTAAAACCTACAAAACCCCTAAATCTTTAATGAATCAAATCAAATATATGCTCATTTTTTACAAGTGTGTGGTAGTGTTTCTTAACTTTGTGGTAGTGCTTCTTAACTTTGGGCCCAGTCCTTATAGTTAAAGTTTCTTGTACAGTTTCTTAATGTTCACAAAATTGAATTTCGCAATTAACGTAATTCACTGAGGACATGCTAATATAACTTTTCCAGCCAAGAAAATTATTGGAAAAAGTCAGATGAAAAAAATGATACTTCTTGTATTTTTTGGGTCGATAAGATATTTGCTGGACCCTTTCTCCCTCTGCCAGTACTTTCGTACCTTATAGATGCCCCTTATCAAAGCTCTACCAGTTTTGTTCTTTCCTTCGTCGAGGACTTGCCTAAGTTTCACTTTTCTCTCCTCCGTCAACTGTTGAGCGATAAAAATTCGTACAAAGCGCTGCGAGAGACGAGAAAGAAAAAGATAAATTTTTCCCTTCTCCTGCTTCTCTTGACCGTACGAGTTTTCGTTGCTTGTTGTTCCTAAGGGACCAGTCATTTATAACTCTGGGTACCGGGGCGGGCTGGAATTTATAAAATGATGAAAAGTTTTCACACCCCTTCCAATTTTCTCTAAAAAAATTGATACCCCATTGAAAAATTAGAAAAAATTTCATACCCCAGTTAGCAATCTACAGTATAAAGTTGCAATGTAAGTTTACTGTAATTCACTTTGCTAAGGTGCTTTTCAATGAGCTTTCTGTTGATTCATTTTGCCTTTACTTTGCATTGCTGCTGTAGTTTCATTTACCTGAAAAATTTCATACCCCCTCGAAAATTTCCAAAATATTTCATATTTCATATTTCATTTATTTTCCTATGAAAAGTTTTCATACCCCCACCAATTCTAACCCACCCCGGTACCCAGAGTTATAAATGACTGGCCCCTAACGTTGAAAACTTTCCAAAAATCAGCTTCTTTCGAACAAAATCCGTAACTTTTTAGTAAACAATGGACCTTTTGTCGGGCAGCCCCCTAGATTTTTGCCATCCGTATTCCGTACGGTTATGCCTATAGCAGTTTGGTCCTCCGCTGTTTCACTATGCCTGTGAAAGTTGTTTGTAGGACACAAGGATATAAGGGAAACTGGGCACATGGATACAAGGAAGAACAAACTGTTGTACGCCACAGTTGTGCTTGATTGCCGCAGCTTAAGGGTTCGGCGGAGGAAAAATTAATATATCGCAACTGAGGAGATAGCGAAAGAGGTCGAAGAAAGGATTTGATCTTTCGAGACCTCCTCCGTAGAACGAAATAATTTCCTCCGCGGAATCACGCAAACTGAAGCACCTTCGTAGTGTCTTTGGCCGCACCAAATCTCTTCTCCGCCGCAGCACAGGTGGTCAGCCGGTCATAGTCATACGAAGGTGCAAGTCAGAAGCTTCGACAGTTGATCTCGTTTGAGACAAACCGACACGAGAGCGATGACAGCTGTTAATTCGCCAGACGGAAGGTACAAAGAGATACACTTAATCACACTGAGTAGCAAGTTTCAGACACAATCATAGAAGAACACGAAATAGCACAGACGTCGTTACGAGACGAGAAAGTCTAGGTGGGCAATAATATCAAACAATTTTCCATTTATCACCGAGAAAGAAAGATCGAGTTTTGCAAATTCAACAATGCTTCGATTAAAGAATTGCTGTTTGGTCATGTTCACAATCATGTTCACTTGTGGTTTCAGTAACGGTTAGTAGCTCTGATTTTTTTTATACTTAGATATTTTATTTTTAATCGACATTGTTTGTGTTTAGTACTATAAGTCTGGTGAGATGCAACCCTTCGTATGTCAATTTTCTTGTGAGAACTTTTTGCTTGGTCAACAAGAGAAGTCTTGCCTTATGGAAATCGAAAGATATGTTCTTGGTTTTTTTTTAATTTCCTTGTTTTTCTTGAGTTCTAAAGACAAACATTGTAGAAATTATCGTTCGCATATTTTTCAAAGCGTGACTGACTTTTTAAGTATTTTCATTTTACTTCTTTCATTGGAATTTCAAAGTTTTTCTTAACCCCGGAACGAATAAGAGACAAGTTGTGCCAATTTGATGTGGGTTTCTTTATTTCAAATTCCGAAACTCTTAAAACAGACCTAACCGTTTGTATGAATCTAACTGTTCGTAAGTAAGAGAAGTCTTAAGAATTAGTACCACTTATCTTGCAAGCATTTGCATATAATTAGCTAGATTTGTATCGGTCTGGTTGAGTCTGGTTGTTGGGGTTGGAAGGAAACTATCCTTGCTATTTCGTAAGGGTTCTTATTTCTTAGGTCTTCCTCAGTTGCCGATTCATTATCCGTGTCCAACAGGCCGACAGGACAAGGATAACGATTCGACATCCATTTTAGCCATCGTGAATTGGATGTGTTTATTAGCAGACTGTCTAAATATAGTTATAGAACAAGTTTGTCTCGCTCAGACAATATCGTTAATGTCGCGGTTAATGTGTGCGCACTGCAATGTTACAGGGGAAGAAATCCCGCAGGAAGGTCTCTAAAAAGAAAACAAACTTCAAGATTAAGGCTTCCTCTCGGGCTTAAATGCTCAGGCATGATTTCCTTTGGTTGCTGGGCTCCACCGTAAGAGGGTTTAAACTCTCCACAAACCAACGCATTTTGAAAACATCTCAAAACGTCATTGGATAGCAGCGAAGTAAAAAAGTGTTGAATTTGATATCATCGAAATTTTTTTGACGTAGAGAAATCCGTTGACTCAGAATATAGGATGAATAACGTTTGAACCTTCGACTTAAAAACAAGCACTGCTGAAACGCAAGGAAAAGAGGGGGCAATGAGCTTTTTGGGGCAATATTTTCATGCGGCCATCGAATTTTTGCTCGGACCCTTGGATCGTCGGATGGAAAGAAATATGAAGAGATTTCGAGTGCCATCGAAATGCATTCGAGGTTAGAGGAATTCGTTCAAACTTTTGCCTAATTATCGGATGTCACGACCCCTCAATGGATTGCCCCTCCAAAAAGATTAGTTCTGCCCCTGCTCGATTGTACCGAGGTCTTTCCGGGAGCTTTTTTGAGTAAAACATTGGCTCTTTGAAACGACCGTGACCGTTTTGCCTACAAAGGTGCGTGAAGCTAAAACTTCGGTACGAACAGGATATCCCGTCCGGTTTTCCACAATTTACATTACAGAAATAGAAAATCTCCGAACTTACCGAATTTTAAAATTAATGTTAAAGATTTGAATTGCGTCCTTTAGTGGCAAAATGAATAGTAGCCGCAATTCATTATTGCGTTTGTTGGGGATAAGTAGGGCAAAATGGCCATTCAAATTCATTGATTTAGGGACCGTTCATTATTTACAGAGGGGTTGGTACTGAAGAGAAATGTTTTCTTGTCCAATAAATCTTCTTACCCAACTCTAAAAGTGACAGCAAAAACATCTACCCAACAATTTTCAGGTTGAAAAATTTTTGCCCTGCCCCTACCTATAAACATGGTTTCAATGTCAAACGATGTAAATTGTAAATTCAATACTGTAAATATTTATGACAAAGATGAACAAAGTAGACACTGAAAGGGAAATGGATAATGTTGATAATATTGATAATGATATTGATAATTTTGGACTTTAAACATTTGGTATTAATTGGTGGCAAAATTTTGTTTTTCCAACCTTGAAATTACATGAAAAAATATTTACCCAACCTTTTTATGTTAGAAAAATTCTCTTACCCAACCCATTCCTCTTCGGTACCAACCCCTTTATAAATAATGAGCAGTCCCTTAAAAGAAATCAGTTACTATCATGAAGAAAGTGGCAACTTTACAATCAAGGACACTTTTCTTCAATTTTAGAAGCAGAAAATCAAATGACCTCTTTTGAGCTTCTTTTACCCACTAATTTTGCCCCCATTTTACCCCCATTGAACCCTGTTTCATAATTTGCTTTCTATGTTATTGCAGTGCTGTATGGTATTTCAGTGGTTTTTACAATCTTAGATCCCAGTCTCAGATCCCACAGCATCGGACCAAATTTGATCAAATCGAAAGCAGGGGAAAATAATCTTTCGTATCGAGCTTATCTGAAATTAATGGGATCTCGAATTTAGATATCTTTAGACTAAACTTGAACCTCAGTACCCACAAAAATCCTAGAATGCCAATAGACAAGCAAACTGATAGCACTGTCCTTTATGAACGAAACCTCGTCCGTTATATAATTCCATAGACTTTCTAAAGATTTCTTAAGATGTCCGGTTTCCCAGTTACACCAGTGGGAGATCAGATGTGTCTTTAAATTCCATAGACTTCAAGAAATAGCTCAGACACAATCCAATGATTGTCAAAGGTTCTTCATTTTCGAGATATTTATTCAAACTCTGCTCGTTCGTTTTTTGTTACGAACTGTGTAGACATTCTAGACTTGCGAAGAATTCCCTTCCAAAAAACTTGTGGTGCGTGGGTGGTCATAGAAATGACACGGTTCCTTCCATGATCTAAGAATATTGAATTTATTAAACTGCATGCATTTAATGGCCGTTAATTCCTTTAATCGTTAAAAGTGATTCATTCACTCATTCATTCACATTCATTCATTCATTCAATCAATCAATCTTTCATTCGTTCGTTCGTTCATTCGTTTGGTTTTCATCACGGGGGGGGGGGGGGGGGGTTCTTGGCCAAATTTTGGGTAGGGGTCTGCCGCGAGCATCTTCAAAAGGGTACCGTTGGCTAGACTAATTTTTACGAAATGGTACTTAATTTCCCCTCTGTGTTGTAGCCTCAAGCCTTGCAGAAAAGACACATAAAATTATTTTGTTTGCACGAAGCCTTAGTATAAATCAACAAACTACTATGTATACCAATACAAATCAAATACCTACTTTTAACTACTGGTATGTGGGGTTTAGGAAATGCGACAGTGGCTGGAGTGAAGGCAAAATGTGGAGGGTGGCTGATACTTAAACCGATCGTGTTCTTTCATACTTAATGAAAGGCCATACTTAATGGCAAAAACACTCACACTGAACGAATTCTTCCATACTTAATGGAAGGCCATACTTAATGGCAAAAACACTCGCCCTGAACGAATTCTTCCATACTTAATGGAAGGCCATACTTAATGGCAAACAACAAATGACAGCCTTACTCCATACTTAATGAAGCACCCCATACTTAATGGAGACCATACTTAATGGTAGGCAAGGTCCTGGAATTAAGAGCTCTATTACGGCCTAAATATCTTTTAATATGATACATATAAACTAATCATAAGTAGTATCAGCCACCACTCAAAATTGTAGGCATGTTTTAGAAGTTGAAAGTATCTTTGTCGAATCAGGGGCGGATTTAGCATGAGTTCCATGAGTTCGAGAACTTAGTCAAAATTTCATAGATTTGTCTCTGAGAATAGAAGTATGATAATTATGAAAATGAAATCTGTGATGAAAAGAATAATTAAAAATTTCAGTATCTTTTCGATCGCGCTGCCATATGATTGTGATGTGATGTGTGAAAAAGATTTGTTGTCAGGCTCCACGTTTCGCAAATTTCAGCACAATGCGTACTGCCTGAAGGACCCTCACACCACTGCGGAGGCCCTTACAAAAATAGCTCCAGGCTGAAATATCCTTATGTTTTGTTGTTTGCTTTAAATGTTTGGAACTGAGACCTTAGTATTGTTTAGAATGTTCGGAACTGAGACTTCTTTTGTTCCCTTCGCCAGGAACTGAGACCTTATCGTGGCTCGATGTTTGGAACTGAGACTTAAGTGTCTGCTTGAGACTGAGGCTGAAAAAAATTCTGAGAAATTGTGTGGATGATGGCGGAATGGCGGCAAATTCGCAAGGCAAGGAAGAGGACGGTGGTAAGATCTCTGAATGTAATTCTCTTTGATAAAGCAGCAATATTGAATATTCCACTGAAAGCTTAGAAGAATTTGGAATCATTTTTAAGCAGATCTACAAACAAGTCCCCTGTATGTGTCAATAAATAAGGCAAAATATGGCTGGCTGAAGCAGAAGCATTTGAGTGAGGTAAACTTAGGCCTGTTTATAATCATGACACAATGATAGCTATGATAGGTTTGGCAGGATGCCGGATTTTTTTATTTCAAAATTGTTTCAGTTATTAATTAATTAAGAAAAATTTGATAGCATTTTAAGGCAATCTAAAGGGCGTGGCTGCAAACATTTTCCCGGGGGAGTACCCCCGGACCCCCCTATTTTTCGGCTCGCTTCGCTCGCCTTCGGTCTCATCATTGGGAACTCACTCATAAATCGGGCTAGATCCGCCCCTGCGAATGGGGTTGAGAGTGATGAAAACAATTCACTCGCTGCAAACCCTGTCGCATTTCTGTGTGCAGCAAATGTTTTTTGGTGACTCAATTTACGAGGGATGGGAGGGTGGGTTTCTTCTGAATGATTGAAACATGGAAGAAGATGTTCATTTCGGTAAATTGAACAGTTTTATAGGCCATACTATCCAGTTCGCAGATTTACCCAAATTTGGTAAATCCTCTTATCACATACTGAGTTAGACTTGTAACGCGAGCTTTTCATTGGCTCACTTATTTCCGAGTCTGACAGGTTCTAGAGGTCTGACACGCGCAAAGGCTGTTGGTATGCTTGGACTCTGCGCATCAACGTTGTTCGTGATAAATGCGGTCCGAAAAATTTATGAGGTGTCACTATTCGGTCGGTATTCTCTTCAGTCAACCTTTTTCGCACCTTTGACCTCACGCTAATCTTTATTTCTTCAAACGCGAAGCTTAACTATTCCTTTACTGTGACCTTTGAGTGCCGACATTCAGCTCCGAAAAATGCAAAAATCAGACATTCCTCGTGTTACAGAGTCTGACGAAAAACTCCAGACATTGCGTGTGACCATAAGTTCAAGACTGAAGCACAACACTTTAGGGAAATTGGAACATCGACTAGTATTAAATGGGCAGCTGACAGAGGGCTAGAAATCACTACTGTGTAGTGAATTGATTTAGAAAGTAGAACAAAAAACGAGGGTTCAATTAACATAATTCATATCTGTGCTATGAATCCGAACCTTGGCTAGACCAATTTTGACCATTTCCTCGACCAATATTGTCAAATTTGTGCCAAATATGATATTATGACCGTTCGCTAGACCAATTTTGACCATTTCCTCGACCAATTTTGTCAAATTTGTGCCAAATATGGTATCATGACCGTTCGCTAGACCAATATTGTCAAAAATGATACCCTTGGCTAGACCGTTGCTGGCCAAAATTACAAAAAAGTATACCCTTGGCTAGACTAGAAGTCCGAAAAAGTATACTCTTGCTCGCGGCACATCCCCAGGTACCTTTACTATGGAAGAACCCCCCCCCCCGTGGTTTTCATCCATTTTTCGACGATTCAGCTGCATTTTGTTTTAATCGTTCTTATGCCCCCATTACGCGTATTTTTTGTGAGAAACTAAGAAGTAACACAGTACTACTGACATTTTCTTAAATTCTCATTATTTGCAAAATCAAGTTTCTAAACGGTTCCTTATTAGAGTTTGTACCAATTCTTGATAGCTGCATCCTGTGCCCTGCCCTTGTGAACATTTCACAATGAAGTTTCAGGAGTCCTTTCCACTGTCTAGACATAGCTCAAATATCCTTCGAGAAATAAAGATCAAAAGCGAATGAAACTAAAGTGATACTATGCTTCGCATGTTCTAGATTGAACAAAAGAAGTTTCTTAGATATTGTTGTCCGGGTGCTGAAGCTTTCTTAATTTTTCACTGATCTGAGAGTTGAGTTTCTTTTAAGAGTTTCTGATGAAAGTTATGTGTATTTCAGCCATTTATTTATTCATTCGTTCGTTCCATATTTCATTCATTTTTTCCTTCATTGATTTGTTGTCCATTGATTGTTTACTCATTCATTCATCTACATGTTGATTCATCAATTCATCATCCATTCATTCATTCATTCATTCATTCCTTCATTCATCATTCATTCTTTCATTCATTCATTCTTTCATTCTTTCATTCATTCATTCATTCTTTCATTCATTCATTCATTCATTCCTTCATTCATTCTTCTTTCCTTCTTTGTTTTTATCTTCTCTTTAGAAAGGATTAAAGTAATTTGGTTGCCCATAGAATATGTATGCACCTTGCTTGGTGTTTTCTTTACCCCACTCCCTCCCCTATTGTATGCAACATGCATTGGGGCTAGAATATTGCCTTGTAACCCCTTGGAAAGACAATTGCAACCCTTGATAGCAGACCCATCCAGAAAGAAAAACAACTCTTCCGAGGTTTAGAATAGTCCCAGAGTAAAAACTTGAAGGAGATATATCTGGGCTGAAAAGTCTCTTCCCCAGTTACGTTGTCTGGTTGTCTGTGTCGTTGAGTTTGTGCAATGCAGTACTTGGTCTCAAAGACAGGGGTCACGCAAGTCTCAAAGCTCAAACGTTTCAAAATTCGTAGAATTTCAAGAGCCATTCATTGAGAAAATAATAACTTGTTTTTCAGTTATAAACCTCTTGTTTTTCAGTTATACTCGAAGTTGTCCTTGGAATCCCAATGATCATCATTTCATATCCCTAGTTATCTGAGATCAGTATCCTCAGCCAAGATAATGACCCACACATTAGTTTAGCCAGTGGCTCAGCATAACTTTCAATCTCGTGTCTACAAAGAAAGATTTTAACATAATGTCTAGACTAGACACTAGGATACACTGATTCTTTAATCTTCCGAGCAAGCAGGACTGCAAAGACAGACTGGTTTTTATGAACTTTCAGGCACTTTCAGGTTCTTCTATATTTGGATATAATTGCGACATTTTTTTAAAGCCACAGCGATCTTTAGAGAAACGTCCATAACCTTTATTGAAAGGGTCGTAGATTGGTAAACGATATTAAGCAGTCTATGTTTGGTCTTTGGTTTTAGATTGAGGTAACAATTCCTAACACAGCCGATAAATATATATCTTCTGAGAGCTTTCAAACAAAAATGATTTGTAAGTTTGACATGCTGAGACCCACATGAGACCTTTAAAAGTTAATTGGAGAGCGGTGTGTAAACTCTTTATATATTATGGATGGCTTAATCCGTCTGATTGCTTAATTTGGCCTAATTAAAAGCGTAGACTTGAATGCTTTTTAACTGTTTAACTTCTGTCTAAAAACCGTGTACAGAGAAGTGATGTATTTTCTCAAATATGCGCCTAGTCCACAATTAAACGCCTCCTACCAGTTAATGCCACCTCTTAGCATTTTTGTCTTCAGTCTTCAATAGATAACTCCTGAAGGCTTTAGATACAATTTGTGAACTTTTCTTAGAATTGCCATCATTTGAGAACTCAAAGTTTCTTGAGGATATATCCTGGGTCCTCGTGAACGTTCCACAAACAAATTTTGGTGATCTGAGAGTATAAAAGTTTCTTACAAACCATGGGCAATAATGCACCGCTTATGAGGCCTAAGGTATTATATCTTATCATCTAAGGTATCTTCTTACCCATTTTGCTATCTTTAGCTATCTTTCTTCATGACATTACCAAACAGGCTTGATAATGATGCTCGTTTTCGTTCCATCTTGCCTGCTCATGATTTGGCCTAGGCCTAAATGCTGCATGGTTACTGTTTTTTCGCGCCATTTTGAGCAGTCAGCTCCTCCGCAGCTTGGTAATGCCTAATGGCATGATTCTCGATTCTAAGCTAGATTTTCAGAGTCATATCAAAGAGGCTATTGTCAAGGCTAGGCGAGGTATTGGTATGATACGATATCTTTCTAAATATGTTTCCAGAGCTGTACTGGATCAGATTTATAAGTTATATGTGAGGCCCCATTTGGACTATGGCGATATAATCTATCATAGAGATGATCCTGGGATGCAGCTGAACTTTACCCGGAGACTTGAGCAGACTCAGTATTTGGCTGCATTAGCTGTGACTGGAGCATGGAGAGGTACAAGTAGGAACAGGCTCTATGATGAACTAGGCTGGGAAACCCTTTACCATAGGCGATGGTATAGACGTTTGTGTCATTTCTTTAAATTAGTAGGGTCCCATTCACCCGAGTATTTGTTTTCTGAAATCCCTCCGGAGCGTCAAATATTGTACAATCTTAGAAATCCGCGGGTTTACGATCAAAATATTGTACGAACTGTTCGCTTTTCAAACACGTATTTCCAGAGCACACTCCATGAGTGGAATTTACTCGACGACGAGATCAAAAATTCAAGGTCCATTTCTGAGTTTAAACAAAAACTGCTTCAAATTATAAAACCTGTGACAAACTCCATGTACAACATTTCTGATATAGATGGTGTTAGATACCTGACTAAAATTCGATTGAAATTTAGTGCTCTTAATGAACATAAATTCAGACATAGACTTGACTGTATAAACCCTTGCTGCGCCTGTGGCGAAGCGGTAGAGGATAATGAACACTTTCTCCTGCACTGCCCTCGTTTTGACACGATGCGAAGAGATCTCCTTGGTCAACTTTCTGACATTCCCGGGATTGATATTACATCAATGGATTCAAAATCCTTATGCCAACTGTTACTGTTTGGAAGCAACAACTTAACCGTTGTTGCAAATCGTATAATTTTAGAAGCGTCGATGGCATATTTGAAAGCAACAAAAAGATTCAGTTAGGGTGGCTCTGCTCTCTGCTCTCTGCTCTGGTTGGGATGGGGGCAGAGTTACCTTAAATTTTGAGTAAATCGCAGCGCCCATTCGTTTACGTCTTCGTCATGTAGTGTTTTTTGTGGTAATGTTGTGTTGATAAACTATACTATTTATTAATTATCTATTGTAAGTGCTATTCACAGTGGGAACTCGATGACCATGTGTCCATTTTCACTGTGAGTGGCACACTCTATCTTATGTTTAGTTTATCTGTTAAATGTAGTTGATTTTAAGGAGTATATAAAAAAAAAAAAAAAAAAATGCCGCTCAAACTTGGCAAGTTTCTTTGCACATTGCATACGAGATCGATTTGAATTGCCTATTTTTAGATTCTTGCTCTTTACACAAGATTAAAGGGGAGAGTGGGGTGGATCTATCGTTCTATGCTCGCTTCTCTTTCTATCTTCAAACCTGATGTAGGCTATGCTCGAAACGTCATTTATATCTTAGTATTTATGTTTTTTATTGATACAATCAATGTCCAACACGCACAACAACTTTGTTTTCGTTGCCAATTGTGTATGTAACTGTACGTATTTCGTAATGAACATGACGTTGTTGGAATTTGAGCCTCTTTGCTTGAAAAATGTTTTCACATATTTGTATGACGTCAAATAACTGTCATCTGATGAAAACTAAGGAGCTTATTCATAACCGCCAATATTTTTCAAGTTATGCTAATTAGTCACTCTGTTGTCAGACAGACCAAAATGTCCGCAACATTTCTTCCCACACTGCGGTGAAACTTGAACTGACTTCTTCCAGGGACCTCCCAAACAGTATTGGAACAAAAATACTTATTAAACCAGACCCTGCCAACAAAAATTCCTTTTCCAAAATGACTCCCACTTTGCTCCCGTTTAGCAGCAAGACACGATCTTAAAAATCTAAATTTAGTAACAATTTGCAAAGGTCGCTTGAAATGGTCTTAGTACAAATGAGATCCAAAATGCCTTAGGTACATTGAAAAATTCCTTTTGTGGATTTTCCCCAAAATCAAAACCTTTTTTCTATTTTGTCTCCGTCGGAATCCAGCCAAAGTGTCTAGTTCATAATAAATTCCTGTTTCATTCAGACTTAGTTCCTCCGCTTTAAATGATTTCTTGGATTACCCGATTAAATGCTCGGTTTCCAAGTTCTTTTGTCAGTCTAACAGAGTTGTATTAGTCTGGTTTTTACAGTCTAGACACTATTCGCTACGTCACAGCTTCATCATGAAAATCTAATCAAAGAGACGAATGCTGGGTCGAGTTAAAGCCTCGGGGCGTATCTCGACCTACCATTTTCCCCAAAAAATTGGTACCCATCATGCCACAACTTTTATGAAGTGCAGGGTAGGGTATTTTTTGTAAGAAACTGCTTATAAGAAACTCAACTCTCAGATTGCCAAAAAATCGAGAAACTCCAATACTGGAAAAATATAACTTAAGAAACAATTTAGTTTGATAAAGGAAATCCTTAATATATTTTGTTTTATTTTTACTTGTTTCCTGTATCCTATTATTCGGAAGGTACTTTAGTAATGTCTAAACATTGGAAAGGATTGGAAGAACCACGCTTCGAAATGTTCACGAGCGCACAGGCAGGGGACATGAATATTGTCTTGGAACATCTAAGAAACTCATAAGAAACTCTTGACTACTCAAAATCTGATAATTTTAAGAAACTTTCAGTACTGGCCCAAATTCTTAGTTTGGTATATGAAATACGTATATAACTTTTTTATAATTCGCTCTGCCTACACATGGCATTGAGCACTGTTTTAACCAGTAAAGACACATACAACCTTTTGTAACTTTTTTATTATAATCATCACAATGAATATTAAAACTAGTTACTGTTAAAACAATAAGAAGAGAAGGGGTACATTTTGGAAACTTTTCTCCAGAACGAGGCCCATAATTCCGCTAAACAGGGCCTTATTTGATATTGGCATGTTTTCGAAAGATTTCTAATTTTATTCCTAACGATTATTATAAGTACCAATATGTGACTGCACGCTTTTCTTAGTTCAGGGCCGCAGGAAGAAGCTTCTGATGGGGGGGCAATTGTTCTTAAAAAATAGAGAGCAATACATCTAATTAATGCCTGTGACGTAGCACCATTGTTTTTCAAGATTATTGGGGGACTCAAGCCCCCCGCCCCCCCCCCCGCTTCCTACGGGGCCTGTCTTAATTTACCATTTTTCTGAGACTGAAAACTTTGCTTAAAGTCCGTGAGTCCCCCCAAGTGTACTTTGATTAAAATGATTCTTTCAGATTTAAATTTGAACAAAGATATGTAAACTCTCAAATAATCCCGAAACTCACATTCTCTCAAGTAGCCTTTTTTCGTTGCTATATGTTATCAGCGAGAGCTAACGCATCAACATCAGGTCCAGAAGATCGGCGAGGTTGTTTTAGAAGGGATGAAAAAGAAGAGGACCCAAGCTTGATCCCTGTGGAGCACCAGATCTAGTGTACACCAATAACACCAGAAATATAAAACTGTACCACCGCTAGTTATGAACCGATCTCAAGAAAGCTAACTTTGGTGTAAACATTGTTTCTTTAAAATCAATCACATCGTTCTTGCTGAATTAAATTATTGTTGATGTTCATTTCATACCTGGCCTTTAGAGACCACATATGTTAATGATGACCCGGATGTTAAAACTTTGGCGGCAATTTTAAAGTGTTTGTTCAGACTTGTTGAAAATTCTCACTCTGGCTACAGATCCGCTCTTCCCACGAATCAAGTCTTTTAGAAATTAGTAGCAATACTAACTATACATAACCGACTTCATCGATTCCACCAAACCGATATGATGTTAAAGTCACCGACAAATAAACATATACATGATAATTTCTACCAATAAAAGCATGCCGCTCTGCTAGCTGACTAACACAGTAGTCGTGGACGTTTACATTGGATGTGTTAGTTGTTGTAAAGGTGCAAATATAAAGCGATTTCCCTTCAGAAGTTTACACTATTTAGGTTAGGCCTCTTAAAACCGTACCATTTTGAGCCTTTTATCTTTACCGGGTGATGCAGGAAAAAGATCCCACCTTTGAAAATGCATAGCATCAAGATTACTTATTGGATTTGAATGAATCTAATTCTGCTTGATAGCCGAGAAATTAAAGTATTTTGCAATATTTCTCGTGTTTTTATGAGCATTGAAAGTGTACCGGGTGAGTCAATAAAAAGAATCCCTGTTTCAAAAATCACCAATCCCTGAATATCAAGATGATGATATTGGGAAACAGCCATTTAACAGCAGACATGTTCAAATAGACCTCAAAATTTACCTGACTGAAATCGGCCACTCCATTCTGAAATTAACCCTATTTTAACCGGGGGGGGGGCGTTTTTCGCCCCCCCTATCGGATTTTTTTTAATAGCTCCCAAACGATGCCACCTACAATGCTGAAACTTCTTGACTTTTCCTAAAATTTAGTTGGCAATCAGAAAATAAAAATTTCAATACCTATTGTTTGACCACGTGACCACCACATGCCCATATTTGGAGAGTGGTCACAAAGAAATTCTTTAAAACGGCTCTAATTGCTTCCTTTGTTACTAAATCTCAACAATATATATACCATTCGATTCATCTCGATGAGTACTTTCATTTGATATATAATTTATTCATATTTGCTGACATCAGCAGTTTATTATTTCTATGACGTCATCAATCTTTATGACGTCATATTCCTAATGAATGAGTAATTTTTCATACAAAACTGATGGAATTACCTCAAATATCGATGAAGGTACTTGATTTCACCAATGATATGCTAAATTAATGGTTTTAAATCATAATTATTGAGCTAACAATTTTGCATTGAATCAAATTTTCATTATTTAATTAGATAATTTATTAGAAACCATAAATATCCGTACGAAACCATATGAAGCTACAAATTAATGATATCAAGCAGGTATTTGGATGGTTTTTTGCCAATTTTATCTAGCTATTTGCTAATAATGGGGCCTTCTGCTTTCTGGAGCAGAATTTCTGCAAATAGCTCGATTTTCTCAAAATTTGCATTGATTTTGGTTGCCTAGCAACCAATCACGTGACTATTTATTGATTGATGCTATTTTTAGATTCTCCATTGTTCAATTATGACGCAGTGCAAGTTTCATTGTCATAGCTCTTATACTTGCAGAGAAAAACAGGGGGGGCGAAAACCCCCCCCCCCGGTAGAAAATCACTTTTTTTTACCCGGTTAAAATAGGGTTAAAGAGCGATTCCTTTCGAGAATTCTTCAAAACAGGCTCAAAACAACAACCAACCTTTCCTGTACTTTCTGTCTTATCTCAATGAGTTCAACAGATTCTAACATGTTTTATCTTCTTGGGAAGATGAAATCGTCCGGAATAATGTTGTTTTGCCCCCAGGTATGACATTTTCACCTCTCAAAGAGATAAAACGTGCCAAAGCATGTACAAGTCATTGCTATAAGGCATAGACACGCCACAAATTTTGTCGTGGTTTTTATGCAGTTTTTGGAAGTTTCTTGGATGGGCTTCCTCGAGAAAATCTCTTATAATTTTTATAACAAAGTGGCCTATTTCAGGCAGGTAAAATTTACAATATATTTGAACTTGTCCACTTCTGAATGACGTATTTGCCAATATTATTGTCTTGATATCGAGGATCTGTCGTCTTTCAAACAGGGATTCTTTTTTTACTCACTCGGTATGTAAATGAGACTTTTGGAAAATTCCATGCTTGCAACATTGCCTGAAAAAGGCCTAAAACATTTGATGAAATCATAAAGAAATTCCTCGCACATCAAGATAGAGGCATCGTCTGCACATTTATCAGCTTCCGGATTTTCGGGTTTTGCCATTTTTGGTCCGGGTTTGTGGGTTCTGGTACCCCCAATGCCCCCTCTGTGAGGACTATGATTTTATTTTGTCTTCCTTTACTTACAGCTGGCAGTTGCTGGAGCAATCCTAAACGAGGTAGTGGTTGTGGAAATCTCCTTCGTCGAGGCGTTACCTTTAAGCAGTGTTGTCAAAGCCAAGAGATGACTTATACCAAACATCAGTTAGTGTATTCAGACAGGGATGCAAGAGGTTCAACACAAATATTCTTTCTTGTCTACATCAACCCTCCTCGAGTATGCAAACCGTGCCCAAGTAAGTAACAAATGCACTTTCTCGTCACTTACCTTCCTTTTAACATGGGTAAATGAACACCGCAGTCATGCTTCAGTATGTATGCTTCTGTGGATGAGTGGGGATGAATATTACTATCTTTCTGCGGAGGAGGAATTATCTCTTTCGCTAGCTCCTCCGTAGCAGTATGGTAATTTTCCCTCCCCAAAAGTATAAAGCTGTGGCAATCAAACACAACTACTGCGTCTAGCGACCAATCGTTTTAACAAAGCAGATTGTCGATAGACTCACTACAATCGTTGTGGTTTTGCTACTCGAGTGAACTGATGATCACAACAAAAAGAAGCATATTGAAATCTGTGACCGATCTGTGAAAAATTCGCAAGAAAATCGTGAGCGTTTCTCTGTGGTAAGGGTCACACCTAGGCTACGTTAGCTCCTTGCAGCAGAAAATTAAAGTTCAACCTTAACAAACTCTAGAGTTCTCTGTGCACTGACAACATGCATCTAAGTTTTGTTCTTTTGAATTGAATTGTTATTGAATTAAATTGAATTGATATATTGTTATTGTCATTCCGCCGAAACTTAGTTGAAGCAAAAGGGGTATTGTTGTGGGACATCGTTGAGGGTGAATGAAGCGAAAACAAGGACTCGTGTAATAAGACTATAATTCTCTGGCAGTAAATTTATTATCTCCATCATCGATCGTTGGCCACACCCCGTCCCCCTGAAAAGTGTTTCCATTAGATTTAAACTAATTTGAAAGTTCATGGTGAGAACAATATGTGACCTATATTGGTGTGGGTGCACTACGTATAGTATGCAACTGTACTAGTATGGGTGTTTCTGTAGGGGAACTAAGGCCCACGTCATCTGTATTTAGGCCCAGGCCCACCATGGAAATATGTACGATTTCAATCAGATGACAGGAGCAGCCACGTGACGTTTTGTGCTCAATCTTATTGGTTATAGCGTTCAATAGACCATGCAATAGATACAGCTAGGCATTCACATTTTGGAAGGCTCGACATGTTTCAAGCTTCTTATTTTAAAGAACCAGACATTTGCCTAAAAGGTCACTTCTTCATGACCTGTTTGCTACAAAAGCTTGAAGGTCTTTTGCTCTTAAATGATGAACGATGGCCTTAATTGTCCCAGTTTCCGAACTAGTTACACAATTGACACTTTCAGTCAACAGAGGCAAAGAATAAGCCAATGACATTGGATCCGGATTGACTTTTCCTCAGAAACCTACGTAGCGAGACTTTCGATAGCGATTAATCTCGGACACTCCAGAGGGGGGCTTAACGCTTAAAAGAGAGAGGGGCTTATTAGAGAGGGAGGGGGCTTGTTCACAAGATCAAATGACAAGGATATATATGATAGCTTTTCAGTTCTTTTTCCCCATATTTTGCGGATTCAACATTTTTACGAGTCAGTTTTATCCGAAACCACTTCAAAATTAGCATGCAAACTTAATTAAAATCTTTAGTAAGCCCTGGAATTTGATATCAGTGGGGGGGGGGGTTAATGAAGAGGGTGGCTTGAATGGAGAGGGGGGCTTACGTGGTATTTTGGTTCAGAGGGGAGGGACTCATTAGAGAGGGGGCTAAATAGAGCTTTTACGGTATCGCCTTGCGTACTGACGGGACAGGATGTCTCGATTCTTCAATGAATGTGCGATTGATGAAATGGGACAATTTGAGACTGTCTGATTTTGAGCACGATTTTTGCATTTGGCTATTCATTGCTGTGATAGACAGATAGAGTTCAAGTATGTTACACACCTTACGCAGGGAGTCAAGTGGGGTATATTTAGTGACCCCACCCTTGTTCTGGGAGCAGAATGAATTAACCCGGTTTTTATCGAGGTTTTAGCATTCGGTATTTGGTCTTCTCTCAGAGCTTGCTAGTTTTTGCAGCTTGTCCATACTGTTGTAGTTGAAATGACCGGAAAGTTTGACTTTAGCTGACTTACAGTAGGAACCCGCAAAATAGAAACCACTTTAGAAGAAACCTCAGGCTGATTCTTTTGAGAAATGGTGCCCTCATATAAGAAACGTGTGAGCCTGATTTAGGAAGGTTTCTTACAGTAGGATCCTAAATCAATTCATATCTAATAATCTTTGTTAAATCAGGTGCCAAACATTTTTAGAGACTTCGTCAAAAGCATCTCAATCTACGTATATACTTAGCATGTATGCTAAGGTTGAGTAAATGTCGAGCGAATGCTAGGTGACAAGAAAATACTTTACGACAATGTTTGCTCTGGGCTTTCTTTAAAGATTTAAGTTGAAACAACTGAAGGTTTCTTAACCATGTGATAAGAAACCTTTTAGCCTGTTTCAAGATTACGGACCTTTTGATAGGAAACCAAACTGGCTGTTTTGAAAAAACTGGCTTCTATTTTGCGGGTTCTTACTGTATCTTTCAGCTCAACCACTGCAGTGTGGAGACATATTTTCCACTTAGGCCAAATTTGAATGTCAGACTTGGGCCTGCAAAGAAGCCTGGCTAACAATGGCTCTTTTAAGGGGCTGCACAACCCGTCCTCTCTGCGTGGCACTGCGAGGCAAATCATCGATTGTGTTTCGGCTAAAATCCAAAGTATCTGCGACAATCTCTGTAGTCGAAGCTTTGATGGAGGATTTGTTTAATTCAACGCCGAATATTTGAAAGTTTTAATGGATATCAAAAGTTCCATCACATTTTATAGAAATAGACGAGAAAACACTGTGATTAAACTTACGTAGAAGCTGCGATGAAGCTGGCCGCCATTAAATCTGAAGAAATAACAATATAAATAATCGAGCTTTGAACAGAGTTTTATTTTGTACGAAGTTTCGGGCTTAAACCCATTATCAAGTCAAATTCATTATTATCAGTCATTGAAATTATTATTATTCATTTGATTTATTATTCAATTCAATTCAATTCAATTTATTATTTATTTATTATTATTTAATTTATTATTTATTATTATTATTATTTATTATTATTATTTATTATTATTTATTATTATCATTATTTATTATTATTATTAATTTATTTATTATTATTATTCATTTATTCATTCATTCATTTATTATTATTTATTATTATTTATTATTATATTCATTATTATTAGTCATTATCACTTGATAATGGGTTTAAGCCCGAAACGTCGTACAAAATAAAACTCTGTTCAAAGCTCGATTATTTATATTGTTATTTGTTTGTATTTAGTGAAACATCGTGCAACACGCGTACAAGAAGTTTTGTTTTTGCATTATTAAATCTGAAGGCTTTAGTCACATGCGCGGGTTGTCCCGTACTTTCATATTTTTTACAAAATTCTTCTACAGCCCCTTTAAGAATTATGAATTTGAAGGAAATATGCCAAACTAAATAATGTAACTTCATTGTTTCCGCCTTTGCATTTACTGAAAGTAAACATGGCATGTCTTGAAGCAACCACTACAACTTGTTCTGAGCACATACCTTGCTTGAAATCCAATTGCCCCATACTTTTAGGTAAAAACTACAATCGCTAAGGCCTGAAACTAAATTCGGAGAAAAGACCAAATTAGGGAAAGGTCTAGGGCTACTATCGTCTGATCTTAAAATATTCTCTTTTTTCGCCATAGATCCTTGCAGTGGAATGAAATGTGGCATAAACAGTAGAGCATCATGTACGCTGACCAAAACACGAAAGGCAAGATGTGTATGCAATCCAGATTGTGCGGGCACATTTAAAGGGAAAGTATGCAGTACAGACCAAAGAACGTATCCGAATGAATGCGCATTGTTGACTGAAAGTTGTCACACTAAGAAGAATCTTGAGATCGATTATTACTCTGAATGTAAAGGTAAGCATCTCGCACACCCATTTTTTTATGAGTAACTGCTTATAAGAATATCAATTCCCCCTCAACTTTCAGATTGCCAAAAATTAAGAAATTCCAGCAGTGGGAAATATAACCTAAGAAACTATTAGACTTAATGACTTTTCGTCCCTTATTTTTTAACTGCGTTCTTTGATTTGCTGATATCACTTGGTCAATAGGGACTCATACCATTACTCTTATAAATTGGGCCCCCTTTAGGTTCGCGTAGAGTGGTTCCGTATTCAACAATCAAATTGCTAGAATTTAGGTGTCAACCAATAAGGAGGCGCTATCTAGACAGTTGTTGTTGTTGTTGCATACAGAAAAAGGTTGAAACGGCCTAGAGTTCTCGTAGCTGCGATGGATCTATTTTGTTCTACAGAGGAAGATTACTGCTTGAATGGTACATATTTTGCGATTAGTAAGTCAGGAAAACATCATTCTTTGTACTGAAAGTATACTTTTCAATGTTTAAGCTCTTTAAAAAAGCGACTTTGTTGATTGTACGAGAACTCCCGCTAGTTTAGGCCATCTTGAAACAGGAGACCCACTTTATAAGAGTGATGGTATGAGTCCCTATTGAGCAAGTGATATCAGCAAATCAAAGAACGCAGGGAAACAAGGGACTAAGAAACTACTGGGTGAATCAAAGAAACAGTTGACATGTTTGGCGGGCTGTGGAATGAAAAGGATGCGGCCAGTATTCAAAACTGAAATGTTGATTTATGAGTCAAAGGCTAACTTAGATGTCAAAATGTTGTTTGCTAAAATCACTCATCTTTTTGACCCAAAAATTAGGGACATGCTGGTAAGGGGTTTGTAAGGGAGCGAGAATTCCACATTCCTTTCTGGTCCATGATTTATTTGCCATTGAAATTGAAATTCTATTTCTGAAACTAACAATTGCATTTGAATTTAAATTTGAATGGCAAGTAAGTGATGGACAAGAATGGAACGTGGAATTATCGTTCCCATACAATCCCCTACCAATTGGATCTTTCTTCCTCCTCTTCTCCCTCGCGCTGCGCGCTCGTTGCGCCTTCGGCGCGGGTCAGTGGAGCTAGCTACCAAGAACCAAAAGGAAGACTTGTTGCAAGTCCAACTACCAATATGTTCCCAATTTCTGGGTCTAAAACATGAGTGATTTTAGCAAACAAAATGTTGACATCTAAGTTAGCCTTTTTGACTCATAAATGAACATTTGAATATCGGCCAGGGACTTTTTATTCTACAGCCCCTCAAGACTTTCTTTTTACTCACCTACTTGTTTCCTGTATCATATTACTTGCGAAGTACTTCAGTAACCACCCCCGTCTAAGTGCCCCGGTACATTCTACCCCGGTGATTTCTTAGGTGAAATTTCTTTTCGCAAAATAGGTCCCCGGACAATGCGTGAATCTCTCCGGTATAAAATGCCTCACAAATGAAACCTCGGCTGCAAATTGGTGAACCCCGGGGAGAATTTTGAGAAAATATTTCATTGCAGAAACAGTTCCCCGCCTATAATTATGCCGTCCTCGTTGCATAATTGGAACTCCCCAGCGAAAATTTGGCCATATGTTTCGGTCACTAGGACCCCGGTGAGTATCTGACCTCTCACGGGGGCACTTAGACTGGGGTGTGAGTTCACGAGGGTGCAGTAAGTAAACACGAAGATTGATATGGGACTTCTAAGACAGTTTGAAGAAACTTTCAGTACTTGCCCAAATCTTGTCAAAAAATACGTGTCGGGATATGTGTATACCAGATTTTCCACAATGAAGTATCAGCGTATGCCTTATCGCACCATCATGAGTTATGAACTGATCTGAATGGACTATTTTGAAGCAAAAGGCTCTTAAGTGCAAACATCGTTTCTTTAAAATCAATCGAATTGTTCTAGAGTTATGGACAATAGACGATTACGCTAAAGATGGTGGTGAGGAGCTTTTTACCAAGATGCACTGCGTTCTTTAATCAAATTCATATAAAATCATTAAAGATTCGTTGTTCGAACGCATTGCATCTTGGTAAAAAGTTTCTCGCCACCATCTTTAGCGTAATCGTCTATTCCACTTGGAAGCCATTTTTGAAATGTCTTGAGAAAAACTCAAATTTGAATCTAATTTCATCCCGCTTTCAGCTTTAGTAAAATGACAATTACATTTAGAGAAGAAATATGTGTATATTTTTAGCTACAGATTTTAGGGCAAGAGAATAGAAAATTAGCATTTTCAGGTCATTTTCAAGAAGGCAAGAATGGCGGTCGCCCGCAGTCCCTCGCTCTTCTCTCCGGCGTTTCTGATGATCCTATCCTTTCATCGTAGAATCATGTAATGGTGTTACTTGTCTTGGAAGCAAGATCTGCGTAGAAGACCAATACAGAGTTCCACATTGCATAACCAACGCAATTTGTAAGATAAGATGTGTGGTTAAACCACGTGATGAAATGCTCTGTGGTACAGATGGTGTCACATATCGAAATTTATGCCTCCTTAGACAAGTTGTCTGTCACCGAAAAAATGGAAAGAGTATTGGGATTGCATACAAAGGACACTGTAGAAGTAAGTGCCATTCAATATTTGGATAGAAAGTGTCCTGGGGACCAGACCAATACTGAAAAAGTAGCGAAAAACCTTCTGGGAAACTCTCTTACCATACCAATAGTAGAAAAGCCTGTATTTTCAAGCATGGGTTCCAAATCTTTATCTCGGTGTAAAAAGGTGGGTATAAAATTCAATGACCTATTTCTTCTGATTGAATGGCTTGAAAGAAACTTTAGATCCTTATCTATAATTCTACCTTTGGGCTTTTTAGAAGTTTTGAATATTTTTGGAAATTACAGCGTCTCTTACTTTTCAACTCATTTGAGGATATGACGTCATCAAAATTTCTAAATAATAAACCAGATGAGTGACAGACTTTTGCTTTATACCATATTTTAGGCATTCATAAACTATGGTTTCCTTCGAAATTATTTCATGTTACGTCAAACTGTTTAGAAATTACGATGGTTTTAAGTTTTTTTGAAAATTTTTCTTGAATTCTTGAAAAAGAAGAAAAACACTCTAATTCCGAAATATTGAAGATTTCAGGAAATTCCAACGGTAGAATTATAGAGAATTAGCTAAAGTTTCTTTGAAGTCATTCAGTTCAAAGAAATAGGTCATTCAATTTTACACCAGCCTTTTTAAAGATTTGGAACCTTTTCTGTATTTTTATTTGTCATGCGTTTTCTCAAGAAGACGAAAAAGTCGAGCCTAACTTTGTTGGTGTACCGGGTGGGCCAGATAAAAGTTCCCACTTTCGATAGGCCATGATGAATCATACAATGGACCAATCTCAAATATTGTTGATTGTTTTTTTGTCAATATCCTATGTTATTCTTGGGTATTTTTTGTTGATTTTTCAGATGCCTACTATCAGATGTCATTTATAGGAGCACTTCCTTTATTCTGCCAAGTTTAGTCTTTAGGAGATTTGATCACTGTTTTTTTATATTTTTGGGCAGCCCGCAGGCAAAAAATTTTCAGGAAATCGTAAATATATCAATAAGTAGGCATCCGAAAAATCGACAAAAATAACCAAGAATATTATAAGATATTGACAAAAGATTGAATTAAAAGTATTTGAAATTGGTCCAATACATAATTTATCTTGGCCTAGTTAATACCTACTATTTACATACTAGAAAGGAAAAAAAATACAATATTGATCTACTTATTTACATATTTTACAACTACACTTGTCTCCATTCCAGGCTTGTATGCCTTTCTTAATTCTGAATACGTTTTCAGCACTCTTTATTGTATCAGGCATGGCATTCCAAAGAATGCTCCCTCGGAATGCTAGGGAGTTTATACCAAAAGAACAAAAGATATTGTTTTTGGTAGGCGGAAGTTGTAGCGTATATTTGATTCGTAGATTTTACGTCAGGTCCCTCTGCACGCAGGGCCTTTTTTAACATTAGAACTGGGGGGCAACTTTGCCCCCCCCCAGTGTCGAAATTTTTGACCCCAGAAAATTATCCCTTATTTCAAGTAAGTGATTTTCAGAAAGTAAGCTATTGCCTGCCGCCACCACTGCGTAGGCAACCTGCAAAAGCCATGTGTAAATAAATGGAATACGATTACAGGACTGTTTACCACCAGAGACAGGATGTTTCAGCCAAAGTCAAGGATGTTTCTTCAAATGTTACTCACGCATAGGATAAATTTCGCAACAAAACTATCAAAGTTTCCTTGTCACTAATGGCAAGCATGATGTTGGGAGATCCATTCTAAGCCAAAGTAAAGGGTGTGGCCCTAAACATTTTCCTGGGGGCTTTGCTCCAAGACCCCCTCCTCATTTAACCTAACTTAAAATTTCTGGCCACGCTGCTGCTCACGAGAATTCGCGATGAATTTTGTGAATCAAATATGTCAAATATCAATAAGTCTTGACAAAGTATTCTTGTCCTGTTGTAGTTTGATTTTATCTAGCCTGTTTGATATATATTTTGATTCGTAAATTTCCTATTTTTCTCCAGGACCTCCGAGCATAAAATGCCCTTTCATCTGCAATGCACAGAATTGCGTTGCCAAAAGAAAAGAAAGCATTGACCAAAAAAAATTCGGACACCCGAACATTTTATGCCTTCGGCGCGAATTAGTGCCCCCCCCCCACGATCTGAAAACGCTCCTACGGGCCTGTTTTTTAGCTTGATTTTCTAGCCAATCAGACTAGCATATCCCCTTTTTAGGATTTGCCTCCCCACTTAAACCCCTTAAAAAAGGCTCTGTCTGCACGACATCATTTAATGTTTTGTATATCTCTGTCATTAATTTTTGTAAGTTTTTTGTGTGGATGGCTATCTCATTGTTCTTAATAAGGAGGCATTCACAGGTTTAGTATTTCAAGCCATAATAGTTAATCTACTGTTCCTTTGATTAAAGGTAATGCAAACTGTCACAACATCAGTTGCTTAGGCCAAAACCGATGTCTTAAGGATGGAAGCAACGTACGATGTGTTAAATGCAGTAGCTTTTGCCTTGGAGGTTTTCATATTAGAAAACAAGTTTGTGGAAGTGATGGAAAGAGGTATAAGAATTGGTGTTCACTGAGGAAGGCAGCTTGCAATCTTGGGAGACACATTGAAGTCGCTAGAAATGGCAGATGTTGAGGTAAAACAAGCTGCTTTTTTATAGTACCGTTGTGCGCCAGATACCTAGAAATCGATTGATTAATCGATGCAGTCAGTTGATACAATTAATCGATTTCTAAATCCAAATCATCACGAAAAAGTTTTCTCTTTGTCAATTCATGACGGAAATTGAAGTGTTGGCAGGAAACCGTAATTTCACCAAAAATCGAAGAACCAAGATTGCGACGATAATCATTTTAAATTTCATTTTCAGTCCTTCCCAATCATAATTGACAAAGTCCAGAGAGCAGAGACAGGGACAAATTCAGGTTGACATTTCCATAAGATGTTGGGTTGACATTATTAGACGAATCCAGTGATAAAAAAATTAATAATTAAGACTAAGCCATATGTTTGTTTGACGTTTCGAAGCAAACGCTGTGCTTCATCTTCAGAATACAGATTTTCAAAAGCACGAGGCTATATTTATATGCATAGAGACAAACAACAAACTAAAGTGCGTGATTACAATTCCTACGTGAAAAGTAAAGAGGGGGGCAAGCCCAAAGGACAATACCTAAAATGAAACTAACGGAATGGAGGACTGCTGGGAATTAAGTGAAGGACGATCGCGTAAAATTAGTAGACTTTCATGAATGAGTAAATCAAAATCATTGTTAGCTCTGTCCAACACTAAGAAATCTTCCAACGACGCGGCATGACCTGATTGGTTGATGTGGTCCCAGATGGCAGAAGGACTCACTTTAATTTTCTGACCTGCTTTATTGATTCCCAAATGCTCTCTGCAGCGTGTAATCAAATTACGAGATGTTTTTCCAAAGTACGAGGCATTGCAGCCAGGACACTGAAACTTGTAAACAACTGAGGAGCGTATGAGAGTCAATTCATGACGATTCTTTAGAAAACAAGATCGACATTTTTTGATCGTTTTCAGTGTTTTCGAGAAGGTGAGAAGGAAAGTTTTAAGAAACTCGCTTCTAGCTCTAAAAACTGAAAACAAAAGAATTTGCAAAAAATCCTAGAATCTTATTCAGGCTTTTTGCTAAAGATTAAGTCATGGATCTTCCAAATCGGTCCAATGTACGACTGATTGTGGCCTGTCAAACGTGCATAGTTTATTTTGGCGCACCCGGTTATTACGAACTATACCGTATGACGCAAAAAAGTGAAACGGAAAAACCTTTTACTGTACACATAAATGAGTAATTAAAAGGAATCAGTGACTTAAACGTGTTTTGGTAGCTAGATTGTTTGGTTACACCCCCAAAGGTTTTTGCTATTTTTATCGACATGGCAACTTGGCGACGATAAGGATTAGCGAAAGCAGGCTGTTCTACAGCTCGTCGAAATTCATAAGAAACATGGGATCAATTTGATCAGTACCAAACAATGACGAATACTGAAGGTAAAATTGCGGCTTTTAGCACTAAGCGCTGGGATCGCAGAAGTAGAATGGGCCTAATCGAGTCTGCAACCCCTTGTCATGACGCTCAAGTGGTGGGGCTCTACCTGGGATCAAGCCCTGTTCACCTGACTGTTCTGGCTGCAGTGTCAGAGGATTACACCACTGTACCACAACACCTTTCGCATTAGCTTGTAAACAGACATAACAAGTTGAAATTCCCATTGCCTGCAACCAATTCTCAATAATGAAAACACATTTTTCAAGCAAATTCACATCACAAGGGGATTGTTTGGATGCATGCAGGCTGATTTGCATATTCCTTGGTGAAATGTTCACCGTGTCGTAACAAGGACAGATTTTGTAAGACGATAGCATGAGTTGCTTTTGTTGACACCTGAATTCAAAGCGATTTGCGATCGCAGACAAAGGAAATTCCCTCAACCAGTAATTCAAAACAAACAAAGCCGCAAAGTTTCTCTGAAACCCAGGTAGCTAGCGCGATCGTTGTGCATTCCAGAAATTGTCTTTAAGAGCAAACATGAGCATATATCGAAAGAAGAAGAATATATCTACACAATTACCTCGGGCATTTTATTTATTTGGTTCAGAAGCTGAGCAGTAAGTATTTTAATAACACCCAACAAAATAACAGGATTGAATCGCCTCCCAATCGGTTTTTGAACCAAATGAATAATATGCCCGGCCCGAGGTAGATGTGTAGATATATCCTTCTTCTTTTGATCTATGCTCATATTTGCTCTTAAAAACAACTTCTGGTATGCACAACAAGCGAGCTAGCTACCTTGGTTTCAAAGAAACTTTGCGGCTTTGTTTGTTTTGAATAATACTGGTTGAAGGAATTTCTTTTGTCTGCGATCGCAAATCGCTTTGAATTCAGGTGTCAACAAAAGCAACTCATGCTATTGTCTTACAAAATCTGTCCTTGTTCCGTGTCGTTGCAATGCAACTGATCGAAATCGATCCCCTATTTTTGATGAATTTTGACGAGTTTAGAACTGACTGTATTCCTTAAATCCTTATTTTCTCCAGTTTACGATCTCGAACGATATAGCAAAAGATGTACTATGCGCATACTAACCGGTTTTGTGTTGTACAGAAAAATATAAAGCCCGATGTCTTAAAAGTACAGACTGAGCTTGCGAGGTCTGTGCAATAAGACCGAGGGCTTTATATTTTCCTGTACAACTACCAACCGGTTAGTATGAGTTTTATTACCTGATAGCTTCTAATTTTGGCTTATATCATCTAGTCAAACGCATTTTGTAGCTGTTATGTCGCTTAAGTTTATTGTAAATCTCACAGGCCTAAATAAATGGCTGTGGTGACAAAAGCGCGTCCTTGTATCGTATTATACAAGGCTACGGGGAAACCGCGGGAAATGTGGGATTAACCAATGGGATTGACGGGATTCCTGTATTGCCTCGTTTTTGAAACGTCAGTCAGGTAATAACGCATTTAGACTAGTTATTTAATTACCAAACAACGTGTTTGATTGCGGTCGATTACTTTATTTTGTGTAACAGATTTTCTTGTTTCGCTTTCTTTTGGGTCACCGAGTACATACCGGGTGACCCAGAAAAAAGTGACCCAATGCAATCTGTTATAGAAAATAAGTGGCTGATTGAAATGCTCAAAACGTTGTTCTGTCGCTAAAAGACTAGCCTACGTTATGAGTATTTTTCGCAATTTTTTCAACACGGTAAATTTCCCGAATTAAGGATTATGAGAAAAAGGGCATGCTTGAAATCTTCAAAAAGTCGTCAAAACAGGGGATCGATTTGCAGCGTATTCAGATCTTTAAAAAAATGAGGATCGTGTTTCATTTCTGCCTGGGAATAAGCAACTCAGTCGAATGTTGTCAGAGCAAGTTTATAGTCCTTAGATACTTAGATACCCAAAATATTCTTGTCTCAAGGGAAAAGAATACTCCTGCTCTTCTGTAAGCAATTCTTGAACATTTCGATTTGCGTGGAAAATTGAATTCCATTGAAATTCCACAAGTTTACAAAGAACATTTATTTTCAGCTCCAAATGCTTAGGTACCTAGGAAACTTGCTCTTGAAACTTTTAACTGAGTTGCCCTGATTGAGTTGGAAATTGTATTCCCAGGCTGAAATGAAACACCCTCCTCGTTGTTTTGAAGATCTGAAATGGCTTTAAATCGATCTACTGTTTTGAACGACTTTTTGTGGCTTTCAAGCTTGCCCGTTTTCTCAAAATCTTTAATTCAGGAAATTTTCAAAAACATACTCATAATGTAGGCTAGTCTTTTAGCGACAGAACAACGGTTGAAGTATTCCCATCAGCCATGTACTTTTGTTTCTAAATCAGATTGCGTTGGGTCACTTTTTTCTGGGTCACCCGGTACATCTATCAAAACAGCAGGGGTTTGATCTTGACAGTCAGCCAGACAGGAGTAGGGTCAAATGCAGTCTAGCGGACACAGCTTCCCAGGAAACAGATGTTCAATTGAATGGTATTATTAGAACTAATTGCTGATTGGCTTATTAAACAAAGCAATAATAAAATCTTATCATCTGATCTTTTTTATTCCATTAAAAATTTACAATACATGTAACGGACTACTTTACCTGCAAACTACTTTACAATACCGGGTGTCCCAAAATGATGTATTATCGTTTGATTGCTTATATGTCCATTACCAATGAAACGATTTTCAAAAACTTTATTTCATCCGATTGCCGAAAGGCTAAATTGTATTTGAGGATGTTGATTGTGGTTTAAGCCGATTTCTTCATGTCGAAAAGAAAATCGATAAACCTGCTCAAATTCAAGCCTTAGATGGCATGAAAAAGAAACGGCCTTCTTTCCCAGGCAACATTTTTTATTTGATGCAATAGGCTGAACTTATATGTTGTTCAAAGAATATATGTCGTTCAGAGAATACGATTTCAGTTAATTCTGAGTTTAGAAAATACGAATACGAGTTCAACCTTTTGTATAACATCTAAAATATTGACTGGAAAAGTAGGCCGTTTCTTTCTCATGCCATCTAAGGCTTGAATTTGAGCAGGTTTTTCGATCTTCTTTTCGACATGAAAACGCCGTGGTAAAACCGCAACCAACATCTTAAAATACAATTTTGCCTTTAGGCAATCAAATAAAACAAAGTTTTTGAAAATCGGTTCATTGGTTATGGATATGTAAGCAATCAAACAATAATACATCATTTTGGGACACCCGGTACTACAAGGACGATACCACGAGGAATCATCTGATTGGACAATGCAAAATTCGATCGTGATTCACTGATTCACACTGGCGAGAGGACGTCGAAATGTTTCAAACATGGCCTAAATCTACAGCAGTAACCAGTAATCGATACATTCCTTTCGCTGACGTCCCCCGCTGGTTCAGTTAGTATGCTTAATTATTACCTGACTGACGTTTCAAAAACGAGGCAATACAAGAATCCCGCCAATCCCATTGGCTAATCGCACATTTCCCGCGGTTTTCCCGTAGCCTTGTATAATACGATACAAGGACGCGTTTTTGTCACCACAGCAACTAATTTAGGCCTGTGCGATTTACAATGAACTCAAACGACATAACAGTAACAAAATGAGTTTGACTAAATGGTATAAGTCAAAATTAGAAGCTATCAGGTGATAAAACTCATTCTAACCGGTTTTGTCGTTTTATGGGGAAATATAAAGCCTTCGGTCTTAATACACAGACCTCGCAAGCTCGATTTGTACTGTTAAGACCTCGGGCTTTATATTTTCCTGTACAACACAAAACCGGTTAGTATGCGCATAGTCTAAGTACTGATGGATTTTCCATCCAAAATCGGTACATAATTAAAACACGGGGAAATGTTAAAAACGTGTCCGCTAAAGTGCAAAAGCCACCTTGTATTATATAGCAAATTTCTGTCCTAGGCCCCAAAGCATATGCAATCTAGGAATTGAAATTTGAAATGACTGCAATGACTTCAAAACCACTCTCATTTATTTCAGATGGAGATAAAGGAAAACAGCAAAAGGAGAGCCCTAGGATTGTTGTTAGGAGGAAGATGGAAACATGGTAATTCGTAGTCAGTGGTAGTTTTATGGGGGGAGACAGATTTGGGGGTGGATGCAAGCCGCAGATAACTTCCTAATTCCTAGAGAATGCTAAAAAACAACGTCTTCTGCAAACAACCAGTCAACGTCAGTTGGCCGATCCCTACATATGAATCCTGCGAAATCTGGAAGGCAGTACTCTTACAAAGATTCTTATGATTTTCAAATGGCAAGTTCGTGGAATGTAGGCATAGGGAGGGGGCCTAATCAGGAAAATTCATGGCATTTTCAGACTCCATTCAGGCAGTTTTAACTTACTGAAGCCAAAATATTCGGGAAAAATCTATGATATACCCCCGCCTGGGCATCCCCTACGCTCATGGAATTTGGTCTTTTTCCTCCACTGTCTCACAAGCCCAAAACCACCACTGTCCATAGTTTGACTGTAAATAGCTCTATCTATTTATTGAATTGGATATGTATACAGGCAGTACTTCATTGTTACTCTTCGTTGTAGAATATTTCAAAAATTATTGTTGAATTGAATTCATTTATCCGGTTGTAAAAAGATCTCATCTTATTCACTGATGATTATGAATCAATAAAACCTTGCAAATAACACAAGACTCTTACCTGATATTGTCTTTGTTTTACTTCAGGCATAAAACCTTTCAAAAGATTGTCAAATGGTTATTGCTTCTTCCTTTTGAGTTAATGCCGTGAATAAAACTTAACGAATAACCTAGATTTTGAATCCTTCTTTTCAGCGATATTGTCAAATTTTCCCTTTCTATTTTCCCTCCAAATTGCCTGTTTCTAAAAGTTCTCATTGTGGACCAACATGTCAGGCTACATGCTTACCTTTTCTGCTAACACTGGCTGCTTTCAACGGTGCTGACCTTGAAGGCTTACCTTTTTCGCCAATATTGCCCATTCTTGAGAGGTCTTATTTTTAACCCAAAGGCAAGACTTACCTTTTTACTAGAAATGTTCAAAAGTGCTCTCGTTAGGCCAAAATGTAAGGCCATAGTCTTACGTTTCTCGCCAAAAAATGTGTTGTTATTGAAAGTGCTGATTTGAAAGGCTATAGGCTTACCTTTTTCGCTACGATTGCCTATTCTTGAAAGTACTGATTTCGGACCAAAATGTAAGGCTATAGGCTTACCTTTTTCGCTGAAATTCCTTGTTCTTGAAAGTGCTGATTTCGGACCAAAAAGTAAGGCTATAGGCTTACCTTTTTCGCTGAAATTGTCTATTCTTGAAAGTGCTCATTTCGGACAAAAAGGTAAGGCTATAGGCTTACCTTTTTCGCTGAAATTGCCTATTCTTGAAAGTGCTGATTTCGGACCAAAAGGTAAGGCTATAGGCTTACCTTTTTCGCTGAAATTGCCTATTCTTGAAAGTGCTGATTTCGGACCAAAAAGTAAGGCTATAGGCTTACCTTTTTCGCTGAAATTGCTTATTCTTGAAAGTGCTGATTTCGGACCAAAAGATAAGGCTATAGGCTTACCTTTTTCACTGAAATTGCCTATTCTTGAAAGTGCTGATTTCGGACCAAAAAGTAAGGCTATAGGCTTACCCTTTTCGCTGAAATTGCCTATTCTTGAAAGTACTGATTTCGGACAAAAAGAAAAGGCTATAGGCTTACCTTTTTCGCTGAAATTGCTTATTCTTGAAAGTGCTGATTTCGGACCAAAAGGTAAGGCTATAGGCTTACCTTTTTCGCTGAAATTGCCTATTCTTGAAAGTGCTGATTTCGGACCAAAAGGTAAGGCTATAGGCTTACCTTTTTCGCTGAAATTGCTTATTCTTGAAAGTGCTGATTTCGGACCAAAAAGAAAGGCTATAGGCTTACCTTTTTCGCTGAAATTGCCTATTCTTGAAAGTGCTGATTTCGGACCAAAAGGTAAGGCTATAGGCTTACCTTTTTCGCTGAAATTGCCTATTCTTGAAAGTGCTGATTTCGGACCAAAATGTAAGGCTATAGGCTTACCTTTTTCGCTGAAATTGCTTATTCTTGAAAGTGCTGATTTCGGACCAAAAAGTAAGGCTATAGGCTTACCTTTTTCGCTGAAATTGCCTATTCTTGAAAGTGCTGATTTCGGACCAAAAAGTAAGGCTATAGGCTTACCTTTTTCGCTGAAATTGCTTATTCTTGAAAGTGCTGATTTCGGACCAAAAAGTAAGGCTATAGGCTTACCTTTTTCGCTGAAATTGCCTATTCTTGAAAGTGCTGATTTCGGACCAAAAGGTAAGGCTATAGGCTTACCTTTTTCGCTGAAATTGCCTATTCTTGAAAGTGCTGATTTCAGACCAAAAGTTAAGGCTATAGGCTTATCTTTTTCGCTGAAATTGTTTATTCTTGAAAGTGCTGATTTCGGACCAAAAAGTAAGGCTATAGGCTTACCTTTTTCGCTGAAATTGCCTATTCTTGAAAGTGCTGATTTCGGACCAAAAGGTAAGGCTATAGGCTTACCTTTTTCGCTGAAATTGCTTATTCTTGAAAGTGCTGATTTCGGACCAAAAGGTAAGGCTATAGGCTTACCCTTTTCGCTGAAATTGCCTATTCTTGAAAGTACTGATTTCGGACAAAAAGAAAAGGCTATAGGCTTACCTTTTTCGCTGAAATTGCTTATTCTTGAAAGTGCTGATTTCGGACCAAAAGGTAAGGCTATAGGCTTACCTTTTTCGCTGAAATTGCTTATTCTTGAAAATGCTGATTTCGGACCAAAAGGTAAGGCTATAGGCTTACCTTTTTCGCTGAAATTGCCTATTCTTGAAAGTGCTGATTTCGGACCAAAAAGTAAGGCTATAGGCTTACCTTTTTCGCTGAAATTGCCTATTCTTGAAAGTGCTGATTTCGGACCAAAAGGTAAGGCTATAGGCTTACCTTTTTCGCTGAAATTGCTTATTCTTGAAAGTGCTGATTTCGGACCAAAAAGAAAGGCTATAGGCTTACCTTTTTCGCTGAAATTGCCTATTCTTGAAAGTGCTGATTTCGGACCAAAAAGTAAGGCTATAGGCTTACCTTTTTCGCTGAAATTGCTTATTCTTGAAAGTAGGCTGATTTTGGACCAAGGCTATAGGCTTACCTTTTTCGCTGAAATTGCTTATTCTTGAAAGTGCTGATTTCGGACCAAAAAGAAAGGCTATAGGCTTACCTTTTTCGCTGAAATTGCCTATTCTTGAAAGTGCTGATTTCGGACCAAAAAGTAAGGCTATAGGCTTACCTTTTTCGCTGAAATTGCCTATTCTTGAAAGTGCTGATTTCGGACCAAAATGTAAGGCTATAGGCTTACCTTTTTCGCTGAAATTGCCTATTCTTGAAAGTGCTGATTTCGGACCAAAATGTAAGGCTATAGGCTTACCTTTTTCGCTGAAATTCCTTGTTCTTGAAAGTGCTGATTTCGGACCAAAATGTAAGGCTATAGGCTTACCTTTTTCGCTGAAATTCCTTATTCTTGAAAGTGCTGATTTCGGACCAAAATGTAAGGCTATAGGCTTACCTTTTTCGCTGAAATTGCTTATTCTTGAAAGTGCTGATTTCGGACCAACAAGAAAGGCTATAGGCTTACCTTTTTCACTGAAATTGCCTATTCTTGAAAGTGCTGATTTCGGACCAAAAGGTAAGGCTATAGGCTTACCTTTTTCGCTGATTCTTGAAAAGGCTATAGGCTTACCTTTTTCGCTGAAATTGCTTATTCTTGAAAGTGCTGATTTCGGACCAAAAGGTAAGGCTATAGGCTTACCTTTTTCGCTGAAATTGCCTATTCTTGAAAGTGCTGATTTCGGACCAAAAAGTAAGGCTATAGGCTTACCTTTTTCGCTGAAATTGCCTATTCTTGAAAGTGCTGATTTCGGACCAAAATGTAAGGCTATAGGCTTACCTTTTTCGCAAAATTGCTTATTCTTGAAAAGTATTCTTGAAAGTGCTTTCGGACCAAAAGGTAAGGCTATAGGCTTACCTTTTTCGCTGAAATTCCTTGTTCTTGAAAGTGCTGATTTCGGACCAAAAAGTAAGGCTATAGGCTTACCTTTTTCGCTGAAATTGCCTATTCTTGAAAGTGCTGATTTCGGACCAAAAAGTAAGGCTATAGGCTTACCTTTTTCGCTGAAATTGCCTATTCTTGAAAGTGCTGATTTCGGACCAAAAGGTAAGGCTATAGGCTTACCTTTTTCGCTGAAATTGCTTATTCTTGAAAGTGCTGATTTCGGACCAAAAAGTAAGGCTATAGGCTTACCTTTTTCGCTGAAATTGCCTATTCTTGAAAGTGCTGATTTCGGACCAAAAAGTAAGGCTATAGGCTTACCTTTTTCGCAAAATTGCTTATTCTTGAAAGTACTGATTTTGGACCAAAAGGTAAGGCTATAGGCTTACCTTTTTCGCTGAAATTGCTTATTCTTGAAAGTGCTGATTTCGGACCAAAAAGAAAGGCTATAGGCTTACCTTTTTCGCTGAAATTGCCTATTCTTGAAAGTGCTGATTTCGGACCAAAAAGTAAGGCTATAGGCTTACCTTTTTCGCTGAAATTGCCTATTCTTGAAAGTGCTGATTTCGGACCAAAATGTAAGGCTATAGGCTTACCTTTTTCGCTGAAATTGCCTATTCTTGAAAGTGCTGATTTCGGACCAAAATGTAAGGCTATAGGCTTACCTTTTTCGCTGAAATTCCTTGTTCTTGAAAGTGCTGATTTCGGACCAAAATGTAAGGCTATAGGCTTACCTTTTTCGCTGAAATTCCTTGTTCTTGAAAGTGCTGATTTCGGACCAAAATGTAAGGCTATAGGCTTACCTTTTTCGCTGAAATTGTTTATTCTTGAAAGTGCTGATTTCGGACCAAAAGTAAGGCTATAGGCTTACCTTTTTCGCTGAAATTGCCTATTCTTGAAAGTGCTGATTTCGGACCAAATGGTGAGGCTATAGGCTTACCTTTTTCGCTGAAATTGCTTATTCTTGAAAGTGCTGATTTCGGACCAACAAGAAAGGCTATAGGCTTACCTTTTTCGCTGAAATTGCCTATTCTTGAAAGTGCTGATTTCGGACCAAAAAGTAAGGCTATAGGCTTACCTTTTTCGCTGAAATTGCCTATTCTTGAAAGTGCTGATTTCGGACCAAAATGTAAGGCTATAGGCTTACCTTTTTCGCTGAAATTCGGACCAAAAGGTAAGGCTTAGGCTTACCTTTTTCTTGAAACTTATTCTTGATTTCGGACCAAAAAGTAAGGCTATAGGCTTACCTTTTTCGCTGAAATTGCCTATTCTTGACAGTGCTGATTTCGGACCAAAAAGTAAGGCTATAGGCTTACCTTTTTCGCTGAAATTCCTTGTTCTTGAAAGTCTTGATTTCGGACCAAAAAGTAAGGCTATAGGCTTACCTTTTTCGCTGAAATTGCCTATTCTTGAAAGTGCTGATTTCGGACCAAAAAGTAAGGCTATAGGCTTACCTTTTTCGCTGAAATTGCCTATTCTTGAAAGTGCTGATTTCGGACCAAAAAGTAAGGCTATAGGCTTACCTTTTTCGCTGAAATTGCCTATTCTTGAAAGTGCTGATTTCGGACCAAAAAGTAAGGCTATAGGCTTACCTTTTTCGCTGAAATTGCCTATTCTTGAAAGTGCTGATTTCGGACCAAATGGTAAGGCTATAGGCTTACCTTTTTCGCTGAAATTGCCTATTCTTGAAAGTGCTGATTTCGGACCAAAAGGTAAGGCTATAGGCTTACCTTTTTCGCTGAAATTGCCTATTCTTGAAAGTACTGATTTCGGACCAAAAGGTAAGGCTATAGGCTTACCTTTTTCGCTGAAATTCCTTGTTCTTGAAAGTATTGATTTCGGACCAAAAAGTAAGGCTATAGGCTAACCTTTTTCGCTGAAATTGCTTATTCTTGACAGTGCTGATTTCGGACCAAAAAGTAAGGCTATAGGCTTACCTTTTTCGCTGAAATTGCCTTGTTCTTGAAAGTGCTGATTTCGGACCAAAAAGTAAGGCTATAGGCTTACCTTTTTCGCTGAAATTGCTTATTCTTGAAAGTGCTGATTTCGGACCAAAATGTAAGGCTATAGGCTTACCTTTTTCGCTGAAATTGCCTATTCTTGAAAGTACTGATTTCGGACCAAAAGGTAAGGCTATAGGCTTACCTTTTTCGCTGAAATTCCCTTTTCTTGAAAGTGCTGATTTCGGACCAAAAAGTAAGGCTATAGGCTTACCTTTTTCGCTGAAATTGCTTATTCTTGACCTTTTTCGCTGAAAGTGCTGATTTCGGACCAAAAGAAAGGCTATAGGCTTACCTTTTTCGCTGAAATTGCTTATTCTTGAAAGTGCTGATTTCGGACCAAAAGAAAGGCTATAGGCTTACCTTTTTCGCTGAAATTGTTTATTCTTGAAAGTGCTGATTTCAGACCAAAAGTTAAGGCTATAGGCTTATCTTTCTCGCTAAAATTGCTTATTCTTGAAAGTGCTGATTTCGGACCAAAAGAAAGGCTATAGGCTTACCTTTTTCGCTGAAATTGCTTATTCTTGAAAGTGCTGATTTCGGACCAAAAAGTAAGGCTATAGGCTTACCTTTTTCGCTGAAATTGCCTATTCTTGAAAGTGCTGATTTCGGACCAAAAGGTAAGGCTATAGGCTTACCTTTTTCGCTGAAATTCCTTATTCTTGAAAGTGCTGATTTCGGACCAAAAAGTAAGGCTATAGGCTAACCTTTTTCGCTGAAATTGCTTATTCTTGATAGTGCTGATTTCGGACCAAAAAGTAAGGCTATAGGCTTACCTTTTTCGCTGAAATTCCTTGTTCTTGAAAGTATTGATTTCGGACCAAAAAGTAAGGCTATAGGCTAACCTTTTTCGCTGAAAATGCCTATTCTTGAAAGTGCTGATTTCGGACCAAAATGTAAGGCTATAGGCTTACCTTTTTCGCTGAAATTGCCTATTCTTGAAAGTGCTGATTTCGGACCAAAAAGTAAGGCTATAGGCTTACCTTTTTCGCTGAAATTGCCTATTCTTGAAAGTGCTGATTTCGGACCAAAATGTAAGGCTATAAACCTTTTTCGCTGAAATTGCCTATTCTTGAAAGTGCTGATTTCGGACCAAAAAGTAAGGCTATAGTCTTACCTTTTCCGCTGAAATTGCCTTTTCTTGAAAGTGCTGATTTCGAACCAAAAAGTAAGGCTATAGGCTTACCTTTTTCGCTGAAATTGCCTATTCTTGAAAGTGCTGATTTCGGACCAAATGGTGAGGCTATAGGCTTACCTTTTTCGCTGAAATTGCTTATTCTTTCTGATTTCGGACCAACAAGTGCTGATTTCTGAAATTGGAGTGCCGGACCAAAAAGTAAGGCTATAGGCTTACCTTTTTCGCTGAAATTGCCTATTCTTGAAAGTGCTGATTTCGGACCAAAATGTAAGGCTATAGGCTTACCTTTTTCGCTGAAATTCCTTGTTCTTGAAAGTATTGATTTCGGACCAAAAAGTAAGGCTATAGGCTTACCTTTTTCGCTGAAATTGCCTATTCTTGAAAGTGCTGATTTCGGACCAAAAAGTAAGGCTATAGGCTTACCTTTTTCGCTGAAATTGCCTATTCTTGAAAGTGCTGATTTCGGACCAAAAGGTAAGGCTATAGGCTTACCTTTTACCTTTTTCGCTGAAATTGCCTATTCTTGAAAGTGCTGATTTCGGACCAAAAAGTAAGGCTATAGGCTTACCTTTTTCGCTGAAATTGCCTATTCTTGAAAGTGCTGATTTCGGACCAAAATGTAAGGCTATAGGCTTACCTTTTTCGCTGAAATTGCCTATTCTTGAAAGTACTGATTTCGGACCAAAAGGTAAGGCTATAGGCTTACCTTTTTCGCTGAAATTCCTTGTTCTTGAAAGTATTGATTTCGGACCAAAAAGTAAGGCTATAGGCTTACCTTTTTCGCTGAAATTGCCTATTCTTGAAAGTGCTGATTTCGGACCAAAATGTAAGGCTATAGGCTTACCTTTTTCGCTGAAATTGCTTATTCTTGAAAGTGCTGATTTCGGACCAAAAGGTAAGGCTATAGGCTTACCTTTTTCGCTGAAATTGCCTATTCTTGAAAGTTCTGATTTCGGACCAAAAAGTAAGGCTATAGGCTTACCTTTTTCGCTGAAATTGCCTATTCTTGAAAGTGCTGATTTCGGACCAAAAAGTAAGGCTATAGGCTTACCTTTTTCGCTGAAATTGCTTATTCTTGAAAGTGCTGATTTCGGACCAAAATGTAAGGCTATAGGCTTACCTTTTTCGCTGAAATTGCTTATTCTTGAAAGTGCTGATTTCGGACCAAAATGTAAGGCTATAGGCTTACCTTTTTCGCTGAAATTGCTTATTCTTGAAAGTGCTGATATCGGACCAAAATGTAAGGCTATAGGCTTACCTTTTTCGCTGAAATTGCTTATTCTTGAAAGTGCTGATGAAAGTCGGACCAAAAGGTAAGGCTATAGGCTTACCTTTTTCGCTGAAATTGCTTATTCTTGAAAGTGCTGATTTCGGACCAAAAGGTAAGGCTATAGGCTTACCTTTTTCGCTGAAATTGCTTATTCTTGAAAGTGCTGATTTCGGACCAAAAGGTAAGGCTATAGGCTTACCTTTTTCGCTGAAATTGCTTATTCTTGAAAGTGCTGATTTCGGACCAACAAGAAAGGCTATAGGCTTACCTTTTTCACTGAAATTGCCTATTCTTGAAAGTGCTGATTTCGGACCAAAAAGTAAGGCTATAGGCTTACCTTTTTCGCTGAAATTGTTTTTTCTTGAAATTGCTGATTTCGGACCAAAAGGTAAGGCTATAGGCTTACCTTTTTCGCTGAAATTGCTTATTCTTGAAAGTGCTGATTTCGGACCAAAAGGTGAGGCTATAGGCTTACCTTTTTCGCTGAAATTGCTTATTCTTGAAAGTGCTGATTTTAGACCAACAAGAAAGGCTATAGGCTTACCTTTTTCACTGAAATTGCCTATTCTTGAAAGTGCTGATTTCGGACCAAAAAGTAAGGCTATAGGCTTACCTTTTTCGCTGAAATTGCTTATTCTTGAAAGTGCTGATTTCGGACCAAAAGGTAAGGCTATAGGCTTACCTTTTTCGCTGAAATTGCTTATTCTTGAAAGTGCTGATATCGGACCAAAAGGTAAGGCTATAGGCTTACCTTTTTCGCTGAAATTGCATATTCTTGAAAGTGCTGATTTCGGACCAAACAGTAAGTAACCTTTTTCGTTAAAATTGTCTGTTTTCAAAAGTGCTGACTTCAGACCAGAAAGTAAGGCTATTCTTGTTTTATTCCCGATATACTTAATCGGCCATTCCTTCCCGTCGATATCGGAGATTTTCTGCAGAAAGTCCTTTCCGAAAACCTGCAAAAACGAATGAAAACAATGAGCAAGTTTTCCTGCCAAAAAATGATGGCACTCAGATGTATTGATCTATTTTGTCCTCTTCAGTTATTCATACTAGGGGGAGGACTTCTTCATCCCCCCAAGAGGACAGCACGTGCTAAAGTGTGCTCAAGCCATTGCTGTAAGGTAAACAAATTAGGGAAACTTGCTCACAATTTTGGCATGTTTTCAAGGATTCTCGAAGGGACTCTTTTTGGAAAATCCCTCGTTAAATCTGAATTGAATGACCGATTTCAGCCAGGAAAAATTCTAAAAAAAGAACTGAACATGTTAACTGTTCAATAAGATATTGCAAAATATCATTACTTATAAATTCAGGAAGCAGTAGCCTCTCAAACGCCGGACCTTTTATTGGCTCAGCCGGTAGACTTGATTTGGTCTCTATATTTGATAAAATTGTACAGCTATCTTCCACAGTTGATTTGCTTCACCTTGACCATTATTTGGTTTGGTCAAAAAGATAACGATTTGAAAAACTTTAAATCTTATGATCTTTACCGAAATTCACATCAAAAGCTGCCCATATCAGAATCACCGTCAAAAAAAGTTTCTAAAACTGGGGATGTTTAGAAAAGATGAAAAGCATTGGTGACAAAACATTAAAACAAGCGGAACACAAGAAATTTCTCCTAAAGTTCCAAGTTTCCCCTATGAGAAAGCTCGTGGCTACTGTTTGTTATAAGCTTAATAAGGCTTGTTAACAAGCTTCAGCCAATTTTAAAAACAGGCCTGGGACGGAAAGAAAGCGCGAAAAGAAAAGCTCTTATTTACTCAAATTTACACATACGACATTTGAATTTAACTTACAAAGCTACTTATTCTGCTTTAAAAAACAGCATTGGTGTGGTGAAAAATCTAATTTTTCAAACAAAAATAGTTTCCCTTCAAATCAGAAGATCATGGTTACATTCTAGCAGATATACATACATCTAATGGGTGCATTTGGCTACAAAAAATCATTCATTGAGTAAAGAGAAAACAGATATTTAAGTTGCAAGACAGAGTAGATGCCAGATGCCAAGCGTATGGGGCAATGGGGCAAAGTACGGCTCTGATACTTTTTACGTACGATATTTTTGTGTGGGGAGTCAAGCCAAAAGCGTGCACTCAGCATAAATTGCACGTTTTTTTCTTTATAAGAAAACACGTATGAGAAACTCAACTCTCAGATCGCCAAAAATTAAGAAACTCCAGAACTGGGAAAATGTAACTTAAGAAACAACTTTAATACAGGAAATACTGTCCACAGTTGTACTTCATTTTCCCTTGTTTCCGGTATCAAATTTCTCGGAAGGTACTTGAGTAATGTCTAAACATTAGGAAGGCTTCAAAAACCTTCTTATAAAGGTTCACGGGGCACTGTTTACGGGGGCATGGGATTGTTTACGAACTTTTGCCCCATGTTAGGCACCTTAAGCCCGAATATGCTACATTTTAGCTAACTGCGCCAGTGCTAGGCAAGTTCCAGCCCTCTCAGACAACGCGGAATCAAATGAACAACATAGATTAAACAGAGAAACAAACATTCGGTTTACGACTTGAATTAGGAGCTGAGGAACAGGGACAAGGTATTGGCATCTACACTGTCATGGAACTAACTGAGTTTACTTAAATAGTTGCATCACCGAGGGGGGGGGGGGGGGGGGGTTCTTCCATAGTAAAGGTACCTGGGGATGTGCCGCGAGCAAGGGTATGTTTTTTCGGACTTCTAGTCTAGCCAAGGGTATACTTTTTTGCAATTTTGGCCTAGCAACGGTCTAGCCAAGGGTATCATTTTTGACAATAGTGGTCTAGCGAACGGTCATGATATCATATTTGGTACACATTTGACAATATTGGTCCAGGGAATGGAAAAATTGGTCTAGCCAAGCGTACCATTTTGGTAAAAATTGGTCCAGAGAATGGACAAATTGGTCTAGCCAAGGGTACCATCTTCGTAAAAATTAGTCTAGCCAACGGTACCATTTTGAATATGCTCGTGGCAGAACCCTACCCAAAATTTGGCCAAGTACCCCCCCCCCCCCCCCCCGTGAGTTGCATACACTACAATGGTTGATGGTTAAGCTGATATGAGCTATATAAATGAGTATGGTTTCCTAAATAGTTGCATACAATTAGCTGCATATACAACAAAAGCGTATAACAACTAAGGCTCTTGTCCAAAAGGCTCTTGGATAAGCTCCATGCACAGCAGCCCTGTTAGCATAGGTAGCCCAATTTCATGCTGCAAGAAAACTATTTTGTGATGTCGCTCCAGTCAGCAGCATGTCGTGGACGGTTCCAAATATGACCACATTTTTTTCTATGTGTGTTGCACTTGAAATGAATGAAATCCATGAAATGAAAAACAAAGCAAGCAGTCGCAATGCATGCCTGTTACCCAAGAGCCTTCAATGACAGTGCAAATAGGTGGTATAGAAATCATAAAGTAAAAAAAGGAAATAGAAAAATTAAATTCACAGCTAAAAAGAGGGCACGATGATAGGTCTAAATAGGAATACTCTATCCTGGGCTTCTGGAACGTTTCTACACGTTCCAAGAAAACATTACCGAGCCGAAAAACATTACTGGAAATATCCAGGGTTTTCTAACTTATCATGCAATGGTATGAAGCTAAAACTCCCCAGGCCTCCCAGCTCTATGGTCCTTTGTGGGGAGGTCTCTGTCAAGTCCATACATCTCAAATTAACTTTTCTTGCCATCCTTTGCTTACTAATTTATCTTTTTTCCCCTGAGCACATATACTGCTATGCGGCCTGCTCAGTATGTTAAAAGATGTAGATGAGCCCTTACAGTCTCCGAATTTTGGTCAAAACGATGATTTTGAAGTTTTTTGATGGGCAATATCACACAGACGTTTGCCTGTTTTTTCAAAAATGAAAGCATTATGTTGAAGATAAATCTTTGTATTTTATGGTTATAACGAAGTGATGAGGTGGGGGTAAAATGGGTGAAAGTAGAGATAAAAGGGTCATTAAGGACTTCAACTTCATACAGTTTCGTTGATTATAAGTCAATGCGAAATTTTAGATTTAGATGATAGTATTTGGTGAAAAGTTGGAAATTGCTTCCATGATCATCTTGAAACCCTCAATGCCCAGTCTTCTTCGATACAACACTATGTTTTTGATGTGACCTTCCTCATTTTTGAAAAGAAAATGGGTGTGTTTTGGGAGTGTTAAAAGATAGTCATTTGTTCTTTAAAACCCCCTTGACGGGCCTGACGATCGGTGATCATTAGGTCGTATAATCCAATCCTGAATTTGACTCAGAGCTCCCCCTATAGCAGATAAAAGCTATCGAAGCACTGATATTTATAAAAGAGATATGAATTAAGCAATGCCTGCATCATTTGGGTCGATCGAATCATATGATCGAATGTATCAAAACGTTTCCGGTGCATTCAGTATTTTAGATAAATTCTTCAAGGACAAGTCCGGGGTTTCAACAATTAAAACCAAAAAGCAACCTTACAAACTGCTGAACACCAATTGAGAGTTCTTTCCGAGTTTTGAGATCTCTTTCTGTTGTAAATTCGTACAAAATTTTTCGTAAGTTAGGCCCTAGGCCCAATGTCATCGCCATTTTGTAAAATGGCGATAAAATGGCTAGCCTCAGTTTGGAGGTTCAATTGTGACGTCGGAAAGTACTTGAGAGTTTTGTAAGAAAACAGCCTCGTTCAGGTCGAAGGCGAAGTGGGCAAAATGACGTCATAAATAATGACGTCATTTCGCTCATTTCGCAGATTGAAATACGCAATTTCGCAGAGAAAAGAGAGAGAAGGTTGGAAAAAAGTACTACACACCATTCACAACATTGTAATCTTTCATTTTATCAACAATTATTCCAACCCCGGACTTGTCCTTTAATGACCGATTATGCACAATGCCCAACTCTGACCCATTCTTTGTAATCATTGTATTGTGCATACCCTGAGTCCCACGCTACAATATATTCAGCAAAAATATTCTACAACCGGTTGAAAAATACGATTTATAATTCAATTCAATTACTACCTTCGTCTCTCCTCTCAAATTTCAACATGACAAAGTCACGTGCTAGCTCATCATTGGTGCGTTGGGACAAAATTTGAAGAATGGTCCAGCCGGTGTCATCCATGTAAATAGCGCGTTCCAGCGGCACCCAGAAAGCGTATGACTTCAATTCAACAATGTCCTTGAGTTGAATGACTGTTGTTCCTATCATCTGGTTTCGTCGAATCAATGACGAGTCTTTCACGCTGATTTGTAGCTCATAGCTGTTCAGGTCTTCTTCGTTTCCAAGATGACTGCAGAATAAGGATTAATGATTAAAGATCACTTCAATTGTGCATTGCTCAGCTGATCAATCAATGATCGATGGATCAAATTTTTCGCCCTGTTCAATGATGTTTATTTCATTTTCGTTCAGAGGCTTTTCGCAAAATTGTTCATTGGTTTTCCGCATTGATTTTAATCCGGATAATAGGGAAACAATTATAGAATTTGTTCCAAATATGTGCAAATACCGGGTGCGCCAAAAAATTTAGGAGCTCGAAAAATCAGGAATCCAAATTACTGGATAGATGTGAATGAATGACTGGATGGATTTGAATGAATGAATGCAAAGTCACATGATTACACCACTGTGCCAGGACACCTTCAACCGTTATGTTTCTATCATTGCATGTTTTAACGGGGGTTCCAACGAGCAAAAGTTTGGGGGGCATATTCTAACAAATTTGACCCATTGAAATGGCCTTATCTGATCATACGATACATAAAAGTATTTCTGTTCTCAATTTCGATGTGAATTGCTTCGAAAGCACACTTGTTATAACACTAGATAATTTACTTTCTGTGAAGTGCGTTTTGGAGAAACACTTAACCTTGAAGTGAAAGGTTTCGATGAGTTTTTAATTAAATTTTCTTGAAAATATAATTTGTGCCTTTTTGGCACTAAGTTGGATAAATTTGGAGACCTTTATCGACAGCATATCTTTTCGAATTGCCTATCTAGCCAACATTACACCAGTTAGAACTTTTGGTCAGGGCAAAAGTACGATATTTGCCTGGGTCTAAGGCCTACATAATAAATGCAGCTAAAATTTGTTGTGCTGCACAAAAATTGCTGGGAAACTAGTAAACACATTGTTCATGCAATCTTCCGAGGAGTATGTCAAGATCTATTAATGATAAATTACTGCACCGCACCTTTCACGAGTCGTTATTTATTCTTAACAAAAAGTTGTAAACACTTTAGGCAAACTTTTTGACAATCAATCATATCCTGTGTACACCCCACTTGTTCAGGGCTGGTGCCGTTCAAGTGCTGCAAAGCACCATTTTTTGAGAAATGAGAAATGTGCACTGAGAAAATTAACTACTGGTACTGAGCAGAACGCTTGTTTGGTCTAAGGTTTCAAACTGTTTATGCAATACTGTTGCTCTTTAGAAGAAAAGTAGCTGGTAGTTTTCTTGACACTTCGAAGGTTAACGTTCAATTGTGCAATTTTGGATTTTGTCTGAAAAAGCCAATCAGAGGATGCTTATCAGTAAACGCCGCTCACTGATTGGTGAACAAAAAGTTTGGTGCAGCTGGCCGTTTCATCTTACAGTTAGAGGAAGTAGTAAGTGTTTTCTGCAAAATTTTCTCAACACCTATTCTGCGAATACTGACATGCAATGTACTTACAAATAAAATGTCTCATTGAACTTCGGTGCCCATGAATTGTGCTTTCGACTCGTTGTATGCCGTCTCTTTTTGTCACTGAGATGAGGGCCAGTTATATGAGCTTCGACAAAAGGTCTGAACATACCTATGGATAGACAAAATCAATTAAAGAAAGAGTTCTAAAACAACAAGATCAAAGTGATTGAAGTAACGCTGCCCCATACTGACACTTGCCTTTATTGTGTGCTTTCAAGGGAATCAACACGGTAATATTGGTTTTTTGCTACATCTATTTTTGTCGGTCCAATGAGATGGTATTTTGAAAGCGAGGTCCATGATACATTCCATTTTTCACTCCCGTATCTAATCAGTGTCGATTCCCTTCAAACAATAAAGGATGGTTAGATCTCGAAAAACCAAGGACATCCGAGAACCTTGTCCCCCCCTTGTCCCCAGCTCAGTTTCCAGGCACTTCGTAAAGATGGCAAATCGTTTGTTTCATACAGGCACGTTCAAGAGTTCCTTTATTACCAAGGCTTATGTTTCCATGCACAAATTAAGTGATCCAGCCTTCATGACGGTCACCTCATTATAGAATAAATTTTTTCATGATTTGGTTCTTTCTCAAAATGTTATATTAGCGGTCCTCAATTAATCATGATACATTGTGAAATTCAATTTCGAGAAAAATTAAAGACGCCCTACAAAAAACCTTTACTATAAGCATTGTCTTTAAAAGCAGGTGACTCTACTACAAAACCTAGAGCCAAATTTTTTTTAGAAATTGATTTCGTCTAGACATAGACTGGGAACTGTATTACAAAGCCAAGTAGTTGTACTTATCTTAACAAACTGAATCGAAACGTTTTTTGAAATAGGTTTCAGAACCCTTAAAGGCCTTATGCATCCAAATTTTCGACATTGATTTTTCAATCTTTTCAAATAACTTGTAATGTTATAAACATTTTGTGAAAGTTTCAAATCGAAATTATCAGTTTAAGTACTGAAAATTGTGTGTCAAAGTTGAGTAGTTTTGCAAGTTTAGCGCGACATTGACTGGGCCAATGTGACGTCACAATTATGACGCTCGAAACTGCGTGCATTGAACACACAGTACGAGCATGGCGATTGCATCAACGAGAAAGGGAGGGACCTGTATGAAAAAAAGCTTTGAAAATCTTGGGAGCTCTTGAAGAAAAGGCTGGTATTTTTACCATGATATCCATGAAATCAAGGAGCTTGGAATCAGGGTGAAAAACCCGTAGCGTCGCCGTCATTAAGGGCGATGTTGTGATGCTCTACAGTGATACTTAATCTCCCTGCTCTACAGTGCGGCCTAATGAAGTTCAATTGGTTCCTGCATCAAATTGCCTGGTCGTCTAAATCAAACTCTTCTATGACGATGCTTTGGAGTAACGATACCTTTTTAAGTGCTTGCTTCACTCCTCTTGGATGAATCAGAAATTTCTGGGCCGAATCCTGTCCTCGGTTAACGCTGAAGCGCTCGATGAAGTTACTGCCCTACGATCCACTGTAGTTGTTTCTTTGAAGGGACCTGGTTGCTATCGAAAGCTTCCCCGCCATGCGTTCTTGCTTTCAAATAGAAAATTTGTTAAAGCCAAGCAACTGAATGTTTTCAAGACACTACATAGCTGTTTGTTTACATATCAGACTTTCCGAATGACCCTCTCTCTTGTTTTGTAATTATGCCTCGATGTCTTTCATTGCCTCTGCCCACTTCAGGGTCATAAATTAGGCCTATGTTTGACTAGAGTATCTATCCCTTGTAATTCGTTATCATTTTGCATTCAGTGTCCTAATTTCTTGACCTTTCTCCAAGCAACGACCAGGAATCGCAGAGCAGAGACGATCGTAGTAATAACTGAGAACTTTAATGAAACAGCCATGCAAGATAAACACCAAGTCAAACTTTCTGGTGGCTCGCACCACATTTGAAATCCAGCCAACAAAATAAATTTTTTTGCGCATTGGGAAAACTCTTTTCTTATGTAAAACAGAAAGATATTTCTTTCACTCTCCGTAATAAAAGGAGCTCACACCATTAAACACTCCCGTGAGAATATTACAATGACTCAATCTACGATAAAATCAACAATAACTTTAGTACAAGCATTCCTAAAGCTTGGTTCCAGTTACTGGGATGTTACAGGAAAGGCTTGACCTTCCAGTCAATTTTTGTTTTTCCAGGCTTTCAGCTAGGCTTCACTTGTACGGGGACTTCGTGAAGCGCTGATACATCAGTCTCTAAAATTATTTTCAAGAAACCTCGAACGATCTTTGTTCTTTCAGGCTAATTCAGGTAAACTTGGACCCTGAACTCTATTTCCAGCCTTCTCTCGGCCTTTTTCAAGCCTCTGGTATCGCGGCTGTCGCTGAGTAATTGCATTACACTTCACTTGCCACACTAGCCTGGAATCGAAGTCCAGGCTTTCGTGGCTAGTCAGGAAAATTTCCAGCCACTACACGTTTTTTTTTATAAGAAACTGGTTTATAAGAAACTAGTACTACGATGACCAAAAAATTAAGAAACTCTAGTACTACGCTCAAGAACAGTTAAGAAACTCTAAAACTTTATTTCTTTGTGTCTCTCTTATTCTATGTCTTTCTAACAAAGGTACATTCGTCTTTTCTTGACTTTTAACTGCAAAATTGGTAAATTTTTGCCTTGATGTGCATGGCTTCTTCTTGGTGACAATGTCAATGCAAAATGGAAGCCCTTTCTCGAGAAGAAGGCTCAACTTCGAACAATACCGCAATTTTAGGCCCAAAAAATAAGAAACTGATTAAGAAACTTTTACTACTAAAACACCGAAATTTTCATGCGAAATTAAGAAACTTTTAGTACTAAGTGCTGATCCAAGTTTCTTATAAAAAAAAAAAAACGTGTAGGCGCGCAGAACAGGCACCAGCGTCGAGTCCGGCTCACTGTTCCCGCGACTGTTCCCGTCTGTTTAGCTTATTCTAGCCCTAGAAGGTTGGGAAGGCTGGAACTCCCAGATATTTCCTATTTTTCCAGACTTTCAGCAAGGCTTCACTTGTACGGGGACTTCGTGAAGCTCTAATGCATCAGTATCTTAGATTATTTTGAAGAAACCTTGAACGGTCTTTGATCTTCTCGCGAGCTCCGCATTGGGGTTTACGTGACAAAACTTGTGCGTTGTGTTTGTGGTCATAATTGTGACGTCACGCGCGAAGGTCAAATGTCGCGCTGAGTAGCAATTTTCAAAACGGAATTTCACACCCTAACCGCAATGATGTTGAGTAAAATTTGGTATCAATGAAATCAGTAAAGTTTGAATATTTCGAAAATCGAAAAAAATCAATGTCGAAAATTTGGCTGCATAAGGCCTTTAACTCCATTCTCTTGGGATGACACGTTCCTGTGTTCGCTTAAAGGACAAATCCATTGTTGCTTGAAATACTGTAGTGAAACAAACAAGGGAGATTTTGTACCACAATAGCATCAGCTGCTATTGATTGACACCGCAATTCAAAGCGAGTAGCGAAAGCAGACAAAAGAAATTCTTTCCACCATTCATCCAAAACAAACAAAGCTGCAAAAGTTGTCCAAAAGCCAGTCAGGCAAACTGTCTCCTTGTCCACGCGAAAGGGGGTTTTAAAGAGAAGTCAGGAGTTTATGGCGAAAGAAGTAGGATAAATCTAAAAAATTGCCCAGCGGATTTTAATCCTTTGATTCAGAAGCCGAGTAGAAGGCATTGCAATTCTAATATATGCAATATATGAAGGCATTGCAATTCTAATATATGTAGGCTTAAAGGACATATGTCACGTTAGCAATTGATTAATAAAACAAACAAGTTCTAAGTGGAATTCCATTGCTCCGTGATTTTTTATTTCTGTTTCATGAATTTTCATTCAGCCTCGATCATTTGCTTTGAAGTAAACAATAGAGAACATTGTATTGTTTGAACCAATCAGGTTCATGACATATGCCCTTTAAATGAAACAATTGCTATTCAGCATCTGAATTTAACAAACAAAATCTACCATAAAATAAACTTCAACTCACTGGATGTCTGCCAGTTCAGATTCTTTGCTTCAACAACTGTTGGAAAAGGATAAAATGAAAAATATTACGGATGAGAATCCTACGATTCATTTCAATGGGTGGAATGATAGGGGGGGGGGGGGCAGAAAGAAGTTCCCATTTTTGGAAATTCGCAGCACCAAGGGTACTTGATTGATTGGAATGAAACAAATTTTTCTTGCTAGCTGGGAAACTGAAGTATTCTGTAATTTTTGTCACGTTTTTATGAACACTGGAAATATTGTAATCGGAATAGGTAAAGTCGACATTACGAAATGTTTCATGGTTGTGAAATGCTTCAGAAAGGCCTGAAACATTTGATCAAATCACGAAGGAACATCTTGTACAGAACAATAAAGAAATTACCATTTTTCATGGATGAGAGATATCGTCTCCAAATTTGTTACTATGGTGTTGAAAAACTTAATATCTTTTTGAAAATCTATTTCTTATAACTCATGAGAGAGGTGAATAGCCGTTCCGCATTTTTTCACCAGATTGGCCATGCTGTACTGTAAGATATAAATTATTGTTTGTATCTTAGCGCTATTTGTAAAGTAGAGTTGATAAATAAAAAACTTATTTTCGATTGAGTTAGACGAATTGTAAATAACTGGATATGATGCTAGGGTCCTCTTCTACAACATGAAGACAGTTTTGCAACTTAAATCAAAATTGTAACTTTGAAAAACATTTTAACAGTCAATTTAGAGTCACTAAGCCATTAAACCATATGCGAAGATTTCTTTTCATATCATCATTATGTATGAAAATAACGCTCGATCCAAGCTCTTTTGTAGAATAGCTAAAAGGTCTATGGTAAAAATAATACAAATTTGAAGAAGATAATGTCGAGACTATGGATATCGTTTCGTGAAGAGCCTTTTATTGTGTCCGAGAGAGATTCTCAGTCTTTCGCATGAACATTCGTGGCCTGAGGATACTAATAACGGTACCAGAAAAAAACATACTTTTAACAGTGACTTTGTGTTCCCCATTGGCAACATATGTAAACAAATCAATCTGTACATAAACTTCACCAAATGATTCATCTGAAGTGCATGCACCTGAAATTGAAGGAAATTCTTCTAATCAAACTTCGAGTTAGTAACATCTGCTTCAGGGAGAAACCTGAGATCATGACGAAAAGTATTCTGCTTGCATTGGAGCTTCGATGAGCATAGAAATCCAGGAATCGTCGACAAAAACTTGACAATGATTAACGAATATAGTAACAAGTAAGGGTGTCTGATTGGTACCAACTCGAAAACGGTAGACTTAGTAGATTCTGAATTTGTGTTTGATTGACTCTAAAATCCTCACAATGATAGGTTTGGTTGGTTTGAAAGGCCTTCGGAACCTTCTGCTCCTGAAGGTAGGTTTGACAGACTTTGGAGAGATTTTCGGTTTCATTGGCAAACCCTGGTGGTGACTCTGAAATCTACTGTTTCAAGGTTTTTACATTTGATTGGGAAATATATTTCTGTCTCTACAAAGTCTACTGTCTTCAAAATTTCGTTGGTTTAGAACGGGGTTTAGAATTACCAATCAAATACACCCTTAAAAAGACAAATCTTTCGGATTCAAAATAAATAAAAGAAGAGGAGTCTCTTCGAATAAGTGCTGCGTGTATTTTCTAGGACCTAAAATGCCTTCTTGGAACATTTTAGCCAATTTTTTAGATAGACTCTTCTAAATTTTCATCCTTTGTGGCCAGTTAAACACTTTAGATGGTTTTTGCCATGGCCAAAACACCAAAGCTCTGACTTTGAGGTGGAGGCAACAAGGACAGATTTTGTAAGACAATAGCACGAGTTGCTTTTGTTGACACCTGAATTCAAAGCGATTAGCAATTGCAAAATAAGGAAATTCCTTCAACCAGTAATTCAAAACAAACAAAGCAGCAAACGTATCTCCGAAACCCAGGCAGCTAGCGCGCTCTTTGTGCATTCCAGAAATTGTTTCCAAGAGCAAATATGAGCATAGATCGAAAATAGAAGGATATATCTACACCTCTACCTTGCGCATTTTATTTCTTTCGTTCTAAAGGTGAGCAGTCAGTATTTTAACTGAACCCAAAAATATAAGAGAATTGAATCGCCTCCCGACCGGCTTTTGAACCAAACAAATTAAATTTCCGAGGCAGATGTGCACATATATCCTTCTTCTTTCGATCTATGCTCATGTTTGCTCTTAAAAAACGATTTCTGGAATGCACAACGAGCGAGCTAGCTACCTGGGTTTGTTTTGAAACTTTTGCGGCTTTGTTTGTTTTGAATTACTGGTTGAGAGAATTTCCTTTGTCTTCGATCGCTAATCGCTTTGAATTGCGGTGTCACTCAAGAGCAACTCATGCTATTGTCTTACAAAATTTGTCCTTGTTGGTGGAGACAAATTTGAACTTTCAAGATAATAGTCAGTTGAGACAATCTTTAATGTTCGTCCTCTCGAAGCACCAATGTCAGTGAACAAGATATCAACATGCAAGTTAACTATCAAACGAGAAACGTTCCAAAAATGATTTTGCATTAATTCATGCCAAGTTTTCATCGATGGGCCCGATAAATTCTGTTTTCTCGTGTTTTCTGTAGTTTTTTTGTGGAAAGAAAAATGATTAGAGAACATGTGATTTTAAATTTTTGGACTTCAATGGTCCTTGAAATCTATTTGACCTAGTGGAAAACACACACTGATGGGTTCATTATTTGGAAATCATACTGCAAAAAAGCTGGTAGTCAATTTAATATGTACGCAGTATCTAACGATCTAATGGAAGATTAACAAAACACTTTTTCTTCATCTTCCAAAAAACCGTCAAAAAAACGTGATTCAAGTCGATTTATATTTAACTTCAAGCATTTTTCTTTTTATGCTTCTGGCATTGATGAGAGGTGTGGTTACAGCTCAACAGATCATCCTACAGGGTATTCCAAAAAAAAATGTCGATGTTTGATTAAATATTAAAAAACAACGATATAACAAATGGGCACCTAAGACCTTAAATTAATTTTAGACACCAGAATCTTGCCAATCCGCTGAATATTCACGGATTTATGAGTTCTTGAAGTTCAAGTTTGTCCAAAGCTGAAACCACAGGCTTTCGATAGCAGTTATAGCGAATATAGCATGAGGCTATCATTTGATTTGCTTCTCATTTATTTCAGACCAAACGAAACAGGACTTGGAAAGGATCTTTCGATAATCTAAATTTGTCGAGCATTATTTCAAGCGTATGGAAGCTTTGGGGAATTTCGTTGAGCTTTTATGCAATGCTTTCATGTAATGCTTGTAGATGCAAAAAGTGACTCTTGATGAAAGATCAACTGTAACAGTGACACTGCAACAGTCAATAATTGCCAATTGCTTCCACATTTGGAAGCAGCTACCCCTAATTATAATTATTACTCTGGATAATTACATTCAGAAGCAAATTTTGACAATGGTTAAAAGCATTAGGTTACTTTTGAACAAATAAAGTCATATTTTGTTCGCTCTGATATCAACAAGACGCATGACATTGGATAAACTTCTTTTACCTCGAATTTTGAGCTAACAATTCATGAATAACAATTCCTTCAGGGGTCTCTGGTTTCAGCTTTTGTACAAACATGATCTTTAAAAGCTTAGAAACTGGTAACTGATTTGCAAAATTCTTGAGTCTAAAATCAATTTAAGATCTTGAGAATACGGTTACCGTAAAAGCTCTATTTAGCCCCCATCTCTATTAAGCCCCCTCTCTAATAAGCCTCTTTCCTCTGAGCGAAAATGTTGAATAAGCCCCTCTCTCTATTAAGCCCCCCCCCCCCCCCCACTGTATCAAAATCCAAAAGTTACTGAATATTTTCCATTTATTTAGCTAAACAAGTTTGCATGTTAATTTTTATATGGTTTGGGATAAAGCTGTGTCGAATTCATGCATTTGACTAGTAAAATTGTATGATGAATCCGTAAAATAAAGGGTAAAAGAACTGAAAAGCTATCATGTATATCCTTGTCATTGATTTTGTGAATAGGCCCCCCCCCCTTTAATAAACCCCCTCTACCTTAAGCCCACCTTCTGGAGGGGCCAAAATAAAACAAGCCCCCGGGGGCTTAATATAATTCTTACGGTTGTCTTACCATGAAGCCTGTTGATTTTATCAGTATCTTTTAATATTTAATTAAACGTCGAACTATTTTTCGGACACCCCACACTTTAAAAAACAGCCGTTATCGTCACATGGGAAAACTTAGTGAAACTAAGCTCTTTTTGGAAAAGTTGATGAACATTTTTTCAGACATACTGTCTGAAAATACGATACACCAACTAAAAAACAATCACAAAGAACTTCTGTCAAAAACAGCTGTTATCTTCACACGGGAAAACTGAATCGAACTAGCAAATAAGCAAATGGAAGAATTTTTTTGAAAGTTTCATGGACAATTTTTCAGACATTTATTGTCTGAAAATACGATACGCTAAGTCAGTCAAAAAACAGCTGTTATCGTCACACAGGGAAACTGAACTAAACCAGCAAATGGGTGAATTTGTCGAAAATTTCATGGAAAATTTTTCAGACAGTTCATTGTCTGAAAATACGATACGCCACGTCAAGACAATAACTCGGAACCCCTGCCAAAAACAGCTGTTATTGTCACACTGGAAAACTGAATCAAATTAAGCATATTTGGCGAAAGATCATGCAAACATTTTTCAGACACTAGACGAATTCAGCAAACGTCTTTACACCCCACATCAGATCATGTGATTTTCCCCTTGAAGAACCTTTCTTTTCATACTATGAAAAATGAGATGAAAAAAGACAGATTTTGTAAGACAACATCACGAGTTGCTTTTGTTGATACCTGAATTCAAAGCGATTAGCGATTGCAGATAAAGGAAATTCTCCCAACCAGTAGTTCAAAACAAAGAAAGCCGCAAAAGTTTCTCTGGAACCCAGGTCGCTAGCGCGCTCGTTGTGCATTCCAGAAATTTTTTTGAAGAGCAAACATGAGTATATATCGAAAGAAGAAGTATATATCTACACATCTACCTCGGGAATTTTATTTCCTTGGTTCAGAAGCTGAGCAGTAAGTGTCTTACTTGCACCCAAAAATATAAGAGAATTGAATCGCCTCCCGACCGACTTTTGAGGAACTCGTCTCGAAAGATTCTAAATTTGAGAAATTCTGAGACTGACTTGCTTGCTCCACGAATGAAAACGCGCAACGGCCAAAAAGTATTTTCGTTCCGTGGATCAACAGTTTGGAATAAATTAGAAACTGAGGTCAAGCTAGCCCCCTCTCTGTCTACTTTTAAACGTAGATTGCGCTGCAAATAGCTTTTAATTTTTTAATTTATTCTAATTTAATATTGTAAATATTTCTTTTTTATTTATTAAAACACTGTAATTAGGTTTTTACCACGGCCCCCTGAAAAGCAGCCATTCTTGGCTGATGGGGTCACCGTGTATAAAGAATTTAAAATGAAATGAACAAAATTTAAAATTCTTTATCTTCTCATAACAATTTACAACGCCAAGGGAACCTAACGATACCACGGGAAGCATGGAAATCATAGCAACCTTGTGGCATATATGAATAACTTAATTAAATCAAATGCAAAAAAATGTACGAAGTGTCATCAAGGCCAAAACCTGAGCCGGACAGGAGGGGAGAAGCCAAACTGTTCAGGCTGTAAAGCCAGTGGATTAAACCACTGCACCACAACACCTTCAACTGAAAACTCCAAGAGCAACTTAGCAAGGCAAGGTTCAAAAGTCTGTGTGTCCAGATCAATGTGAACACAGACAGTGGCGTCGTGTGAGCATGATTTTAGGGGGGGCCAAGGGTCAGAATTTTCCGACAAAGAGACATTTTTCCGACAAAAATTAAGCAGGAATATAACGTATAAAAAGTGGCAAAATGTCTCAGAAATTTGTCACATAAAAGTTCCATAATAGCGAAGAATTTTTCAAAGGGACGCAGCAGTCCTGTTAAGAGGCGATTCTTGTTGGAGGTGAGGCTGTTGTCGAGACTTGATTGGTGTTGGAGGTGAGGCTGAAGCTAGATGCGCAAGGAGGGAGGAAAACTGGGGGTCTGGGGGCTTGCCCCCGGGAAAATTTTCTGTGACCACACCCTTTAGATCGTTGCAAAACGCCCCTATTTTGAAGAATCTACTATTTGTTTTTGATGGGAAATTTCGAAAAAAAGGACCTCAAAAGCACTGAAAAATAGATCGTTTTCAAATTTTAGATAACAACGTGATAGCTTGATATTAATCTTCATTTCTATAATCATCCAATCACAGAAACTAAAAGTAATCCCATCTTAGTAATCATTTCCACCTTCCTCAACAATATTCACTTGTGCAAATTCTGACGAGCAACTCATTGAAAGCTTGGTGCACACACCATAAATGCATGACATTTTTTAAGTATGAAACGTGCAAAATAAATTGTAAATTTGTCGTTTTTAGTCACTAAAATGTTGGTAAAACGACCAAATTTTCGGGGGAAAAGTCCAAGAATGTTTTGACCGAAAGCATTTTCTGAAATTTATTCGTCCGAAACTTTTTGCGCCTATGTGTCTATTTTTCCAACAGAAAACACACTTCTTTCGATTGAAAAAGGAATTTTTGCAGAAAAACGAACGAGGGACCTAGTTTTTTGCCGGAAAACCTACTTTTCATCAAAAACTACGTTTTGCGATCGAAAAAGTGATATTTCATGTACACATTTGGATTGCCATAGGAGCTATGTGAGGAAAATGGTTTAATTCGATTTTTTTCGATTTTTCCGGCAAGGATGAAAAACTGACGAATTTTCCGACAACATTTTCACAGGGGGGGCCATGGCCCCCTGGCCCCCCCCCCCCCCAGCCACGACGCCACTGAACACAGACTGTACTTCTCATTGCATTTTAACGCCGAAAAGCGCTGAAAATCTCAAACGCTGAAAAGCTGCAACGTTAGAACGCTAAGCGCCTGTTGTGTCTTGCACGTCCAGACCTTTCTACAATCTTGAGCCCTTAATTCATAATTCTATAATTTTGTCCTTACATTATGAAACGTCAGACCACGTTGGCATGCCAAGAACTGTTTTGAAACCAGCCAAACATAGACATCTTAAACTTGGGGCATTGCGCTTTGAACACCATTAAAAGCGGTACAAAATTTTTGTAGACCAATCAGCAGTTAGCATCGCTGCCATACATATCTATATGTTTGCGTCGTGTATAATGATAATGATGATGATGATGATGATGATGATGATGATGATGATGATGATGATGATGATGATGCTGATGATGATGATGATGATGATGATGATGATGATGATGATGATGATGATGATGATGATGATGATGATGATGATGATGATGAATTTTGAGCGCACAGATGAAAATTCCCTGTCTACAGAGCACTGGTTTTCTGAATTTCGTGTAGAAATGTCTCATTTTTACCACAGCTGTAAATTGAGCTTTCTTATCGATAGATAACACAGCATCCTTTGTGCAAAGTTTAGCGTTGGGATCAAGATATGCTGTTATCAGTCACAACACTGATATGACAGCTATTTCATGTGATTCGTTTTCACTGTAGTTAATAGTTTAGAATTAGAACTTCATTGTATCTATGCGTCACACATGACAAGTGTAGGTTAAGATGATTTCAACATGACATGGAATTTGTTTACATGCGACCAAGAATGTGCTCATAGGTACAAGTCTAATGCAGTTCACAACTTTAGGGGGTCATAGTTATTTATGTGATCTACGGGTGCGCCGAAAATGTAACCATGTGTAGGAGGGGACTCGACTAAAAGTACAAATATCATCGGGCTCAAATCTTTAAAAAAGGTGGATGTAGAATTTATCTGAATTAAATGGCTTGAAAAGAACTCAGTATACATTGTTGTAAACCCGCCGTGGACATTTTTTGATATCTTGATTAATTTCAAAATGGTGGCACTCATTATACTCGAGGGTGTGACGTCATCAAAATTTCTAAATCCGAAACCAGAAGAACGACAGATTTTTGATTGCAACCATATTGTAGACCTTCATAAACTATGGCTTTCTTGAAGATTGTACCGGGTGAGCCAGAAAAAATTTCCCACTTTCGAAAATTCATAGCATCAAGAGGACTGGATGGATTTGAATGAATCAATATTTACTTGACAGCCAAATGATGGAAATATTTTTGTGATCTTTCTCGCCAGCACTGGAAAAATTGGTAAATTCAAGTTTACAAAAACTTTGTGGTTGCAAAATGACTGAAAAAGGCCTAAAATACGTGATCAAATCATAAAGGACTCCTCGCTCAGAACAACAGAGAAAATGCAATTTCTCATGGGTGAAAGATATCATCTGGACATTTCTTGCCATGGGATATTTAGTATCTGTTTGAGATTCTATGTCTTATTACTCTTGAGAGAGGAGAAACGCCTGTGCGTACTATTCTGTGTGAGGAGAGTCCTAAAGATTTGATTAAGTGTTTTAGGCCCCTTTTCAGTCATTTTGCAACCATGAAATTTTCGTAAAGTTGAATTTACCTATATTTGCAGTGCTCGTAAGAAGACGAAAAAATCACAAAAATACTTGGATCGTTTGGCTTTTAACTACAATTTGAATCATTCAAATCCATGAACGATTTGTGGTACTACTAATTTTCGAAAGTGGGAACTTTTTCTTGGCTCACCCGGTATGATTTTTCCTCAATTGATTTAGGAATTACGATGATTCTAATTTTTTCAAATTTTTCCATGAATTCTGTCAACAAAGGTAAAAATGCAACCATTTTGAAAGTAATCAATATATAAAAAATGTCCACGGCAGATTTACAGCACGATACCTAATGTTCCTTTCAAGCAATTCAATTCAAAGACAAAGTCAAAGTCAACAGAATTTTACACCCACCTTTTTTAAACATTTGAGCCCTATGTTAGTAGAAAGAAAAAATGACTTACTCTGCTGCGTTTGGGTTTGTATGAATGTCTTGATAAGTGCATCGGTTGTTTGTGAGTACAAAGTCAATGCGTTTCTGATCGAGACCAGCTCTTGAGTTTTCACCAAATACGCTTTGCGAAGACCTTCGCCATTTTGACAGAAATAATTCTGAAATCAAAGAGTATATTCAACATTGGGGGTCAAACTCACTAAAATAACATAAGAACATCCAATACCCTTTCATTAAATGCGCAAGCATAGCATAGGTTCCAAATCTTTAAAAAGGCTGGTGTAAAACTGAGTGACCTATTTCTTTGAACTGAATGACTTCTAAGAAACTTTAGCTATTTCTCTATAATTCTACCGTTGGACTTTTCTGAAATCTTTAATATTTTCAGAGTTAGAATTTTTTGCATTCTTTTTCAAGAATTCAACAAAAAATTTCAAAAAACTTAAAACCATCGTAATTTCTAAACCGTTTGACGCAACATGAAGTAATTTCGAAGAAAACCATAATTTATGAATGCCTAAAATATGGTATCAAGCAAAAGTCTCAAATGAGCTGAAATGTAAAATACGCTGTAATTTTGAAAAATATTCAAAATTTCTGGAAAGTCCAACGGTAGAATTATAGACAAGTATCTAAAGTTTCTTTCAAGCCATTCAATCAGAGGAAGTAGGTCATAGAATTTTGCACCAACCTTTTTTACGCCGAGTTAAAGATTTGGAACCTATGCTCGCAAGCATATGGCTCACTCACATGAATAAATAGCAACGTATTTTTCCGCTCTTATTTTGCTCACTTTTGTGGAGGGTAGCATAGGTTTCAAATATTTAAAAAACTGTTGTTGTAAAATTCTATGAACTATCGCTATGACCAGAATGACTTGACAGAAACTTTAGCCAATAGAGATTTTAGTCAAAAGGTATTGAGGCGAGCGCGGCCAATTCCGACAGCCCTAGTAACAGTTGGAAATTCGGGGAATCCTCTCCACTTCAGAAAATCTCATTGCATGAATTTCCCACAATCGATTTGTAGAGTAGGGCACATAAACAAACGATCAGCTGATTTTTATCCCATACTTCACATGCAACAAGTCCAAAACTTGGGAGAAAATTTTGAAAAATCAACGAAAACTGGCTGATCATCTTGGGCTGAATCTGAAATGGATAAATTGAGAAACTGAAAACAAACTTTTGGAGGACCTTATTTCAACCCCTCTTAAGGTATTTAATCATTAACCTGGAGTTAGCAAGTGCATTTAGTAGGAAAACCAGCACGATCCATTTGGGAGGAAAAAGGGCCTAAGTGGAAATTTTCGGGATTTTCCCCACAGCTTTGAAAAAAGAAACGCTCGTTATTCTGCAAAGTTTAGAGATAAATTCGAGATTAAAAGTTTAGTAGTGAAAGAATACGGTTTCCCGTCGATTTTTGATATGCCGAGGCCATTTACCCCTCGCAAAACGGACTTACGCCCCGAAATGGGGAAGGCTAAAAATTTTCCCCATTTCCGCGGCCCCCGCGCTTCGCCCTTGGGGGGCAATATTGAACCCCAAATTGCGTGATATGACTCGCAAACGAGTAATCTCTTGTACATTTTTTCTGTTTTAAATTGGTTGAGTAACCATCGAGTATCGGCTGCAAATGCAGCTTCGGGTCAGAAAATCGGGCCGGGTCGGCTTGACACCCCGGGACTCCCCGGATTTCCGATTGTTACTAGGGCTGTCAGACTTGGCCGCACTCGCGCCAATCCCTTTTTCTTAATTGGTAAATGGTCTATTTGCTATAATTCTACCGTTGGAATCTTCCAAGTCTCCAATATTTTCAGAATTAGGGGATTTTCCTTCTTTTTTAAAGAATTCAAGTAAAAATTTGAAACGATATGGTATCACACAAAGTCTTTTACTCTTCTGGCTTACAATTCTAAAATTTGATGACGTCACATCCTAAAATGAGTTGAAATACTAAATATGCTGTAAATTTGAAAAATATTAAAGATTTGTGAAAAATCCAACGGTAGAAAAGAAGCTGAATTTCTTTCAAGGCATTCGGTTCAAATAAATAGGTCGTAGAATCTTACACCCACCCTTTTACACCAATTTAAAGAGTTGGAACCAATGCTGTCCTAGCGAGGTAGTTAACACTACAACAAGCACTGCATAAAACTGTCAAGAACTGCCTTACCCGCCCAAAAGACACTTGCATGTAGCTCAGTTGGATGGTAGAAGATTTAAATAAAGTTTTTATTATGGCTGATGGATTTTTGCCTTTGTTGAAGAAAAAGAGGTTCTTTCCTTTCAGAAGTGAAAGGCAAGACAATGTGGCGAGAGAAAACAGCTTACAGTGGCTAAAATATAGTCCAAAAAATGGGACAATAGGTGATGTATGTTTATGAACATCAGCTAGGAAGGGAATGAATGTTAGGGAAAGATTAAAGGGAATCTAAGCATATAAAAATGGCCACTGATGGTCGAGTTCTTGCCTATCACGTCTCAGTATTTCCCATTGATGCAGATCAGTTATTCAAATATCGCTGGGCACGTGTCAAGGTCTATTGTCTTTGAACGGCTATTTTTATCAAAGGCTTTTACATTTGCTTAAATTCCCTTTAGGGCAGGGGCGGTGAGGTGTGATTAATTTTTCTGAGAAACCAGGAAGAATTCAATCTTTTCAATTGGGCCTAATCTACATGTTTCATGCAGCATTTGGTACACCATATTGTCAGAGATTTGTTGCAGGAAGAAATTGTTGCAGGAAGAAAGCGTTGCGGAAGTAAAAGTTGCAAATGTTTTTGTCCAAGATTCACAACTTAAAATCTTGCCATTCGCAACTTTAATTCAAGCGGCTTTTTCTCCAGAAAATATTTTTGATCCGCATTCTTTTTTGTAAAAAAATGTTTCATACGCAATACAAGCTTTTGAGATTCAAACCAAGAAATTTTACATGCAACTTTCTCTTCCTGCACTAATTTCTAACAATAAGGTACATTGGTACATTGCTCGGTTCATGTGGAGGTAGTTTACCTTAATTACTTCCAGGGCTCTTTCCATAATAAAGCATTGTCTTTGGCTGAGATTGTTTGGATCTTCACGTGTCAGCTAAAATAAATAAAGCAAAATTAACACAAGACTCAACAATATTAATTTCTAAAAGTTAAATTTGTTCTGCCGGGTGTCCCAAAAAATGTATACAGATTTGGTCGACTCCAGCGATGTGAATTTAGCTTAAATCAATGTCTAATCACTCTCGAAATGTTTCTCGATAGTTAACTTGAACATAGATACCTCGTTTGTTGGGTATTCGTGTTTTGAAAGCAGAAATATCGATTTTGAAAGCTCAAATTTGCGTCCACTTCCAAACCAGAGCTTTGGCCTTTTGGCCTAAGCAAATTCCTGAAGCACATCGAAATTAAGAGCTAAAATTAATGAAAGATTAAGAAACTTCCTAATGGGCGACTGGGGGTCGACTTCTAGAAAACAGAATAACACAAGATCTAACATTGTTCGAACTTTATCAAGGCTATCGTTGATTTATACGCTGTGCCTTAAGAAATTGCTTAGGCCAAAAAGCTAAAGCTCTGGTTTGCAGGAAGAGGCAAATTTGAGCTTTCAAGATTAACATGCCTGCTCTCAAAGTACCAATATCAACAAATGAGGTATCTATGTTCAAGTTACCTATCGAGAAACATTTTAGGGTGATTAGACATTGATTGAAGCTAAATTCACAGCGCTGGAGTCAACCAAATCCGTATAAATTTTTTTGTGATACCCGGTACTTGCCACTATTTTCACTCATTGCGCTTACTCTTTTTGGTCGGAGCTTTCGCCTCACCTCACCTCTGTCGCTGAAGAGACCTCAAAGGTGAGGCGAAAGCTCCGACCAAAATGAAAAAGGGCAATGAGTGAAAATAATGGCAAGTAGAACAAATTTAAATTTTATAAATAGCTTTGGGTACAACACTCGGGATCAGATACGAATTCTTTCGAATTCAATACAAACTAGACGAAGAAATGTTAATTTCTTCCAGATTTTATAAATTTGATTCTTCATCAAACAATTTTATAAATAGGACGATATAAACAATTGTTGTAACATGAAAAACATATAAAGTAATTCAAATGGAATATCTAACATGCTGATGCGCGTATTTTCTTTTATAAGATACAGCTTATAAGAAACTCAACTTTTAGATCGCCAAAAATTAAGAAACTCCAGCACTGGGAAAATATAGCTAAAGAAACTATTCACATTTCAATAAACGAATCCTTCTTATAGTTTTGCTTTATTTTTACTTGTTTCCTGTATCATATTACTCGAAACGTACTTGAGTAATGTATAAGCAATGAGGTTTTAAAAAACTTAGTTTTGACTTGTTCAGGATGGCACAGGAAGTCAATATGAAGATTTTTATGGAACTTTTAAGAAACTCGTAAGGAACTCTGAGTACTGAAAATCTGATAATTTCAAGAAACTTTTAGTATTGGCTCAAACTCTTACTGTAGTTTCTTACAAAAAATACGTGTAATATCACATAACATGCTTTCACGGCATAAAAAAGTTTATCAACAATCAGTTGACGATCAGGAAATATTTCAAAATTGGCAATGAATTATGACGAGGGTTATTACTTGGCGCTTAGTACCGGGTGTCCCAAAAAAGTGCTTCCGATTGAAAAATCATAAAATTTGATTACAAGAAGGCCGATCTTTAAATTGACTTGACTAGCATAGCGGCCCGAAATTGTGGCAACATTACTGAAACATCTCGGCGATAGATTTTGTGTTGTGATGAATGAATTTGTTGGCCAACACGGTGGACAAACTAGACGAAAATAGTGAAATTAATCTGTTGGCTAAAATAAAATGTCGTCTTCACCAGTTTGCCACGTTCTATTTTAAACATTTCTAAAAGAACGTGAGAGCGAAAAGAAATTAAAATATTTCATGTTGGAGAATTTCAACATCAAAGGATTTAAGAAAGAAAAGCCGTACGCAGGAGCCGACCGATTCAAAGCTGCAAAGAGTCCAAATACGAAATAAGAATTAAGGAAAATTCCAGGTCAATAAAGAAAGCGCTTGAACGTATCACAATAATACAGGTAATTGACGAAAGGCAACAAAAATGAAAACAAAACTAATTATTACATCAAACGTCTTGGGAATTTGTAACGCAAAAAAGGATCTATCTCAGTGGCCAAATCTCATGAATGGGACATTGTTCAATGGTTTATCCAGACAATTTCACATTACTTCACTGAATTCTGCGTAATTAAATCTGATTTGATCTAGACATAAATTATAACCAGTCATAACCGACGTCTGAGATTAGAATTTCACGGGATTTTCATGAGTTTATCGAAAACAGCCAGATAAGCCCTGTTAGCCAAAGATAGCGGTCCGGACTTTAAAAGGCCAAACAATTTCTAACATTTTCACACAGGTTAGTGTATAAACCGCAAAAGATTAATACAAGATCAAATGAAAAATCGGTTTAAAAAGCTGCTGACATACATGCAAATTTGAAAATGTCTGTGTGGTCTTAAAGCGTGGGTCTGTTAAAAAATGGCTAGACATCCTAGTACAGACATCCTGATACGTGGAACTGTCACAACAGTTCTTGTTGGGGAGACGAGATACGCTTCGCCCGAGGAAACACATGCTTCCCCCGTGCAGTTGGTTAAAGCTCATGCGCAGTAGCGTTTTGGGGTTGAAGCTCTAACGAGCGCATGCGCTTTAACCCACTGCACGGGGGGCACATAGATTTACTCGGACAAAGGATCTCGTCTCCCCAACAAGTTCTGTCCATTGCGACATTAGCCATAAGACTAGCTGTTAACATAGTTAAGTGACTGCAGCTCAAGGCAAGATAACAAATCTGCCTTGCGCGCAATTTATGTGAAAACAATAGCCTTTTGTTTGAGAAAAATTAATTTGTGGAAACAGACCTTTAGCTATTCTGCAAAAGAGTCGGGATCGAGCAACATGTTTATACATTTTTATGCAAGAGGTTCAATTGAATAGCATTAGAGCTTCTATCACTATTGTGCACGTTCAAGAATTCTACAAAATGTATCAAAATACCTTTCGATTCAGATACTTTTTTGAATAGCTAAAAGGTCTATTCCCCATGCCAAAAATGAAATTCTACATTCAGGTGCCTTCTCAGGGAGCTGTCTCCGATGTTCTGAGGTTGAAACATTCCAAAAAGGACAACAAGTTTCCAAATATGAAGACAGGTTACCACAACTACAAAATCCATTACAGCCAAATGTAATATTGGTCTCAATTATTCAATTTTCAAATTTTCAGGTACAGGTACTGTAGTTAATGTTCATAGTTCAAAAGTTCCTGCGAACTGTATTGTTTTAAACTGCTATATATGGCACTGGCACTTCACAGTCATATTTGCATCACTGGCTTTGATCATTTCTTCAAAATAAGCTTCACTAATGGTTCATTGTCTGAGCACCCAACTGCATTGATAAGCATCAGCAGGAATAATGAAACAGCTGTATCATCACAACAAACTGTTCTATGTTTAATTTCAAAATGTAGAAAAACACCTTTGTATGAGTGAAAAACAATCTTGATTGAAATAGTTCATAATGGGCAATATCTAGTCTTGACAACTATTCAATGGTGCATTCTGCAACACATTGTTTATTTAACGACTTCCCATCCCATGAATGCAAATCAGATCATTACAGGAACTAGAACAAGCAATCCTTTGGTCCTGCAACAAAAACAGAAACTGAATAAGGTTTTAATGTAAAAGATTCTGTAGGACATATTGTGTCACAAAGTAGTTCTATTAATATGATTTTTTTACAGTTATTTGCTGTATGAAGTATCAACATTGTAGAAAACTGTATTACAACATCATACCGCATGCTAGTCAGACGAATATTCGCCCAGACTCAGTTTCAATTTCCGGACTCAGTTTCAATTCCAGACTCAGATTCAAAACTCGCAAAACTATCAATTTTCTACAAACAAACGAGCTTTAACAAAAAATGAATGAATTTCAACACGGGAACTTTATCAAACATATCTAAATCCAAAAACATCTTGTCAATCGCATGAATGGATTTTCTGGAAAAACGAGTTGTGTGTCCAACTCCGTCTTAGGCCCATTCCGAAGAATCGCCTTTCAATCGAATATGAAACTGAGTCTGGAAAATGAAACTGAGTCTGGATGAGTATTCGTCTAACTTGTATGGGGTCAACAAGCATTGCACAAAACTTGAAGCACTAAATTAGATGTTATTTAGGCTAACCCTGCAATTCGTTGCAAACCTCTGGTGTCAGTTTGGAGGATTCCTCCTTCATCAATCCCCTGGCCGTCGTCGATGGCACCCAACCCAGACCCAGCATATGTTTGTTTGTGCCAGTCAAAGTCAGTCAAAGTAACCTCTCGAGCTAGGCCCTGGATGGAATCAAATCCTTGCCCTTGGGATATCGTCAACAGATAAGCTGCAGAAGTCATTCCGACTCTGTGAATATTCGAAGCAAGATAGAGTATAAAAAGAAATCCTCTCATAGTTGTAATTAACACATAATGTGATACGCACCAGATTGTGAAATTCACTTCCTTCTTCGCGTCCTGCAAACAGCTAGCGTTACAAAGATAGACGAGGGACCTCCAAAATGGCGAACAGATCGATACAGATCGAAAGTTGCAGAGGCCTTGCAGACGTAGCTCCCTCTGGTTTCACCAAATCACTAAATCCACTGATCTGTGACTAATGCGTTACAAAGATAGATAATCCACGGTTTCAAAATTGGACTTGCCTACGATGCCGCTTTGCAGGCGCTTCGCGCTCCGCAGCTGCAATAAAAAGAACTCGTGACCCAAACTGTAAAGTTGGTCTACGGTTTGATGTGAGCTTGAAAATTCATCTTAATTTCATTTTGAAAATGATTCAAGTAATATTTATCAAGGCTTGTAAGCGATGGGGCTTCAGATTTAGTACTTAAAGCAAGTGTGCAATGGTAAATAGGCCCCTCTATAAATAGAACAAAGAAATAACTTAGACACAGCATTGTCTCTTAGCAAGATAAAAATCTCATTCTTAGGCTACCCTTTGTTGACATCGTGTGCAACTTCGATTTGAATGGGGTATTTTTAAATTTTTTCTGCTCTCTGCAAATGCAAGCTTTTAACCTTGCACAAACCCTTTAAAGGAAACTATTAAACGTGACGACTGACTGATTTTGTAAGCACTGCTAAGATCAGTATCCAAGCCTGTGTCTTGTAGGTACTGCTGAAATTCAAACACTTTGTGGTCGTTTGTTGTTGAGTGATACAGTGATACTGAAAGATAAAATCGTTTTCTTTTCGCAAAGCACAATTTTACAGTCAGTGATTTTCAGACAGACTACATGACACCAAAACAATGCCTGTTTCAAAAATTAGATGAATGAGAATTTGAAAAGATATCCCTACCTCAGCACTTGGCAGAATTACAAACTTCTCTATGGTGCTAAGGATCAGCTTCCAAAGTTCCTTGAAAGAGAGAACGCGTTAGACAGTTAGGTTAGGAGGTGCACAGAATATTATCTCTAGGATTAGTGACAAATGATAGGTACGCTGGCAAAAACAACCATCAACATTCCCTTGATTATGACTGTCTCAATGAAATATATTTTTCTATTCCCATGACTAAAGATGTCTGAATGAAATATTATTTTCGCAATGAAATGTGCGTCAGAAACATTATTACAGTGATTACTAAGATCAATCATTTTTTGGTCGTGACAGAGTACCTTTAACTTGCCAATCCCTGTTGCTAATCACTCTTTTTTGTATGGAAAAAAGCACAGGGCGGAAAATTCTCAAAACGGCTATTACTGAGGCTTTTATTAAAGGCTATTACCAGGCGTTTCAGTTAGACGTAAGGCCAAGGCTAAAGACATAATCTCTTCACAATCTGAGTAAAGCATGATAAACAAGCAAGGCATGGCTTGCTTTACGTATTGTTTTCGTGAATATCAAGAGCTACTTAAAATCAAATATTAAAACTCCTAAATCCCTTGAATACGTTTGGATGAAAAACTGAGTACAGTAAATGACATAAACATGTTTGTGCACTCCGTTTAAGCTAAAAGACCAAACAGATCGACTCATCAGAATTTGACTAAACTCTATCCTACTTCAAAGTGAAATTTATCCCCATGTAAGTCACATTCGACAATGTGACAACACTGTCGCAAAATTATACGGTGTAATCTGAAGTGTAATTCAATAATCATTACAACAAATTAACCTCTCCTGACCCAGAAAGGAACCGTCCAAAAACACCACATAATAATTTACACACCTAATGACAGGATTTCAGCAAGGGTATGACCTTCCACCTTCTCCCAAAGTATACGTTTACAGGTAGTTTTACACAAAACTCCTGATTCAAAGCTTCCAACAGTAAAATGTAAAATGTATCCAAACAAAATTGTGCCCCGTTTGTGTGGCTGCTGTAGAGGAGCTAGGGAGGAGCTATAACGTCAGTTGTCCTGTTCTTTTTTACATTGTTGCAAAAGAAAGGCTTCAACTTATAGTTTGAGATCTCGTTTGAGTCAACCTGACACATGGTTGCTGATTAATGGCACAGCAATGGCAAAATGAGTGGTTGCTTATAAAACATCACTTCTTTTGTTCTCCAGTAATGTCATGAAATAAATTTTGAAGACAGGGTTCTAGCGTTATACCAGGTGTCCCAAAAAAGTACTCCCGCTTGAAAAATCACCAATGTTTAATTACAACCCCGATCTTCAAATTTCTCTTTTAGCAAGTACATCAAATACCAAATTATTTGAATTAGTGAATTTAGCCCTTTTTAGTGCTGCCTGGTTTTGAAGCACAATGATTACCTGAGAAATTTCTTTTTGTATATCAAGCTTCTAGTTTGGTCAGAAATGTCAGAATGAAATGCAAGCTAATTTAGCCTCGTGCTTTAGGAAACTTGGTATTCTGATGATGAAGCACAGCTTTGCTTCGAAACGTCAATAATTCAACATGGCCTAGTCTTTTAATTAATAATAACTTCTCGGATTTGTCACATGGATTTGTCATAACTATTTACTTGGATTTGTCTTGGAATGAAATAATAATAATACAATGAGAATGATTATCGTCGCAATTCTTGCTCTTCGCTTCCTCATTAAACTCCGTTTTCCTGCCAATACACCGATTTCTACAAGCTACTTTTCCAGATATGAAGGATAATGTAATGTTTCAATTGGCTCTTAGAGGCAAGATTAATGATGCTGCTTAAAGAGTATGGCTCAGAATGACGTTTTTCTTTCAATGCGTTACTTCATGCCGCTTAAGTAATGAAAACAAACATTTTGTCATCTTTATTTTGATACTTACATTTTCTTAACCATAATTTTGATACAAAGGTTTTCGACGAATGGAGAAAAATGGAAAAATTGAGATGAGACCGAGATTTGAATTAGGAGCCTTCTGCTTTCATGACAGAAAATGTTAGTGTCAAAATTATCATCTTTAAATATATCTAGATCATTGCCTAAAGGGATCAAGGAGCACATTTTATAATAGGTTTGATAATCAAATTCTGACGATTTTTCGAATGGGAGTACTTTTTTGGAACACCGATCCTATTAACCAATTTAAAAATATAGAAGCAATTTACATGCAACGCTAGAGCCTATTCTTTCAAAATTTGCTTCAGTTGTGCTCGGGAACGAAGAAGATGTTGTTTCGGAGCAACGACTTTTGCCTTTCCTGTGCCATAAATCAGCAACCACTTGTTAGGTTTACTCAAACAAAGTCTCACACTGTAACTTGAAGCCTATCCTATGAAACTATGTAAAAACACGACGCTACAGCTACCCCATATCAGTAATACAAACAAGGCATAATCTTTTTGGGGACACCCTGTGCATATTATCAATTTGTTACCTTCAGCAGTCTCTTGAGAACTGTCTTGTCACAATATTTTGCAAATGTCGGAAAGCTAAAATAATAAAAAACGCAGTTAGAAGATGATTCTGATTCTACCGGGTGAGTCAATAAAAAGAGTCCATGTTTGAACGGTCATGGCTCCTTGGACATCAAGATGATGATATCGGCAAATATTTCAAGAAGCAATTAAGCATTGTTCCTGAAGAAGAGATGGCTTATTTAATGTCTATGAAAGCCGCTCGAAGGCATGAAATATCATCGCAAATTAGTTGCTGCCACCTTTACCGTACAAAGAGTATTTTGATTACAGGCACATTTTTTCAAGCCATTTGCTCGCAGGCACAGAGTATTTTCAATGAAGCCTAACTAGAAAAACGTAATCAACGATGAGTTTTTACCATTTATTCTACAGCTCAAATGATTTAGACCGTGTTTACACTGTACCGGTATACTTTTGAAAGTGTTGTGGCACAGTGGTGTAATCCTCTGATTTTACAACCAGAACAGTCAGGCGGACAGGGTTCGATACCCGGTGGATCCCCACCACTTGAGCGTCATGAAAAGGGGTCGCGGACTCGATTAGCGCTTAAGACTACTTCTGTGATCTCAAGGACCCTCACCTTCACCCTCGCCCTCACCCTCACCCTCACCCTCACCCTCACCCTCACCCTCACCCTCACCCTCACCCTCACCTTCACCTTCACCTTCACCTTCACCTTCACCTTCACCATCACCATTGATCCGTTAAACAAGGTTGTTACGGTTCAAGAGCATTTACACTGTTCCAGCACAGACTGAATTCATAGATAAACGGAATAAAAGTTTTACAGAATAGCAAGAGTAAGAACAGTGTAAATGAGAGGCTGACCTATTACAATTTTGTCACGGATCCATAGCTGTACTAGTACAGTGTACACAGGATTTTAGCAGCTGATCAAACCATCCAAAGAGACTCAATGATCAGAAGAAATTGTTTTTTTAAGTAACTTATTCAAAGTGAGCTGAAAGGATTTCTGGCTATTTAGAACTAATTTTGGCCCACTATGCATGCCACATCCAGGCATGGGACCACTAGTTTAAGGTCCCTCCCGAAAGAAGTATCGCTTCCTTGCTTGTAAAAAGAGGATTTAGTACGCACCTTTCATCCATAAATTGCATGAGTGGGTTTAATACATCCTCTACCTCTTTATCGAGTTGGTGTTTATCTGTTATTGACATTTGGTTAATGCCACCCTTAATGCTGTAAATTGAAGGATTTGAAAGTTACATTGTGGCAAGTAGGAGACTTTCTATAAATACTAGTTCATTTTGTGGCAAAACTTGTACACCTCAGCGCATCAAGTGGTGACGCTGACGCATGCAAATTAAATGCCATAAAAATCAAATTACGGCAAAAATTGTGTTTCACTGATTTTCAATTAATAAGTCTGCCAGGAAATTTGATGGCTCAACAGGTCCTGTAACTATAGAATCCTCAGCTATAGTTTTTAGCAATACTCACATTCAACGAAACCAATTTTTGGTCAGCTAAAGCCAGTGTCTTATATACCAGAAGGAGCAAAACGGGCTAAATTCATGAAATTACAAAAGACAAATATTTCAAGAGCCAAGAAAATAATATGTTAACAGAATAATTACAGCCTGGTGGGTTCGTTCAAATTTATTTCAGATGGAACCATACTTATTTGTTTGGTCCAGAGGTGGAAAAAATGCGTGAAGCCGCGAAGCAGCTTCGCAGGAAGCTTGTTTGTCTGGAAGGAAGGAAAAACAAGGGAGGAAAGATAGAAAGCGGAATAGAAGGAAAGAAAAGAAAGGAAACGAGAAAGGGAGGAAAGAAGAAATGAAAAGAAAAAGGAAAAGAACGAAGGAGGGAAAGAAGATAGGATAACAGAAAACAAAGATTGAAAAAGTGATTAGTAAAGGAAAGAATAAAGTAGGAAAAGATTAAAGAGAAAGGAAAACATTGCTTGGATTATGCTCTGTCCATTTACAGTTGTGTCGTCCAGAGAAGCTATTAATAGTAATTCTTAGACTATTCCAAATGACTCTAAATAGGCTTACGAAACTGAAATGTGTGTCATGCAATAGTTCAACTGAAATCTGGTACGGAGAAATTGATAAAACAATGAAAGGAAGAATTTTAGTTTGACGTTGCTTCGCAGGAAGGCAAATATTTTTTCCACCACTGGTTTGGTCTGACAGAATCTAGTCTCTAATGGCAACAGTATTTATAATATTTCCGAAAAAATACTACCTAATTAATTTCAAAAGACACCCCACGTACTCTCAAGTACCGAATAAACGGGGGGGTGAGAATAATCGGGGGGGGTTGGAAATGGTTCAATATAATAATAATCGGGGGGCTGGAACAATCGGGGGGGTTGGAAAAATTGAGAATAGTCGTTTTTCGTTTTCTTAGTAAAACACGTATCTAACATGGGTACCACGTATGTAAAACACGTATGTAACACGGGTCAGACAAACAAAGGAGAATAAAGTTAATAAATACAGTAAGTACATTTGCTTAGCAGGAATTATTAAAAAAATGAGTTCACTATTACTTCTATTTTTCAAGAATTAATAAAAGGGGGGGTTGGAATAAAAGTGGGGGGGTTGGAAAATTTTTCAAAAATTAATAAGCGGGGGGGGGACGATTATTCGGTACTTGAGAGTAAAGAAAAGTTACAAGACTATGTCATCGCGATATTCATTGTATGAATGCACAAAAATTGAGTAGAGTTTTCAGTTGTCTGATGATCGCTGTATTGCGTGAAACTCTGAGTAACAGCAAAGAATGTAATCTTTCTTTTTGTCTCAATCCTGTTATAATCCTACATGGCATTGAGCACTCTTTCAACCAGTAAAGACACATAAAACTTTTTGTAATATTTCAAACATCAATATTAATTCAAACTTCCACCTTGATACCGGGTGCGCCAAAATAAACTATGCACGTTTGGCAGGCCACAATAAATCGTACACAGGTCCGATTTTGGAAATGTATGATTTAATTGTTAGCAGAAAGCCTGAATTAGATGCTGGGATTTTTGCAAATCTTTTTATTTTCAGTTTTTAGAGCTAGAAGCGAGTTTTCTAAAATGTCAGTTTTCGAAAAAGACTGAAAAAGATCAAAAAACATCGATCAAGTTTTCCAAAGAATCGACATGAATGGGCAAAGAGAGAACTTGTTCGTGGTGATTTGGGATTTAAAAATTGACCAATTGAAATCGGCTGTACGAGAATTCGTATTAAACCCCCAAACCCCCCTGATAACGTTCTCTCTTTGTTCATTCATGTTGAATCGTTCAAAATTTGATCGACGTTTTTTGATCGTTTTCAATGTTTTCGAAAACGAACATTTTAAGAAACTCACTTCTGGCTCTAAAACTGATAACGGAAAAATTTTTAAAAAGTACTAGAATCTAATTCAGGCTTTCTGCTAGCAATTAAGTCATAAATCTTTAAAATCGGTTCAGTATACGATTTATTGTGGCCTGCCAAACGTGCATAGTTTATTTTGGCGCACCCGGTATCTGAAAAAGACCTTTGAAGGGTCTACTACTTGCATGCCAAATATTTTGTCAGGAAGAGCTTTCTATTTCAACAGAATTTAAATCTACTTACTGTATCAAGGTCTTGCTCATTTTTCGTGTGCACTCTTCAAATTTAGGAACGAGACTGTAAAAAATCATCACAAAATAATAGAATAACAGGAGATTCTGATGATTAAAAACTAGGAATTTCTGTCTTTCTGACTATCACACATAAAACCATCCAATAAAATTGTTAACGCTGTTAAATGAAAGCTACAATTTCTTACAAAAGTGTTGTGAACACTGTTAGAAAATCGAGTATTCGCCCCCCCCCCTCTCCTCCCATTTCAGTGTTGATTGCATTGCAAAGAGGTATTTTTCATGCAAATCCATCAAAAGAATGATTCGCCAAAGCAAGCAACATTGATATGGGGGAGAGGGGACAATACTTCCGAAAAACGTTGATTTTCGTAGGGGTCCAGAACTTTTGTAAGAGATTGTAGTGAAGGCAACTTAGTTTCGAAGATATCATATAGCGAAATGCGCCGAAGTTCCACTGCCATAGTATCAAAACAAAAACGCTCTCGTTTCTAAGAATCACCATATACTTTCGTTCTCCATTTCACTTTTTCGTATGCTGCATGATGTCTGATGTTTTAGAAACAGTTTGCGTGTAGCTATTTTCTTTTTTTTTCGAAAACAGCCATAAAAATCATATCTGAACTGCCGAAGACAGCTAATTACCAAGAAGCATTGAAGGGGCTCCGTCTCCAAATTTCGATCGAAACGGTGATTTTGCAATTTTTTGATGGGCAATATCACACAGACGTTTACCTGTTTTTTCGAAAGTGAAAGCGTCATGTTGAAGATAAATCTTTGTACTTCACAGAGGGAAGAACCAAACATTCATATCTTCTATGATTGCTTGGATATAAGTGGATTTTTAACGAGTATTTCTTGGTTGCTTGGGTGAAGCTACCAAACAATCTACAGAAAACATGGAGAACAATGTCATCAGATTTATTTACAGTTCGGCGACGGAGCCCCTTTATTAGTAAACAAAAACTGTAAAAATGTGAAAATCAGTCACTCATCAGTTACCTCTGAGCGTATATGGCACTTAATTCATCCAAACTTAAATTCAGATATTTTTGAAGATCTTGAAACAGCTCCTTCGTTTCGTCAGTCAGCTAAAATAAAAGTGAAAGTATAACTTGTAAATTTGATTTCCATTCAGAACTGCAAAAATTGCAAAGTAAATGGGCTCGCCCAGTTAGCTGGCACCTATCAGAAAGGATAATTTGCTTCATTTCATATTATCAATTTAAACCCGCCTATTCAAGCATAGCATGGTGAAATTCGTCCAAGCGAAAACATCTACAACGATTGGCCTGGATTCTCAAATTAACAGCTGAAACAATTTTGGTCAGGAAGGGATTTCATGAGAAATAGTTTCTCCCAAATTTTGAAAATTTAGCAAAGCTCAATTTTGCGAAGATTTCAAATGATAGTTAAATAGAAAATTATAAATAACATATCTTTTCATATCTTAAAAAGATTTAATGTTGTTTCTAAACTGTATCTGATATATACGACACACTGATTTTCATGAAATCAAAAATCAGCACTCTAAGATTTCCTTCAAGGTTTCACCTTGATAAAACAATTTCGTTGTTGACTCGTATCAATAGGGAAATCATCACAACAATCTAACCAAGTAAACAAGTAAATAAAATAAAATGTAAGCACTTTGATAACGGGCTATGTTCGAAACGTCGTGCTTATTTCAATTCGTATCAAAGTGCTTATATTTTACTTTATTTACTTGCTTATCTTTGTACAATTGCACTTTACACAACAAGCAGATTTTTCTAATAGTCTAAACCAACTGCCTAACGTTAAATTTTTCAACGGATTCTAAGTATTTAGACTGTAAGAAGTGACTTAAGACTGCGAAACTTTTGACGGAATTACGTTTTCTCAAAAATTTTGGAAATGTTTAAGGAGCAGTAAGATTCTTTTCAACAATTTCTGTACTTTTAAGATTTGGAACAAAACACAGAGGTATGTCTATAAGTAAGAAAATTACATGAATAATTGGTAATACCTTATTTGGACCAGCAGATTCGAACAATTTCTGCACTTGAACTCTTACTTGCTGAACATTATTCATGAGAATGCAAATCTGAAAAGAAAAATATCGTTAAAAAGGTAAAAACCGAGGTTCGCTGAGACAAATTGAGCTTGTGCAGATATATGTACCGGGTACGCCAAAATAAACTATGAACTTTTGGCAGGCCACGATAAATGAAAACGTACATAAATGGACAAAGAGAGAACGTGGTGATTTGCGATTTGGACGTACTAAATCCCCAAATCACCCTGAAAACGTTGTCTCTTTATTCATTCGATGATCATTTGCAGTGTGTTCGAAAACGAAAATTTTAAGAAACTCCCTTCTAGCTTTTTGAAGATTTATGACTTAATCTTTAGTAGAAAGCCTGAATTAGATAATGGGATTTTTTGCAAATTTTTTCGTTAAATCAGCATAGATCGAAAGAAGAAGGATCTATCCACATATTTATTTAATTTGTTTGGTTCAAAAGCCGATTGGGAGGCGATTCAATTCTCTTATTTTTTGGGTGTGATTAAAACACTTACCTGCTCAGCTTTCGAACCAAAGAAATAAAACGACTGAGGTAGATGTGTAGATATATCCTTCTTCTTTTCTTCTTCTTTTCGATATATGCCCATGTTTTCTCTCAAAAACCATTTGTGGCATGCACAACGAGCGCGCTAGCCACCTGGGTTTCAGAGAAATTTTTGCGGCTTCGTTTGTTTTGAATTACTTGTTGAGGGATCCCTTGTCCGCAATCACTAATCGCTTTGAATTCAGATGTCAACAAAAGCAACTTAGGCTACTGTGTTACAAAATCTGTCCTTATTCTTTGGAGATGTTTGTGCTTGAAAATCTCACAAGCAAAAAATTAGTCGAAAAGAATTTTTGCAAAATACTTACAATTCCAACCATCATTGTGTCATATTGACAAATTTTTTCAAAAATGTCTTGAATGCATTTTGAGTACTGTCTTGTCACCTTGTCAACAGTCTGGAAAGAAACAAATTTGCCGTGAAGCTGAAAATAGCAGTAATTCTTTTATATTATCAAAGGTAAGAGTAAAGAAAAGTTATGGGGTTTGAAGTACCACAAGAGTTCGAAAATTAAATTGAAGTTGAATTTCATTTTTAAGGTACTGCTGAAGGTGTTGTGGCGCAGTGGTTTAATCCTCTGAAATTGCAGCCAGAACAGTCAGGCGGACAGGGTTCGATACCCGGTAGGGCCCCATCACTTGAGCGTCATGACAAGGGGTCGCGGACTCGATTAGCGCTTAGCTACTTCTGTGATCCCAGCGCTTGGCGCTAAAAACCGCAACTTCACCTTCACTTCACTTCATCAACTATCAAATTATATTTGAGGATATTATTCTACCAACGGCTTCCAATTAGCGAAATTCTGACAATTTATTAGCAACGAGGCTTAATAACAGATTGATTTTTTATTTATTCGAATTCTTCAAAATTATTAATCACTCTAGAAATAGATTTCGTGGTAATGTACGAATCAGATTTGATATGAAGTCACAAAAATCTTGTGCAAGATGTACGATTTCTTCTACAACCTGTGGCTTAGAAGATGGGTTTTCAAGCTGCAGTTTCAAAACTTTCACATAATTATGTCTCGTTCAATTCCTACTCTGACCATCCTCCCTGGGACACCCCCGGGCATTTGCTCAAAAACGTTCCCGGCCCCCGGGCATTTGAGTCGGATTTGACAAGAACAGGAGCTTTTTCTCATATAGTAACTGGGAATATGGCATTTCCTCATTATAACTGTCACATTACAGCCCTGAAGAAGTCCTGCATGGCAGGACGAAATATTGGCAAAAATTAATTTAATCGTATTTGCTGTTGTTTTTTGTCGTGTTGCGGTGTTTCTGCCTTTAAATTTCCTCATTGCCCGGCCCCCGGGCATTTGACCCTAAATTTTCCCCGGCCCCCGGGAATTTGAGCAAGGGATTCTCGCAGACCCCGGGGCTGCCCGAGGGGGGTGGTCAGGGGAGGAATTGAAAGAGATAGTAGCATTATTGGTATTACCTCTAAAACTTACTTGCCTTTTGATGAAATATAGCTAAATAGCAAACCACAAACTTCGAAACTTCGAAACTCATTGCAGGTCTTGTAAATTTGCGGGAGCGTACGAATTTTACGAATTACAACCTAAATTGCAGGCACCTTCACTTTACTCGGAGAGCTTTCCCTGCAGACGTATTTTCACATCCATCGTAGGCACGTGATAATTTTAATGAGGCCTGCTCATATGGTGGTATATAAAATGATAAATTATGATAAATTTAATGATAAATTTGCTTTACGATATAATGGTTTATCCAACCAAACTATCTGCAAGTAATTTAAGAACTAAAGATGCAAGAAGTACAAAGAGAAACTTTACTCACTCCATTCGATCTTACCTGTGAATATCGATGCAGGAATTTTGCTTCGATCGAAGGAATAGGGCATTCCAGTTTATTCAAAATGTCCAAACTCTACATAAAAGAGAAGATGTTACTTAGATTAGCAAAGAATTTACTGAAACGAAGTCAGTTCAAGCTGGATACTGTACGACGTAACCGAAAACAGGAGCCCTCTGGCTAAAAAAAGGTGTTGTTTTTTAGGAATTTTAATGTCAAAAACGCCTATTCCAATATCATTCTTGTCACTATTTTGACCAACGACATTTTTTCGCATGAGGATAGATATTGCGCAGGAACAGCCAACAAAACGAAGCTCAATAACATTGAATCAGTTAATCTGGGTACCAGAGCCAAAAATATAAACAAGTAAATAAAAAAATGACCTGTTTCTTCTTAATTTGTTCTTTGACTGTTAGTATTTGGTCCTGGTATTTGGGATATGAACAAAGTTTCCTGTGAATGTCTATAGTCTATAGCCTATGTCTCAGTTAACAGCAGCAGTAAACTATAACTATACTAGCAAACTTTCAAATGAAAAATTACCTGATTCAAGGATGAGAAAGTGTCGACAACGGATACTGAGAAATCAGAATGCTCAGAGCTCTTTTGAAACTGCAAGGGAAAAGAACGCATTAAAACTATCAAGATAAGAAAGTAGAAATAAATGCTTTAACCTCCTGACTCAAAACAAATAAAGCCCATAAACGAAGGATTAATCGCATGGCTTCCCTTGTCTACTGCTACGTTGTCAACTAACAAATTAAGACTTGTGTCATTGGAGTGAAAATTTTGAAGTGGTCACTCCAGGTATAATTTTCTGTATTTCAAATAAGTAAAACAACTGTCGAAAGTAACGCTTGCATATTTTTGGTCAGGGCTTCTTAAAGCTTGCGTATGCAAATCATAAGCCCACTTAACGAAGTGCACATGATTTAAGTATGAAATAAAAGTGAACAAGCAACTCCTGTTAGGATATCTTTCTCATATGAAAACAGAGGATGATTCACAGTTGAGAAGATCACTCATATGTAAACCGAAATTCACAGTTGAAATTCGTCATCTCAAACTCTGAAGGAAAATTGAAATTTGTTAGATAAATAGACCTTTTAGCTATTCTGCAAAAGAACCTGGATCGAGCGTTATTTCTATACATTTTGATAGGCGACGCTCGATCGAGTGGCTATAGAGCTTCTATCACTATTGTAAACATTTGAAAATTCTACAAAATGTAGCAAAATGTTGTTCGATTCTGATTCCTTTCAGAATAGCTAAAAGGTCTATTGACTGTTCAAGTGACAGATAGTATTTCAATAAAAATCCGTTCAGTGAAAGTTTGAGAGAAAGGGCATTCAAAAAAGCAAAGCAAGACTGTGTGTACCCCATCTTTCTTGTCTTTATCTATGGCTCCATACATATATTCCAATGACATCTCGTCATTTTCGCAAAGCCAAAGCAAAATGAAATATTCAAACATCCTAAAAGATAAGAGCAAGTGTTTCCCTAAAAAAACATACAACATTGAGAATAACTCATACAGGTCTTCTGGCTGGTAAATTAAGATGAAGGTCCATGTTGTCAAAGTTCGTCTGCTTAATCTATTTGAAGATACCCTTGAAACACCGTGACAATTTGTCAACTTTTTCATGGATACCTCAATCCCTTTCCTGTAGTATGAAGGGTATAAGACACGGGGGGGGGGGGGTTCTTCCATAGTAAAGGTACCTGGGGATGTGCCGCGAGCAAGGGTATACTTTTTCGGACTGCTAGTCTAGCCAAGGGTATACTTTTTTGCAATTTTGGCCTACAACGGTCTAGCCAAGGGTATTATTTTTGACAAAATTGGTCTAGCGAACGGTCATGATATCATTCTTGGTACAAATTTGACAATATTGGTCCAAGAAATTGTCAAAATTGGTCCAGCCAAGGGTGTACTATTTTCGTGAAAATTGGTCCAGAGAATGGTCAAATTGGTCTAGCCAAGGGTACCATTTCCGTAAAAGTTAGTCTAGCTAACGGTACCATCTTGAATATGCTCGCGGCAGACCCCTACCCAAAATTTTGGCAAAGATATTGTGGAGCCAGCTCAATTAGCAACATGAAGACCACTGTTTATAGATTCATCAGTTATATGTTCGGCAGTGGTCCCCGCCCATCAATAAGTGGTCTGCCAGAAGCTCCTATTCATTATCAATTTGGCAGCACAGTTTTGAAGTTATTATGACCAATCAATTTGGCTGAAAAATTAAGAGCTTACGATCCATAGACAAATTCAGCTAGTGTTGTTTACACCCACTTAGGCCCCGTTCACCCTGCTCCGTTTCTTTATGATCCGTTTTTGATGCATCGAAGCTACCCGTTCACATTGCTCCGCTTTTGTTATGATCTGTTTTTGATGCATCGCAGCTACCCGTTCACACTGCTCAGTTTTTGTTATGATCCACTTTTGATGGATCGAAGCCACCCTTTCACATTGCTCCATTTTTGTGGATTCACCAAGCTATTTGACAGTCAAATACACAAATTCGACACAGTTTTATGTAAAACCATATCAAAATTTACGTGCAAACTTACTTAGCTCAATAAACAGAAAATCTTTGGTAACTGCCGGAATTTGATGTAAGTGGGGGGGGGCTTAATAGAGAGGGGGGCCTATTTAAGATTTTCGCTGCGAGAGGAGGGGCTAATTAAAGAGGGGGGCTTAATAGAGAGGGGGCTTAATACAGCTTTTACGGTACATGATGAATTAAAACAACATTCCTACTCGACATATTCTGGCATCTCTTCTTCATACTCTGGACAGTCTTTGATGTGAGTTTGATAAAGTCCCTTGACCTAATGAGAAACAATAGTAATAACGCTTCAACACAAAATCGACTAGCATACAATTAATACAAACAGCATTGATAAACATTAAATGTTGGGTTTTTCATACATTGCAGATTTTGAATATAAGCTTTGCGACGTTCGACTTTCTGAAAGTAAATGGCTACCGCACAGCAGCAAGTTTCATGTTTTCTGCGTCTAAAGTACTTACAACATGTGGAAAGAAATTAACAAAATATTAATACCTTGAAGTACAAATTCATGTAATCTTTATTTGTCAGCGACTCATGTTTCTTTTGTTCTGTAGAAATAAATGATATAGTTTCAAACAGTTTTAAAAAGAGTCTTTAAGTGGAAAAGAGTATGTAATTGGTAGTTGTTAAGTTTGAATTCATGGAAGGGGCTGGATAAGAAATATGTAAACATTGCGCAACACGAGTCGTCTCACGCGATTTGGAGCTGGAGGAAAATTTCGTTCTGGTGGATTTCAGACACGCTGCAAGTACACACGAGGTAAAATTCAAATCAGGGTTAGTTTCATTTCAGAAAAATCATGCACTATCGACCAACTACTCAGACACAAGCTTTATGATTGTACATTTATGATTGTACAACAGAGCTTTGGCTTTTTGGCTTAAACAAATGTGAGCTTTCAAGATTAACAAGTCTGCTCTCTAAGCACCAATACCAACAAACGAGGCACCTATGTTCAAGTTTACTATCGAGGAATATTTTTAGAATGGTTAGACATTGATTGAAGCTAAATTCATATCGCTAGAGTCAACCAAATCCACATACATCTTTGAGACACCATGTAGCATTTGCTCTTATTGAAGCTTCTGCACCTGTGCTACTTCATGTAATGTTTGAAACGGGTGAACTCTTCTAGCACATTTTGAGATGTAATTTAAAAAATTGAAAGACTACCTTCAAGGCATACAGTTGTAAGTCGAAAGATTGAAATTAAACACGCATCGCATACCTTCAAGAAACTCTGCAAGATCAGCCAGGAAGAACTGCCACATGTTGTATGCACTGACTTCCCCAACATCGAAGTCTGCAGGGAATCTAAGGAAAGATAACAATTCATTCTGATAGCTCTACAACCTTCTCTCCTCGGATGAAAGGATCAGTTGCTAACAGGGGTGGTCTTGTCAGCTTCGGTGAACTCTTCATGGGTCCTTTGAGCAGATGACATACAAAAAGACATGCTTTGATTGCAAATGTTCAAGGCAATTTGTAAGAAGACCATGAATGAGCTGAACATTAAAGGACACGAATTCACTTCACTTACTGATTAAGAATATTTTTGTAGACAGTGTTATCTTCTTCAATAACACCAACAACCAATCTGATTAATTTCAACCAAAAATCCAAATTTCGTATGGCAACTTCAGGATCTTTTGGACTACGATTTCCATTATCATCTGTGTCACTCAACACCATGCAGTTACTGTATATGTACTTGTAATTTGAAGATAAACAGTTCTGAAGGCAAAGAAAGTAGTCAATTAAGACAGAAAAACATGTTATTGCTTGTAAAATCATCTTGAAAAATAGGTCAACAAATACGAAAAAGTCCAGCTTCTTTGTTCGTCATAATTTTGAGAATTTACTGTGATAATCTATTATGATGCGTATAATCGCTATTCAAAACGAGACTACTACACCAAGCCGAGACCGCTCATATTGGTAGTTAGGAGCGTCCGGCAGCCTTTCAATAGCGATAACTACGGTCATATAATCAGTCTTGTAATAATCCTATTCCTTTCCTTCAATGTCCAGTTTCAGTGTCCTGGCTGCAATGCCTCGTACTTTGGGAAAACATCTCGCAAGTTGATTACACGTTGCAGGGAGCATTTGGGAATCAATAAAGCAGGTCAGAGAATAAAATTTAGTCATTCTGCTATCGGGGACCACATCAACCAATCAGGTCACGCCGCGTCGTTGGAAGATTTCTCAGTGTTGGACAGAGCTAACAATGATTTCGATCTGCTCATCTATGAAAGTCTACTTATTTTACGTGATCGTCCTTCACTTAATTCCCAGCAGTCCTCCATTCCCTTAGTTTTGTTTTGAGGTATTGTTTTTGGGCTTGCCCCTTTAGTTACTTTTCACGTAGGAATTGTAATCATGCACTTTTAGTTTACTGTCTCCTTATACGTATAGATATAGCCTGATGCTTTCGATATCTTGTATTCTGAAGATGAAGCAGTACTGCTTCGAAATGTCAATCTTTACAAAAAAATAGCTTGGTCTTAAATTAATTTATGAAACTAGATTTGTCTACTGGAATGGCAAATTTTTTTGTGGAAATGTCGATATTTCTTGAAATTGCCTCTTTTTCTGGATTTGTCAACCTGAATTTGATTTGGAGAGACTAAAATATGAATATGATCATCGTCGCAATTGTTGTTCTTCGATTTTTAGTGACACTACTGTTCTCTGCCAACACTTCAATTCCTATTTCTTCACTAATTGTTGCTAAATAGTCTCGTATCAACAGCTCTCATATTTTCATACTTTCTATTGGTCCCTTAACAAAGTTAGTACATGCCACTCAAAGTCAATTTCACTATTTACTTTCCCTTTTTCTGACAAGCAAAAACAAGGAAAAACCGATATCACATCATGTCCTTATCTGCAAGTAAATTTGGAAACATAAAAACGTAATTTTTGATATTTTCTGTTATAACGGCATGCTCTCATATCCGTGTCTGTACGGCAGACTGCAGGAAATGCGCAACACTTTTGCACATAATATTTCACTCATAATCGAAAAACTGCATAGCTCCTAAATTCAAACCCTCTCAAAGACCCACGCAGAAAAGGCCGTGACACTAAAATCAGCGTTAGGACCACAATGAAACGAGGAAATAGGAAGAAAGTTCTCCCACATCATAACATATTCAGCAACACCATGGAATGTATGCTTCATTTCGTTCTGCGAGGTGACAGCTGAGAATGGGTCTAAGCAGGGCAATCTTTTTGACTATTTCATTTAATGAGTCTCTGTTGAGGCTTACAGCAGAGATACAAGGGACGTAAGCAATCAGTCTACACAGCGTTATAACTAGGCTGAAAAATCGTGCATGTAAAGGAGGAACAAGATTTCCGCTTACCTTGACACATTCAGTGACGACATGAGCTGCCCTTGGTGGACTTGCTTGTTCTAAAACCTAAAGAAGAAATTTCTTCAAATAAGTGTTGAGGAGCAGAGCTGAAAGTCAGAACCACTGTGACTGTTGGTTGCATGCATAGCTGCATGCACTCATTCACCAATTTTGAATAAAAACTTTATTAAACTGTATTCTAAACTTTTAAAATAATAGGTTCTATCAATGCTACAGTTTGTTGACAAAATCGGTCACAGAAACACACAAATGCTTCCAGCTTTGCCACAGTTCGTTTAGTAATTTTGCTTTCTCCCGAAATTCGAGCACAATAAGGCAGAGCGCCTGCTGTTGGAAAAAGCTGTCATGCACCCTGAACACCAAATAAAAAACACTGCCACTCATACGATCATTGCATTCGCACAACTTTGTTTAAAAGTCGACATATTTTACTGGTTAAGAATTTTACGGCTGCATCTGAGATAAAAGTGCTATTTGCAAATTTCTGAACATTCTCGAGGTTGTGGTCTGCTAAATTGCAATCGTATTAACAGAATCAATCAAGGAAGAGACTTACCTTCATTCTGAAGAATGTTATACTTGTCAGCAAATCAACGGTTGATTTAAGATCAGAAAGCTTCACTGGGTTCGAGGCAGGAAAGATTGTCTAAAATAAAGGTAAAATGCTTAATACATCCAGAGAACAAACCAGGCCATTTTAAATTCATATACTGCAATTTTACATTCTTAAAATGAAATCAAACGTAAATGCTTTGTCTAATATGTTAACAAAATGCTATCAAACTGATCCGTTGAATTATTGTATTTGTGATATTAAGCCTATATTCACTGTTTCCGAGGGCAATACCAGAGAAATTAATCCGAAGCCGTCAGTACAACACCCAGCTTGTGAGGATTTATACAGAGGCTGAGGGTTAATATTTTCGGTATTGCCTAAAGGAAACAGTTATCATATAGTTTATTACCCAATGGTTAGGGCTGGATGAAGGCCCTTTGCGTCTTTTAAGACCCTGTTCACACTATGCCGGTATGAAATGAATACGGCATGAAACTGTGCCGTATTGGTCTCCCGTTTACACTATGCCGGCATAGTTTTCACTTGAATACGGCACGAAATGAAAACGGCATGCTAACTGGCTTCGTCGCTGAACCGGCATAGTGTAAACGGCGAATACGGCATCATTTCATGTCGGATCCACATCGAGGCGATGATTTGGCAAATGAGAGTATGCGCCTTGACAAATCCTCACTCTGCGCATGGTCAAAACCTATCGTATTCATTTCGTGCCGGTATAGTGTAAACGGCAATTCCGTTTTGACAGGAAAACCAAGACGGCACAGTTTCATGCCGTATTCATTTCGTACCGGCATAGTGTAAACGGGGTCTAAAAAGTAAAAAGATAATTTTAGAGCCAAGATGATCGTTGGCCTAGCATGAAGCCATTGCAGACGAAGCCATTTGTTGTTGTTCGAATTGTTGTTCCACGTGTTTGAAGCACTGATCTGTGGTTCGAAGCTGAGTCGTTACGTAATGAGCGGGCCTTACCGGATAATAATGCCCTATCATTACGTCACATTCGAACATTTTCAGCCAATCAGATTTTATAACAGAGTTGCTGCCCTGAACATAGGGTAATTTAAAAGCAGAATATGATTTGTCAATGATAGGTTTGTCAATAAACAAACGATAAAAAGGTATGTCAAATCTTTACCCTGTAAGAACATAGGTCAATTCGTAGCGAATTATGTAGATGATCCAAGATCTTGACAAAGTTCTCTTTCTATAAAAGAACAGAACAATTATCAACAAAAGCACAGAAAGACACAGCTGCTGTTGTGACCTTTTCTGGAGACGCATTAGTATCCTATCGACAAGCATTCTAACATTTGGTAAGATCGATGTTGACTTAGACCACTATTTTTCAGAATTGTTCAACTTGCTAATTATAGAGACAAAAAAATTCAAGATACTCGATCTCACAGAAAGAGAAATAAGGTATAAATCCGTAGGGGAACCACTCTCTTTGTTTATCCTATGATCGACGAGTCAGTTCTGTTCGCAAGGATCAATCTGTGCCACCATTTCTGGGGATTTTTGCAAGATTTCAATATGGCAATAAGCTAGTTTTTGCTCATCCTCTTGGCTTTTAGCATGACCAAGGTTGATATCTTTTGAAAATATCTTATAATTTAAAAACCATTTGGGCAAAACATGGGCTGGCAAAGCAAAATAACAAAGCTTAATTGCATCTTTCGAGCACTGATCACCATGCAAATCTTTAAAATTATGGTATTTCAAAAACCAGGACACTTCATTCTTAAGCAACCATCCATCGTGCTATGCTTACCCCAAAATTTGTTGCTGCAAATCTATCCGATGCTGATGCAGCCGACGTTGCAGTAGTATGAGCATAAAATGCATTGATATTAGCCAACAGTGTACTCATCACAGCAGGGACACCAGGATCGATGTAATGCGCTGATAATGCTGAGAAATGCCTGGATTGGAGAAAGCAAAGAGAAATATCAGGTGCTATCCTAAATGTTATTTCAAAATGTATACTAACTCTACAGGACTCAGTTAAAAATTGGCGTGGCTTCAGTCCGAGGATGATGTATTAATCTATAACAGTTAAAAAGGCCCACAAAAAAGTCCAGTTCCAGGCTCCAAACAAATTATTTGACAGCACAAACAATGGTTTAATGAAAAAGCAACAAGTCCTACTTCTGCAGACGTTTTCCAAAGTTGCATTCGACAGCTTTCACTCTCAATCGTTTTGAGGGGAAACTTGAACATAATTATTTTGATGGAAGAAAAATTATTTTTGCAAAAAGAAATAGTCCAAAACGTTCTCTTCCAGAACAAAATGAATTAGTAATGATGCTGTTAAGAAAATCATATAATTTCCTGCAAAACTGAGGTGCTAGGAACTTTTGTGGGGTGCGAAGCCCTGTCATCAACATAAATCAAACTGAATTAAATTGAAATAAATAAAATCAACCGAAAAACTCACGTCATGGCTTGGTATATAGTCTCAATTCCATATCGAATGGCGAATTCGTTTACAATCTCCAGTGCTGGTTCATCGAAGTAGACTTTCCAGGCATCATCCTGTTGAAATATTATACAAATTCATGGAATGTAAACAAAAATCAGCACCGAATACAAATATTGATAAAAAAGGATCAACAGATGCAATATCAAAGAAACAAGTAATCATGAAACGACCATACCGACCATCTGGCATGGCTTATGAGTTGCATAAAAGGGGCTGGGTCACGTAACCGTAAACAAACCTGTTACCTCGATAATCTATGTTGCTGCCGATTGCGTTCCGCACAAATTTTAGTGGATGGGGTCATCATCATTATCATCATCATCATCAATAATTTATTGACAGTAGGCAAGAATTAAAAATAGCTAATTTACGGCTAATAATACCAACTAATCCTACTTAAGGCCTACTGTAAAAGTTAAGGGTGGATCCACAATAAAGTTACTTCTAAAAATCCACCAATATCTCTGCAATCGTACAACATATGCGTGTTTCGTTTGTTTCTCTACAAAATTCAAGAGTCCATCTTCAAAATAACACTTTCATTTTGAGAAAAACAGTAAAAAATCTCTGTCAAATAGCCTCTCAAAAAAATTACAAAATCGTCGTTTCGAAATAAGTTTGTTTACTTTACGTGATCCAGGTTTCATTTCATTTCATTTTAATTTCTTTAAGCACGGTAACCCCGTCAATCGATAGATTGCTTTTCAGGGGGCCGTGCATAAAACGTTATAAATTAAGTTAAAAATAAATACAAAGTAAAACCCTAATTTAATTACAATAATGAATAAATGAATAAATAAATAAACTATTTTTTCAAAGCTTCTTTGAATGCTTTGAATGAGGATGCCTGCTTGACTTCACAACCCAAGAGGTTCCAAACTCCAGCACCAAGATATGAGAAAGCTCACTGACCATTACTTGTTCTCATTAGTGGGACTTGAAGATCAGTTGCGGTGTTTCTCAAATTTTTCCTACTGCATGTCGAATTTTTAATGAACATTTCTGTATTTTCATATATTTAAACAGGTTGGTATAAAATTCTATGACCTAATTCTTTGAATTGAGAGGCTTGAACGAAACCTTAGCTGCTTTGCCATGATTCTACCATTGAAGTTTTCAGACATCTTGAATATTTTGTGAAATTACAGTATATGTTATATCCAAACCCATTTGAGGATATGACGTCATCAGATTATCAAATCGTAAACTAGAAGAGTGAAAGATTTGTCTTTGATACCATATTGTAGACATTCATAAACTATGGTTTTCTTGAAGATTATTTCATGTTTCCTCAGAAAGTTCAGAACTTACGATGGTTTAAAATTCTTTTCAAAATTTTTCCTGAATTCTTAAAAAAGAAGACAAACCCTCTAATTCTGAGAATATTGAAGGTTCCAGAAAATCCCACGGTAGAGTTACAGAGAAGTAACTGAAGTTTCTTTCAAGCCATGCTATTTAAAAAATGCGTCATAGAACTTCACATCAACGTTTCTAAAGATTTAGAGCTTATTCTGCAAGCATACGCTATCGTAAAGTCTGCACACAGGCTACATGTAATCCACTAGAGAGGTATACGAATGTATCAATAGCCTCTAAGGGGTCACAATCACAGGGCATTGCGCTACAGTCTTCGTGCGATGTGCTTCATCCTGTCTGGTTCAATGGGTAATACGAAATAAAGAAAAAAGAAGCATCACTCACCCCAGTGGCTTTAGGCAACGTGACTTGATTACCAGCATTTTCATAAAGATAATGAAACAAATTCTAGGAGAAAAAAATATGAAATTCATGGCAGCTCAGTTCACTTGCTCTACATTCAGCAAGAAGAGATGCGATTTTTTCCCCTAAATTTCCCAAGAATCAAAACAAATTAGTCACATACACGGCACAATGAGCAGCATCTTATATTGTGATAGTAATCTAGATTTGAAAACCAATATTGAAGTTAAAACACCTTCATTTGGTTCTAATATTTTCGGTCATGACTGTTTGCACTCGAGTCATGAATGTTTGCACATGTAATGTAATCTAAGTACGGAACACCAATAACAGTGTGGCAAAAAGAATCCAACAAAATCACTCTTCTTCGTACAGAACTATAATCTCAGTGAGCTTGTTGCAAAGCTATTCTCCTAAGTATATTTCAAATTACGTACGAAAAATAAACCGTGGTGATTCAAATGGTCAAACTATGATTACCAACAAGAGTACTGACAAAAATGAAACAAGAAATGTATACCTCATGTAAGCATGTATATTGAGCATGATATGGCACAAGTTTTTCTTCTCCTTTTATTTCGATGCTAATCCGCAGTCGAATGGCTCCTGAAACTGCAGATCTGTCCGTTCGTTTCTCTGCAAAATAAAAGGAGCCAATTAAACAACGCAGTGAACTGCAAGACATATCAATGCATATAAGCGCAGCCAAAGAATATCGTTACACATTAGTTGCTGGCACCTTTCTGTATTCAGAGTGCTTTGCTTGCATGCACATTTTCTTTTTTCTGTCGACTGCACTAGAGATGGGGCAAGGAAAATTTTACAAAGAGTCCTTGTGTCCTTCTTCAATCCATGGCGATCCCGCCAATCCCGAATCTCCGATTCATTGATGGATGAGCTTTCTCATTCATTGTGCGATGCATTTGGGTGCATGTTAAAAGTTTGCAGATGCGTCATCTTTAGTGCAGTCGTCTATCGTATTGATTGAAGAGTAGTTTCTTTCAGTGTAGAGTTGAGTGAATGTTTGCAATATAACGGAATTGGTTTGCAAAGAAAACATCTTTCCAAGCCTTTGCTCACAGGCATAAAATATTTTCAATGACACCAGATGAACCGATCCGAACGACGCATGTCAAGTACATTGCACAAGCCCCTCCCTTTCAGTAATCTATTTTGAATTGGCTGGAAGTATCTATAGCTACTTAAAGCTAATCTCAGCCCACTATGCATGCCGCATCCAGGCATGGGACCCCTAGTTTAACATCCCTTCCGAAGGACGGAAGGCGTTTCAGTGCTGAGAATTACCAAGGAAATTTGAACAATTTTGCTATGATGGAAAAAGGACTATTTTGTCATGGTGAGCTGCTTTTGAGTCAAATTCTAAGAAACAATCTTACCGTTAACTAGAGATTCCTAGAGATTCCTAAAGATCTAAACCCACCCTCTGATGAAATATATCAAACCGTCCTCACATATACTTTGATATCCGTGTGCTCTTTTCTTCCTGATCGACTACTGATAGAGGATTGAAGATCAAACAAAAAGAAATTGTACTTACCAAGGTTATACCAAACATCCATTTCTCCACTCAAAGTTCTCACTTCAATGATTGTTTGCCCTAAAAATTCATCAGGCTCTCTTGTGAACTTTGAACGAACTCTTGCCTTGAAATCGTAGTCCTCATCCCTGTAATATGAAACATAGAATTAAAGATGACATAATTTTGACCCATAGGGAGCCTATACTATCAGAGATTGATCAAATGCAAAATGTGATGGGTGAGAATGCGGATGAACAGATTGATGTACAAGGCAAAATTCTAAAACTGCACTGCGTCTGTTGGGAAAAAGAAAAAGTGAACTGTCTATAGCTACAGTCAAAAGATAGAGAAATGTACGCACCGGATGTCCCAAAAATGTATACGGATTTGGTTGACTCAAGCGATGTGAATTTAGCTTCAATTAATGTCTAATCACTCTAAAAATGTTCCTCGATAATTAACTTGAACATAGGTACCTCGTTTGTTGGTATTAGTGCTTTGAGAGCAGACATGTTAATTTTGAAAGCTAAAATTTGCCCCTTCCCTTAACCCAGAGCTTTAGCCTTTTGGCCTGAGCAAATTCTCAAGGCACAGAATATAAATCAACAATAGCCTTGATAAAATTTGAACAACATTAGATCTTGTGTTATTCTGCTTCCAAACAGTCAGCTCAGAGTCATCCATTGGGCAATTTTTAATTTTTTTTATTAATTTCAGTTCTAAATCTCAATGTGTTCCAGGAACTTGCTCAGGCCAAAAGGCCAAAGCTCTGGCTTGCAGGTGGACGCAAATTTGAGCTTTCAAGATTGATATTTCTGCTCTCAAAGCACCAATACCTACAAACGAGGTATCAATGTTCATGTTAACTATCAAGGAACATTTTAAAATTGATTAGCCATTGATTAACGCTAAATTCGCATCCCTGCAGTCAACCAAATTCGTATACATTTTTTGGGACACCCGGTACAATTAACTAATAACAAGTGTCGGTAACTTGGAGAAATGGGATGTCACCTTGCACAAAACCTGACAAAATAGCAACATAACTTACCAAACTCGCACTTTTATTCTATCAGATGAGTTGTGACATTCACTACAAAGATGAAAAAATAGCATCGTTACTTAACAAATTTTCTTCGAGCAGAATGATATATGAATAAGTATAAACAGTAAAATTGGTTAACATGAGAAAGTTCTACGTCGGCCACACTTTGTGGTAAGCTAAAGTTGTACAATTTCTTCTGTGACCAAACATGAAGGCGAAAAAAGATAAAGTCAGGAGAACATTGCAGTAAAATATAAAAGCTGCAACACTTAGCAACAAGTTTCTTTTGAGATTGTAAAACTTAGCTGAAGGTTCTTCTTTCACATCGATTTACAAGTGTTTTGTTTCTATTTTGGAAAAGCCACGTTGATTACAAATAAATGGCTTACTCATAATTGTATGAGTTGATAATAAATTGTGAACGATTCATAACGTACAGAAGATGATTCGAGTCTTGTCTATTTTGCCTAAGGCCACCAACTGATTAAATGTGTCAAAATACTGTCTTTACTGCTGGATTCTTTGAATGGACTATGAAGCAAAGAAAACATGTTTGTTGCCTTGATTTTCATCCTGCATTAAAATTATAAAACTTGATACTAAAGTGGTTACTAAAACTTGTATACTATGAAGGAGGCGGACGCAAAGAAAGAGACAGATTTTTGGCAAACTGAGGCCTATGTGACTACCAATTTAAAGTCACATTCTGATGAGAACGTAGGTTCGAAAGGCCTCAGTGTGCCAAAAATCTGTCTCTTTCTTTGCGTCCGCCTCCTTCATAGTACATAAGTAAAAATTATAAATGAAGAAAGGAATCTTACAATGTAAACATTTTGTTCCATACTGGATTCAAATTCTTTTGTATTGTTGCTGTTCGCTTCTTTGTTTTTCCAATATGAACTGTCACATAAGGGTCACTTGTACCTAAGATTGATAAGAAATAGCTCCTAGAGGGTCAATTGGGCGTGTGGACAGGTAGGTGCTTCTGCTGCTTCCTTTAATCCCTGGTTGGAATACAGTCAAAACCCGCGTATAAGAACCTACAACTTTGCAAGTCAGCCTGACTAGGTTCTTATGTTTTGGGTATTTAGTAGGAAATGAGGCTGTTCAGGTTCTTAAATTGGTTCTTATTTTATTCGGGGCTTTGAGGAATTTATTTCCTTCAGATTTAAACTTCAGGCATATCATTTACTGCCAGTTCACATCACCTGAGTTTATGAGATATTATTCACAACAGAAATTTGTGGAAGAATCATAAATTTTTATATAATCCAAAGAAAGGCTTTCAAAAGCTTCTCATTGGACAATATACAAATTGCTGATTCTTTCACAAAATTCTGTTGTTAATAAGACCCATGATCTCTACAAAAATAAGAACCTATTTTAAATTTCAGGCTGAATGGGTTCCTAGACAATAGGGGTCTAATTGCAAAATTTCAGCCTGCAGGTTCTTAATCCACTAGGTTCTTATACGCGGGTTTTTACTGTATTCGTGTAATTCTGGAAAAAGTAAAACAGATTCACTATTTCAGCAATGGAGAACCTTGATAACTCTTTTTGCCAATTCTTTCGCATTGCCTATCAATATTCGACTGATCAGCTTTTCTAGTGTCTGTTGTCGAGTAAGCTACCAAAACTTCAGAATTTGATTGCGGAAAATCTAGCAAAACTTTTGCCTTAAAACTTGGCATGTAGCTCCGTGAACATATATTGTCAGTGGCAAAAAGGTTTCATTAAAATCTTTAGATTAGCGAAAAAGTTTCATTAAAATCTTTAGATTAGCGAAGTGGATGAAGAAATTCTGAAACCTACAAATATCTTAAAATGAGCTTTCTCCAAAACTAGGAAGCAAACTATTGCGCTTGATACAACCTTCAATTGCCAAGAACATGGTTAATATCATACTTTTTACAATTTTGATAGACCGATTGGTTCCCGGCAATGAAAGATTTCTGGAGAGAAGGATTTCAGAAACCCGGCTTTCTGTGATCCTTGGAGGGGAACTCAGAGTCATTTTCAAGTTGACAAAGAAAATTTAAATCTTGTGAGAAAACACATTTCGTCCTTAGGTTCTTTGAGAGCAACTCTTTTAAATACTACGATTAAACACACGGCTATCATTGGCAGCGATAAAAATACGATGCTTCAAAAGATCAAATGACAATTACCAGTTTTATCTTTTGCAATCAGGCCTTGCGCACTCACAACTGGAAAGGAAGTCAAGAAGTCAAAAGTCGTTACATTGCACGTACAATACATCACATACATATGTTAAAGATTACACGCGCATCCATGAGCACAAGACACCAATGAGAGTTTCAACCATAAAATCATTAAAGTTGCAAAGTAATTCGTGCATCTAATACAGCCCCACTTCAGTAGTGACTAATGGTAATTTTTCAGCAACCAAAGCTCAAAGTCAATTTGAAATTGTCAACTTTAAGATGGGAAGACTTCAGAAACCAAACAATAACTTGAGAAACAAAGAACCCTCAAGATCCATTTTTGAATGATAATATTACACGGGGCCCCGTCAACATTCGATTTTCATATTCTTAGCTGCATTTTAGGGGGTAAGTGTTGGACCACTAAGAAAGGGGGAAAATCTCTGTAGCGAAATTTTTCTTCAGAATTTATAGCATTTTCTATTCATCATAATACTTTAGTAGTTTGAGGTCACAACTTATTCATAGCAGCAAAGAGAAGACTTTTAGCTCAGCACTGGAATGAACTGAATTTTATCATTTCCTTAAAAATTAGCTTTCATGTTGTACACTATTTTAACTAGATTTCTCTTTTCAAATACATGTAAAGTAGTTTGTAGCCACCAGGTGAAGAGCCACTCTGTGGAGAAACTGGTCTTGATTTCATTATTATTATTATTATTACCATAAAACGATATAACTGCATAAATACAACCTAATGATGTTGTAGACTACCAATTTTTGCTAGTCTGATACTCAACATATATACAGAGTCATAGAGTCATGATTGCTGAATAATTCCGCTCATAAATTTCTTCATGATAGTATCACTTTCCATTAGCACTGTATTATAATTACTTGGTCATTCTAGCAATTCAGAAAGCATAATTCTCACTTTCAATGCAAACTCTGAGACGAACTAGCGAGACTTGGCCGGCTCCCAGCAGCCTTCAAATAAGATTTTAGGATATGACTGCTAAGGGACGGGAGAGGGACAGGGTCTCTAGTTAGTGGCCAAATGCCGCTGAAAAATAAGAAAATCAAATGTTGAAGGCCCCTTAGTTCGTAATTCCAATAGCTGTGAATGCAGGGAAGTCCCATTTTGCATCTCTACTGTAAAAGTAAGTTCATACTGTGAAACACTGGATTATCTCGTCATACCGGTAATGAAGATTCTTGCATTCCAAACCGATGTCCTATCTAGAATATTCTGCTTGGCTCCTGCCATGAATTCCATGTGATCATCGGTACTGTCGATGGCGAACGTCTCCCTGAAAAGTAACAATCAAACCATTAATATTTTATCATGCCCAACTGTAAAAATGTACGAAACAGAGCAAAAAGACTTCAAATTAATCGATGATCATTGCTGTACCTATGAGACTGCATGCAGACTCGATCACATTGTCAAGCGGATGACCGTGCCGAGTTATTATTGTTACTGACGAGGAATCTTGGAATACTTCCCCTCCCCCCGCCGAATTTCGCATCATATGTCTAAATAAATGGTTATTTGGTAGCCATTCGGTACGACCCTCAAATCGATAGAAACCCCTATTAGGCCATAATAGAAATCCTCCCCCCCCCCCCCTCGAGGATAAAAACTGTTTGCTCAGAGGTCTCGTCCATAGTCAAGAGAAGACTCTAGTTTTAATGATACTAGTGATAATCAAACGAATAAATCATATAAATCTGCGCTTGTATTATAGAAAGCAACAGTTCAAAGTCCAGCAAACTTTACTTCAGACTCTTTTGTCTAGGAAACCAAAAAATTACTTCTACTTCATTAAATTCATGTCTCTTGAGAGTTTCTTATTCGCACTTGTCTGAAAAGTGTCTCTTGAGAGAGTGTCCCTTGGACTCATCATCGTTCATAACAGAAACCTATAGCTAGAACAAGGACAGATAATATTACAATAGAACTCGCTACTTTTCATTGACACCTAGATACAAAGCAATTTGTGATTGCAGACAAAGGGAATTCCATGCTCGGTTGGTCAAGGCATAAACAAAAACAAAGCAAGTCGCAAAATTGCCCTGAAACCCGGGTCGCTAGCTGGGTCGTTGTGCATTCCAGAAATGATTTCAAAGAGCAAATATTAACACATATCGAAAGAAGAAGGATATATCTAAACTTCTGCCTCGGGCATTTTATTTTTTTCGTACAGAAGCTGAGCAGTAAGTGCTTTAATTACACCTTAAAAGTACGAGAATTGAATCCCCTCCCAATTGGCTTCTGCACAAAATAAATAAAATGCCCGAGGCAGAAGTTTAGATATATCCTTCTTCTTTCGATCTGTGCTAATATTTGCTCTTTAAAACCATTTCTGGAATGCACAACGACCAAGCCAGCGACCCTGGTTTTAGGGCAATTTTTGCGGCTTGCTTTGTTTTTGTTTATGTCTTGACCAGCCGAGCATGGAATTCCCTTTGTCTGCAATCAAAAATTGCTTTGTATCTAGGTGTGAATAAAAAGTAACGAGTCCTATTGTAACATTATCTATCCTTGTTTATAGTTAGAGTTAGCCCTTCGTATTATCATATGTACTTTTATGCTTGAAGCGTGTTCTCATCACCTGATCATTTGAAAGACATCCTTCTTGTGGATGACTCGATTGTCCATCTTCTTCTCCATCTTCAAGATCATTTGCGATTTTTCATCACTACCATGCTTCGAAGATTTCTCAACAGCGCCTGCAAAAGGAATGATCTTCATTATATTTCAAACTGATACAGGAAAGCATGAAAAGAATCATAAGAATATTTGAGAAAATTAATGGTTTAGAAATCGTACAAGCAATTTCAGCCAAAGTGTTGTAACATTCCTTTCTAAGCGATATCAAATTTGACTTCATGTCTGGCCGCTTGTTGGCGTTTCGGAAGTTTCACGCAAAACAACAATTTTTTAGTATTTTGTTTCAAGGAAAGGTGGTACGACTACTGTATGAATACCCTGGGACTGGAAAAAAACATGGAGTTAGCAGAGAGAGGTAAAATCAAGGAAGTTTATTGAGCATTTGAAAGCCTGTAAGTCGTACGTTTGGGGGAAGATTGTTCCAAAAAGGAGAAAAGTTCTTCGAATTAAGTTGCTAGAATGGGATATAATGCGAGAGTTGGGAGTGAAACACAGTATCTTGATTGACAGCAAAGGATCTCGTTAGAGGACCCAAGGCATAATGTTATTGAGCTCCTGAGAGCAACTTTAATGAACTTAACGATAAAAAAGATTCCAAGCAGAGATACACTACCTGTAAGCAAGGGAATAAAGATTTCTAGCAAGGTTGTGGTCATTGAGGAGAGGAATGGCCTTGGATTGGATTTTATGAATTAGGATCAAGAATGCACCGAAGAGCAAACACGAAATATATGCCTCCATTGATTTTTGCTGTGCAATAAAAACTTATTACCAAAACTTAAGTTCACACTTAGAAAACTTCAGTGGAACTAACAAATTCAGCTACGTGTTCAGAGGAAAATGTGACATTTGGATTTTGGCCATACATGATGGAATTGAAAAGCCATTCAAAAGAAATAGTGCATCTGAAGATTTCTACCTATGTGCCAAACAGCAAGGGCATATTTTGTAAAACAAGAGATCTAGGTCCTCGAGAAGACAAAGCGATTTGCCTTTCAGAAGAATATTTGAATTCACACCTCTGACTGTACTGAAGCAAATCAAAATAAACAGAAAAGGAGAAGAATTATGGCTGGCTGCACAGAAGGTGGGAAGTCGATTCTTGAGGCTGGCAAATCGCTTTGTCTAAATCAGATATTTATCCTTTGTTTCACAAAATTCGCCCTTGCTGTGCCAAACAGAAGTTGGAGGAAAATATCCAAAGTTCAAAGTGAAGTCTAGACTGATTATATGGCCGTAGTTATCGCTATTGAAAGGCTGCCGGACGCTCCAAACTATCAGAAAGTGCTCCTAACTATCCTAACAGTATGAACGATCTCGGTTGGGTGCAGTAGTCTCGTTTTGAAAAGCGATTACTGGAACATCGTAATCAGTCTAAGTAAAGTCTAGACTAGCTACAATAGTCCGTCAATTTCACTGCTGCTGTTGTTGCTGATGGTCAGCTCAATGAGGTCAGCTCTGTATTAGCGACAAATCAGTTCTAAGGGGCATACAGAGATTGTGTAGCCAGTCTAAGTATAGTCCAAGATGATACTTACGCTGCAGGCAGTCAGCATTGAGTAAGTCTTTGCATTTTTCATGGCATTTTACACCACATTCTATAAGAAAATTGCAAATTTCAGGAGAAGAGGGAGAGCAGACTTGTAGCTATTCTACAAAACAGCCTGGATCAAGCGATATTTCTAAACATTCTTATACAAACTTGATGTAGAGAGGTTGGAAACTCATAATCAACACGTCTAGAATTTCCTCGTAAAAGCTTTTAAAGGGCATATGTCATGAAGCTGATTGGTTCATGCAATACAATTCTCTTTATTGTTTATTACAAAGAACAGGATCGAGGCTGAATTTTCATTGCAATAATAATTCATGAAACAGAAATAAAAAATCACGAAACAATGGAATTCCACTCCAAACTTGTTTGTTGTATTAACCGATTGCTAACGTGACATATGTCCTTTAAATACATCTCATTGATACTTTAGGTTCATTCGAAATCATAATCTGATGAGAACACAAGTCCGAAAGGCCTCCAGTGTATTGACATATATCTTAGTACTTTTTGTCGTCCAACCTCTCTACATCAAGTTTCTAGTTATATATTTTACCAAGTTCTTATTCAAAAAGGTTCAATGAATACCATCACATCTACATTAAAATAAAATAAAGGAATTTTCAAATATCATGTTCGAGCAAAAAAGCAACTATTTGAGACTATATTAAAAAAGAAATTTTACATATTATGTTCTTTTCAGTTTGATACCTAAGTAATTGAGTGCGTTTGTTTCACATTACTTAAACTGTTACTGTTATATCAGGTCGTAGAGAATGTAATTCGATGTACGGATTAGCTGAATATTCAAACAAGTAAGGCTCGTACGTACCTCGACATCTTAAGCCTTGTCTTGCAATTCCCCACAACACATTCTCACATTCATAACAAAAGACTGGATGTTGTGCAGAAAACTTCTCAAATTTATGAGGAGTTGTACCTGAGGAGAGAATGAATTATCGTCAGTGATTGTATACAAAAGAGAGACAGCAGGAAAATTCTTAGTTGACGACGTAGCTACCATGAAGGCAAATGATACCGGCTAAGTCAGGAAGAGTTTAGAAGACTAGCTAACATGTCGTTAGATCGTAACTTAGGTTTCAACAAATCCTATACCAAAACGCCTTTATTCTCATATGAACAAAACATTAGCATCCAAGCAAAAAATGTAAACAAGAAAGTTTCGGACAATTTTTGAAAAACTGGTAACAATTTCCTGGCTTACAGACTATTTAACAGGATATTTTGCTTACAATGGCCTTCATTTGAACTACTTTTTTACAAATTAATTACTTAATATAGCGCAGTTTAGATGTGAAATCTTCAAGTGTGCTGTACAGTTCCTAAAGTCTCGAAAAACATAAAATGTCCATTTAAAACTTATTGAAAAGAAATGTTTTTAACTCTTTCTTAAATGCTTCAATATCACTGCATTGTTTATTTGATTAGGAATGTCATGCCACAGCCGAGGTCCCATCATGCTGAATGATCTGTTGGCAAATGAACTAATTGGCGCTGAATGCTTCAGTTAAAAGAATAGTGAACCAGAAGTTCGCTATAACATTTTCGAACGCTATCAAACTGTATCGGACGCTATCTTGTTACCACCAAAGGCTCAGGTACTCATCAACAAGTTTCTTGCAAAACAAGCTAGTTACTAAATAATATCAGTAAAACGGAGTGCTCTCTCCTTGATTAATTCACGTCGGAGAGAGTTCCTCCTGAAGAAATTCTTTTCGGAGCTATCAAACTGCCTGACACTTTTGGATCTCAATGTATGCAGCTATATTTTACGGTACGTTATACCCGAAAGCATGTTGTAAAGCAAGTATGTTATTACAGGATCAACTAAATAACTAAAGATTAAAACTTACTTGAAATAGGATAAATTAGTGCTTGTAAGGTTTTCTTGTAAACATGCAATTTCTGAAACATAAAAATTCAAAATCACAAAAATTGTCATTCAAATATTTGTGATTGGCCGAATAGAATTTATAAGTGACTCCGACAAGAGTAAGAAAAGGATGCAACTCCTCCTTGCTTTGCCTTAAAAGATAGTAAAGGCGTTCTTAGTTACCACCAAAGGATCAGGTACTCATTAACAAGTTTCTAGTAAAACACCAGTTTCTAGTAAAACAAATTAGTTATTAAACATTCTCAGTAAGAGGGAATCCTTTCTCCTCGATTAATTCACTTCTGAGAGAGTTCCTCCTGAATAAATTCTCCTGCATACAATTCCTGTTTTGCTTAGTTTTGATTGTAATTTTGTAATTTGGTAGTTTCTTTTTGTAAGTTTTGTTTGCATTGCTTGCTTGCTTGCTTGCTTGCTGGATTGTTTGTTTGTTTGTTTGTTTGTTTGCTTGTTTGAAGGAGTTGTGGCACAGTGGTGTAATTCTCTGACTTTGCATCCATAACAGTAACATAGACAGGGTTCGCTCCCAGGTAGAGCCCTGCAACACTTGAGCGTCATGACAAGGGGTCGCAGACTCGATTACGTCTTCTCTACCTAGGCGACGCCAGCGCTTGGTGCTAAAAACCGCAAATTCCCTTTCACGTGGATTTAATTTAAATTGTAAGTAGTGGACTGTTAAATCATGAAACTGAAACTGAAATCGGTATCAGAGGCACTAAAGTTATCACGATGGCAGATATTCGGAGGAGAACAAGGGCGCCTACCTTGTAGGAAGTGTGTTTATTCCCAGTACTGTAGAGTAATTGGTGTCCTGTAACCCAGTACGGAGAGTTTCCAAGAACTATACTACGAGTCAGTCCTCTCAAGGTCAAGATGACGTATGAATAACTTTGTGGTTTCAAATTCCGGTGTTGATGTAATATGAGATCAACTGTTTTATGAGTTGGCCACAGGGAATCAGACAGCGTGATTTTGATTGGTCAACACTAAGAGACGTTAGAATTTGAAAATCCTTGTAACTAAAGAGATTATCAGGACTGGGTCACAGGACACCAATTACTACGGGTACATACTATGAATAAACACACTTCCTACAAGGAAGGTGCCCTTGAGCAGAACGGCAAAATTTCTAAATAGCAAGAAGTACAGAATATCAAAAATCAAAATTAAAAAGTAAATCTCACCAGTTCTTCGTCATTTAACGAAGCTCTGTTCGCAAGGTTGGCTCTAGATTCTCTTTTCAAGGCCCATGCTGCTGCCTAAAAGAATAAATGAAGATAATAATAAAGGAATGAACGAAAGCGTGATTAGACTGGACCAATCAAAACTGTAAAGGATACAGGAAAGTTATTAAAACTACTCAGCAACTATTGTCAAACTGTTGTACGAAAATGTTGCTAAAAAAACTGAGATCAGTAACTAATAGTAATAAAAAGATGGGGAAAAGTTTTGAAAGGCAACAACTTTCTGCAATATTATTACCATCATGTTATTATTATTATCATTATTTTTCTATTATTATTATTATTATTATTATTATTATTATTATTATTATTATTATTATTATTATTATTTCAAATACTTAAAGGAGGGTAGCCCTTCAGCAATGCTGATTTTCAAGGGGCCTACCACTGCAAAATTTACAAAAATTAAATACTTATATAACCTAAATTAACCTAATACAATTCAATTTCTAGTAAACCCTAAAAACCCTGTAATCTAAAACAAATATTTACAATAAAAAGAAAATCCATATGGCAAATACGTTATTTACAACTAGCTTTCCCTATATACTTTGTTTAAATCTATTCAGGGAGGATGCCAGCTTACACTCAGCTGAGAGGCCATTCCAAGACTTGGCACTTCTAAACGAAAATCATTTCTGTCCATTTTTGGAGTTTTTCTTTGGTAACCTTGGGTCAGTTGCTGTATTTCTATGATTCCTGTCAATCAGGTTTCGTTTAAAATATCATACATTGCCGCCGTAACGTTACTCCTCCCCTTTTTCTGTGAACATGATTGCAATCAGACACCGAATATATTTCTGCAGGGCACGAAAACGGCTTTCCTTCCTCAAAATTAATCCGTGCTTATAGTCATTCAGTAATTTATTGAAATCAAAATAATGACTTGAAACAAAGCCAAGAGTTCTGAAAGATTTTGAAATGTAAAAAATAGAAAGCAGCCAAATGAAAACAGAAAAACAGCAGAGGACAAATTTTTCAACCAGTTTTGAAACCGATGTAAATAAAATGATTTTTCGATCGCCAGGAGGAAACAATGCTAGCGTTAACCTACTTAGAAAAGTTTCTCTCTTCTTGTAGTTTTTTACAAGGCAAGAGACGTCCTGCCACGCTGGTATTTCGTTGAGATCTAAATTCAGCACTAAACAAGTAATCGAAAATGATAATGAGATTGCCTTAATCCAGTGAGGACTTCGAATTATTTTTGAATTTGAAAAATTGGCTGTCTTCTTCGAGGTATGAGATTTTCCAGCATCTTTGTTTCGTAGAAATTTTTCTGGAGTAATTTGTTTTAAATTCGTCAAATTCTTTAACTCCAAATTAAAGGTTGACCTGGTAGATTTAACAACTATGCCAAAGACATGTTTTCCGAGAGCTCCGACCGCAAGCAGAGAGGACAGATTGTCAAGATTCGTTTCTAGTCAAGGGCTACATGGCTGGCATAAAATGGCGTTTTCCGAAGTTGCATGGGGCCTGCCGTACCTCTACTCGAATAGCTCGCCAACCGAAGCTTCCTATGCTTGCTTTGTATTGCTTAGTCAGGAATCTTGATTGTTATGGGTGGGACAGTGATATTGATGAAGATAACAACTCGAAAGGTTTAACTGAGACCATTACATCTTTGAATTCTTGTTCTGGAGAAATTTTTGTACAGAGTGTGAGAAGATTTCCACATGTACATGCACAACCGGATAAAGGATATATTTCATCGACCTTGTAGTAGTCAAAAAAAATAATGGAAGACACAATCCTACTTTGGAATCTTTCGTGGTACTTTTCCACGCACGTCTAAAATGAAACCCATCATAAAAATTCAAACTAATGTCCCAAACAAGAATTCAAGACTTCCTTACAAAAGACACTTTTTCGCAAGAGAAAAACATTCACATAAAATATAAATGAATGCGTGAATTCTAAATTAAAATATTTTCCACGGATGTTACAAATTTGCAGGAGATATAGAGGCCCCCCCCCCCCCCCCCCCGTTACAATAGAGTTTAAGCCTAGTAAAAAGCAGGGAAGGCTCAGTGGTAACACTCTTGACAACCAATCTGTGGTTCGAGCCCAAACTCTTCTGAAACTGCTACGTAGGGTGAAGAGAGTCGTCAACTCTCTGTAATTCCAGGCTAAAGAAATCACGAGGTGTGGTCACATCGATAGGAAAGACCAGAACACTGCTTCGGGAAGCTTACCTTCCCAGCGTCCTGAAACTACCTTCGGATGCTACGTAGAAACATAGAAAACAAGCTTAGTAAGGTGCAAAATTCCGTAAGATAGGCTTTGTTCTCGCGGAAAAACATGGCACAAATTCGGGCAGGATGACGAAATCATGTCCCCAAAACTGATCCATGACTACAAATAATCAAAAAACGGCAGAAAGACTATTATTTCAACAAGTGCAAACATACCGTTGCCGGATTGAAATCCATACTTCAAAACTGGAACCCATAAATCTCTACTAGGAGTCTCTCCCTCTATCCTATCCAAGGCTGTATCCATATAGTCGATTCACACACATGTAGGCAGTACATATTTTGATCAACGACAACAAATTAAAATAGCAACAGGAATTGGCTCATCACAGCATTGTCACATGTTTCAAACATACCCTGCCATGTTGCCATGGACAATAATGTCAACACGACAATCCATCGTAGTTGCAAGGAAACGAGGGTCTCGATATACCATCGGATGAATGGGAATAAGGTTTCAATAATGAGTACAGTCAAAAGGCCCTTGCTTAAGACAAACTTTCTTGAGTGGAAATTTGAAATAAGAAGCATCGCTGCGTAGGAGCTCAGGCGCAAAACGCAGTTCGAAGTTCTTGAATAATGGCGATATTCAGTCGAAGTTGTATGTGATGAGAAAAACCAAGCAAAAGCAACATCGTCTAGCTTTTTTTTTTTTTTTTTCGCTATCCCGTGGAATAGAAATGACACAATGGGTATGCAGTTTTTATCACATATCGGCAATAGCAACCGTGCATTATTGCCCGAGGACAAACAAGCAAGCAATCGTCATGGAGTTTGGTTTATGATTTGCCCGTAAAAATAAGCTCAGCTTTCCAGTTTACATCACCCTGGACAGAGCTTACTTCGTTCCTTGACATCTCGAATACCAACTAAGCGACCAGACAAAAAGTATCAAGATAAGACCAAGAAAAGGGCTTAAGACAAGCCAATTTCAGGAAGTCTTACTTAAGTTACAAAGTGAGTCATCAAATGCTTTTCCAAATAATCAAAATGCAAAAGACGAATATGACAGCCATAATTTCAGGTTACCATACCACTTCAGTGACCATTTTCGGTGTTTCCTCTTTTGATTGTCACACATGCGACATAACACGTATAAACTATACATCATTCGATTCGTCATTAAATGGAGAATATTTATAAGCCAAAAAGAATACAAATATTCTAGAGCTGTGCGCTATACACCCGAAAACGCGACAATTGAACCTTCCCTTCTTGAAATTTTGCATTCTCAACACATTAACCTACGTAGTAAACTGTGTATCAGATTTCCTTTGCGTGTCTTAGTTTCACTATATGATGTATCGAGGGTCTGCCATAATTAACAAAATAGTTTTGCCCTAACCCCCTGGTTTAGTTCTGGGATTCATTGAAATATTAGATTTGGACCATGCAGCCCTTCTCAAAATTGAGATATTCTTTGGTCCCCCTATGCTATTTCTTTGTCTACCAAATCTCAGCCAATTACGTTAAGCTGTTGGATATCGAATCGAGTAATCTGATTGGTCAATAAGTGTCCAAACTTTGTCCAAACTTTCGTACTGAACCAACCAAAGACTTGTGTGGATCTGTGGCCACGTGACTGCTACGCAGGATCGCATGAAAAGGTCGATAGTTGGGGGAGGGGGTAAAACAAATAAAGACAGCATGCTGCCAGTAACTTACCCCAAATATTGAATTGCGTCTTGGACCAGTGCCAATGTCCGATGTGGAATCAATCCCCTCAAAGAAGGATTGTCTACAATAAAGTATAAAAGGATTAGAGAGTCATTACAAAGCTGTTAAACAGGAGGTTGCGTCTCGTAAGCTTCCCCCTCTCAATTCAACGAACTTCTGCTTGTTCAAACCAACGACAGGAATCAAGCAGAGAGTTTATGCTATTTAAAACTACAATTTTGAGTATCTGCTGTCGTACTGTTTTTAAAACTCTCCGCACGATTTCTGGTAAAGCACCGCAGGCTAGATTTCTGGCGTTCTGGCGTTGGTTTGAATGGTTTGAACGAGGGAAAGTTTGTAGGATGGAAGAGGGAAGCTTACTATAAGCAACCTCTTGTTTGACAAGGCTTATAGGTTCCTAGGGTCCAGTTTTAACACATGCAAATAGAGAGCGATAAACGATTGAAGACAAAAAGATTCTATGGCTGAATAATCAAGCCACGAACGTAAGCAAAGCAGACGAGCAAAAGATGCCCTGAATCCTAGCTAGCTAGCTAACTATCTCGATATGCATACGAAGAAAAGGAGCTGTAACGAGATTACACAAGAATAAAATATCGAAGAGAAGAACAGACCTAAAGATCTTAGTCTAATTTGTTTTGCAAGGGAATCTAAGCATGAGCCTTTGATAAAAATAGCCCTGCAAAGACAATTGGCCGTGACACGTGGCGACCCATATTTGGGTACTAATCAACGCCAATAGGAAATACTGATATCTGATAGGCTAGAATTCGACCGCAAGTGGCTAGAGTCACTTTTATATGTTTTCATTCCCTTTAAAATGAAGTAGGAGGGTCACAAGCAAGGTTCATTTCCACACGATTCCACTATTCCAAAAGATTCCCTTTCCATAGGTCATAAAAGAAAGTAAATATCAAGAAAAGACCTCCTGTACTTACAGTTACGCCCGAAATTATTCATACCTATGCCAAATTCTGAGTATTTTGCATCGTTCTATTTGAGGACCAATTTTACTGTGACTGAAGTTTCGTAAGAACGTGATAAAAGGCTGATACAAGTGCTACAAGAGACATTTCAAGGAATGAAATATCTTGTGAATTGGCTAGCAAATATAACGATTGAAAATACTCCAAATTTGGAATAGGTATGAATAATTTTGGGCTTAACTGTACAATATAAGCAACGAAACCACAACTAGAAACCCTTACTACATTAGATTGAGGCGAGGGACATTTTCAACTTGAACGAATATTTTTAAAGTATAATGTTTACAAAACAGGAGTAACTAATTCAAATTTTCGATTTATTAATAACAGTCTACAGAGATTCAATTAACGGGCATGATTCATAAATAGAGGCAGTACGATGCGGAAGAGGCTTCCTCTAAATATACACACAGACACAAGTAGCCCTTAAGTGAAGAGTAGAGAACTCAAACAGTTACATTGTTAATTAAAAGAATCAGGATTAAGGGATGGGCAGTGTCATAGTGAGGCAAAGATTTTGGAAGAAAAAATAATAGGTCATCAAAATGCAATTACAACGTATAGCTGTTTAGCGTAACAAACTCAACAGGTTATAAAATACAAAGTACCGCTACCACAAGTAAGGATTCAAAGCATGGGCGGGGCCCCAGGGGTGGGTCATGAAGGCGAAGGTGCAGGAACATTTTTGGGCGATGCCCTTTTCTCTTGGATCACGCCCTCCTATGCACTAGTAAACGCTGCTTTCAGATGGAAACACCCTCCTATACACTGTTTAAACACAATTCTAGATAGAAAATTTGTTTATCTCGTTTCCAAAGACCAAGTTGATGATAATGATGAAGATGATGATGACGCTTTAAAAAAAACAGCATCGCACGACTGAAATTTTCCGAGGCTTTCGAAACGAGGCTGATCAACTAGTTAGGCCTAGATAAATTTCTTTGGTGTTAAATTCTAGCCTCACCGTTGAGGAGATTTCAAGGAGATTGCTACCGTAAAATTTTCTGCCATTTTCACATGGTGCCGAACGCAACAACACAAACAACAACACAACAACATTTTAGTCCGTCATATTCTTTGTGGTTTTCAAATTGTACTGGTATTGTGTGAACGCAGTCCAAACAAAAGAAAAACGAAAAAAGTGAACGGAGAGTACCGCAGCCATCTTGAAAAATTACAATTAGCATCTGAGTTTAAATAAAGAAGCCATTTAAAATTTAGAATGTAGCGTTTTATTGTTAATTTTCCTTAGATCTTTAACAGCAGGCCATCATTAGCAGCAAGTTGCTGCCATGAATAAGATTTGCATTAAAAACTGAACATTAATTAAGATACTTTATTGTATATGTATGAAGAGCGGGACTAGTATGTGTTGTTTTAGTGCCATAAACTGTCAAGAAAAGTACTCAAAACCGAGAATTCGTGGTCTTTTGAATTGGTCACTCATCTAGCTACAAAAAGCACATCAGCATTTTCACGATATTGCAGATGTTATTATTTTATGGTTATTATCAATTTGCTTAAAGTCGGCAACTTACATAGCTACAAAAAAGCTAATTCAAGCCAACAAAGCTAGTTTGGTATGTTAGTTTGGAAAACTATATTTCAGAAAACTATAAGAACTACGATATAGTAGCAAGCAATAATCTGTCGCTCTTCTGGTTATGATGTAGACGCTTGATGACGTCACAGCCACAGATAGAATGAATGCCGCCAATTTCAAAATAATTAAGACACGAAAACTGATCAGAGTAGAATTACAGCAAAGCATACAAAGTAACATTCAAGGCCTTCAATTTAGAGAAAAAGTAATACAATTTTACACCGCTCTTTTTAAAAATTTTAACCCTGTGTTATCGCAAGCTCATTCCTGACTTTCAAATACCCCATTTCCATTGGCAGTTAGACCACAATTCTGGACAAAATATTATCTTTTTGCGGATTTTCTCAGTTCTCCTAATTTTTACATTTTCACCACCCCCTTTTACCCCCGAAACAATGTTGCTTGGCATCTTGAAGCTGAAAACATCCAAGCAACATTGTATCGGGGGTAAGGGGGGTTGTTCATTTGAAATTGTAAAATTTTAAGTTGTTCCAATACGTTTTGTCCAGGATTGCAGCTTAAACTAAACCAGGTTATCACATATTGCATTTTGATTGGTCAATCCAACAAATTGAATGCAGTGATTGGTTGAAATTCAACCTGGTTTAGTTACAGCTTGTTTTACTGTGTCAGGGTGAATGGGGCACAAGCTCTTACCCGATCCTATGTTGTCTTCTTTCCAACGGTCTCTTCCCACGGATCCGTGTGCTTTGCATTTTAGTCGCTGCTTCATTGGTAGTATTTTTATTTAATGGGCGGTTCCTGAATAAAGATCATTTTATCATTTTAAATCAATTATCGTTATCATTATCATTATCTTTATCGGTACCAATCGCTAGCATTACTATTATTATTATTTTGTTTAAAACTACAATTATCGAGTTATCGCTATCGCTATCGTTATCGTTATCGTTATCTCAATCATCGTTGTTTTCGTTTTACCACAGGGTGAACCAACACGAACTTCCCATATTTGAAAATTCGTCATGCAGAGAATACTTCAGTATTAGAATCAATCCAAGTTTGGTTGATACTTGAAGGGGCTGGGTCACATAACCGTAAACAAATCTGTTATCTTTATAATCTATAATGTTGCCCGCACGCGCCGGCACGTGCCCATTGTGTTCTGCACAGATTTTGGTGGATGGGGTGAATCCACGATAAAGTTACTTCTAAAAATCCATCAATATCTTTGCAATCTTACAACATATGGTTGTTTCGTTTGTTTCTCTCTGAAGTTCAAGAGTTCATCTTCAAAATAGCACTTTCATTTTGAGAAAAATAGTGGAAAATCTGTGTAATATGGCCTGTCAAAAAAACTGCAAAATCGTCGTTTCGAAAGAAGTTTGTTTACTTTACGTGCCCAGCCCCTTTAAAAGGCTAAAGCGTTTTTATGATATTTTGTTCTTGTTATCTGAGCATTGGAAATATACCGGGTGAGTCAAAAAAAGTTTACACGTTTTCCGGGCTGTGGAATAATATGCGGTTATTAAACGATTACGGGCTGTGGAATAATATGAGGTCCGTATGAACTAAGGTCCAAATATTTTCCAGCTGATATTCAAAAACCTTTTGAACGTTGTTTATGTTAATCCTGTATCATGCAAAGGCTAACTTGGATGATGAATAAAAATTTTGTTTGCGGTCTAAGCCTACACAAAAATTTTTACGTCCATCGAACTAAGACCCAAAAATTAGGAAAAACGCCATATAATAATATATATGTCTGATATTCAAAAATGAAAGTTAATCTATCATGCAAAGGCATGTGAGAAAATTTTGGGAACTAAGAGAATTCCATGGGAACGAGAATTCCATATTCCACTCTGGCTCATGATTTATTTGCTATTGAAATCAAAATTCTATTTCTGAAACTGACAGTTGTAGTGAACTTAAATTTCCATACCAAATAAATCTTGGACCACAATGGAACGTGGAATTCTCGATTCCCATACAAACCCCTTACAGGCATTTTTCCAATTTTTGGGTCTTGAAGGTGAGTGATTTTAACTAACAAAATTTTCTCATCTAAGTTGGCCCTTGACTGCTAGATTAACACTTTAGTTTAAATATCGGGTACTTACTTTTTATTTCACAGCCCGCCAGTACTTCACCCTTTCGGCTATCAACATAATTTGGATTCATTCAAATTTGTCAAGTATTCTCGAACAACAAATTTTCAAATGTGTAAAGTTCTCTTTTGCCACACTTGGTCTATTTTAAAATTTATCATTCTATTTTGAGATAGAAAAGTTGGCATGTAACGATTATGTTTTAAAGGTTTTATCTTCTGTTATTGGTTATGTGTTTGGTGGTTTAACCGAAATTACACCAGCTTCAGAATTGCAAGAAAAGATTGGTTCATCTTGGCTATTTAGTAAAATAAAATCAAGAAAAACAAATCTTCACTGAAAAGCTCGTTTTTCTTGACTCTATTATTAGCTTTAGTGATACACGTATTTTTCTATAAGAAACTAAAGATTTGGCCCAGTACTGAAAATTTCTTAAAATTATCAGATTTGCAGTACTCAAGAGTTTCTTACGGGTTTCTTAGAGGATCCATAACAATATTCATGTTGACTACCTGTGCCCTTGTGAACATTTCAAAACAACGTTTTCTAAGCCTTTCCAATGTTTAGACATTACTCAAGTACCTTACGAGTAATATGATACAGGAAACAAGTGAAAGTAAAGTAAAAATATTTCAAGGATTTTCTTTATCAAAATAAATAGTTTCTTAAATTATATTTTCCCAGTACTGGAGTTTCTTATTGTTTTGGCGATCTGAGAGTTGAGTTTCTTATGGGCAGTTTCTTATAAAAAAAATACGTGCATCACCATTTTATAGTCGAAAAGTTTGTCGAATAACAATTGTATTATTAAATTTTATTTTCCACTATAACTGAGGATAGTTTAGTTTATTATCAATATCAAAATTGATATTGAATAATCGTCATTACTAAAGATTTTTTCATTATTGGCTGTTTAAATCATGCTGCAACCGAGCAATATTTCCTGATGACAACGATTTTTCTATCCTTTGTATCAATTTCCTTTAATGAAACAACTGTAAGGTAAACATATTAGGGAAACTTGCTCATGATTTTAGCACATGTTCCAAGGTTTCTCGAAGGGAAATTAATTACAAAATCCCTTGTAAAATCTTAACGAAGTGACCGATTTCAGCAAAGAAAAATTCTAAAAGTTATTGAACATGTTAGCTATTCAACTAGACATTGTAAAATATCATTGCTTATATATTCAGGGAGCTGTAGCCTTTCAAACACCGGGTCTTTTTATATATTCAGCCAGGGCCGTAGGAAGAAGCTTCGGATTGGGGGGCAATTGTTCTTAAAACAATAGAGAACAATGCATCTAATTAAGTCATGTGACGTAGCACCATTGTTTTAAAAAATTATTGGGGGGGCTTGAGCCCCCCCGCTTCCTACGGGCCTGTATTCAGCCGGTACAAAATGTTTGCATCTGAGAAAAAATTAGAATATTTAAACTTACCTGTCTCTTCATTTTTAGGGGGTTTTAGAAAATGAAAAATAGCAGCTTTGCCATTTTCTCCAATGAATTGGCCTAAATCTCAACACATGCTTTCAAAGCGCCATGCTTTATAAAGTTGGTGTGTGTTGCTCAGTACAAATATTTCTAGGGGTGAGCATGGAGCAATAAAGGAGCTGAACAACATACAACAACTTCAAACAACACAGGGCTTCGAGAAATGACCCTGAATGAAATGGCCCTGAAAAAACACAACTACAGGGTGTCCCAAAAAAGTTGTGCCCCGTTTGTCTGAAGATTGCGACAAAACGGCAATAGATTCTCGCCAAATTTTTTGCATGGTGGTGCTCTTCAGATGTTCAATTAATGTTTCCCACCATCCCCATGAAAATCTATTGAAAAATGATTGAGCTATGACCTTCAGAAGACCAAATTTGCCCGATCACTGAAACTAGCGGTCGGCCATTTTGTCTTACTATTTTGCAGCGATAAATAGTTTCATGGATTGAAAATGAAACAGCAGCCTCCCATGTCATAGTCCTCGTGAAAATTCCAATAATCCTCGGAGAGTTCCACTGTTTCTGACCTCACAGAAATTATTTCTTACCTCACGTGAAGATACTTATCACTGCAAAATATTAAGACAAAATGGCCGACCGCTGGTTTCAGTCATCAGGCAAATTTGGTCTTCTGAAGGGCATAGCTCCATCATTTTTCAACGGATTTTTACGGGGATGGTGGCAAACTTTAATTGAACATCTGAAGAGCACCATCATGCAAAAGTATGGCGAGAATATCTTGCCGTTTTGTCGCAATCTTCAGACAAACGGGGCACAATTTTTTTGGGACACCCTGTATATACAATGTGTCCCAAAAAAATTGTACCCCGTTTGCCTCAAGATTGCAAAAAAAGGCAAAAGGTTCTCGCCAAACTTGTTCATGATGTTGCTCTTCCATTAAATTAAAGTATGCTACCATCCCCATAATAATCCGTTGAAAAAATCATAATCTATGACCTTCAGGAGATCAAATTTGCCTGATGACTGAAACCAGCGGTCGGCCATTTTGCATAGCTTCATGGATTAAATGAAACAGCAGCCTCCAATGTCATAGCTCTCGTGAAAATTACAATAATCATCAGAGACTTTATTTATTTCTTACCTCATAGAAACTATTTCTGACATCACATGAAGCTATTTATCGCTGCAAAATGGTAAGACAAAATGGTTGACTGCTGGTTTCAGTCATTAGGAAAATTTGGTCTTCTGAAGGTCATAGCTCCATCATTTTTCAACGGATTTTTAGGGGGATGGTTGCAAGCTTTAATCAAATATCTGAAGAGCAACATCATGAAAAAGTTTAGCGAGAAGTTTTTGCAGTTTTTTCGCAATCTTCAGGCAAACGGGGCACAGTATTTTTGGGACACCCGGTATAATCTCATGACACATTCCACATTTCCAAATACCCATGACCAAATGTCTTCAAGACAAGTGAGCAAATAATCGATAGTTTTCCACACTGATCATGGCTTTGGCTACGTAGTTAGGAACATTACGAACGTAAGCAAAAAGGAACGGGAAAACAAGTCGAAATGTAACCACACCACCCGTCCGTACGCGCCTTCAAAGGATTAAACTTACGAGTCTCTCCGTTCCCGCCATGTTTTCCTTCGTGTAGATGTTGGTGTGAGTTTAAATCCTCCCTTTCTTCTCAGCTTAGGGGTGTCCTCCAGTGGTGATACTTCATCTTGAGCCTCTTCCAATTCAGATGGAGTTACAGACAGGCGACCTTTGACGATTCCTTGATTCTTCTTTAAAATAGAGAATATCGATATCAGAGATAAAGGAAAATTCAAATTAGTTAAAGAACATAACATCGGTTTTGGGCCAAAAGAAAAATTTACGATTTGACAGCAAATCATAGTCTGCAATGATTACGACTCTTCCTTTGATAAACTTTTGGAGAAAAGTGACACGGTAACGATCCACATTAAAAATCTACAAAAATTGATGCTAGAAATCTATAAGTCAATGAACCATCTAAATCCAGCATACATCTGGCACCTTCATGAAAGGAAAGAGATTCAATACGATCTCAGAACTAAGCATCTGTGTAAATTACCGATTACAAGGACAATAAAATTTGGCACGGAGTCGCTCTCATTCCGAGGAAGCTTATTGTGGAATAATCTAAACGATGAGATAAAGGAGCTACCATCAGTTGCAAGCTTTAAAAGAAAGATCAAAACCTGGACGGGTGAACAGTGTAATTGTAAAATTTGTAAGTAGCCTGTCCATTATGTTATGTAGCTTGTAAATATTAATTCTTAGACATCTTTGTAAATTATATTGTAAATAGTTGGTAGTTGGTTTTCTACAACTATTGTCACACCAACTGTAAATAATGATTATGATTTGATTTGATTTGATTTGATTTGATTTGATTTGATTTTGATTTGATTTGATTTGATTTGATTTGATTTGATTTGATTTGATTTGATTTGATTTGATTTGATTTGATTTGATTTGATTTGCATGTAGACTTTACGGAAATAATTTACGAGGCTAGAGTGCAGTTTAGAGGGCGGTATTCGAATGTTGTGTTGTTGTATGTCATACGGTAAGGGTTAGGGTTAGTTTCAGAAGGCGTTTTCAGCGTAACTTAGCGTTAATCAAGGTAAGTTAGGGTTAGGGTTGGAATATGACATTTTGCGCCGCCTGCTAAACTGCACTCGTCCCTAAGTCTGCATGTAGGCTAGCAAATCATGGTTCTTCGTAAATAACTGGGCTGATTCTGACGATTTTAATTTCATTTCTACAAAACTAACATGTTTACAAGCCCAGGAGTCACATTTACAGCAACACGATATCGAGCTGATTTCATCCAGTTTTGCAGCTGTGACTTCGTCAAAATGCTAAATCGTAGAATAGAAAAGCTACAGATTTCTGCTTGCAACTGCAATGTAGACCTTCATAAACAATGTAGACCTTCATGATTCTGCTTAAATTTACCTCCGACTTCTCATCACGTGTTGTGTCATTATCCCCTTCCTTCTTCTCGAAATCCTTGCTTTCTTTTTCCTCGGCACTTCCTAAAAACTCTTTAATCTTTCGCCTTCGAGTTTCCTCGTCCCGATTATGATGTTCCCCAGCACCATGACTCTCATCTCTTCGTATGCTCCGCACGGCTTTAAGCCAATTCAGCCTCGCTTGAGCTGCTGTCATATGAGAAATTTCGTCGTGAACGCCTTTCTGATCTGCTTCCGGTAAATGGTTCTTCTCTTCGTACGATCCGGATGAAAACCCACGACCTCGCTCGCTGTCATCCGAGTCGGATCCGTCATCCAACAAGTTGTTCCGACCATCGAGTTTATCTGGAGCTGAAAATGATGCGGTGGCTTTCTTTGGTTCCAATTTTTCTTCCTCTACGACAGTTTCCTTCGGTGTTGACGGGGACGCAACCCTCGAACTGCCACCTAAGACGAAAATGAAACTTTTTAAAAATAGTTCGACAACACGAAACGGATTCAGAAGCTCTGGGGGGTTAATGCATAACAACCAACATGACACAAGGATTTAACGTAAAAATCACTCTTTATTTATTCTGAGTAGATTAATATGTGTAGATGTAATCCTTGAAACTCTTATCGGATTGCTGGCTCTGTATTACACGATACCGTTTTCATTTCATATCGGATTGGGGTAAGCGCTTCTCTGTGCACTGCAGTGGATTCACCGTTATTTCACATCCACTTCACAGTGCACCAGGTAAATGGGAGGCTCGTGGAATTGATAATGAGGTTTCCCACAACGGGTGAGTCAATAAAATGACCGGCGTTTGAAAAAATGCTGCCACCTCAATTTCAAAGCAATAATATTGAAAAATGCCTCATTTCATTCCCAATATGTCCAATTAGGTTCAGTAATTTACCCAGCTTCAATCGGCCATTCCACCCCGGCAATATGAGAGATTTTCTGCAGAAAGTCCCTTTCAAAAACCTGGAAAAACGAAGGAAAACGACAAACAGAATTTCCCTTTGTTTTCCTGCCTAGCAATAATGACACTCGCAGACATTCATGCATTTTGTCCTCTTGGGAGAATGGAATCCCCCTGAATAAGTTAGTATACTAGGGGGACGCCTTTTCATTCCCCAAAGAGGATAGATTCCCCAAAGAGGATAGAACGTGCTAAATCGCAAGGTAAACACACAAGGGAAACTTGCTAATGATTTTAGCACGTTCTTCAAGGTTCCTAGAAGGGACATTTTTTAGAAAATCCCTTGTCAAATCTTAACAAAGCGACCGATATCAGCAAGGAAAAATTATAAAAGTTATTGAACATGTTAGCTATTCAACTAGATATTGCAAAACATCATTGCTTATATATTCAAGGAGCAGTATCCTTTCAAACGCCGGGCTTTTTTTACTCACCCGGTAGAGTTGATACCGGATTCGACTGTTTGCACGATCTCGGATTGGTTTCATGTCACTTTCAGAGCGTTTTCACTGGAAAAAGCAAACGCGGTATGAAGCGCGTCCTCGGGTAAACAGAAGGCCAATCCGATATGAAATGAAAACGGTATCCTGTAAACGGGGCAGCTATCAGAACGTGGAGTATCAAAACGTTGACATCTATCTATCAATCTAAGTGTCATGTCTACCGACGCTGACGATCATGGCAGCCCAAATGTCTCTATCCTTTGTACTCTGTATGATTTTGTTCCCTGTCCAAGATTGTCCCATTCTTCTTTTCGACGTGTTCATTGGTCTTTACAAGAGTCTCGTCAGACCTTTGCTAGAAACATCTGTCTCCGTATGGAGCCCGTATATGGTTAAACATGTAAAACAACTAGAAGCCATTCAAAGAAGAGCAACAAAGCTTGTTCGCGGCATCAGCCAATTAACATATAACGAAAGATTACACGCTTTAGAACTGCCGACTCTTCAGTATAGGAGAAAGCGCGGTGACATGATCACATGACCAAAAAATGACATTTGTCGCTGTTTACTCGTTGTAATCGTTGTTGCTAACATATTAGAACGATAGTCTTTAATACAGAGACAACAAATTCATCTACTGGGCTACCCATACGGGCTAGAGTACTTCTGCTGCCTAAAGCAATGTTGTTGACACAAATTTTGTTTTGGGGCCTGCTTATATGGGGAAAAACACCTCACCTGCCAGAGCCGGGGCTGACAAGCGAGATTCCTCCTTCCTATAGAATCCCATTGCTTTTTCATTCCGCGTTTATATGACAAACGCAACACCACCAGTATAGTGAGATATCGCCTCACCAGAGGTGGAATATCACCTGGGCGAAGTGAAATTTTTGCATATAAACGAAACACTACCGGTAGGGTGAGGTGTATTGGCTTTCTTCGTTGATTTCTATTGGTTAATTCGTTCTGATTTCACGGATGAGAGACTTTACTCCATCTCGCCTCTCAGCCCCGGGGCTGACAGGCGAGGTAAAAACCTCATTCAAACAGTGTCTGAAATTTACCTCGCCTGTCAGCCCCGGGTCTGGCAGGTGAGGTTTTTTTCCTCATATATCGATCGTAATCTAAGATTAATAAAAGAAATACCCATACCATCACTAGCAATGCTCCTGCGAGGTGAATCCAATTCTCCAACTTTGATCTTTTTGAACTGTTTTTGTATAACTTGGATTTCATTGCCAAGGATCGAGTAATAATATCGAAGTTTTTCTTCTAACAGTTTTTCTTCCTCGGAGTTAAGTCCTAAATAGAAAGAAAAATAAAAATTTTAACTATAGTTCGAAGACTGTGGCAACTTTGCTCAATTCCAACGCACCAATCAGAATGCAGTACATCGCCAAGTGACAAACTTCTCGCAGGTCAAGGTGAAGTTGCGGTTTTCAGTGCCAAGCCCTGGAATCACAGCCCGGGGGGGGGGGGCACTCATGTACTTTCTTACAGTATCATGCTCGTACGAAGGTTTAACACATGCACCCTAAACGCTGAACTGTTTTAGCGAAATGCATACCCTAATCACGGAAAATTTTCTTGAGAATATACCCTTTCACATGTCAAATAGAGCTTCTCTAATTCAGATACCCTGATCACTGAAAAGTCATTTACTAAAATTGCAAATATTGCTTGTGTGATTTGAAGACGAGGAAACTGCTCCCGAATTCTTATCCCATCTTGAGCTGGTCTGCTAAGTTCTTTAACTCGTTAAAAATTATATTTTAGAATTTTGCTTAAAATATGGACCTCAACATTTCCCATGTTCAACTGGAGCTCAACATTTTCCTGACTGGCATCGGCCACTCCATTCTGAAATTATGGGGGATATTCTCCAGAAAGACCTTTCGAGAAATCTTCAAAACGGGCTCAAAACAACGACCAACATTTCCCGAGCTTTCTGTCTTATCTCAATGAGTTCAACACATTCTAACATGTTTTATCCTCTTGGGAAGATGAAATCGTCCGGAATAATGTTGTTTGGCCCTTAGGGATGACATTGTCATTTCCTAAAAGGATCAAGTCCTTGCTATAAAGCAAGGACATGCGAGCAATTTGGTCGTGATTTTATGCAGTTTTTGGAAGTTTCTTGGAGGGGCTTCCTCCAGAAAATCTCTTATAATTTCAGAACGGAGTGGCCGATTTCAGGCAGGTAAAATTTAAAATACATTTGAATATATTCACTATTGAATGACATATTTGCCAATGTTACTGTCTTGATATCGAGGGATCTGTGGTCTTTCAAACAGGGATTCATTTTTTTTTGACTCACCCCGTAGATCTGATGACAAATTCAGTCTTCTGAAAATCAGTAGAAATTAACAAGGACAGATTTGGTAAGACAATACCACAGGTTGGTTTCTTGATTGACACCGCAATTCAAAGCGATTAGCGATTGCAGACAAAGGAAATTCTCTCAACCAATAGTTCAAAACGAGCAAAGCCGCAAAAGTTTCTCTGAAACCCAGGTAGCTAGCTCGCTCGTTTTGCATTCCAGGCATTTTTTTAAGAGCAAACATAAGCATAGATCGAGAGAAGAAGGATATATCTACACATCTACCACGGGCATTTAATGTATTTGATTCAAAAGCTGATTGGGAGGCGATTCAATTCCCTTATTTTTCTGGGTATAATTAAAACACTTACTGCTCAGCTTCTGAACCAAAGAAATAAAATGCCTGAAGTGGATGTTTAGATATATCCTTCCTCTTTCGCTATACGCTGATGTTTGCTCTTAAAAATAATTGCTGGAGTGCACAACGAGCGCGTTAGGTACTTGGGTTTCAGAGAAACTTTTGCGGCTTTGTTTGTTTTGAATTTTTGGTTGAGAGAATTTCCTTTGTCTGCAGCCACTAATCGCTTTGAATTCAGGTGTCAACAAATTATCTCATTCGATTGTGTAACAAAATCTGTCCTTGTTGTAGCAATTACTGTTCGGTCGATAATACGAAACAATTTATGGGTAAGTTAACAGCAACAAATAAAATGTTAAAGAATCTCTTTAACAACGCAGATCAAAGAATTTGCAAGTAAACTTTCAGCATCCTCGTTTTACTATTCAGCTGTGCAAACAGATATTAATACAAAAGTCAAATCCTCATGAGAAATCCCCTCAGCTCTGCAAATAAATCACAGCTTTATTCAGCTCCATTTTATTTACGCTAATTGCAGTTAAGCAAAGAAAACTGCAGCTGTATTCCGCAAACGTGAGATGAGGAAACTGGAGGACAGAAATTACATAAGCCTCTCCAATAATGTTCGCTTGCTGTTGTTGTTGTTATCGCTTCGACAAGTCAGTTTGGGGAGCGAAACAAGAGACTTTGGAATGAGTCTAGAAATTAGTTTTCCATCAAGATGACGGCGTTAAAGTTTTTTACTTTCACAAAATTAGCTGATGTTTCGGCCTAACAGCTGGGAACTCTGCACGTTAAAAAGCACTACAGAATACAGGGGAGTAGCTAAAATACAACCGAAATATAATCAAAACAAACATGACTACATATCTCTCAATACGACAAGACATCGCAAAACTAATGACTGATCTCCTCCAAAAACAGAGATTATTTGAAAAATTTTGGAAGGATCCATGCTTGTTCTTAAAATAACTGTGCTTTCCACTCAAGCGAGCAGCGAGTTGCCGTTTTACAAATCCTAATAAATCAGATAATCTCTCGAATACCATTCGGCCAATTAAAAACCCGTAAACGCTGGCGTCGTAAAGTTTTTTTAATCCATGACTTCAGCAAAATGGATACATCTCCAAAACTATTCGAGAAATTGTGCTGGTTTTCTTTCACAAATCTTTTCAACTGGGTTGTTCATTGACAAGTTTGCCGAGTATGGGCGGAAAAGCTTGGCTAGTTTTCCTGCAATGAAATCATATAGTTCTGTTTATTTTTCAACAACGAAAGGGTAAACTATGAACAACAGATGAAACTTAATTAGGGCTCTTTGATGGAGCTTCTAAATTGTCAACGGAGTTTCAGGTAAGGCCTTTTACGTCAAGCCATCCATCAAAGTTTGCTATTGCGCCAAAATTTCATACTTCTTACGAAGTATGTTTGCGTTGGTATGAGAATTCATTAAATTTACATTTGTTGGGCAAATTAAATTAGCCTTCCAAAATCAAGAATAAATTAAACCTTTATTCTACCTTAGCGAACACCTTGCACATGTTCTGCGTGTAATCAGGATCATTAAACATATTCCATGTGTTTGTTATGATTCAATATTCCAATTCTAGCTCTCGAAATTGATATGTAAGTGAAGATTATGTACGTATTATTATTATTATTATTATTTCTTTGTTTAAAGTAGGCTTAAAATACACTAGATAGCAAAATTACTGCTAATTTAGACCTACTATTTATCAAACATATAAAATGAAATAAATGGGGAAAAAAGTCCTATTTACAAAACCGTTAAAAACATTAGATTGAACATAATGACATAATTATGAATGTCATGTTAGATACCCAACCTGCGGAATGTATGTCTTGCATAGCCTACAGTTGCAGTTCTCGCCCTTCCAACATCTAATCAGGTTTTTAAAGATAGGAAGTGTGCTTGCTTGTTTCACTGCATTTGGCAAAGTGGACCAAAGTCTGTTACGTACGAGCGTAGGGCTCAAATCTTTCAAATCTTCAAAAACGTGGGTGTAAAATTCTACGAAATCCTTCTTTAAATTGAATGGCTTGAAAGAAACCAATGATACTTTGTTGCAAATCTGCCGTGGCTATTTTCTGATATTTAGATTTTTTCAAAATGGCGGCAATTTAATTATTTTTGAAAATATTCATGGAAAATGTTGAAAATCTTTAAATCATTGTAAATCCTAAACCAATAGAGAAACAATTGTAAAACCTTCAGGAAATGCATAGTTTATGAAGGTCTATAATATGGTGGCAAGCAGTAATCTGTAGCTTTTCTGGTTTGGGATTTAGAAATTTGATGATGTCGTGGCCTCAAATTTAATAAATGCCACCATTTCGAAACTAATCAAGATATCAATAAATTTCCACGGCAGATTTACAGCAAAAACCATAAGTTCCTCCCAAGCAATTTAATTCAAAGAAAACTGTAATTCAATTTTACAACAACCTTTTTAAAGATTTGAGCCCTATGTTGTACGTACGTTTTGTATTGTACGTTTTGCGTCACGTTTTGCGTTCATCGGAAGCCTGATTATTTTGTTTTAAGAAATTAATTCTTGCTGTTGGTTGCTTGCAAGAAAGATGACGAAATGCAATGAAATAACTAGACTTATTACTTGGAGTCTCTCGTTTCCCTGTGCTCTTTGACTTGATGATGGTCACTGATCTTAAAACGCCACAAAAACAGTTTTCCACAACTGCTGTACCATAAAATTTGCTATCAGAAATTCGATAAATGTACATTCTAGCTATCAATGCTAAAAGCGCCTTTCTCTATGCCAATGCCATGCTCTAATCAGTACATGACTTTGTGACAAAAACTTGTCGCAGATTGACCGGTTTTACAGCTTTATGGTCATAAGGCCCTCAGTGGAGCAACAACAACAACAACAACAATTCAACTCAATAAGACGAGCGTAACCAGAGGGTCCTTATGTAGTGAGGTTATGAAATAACAGTACCTTCAGGAAAGCCGAATCTCGCATCAACGAGCAGCCTGTGTTTTGTTTCTTGCAAACCAAAGGGAGTCTTATTGTACAAGTTAAGCCAAGCTCCATCAGATCCCTAAAAGATCAAAGAATGAAAATCGCTGAACAAAATGATGATGCCAAGAAAATTAATACCGCACAATTATCATTTAAAGAGCCATTGGCATCCAGGGTCCTTTGCGGGCACGATGAAATTTCAGAGTGTCTGAAATCAAATTTGGCCTAGGCGGAAACCATGGATCCACACTGCAAACAGATAGAAAAGACTTACTTCAGTTAAACTGTTCTATCAGTTTAAGTACTGCACTTTGGATCTAGACTCGCGAAATAGTCCCAGTTATCGCAACAACAACAACAACAACAATAACAACAATGACAACAACAACGATAAATTTTAGCTCAAACTCGGACTTATGGACTTTCTCATAAAAAATAGGACGAAAAGAAACAAAGAGGGCACAGATTTTTCTATTCACATCGAAGCGAGGTTAAATGTTAGTCATGGCAACTTTCGCCAGTTGGAAATATTTATTGCGGTGATGAAGACTCGCGGAAGCTAAATGGCGTTCAAAATTAGGAAATTCTGGTTGAAAATGAAAGGTTTGTTGATTCTTGGATTGAGGAAACATTCATCTGGATACTTGTGGCTTTTGTCCATTGCGAACGTCACTTAAAACTTGAATCTTGAGGCATTTTATCATCTGAGGCTTGAGCCGACAACTTAGCCCCATACGCCATTGCCTGGAGCACTCGGCTTTTCGTACAGTGTTGCTATGGTTTCCATATCGGACAGGAAACTGAGGGAAACAATTTTGTCCCAATTTTCAATGTGAAAGTCCATGAGTCGTAGTTATAGCGTCCATCAGTCTATCAATAGCAATAACTACGAACTTGTCATCAGTCTACTGTGGATCTATACTTTCCGTTGCGACCAAATTTAACGTAAATGCACATTTATGAAAGTGAAATAGAGGAATTGGAATATTATGCAACAGTTTTGAAAGCAAGCAACAAAATGCCAAATTTAACTGGGGCAGAGCAGCATGAATGTGCATTTTCTTCATTAGAACGAAGGTTTACTATTCAAAACTGGCCATTGAACAAACAAAGATACTAAATATCAACGGGCCTTTGCAACTAACAAGGGCAGATTTTGTAATACAATAGCAACAGTTGCGTTTAATTGACACCTCAATTCAAAGCGATTTGCGACTGCAGACAAAGGAAATTCTCTCAACCATAAATTCAAAACAAACAAAGCCGAAATAGTTTTTCTTAAACCCAAGTAGCTAGCACGCTCGTTGTGCATTCCAGAAATTGTTCTTAAGAGCAAACATGAGCATTTATCGAAAGAAGAAGGATATGTCTACACATCTACCTCCGGCATTTTACTTCCTTGGTTCAGAAGCCGATTGGGAGGCGATTCAATTCTCTTATTCTTTTGGGTATAACTAAAACACTTACTGCTTAGCTTCTGAATCAAAGAAATAAAATGCCCGCGGTAGATGTGTAAATATATCCTTCTTCTTTCGATATATGCTCTTTTTTGTTCTTGAAAACAGTTTCTGGAATGCACAACGAGTGAGCTAGCTACCTAGGTTTCAGAGAAACTGTTGCGGCTTTTCTTGTTTTGAATTACTGGTTGAAAGAATTTCCTTTGTGCGTGATCTCTAATCGCTTTGAATTGCGGTGTCAATCAAAACCGACTCGTGCTTTTGTCTTACCAAATCTGTCCTTGTTTTTGCAACTGGCATATTTTGTGAACACATCATTTTGTGGACTCTTTCTGTTGTCACCAACAAGGAAAAATTTTGTAATACAATAGCATCAGTTGCTTTTGATTGACACCTCAATCCAAAGCTATTAGCGACTGCAGGAAAAAAAATTCTCTCAACCAGTAACTAAAAACAAACAAGGCCGCAAAAGTTGTTCCGAAACCAGGAGGGCAAACTCTCGCCTTGTTCACGCGAAAGGTGGTTTTTAAGAGAAGTTATGTGCTTATATCGAAAGAAGACGGATAATTAAACTGTTGACAATTTATAAGTGTCAACAAAAAGTGATATCATAACACAAAAATATATTTAGGTATGAACAAATGACTCCAGGCTGGCGATATGGGGTGAAGGAAGACATTTATAGGAGACATCTGATAAACAGCTTTCCGAATCATTGAATTCAAATATCAAACTAAGATATTTGCGGTTAATTTCGAGCTGGTTTCGAGCAGGTTGAAGTTTAGGACGGCGACGCTTTTCAATTATTTGTATAAGCAATACTTGCAGGTAAAAATTTACGCAATCTCTTCATTTTAAGAGAAAGAAACAAAACAGTGTCTGTCTCGCATCAGGAGGGCACAATTATTTGCAATAATATACATTAATGTAAATGAACGGAGATAAAGCGATCTAGTCTAAACATTGCACGAAGCAATAACACACACTACTTGTGTTCCTTTCGTTGTCATCGATCGAGAACATCAAATACAATAGGCTATATTTAGACTGACCGAGTCCCCCAAGCTAAGCTTCTGCTAGCTCCGTTGATTTAGCTGGGCTTCTTCTAGCAAAAGATTTCGGACATTGATATCTTCAAATACTTTAAACATCTGAAAATAAAAATATCCGAAATTTTTTGTGGTCCGAAATATTTAAGTGTTCGAAATTTCTCACAGGATAGAAAAATCACAAGAAAGCATTTTTAGTTTTTGAAAACGTGCTGTCTTGCTCACAAAACATTTTGGATAGAAATTGAATGTGCTCGGAGAGCTTCTCTGTGAACATCAACATCACCATACCTTTGAACGAAATTCACTATATCAATCATTCTTATCGTCCTCAACAACAGTTATCAAACCAAAATTTTGACAGTGATCACTTTGAAATTTAACAGAATCAAGCACAATTGGTAAAGTTGTAACATTTTCATGATAAAAAATCAAAGAAAACTTCAAATTTACCATTTTCGAAAGTCATCGAAATTTTCTGAGAACGTCGGAAATTCCACGAGTAAACGTCCAAATATTTTAGTCCAAAATTTCTTCGTTCAAATTGTTTGCGTTCAATTATATACCTGGTGAGTGACAATTTTCTTGCCCTCCCACGATTTACAGAGAATTTGTCTCAGCCTCAGATCTCGGCATTAATTGAGGAGAAAGATCACTCGTCATCTATTGGGTGTCCCAGAAAAAAGTATGGGACACATCTAATGGCTCATCAATTTCAAAATGCTCCTCGAAAGTTAACTTGAACAAGGATACCTCATTTGTGCTTTGAGAGCGGAAATATTAATGTTGAAAGTTCAAATTTGCTTCCATATCCAAACCTGAGGTTTGGCCTTATGGCCTGAGCAAATTCCTAAAGCACATCGAAATTTAATACTAAAATCAAAGAACAATGAAACAGTGGCACAGTGGGTTTCTTCTTGGAAACAGAACATAACATGATAGCATAGGGCTCAAATTTTTCAAATCTTTAAAAAGGTCGGTGTAAAATTCTATTATATTTTTCTTTGAATCGACTTGCTTGAAGGGAACTTATGGTACTTTGCCGTAAATCTAATAGAGGAAACATTACATAACCTTCAAGGAAACCATAGTTTATGGAGGTTTACAATATGGTGCCAAGCAGAAATCTGTAGTTTTTCTAGTTTAGGATTTAGAAGTTTGATGACGTCATAGCCTCAAATTTAATAAATGCCGCCATATTGAAGCTAATCAAGATATCAATAAATTGCCACGGCAGATTTACAGCAAAAGCCCCCAAGATCCTTCCAAGCCATTTATTTCAAAGAAAACTGCAATAGAATTTTACACCGACCTTTTTGAAGATTTGAGCCCTATGTTTAACATGATCTAAGTTTCACTAAAGTATTACGAAGGATATTGTTTATTCATTTGCTGTATTTGAAGAATTTGCTTGGGCCAAAACGCCAAAGCTCTGGTTAGGAGGTGACAGCAAATTTGAGCATTTAACATTAATATTTCAACTCTAAAAGCACCAATATCAACAAATGAGATACCTACGTCAAAGTTAACTATCGAGGAACATTTTGAAATTGAATAGCCGTTGATTAAAACCATATTCTTATCGCTGGACCCGCGACACCAGGTATCAATTATCAATAATTCAAAAAAACTATAAAAACAGGACAAACCTGAGCAGAATGCCGGATCTGATAAAGTGGAATGTTTGTTAAACCAATCGTTCTATCCCATAACAAGCCTTTTACCCGCAGCTCAAACACGAGGCTATCAGACAAATCTTTCACATCACTGAAAGAAAGAAATTATAAGAATAACGCAAAGCACTGGATATGGGGTTGCAATCGATGTTTTAAGAAAAATGAGAGCAGTTGATCTTAGGCTAGCCTGTAGAATACGGACAGAATCTTCAACAGTAATATCTGTTGCCTTCGATTGACACGCTTGCATATTCTAACGTCTCCAATTGCTCTTAAAGAATAAAATTCCATGTTCCAACTCAAAATAGGATTGATGATTTCATGTACGAACAAAGACCGAGATACGACTTTTTGCTTGGGGGTGAGCATGCGAGAAAAGCGAGCCAAAATGTTTCAAGAGGGTCTAGGGGTACTCTCTCGGGAAGAAATTGTGACCACGCCCTTCAGATTGGCTTAAAATGACGCTAATTGCTGTTTCTCATCACAGATTGACTTTACAGGTAGGTCTATGTTACGACAAATGTAATGAGGCTGTTTAAATGCAAGACAAGATGAAATAAGGCTGAATGACAGCCCCAAGTGCTTGTTGGGGAGATGAGATACGGTTTGTCCGAGAAAACCGTATGTGTCCCCCCCCCCTGCGCAGTAGGTTAATGCTCATGCGCCCGTCAGAGTTCCAACCCAAAACGCTACTGCGCATGAGCTTTAACCCACTGCACGGGGGGACACATACGTATCCTCGTACAAACCGTATCTCGCCTCCCCAACAAGTGCATACAACCATGCAGCAGTCTCTTAATAATCTCCAGTAAAGTGTTTGCGCAATGTGATAGACCAATTGAGTTTGTTTACGACGGCTGTGGACGTAAATTCTTAGCAAATTTGATGAAGGATTTTAGGCCCTTTTTCAAGGACGTAGAGACGATGAAGCATTTCTTATAAAATCGCCTGCAAATTGCCAGCGATACGATCGATTTTGACAAACCTAATTTTTGTCTGCGAGTTAACTACCCAAAGAATACCAATTTATAGTGATCGAATATATTACATTTACAGTTTTTAACTCAAACCCAATCTCAATACATTTCAATACAGTAAAAACCCACCTATAAGACCTTTACATTTTGAAATCACCCTGTTTAGGTTCTTATGCATATGATACTATTCTTGAAAACAGGATGCAAGGTTCTCAAATAGGTTCTTATCAAAAGAATTAATTACAGATCTTCGGGAATTTAGACCAAATATAAGAAAACAAGGTTTACACGTACTCACTATCATGACACCGACACAATTTTATAAAGAACAACTTTATCTACCTTGCCTTATCTGTATCAAATCCATTCATACAAGGAATTTTTTACATATGCTTTGTATCTACCTAAATATTTGGCTAAATTTCTTAAAACATTTTATCACATATTACCAACCAGTAGTTTACATCTAACTTTTTTTGAGATAAGAACCTTTCTTGAATTTCAGGATGAATAGGTTCTTCTGTAACGGAGTGAAATTGGAACATTTTAGGCCTTAGGTTCTTACAAGTGGGTGGTTCTCATATGCGGGTTTTTACCGTTGTCAATTCGGAAACAATTTTATGTTAAATTTGCCAAAACTAACTTGAGAATCGTCTCAGCAAGACGTCACAAACACTTACAGGTAATCTAACAAAATAATTACGGCCAAACAGTAATCATTGGTTAAATATACTTTTGTCATTATGACTTGTCAATAATCTATTAAATTTTAATAGTTTGTTTGATTACATTCAAACGCCTTTAGGTTTTTGGAAAAACAACGTGGTGTCAACCAATTCTCAATTTGGCGAGGAGCTTTGACCATAGGTTGCATAACGCAGTGGCGTAACGCACGGTGGTTCTTCTGTGACGTACTAACGTAACTTTGGAGAAACTGCTTGTTGACTTCTAATGAATTGAACCCGGGGGGGGGGGGGTACTTGACCAGGTTTTGGTCGGGGACGTGCCATCGAAGCTTCAAAAACATACCCGTCCCTTATACCAATTTTGCGAAAAAGTATACCCGACCTTATACCAATTTTGCGAAAGTATATCCGACCTTATACCAATTTTCCGAAAAAGTATACCAAAATCGTTCTTTAAACCAAAATTGCGAAAATCGATACCGTTCCTTATACCAAAATCGTGAAAATCGATACCGTTCCTTATACCAAAATCGTGAAAATCGATACCCTTCCCGATGGCACGTCCCCGTACCCAAAATATGTGAAGTACCCCCCCCCCCCCCGGGGAATTGAACGCCGAAGTGAAATAGCCTGAACCCCCAAAACATGTGTTCTTTCATGCGGGTTTTTACTGTAACGCAAGATCCAATATTGTTCAAATTTAATCAAGGCTATCGTTGATAGGGGCCCCTTACGATCTTCTGTAACGTACTAATGTAACTTTGGAGAAACTGCTTGTTGACTTCTAATGAATTGAACGCCGTAGTGAAATAGCCTGAACCCCCAAAACATGTGTTCTTTCATGCGGGTTTTTACTGTAACGCAAGATCCAATATTGTTCAAATTTAATCAAGGCTATTGTTGATTTATACGCTGTGCCTTAAGAAATGGCTTAGGCCAAAAGGCTAGGCAAATTTGAGCTTTCAAGATTAACATGTCTGCTCTCAAAGTGCCAATATCAACAAACGAGGTATCTATGTTCAAGTTAACTATCGAAGAACATTTCTTGAGTGATTAGACATTGATTGAAGCTAAATTCACAGCGCTGGAGTCAACCAAATCCGTATGCATTTTTTTGGGACACTCTGTACCGAAAATGGTGAACTTCGCAGGCTTTTGATCATTTTTATGAAAACCCATTCTCTTGGTCTTTCTGTTCTCGGTAGACCTCAGAGAGATTTTTGTTGTATTCCTTTGGCCTCGGATCTCTACGAAGTCCTTTTCTCTGCGAAATCTACCGTTTTCAGAAGATTTCTGAGACTATAGATGCCGAAAAGAATACGCCCTAACTTTCGATTCATATATGATCATGAGATCAATTTGTGATGGAATCAATTATACCAATGTGAACGCCGAGAAGACAAAAAAGTAGATCCGTTTGAACGTTGTGCTATTTCGTATGCTTCAAATTAGGTGGCAAATAATAAAACTTGACAATTTGCTGATTGAAAGCTGTTGATAAGATAAATCGATATCCCTAAATTAAATTTGATTTTTGATGCGAAAGAAATTCCATGACTAATTAATTTTCGAGTTTTACGTGATCTTTAAAGGCGAAACTTCTATTTTCGACCAAACCGATTTGCGTTTCAGCCCCGGGTTCAGCCCCCTTCAGTCCACGGTAAGTGATCTATTTGAAATATACTTTAATAGAAACAAAGACTCGGGAACTTAAAAAGCACTTTAATGTCAATATCAAAATTAGACCTGCATTTAGTTTTCTGTTTGTGCTAAGAGGCTAACAATAATGAGACCTGTTTTATAGTTTGCATGTTTTCGCCAATCTTTTCTATTTCTGCTTTTCTTGAGAAGCACTTCTGATGAATCTATTCTCTCTTTTATGAATATGTGTATCTAATAAATGCTTGAGATGCGAAAGATACACGAAAGTTTTCACATGGGAGCAATTCCTTCTGATAGATATCAAACACTTTTAGTTTAAAAAAATTCATATGTAAAGATATCGCAAAAGGACAAAGAAACACATGAATCACGTGACAAAAACTTTTAGCTGTTAAAAGAATATTCATATCTAAAGAAAAATGTTGAAATGTTTGAAGAAAGCTTTCATCATTTTCATTCAAAAGAGAACTAGAAATTATGGTTTAAATCAAGTTTGTGATCAAAGCTTGCACACTGTTACATAAATCAGAATTCCAGCCAAGAAAACGTATATACTTCAAAACTGCTTAAAAATATAATCATAATTGAACAACACATGTTTTTAAGACCAAAATGTAAAGAGGACCAACATAAGCATACACAAATTTCACTTTATCTAAAGCAACACTTGTCACATGTACTTTTCACATGTATTTGACAATTGACCTACGCTCAATACAGATAATGATACGCTTGATAATGATTTGAAAAGACATGAAAATGAATTTACTCACAATTGAAAGCTTTGGTGCCATGCTGGTGAAGCACCTTTGGACAGTCGAGTTTCTCCAGACTTGCTCTTTACTTTTGATGTAACATATGAGATAGCTTGATCTGTCAAACAATTCAAAACTGTCTAAAAATAAGCAGGTTGAATCCAATTGCAGATGCATTCAAAAACATCATAATAATGTCAGGCAATATACATATTTTTCATGTTACTATTGGAACCTACGAAAGATCACAAGAAGAGTTTAACCAAGTGAAATATTGCACCTGAAAAATCTTGCACACCTTCTACAGAAACTCTGTTTCTTTCATAAGAATTTCCCAGAGATGCTTTCTATATCATATATTTACATTACAAGTTTAGCTAGCTTTCAGAGAAATATACCATTACATCTTTGTGAGTTTAAGAGTTGTAGGCATAGTGAGGTAGATAGAAAAAGGATTTCCATTAGATTTGCTTGCAACCCAGCCATTGGCAGAATGGCCACAGGCATATACAGTACAGGCCTAAGAATTCTTGATTAGAAAAATTTACAGTCCTTCATGTGGCTCAAGAATTTTTGTCATAATGTAATGGATTCTTCTAATGTTAACATGCACAAGGCCTGTACTGTATACAAAAACATATTAAGGATTCTTCCAATACAAATACTTAAAAACCCTAGGCAAGATAGCCAACAAGGGTCTGTGCAACAGGTCAGCAACCACAAAAGCAACACCCATCCCATACCAGTGATGTCTTTGTCATGGTGGTTCTCTTCTACATTAATCAAATATTTGACAACACCACATTGCCAAAACCGCACCCCAAAAATCTTGTACCATTTAGCAAAAAGACTTTTGTTTATAAAGAAAAATCCCATAAAAATTGTTTTATTTTAGAATAATCTGATACACTTTTTGAAAGAATGGTACAACCTCTCTTTATGAGAAACTTAATAGGTAAATCCAAATCTTATAAGCTGCATGACAATTTCAACATTGTTGCCAATTTAAAAACCACATATTCAAAAGATTAGCCCAAGACACCATATTTTCTACCAAGACAAAAGCATAAACATTCCTTTCATATCTGTCTGTTGATTTGATATTTTGAAATGCTATACATACTGTGTCTAATGAACAAACTTTCATAGTCTTGCAGCCTCCTATCTCAACTCAGCAACCATTCTCAATTTATGATTTAACCAGCAAATAGTGTGTGAAGAAACATGCACAAAAGAAATTTTGGGAGGTCCCTGTTTTGGATCTTTTGTGATCTAATAACTCTGAAAGGATACAACAAGCGCAGCATCTATTAAAACCCCTCTCACTGTGAAACATGATGAAATGATTTATGCCAATGTTAATGAACAAACTTTTAGTTTTATTAACGAGTGTTTAACAGACTGTAATCCGTGAAAGATTGTAACAAAACAAAACAAAGCATCACGTTACTGAGACCTTCAATTTCTTATCACTGCTAAAACATGTTTGTGCATGATTTTGCTGCACAACATTCTGTAAGGTGCTTTTTTTCATTCACACAGCCTTCATAGTGTACTGGTGTGGCTTAACCTCACAAATGATGATAGAAAGATGTGTGAAAGAACCATCTGCTATTTCACTGGCAGCAAAATCCAGCTGGTTTCAGTTTTGAAACCTGTCTATTCAAATCCATATTTACAATACTAATCATAATGAAAAGGTGAATAAGATGATGTTTTTCTATTCTTACCACTGCGATGATCTTCTTCAAGAACAATCTTTGCTTTTTTCACTGAAAATAATATCATGAATAAATTATTTGAAATCTATAAATCTGTAATATATACAGTACTGTACAATCACAATGAAATAGCAAATCTGTTGGCAAAAGAGAAATTATTAAATAGACCTTTTCAATTAACGGCCTCGTTTTAGAAATTTTTGAAAATTTCTTCATACGAAACTTTTGACCACAATTTTGGATTCAGCAGCAAAAGTTTAGTCTAGATGCAAATTTTTGTAATCCTGGTGTTTGTGATTTGAACTTATGACGATAACAAATTTGAAAATCCATAAGAGATTTGACTGTGAAAACTGTTCAGGGTGCAACTTTACAGCTTCAGTCATTAGTTACGGTCAAATCCCTTATACATTTTCAAATTTGTTATCGTCATAAAATCAAAACTGCAAACACTAGGACAATGAAAATTAACAACCAGAGACTAAAATCTGGGTGCTGAATCTGAATCTGATGTCAGAAATTTCATATGAAGCAATTTGAAGAAATCTTGAAAAGTTCCAAAATGAGGCCGCTACAGTCGCAAACATCTTGTTTGAGGCGAACTCCTATGGCACAAAAATCTTTCATGAGTCACTGGTAGGAGAAGTTAGTTCCAATTTTAAGATGAGGGCATACATCCAAGAGAAACTTCACAAAATATTTCTATCGCAAAAATGAGAGCAATATTTGTTGGATGTTATGGAAGCAAAATTTCAGAGCATCTTTTATCACAGGCTGTAGGAGACGCTGAATTAAAAAAAGTTTATATGCAATGTCATTGAGCTTCCTATACTAATTCATTCATGAGAAACTGAGTTTGTTTTCTGTCTGGGTCTGTTTCTCCAATGAAGACGCAATGTTAATCCCCGTGTGTGGCAGAGTGACGTGACACGGACCCATAACGCCATTCAAACAGACACTCTAGGTTTTTCCAACACTGAAGTGGCATACTGGCTCTGACTGGGTCATGACATTCTGCCAAGCACAAGAATTAAAATGGCACCTTCGCAGGAGAAGTAGGCACAGAAAGAGAACAAACTTGATATATCATGAATGAAATAATAAACATGGATGGAAATCACTCAATGTATCATACATAAACCTTCTTTAATTCAGTGTTTCCTTCTACAGCCCTTGCTATCATTTCCAAAATGGATCCTTAAAATTGGAATTCTCAAAGTTGCAGAACATCCTGGACATTGAATTTTCCATCTGATCTTGGAGAGTACAATTCAAAGATCATACTGGGTCAACAATTTGACTCATGTGAAGATAGGCATTCAGAGGCATTCATTCCTCCTTCCAGTAGGCCTAGTAGTGGTTGAAAATGTTGATAGAAGACAACTTGGTTGACTTAAAGTTCCAGCTAGAAAGTAAATTATCCATTTCTCATGGGAAGTGATATGCCTGGGATTAGTAAAACGGTTAGTGTCAGTCTCACAAGTGTCCTGTTACGGAAATACTGAAATAGGTTCTCGATATCGATCGACTCTGCAAATACTTCCGCAATTTTACGGAAAACAAATTGCAGTCTGAAAATTTATGTGTGAGTTTGTTTGTAGACAAATTTTACGCTTCATCACAATGTTTCTTCTCTCGTAAACTTTCGAACATGATGAGAGAAATGGTGAAGGGTCATTTCGAAACTTTATAGCAAAAAACAAACTTCATAGGCGCATAGGTTCGTCCACTGAAATTTTGTGAGCAACTTGAAATATTTTGTTGAGTCAATGAAAATTGAAACAGACAAAAACAAAACTCTTAATCGTCACCAAAACGTTGGTAACTTCGGTGTTGGATTCTCATTTTTTCTACACCGTGAACAAATAAAACAGTCGATTGTATAATCATCTCGATAACTGATGAAATATATCAATCATTAGTAGAAACCAAAATCGTTGACCCGAGAAGTAAGACAAACACGACACAGTCATTCGCTGTTCGGTCAGGGCGTAAAGTTTAGGCCCACGCATAAATCGAAATGAAATGTTTTGAATCTTCTTACCGTTAACGTGAAGTCGCGACATCTCATTGCAGTCAGCAACGCAAATACGATCCTTGATCCATGTGAAAACGTTGATACTTGTTAGTAGCCATGATTGTTGGGTAAGATCGGGCGCTTGCTTTGAAAGTGTTTACTGATCTCAGAGATCTCTGGCTGATCGAAAGCGAAACAATCGAAACAACTGAAAACATGCAGAATGATTCAATGACACGGAAAGTCATTGAACTGGATTAAACGCTCCTTCGCAGTGTTGCAAAAACTTCTTCCATACACTCATAGTCACATACACTCGACTCCTGAACTTCGCATAATTTCTTGTATTACTACCGCATATCAAGGCAGTTTCACAGATGTTTGCTGTGTTCACATATGCTTGACTGCAGTTGCCTTATCCACAATGCAAAGTTTAGAAAATATGAATTCTATTGCTTAATGATTTGTAGAACTCTTCAGAGCGATGTTAGAAAATGATTTAGAATTTTTGTAGCAGCTGTTGACTTTTGGATCGTTATAACCATAGTCACATCCTGTGACTATGTTATAACTGAAATGGATGTTGTACTTAATTAATACCGTGCATGCTTGTACGGTATGAAGATGAAACGAATTGCTACAGATAATGCCCCTAACTGAATTTTGAAAATCGGCAAGTAAAACCCAGCAGGTTTGATAGACAATTTGACAAAATAATTCATTTCTGATTGCTAAAAGCTTCTGATTGCTTCTAAATGCTTCTGATTGCTAAATGCTCTATTTTCACAATTTCATGAGCGGCCTTCCGTCAATCGCATCCTTTTGCTCCATCAATTGATTTATTGTTCACAAGAGGGGCATTTTCCAACAAACTAACGGGCATGGTTGTGTTCATACTGTTTTCACCATTCCAGCATCGTCCGAACATTGCACAAATCACGAAGTATGAGCAGCTCAGGGAGCAGCTTAAATCAGAAATAATTCGAAAAAGAAAGAACGAGAATGAGCCAATCTGAAAGTGTCCCCAAAAAAGTACTCTTGTTTAAAAAATCATCAAAATTGATTATTAAACCTTTGATAAAATTTTCTTGTTGATTTCTTTTATCAAAGACCCAAAAATATTCATAGATTATGAGATGTTTGCTCTGATACAGCAAGGTAGCAAAATCGCAGGTTGAAAAACCTTATTCTGAGCTATAGTTTTTAAGGAATATACTCAATCTTGCCTAACAGGCAAAATTTTCATATTTTCTAGGCCATTGAAGTCTCCAATGACAGTGCGCATTTCTATTTTGTCATTTATGACCAAACCAGAAGCTTTACATCCACAAAGAAATTGATCTGGCAATCATCAGTGCTCTTTTGCAGTATGATGCAAAGCCAGGTAGCCGCAAAGAGAGCTAAATTTGATAATTTTAAAACCAATTAAAACACCAGCTATATCTTGGAAAATAATTTGGTCCTTGATCTACTTGAAAAAAAATAAAATTGAAGATCGACCTTGTAATCAAATTTTAGTGATTTTTGAAACAGGAGTACTTTTTTGGGACACCCGGTATAAATAAAATCAACGGAGAGTGATACAAATAGAATAATAGCATATCACATATTAAAGCTTTGACAACTTTCTAACACCAACAAAATACAAAATTAGCTTTACACTTTCAATCAGTATCTTTGCTAAAACGATTCTGGACACTTCGCGAATGGGCTCATGATTCAAACAAGGACAGATTTGGTAAGACAATATCACGAATTGGTTTTGATTGACACCGCAATTCAAAGCGATTAGCGATTGCAGACAAAGGACATTCTCTCAACCAGTAATTCAAAACAAACAAAGCCGCAAATGTTTCTCTGAAACCCAGGTAGCTAGTGCGCTCGTTGTGCAATCCAGAAATTGTTTTTAAGAGCAATCATGAGCGTTTATCGAAAGAAGAAGGATATATATCTAAATATCTACCTCGCGCATTTTATTTCTTATTTCTTTGGTTCAGAAGTTGAGCAGTAAGTGCTTTAATTACACCAAAAAACCAAGAGAATTGAATCGCCTCTCAATAGGCTTTATAAATGCCAGTGACAGGTGTGTAGATATATCCTTCTTCTCTCGATCTATGCTCATGTTTGCTCTTAAAAACAGTTTCTGGAATGCACAACGAGCGAGCTAGCTACCTGGGTTTCAGGGTTTCAGATACATTTTTGCGGCTTTGTTTGTTTTGAATTACTGGTTGAGAGAATTTTCTTTGTCTGCGATCGCTAATCGCTTTGAATTGCGGTGTCAATCATAACCAACTCGTGCTATTGTCTTACCAAATCTGTCCTTGTTCATGGTTCATTGATTGATTCATGACTCTACAACAGTTGATATAACTACACAGCATATGCATCAAATCTTAAAAAAACATTCCACGACGGATGCTAAATGTATCTTTTGCTTGATTTATTGGCATGAAAGGAACTTCAGGTACTTCGTTATAAGTGTTAGTCTAATTGGCAATCGTTAATATTAAGCTGCACAACAAAGAAATAGTCTTAAATGCGGCTTAATTTGTGTATATAAAACAGCTTCCCGGTTTTGACGTCATTAAATTGCTAAATCGTAAACCAGAAAATCTAGAGATTTCTGCTTAATGCCTCGCTTAATGCCATATCATAGACTTTCATAAACTATGGTTTTCTTGAAGAGTGAACCGTTCTGTCTCTATTAATTTATTTAGGATTTACGATGATTTTGATCTTTTCAACGGTTTTCTTTCAATGAAAAGAAAATACAATAATTCTGAAATCAATCAAGACATCAAATATTGACAATGAGCACGGCTATCTTGAAAACATGGAATGTGGAATACTGGAATGGAATACTGGAATGCCATAGAAAGTTGATGCAACTTGCATCAACAAATCGTGCACCGCCCTTTAAAGATTTTATTCCTATGCTCGACTACACAGCTTTTTGATTCTCGGTAAAACACAGCGTGTGCCAAAAGAACATATGTTGACAGCCAAAGATCGACGCCTATGATCGACAAAAGCTGTCCTGGAACCCAGGTAGCTAGCTCGCTCGTTGTGCATTCCAGAAATGGTTTTTAAGAGCAAACATGAGCACACGTCGAAAGAAGAAGGATACATTCAACTATCTGCTTAGAGCATTTCATTTGTTACACCCAAAAAATACCCTTCTCCTTTCGATATATGCTCATGTTTGCTCTTAAAAGCTATTTATGGAATGCACAACGTGCGAGCTAGCAATCTGCGTTTCAAGGCAAATTTTGCGGCTTGCTTTGTTTTTGTTTATGATTTGAACAACCGGGCATGGAATTCTCTTTGCCTGCAATCACAAATCGCTTTGTACTTGGGTGTCAATAAAAAGTAGCGGATCCTATTGTAACAGTATCTGTCCTTGTTGTTTCTTTGTGGTAAGCAAAAAAAGTCAAAGGTTCTTTGCAGATAGTCAAAAAATGAACCTCAATTTAGCTTACCCGGAAGGTTAGCGGTAGAAATTTTACTTGTGTATTTTATGTTTGCATTTTATTTAATTATCATGCCGTACTGCTCTGCACTCCTTTCATCTTAAACGAAAATGGGCGTTATTTCAACGGCTCACTAAAATGAACTTTTGGACGTTTAGAATAAATCTACTGCGCTATGGCGCTGTGCTATCAAGCAAACGGAGCACAGGTGAGCCAGAAAAAGTTTCAAAGTTTAAAAAATCCACTCCAACTAAAGCAGGTTATCAAATACAGCCTTCTGATTGGTCAATCCATCAAACAGGATTCATTTGGTTGGTTGAAAAAGAAATCTAACCTGGTTCAGAAAAGGCTTAGCTTGTAAATGTGAATGGCGTATTATTCTACTCTGCGATGAAAACAGGCCTAAAGTACCGGGTAACTGAGAAAACACAATGCAAATAACAGATTGCAGAGGCTCATACAATACATTACCATTGAGATTGTTGATATACTATGTCAACCACTGTTTGTGTAGATTTTTGTATCAGATAAAGTCTTCGGTTCGGCTTTCAAATCAATACCAAGGTGCCTTAACAGCAATCTAAATATAAAATCTGTTTTAAAAAGTTTAGAAACCGTTTTAAAGGATCCCCGAAGTCAGCTTGGACAGTCGTCTAAACAGTTCCAGTTTTTCTGACTCACCTGGTACCGGGTGAGCAAAAGAAAACACGTGCAGTTTGAAAGGCTACTGTTCCCTGAATATATAAGCAATGATATTTTGCAATATATGATTGAATAGCTCATATGCTCAATTATTTTCAAATTTTTCCTGGCTGAATTTGGTCATTCCGTTCAGATTTTACAAAGGATTTTCTTTCGAGAAACCTTAAAAAACGTGCTAAAATCACGAGCAAGTTTCCCTACTATGTTTACCTTACTGCAACGACCTTCGAACAACAAGGGCAGATTTTGTAATACAATAGCATGAGTTGCTCTTGTTGACACCTCAATTCAAAGCGATTAGCGATTGCAGACAAAGGAAATTCTCTCAACCAGCAATTCAAAACAAACACAGCCGCAAACGTTTCTTTGAAACCCAGGTAGCTAGCTCGCTCGTTGTGCATTCCAGAAACTGTTTTTAAGGGCAAACATGAGCGTAGATCGAAAGAACAAGGATGCATCTACACATCTGCCGCGGGCATTTGATTTGTTTGGTTCAAACGCCGTTTAGGAGGCGATTCAATTCTCTTATCTTTTTGGGTGTTACCAAAACATTTACTGCTTAGCTCCTGGGCCAAAGAAATAAAATGCCCGCGGCAGATGTGTAGATATATCCTTCTTCTTTCGATCTATGCTCATGTTTGCCCTTAAAAATAATTTCTGGAATGCACAGCGAGCGAGCTAGCTACCTGGGTTTCAGAGGAAAGTTTGCGGCTTTGTTTGTTTTGAATTACTGGTTGATAGAATTTCCTTTGTCTGTGATCGCTAATCGCTTTGAATTGAGGTGTCAACAAAAGCAACTCGTGCTATTGTATTACAAAATCTGCCCTTGTTCTTTCAAACGCTTTAGCACGTGCTATCCTCTTGGGGAAATGAAAAAGTCTTCACCCTAGTATGAATAACCTATTCAGGGGGATTCAATTCTCCCAAGAGGACAAAAAACATGAATGCATGAAAGTGTCATTATTGCTGGGAAGGAAAACAAAACAAAGGGAAATTTTGCCAGTTGTCTTCATTCGATTTCGCAGGTTTTCGAAAGGGGCCTTCTGCAGAAAATCTCCCATATCGATGGGAAGGATTGGCCGATTGAAGCTGGGTAAATTACTGAACCAAATTGGACATATCGGGAATAAACAAGACCATTTTCAATATCATTCCGTTGATATTCAGGGAGCAGCATTTTTTCAAACGGAGGGCCATTTTTGACTCACCCGATATAAGTGGCCAATTTCTTCTGAGCCTTTTTCATGAGCTATATAATTCCTTTTAACAATTGTCAATTTCAAGCCAAACTCTATTTGACCAACCATCTACCAACAACAAGGGCAGATTTTGTAATACAATAGCAACAGCTTCATTTTGATTGACACCTCAATTCAAAGCGATTAGCGACTGCAGACAAAGGAAATTCTTTCAACCAGTAAATCAAAACAAACATAGCCGCAAAAGTTTCCCCAAAACTAGTAGGGCAAACTCTCGCCTTGTGCAAGCGAAAGGCGGTTTTTAAGAGAAGTTATGTGCTAATAGCGAAAGAAAAGGGGTAAATCTAAAGTTCTGTCTGGCGGATTTTGTTTATTTGATTCAGAAGCCGAGCAAAAGGCATTGTAATTCTCGGGTATTTAGGGCTTAATTGAAATAAATTACAAAACAGCTCCTGAATGAAATAAACAAAATCCGCCAGACAAAACCTTAGATTTACCCTTCTTCTTTCGTTGTAACCACGTAACATCTCTTAAAACCACCTTTCGTTTGCACAAGGCGAGAGTTTGCCCTACTAGTTTTGGGGAAACTTTTGCGGCTTTGTTTGTTTTGAATTACTGGTTGAGAGAATTTCCTTTGTCTGCAGTCGCTAATCGCTTTGAATTGGGGTGTCAATCAAACACAACTGTTGCTATTGTATTACAAAATCTGCCCTTGTTTCTACCAACTGAATGTTATAAAGCAACAAACAAACGTAACCTTTGATAAGAAGCTCTGCAAAAGACAATTTTATTAGCAGGCACTGCAGCTGTTTACCGATCTATGAAGTAAACACGGTGGACATGAATCCCCAGATGATTTGACTAAGGAAAAATAACATTCCCCTATTGAAAACAACAATATCCTATCAATGTTAGACAAATTTACGTACAATTTTACGAAAACCAATGGTCTTAGGATCCCAAATTCGACAAATTATTGGGATCAGAAGGTAAACTGATAACATTAGTCCCTTGTTTCCCTGTGCTCTTTGACTTGATGATGTCGCTTCGGTCAACAGCAAGGTTTACCGCAGGGAAACAAGGGCTATAGGTAATCAGTCTAATCAGGGGATACCTGGGTTCGAGGTTGGAGGATACTGATTTGGTTAAAGGCAGAAAACAGGAAACATAATATTTTCCAGTAGACAATTACTAGACTTATGACGATGAGTCTCTTGTTTCCTTGTGCTCTTTTTACTTCAAGATGGCGCTTCAGTCAACAGAGACTCATAATATTACTCTGAAAAACCTGACCCTATTAGGCCTAATATGCTGGGATTCCTAGCATACCAATCAGATTGCGAGATTTGGCAAAGAACAATCAGTTTCGAACCCTCAATTCGATTGACGCAGCTTACTAAATTTGAATTAAGTTGCTGCGGCAGGTACTTGAAGATTTCTCTGATATGTTTTGGTCTTAAATTGCAGCATTAAAAGACTTATTTTGCACTCACCAGGTAAAGTGAACTTCCTTCTTCAGATGAATATAAAGTTTTGTCGATTAAGTGTCTGCTTACCGTGGTTTCTATCGCATTTCCTTTCTGAGGAGTGACCTTTGAACAGAGTCGAAGCAGTCGTTCGATCCAGATTCGATCAATCGAATGCAGAAGATAGGGTCAGGTTTTTAACTGTTTCATTATGAGTCCCTGTGAGCAAGGTACCGCAGGGATACAAGGGACTCATCGTCATAAGTCTAGACAATTACATAAAAGATGGCATCGGGGGCATGCGACCAAGAAGAAATGCGATCTATAATGGAATCAACAATGCTTTTAAGGAAATTCAATCATAATTGAAGCAATGTATCTTGGTCAAATGGTCTCGGTGTCTATTGCGGTGGCCTATTCATGATGCTATCTTTTACTACCCTTTCATATTATGCAGAATGATTCTTAAACAATGTCGAGTAAACTCTGATAACCATAGGTCTCATGTAAAAATACTTGTCATATACCTTCTTGTATATACCTTCACGCGGGCCAAAAAACTGGATTGGTTTTTTGAAAAATCACAATACGAAATCTATCAAATTGATCAAAAAAGTTTGAACTCTCTTCACAGGCAGTAAGCCGCCGTTGATGTGGCCTATATTATGAACCAAATTGTGTTCTTACCCACTGTCTTGTATGCTCTTCCGCGGGATGGCGAGAAAAGCTTGAAAATGTTACTTTTCCTTCGTTCGACAATGACGAGATTAACACCAAAGTTGCGAGAAACAAAGAGCGAAGGAAAAGCAACATTATCAAGCATTTCCGCGGAAGAGAAAACAACACAGTGGGTAAGAATGCAGTTCAGGTCAAAATCTAGGCCACATCAAAGGTATATCATTTCCCGTACTCTGTTGCCTGAGTCCTATATGCTGGATAGGCTCTAGCACATCCCTTGACCGATTTAGCCTTCTGTTAGGCCCTAAATACTGAATAAACATTTGCGTTCTTTTAAAGAGCTTCTGATCATGCAACTACCTAATCTCACATTTGAAAAAATATCAGCTCTACTGCTTTTATAACAATAATGATAATAATGATAAGTAGCTCAAAACTTTGGTGAGTTCCTTGATTAAAGAATACATCTAGGTAGATAAATGAACACATTCAATTGAAAACTATACCTATATATTGTGCTAAGTATACTCATCAGTTGATTGTCCATTTAAAGAGCATCTGCATACAGGACAGGAATCATGCTGAAAAATAAGAGTCAGTCATTTCATTATTGACTTCTATTTATGATGACTGCTAAAAACAGTAAGGTTATACCGGGTGAGCCAGAGAAAAGTTCCCACTTTTGAAAATTCATAGCATCAAGAGTACTAAATGGGTTGGAATGAATAAATATTAGCTTGATAGCCAAAAGATAGAAGTATTTTTGTGATTTTCCTCACGTTCTTGCGAGCATTGGAAAAATTGGTAAATTCAAGCTTACAAAAACTTGATGGTTGCAAAATGACTGAAAAAGGTCTAAAATGCTAGATCAAATCATAAAGGACTCCTCGCTCAGAACAACAGATAAAATGCAATTTCTCGTGGGTGAGAGATATCGTCTGCACATCTATTGCCATGGGATTGAAAATCTTTAGTATCTGTTTGAGAATCTATTTCTTGTAACTCTTGAGAGAGGTGAAACGCATTTGCGTATTGTTCTGTGTGAGGAGAGTCCTAACGATTTGATCAAGTGTTTTAGGCCTTTTTCTGTCATTTTGCAGCCATGAAACTTTGTAAAGTTGAATTTACCTATATTTGCAGTGCTCGTAAGAAGATGAGAAAAATCACAAAAATACTTCGATCTTTTGGCTTTCAACTAGAATTTGAATCATTCAAATCCACGAAGTACTTGTGGTGCTACGAATTTTAGAAAGTGGGAACTTTTTTCTGGCTCACCCGGTATACTACGTACCATCCATTGTCTGTTAGTTTGGTATTTTTCTTTAATGAAGTCGCTTCACAAAATAGAAAAGTTACAAGAGCGTGCACTAAGATTTCTTTACAATGATCATAAGAGCTCATATGATGATTTACTGCAAAAGTTAGGAAGATGTACAGTGCAAGTCTAGCGTCAAAGAACTCTTTGCATTGAAATTTACAACACAGTGAATAATCTAAATCCACCATTTATGAAAACTTTCTTCAAATTCAGACCTTCTCACAATTCTTCCAGAAATCCCTATGATATAAGACCAAATCAAGTAACTTTTGGTTCAAATAGCCTTGAGTCCGTTATGCCTCAAATATGGAATGGCTTACGAACAAATTGGAATCCGCTGAAAACTTGAAAAACGTCAAACTTTTGATAAAGCAATGGAATGGTCCATACCCAGAATGTAAATATAATGCTTACAGTAGTTTTAATTTTATTCAACAATAAGCTTTGTGTAAATTTTAATTTCTTTCGATTTAGATTAGTTAGTTTTGTATATATTGTATATATTGTTAGCTATGTATATATCGAATCAAAATAAATCAACAACAACAACAACAACAACAACAACAACAACAACAACAACATAAAAATGAATCATACGCGAACAACAATCGTAGTTTTTAATACCGTTGTTGTGCTAGCATCAAGATGACATAATCAATTATTGCGCAGAAAATAATAAAAGGCTACAATCTGCAGGCAGGCCTCGTCAATGTGCGCGAGCACACGAGCACTGCTCGCAGACGCAAAAACCTCACTACGCATTGTTGCTGGCACCTTTACTGTACTGGGTTTTTTTTCTTTTCTTGCCGGGCAATTTTCCCCAACTATTTGCTAGCAGGTACGATTTTTAATGAGGCTGTAAGCAATGATAAGAAGTCTGCATTCTGTGGGCAATGGACCGCATGAGAACTTTGACTAACATCGCAAAATTTTCAGCTATTCAAAAGTTACCCGAATTACCAGAAGTTACCCGAATTACCGAGTTACCCGAAAGAAGGTTACCCGGTTTGTCAGGAATTACGATACTAAGGAAAGTCAACTTCTTGATTTGGAAATTTTCGTGGGTGAGGTGAGTTTCCAATTCTTAGAGACTCCTTATTTTCAATGCTTTCAATTGGTACAACAAACGGGAAAAAACCACTCATACCTATGGAAGAGGTTTTATGACAAAGCTCTGTTTGAATCACTTGAAAATAGGAACGCACATATTTGAAAGGTTCCTCCATATCAGAGGCGTACTTCAAGTGTAAAAAAGGGTGGTCTTTTTTTTTATCAATATAAAATATTACAAGATATGCTACATTCTACTATACTTTAACTACTATGCAACACTACAAGGACGATACCATGAGGAGCAAAAGACAATGTCTACCCCATGGCCAACACATAAAAACATACAACTAAGTAACTACATAAACACCTACAAAATGATATACATACGATAAGATACTGATATATACTGGAGTCTGTTTCACATTGGTTGTCAGGTCAGTGACGGAGGCGCCTGATGCTGAACAATAGAATCCCCGGCTGAGAGAACAACCAACAACAGCAACAATTGCTGTTGTTACTGACCCCCTCCAGAGTCCCTACTGCCCAAGACATAAAGGGTGGTCTTCTTCAGCATCGAACAAGTGTCGGTACTTACCAATTCTAGCCAAGGTTTCACACAATCTTGATGAAATAAATGTTCGCAGGGTAATTTTAAAACTTCTTCATCTAAAGTGTAAGATTCTTTACAAACTGCACATTCCAAATCATCCTCTAAAATATAATGAAATTCGTGAATAGTAGATTGTGGTAGATTGCCTTTGAGGGAACACGATTTGTTCAAGGTATACAGGAGTAACAAAACTGTTTTACAGTATAAGATCAAACCGATGCACAACTTGAATGAGCCTAAACCGCATGCATAGACCTTTTAGCTATTCTGAAAAAATCTGAATCGAACGATATTTTGCTACATTTAGTAGAATTTTCGCATGCGCACAATGGTGATAGAAGCTCTGATGCCACTCGATCGAACCTCGCGCATAAAAATGTATAAAAATAATGCTCGATCCAGGCTCTTTTGTGGAATAGCTAAAAGGTCTATCATTTGTTTGCAATTTTTCAAAAATCGAAACTGCCAAAATTTTCGAACCAGTCCTAGTTAGTAATCAGTTACAAAACGCGCCAATGAGAAGACTTGGCAAGCATTGACATAGGCAACTCAAACTATGGAAATAATGCAAAGGCTCGATGAGAAAACCTCCTGCCGCAGAAGTAGCAACTCATCTCTACGCAATAGCCAGGGAAGGACAGCTGAGTCGTGAATTTTTGGAGCTTTTTTCGCGCGAAGATAAAAACGTTCCTTTCATCACAATGCTGCAATAGACCATTTCACCATTTGGAGAAAGAGACTGAGGAGAGCGCGGCCCATTCTGACAGCCTTGGCAACAAATAGGAAATCTAGGGAATCCCCTCTTTTGCAGTGCAAAGTGTACGGTTGGCGGCTCGCTCGCATCTCTCTCCAAACTAGAGTTATTTTCGATCTATTTGCAACTTCCAAGAGTTCTGCGATGCTTGTTTAGTATGGTAAGTGTTTTCTTTGGATTATTTAGCCGTTTTGTCATCTTTTCGCTAGCCATTTTATTTCAGTTGTTTCCCTCGACTTTGAAACGGCTCAGTTTAGGCCCAGCCGACCTACGATGAAGTTTTGCTTGTTTACTAGATAATTGAACGCATTCACGGCAATGCATACAAATGAAAAGCATTGTTTGCCAAGGCTGTCAGAATGGGCCGCACTCTCCTCAGTCCCTTTTCCAAATTGCGAAATGGTCTATTGCAAATCGAAGATTGGAGAGCAAGAACGACGATAAAAAGATTCATGTTCATTTTATTGGATCTTTCTATTCCATTGAAAAATAGTCAAAAGATTGTTCAGACAAGTCCAATAGTTACGACAATCCAAGTAAAGTGGGTCTAGATTATTTAAATGAACGTTCGGATCCATTCCAAGATCTATCATCAGCGTGTAAAGTGAGCGTGTATCGCCATCAAATAAGGACAGTAACAAAGGACACCATAAAGGGGCAATAACGTGGAAAGAGAAGGGATAAATGCACGAGGGAATACAGGAAGATCTTTGTCAACGTGCCCCAAAAAAGATTTGGAATCAAAGGATTGTTTACCCTCTTCAATCCACTTGATCTATTTGTGCAAAAAATTATCAATTTTTGATTTGCCATTTTAACTCAAACCTGTGCTCCAATTTAAAGAAAAATCATACAGTGATTCAATTCAACCTAAACTCTAAGTGGCGTTTTTCTTTCTCGAATTTTCAGTTTTTTACTTTTCGCACAATAAGCGATTTCTAATCGAATTCTCATTCAGAAACAGTCCAAATAGATCAACAAACATCGATCACATTTTCTGAAGACTGAACTAGATGGAAGTCTGAGAATGAGATCAGAAAATCATTAAGTGTGAAGCACAAGATTTACCGTAAAAGCTCTATTAAGCCCCCCCCCCTCTATTAAGCACCCTCCCACTTATATCAATTTCCAGAGGTTATCAAAGATTTTCGATTTATTGAGCTAAATAAGTTTGCATGTTACTTTAAATATGGTTTGAGATGAAATTGTGTCAAATTCATGCATTTAACTCGTAAAATCGTATATTTAAACCGCAAAATGTGGTGTAAAAGGACTAAAAAGTGTCCAAAATTAAATAGCCCCCCGGGGCCGTAATAGAGCTTTTACAGTAAATCAGTATGACCCAGTGAAAAAGTAAGGATGTCCTCAACTTACCAATATGTTTTTGCGTTATCTGCATTTTTGGTAGCGTTGCTATTTTGTCTTTATCCGCCGGCGGTGGACCACTTGATTCTAACTGACTTAGTAACTGCAAACAGAATGGAAAATAACATGAAATTAAACGAATAGCTTACTTCTCACAGTTAAATCTGAGCAGATCATCACGTAAATAAACCGTAGAACATGCTTTTTTCCTTTGAACTTTGTCAGCTTGCTAGAAAGGCAAAACTTCTACCACCAGGTTAGAAAGTAAAGTCCTCAAAGCTTTAGAAAAATTTCACAAACGAAATTAAAAATGATTTTAAAGTTCACTTAAAGTTGTGCTTGTATACAGCAGAAAGATGATATGTTGCAAACTCAGGTTAACAGTAAAAAAACTGTACGACAGAGGGGCAAAAGATAAACAGTGTTATCATACCTGTGATATGATATTGTCAAGACCATTAGGTCCCCAGGCGTAATCACCCATATTTGACGGGAATATCCGATTGCTGCAAGAAAGGATATAAACGAACTAAATGAGATGATAGACAACGTCCAATTCACTTGCCAGTTAAAAGCAAACTAAGTCCTAATGCAAGACTGTTGCTAATATGGTTTGATACCTGGTTGACACAAATCTGGTCGATTCGGTTAGAAAATTCCAAAAAAAAACTCCGTTATAAGTCACTTCATCACAGCCACAATGTTACATGTCCCATTTCAGTTTATTTTGTTTTTGTTCTTGATTTTCTTTAGTTAAGTCATGTATTTTTAAATGTCTATCTCAAATTAGATGCCATGCAATATTATGGCATGTAATTTGAGACAGACCATAGTAGTTTTAGCTCAATGTCTAAGTGGCCTCGGGGTAGTCACAGCCTTTTGCTCCTCGGGGTATCGTTCCTGTAGTATTGTATAGTAATTTTGTAGGTAGTGTAAGTAACATATATATTGTAATCTTTTAGTGGATACATAAAAAAAAAATTAAAAATTCCTGGTTGATACATAGCTCCATTTTCGGTGAGGTCATTTCGGCAAAAATCTCCTTTGCAAAGTGTCCCTCAAAGCATATCAGAATAAGAGCAGTAACGCCATAGAAATTTCTATGAGTAACACATACAGAGCTGAAAACTCCTCGCCAACAATCATCAAGACTAATCTCTCTTTGAGTTGAGAAAAATCATAAAGATTTGAAATATTCAAGATTTGAAATAACCGTGGATTTCTGCAGGGTACAAGTTTGAAAAGTTAAGGCAGCATGGTTTTCAAGTGAATTTTCTCAAATCTAATTCACCTTTGTAGTCCTTTAACCTTGTTATTCATTCTATTGTGTTGGCTTTTATTAATACTGTAAACATTACGACTATAATTTGAACCCTACGCCAACAAAGTAAAGAATGTACTTATAAAAATAACCCTTGCGACTACATGAGAACAAGACCGGGAATTGTGAAGCATTTTTACTTATCCCTGCTCTGCTAAACATATGAAATCTTGAAGTGAAAATTTTTATTGATGCAAATAAATGGCACTGTTGAATGATAAACAATGTCGTCTACATTTTTTTATATCTCATTTCATCTTCAAGTTATCAAATATTTCGTAGGATTGGCTGATGACGTCATTTTGTTTGCAAGGATCAAGAAAGTATACAAGATAATAGACTATATATGCAAAGGGGAATGTAATCAAAAATTTTTCAATTATCATTCCTTCCTGAACATCGTATCGGTTGGTTAAAGGACAAGTCCGGGGTTAGTATGATTGATGATAAAATGCAAGATAATACGGCTATGAATGATGTATGATACTTTTTCCCACTATTTTTCGCCTTCTCCTTGTGAAATTACGTATTCAAATAAGCCATTTGAGCGAAATGACGTCATATCGCGCAAACGAAAACGAGGCTGTGTGATTGTTTTTTCGCCTCTTTATCGTAGCAAGCCTCTATATCGTATTCTCATGCCATATTCAATGCATGAGTACACGATAAAGAGGCTAGCAGCGATTAAGAGGCAGAAAAAATCACATAACCTCGTTTTCGTTTGCGCGATATGACGTCATTTCGCTCAAATGGCTTATTTTCATACGCAATTTCACAAGGAGAAGGCGAAAAATAGTGGAAAAAAGTATCATACATCATTCATAGCAGTATTATCTTGTATTTTATCATCAATCATACCAACCCCGGACTTGTCCTTTAAGCAATTCATATTCCATTTATGTAGCTCTGTTGAATATTTCCTTGCAACTGTAACCTTTCAAAGAGATATTATGCTATATTTCCATACATTATCCTGGTAATTTGCAAATAAAATTACGTCATCAGCTGATACTTAAAAAATCAGTGGAAAATTCTAAAACGAAATGAGATATCAAAAATTTTAAACGGTATCTTTTATCATTCAACAGTACTTTGATTTGCATCAAAAAAATTTTCGCTTCAGGCCACCTTTAAGTAACATCTGTTCTCAAATAGGTTCTGTGTTCCAGATAAAGTTTTCAAAAAGTCAAATAAACTTCCTACTTACAAAGTGAGAACTCCACCACCGTCTCTTTCCATAACTGCTGCAAAAGAAAAAACAAGAGTTTGCAAACAAACCATTTTTGCGACTTTGAAAATTGCTTCGTTGTGTAATGGACATCCTTTATCATCGGAAATAAAAGTCCGCTTGAAATTAGATGTCAAGTGAAATTTGCGAAAACACAAAATTAAGCATCAGCATCACTTCAGTTGTTCTCATTCGCGGATATTTTCATGTGATATCTAATTTGAGACAGACTTTAACACTGCAAGGAATTAACATACATCAAATCTACGCGACCTAAATTATAGCCGACGAAAGCAGAAAATACGCAAAATCAAAGAAATTTAATGCGAAAAGGCAAGATAGACTTTTCATTGCAGGATATTAAAGCAGAAAATGGGGAGAAAAATTCTGCTGCAGAAAAAAGTTTTTAATTCGACAACATGATTCCAAACTGACTTAGAAAAATCTGGACAACTTGAGCCAGAATATGCTTGAACTAAGCAGCACGATATGCTGAAAAAACCAACTTGATTAACGCATCTGACTATACTTTCATGCCGCGTTAACTTCTTAAAATAAGGTACCATTCTGTCTCACATTGCAGAAACAATAAGACTTCCAGTTGAGCCAAAAATGTGGCACTTCAGCAAAGGTACGGTTGCAGCTTGAACTGTCTGCTATGATATGAGATTTGCCTGGTTTAAGTCGGCCTAGCTGTTCGTAAGAATGAAGGATATTCATAACATGAACTTTATGAACAGTGCCCTTCACAGCCCTTGCAAAGAGATTCTGACTAAATCAGACACCTATTGACACAATGGAATGGTTTATGTAGCGGAGATTGAACACTTTTATAATTTTTCCATAGTTTGTGGGTTATTGTTCAATATTTCAAGAAGTTTTTCAACCAGAACTTGTCGACAATTTGAAAATACACATTTTTAAACAAGAATACGAACTTGAAAGCAAACCAAAAAGACTTTAAAAATTAAATGTAAACAATAAGAAATATCCATAACAAGTTTTGACGAACAGCTGTGTAAATCTACTAAAGACGGGAGCGCACGAAAAGGATCCTTCTTTCTACAAATCCCGTGAATTTGTTTGTGTATACGCTAGCTTGTTTGTTTCGTTACTATCTAAAAATGCACGCTTCAGAAATATTCTTACTATCGGCTGAGTCAAAAAAGTTAAAAGCTTCGTGAGCCTAGGCTCACAACATGGCCCCAGTTATATCATATTACTATGATAGAATACATGGAACGATTCAAAGCCGCAGTTGCAAACCATGTACTAACATACTGACATGGAACACTTGTTTTTATGTGGAACACTTACCAGTAACTCCTAAATTTGAAAACAGCTGATGAAAAAATCTGCAAAGAAAACACATCAAGTTAGAGTGGTCTGCCGTTAAAGAGAGCGTTCGAAATTACAAGAGACGAGATAAATACGATATACATGTTTTGCAAACATCCACCAAAATAAAAAGGAATATGCAACCATTTACAGTAAAGGCCTAATTTTCAAAAATTCTTCATATTCCGACAATAGATCAATTCAGCTAACGTTTTTTATACCCACTTCAAGGTCATGTGACCATACACTCGGGAAACCATGTCTTTATTTGCTGATACAGTTACCAGCATCTCGCTTTTCCTGGTATGAGATCTTCACGGGGGGGGGGGGGGGGGTTCTTAGCCAAATTTTGGGTAGGTGTCTGCCGCGAGCATCTTCAAAATGGTACCGTTGGCTAGACCAATTTTTATGAAAATGATACCCTTGGCTAGACCAATTTAACCATTGTTTGAACCAATTTTTACGAAAATGGTACCCTTGGCTAGACCAATTTTGACCATTTTCTCGACCAATATTGCAAAATTTGTGCCAAATATGATGTCATGACCGTTCGCAAGACCAATATTGTCAAATATGATACCCTTGGCTAGACCGTTGCTGGCCAAAATTGCAAAAAAGGATACTCTTGGCTAGACTAAAAGTCTGAAAAAGTATACCCTTGCTCGCGGCACATCCCCAGGTACCTTTACTATGGAAGAACCCCCCCCCCCCCCGTGGAGATTCTCAAGTTAAATGAACAGTAAGTTTCCTTTGGGGGTGATTACATGGGCGAGTTGACCCGCTTACAGCTCGGATCTAGCAGCTCGGCTCTCGCTCGCGATTCAAGGCAAGGTTGACCCACCCTGTAGCTCGGCTCTGGCCCTGCGCTAACTCGGCTGTGACCAAAATGAGGCGTTGTTTGATGATTCACAATCCAAACGCATACAACGAGTCAACTCGCAATTGATTGAGTTGCTGCGAGTAGATGAGAAAGGCCAGCCATCCTGATGATCTTTTGTCTGGTCGCAGGAAGGAAAACTTTTTTTATGCCCGGTAGGAAATAACGGATTAAAACAAAATCATACTTCATATTTCATATTTCATTCTTTTAAGGAGGGTTGCCCTTCAGCAGAAGCTGTTTTTCAAGGGGCCCTCCAATAAAAACTTAATTACAATATACAGTCATTACAGTAGTAAATAACATATCACTAAAAAACCATAACTTTAAAACCCTATTTACAATTATGCAATATTTACAATTGAAAGAAAAAATAACCCTTTATTGACTTTTTAAAACCATTCAGGGAGGATGCCGTCTTAGATTCAGCTGAGAGGCTATTCCATAGTTTAGCTCCTCGGAAAGAAAAGCATTTTTGCCCACTTGTTGACTTTTTCTTTGGCAACCTTAAATCAGTTTCAGTATTCCTGAGACTGCGGGAGGAACTTGTTGAGTTTTTGATAAAAAGGTTACACAGGTATTGTGGAGCCAAATCATTGAGCGACTTGAAGACCATCATTTTAGACTCAACATCAATGAGTTCTACGATAGTCTTCCAGCCCAACTCCTTGATAAGTTGTCTGCTTGGGGTATCATAGCTGCTATTTATTTGTAATTATTCTAGCAGCACGATTTTGAAGCTTTTGCAACTGGTTTATGTCTGTAGAACCAGCACAACCCCAAACAGAACAACAATATCGAAAATGGGTTTCAACAATACCTGTGTAAAGAGTTTTCAAACTCTCCTTAGGTAGAAAAGAGATACGTACTGGTCCATTGGATTGCCTTCCATTGTTGTTGTTGTTTGTTGATTTCTTGGATTAGCTTGATTGTCTCCTGGTCCATTTGATCGGCTCATTCGAAATGCAAATCGCGGTCCCATTTGTCTACCTCTTGCATGCATATCATGATGACTCCCTCCTGCAAGAATTCAATGATAAAATTATACCAGGTGAGTCAGAAAAAGAATCCCCGCTTGGAACGCCACTGCTCCATGAATATCAAAGCAATACTATTGAAAACTGTCTTGTTTTATTGCCAGTTCAATCAGGTTCAGCAATTTACCCGGCCTTAATTGGCCACTCCTTCCCGTCGATATGGATGATTTTCTGCAGAGAGCCCCTACCAAAAAAAACCTGCAAATTCCAGGGAGCCGTGACCTTTCAAACGGGGATTCTCTTTTCTGACTCACCCAGTGTATGGGTGTCAGACAAGAACTTCAGGTACTTCGTTGTGCAAGTTGTCATTGGCAATCTCGACATCTTGATTAATTTCGGAATTACAGCATCTTCTTGGTTTCAAACAGTTTTCCGGTTGTGACGTCATCAAATTGCTAAATCGTAAACCACAATAGTTACAGATTTCTGGTTACGGCAATATCATATACCTGTTCCATGGCTTTCTTGAAGATCGTGCCATTTTTTCTCCATTACTTTAGGATTCACAATTGATGTAACTGCTGTGAAGGCGTTGTTTTTACAAGTGTGTAACCGCTGTGAAGGCGTTGTTCTTACAAGTGTTGCTGTTGTTGTTACAAGTATAAAACTTTGTTTTGAGAAGGCGTGACAAGAAACGGAGCAAGAAGAAGGGGCGTGACCATGGAGAAAGTAAAGTTGAGAAGCCACCATGAATGAGACTTCGAGCAGTAGCAAGGCCAAACTGGTATGCATCATATGCAAACATTAGTTTCTTCGTTTCGATTTGTGTGTGACTAGGCCAAATATGTAATTCAGTTTGTTTGGTTTTTTTTGTAGATTGTTATCTTACAACTTACATCTCACTTACTTGTCAATTGAGTTGATGAATATATGATATGAATAACAAAATGGCCGACGTGATGTTTTTTGCTCGTCTCGCTGAATGAATGTTCAAACAACGTTACAATTGAATTATTTTCAAAGCTTTTAGTGAATTCTGTCAGCAAAACGAAAATCACAATAATTCTGACAAAAATCAATAGAACAAATACTGCCAATGTACACTAATAACGAAGTACCTGAGGTTCCTTTCAAGCCATTAAATCAAAGGAACGATGCATCAACCAATCATGCAATGTTTTTTGATGATTTGATTCCTATGCTTATTGGAAGTAGGATTTGTGAAAAAGTTGTTTTTAACACACTGATACTGTTCAATAACTACGGAAACGAGTATGCTTTTTCTTGTGAACAATAATGCGGGGCATGAAACTGCATCAAATTCAAGGCTTATTCTACGAAAGAAAACTGGTTGCTGAATAGTACAGGCATCAATAGGATTGCACAAAAGGTTCATGCATCAGTCTGAAAGGAACAGCAGGTAATATAGAAATTTTTATTGGTATTTTTGACATCTTCATTGCTTTCAAAGTTAAAATTTTCTATGTTTGAACCAGTTTTGTCGTTGCGAATTGCTAAGCTGTAAACCAGGAAAACTACAAGTTTTCAGACCCCTTTTCAGGTATTTTGCAAACAAGGGATTTTCGTAGAGTCAAATTTACCTAAATTCTCAGTGCTCATAAAAACACGAGAAAAATCACAAAAATAGTTAAGTCTTTTTGTTATCAAATAGACTCAATTACATGTCGTAGTTTCGATTTTTGATTGATTTGATAACGCTACAACGACGACCCATTTCCCTACGCTTGCAGAAACAGATTAACTCCTATAACATAGGGCTCAAATCTTTAAAAGGTCGGTGTACAATTCTATTACAGTTTCTTATGGCTTGGAAGGAACTTAGGGTTTTGCTGTAAATCTACCGTGGAAATTTAATGATGTCTTGATTAGTTTCAAAATGGCGGCATTTATTAAATTTGAGGCTATGACGTCATCAAATTTCTAAATCCTAACCCAGAAAAGCTATAGATTTCTGCTTGCCACCATACTGTAGACCTTCATAAACTATGGTCTTCTTGAAAGTTATATAATTTGCCTGCAATGGTTTAGGATTTACGATGATTTAAATTGTTTCAAAATTTTCCATGAATTTTTGAAAAACAACAGAATTGCCGCCATTTTGAAAGAAATCAAGATATCAAACAATTTCCTCTGCCGATTTGCAGAAAGGAACGAAAGTTCCTTTCAAGCCATTCAATTTAAAGAAAGATGTCATAGAATTTTACACCCACCTTTTTAAATATTTGAAAGATTTGAGCCCTATGCTAACTCCTATAGCTGTTCTACTAAAGGTTCAATTAAGTGGCGTTGGAGCTTCTATCACTTTCGTGCATATTTGAACATTCTACAAAATGTATCAAGATATCGTTCGATTCGGATTCCTTCTTAGAATATACTGAAAGATCTATTAGGCCTAAATATCTGCTATTTTTTTCTCAAACTACAGAGCCTAAAAGGTGACAAAAGCAATTTTCAACAACTGCTGTACCATAGAATTTGCTATCAGAACTTAGATGAATGTTCATTCTAGCTATAAATGCGAAAATTGCCTTCCTCTAAGCTATACTCTGATCACCACATGACGGCGCAACAAAAATTTGGCACCAATTGACATTTTTATCCGGTTTTACAGCTCTAGGAAAATAAGGCCCTCAGTGCAGTGAAAACGGCAATGACAGTTAAACTCAATGAGATGAACGTAACTTGAGGGTCCTTGTGCAGTGAGGCTAGCTATCAAAAGGAGTTTGATTCATTCAAATCCATCCAGTACTTTAAGTACAACGATTTTTCATCCGCCTTAAAGGCACTGAGTCCGCATAAATAGTGCGCACATGACCAATATCAACTTCTTTTCAATCACAGAACAAAAGTTGTGATTTAATCGCTATTGAAATTAAACCAAAGAAAATCCTGAGGATAATGCAAGGATTAAGAAGCCTTTAGTTTCCATTGTTAATGACCTTAGCGTTATTGTGCGATAACAAAAGGCCATCAGCGGTTTGTCAGCAAAAATTTAGGATAGCATTAACGCTCAGCTATTTACATGGACTCAATTCCTTTAACTTTCTTGGCGCATTGCTAAATCAACTTTTAGCTATTCTGAAAAGAATCAGAATCAATTGATATTTTGCAACAATTTGAGGATTTTCAAATATGCACAATAATAATAGAAGCCCTAATCGATCAAACCTCGCATATAAAAATGTATATTAACGCTTGTTCCAGGCTCTTTTGTAGAATAGCTAAAAGGTCCAATTGATGACATTTTTCTTGCTATTAACAAAATTTAAACCATTGAGAATGAACTAGCTTGATAACTATACAACTGTACACAGAATATTAGGGGAATTTGACATATCCAAAACTTGTTTCTTTCTGTGTTCTCCTTTCCCCTGAATTCATTAAAATTGAACTTACCACTAAGTCTCGGGAGTGGAAAGAGTTCAAATGGATCTCTCTCAGGACCAGCACTCTGAATGAAAAATAATTCAAAGATTAATTGCAAAAATGAAACAAAAAATGTATATATCCACTGTATAACGTGCTGACATTATATTTTGTAGGAAGAATTGCTATTTTTAAGCAGAGTTACTGATATCCAACATGCACCTTAGCTAATTTAAAATACGTACGTGCAGCTTCCACACGGTCTGAACTTAGAAGGATGACCACATTTCTAACTTACCCCATCGTAAAATTTGTTCAAAAGTTAACCCAGATTTCTTTCAGAAGAACTCTCATGAATGTTATGTTGATAAAAAAGCTGTACAGTGTCATCTGTTCAAAATATATACAATTGTTGTTGCTGGTGTCCAAAATGCTTCATATCCCTGCATTATTTTCTCTAAAAATATATCCACAAAACCTTTATTTCTCTTGAGGTCTCCCTTGATTTTATCAAAATGAGGAAATTATTTTAAAATATTTTGCAGGTCTTTTCAGCAAGAAAAGGTTACCATAAAATTTTGTTGCTGGTGTTACATGTCTTGTTGGCACATTTCTAGCGTTGGAAAATCCGTGTAAAAGCCGATAAAAGCTCATTCATATCAGATCTGATATCGCTAAGTTCTATGTCAAAATTTTACTTACTTCAAAGAAAGATGCACCTTCAAATGGAGATCTTGGCATTGGTCCATCTGTTGCCATATGGCTACAAAAAGAAACAAAAATACAGTTCATTGCATACAAGCCACATCACCTTGGCTTGGGGTATCATTGTAGAATTCAACCAAAACAAGAACATGTTGGGACCAAATCTGACAAGACAATGGCTGATTGAGAGTGTGACACATAAGTCAATGGCAGACACAAGGGGGCTGGGAGTGCAGTCACCCCCACAGTTGGCTAGAACAAAGATCTTTTGTTTGAAAACAATGACAATTAACAATGCTTTCTTTGTTAAAACAATAGCTTGGCTCCCAATATTTGGCAAAGCGTCCACCACTGAAATAAGTGCCAACAACTAGAATGTGGTCCTCCAACTTTGTCCAACTATGGACATGGATACTACAACCAAAGGCTGGAATTTTGGTAAGAATTTTTGGAGTACTGAAAATGTGACCAAGAAGCTTGTTTTCCTGCTGACTTGGGCAGTTAGAAACACATAAACTACAAGCCTTGCGTATTTCAAGAATTGTAGACACTATGAAAAGAATTCTTGAGCCATTCCGCATCTTTTGCAAAATTGGCAAACCAGGAATAATTTTTAAAACAATTCAAATTAAAGATCTACAAGATCATTACATTCAATGCAGGCCTTTTCATAAAGAAATTTCCAGAAGGAAGTCCTATCGCCCTCGTAGTTAAGCTTCGGAGGGCAATCACCCCCATAAAATAGTTTCGTGTTTTTACTTGTTTCTACTGATAGGCAATGAAAGCTGTCAAGGTGTTGTTCTTGGAAGTTGGCCTGCTTCCTTTACCTTCACTAGAGAGAAGAGAGTCCACTTGAACAGGCTATACATAGTGTGGATACAAAGTTATGTGAAGACTTTATTCCATTGGTTTGGAATGTTCTTCCTTGTTGCTCCAATATTTTTCATAAGTTAGCAAACAGTCAAAGCAGTTACGCCAACCACTTTCCTGCTGTTGTTGAGTGTGAAGCGCCATTCCAGATACATAAGATTCCACAAAAGTAATTAACAGGTTAGAGAAGGGGATTAGAATAGGGAATGTACTGTAAGCCCCTCAAACAAACAAAACAACCAAGTCTCCACTCCATTAAAATTTTGTCAGATAACTTTACTCAAACTCCTAGCAGGCTTGCTCTATGGAGCAGAGAAGGACTGCAGAATGTTAGACTGGAGAATGATTTCGTAACAAAGTTAAGATAACTGTGAGTACTATTCATTTCAGTGTCACACCCCGATCTTAAAAAAGATTCAGTTAAACGGGGAACCTCGATGAAGAAGGTCAGTGTGGGTCGGTACCCATATTGCAAAATATAGCAAAGAAATTCTTTTAAGGACCATTATTTCCTCTGCATTTTACAGTTCTTTGAGGTTGATGTTAAAATCATTTTGCTAAAGACAAATCGAAAAATCTTGACATTTAGAGTTTTGTTTGGGTTCTCTACATCTTATTTGCTTCGCTAGCAGTCAGCCTTCACAATGGGTTTCTTTTGCCATGAAACAAAAGGCCTGATTCAATGTAAAATATTTTACTTACTCATCAGTGTCTGGAAGCTCCTCCACAAATCCTGATGAACAATTTGGACACAGGTATTCCTACAGGAACAATGACATCAATTTACATCAAAAAGTGGTAAAGAGAACACTTTTAATGACTAGACAGAGATTGTTTGACCCAAGTAGGTTGATACAAGTTTATATTGCCCCTAGGTAGAGTGGAATGGCATGGTAGATTGATTTACACAGTATATGATCCCAAAAATGGTGTACCTGATTCATTAGAAGACTTGCAAAAAATCTGAGGAAAAGCTATGTATATTTGAATTTTATCACCCAGGCTAAAGCACATCAGACTGCATGCAGCATGGCTTCTAATTGGTACCGTAGTAGATAGTTTGGGAGAAAAAGGTTCAATTTTTTTAAACAATGAGTCAGCAAAATTTTCAACAAACATGGCTACTACATAAAAGGAGGCTCAAAGTTCACAAGGATGTTAGTCTTAAACCCCTTGAACCAGCAACACTTTAAAAATGGAGATAATAGGACCACTGTTGGCCTTGTAATCAGAAGAAATACAACAAATAACGATAAATTTGCAGGCTGAAAATTTATCAAATGTCTTTGATTATTGCTCATCATCTATCATTTGCCTTTGGCAACTTCCTACAATAAAGTTTCCCCTTGACCTTGGCAGGCACAAAGAAATTTGATAACCAATGTAGGCCAGCTTCAGCACATTGATGCAAGATAAGGCTCAAATCCTTACTGGCTGCCAGAGCATGCGGAAATCATCCAATTTCATGCTTGTCAGCCAATTTATTCGCAATTTTTTTTATAAATCAGTTGTGGGGATGTCCGTCCAGAGTTGTTTACATGTTTAGGCACATAGCTTGTTTGGGGCCGGAGCTGCGTTCATTTTCCGGTCGAAGAATATTGACCTTTGTTGAAATATCTATAGAAATCGCTACAAACGAGATATACAGATAAGAATTTCAGCAATTATGCATACTGACCTCAGCAATAACCCAAACTCCTTCACTGCTATCACATCTCAAAATCTGAGGCAATTTCTAATGATTTCTGGCAGAGATATCAATTGGGCCTAAGCTTGTCCTCGACAAAACTCATTCCATTGCACTTAAAAAGTAATGGGTAAAATTCTTGAGCTAGATAATGCGCTTACCCATTACTCAGACACCAGTTTGACTTCGTTTGCCTTCTTTAATTTGCCAAATTTTTGTAAGAAACAACCAGTTGTGGGCGAATTGCAAAAAGCTTCCTCGGTCCATATTTTTCTCTACACAGATTCTCCGCTTCAAACAACAAACAGTGAACTTTGACATAGTATCATAAAAGTCTTGCATCACAGAACATTCCTATAGAACGATTCCATGCGCTTTAGCGAGGCACTCGTGAATTGTTTTCGCACATTTCGTTCTTTTCCTTCTGATTTCAATCAATGCAAAACATAAAAAGAACAAAAACATTATTTTGGGTTCGCTAAAAAAGATACCCGATTTTGCTCTTTTGTTTGTTTGCATTGACGGATTGAACCAAATGCGTGAAAACAATTCACAAGTGCCTTGCTAAGGCGCACGGAATCGTTCTGTAGGAATGTTTTGTGATGCAAGACTTTTATGATACAAAGTTCACTGTTTGTTGTTTGAAGCGGAGAGACTGTGCAGATAAAAATATGGGCCGAGGAAAGTTTTTGCAATTCGCCCACAACTGGTTGTTTCTTACAAAAATTTGGCAAATTGAAGAAGGCAAACGAAGTCAAACTGGTGTCTGAGTAATGGGTAAGTGCATCATCTAGGTCAAGAATTTTACCATTACTTTTTAAGTGCAATGGAATGAGTTTTAAGCGAGGACAAGCTTAGGCCCAAATGATATCTCTGCCAGAAATCATTAGAAATTGCCTCAAATTTTGAGATGTGATAGCAGTGAAGGAGTTTGGGTTATTGCTGAGGTCAGTATGCATAATTGCTGAAATTCTTATCTGTATATCTCGTTTGTAGTGATTTCTATAGATATTTCAACGAAGGTCAATATTCTTCGACCGGAAAATGAACACAGCTCCGGCCCCAAACAAGCTATGTGCCTAAACATGTAAACAACTCTGGACGGACATCCCCACAACTGATTTATAAAAAAAAATTGCGAATAACTGAAGTATTCTAGCATCCATTTCAGTTTTAGTGAGAGTACTAGAAAATTTACCTCAAACGACCGATTTTGTCTCCAGGGGCTAGAAAGCGGTGATCTCATTGGCTGACAAGCATGAAATTGGATGATTTCCGCATGCTCTGGCAACCAGTAAGGATTTGAGCCTTATCTTCATTGATGCACAGACTGGTGGGCTATGTGCCAAACTGTGAGGGGGATATTCTAATACTCAATATCTGAGACCGATGTCAAAGCCTGCATGACAGAGAAAGAAATCCTGATGGTATGGGCTTCAGTGTATGGCATGGGCATTTGATATGGAATCTCCCTTGTTTGCATCAGGAACTATCTGGCATTATTCAAAATTGCATCATGGGCATACTTAGCAGCAACTATTAATTGGTAGATTTTAGGGGCCATCGACAATCAATTTTCGTCACAGTTAACGGAATTGGGCCGTTAGGGGGGGAGGGGGTCCAGCTCAAATCCGTTAAAAATCCCACTTTTGTGACGAAAATGGAACTAAGCAATATTCATTATCAATCTTTAAAGAATAACAAGTAGTCAAGTAGCAGTAAATTTTTTGGCAGTGCACTACGGAATTTTGACGTCGCGATCTAGACGAAAAAGTCGCGGTAGGCTGTAGGCCCCAACTGAAGACACATATAGGCCTACAATAATGAGAGGTGGCGGTAGGCCTACGACAGGAGAAGATCTAGTGATAAATCTAGTGGTCTGTTAAGAAGGGGGGGGGGGGTCAGCAGTTAACGGCCCAATCCCGTTAACTGTGACGAAAATTGTTTGTCGACGACCCCTTATAAGACTTTACACAGGGATCTACCAACAATCAATTACATAAAAGTAAAATTATATGTTAGTATTTTTTCACCACATTTTCAATTTTCTTACAAACAAGGCACAATTTTTTTGAGGCACCCTGTAGATCATACACCCTATTCCTAACGTTTCATCTGTGATCTGATTAATTATGAAATTGTTTTTCAAATGTTGCTTAATTCTGCTGCAATCCTTTGTTGTGAAGCTTGATTCATCTCAGTGCAATCTTACGATACAGTGAGTAAGCTCCTCAATTATCATATATATATATTTCCTTCTTATGCCTTGGGAACTCCCCTTTATCACAGTTATCTTCCTTCATCCCATGAACATTCTAGCCCTTCTAGGAAACAATTTCGGAATAGCTTTCATTTTCAAACCATAATAATAGTTCAAAAGCCTTTTGGGGTATTTTCACTTGACTTGTGGTCATACCAATATCTAATTAATTTTCGAAGCCTAAATCTGTTGCCTTCATCCGCAGGCCTGGAGCTTCTTATTGCACAAAGACCAAAGTTCAGGATCTTCTCTCGGGAGCCATTTTAGCATACTTACTGGAAGCGTTAATCTTGAAATCTGTGAATTGCATTGATGACAATAATATTTCTTCTGACCAGTTGAAAAAGGGTTGTCTACACCTGCTTCCGCCATCTTGTAAGCATAAGATGTTTATCTCTCACTACTGCTTAATTAACTCTCATTTGCAACTGCGAAGTCCTCTCCTGCTACAGCGTCCAAATACTGTATAATTAATTTTGGGAGGGAGTGAGTTTATTTTAGGCCACGATCAAATGTTGCTCTTCTGGCGCGTTCTCTGGAAATTTCCGCCTTGTTTCGTAATTCATGAAGAATGTGGGCGAAACCTCTTCCAGCAGTATCTTCAGTGTTGTCTTAATCTTCTGCCATGTATACACAATCTTACGTTGTTATAATTTTGAAGAGTAACGACTTCAATCATCCAGAGCAATGCAAACTTTGAGTTGAGCAAAACGCCATTGACTCTTGTGCGTCATGGTCGGTCGCAAAGATACTGCTAAGCAACCTCGTCCCCATACCCATACTGCCAAGCACTTAGATGATATCGAGGCTATGACATCTCAGCATCGTTTGTCCCATTTTCCCAAACAAACAGTGGAAATTGTCACCAATTTTTTTGATGAAATGCTCAGCAAAAGCATAGAAAAGGAGATCGAAACTATGCCACCTGCCAAAATAAAAAACCTTTCCCTAAAGAAGAAATTAAAAGGGCAGAAACGTCACTAAAAAATGGAAAAAGCGCTGGAATTAATCGAGCTAACAGAATTATACAATCAATGCCTCACCGAAGAGCCTCCATATGTACCAAAGAAGTTTAGAGAAGACACCGCCCATACTATGTCTGCAGAGGAAAAGTTGTTCTATGGTAAACTTGGCCAGCAGAAGTTAGAACCAGAGATAAACATCCTCTCTCTAAAGAGCAAAAAAGTGTGCTAAGAACAGTTTCCGTTTTTTGCATCTGCCTCTTATAGTATGAATTGATCAAGTATATGGAGAAATGCTAAAATATAGTCCAGAAATGATATTTATAGAAGTAGTAGAAATATTCAACTTTATATCAGAGACAGGTGTAGATCCAACAGAAAAAAGAAGGTATATCAATTCCACTCCAAAAACCAGGTAAAAAAGCAGGGCCAAGTGACAATCTACGACCAATCATTTCTTTATCAACCCTTAGGAAAACATTAGCCATATGTAGGTATACTCAGAAGATGTCTAGAAAAGCTTTTAAACAAAGTACCAGAAACCCAAGCAGCATACCAACAAGGGCGCAGTACCACTGAGCAAGTGTTCAGTTTTAAGATCTTAGCAGAGAAGGCTATAACATCTGAAGACAATAATCATGTTACTCATGCTAGACATGTCAGAAGCATTTGATGCTGTAAGAAGAGACAAGCTATTCCTCATGCTCAAAGATATTCTGGATCAAGATGAATTACGTATGATGAAAATATTAATAGAACACGTAAAACTGAAAACAAGAATAGGACATACCATGGAAAATGAAATGAAACAAATATAATGGAGTTCCTCAGGGAGATTGTTTAAGTCCAATACTCTTTATAATATATTTAGCAGAAGCTCTACAGCCAACTTTTTCCATCATAAAGCTCCCACAAAGAGAAGATCATAACTACATTTTAGCTACAGCAAAAATGTCAACCCCAACATATTGATTGATCAGCAGTGTGCCGATGACATAAGATGTGTAAATATCTTGGAAGTCTACTCGAAACTGAGAATAATATAAACAGAAGAAAGATTCTTGCAACAAACGCATATAATCAACTAAAATATATCTTTGAAAGTAAGAAAACATCGAGGGAAATGAAGACAAGAATATTCAAAAGCCATATAGAGAATATATTCCTATATAATTGTGAACTGTGGCCATCACCAAGAAACATGAAAACACAATTGATGTATTTCAGAGAAAATTCATCAGAAAGATGCTAAACATCAAATCGCAAGATAAGGTGTCAAATATTCATCTCTACAAAATGACCAAACTAGCATCATGGAGTAAAGCAGTAAAAAGGCAAAGGCTAAATTGGTATGGCCATCTTCTGAGAGTTCCAGAAAAAGCACCAGCAAAACAAGCACTAAGAGAAGCGAAAAAGATATGCAGGAAACCTAGAGGGCAGAGAATGACATGGATCAAACTTATTGAAAAGGACTTAGAAAGAATTATAATTAACCTGGTAATTAAAGATAGTGACAAACACACACAAGCATCGAAAATTAGTGACCATAAAGAAATCGCAAAGCAAAGACACATCTAGACGATTGTGGTAGACTGCGCAGTGTCCGCTGCGGACAGAGGAGCGCGACAGAGAGAGACAGATGTCCCATTTTCCTTCAACGGAGGCGCGGGGTTTTACCCTTCCTGGCACAATTTGGTGTCCTCAGGGGGGTCATTTGAACTTTTACGTACATAAATCAATCCAAAATATTCAAAATTCACCCAAAAGGATCATCTGAAATTTTACTGACCCAAAAATTGAAGCTAAAAATTTTTGACGGGACCCAAAAATGTCAAATAAAAATCTCGCAACTAAGAACATAAGCACATATTTCTCTCCAACAATCGCCCAATTTAGAATTTTCCCTTCTTGAAATCTCTCTTGAAGCCAGAACATCACCTGTGTTAGAGCCACACTGGTCTTCTGCTAAATAACGCCTTGATTTATATGTTCCCCCATATTCAAATCAAAACAGAGTGCGTTAGGGTCAGTATGAGGGGCGCTCTTCTCGCCGAAAAGGGGGCGCCAAGCTGAATTTTGATCGAGAAGGGGGGGACAGTTCCTCCATTTGCATCCCTGAATCCGCCACTGGTAAGATCCAACAGAAACTTCTTGCAAATAATGGCCGTTAATTGAAGTGACTACTTTCATTCGTTGAACACCACATAATTTGTTAGCTACATTATTCCTGGAAGACTTACTTATAGAATCCACACAATTTGCACACCCAAAGAAATCATTTCTCCACTAATGTAACTAACGTAATAATAGCATAAAAATCCCGAGTAATTAAATATACATTTGCTACTGTCTACCTACAAGGAAAAATGTCTCCTACAGCAAGAAGCCACAAATACGAAACCAAGGTATGAGAAATTGCAAGCTGACATTTTCCTTTATATGAAAATTTTCAAATATATCGGTATTTAAACTTAATCATTGCCAAGCGATGCAAATTGTCTTATCCTGTTCAAGAGAAGCGTTTTTTCAAGAAAAGGAATCAGAATAAGAATTAATACATGGTGGGTAAAATAATATTAGGATAAAGAATAAAAAACCTGTAAAAAACTTAACAGGCTGCGAATTCTATAAACCGGCTCCTATCTGTGGGTTCTTACTGTACTAAATTCCCGGGGGGGGGGGGGGGGGGGGTACTTAGTATATTTGTCCGACGGGGATGTGCCGTTTTTAAGGGTATCGTTTTCACCAATTTTTTCTAGCACAGGGTATCAAAATGAGGCAATTTTTCTAGAGCAGGTTGTCAAAACATGTCAAAGGGGAATATTCTGCTAGATCGGGTCGTTTTTTGGTCAAATTTCATGTTTTTGAGTATACTTTTCACCAATTTTTTCTAGAACAGGTTATCATTTTGAGCGAAAAATTCTAGAGCAGGGTAAAAAAAAATTTTTTTCGTGGGCACACCCCCGTACAAATTTAAGTCAAGTACCCCCCCCCCCCCCGGGACTAAATTTTACTTACTACCAACGCTAATCTATGAAGGGTTCTTTCAGTCATTTCATTGATTAGACGCAATCCATCCCATTTTCTAATCGAAAAATATTCGGTTCAAAAAACTTCACTTGTTCGTTGCAAATAGTGAGGCATTTGAAAATTTTACAATTCTCTCTGCTTAAAAAAGTTATGAAAAGTTTTCATTTCATTGCAAGTAAAAATGTTTCAATGCCTTGCGCTCCCAAAAATTCTCGGAGCGCTGAAACCACAGCACTAGAATGTCAAGAAAGACGATGATTGAAATTCAAGATAGAGCGTCTTTGAATAGGGTCGTCTTTCGATAATAAATATGGCTTGTCTTTTCACGACGAAAAGTTCTGAGCAAACGTGAGCCATAGCAAATTCCTTTTCTGCTACTTAGGTTGCGGTCCACTGTTAGACTTTGCTGTTTAATTCTACCAGGGGCCTACTGAGATAAAGTCGCAGTGATACTAAGGAATGTCCAGTGAATGCCTACAAATGAAAGCATTTGGCTTCAGTCCCTTGTGAAAATATCAATAAGGAATGCAAAGAAAGTGAATGGGCGAAGAGTTGCAAATCACCTAGTGCTGGTGGAACAGAGGTACCAGTGAAATTGGTCATACGCCAAACTAATATTTGTGAAAGAATATAAACCCTCGTATACACATTTGGTGTGTAAATGTCGAACGCAAATACAGGTTCCCTAGGTGCCCCTTCATTAGTTCTCTACAATGCAACATTCCATCACCATCCACATAAGAACAGTAAATTATTGCGAGAGGAACTCAAGAAACGTCCCTGGGTCATCTTGCATCAACTGCATTTGCTGTAATTGCTGCTGTTGTTGAAGTTGCTGTTGTTGTTGCTGCAATTGTTGTTGTTGTTTCTGCTGTTGTTGCTGAGCAGCGGCTACGTTCGCTAATGCAAGTGATGCGGATTGAACTGATTGTTGTTGTCGTTGTTGTAATAATTGTTGGATTCTTTGCTGTTGCCATTGCTGCTGTTGTTGTTGTTGTTGTTGAGTGGTAAGTTGTTGTTGAGTGGTAAGTTGTTGTTGTTGTTGAGATGTGAGCTGTTGTTGTTGTTGTTGCTGGATCGTTTGTGCTTGCTGCTGTTGCTGTTGCTGCTGTTGTTGTTGTTGTTGCTGAAGAACACTGTTGCTGCTTAGAAGCTGCCGAAGAACGGCATTTTGTGCGCTTTGGTTTTCCACCTGCAAAGTTATGTTCAGTTTCATCAATAAACGAAAGCATGTAATTAGCAAAATCATGCAAGTTTGTAGCCTACGAGTAGACCCATTATCCCAAAGAATAAAGGGTCTATGAAATAAAGAGATAAAGCTTGCTACGGTTGCCTAATTAATTACGCTGATCCTCTATTCAAATAGTGCGTGAAATGCGCCTCAACAAAGGCTGCATAGATCAAGTTCCAGAAATCTGGAACTGTAGTAGCAACCTTTTGCTCATTGTATCGTAGACCCTTTCTTCTTTCGGGATAATGGGTCTACGCGAAGGGTAGCAAGTTTGCTTCTGGGCAATCTGAAACAACGCAAGACGCAAACTAGTTCTAATGGCTGTCCCGAGAACTGGCGAAGTTTGAGAAATCACAGAGATTGCAAAAAGAAATAAATCAGAAAATTACTTTCTTGTGCTATTGTGTAAAAAATCAGATTAGTCATGAAATATATTCTTAGCGTAATCGCTGCGAAGTAGCCTGCGTGCAGGAAAAGGTATAGTCTGCGCAACGCCGCTCAATTTCGTGTATTGTATGCGTCAGCTTTTCATTTCAATGGCAGTTTGAATGGCTTTTCTTCTTAGCGTCTGCTTATTGTCCACAGTAGGGCAGTTAAAATTCCAGCGTATTGTGTTGCAAATGAAGTTTGCCACGAGAACAAAATGAAACCCGAGATTTAACCACATGATAGCTGTTCTTAATCTGATTGCTTCCTCGTTTGCTGGGAAAGTGATTTCATTGGCTGTTACAACAATAAATTTTCTTTGTTATCACCATTGCGAAATATATGCTGAAGCACGCACTAAACAAAAGTGAGTGGTGTTGCGCAGACTATACGTCTTCTTGGGTATAGTCTGCACGCAGGCTACTGCGAAGCAGCATAATATTCTTGTGCAATAGCTTCGCATTAAATTCTGTTTGTTTGTCTGTCTGTTTGTTTGTTTTCAACAGTTTTTGCAGACATTATTATGGCTGTCAAATGGTCTCATTGCGGGTTACCATCAGACATTAGCGCATGCATGCGTCGTAAGGAAAGTATGGTAATAACATCTAATCTTTGCACAACAAACACAGAAATATTTGCATGGTGAATTGACTCAATTAGAGGTAATACACCAACCAATTTATCACGCAACTGTAATATTTTTGGAGTTTCATGATTTCGGAACTTTACAGGATTCTTACATGAAGGCCTTGCTTACACAAGTTGCTATTGACCACAATAGCAAACATTTGATAACATTTTTTTTTAGAAAATCCAGATCGCAGCATTTCCTGGCTATTGTTATTGCTAGTTTATTTTGGTATTATTGCAAGCAAGCAGATGTTGAAGAATACTGCGAGATGACAAAGGCCAATAATTAGACAAAAATCAAATTTCCTCTTTCCAGTCTCTTTCCAGACGAAAGTTTTCAAACTTGAAATTCAAAGACTTAACAACTTTGCTAACTTGTATAACGCAGGAGGATTAGGTGATGGAGTTTTCTACATGAATCTTGAGATTGCTATATCCATCTACCAAGATCTTTCCAGGGAACCGCTGTCATGCAATCGGTATGAATAGCTTATCAAAGGAGCTTACCTGCATTGGCTGACTACGGCTGAACAACATCTGTTGCTGGGGATTGGCGACTGTTCGTAGCTCCTGGGAGAATGTTGCCATCCCCTGTTGAAGAAAAGTTACGAATCATACCTTTTATTCGTTCTTAAACAGACACAATTGCAAATTTTTGATGTCGGAAAATCCCAACGAGATCCTTCATGCATAAAGAAGAGACCTTTTTGCGATTGTGTCACTTTAAAGGCAATCTGTCTCACTCATAATTGGCTGAAGATCATATAAGGGGATTAAGGATTTGTATGGCAGGATTAACAGAACAGAATTGGAAAGAGATCGTTTCGAATTGAACTGAATTTTTATCATGCGAAAAATTCAAAGAGCCTGGGCTTTTGTCCTTTCCTTTGTCCAAGCTTTGTTCTCTACACCAATCACCTGCGTGACAGAGCTGGATGTACGGAGCAAAGAGGAGTTATCTATAAATAGGACAAAGAAAACGCCTTGCATAATCTATTGTGTCTTTAAACAATATCCACAAGCGTGCGGAATCATCAAATACAATAAGCTAAAATCTCTCTAGACTTTTCTCCAAGAGTTATAGGCACAAACTTTTTACCTTTGTAGAGCATTTATATGCATGTAAATCGACTTCCAAACACCTGTGGCCGCGATATCCTCATGAAAAAGCAAAGATTTGCTTTGAACGGCCATAACAACGATTCAATATTGCCTGCTCAATAGGTCACATTAACCATATGTTATTATAAGATTTGCCTGTCTAACTACTATCTCCATAAAGCGTGATTTGCATTGGAGAAAAATTGAGAATTGAGAATATGCATTTTCTAAACTCATTTTCCAAATGGAATCAAAGCTTTTTGAGTCCTTCTATATGGATTAGGACATCTTCAAATCTCCAAAGGTGCTGATAGAATCTCAAAATTAAGGCAAAATATTTCAACATCTTTTCCGTCAAATTTTCAATGCAATTCCAACGCATCTTTACGCTGAGTGAAACCATAAATACTCACAGTGTTTGGAAGTGTGATATTTTGGGTAGGAAGCTGTTGCGCTGATGAAGTAGCTATCGTTGCACCTTGCATCGTTGTGACGCCAAGTTGTCGGTTCTGAAGAACAAATATATTAACTGAGTTATCTAATACGATGCTTTACAACAGGGGTGAAGAAAGCATGGGAGCACGGGATTATTAGTGCTGTCATCCACTTCAATGAACGAAGCGAAAACTGGGACTGAGGTAGTTAGTCTAGGAAGTAATGGCCCTACGAAATTTTTCCAATAGGTTGTAGGCCTCATAAAATTTTTCTTACTTTTCAAAATTTTATCCATCACATAAAAATCTTGTCCAAAGTCATTAAAACAAAATACAGGGTGTCCCAAAAAGTTTGTGCCCCGTTTGCCTAAAGATTGCGACAAAACGGCAAAAGACTCTCGCCAAACTTTTGCATGATGCTGCTCTTCAGATATTCAATCAAAGTTTCCAACCATCCCCGTAAAAATCCGTTGAGAAATGCTGAAGCTATGACCTTTAGGAGACCAAATTTGCCCGATCACTGAAACCAGCGGTCGGCCATTTTGTCTTGCTATTTTGCAGCGATAAATAGTTTCATGGATTGAAAATGAAACAGCAGCCTCCAATTTCATAGCTTTCGTGAAAATTCCGATAATCCTCGGAGAGTTCCACTATTTCTGACCTCACAGAAACGATTTCTCACTTCACATGAAGATACTTATCACTGCAAAGCTTGGCACTCTTTTCTAAAAAAGAAGAATCCAACTGATTTCCTTGACACATACTATGCATGCTCAAGCAAATTCATTTTGAGGAAATTTTACCACAAGAAATTTTTACCTTTAATTTGCACTTCAAGGAAGTAAAAAAATTTCCCAGCCAATTCTTTAATTTCATTTTAAAATATTTATACAGGTTAATACGTTTCATATGATATGTTTTTCAAACCGACCTGTTTGAACTAAAATTAAAGGAAAGCATTAAACTAAGGACAAAAGGAATTAACATGCCTAATTTACAATATAATACAATACAAAGTCTATGAAAAAGAACGTAAATATGAAACAAAAGTTACACCCCCTTCTAGAGTTGTTCTTTGAAGACTCTCAGGGAGGGTGCCAATTTTGTCTCTCTTTCTAGACTGTTCCAGAGTTTCGCACCGCGTTAAGAAAGAGCTTTTTGGCCATTGATCGTTTTTAGTAACGGTATCCTAAGATCAGTTTCTGATGAGCGCAGAAACCGTTCTCGATCATCCGAACATTTTACGAATAACTTTCTTAAGTAGTTTGGGGCAAGCGAATTGAAGGATTTGTAAGTTAGCGTGGCGGTTGTGGCGGTCACTTGTCTTACAAGATTACTGATAGTTGAACCAGCCAAGGTTCATGAAGCACTATTGCTCAAAATTAGTCTCCAAGCTATGATGTAATTGTTCTCTTGGAGTGATAGAACAATCATTACCTCTGACCAGAAATAAAGAAAAAAAAGGATGGAAAAGAAGAAAGTAAAGGGATGAGAGAGAAAAGCAAGAAAAAAAGGAAATTTGATGATTTAATGTGGTTTCAAAATCCTAAATTGTCTCTTCCAACTTCAAACTAAAGTCCGTCTCAAATTAGATATCACCTGAGATTTGCGATAACGCAAAATTGCTTCGAAAAACACTTCTATTGTTGTTATTCGCGGGCATTTTCACGTGACATCTAATTTGAGACAGACTATAAGTCTAAGTCTTGATGGATGTTGTTTGATCGATTTATGTTGTTTATAGGACAAGGAGTTTTTATAACACTGTTCATAATTCGGGAAGCAAACAGCCGAAAAATAAACAAACTTCGCCAAGTATCATCTACGATGGCGACCAAAGCCAAAGATTAATACTCAATCTTCAAAATATGCTTAATGTATTGCATATCATAACCCGTGGAAAGTGGAAATTTATTCGTTGAAGACTTTTTTGGTCCCAGAAATAATAATATCTATCTCCTATCTATTCCACTCCTATTTGGGTTTAGACTCACGAAATAGTCCCAGTTATCGCAACAACAACAGCAACAGCAATGACAACAACAACAACAATATATATTTTTGCTCAAACTGGGACTTATGGACTTTCACATCAAAAAATGGGACGAAAATAAACAATGGGCGCACAAATTTTTCTGTGCCCTTGGAAACGAGTTTAATGGCCTCTTTTCGGTAGTTGGAGAATTTCAGGAGCCGTGCGTGTTGGCGTGCACTATTGCTAGATGAAGATTGCCTTCAAAATGAGGAAATTCTTGTTGAAACTGAAAGGTTTGTTAATTCTTATGTTAAACAAACATTCATGCGAATACTTGTGGCTTTTGTTCATTGCTAACGTCACTCAAAACTTGAATTTTGAGGCGTTTTATTATCTGACGATTGAGCTGACAATTTAGGCCCACCGCCATTAGTCGCCTTTTCATACAGCGTTGCTATGGTTTCCATACGTAGTTATAGCGTCCATCAGCCTATCAATAGCAATAACTACGAACTTGTAATCAGTCTAATTTGGGTTGCTGCACTGCTATTCGAGCATGGACAGTTCGGATATTATTGTTGTGATTTCCGAACTAACCATGAAATGATAATGAATAAGATAATTTACTTACAGAGCAAAATATTGTTTTAATTCCGTGAACAACATCGTGACTTGCTTAGGCCGTAGGCCAGGCTTTTGACTGAGCAACAGACAACAACATTCCGCTTCCCAAACTAATCCATACGAAAATCCCCCCGCAGCGTTAGTTTGGGAGGCGGAATGTTGTTGTAGTTGGGATTCATAGGGCCTAAGCAAGTCACGATGTTGTTAACGGAATACATACAATATTTTGCTTGGTAAGTAAATTATCTTATTTCATTATTATTTTATGGTTGGTTGGGAAATCACAACAATAGTGTCCGAATAGCCCATGATTCGAGCTACATACCAGCTGATTGAATCACTTTTCAAAAGTTTATTAGCAATGTTATCACTATCTCTGCTATGACTTTACTGAAAAGTTTCCACCCCATCGGCGGAAAATCCAATTTCTTACGTTAAATGATAATTCAAAACTCACTTGCTGATTGGCTGCTGCCGCCGCTGCTTGAGCACTGGGCTGGAACATATGCGGCAGCTGTAAATAAAATTTCACGTCGTTGTTTCTTAGAACATGGGGCTCAAATCTTTAAAAGGTCGGTGTAAAATTCTATTACAGTTTTCTTTGAAATAAATAGCTGGGAAGGAATTTAGGGTTTTTTGCTGTAAATCTGCAGTGGCAATTCATTGATATCTTCATTAGTTTCAATATCGCAGCATTTATTAAATTTGAGGCTATGACGTCATCAAATTCTAAATCCTAAACTAGAAAAGCTACAGATTTCTGGTTGCCACCATGTTGTAGGCTTTCATAGACTATGGTTTTCTTTAAGGTTATATAATTTTTCCTCTATTAGTTTAGGATTTACGATGATTTAAATTTTTTCAAAATTTTCCATGAATTTTTTCAAAAGTAGTTAAATTGCCGCCATTTTGAAAAAAGTCGAGACATCAAAAATTTACATGGCAGATTTATAGCAAAGTAACATAACTTCATTTCAAGCCATTCAACTCAAAGAAAAATGCCATAGAATTTTACACCGACCTTTTTAAAGTTTTGAAAGATTTGAGCCTATGCTGTTTCTTAGGCTTAATACCCTATGCACCTTCAGAACGAAAAAATGTTCGGACTTGCTTAATTTCGGCTAAGCATTTCGGATCTTAAAATCTTCGTGTCCAAATTATTTCAAGTTTCTCTATATACTCCAACAACAATTTACAATGCACATTAAACGCTACACTACTTACAAAATTACTGTACGGTACTACTAAAATGATACTACAAGGAGCAAAATAGTGTGTCTACCCCGCGGCTGTTACATAAAAATAAAACAACAACTACAACTACAACGGAGTCTAACATTTCCTAATGAAACCGACCAGTCTTATGGCCACGTGGGTAGACAAAGTTGTTGCTCCCCAGGGTCTTGTCCTAGTAGTAGAGCAGAGCAGAGCAGAGCAGAGCAGAGCAGAGCAGAGCAGAGCAGAGCAGAGCAGAGCAGAGCAGAGCAGAGCAGAGCAGAGCAGAGCAGAGCAGAGCAGAGCAGAGCAGAGCAGAGCAGAGCAGAGCAGAGCAGAGCAGAGCAGAGCAGAGCAGAGCAGAGAAGAGCAGAGCAGAGCAGAGCAGAGCAGAGCAGAGCAGAGCAAAGCAGAGCAGAGCAGAGAAGAGCAGTGCAGAGTAGCTTGTAAGTAGAATAATTCAGTAAGTATATATCATACATTTTTAGCAGAATGTATTGAAAAAGTCTTATGGATGAAAGGTAGTGTTGACAGTAGTATATTTTTAATTAGTACATTCGGAAGATCCCTGTCACCATGCAATAAAATTTGCATTGGAGCGTTGTTCAGAAGGTTGGTATATCCAAATGGTCACAATGAAGCAAAAACTCCAGTGAGAAAATCTCTACGTGGTACTTCAAGGGAAGGCGGTGGCAACGAAAAATGGACATTGGACCGGGAAAAGTTGGACATTCCTATAACTAACGTAATATCGTCTTCCTGCAAAACACACTGATGGATCTTCCAAATTTTAATAGCTGGCAAACCACACTGTCCACTTTTACGGCCTTGATATCAAGATAAATCTAGTTCAGAATTACGAGCAACGTAGTCCGAAGTTTCTTTGAATCTAGTCCGAATATTGTGTCCAAAGATTATTGTCCGAAAGTTTTCGGTCCGATTTTATTCGTTATATTTTTACCTATTAATGTGATTAAAGCTTCTAACCTTGCTCACAGGGACTCATTCAGGATCCATCTTCAACATAACACTTTTATTTTGAAAATATAATGGAAAATCTGCGAGATATGGCCTACCATAAAAAAGCAAAATCATCGTTTAAAGCGAAGTCTCAACCTGGTTCCGAGGGCCAGCTTCTTACGTCATGACCTAAGGACGAAAATGGTGGGCCTGGGAACGAGGCTGGCGAAGTCTGTTTACAGTTATGTGACTCAGTCTCTTTCATTGATTTCATAACTGCTCGTAAAATAGCACCTTTCAATTCTTCAGATACATATGTCAATGATTCCAAAGGAGGAGCAATTCAACAATTCACTTACCCTGCTAAGCTGCTGTGACTTCGTCTTATATTCATGAATTGTTGCCTTTGAAAGAAAGCAAGATTTTCAAAGAGAAAATGGGGAGAGACGAATTATAGTTAGTTACATAGTTATAATTATTTGTTAAAGTCCTCAAATTTAGTATACACAATATTCTCGGGATTGTAAAAAAATAGGAATATTTAGAAATTGTCGATTATAAGCTATTCCAAAAAATGTGTTTTAAGGGACCGTTTATCATTAGCCAGGGATTGGGACTGAAGAGAAATTAATTTGATAGTAAAAACTTTTTCCACCCAACTGCAAGCATATGCACCATTTTAATTTACCCAAGCCCAACCAATTACCGGGTGAACCAGAAAAAAGTTCCCATTTCTGAAAATTCATAGGATTAAGAGTACTGGATGAATTGGAATGAATCAATATTTGCTTGACAGCCAAAAAAAAGATCGAAGTATTTTTATGATTGTTCTCGCCTTGTTAGCAGCATTGAAAAAATTGGTAAACTCAAATTTAGAAAAAAATTGTGGTTGCAAAATGACTGAAGAAGGCCTGAATTGAAATACATGATCAAATCATAAAGGACTCCTCATTCAGAACAACAGAAAAAAGGCAACTTCTCATGGGTGAGAAATATCGTCTGCACATTTATTGCCATGAGATTTAAATCTTTAGTATACTCTTGAAAGAGGTGAAACGCCTGTGTGTATTGTTCTGTGTGAGTCCTAACGACTTGATGAAGTGTTTAGGCCCTTTTTCAGTAATTTTGAAAACATGAAACTTTTGTAAAGTTGAATTTACCTATATTTGCAGTGCTTGTAAGAAGACAAGAAAAATCACAAAAATACTTTGATCTTTTAGCTTTTAACTAGAATTTGAAACATTCAAATCCATGAAGTACTTGTTGTGCTACGAATTTTCGAAAGTGGGACCTTTTTGCTGGCTCACCCGGTCTATTATGGAAAAGACTGTACCCAACTACAACTGTTGCAATTCGCCTGAAAGATCGTATATCATTAATGAATTTGGTTAAACGTTAAACATTCTATTCAAGTGAACATAATGACAAGGATCAGCATCTTTCTCGTGTGGGAGATTTCTTGTTGTCCAAGTAACTTCTCTTCGGTATCAACCCCTGGCTAAATAATGAATGGTCCCTAAGCAGTGATTTAAAACTGTTTATATCCTTCGCACTCCTTACTTCTGATGGTGTTGATATTGTAAAGTTTGTTGTTATTTCATTTTGAGTAAATTATATTTTTAGTTACGAATTTGTGTTTAGTGTAATTTTATTTTCATTTTCATTTCATTTTTATTTATTTAGGCACGGTAGCCCCGTCAATCCATATGAACTGCTTTTCAGGGGGCCGTGGCAAAACAAAGGAACTGAATTGAACTGGTAGATCATTCCACAAAGTAGGTCCTGCGTATCTAAAAGAACGAGTAGCCAGAGCCTTACATTTACACCCACAAACATCTAGCAGCAATGCAATACCAGACCTCAGTATCCTGCTCGATACATGCCATCTAATCGTCTCTTGCAAACAGGTAGGCGCATCGCCTGTTAAACACTTCTTGACAGAGATCAGCACACAGAATTTAGCGACAAAACTATACTATGTTTAGCCAATTCAAAGCTTGATACCAAATGTTCGTCTTTGTTTCCTCAATCCAGCTTTCAGCTTCATACTTACACCATCCCAAGGCATCAGAAAACCTGTTGTTCTCCCCTAAGAGTTTGACTTGAGTTTGGTCTGCATAAACTACACAGAAAGAAACTACTTTGCAAGAGGTTTCGATTTTCAAAGATTCCTCCATGAATAAATTCTTACCTTGAGCGATGCGACGAAAGTAACCTGAGAAAAGAAAAGATAATACAAAAATGAAAGAACGAAACAAGAAATATCCTACGCGATACCTTGTTCACATTTTGCGAGTTAATTAGCTTTCACTACATTAAAAGCCAAAAAATTTGGACGAATAAATTTCGGACGAAAATTTTTCGGACGTTTTTCACGGAATTTCGGATGTTTTTAAAGATTATTTATTTTCAGTTTATTTCTGTTTATTTCATACTAAAAATGTCATAAATCTATCGTGTTTCATTTCAGGGGTTCTTGGTCAGAAATTTCCTTAAATCATTACACTCCTTTTTGTTATAAGAAACCGCTGATAAGAAACAGTAGGCTCAATTTTTCGAAAGCGAAGAAACAACCCTACCTGAACTGAAAAGGCTAAGAAACTTTTGTAATTTACAGGTTTAATTTTCCTATCGCACTCAAAATGTTTTGACACTGTACAGTTATATAGAAACTGTTTGGACATTATCTTGAGTCCGAATTATGTTATTTACTTGTTTTGAGATCTTACTAAGCAATTTGGGAACCCTTTAAATTAACTCTACACTTCCAGCATCAAAAATATAAGAAACACGTAAGAAACTTTTAGCAGCAAATTGGCCCAAAAATTTAAGAAACTGCCTACCAGCCCTGGACCTTAGTTTCTTACAAAAAATGAGTGTATTGTTCAGGAAGATGAGAATGATTGCTAAGATGGATTTAGTTAAGAAAATATAATATATTTCACTGATTGACACTCTCATCACATTTCTTGTCAATGCGAAGCGTTTCGTGAGCAAGACATTACCTTTCAGACAGTGGAAATGATTGCTGTAACTTTCTTATGCTGCAAAAATTTCGGACACTAAATAATTCGGACTACAAAATATTTCAGACATTTCAAAAATTTTCGGACGCACGAAATGTTAAATTTACATAAAAAGTTGTTTTCTGAGCCCTTACTAACTACTTAAGACTTCTAGTTTCTACTTCAGCAAATCATCACAAGGTTTTGAAGTCCTGTTTCGTCACAACTCCCAAACTGTGCCCACTGTGCCCCCATTATTCAGTTCACTTCTTCTATTTGGCACTAGAGAGCACTAATCCAAAATGCATTTTTACCGAGTCAGACATTATATGACATCTTATAAACAGAGAGTATCGATAAACCAACCTGGTCATCCGGAATAACACCAACAAAAGCTTTCTTTTTCGGGTTGAAGATTAACAATAACACTTGTGGTGGAGAATTAACGCCGCCAGCACTTGAACCACTTTGCAGGAACACGCATCCGGCCTAAAAATAACAAAAAAATATCTTTCTTAATTGTCTAATACAAAAGAAAGAAATGCAAAGAGTATCAGAACCAGGGGATTAGGTTCCTAGAAAATTTTCAGGTTGATAGGTATTTTTCAGCCAATTTGATTTAAAAAAGAAGAATGTTATGTTTGTTTGTACTTTTTTTGTGATGAAACAGCCTCGTCATTTCTCTACTATTTATCAAAATCCTGTTGATGAAATGTAAGCTCAACTCTACGTAGATATTAAATCTTGATCTCTTGCAGATAGAGATGGACATGCTCTTTTGACTGTCAATTATCATAAAGTGTTACCCCAAACCCAAATAAGATTACAAGTTTTTGCAGCTATTTCATTCATACATATCATTGGCAGAGTTATTGCATACAAATCATGGTTAGGCCCGTTCTCGAAGCCTCTGGTTTCAGGTGCACTCTAACTTTTGACTTTGGGAGGTCGTATCCCCTGTGTTTGGTAGACGATTTATAAATGCAAGGTACGTGCATTTAAGTTGAATATTTACAAGTTTAGCCGTGCAGTTGGAAAGTCCTGACGTCTAATCGTATTTTTATATAATCAATTCTCAAAAAGTACATCTACTGTGCCTATCATGGCGGGAATAGACACTAGGTCATCGGAGTTCCCACAATGAAAAACCACCGTCTAATCGTTTGCTCTCTTTCCAATCAAAAGATGGTACTTTTTTTAGACATCCAGTACTCTCATCTTGTAGAACGTTCAATCGTTGTTTCCAAGGTCCCCAGCGAGAAAAAAGGCCCTGCTCTAACAATTGACATCATAGCTATAAAAGTTGGACATCGGCTAAAAATCAAGCAAAACTAGTCCCAAATGTTTGCTTCATCGCTGTACACTGTCTCGCGATAATGAGAACTCGCTTTGCATCACACAGATTCACTAAAGAAGATACACAATGACCTATTGAAGTTGCAGCCATTTAATGAAAAGGGCTAGAAAATTCAATATCGCGTGAGAAAAGGCTCACACTTTCAACGGTCTTGGGAGTTCACTAAATAGTGATGCTCGTTAGCTGCCTTTGTCTAGTCTTCTTAAATCGATAGGATATTTTGGGTTGAACGAAAGAACAACTGTTACCTTTACCTAGCAGTGTCTTTCAGCAATCAAATAAATGTAATCCTCGTCAAATTAGTCCAGACCTCCTTTTTCCATTGAACGCCAAATTTACAAAATACTATGCGCATACAAACCGGTTTTGCGTTGTACATGAAAATATAAAGCCCGAGGGCTAGGGTTAGGGCAAAACCGGTTGGTATGAGTTTTATTACCTGAGAGCTTCTAATTCTTACTTATATCATTTAGTCAAACGCTTTTGTTACTGCTGTGTCGCTCGAGTTGATTTTAAATCTCACAGGCCTAAATCAGTTGTAGTGGTACGAAAACGCGTCCTTGTATCGTATTATACAAGGCTACGGGAAAACCGCGGGAAATGTGCGATTAGCCAATGGGATTGGCGGGATCCTCGTATTGTCTCTTTTTGAAACGCCAGTCAGGTAATAACTGATCAGTAAAAACCTACTCAAAAAGTACTGCTATACAGTTTGAAAAGTTTATTATAAGAACATACCAATTTGTGACTACTCGGATTTGAAGGATCTGGTGCCATCACCCGATACATGGCTTGTAAACTCGCTTGGTCATTTATGTCAGAGAAGTGAAAATATACTGTCTTTGAAGTGCACAGGAATTTGCTCAAATTTGCCTAAAAAGAAGACAATCCTTTCAAAAATGCACCTTAGTCTCCATCTAACAAGGACAGATTTTATAAGACAATAGCATCAGTTGCTTTTGATCGACACCGCAATTCAAAGCGATTAGCGATCGCAGACAAAAGAAACTCTCTCAACCAGTAATTAAAAGCAAGCAAGGCCGCAAAAGTTTATCTAAAAGCCAGGTAGCTGCCTCGTTCGTTGTGCATTCCAGAAACTGTTTTAAGAGCAAACATGAACATAGATCGAAAGAAGAAGGAAGATAGCTAAACATCTGCCTTGGGTATTTTATTTGTTTCGTTCAAAAGCCGATTTGGAGGTGATTCAATTCTCTTCTTTTGTTGCTGTAATTAAAACATTTACTGCTCAGCTTCTGAACCAAACAAATAAAATGCCCGAGGCAAATGTTTAAACATATCCTTCTTCTTTCGATGCACGCTCATGTTTGCACTTTGTTTGTTCTGAATTATTGTTGAGAGAATTTCATCTGTCTGCAATCGCTAATCAATTTGAATGCAGGTGTCAACAAAAGCAGTTGATGCTACTGTGTTGCAAAATCTATCCTTGCTTCGCCACCCTTTCTTCCTAACATCAAAATATAAGAACAGCACGATAAGAAAGCTGTATAAGATAGAAGTAACAATGGTCTTGCAAATGAACTACAGGAAGTAAGCTAAAAAGAAATTAAACGTAAGCTGTAAAATCTATTGTGCGAAATATCCCAAATCATCCTTACTAAATAAAGGCAAGGAAAAAATTCTTTGTGCAACTCTGTAATATTTCTTTTGTGTTTAATTGATTAGTAATAGACCAAATCGGCTAAGGTTTGTTCTACCCATTTCAAGTCATTTGACAATACTTTTGGGAAGTTTTAGTATTATGCTACCTTTTGCACACATGGCACAACTTTGCATGGCACGAAATATGTTAGAGAAATCAAAAGATATGTTGTCAAGAGATTGATCATATGACTTGAAATGGGTGTAAACAAACCTTTACCAATTTTGTCTATTGTTAAGTGTCACCCATTGTGGGAACTCTCTGACTACGTGTCCTACTTGCAATGAGTGACAGTAGTTATATTTTGTTGTATATTTATGAAGTTTCAATTCACACAAAAATGTCTTGGTGGCTTCGATGTGGATTTGCTTGTCAGGAAGTTACAGTTATACATTCCTTTGTCAGTGCTAATAGGCGGAAGGCCTTTCTACATGTGGGGAACTGCACAAGGAATATAATAAGGAAGATTTTCAGCAACAGTTGATGTACAAAGATTTTACTCACGAGCCAATTTTGGGGCACAAGATTCATTACCAACTTCTTTGGCCAGTTCGATGTGTCTCTTTAAAATGATTAGAAATGATTTATTAATAAGCAGCAGGATTTCAATATCTATGGTATCGTTATGACATTATTTTGCAATATTATGTAAGTAAAATTGAAACTTCTTCAATGGATACAGAAAATATGTATTTTAAAAACTCAAAATAATTATTCCTTTATCTGTGTTCAGCCAATTAGAGAGGAATTTCTCATTGAATTTGATGATATTGGCCAGCTGATCTTTATCTTTGTTTACAAAAACTTTGTACTGCCCCTTTAAAAAGATCAAAAATAGATCTTGTTTCATACTTGTACCTCTAGAGGTGGGAGAAAAAAGAATGCGTGCAATTGAGGTAAAAAAAAAGGAGAACATTTTGAGATGTCGTATTTTCCATGTTTTATTCCATCATAGTCATGAGTCTACATATTGTGTAATCAGTAATGGCGATATGGGTCATCCTCTTATCTCTGTAGTTTTCGAAGAATTTATTATCCTTGATGTTGTGTTTAAAGCTATCAACGTTTCTGATGTATTCAAACTGGAGAATGAAATTTCACATTTTTGGTCCTAAGTATGAAAGTCCTTTTAAGCCAAAATCAGCTTTTAAAGTGGAGGTTGAACCAGTTCTCTATAAAATGCAATGCACTGTACATTCTTGTTACCATCTACATCAGATCTCTATACTCAGGCATGGCCGAAACAGAAATCAGCTAGACCTGTTGAATTGATAAAAAAGCACCTCCTACTTCCACACCTTCGGTCCCTTCCAGAAGCATAGGTTCCAAATCTTTAGAACGGTTGGTGTAAACTTCAATGACCTATTTCTTTGAACTGAATGGCTTCAAAGAAAACTTTTGATATTTTGCTGTGATTCTGCCGTTGGACTTTTCTCAATCAATTTTCACAATTTGAATGTTTTCCTTCTTTTTCGAGAATTCAAGAAAAATTTTCAAAAAAACTTAAAAACCATCGTAATTTCTAAACTGTTCAATGTAGCTTTCGAAGAAAGGCCTTAGTTTCTGGATGTCTACAAAATAGTATCAAGTAACAGTCTGTCACTTTTGTGGTTTAGGATTTAGAAACTTGATGACGTCATATCCTGAAATGAGCTGAAATATAAATTACGCTGTAATTTAAAAAAATATTCAAAATTTACGAAAGGTCCAACGGTAGAATTACAGACAGGTAGCTAAAGTTTCTCTTAAGCCATTCAGTTAGAAGAAATACGTCATAGAATTTTACACCCACCTTTTTATGAAGATTTAAAGGTTTGAAACTTCTAGAATTTACTGCGCAGTGTACACTCCAATTACCCAAAACAAAAACGGTTTTAAAAACAAAGCAAAACTATATTTACAGGTCATCATCGTGTGCTTTCGTGATGTTGCAAGCCATTTTGCGTTCCGTTTTATTTTCTGGGCTGTGAGTCTGTGTCTACGGTGAAAATCAGAGACAATAAACGTAAAAATAAACCATGAAAAATTCATCTAGCATAATCTTGTGACTATCTATTTATGACAAACGTACATACAGGAAAACTTAGGAAAGTTTCGAAAATTGTTGACTATAACAAAGATTTGCACAAAATGCATGGCTAAACCTAATAAAGTGCTCCAATACGGAAATATTTTGGGGAGCAAAATGAAGGCCAGAAGGCATTCAAATAGGCAAACAAGGCGCTGGCAGTTTGGATCGAGCTGACCTTTACAGATACATTTTATCAACTTATAAATTTCTATTCAAAAGGCTTTATAGAGTGGCGCTGGAGCTTCTCTTTCCATTACGTGCATTTAAAAATTCGTCAGATTTATGCAAATTGTATAAAACTAGAGTAGCGTCGCCCATTATGGCCGGTCGCCCATTAAGGCCGCTTAGTAGGGAGGGTTGAATTTTAGGAGACTGCGGACAAGTAAACAAACTGGAATTGCGCGGGAAATCTTTGCTGACGTCAGTTTTAACATAATTTGACCTTCACCAAAGCTCATTGATCTTTGTGTCGATACCCGAGGAGATAATTCAGGGACATGTCTGATCGACTCTGTAAGTATTTGACTTGATTTTTCAGAAGTCCTTTCCCTTGAGAAGGAATCTACACGAAACAAAAGCAAAGTGATTTCTAATTTAGATTTAAGGCCATGAAGTCTGAATGCTGCTATTTGCTATTTTCGTTGCCCATTATGCCCATCAGTTTACCAGGGAAGTTTCCAGTCGCCTCCGCCTCAAAGTGTTAAAATACAAATTTTTCCACAAAGCACTAAATTCGGTGAAAATCTTTCTTACTGACTTGAAAAATCGATAAAACACCAAAAGACGCAGCATTATATTCACCTTTCCTTACATTTTCAAAATGTACCCAAAACTTATCCGTGTATGCACCAGGGATAAGGCAATAGTTACAACAAGTCGAAGCATGCATTTTAATTGCCAAAATTCGAAGTTGTCTTATTGAAATTTTTGCGCTTAATGTGCTCATCGATGAATAAATAATTATAACTAAAGCTGTTTTTGTTTTGTTTAACTCTTCTCTGCAGAGTGGCGTAACTTGTTTGAACTGCGGCCATAATGGGCGACGCCTAACAAAAAGGTAGTTTTTACTCTTATCTTCAAAACCTTCAAAAATCCCTATGTAGAGTTGATTGATTTGATTCAAACTTTCACAAATTTTTCTCAATTAGTTGGTGATATCACCAGTTCATTCGGTTTTTTCATAAAAACCTCCTTGAGGATCTAATTCGAATATTAGCGACGACATGGGCATAATGGGCGACACCACTCTATTTCTCGATCCTGACTCTTTAATGCGACGATAAACATCATTTTCATTTCTCAAAATTCTTATGTTATTATCATTCCATGACAATTCCGTGTATGATTAGTAGTTTGACAGGTCTATGTTAGCGAGACAACTCCAATTTTAATTTTCGACTAAACATGTTATTAACGTTTCGAAGCACGCTATTTTATCATTAGAATATGCAAAATTACAGAGCACGAGGCTTAATTTATGTTCGCAAAGACAAGAAACAATAAAGTTGCTTTTTTACAGCTCCTACGTGACAAAAAAACATAATAATTGAATAAAGGGCACGCCCAAGGGACAATACGTTAAAATATTGCTAGGGGAATAGAAGACTGCTGAGAATTAAGAGAAGGGCGATCATTCAAAATCAATAGACTTTCGTGAATGAGCAAATCAAAATTGTTGTTAGCTCTATCTTTGGTACAATAGCTAAAATGGCTATTCGATGTTGTCTCTAAAATGAGTAAAATGCTGGTTGGAAGCAAAGCCAAAAATAATTGCTCAATGCTATAACGCCAGATAAAAGGATAGTTTCTATTTGAACATGACACATCGTTTTTCATCACGTAAATAACTGGGTAGAATTTAGATGTTTGGTAATTGTCGTATATCATATTAAATTTGAAGAGCTCCGAATAAAGAAGCTGTCTTTCATACAATCTCTGTCTTGCATCAAAGGAACTCTCCAATGCCTAATGGAAGGAGTTCTTTTAATAACTGGGGGGTGGAAACAATTTTCGAAAACGTAATAAGCAGGGAGGGGGTCTTCATTAGTGGCGAGGTAACATATTTCAAAATGAAAGTGTTATTCAATAAACTACCAAAAATGTGTTTTTATAAATCCTACGTGAAAAATAAAATAATGAGGTAAGCCCGGAGGACAATACCTAAAACAGAGCTAAGGGAATAGACGAAATGTTATTCGTTGTAGCATTTATCGATTTTGCCTAGTAAAAGGTTCAATGGGGCGGGGGGGGGGAGAGTCGTAATAAAGTTTGAACTGATATACTCACATCTTTCCACATGAGTTCTCCAGTCCATGCAACCTTCCGCTAGGAGTAAAGAGAATACAGATGCAGTAAGACTGAGACTATAGCCTAAAGCATCGCTGTGCTGCAAACACCATTCCTACGCCATGCAGCACTATAGATTAGCGGGACCATGGTTTGGGGACGTCATTCACTAAAATGAAATGCCTCCTCTCCAGGTAAAACTACCTTACAATTTTTCTTTATATTTTCTGAAGAATGAGACGTTAGCCTGGCCTTCCTTTGGCAATCAAAACAACAATTATTTCATTCCAATTCAATCAACTGGTTCGAACTGCTTTTAACTGAAAACGTGTCAAAATCTTAAATAGTATAATCATGATTGTTTTAATTGCCAAATGAACGCAAGATAGGTTTTCAAATTTCAGAAGAAATCAAATTCAAAATTACGCTCAAAAGGTCACGAGAGCTTGTATGAAATCGATCTTGTGTAACATTTAAGCATTCTGTGCTTCAAGAACTAAGGGATTAATGTCAAAGAGCATGGTATAAGGTTAAATAACCGCCAACATTAATTCAGCTGACTATTGCCCAGGAAGGTGGTGAAGCCTACAACTAAAATATCTTCGTTTCATCGACGCTTTATGTGACCTTTTTCTGCATTTGGAAATCAATATAAACCTGTTTATGGCATATCTTTGCTAACAAATACTTCTGCCATAAAAGCCGGATTCAAGTTGTTTACGGTTTTATAAATTTCAGTCTGGAGCAGCTGTAAATTCCTCTGGTGAACAGATACTGAGTTACTTTTAATCAATAGTTCCTCAAAATTGGAAGTACTCTAGTACTGGAAGTACTAGAAGTTTCTAGAGTTGAAAATGGGCCAATTTTGGTTCATCCAAGTTTGTTTCGCATAGCAGGTAATACAAATTTCCAAACTGGGCCTGGTATTAATAAATAATTCGGACATAATCAAACGAAAAATAAAATCATGGAATGGAAATACTTGCATCTACAAATTGTGCAACGTATTCATTAAAGATTTGGGGTTTTTGTAGGTTTTAAAGTAGCAAATTATATTATAAACTAAGCTTTGACTTATTGGTTAGCGTTAATTAGCTTATTAGCTATATATATATGTTTTTCTTTCTTGCCAACGTAAAAGAAATTGTTAATAATAATAATAATAATAGAAATAAAATGATAAAAACAAACAACTAATTCAGGGCAGACGTTTCGATATAAAATCTTCTTCAGTGTCATTCTTCAAAATTAATAATAATAATAATAATAATAATAATAGTAGTAATAATAACAATAAAAATACAGTAACCTACCGGTGCCATAGGTGCATTAGTCTGCTGAGGTAGGGGCTTTGGTTTGGTGTCAGTCGTAACATTCGGATGACCTATTAGAAGAAAACAACAGAATATAATGCACATTGCACAATGGAAGAGTTATTTAATTAAATAAGAGTCAGAAATAACCTTGGAGGTTGGAATCATAACTGACTATAACAGATAGCTGTTTCATCGGACACTGGTCACATAACATTAAAAGGGGAGGCAGTAACAATTTTACAACGATACTTTTTTATATTCCAATAAAAAGTTACAATACGGGGTGTCCCAAAATGATGTATTATCGTTTGATTGCTTATATCTCCATAACCAATGAACCGATTTTCAAAAACTTTATTTCATTCGATTGCTGAAAGGCTAAATTGTATTTGAGGATGTTGGCTGTGGTTTAGGCCGATTTCATTATGTCGGAAAGAAGATCGATAAAGCTGCTCAAATTCAAGCCTTAGATAGAATGAGAAAGAAACGGTCTTCTTTGGTAGTCAACATTTTAGATGTGATGCAAAAGGCTGCACTTATATGTCGTTCATAGAATATATGGCGGTCAGAGAATATGAATTCAGTTAATACTGAGTTCAGAGAATACGAATACGAGCTCAGCCTTTTGTATCACATCTAAAATGTTGACTGGAAAAATGGGCCGTTTCTTTCTCATGCCATCCAAGGCTTGAATTTGAGCAAATTTATCGATCTTCTTTTTGACATGAAAACGGCGTGGTAAAACGGCAAACAACATCTTAGAATACAATTTAGCCTTTAGGCAATTAAATAAAAGAAAGTTTTTGAAAATCGGTTCATTGGTTATGGACATGTAAGCAATCAAAGAATAATACATAATTTTGGGACACCCGGTATATATTACGAGCTACACTACACTACTTACAGAATTACTCTACAGTGCTACTACCCCAAGGAGCAAAAGGCAATGTCTACCCCGAGGCCATTAACATATAGATTATATGAAAAAGAAGAAACTAATCAAAATATAAGACAAGAAAAATACATGACAATGAACAAAAAAACAATTAGACCTACATAAAATCTACTCATAAATTACTGCTAAACGGGGCAAGGTGGTGGCATGTAATGAAGTTTGGAGTTATCTTAATCAAATCGACTAGTTTTATGGATATACTGCAAAGTTAATTGTAATATATTTCTATTAACTTCATTGGAAAGTTCTTTATCACGATATTTTAGTATCATGGTGCCAAAACGTGGAACTCACTCTCTGCACTGAAAGATTAGCTTATGTACGAGTTTTTGATTGTCAATTGTAGAATGGACACATCTAACTATGGGTGTATTTGTAATGATTGAATGATTGTAAATATTTTTCCGGGTTTTCATTAAAATCATTAAACATACCGGGTGTCCCAAAATGATGTATTATTGTTTGATTGCTTATATGTCCATAACCAATGAACCGATTTTCAAAAATGTTGCTTTATTTGGCTGCCTAAAGGGTAAATTGTATTTTAAGGCGTTGGTTGTAGTTTTACCACGGAGTTTCATATCGAAAAGAAGATTGATAAACCTGCTCAAATTCAAGCTTTAGATGACATGAGAAAGAAACGGCCTATTTTTCCAGTCAACATTCTAGAAGTGATACAAAAGGCTGAACTCGTGTTCGTATTCTCTGAACTCAGTATTAACTGAATTCGTATTCTCTGAACGACATATATTCTCTGAATGACATATAAAATCAGCCTTTTGCATCACATCTAAAATATTGATTAGGAAAGTAGGCCGTTTCTTTTTCATGCCATATAAGGCTTGAATTTAAGCAGGTTTATCGATCTTCTTTTCAACATGAAGACATCGGCCTAAACCACAACCAACATCCTCAAATAAAATATGCCTTTCGGCTATCGGATAAAATAAAGTTTTTGAAAATTGGTTCATCGGTTATGGAGATAGAAGCAATCAAACGATAATACATCATTTGGGGGCACCCGGTATTTTATGCCTCATTCACACTGACACAGTTAAACCAGGTTCATCTAAACCGGGTTAAATTTCAACCAATCAAATGAATTCGAAACCTGGTTTAGGTTAAGCTGGTTTAACCTGCAAGTGTGAATGGGGCATTAATCCTCTTTTGCAGATTGTTTTTATTTTTTGTGCACCAGGCTGACCGTATACAGTATGAGAAGACTGGTAGGCAATTGACTTTCAATCGTAAGGCTGTAACTTGCAGTGGGACATATCAGATCTGGCAAAAGAGCAAAAACTGCATGTGTATGTTCCATAACAGGCTACAAGATACAGTAAAAACCCGCACATAAGAACCTAAGACTTTGAACTCAGCCTGTTTAGGTTCTTATGCAATGAGGCACATCCAGTAATCAGGGCGTAGGTTCTTAACATAGGGAAATATGTGAATCTAAATCTTAGCCAAACCTATTTACACTCTTGGCCCTATCCATTTCAACCCAAGCTTACCCAGTTACAGGCACTGACCCAGTTACAGGCACTGCCTATCACAGCTCTGTAAGTAATGTTTTTGAGTTCACGAAAGAGGTTGATTGGCAAACAGATTGTATTTATATCACTGGATGAACCGCTTTATTTAGAACCTAGTTAAGATATCCGCCTGAAATGGTTCTTATTTATTGGGTACAAAATATATTATTTCAGGATGTAGGTTCTTAATAGATGAAGGTTCTTATGTTCGGGTTTTTACTGTATTATAAAGTACAACATACCAATTTGTGGAGGTGCCTGCATTTGCGGAGGAGTCGATTGTTCTGGAATTTGTTGCTGTGGTGAATGTTGTGTTGTTGGTTGAGATATCGTGTTCAGTTTTGGTTGCTGTTGTTGCTGGGGTTGTTGTTGCTGTTGCTGTTGCAGCGGCTGTGGTTGTGGTTGTACCGGGGGCTTTAACGAAAACCCTCGTAAGAGTACCATGTGGTACGGTTTTCTGGCGTTCGTTGAATTCGTTTGCAAATTTGCTTCGGTGGGGTAACCCTGATTGCAATAGAGAGCAATAAAAAATCAAAGTCTTATCAAAAACAGAAACATTATAACGTGTTTAGTAAATGAATGCCTTGCCTTAACAACCATCCTCACTTCATTTCTCCGATAATATTCGGCCTGTAGAAAAGCAGCAAAAAAGGATGTTGTTCTGCATACAATCTTGGCTAAAATACCTTGAACAAATCACAAAATTGCACTACTTCAGTCTTTGATTACGCGCCCCCTGCTCACCCCGTTTAGGGGCTGTTTATGTGAGACGGGCTGGCAGGGCCGTCGCTAGAGATATCAAGCTAGGGGGGTGCAAGCTCTCAATTTGCCGACTGGTGGGCGTGGCTTTTGAGCGTGGATTTTTTTTTGTCACATACACATACTTCTTGTTGAGAGGCTCAAGTTCCTCTCCATTGAGAAACCCTTCCATTTCTACTTTCCCTTACCTTTTCACAAGGGGCTCTAGAAATATCCTTTACTTTGGCTTAGAATGCCTCTCCCAATATCATGCTTGCCTTTAGCGACGAGGAAACCTTGATCTTTTTGTAACAGTTATCCTATGAATCAGAGCACGAGGAAAGTTTTTGAAGAAATATCCTTTACTTTGGCTTAGAATGCCTCTCCCAATATCATGCTTGCCTTTAGCAACGAGGAAACCTTGATCGTTTTGTAACAGTTATCCTATGCAAATCAGAGCAAGAGGAAAATTTTTGAAGAAATATCCTTTACTTTGGCTCAGAATGCATCTCCCAATATCATGCTTGCCTCTAGCGACAGAGAAACCTTGATCGTTTTGTGACAGTTATCCTATGAATCAGAGCACGAGGAAAATTTTTGAAGAAATATCCTTTACTTTGGCTTAGAATGCCTCTCCCAATATCATGCTTGCCTTTAGCGACGAGGAAACCTTGATCGTTTTGTAACAGTTATCCTATGAATCAGAGCAAGAGGAAAATTTTTGAAGAAATATCCTTTACTTTGGCTCAGAATGCATCTCCCAATATCATGCTTGCCTCTAGCGACAGAGAAACCTTGATCGTTTTGTGACAGTTATCCTATGAATCAGAGCACGAGGAAAATTTTTGAAGAAATATCCTTTACTTTGGCTTAGAATGCCTCTCCCAATATCATGCTTGCCTTTAGCGACGAGGAAACCTTGATCGTTTTTATTATTATCAATTTCTTTATTGTTGGATTACAAATGACAAAAGATAGCTAAAAGTAATTAGCTAATTTATTCCAACTTTAAAACATTAAAATACAAATATTACATAAGAAAAATAGTGGATAAAATATTTACACATCATTAAAAGTATACAGTGTAAAAGTAAAAGTAGATATCTAATAATATTCATCATAAAAAGCCCAAATTCGGAATAAAAACGCGGCATAATTTGCATGGACAATTTTCTCCGTTCCAACTTTTTATTTTTGTTTTAAACTGACAAAGGGATTCTGAACTACGTATCGTTGGTGGTAACATTTGCCACAGCTGCGGACCTTTGAAACGGATGCTTTCTGTCCCGTTGTTGACAGATCTCACCCTAGGTTGAAAGAATTCGTTATTGTTGCGCAGATTGTAATGACTTTCATTTTCACAGAAAATTTCCTGCATGAATGAAGGGTTCAGGTCATTTCTAGTTTTGTACATTTCAGTCATAAGTAGCTGCAAGTTCTTTGTATGAATAGTAACGGCACAGTCCTTCTCTAATAGCTCACTATAAGTAGATTCGGCATCCTTATAAGTAATTCTCAAAGCCCTTTCCTGTATTTTGTTAATTTTTTTGTTAAGCTGCCTGCTGTGAAACATCCAGATTAAAGGACAATATTGAAACTGACTGGTAATAAATGCCCTCATGAGTGTTCTTAGTTTGCTCTGATCCATGTATGGGGATATGCGAGCAAGTGCATAAAGTTCATTGCTAGCCTTTTGGCACAATTTGGAAACATGATTATATGTTTAAGATATAAGTGAGGATGCAAACGATATAAGTGAGGATGCTGCACCAGCTCCAGAAACACCTGCAGAAGATACCACAGTAACGATTATATCGTTTTGTAACAGTTATCCTATGAATCAGACACGAGGAAAATTTTTGAAGAAATATCCTTTACTTTGGCTTAGAATTCATCTCCTAATAACATGCTTGCCTTTAGCGACAAGGAAACCTTGATCGTTGTGACAATTATGCTATAAATCAGAGCACGAGGAAAATTTTTGAAGAAGGATCCTTTACTTTGGCTTAGAATGCATCTCCCAATGTCATGCTTGCCAGTGGTAAAATGGAAGATTTGATATTTCTCGGAAAATTCTTACCCAACCTTATACCCAGCTATTTTCTCCTCGGTTTTAGAGGAATCTCGAGGACCATCTTTCGACAAAAGTGGGGGGGGCAATTGCCCCCCATATCCCCCCCCCCCCCCGTGGCCACGCCACTTATTTAGATATTGTTCTGGTAAGAAGGTACCCAATAGGCTCCCGAATTTCCGTTACCTTTTCAGCTAAATTCCTGATTCCCGTCAGGCCCGTCACGGAACGATATTCATATCGGGGGGGGGGGGGGGGGGGGCTGGAATTTGATGAGAGCTTAGCAAGTAAAAACGGGGGTCTGGGGGCTCGGCCCCTGGAAAACTCTTCATGACCACGCCCTTTAGATCGTTAGAAAGCGCCCCATTTTAGAAGAATTTGCCTTTTAAAGAAACAATGGATCGTGACTGATAAGGGTCTTTCCAGGAAAATTTTGAAAATAGGAGTTCAATTTCACGAGGATATAGATCATTTTTGAATTGCATAATAATATGAAACTTGAAAGTGATAGCTTGATGCATTCTGGTAACTTCCTCGAATACAAATAAGTTTGAATCTTCATTTCCAAGAGCTTGGCTTTCACAGCCTTTTTCGTGTACAAAAAGTAAACGGACTGCAGCAAATTATTGGGGGGGGGGCTGAAGCGCCCCAGCCCGTCAGGACTGTTTACCGAATTCCCGCTGTCTTTCCTAAAGTACATCAAAACCTAGATTCATCATTTTCACGACGTTTGATCGTACCCGGAGAAGCATTCCCTCTGTTTTTGACTAGAATTATCATTCAGTTTAAGCAAGATATCATAAAGAACTTTATAACATCTTGGTTTAACATTATGTAGGTCTTTTTTTATCGTAATTTAACATTCATCCTCTTCTAGAGCAGTTCATGATGAGGGACTTTAATGTACGATCAAATGCAATGGGCAGCGTCGTGGCCAGTGCAAATTAAGGGGGAGGGTATTAAAATGAAGGGGTCTGGGGGCGAAGCTCCCAGCTGAATTTTGATGAAATGCCCTCTACTTTGGCTTAGAACACTTCTAGCGATCCAACATCAGTGGTGCTAAATTTGAAAATTTTGTAACAGGTAATCTTACAAATTATAACATCCCCAGAAAACTTTTTGAGTAAACGCAGTTTTCTTTGGCTTAGAATGCCAATTTGTAACAATTATCTATGAATCTATGAATCACAACATTCAGGAAAATTTTTGTGCAAACGCATTTTTACCTTATCCTAGAACGATTCTAACAATCCATCTGCCTGCCCCCATAATGGATGACTTGACAATTACATGATAGTTCGTGTGGAATAATTTTCAAACACCAACCTTTACTTAAAATGACTCTGCCAGTCAACATCCAGCATTTCCCAGAAAAAGTCTTACCCTTCCCTGCCTATACACAACTACTTTCTCTTTATTTTGAAAGAACCTCGAGGACCATCTTTTGACAACCCCCATCCGTGGCCACGCAACTGCCGAAATGAGGCACATCACGTGAGGCTGAAGCAATGAATCTAGCTCCAGTTTTTCAATATGGGCCAATCCTGCTTCCCGAAAGCTGTTGCCAAATTGAAAAATCTGACGATTCCCGGCTCACAATTCCAAAAAAGTGGCGATTCCCGATTCCCGAAAATCATATTGGTTACCCTCTGGTAAGGGAATGTCTGTTCCTTGGTGCCTGGACAGTTATAGAAAATGTGATAACGACAGAGCTTCACAGAAATGTTAGATAAAAAGCAATAAGGCTATAAAAAATGTTCGTTCTCGTAATCTAAACGACGAGCAGAAATTCTGCTAAGCAAAATTAAGGTTAACGAACTTTGTATTGTGACGTAACGTAACTTGGCAAGGCTGAACTGCTCTTGTTCCGATCTCAGGAATTTGCCGACTGAGTGTAACTTTTACTGGATTTGCCGACTGAGATTTGGCGAGGGGGGGGGTGCCGCACCCCCAGCACCCCCAATGTAGCTACGGCCCTGCGGGCTGGCCCGTTAGCGAGCTGGCTTTATATGCAGTTTTATATGAGACATTCGATAATGAGCCAGCCCCAAGCCAGTCCAGCCCTTGGGTGCCACGTGCAGTCTTTCTTTTGTTTAAATTTGAAAGAATGAGGAAATCATTTCCTGTTCTTCCAATCTGCTGTATTCTGCGCGTGCGTTACAGACGGGCTAGCCGTTCCTTCCGTTTATATGAGAAAAGTCAGCCCGTTTGAGGCGGCATCTCGGCAGGACGGGCCAGCCCGGCATACATATAAACGCACACTGCTGTTTACAAAGCTGTGACCAGGTAAGTAGGATCTCACCTAAAGGCGAGCCAGCTCGCTAACACGTCAGCCCGCTTCATATAAACAGGCCCTTAAACATTCAACAGCCATTCAACCTTGTCAATATTGAATCAAGGGGGATCGGAAGGTCCTAAACGTATGTCCTCGTCTCGATATTTTCATTGATATTTTAAGAAATATCACGACAACACTTGCATTTGCCTGTGTCCCAGCTCTTTTTGGCCACGATAATAGTCGAAGGATATATAAATCAACAGTCGAAGTATATATAAATCACAATGTTTCCAACAGATCTGGTTTCGCAAAAACTTTTCCAAAACCTTTCCATGATTTCTATAAAGTGAATTTATCTAAAAACAACTCCAAACTGTTTGGTTTTCTTTTCCTCTATTTTTAGCCCGGTTGTTTATCTACAACGTGTCAAAGTCTGATTGAAAAAGCTGGGCAACATAGGGCTCAAAACTTTAAAAAGGTCGGTGTAAAATTATATTACAGTTTTCTTTGAAATAAATGTCTTGAAAGGAACTTGGGGTTTTTGCCGTAAATCTGCCGTGGAAATCTTTTGATATTTTAATTTTAATTTTTTTTTTCATTTTCATTTATTTAGGCACGGTAGACCCGTCAGTCCATAAGAACTGCTATCTCTTTATTTGTATTAAAATATCTTGATTTGTTTTAAAATGGCGGCATTTATTAAATTTGAGATGATGACGTCATCAAATTTCTAAATCCTAAACCAGGAAGGCTACCGATTTCTGCTTGCCATCATATGGTAGACCTTCATAAACTATGGTTTTCTTGAAGGTTATATCATTTTTCCTCTATTGGTTTAGGATTTACGATGATTTGAATTTTTTCAAAGTTTTCCATGAATTTTTTAAAAAATAATCAAATTGCCGCCATTTTGAAAAAAATCAAGATATCAAAAAATGTCCACGGCAAATTTAGAGCGAAGTAACATAAGTTCTTTTCAAGTAATTCAATTCAAAGAAAAATGTCATAGAATTTTACACCCACCTTTTTACAGATTTGACAGATTTGAGCCATAAGCTAAGCTAGGCTAGATTCCCTGCAATCGAACTTTATATTAATTGTAAGTTACCTTGCTATAAATACTCTGCAGTTCTGCTACAGTTCTTGGTGCGATGATCGACAGATGGATTCGTTTCTAACATAATAATAGTACATTTGAATTAGATAAAACGTTTCCAAATTGTTTAAAGCTACCGGGTGAGTCAAGAAAGATTCCCCGTTTGAAAGGGCACTGCTCCCTGAATACCAAAGCAATAATTGACTTGTCCTTTTGAAATGAAATACATGTGAAAGTCATCATTTTTAGGAATGAAAACCAAGGAACATTTGCTCATTGTTTTCATTCGTTTCTGCAGGTTTTTGGAAGGGGCTTTCTGCAGAAAATCACTCATATCAACGGGAAAGAATGGCCGATCAAAGCCGGGTAAATTACTGAACCTAATTGAACATATTGGCAACAAAACAAGACAGTTTTCAATATTATTGCTTTGATATTCATGGAGCAGTGGCCTTCCAAGCGGGGATTCTTTTTCTGACTCACCCGGTAGATAAAGGGGTACAGATTGTAGATTTCAGGCTGTATGTTTTCCATGAATGCAAAAAGAAACGACCAATTATAAAAAAACTTAATTTCCATACCTTATTAATATGGACAAAATTACAATGAAAAATTTTGTCAAAAAAGCTTTCAATTTCTCCTACGATATAACATAACTGTAACATGTGTTAACGAAATAAATAGTAAAGCAATTATATTGTTTACAGTTACTGATGCTTTTTATTGTAAGTTTTTCCAGAACGGTGCGCCATAAAATACCACTTTCAAAAATTCATGGCACCACAAGTATTTCATGGATCTGAATGATTCGAATTGTAGTTAAAAGCCAAAAGATCAAAGCGTTTTTGTGATTTTCTCTCGCCTTCTTACGAGCACTGCAAATATAGGTAAATTCAACTTTACAAAAATGTCATGTTTTCAAAATGACTGAAAAAGGGCCTAAAACACTTGATCAAATCGTTAGAACTCTCCTCACACAGAACAATACACACGGGCGTGTCAACTCTCTCAAGATTAATAAGACATAGATTCTCAAACAGATACTAAAGATTTTTAATCCCATGGCAGTAAATCTGCAGACGATATCCTTCACCTGTGAGAAATTGCTTTCTCTCTGTTGTTCTGAGCGAGGAGTCTTTTATGATTTAATAATGTATTTTGGCCTTTTTTAGTCATTTTGCAAACCACAAAGTTTTTATAAATTTGAATTTACCAATTTTTCCAATGCTTGTAACAAGGCGAGAAAAATCACAAAAAATAATTCGACCTTTTGGCTGTCAAGCAAATATTGATTCATTCAAATCCATCCAGTACTCTTGATGTTATGAATTTTCAAAAGTAGGAACTTTTTTCTGGCTCACCCGGTATAGCTTGTTAATCGCCCAACGTTCTCTCTGATTCACCCGGTAGGTGAAGCTGCGGTTTTTCGCACCAAGCGCTGGGATCGCAGAAGTAGAATAGGCCTAATCGAGTCCGCGACCCCTTGTCATGACGCTGAAAAGATGGGGCTCTACCAGGGATCGAGCCCGGTCCACCTGACTGTTCTGGCTGCAATGTCAGAGGATTACACCACTGCGCCCGGTATTCAGACAATTAAAGAAATAAACAAAATGCAGAATCAATAATATGTGGGTATGCTACCTTTGCCATCATTTCAGCGAGCTGTTCCGGGTAATATCCATGGTAATTGATACTCATCTCACTTGCAATTTGGTATGGCTGTGAACAAGTCATTACGATGCAGTATCTGTCCACCTTGGTGTTTCTAGAAAATGTATTATTTAAGTCGGTAAACAGAAACAAAAATTCAGGCATAAATGCTCCTAAACTTATGGTTGGTTTGACGCCGCAGTTGTTCTTATTTGCCACAGCACTCACAATTCTTGCTCAGTGATATTTCACGCAATATAATAAAAAGTAGAAACCTTTTTCCGTGGCCCCAATACGCCAATTAGAATGTGGGTATTGTCTCAGGAGGTGCTAAAATGAATACGCTGCAACTCCTTTCTGATAATTGAATTTGCCAATAGAGATCGTTGCGGTAAATAATATTTAAAGTAAAATAATTGCAATACCTACCTTTCTCCCTTTCTGTATTCATGGAGACCTTCGAATACCTGAAATATGGAAAATATCCTGTTAGATCACAGTTTTGTTAGGGGGGGGGCATTTTCAAGTGCACGAAGACATTAAAGTACCACAATTCATTCAAATTGTTCGCTGTTAGACCAATTTCTACACGTGGCATTTATTTTAGAGATGGTTTTAGGGAGCAGAGATAAAGCATTTCCAATCCATAGCAGCATGTCTTCTCCTAAATCTTCTACCAAGTGAGTCAGAAAAAGCATGAAGTTTTATAGGATAATGCTCCCAAAATATGAAAGCAACATTATTTTGCAACATCTGATTGACAAGCCAACATGTTAAATTATTTTTCCAATTTTTCCTTGCTGAAATCGATCATTCCTTTCAGATTTTACAAAGGATTTTCTCGAGAAAGTCACTTCGAGAAACGGTCAAAAACGTCCTAAAATCACCAACGAATTTCTCTAATATTTCTACCTGACAGTAATGACTTGAACTCGCTTTAGCACTTGCAATCCATTTCGGAGGATGTACCATTCTAAACCCCCCACCCCCCTCCCCCAGTAGAAGAAACTTATTCAGGCAGAATCCATCCTCCCAAAAGGGAAAACGATATGATAATACATGTGAGTGTCATTATTGCTAGGAAGGAGAACCGATGAAATTCTGATCGTAATTATCACTTATTTTTGCAGGTTTTTGAAGAGGCTTTCTATAGTCTCAGTTTCAGTTTCACCGTGTAAAAGCAAAATAATAATAACAATAATAATGATTTGTTTATATACGGTTGGCTCGAATATACCAACCATGGGCATGGGCCATTATTAAAGGGAGTACAAAGACCAGCATGCTTGGCATGAAGTCAGCAACTTGCTCTGCACAGCTTCCAGAATAACTGACACTACCAAATTCACGAAAACAACAGCAAACGATGGCAAAGGCTGCTGGTCTTTGTACTCCCTTTAATGCTCTTGATACATACCTGTAAAGCAGTAGCAAGACCTTCTCCCAACATGCTGTAAATCTCCGGGCCTTGTGATACAAACCTAGAAAATGATACACAATGATGATGGTTAATTACGATACAGGGTGTCCCAAAAATTTCGCTTCCGTTTGTGGGGCTGCTGCGAAGAAGCTGTAGCCGTACTTGTCTCGGTTTCTACATAGACTCATTACATAAGTCCCTCTAGCTTTCGCTGTTGTTGTTGTTGTTGTTGTTGTTGTTGATATCGCTTGAGCCTCTGTTCTAGCGACAAGTCTGCAGGGGGGGGGGGGGCGAAACAAGAGAATCTTTTGGAATGAGTCTAGTTTTAACACATTTGCATAGGACAGACTCCAACTTAGAATTCGAGACATTGTTTGAGTTGTTCTGACAAGTGGTTGCTGATTTATGGCAGAGGAAATGCAAGACAAAATGGCTGCTTCAAAAATAGCACTTCTATTGTTCCAAAGCAAAGTCAAAATCAACTGATGCTTGAAAAGTTTTTTTTAATATTTGAGCGTTTATTTAAAAGTATTCTTTTTCCTCACTGGTCATCCCAAGCCTACCAAAATCTAAAACAGTGGACTTCGCACAGACAAAGTTCCCAATTAGACACAAAAATCTTTAAAAGAAGTCCAGGTTTTGGATTCACCATGACGTGGGGAAGCAACAAATTTCTCTATAAGGCTCTGGTACCCAGGGTACCAGTTTTTCTAAAGTCTGTGACACCTGTTACCTTGAGGAGCGAACATTAAGAAAGCCTTCTAACCCTACATTGCCTGCCGCTTTGAAAATTAAGAATCAATCAAACACAAGTTGCAAGTCTGCTAAATCAACCATTTGAGAATTGGTAGAGACCAAACACACCAAAAAGCTAATTTCCATTTAATGTTCCTTTCAATGCATCCAAATTCATGACGGGCATTTTCTATGAGTTAGATGGTATTTTATGGCCAATTTTGCAAACATTTCTAAAATCATCCTCAGTCTCCCCTGCAATTAAACGTCCCCCCGTCAAACCAATCATCTTCCATCTAATCTTATCTGGATTTGACGTAACAAGAAGAAGGTACAACGATCTGACGTCACAATGAAGACAAATCTCTATAAAAAAGGAGGCTTTACTTGAAATCTTCACACTTAGTTCAACTGATCGTGTCACAGTTTTACTGGTTATCTATCGGAATTCGAATCGGAAAAAGTATCAGAAAGAGCTAGAGTCGGAAAGATTTAGAATTGGAAAAACAATTGCTTATCAACATGGGAGGATCGCGAAACAGACGCAGACAAAAGAAAGTTGAGATGCCTCCACAGTCATTTCGGGATGAGCTGCTGGCAGTGAAAGAGAATATTACCGGAATGCAGATCAAGTTGGAGAATTCAATTTTGAGTAATGAAAGGCTTCGTTGTGTAAACACCCTGTTAGTGCATGATCTCAAAATGGAGCAGGAAGCTAAAACGCCATTTATGTTGGCGCTCCAGGTAAGGAACCTTTAAACTCAATTTGTACATTCATTCTAGAAAGAAATTACATCAGCAGAGACATAGGAACCGGGGGGGGCATTAGGGGCACGTGCCCCCCCCAAGATTTTGAAATAAACAAAGAAGTGCCCTTTTTGTTTTCAGGAAATGCCCCTTTAGCTTAATGGAAAAAGTGCCCTCGAAGTGTCGTGCCCCTCCAAGTTTGAGATGCTTCCTACGTCCCTGTACATCAGACTATCGGCAATGTCTTCAAGGCGTTTTATTTTTCTGCAGTAACCTTGAACAATACTACCTAAGCCGAACTTACCTTGAACAATCTAAATATACAAGGTGAAAGCTCTGGGCAGTTATTGAAAGACCCATTTCTCCATTTTCCTTTCAGCTGTTCGAGCATCGTAGAACTTCCGAGTTGCATCGTGAGCTTGCAGAACTTGCTATCAACAACAAAGTCTCCAAATCGGATCATAACTGCATTTCGAAAATGTTCCATCACGTAGACAATTGTCCAGAGGATCATCTCAATGTGGAAAAGGATTTTACAAAACAGTTCAATCAGGCTCACATGGTAAGTTGCTTTTTAAATTTGTTTGTATATTCTCTGCATTCTTTTAAGGTCACTCATTAAGATGAGGCATTTGGCAGTAACATTTTGAAGCAGTTCACTACATTTACCTAGCCTTTATAAACCTTATCTCGACTTAACTTGCATTAGAAATTCTTTTCCCAGATCTAGTCCTAATTGCATGATAAACGATGTGCTGCAGATTTCAATGGGCTGCAAACTACGGTACGATCGATGATATCTCATTATTTATAGCTTCGATGAAAGGTAAAGTTAAAACTCATCCAACTTCTTTGCTAAAATTCGCTTGCTGACAACTGTTTAAATTACACTCACAAATGTATGATAATTATTGTGTATACTGTTCCGTTTCTTAATCATATAGATAATTCTTCCGGTAGCAGATGTTTACATTTAACCTTCTTCTTTCAACATACAAGAGTCCCTCTAATGTTCTGCCACTAAAATCTACTCATAATGGAACTAGATTTAACAAAAGTATTTGAATTGTTGTGATTCTAATTGTTTCCATATTTCCTCTTCAGTTGTTCGAGCAACGACGAACCGCCGAATTACATCGTGAGCTTATTGAACTTGCCATCAAAAACAGAGTCTCAAAAGCAGACTACAATTGCATCTCAAATATGCTTGTATCAAGAATGCCAGACCACGATGAACCAATCTTAGATCTGGAGCAAAGGATCTACGCCTCTATCAGAGAATCCTCTTCCATTATCGACAACAACAAAGAACTGGATAACAAGTTGGTGGCAAACGAAGAAATTCGCCGGCTTTTGGAAGATCAACTAAGAAATATTCGCAAGCGTGAAGAAGCTGTCGTCAACAAAAAAGTATCCAAAATGTTAGTGGTAGAAAAGAAATGCCACATGGATAAATTTATAGAAAGTGAAAAGTCACAAATGGAGAAGCTTCACAGCGTCAAACAAGATATTGCCAAAGAAAAAGACCCGATCGTAAGCGAATTGAAAGAACAAATCTCTTGCATTAAGACTTCTTATGACGATGCAGTGCAGAGCTTAGTATTGGAAAAAGAAAGTGCAAGAATAAGCCATGATGCTATTATGAATGCCACGGTAGAAACATATGAAGAAGATCGCGAACAGAGAGAAAAAATGGTTCAAGAATTGAGCAACGACCTCTTTAGGGTCAAAGAATCAAACACCGAACTTATCTCGAAAATTCAGGACTTGGAACTCGATAAAAAATGTGCAAGAATAAGCAATGATGCCATAATGAGTGCCATGGAACAAACCTATGAAAAAGATCGCAAACAACAAGAGAGAATGGTTCAAGAATTGAAAAATATAATCGATGAGTTGAAGAAAAAGAATGCAATAATGCAACAGGAGAAGGAATTTTCTGATGAACAACTAAAAGATATCAAAGGAGAATTGGAAAACGAAGAAAGAAAAAATCAAAAGCAGAAGAGTTCGTTGCAATTGTTGAGCACCAAAGTGAGCCAACAAGATGAAGAGATAAATGAACTTACAGCGAGATTGCGAAGGAAGAGAGGACTGCGGGGATTAATTTCCTGTTTTTGATCGTATTTAGATACAATATTTTAGCAGCAAGGACTGCCTTTAACTTGTAATTGATTTTGTTTCAATTGTCATATTGATATTTGTTGTTATTCATTGTAAATATGCCTGTACATAGTTCTATATTTTGATCAAAGTGTTCGTTATATTTGAAAAGGTCTCTTTTTCTGCTGTAGTATTCTTTGAATGGCTGAACTCGGTACAGCTGAAGCCTAGACTTATAACCAATGCCTGATCTATGTACCTTTTTGGTATGTGGCTGATTGCTATAGATATATCTGGCTGGTGTATCAAACATTCACTTACGAAAAGAAAAGACAGAACATGCAAGTTTTTATTACCGGGTGAGCCAGAAAAAAGTTCCCACTTTCGAAAATTTGTAGCACCACAAGTACTTCATGGATTTGAATCATTCAAATTTTAGTTAAAAAAACAAAAGATTAGATTATTTCTGTGATTTTTCGTCTTCTAAGGAGCACTGCAAATGTAGGTAAATTCAACTTCACAAAAATTTCGTCATTGCAAAATTACTGAAAAAGGGCCTCTATACGACACTCCTCACACAGAACAATACTCACGGGCGTTTCACTTCTCTCAAGAGTTATAAGGCATAGATTCTCGAACAGATAAAAAAGATTTTCAATCACAATGCAATAAAAGTGTAAACGATAGCTCCTACTAATGAGAAATTGCATTTTCTCTGTTCTTTGGAGCGAGGAGTCTCTCATGATTTGATCAAGTATTTTAGACTTTTTTAAGTCATTTTAAAAGCATCAAGTTTTCTTAAACTTGAATTTACCCATTTTTTTTCCAGTGCTCGTAAGAAAGCGGGAAAAATCAAAAAAACTTGATTCATTCTAATCCATCCAGTACTCTTGATGCTATGAATTTTCAAAAATGGAAACTTTTTTCTGGTTCACCCGGTACATCAGCATAACAGGCGTTGCAGACATTAACCCTGTTTTTTTGTTCAGGAAACATAACTTTTCAAGATAAGGGATGTCAAAGTAGAGGTCTGAGGTCTTTATTCGTTTGAGATTTAGCATTTGTGAGGCTAAAATCTTGTTCTGCGTATAAAGTTTAATGCAGAAATAAAAATCACATTCATATCTGTCTTCACAGTCACCAGTGCTGCTAATATGAAATTTGGTGGGGTGCTGCCATTCGCACACCTTGAATATTTTAGGCGTGAGATGTGAGTAGTGCGATCCAAAAATCTTTTTGTTTTCATTGTTTAGGTAACTTAAAGGGGCTCCGTCGTCAAACAGTAAACAAATCCGTAAACTCGCACGTGTCGGGGATTATCCATTCTTCATCCCTTGTTCTCTACAGTTTGTTTGGTGGCTTCACCCAAGCCAACAAAAAGTGACCGTTAAAAATCCACTTATATCCGAGCAATCGTAGAAGATATGAATGTTTGGTTTGTTCCTTAGTGAAGTACAAGGATTAATGCCCAAACAGCAACTATCATTTTGAGAAAAATACGAAAATCCTGTGGGATATCAGCTTTAAAAAAACTGCAAAAATTAACGTTTTGTTTACATTTTGACGAAGGAGCCCCTTCAATAGCTTTTAAAATGTCATGTAATGCTGCAACTGCTCATCGATGTCAAATACAGTAAATGAAAGAAGACGAAAATTCTTAAATTCAATGAAAATAATGACATTATCCTATTGATTCAATCAGAAATAAATTAAGAATACCAAGAGTAATGAAATTCTACCGTCTATGCACCCAGTTGAATCAGGCTTTTTGCAACTTTTTCGAGGTCAAGGAAAAATGCACTGCCAAGTCAACAATTTGAGAATTGGTAGCGACCAAAACACACCCAAATCTAATTTCCTTTTAATTTTCCTGCCAAGGAATCCAAATGCAAATGGGAAATTATCTACAATTTAGATGGTATTATGGCCAATTTTTCAAACATTTCTAAAATTATTGTCAGTCTCCCATACAATCTAAAGTCCCCCTAGACTGATTACGATTGAGTCCTAGTAATCGCTACCACCCACCCACCCTACTCGCTCATACTAGGACTCATGGCTTCCCAGCCAAATGGCTGGCCCTATTTAGGCCGAGTACCACAAGAAGTTGTGTTACCAATCACAGAGCTTCATTTTGGTCACATGACCTAATTTCGTGGTCACATGATTTTTTTCTTGCCAATGATTGGTTTATTTTCAGTAGCTGCCAAAAAGAGGCTAGAAATTATATTTCCCGGACCACTGATTGACACAACCGAAAGATGGCGGCAACAAGTCGCAAAGCTGCGAGGCCGAAGCACTTCAGGGCTTAGGGGCGAAGGCTCTGCAACAACAATCGTCTTTCGTTCCTTGGTGAGCTCAATTGAATATTTGCAGCAGTTGCAATCATTGAAGAGAAGAGGAAGACTACATTCGTAAGAAAATGAGTTCAGTCTCGACAATGCCTTTGATCAGTTCAAAGCCGCGTCGACAGGGTCGAAACCCCTTCGCGCCATTTTTCTCTCTCACCCAGACCTCAAATCAGATCGTTGTGAGCCGTTGTGGCGCCAAGTTTCGTCAGTATTCGTCATTTCTTCTCGTTCTGTTTTTACTACAATTTAAAAGTCAAGCAGAGGTGAATGCTTCTTGGGAGTTTTCAACATATTACGTGATGATGTTATGTTGAACGGGACGAGAAAATAAATGTTCTGACATCGTTTGTTAAAGAGTTGTATGGGTGCCTGGATAAGATAATGCGCGGTCGGGCAACAAAGAATACATTGGCCAACAACAGGCCGGACATTGATATTTTGAAACAGTTCTCGTGTTGAAATGTTTGATGTTCAAACTTGAGAAAGCTTTCCAAATCTCAGCGAAGAAATCCAAAGCTGCCTCGAACATCGAACAAGTAAGTCAACAATATACTGTACATACTACATTTCTAAAATCTTTTCAGAATGGAAATTGGTTTATGGCATTTTTGGTATCTTCATTTACTCTAGATTTAGAACTTCTCAGCACGTATTTTTTCATAGAAAACTAGGAAGCCCCTAGGAAGTCGAGCAAGTACTGAAAGCTTCTTTAGTACCCAGAGTTTCTTGCAAGTTTCTAAACAGTTCCACAACAATTTTCCTATCTATTCCCTCAACTCGGGTAAAACCTTTCAGAACAAAGTCCAATGTTTAGAAATCATTCAAGTGCCTTCCGAGTAATATTACACCGGTAAAAAGTGAAAAGGAATTAGAAATAGGACAAGGATTTCCTTCATTAAGCAAAATAGTTTCTCGATTTACATTTTCTTTGCACAGGAGTTTCTTACACTTTTGGTGATTAAAGCAGTTAGATCAAAAATATGTAAAAAAGGCAGGCCCACTTCGCTTTATGCATCACTAGATGCAGGTAGGCCACAAGTTAAGTTTTTGCTAATTTTGCTGCATATCCAAGGGCAGGGGACAACAATTTTTTGAATATCAAATAGTATGCATAGAATATTTCCTTGTCATATAGCGGCCATTTGCTCAATTAAATTTGTTTACTGACCTCTATCCATGGTCAAATTTCACTGCTTTTTCTCTCTAAATCCAAACATTTTTTGTTTACATTTGCATCATAGTTGACTTTTTATGATAATTGAAACACTACCTTGGCTTCATGAGTTCATACTTCAAAATCACACACAATTAGAAGTTTAGTTTGGTTTGGCTGGGAGTTTGGCAATGCAATGAAATTTGAAAACAGTTAATTCCAAAGCATTCCAGGATTTTGTGCTGAGGTTTCTTGTTCTTGTGCAAAATATTTTAACCTAGTTTGACAAATTCAATTCCTGGGATCTTGATGCTTTTCAGTGTAAAAGCAAACTTTTCAGTGTAGAAGCAAGCCTTACAGTGTCAAAGCAAGCTTTTCGGTGCTAAAGCAAGCTTTCCAGTGTACAAGCAAGCTTTTCAATGTAAAAGCAAGCTTTTCAATGTAAAAGCAAGCTTTGGATAAAAAAAGGATATTAGATAACAAAATTAATGTGCAGTATTTGATGAAAGCTTGACTAGAATCGTAAAGTAGCTGAGCGTAGGATAAAATGGGTACAGCAAAATGTATTGATAACTTTCATGGAAAAGGAAAACTTAACTGACGAAACTGTTCTCTATTCATAACTGTTGGAACTACTGTAATCCTCCTTGACCTTGCAAATGTTTAATTAAAAGTTCAGTCTACTGTATTCCAACAATCAGCATTACCGATTTTATTCCCAGCCATTTCACTTTACGTACCCTACAAAGTGTAGTTTTTGTCAATCAAAATTGAAAATCATTTGGTTAGATGATAGCAGAAATATGTTGACAAGGAGTCACAGGTCAATATGCAAGAAAAACAAAATGTTCTAAATTCACAAAGTGTCAATTCCTTTCACAATAGAATAAAGTACATATTGAAAACATTCTAAAATCCTAGATTGCACATATCAAAATGCAAAATTGTTGATGTTACAGTCTCTGCCTTTGTTCCTGCAGCTTAGGCAAACAACAGTTGTTTGCAGTAAGATTTTGAAGATAATGAATTTTCTGCTTTCTCCATCATGGATCAAAACTATAGGATAGGATTATTTGTTTCACTGATGCAGTTTTTTTTCCTGTTATGTGCCTGGAATTTGATCTGTTGATAAAAAAGATATTCAATGAAAGAAAACTTCATATGAAAGAATAAAAAACTAAATTTACTTGTAGAAATTCTGTTTCTTTAATTCCATTAGCCCTCCCGTCAACAATGAAATCTCATACTTTCGATTATTCATGATGGGTGACTCAATTTTTTGCTCATACCTCCTTTGACTGTTATTTTTGAAAGATTTTCTAATCTGCTGCAATGGTAAATTTCTTGACATGAGCTGACCAAAGCTAGATCAAGTCAGTTTGACAGCGAGAACACAAACTGCTTAAAAACGTAGCGAAAACGTTTTGCCGGGTTTTGCCACAAGAGTAGGCCATATATATAAACATTTTCTCATAATACCGAAACCTGTGAGTTGTCCATGTCTATACTATAAATGCCAACATTTTGATCAGATCATGACAGAAAGATAACAACCTAGCTGTGTTGTTGCCATTTAATGTATTCCTAAACAAAATGTAGGACCCGAAAAGAACTTTATCTTACCTTTTTTCATCAAGATCACTCCCTGAAAATGTGCATTACCGACTTGATGAAGAATCACGATGGCGGTTGCTGGGCAACTGTTGTTGCTGTTGTTTCTAAAGTCCCCCGTCAAACCAATCATCTTCCATCTAATATATCATTTGAATTTGACGTAACAAGAAGAAGGTACAACGATCTGACGTCACAATGAAGACAAAAAGCTCTATAAAAAGCGACGCTTTACTTCAAATCTTCACACTTAGTTCAACTGATCGTGTCGCAGGTTTACCTGTTAGCTATTGGAATTCGAATCGGAAAAGTTATCAGAAAGAGTTAGAATCGGAAAGATTAGAATTGGAAAAACAATTGCTCATCAACATGGGAGGATCGCGAAACAAACGCAGACAAAAGAACGTTGAGATGCCTCCACAGTCATTTCGGGATGAGCTGCTGGCAGTGAAAGAAAATATTGCCGGAATGCAGATCAAGTTGGAGAATTCTATTTTGAGTAATGAAAGGCTTCGTTGCGTAAACACCCTGTTAGTGCATGATCTCAAGATGGAGCAGGAAGCTAAAACGCCATTTATGTTGGCGTTCCAGGTAAGGAACCTTCAAAATCAATTTGTATATTCATTCTAGAAAGAAATTACATCAGACTATCGGCAATGTCTTCAAGGCGTTTTATATTTTTGCAGTAACCTTTGAACATTTCTACCTAAGCCGAACTTACCTTGAAAAACCTAAAATTACAAAGTAAACGCTCTTGAGCAGTTATTGAAAGACCTATTAATTTCTCCATTTCCCTTTCAGCTGTTCAAGCATCGCAGAGCCTCTGAATTGCATCGTGAGCTTGCAGAACTTGCTATCAACAACAAAGTCTCCAAATCGGATCATAACTGCATATCGAATATGTTCCATCACGTAGACAATCGTTCAGAGGATCATCTCAATGTGGAAAAGGAATTTACAAAACAGTTCAATCAGGCTCACATGGTAAGTTGCTTTTTAAATTTGTTTGTATATTCTCTGCATTCTTTTAAGGTCACTGATTAAGATGAGGCATTTGGCTGTAATATTTTGAAGCAGTTCACTACATTTACCTAGCCTTTATAAATCTTATCTGGACTTAACTTGCATTAGAAATTCTTTTCCCAAATCTAGTCCTAATTCCATGATAAACGATGTGCTACAGATTTCAATTGGCTGCAAACTACAGTACAATCTATGATGTCTCATGATTTATAGCTTCGATGAAGGCGAAAGTTAAAACTCATCCAACTTCTTTGCGACAATTGCCTTGAGTAACAACCGCTCATCTGACAACTGTTTAAATTACACTCACAAATGTATGATAATCATTGTTTATACTGTTCCATTTCTTAATCATATAGATAATTCTTCCGGTGGCAGATGTTTAAATTTAACCTTCTTCTTTCGACATAGAAGTGTCCCTCTGATGTTCTGCCACTAAAATCTACTCATCATGGAACTAGATTTAACAAAAGTATTTGAATTGTTGTGAATCTAATTGTTTCCATATTTCCTCTTCAGTTGTTCGAGCAACGACGAACCGCCGAATTACATCGTGAGCTTATTGAACTTGCCATCAAAAACAGAGTCTCAAAAGCAGACTACAATTGCATCTCAAATATGCTTGTATCAAGAATGCCAAACCACGAGGAACCAATCTTAGACCTGGAGCAAAGGATATACGCCTCTATCAGAGAATCATCTTCCATTATCGACAACAACAAAGAACTGGATAGCAAATTGGAGGCACATGAAGAAATTCGCCGGCTTTTGGAAGATCAACTAAGAAATATTCGCAAGCGTGAAGAAGCTGTCGTCAACAAAAAAGTATCCAAAATGTTAGTGGTAGAAAAGAAATGCCACATGGATAAATTCATAGGAAGTGAAGAGTCACACATGGAGATGCTTCACAGCGTCAAACAAGATATTGCCAAAGAAAAAGAACCGATCGTAAGCGAATTGAAAGAACAAATCTCTTGCATTAAGAATTCTTATGACGATGCAGTGCAGAGCTTAGTATTGGACAAAGAAAGTGCAAGAATAAGCCATGATGCTATTATGAATGCCACGGTAGAAACATATGAAGAAGATCGCGAACAGAGAGAAAAAATGGTTCAAGAATTGAGCAACGACCTCTTTAGGGTCAAAGAAACAAACACAGAACTTATCTCGAAAATTCAGGACTTAGAACTCGATCAAAAATGTGCGAGAATAACCAATAATGCCATAATGAATGCCGTGGAACAAACCTATGAAAAAGATCGCGAACAACACGAGAGAATGATTCAAGAATTGAAAAATATCATCGATGAGTTGAAGAAAAAGAATGCAATAATGCAACAAGAGAAGGAAATTTCTGATGAACAACTAAAAGATATCAAAGGAGAATTGGAAAACGTAAAAAGAAAAAAATCAAAAGCTGAAGAGTTTGTTGAATTGTTGAGCACCAAAGTGAGCCAACAATATGAAGAGATAAATGAACTTACAGCGAGATTGCGAAGGAAGAGAGGACTGCGGGGATTAATTTCCTGTTTTTGATCGTATTTAGATACAATATTTTAGCAGCAAGGACTGCCTTTAACTTGTAATTGATTTTGTTTCAATTGTCATATTGATATTTGTTGTTATTCATTGTAAATATGCCTGTACATAGTTCTATATTTTGATCATAGTGTTCGTTATATTAGAAAAGGTGTCTTTTCTGTTGTAGGATTCTTTGAAAGGTTGAACTCGGTACAGCTAAAGCCTAGACTTATTACCAATGCCTGATCTATGTACCTCTTTGGTATGTGGCTGATTGCTATAAATATTTCACTTATGAAAAGGAAAAACAGAACATGTAAGTTTTTAGTACCGGGTGAGCCAGAAAAAAGTTCCCACTTTCGAAAATTTGTAGTACCACAAGTACTTCATGGATTTGAATGATTAAAATTTTAGTTAAAAACCAAAAGATCAAAGTATTTTTGTGATTTTTCACGTCTTCTTACGAGCACTGCAAATATAGGTAAATTCAACTTTACAAAAATTTCGTGTTTGCAAAATTACTGAAAAAGAGCCTAAAACACTTGATCAAATCGTTAGGACTTCCCTCACAGAATAATACTCACAGGCGCTTCACTTCTCTCAAGAGTTATAAGACATACATTCTCAAACAGATACTAAAGATTTTCAATCTTATGGCAATAAATGTGCATATGATAGCTCTCACCCATGCAAATATGCATTTTCTCTGTTGTTTTGAGCGAGGAGTCCTTTATGATTTGATCAAGTATTTCAGGCTTTTTTCAGTCCTCTTGCAACCACCAAGTTTTTTTAAACTTGAATTCACCAATTTTTCCAGTGATCGTAAGAAGGCGAGAAAAATCACAAAAATACTTCAATCTTTTGGCTGTCAAGCAAATATTGATTCATTCCAATCCATTCAGTACTCTTGATGCTATGAATTTTCAAAAGTGGGAACTTTTTTCTGGCTCACCCGGTACCTCAGCATAACAGCCGTTGCAAACATAACCTTGTGTTCTTGTTCAGGAAACATAACTTTTCAAGATAAGCGGTGACAAAGTGTAGGTCTTTATTCGTTTGAGATTTTGCATTTCTGAGGCTAAAATCTTGTTCTGCGTACAAAGTTTAATGCAGAAATAAAAATCACATTCATATCTAATAACTCGGTTCTGTTAAAACTTATGGAAGAGAAACATATGGCGGAAGAACTGAAGAAGACGAAGAATAATTGTAGAGAGATTAGCTGCTTTTTCAAGTGACCCTATGCTCAGGCAAGTCTCAGAGGCAGTGTATATTCAAGAATTGATACAAGACTGATTACGAGTCGAGTTTCGCTCTTCCGCCAACCTGATATACCCCGCTACAACTACAGTTTCAGCGAACTCGGTTTGGTAGGCTGTAGTCTCGTTTTGGTGAGCGATAACTGGGACTCAACTCACTGCCATCAGTCTAAATTGTTACCTGCGCTGAATTCAAAAAGAAGAAAGGGGAAATGCGAATGTGCCAAGAAGAAGATGCAACAACAACATTAGGTTCCTCCAAGATCGTGACGTTCAAGATGTTCTAAATGCCATTGATTGATTATCGAACAACCAACGAACTGAAATCAAGTTCAAACACAACCGACGTTTAGCTGCTGATGAGATCTCAGAAGTTTGTATAGAAGAAGGCGAAAGCTTCAACTATACAAACAATGTAAGTGCAAATGTTTAAAAGTAAATAGCTAACAAACAAAAACACACTTATAGTCAATCATCTTCCATCTAATATATCATTTGAATTTGACGTAACAAGAAGAAGGTACAACGATCTGACGTCACAATGAAGACAAAAAGCTCTATAAAAAGCGACGCTTTACTTCAAATCTTCACACTTAGTTCAACTGATCGTGTCGCAGGTTTACCTGTTAGCTATTGGAATTCGAATCGGAAAAGTTATCAGAAAGAGTTAGAATCGGAAAGATTAGAATTGGAAAAACAATTGCTCATCAACATGGGAGGATCGCGAAACAAACGCAGACAAAAGAACGTTGAGATGCCTCCACAGTCATTTCGGGATGAGCTGCTGGCAGTGAAAGAAAATATTGCCGGAATGCAGATCAAGTTGGAGAATTCTATTTTGAGTAATGAAAGGCTTCGTTGCGTAAACACCCTGTTAGTGCATGATCTCAAGATGGAGCAGGAAGCTAAAACGCCATTTATGTTGGCGTTCCAGGTAAGGAACCTTCAAAATCAATTTGTACATTCATTCTAGAAAGAAATTACATCAGACTATCGGCAATGTCTTCAAGGCGTTTTATTTTCTTGCAGTAACCTTGAACAATCCTACCTAAGCCGAACTTACCTTGAACAACCTAAAATTACAAAGTAAAAGCTCTTGAGCAGTTACTGAAAGACCTGCATTTCCCTTTCAGCTGTTCAAGCATCGCAGAGCCTCTGAATTGCATCGTGAGCTTGCAGAACTTGCTATCAACAACAAAGTCTCCAAATCGGATCATAACTGCATTTCGAAAATGTTCCATCACGTAGACAATCGTTCAGAGGATCATCTCAATGTGGAAAAGGAATTTACAAAACAGTTCAATCAGGCTCACATGGTAAGTTGCTTTTTAAATTTGTTTGTATATTCTCTGCATTCTTTTAAGGTCACTGATTAAGATGAGGCATTTGGCTGTAATATTTTGAAGCAGTTCACTACATTTACCTAGCCTTTATAAATCTTATCTGGACTTAACTTGCATTAGAAATTCTTTTCCCAAATCTAGTCCTAATTCCATGATAAACGATGTGCTACAGATTTCAATTGGCTGCAAACTACAGTACAATCTATGATGTCTCATGATTTATAGCTTCGATGAAGGCGAAAGTTAAAACTCATCCAACTTCTTTGCGACAATTGCCTTGAGTAACAACCGCTCATCTGACAACTGTTTAAATTACACTCACAAATGTATGATAATCATTGTTTATACTGTTCCATTTCTTAATCATATAGATAATTCTTCCGGTGGCAGATGTTTAAATTTAACCTTCTTCTTTCGACATAGAAGTGTCCCTCTGATGTTCTGCCACTAAAATCTACTCATCATGGAACTAGATTTAACAAAAGTATTTGAATTGTTGTGAATCTAATTGTTTCCATATTTCCTCTTCAGTTGTTCGAGCAACGACGAACCGCCGAATTACATCGTGAGCTTATTGAACTTGCCATCAAAAACAGAGTCTCAAAAGCAGACTACAATTGCATCTCAAATATGCTTGTATCAAGAATGCCAAACCACGAGGAACCAATCTTAGACCTGGAGCAAAGGATATACGCCTCTATCAGAGAATCATCTTCCATTATCGACAACAACAAAGAACTGGATAGCAAATTGGAGGCACATGAAGAAATTCGCCGGCTTTTGGAAGATCAACTAAGAAATATTCGCAAGCGTGAAGAAGCTGTCGTCAACAAAAAAGTATCCAAAATGTTAGTGGTAGAAAAGAAATGCCACATGGATAAATTCATAGGAAGTGAAGAGTCACACATGGAGATGCTTCACAGCGTCAAACAAGATATTGCCAAAGAAAAAGAACCGATCGTAAGCGAATTGAAAGAACAAATCTCTTGCATTAAGAATTCTTATGACGATGCAGTGCAGAGCTTAGTATTGGACAAAGAAAGTGCAAGAATAAGCCATGATGCTATTATGAATGCCACGGTAGAAACATATGAAGAAGATCGCGAACAGAGAGAAAAAATGGTTCAAGAATTGAGCAACGACCTCTTTAGGGTCAAAGAAACAAACACAGAACTTATCTCGAAAATTCAGGACTTAGAACTCGATCAAAAATGTGCGAGAATAACCAATAATGCCATAATGAATGCCGTGGAACAAACCTATGAAAAAGATCGCGAACAACACGAGAGAATGATTCAAGAATTGAAAAATATCATCGATGAGTTGAAGAAAAAGAATGCAATAATGCAACAAGAGAAGGAAATTTCTGATGAACAACTAAAAGATATCAAAGGAGAATTGGAAAACGTAAAAAGAAAAAAATCAAAAGCTGAAGAGTTTGTTGAATTGTTGAGCACCAAAGTGAGCCAACAATATGAAGAGATAAATGAACTTACAGCGAGATTGCGAAGGAAGAGAGGACTGCGGGGATTAATTTCCTGTTTTTGATCGTATTTAGATACAATATTTTAGCAGCAAGGACTGCCTTTAACTTGTAATTGATTTTGTTTCAATTGTCATATTGATATTTGTTGTTATTCATTGTAAATATGCCTGTACATAGTTCTATATTTTGATCATAGTGTTCGTTATATTAGAAAAGGTGTCTTTTCTGTTGTAGGATTCTTTGAAAGGTTGAACTCGGTACAGCTAAAGCCTAGACTTATTACCAATGCCTGATCTATGTACCTCTTTGGTATGTGGCTGATTGCTATAAATATTTCACTTATGAAAAGGAAAAACAGAACATGTAAGTTTTTAGTACCGGGTGAGCCAGAAAAAAGTTCCCACTTTCGAAAATTTGTAGTACCACAAGTACTTCATGGATTTGAATGATTAAAATTTTAGTTAAAAACCAAAAGATCAAAGTATTTTTGTGATTTTTCACGTCTTCTTACGAGCACTGCAAATATAGGTAAATTCAACTTTACAAAAATTTCGTGTTTGCAAAATTACTGAAAAAGAGCCTAAAACACTTGATCAAATCGTTAGGACTTCCCTCACAGAATAATACTCACAGGCGCTTCACTTCTCTCAAGAGTTATAAGACATACATTCTCAAACAGATACTAAAGATTTTCAATCTCATGGCAATAAATGTGCATATGATAGCTCTCACCCATGCAAATATGCATTTTCTCTGTTGTTTTGAGCGAGGAGTCCTTTATGATTTGATCAAGTATTTCAGGCTTTTTTCAGTCCTCTTGCAACCACCAAGTTTTTTTAAACTTGAATTCACCAATTTTTCCAGTGATCGTAAGAAGGCGAGAAAAATCACAAAAATACTTCAATCTTTTGGCTGTCAAGCAAATATTGATTCATTCCAATCCATTCAGTACTCTTGATGCTATGAATTTTCAAAAGTGGGAACTTTTTTCTGGCTCACCCGGTACCTCAGCATAACAGCCGTTGCAAACATAACCTTGTGTTCTTGTTCAGGAAACATAACTTTTCAAGATAAGCGGTGACAAAGTGTAGGTCTTTATTCGTTTGAGATTTTGCATTTCTGAGGCTAAAATCTTGTTCTGCGTACAAAGTTTAATGCAGAAATAAAAATCACATTCATATCTAATAACTCGGTTCTGTTAAAACTTATGGAAGAGAAACATATGGCGGAAGAACTGAAGAAGACGAAGAATAATTGTAGAGAGATTAGCTGCTTGTCCAAGTGACCCTATGCTCAGGCAAGTCTCAGAGGCAGTGTATATTCAAGAATTGATACAAGACTGATTACGAGTCGAGTTTCGCTCTTCCGCCAACCTGATATACCCCGCTACAACTACAGTTTCAGCGAACTCGGTTTGGTAGGCTGTAGTCTCGTTTTGGTGAGCGATAACTGGGACTCAACTCACTGCCATCAGTCTAAATTGTTACCTGCGCTGAATTCAAAAAGAAGAAAGGGGAAATGCGAATGTGCCAAGAAGAAGATGCAACAACAACATTAGGTTCCTCCAAGATCGTGACGTTCAAGATGTTCTAAATGCCATTGATTGATTATCGAACAACCAACGAACTGAAATCAAGTTCAAACACAACCGACGTTTAGCTGCTGATGAGATCTCAGAAGTTTGTATAGAAGAAGGCGAAAGCTTCAACTATACAAACAATGTAAGTGCAAATGTTTAAAAGTAAATAGCTAACAAACAAAAACACACTTATAGTCAATCATCTTCCATCTAATATATCATTTGAATTTGACGTAACAAGAAGAAGGTACAACGATCTGACGTCACAATGAAGACAAAAAGCTCTATAAAAAGCGACGCTTTACTTCAAATCTTCACACTTAGTTCAACTGATCGTGTCGCAGGTTTACCTGTTAGCTATTGGAATTCGAATCGGAAAAGTTATCAGAAAGAGTTAGAATCGGAAAGATTAGAATTGGAAAAACAATTGCTCATCAACATGGGAGGATCGCGAAACAAACGCAGACAAAAGAACGTTGAGATGCCTCCACAGTCATTTCGGGATGAGCTGCTGGCAGTGAAAGAAAATATTGCCGGAATGCAGATCAAGTTGGAGAATTCTATTTTGAGTAATGAAAGGCTTCGTTGCGTAAACACCCTGTTAGTGCATGATCTCAAGATGGAGCAGGAAGCTAAAACGCCATTTATGTTGGCGTTCCAGGTAAGGAACCTTTAAAATCAATTTGTATATTCATTCTAGAAAGAAATTACATCAGACTATCGGCAATGTCTTCAAGGCGTTTTATTTTCTTGCAGTAACCTTTGAACATTTCTACCTAAGCCGAACTTACCTTGAACAACCTAAAATTACAAAGTAAAAGCTCTTGAGCAGTTATTGAAAGACCTATTAATTTCTCCATTTCCCTTTCAGCTGTTCAAGTATCGCAGAGCCTCTGAATTGCATCGTGAGCTTGCAGAACTTGCTATCAACAACAAAGTCTCCAAATCGGATCATAACTGCATTTCGAAAATGTTCCATCACGTAGACAATCGTTCAGAGGATCATCTCAATGTGGAAAAGGAATTTACAAAACAGTTCAATCAGGCTCACATGGTAAGTTGCTTTTTAAATTTGTTTGTATATTCTCTGCATTCTTTTAAGGTCACTGATTAAGATGAGGCATTTGGCTGTAATATTTTGAAGCAGTTCACTACATTTACCTAGCCTTTATAAATCTTATCTGGACTTAACTTGCATTAGAAATTCTTTTCCCAAATCTAGTCCTAATTCCATGATAAACGATGTGCTACAGATTTCAATTGGCTGCAAACTACAGTACAATCTATGATGTCTCATGATTTATAGCTTCGATGAAGGCGAAAGTTAAAACTCATCCAACTTCTTTGCGACAATTGCCTTGAGTAACAACCGCTCATCTGACAACTGTTTAAATTACACTCACAAATGTATGATAATCATTGTTTATACTGTTCCATTTCTTAATCATATAGATAATTCTTCCGGTGGCAGATGTTTAAATTTAACCTTCTTCTTTCGACATAGAAGTGTCCCTCTGATGTTCTGCCACTAAAATCTACTCATCATGGAACTAGATTTAACAAAAGTATTTGAATTGTTGTGAATCTAATTGTTTCCATATTTCCTCTTCAGTTGTTCGAGCAACGACGAACCGCCGAATTACATCGTGAGCTTATTGAACTTGCCATCAAAAACAGAGTCTCAAAAGCAGACTACAATTGCATCTCAAATATGCTTGTATCAAGAATGCCAAACCACGAGGAACCAATCTTAGACCTGGAGCAAAGGATATACGCCTCTATCAGAGAATCATCTTCCATTATCGACAACAACAAAGAACTGGATAGCAAATTGGAGGCACATGAAGAAATTCGCCGGCTTTTGGAAGATCAACTAAGAAATATTCGCAAGCGTGAAGAAGCTGTCGTCAACAAAAAAGTATCCAAAATGTTAGTGGTAGAAAAGAAATGCCACATGGATAAATTCATAGGAAGTGAAAAGTCACAAATGGAGATGCTTCACAGCGTCAGACAAGATATTGCCAAAGAAAAAGACCCGATCGTAAGCGAATTGAAAGAACAAATCTCTTGCATTAAGAATTCTTATGACGATGCAGTGCAGAGCTTAGTATTGGACAAAGAAAGTGCAAGAATAAGCCATGATGCTATTATGAATGCCACGGTAGAAACATATGAAGAAGATCGCGAACAGAGAGAAAAAATGGTTCAAGAATTGAGCAACGACCTCTTTAGGGTCAAAGAAACAAACACAGAACTTATCTCGAAAATTCAGGACTTAGAACTCGATCAAAAATGTGCGAGAATAACCAATAATGCCATAATGAATGCCGTGGAACAAACCTATGAAAAAGATCGCGAACAACACGAGAGAATGATTCAAGAATTGAAAAATATCATCGATGAGTTGAAGAAAAAGAATGCAATAATGCAACAAGAGAAGGAAATTTCTGATGAACAACTAAAAGATATCAAAGGAGAATTGGAAAACGTAAAAAGAAAAAAATCAAAAGCTGAAGAGTTTGTTGAATTGTTGAGCACCAAAGTGAGCCAACAATATGAAGAGATAAATGAACTTACAGCGAGATTGCGAAGGAAGAGAGGACTGCGGGGATTAATTTCCTGTTTTTGATCGTATTTAGATACAATATTTTAGCAGCAAGGACTGCCTTTAACTTGTAATTGATTTTGTTTCAATTGTCATATTGATATTTGTTGTTATTCATTGTAAATATGCCTGTACATAGTTCTATATTTTGATCATAGTGTTCGTTATATTAGAAAAGGTGTCTTTTCTGTTGTAGGATTCTTTGAAAGGTTGAACTCGGTACAGCTAAAGCCTAGACTTATTACCAATGCCTGATCTATGTACCTCTTTGGTATGTGGCTGATTGCTATAAATATTTCACTTATGAAAAGGAAAAACAGAACATGTAAGTTTTTAGTACCGGGTGAGCCAGAAAAAAGTTCCCACTTTCGAAAATTTGTAGTACCACAAGTACTTCATGGATTTGAATGATTAAAATTTTAGTTAAAAACCAAAAGATCAAAGTATTTTTGTGATTTTTCACGTCTTCTTACGAGCACTGCAAATATAGGTAAATTCAACTTTACAAAAATTTCGTGTTTGCAAAATTACTGAAAAAGAGCCTAAAACACTTGATCAAATCGTTAGGACTTCCCTCACAGAATAATACTCACAGGCGCTTCACTTCTCTCAAGAGTTATAAGACATACATTCTCAAACAGATACTAAAGATTTTCAATCTCATGGCAATAAATGTGCATATGATAGCTCTCACCCATGCAAATATGCATTTTCTCTGTTGTTTTGAGCGAGGAGTCCTTTATGATTTGATCAAGTATTTCAGGCTTTTTTCAGTCCTCTTGCAACCACCAAGTTTTTTTAAACTTGAATTCACCAATTTTTCCAGTGATCGTAAGAAGGCGAGAAAAATCACAAAAATACTTCAATCTTTTGGCTGTCAAGCAAATATTGATTCATTCCAATCCATTCAGTACTCTTGATGCTATGAATTTTCAAAAGTGGGAACTTTTTTCTGGCTCACCCGGTACCTCAGCATAACAGCCGTTGCAAACATAACCTTGTGTTCTTGTTCAGGAAACATAACTTTTCAAGATAAGCGGTGACAAAGTGTAGGTCTTTATTCGTTTGAGATTTTGCATTTCTGAGGCTAAAATCTTGTTCTGCGTACAAAGTTTAATGCAGAAATAAAAATCACATTCATATCTCTCATCGATGTCAAATACAGTAAATGAAAGAAGACGAAAATTCTTAAATTCAATGAAAATAATGACATTATCCTATTGATTCAATCAGAAATAAATTAAGAATACCAAGAGTAATGAAATTCTACCGTCTATGCACCCAGTTGAATCAGGCTTTTTGCAACTTTTTCGAGGTCAAGGAAAAATGCACTGCCAAGTCAACAATTTGAGAATTGGTAGCGACCAAAACACACCCAAATCTAATTTCCTTTTAATTTTCCTGCCAAGGAATCCAAATGCAAATGGGAAATTATCTACAATTTAGATGGTATTATGGCCAATTTTCCAAACATTTCTAAAATTATTGTCAGTCTCCCATACAATCTAAAGTCCCCCTAGACTGATTACGATTGAGTCCTAGTAATCGCTACCACCCACCCACCCTACTCGCTCATACTAGGACTCATGGCTTCCCAGCCAAATGGCCGGCCCTTTTTAGGCCGAGTACCACAAGAAGTTGTGTTACCAATCACAGAGCTTCATTTTGGTCACATGACCTAATTTCGTGGTCACATGATTTTTTTCTTGCCAATGATTGGTTTATTTTCAGTAGCTGCCAAAAAGAGGCTAGAAATTATATTTCCCGGACCACTGATTGACACAACCGAAAGATGGCGGCAACAAGTCGCAAAGCTGTGAGGCCGAAGCACTTCAGGGCTTAGGGGCGAAGGCTCTGCAACAACAATCGTCTTTCGTTCCTTGGTGAGCTCAATTGAATATTTGCAGCAGTTGCAATCATTGAAGAGAAGAGGAAGACTACATTCGTAAGAAAATGAGTTCAGTCTCGACAATGCCTTTGATCAGTTCAAAGCCGCGTCGACAGGGTCGAAACCCCTTCGCGCCATTTTTCTCTCTCACCCAGACCTCAAATCAGATCGTTGTGAGCCGTTGTGGCGCCAAGTTTCGTCAGTATTCGTCATTTCTTCTCGTTCTGTTTTTACTACAATTTAAAAGTCAAGCAGAGGTGAATGCTTCTTGGGAGTTTTCAACATATTACGTGATGATGTTATGTTGAACGGGACGAGAAAATAAATGTTCTGACATCGTTTGTTAAAGAGTTGTATGGGTCCTGGATAAAATAATGCGCGGTCGGGCAACAAAGAATACATTGGCCAACAACAGGCCGGACATTAATATTTTGAAACAGTTCTCGTGTTGAAATGTTTGATGTTCAAACTTGAGAAAGCTTTCCAAATCTCAGCGAAGAAATCCAAAGCTGCCTCGAACATCGAGCAAGTAAGTCAACAATATACTGTACATACTACATTTCTAAAATCTTTTCAGAATGGAAATTGGTTTATGGCATTTTTGGTATCTTCATTTACTCTAGATTTAGAACTTCTCTGCACGTATTTTTTCATAGAAAACTAGGAAGCCCCTAGGAAGTCGAGCAAGTACTGAAAGCTTCTTTAGTACCCAGAGTTTCTTGCAAGTTTCTAAACAGTTCCACAACAATTTTCCTATCTATTCCCTCAACTCGGGAAAAACCTTTCAGAACAAAGTCCAATGTTTAGAAATCATTCAAGTGCCTTCCGAGTAATATTACACCGGTAAAAAGTGAAAATGAATTAGAAATAGGACAAGGATTTCCTTCATTAAGCAAAATAGTTTCTCGATTTACATTTTCTTTGCACAGGAGTTTCTTACACTTTTGGTGATTAAAGCAGTTAGATCAAAAATATGTAAAAAAGGCAGGCCCACTTCGCTTTATGCATCACTAGATGCAGGTAGGCCACAAGTTAAGTTTTTGCTAATTTTGCTGCATATCCAAGGGCGGGGGACAACAATTTGTTGAATATCAAATAGTATGCATAGAATATTTCCTTGTCATATACCGGCCATTTGCTCAATCAAATTTGTTTACTGACCTCTATCCATGGTCAAATTTCACTGCTTTTTCTCTCTAAATCCAAACATTTGTTGTTTACATTTGCATCATAAGTTGACTTTTTATGATAATTGAAACACTACCTTGACTTCATGAGTTCATACTTCAAAATCACACACAATTAGAAGTTTAGTTTGGTTTGGCTGGGAGTTCGGCAATGCAATGAAATTTGAAAACAGTTAATTCCAAAGCATTCCAGGATTTTGTGCTGAGGTTTCTTGTTCTTGTGCAAAATATTTTAAACTAGTTTGACAAATTCAATTCCTGGGATCTTGATGCTTTTCAGTGTAAAAGCAAACTTTTCAGTGTAGAAGCAAGCCTTACAGTGTCAAAGCAAGCTTTTCGGTGCTAAAGCAAGCTTTTCAGTGTACAAGCAAGCTTTTCAATGTAAAAGCAAGCTTTGGATAAAAAAAGGATATTAGATAACAAAATTAATGTGCAGTATTTGATGAAAGCTTGACTAGAATCGTAAAGTAGCTGAGCGTAGGATAAAATGGGTACAGCAAAATGTATTGATAACTTTCATGGAAAAGGAAAACTTAACTGACGAAACTGTTCTCTATTCATAACTGTTGGAACTACTGTAATCCTCCTTGACCTTGCAAATGTTTAATTAACGGTTCAGTCTACTGTACTCCAACAATCAGCATTACCGATTTTATTCCCTGCCATTTCACCCTACGTACCCTACAAAGTGTAGTTTTTGTCAATCAAAATTGAAAATCATTTGGTTAAATGATAGCAGAAATATGTTGACAAGGAGACACAGGTCAATATGCAAGAAAAACAAAATGTTCTAAAATTCACAAAGTGTCAATTCCTTTCACAATAGAATAAAGTACATATTGAAAACATTCTAAATCCTAGATTGCACATATCAAAATGCAAAATTGTTGATGTTACAGTCTCTGCCTTTGTTCCTGCAGCTTAGGCAAACAACAGTTGTTTGCAGTAAGATTTTGAAGATAATGAATTTTCTGCTTTCTCCATCATGGATCAAAACTATAGGATAGGATTATTTGTTTCACTGATGCAGTTTTTTTTTCTGTTATGTGCCTGGAATTTGATCTGTTGATAAAAAAAGATATGCAATGAAAGAAAACTTCATATGAAAGAATATAAAACTAAATTTACTAGTAGAAATTCTGTTTCTTTAATTCCTTTAGCCCTCCCGTCAACAATGAAATCTCATACTTTCGATTATTCATGATGGGTGACTCAATTTTTTGCTCATACCTCCTTTGACTGTTATTTTTGAAAGATTTTCTAATCTGCTGCAATGGTAAATTTCTTGACATGAGCTGACCAAAGCTAGATCAAGTCAGTTTGACAGCGAGAACACAAACTGCTTAAAAACGTAGCGAAAACGTTTTGACGGGTTTTGCCACAAGAGTAGGCCATATATATAAACATTTTCTCATAATACCGAAACCTGTGAGCTGTCCATGTCTATACTATAAATGCCAACATTTTGATCAGATCATGGCAGAAAGATAACAACCTAGCTGTGTTATTGCCATTTAATGTATTCCTAAACAAAATGTAGGACCCGAAAAGAACTTTATCTTACCTTTTTTCATCAAGATCACTCCCTGAAAATGTGCATTACCGACTTGATGAAGAATCACGATGGCGGTTGCTGGGCAACTGTTGTTGCTGTTGTTGCTCTGCGCTGTTCCGTAATTTAGCACTGGTCAATTCTGAAAGCGAGGCACATCCTTTACAGGGCCAGCCATTTGGCTGGGAAGCCATGAGTCCTAGTATGAGCGAGTAGGGTGGGTGGGTGGTAGCGATTACTAGGACTCAATCGTAATCAGTCTAAAGTCCCCCGTCAAACCAATCATCTTCCATCTAATCTAATCTGAATTTGACGTAACAAGAAGAAGGTACAACGATCTGACGTCACAATGAAGACAAAAAGCTCTATAAAAAGCGACGCTTTACTTCAAATCTTCACACTTAGTTCAACTGATCGTGTCGCAGGTTTACCTGTTAGCTATTGGAATTCGAATCGGAAAAGTTATCAGAAAGAGTTAGAATCGGAAAGATTAGAATTGGAAAAACAATTGCTCATCAACATGGGAGGATCGCGAAACAAACGCAGACAAAAGAACGTTGAGATGCCTCCACAGTCATTTCGGGATGAGCTGCTGGCAGTGAAAGAAAATATTGCCGGAATGCAGATCAAGTTGGAGAATTCTATTTTGAGTAATGAAAGGCTTCGTTGCGTAAACACCCTGTTAGTGCATGATCTCAAGATGGAGCAGGAAGCTAAAACGCCATTTATGTTGGCGTTCCAGGTAAGGAACCTTCAAAATCAATTTGTATATTCATTCTAGAAAGAAATTACATCAGACTATCGGCAATGTCTTCAAGGCGTTTTATATTTTTGCAGTAACCTTTGAACATTTCTACCTAAGCCGAACTTACCTTGAACAACCTAAAATTACAAAGTTGAGCAGTTATTGAAAGACCTATTAATTTCTCCATTTCCCTTTCAGCTGTTCAAGTATCGCAGAACCTCTGAATTGCATCGTGAGCTTGCAGAACTTGCTATCAACAACAAAGTCTCCAAATCGGATCATAACTGCATTTCGAAAATGTTCCATCACGTAGACAATCGTTCAGAGGATCATCTCAATGTGGAAAAGGAATTTACAAAACAGTTCAATCAGGCTCACATGGTAAGTTGCTTTTTAAATTTGTTTGTATATTCTCTGCATTCTTTTAAGGTCACTGATTAAGATGAGGCATTTGGCAGTAACATTTTGAAGCAGTTCACTACATTTACCTAGCCTTTATAAATCTTATCTGGACTTAACTTGCATTAGAAATTCTTTTCCCAAATCTAGTCCTAATTCCATCATAAACGATGTGCTACAGATTTCAATTGGCTGCAAACTACAGTACAATCTATGATGTCTCATGATTTATAGCTTCGATGAAGGCGAAAGTTAAAACTCATCCAACTTCTTTGCGACAATTGCCTTGAGTAACAACCGCTCATCTGACAACTGTTTAAATTACACTCACAAATGTATGATAATCATTGTTTATACTGTTCCATTTCTTAATCATATAGATAATTCTTCCGGTGGCAGATGTTTAAATTTAACCTTCTTCTTTCGACATAGAAGTGTCCCTCTGCTGTTCTGCCACTAAAATCTACTCATCATGGAACTAGATTTAACAAAAGTATTTGAATTGTTGTGAATCTAATTGTTTCCATATTTCCTCTTCAGTTGTTCGAGCAACGACGAACCGCCGAATTACATCGTGAGCTTATTGAACTTGCCATCAAAAACAGAGTCTCAAAAGCAGACTACAATTGCATCTCAAATATGCTTGTATCAAGAATGCCAAACCACGAGGAACCAATCTTAGACCTGGAGCAAAGGATATACGCCTCTATCAGAGAATCATCTTCCATTATCGACAACAACAAAGAACTGGATAGCAAATTGGAGGCACATGAAGAAATTCGCCGGCTTTTGGAAGATCAACTAAGAAATATTCGCAAGCGTGAAGAAGCTGTCGTCAACAAAAAAGTATCCAAAATGTTAGTGGTAGAAAAGAAATGCCACATGGATAAATTCATAGGAAGTGAAGAGTCACACATGGAGATGCTTCACAGCGTCAAACAAGATATTGCCAAAGAAAAAGAACCGATCGTAAGCGAATTGAAAGAACAAATCTCTTGCATTAAGAATTCTTATGACGATGCAGTACAGAGCTTAGTATTGGACAAAGAAAGTGCAAGAATAAGCCATGATGCTATTATGAATGCCACGGTAGAAACATATGAAGAAGATCGCGAACAGAGAGAAAAAATGGTTCAAGAATTGAGCAACGACCTCTTTAGGGTCAAAGAAACAAACACAGAACTTATCTCGAAAATTCAGGACTTAGAATTCGATCAAAAATGTGCGAGAATAACCAATAATGCCATAATGAATGCCGTGGAACAAACCTATGAAAAAGATTGCGAACAACACGAGAGAATGATTCAAGAATTGAAAAATATCATCGATGAGTTGAAGAAAAAGAATGCAATAATGCAACAAGAGAAGGAATTTTCGGATGAACAACTAAAAGATATCAAAGGAGAATTGGAAAACGAGACAATAAACAAATCAAAAGCAGAAGAGTTCGTTGAATTGTTGAGCACCAAAGTGAGCCAACAATATGAAGAGATAAATGAACTTACAGCGAGATTGCGAAGGAAGAGAGGACTGCGGGGATTAATTTCCTGTTTTTGATCGTATTTAGATACAATATTTTAGCAGCAAGGACTGCCTTTAACTTGTAACTGATTTTGTTTGGGTTGTCAAATTTTTTGTTATCCATTGTAAATATGCCTGTACATAGTTCTATATTTTGATCAAAGTGTTCGTTATATTTGAAAAGGTGTCTTTTCTGTTGTAGTATTCTTTGAATGGCTGAACTCGGTACAGCTAAAGCCTAAACTTATTACCAATGCCTGATCTATGTACCTTTTTGGTATGTGGCTGATTGCTATAAATATTTCACTTATGAGAAGAAAAGACAGAACATGCAAGTTTTTAATACCGGGTGAGCCGAAAAAAAGTTCCCACTTTCGAAAATTTGTAGCACCACAAGTACTTCATGGATTTGAATGATTCAAATTTTAGTTAAAAACCAAAAGATTAGATTATTTCTGTGACTTTTTCGTCTTCTAAGGAGCACTGCAAATGTAGGTAAATTCAACTTCACAAAAATTTCGTCATTGCAAAATTACTGAAAAAGGGCCTCTATACGACACTCCTCACACAGAACAATACTCACGGGCGTTTCACTTCTCTCGAAATTTTAGGCCTCTGTCGTAAAATGGGGTTAGGTATCTCTCCGATTGTCCCTGCTTTGCCAAAGAGTTTGAAAAGGCTTTGTGTAGGAAGGGATCTTCCCTTATCTTGATTAGCATCGTTTCTCATTTCGAATCCTGAACTCTTCCACGGGTATTTTGAAAGAACCCTCACTATATTTAGAACCTCTTACATTATTCCAAGAATGATAAATTCAAAAGAGCTTGCAAACTGAGGTCAAAGAGCGTACAAATAACTCAATTGAAACGGCATTGATTTGCATCAGGGATAACAAACGTACTCGCACAAACCAATGGCATTCGAGAACTCAATCACGTGAACATGTCCAACCAATCACAAACGCACAAACACCCTAACCGCGCAAAAGAGACGCCCTGGAACCACGAGATTCATTCCAACCTGTGCCTCGTCTTTGCCAAGAAAAGGTTGTGGATTGAAGCAAAAAATGTTGAAGCAAAAATGTCTGCAAGAAGTCATTCAAAGAAACTAACCTATCAAATGAAAACATGGTAGCAGCCGCTTCTCACTTGCTCCAACTTTGCAGTTTGGGATGTTTGAAAGACTCACTTGGTTCAAAGATTATTTCAATTTTTACCAGACAGGCATGATGAACAACTGTGTGTTACAAATTTATCCAAAGCTCTATCGAACTGTCAACAAAATCAACAGACAAACAAGTTTGCTCTATCAAACAAGTCCAACAAAATTCAGTCGGGCACAGGAATATTCCAGATACTGCAGTGTTTACTTGTGAGACGCAAACACGACGCAAGGCAAAGAACAAAAGTAACGAACTTTAGTGACATACTGACGATCACCCGCTGGCCTAGAAAGAGGAAGTTGCACGTTGGTAGCTGGACTTTCACCGTATGCCAAAAAATCAAGCTTGGTCAAATTGATGGACTTGTTACACTCCTGTTACTTGGAACTTACTGGACCTAATCAGTGAATGGAAAGCGACATGGCTATTTCTTTACCTTCATTTGCAGATTTCAAGACTATAAACAGCTAAGTGTTTCATCTCATCCTATTATATTACATTTCTATGCGTCTAAATTATCACGCAATCAGTGTTAGTTGACTTGATAAAATGTTATCTCTATGTCCTGAACTCCAACTACGGTTTGGTTTGCACATGAAATAAATAAAACGGAAATATAAAAGAAAAAATTATATCAAGCCCTGATTAAAAGCTTCACGTCCCTTGGGTAATGGCTCAGTCATGATGAAGGGTGTATATGCTTCTCCCGAAAAAGCGTACGACATTTTGTTTAAAACAACAGGATTTTACGGATTATTCACAGGATTTTTCTTGACAACATAAGGTTTCTGCCAAAGATATACGAAATTTTTGGATCTAGTGCAAACATCTAGCCAATCACATCAGCGACATTGTCCTTCATGTTACATCAGACCATTAATTTACAAATAACTATGTTATGATGCTTTTACCCTTCTTGCCCGCTTTTAGCTTTCAACCATGCAAACAACACACAACAAACTAACCCGACGGAGAAACTACCTAAAACAGACTACTGAAGCCTTTTATATTTCTAGGTTTCCAACTGAACGACAAAATCGACTCAAAATGGTGGGATATTCACTTAACGATAGCATCTCATCGCATTAACGCTCATTTGCAGCAGATGGCAAAGCAACTTACACATACCTGCATACTATTCTGGTGGTCTGGCGAAAGAACATGACCGTGTAGTTTGCCTAACGCAACATATAATGTATTTAATACTTTATTACCAAAAAGTACCCATGGGAGGGGTACCTCGTTGCAAAAGTCATACTGGCTTTACCGCTGAATGGGTGTGGGTCATTTTCCGCGAAATTCGATATCTATTAGTATCTATTAAGGGTTTGTTTTATCTTAATTAATTCTGGTACATGGGTTGGTACGTTACGCACTCAAATTGGTCTTGACAATGACTATCTGCATAAAACAACAACAACAGAATCTATGTAAGTTCTTCTTGCAAAGTGATAAATTCGAGATACAATGACATGTTGTAGTAGCAACAACAACAACATCAGTGACTGGCCAGTCATAGCTGGAGAAATTCGAATAGTCCTTTAATGCCTAACAAAGGATCTTAAGCCTAATAATCGACCAAATTTCATACACATGGGCTAGACTTTTTTCCGATGTTCAAGCAAATGGGCTCGATATTTGACAAATCATGGCCTATAAATGGGTCATTGTGTTAAAGTCTAGATACATGTCTGGCATGGTCACAATCAATGAGGTGCCCCCCCCCCCACCCCCTGAAGCTCGGGGTCCAAACAGAATAAAATAACCTCGCGTCATGTATGGTTGGCAACCGGTATCACGGAGGGCATACAATGGCACTTGAGGTTGGTACGATAGGCGTCCAGGACTGATAAGTTCCCGTAATGGACATTGATTCTTGGTCACCAGTGGACCCTCCACTAAACAAGCACAAACACATAGATATACAACAAACAATATAGGACAGAACTTTGAATTTTGTTCAAGTTCCCTACAACAAAGAAAAACAAGAAGAACAACGAACGAAACATCGATGAGACCCCCCCCCCTAATTTTCTTCTCCCAGTTCCTATAGCAATAGAAGGACAAGGAAGTCTAAATAACAGTGTGGAAAGTTGTTTGCTTCTTAAATACGAATGATAGTATGAAAACTAATACTTATATTCTGTTCCAGGTTAGGAAAAGTAAATACTAGACTGATTACATGAGTGTAGTGATCGCTATTGATAGTCTGCCCCGGACGTCATAACTACGACTCATAATCAAACAACGATATCTGAAATAACTATTTCTGCCTCGTCTCAATAAGGGTATCATCAGATGAAAAAGAACGGGAAAACCCGATTTAAAAACTTCGCAGTAAGCCAGTTAATGTTTGGCAAAGCAACATAATAGTACCTAGCTACAAAGTTTGACATTGTCTCCTAATGTTTTCAGGTACCCTCATTCGTTCAGGGTAATCTTGTTCGTAAGATTTTGTTCTGTCAAGCCAAGTTCCTTTAAGTTCTGCCAAGCCAACTTCTGTCAAGTTCAACCAAGTTCTGTCAAGCTAAGTATTATATAGCAGCCTCGTTCAAAAAGGCGCTAACTGTTATGAGTAATGAGTCCCAGCCATTCAAATACAAATGGTCGTAGGATTAATGGTCTCAGTTTGGTGCCAGTTTCGTTTTAATGCGCGGTTACTGGACTCGTCGTAATCAGTCTAGGTAAATACTGTGTATGCTTATAAGACAGGTCCACATTATGCATGCATACATACAAATAACTGGGTACTGTGGTATATACTAAATAATAGGCACTAGGAGAAAAACCGAAAAACCGGTTTTTTTTTCAGCGCATACATAAGCACTTTCACTCAGCACAAGATTAAGAAAGAACAATCTCTGAAGGACTGACTGTTCCAAAATAGCCAGCATTCTTGCCAAAATACAATTAAGAGCAAGCAGCAAGTTTTTCCAGCCACGCGGTCTTGAAAACGTTACTTGTGCTTGGCCTGAGGCCGAAAGCTTACCCTCACAATGATTCAGCACTTCTGTGAGAAGGGGGTATTCCATTCTTCAATTTTTCGTCTTTTGGGGGAAATTACGAGGTAATTTTCTTGGCAGCAAGTGCTCCCGTGCAAGCACTTTTCTCACCAAAACGACTCAAATTTCAGAATTTTTTCTTACCAAGGAGCAACACGAATATTGTATGGGGCTTCGCACATCCTTTGATATACGTGTATTGCCCTTGGATTGCTGGTCTGAGCACAGCCCGCCGAGAACAGCCTATCTCGCACCGGGTATTTCTTGAGGGAGCCGCACTACCCGATAGATACCGCATGTCCAGCAACCAACTTATACCAAAAGGCTTCTTAACCGTCTTAAGAAGTCTACAAAGGAATTTTCCTGCTGCAAAATTTTTGCAAAACCAACCAGCACGGGTTCCTTGCCGCCCTCATAATTTGCCTCCTTTCCCCACAACTCTTGCGTAATTTTTTACGTTTCATCTGCCGGTCAACGATGCTCAGGAAGGAAATAGTCGAGATCACGAGATAAAAGAAATAAAGAAAAGTTTGTCTCAGTCCCTCGGGACGTAGTTGGTTTTAGTGGTGGGTTCTTGGTTCGTTAAGCCCCCCGGAGCTGCCATGTCCACACTCGGAAAAACTGGTTTTAGGCCACACGCACACCAAAAACAGTACCTTGGGCCTCTCTATGGGCGCTTCTCGGATAGAGACCAACAACACGGGGTCAGATATCTTGTATTTTCGTAATAAGGAAGAGGAGAGAGAGTTAATCGAAATTTTAGGCCTCGGTCGTAAAATGGGGTTAGGTATCTCTCCGATTGTCCCTGCTTTGCCAAAGAGTTTGAAAAGGCTTTGTGTAGGAAGGGATCTTCCCTTATCTTGATTAGCATCGTTTCTCATTTCGAATCCTGAACTCTCCCACGGGTATTTTGAAAGAACCCTCACTATATTTAGAACCTCTTACATTACTCCAAGAATGATAAATTCAAAAGAGCTTGCATACTGAGGTCAAAGAGCGTACAAATAACTCAATTGAAACGGCATTGATTTGCATCAAGGATAACAAACGTACTCGCACAAACCAATAGCATTCGAGAACTCAATCACGTGAACATGTCCAACCAATCACAAACGCACAAACACCCTAACCGCGCAAAAGAGACACCCTGGAACCACGAGATTCATTCCAACCTGTGCCTCGTCTTTGCCAAGAAAAGGTTGTGGATTGAAGCAAAAATTGACACTATAAGACACTCCTCACACAGAACAATACTCACGGGCGTTTCACTTCTCTCAAGAGTTATAAGGCATAGATTCTCGAACAGATAAAAAAGATTTTCAATCACAATGCAATAAAAGTGTAAACGATAGCTCCTACTAATGAGAAATTGCATTTTCTCTGTTCTTTGGAGCGAGGAGTCTCTCATGATTTGATCAAGTATTTTAGACTTTTTTAGGTCATTTTACAAGCATCAAGTTTTCTTAAACTTGAATTTACCCATTTTTTTCCAGTGCTCGTAAGAAGGCGGGAAAAATAAAAAAATTGATTCATTCTAATCCATCCAGTACTCTTGATGCTATGAATTTTCAAAAGTGGGAACTTTTTTCTGGTTCACCCGGTACATCAGCATAAAAGCCGTTGCAAACATTAACCCTGTTTTTTTGTTCAGGAAACATAACTTTTCAAGATAAGCGGTGCCAAAGTGGAGGTCTTTATTCGTTTGAGATTTTGCATTTTAGAGGCTAAAATCTTGTTCTGCGTATAAAGTTTAATGCAGAAGTAAAAATCACATTCAGATCTGTCTTCACAGTCACCAGTGCTGCTAATATGATATTTGGTGGGGTGCTGCCATTCGCACACCTTGAATATTTCAGGCGTGAGATGTGAGTAGTGCGATCCAAAAATCTGTTTGTGTTCATTGTTTAGGTAACTTAAAGGGGCTCCATCGTCAAACAGTAAACAAATCCGTAAACTCGCAAGTGTCGGGGATTATCCATTGTTCATCCATTGTTCTCTGCAGTTTGTTTGGTGGCTTCACGCAAGTCAACAAAAAATGACCGTTAAAAATCCACTTATATCCAAGCAATCGTAGAAGATATGAATGTTTGGTTTGTTCCTTAGGGAAGTACAAGGATTAATGCCCAAACAGAAACTTTCATTTTGAAAAAAAATACGAAAATTCTGTGTGATATCATCTTTCAAAAAACTACGAAAATCATCGTTTTGTTTACATTTTGACGACGGAGCCCCTTTAATAGCCTTTAAAATTTCATGTAATGCTGGAACTGCTCATCGATGTCAAATACAGTAAATGAAAGAAGACAGACATTCTTAAATTCAATGAAAATAATGACATTATACTTTTGATTCAATCAGAAATAAGTGAAGAATACCAAGAGTAATGAAATTCTACTGTCAATGCACCCAGTTGAATAAGGCTTTTTGCAACTTTTTTGAGGTCAAAGAAAAATGTGCTGCCAAGTCAACAATTTAGGAATTGGTAGCGACCAAAACACACCCAACGCTAATTTGCTTTTAATTTTCCTGCCAATGAATCCAAATTCAAGAAGGAATATATCCACAATTTAGATGGTATTATGGCCAATTTTCCAAACATTTCTAAAATCATTGTCAGTCTCCCGTACAGTGTAAAGTCCCCCCGTCAAACCAATCATCTTCCATCAAATCTTTTCTGAATTTGACGTAACAAGAAGAAAGTACAACGATCTGACGTCACAATGAAGACAAAGCTCTATAAAAAGCGATGCTTTACTTCAAATCTTTACACTTGTTTAACTGATCGTGTCGCAGGTTTACCTGTTAGCTATCGGAATTCGAATCGGAAAAAGTATCAGAAAGAGTTAGAGTCGGAAAGATTTAGAATTGGAACGAATGAGAATTGGAAAAACAATTGCTTATCAACATGGGAGGATCGCGAAACAGACGCAGACAAAAGAAAGTTGAGATGCCTCCACAGTCATTTCGGGATGAGCTGCTGGCAGTCAAAGAGAATATTGCCGGAATGCAGATCAAGTTGGAGAATTCTATTTTGAGTAATGAAAGGCTTCGTTGCGTAAACACCCTGTTAGTGCATGATCTCAAGATGGAGCAGGAAGCTAAAACGCCATTTATGTTGGCGTTCCAGGTAAGGAACCTTTAAAATCAATTTGTACATTCATTCTAGAAAGAAATTACATCAGACTATCGGCAATGTCTTCAAGGCGTTTTATTTTCTTGCAGTAACCTTGAACAATCCTACCTAAGCCGAACTTACCTTGAACAACCTAAAAGTATAATTTAAAATCTCTAGAACAACTATTGAAATGCTCATCATTCCTATCATTTCCCTTTCAGCTGTTCGACTATCGCAGAACTTCTGAGTTGCATCGTGAGCTTGCAGAACTTGCTATCAACAACAAAGTTTCCAAATCGGATCATAGCTGCATTTCAAATATGTTCCATCCGGCAGACAATCGTTCAGAGGATCATCTCCACGTGGAAAAAGAATCTGAAACGCAGTTCACTCAGGCTCACATGGTAAGTTGCTTTTTAAATTTGTTTGTATATTCTCTGCATTCTTTTAAGGTCACTGATCAAGATGAGGCATTTGGCAGTAATATTTTGAAGCAGTTGACTACATTTACCAAGCCTTTATAAACCTTATATGGACTTAACTTGCATAAGAATTTCTTTTCCCAAATCTAGTTCTCATCTAATCTAGTCGATAATGATTTATAGCTTCGATGAATGCAAAAGTTAAAACTCATCCAACTTCTTTGCGAAAATTGCCTTGAGTAATAACCGCTAATATGACGACTGTCTCGATTACACTCTCAACTGTTTGATAATAATAATGTATACTGTTCCATTTCTTAATCATATAGATAATTCTTCCGGTAGCAGATGTTTAAATTTAACCTTCTTCTTTCGACATACAAGAGTCCCTCTAACATTCTGCCACTAAAATATACTCATGATGGAACTAGATTTAACAAAAGTATTTCAATTTTTGTGATTCTAATTGTTTCCATATTTCCTCTTCAGTTGTTCGAGCATCGACGAACCGCCGAATTACATCGTGAGCTTATTGAACTTGCCATCAAAAACAGAGTCTCAAAAGCAGACCAAAGTTGCATCTCAAATATGCTTGTATCAAGAATGCCAAACCACGAGGAACCAATCTTAGACCTGGAGCAAAGGATATACGCCTCTATCAGAGAATCCTCTTCCATTATCGACAACAACAAAGAACTGGATAACACGTTGGAGGAACACGAGAAAATTCGCCGGCTTTTGGAAGATCAACTAAGAAATATTCGCAAGCGTGAAGAAGCTGTCGTCAACAAAACGGTATCCAAAATGTTAGTGGTAGAAAAGAAATGCCACATGGATAAATTCATAGGAAGTGAAGAGTCACACATGGAGATGCTTCACAGCGTCAAACAAGATATTGCCAAAGAAAGAGACCCGATCGTTTGCGAATTGAAAGAACAAATCTCTTGCATTAAGACTTCTTATGACGATGCAGTGCAGAGCTTAGTATTGGACAAAGAAAGTGCAATAATAAGCCATGATGCTATTATGAATGCCACGGTAGAAACATATGAAGAAGATCGCGAACAGAGAGAAAAAATGGTTCAAGAATTGAGCAACGACCTCTTTAGGGTCAAAGAATCAAACACAGAACTTATCTCGAAAATTCAGGACTTAGAACTCGATAAAAAATGTGCAAGAATAAGCAATAATGCCATAATGAGTGCAATGGAGCAAACCTATGAAAAAGATCGTGAAAAACAAGAGAGAATGGTTCAAGAATTGAAAAATATCATCGATGAGTTGAAGAAAAAGAATGCCACATTGCAACAAGAGAAGGAAATTTCTGATGAACAACTAAAAGATATCAAAGGAGAATTGGAAAACGAAAAAGAAAAAATCAAAAGCTGAAGAGTTTGTTGAATTGTTGAGCACCAAAGTGAGCCAACAAGAGGAAGAGATAAATGAACTTACGGCGAGATTGCGAAGGAAGAGAGGACTGCGGGGATTGATTTCCTGTTTTTGATCGTCTTTAGATACAATATTTCAGCAGCAAGGACTGCCTTTAACTTGTAATTGATTTTGTTTCAATTGTCATATTGATATTTGTTGTTATTCATTGTAAATATGCCTGTACATAGTTCTATATTTTGATCATAGTGTTCGTTATATTAGAAAAGGTGTCTTTTCTGTTGTAGGATTCTTTGAAATGTTGAACTCGGTAAATCTGAAGCCTAGTCTTATAACCAATGCCTGATCTATGTACCTTTTTGGTATGTGGCTGATTGCTATAAATATTTCACTTATGAAAAGGAAAAACAGAACATGTAAGTTTTTAGTACCGGGTGAGCCAGAAAAAAGTTCCCACTTTCGAAAATTTGTAGCACCATAAGAACTTCATGGATTTGAATGATTCAAATTTTAGTTAAAAACCAAAAAAATTGGAGTATTTTTGTGATTTTTTCGTCTTCTAAGGAGCACTGCAAATGTAGGTAAATTCAACTTTACAAAAATTTCGTGGTTGCAATATTACTGAAAAAGGGCCTAAAACGCATGATCAACTCGTAATGGCTCTCCTCACATGGAACAATACTCACAGGCGTTTCACTTCTCTCAAGAGTTATAAGACATAGATTCTCAAACAGATACTAAAGATTTTCAATCCCAAGGCAATAAAGGTGTAAACGATAGCTCCTACCGATGAGAAATTGCATTTTCTCTGTTCTTTGGAGCGAAGAGTCCTTTATGATTTGACCAAGTATTTTAGGCCTTATTCAGTCATCTTGCAACCACCAAGTTTTCTTAAACTTGAATTTACATATTTTTCTAGTGATCGTAAGTAGGCGAGAAAAATCACAAAAATACTTCATTTTTTTGGCCGTCAAGCAAATATTGATCCATTCTAATCCGTCCAGTACTCATGATGCTAAGAATTTTCAAAAGTGGAAACTTTTTTCTGGTTCACCCGGTACATCAGCATAACAGGCGTTGCAGACATTAACCCCGTTTTCTTGTTCAGGAAACATAACTTTTCAAGATAAGGGATGTCAAAGTGGAGGTCTTTATTCGTTTGAGATTTAGCATTTGTGAGGCTAAAATCTTGTTCTGCGTATAAAGTTTAATGCAGAAGTAAAAATCACATTCAGATCTGTCTTCACAGTCACCAGTGCTGCTAATATGATATTTGGTGGGGTGCTGCCATTCGCACACCTTGAATATTTCAGGCGTGAGATGTGAGTAGTGCGATCCAAAAATCTGTTTGTGTTCATTGTTTAGGTAACTTAAAGGGGCTCCATCGTCAAACAGTAAACAAATCCGTAAACTCGCAAGTGTCGGGGATTATCCATTGTTCATCCATTGTTCTCTGCAGTTTGTTTGGTGGCTTCACGCAAGTCAACAAAAAATGACCGTTAAAAATCCACTTATATCCGAGCAATCGTAGAAGATATGAATGTTTGGTTTGTTCCTTAGTGAAGTACAAGGATTAATGCCCAAACAGCAACTTTCATTTTGAAAAAAATATACGAAAATTCTGTGTGATATCATCTTTCAAAAAACTGCAAAAATCATCGTTTTGTTTACATTTTGACGACGGAGCCCCTTTAATAGCCTTTAAAATTTCATGTAATGCTGGAACTGCTCATCGATGTCAAATACAGTAAATGAAAGAAGACAGACATTCTTAAATTCAATGAAAATAATGACATTATACTTTTGATTCAATCAGAAATAAGTGAAGAATACCAAGAGTAATGAAATTCTACTGTCAATGCACCCAGTTGAATAAGGCTTTTTGCAACTTTTTTGAGGTCAAAGAAAAATGTGCTGCCAAGTCAACAATTTAGGAATTGGTAGCGACCAAAACACACCCAACGCTAATTTGCTTTTAATTTTCCTGCCAATGAATCCAAATTCAAGAAGGAAACTATCTACAATTTAGATGGTATTATGGCCAATTTTCCAAACATTTCTAAAATCGTTGTCACTCTCCCATACAATCTAAAGTCCAACCATTCATCTTCCATCTAATCTTATCTGAATTTGACGTAACAAGAAGAAGGTACAACGATCTGACGTCACAATGAAGACAAAGCTCTATAAAAAGCGATGCTTTACTTCAAATCTTCACACTTAGTTCAACTGATCGTGTCGCAGGTTTAACTGTTAGCTATCGGAATTCGAATCGGAAAAGTTATCAGAAAGAGTTAGAATCGGAAAGATTAGAATTGGAAAAACAATTGCTTATCAAAATGGGAGGATCGCGAAACAGACGCAGACAAAAGAAAGTTGAGATGCCTCCACAGTCATTTCACGATGAGCTGCTGGCAGTGAAAGAGAATATTGCCGGAATGCAGATCAAGTTGGAGAATTCTATTTTGAGTAACGAAAGGCTTCGTCGCGTAAACACCCTGTTAGTGCATGATCTCAAGATGGAGCAGGAAGCTAAAACGCCATTTATGTTGGCGCTCCAGGTAAGGAACCTTTAAAATCAATTTGTACATTCATTCTAGACAAGAAATTACACCGGACTATCGCCAATGTTTTCAAGACATTTTATTTTCTTGAAGTAATGCTACCTAAGCCGAACTTACCTTGAACAACCTAAAATTACAAAGTAAAAGCTCTTGAGCAGTTACTGAAAGACCTGCATTTCCCTTTCAGCTGTTCGAGCATCGCAGAACTTCTGAATTGCATCGTGAGCTTGCAGAACTTGCTATCAACAACAAAGTCTCCAAATCGGATCATAACTGCATTTCGAATATGTTCCATCACGTAGACAATCGTTCAGAGGATCATCTCAATGTGGAAAAGGAATTTACAAAACAGTTCAATCAGGCTCATATGGTAAGTTGCTTTTTAAATTTGTTTGTATATTCTCTGCATTCTTTTAAGGTCACTGATTAAGATGAGGCATTTGGCAGTAACATTTTGAAGCAGTTCACTACATTTACCTAGCCTTTATAAACCTTATCTGGACTTAACTTGCATTAGAATTTCTTTTCCCAAATCTAGTCCTAATTCCATGATAAACGATGTGCTACAGATTTCAATGGGCTGCAAACTACGGTACGATCTATGATATCTCATGATTTATAGCTTCGATGAAGGCAAAAGTTAAAACTCATCCAACTTCTTTGCGAAAATTGCCTTGAGTAACAACCGCTAATATGACAACTGTTTAAATTACACTCACAAATGTATGATAATTATAATGTATACTGTTCCATTTCTTAATCATATAGATAATTCTTCCGGTAGCAGATGTTTAAATTTAACCTTCTTCTTTCGACATACAAGAGTCCCTCTAATGTTCTGCCACTAAAATCTACTCATAATGGAACTAGATTTAACAAAAGTATTTGAATTGTTGTGATTCTAATTGTTTCCATATTTCTTCTTCAGTTGTTCGAGCATCGACGAACCGCCGAATTACATCGTGAGCTTATTGAACTTGCCATCAAAAACAGAGTCTCAAAAGCAGACTACAATTGCATCTCAAATATGCTTGTATCAAGAATGCCAGACCACGATGAACCAATCTTAGATCTGGAGCAAAGGATCTACGCCTCTATCAGAGAATCCTCTTCCATTATCGACAACAACAAAGAACTGGATAACAAGTTGGTGGCAAACGAAGAAATTCGCCGGCTTTTGGAAGATCGACTAAGAAATATTCGCAAGCGTGAAGAAGCTGTCGTCAACAAAAAAGTATCCAAAATGTTAGTGGTAGAAAAGAAATGCCACATGGATAAATTTATAGAAAGTGAAAAGTCACAAATGGAGAAGCTTCACAGCGTGAAACAAGATATTGCCAAAGAAAGAGACCCGATCGTTTGCGAATTGAAAGAACAAATCTCTTGCATTAAGAATTCTTATGACGATGCAGTGCAGAGCTTAGTACTGGACCAAGAAAGTGCAAGAATAAGCCAATGATGCCATAATGAGTGCCATGGAAGAAACATATGAAGAAGATCGTGAACAGAGAAAAAGAATGGTTCAAGAATTAAGCAACGACCTCTTTAGGGTCAAAGAATCAAGCACAGAACTCATCACCAAAATTCAGGACTTAGAACTCGATAAAGAAAGTGCGAGAATAACCAATGATGCCATAATGAGTGCAATGGAGCAAACCTATGAAAAAGATCGTGAAAAACAAGAGAGAATGATTCAAGAATTGAAAAATATCATCGATGAGTTGAAGAAAAAGAATGCCTCATTGCAACAGGAGAAGGAATTTTCTGATGAACAACTAAAAGATATCAAAGGAGAATTAGAAAACGAAAAAAGAAACAAATCAAAAGCTGAAGAGTTCGTTGAATTGTTGAGCACCAAAGTGAGCCAACAATATGAAGAGATAAATGAACTTACAGCGAGATTGCGAAGGAAGAGAGGACTGCGGGGATTGATTTCCTGTTTTTGATCGTATTTAGATACAATACTTTAGCAGCAAGGACTGCCTTTAACTTGTAATTGATTTTGTTTAATTGTCATTGATATTTTTGTTATTCATTGTAAATATGCCTGTACATAGTTCTATATTTTGATCAAAGTGTTCGTTATATTTGAAAAGGTCTCTTTTTCTGCTGTAGTATTCTTTGAATGGCTGAACTCGGTAAATCTGAAGCCTAGTCTTATAACCAATGCCTGATCTATGTACCTTTTTGGTATGTGGCTGATTGCTATAGATATATCTGGCTGGTGTATCAAACATTCACTTACGAAAAGAAAAGACAGAACATGCAAGTTTTTATTACCGGGTGAGCCAGAAAAAAGTTCCCACATTCGAAAATTTGTAGCACCACAAGTACTTCATGGATTTGAATGATTCAAATTTTAGTTAAAAACCAAAAAAATTGGAGTATTTTTGTGATTTTTTCGTCTTCTAAGGAGCACTGCAAATGTAGGTAAATTCAACTTTACAAAAATTTCGTGGTTGCAATATTACTGAAAAAGGGCCTTAAACACTTGATCAAATCGTTAGGACTCTCCTCACAGAATAATACTCACAGGCGTTTCACTTCTCTCAAGAGTTATAAGACATACATTCTCAAACAGATACTAAAGATTTTCAATCCCAATGCAAAAAAGGTGTAAACGATAGCTCCTACCCATGAGAAATTGCATTTTCTCTGTTCTTTGGAGCGAGGAGTCCTTTATGATTTGATCAAGTATTTTAGGCCTTTTCAGTCATCTTGCAACCACCAAGTTTTCTTAAACTTGAATTTACCAATTTTTCCAGTGCTCGTAAGAAGGCGAGAAAAATCAAAAATAAATTTTTTGGCTGTCAAGATTTCATTCTAATCCATCCAGTACTCTTGATGCTATGAATTTTCAAAAGTGGGAACTTTTTTCTGGTTCACCCGGTACATCAGCATAAAAGCCGTTGCAGACATTAACCCTGTTTTCTTGTTCAGGAAACATAACTTTTCAAGATAAGCAGTGCCAAAGTGGAGGTCTTTATTCGTTTGAGATTTTGCATTTTGAGGCTAAAATCTTGTTCTGCGTACAAAGTTTAATGCAGAAATAAAAATCACATTCATATCTGTCTTCACAGTCACCAGTGCTGCTAATATGAAATTTGGTGGGGTGCTGCCATTCGCACACCTTGAATATTTTAGGCGTGAGATGTGAGTAGTGCGATCCAAAAATCTTTTTGTTTTCATTGTTTAGGTAACTTAAAGGGGCTCCGTCGTCAAACAGTAAACAAATCCGTAAACTCGCACGTGTCGGGGATTATCCATTCTTCATCCCTTGTTCTCTACAGTTTGTTTGGTGGCTTCACCCAAGCCACCAAAAAGTGACCGTTAAAAATCCACTTATATCCGAGCAATCGTAGAAGATATGAATGTTTGGTTTGTTCCTTAGTGAAGTACAAGGATTAATGCCCAAACAGCAACTATCATTTTGAGAAAAATACGAAAATCCTGTGGGATATCAGCTTTAAAAAAACTGCAAAAATTAACGTTTTGTTTACATTTTGACGAAGGAGCCCCTTCAATAGCTTTTAAAATGTCATGTAATGCTGCAACTGCTCATCGATGTCAAATACAGTAAATGAAAGAAGACGAAAATTCTTAAATTCAATGAAAATAATGACATTATCCTATTGATTCAATCAGAAATAAATTAAGAATACCAAGAGTAATGAAATTCTACCGTCTATGCACCCAGTTGAATCAGGCTTTTTGCAACTTTTTCGAGGTCAAGGAAAAATGCACTGCCAAGTCAACAATTTGAGAATTGGCAGCGACCAAAACACACCCAAATCTAATTTCCTTTTAATTTTCCTGCCAAGGAATCCAAATGCAAATGGGAAATTATCTACAATTTAGATGGTATTATGGCCAATTTTTCAAACATTTCTAAAATTATTGTCAGTCTCCCATACAATCTAAAGTCCCCCTAGACTGATTACGATTGAGTCCTAGTAATCGCTACCACCCACCCACCCAATACTAGTATGAAAGGGTGGGTGGGTGGTAGCGATTACTAGGACTCAATCGTAATCAGTCTAAAGTCCCCCGTCAAACCAATCATCTTCCATCTAATCTAATCTGAATTTGACGTAACAAGAAGAAGGTACAACGATCTGACGTCACAATGAAGACAAAAATCTCTATAAAAAAGGAGGCTTTACTTGAAATCTTCACACTTAGTTCAACTGATCGTGTCGCAGGTTTACCTGTTAGCTATTGGAATTCGAATCGGAAAAGTTATCAGAAAGAGTTAGAATCGGAAAGATTAGAATTGGAAAAACAATTGCTCATCAACATGGGAGGATCGCGAAACAAACGCAGACAAAAGAACGTTGAGATGCCTCCACAGTCATTTCGGGATGAGCTGCTGGCAGTGAAAGAAAATATTGCCGGAATGCAGATCAAGTTGGAGAATTCTATTTTGAGTAATGAAAGGCTTCGTTGCGTAAACACCCTGTTAGTGCATGATCTCAAGATGGAGCAGGAAGCTAAAACGCCATTTATGTTGGCGTTCCAGGTAAGGAACCTTCAAAATCAATTTGTATATTCATTCTAGAAAGAAATTACATCAGACTATCGGCAATGTCTTCAAGGCGTTTTATTTTCTTGCAGTAACCTTGAACAATCCTACCTAAGCCGAACTTACCTTGAACAACCTAAAATTACAAAGTAAAAGCTCTTGAGCAGTTATTGAAAGACCTATTAATTTCTCCATTTCCCTTTCAGCTGTTCAAGTATCGCAGAACCTCTGAATTGCATCGTGAGCTTGCAGAACTTGCTATCAACAACAAAGTCTCCAAATCGGATCATAACTGCATTTCGAAAATGTTCCATCACGTAGACAATCGTTCAGAGGATCCTCTCAATGTGGAAAAGGAATTTACAAAACAGTTCAATCAGGCTCACATGGTAAGTTGCTTTTTAAATTTGTTTGTATATTCTCTGCATTCTTTTAAGGTCACTCATTAAGATGAGGCATTTGGCTGTAATATTTTGAAGCAGTTCACTACATTTACCTAGCCTTTATAAATCTTATCTGGACTTAACTTGCATTAGAAATTCTTTTCCCAAATCTAGTCCTAATTCCATGATAAACGATGTGCTACAGATTTCAATTGGCTGCAAACTACAGTACAATCTATGATGTCTCATGATTTATAGCTTCGATGAAGGCGAAAGTTAAAACTCATCCAACTTCTTTGCGACAATTGCCTTGAGTAACAACCGCTCATCTGACAACTGTTTAAATTACACTCACAAATGTATGATAATCATTGTTTATACTGTTCCATTTCTTAATCATATAGATAATTCTTCCGGTGGCAGATGTTTAAATTTAACCTTCTTCTTTCGACATAGAAGTGTCCCTCTGATGTTCTGCCACTAAAATCTACTCATCATGGAACTAGATTTAACAAAAGTATTTGAATTGTTGTGAATCTAATTGTTTCCATATTTCCTCTTCAGTTGTTCGAGCAACGACGAACCGCCGAATTACATCGTGAGCTTATTGAACTTGCCATCAAAAACAGAGTCTCAAAAGCAGACTACAATTGCATCTCAAATATGCTTGTATCAAGAATGCCAAACCACGAGGAACCAATCTTAGACCTGGAGCAAAGGATATACGCCTCTATCAGAGAATCATCTTCCATTATCGACAACAACAAAGAACTGGATAGCAAATTGGAGGCACATGAAGAAATTCGCCGGCTTTTGGAAGATCAACTAAGAAATATTCGCAAGCGTGAAGAAGCTGTCGTCAACAAAAAAGTATCCAAAATGTTAGTGGTAGAAAAGAAATGCCACATGGATAAATTCATAGGAAGTGAAGAGTCACACATGGAGATGCTTCACAGCGTCAAACAAGATATTGCCAAAGAAAAAGAACCGATCGTAAGCGAATTGAAAGAACAAATCTCTTGCATTAAGAATTCTTATGACGATGCAGTGCAGAGCTTAGTATTGGACAAAGAAAGTGCAAGAATAAGCCATGATGCTATTATGAATGCCACGGTAGAAACATATGAAGAAGATCGCGAACAGAGAGAAAAAATGGTTCAAGAATTGAGCAACGACCTCTTTAGGGTCAAAGAAACAAACACAGAACTTATCTCGAAAATTCAGGACTTAGAACTCGATCAAAAATGTGCGAGAATAACCAATAATGCCATAATGAATGCCGTGGAACAAACCTATGAAAAAGATCGCGAACAACACGAGAGAATGATTCAAGAATTGAAAAATATCATCGATGAGTTGAAGAAAAAGAATGCAATAATGCAACAAGAGAAGGAAATTTCTGATGAACAACTAAAAGATATCAAAGGAGAATTGGAAAACGTAAAAAGAAAAAAATCAAAAGCTGAAGAGTTTGTTGAATTGTTGAGCACCAAAGTGAGCCAACAATATGAAGAGATAAATGAACTTACAGCGAGATTGCGAAGGAAGAGAGGACTGCGGGGATTAATTTCCTGTTTTTGATCGTATTTAGATACAATATTTTAGCAGCAAGGACTGCCTTTAACTTGTAATTGATTTTGTTTCAATTGTCATATTGATATTTGTTGTTATTCATTGTAAATATGCCTGTACATAGTTCTATATTTTGATCATAGTGTTCGTTATATTAGAAAAGGTGTCTTTTCTGTTGTAGGATTCTTTGAAAGGTTGAACTCGGTACAGCTAAAGCCTAGACTTATTACCAATGCCTGATCTATGTACCTCTTTGGTATGTGGCTGATTGCTATAAATATTTCACTTATGAAAAGGAAAAACAGAACATGTAAGTTTTTAGTACCGGGTGAGCCAGAAAAAAGTTCCCACTTTCGAAAATTTGTAGTACCACAAGTACTTCATGGATTTGAATGATTAAAATTTTAGTTAAAAACCAAAAGATCAAAGTATTTTTGTGATTTTTCACGTCTTCTTACGAGCACTGCAAATATAGGTAAATTCAACTTTACAAAAATTTCGTGTTTGCAAAATTACTGAAAAAGAGCCTAAAACACTTGATCAAATCGTTAGGACTTCCCTCACAGAATAATACTCACAGGCGCTTCACTTCTCTCAAGAGTTATAAGACATACATTCTCAAACAGATACTAAAGATTTTCAATCTCATGGCAATAAATGTGCATATGATAGCTCTCACCCATGCAAATATGGATTTTCTCTGTAGTTTTGAGCGAGGAGTCCTTTATGATTTGATCAAGTATTTCAGGCTTTTTTCAGTCCTCTTGCAACCACCAAGTTTTTTTAAACTTGAATTCACCAATTTTTCCAGTGATCGTAAGAAGGCGAGAAAAATCACAAAAATACTTCAATCTTTTGGCTGTCAAGCAAATATTGATTCATTCCAATCCATTCAGTACTCTTGATGCTATGAATTTTCAAAAGTGGGAACTTTTTTCTGGCTCACCCGGTACCTCAGCATAACAGCCGTTGCAAACATAACCTTGTGTTCTTGTTCAGGAAACATAACTTTTCAAGATAAGCGGTGACAAAGTGTAGGTCTTTATTCGTTTGAGATTTTGCATTTCTGAGGCTAAAATCTTGTTCTGCGTACAAAGTTTAATGCAGAAATAAAAATCACATTCATATCTAATAACTCGGTTCTGTTAAAACTTATGGAAGAGAAACATATGGCGGAAGAACTGAAGAAGACGAAGAATAATTGTAGAGAGATTAGCTGCTTGTCCAAGTGACCCTATGCTCAGGCAAGTCTCAGAGGCAGTGTATATTCAAGAATTGATACAAGACTGATTACGAGTCGAGTTTCGCTCTTCCGCCAACCTGATATACCCCGCTACAACTACAGTTTCAGCGAACTCGGTTTGGTAGGCTGTAGTCTCGTTTTGGTGAGCGATAACTGGGACTCAACTCACTGCCATCAGTCTAAATTGTTACCTGCGCTGAATTCAAAAAGAAGAAAGGGGAAATGCGAATGTGCCAAGAAGAAGATGCAACAACAACAACAGGTTCCTCCAAGATCGTGACGTTCAAGATGTTCTAAATGCCATTGATTGATTATCGAACAACCAACGAACTGAAATCAAGTTCGAACACAACCGACGTTTAGCTGCTGATGAGACCTCAGAAGTTTGTATAGAAGAAGGCGAAAGCTTCAACTATACAAACAATGTAAGTGCGAATGTTTAAAAGTAAATAGCTAACAAACAAAAACACACTTATAGTCAATCATCTTCCATCTAATATATCATTTGAATCTGACGTAACAAGAAGACGGTACAACCAAAAGTAAAATCTGAGTTCACAATGAAGACAAATCTCTATACTTGTCTATGAAGTTGCTTTACTTGAAACTTCAAACTTAGTTTAACTGATCGTGTCGCAGGTTTACCTGTTAGCTTTAGGAATTCGAATCGGTCAAGTTATCAGAAAGAGTTAGAATCGGAAAGATTTAGAATTGAAACGAGTGGGAACTGGAAAAACAATTGCTTATCAACATGGGAGGATCTCGAAAGAGACGCGGACAAAAGAAAGTTGAGATGCCTCCACAGTCATTTCGGGATGAGCTGCTGGCAGTAAAAGAGAATATCGCCGGAATGCAGATCAAGTTGGAGAATTCTATTTTGAGTAATGAAAGGCTTCGTTGCGTAAACACCCTGCTATTGCATGATCTCAAGATGGAGCAGGAAGCTAAAACGCCATTTATGTTGGCGTTGCAGGTAAGGAACCTTTAAAATCAATTTGTACATTCATTCTAGACAAGAAATTACATAAGACTTTCGGCAATGTTTTCGATGGGTTTTATTTCTTGAAGTAATCCTACCTAATCCGAACTTACCCTGCATAACCTGAAAGTATAAATTAAAATCTCTAGAGCAGACATTGAAAGACTTATTAAATTCTCCATTTTCCTTTCAGATGTTCGAGTATCGCAGAACTTCTGAGTTGCATCGTGAGCTTGCAGAACTTGCTATCAACAACAAAGTCTCCCAATCGGATCATAACTGCATTTCGAATATGTTCCATTACGTAGACAATCGTTCAGAGGATCATCTCAATGTGGAAAAAGAATCTAAAACGCAGTTCATAGATGCAAACTTGGTAAGTAGCTTTTCGAATCAGTTTGCACATTCTTTTTCGAGAAGAAGTAAAATCGGACCATCAGCAATGTTTTCAATACATTTCAGTTCATTTCATTTAACTATAGTACTCTAAGCCTACCTTAACCTGGAAAACCCTGCCTGAAACCTAACTGCACACTTCTCTAAACACGGAACAAGAACTCGCTAAAGCTTTCAATGTTGTCCTGGGCATATATCTCAGCGAAAGATTGGACTTACCCAAAAGAATATCCAATGGGCAGCTAATGGAAACTTATCATTATGAAAATAAGTATGCAACAAAAGCTTTTGAGCAACTATTGAAAGACTCATCATTCCTATATTTTCCTTTCAGCTGTTCGAGCATCGCAGAACTTCTGAGTTGCATCGTGAGCTTGCAGAACTTGCTATCAACAACAAAGTCTCCAAATCGGATCATAGCTGTATTTCGAATATGTTCCATCCGGTAGACAATCGTTCAGAGAATGATCTCAATGTGGAAAAGGAATTTACAACGCAGTTCACTCAGGCTCACATAGTAAGTTGCATTTACATTTCTTTGTATATCATTTTGAGGTTGAGACTCAACCCTAAGTCTTTGCCAGAACCTAGCCCTAGCCCTGATCTGGCTCAGACTTACTGCAATCATCACAGTTGTCACTATCGGTGGACCTTCCGGACACTCTTGCTGTGACTTTTTTTCATTCATATAAAATATGACAACATATTCTACCATACTCTTCTCATCATTATACAACAATACGGGGACGATACCATGAGGAGCGGCAGACAATGACTACCCCAATACTACGACTCTCATCATGGTTTCTTTGTTACCAATCTAAGTTTGCTTTGAGCTACAGGCAGGGGCGGATCCAGCCCGAAGTTGAGGGGGGGGGGGCAACTTGCAAAGAGGGCGCCAAAAACATAATAGAAAGTGAGCGGGCCGAAGGCGCGCGAAAATTTTTTGGACGCTTTTTAAAGAAAATGCTTTGATTTACTACCAAATAACGCCTTGATTATATGTTTACTCCATATTTAAATCGAAACAGATAAAGAATTGTGCGTTAGCGGCACGACGAGGGGCGCTTTTCTCGCCAAAAGAGGGGCGCCAAGCTGACTTTTCATCTTGAAGGGGGGGCAACTGCCCCCACTTGCCCCCCTCTAAATCCGCCACTGGCTACAGGTCAACTGGACTGCTAGTCACCGTCTGTCAATTAAATCTGCATCAATTATTGCTGCCGAAGGCAGCCTAACTATTCTGCTTCAATCAGCGAGCGAAATTAGCCTGTCTGCCTGCTGTCTGTCTGCCGTTTGGCTATGTAGAGACGGGCCAGCTCACGGGTGCGGTTCGCGGGCTCGCGGCTTGTGAGCATTTATCCAACAAACAACAACAAAAGTTCTCCAACAAAAGATAATGAGTTCTTCCTACCTACTTAACTGCCTAACTACGTCAATGGACGACAAAGGTTTATTTCTGACAATGCAGAACTCAATATTATGGACCACGGAACCATGGACTACAGAACTACGGAACCAAGAGCCTTGAACTCAGGAACTAGAAACCGGCGGAGGAGAGTAATTCAATATTCTAAATCATTTACCTTTTGAACCCTTACCCAACTGTAAATTCAAACATACTACACGTTTCCTTAGAGATAATCATTCAATCAATTTCTATAAAATTGACCTCGCTACAGTCGCATTTGGTACAAATACCAATCGGCAGCACTCGCTGATTGATGTTATGTCTAGTAACAGTGTTGTATAGAAACCTGGTTTCAATCAGAGTCAATTGAGAAGCACTCTGTTCTAGCCAGTTCTAGCTTTGCAGAGAAAGTCCAAAGATAAAACATTTCAACTTTCGTGTGACCTCATATATTTCTTGAAAGATCAAATTGATCCTTACCATTCAAAACTTATCGAATGGAATTAAATTCAACATGAATGTAACTGCTTTTGATAAATTTGATTTTAATCATCACTACATTTCCATTGCAGTTGTTCGAGTGTCGACGAACTTCAGAATTAAATCGCGAGCTGGCTGAACTTGCCATCAAAAACACAGTCTCAAGAGCAGAACACAGTTGCATCTCAAATATGCTTTTATCAAAAATGACAGACCACGAGGAACAAGTCTTAGAGCTACAACAAAAGAGATGCGCCTCTATAACGAAATCCTCTTCAAATATCGACAACGGCAAAGAACTGTATAAGATGTTGCAGGCACAAGAAGACATTCGCCGACTTTTGGCTGAGATAAATGAGCTTACAGCGCGATTGCGAAGGAAGAGAGGGCTTCGGGGATTAATTGCCTGTTTTTGATACCATTGAAAAAAACTATTTTAGCAGCAAGGACTGCCTTTAACTTGTAATTGATTTTGTTTCAATTGTCACATTTTTCGTCAGTCATTGTAAACATAGACTTGCCTTAAGTCTATCTCTTCAATCCGTCTACCGTTCCCTTTACGGTAGTTCCTGGATCCGCCACTTCCTGTATCCGCCATTCCAACCTCTGGACGGAATGCTGGAACGGGATCCAGGAAATGGCGGATCCAGGAACTACCGTAAAGGGAACGGCAGACGGACTGAAGAGATAGAAATCTATTGTAAACATGCCTGCTCTGTACATAGCTTATATTATCATCAAAGTGTTCGTTATATTTGAAATGGTGACTTTTTCTGTTTCATTATTCTTTGAGTTAACTCGGTAAAGCTAAAGCCTAGACTTATTACTAGTGCCTGATCTATGTACCTTTTTGATATGTGGCTACTTGCTATAACTATTTCTAGTGTATCAAACAGTAGCAGATGAGAAGGGCAGATAGAACATGCAAGTTTGCAAACATTAACCTTATTTGCTTGTTCAGGAGTCTAACTTTTCAAGATAAGAGGCGTCAAAGTGAAAGTCTTTTGTTATTTGAGATATTGCATTTTCAAGGCTAAAATCTTGTTCTGCGTGCAAAGTTTAGTGCAGAAACAAACTTTCACATTCATATATGTCTTTATTTCGAAATTATGGTGATCTTAAGAATTTGAATTCATAAGGGCTTTGACCATGAAATCAAGTTTCAACAAAACTGCAAACAACAAGAGACTTTCACTTCAGTACATTTTATCTTAAAACGGTGGGTTCTTAAGAATTCATAGGAAAATCTACGATCTTTATTAAAGAATTAACTATCTGTACAGTCTTTCTGCTCAAGATTTCTTATCGAAATGTGAAAATTCTTTAAAATTCTTCTGATAATTCCTATAAATTTTTCATATTTAAAATGAGAGTTGAGAAACGTTGGAGAATCTTTCACGATATCGATTTACGAAATGGTAGCTTTCGCGTTCCTATTTAACGCCTGTCTCAGAACGTCTCAAAGATTTGAGAAAATTGAAAAATCGACAAACGATATACGAGGAAAGAGAAAAAAGAAGCTTAAAAAGATGGGATAAGCTATAAGGTTTCTGAAAAATGCCACAGGAGTTTGTGACGAAAGTGAGTAAGATACAAAACGGTATTGCAATGGAACGAAATATTTGAGCAATAAGACAGTTTACTTACGAGATGTAGCAAATCCATACCAAAGGAAACCAAATGAAATTGGATTCTTCTCGCGGATTTCCTTACGCAGCAAAAATCCTAACCCCTACCCTTCGAAGTTAAATCCTAGCGTTCGCTTTCCCGAACGCTGTCAGAAGGAAAATATTATATGCGGCAGAAATCCTCAGACCGTTGACCCGACCCCCGGAAAAACGTATTGTTTCCTTTGAAACCAGACCTTGTGTCTCACCTTTGTCTAATTCACAATAGATTATGACTACTAGTCGCCTGAGAAGAATACCTTTGATCTTGCCGACCTCATATTTACCGGCAAACCTCAGATATACCGGCGCCTCAAATTTACCGGCTCGCGCTACCGTGGACTCTCATAAATTTTGTGATGTAAACCTGCATGAGGCCTTTTCTGTAAATAAACTTTGATCATAAAAAATTATGATCTATAACTTTAAACAATATTCATCAATCATTGAATTTTCCATTTGCTGCTTGCAATTAACTGACATAAGGGGATTTTAAATTCGCCCAAGAAGAAAATTTGCAGGACACATCCCACAATTACAACCAGAGTGAAACCAGAAGGAAGCAATGCAATGGCAACCAGAAGGAAATGAGAAAAGAGGATGATGAAAGGCAATATCAAGACCTTAAGACCAGCCAGCCAACGTGAAGAAGAAGTGCCCAATGCATTGAACAGTGGGGGAGGAACTAGTCTCGCTAAAACCACATTTACACTGTACCGGTTCATTTTTGGATCTGTAACTAAAGTGTTATGGATCAGCCTCCCACTTATACCATTCCTGCTTATCTGTGGCACTATTTGCTCCCCTTGATCAAAAGAATCATTTTGTTCTGAAGCAGTGTAGACGCTCTTGAACCATGACAAATTTGTGAAGGATCAAAGCTCTTCCGGTCAGCATTAACGAGGTCTAAGTCTTGTTAATTGGAAGGACCACACATTTAACCATCTCTAGCCAAACAAAATTGTACACAAAAATCTAGTACTTACTCAACTTTTTCAAGGGAATCCATGAACTTATAAGCATCTCGAGTTGGCTCATGAAACTTCACTGGATTCCCATGCCCACTATGCCGGTTGTTGTATTCTATCAAAGTGAACATGGATGGGAGATTCTAAAATGTAAGCAAAATCATAAGTGAACATATTTTTAGATAGTACCTGGAATTGGTGATGACGAGATTGAAGAGCAGCCCCAGGGTGGGTATTTGACAAGGGAAGTGACAGGGGTGTGCGGAAAACCTCTCCACACCCTGCACCCTGTCACATAAAAAATAGGCCAAAAGTATACCCTGTCGCATAAAAAGTTTGCCTCTCAAATACAGTGTAGAACCCAATTTTTGCTTGAGATACCCTTACGCATAAATTTCTTACTTATTACAATACCCTGTCGCATAATTTCGTTAGAAAAGGACACCCTGTCGCATAAGTTTTACCACAAAAAGACACCCTGTTGAGCGGCACATCCCGTTAGGTCAAGTATGGGAGCACCCCCTCCCCTCATGGGCAGGCAGCATGCTTACAAGATATGAATTCATACAGTAAGTAAAGTTTTTTCATACCCCAAGATGTTACATCATGAAAGGGTGTACTGTATTGTCCATTATTGTATTCTTCAAAGGTGAAAATAATATTCATCAACTTTTGCTACTTACTGCAGCTCCAAACCAGTTGACTTTTGCATCAAGAAGTGGGCCTTCGGTGAAGTGTCTGTCAAAAAATTAAGCACTGAATTAATTATGACATTCTAAAAGCAGCTTCTAAAAAGAATTAATTTGAAAAGATCAAAGCTTCCAAGCATTTCGATCAAAAATGTTATAAGATGTCATTGTCTCATTACTCTGACCATTTGTTTAAAGGGAAATTTACATGTAGTGTAATTTTATTTGGTTTTCTTTACATTCCATTAAAAGCTTACAAAACGAATTAAAAATTACACTACTTACAAAATACTATACCCTACTACCAAAACAATACCATTAGGAACGAAAAACAATGTCTACCTTATGGCAACATAAAACAGAAGATACAAACATAACACTATACATAACAACAAGAGAAAGAAAAAATAGCACTTAGTAAAAGAGAGATGGTGGATGTGTGATTTAAGGACTTGCTAATCAAATCAGCCAGTTTTATGGATAAAACGTACAGTTAAAAGAAATATAGATCATTTGGAAGATCATTTTAACAATACAATAAAATCTTTAGTAGAACATCATTTGAAAGATTGAAATTCTTGAGTCATCTACCTGACTTAAGAATCCTTATCAGAATGGAAAGAATTCTTGGAAATTATTAAGAATTCTGAGAACTCGGTCATGTGAATGTGCATATAAGGCCTGTACTTGAAGCAGACTTCTCTAAAAAAACTTACTCTAGTATTGGAAGTACGTAGGTGTCCTTTATGTCATTAAAATGGCGTTTGAAGTTTGATGTTGCTTCCACCACAAATACAACATCTGTGGCATCCATTGCTGTTTCCCCTGGCATTTCATTGAAGGTGATCAAATGGGTCTTTATATATTGCTGAAAATAATGTGAAGATCAGCAAAACATATTTCAATGAAGTTTGATAGCAATAAAGGATTGTCTCAATAAAATAGACACTGTTATTGCCCATTCTGAAAATTTCATACTCTGAGGAGTATAACACAAATCATATTATTTCTTTTTTAACGTTAAATGCAATAATCTTGTTGTGGCACAGTGGTATAATCCTCTGACATTGCAGCCAGAACAGTCAGGCGGACCCGGTTCGATCCCAGGTAGAGCCCAGTCACTTCAGCGTCATGGCAAGGGGTTGCGGACTCGATTAAGCCTATTCTACTTCTGCGATCCCAGCGCTTGGCGCTAAAAACAGCAACTTCACCTTCACATTCACCTTCTTCAAATCATGGAAGTTTGCATTATTTGGTAGACATAGATAAAAACAGACATTTTTGGTGGCAGTTATGGATGCCTACCAGCTATTCTTTCACCAATAATCAACAGCAGTAACAACACTAAATGCCACTTTTGACGAAACTCAGTTCTATTTGACCAAGAAACATGTACGAGTTTTCCAAGCAACACAGCAGAGGTTTGGGATTTTCTTGTCCTAAATCTAAAAGAATCAGCAGTAGAAACTCCACTGTCTCCATGGATTCTTGCTGAGATGATTCCTAAGTGAAAGTCAACAACAAAATGGTGTTTCTTAACAATTACTCCTGTTGTACATGGAATAGGCAAAAACAAGAATTTGGTGAAAGCTGTTTTAAAGCAAAGGACCTGAGCTATATGGTGCGGTTCTATAGGAAAAAGAAAAACAAGCTAATTATTTTTCTTTGGCTTTGCTTTCTTCAAGCACATGCCAGATTATAAAATACAATAGGATTGTAAAGGTTTGCATCTATTCAGAGTTGATACCGAGAGACAAAAGATAGTTGGCTTGCACACCTGAGATCATTGAAAATTGCTCAACCATCTCGTAACTTAACAAGTTTAGGTTTCAACCCATTTATCATATGGGAATTGTACCAAAATCTAACATAGAGTTTTGTTGAGGAATAGAAATAGAAAGTTAACTGCATATATTTTTGCAATTTGTTGATGTTGTTATTTTAAGTCAAATATCAGAATAAATTTGTCAAGCAACCTGTTTACATGTGAATGTTTTGAAAGATTAACTTAGTTACAAAAACACAAAGTGGATAGATTCTTACGTATCAAATTTTTGCTTTGAATTCCTTGATTTGATATGACTGGACACTCTTTTTAAAAGTGGTTGCAAGTGAATAGGTCTGCTGGGGGTAAAATGGGTAAGCTTTCGGAAATTTTATAAAACTGTTCAGACACAGATTTTCTCTAGACTTATGACGATGAGTCTCTTGTTTCCCTATGCTCTTTGACTTCAAGATGGCGCTTCAGTCAACAGAGACTCATATTATTACTCTGAAAAAGTTGACCCTATTTAGGCCTAATATGCTGGGATTCCTAGCATACCAATCAGAATACTAGATTTGGCGAAGAACAATCAGTTTCGAACCTTCAATTCGATTCACGCAGCTTACTAAATTTGAAGGAAGTTGCTGCAGCAGGTACTTGAAGACTTCTCTGTTATGTTTTGGTCTTAAAAACGTTGACATTGCAGCATTAAAAGACTTATTTTGCACTCACCAGGTAAAGTGAACTTTCTTCTTCAGATGAATACCAAGTTTTGTTGATTAAGTGTCTGCTTACCGTGGTTTCTATCGCATTTCCTTTCTGAGGAGTGACCGTTGAACAGAGCCGAAGCAGTCGTTCGATCCAGATTCGATCAATCGAATGCAGAAGATAGGGTCAGGTTTTTAACTGTTTCATTATGAGTCCCTGTGAGCAAGGTACCGCAGGGATACAAGTGACTCATCGTCATAAGTCTAGATTTTCTCTAGAGACTAGCTACATCTGATCTGACCCTCCTTTTGGCATTGACTGAACACTCCACGATCTACTATCTTTAGCGAATTAAACTGATGTTTGGGCTGCAAAAGAGACCAGAATAAATCATTCCCCAGATTGTAACACCCGTTGCAGCGCGCCGCAGCCGCACCAGAGACAGACAGACTTTTTTATTCCTCTCTGCTTGCTTTTTAGGCCATAAGTAAGTAATATTGCCATTTAGACTTACCAATCAGCCAGAATAAAAGTAGCTAGGCCTACTTACTAATGTAAACAAAACTTTATAATGTTCAGTTCACCACCATCCAACAGCCCACAGCATCAGATTCTCGCTCGCATGCACCAACAGTTTTGTTTTAGTTTTACATCTTTTCTCCTTTCCTTCCCATCTTTTTATGGTCTACAAATTGTTGCTGTTGTTGTTTTGACACCTTTCCAAAAGGCCAAGCTCCTTCGCATTCCGCGTGCAGCGACTGCCTTTGTCAATCACGTCCCCCCTTCGTTCTGCAGTTTGATTGGCTGCTTATAAATGATAGCAAACATAAAATCATTTGTGGATAACAAAAGCAATTATTACAGTGTTACCGAAGAGGGACGACAGGGCAAACATTGTTAGGCAGGAAATCTCAATATTTGGCAACACTCCAGAAAGCCCAGAAAGCCAGTTTTCGTCTATCGACGTTCGGTAAAAAGTATACTAGTATTAGCATTATACCTATATCTATATCCTTGTTCAGAGAACCCTCATTCCAAAATATTTCAAATCTTTGCGAGACTTTTTCAGAATAAGAGGATTTTTTGAGGAATTCTAAATGTTATTTTCATTTCAAAAAAGGATTTGCCAAAGGTGTAGGGGAGACCGAGGTCAATTGTAACACTCTTTGAAAAATCAGACATATCGTCCAAATAATGATCAATCGCGCTATTGGAGGTAAATGATTTTATAGTTGTATCTCTTGCAATAAAATAGACCTTAGACCCCGTTTACACGGTAGCGGATCAAAAGTGTTGCGGATCAAAGTGTTACGGATCACCCTCCCGTCTACACGGTAGCGGATCAAAACTGTATCGGATCACGGTCTCGTCTACACGGTAGCGGATCAGCGGTCACCATAGAAAAAGGACGAGGTCACATTCAAGATTTTCTCGGATTTTCAGTGACTTCCTTTCAACGTCAAAATTTCAAAACAAACTGCAATTATGATTAAACCTCGTGTGTATGGAAAATACCCTCGTAATGAATCCGAATCAAAATTGATGCAGATCACTTGCGTTTACACGGGGCAGAGCAGAAGTGATCCGATACAAAAGTGATCCGACACAAAACGAGTTCGCTTTCGTAGCAGGATCAAAATTGATGCGGATAGCGGAGCAGAAGTGTATCGGATCACTTCGAGCTCGTGTAAACGGGAGGGTATCGGATCAAAAACGGGAGGGTATCGCAACACTTTTTGTATCGGATCAAAAGCGATCCGCTACCGTGTAAACGGGGTCTTAGTCTCCATCACATGGAGCCAATTTTTGTGACGCTATGATAGTTTTAAAATCAGTGGCCGAGTGTTACAATTGGCCTCATAACACGGGGCAATTGTAACACAAGGTTGGAGCAACTGTTACATATCTTTAAAACATTGCAAGTAATCATTGTACGACTCTGTTTTTTCCTCTGTTTCAGATTATTCATTGCGTTAAAAATAGCATATTAAAAATAAGACGTGAAAGTTATTTCTTTGTAAATTTTGGTGCATCAGTTGAAAAAATTGAATTGATTGAGAAACAAATTGGTTTTTTCTTTAAAAATTTCAACTTTTAACTCTTTAATACTGCATGGATGCACATTGTTCGACCAGATTAGAAACTGAATCAAAACCAAGCCATCGGCCAGCTTACACGGGGCAATTGTACCCCAGACCTGGTCAGCTATCGTCATTTCCTATTTTCACATCTCATATGATATGGAGCATAAAAGTTTTTATGTAGTTTTGATCCTAAATAGATGTTGTGTCTGAGATGTGAAACTGAAATTTTTTGCTCAAGAGCAAAATCTTTCAGACACAAACTCAGCGTGAAGCACGTTTTTACTTTTGTGCACAAAAAACATGTTTTCTCCCGAAAATTTTGCAAACTGGGCTGAACATTCCGGAATCTCAAATCGTATGTAGAGGGTTAAAATGAGCATGTTCTGTGCAAAAATCAGATTTTTTGCATTTTTCTGCAAGGTGTGAGAGCCAGAGTTACAATTGCCCCGTGTTACAATTGTCCCCGGTCTCCCTACGAGAAGTGAAATGCACCTCGGTTTCAGTGGTTTCAGGACAACTTCATTGTCAACTTCGCTAATCGCTAATAAAAGACTTTAATCAAACTTTTTAACATGGAGATACATGCCAAACGTGTTGCCACCCGAGGTTTGTGGTAACGCAAAGTTGCCAATGCAGGACTCTTGGATTGTGCTTATTCGCGGGGATTTTAACTGTAATTTCATTCTCCGGAGCCCCAAGTAAAAACATGCTTAATAACGGCAAGTATAAAATTCAAGAAAATGTGTAATATCTCTTACAAAAAATACAACATCTAACAACGTATAAAACTAGCGTCATTATCTACAGCAGAATGTACATACTACATGCATGAACTTTAAACTACATTCAAATATAAAATGACAAAAAATGTTCCTACATTCGCCTAAGAACCCGGGGGGGGTACTTAGTATATTTTGCTGACGCCATGTGCACTCCTTTCCGGGTATCGTTTTCGCCACTTTTTTCTAACGCCGGGTATCAAAAGAAGGCAATTTTTCTAAAGCCGGTTGTCAAATGTGTTATTTCATTGTTTTTCGACGAATTTTTACGTTTAGGGGTATGCTTTTCGCCGATTTTTACGTTTTGGGATATGCTTTTCGCCGATTTTTTCTAAAGCCGGCTATCATTTCGAGGGAAAATTTCTAAAGCCGGGTGAAAAAATTTTTCCTTGGAGTGCACCCCCCCGTACATTTGAAAGTCAAGTACCCCCCCCGGGCCTAAGAAGGGCTCATTTTTCAACATCGGGCTAAAGACTTCAATCAAAAACATTGGAGTTTCAGTTCCTCTAATGACTCAAAATTGCCGCCCTGTTTTTTCGCATTCTAGACCTGCATGTAGCTATATTGTGACCACAAGAAAGATAGGGTACAGTTACCACTTTTCTATTGACTATCTATATGTTTTTAAGTTATATTCGCAAAAAACTTCTTGAAATACGAGGCTGCGAGCAAGGACATGTAGGGATTAGGGATATGTATGTACTTCGAACAATGTTCAGTATTAATGTTTAAAAAACAAACACAGTAGATCGTTAAATCCCTTACCAAGAAATTAAGCATGACTCTCTTCTATCCTGAAGATACAGGATGACAGTGTTTGATGATCCCCATGAAGCAAAATGCCTCATTTTTACAATGAACGGCTAGCTTTTTCATGTACAAGATAGGCAGATACGTATCGGATTGGCTGTATTTACAGAGAAGCTAAAGAAGGTGGTCACCAAAAGTACTGTGAACAAATCACTTGCAATCAATGGCAACGGTTTGCCACAGAAAGTGTCATTCTGCGATAGGACGTTTTCTTGAACCTTTTCCTTGTATAGTAGTATTCACCTCAACCTGCATTCCTTAATAAAGTATCAATTCATTTACTAAATGATGCTGCAAAGTGAGATGCATTGTAAAGTTTGATTGTAAATGGCACTGGTCGAAAAATAACATGCTCACTGCAATGTTCTAGACTTACAAGCAAAGTGGTATCTTTCTAGAAAGTTACATTGAACCCTTTTAAAATTACAAAAATCAGCTCAACATTCCTTGTTGTCACCATAGAAGAATCCCAGAAGAATCCGGTCAGGAAATCATGTGAACAGATAGGTCCAGAATTAATTGGTGAATCACTTTCGATCAGTAGTGATTTAGTTTTTATGGCCTTCTTTCTTCAAAGTTTGATATCTCTGCAGAAACAACCGACACTGTACTGATTTTTGCATCAAAGATATACTTTATGTATGAATGATGAATTTCATCAAAATCTTGTCTTCAGAAATTTTTGAAAATATGTTTTAACCGTGGAGACTACGCTTTTTGGAACACCCTGAATAACATATTTACGTTCATGCTTGACAATATACTGTTTACAATTAGGCGAAAGATTCATTTTAATTCTATGGAAATTATTGCAACATAAAAAAATAAATTGTTCATATCAGCTTTACAGAATAACGTGTGGTCAATCTTTGATTGACTTACCATAGAAGAGATCATTATACAAACAAATCATTAAAATCATTTAAAATAAAGAAGCATCTATTTAAATACCGTAGAAATAACTTATCATAACTTACAGGGGTAGATATTCCTCAAATGTTTCAAGCTTCTTTCCGCTGTTCACTCTTCGCAGATAAATTTCAACCCGATTCTTGACAATAGAATTGTGTTACTATTCCTTCCAAATCAAATTGGTCTCCGTCTTTCTTTTTGAAAAAGATTTATCTGAGGCCCCGTTCACACTGATCCGCACAAAAACGCCACAAAAACGGAGGTTTTCGAAAACGCTATCAAAAGTGGATATCTACAAAAACGGAGGTTTTTGAAAACGCACTTGATCAGTGTGAACGCACAAAAACGGAGGTTTTTGAAAACGCTCCTACATTCAACAATGAGTTTCACAAAAACGGAGCAATGTGAACGCATAAAAACGGAGGTTTTTCTCTCTGTATTTGTTATCAGGCGGATCGATGTGAACGGACAAAAACGGATGTTTTTCCCTCAGTTTTTGTACAAAAACGGAGCAATGTGAACGGGTAGCTTGGATGCCACAAAAACGGATACTAACAAAAACGGAGCAATGTGAACGGGGCCTGAACTCCTTTCCTTCCTATTCAACTTCATTCATTCTCGTTTTCCTTCCTAATAATTTCTACTCCAAAGTGCAGCGTTTGGGACGTCAACGAAGCTACAAAATTCCAGTTGAATTAAAAAACAATTTCTATAATGGTCCTGAAAAATTTCTTCGTGAATTTTAAAAGAAGCAAAAATTGACTTCGCTTCTAGCGAGGAGGTGCCATTAGTCCAACCAAAGAACATTTACCCCTACTTAATAAAATTGGCGTCCCAAAAAACTTTCGCCAATCACGAAAATTTAATCACGTTTTACAATAAAGTGTCTGTTCAATAAAGCTGAAATTATGTGCACTAACAGGCGAATTAGAAAAAACGTGGGGCGTTTAACACGCCAAAGTCACAAAGCGTGAAAACAAGTCACAAAGCAAAGCGTGTTCTAACGCTTTAGTTTCTAGGGCAACGATTGAATTAGTTACAGAAATTTGGCTTGTTAAAATCGGTCATTTCCTTCTGTATCTATTTGCGATTTTGTAATATAGCAATTTGTGAAATGATCGCTATATCGGTAGTATAGGAGCGTTCTACCGGGTGTGCCAAGAAAGTACTCCTGTTTAAAAAATCACCAAAAATTGATTATCAAGCATTTGATAAAATTTTCTTTTTGAGTTGTTTTGTCAAAGACCCAAAGATATTCATAGATGATTAAATGTTTACTTTTGATACAGCAAGGTAGAAAAATTACAAGTTGAAACCCATATTTTGAGCAATAATTTTTGAGCAAAATATTCAATCTCGCCTAAGAGTCTAAATTTGAGATTTTTTATCACCATTGAAGTCTCCAATGACTGTGCGCATTTCTCTCTGTCATTTATGACCAAACTAGAAGCTTTACATGCACAAAGTAATTGATCTGGCAATTATCAATGCTTTTTTGCATTATGATTCAAAACCAGGTAGCCCTAAAAAGAGATAAATTTGCTAATTTCTAAATCAATTAAAAGATCAGCTATATCTTGGAAAATAATTTGGTCCTTGATCTATTTGACAAAAAAAGAAAATTGAAGATCAGTCGTGTAATCAAATTTGACCAGCACTTCCCTAAAATGGTCCCCATAGGATAAGAAAGAAGTTACAGTAGTTTTCCCTGTTGTGCCTCTAACACAATGCAATGCCTTGTTTTAATTTGTTAGAAGAGAAGCAGTATGTTTGCCATGGTTTTTGCTCATGGCACGAGGCCGAAAACCTCCAAAACCTCATTTTCACGGACCAATCAGAAGGCTAATGAGCGAAGAAGACGAAAGGAACCCGTGAAGATTTTCTAAATGTTACCTACTTTCATAAAACGAAACCAGGACAAGAAACGGCTTAAAAATCCACGAATCTTTTTGAAGAAATCTACTCTAAGATGTTTGGTTATACTTGTTGGGATGCCGGTTTAGATATCTCCAGGTTTGGCGGAGTTATGGCCTCTCCAATTCACACACAAACCGACAAGCCACTGAACCTTCAACAATATATATTATGGCCGAGAGACAATAGTAATAACAGTAGTGACTTTTGTAAGAGCGACCCGAGGTAAGCTGCATTTAGACTAACTACCTCAGTCCCAGTTACCGCTTCGTTCATTGAATTGGATGATGGCACTTCGCTTTAATGTAGTAATGGCGATTATCAGTTTATCAAGGATCGCAACTACAACATGTAATCAGTCTAAGCTGCATGAATAAAAATTGGCAAACACCCCTACGTTTTTCTGATTCACCTGCACGGTACAACTGTTCATTTGTATACTTTGGAGTTGAGAATCGTATAAAACGTAAAAACGAGATCAATAAGATCTTCGAAAATCCATGATTTGACCAAGGGCGCCTACCTGTATTTACTCCCAGTACTGTAGAGTAATTGGTGTCCTATGACCCAGTACACAGAGTATCCCAGTGCTGTACCGTGGCCCAGTACACAGAGGCAGTCCTGTCAAGGTCAAGATGACGTATGAATAACTTTATGGTTTCAAATTCCGTGTTGATGTAATATGAGATCAACTGTTATACGAGTTGGCCACAGGGAACCAAACAGCGTGATTTTTGATTGGTCAACACCAACAGACGTTAGAATTTGAAAATCCTAGATCAACAGGACTGGGTCACAGGACACCAATTACTCTGTGTACTGGGTCGCTCTGTGTACTGGGTCACGGGTACAGTACTGGGATTAAACACACTTCCTACAAGGTAGGCACCCTTGATTTGACAGAAGTTTTTAAGGACACCCTGTTTTTGTTCCTATATAAATAATACATAAACTGGTTAACCTGTTCATAAGTTGACATTCGCCATTTGTGATCGCCATGACTGGATAAGGTCCAATGCATTAATCCAACTGAAAATAAAAAAGTACACATTGAACGATAATCTCGAAGAAAAAATCGCACGGAGTGAAGTCTATTTCTCTTTATCCTCTCACAAAACGATAATTCTTACATCGAAGCAACAAAAAATTAATTTGAAGGATGCTTCTTCGTGAACCTTCAGGCGAGGGAAAGCTTCAAAGATTCAGAAGAAAATTGAAGGGCCTGCTTGTGTGAGCAAAACATCTTACCTGCGCCAGACGCGGGGCTGAAAAGCAAAAGGCAAATTTCACCCACTGTTTGTCCGGGGGGGGGGGGCGTACTTAGTATATTTGTCCGAGGTGATGTACCGTTTTTAAGGGTATCGTTTTTACCAATTTTTTCTAGCACAGCACAGGGTATCAAAATAAGACAATTTTTCGGGAGCAGGTTCTCAAAACATATCAAAAGGGGATATTTTGTTAGATCGGGTCGTTTTTTCTGTCAAATTTGCATGTTTTGGAGTATACTTTCACCAATTTTTTCTAGAAAGGGTTATCATTTTTAGCCAAAAATTCTGGAGTAGGGTGAACGAAATATTGTTCGTGGGCACACCCCCGTATAAATTTAAGCGAAGTATCCCCCCGGGCTGTTGTCCGAGGACTGAAAGGCGGGGAGGCGAGGTGATGAAAAGTTTATCAGAACTTATTAAAAATCAAGGAATAATCATAATACGCAAGAAATTCTATAAAAAATACGACTTGTACTGAAATAGTATCTTGGGATACAATAACACTCTATGTCACTGTTAGTCGAGGTCCGCATTACTCTTAATCAGGTTTATTGTTCAAGGAACAATCATGCCAGTGGTATTTTGTTAATATGAAAAATGTCACCTCGCCTTGAAAAGGGGATCTCACTATAACTGGCACTATAACTGGCGGTGTTCTATGGAAAATTTTGGGTCACCTAATACCCTGAGCAATTTGAGTTTAGATGCTAGGTAAAAACTGCGATAACGCAGAATTTCTCATGCGAAACTCTTCAATTGCTTCTATTCGCGGACATTTTTACGCGACATCTAATTTGAATTTGAATAGATGCTTACCGTTCTTTCTCTTCCTGATCGTGAGCCATCAATTCGTACACTCTACCATCAGTTATCACATTAAACGATGCATTGTTTTTATCTTGAAGAGTTGGAAATACGTCTTCTACTGCCAATATTAAATCCAGAGGAATATATCTAGGACAAAAAAGAAACAAGAATTTCTAAATGAATAACGAAGAACCCAAATCAATATATTTCATTGTGACAGCAGAATTATCACATTACCAAATCATTAGACGAAATCTCAGGCAGTGGTTATTAGCAGCACGTCAAATATAGCAAGCATACTAGAATCCAGACTTTACCTAAAGCACCATTACAATTCATGCATAGAAAATATTTTCGCAACTAACTGCCGAACTTTTCACTAGATTTCATCGTATTTAGTACCCTGCGTGCAGACGATACCTAACTAATGGGTAAGTATGCTTAAGAACCTTGGGTGACTTGCAAAATTATAGGTTCTTTCAGTAAAAATCCCCGTGTAAGATCCTACGATTTTGCAAGTCAGCCTTGGTTCTAAAACAATGAATACAATAGATAGGTTCTTATGAAATGGTAGCCTAATTGAACAATTGTAGCCTTTAGGTCTTTAATCCACTAGGTTCTTATACACGGGATTTTACTGTACATATTAAACTAATTACAAACTTTTTCATTATTTCTAGAGCGATACCACTGGGGGCAAAAATTATCTAGCCCCGGCTCTAGCCCCGGAAAGTAAGATGTGAATGAGCGAAGCACATCTTGTTTCTAACAACCTCGTGTACACAGAATTTACAGCGTACATACCCTCTAGGAATTTCATTATTGTTGCTTTTGTAGTAATAAAGATATCCATTTGCATCTACTGAAAACCATCGTCTTTGCCATCGTTTTCCTAATGGACCTCCTTTGACGCCTCTTTTACAAAGCCAACCTCGAAGCTACGAAGAATCAAAACACGCAGTGGATAAAAATGGATAACATGGTTCGAACCAAAAGAACCGTTGTTATGAGTATGGCACCGGTCAGTCAAAAAGTAAACGGTGGCTGTATCTTTCTTTGGATTTAATGACTTGAAAGATATGTTCATCAAAAGGTTCAAATCTAGACTTATGCCTTATTGTTCCTTGTTTCCTTGCATTCTTTGATTTGCTGATATCACTTGGTCAATAGGCCCGGGGGGGGGGGGGGGGGGTACTTCATTGTCAACATGATTCGACCTGAATCTGGACTTTGAGAAAAGGACCCATTGGTATGACGGAGTATTCAAAAATTTCGAGCCCATTTGCATGAATGTCAGGAAATTTTCGACCCATGTGCATGAATTTATCGATTTGAAACAAAGGAAAATTTAAGTTTTTTGGCCTGGATTATCATTATGGGGCCGATTGATAAGAAAATTCTCAAAGAAGTACCCATCTACCAGAATTGTGGTTAAAAACAGACCCATATGTAGAGAATTTCGGATGAAAAAACCCATCCATATGAGCGGCACGTCCAGTACAACTTAACAATGAAGTACCCCCCCCCCCCCCGGGTCAATAGGGACTCATAATACCTCTTGGATAATTGTCAAATACTATCTGGGGATGATGAGTTACATCAAATGAACGAAATTCACGGTAATAGATGACTAACACCTTCAAGGGTATGACATAGCACATCAGCACGTAATTCCAAAACTGGTAAAACCACAACCAACATCTTAAAATACAATTTAGCCTTTAGGCAATCAAATGAAACAAAGTTTTTGAAAATCAGTTTATTGGTCACGGACATGATGGCAATCAAATGATAATACATCATTTTGGGACACCCGGTACATATAACATGTAGATTGAGTAAAAACATTGGACCTTCAGGGACTGCAGAGTCTTACTGAGTGGTGGGGCTAAAGCACCTGAAAATTTTTGCCAAACCCTACGTTTTTACACCTTAATCAGACGTCACAAGGTAAATATATAACTATACTGGAAAGTACCAATTAGAAAGATCATTTGCATAGAAAGAACAGGCTACTTACATTCATTTGCTCAAAGATTTTGTTTGTTTCTACTGCACTACTTTTCCGATTTGCCTCTGCATGAACAAGCTTGAAAAATAAGGGACGAATTATTCTCTAACTTGACAACAATATGTCTGTCCAATTGCATTAACTAAGAAAAAATGTGTAACTGTTGAAGGAAATTTTTATTTGAATAATCAGCTCTAAACTCTTTAAATTCTTAACAATATTTGACATCTAAATTCCTCTGCATATCAAGCAACTCCTAAAATTCTGTTAGTCTTAGCTGAACTTTTCTGAAAGCAGCAGACCATAAGAGATTGCAGGGACTTATTCTGTGCTGCATATGACTGACATGTTCAATTTTAACACAACCAATTCTAAGAGACTCAGAGATATGGTTATGATCTGATCTCAGAAAAATTTTCTTATACCCTATTCATACTGCCGAGTTAAACTAGCTTAAACTAAACCAGGTTATCAACTGTTGCGTTTAACTGGTCAATCCAACAAATCGAATGCAGTGATTGGTTGAAATTTAACCTGGCTTAGATAAAGCGGGTTAACTATATCAGTGTGAATGTGGTATTAGTCATATCTATTTGCCACCAAAGTTGTTTTCTTTCAGCAAAAAATGTGACAAAAGGTGACAGCGTCATCATGTCTCCTTGTCAGGGATTTCACAGGCAACGTATTTCCAGTGTCGCTTATCGTAAAAGGTCTGTTCAGTCCCCGGGGGCTTATTTAATTTTGGGGACTCCAGAGGGGGGTGAGTGAGTGAGTGAGTGAGTAATTGTATTTAACGTGCACACGGGTTATACATAACCTTTCACTTTTTAGGCACATACACTTGCTATTCTCGCAAGGTATGGGTTTCTGCGCTTGGCGCAGGGGGGCCCATCAGGGCGACCCCGGTCCTTCCTCTCGATGTGACCACACCTCGTGATTCCTTTTGCCTTTGCCTGGAATTACAGAGAGTTAGCAGCTCTCCTCACACTTTCGCAGCAAGTATGACCCTGGTGGGATTCGAACCCACGACCTTGCGGTTGTGAGTCCGGCGCCTTAACCACTGGGCCAACCTCGCTATAGAAAGGGGGGCTTAAACAGAGGGGGGCTTATTCACAAAATCAAATCACAAGGATACATATGACAGCCTTTTATTTCTTTTACAACATATTTTGCGGATTCAACATACAATCTAACGAGTCACATACATAAATTCGACACAGTTTTATCTCAAACCCTGCTCAAAACAATATCAAAATAAACATGCGAACTTACTTAGCTTAATAAATGGAAAATCTTTGGCAACCTCTAGAATTTGATACAAGTGGGGGGGGGCGCTTAATAGAGAGGGTGGCTTATACAGAATTTGGGTTTAGAGGGGAGGGGCTTATTAGAAAGGGGACCTAATAGAGAGGGGGGCTTATTTGGAATTTGGCCTTAGAGAGGAGGGGCTTAATAGAGAGAGGGGCTTAATAGAGAGGGGGATTAATAGAGCTTTTACGGTATAGAAAACTGCTACGTAGGATGCTAAACATCAAATTAATGGATAAAATAAGAAATGAAGAAATTTATAAAAGATCACATCAGATACCCATCACAACCGAAATAAAGAAACGGCGATTAAACTGGCTTGGTCACAAGTTAAGGTTGCCAGAAAGAACACCAGCAAAATTAGCTTTCAGAGAACATTTGAAAAAAGCGAAGGGTAATCGGGGAAGACCAAAACAGACATGGATCAGACAAACGAATAAAGACCTGAAACCAATAAATAAAACAGTGGATGAACTAACTGAGAACGATTATGAGCGAAAGGAATGGAAGAAAACGGTGGCAAGGCTAATGTCTTGAATTAAGACGGAAAAGCCAGTAAGAAGAAGATAAAGTTGCATCAATGTAATTCTCTCACCCTATTCCTCAAATCTTCGACAAGTAGTTGTAGTTCACCAACTTCAGTCTGTAATTCATCTGCATCTCTTTGCAGGACCGCATTTTCTCGTTCTAAGTTTCCACATTGTAGACACAGTTCTTGATTTCTTGTTTCTAACTCTCTACAACAACAAAATGAAACTTTATGAAATCATTCATGTGTGAGTTTTAGCAATAGGTAATTGACATGGACTCATTACAAGTCGGTAGTTATCACTATTGATAGAATGATTGAAAAAAATGTTGTTGTTGTTGTCGTTGCCGTTGTTGAGATAACTGGGACTGTCTCGTGAGTCTATAATTGAATGTTCTACTGCTTTATATTATCATTGAAAGTAGCACTATTTGCCTTTGAAAACATTTTGAAAACAGCTAAATATTTTCACGGATAGGCCTCGCGTTCACACGGATGGCGACAATTTTTGCAGGTTGAAGTTGAAAACGGCAGACTTTGAAAATGGAAAGCTAACCGGCACAAATTGCAAATGGCGTTGTGTGAACACTCGATTTTCGATACCATAAAAAGGGAAATTTTTCGACACTTTTAAAACGAGACTGACTGATTCCTTACGACCTATATGGATCTTTTTGCATTGAAAATCTAGCCTTTGTTGCAGAGATCACAAAGAGATTGCTACCGTGGAATTTTCAACATAGGGCTCAAATCTATAAAAAGGTCGGTGTAAAATTCTATTGCAGTTTTCTTTGAATTAAATGGCTTGAAAGGAACTCAGGGTATTTTGCTGTAAATCTGCCGTATAAATTTATTGATATCTTGATTTGTTTCAAAATGACGGCATTTATTAAATTTGAGGCCATGACGTCATCAAATTTCTAAATCCTAAATCAGAAAGCTACAAATTTCTGCTTGCCATCATATTGTAGACCTTCATAAACTATGGTTTTCTATAAGGTTATATCATTTCTCCTGTATTCGTTTAGGATTTATGATGATTTAAATTTTTTCAAAAAAATAGCTAAATTCACGCCATTTTGAAAAAATCAAGATATCAAACGATTTCAACGGCAGATTTACAGCAAAGTACCATAAGTTCCTTTCAGGCCATTAAATGCAAAGAAAGATGTCATAGAATTTTTACACCCACCTTTCAAGAGATTCGAAAAATTTGAGTCCTATGCTGGAATTTTCTATTGTTCTCAAATTTTGCCACTATCGAGTGAAAGCTAGCTAAAATTTTGGTACCGTAATATCTTTTTGCCGCTTTCGGAATGTCCCGGCATCGTATGAACGTAGTCTAAGTTCAGCTCAATGACAATGGAACAAAAGCTCTAAGACAATGGAACAAAAGCTCTATGATAATGGAACAAAACAGGCATTTTAACTATCATACTTACACAACTTTCGTTTGTAATTTTTGATAGTTATCATTGTTTTCATTTGTCACTCCATTGTTTGCAATAGATCCTGTTGAAGCATTACTAACAGTAGATAGACTTGCAGGTCGTGAAGGCTAAAAACAGAAGAATAACGTATCAGCATTGGCAAACAAGGACAGATTTTGTAAAAAATGCTGCATCAGCTGCTTTTTATTGCTATCGCAATACAAAGGGATTAGCGACTGTGGCCAAAAATTCTCTCAACCAATAATTCAAAACAAACAAAAATGCAGAAGTTGCCCTGAAACCAGTTGGGCAAACTGTCACCTTGTGCACGCAAAATGTGGTTTTAAGTCATGAGTTTATAACAAAACAAGAAGAGGGGTAAATTCATAGATCTGCCAGGCAGATTTTGTTTGTTTGATTTGGAAGCTGAGCAGCATTGTTTTATCAAAGCCAAAGATCTACGAGAATTGAAATGCCAAACAAAAAGCGCCAGGCAGTTCATCCTTATTTTGTGTATATTCTTGAAACGGTGGAGTTTGTTATACAAGAAATCAACTTACATCTGACATGACTCCAGAATCCGAATCAAAGTTCATACTTTCCTGAAACAAAAACAGATTAGTTTAAAGGAGAATGCAAACAAAAGTTGGGGTTATCTTAATTTAGCGCATGGAGATTTCAGTGACAACATAAGCAACCAAGCCATAGGCGTAGAAGAGGTGGGGCTGGAGGGCTGCAGCCCCTTAATCAGGCGAGCTTTCCGTGTTCAGGCTCGATTCGGGCAGTTTTAGCTCAATCAAGTCATCATATTCGGGCAACATTCATAACATGCCTTCCCCCAAGACGTTGGCCATCCTGTTACGGCCATTATCCAAATTCAAGGCTATGATTGCAAGTCAGTTCGTGTGGACAATCACTTCATGTGATCCCGTATAGCATGCTTCAAAAAGAGGTAGCTCTCAATGAAACAAAATTCATCCAAGCTAGAGCTCTTTTAACACGAGCAACATTAATGGCATCAATTTGGTCCTTGGTAGACCATTGCATCACAAGATGCGTTTCAATTTGAAGTAAAACAATCTTTTATGATGGTCAAAATATCGTAACTATATTTGGCCACCCACTTTACAAAATCTAGGTTCAACGTTATAGGGAAAATTGTTCCTAGCTTCTCAACTTGTGGAAATTGAAGTAAAGGACTGATCAAGGGCACCTACCTTGTAGCAAGTGCGTTTATTCCCAGTACTGTACCCGTGACCCAGGCCACAGAGTGACCCAGTACACAGAGTAATTGGTGTCCTGTGACCCAGTCCTGTTTATCTGAACGTCTGTTAGTGTTGACCAATCAAAAATCACGCTGTCTGGTTCCCTGTGGCCAACTAGCATAACAGCTGATCTCGTATTACATCAACACTGGAATTTGAAACCACAAAGTTATTCATACGTCATCTTTACTCGGATACTCTGTGTACTGGGTCACAGGACACCAATTACTCTACAGTACTGGGAATAGATACAGTTCCTACAAGGTCGGCGCCCTTGGTTAAATAACTGATTTCCAAATTGCAATATCCGAATACTTGAATTGCAGATAAAATTGTCCTTCAGTAAAGTCCGGCTAAAAACAACTAAACAATTCAGACAATCCCTGAAGCAAGTGTACCTTTCTTCCTGAAAAAACAGCCCTCATCCCTGACCGCAAAGTGTTGAATAGCAGAATTCCCTTTGATGATTTTCGGTTTTCTGTCGTAGTCGCTCGTTCATCTAGCAGTGCACTCAGTCTTCTTCGCTTTTTCTCAGCTCTTGTTTGCCTTGGACTTCCATTTGACAACGGAACCCTCAAATTTACTTTATCCGATGCGTTGTTTGTTGTTTTAACTGGCTCAGGATTGCTTTCTGTAAGACAAAATGTCATGCTTTACATGTTTTTTATACGAAACTGCTCCATTCTCAGATCATTAAAAACTAAGAAACTCCAGTACTGGGAAAATATAACTAAGAAAACTATTTATGTTTATTTTCACTCGTTTTCTGCATCGTATTACGTATTTCTCGGAAAATACTTGAGCAATGTCTAAACATTGGAAAGGCTTCAAAAACTCTTGTTTTGAAATGTTCACCAGCTAAAAGGTAGTGAACATGAATATTGTTAAGAAACTTTGAGTTATCAAAATTTGATAATTTTAAGAAACTATCAGTACTGACCCAAATTCTTTGTTTCATCATTAGAAATACATGTATTCAAATCTGCGAGTGTTTTCCCAGAGTCTAAGAAAAGATTCAGCCTCCCCCCCCCTCCCCCACTGGATGCTCATTTCGTAAATAAAACCTTCCCTCATTTATCAAGCGAACATAACCATATTTGTCGAATTCTTTGCATTGTTTATAAGCCCTAAAATTAATAAACAAGTTGCCATTGCCAAAATTGCCCAACATTTTCTCATGTTTCTTTCAAAAATTACTAAACCTTCCACAAACATGGCATCATCAAAGGGAATCGACATAGCCGCTATCAATAGGGTAAGAAAATGCCAGAAAATCCATTGTTTCTTTAGCTACACAATGTAACGGCTCATGTCAAAGTTGTCAAATACAATATATGATATTTTTGACTTGGCCAGACCAGCTTTTAACAATGTCGATTCCCTTTAACAAGCTAACGTGGTGCCGTGATTTTCCTGTACTCTGTGTGTGTATGTGTATTTCTACCATTCTATTATTTCTTCCAAATGCTCAAGCTTAGAAATTCATGATGGCAGAACTTTCACAACTATTCTGAACCGTTGCCACGGAGTAGTCAAAGCCCTTTGCACTCCGTGGTATCTTTCTTATAGTTTCGTCAAGTAGTTCTAAGTAACGTTAACAGTATTTTAAATTGAATATAATAAAACTTTAAGCTAAACGGTGGTTGAAGGTTAGACAAAACAAAGCCAATTGGGCAAATCCCGTACGAGATTGCAAGTCTTTTCACCTGAAGCAAGCTACGGAAGAAATGATTGAGTATTCTCACCCTTATTAGCTTCTTACTGTGCAAGCCTCAAGCTCTTAGCAACTCCAAAGCACCAAAACTGTGTGAAACTCCTCTTCGAAATACTATTTTCCCACATCAAATAATTACTCACAAAAACAAAGTTAAACAATTCTTTACTAATGTCAAATAGGATTCAATACTAACCTTTCATAGGGAACCCATGACCTGATAAACATAGTAGGATTGAACAATACAGCTTAAACCACAAAAAATAAGGCCACAGCAGTTTTACATTATTTCACAATAGGACTATTAACAATCATCCTTTGAGAAATATAGAATAGTTCCTTCTATGCGTGTAGAAATAGTTCTTGGAAACCATGTGGGAAACCGTGGTTCCTACACACTAGAGTAGTTGTTATATTTACAGGCCGTTACAGAGCGGAAAAGGTCTGGCCAAGCAATCACGTTCCTCACCAGACGAGATGAAGAGAATTGCTTTTATTCTATTCTTTGTTTCTATATCACTATCCCAGGGGGAGTACTCAGGTGTATTTAGGATAGGGGTGCTCAGGCTGGGGTACAATGCATCAAACCACAAAAATAATTTCTAGAATGAAAAAGGCCCAACAAAAATTTTTTCTGACCCCGACATACCCAAAAGTTATGAAATCAGTATCTTAAATCTGTAGAAAAATACCCCATCTGATTAGATTTCACCATATTGTATTTGGATATTCAAGTTTTTTTTATTTTAGTAATGTTGCTCAATTCAAATTTTGTTTGTAAATTACTATGATTATACTTTTCCCAATTATTTTATTTTTCCTATATTTGAGACCCAAAAAAGTAAGCCAGAATTTCAGGAACCCAAAAATAACTGTAAAAATCATTGACCCAAATAAATAACCTTCACCCAAATTTTAGACCCAACAGTAACCTGAGCACCCCTATCCTAAATATACCAGAGTACTCCCCCCTGGGATCACGATGAATGAGATTGGACGGAAGAGGAGAGGATCCCGAGGAAAAGGTTCCTTCTTGGGTGGAATTTATATGAATAGGAAGATTTGCAAAGATAGAAGCGTGACGTAGCAAATGTCAAAATGAAAGGATATGACAAAAAGTGGAAGAAAATCTGTGGAAAAATAAACACCAAAAGTTACTAACAGGAACTATTAAAACTATGAAAGGGAAGAGACAGCTTGCTATAAATTTTGTATCAAGCATCAACTTGATACAGTGAAAATAGCAGGTGGATCAAAAAAGTAACCCCAACCATGAAAAAATTTCTGAAAAACTTTCTGAATGCAAGAATTCAATTAAATTTACGTGGCATTTAGTATACCATAAAATGCACCTATCAAGTGAAAATCAGGTTATCATCTGGTGTAGTTACGGAGGAAGATGATCGTGAAGACCACCATAACAAAATTACTAATTATCCACAAAAATCCATCAACACATTTTACATTATCAAATAATTTCTGTACAAAAATCGTTTTCTTCATTTCTCTTGGCAACGAAAGGGATTTTTAAATCTATTATTGTGATGTTGACAGAATTAATTGTATTTGTTTATGAAGGTGCCATAAAATGGTCCGTAAGTAACACAAGATTATGGTAAAAATTCAACTTTTTTTAAATTCGAAATGTCGATCATTATTTTCAATACCTTTCATTCTGCAGCACCATCTTGTCATGTAGTGATTATTTCTACAAACCAAGATGCGAGTAGAGGTGTACACAATGATCCAAAAATACTGGGTAAACAAGGACAGATTTGGTAAGACAATAGCAGGAGTTCATTTTGATTGACACCGCAATTCAAAGCGATTAGCGACCGCAGACAAAGGAAATTCTCTCAACCAATAATTCAAAACAAGCAAAGCCGCAAAAGTTTCTCTGAAACCCAGGCTGCTAGTTCACTCGTTGTGCATTCCAGAAATGGTTTCTACGAGCTAGTGTGAGCATGAATCGAAAGAAGAAGGATATATCCACACATATGCCACGGGCATTTAATTCATTTGATTTAAAAGGTGTTTGTTCTTAAAAACAATTTATGGAATGCACAACGAGCGCGCTAACTACTTGGGTTTCAGAGAAACTTTTGCGGCTTTGTTTGCTTTGAATTATGAATGAGAGAATTTCCTTTGTCTGCAATCGTTTTGAATCCAGGCCAACAAGGGCAGATTTTGTAATACAATAGCATGAGTTGCTTTTGTTGACACCTCAATTCAAAGCGATTAGCGAGTGCAGACAAAGGAAATTTTTTCAACCAGCAATTCAAAACAAACAAAAGCCGCAAAAGCTTCTTTGAAAACCAGGTAGCTAGCTCGCTCGTTGTGCATTCCAGAAACTGTTTTTAAGAGCAAACATTAGCAAAGATCGAAAGAAGAATGATGCATCTACACATCTGCCGCGGGCATTTTATTTGTTTGGTTCAAAAGCCGTTTAGGAGGCGATTCAATTCTCTTATATTTTTGGGTGTTATCAAAACACTTACTGCTCAGCTTCTGGACCAAAGAAATAAAATGCCCGCGGCATATGTGTAGATACATCCTTCTTCTTTTGATATATGCTCATGTTTGCCCTTAAAAATAATTTCTGGAATGCAAAGCGAGCGAGCTAGCTACATGGGTTTCAGAGAGAATTTTGCGGCTTTGTTTGTTTTGAATTGCTGGTTGAGAGAATTTCCTTTGTCTGTGATCGCTAATCGCTTTGAATTGAGGTGTCAACAAAAGCAACTCGTGCTATTGTATTACAAAATCTGCCCTTGTTATCCAGGTCTCAACAAAAGAATCTCATGCTATTGTCTTGCCAAACCTCTCCTTGTTTTTACTGGGTACCAACAACCCTAAATCTACAAGATTGTGTTCAAGCCATTTTTTGTCGTTTCTGGGTATATCAAGAAATAGGACTTTTGGATGATTTCTAATAGACCTTCTAGCTATTCTACAAAATAACCTGGATCGAGCTCATTTTCATAAATTTTTGTATGCGAGGTTCGATCGAGTGCTGTTAGAGCTAAACATTTCTGCAAAATTTAGCAAAATATCGTTCGATTATGATTCTGATTCTCTTCAGAATAGCTAAAAGGCCTATTACCGAAAGAAATAATGCACCTAGAATCATTAGAAAAATCTCGAAATTAATCCGAGGACTCAGCAAGATGATGGAATTAAAGTCTGCAAATTGGTTGCAAAGATAATCCTGTTCGATTTTCAAACAGTGTATACATCTTTCTGCACCACGTATTTTTGTACAAGCAGGCAGCATGTCATATCTGACTGAGGCCTAGCTTAAACATCGTTTTTTGCCATGTCGAATTGAACTGTACTAAAAACGGCAGAATCTGCCTTTCTACATATCTGATTAAAACATCGTCTTTTACCGTGTCGGATTGAAATTGCACATGCGCAGTGGCTGACTACACGTAGAAACCGTGGATCATGGCCTAGAATTGATTAATTAAACGCAGCAGAAATACAATGTTTAGATCAAGTCGTTTTTCTGCCGTTTGATACGACATGTCTGGTGAACTCCTGCCGTTTTATTTACGCAAAACGGCACGTGATTTAAACATCGTTTTTGTGTTGAATCTAATTAACACTTGCAGGTTTTTAGCAGCATCTATCTAATTCGAAACGGCAAAAAAATCGATGTTTAAACTAGGCCTGAGAAGAAACTGGCGATGATGGAGTGTACAACAACAGGATTCCATTGTTTTCAGGAGCCAATCAGCTGCGCTACAGTACTCTTTTGAAAGAAAGTCTAAAACAAAGAAATGCAAAGTATTTTTACCTTCTGAAGGTAGCTTGTTTTCGCTGCCAACTTGCTTTTCTGCAGTTGGACATTCTCCATTACCCATCAAGTTGAGACTTGTCTTGTCTGAAATGTTCAGGTCCTGCAATAGCTGCGATTTAGTTCTAACAAGAAAGGAAATTAATATGATAAAATTCTTTCTGTGTAAATCGCAGAGTTATGGCAACATCTTTCGAGCAAAAGGTTTCGCTGGAGCCTTTTGCACAAACTCACTGAAATAAGTCAGCAAAAAAGGACTCTTTTTCGAGTAATTTCATAGCAGCGACCTCCCTCTATTTCTCTTTACCTGTCTACTTTTATCTGCATTTTTTCGTTTTTGTTTTTGATGTTTTAGTGTGTAAATTTCAAGACAACTGAAACTAAAGCTCCTCCACACCATCCATACAAACAGGGCTACATTTTTTGGGACACCATGTTTGCGAAAAAATCAGAAATGTTTATGATACGTACTGCGCAGCTCTGTTCTTGAGAATTCCCATATTATTATACGTTTGCTGCAACGGACATCGGAATTCGAATGCACCACTATTGTCCTCGTTTAAGGACATTGTCATTCTTCTGTATTCTTCATCATCATCACTGACATGACTGAAGTTACTTATCATGTCATCATCGCTGTAAAAAATTGATTTTCTCTATCAAATCTAAAAGACTAAAGAAGTACAGGGTGTCCCAAAAAATTGTGCCCCGTTTGTCTGAAGATTGCGACAAAATGGCAAAAGATTCTTGCCAAACTTTTGCTTGATGGTGCTCTTCAGATGTTTAATTAAAGTTTGCTACCATCCCCATGAAAATCCGTTGAAAAATGATGGAGTTATGACCTTCAGGAGATCAAATTTGCCGGATCACTGAAATTTGCAGCGATAAATAGCTTCATGGATTGAAAATGAAACAGCAGCCTCCAATTTCATAGTTCTCGTTAAAATTCCGATAGTCCTCGGAGAGTTCCACTATTTCTGACCTCACAGAAATTATTTCTTACCTCAATGTGAAGATACTTATCACTGCAAAATAGTAAGACAAAATGGCCGACCGCTGGTTTCAGTCATTAGGCGAATTTGGTCTTCTGAAGGTCATAGCTCCATCATTTCTCAACGGATTTTCATGGGGATGGTTGCAAACATTAATTGAATATCTGAAGAGCAACATCATGCAAAAGTTTGGCGAGAATATTTTGCCCTTTTGTTGCAATCTTTAGGCAAATGGGGCACAAAAATTTTGGGACACCCTGTGCAACAAATACATTCAACAATTCAATTCACTAGCGGAAAAAGAACAAGGTCATCAAGTTTTCCCTATGAATGGCACTTACAATATTACTCAGTTTTACATACAACAAACACAAATATGAAAACGATTACGAAAGATAAAATACAAGGCATCAGAGACAAAATATAACAAACACAGATATGTTGCTACTTTTCAACCATTGGTAATTAATCTACATTCGTGTCGTATTTTCGATAACATAAATCGTTTGGTCTAATAAATATCTGGTTCACATTCACATATAAATCAGGCATTATTCCGAAGAAGAGGAGTACTAAGTGATTTGGAAGTCCATGTCCGAAATGTGTAAATCAGGAATGTTTTCGAGATGATCAAAAAGACATTGCCATAATACATCATACAAAGGGCAGTGCAGGAGAAAATGCTTATTATCCTCATTGGCCTTGCCGCTGTAGCAAGTAGGGCTTAAACCAGTTAAAAAATTAGACTTGTGCCAAAATTTTGTGCTCATTTAATCGCTAATTTAATCGCTAAATTCAACACGAAGCTTTATCAATCGTCGAATGCAAATAATATCACGGAAATGACATATCGGAGGCTGGAATAAGAAAGGATCGTCATAAAAAAACTTCTGTGAGCAGAGAAAAGGTACATATGTATTTGCTCAATGCAATGAAAAAGAAAGGACGACTCATTCCCAACAGCTCATCGCTGGATAGCGAGATAATGTTTGGTCCGGCAGACGGCATTTCTGATCTTGAGTTTTAGACTCCGTTTACACTATGCCGGTACGAAACGAATACGGCCTAAAACTGTGCCGTATTGGTTTCTCTTCAAACGGAACCACCGTTTGCACTATACCGGCACGAAATGAGTACGACAAGTTTTGATCATGCAGAGCGAGGATTTGCAATGAATCTAAATAATGAAGCATGGCAATTTATACCAAGGAACAAAAAAGATCAAACGCGGTAAAAAATGAGTTCATTTTCCGCGCAAGGGGACCCGAGACCTAAGTCTCAAAGTGGATAAAGTGGGAACAGATCAAAGGAGGACCAAGGGAATAGACGACTGTTTGGAATTAAGTTCAGGTCGATCACGTAAAATAAGACAAAAATGTACGATTCTTGGCTTCTTGGTTACACCACCATGTAACTTGGCAAAAGCCGATTTTTTTCCATTTTTATCAAAAGACAAAATCGATAAATAACAAACCTGGAAACACCTTGCTTGATAAAATCGCAAGTTATTTGTATTCCAGCCATAACTGATTCGACCTTGTTTGACAATGGTTTGAATTCCATCTCCAGAGGTTCACTGTGAAAGAAATAAAAACACTTAGTTTACAAACCATCTACCAGGTGTCCCAAAACCAAAGTATTCCTGTTTGAAAAATCACCAAAATTTGATAGATCAAGAACCAAATTATTTTCCCAGATATAGCTGATTTTGTAATTTTTTTAAAATGAGCAAATTTAGCTATTTCTAGGGCAACGTGGTTTTGGCTCATACTGCAAAAAGTACTGATGATTGCCAGATCAATTTCTTTGTGCATGTAAGCCTACTTCTGAAATTAAAAAACTGCAGTGTCAATTTTGAGAATTTACCTGCCATGTTCCAATGAAGCGTATTCTGCTAAGTTCAAAGGAAATATTGCCAACTTTCGTCGTGTCAAGCCAAGATTCTATAAACAAGAAAAAAATTCCATCAGGCCTAATTCCATCTACAACTATATAAAACAGGATAGAAAAGGAAGGATATATATAGAGCGCACTGTGATACTTCACTTCCGTTTCATATTTTCAACTGTGGCATGCCTGCTCACACTGATGTGATACCGGGTGAGTTAAACAAAAGAATCGCCCTTTAAAAGGCCACTGCTCCCTGAATATCAAAGCAATAATAATTAAAACTGTCTTGTTTCATTGCCAATCTGTTCAACTAGGTTTAGTAGTTTACCAGGCTTTAATCGGCCATTCCTTTCCGTGGATATAGGAGATTTTCTGCAGAAACGAGCCTTTATGCGTGTACATTATTCCTTCGATCTAAAGAATATCCGTTACCCCAGGAAATCAAAGATGGCCATCAAAGATGTCAATTGAATGAATGCAATCACTTGAATACGTCCAACAAATGATTTTCGTGCCAATCATATAGAGAGGCGTTGCCCTAATTGAGCACCCTTCGAAGAAAATGCTATTTATTATCCCAAGCAAGTCGTTTCAAAAAGTAACTTACAGCGAAAAGGTTAGTTCACCTGTGTGACAGATTCCTCTTTAAGGCCAGAATCATCCGAGCTTTTCTTTTTTCTTAACCAGTGCTTTAAACATGCAGCAGTCTGAACAGTCTAATTCTCCAAAATTCGCCCTTTTTGAGCACCCCCACTTCTACCATATTTCTCCAACAAATATCCACAGAAAATAAGACCAATTTTTCTTTGAACTCTTTTTTCACAATGTAAAGAAGATGAGCAGGAGTCTACTGGGACTCAATGGCGTTAGCAAACTATATTCGCAGGGGTTTTTTGCTCGTAGCTAGGCCCAAGCACTTTCTAGTTTGAACTTACTCAAAGCGGTCAAAACAATGCAACTTTTCAGGGTGCTCATTTGGGGCGACGCTGCTCTAGCCCGTGAAGAGGACCAGTGGAAGCTGAGAATGAAGAAATAATGCAAACATATGAATATTCCTCACATCTTCCAATGCAAATGAGTATTCCTTTCTCCTAAATTTTGATGCTTCTGTGTTCTGAAAGTAAAGTGAAAGCAAATGTTATGAAGTTGAAGTTTAAATCTTGCTTACCGAGGGTGGGGCCAGGCCAAGGATGAAATAATAGGACTCTTTGCTATTCTACAAAAGAGTCTAGATCAAGCAATATTTCATACACTTTGCAGAAATCTGCTGAGCTTTCGATCTCCTTGGTCAACTCTAAGATATTCCTGGTCTAGACAATTGACATTTTGAACAAAATCCTGATGCACATTGCTTCTGTTTGGATCTCCATTGTTGAATGTTATTGCCAACAGAATAATCATGGAGGTTGCAATATTAGTCATAGCGACAAAACGGTTTGACTGAATGCAGCTACCCCTTTACTTATAAAAACAAAGTTGTTGTACCCCTACCAGCTACCCCTACCAGCTTAAGCTACCCCTTTACTTAGTTTTTGTTCTGTTCTGTTCGTTCTCTTTCTTCGTTGTTTGCTTCGTCTTTAGTTTGTTCCTTGTCCTTCGTTTGCTAGTGTCCTTCGTTTGCTAGTGTGTCAATGTAGTTAAATATATTGTAAATGCCATTTATAGAGGGAATTCGATGACCTTGTGCTTTTCCCTCTATGAATGGCACCATTTGAAGTCTTTGTTGCCTAGCACTAGCTTTAGAGTTTTACATTGCATAATGAAGTGTTTGAAGGTGCCTAATGAAATCAAAGGACCTTAGAAGTGACGCACGGGCTTAATGATTTTTATTGTGAAATTTTCCAAATTATGCCATGAGAATGCAAAGGAAGATCAGTGCAATTTTATTGCACCTTCCTCGAAATATGAGTAAATATGCTGTAATGTTACGTTACAGAATGCAGTCTGAGGAAGCAACCATAAAAAATTGGCGTGCAGGAAATGTTTAGTCTTTGCTTGAAGATTTTTCAATGGAGAACAAACAATCTAATTAAACACACGAGCAATCAAATTAATCACAAAATACACGTTTTTTTTATTATAAGAAACTTGGATCAGCACTTAGTACTAAAAGTTTCTTAATTTCGCATGAAAATTTCGGTGTTTTAGTAGTAAAAGTTTCTTAATTAGTTTCTTATTTTTTTGGGCCTAAAATTGCGGTATTGTTCGAAGTTGAGCCTTCTTCTCGAGAAAGGGCTTCCATTTTGCATTGACATTGTCATCAAGAAGAAGCCATGCACATCAAGGCAAAAATTTACCAATTTTGCAGTTAAAAGTCAAGAAAAGACGAAGGCACCTTTGTTAGAGAGACATAGAATAAGAGAGACATACAGATATAACGTTTTAGAGTTTCTTAACTGTTCTTGAGCGTAGTACTAGAGTTTCTTAAATTTTTGGTCATCGTAGTACTAGTTTCTTATAAACCAGTTTCTTATAAAAAAAACGTGTAATCCGTTTTCAGCATGATTAAACAGTGCTAGTGTTAATAAGAAACTCTTTTCAAGAATTCAACTAAGAACTAAACCAGTAAGAACCTCGACTGAGAACTTGGATACTGCTCAAGAAACTTGTTTATTTTGTCTGAGAAGGTAATTCGCATACTGGCGCTGTATTCTGGTAAAACTCACGAAATGCTTGGGAAGTTACCTATCAATGAATACAACGAACATGTAAGAAGGATGCGGAGAAACTGCAAAAACCTTTGGTACCCATGATCTGCTAATTTCAACTGTTTACTGAAAGCTAAAAGAGACTTTCAGTACTGGGTGGGAAAATTTATTGGTTTCTTGAAAACTCTTCGATTGTTGTTCTACTTGACTGATCAGCTGCCTAAAAGTTCTTAGAAAACTAACAATAATCTTGAAAAAATGCTAACAAAGAGCTTTTTGAAATAATTTTGATGGGAACGTCATTGAGCTAATTACTGCACTCAAAGAGTTCATTTTGTTGGAGAAATTTCCCTTAGCAACCAATCTCATTCTGTGAAATGATGCATCAACACAGGCGAGCAAGGTGGCTGCCATGACACATTATATTTTCCAATCTCGGCCTGTTCTCATCTGCAGTCCCTCTATTTTCCAGAAGTTTATTATTCACAATTTAGCGCAAACCTCAAGATCAATGTGCTTTGCACAAGACAACTTAGAGGTCTAGTCCGAACAAAACATTGAATTCAGACTATTGCTGAACAAATTAAAAGTCTAGGCCTACTTTTGAAGCAAAATCGGCTATGATTCAAATAGAATGCACAGAAAGTTAAAAAATGCAAGGCTTGAATTGAAAATTGATTTTAAGCAGCTACGAAAAAGTAAGTTGATAAACTTCTTGATCAAAGATGAGAGACGTACCTTTCTCTCGTTGAATGCAGTTTTTCATCCAGCATTTTAAGCGCGCAGGCTCCGCGACCATGATTCGTTCTTTCCGTAGAGTGGCCGCGCGTGCTCAAACCGCTGGAGCGTTTGACCTTTGAGATGTCATATACCTCAGGAGGGCTTCCGCTGAACGACCAGCTTTGAACTCGCGTTGTTGCAAGGCTTGATGTGGACTTCATCACGTCCTCCACCCCATGACATAAAGGATTTTGTAAACAGGAAAATGCCCACCACCCCTATGACTTCACTACCGTGCGTCAAAAATGAAGCTCTGACCGACGTTACTAAAACACGGAAGAAGCGGAACAAACCAGTAACAAGCGGAACAGGCCAGTAACAAGCGGAACAAGCAAGGATCAACCCAGTAACAAGCAGCACAACTACGGAACAGTCCAGTAAAAGCATGAAACATTAGGAACAGGCCAGTAACATCGGAATAGCAACATAGTGACAACCATAGAACAACTGTAATGACCTGAAATAAAGGGAATAAAGAGAAAACATCCTACCTCCAGTAAAAGAAAGTGTATTTAAAAAATTTGATCCATCCTATTGCAGCGTCTTAATTCTTTGGTGATCTCACAGAAAGGTTGTTCGCAAATAAAATATTTCCTTCTAACATAGAAATTTCTATGCCTTCTAAGCAATTAAGTGTATTCATATTGCTTTCCTCGATGCAAACTGGTAAAATGAAAGTTTTGCAATAACATTTCATGCTTTATCTTTGCCAAATAATTTTTCATTTTCGTTCACTTGTTATTTTTTTCATCACTCAATTCACGCAGCATGCAACACATCGCAGCAGGCTTTAAAAATGTGGAGTAACAACCCTATCTCTTGGAGTTCACTACACTGATTTCATGCTTTCGGCGCATTATTCAATGCATTACTGGCCTATTCTGCTTGTTATTGGCCAGTTCCTTGCTTATTCCAATTGCTACTCTGGGTTGTTCCTTTCTTGTTCTGCTTGTTCCTAGGTTGTTCCTTGATTGTTACGCTCGTTACTGGCTTGTTCCGCTTGTTACTGGCTTGTTCCGCTTGTTCCGTGTTTTAGTAACGTCGAAAAGGGTACGAGATTTTTGAAAACAATAGGACTTTCATAGAGTTTTTACAGAGTTTTCTTGAAAACAAAAAGACTTTTGCCAAAAGGTTAGAGATTTTTAGAGAGTAATACGCCCCTCGCAGTTTAGTACCTTGTAAAGTGTGACCAGTAAAGTTGCAGTTTCTTGTTGTTGCCATGATGCAGATGCCACTTCAATTGGAACTTCATCATCTCCTACCTTGATATATTTTATCATATCTTTGTCCTGTTGATAAATATGAAATGGAAGTCATTTTATTAAGCCTGTTTGTATTTTTTTAATCAAATATTGAATTTTACAATATATTTTACATTCTGCTATACCTAATTCTAATTACTCTACGGGAGCGAAAGACAATGACTACCCCATGGCCAATATATAAAAACATGAAACGTTAACCTGTATACAGTCACATTACGAACAATTAAAAATTAATGGATACTACCGGTTCCCCAAAAATAAACTATGCACTTTTGGCAGGCCGCGATAAATCGTAAACAGGACCGATTTTGAAGATTTATGACTTTATCTTTAACAGAAAGCCTGAATTAGATTCAAGGATTTTTTGCAAATTTTTCTGTTTATCAGTTTTTAGAGCTACAAGCGAGTTTCTTAAGATTTTCGTTTTCGAAAACACTGAAAATGATAAAAAAAGTTGATCAAGCTTTCTAAAGAATCAATTATTTCCTCAATTATTGATTGTTTCCTCAATTTCTTCAGTTTCCTCAATCGATTGTTTCCTATGATTGTTTCCTCGATTGAAAGAGACGATTGGCCTATTGTTTGAAAAGGTAAAACAACAGATCTAGAAAAGGGACTTGGGGGCCTTTCCCATCCAGCTAAGTATATAAAAAGAGGTCCTGTAATGAAACTATGAGACCTCCAAAAAGCCAGGTACATACCACAGGGGGCCCATAGAAAATTAAGGAGTTGACATACCACTACAAAGTCTCTCTGTCTTTGTCCTCTGCTCCATACTAACTGCAAATTCTTTGGCCTCCTGCAAAAAATGTTGACTGATTTTCAGGTTGTAGTTTCATTGGGAAAATGCTGATTCACAAGACTGCTAACTCGGTTTCTTATGCAAAAGAAATTTTACCGGGTGTCCCAAAAAAAGTACTCCTGTTTCAAAAATCACCAAAATCAAACCATTGATAAAATTTTCTTTTTGAGTTGTTTTGTCAAAGACCTACAAATATTCATAGATGATAAAATGTTTGCTTTTGATGCAACAAGGTAGAACAATTACATGTTGAAAAACCTTATTTTGAGCTATAGTTTTTAAGGAAAATAGTCAATCTTGCCTATGAGTCAAAAATGTTCAGATTTATATCATCATGGAGGTCTGCCATGATTTTGCGCACTTCTTTCTGTCATTTATGACCAAACTAGATGGTTTACATGCACAAAGAAATTGATCTGGCAATCATCAGTGCTTTTTTGCAGTATGGTTCAAAACCAGGTAGCCCTAAAAAGAGCTAAATTTGCTACTTTTTAAGCCAATTACAAGATCAGCTATAAATTGAAAAATAATTTGGTCCTTGATATACTTGACAAAAAAAGAAAATTGAAGATCGGCCATGAAATCAATTTTTGGTGATTTTTCAAACGGGAGTACTTTTTTTTGGGACACCCGGTACATGCACTTCAAACCTCCAAGCAACTTGATGCTATTTCAAGGAATTCATGGACACATTTCTTAATAAAAGTTGAAATTTGGAAGCTCATCCATGCGTGTGTTTATCCTTTGGAAAAGACATCTTCCATGTCATACATTTTGCATAGTTAGCAGTCTGGCTGCCTGGTTGGTCTGTAAGAGCTGTCATGCTCTAAAGACTGGATGATCATCTATTTTAATGCTTCATAATATTTTATAATGGATTGCATGCAGTATTCCATAGTTTGGGCGACTATCTAAAAAATGTTTGATTAGTGTCGCCCAACCGACTGTTTTCTGAAATAAAAAAACTCAGGTTTTTGGGTGGGGCGTCTAACTGTTATATAGGAAAGCTGGAACAAAGATTTTCAGTTTTAGTATAAACTTAGTGATTCTTGTTAGAAAATTCAGAAAAAATAGAAATCTGATCATTTTCTGACTGACCGACCAACCAACCGATATTTTGCAATCAAAAAGACACTAATCAAACATTTTTGAGATGGTAGCCTTACTTTATAATACTGGGTGAGTCAGAAATTTTGTTTATTCAATACAAGAAGTTCACAAAAAACGAACTACTTCAGACCACGCATAAAAACTACTTTAAAAATCAGAAATAGCAAACACGATTTTTTCAACAAAGGCATACTTCTTGAATGTAAAATGGGTGACAAGAGATCAATAGAGTACCTATAAAATTTTGATAAAACAACAGTAACATTTTAATTACTTATTTTCTCAACAATACATGATATATTCGCATCTGTCTGGAGCTGTCTGGAAGAAGTTTATGAAGGCAAGAATAATATAGCCTACTACTAGGCTTACATTATGATTAAAGACAATGAACTGATAATCTTGACAATCTTTTGATCTTACCAATCCTTCTTGAGACGAACTTCCAGGTATTCTAAAGTGACACTGAACTTGAATTTGAGAGCTGGCCTTCCGACAATCTTCTTCGCCATTGAGGTCATTCCTCTCTGCTAAAATCCCTTGTTATCCTTTTCAAATAATCCAGCAGCGGTGTAGAAATATATAACACAGACACGCAATGTACACAAACAATCTTCTGCAAACAATTCGAAGTTAATCTGCAGGATTAGGTATGGTGGTATGGTAGGCCCTCTTTAATTCAGGAATAAATTTAGGCCCGTTGTCTTTAGACCAAAAACATATCAGTGTATCGAAGCATCCAGTTGAGTTAGAGTCGACGATGAAGCCTCATGATCGGCAATCTTTCTTCGAGAACAGTTTCAGTTTCCAAATATTGAGGACAAACATTCAGTTCTGGTGAAATTCATAATTCTTGACAGTGAGTCACTTTCTCACAGTTCTGCCGCTCCACTTCTGTTGTCTGTTGTCTGTCTGTCAAATGAACCGAAAGTGCACTAACCTCGATTTGATATTTGATCATAACAATTTTACTTCCGTGTCAATTGTTCATTTTTTTTGAAAATTTTTCTTGAATCCTTGAAAAAGAAGCAAAACACTCCGAAAATATCGAGGATTTCTGAAAAGTCCAACGGTAGAATTATAGCAATACAGCTGAAGTTCTTTTGAAGCCATTCAGTTCAAAGAAATTGGTCATGGAATTTTACACCAACATTTCTAAAGATTTGGAGCCTATGCTGTACAGGTACAGTTATGATCCGTGACAAAAGTGCATAGTATGATCAGAAAAGTCAAAGAATCGAATTGCCTCCCAATTGGCTTCTGCACAAATTAATAAAATGGCCGAGGCAGGAGTTTAGATACATCCTTCTTCTTTCGATATGTGCTAATATTTGCTTTTAAAAAACCTTGTCTGGAATGCACAGCGAGCGAGCTAGCGACCTGGGTTTCAGGGGAATTTTTGGGGCTTGCTTTGTTTTTGTTTATGCCTTGACCAACCGAGCATGGAATTCCCTTTGTCTGAAATCACAAATCGTTTTGTATCCAGGTGTCAATAAAAAGTAGCGGATCCTAGTGTAACATTATCTGTCCTTGTTACTTTCGTTCCCTCTTCTATCTACACAAATATTTTTTTCCGGAGCAGTGTAAACGCTCTTGAACAGTAACAATTTTGGATGGGATCAAAACTGCACCAGTACAGTACAGTGCAGCACCAGTACAGTGCAGTAAATGTTTACTTTTAAACTTAACTGAAACCTGGTCTGAGACCCTATTTATATACACTGCATATAGTTACTGGAAATACACTGTACCGCTACAACTTTGCATTCCTAACGAAAGTGTAACTGATCAGCCTCGTATTTTCGCTATTCCTGCTATGTAACTTTTTTCTGTAACAGTGGCATTACTGAGAACTGTTTTGCTACTACTACTACTACTGCTACTACTACTACTACACAAAAAATTTTGTTTTGAAAACAGGTGCAAAATGGAACAGAGGTTTGCTTAAACCTCCCATTACTCCCCAGAGACATCATCCAGAATTCATTTGACCTTGCCATTCCAGTAATTATGTAACTTTATGTTGATTTGTATGTAGGAGAAAGGCTGTTTGTAAAAAAAAAGGTTCTTCCCGTTGGCTAGCACGACGGAGCTCTTGCTTTTTGACGAGGCACTTGAAGAAATTCGTATCTACTTGCTGAATAATGTTAAGTTGTGAAGACGAAGAGCCATAGCCATTACACCTGCAGAAATATAATACCTGAATTGTATTTAGCGATCCGAAAGGCTGGCAATTTTTTCTGATTTCGCTATTGATTGAAAGCTTATGAAGAAAGGTTTATTGGGATCTTCTGATAAAGCACACTCACGCACTCAAAACCCTTATAAATTTTTCAAATACAGCAATTAACTTTCTAGCTGGCTCATTACGTTCAAGCAGAGCCAAGAAGCTGTTTCTTAATGTAAGACTAATCGAAAGACTCTATACTTAGCTGCAGTTTAAATTGTCAAGGCCATCTGTATCTTCAAGTTTTAAACGTGATAGCAGGCAGAATTTAACTGTACATTGCAAAATTAATCGACCGAATAGAGAGAGCACAAAGTATTCCAATCTTTAAATTTGTACCGGGTGAGTAAAAAAAAGATTACACGTTTGACAGGCTGTGCAATAAAAAGTGTGTGGCTGATATTCAAAACTAAGATGTTAATCTATGAGAAAAGTGTGTTTGGTAAAATCACTCATCTTTAAGACCCAAAAATCAGAAAAATGCCTGTAAGGGGTTTGTATGAGAATCGAGAATTCCACCTTCTATTCTGGTCCATGATTTACGTGCTCTTGAAATCAAAATTCTAATTAATGAATATGATCTAAATTTCAATGCCAAATAAATCATGGGCCAGAATGGAATGTGGAATTCTCGATTCCCATACAAACCTCATACAGGCATTTTTCTCATTTTTGGGTCTTAAAGATGAGTGATTTTACCAAACGCAATTTTCTCATCTAAGTTAACCTTTGTTTGATAGATTAACATCTTAATTTTGAATATCAGCCACATACTTTTTATTGCACAGCCCGCCAAACGTGTAAACTTTTTTTTACTCACCCGGTACAAATAAACGCGCCTTGAGGGTTTTGTACGGATATTACGACTCATCCTTTGATCGGCTTTTAGCCAGGGCTGAAAGCATTACAGTTCATCAAAAGAATCTACAAAGTCTTATGATAGAAATTTATAAGATCATGAACCATCTAAATCCTTCATATATTTGGGAGTTCTTTGTTAAATGTTTCATTTGTTAAATAATTTTGTTATATTGTAAATAGTTGGTTAAAATTAGTTTTTAGTAACTATGTACATATCAACTTTAAATAATGTTATGATGATGAGTTTGCTGTTATTTTTCGGAGCATTGCGGTGTTTCTACCTGCGAATCTGTTCATTTTCTCGTCACCGCTAGTATCTTTTCTATCGTGCCCTTTCCTTTCACGATGTGCGACAGTTCGGCAAAAGAAGACGAATTTATGAAATTGCAAATCTATTCAAATTTGAATGAAAATCTAAATATTGGTCTCACCAAATTCTAAAAAGTGTATATTTGTCTTTAAGGTTTACAACGTCCAACAAATCGAGGATAGAAGCAAACATCTCTGATATGTTGTCTGTTGAGCATCCACGTCAAATACCTCTCCAAACCGAGACCATATCCTCCATGGGGGCATGTGCCATACTTCCTCTGAAAAGTGAACGCAAAGCATTTAGTTAGGTTATTTCTATTTTGACGTGAAGCTCATATGAAAAGCATCCGGATATACCGTCGAGTTAGCTCTTCCAAGATTGGTTTACGGCAGGGTGAAAATAGACTTCTTATGCTGAGTCCTAGTAATCGCTACAACCCACCCACCCTACTGATTTTCTTAAGAAATGGTAACCTCAAATAAAAAGTTTCTATAGATTTTAATAGAAAGCTAAACAGGCTGTTAAAAATAAATTGCTTCTATTTTGCAAGTTCTTACTGTATATATTAACACGTTCCTCTTAAGTAACAACTGTAAACAGGAACATAACTCTTATAAATATTAGTAAAAAGTTAAAATCAAATTCTTACCTGATCAGTATACCAATAATAAGGAGCAGCATCAATTCCTTCTCTCTTGTAGGCTTCCATTAATTCTTCCTGGAATTACGTAATAATTATACTAATCAAGATGGGAGTATCATTTATCAGTGTACAGAATCAGGTGTCACAAAAAGTGTATGTATTTGAACAATTCCCGTGGAGAAGACTCATTTTCAAAATTTCTATCCAACCCTCTTGTGATATAGATGAAATATATACTTGCAATTCACGATCTCGAGTGTACAGAGCAGTTGTGTATTAGTCAAGAAATCCCTTAAACATGCAACATTTACGAGGCAGCCTAAGAAAGATGACAATTGAGTTGAGCTACTGTTGTCCATGCATAATGTGAACGAGTGTGAGAAACAACAACAAATTTAATTTTGAAGCTTTATTGATTAATCAAGATTAAATCTATTTCTCGTTGATTCCAAAGCTTGAATCTTTCATATATTTTTTTTTTGACTGAACGATCACAACTGAAGCAAAAACTGCATGAGAAAGTTCCTTCAGTGGTAGAAGATGCCACGTGGGAATAGGAAGTTAATCTGGACAATGTTTAAAGTGTAACTGCATCTTTTCTCTACTTTCATCTGATAATACAGAGGGAGTAAAACAGGAACGCCGGAGAGGGGGGCACGGGGGGTGCGGGGGCCGCCGTTACTGCCCTCTCGAAAATGGCTGAAATTTGTTATTTTCCTATTTTTACCCTCAAATTTGCAGTTCCCTCACCTAAAAATGTTGTGCGTCTGGCGTCCCTGGAGTAAAAAAGATCTGCATTTGAAAGACAATTACTCTCTGGATATTAAGAAAATAATATTGGCAACTATGCTATTTATAGATGACATGTTCACATTTATCTTAAATTTTCAGGTAACTAAAATCGACAATTTTGTTCTGAAATTACCAGGGATTTTCGCAAGAAAGACCCTTCAAGAACCTTAAAAACAGCATCAAATCACGATTTCCCAGATATTTCTGCCTTCCAAAAATGACTTGTACATACTTTAGCACGTTTTATCCCTTTGGGGTGATGAGGGTGCCACCCCTGGGAGCATAACAACATTCTTTTTAGCGATTTCACAAGATTCGTGAAAAAGGCCAGAATCAGGCTACGTCCACACGTATCCGGATCTTTTCGAAAACGCATCTTTTTTATCCGTATTAAAGAGATCTGCGTCCACACGAGGAGCGTTTTCGAAAATATCCCCGTCCACACGAAAAGGCTGCCACATTTGAAAACGACCAATGTCGGCTATGAGCATGCGTAGATTAATAAAATGCCTTCACGTGATCTCCAAAGACCCTTGCGGATGCTCTGATATGTAGTAAATCGATGCTGTGACGTCCGCGTTTTCGAAAAGGTCCGTGTTCACTCGTCCACACGAGAACAGGAAAACGGCGTTTTCAAAAAGATCCACTCTGGAGAGCGTGCTCGAAAAGCTTAGTTTTTGGCGACCGAAAACGCCGTCTCCGTGTGGACGCGAACCCAAAACGGATAAAAAAAGATGCGTTTTCAAAAAGACCCGGATACGTGTGGACGGGGTCTTAGAATAAATGTTCAAGCACGTGTAAGCTAGACTTATGACCTTGAGTACCTCGTTTCCTCGCGTTCTTTGATCAACAGAAACAAGGGATTCAAGGTCACAAGTCTGAATGAAAGCCTCAGAACCATGACAAATGTACTGTAAACAGACACAACTCTTGGTACTCTTTGTTTTTCAGCAGAATTTTTTAACATGAAATTTGCAGGAAGACATTGATTCAAGACAAACACTACTTACGTAGTCATACATTCTCATCGATCCTCCAACAATTTCACCAACATTTGGCATTAAAACATCAACCTGGAAGATGATAAACACGTTGAGTTAAAAGAAAGATTTGGCGTTTTTGCCTATAGTACATTCATGGGTTTTCTGCCAATTTTAATGAATCATTTACTGCTTTTTATTGGAAAGGCTAACTTTAAAATGAATGTATGTTTATATTTTTGTAAGCGCAAGAAACCAATTCAAAGCTCAAAGCCAAACAAATAATCCCAAATCGATCACAAATAATAATCACAAATAATCGCTTATCACAAATCGACATGTAATGAGCTGACCTCCAATTGATACTATCCATCACAAGAGAAATGTGCTGCTGATTACAACAATTTCTAAAAAATGTAAGCCCCTTTACACCATAAAATCTTCTTGGTACGACAAGGATAATATTTGGTACGCATAGCAAAACATTGCTTTAACATAGCGTTTACACTACGAGTTTTATCCAAGCCGATCCGTTATTTGTGGTATACGCACCATCTTTTGCTCTGACTACCTCGCCATTGTACCAGCATGGGTGAACTTTGGTACGAGTAGCAGTTTTGTCCGTGCCGTACCAAACGAAAATTTCGCAGTGCAAATAGGGCAATACTGTCGATAACTTTAAATACATAAAAATTTGTCACTTTTCGTTGACTTTAACAATTGGAAACATTAACAGAACACTTATTACAATGAAGTAATTTGCTCACATTTTCTTGTTCGCGTAAGCTAGAAAGGTCCACAGGTGCACAACACAGATGTGTTTGAACTCATGAACTCGTCTAGGAAATTCAGGAACTCGCCTTGGAAACTATTACTTGTCCAAAATGCTCCCAAAGAGAGAGAAAGCGATCCATAGTGAATGTAAGCTTACCGATTCAGTTAGGCGTCTGTCTTCTGGGCAACGTTGCATGTAAAATGATTTGATTTCAACTGGGAATCTGCACAACAAAATAGGCTGTGGAGATAAGGAGAAATGAAATATATCGATTTTGAAGCACATTGTTGACTTGTTCCAAGTCTGATTTTCAATGAGAGAGCGTCAGGCAATGACCAAGACTAAAAGTATTATTATCATAAAATTGAATTCCCAATGTATTCATAAATCAAGCATAACGCATTTTGAAATGAAGTTAAAAAATTGGATACAGTTGCGGCAGTTGCTCATTTTCATTAGTCCAGTCGAGAGTCACGTTACTGTTAGCAGCAACTTTCCAATACGGTGTGGGTCTTTTTGTTCAAGAGAAGATAAGCATTTTGGTTACTTTCTATCACTTTCTTCAGAGTAGGCTGGACAGATTTTTAGCTATCTAAAGCTAATTTAGGCCTACGGTGCATGCCGCACCCAGGCATGGGACCCCTGGTTTGACGTCCCTTCCGATGGATGGCAAAAAGATTTGCTTGTTCAGGCAACGGGAAGGTCACCCATCCGGATTTTCACCTCACACGACCAAGCTTAACCTCAATCACCTAACGAGAAACAGTATAAGTCAACCGGCCACTCACCTCAGCATTGATGACCAAACATAAGTAAAGAAAAAATACCTCATTTATCTTGTCAGTCATTGCTCTTTCTGGTTTCTCTGGAATATCCTGAAAGAGAAAAATTCAATTTGCACCGATGAATAAACAGGGGTGGAAAAATATTCAAATTTCTTGGACCAAAGAAAGTCTTTTGAAAAATTATCTGCAAGAACCAGGTGCTCAAAAAAGTGTCCTGTTTTTGGTAAATTCTGAAACATAGCACGCTAGACAGGTTCTGAAGATGGATTATTTATCTTTAGTCACAATCGTAAATGCTTATTGGCAAGCTTTGTTGATTTTTCGGGTGACTATTTCCCGAGTTTTAAACAGTGTCATGAAAATTTTATTTTTCTGGCAACAGCTTAAATTGATCAAACAACATCCATCAAATTTTCTACAGCCAAAGTTTAAGATGCAACGAGAAATTAGGATTTTGACGTAAAATTAAATCATTAATTTTCCCTTTCTATCTTGCGTCTCTTTCTTGGTCTTGTTTACTCCTATTCATTGGCGCTTCCTCTTTTTCTGAAGACCTGAAAAATTGCTGGGATCATAAGGGCAGTGGTCCGCTATTTTTCCACCCTTGTAAATAAATTAATCAAACAGCAAGGTTTTTTCGTCCATTTTGCAATTTGGACAAAAGTTATTGAAAGGATTATATACTGGAGTTTGGAACGCCGAGAGCTGTACTCTGTTTTAATTTACGATGCTCAAAAATAAATTCATATCACAGAGAATAAAGGTTCCCTAATTGTGATAGCAATAAGCTCCAAATATAAGAGTTGCCTCCTGACATAATTTTTTGGATAATTTCAAAGACACAACTTTGAAAACGCTTGTGTAGCAAAAATCTTTACCCAATATTAATATGTATTCGAAAATCCTTTCAAGGTAATGGTCCTGAGACTAGTATTTTGGCTGTTGAAACTAGCAACCCTTAAAATGCAACAGTGAATATTCAACGGCGTTATGGAACATAGGGCTCAAATCTTTCTAATCTTTGAAAAGGTCGGTGTAAAATTCTATTGCAGTTTTCTTTGAATTGGATGGCTTGAAAGGAACTGATGGTACTTTGCTGTAAATCTGCGGTGAAAATTTTTTGATATCTTGATTTTTTCAAAATGTTGTCAATGAAACATTTTAAAACAAATTTAAATCATCGTAAATCCTAAACTAATAGAGGAAACATTATATAACCTTCAAGAAAACCATAGTTTATGAAGGTCTACAATATGGTGCCAAGCAGAAATCTGTAGCTTTTCTAGTTTAGGATTTAGAAATTTGATGACGTCATAGCCTCAAATTTAATAAATGCCGCCATATTAAAACTAATCAAGATATCAATAAATTGCCACGGCAGATTTACAGCAAAAAACCCTAAGTTCCTTCCAAGCCATTTATTTCAAAGAAAACTGCAATAGAATTTTGCACCGACCTTTTTAAAGATTTGAGCCCTATGTTGCGTTATGGTATTTGCGTTTGCATTACATCGTATACCATTTGGAATTGTCAACTGCATATTCGAGATCCCAGAGAATAAAACTTACTGATTACCTCTCCAAATTCGTAATAAGTACCATCATCCTTTTTGATGTCATTTTCTCGTAAATATTTGATGGCATCACTGTAATCCATTCTCCTAGAAATGCAGAAAATCAATCATGATCTTCTTGATTCTAAAATCTTGACAAGAATTCCCTTTAATTTCAATATGATGGAGCCATTTTCTTTATACCGGGTGAGTCAGAAAAAAGAATCCCCGCTTGGAAGGCCACTGCTCCATGAATATCAAAGCAATAATACTGAAAACTGTCTTGTTTCATTGCCAATATGTTCAATTAGGTTCAGTAATTTACCCGGCCTTAATCGGCCATTCCTTCCCGTCGATATGGGTGATTTTCTGCAGAAAGCCCCTTCCAAAAACCTGCAAAACGAATGAAAACAATGAGCAAATTTTCCTTCCTAAAATTGATGACACTCACATAAATTCATGTATTTTGTCCTCTTGGGAGAATGGAATCCCCTTGAATAGGTCATCGATACCAGGGGGAGGACCTGTTCATCCTCCCAAGAGGATAGCACGTGCTAAAGTGTCCACAAGTCATTGCTGTAAGGCCATTGTAAGGCAGAAATGTAAGGGAAATTTTTTCATGATTTTGGGCACGTTTTGAAGGTTTTTGAAGAGGCTTTCTCGAGAAAATCCCTCATAATTTCAGAATGGAGTGGCCGATTTCAGTCAAGTAAATTTTATAGTAGATTTGAACATTTCTACCATTAAACTATATATTTGCCGATATCATTGTCTTGATATCCAGGAAGCCGTGACCTTTTAAAAGGGGATTCTTTTTTCTGAATCACCCGGTACATTCACCAGAAAATGGTAACGGTAGATTACATCCCAAAGACAAGGACTATGATTCAAACATTCAAACCGTCAGCCTCACAAACATCAATTTACACATTTAATTTCAAAGCATCATTCAAACATTTTTCACTCACTTGAAGGGTCTCTTTGGTGCTTTGAAGTCCTGCAAACAAAAACAATTTCGTAAAATAAAGTGAACAAGATTCTAATGTTAAAAATTGATATTCGAAAGCGAGCTTAGCAAGAAATCCCTTTGAAAATGCTGTGTGGCCTCTGATATCGCTGATCCAGATTATGTAGATTCTGGTAAGAAGGCACAGATCTCGCAGAAATGGAAAAGAGACACACTTTGTTCCACAAAATTTGGTTAGAAATTGTTATTAGACTTTTCCTGAAGCTATCGGAGATTTTGGGTATCTGTTGGTTGCTCCTATGGTTTCTCCACCCAAAATACTTCCACTTTTTACAAATAATTACAGTTCTCTGCTCAGGAATACACTTGGAAGGCCTATTTTTGAGTGGAATTCGCTAAAGTTACGTCATCTAATCGAAGCAACAAAAGCTTAATCCGGCACATCCGGTCGTAAGGATCGTAAAGATGAAACAGTTTTTGATCTTTACGATCCTTATGTCGCGCATTTTGAGAAATAAGCTAAAGTGATAATGATTCTAAGATTATGATTCCTGGTGTTTTTACTTGATTATAGGCATCATAAGATCTGCAAATTGCTTAAGGTAGTTTTAATGAGAAGCTACTGAGTCTGGAATTACAGAGAGTTGGCGACTTTTTGTTTGGTAAAATTCACGTTATGAAGATTCAACTTTGCAGATAACAGATTTATTATCAAATACTCACAGGGTTGATTTCGTATAGCAAATGAGCAAATGGTGATTTCAAAACTCTGTCCGCCACATCACAAATCTAGAAATGAAGCATTAAAATTTATTGCAAAAAGGTTTCTTTGTTGGACTCAAAATGATCAATTTACTATCCAACTCAAGAATAGTTGTTACGAAAGGTTTTCGACTGCAAAGAACTTTTTGCTAGCCATGATAAAACAATTCGATGAATCGATAAAATTTTGCAGGGAATCCAACCAAATCTTACGGACAAATCTATTCCAAGTTATAAAATTTCAAAATCTTCGTCCCACTGAGAGGGCGCCTCCATTCAGAAATTCCTTACATGAAAATTCCCCTAGTCTTGTGTTGTATCATTATCTTCAATTTTCAACTTTGAGTGTAATTTCTTTTCAATAATATAACCTGTTGTCGTCGTTCGTTTTGTTGTTATTGTTGCTGCTTAAAAAAAGATTACATGTTGCTGGAATCTTAACCCGGGGGGTCTACTTAATACATTGAGCACCCGGGGATGTGCCTGCCAATAGGGCCCCATTTTCGGTTGAAAAGTCCAGGACAGGATTATACCTATACTGTATTTATTCCGGCACAAGTATGTTCATTAAAGCTTTTTTCCCAGGACAGGTCAGATTTGACATGCAAAATTAAGGTAACTTACAAGACCCCCCGGGAATCTTCAAATGAAAATGAACTCGAACTGACGCTTCAACATAGAATAACGAGACTCTTTCATCAACGTTTAATGCCCCATATTAGGGTCTGTTCACATGGGAGTTTTCAGCCCGGGCTGAAATTTCAGCGCGTCTTACCTGAGGTAAAACTTCATCCCTCTTCTACCGTCAAAAGCTTGTAAATATCAGTTTGCTATTACATGGAAAATGTTTCGCCCCGGGCTAAAAACAGACCCCAAGCTGAAATTTCAGCTCGCCTTGCGCTAGCCGAGATGAAACGTTAATCCCTCAATTAGCATGTTAATCCCCATTGTATTAGGTGACGCGGGCGCTTTTGTCTACTTTTGGGGCAAGAAAGATTTTCAGCCTGGGCTGAGACTCTCCATGTAAAAGCAAAATATTTTCACTTCGGGTAGCAGGGCTGAAAACTCCCATGTAAACAGGCCCTTGCTCTGAAAAAACGATTCAATGCAAAAAATTGCTGCCTTGATCTCCCTAGAAGGGTCAAATATGCCAAATGAAATTTGATTCAGAGTTTTCAAAGGCCTTCTTTGTGCCTAGGTATGGCTCACAAAGCAAGCATAGATGCATTATCACACTTCATCAGCTCCATCCGAAGTCACTTTAGGCCGACCATTCATTTTAGATGTCACAATACAGCTTGAAAAAATTCTGATGTTTAGTTGATTTTTTTTTCTATGATATTTCTAGATCCAAAGTATGGAAGAAAACTCTCACCAAATCTTCCACTCTGTCTAAAAGGTCGTTAAAACTTATGAATGGGCACTCTCCTTCAATGTGAGTATATCTGAAATGAAAGATGATGCTTTAAAGCTAAGTAGTTTCGATTAAAACCAAATTAAAGTCAGTTTCAAATTAGATGTCCTGTTAGATGTCAATAAATCAAATTAGATATCAATTAGAAACACTGACGTGACAGGCTAAGCGTAGTGTGTTGGGCAGTGGGGGCTCTGGATGGGGATCAGTGGTGGTAGCAACTGCTGTCGCTATTGTTCTCTAGTCCAGGGTTCCTGTTGTTCGGCATCATGCGCCCATGCTGGCCTGACATCCAATGTGAAACAGATCCCAGTATTTGTAAGTAATTAATCGTATTTGTAGCTTTTGTAGTTGCTAACTTAACTTTGATCTATTTGCATGCCTTTATGTTAATGGCCACAGGGATAGTCATTGTCTTATGCTACCTGTGGTATCGTCCCTGTAGTGTTGTATAGTTGTATAGTAATCAGAAAGTATAGCAGGATGTAGATGTAACATGTATTGTAATATTTTAGATGAATATATATAAAAAAGATGTCATGTGAGATTTGCAAAAACACAAAATTAATCAAGGAAAACACCCTAATTGCTTTCATTCGCAGACAGTTTCGTGTGACATCTAATTTTAAATAGACTTTAGTTTTGATGATACGATTTGCAAACCATCTTTAATCTCTGCTATTTTACAACGGAAAAGGACATGAACAAATGCGATGCCAGTAATCTTGGCAGTTGCCAAGCATAGCTGCGCAGCACTCAAAGCGCAGTGGCTATTACAGGATTAAAAAAACTGCTTACTTTGCCTGCAAAGTACACGCCGTATTCTGAACAGATGCCTACTCAAAAATACTGAAACCGAATGCATTGTCAGTTAATCTGGTAAATTAGTGAAAAAACGAAACAAAAAGTTCAACTTTTTCATACCAGAATAAATCATTGAGATAATTGAAATTGCGATGTGCCTTAGGCCCGGGTGGGGATGACGGTACTTAGTACATTTTGCTGACGGGATGTGCACTCTTTTCTGGGTATCGTTTTCGTCTCTTTTATCTAACGCCGAGTATCGAGAGAGAAGGCAATTTTTCTAGAATCCATTGTCAAAAGGGGTATTTTGTTAGAGCGGGTGCTACTTTATTGTTTTTCGGTGTAATTCTTAAATTTTGGAGTATAATCTTTACCGATTTGCTCTCAAGCCGGCTATCAGTTGGCGGGAAAATTTCTCGAGCCAGGTGAACAAATATTTCTTAGAAATACTTGAATACTGGAAGCAGACTTAAAAAACTCAGAATTGGCTCTGTGTGGGTAAAGAACCCGGGGGGGGGGTGGTAATTCACTGTTAAATTATACTGGACATGCCGCTGATATGGGTGGGCTTGTTCATATGAAATTCCCTACAGATGGGTCTGTTTTAACCATAATTCTGGTAGATGGGTAGTTTTTCTGAGAATTTTCTTATCAATGGGTCCCATGATGATTATCCGCACCAAACAACTGAAATTTTCCTTTGTATTTTGCTTGAGAAATTCATACACATGGGTTAGAAATTTCCTGATATTCATGCAAAAGGGTTCAGAATTCTTGAATATTCTGTCATACGAATGGGTCCTTTTCTCAAAGTCCAGATGCAGGTCTAACCACGTTCACAATGAATCCACATGCAGGTCTAACCACGTTCACAATGAATCCCTCCGGTTAAGAAGTGGCTTTGAGGCATTGAAACTTACTCAGCAACGTGTCTACGAGTTCTTGATTGTTCAGCTCTGTAAGACTGTGCAATGCAAAAGACATCTCCACAAGAAGGTATAGCAGTTTCCAAATACAGTTGAGAAGATTGTGTTAAGTACGCCTGTCAAGAGAGAACAAATAATCTCAAAAGGATGGATTATAATTATTGAGATGGTCAAATATGTTTTTTCAGTGTATTGTCACTAGGACAGGGGTAGCCAACTACTGTACAAGTACCCTAGTCATTGAAAGGAGGGGCGAGTTAGCACAGAGAGATGAGAGAGAAAACGTCATGATGATTAATGGTTGTTTGAAAAGCTTGTAAGCTACAAGAGGGAGGGGGGCTGTACTTGGAAGGTTGCTCCAGAGGAGAGAAGTTCTGGAAATGAAGCAGCTTGAGCGCAAGACAGTGCACGTTCTTCTTCTATCTTCGGAGTAAGGATTGGCCGTAAAATTATTGAAGGATTAAACTTTTTGATGTTAACTGTGTCATGCTATCGAGTTTTTAAAACGATTTCACCATAACTTGAAAGCTGAACAGGGAACCAAGCCAATTTCAAACATTGATTTCAGATTCTACCAACAACTCTAATTTGTGGAAGATAATAATTGTAGCCTGCTATGACGGTAGCTAAATATAGAATAATAACAACCATAATCTCAATCATGATAGTAACAATGATTTAACTGACTTATTTACGAACGGAACTAAAACCTTAAAAAGATAGATCTTGTCCACATCAAAATATCACTTTGGAAATTCTCACAACGCGTTCTGCCAGACGTCGCAAACTGAACACTAGTCTTCAAATATTTACCTCGAATAATCTAAAAATGTACGCACCTCTTCTCCAAAATAATTAAACTTGAATAATGTTGATCCTCCTTCTACTTGAGTTTGAACCATTGTTGGTGGAGTCATCTGAGATAAATCAAATTCATATTAGTCAAAGCAAAGGGTAGGGTTTCCAGTCGTTGGGAGACTGTGAAAGTGGAGGCAAGTAGTTATAGTGAGCAAAATCACAGCCTGAACCTAGCAGAAGATAGAAAAAAAAGATACCGGGTGTCCCAAAAAAGTATTCCTGTTTAAAAAACCACCAAAAATTGATTATCAAACCTTTGATAGAATTGTCTTGTCAAAGGCCCAAAAATATTCACTGATGATAAAATGTTTGTTTTTGATACAGCAAGGTCGAAAAATTACACGTTGAAAAACCTTATTTTGAGCAATAGTTTTCAAGCAAAATATTCAATCTTGCCTAAGAGTAAAAAATTTCAGATTTTTTATCATCATTGAAGTCTTTAATGATAGTGCGCATTTTTTTCTGTCATTTATGACCAAGCTAGAAGCTTTACATGAACAAAGAAATTGATATGGCAATCATCAGTGCTTTTTTGCAGTATGATTCAAAACCAGGTAGCCCTACAAAAAGTTAAATTTGCGAATTTTCAAACCAATTACACGATTAGCTATATCTTGGAAAATAATTTGGTGCGAGGTCTACTTCCTAAAAAAGAAAATTGAAGATCGGCCGTGTAATCAGATAATGGTGATTTCTCAAACGGGAGTACTTTTTTGGGACACCCGGTAGAACATACTAAACATAAAATCATATCAGGAAAGGCATATAAGATACCAGTGTCAATATTACTGCCATTAATAGAAATATAATGAGGGTGGCTTAAATCGTTGCTCGTAAAGGTCTTGACATTCAAGGCGATCACCACTTAAAATGTGCGAGAATTGCCATTATTGATCGTGAAACTACCAGGTGAGCCAGAAAAAAGTTCCCACTTTTGAAAATTCATAGCATCAAGAGTACTAAATGGATTGGAATGAATCAATATTTGCTTGACAGCCAAAAAATCGAAGTATTTTTGTGATTTTTCTCACGTTCCTACGAGCATTGGAAAAATTGGTAAATTCAAGCTTACAAAAACTTGATGGTTGCAAAATGACTGAAAAAGACCTGAAATGCTTGAACAAATCATAAAGGACTTCTCGCTCAGGACAACAGAGAAAATGCAATTTCTCGTGGGTGAGAGATATCGTCTGCACATCTATTGCCATGGGATTGAAAATCTTTAGTATCTGTTTGAGAATCTATTTCTTGTAACTCTTGAGAGAGGTGAAACGCATGTGCGTATTGTTCTGTGCGAGGAGAGTCCTAAAAAATTTGATCAAGTGTTTTAGGCTTTTTTCTGTCATTTTGCAGCCATGAAATTTTTGTAAAGTTGAATTTACCAATATTTGCAGTGCTCGTAAGAAGACGAGAAAAATCACAAAAATACTTCGATCTTTTGGCTTTCGACTAGAACTTGAATCATTCAAATCCACGAAGTACTTGTGGTGCTACGAATTTTAGAAAGTGGGAACTTTTTTCTGGCTCACCCGGTACGAGTAAAGATATTTGTCTCAAGCGTGACAGAATCTACCTCGTGGAAATATATCATTAAAAATTTTTAACAATAGACCATTTTGGTTCTTTCAATGATGAAAGGGTTGATTCACTCTCGATAAATTCTCCTTTTCATAAAGCATCTCAATGCAAATCTAAATTTCGTCTGCTAGAGCAGCTTACTCACCTCTACGTATCCACGGTTAAAGTAATGATCTCTGAAACTAAAATAAAAACATGATAAGTACAGGGTGACCCAGAAAAAAGTGACCCAACGCAATCTGTCATAGAAAAAAAAAGTAAGTGGCTGATTGAAATATTTCAAACGTTGTTCTGTCACTAAAAGACAAGCCTACATTATGAGTATTTTTCGAAATTTTTTTGAACACAGTAAAATTCCTGAATTAAAAATTTTGATGAAAATGGCAAGCGTGAAATGCTCAAAAAGTCATCAAAAACAGGAGATTGATTTAAAGCCCTTTCAGATCTTCAAAACAACGAAGAGTGTGTTTCATTTTGCCTGAGAATATTTTTACATACCTAGGGACTATAAAATTGCTCCGAAGACTTCCGACTGGGTTGCCAATTCCTAGGTTGAAATGAAACACGCTCCTCGTTGTTTTGAAGAGTTGAAATGGCGTTAAATCGAGGCCCTGTTAGAGGATTTCAGGCAGGCCCTTTTCCTCGAAGTCCTTAATTTTGGAAATTTACCGGACCGAAAAAAATTGCAAAAAATACTCACAGCATAGGCAAGTCTTTTAGCGACAGAACAACGTTTGAAGCATTTCAATCGGCCACTTACTTAATTTTCTGTGACAAATTGCATTGGGTCACTTTTTTGGGTCACCCGGTATATGACACACCAAGGTATTGTGATTGTATCATAATGGCTGGTAAAAGTGGACACTTTTTAGTACATTAAGCAGTGTTTAAATTGAGAAAATCTGTGAGTCTCGACTCTGGGATTAAATCGTCTACTTTTTGAAGGAAGTTGTGAAATGTAGATAAAGAAATAACGAAACTTTGCGAGCACCTTGTTAACTGTTGCAAAGACCTGTCAAGTTCATTCCTTGGCATACTTTGTAGGTGTTTTCTATAAATTAAGGTGGTTTTGTGGCCAAGAATAAAGATATCGCTTTTCAAGCCAAGAAATAGGCAAACGAAAAAAAGTTGAACAAAAATTAACCAGTACGATTTAAGATTTTATCTAAAAGATTACTAGAGGCATATGACGACTCCCATCCCCCCAATAATTATCTAAAACGTCAAAAATTTGGGCAAAATTCAGGCAAAATCGTATGGAACATCTAAAGGATACAGTACAAAATTTCGGACAATTTCCAAACCAAGATATCACACCCCCATAAAGTCGGTACATCCCAACGCCCCTATCACCAATGATTATATCACCAATCTTTAAACTCGTTAAAGTGTATGATTTATCGTGGGCTGAATAAAAGGCACATGAATTGATTCAAGTAGTGGTCAAACAAAACAGTTCTTATCACATACCATTGCATCACAACAGATCGCATTCTCAAAATCTTTGATGTCTACGAAAGGAAAAACTGCGTTGTAAATAACAGAAATAACAGTCACAAATTTCAGATAACAGAAAAAACAACCATGAAATATCAGTCTTAAATTTCCATTTAAATTTCCATCCAAAAAGTCTTAAATTTTGAAGATCTTCTTGAAAAAAGGAATTGTTCACTTGTTTAAGCTGAGATAACTGCAAATTCTAAATACATTGGTACTGCTACTCCCATTGGAAGCGTTTCAATGTACTGATTACACCTATTCCCAAATTTGCACTACATTCACCAAGACATTCCACAGTGATCTCTCAAAACTAGTCAATATGAGGAAGTACAGCTCAACAATTTCATGTGCTGGCTTAAAAAGTGAGTGATAAAGCCCCAAAAATGCTCTGAATCATTATTTCTGATGCTGTGTTGCCTAATTGTTGTTACCATTTTTCATGTAAAGGTCAGAGACATTGAGAAAAATGCAAAATGGATGGAATTGAATTGGATTAAACAATACATACTGTATCTCCTCTGATAACAAGATGCCTGTTGTCCAGCAGGGTGTCAACATGAGAGTCCTGAAAATTAATAAAGTGTAAAATTTCGAAAGGCCGTCTGTTTTTTGACGGAATAAGTCGTCAAAGATAAAAAGTTCGGTATTTTCATTGCTAAAGAGAGAAAATGCTCAAAATCATTCAAAGCAGAAAGCTATAAAACTTGATAATCCCAAAGGAGCTTTTATTTAAAAAAATCAGCGACAGAATAAAGAAATAAAGAAACCAGCAAATTTAGCAAAAACAGTCTAAAATTAGCTAGGATAACGATTTCGAAAGACGCTCTGACACATTACAGAACGGTGGTGTCCCTAACTTGAAAATCGGCAATATGAACAAGGTATAATAGTTAAAGATCTTTAACGATTAAAAATATACCTCAGTAACGATGTTATCAACTCCGCCTGATGGTGCAAGTCCAACAACTTCCCAAAAATCAACAATCAATTCGTGTCCACCAGGCGCCTAAGATGAAAATGAAACGATCAGTTTGATCAAAAGTTTATGCCAAGCACCAACGAAGCAAAGCTTTGGAAACTACTGGATAAAGCTAACGCGGGATTTTCAATATCATCTTCTTCTTCTCCTATTTAGTCATATTTAAACAGGGGGTGCTCTCTCCTCGATTAGCTCAGCTACTGAGAGAGTCCCTCCTCAAGAAATTCCCCTACATGCAATTCTTTCGTTTTCATGATGTCGTTTTTCATTTCGATTTCTTCTACAGTATTTGCATTGTATTAGTTAATTAGTTCCGTATGTTGTATTTCATTGTAATTAACTTTTGTCGTTTGCATTGTATGTGATGGAATTTTAAAATAGATGAAACTGAACTATGCTCACATTAAAGGGGCTGTACAACCCGTCCTCTCTGCGTGACACTGCGAGTCAAATCATCGAATGTGTTTAGGCTCACAGCCAATGACGATTTCACAGAGAGAGAAAGAGTAGTGATACAAAGTATCTACGACGATCTCTGAAATCGAAGTTTTGGTGGAGGATTTGTTTAATTGGTTCAACGCTGAATATTTGAAAGTTTTAATGGATTTCATAGACATAGACAAGAAAACATTGCGATTAAACTTACGTAGAAGCTGCGATGAAACTGGCCACCATTAAATCTGAAAGCTTTAGTCAAATACGCAATTTGTCCCGATTGTTTACAAAAATCTTGTACAGCCCACTTTTTAGGATATGCAAACTTCCCATGATGCAGTTCTATCACCACGGTATCTGCTGATGATTAGTGCAAATTTTTTTCACGAGTTAGATTGAACCGAGCCTGAAGGATCATCTAGCGTTGAGATACTGTAGCTCAGGTTGTGAACTGATACCTCAGAAAAATTGGTCCAGGAATCTTTCCTTTTCTCAGTCAAATTCTAACAATTGGCACCTTTAACCAGTCCCTGTTTTGCAAAATCAAGTTAGATTGAGAATTGAAATGGGAAAAAGGATTTGGATTGGAGTCGATATGCAACAAGAAAGAATTATTGCAATGGAGGGTTTAGGAATTAAAATCACTTTGGTTGAAAACATTGACTCCTATCTCGACTGTGCTCTTGATAGTTGGCTGGTTTGCTCAGTCCTATAACACATTATCAGTCAAAAGTTGAGAAACTGATAAACTTACCTACAACAAGTGGTTTCATTGTGGCACAGGTCCTAATCTTATGAATTGTGTTGTTAATTGACGTTACATATTATGTGAAATTGGTTACCGTTTTTCCTTCTGGCACAACTTTGAGTGTTCCATAAAGTGCGACAGTAGATTCAGTTGACAACATCAATGCTTCGTAAGTCTGACACTGTGTAAAATTACATTTATAAATAATGTCTCAAAGTAACAACACGCAGAATAGGCGTTAGATTTTGGATCATGAAATAGAGCAGTTAGGTGTGTATAGCAGTAATGCAATAACATAGAAACGTTAGACTTAAGGCGTGATTCCCTGCATTTGGTTCAATATCTTTGTGAAGTCGAATTTAACAAGCAATATTGAGATGTATGCAGTGCATGCAATTAAAACATGTAAAATCCTTTAGAATAAAATTCCAAAATTTGACACACCGAGGTTTCTTCTCGTAATTTGGTAGCATGAAGATATCAAGTCCAGAAGAGATTTCTACCCCACCTTTTAGAGTAATAATAATAATAATAATTACTTTGTTTAAGGTTGGCGTAGTGTATAGCACTAGGCCAATTAATGCCAACCATTGTTAATAGATACCAAAGTGTAACCTAAATGTAACCTAAACTTACAATAAATCTTTACATAATCTACAGTTGCATGAAATATTCCAAAACTTAATTTCTCTTTTAAAATACTCTATAGATCGGGACTCTTTTATATGCAATGGCAAATCTCGCCAGAGATTCTGCCCCAGAAAACTCACAGTTTCTAACCCATAGGCTGTAGTCCTAGGTTTGCGTGCATAGATGTTGCTCGTAACCCTTAAGTTGTAATGTATTTTTCTCTCTGCGAAAATTTCTTTCATAAAACAAGGATTTAGATTCATCCTTGTTCGGCAAAATTCAGTGACAAGCAACTGTAGATTTCGATGATGAATGGAGACTGAATGGTCTGTAATTAACAGCTCTTCAAAACTTGAGGTCCGATCATGATACGCTATTCGTAATGCTCTTAGGTTGTAGGTAGTAAGAAACAAAGTTTTTACAGAAGTAAGTTTTAAGTTCAGCAGTTGAAGTGCACTGAAAACTTTGAATTTATGAAGAAAACAATTTGAACTAGAACTGAGTGAAAACGCATGACATAGTTTCGTAGAAGTTCTGTTCGTCAATTTGTTTCATATTTCTATGACTTGTTCCGGATTCATTTCAATAACATTTAATTGTAAAGTAATGAAACTCGTGGCAATAAAATACAAACCAGTTTGTCCGTCAACACACATTGTAGGAAACCAGTGCCATCTCTAAGCACGACAAACATCAAGTTTCTTCCTGAAAATTAAAGGAATGGGTGAAGGTTTTCTTGAAGAAGGACGATACTTTAGAGGCTATCAATGCATGGGCTGTTGAAGTGTGTACTAGTGGCATATTGATGAACAGATGAGGGGAGAAGTTTTGAAAGCAACTAGGTGAAGTTTTATTAACAGAGTCAAAGACAAAGGGGGGGGGGCATTGTACAAGGGGTGAAGGCATTTTCTGTGAATAGGACATGTAGCTATCGTCCCATATTTTGATCAAAAGCCTTTTGTAAATCAATGAAAATACCACAACCAAATCTTTTATTGTCAATCAACTTGGATAATACAAGGAGAGCAAGAAGTGGGGAAACTGAGGATCCAATAATTTTTAGTAATTTTATGGGTATACTGTTAGGACCTACAGATTTAGATGGGTAACTGGAGTAAGAAAAAGTGAATTAGAAGATCAGCAACATTTACAAAAAAATCAAAGTTACATTTCCTTCCTTGTCTTTAATTTTGTTAATTGAAGAAGAAGTAGAAGATTTATGAGAGATGATTATCATTTCATTGGATTGTATTCTACTATTTATCCAACTGGTGACCAACATAGGGCTCATATCTTTAAAAAGGTCAGTGTAAAATCTTATTACAGTCTTCTTTGAACTGAATGGCTTGGAAGGAACTTAGGGTTTTTCGCTGTAAATCTGCCGTGGAAATTTATTGATATCTTGGTTAGTTGAAAAATGGCGGCATTTATTAAATCTTAGGCTATGAGGTCATCAAATTTCTAAATCCTAAACCAGCAAAATGCTACCGATTTCTGCTTGCCACCATATTGTAGACCTTTTTTCTTGAAGGTTATATAATTTTTCCTCTATTGGTTTAGGATTTACGATGATTTAAACTTTTCTAAATTTTCCATAAATTTCTTCACAAATAAAATTAAATAGACGGCATTTTGAAAAAAAATCAATATCAAAAAATGTCCACGGCAGATTTACATCAAATTGCCATAAGTTCTTTTCAAGCTATTCAATTCAAAGAAAAATGTCATAGAATTTTACACCCACCTTTTTAAAGATTTGAAAGATTTAAGCCATATGCTTTGAAGACCAGAAGGGGGAGTAGAATATCACAGGCCTGTGGAGGGAGTACTTGACCCACAATTGTATAGAGCTGCCCCTGAGTATTCTGATACCCTACTTTTATGATGATGGAATTACCCTGATAAACAATAGAATTTCGAAAAATTTTGCGTTTAGACCCACTGAAAAAGGAATTTTACCAAAATTACATCCCATTTAAAAGAACATTCCCTTGCAAAACCCAACCATATGAGAAGCAAATTTAGTGAATATTACCTTTCAGTGAATATTAGTGAGTACTGGAGTCGAAGGTGCTAACAAAAAAGCAGCCAAGCTTAATGCATTACATTCACTTTAACTTATACCAAGGAAGACAATGGCAGGCCTGGGAACGAGGTTGCTTATACCACATTCACACAGGCACAGTTAAACCAGCTTTATCTAAACCAGGCTAAATTTCAACCAATCACTGCATTAGATTTGTTGGATTGACCAATCAAACGCAACAGTTGATAACCACCTGGTTTAGTTTAAGTTCGTTTAACTTGCCAGTATGATTGGGGTATTAGCTCAAATGATTTCTAATCATGACGTTTTTACAGCACTGATCCAAACAAAAGGGTTGACAAGTAGTGGTCACCTTGTTGTCTTAGTCTGTGGACCCATCCAAAAATCTTTACTCTTGAATCCCTGTTGTCTGTTGTGTCTCTGATTTTGATCTGAAAACAAAGTTAAAACATAAAGAAAGCTTTTGCAAGAGTGTGGATTATTAACGTAACAATTTTAACAAGCTACACATGATAAGAAATACCATTGCATGTGTTCAGTTTTTGGCTAGTTTAACATTCCCATGTCTATCAAGTTGTGGCTGTTTCACTGTTCGTTCTAGATGTTATCATGGCAAAAAGGTCTTCTGTAAAGTCCACTAACACCTTCATTGGTGCATTAGACGACAATGATGTCATTGCTGTATGTTTTCACTAAAATCATGCTCGAAAATGAAACCGACCGCTGGTCAATATAGGCAATTGTTACAATACAACAAGCAAGCGAGGATTTTTTATTTCAGCAACACTACTTCGAGTTTCTCACACTGTGGCAGTAAGAATTCGACTTAAATGGCTATGGTGTAATAGTTTTCAAAAAGAAACATGCATCGCGCAAGTGCTATTCAATGAGAAACAACAGTGGAGGCAAAGAGCATTTCAAATTTAGACAGCTAAATCTGCAAACACATTGAGCCTGGTATGGACCACAGAACTATCAAAGAAAAAAAATGTAAATTACGGACTATGAAACCATGGACCCCGGGACTTACAAAGAAAAGAATCTCACAGAGGCCAATAGCCTGATCATGACAAAATAATGTATTAAGAAATGAACCTGCTTTGCTGTTGGCAATGATTTATCTTCTTGTATCGTTATCTGCTTGGCTTCTTCAAGGTTCTTTTCTCTTTGTGCTGCTTTTTGAGCCTACAAAATTAAATTATCAAATACACATTTCGATCATCAGATCATAGACTGAAACAGAGGGGCAAATCATTCAAAACATTTTGTACATGGTCCATAAAAAGCTCCTAGAAAATCTTAATAAAAATTCGCAAAAATCTCAAAAAATCTTGAATATATCAAAAATCTGCATGAAATCTTAAGGAATACCAAAAAAGTCTTAAAAATCTTGAAACATCTCACAAAATCTTGAAAAAGTTTGAAGATCTCAGAAAAATCTAAAAAATCTTTGAAAAATCTGAGACTTTCAAAAATCCCAAATCTCAAATCGCTATTCTTGGAGTGAGTTGCTCCTTGACGGAAAGTACCTCTTGTTCTGCTTTCTTTTCTTCCTTCTTTTGTTCTGTTTTCCACATACCAGTTACTTTCTTCAGTTGTGACTTTGAGATTTTTTCAAATTTCTGCAGAAGGAATGATACACAAGGAATTCAATTCATGGTAATACTTTTCATTCTTTCTGACAATCTTGCATTTTTCCATTTAAGTGGACCATTGTGGAAATAAAATCAATTCGATCTTCTAATGCTGTCCAGAGTGCCACTAGAATTAGGGGTGCTTTTAAACAGCTATTTATAAAAATTGTATTGAAATTGTATTAACCTGGAACCTGGGAACCCTGGAGCTTAGTTCTATGGAAATATTTGTGTTGTTATTTTCCATTGTAACTTAAGTTTATCTCTATGAAGTGCTGAAATATTTCTGTTAATAAGGGGGGCCTCTCTCCTCGAATAGCCTTGCTACTGAGGGAGTTCCTCCTTTAAATGATTCCCATACATACATATGCCACTGATACGTTTTGCTCACATTATTTGTATTTTTCCTATTTACTTGTAAAATTGTTTGTTATTTAAATTTGTTTGTTTTCATACTGGATTTGTGGAATGTATGTAGTAGTGGAAGTTAAAGCATGATGAACCTGAACCTAAGGAAAAATCTCTTTCTAACTTGTAGGGAGAACCCAACAACTTGCAGCAACCTTAAATGGAGTTGAAAGTAGCTTAGCTAGGGGGACTGTGTCAACCTAGATATAGCACATTGTATTTGATGTTCTCAATCACTGCAAACAATGGGAACATTGGTAGTGGGTGGTTTTCTTTTGTGCTATGTGTAGACTAAACTGCTATACTTCCATTCATTTGCTTTGAATTAGAAAGCTGAAGGAAGATAGAATTAAAACCAGAATGCCTGATTGACAGTGTAAAACCTTGAATTGGGAGCATTCTTCCAACCTTCATGCAAAAGATCTGCACAGAAACTTGATATGAATGATCATCATGGTTAAAGGGGCTCTGTGGCCAACCGTAAACAAATCTGATAACACTGCATGTGGCCATTGTTCTCCATTGTTTTCTGCAGTTTGTTTGGTGGCTTCACCCACATCACCAAAAAATGCTTGTTAAAAATCCACTTGTATCCAAGCAATCGTAACAAATATGTATGCTTGGATTTTTCCTCTGTGAAGTGCCAAGATAGATCTTCAAAATGATGCTTTCATTTTTGAGAAAATAGGTAAACGTCTGTGTGATATTGCCCATCAAAAAACTTCAAAATCACCGTTTCAACTGAAATTTGGAGAAAGAGCCCCTTTAAAACACTTGAGATGGTGCATAAACTCTTCTTAACAATTTTACGCAAATCTTAGCAAAAGTACCATGCACTCACAGTATTTTCTTCTTTGCCATCCACCATAATATCTGGCAGAGGTTCCGTTTTTGCAAATCTCATTGCTTGAAGAGCTGTCTTGAATGGTTTTTCTTCACTACCATCCCCAGTTTGATCATTTCCATTCTTTTCAGAGGTGTAAATCTGGGGCCTCCTCTCATCTGCAAGAAAAGTAAATTGCTTGATATATCATCAATGCATTTGTACATTGTAAAAAGCATTATTCATGCTTGGACAAGGGACCGCACCACTGCTACAATATACAGGCCTTCTGCACTTAAACATTACAGGAATTCTCTCCATTATGGTAAAAATCTGTATAGATGAAAGACCTGTAAAAATTTTCTAAAAAATAATTCTTCGGTAGAAAGACCATGCTAATATGTGCAAGGCCTCTACAGTAGAGTGCATTCTCAAAAACTAGATGGAACAATGACATTTTTTACCACAAAGGTCACAATGAACCCACAAATTATTATACATCAATCAAAGACATTGATCACAAATTCTCAAAAGGCTTCCAGGTTCTGCCTGAGAATTTAGTTTAAAGGTTTTTTTGACAGTGTGTATTCATTCAAAAAATAATAAAGAACAGGATGCTGACTTTGGAGTGGAGAGGGGAGGAATAACAGGGGAGATTTAACATTTGACATCAAAGGGCCCTATAAAACTGTTCTATACCTGTGACACATTTTTGACCCCTAAAATATGAAATATGACATGCCTAAAAACTATTTCTCTTACAAAAAATGTCTAGTATAGAAGCACTCTAACTTACCTGCAAAAAAGGAACCATTGCTTGTTGCCATCTTAGGGATGTCAAGGAGTCTCTTTTGCAACTTTGGGACCGGAAGAGTATGACTTAAAATTTCTACTGCACTATACAATCTATGGATTGGATTTAGTTTTGGATGTGATCTCCTGCAAAGGGTTGTTACAGAAGAAATAAATAGAGTAGAATGGGGCTTTAGTAATAAATTCTTGAAATGAGTTGCACAAATTGGAATTCTCAAGATGTGCATCATGCCATTTTATCCTAGAAGGGAGAATGAGATGCCATCAGTAGCAGTTTTTTAGATTTTAATTTGAAAGTTTTACAAGCTAAGAACCATGATTAATGTTCTCTTTAGTAACTTTGGAGTCAAAAATCTGTCACTTGAGGATGGGGATTTTACTGTAGATATCCTACAAAAATTTCTTGCACCATGTACTTTTTTCTTTTGAATGAGATAAACAGAAAGATCTCTTATTCAAAACACTGTTCAACACTTAGCTCTATACATCAAAGCAAAAACATTCTTAGCAAGTTTTTGGTAAAACAAACAGCATTAATATTATTGGCGTAATTCTAGGAAGATTTGGGAACTGTGTAGGGTATAAAATGTAGTAAAATGGGTAAGTTTGGGGTAAAATGGGTAAATTTGGGGTAAAATGGGTCAGGGTGTTTTGGGTCATGGGTCCTTTTTCACAGGTTTCCTGTTGTAGCTAGCACTCGAACCACACTCCTTGGCATAGTGAGTCTTGATGTATCAGTTAAAATCTAGTTTTTTCCAGCAATCAAGACTACCCACTTTACCACCGCACACAGTATTGTTTACAATTCAATTTAAAAAGAATGTCCTCTGACTCAGGAGGCTCCCTAAATATTTCATCCCTAACAAATATATATTTAGCCCTGCTGAATTGTTCTTGCATGCATTTTTCTATCAGGCAACCAGGCTGGATTCTTTGTGCTGCAGTGGCATACTGACAGGGGGCACAGTGGACCCAGGAATGGAAATAAGTCAAAATTTTTTTTATTCTTTTATAGCAGTTTTTAGGGTCGTCCGAGGCAAAGACACAATGTTTTTCCCTCTGTTTTTACTCGCATACTTTCAGTTAAAATGTAAATTAGGGTCCGATCCCGACCCATGGGCCCCTTAAACCATATGATATTTGGAAAGCTTATTTGATAAGCTTTCGAATGATGTATAAAAATTATGAATTTGGATAGCACTTTAGAAATAAATTACATTTTATTGACAGGTACACCCACCCGGCGACCTTCTCTCTGTAGCAACCTAAGTCCACAGAATGACTCCTAAAAGGGTAGGAATAACTGACAGAACCTTCACATATGGTTTTTGATGGATTAGATTGATGGATCATTCAAAATCAACATTCAAAGGGCTTGAAAAGACAAACATTTATGAGGAAAATACGAATTTTAGGGTTGTCCGAGGCAAAGACCCACGGTTTTCCCCCCTGTTTTTACTCACATACTTTCAGTTAAAATGTAATTAGGGTCCGATCCCGACCCATGGGCCCCTAAACCATATGATATTTGGAAAGCTTATTTAATAAGCTTTCAAATGATGCATAACAATTATGAATTTGGTCAGCACTAAGAGAACCATACTATACTTTATCAACGGCTACCCCTACCCATAAAAAAAGCCAATGATTGTTCTCTCGGTAATAACCTAAGTTCACAAAATGATTCATATGCAGGTATGAATAGCTCAAAGAACCTTTACAAATGACTTTTGATGGACTGAATTAAGGGGTTATTTAGAATTAGCACTCAATAGCTTCAGAATACGACAATTCCTGAGAAAATAGCAATTTTAGGGTCGTAGGAGGCAAATAACCATGGTTTTATCCATGTTATAGGCAATTCTTACCAAATGTTTTCAATTCACATGCAAATTAGAGTCCAATCCCTGCACAACGGGCCCCCTAAACTCAATGATATTTGGCAATATTCTTCAAAATGCTGTCAGGTCTTATGATTGTGCAGCAGCAATGCTATGTTTTATGTAATGTCCTCCTATATAATGTTTTTTGTATTGTATCCCAAAAATTAGATGGACAAAAAATATTTTTGCTATAAAGTTTGTAATGTTCATCAAAGTATGGTCAAACAGGCATCAATAGAAAGATCTCAAAGAGCGGAGTTTGAAAATCGACATGAATTTGAATTTTGAGGTAAGAAAAAAGGCTTTAGTCCCCTGGGAATTCTAGCAACTTTTTTGTTTCATATCGTACCGACACCAATCCTACATCATTTGAAAGCACATTTGCTCCTGATTTCGCATATGTAGTTCAATTTCTTGTAAATTGCATCATTTTGGAATTATTTACCAAAGATTGAATCCTAGTGTAGGTTACTGCCCATAGCAGTTCTGTCTATTATCTGTCTGTTAAATATGACTTATAACTTTAGAAGCACAAATAATATGAACATGCGGTTTTCAGATTTGGCATCAGGAGATAATGGACTCCCAGATAATATAAGATTGATGTTTGCAAGATTCGAAATAAAGAAGTTGCTAGAATTCCCAGGGGACTAAACCCCCTTTTCTTACCCCAAAATTCAAATTTGTCTCAATTTTCAAACTCCGCTTTTTTATATCTTTCGATTGATTATAAATCACCATATTATCTTGTCATATTCCTGTTTTAAAGACTTATTTCCAAAACTTAGCATTCTGGGTCCACTGTGGGGGGTAGGGGCAATTGTCCCCCCTGCGAGTGAAATATGAGGGGCCCCAAAAACAGCAATCTCAAACACATGGGCACCAAAGGCACCCTTTCTGAACTGCTAGTCAAATAAATTGAAGTTTCCTCCCAATTTTTCAACAAACGGAATTATATTTCAGCAATGCACAAGCAGGAACACGGAGTAGCCTGTAACTTCCAAACTTGGGATGGGGGAGCGTTAACTTCTCCTGTTTTTGCTTGGTCTGATGCTAAATGGATATCAAGATATGAATGGTTCTTTGCATCCTTTCAGAAGGCTAGATTATGAAGCTAATTTAGATGAAAAATTCATCTTACTCAATTTTTTGCTATCCGAAAATTGTGAGCGATTTTATGGAGAAGCTGCCCTCAAAAGATTTTGCTACAAGAATGAAACTGGAGATTAAATTTTTTCCAGCCTCAGAAAAACAAAAGGGAACCATTTCATTTTTCTTGAGTGTAGGAACAAGCGAGAAATGTCAATTCCATGCTTGAAAACATAAGCATGGCTTGGCTCACTTCACCTTCGTAAATTGTGCAATTTTCACCCTGCTCTGGCTTTGAACTTGACAAATTTTTCTTGTACTTTTTCAAACAATTTCAGAAACAGCTTCCACACGAAAAGGTTTTAAGTTCTGTCCGTGTGTTAGAATTTTATTCAAAAAATTCATTTTTTGTCTTCTTTCAGCTTTTTTAGTAGTGTGTGCAGGGAAGATCTTCCCCACAGCAACACTTGGGCCAAAACAGATCTTGTTCTCACCTGCACGTGCACAAGGCCAGCACAAATCATCAGACATCAGCTCATCTCATAGTTTCGTAACGAACTCACGGGGGGGGGGGTTCTTGGCCAAATTTTGGGTAGGGGTCTGCCGCGAGCATCTTCAAAAGGGTACCGTTGGCTAGACTAATTTTTACGAAAACGGTACCCTTGGCTAGACCAATTTGACCATTGTTTTAACCAATTTTTAAGAAAATGGTACCCTTGGCTAGACCAATTTTGACCATTTTCTCGACCAATATTGTCAAATTTGTGCCAAATATGATGCCATGTTCGTTCGCAAGACCAATATTGTCAAAATATGATACCCTTGGCTAGACCGTTGCTGGCCAAAATTGCAAAAAAGGATACCCTTGGCTAGACTAGAAGTCTGAAAAAGTATACCCTTGCTCGCGGCACATCCCCAGGTACCTTTACTATGGAAGAACCCCCCCCCCCCGTGAACGAACTATTTACAAATATTTAGAAATGGTTAGCTCTCAAAAGTTCTCAAAACTCTTGTCTATTTCATTAAACATTTATCAAATTGATTCAATACATGAATACAACAGTACAGCCTTTAAAAGCTTCTGTGAGATTACTCCCGCCCAACACACAAGACCGTACACATGGCTTGCAAATAAATTTCCTCGTTGGTCACAAATTTACCAGGATAATTTACCTGTCATCTTCATATCCTTTAACTTGTCTGCCACTTGTTCTTGTCCAGACATGGTCTACAAATTAACTTTCGTTGTGTTGACTGCACACACCCTTGTGGCAAAGCACCGGCCTAAGTTCCAAAGAATCACATTCATGAGCTCTCTGCTTTGTATCCTTGTGTAAGGCTTCTACATGAAACCCGGACCAATAAATGGGAATGGATTTTGGACATGGGGACATTGGCTTTGATTTTATCCCGGGGGGGGGGGGGGGGGGGGGTACATGACTTGTGGATGGACGGAGGTCTGCCACCCGGTTTTCAGAAAGCTACCCTCTTCTATTTACCGAAATTTGCTTTGGTACCCACTTTTATGACGAATTTTGGCGGAAAATTGCCCATTTTAACCATTTTTTGCAACTTTCAGCGAAATCCCACCCTTGTTTATGGAAAATTTGCCAAAAAAGGACCCTTGTTTAGAAAAAATTGGGCCCAAAAACCCACCCATATGGGCGGCTCATATCCGTACAATGAAAACGTTATGTACCCCCCCCCCCCCCCCCCCCGGGGATTTTACGGTTCAGAAAAGCTCTGAAAGCTTCTGCATTGCAGCAAAAGTCATGATTTATATGCATAACATATAAATCTCCGATCAAAGTTATATCTTATCTAATTTCAACATGACCAATAAATGGAATGTAGAAAAGTTTGGATCCTTGCAAGTTGCAATTACAAATTGCTGGGTCTTTGGTCCATCTTTTATGAATAGGCAGGATGACGAAATATTGGTATAGAAACGAGGCTGCATTTCGCTATTTTATTTCGCGTTTTCGCGCTAAGTTTGTTCAGCTGTTTCTGCATCCATTGCCATTGACGGGAGGCACAGAATCGCGACTGGCCGAAGAAACTAGGCAAACCACTCCCGCCCAAGGCATAAATGTCCAAATAGTCTGCAATCTAATTTGGGAAAACAATTTATCTCAAGATTTGGACCGGTGTTGACAGCAGCTTACCCCTGGAGGGACCATTATGGAAACAAGGTTGCACTGACCTTTTGATGCTATCCCTGCCATTTTAAACTAGGGGTATTTTTATACTAGATCTTTAGTTTTTATTACCATTTTATACATGTAAATAGCCTTTCTTTCCTTTATTACATTTTTAATTTGTATGGCAAAATTTTACATACATACATACAGCTAGACAGGCAGCCAAAGTACACGTCTTTCTTTTAAGAAACTGATGTGTAAGAGACTAGTACGAAGGAATTAATCACCAAGATGCAAAAAATTTGAAACGAATTGAGCGATCGGTTGCGGAGAAACAATTTGTCAAACTTTCAAGAAATCCTATTGCATCGATTCTAATCAATTTCAGGAAGAAATTGACCATTGTTTACAAAACATAACAAACTTGAAAATGCTGCTGTATCACACTCAGTACTCCGATTTGCAAAATCTTTTTTTTATTTAAAAGCCAGTAGAGTCCATCTATGCTCTCCTTGAAAAAGTATCTGTTAATAAATTTCATCCAGGCAAATTATTGCAAAATTCACATTGTACTATTTTTTACAAATTTAGGCCTAAAAGTTGTTTATTTTCAACTTTAACGCTGAAAATAGAAAATTGATGTCAAAAGATGTCTTAGATATTGGTTTAGCCATTAAGTTTAAAGTATGTTGTACATATTGACCAAAGATCTCGTGCAGAAGCGTACCCAATTTTTTATCACAGAATTTTCAAATTTTTAGCTCTTTTTCAGTATTTTCTCTCAATTTTTGAGAAACAATTAAAGAATCGATGAATCAAATTTAATGATTATTCAAAAGGTGTTAACAATTTAAAATTTATATATGATGATTACACAAGGTAGATCAGGAAGGAATTCCAACTATATTTTGAAAAAATTTCGAATAATATTTTCCAGAAATTTAGTCCTAAAAGTTGTTGAAATTCATCTTTCACTCCGAATACCGTGAAGGTCTTTCATGCCCCGAAAGGATGTATTTAATTTCGGACACTACAGACGGGGGCTTGAAAGAGAGGGGGGCTAACGAGAGAGGGGGGCTGATTCACAAAATCAAATGACAAGGATATATATGAGAGCTTTTCAGTTCTTTTACACCATATTTTGCGGATTCAGCATACAATTTTACGAGTCAAATACATAAGTTCAGCATTTGACATAAGTTCAGCATTTATCCCAAACCATAAAAAAATTTACATGCAAGCTTATTTAGCTCAATGAATGGAAAACCTTTGGTAATCTGTAAAATTTGATATTAGTGGGGGCTTAATAGAGAGGGGGGTTATTTAAAATTTGGCTCAGAGGAGAGGGCCTTATTCGAGAGGGGGGGGGGGGGGGCTCAATAGAGAAGAGCTTTTATGGTATGAAAAAAGATAGCAAAGATGTCTTAGATATTGGTTTAGCTTTTGAATTTGAAGTATTATGAATTTTTGAAGAAAGATCTTGCGCAGAAGCCTGCCCAAAGACTGTCATAAAATTCTAAAACCTGTAGCCTGTTACAGACAGCCTTTCTTAGGTGTCTGTGAATCGATTACGAGTAGCCAACAAGACAGCAGTTATTTTTCACAAAACTATCAGAAAGAAATGATAAAGTCTCAATTTTAAATCATTTCTAATGTCAGTCAAGTGAACATTCCAATTATTATTCCCTCTCAATGGCTTGCTGCAGAAAAAACAACTGTTTTCTTTCGCTCTTTTCTCAATGGGTATCAATTCTTAATAACAACGTGGAAACTTTGGGTGTTTCTTAGAAAAACTAACAAAAAGGAACAGTCAGTTGAATCATTTCAGTTCAGCAAAGCTTGACAATATCTAGCAACATTTCCCTTTAGGTACATTTAGGTTGCCTTCAAGTTGAGATAGCAATAAGAGATGGGAAAGGATATTGAAGGTCCAAAAGCATTTCAGAACAATTGTCTCATTTTCCATAGATCAGGTCTATGCGAAATCATTAACAGTACTATAATTGTTGCTAGGCCGAAAAAAACAGGGACATGCGATTTGCTTTCGTGGGATTTGAATGTCCAAACAAACGTTAAATGTATGTTTCATGGACTGAACCACTCTCCACAATGGCTTAAGGGATGGTGATTCTCAGGGATGAGGCAAACAATACTGTATTATCGAAATTTTTCAAAACATTATTGGAATTCTTTCCTAATCTACCTTGTGAAATCATCATACGTCGATTTTAAATCGTTGACACCTTTTAAATAATCATTAAAGTTGATTCATCGATTCTTTAATTGTTTTTTAAAAATTGAGAGAAAATAGTGAAAAAGAGCTAAAAATTTGAAAATTCTGTGATAAAAAATTGGGTACGTTTCTGCACGAGATCTTTGGTCAATTTGTACACCATACTTTAAACTTAATGGCTAGACCAATATCTAAGACATCTTTTGACATCTATTTTTTATTTTCAGCATTAAAGTTGAAAATAAACAACTTTTAGGCCTAAATTTGTAAAAAATAGTACAATGTGAATTTTGCAATAATTTGCCTGGATGAAATTTATTAACAGATACGTTTTCAAGGAGAGCATAGATGGACTCTACTGGCTTTTAAATAAAAAAAATATTTTGCAAATCGGAGTACTGAGTGTGATACAGCAGCATTTTCAAGTTTGTTATGTTTTGTAAACAATGGTCAATTTCTTCCTGAAATTGATTAGAAACGATGCAATAGGATTTCTTGAAAGTTTGACAAATTGTTTCTCCGCAACCGATCGCTCAATTTAGTACTAAGAATTGGCCAAAGTTTTAAGGTCCGAGGGATCGAATTGACTTAAAACAAATTTCTTATGAAAGAAAAAACGTGTACATGCTTCATTTTCAGCTGACTTCATTCCAGCTGTAATTTGTACTTTACCTGGTGTTTCAAAAAAGTACTCCCTTTTCACTGAGCAAACCAATACCACATCGGGACTCTCTGAGTACCGGGTGTCCCAAAATGATGTAATATTGTTTGATTGCTTGTATGTCCATATACAATGAATGGATTTTCAAAAACTTTGTTTTGTTTGATTGCCTAAGGGCCTGTTTATATGAGTAAAATCATCCCACCTTCCAGGCTATCAGCTGTCAGGTGGGATGAAATCTCCCTGTGTTTATATGTAATTTTCATCCCACCTTCCAGCATTTTCATCCCACCTCCCAGCCCACGGTTTTCAGACAATAACAATCGTAATTGGTGTTTGGCGCCAGCAGCGATTAGGTTTCCCTTTGTTTTCATATTCGCGCGTGCGCAAGACAGACGATTTCATTCCAGCTTCCAGCTTTTTATCCCACCTTCCAGCGTTTATATGGAAAATTTTCATCCCACTTCAGTGAGATCCCACCTCTCGTAGAGTGGGATCTCACCTAGCCGGGCTGGCTCATTTTCCATATAAACGCAGGATGAAACTTTTTTACAAGGGATCGTATAGAAGGGTGGGATCTCACCTCTCAGCTCACAGGCTGGAAGGTGGGATGATTTTCCCCATATAAACAGGCCCTTAAGGCTAAATTGGATGTTAAGATGTTGGTTGTGGTTTTACCAGTTTTTGAAAATCGGTTCATCGGTGATGGACATTATTTTGGGACACCCGGTACATAGCTACATTTGTTGATCTTGCACTTTGAAATCATCCACCAAACACCCGAGATAAAAGTTCATAAATTTGAAATTTTGAGTGCCTCTGAAACCAGAAATTTCAGATGAACTCTTATCTTTTTGTCTTTCTCTTGTCAAGAGGGGTACTTTTTTAAACATCCGGTAGCTGCTAAGAACTTTATAAATTAATACCTCCAATCTCCAGATCTTCTAACTTTTCTGTCAACTGTTCTTTTCCGCATGACATGGTCCAACTTCGTTTTGTTAGCAACGCACACACACGGCATGTACCAGCACTCTCACAATACGCACTCTCACAAAACAACTACTGTTCCTCTTTGGCCTTATTTGCAGCTTCTTTTTGAGGTGATGCAATATGGGTCCAATACACGAATAAGAACAGGTGATGACATTTTGACGACAGAAGCGACGTCAGAAGTGACGACACATTTTGGGGCCCTTCTCTCGTGCCAGCCCCCGTAGCTTGCAACTTGTTTCTTCTTGTTTCTTGTATTTGAAAGGTCTTTTGCAGAAAGACTGTCTGCGTTTTTCTCCGATGCGGGAACTTGCTATTGGTAGGTGACGGGTATGAGAGTCTGACACTTTTTGGGTTTCGAAAAAGCAATTTTAGCATGTTTTTGGGCCACAATTCTGCAACATTTAGTACCTTTTGGGGTGGAATGCGATTGGTTCAGATAATTGAGTCTGTTTTCTTCTAAAAACCAGTCCCCATCAATATCCTCGTGGCAATCTCTATACATTTTGCACAATTTTCAGCATATTGTTTTCGGGTAAGGTGCCGTGTCTGACCACCTTTTGTAACCTACCATTAAATAGGGCCAAGTAGCGAGTGGGGTTTACTTCGGTTTCTCGATTTTTCTACGGTGGGCCAAAAGTACAATAGACCTCTTTAGCTATTCTACAAAAGAACCTGGATCGAGCGTTATTTTTATACATTTTTGTGCGCGAGGTTCGATCGAGTGGCGTTAGAGATTCGCTCACTACCTATTGTGCACAATCGAAAAGTCTGCAAAATGTAACAAAATATCGCTCGATTCTGATTCTTTTGAGAATAGCTAAAAGGTCTATTCATGCAAATTTTTGGTTGCTGTTGCTAATATTTTTAGGAGGAGTTTTCGAGAGTTGATGCATATGTTGTACACTGTGTAGGTTTCTGCTGGTAAAGCTTTAGCAGTATTTTCCAATTAGCATGACCCTTGCATGTTGCGGTTTCGAAAAATGAGAACTTTTCTTTGTGCAAAGTTTCTATGTTTCTTTGCAGACTGAAAGTTGCGTTCATCATCGTACCCTTGATGGTCACACAACACGGACGTTGTCCGTGACTAAATGTAACGAAACGTTTCTTCTGACAGTATTTTTCGGAGTACGCCAATGTAGCAGGGCCTTCAAAGGGCATATGTCGCGATAGCAGTTGGTTGATACAACAAAGAAGTTTGGAGAGGAATTCCATTGTTTCATGACTTTTATTTCTGCTTCATGAATTTTTACTGCCGTAAAAATGCAGCCTCGGTCCCGTGCTTTGAACTAAACAAAAGAGATAATTGTATTACATTAGCCAATCAGGTTCACGATACATACCCTTTAAATGAATATTGGTCAGGGTTAGCTGTTGGGCTTGGTAAAGGATTAGATAATATGGTCAAGCATGAGCATCGGGGAAGATAAAATGGGGGGGGGGGGCTACCCAACAAAAATCCATTGTTTACAAAAATTTTGCCCGATTTTTGCCCGATTTATTGCAAATTTTCAAAATTTGGAATTTTGGCAAACTACTATATTTTGCTGCTTGAAAAGCGAACATATCGAGACAAGACGCAAATTCTCGTTCCAAGGACTTCTGCAGATCCCAACACTAGTTTCAGATCCACTAATCAAATCAAGTGTATTTAGATTAGAATCAGAAAAGAAACACCAGTCATAATTGTCTGAGTATATTGTATCCCCATTAGCTCTGCTAAATGATGTAACTAAATGATGATGTAACTAAATCGTGTAACTAAATTTGGTTAATAAATACAAATATTCCACTGTAGTATACTAACAATGCGATGCTTGAGTAATACACAGTCTACACACGGCAAGGCATGCTGATTTCAGTCAAATAAACACAAGAGAGCGTCGAAAAAGAATTATAGTTTTAGCTACAGGACACCTACAGTCCTTGGCTGAACAACTATTGCAGAACTGCTTCATTTCTGCGCGTTTGCAAAAAAATGCATTAAAAGTTCTGTTCAAAGATGAATTTATAAGGCCAAAAGTAGAAGCCTTCCTCAACACAAAATCTCAAATGGATATCGCATGGTATTCACTCGCATGGTATTTACCCGCATGGTATCTAAATACATCTGTTGATGTACCTTTCCTTGCAAGCTAATATCATCAACATTAAATTCTAAACTAGCTGTTAATTAGGTGATTGCGGCTCAAAAGAGTAGTACAAGACTTGCCAAATTCCAGAAATCGACAACTGCTTGCTATTCGCTCCAACATTAAATTCTAAACTACCCCATACATTACGAAGATTACACTTACATTAGTAAATGTAAATTTTAACTGCAACTAATTAAATACATCAATTGCGAGACTAAATACATTTCCTTCGAGGTCTACATAAATGAATAAATTATATCATGCCTCAAAAAATAGTACAACAGTTCATCTTGCTAAATTAACTCAAAATATGAAATATATAATCAAACTTTGAGCATGTAAAGATAGTTAGATAGTAGAGATAACGGCATGTATGATGGTAATGGGCATTACAAACACAGGAAAATTAGGTCAACCAATAAGAAAATAAAATGTATACATGTGGTGTGGTTAAAAACCTGATTAATATGAAGTCAAAAGAAAGATATCAACAAAGCTCAATTGAAATTTTTCTGGACACATAATGGAAAAATAGGGTCCATACAAAGTAAACAAGCAAGGCCTAAGGTAAAGTAAACAGTAATCAGAACAAAGTCACTTCAAGGATGCAAAATGATGCAGCCATTAAGCTAACTGCAACCTAATATGGAGTTGTATTTTAACCCCATGATAACCACCACTGTGCCACAGTTCTGGCATTGAACCTCAAATTATTCGCAGTGCAGCCATCTTAAATCCTAATCTAAACAGTGCATAATCCATCATGCAGTAATTTTGTGCAGCTTGTGTTTTTTGTGCCCTGTAATTCCAAAAGCATACAGTAAATAGAGACTTCCATTGAAGCAGTTAAATGGCTCTTGTTCATGTGCTGTCGAGACACAGAAATTGAACAATTAAGCAGAAACTTGTGCACACACACGTGCACGAAAAGTAATGAATTTAGCCCCTCTAGTGCCCTGCAACATTTCTCAAACTAGGGTAACACTTGATATCTTTTTCCTGAGGACCTAAACTCTTGACATATCATCTCAAAAAGCTTATGTAGCCAGGCACATTCTCAAGTCAGCTTACATCATAAAATCAATTGACTCAATTTCTGCACTCTCGAATGGAATTCATATTCAGTTTGACTTTGCATAAGCTCTGCTACAACCCCTTTGATTTGATTTTTTCTGGTGGGAACGATTCTGACAAAAATGCTTGACATCACTGCAATGCAATCTATAGTTTAGTAGATAGCAGTATTGCATAATTTGTTGGCTGGTCCTTTCTACACAAATATATTCTCATTTGAAGCACTGAATTTTTATCACGATATTGCAATATGATCTTCATAACCTTCAATGAATGATTGATAAAGAAAATATACTTCCCTACTAAACAACCTACAATGTATCTTTACTATGAAATTTCCGTTTGACTGGTTCTTTATCATCAATGAGCAATGGGAACCTTACAGCATCATCCTCATGTGCAGGCTTCCTGAATCTTTGACATGCCTCCATTCTTGCAAAAACAGTTCTGTTTACTGCTATCAAGCTGGTTGCAGCCAAAACGATGCTAGCTCCAACTAATGACATCAGATCAGGCTTTACTTTCAGGATGGCAAATTGTAGCAAGAATGCATAGACAACATCGAGATTACGAACCAGAATAGCTGGACCAGCATCTTCAAGCTGCAAGGACTCTGCCATAAACATCATCCCAACAAATGAGACAAAACCAACAACCACAACGAGACCCCAAATTTCCAAGTTCCAGGCAAACCATGTGTGGTGAGTGGCACCAATAAATATCGGTGAAACAAAGACACCCATCACACTAGGGTAGAATATGGTAAGGGAAACATCTAGCCTCTTACCTGTCATTTTGTTCAGGATAAAGAAGAGGGACAGGCAAACAGCAGCAATTATGGCATAACCAACGCCTTCAAGATAGTTAGCATCTCCTGGTTTGACATGCTTGCTTGCATGCATATTATGTGTGACAGCATGAGCTTCGTGTGTCTTATGAGAGAACAAGATTGATGGCCTTGCAAGGACGATAACACCTCCAAAACTGATAACACCACAGATTGTATCCAGTATGCCACATCCTTTTCTGAGGCACAAGAAACTGAAGGCAACTGTAAACACTGGTGCCGTGAATTGAATGACAGTTGCATCACCAACAGGAATTCTTTCAAGTGCAAAGTAAACACAGACAATTGCTGCTACCTGTAAAACACAGAACTGACAATGAGACAAAATAATCTTTCTGAGGCTCAACTGAGGCTGAGTTCACACGATACCGGATTCAAATTGCATTGGATTATTTTTCATAGCAGTTATGTGCTTTGTTCACATGGCGATGATCCAATCCGATACGCAATGTATCGTTTTTGCGGAGCGAAATCACTCCTCTATGAAGGTGGTATGAAATTGTATCGGATCAGGATCACTTTTGTGCTCATGTGAACACATGAATCCAATACGCTTTTCACTCTAGAAGCTTGATTTTGGATGACTGTATTGGTTTCAGCAACAATCGCCACCTGAAGGCTTTTATAACCTAAGAGTTTGTGTCATGACCAATAATATCAAAGAATAACAACAAAAAAAAGATGCACACAGACACCACAAGAATTGTTTGTGCCACCCCATGCAGTGCGGAATGCATTGGTGTGAACAGGCTGTAAACGGTATGAAAACCAATCTGATATCACGTAAACAAAAGAAGTTTTTCGGATTGGGTCAGCGAATCCGAAATGAATGAATCAGGTATCATGTGAACGCAGCCTGAGCAAAAGCATTCTGGCAAATGTACTATTATTCATTTATGACATGTGAGATTTACGATAACGCAGAATTACTTGACATGCAAAACCTTTCAACTGGTTTTATTTGTGGCAATTTTCTTGTGACATCTAAATTTGAGTTAGATTTTAGTTCATTGGAATTTTTGCCTGTTATTTCAAGCAAAAATTTATGAAGCTGACAACTGAAATGTACAAACATAACCCAGTTCTGATGTTTGATTTGGTTGGGTAGGGGTCATCCAAAAATCCAGTTCTGATAGTGGCATGTGGCTGCCAAGGGGTGAGGGGTTTCATTGAAAGACATCACGTGATTATTGGGGGAACTTAAGGAAATCTAATGAAGAAAATGCGAATTTAGCCACTGTTAGTATTGTTTAAAACGCCCTATTTTCCAATTAGTGGTCAACTTAGGCCAATAACAAAGGGGAGACAATGGACAACTTATATCCTCAGACAGAATGACAATAAAAATATGTAACCTCTTCACCAAAAACTCAGCATGCTCCTCCTGCAGCCTCTTGAACACTGAGACTTATTTAAGATTGCCAAAGAAGAAGTCAGCAGGGCAAAAATGCTTTTCTTTCTGGGGAGCTACACTATGGAATAGCTTTCCTGCTGAGTGTAAGACCACATCTTCCCTAATTGGTTTTATAAGTCAATATAGGGTTTAGCATTTTCTTTTATATTGTAAATTTCATAGAACTGCAAATAGGTTTGATATCATGGTTTCTTGTTTTCTGGTATTTTAACTGCAAGTTGTAATTAAGTTTTTATTGGAGAGCCCATTGCTTGAAAAACAGCTTCTCATGAAGGGAAACCGTCCTTGAAAGAATCAAATATGAAAATACAAATAAGTCCACTAAGGAGGCTTCAAGAAGTTAACGGAATCACATCACAGATGGATTTTTGGATGACCCCTAAAATGGGATGTTGGTGTCATTTTGGTGTGATTCCCTTCTTCTGATACAGACCATTCATTCATTCTAAAGGCAAATCCACGGGGGAGAGGGGGGGGGGTTCTTCCATAGTAAAGGTACCTGGGGATGTGCCGCGAGCAAGGTATAGTTTTTAGGACTTCTAGTCTAGCCAAGGGTATACATTTCTGCAATTTTGGCCAGCAACGATCTAGCCTAGGGTATCATTTTTGACATTAATGGTCTAGCGAACGGTCATGATATCATTTTTGGTACAAATTTGACAATATTGGTCCAGGAAATGGTCAAAATTGGTCTAGCCAAGGGTACCACTTTCGTAACAGTTGGTCCAGAGAATGGTCAGGGTTAGGTCTAGCTAAGGGTACCATTTTCGTAAAAATTAGTCTAGCCAAGGGTACCATTTTGAATATGCTCGCGGCAGACCCCTACCCAAAATTTGGCCAAGAACCCCCCCCCCCCTCCCGTGGACGAATCTCATGCTGCTGCACTCTATGGTATAACAAATAAAAGGCTCCAAATCTTCACAACTTCTTTCATCCAGTTACAATGAGCAGTTCCCTGTTCTCTAAATTACTATCCCTTAGGATCACTTTGCTCTTGTTTGTTGCAATCGCGGTGTGAAAACACAAAACAGGCATCCGCAGTTTTGAATGAATGCGCCTTTTATGTTCTTACCTCAGCTATTCCCATGACATTCAGCACGATGAGATTTCGTAAACTCTTCCCATATAAACTAACTTTGCCGTATACCATAAAGGCTGCGATGAATACCAACTGGATCAAACTTCTTATAAACAGTACTTCAAATGTTGATATAGACTTTGCCCATTTCTTGTGAGTATACTGAACAAGAACGTTGCCAATAGTGAGGAAGCAGCCAGCCCCCGCCATTAGGCCTAGGCCCAAAATTCGAGGGCTTGTCTTCTCTGTTTCTTCCGCCTCTTCGCCATCATCTATATCTTCTGAGGTATCTTTCAAGAGAGACATGATCTTTTAAGGTCTTGAGATAACTATGAACCCATATTTCAATGTTTGTATGGTGTTATTTGTCGACGATCGTAATTTTCTTCCGAAGCTGTGCCTTTTCTGAGTTGTCTTCAAAAACATCTGCCCTTACAACAATTCTTCCGTTTCAATCTCATCGCTGATTGGTCAATTTGATATACTTAGCTTTTTATGCATCATTTATGAGGACATTACAAAAGCAATGTACCGAAAAATTAAAATAAGAGCAGCAGGGCAGCAGGGAAGGGATATATTTTGGATTCCTTCAAATTTCTGACGAGAATGCTACGTGAAAATGGAATTAGAAATTAAACAGAGGCACGTTATGTTATGAGAAGTTACCAGGCAGGACCAAGCCCAAGAGCACATCCCAGCAGAGCGGCCTTTTTACACCGACGAACGACGACTGCTGCTGCCTCAATACCTGCAATGATAATAACATCGTTTCTCATGCCAAACATTGCATTTTTTAACGTAACCAACGATAAAGCTTTGCAGCCTTGCAGCAAAATAATTTTTGGCGCGAATTTAGCTAGACCCAGGCCCCTTGACTTAGCTTGACCCAGGCCCCCCTGCTTGTAGCAATCCAATTTTGATTGACAGTCCCTTTGAGTTCACATCCCAAGGAATCACATTTCCATTTAGTTGCAGCTTGCAGAGCTGGTAGCCGGGGGAGCTCTAAATTTTTTGATTATTTCGAAACCACCGTTAACGCCGATCGATGATTACTTGGTTTACAATTTCATGAAAGAAATGCAGAAATCATTAGATTTCCAGAACCAGCTGAAATTAGCAAGGAAACAAAGGATCTGACCCACCAATGAAAGTTCCTTAGAATTATCAGTAATCTTCATGGCTACTACCATTGCACTTGTGAACATTTCGAAACAAGGTTTTCCTGAAGCTTTTCTTTTCCAATGCGTAGACATTACTCGAGTTCCTTCCCAGTAATATGACACAGGAAGCATGTGAAAAACAGTAAAAAATATGCTATGGAATTTGCTTTTGAAAAATATAGCCATATTTTCCAAGTACGAGACTTTCTACTTTCAGACATTGTCGACAAACCATGCACAAAAAAGAACATATAATGTACTCACCAACCTAGCGTGTGTTGTTTAATGTTTGTGTCAATTCTTCTGTGCAATATGTTCCGTCTGCCACCTTAACTGACTGCGCATGGTGCTTCGCAGTGGACTGCTTCGTGACAGGCATGGACACCAGGTACTTGGACACGTGAAGAAATCTAAATTTTACAGATTGGACGGTTGCATGACTTCTTGCAGGACAATTTTTCAAAGTGGATACTTATCAACTCACCATGTGCAATCATGAATATTTGCTTACACAAATGTTTGAAAAATGTCGCTGAGACCCCAGAGAAGTGAATGCTACTTGTTTACCTCGAATTCAAAAGCTAACTTGAAAAAATTATGTTTCAGTAGAGCTTCGATTTGCACTCACCAAAGAAAATCCAGCAAATAGGATAACGTTTAGGCCCACTTGAGTTCAGGGACATCTATCTATTGTTAGATTGTAGTGCGGAAGCGGAGTTACCCAATGAAAATGGTTGCCAGAAACTTGAAAAAGAAAATAAATCCAACTGGTTCTGACTATTCTCAATTGAAATCAATTCTGCCAATGATAATTAATATGGTAAATAATAATAATAATCTTGAGACGGTTCCTACCAGACTGACGTAGTAACCGCGTTCTACACAACTTACAAAAATAAATTACTACCAAATACCTGATTATTAAATTTAAAGTCATATACAGACACTAAGACCACGACTAATTATAAATGTTGATGCTAAGGCTAAGAAAATAACTCAAATGAAAAGTCTGAAGTTTATCTGGCGGGAAGGAAAAAAAAAATTCTTGCCTTTTTGGCATTGAGAAATGCGATAAAACTTAGTGAAATGGGAGGAGAAAATGTTATCGTGCCTTCCTCAAATTCTCCGTTAGTAGACCTTATTCTGTAAAATTTAAATTCGCATCTTGGTAAAGGAATTTCTCATGATTTAAAAAGCCACCCATTGCTAACAATGATCCCTTGCAGGCCCAATGTTGAGTTTCATATAATATGAAAGTCGTTTCTGGCCTATGTTCTATTTGTATTGCTTCACATTCAGCGCAAAGGATCACGGATAGAAATGGGTCTTTAAAATGACTAATTTATGATATTCAAAGATATGAGTTTTATAGAAAATTGCCAGTGAAGGTCAAGTCCGACACGATATGATGTCTCTCTTCCAGATGATAACTATGAAAAAACCAATTTCTTTAAAGATATACCATGAAATTCCCTAAGTTACAAGTGAAAGTTATGGCAGCTAGAGCCTCAAAGGGGTTATTCTCCGTTAAGCTTGAGGCGTGTCATCTTTGCAGCTATGTCACCATTTTCATGGAAATGGTGACAACAAAAGAGATGCGTTCGCTAAGCATGCCGGTTGTAAATGCCCATTTAACTAAAAATGTTCGCCGTTGAGCAGCAAATCGTTCAGCGGTCAAGTACGCAGCTGTTGCGGCCTTGAGAACTGTTCAGTTTCGACTGTCAAGACTATCAGCCATTGGTCATTGTTTTAACGTGGTCATTTTGTAAGAAAAGTTGCTCAGTACAAAATGAGCTTCAAATGGGCCTAAAAAGCGTGCAATCAGCGTCACAAAGAAGCCACTATGGTCACGATAAGCACACTTATTACACTGAACAATTTCCAGTCAAGGGATCTCCTAGATTTGTTTAAGTGTTTTCATCTCATCTTTGACAAATATCTATATCTTGTATACGGTAGAAACCCGCATAAAAGAAGCTAGTTTTATAAGAACCTTGAGGCTGAGATTCCATGATTAGAACTTTTTAGACAAGAACCCACCGAAGGCTGAAATTGCTAAAGGTTCTTATATACAATATAATAGTTTAAAGATGGTAATTTACTTAGAAATTGCAATATCTTTCACAGTGAAAGATTTATGAAAAGAAATATATTGAAAACAATTCAGGTGACTGAAGGAATGCATTGGTATCTATAAAGACATAGACTATAATGCACTGTACCAAGTAGAAGCACCTTTTGTAAGGCTGGTGTAAGGCTGGTGTAAAAAGGCTGGTGTAAAATTCAGTTACTTATTTCTTTGAACTGAATGATTTAAAAGAAACTTTAGCTACTTCTCTATAATTCTACGTTGGAATTTTCTGAAAGCTTCAATAAAAATTAGAGTGTTTTTCTACTTCTTAACGAATTCAAGAAAAATTGTCAAAAACACCTTAACACCATCATAATTCTAAACTGTGTGAAGCAACATGAAATAATTTTCCATAGTTTATGGATGTCTACAATATGGTATCAAGCAAAAGTCTGTCGCTTTTCTGGTTATGATTTAGAAATTTGATGAAATTTCGAAAAATATTGATAACTTCAAATGTCCAACGGTAGAATTAAAGATGAGTAACAAAGTTTGTTTCAAGGTGCTCAGTCAGAAGAAATAGATCACAGAATTTTACACCCACCTTTTTACGCAAGTTAAAGATTTGCGAAGCTATGCTCTTTTTAACCTTATAGGCATGGACTCAAATATGGTGTCAGTTAATCAAGAGCCTCACTCAGGCTGCCTCAAGAAAACCTAGGTTTTTTTATGCGGGTTTCTACTCTACTGTATATATACACGTATAAAGTGAATCTATTCCGCGAACTATTCTTTAAACTCAGTTTTCCGTTTCGGTGATCCCTTTTTGTCAGATTGTCCACGATAGCTCGAACCATACGATGAAGAAGCACTCTCCTTTTTCGTATGTTTTGTCGGATAATCATGAGACTGATTACCATTGTCTGATGCACTATACTCTCGTGACAGTGAGTCCCGACTTTTTTGATCATACCTATGTGAATCACGACCCCATCTTGAATCCGCCATGTCTTGGTAGTCTCCTCTATGTCTGTCTTTGTCTCGATCCCAATAGTCTCTATGGTAACCACCTTGGTATTTAGAATCACGTGATCGATCATCATAATCACGTGGTCTATCATCTCTATGTCGATGATCAGTTCTGTGGTGGTCTTTGTCATGGTGACGGTATGAAGGACTTTGTATTGGACTTCTACTTCTGTCTCTCCTACGTCAAAAATAAGCAATATGCTGCACAAATGAACAAACAAAGATCACTGATTGCGGCAAGAAAATGCCCTGTCTTAAACAGCAACACTTGCCCTTAGGGAAACATTGATATATAACGGGAACGGGAGGGTGCAAATTTACCAAACCAAACTAGTCAAACAAATCAAACTATTCCATTTCTCTTCGAATGCACTAAAGCAGCAAAGTACACCTGAACATCTGAAGCAAAATACCCAATGAACTATTACCAAGTAACGGAAAGAAAATTTGTTCACAGGCCGAACATGGACCTTACGTACATAGATTTTCTGACAGGAGCATTTGTTGGGGATTTTTTCTTGTGCGATATTATCAAATTACGCTGCCGACACTTCCGACAAACTTATAACAATCTTTAATTGCAATTTAATTCAAAGACAACAAATGACACGATTTAAATAATTTGATTTGACAGAACTGATATTTCATATCATTCAGGTGAAGGTGTTGTGGCGCAGTGGTTTAATCCTCTGACTTTGCAGCCAGAACAGTCAAGCGGAGTGGGTTCGATACCCGGGAGGACCCCACCACTTGAGCGTCATGACAAGGGGTCGCGGACTCGATTAGGCCTGCTCTATTTCTTTGATCCCAGCGCTTGGCGCTGAAAAAGGCAACTTCACCTTCACCTTCACCATCATAGAGAATTTAGCCTGTAGCCAAACTAACATATTTAGCCTTTAGCCTATATTTAGCCTTAGACAAACAGGCTAAAGGAACTGGGCTTTCAAATGACATGTGATATATTTCCACCTTCAAACAAAAGTAGCTAGAACTGCAAGTGAACCTGAAAATAATAATAAAGCACAAGACATGTAGGCAGTTTCAATAAGTCTGACAAGAAATTGAGACAAGAGTTGCCAACGAGTGTAGAATTAATCTATCAGTAGTCTGCAGAAAGTCAAGCAATGGAGGAAAAACGAAAATGAGACACATACCATCGATGACTTTTGTCGTAATCCCGACGTTCATCATGCCTCGAGTACGAAGATGCCCGATTATCCGAATATTTCGATGATCTTTCTTTCGAAATCGATGAAGATTTTTCTATTTTTGGAATCTTGCCACTTGGTGATGGAATCGCAATCCCTAGAGTTCGTTTTCTAACTTCATCTAGCTCGAGGAGATTTGGAGTTAAATGATGATGATGATGATGTTTTTCAGGAGGTTGTTGAGGCGGTTGTGGTTGTTGTTGTTGCTGGTGATGTGGCGTCGTTGTTGTTGCCACTGCTGTGTGATGTGGTGTTTTCTTTTCGAGAATGCCCTTCCGACGTTGCTGAAAAAAGCAAAAAGAGTTTGATATGAAAGTACACGATACAAGATAGCATAGGTTCCAAATCTTTAAAAAGGCTAGTGTAAAATTCAATTACCTATTTCTTTGAACTGAATGACTTCAAGGAAACTTTAGCTATTTCTCTATAATTCTACCGTTGGACTTCGCTGAAATCTTCAATATTTTCAGAATTATTTTGTCAGTGTTTTTCTTCTTTTTGAAGAATTCAAGAAAAATTTTTCAAAAAAACTTCAAATCATCGTAATTTCTAAACTGTTTGACGCAACATGAAGTAATTTCGAAGAAAACCATAGTTTATGAATGCCTACAATATGGTATCAAGCAAAAGTCTGTCACACTTCTGGTCTATGATTTAGAAATTTGATGACGTCACATCCTCAAATGCGTTGAAATGTAAGATACGCTGTACTTTCGAAAAATATTCAAAACTTCTAAAAAGTCCAACGGTAGAATTATAGATAAGTATCAAAACTTTCTTTCAAGCCACTCAATCAGAAAAAATAGGTCATAGAGTTTTACACCCACCTTTTTACGCAGAGGTAAAGATTTGGAACCTATGCTATACAAGATGAATAAAACCAAATAAAATGACCCTCCCCCCAAAGACTGAACAATTTTGAAAACCTTTCTGAATGATTGATTTTGCTGAGTTGTTATACTGCTTCAAGTATAAAGATACAGGAAACTATTGGCACAAATCAGAAATTGATCAACTGCATCAATAAACAATGGGCACAAAATCGACAGTATTTCGGACTATTGATATTGCGAATCAGAAACCCAGAGCTGACAGATGTGTTGAGCGTTGGGGACTCTGGAGGGGGATCAGTAGCGGTAGCAACTGCTGTCGTTGTTGTTCTCTCGTTCGGGGTTTCTATTGCTCAGCATCATACTACTATGCTGGCCTGACATCCAATGTGAAACGGCTTCTAGTATTTATCGGTAATTTATCGTATTTGTAGCTTTTTATAGTTGTTTATTTAGTTGCTATTATTGCATGTCTTTATGTTAATGGCCACGGGGTAGTCATTGTCTTTTGCTGCTTTTGGTCCCGTCCCTGTAGTGTTGTATAGTCTGTAAAGTAATTAGAAAGTATAGTAGGATGTAGATGTAACATGTATTGTAACATTTTAAATGATTATGAAAAAAAAAACCAATGGAAATTTTCAAGAATGCTGCGCATCGAAAATTTGACTCTCTCGCTACATTGGTTTTACCTGTTGATATTTTGTGCGTTGCATTTAGATCCTCCACATGCTTTTATCATATACACCGTTGAGTTGACAGAAAGACAACATAAATTTGATCCAGGTTTACACGCAGGGCATGAAGAAATATTTTCCTTCCTGCGACCGGACAAACTATCTTGCTTAAATTTCCCGCAAAAACAGAAAGGTGACAATAATCCTGCTTTCTTTAAAAGAGGTCACGATCCAAAGATAGCAATGCAATAACAAGTAACTGGTTTTATGTAAAAGTACTTCTGGCATCAAGAAAAATATATTTGTACCAAGCTCGGAACGATGAAGCTGGGACCCCATAAAACAAACCATTTATGATTTGTTCCTAAGAAGCATGAGGCATTCTTGCTGACCCTGTATTTGTTGTGTACAACATTAATACAAACAGTATGCACTTGAGATACGATCTGTTTCAGGTAGCTTTTACTTGACTTTATAAGTTGTTTTCCATATTTTGAAAAATGAGAAACGGAGCGATACATGAAAAAGGATATATTTTGAAAATTTCCTGCAGGACATCATGAATTAAACATTTCCTGCAACCGCCCAGTCCGGTCGCAAGGTGAGGTGGGTTTTCATGCCCTGGTTTACTGCTAATTTTGCAACTATGTGGAAAAGGCCTTTTCATAGAAAATGGCTCACATTTTGAAATAAAAAAATCCATGAAAGCGAACACTCAAACTTATTTCAAAAATGTTGTTTCACAAGCTTTTAGAAAGTAAAATTCAAGGAATGATTACCAATGTGCAGCCATTCAAACTGCCAGTTTTTCAATTGACCAGTAAAGTAAATAATGGCTAAAATCACTACCTCTTCCCGCTGTTCATCGCGTTTCCTGCATGCTATACGATACAGCTTAAATAATTTGCCAGCATCAGAAGCTGTGAATTTTGAAACGAATGTCCACAAGTTGCTGCAATAAGAAATATTCATGATTTGAAAACTTGTTGAATAATGGAGCATTTGCTAAATATTTTCTGTCTCGTGCTGGTCTCAATCTGTTGATAAGATCCGAGAGAGAAGAGAAGAATCAAGAACTAAATCTGACTGTAACGACGTAAAAGTGTCATGATAAAGGGAACATCACATGACTACACTGGTTGAAAAAAGATCCGATGGTTCGCATTTTGAAACGAATGTCCACAAGTTGCTGCAATAAGAAATAATCATAATTTGAAAATCTTGTTGAATAATGGAGCATTTGCAAAATGTTTTCTGTCTCGCGCTGGTCTCAATCGGTTGATAAGACCCGAAAGAGAAGAGAAGAATCGAATACTCAAAAACTTTGCACTAATCTGACTGTAACAACGTAAAAGTGTCATGATAAAGGGAACATCACATGACTACACTGGTTGAAAAAAGATCCGATGGTTCGCATTTTGAAACAAATTTCTTTGTTTGCTCATAAATTTTTTGGTATGTGCATGATCGAAAACATGAACAAATCTTTTCTAACCCAAAAGAGCTTATAAGAGAATGACTTCATGAAGCAGAGCTGGAAAAAGGCAACTTACAAGCAAATCATATTTCCGACTTTATTGTTAGTTGATGGAGATACACAGCCAACCCAAGGGCTGCATATGCAAGTCTAAAATTAGCCAATTGTATCTGAGGTTTTCCACATGTGAGTGGATATTGTTTACCAAAAGGAACAATAGCGTGCGTAGGCATTTTCTTTGTCCAATTTATAGCTTACCAAACAAGCAAAATTGAACCTGTTACCTTTTCCAAGACACTCGGTAGAATAAAGTAAACAAACCAAAAAGAAAGTAATTGTTGTTTGAGCTTAACTCATTCTCCAAAATAGTATTAACAGTTGTTTTTAACGAAAATCCCTGATGAAATTATTTTCATACGCAATATTATACCTTCTCCATTCCTTTGCCTGTTCTTCATTTGTATACTGATCTAGACACCGTTGTATATGGTCTCCAATTTTCAACAGGCACTGTACAAGAAGAAAAAGATTAGAATTATTGTCATTGCAAGGTCATCCACAGGTAGTGAGTATCATTGTGTTAATTAAAATCACAGAAGAATTGAAATACCTTGTTTTCCTTGTTGTAAATCCTTCGAAACTGCATTCCAATCTAAACTGTAACTGTTGTTTTTGGGAATGGACTATACTGGCCTAGCCAGGAAGTGTTTGTCTAGGAACATGGTAGGAAGTACAGTTTAGTGGAATGCAGGTTAGAAGGATTTACAATAAGGAAAATAAGGTATTTCAATTCTTCTGTGATTTTAATTAACACAATGATACTCACTGCCTGTGGGTCATCCAGTTTACTCAAGGAGTTTTGGAATCTCTCTGCATTTCATTAAAAGCCTGAAAACCAATTCGTTGTGGGCAGTTTGAGTTAGTCATCTCACTTTGACTCCACTTACTACCAGTAAATCTTAAATGATTCCTGTGTCCTTTTGCAGTTACAGCTAGGTTTTAAATTTCATCAACTTTATCTGTCAGTTAACTTTGATCAACAGTTTTTACGAATTGTCAATAAAATTTACTTGATGGAAATAAAGTATCATCCTGTCAATGATTTGGATTCAGCTTTTCACAAACATTTTCATCTGATGATTCTATATCCGCAAATATCAAAAAGCTAACACATGAAACTATAAACACAAATTGGCTAAGATTGATGCAAAAGGCCAACCTGACGCGCTGAATTGACTTGATCTTTTTCCGGCAAATTTTCTTCAGGATTCTCAAGCATTCTCAAAGCTTTCTTTGCTGATCTCATCTTCTCCTTGCACTAAAAAGATAAAGCTAGATTAAGAAGCTGTGTCGAACCAGGTAAATAAAAAAACTCAGGCTGTTTCAAATAAAATAAGGATTCAATAAGAAACTCGTACTGCTAATCATAGTGGATGTACAAGAAAGCGGGCAACTTTTGCCACATTCCCCAGAAGGCACACGGGTATTCGTAATTTAAGAACGAGTCTCTTTTTAATCCGTGACCCTCAATTAAATGTTTGACACCTTTTCCTCAAAGATATTTGTTAGAAAGCTATTGAAACTATTTCGATGTATCCTTCATCTATCTTATCATACAAAGTTGAATCGTTAATCACCCAAGGGAATTCAAGTCCAACAGGCCTCTTATCCTTGTGTTCCTTTCGCAATCAAAACAATCATGATTGTATTGTTTAAGATTTTAACATTGTTTCATTTGAAAAAATTAGATCCAGCTGGCTGAATTTGAATAAAAAATCTTGATTGTTTTGATTGCAAAAGGAACGCAAGGTATAATTCTTAATGCAAGAGGAAGGCATACACATAGGTCCCTTGCTTTAAGGCAGTGATCGTCAACGTTGCACTTGCTTTGAAGCTGAAAATACTGCTTGCTATTTTTAAAGAATACAGGGTGAGCCAGAAAAAAAGTTCCTACTTTCGAAAATTCGTAGCACCACAAGTACTTCATGGATTTGAATGATTCAAATTCTTGTTAAAAGCCAAAAGATGAAAGTATTTTTGTGATTTATTTCGTCTTCTTACGAGCACTGCAAATATAGGTAAATTCAACTTTACAAAAATTTCATGTTTCGAAATGATTGAAAAAGGGCCCAAAAAAATTAATCAAATCGTTAGGACTCTCCTCAAACAGAACAATACCCACGGGCGTTTCACCTCTCTCGAGAGGAATAAGACAGATTCTCAAACAAAACAGATACTGAAGATTTTCAATCCCATGGCAATAAATCTGCAGACGATATCTCTCACCTAAGAAAAATTGCTTTTCTCTGTTGTTCTGAGCGAGGAGTCTTTTACGATTTGATCATGTATTTTAGGCCTTTTTGAGTCATTTTGCAACCACAAAGTTTTTATAAATTTGAATTTATCAATTTTTCCAATGCTTGTAACAAGGCGAGAAAAATCACAAAATACGTCGATCTTTTGGCTGTCAAGCAAATATTGATTCATTCCAATCCATACAGCACTCTTGATGCTAACAATTTTCAAAAGTGGGAACTTTTTTCTGGCTCACTGGGTATGCTGAAACAACTTTCAAAATTCTACAACGGTATGAATGATTTTACTGAAATAAATGTTCGACTCTAAATTAGTAGCACTTCCACTACACTACATTTCACGGCTGCTACCACGAGCAATGCTGAAAGAGGACACAGGTCACCCGCTTGACTATAGCTAATTGACCTTTATTACCTGGTTAAATGTTTCTTTGCTCATATCAGCGATCTCCGTTATAGTGATAGCAGAAACAGTAGAGTGTTGTGAACTTGAATCCTCATTTGTAATCGGTGGTCGCTCTTCATTTGGTGGTTTCGTAGGCTTAGCCTTTGCCTACAAGAAAAAAATTAACATATTAAAATGCATTCAAGTAAGACACTAGGTTGATAGTAGTCAAGAAACTCTCCGTCTGTTGAATCATTCGTCCACAATGGATTAAAGTTTAACTCCTCTACCTATCTAGTTGGCCGTAATGCTGGACAGCTTACAGGGCAAGCTGTAAAGCAGTATTTAAATATTTATTGATGCCTTTATCCTGCATAAAGAATTAAAAATGAAATGAAATCTACAATAAAAACATTTAGTGTACAACACTAAAAATAAACAAACCTTTCCATTGCTGCATACATCAAAGAACTGTTGCTGACGAATTGGATCCTTCGTGGCGCCAAAGTCAACTTTCGTATTATCTGAAAGCCATTTTTGGCCTAAATTCTTTTTGTCTTATTTTTCATTCGGCGCAAAAAGGATCTTGGTTTAATCAAGGGCGCCTACCTTGTAGGAAGTGTGTTTATTCCCAGTACTGTAGAGTAATTGGTGTCCTGTGACCCAGTACAGAGAGTGTCCTAGAACCGTACCGTGACCCAGAAGTACACAGAGTCAGTCCTCTCAAGGTCAAGATGACGTATGAATAACTTTGTGGTTTCAAATTCCGGTGTTTATGAAACACGAGATCAACTGTTATACGATCTGGCCACAGGGAATCAGACAGCGTGATTTTTGATTGGTCAACACTAACAGACGTTAGAATTTGAAAATCCCTGTAACTAGAAAGACTTTGTTTCTTATGATATACAAAGATTAACAGGACTGGGTCATAGGACACCAATTACTACGCGTAAAGTACCGTGAATAAACACACTTGCTACAAGGTAGGCGCCCTTGGTTTAATGACTGACAAAATGGCAGTTACACGCTAGTTTAACTGGAGTTAATACCTCCCCGGAGGATCGTGGTTCTTGCCTTCAAGCAGTTTACTCTGCGATCATTTTTGGTTAGCCTAGGACCACGCGGTGCCGACGGCGTACATGCATGCTTTCTATGCAGCATTTCCTCATACCGTTAATTTGATCCAACGTAGCAAGTTGAAATTTCGCTATCACTGTTCGAAGTTTGTTTATTTCCCCATCTTCCCAGTCCCTCTTAGTTTTCTGTTCTCCTTCTGTCCCTTATATTCTGCCTGGCTTGTTTTATTCTGCCTATTTCCAATCTCACTCCCACAGAATTCTCTGTGGGACAGGTACGTTGGTCTGTTGCCGAAAATGATTTTTCTGTCCAATCACTGACCTTAACATGTAAAATTCTTCAGGCAGTCGGGCAGACGTAGCAATAGACCTTTTAGCTATTCTGAAAAGAATCAGAACCGAACGATATTTTGCTACATTTTGTAGATTTTTCGAATGTGCACAATAGTGATAGAAGCTAACGCCACTCGATCGAACCTCGCGCATAAAATGTATAAAAATGACGTTCGATCCAGGCTCTTTTGTAGAATAGCTAAAAGGCCTTCGCCACTTCCTGAAAGGGGGTTACCCTGGGGGTGGTTTTAGGGGAGCGTATTAATGTCCATGAACAAATTCAAGTTACCTTTTTCTTCTCCTTTTCCTCCTTTTTCAGCCTCTTATCTTTCTTTCCTTCATTATCCGGTTTCTTCTTTTCTTGAACCATTTCAGCAGGTTTCATATCAGGGACTTCCTTATCTGCAAAATGCACATGGTGATGATGATGATGATGTGGGCGTGGGCTATTGGACTCCTCGTGCGTATCAAGGATATGATGGTGAGGATTGTGATGCACGACAGGCTCTGAATATGTTGGACTATTTTCTGACACTTTTTTGATCTCTTTTTGCTTCTTTTTACGTTTCTCTTTGGCTTTTATCTGGAAAATGAAGATTTGTTACTTCGTCGTTCTCATTCAACAAGCATAAATCAATGTCCCTCTGGCTAATAGGGTATTTGCCATAAAGTAAAGCTTGTCTTTAACAAATTTCTACTCTTAAGAACATCTAAAGATTAAATTAAATACCACACAAATGTTAAAGAAGCGAAGTAAAAAACCTGCTCTCCTCTGTTTAAATCCTGTTTAGGGCACTTACTATAAAGTAAAGCTTTCCTTTAACAAATTTCTACTCTTAAGAACATCTAAAAATCAAATTTAATACCATACAAATGTTAAAGAAGCGAAGTAAAAAACCTGCTCTCCTCCATTTAGTCTGAAATGTTCAAAAACTTCTTCAAGAAAGTGTAAAGAAAAGTCGTTCCAGTTCAAGGCATTAGCTACCTTGAGCATCAAATGTTTTTGTTTACTTGAAAACGAGAGCAATGCTTGATGAAACTGCAAAACGTGTAAGCATCTACCATGGGTACCAAACTTATAAAACAAAATTAAGATATTTTGGACAATCTGATACTGATACCCAGGTTAGCAAACAACTGGCTTGAAAAAAAATCCTGAAATATTTGTCAAAAAACGCTTGCCTGTTTACCCAGCAAGTTTATCCACAGTTTGTAGTATTTCTCGATTCAAGTACCTGTAGGGCTTAATCGAGGAACGAGTATCCCTAGAAATCTCGAACAAGTTCAATGTGAATCCCTCGGTTTTCCAAAAGAATCCTTGAAATCCCTTATGAATCTTTTGTTCCTATAAAAATCTCGTAGCCTTTGGGGTAGTAATGCACCCATTAGGCTTAATGAGTTTCAAATAACATAATAAAATACACGTGCTTGGTATTTTCAATATAATATGAAGGGACATTTTTTATGGGGTAAAAAACTATTTGGGTTGAAAAATATTCATATGAGGTCATCAGTCAACATTTAAAAGTAAAATTAACAGACATCTGGAAATGATGAATCACTGGACTGGAACGAAAATTGCCAGGGACAAATTGGTGTGTGTGTGTATGAATAATTTATGTGTCCTCAAAGAGTTCTGGATAGGGTACTAAGCCATTTTATTGAAAGGGAATGCGGTATAAATTTTTTTTCTATACTAAAGATAAGGTATGAAATGTTGCATTATTGGGTGAAATTATCCTTCGCCCTGGTACCCAGGATTAGAAATGACTGCTCCCTAAGGTTCAAGATTTCACGGAAATTTTCAGGTAGCGCAACATCAAAAGATCACAAATAAAAATTCATCTGGCAAAGCTGAGACAGTTACCTTTTTGTCGATAGTCTCCTTTTTCTCGTTGCAAAGCATCTTCAGCAGCTTCAGAAGATATTCAGCACGTGATCGCAGATGCTTGTCTTGTGGTTTCAAGTTGCCAGGCAACAAAATCTAAAATGAAGTAAAAAGTAAAAACCTTGCAATTCCAAGAAGATTTTGCCAAATAAAAACTAGTAGTAGTACCAGGTGCTGCAAAAAATCAACTAGTTCATAAAATTGATCAAACCGATAGTACCGACAGTAGAAACCCTCATAAAAGAACTTCGGTTTTCTTCAGGTAGCCTGACAGAGTTTCTTGATTAACTGATCCCATACATACATACATATACATACATAGCTTTATTTGTTAAAGCAGGTGATCGTTAGCAGCACAGAAGTGCTGATGTGGACCTGCAAATTAAAGTTTTCTAAATAATTAAAGTAAAAACGAGCTAATTACAATTGTTAAAATAAGTTCCTAAAAATAAATAAAATCATCTTTCTTGTTAGTTCCAATTGATGCTTCCTTTCCAAAGTGAATTCTCTCTAGTTCACAAAATTTTAATTTTTTCTTTAATTCTAGAGTACTTAATGTTTTAACTGATTCAGGTAGATTGTTCCAGGTAAGAGGACCGCGATAACAGATAGATGTTCTGCCATGTTCTGTTCTAGGCCTTGGTATCGTATAGTTGTTTGCTCCCCTGGTTTTAGAACATTTATTCTTTTCAAACATTTCAGTTAGTTCTATGTTCAGCTCATCTCTATGCACTTCGTGCATTATTGTTGCCACTCTTCTTTTGTAAAGATAGCTTATAGGTTTCCATTTAGCTACCTCTAGTGGATCCTCACCCCTTTTCACATCATATATCAGTTTTGCTGCTCTCTTGTCCAAGCCTGTAAGATTCTTAAAAGCATAATCAAGTCCAGCCTGTAAGATTCTTAAAAGGTGCTTATAGTTGGCCTACAGTACATGCCTTGCGGACATTAACATGGTTTTTCTGTCTGAGAATTGTCAACAATTATGGAGAATATTTGTACTTTATTTGAGAATTCTTGCTTACAAAATGTGCAGCCTTGTGCGTGATGAATTTAAAAATTCACTCTATGTGAGTGCACAAGGCCTGTACTGTCAGTTGAATAGTTTTTCAATATATTTCTTTCTGTATGAGGGATGTTGCAGTCTCAAGTAAAGGCACCATCAAACATTTAAGGTTCTTGCTTAAATGGTTTTTAACCATTGAATTTCAGCCTGAAAGTTCTCATGAAACTAAGTTATTTTATCCGGGTTTCCACTGTAGTCTACAAAACTTGACATATCAATTTTACATATAATTTTCTGAAGGCGGAAAGTTTCGATTTCAAAATACATGACCTTAGCCATCAAACAATTTCTCGAAAAGTATACAACTACATTCAACATACTTTATCGATGATCAAGTACCCTATCGTAAAGAAAGATTTATGGGTGGAAGCCCTTTTTGAAGTCATGAAACACGCCAGTATTTCCCTGCGAGTGGGCATCGGTGCCGTGGCTTAGCGGTTAAAGCGCCTGTCTAGTAAACAGGAGATCCCCGGTTCAAATCCGGGCGGTGCCTTTCATTTACCAAATTAATCTTTTTTCTCAATTCTGCGTGACTTCTTATATTAATAGATTTCTTTCCGAGAATATAGTTTTCCAGCAACATACTGTTGTAATGATACGACGATACAACAAAGTTCATTTTCATTATCCAATGCTTAGAAGATCATTGAAATTTCCCAAAAAATTTTCGACATTGTAAAAATAATCTAAAAAAGAAAAAAATTTTTAAGATACAACATTCTTCGGGGAAAGGTATGTGCGTATGTGAAAATATGAACAGAATCTAAAGTGTGAACCAGAATTTTGTAGCACAATCAAATATTATTACGCTTATGCTCTAGAAAAATAAAAAATAAGTCATATGGATAGAGAAATCATTTTGCACATATTTAGGCGTGGCGCAGGTGTAAAAAATTTATATTCATCTTTAACATCCGACGCTTGAAACTATTTTCATATTTTTGACATGGTAGCTAGTTTTGATCATTTCACTATCATTTCAACAAATTCTCATTAGATTCTAGGATTTCTTGCAAATTTTTCTGTCTTCCGTTTTTAGAGCTAAACGCGAGTTTCTTAAAATGTTCGTTCTCGAAAACACTGCAAACGATAAAAAAACCTCGACCAAATTTTCTAAAGAATCGACATGAATCGTGGTGATTTGGGATCTAGAAATCGATTAATTAATCGATACAATTAATCGATTTCTAAATCCCAAATAACCACGAACAAGTTTTCTCTTTGTCCATTCATGTCAATTCTTTAAAAAACTTGATCGACGTTTTTGATCGTTTTCAGTGTTTTCGAGAACGAAAATTTTAGGAAATTCTTGTCTAGCTCTAAAAAGTAAAGAAAAAAAAATTTGCAAAAAATCCTAGAATCTAATTCAGGCTTTTTGCTAAAGATAAGTCAGGAATCTTCAAAATCGGTCCAGTGTACGATTTATTGTGGCCTGCCAAACGTGCACAGTTTATTTTGGCGCACCCGGTATCAACCTCAAGAAAAAAGAATTTGTCCTGTCAGAACTTGAAATTCGAAATGTGCGTCAATAAACATTGACATAAACTACGTACTTATCTTTTCATAAAAAAATCTTTATCAAAAATGTTTATAAAATCTTTTTACACCTGCGCTAATACACTCTTTTTTTTATAAGAATACTATAAATTTTTTCCAGCCTCAATATTCTTAAGACAATTTTCGTTTTGAGCCTTAACATATTCTTAAAGTATTCTTATATTTCCAAATCTGATATGGTTTCTAGGGGAACATAGTTCAAAGAAATGTCATATGATTATGAAGAAAAGGTCGAATGAAAGAAAAATTTAAGCAATTATAACAATAAGAATGTTCTTAAAAATAATAAACTTTTAAACACACTTTTTGAAAAAAACCAGATCGCAAAACGGGCAACTGCTGGAAAATGAGACAAAAATATGTGAGCTGAGGCTGAGCAATATTCTTATAATATTCTTAAAATTTGGATGATTCTGAGCCTGAATATTCTTATAAGCAATATTCTTATAAAAAAAAGAGTGTATTGTCGCTTAATTTCGATAGTACCGCACGCACGAAACACATTTTTATTCAAGGTTTAATAATGACGACATACCCTACTTGATAAGCCAAGGCTATGATCACTCTTGATGGCTTCCCAATTATCAATACCATATTGAAACATGCCGACTAATAACATTGAATCATCGATTGCCTCCCACTTGATTCCCCAATGAACACTTCTTGTGGGCATTGCAAGTCGATACCTTGGAAGGAAGAAAATTGGATAAAAGGATAAAGTAATGTTGGATAGGTTAAAAGATGCACAATTGTTTGGAAACTTATAATTTGCGAAATGTTTCAACCAAATTGAAAAACCCACTTTCTTCATCTGCCTCAGAATCAAACTTACTTTTTGAGGATTTCGCTTTAATTTTTAGCTGTAATTTTTAGCTGGTAAATTTACTCATTTTTCATTTTAATTTTTCATTTTTCATTGTTTAACCACGGGCCGTGCCTTGGAATAAACAATTTAGGGGCCGTTCCATAAACAAAATCCATAGAAAACTTCACCTGAAGCCTTGGCGTTTTTCGCCACGTCCCGTCTTTGCATCGTAAAAGCAAAAAGAATTTTCAAATCAAGTAAAATCTATTTCCATCCGATTTGAAGCTAAAATATGTACAGAATTTCCCAAAAAATTCCACAAGTTCCAAAAAATTGCACTAAAATCGCAATGGCGTTCTTTCGAATTTTCAATTCATGTTTTCTCGCTTGAAGGTGTGGATATAATGCAATGAGCCCATAGGAGTCTACGGCCACAAAAATATGATTTTTTATTTAATCTTTCGAAAATTTATCAGTTTCTGAACCACCACAAAATTCACTTTGATAACAATATCAAAAATGTTATGGCAAACTTACTGTTTTCTTTGCTCTGCATCTTCAGGTATACAAATAGCGAGTGGTTCTAATTCCTCTTCATGTTTTAATACCGATGATGCATTGACAGAAACACCAGATATCTTGAACGAAGCTCCTCTCTTCTTCCCTAAAAATTCAGAACACCATGTAAAAAATATCTACTTTCTAGAAATCAGGAAAACGACTGAAAATACAAAAAAGAAAATATGATTCTTCTTCAATAATATTTGTTAAAATCAGGTGCCAAACATTTTTTTTAGAGATTTCATGCAAAAGAATCTCCATCAATGTACTTGGGATGTATGCTATGGATGAGTAAATTTAAAGAGAATGCTAGGTAACAAGAACATACTGTTCGCACTGTTCGATAGCGTTTGCTCTGGGATTTCTGTAAAGATTTAAGTTGAAATCACTGAAGGTTTCTTAGCCATGTGATAAGAAACCCTTAAGCCTGTTTCCAGATTGATGACCTTTTAATAGGAAACCAAACAGGCTGTTTTGAAAAACTGGTTTCTATCTTGCGGGTTGTTACTGCAACACGAGGCATTCACTCACAGTTTTAGCCAAAGCCGATGGAAGCTAGTTCGGGAAATTCTAGGTAAAGATTGCATACTGTAAATTATGAATAAAATCTTAAAATTAAGGTAATTTCTCAGCTAGACAACGGAATTGTAATTTTTCAAATCGGTATAATTGTACTACGATTAAAGTCCATCTCAAGATAGTCACCTGAGATTTGCGATAACGCAAAATTCCTTTGCAAAACGCTTCTATTGTTGTTATTCGTGGGCATTTGCAGGTGACATCTAATTTGAGACAGACCATAGTAGTTTGTACTACGAATTTTGAAAGAGTGGATACACAGAGTCTTCTGACTCACCCGACCCGGTAATCAAATATTTCAACTTTACTAAAATCAAACAAAAAATGTGAACTGACCATCAAAATTAGGATCCGATTCAAGTTTCTCTTGATATTCTTTGATAACTCTTTCGCAACCATTATGCAGCAAATTTGCTAATTTTGTCAACTCGGCGATCGATTTCTCCTGCAGTTCTGCATCAGCTGCTATAGCATCAAGCCTACCAAATTCAAGGACAACATGAGGTAAGTAAAAAAAAAAAAGATCCCCGTTTGAAAGGCCACTATTCCGTGGATTCCAAGAAAATAATATTGGCAAGTGTATAACTCAATAGTGGGCATGTTCAATTAAATCTAAAATTTAGTTGGCTGAAATAGGCCATTTCGTTCTGACATTATGAGGGGTTTTCTCAACAAAGCCCCTTCAAGAAACAGTCAAAATAGGCTTCAAATCACGACCAAATTTTCTGCCTTAAAGTAATGACTTTTGCATGCTCTTTTAGCATATGTTATCCCTTTGGGAGGATAATCCCTGGGAGCATAATGAAAATACTCCAGGCGACTTCATCTTCGCAAGAGGATAAAACGTGCCAAAACGTGTTGAAGTCATTGCTGTAAAGCAGAAATATTACGAAAATTTGGTCGTGATTTTAGGCCTGTTTTGAAAGTTTCTTGAGGGGGCTTTCTGGACAAAGCCCCTCATAATCTAAACTTTCTACACCAAAAAGTACAGAGACAAGAGTATGTGTGATGTTCCAGTTTCAACAATGAATCCATACCATTCGTCGTCAAAATCCATGTAAAATTTTTTCTGTATTCTTTTGGAAATTGAGAATATTTGCTGAGAATATAGCCGCTCATGGTTTACTTGAGACCTACTGTATATCGGCCAAAATTATCTGCTGTTCACTCAAGCTAGATATTTTGTGTTCTAATTATAGCAAAGAACAGAATGAAATCATTACCTTGTAATTGGCCGTGCAAACTTTTTGTAGCTTTTGATAAATCTGAAAATTGAAATATATTTATGAATTCAACGAGAGCTTGGTCTTAAGTAGATGAATGCCATTTAATCTTACATTAACCATATAAATACAAGGAAGACACTCAGCGCATTAAAATCTATGAAAATAATCTATCGGAAAGTCTTCAAAGGGAACAAGATCGAAAAAAATGTATGCAATTACATCCATAGAGTTTCTTCTCTTGATCGATCAAAATCCCTTTTGTAAGGATAAATATTTTTGCATTCCCACCATGTCTTGTATTTTATTCATCATTTCTTTTTTCATTTCAAACATATTTTAACTTGCGGTACAATTCAGTTTAGTAAAACAGTAAAAAGAGCAAGAAATAACTGCTTTCCGATTTTCCAAACCAAAAAAAAGAAAAAAGACCATAATCTTAAAAATTCCTATAATCTCTCCATTTCCTTTTGCAAAAGTCATTTATATTTGGCATTTTAGAAACATAGGCCTCAAATCTTTAAAAAGGTCGGTGTAAAATTCTATCACAGTTTCCTTTGAATTAAATGGCTTCGAAGGAACGCGGCCTTTTTTACTGTAAATCTGCCGTGGAAATTTATTGATATCTTGCTTAGTTTTAAAACGGCGACATTTATTAAATTTCGTCATCAAATTTCTAAATCCTAAACCAGAAAAGATACTGATTTCTGCTTTTCACCATATAGTCGGCCTTCCTAAACTATGGTTTTCTTGAAAGTTATATGATTTTTCCTCCTTTGGTTTAGGATTTACGATGATATAAATGTTTTCAAAATTTTCTATCAATTTTTCAAAAAATCATTAAATTGCCGTCAGTTTGAAAAAAAAATCAAGATATCAAAACCTTTCCACAGCAGACTTACAGCAAAGTTCTATAAGTTCCTTTCAAGCTATTCAATTCAAAGAAAATGGAATAGAATTTTTCACCAACCTTTTTAAAGATTTGAAAGGTTTGAGCCCTATGCTCATTTTAGAAGATTTATATGACTTCTCGAAATTTGTCTTCATCGCAAATCGTCGTCTACTTCATCAAAAATCTATCACACTCTTGATTTAGATATAAATTCTAATTCATACCTCCTAACTTCTTGGTCTGTAAATCCTTCAACATCGTCTCTTTTAACAGTTCTCGGTCTTCCTCTTTTCCTCTTCGGCGCATCCTTTCCCCCATCAGAGTCATCGTGGCTGGAAGAATCAGAATGGCGCTTGGATTTCCCTCTTTTCCTTCCTTCTTTGACGTCATCGTGGTCTACGTTCATCTGAATTAAAAACAAGAAGAAAATGTAGCTTCCTACACCAAGCATAAAAATGTACTTATAAACTTGTATCATATGTGAATATTTATATGTAGATATGTACAAAATAGAACGATAATATGCAAAAAAAAATTATTTAATGTTTACTTTTATTATAGTGTTTAGTTTACTTATGTATATATTCGATTTAGATTAGTCATTTCATTCATGTAATAGCTAGATGAACTATCGAATTAAAATAAGTTGAAACAACTTGAACATCGAAATATACTTGAATATACGTTATATTTACGCTTCATCGGTAATCACGATTCTTATTCTATTTTTGCGACCATTTCGTTGAAAATTTATCTTGCAAAATATGTCATAGTCTGAGCTCTTCAGAGACTTGCCATCATAGAAGAGACAGAGGAACCTAATGAACTGGGAGAAAATCAAGCTTGTAAATTAACCTCTTAAATAAACGCTAACCTCTAACCTTCAAAGGGGCTGGATAAGAAACAGTTGGGAAAATCTTTGATTTGGCTGTTTTCTGATGAGCTAATATATCGTGACTATTCAATGAAAATTCAAAATAAATGTATCATCTTGGAGATTCGCCTTTGCACTTTCTTCTGATACAAATTAGATCTCCATACGTTTTGGGATTGCAGTGATATAAATGGATTTCCAACAAGTATTTTCGTTGATCTTTCACCCAAAGATCAGCCCGTATCTAGATAAGGATCTTTCCTTTTGAATTTAGCTAATTACAAAGGAACTTCTCCTTTCAAAATGCGATATTTGATGCACAAACCATGGATTTGTTTACGTATTTCTTATCCAGCCCCTTTAATCTAACCTCTAACCTCTGGAAACTTCTTGGAAGTATATATGTTATTGATTTTCGAAAAGGAAATGGTAGCGATATTGTCGCAGACCCATGAGATTCGGAGAAAGGAAAGCGTGAAGAAATGGGCTATATTTTGCGATCGTAATTTGAAAAAAGAACAGGGTTCGATCTTAGAGAAGCATTGGATTCATTAGTTGCATGATAGGAGCAAGCACGATAGATCAAATCTCCAATAGAGCAATTTCCAAAGTAAAAGTAATACTAGGATTCCCAAAAAACTGCACACAAGTTTGAATAATTCTGACGCCAAGAATTTCCGTCAAATCAGCCCAAAACTATTTTTACTATAACCCTCAATGGCTGAATTAAATTTTGGGATTTTTTTTATAATTTTCGGTAACTTGGTTGCAGCACAATAAATCAGCAAGTGTATAATTTCCTCTCAGGCCTAAACCAGAGCTTCCAGCAGAGAACTAACAATTCTACGGAAGGCACGAAAGAAAGACATTCTCAACTGAAAATCATATTACATTGTCATTAATCAAAAGACTTCCTTACTTTATTTTACATCTTGCATCAAAATTGTAATTTTACATTAATGTAAATTTACATCTTACATCAATTAAAATTGTAATTAATAGTAACTAGTTCATTGCAGTATATCAGTAAAGAATTCCCTTGACCATTAACAAACAGTGATGCAATTTGTTGTCTAATTAAAGTCAGCAGCAAATTGTTTGCTGAGAATATCGAGGGTTGCAATACTTTAGGGTTTCTTGTTTTCTCAAAGGTCTAACAATGGCGGCTCTGGTTTGGGCCTGAAGAAATTTTGACTTTATTGATTTATAGCTCTGCAGCCAAGATACATATAATCCCAAGCAAAAATATCACACTTCAATTCGGGCGTCGAAGATTAACATAAAATTTGCTTTGCGTAATTGGACTATCCCATTACGCAAATATCTTAGCGTCAAATTTTTGAAAGTTGTATGTAGTTTTTTGGGATACCCGGTATATGGAAGAAAGACAACAAAAAATGCCGATAAGAAAAGTTTATTATAGTCCATCCCGATAAACAAAACGATTCATACCTTTGTGACTGTTTTCCTTTTCCTCGGAGGTAAATATATTTCCATCCTTTTCTTTTGCTCTTCTTCTTCCCTGGCTTTTTTTCTTTCCGTTTCAGGAATGATGTCATCCCAAGATTTTTCCTCTTCTTTCCCTTCTTCATCAGTAGCTTTCTCTGTCGGTTTCTCAACTTCATCGAGATCCTCCGAAATGCCAAAGTTTGCAACCTGGAGCCGTAAAAGCGATGAAAAACGATCAAAAGTTGAGTTTCTTCCGGTGGTCAAAATAGTGTTTGAGAAACAATAAACTGCAATGATGAAACATGCAAACGACTATTGTAGGGTTAACGGACAAATATCTAGTACCGAGCCTATAAATTGCGGAGTTCCTCAGGGATCCTGTCTTGGGCCCCTCCTCTTTTTGGTCTACATTAATGATTTACCAAAATGCTTGAAGCATTCTCATGTATCTATGTATGCCGATGATACTAGTATCTATTTTGCATCTAATTCTGTTTCTGAGATCAATGACGCTATTAACGCTGATTTAGCTGCTTTGAAATTGTGGCTACAAGGAAACAAGCTATCATTAAATGTTGCAAAAACTGAAGGCATGATTATCGGACTCCCAGGTAAACTGAAAAAACTTACTTCACCTGACTCAGCTAAACCACAGTTCAAAATCGGGGAGGACGATATTAAAATGGCTGAAGATACTAAATACCTAGGAGTTCAAGTAGATCAGCAATTAAAATGGTCTTCCCAATTGGCCTCATTGACAAGTAAGATTTCCAGAGGTATTGGCATATTAAGATACTCTAAAAGGTACGTGCCTGCATCCACTGTTAAACAGATGTACAAAAGCCTCGTGGAACCTTACTTTAGATATTGCTGCCCTGTTTGGGGGAATGTTGGTGAGACCTCTCTTAATAAACTCCAAAAGCTACAAAATCGTGCTTCCAGAATAGTTACCGGCAGTCGATATGACCAGTCAGCCTTGCCACTCTTCCGTGCCCTAGGATGGCCCACGGTTAGGGAATTGATTGATCTTGAAACACTAAAAATGGTTTTCAAGTCCCTAAACGGTGATGCGCCGTCCTATATGAGCGACATGTTCAATAGAGTGAACGAAACAACCTCTCGCGTACTGAGGAATTCTAATATAAACCTTAGGACTCCAATGTTAAGAACATCAGCTGGTCAGAGATGTTTTTCATTCAGAGGGGCCAGTCTCTGGAATGGGTTGAATGATGAATTAAAAGGAGCACTTACTTTAAAGAAATTCCGGGAAGGGTTGATGAAATCCCACAAAGCATAAGTTGAGATGCTTATGCAATGAACTCTTTTAATTTTACTTTTATTGATATTATTTTAATCAGATTGTAATATCTTAGTTTAGTTTTAGTATTTTTATTGCATGGCCCCCTGTAAATCAGTTTTTCTCTAACTGAGGGGCTACCATGCCTAAAAGATTGAAAATGAATGAAAATGAAAATGAAAAAATAGATTGTTATCGTCCAACAATGCTCGCTGAGGTACACAAAGATTCTTTCGCAAGGGTGGTCAATTTCGCCTAAAATCTGGAATAAATCATTTGTGCTTTAATTATATCGACTGCGCATATTTTAATGATATTCTGCGTTTAATTCTGCATCGAATGATATATAACTCTATTTGGTATATTTAGACGAACCCCCATGATAAACAGAGTTTCTTTACCACCGTCGGGTCACCGTCTGAAGCGTTACAGTAACCTGAATGACAGCTTGCTGAGAATTCACAGCTAAGAAAATAAAAGAAACCTTAAAGCACATATGTCACATTAGCAATTGGTTAATACAACAAACAAGTTTGGAGTGGAACTCCATTGTTTCAAAACTTTCATGAATTTGTATTGCAATGAAATTCAGCCCCGATCCTGTGCTTTGTAATAAACAATAGAGAGAATTGTATTGCATGAACCAATCAGCTTCATGACATATGCCCTTTAAAGGGAATGTGCGATGGTGCATAGTCTTCTCTATAAATAGGACACAGGAAACACTCAGACACATCATTGTTTCTTTGGCTAATTCATTGTTCACGGGGCCTGTGTGACATCAATTTGAATGGGACATTTGTAGATTGTTTTGCCCTTTGCAAATGCAAGCTTTTAACCTTTCACACACCCTTTAACTCAGGCTAATTTCGTCCACTTTCAATACTGACTCGGCATATTTTGGGATATTCGCTACCTTCTACCTAGTTGAAGTTCTTCTAGGGAACAGCTAAACAAGGCTAAGTAGTAGGTGACAGCACAAAAAAGCAGACTTAGGATGGCAGAAGAGAAATTATTGTGAGCAAACAATGTTTATATTGATGGTATTATCTGCTGCACGAGCGTTAGTTCTCAGTTAATAACATTATCGTTGATTATAAGTAATGTTACAGATAACATGTTACGTATACGTAATCCCAACGTTGAACTTACAGCATCATTAGGTGAGAACTGCATGTCACTTACCTTGAACTGGGAGAGAAGGTCATCGCCTGCAGTAGAGGGTTGATCTTCGGAGTCATGCGTCTCAGCACTCTCCAGAATATCATCAATGTCCATTGCCTGTTCAAAAAAATTACAAACCGTTATACTATAAATATTCATTTCATGATGACAATCTTACGAGGTTTGCAAGAAAATCAAAAACTATGAAACGCCACATCAAGTGAGAGAAAATCAGCGAATTTTCTGCAAAATCGTCCTCGATACTTTGATAATGCCTTTAATCGTGTTTTGAGTAAACAAGTTAAGAAATTGCTGTTTTCTTGAAGAAAATCAACGGAGATAAAGCCCGCGCGGACGGATTCTGGGTATTCTATTTTTAGCATATTGTATTTGATGATTTCACCACGTGCATAGTATTTCTTTTAGCTGGAGGAACAATAACATATGTAGGAGTTCTCTTTGTCCTATTTATAGATAACCTCTGCTTAGCTCCATTCGTTAATTTTAAAATCCTTCTCAAGATAGCCTTTAAAGGACGGTTATGATTCAAGAATATCAAAACGCTCTAGGTAGAATTGTGATCGGATACTGCAAACCCGTTTCAAAATCTTTCCACAAAAGCCTAACATAACAGGCTAATAAACATTTAAAGCAATCTTTTAGACAAGGTATATGTGGCTTCTTTTTTGCCAGCAGCTAAAACGTACATGAAGCAGAACTTTTATTGTTCTTACCTGAAGTTTCTGATCTTGTTCATTGTCGGCCTCCTTGAAAAGTTCCTCGGCACCAAATTTCAAAATGGAGGCAAGTTCTTCTCTGTTGAAGGGCGTTGAACTACAAAAGAGACGTACAATTGCTTTGACCTTTCACAATTACAGATTGCGCACCAACCTTAAACTCTTATTGAGAAATTTCCATCCATAAGCAGAGACAACCCAAGGAGAATGACCATCAGGCAGCAAAAAAACGGTAACTATGTTCTCATGTACCAGGTGTTCCAAAAAAGTACTCCTGTTTAAAAAATCACCAAAAATTGATTATCAAACCTTTGATAAAATTGTCTTTTTGAGTTGCTTTGTCAAAGACCTAAAAATATTCATAGATGATAAAATGTTTGCTTTTGACACAGCTAGGTAGAAAATTTACGCGTTGAAAAACCTTATTTTGAGCTATAGTTTTTAAGCAAAATACTAAATCTTGCCTCATATTCAAACTTTTCAATTTTTTTATCATCATTGAAGTCTCCAATGATAGTGTGCATTTCTTTCTGTCATTTATGACCAAACTAGAAGCTTTACATGCACAAAGAAATTGATCTGGCAATCATCAGATCTTTTTTGCAGTATGATTCAAAACTAGGTAGCCCTAAAAAGAGCTACATTTGCTAATTTTCAAACCAATTACAAGATCAGCTATATCTTGGAAAATAATTTGGTCCAAGGTCTACTTGACAAAAAAAGAAAATTGAAGATCGGCCGTGTAATCAATTTTTGGTGATTTTTCAAACAGGAGTACTTTTTTGGGACACTCAGTAAAAAAAAAGGCTGCAATATTTGCAAGAAAAAAATTTCTTGACGAAGATGGTGCTCCTAATCTGCTTGTACATTCTTAAAGATCTCTCACTGTGAGTCAAATTTAGTTGCTTTAAAATTTGACTTATAATGTGGATATAAATTGGACTTTCATTTTATTCTGTGTGAGGTGATACTTAGAGATTTGATAGAGCATTAAGCCCCTTTTTCATGCATTTTGCAGCCAAGATTGTTCGTATTTTGGCCTTTCGAATGTCGAGCAGAGCTAGATTCATTCCACTGTATACAATAATGTTAGTGCCACGGAATTTTCAAAACTCCAATGGTACCTTAGGCCTAGTTTAAACATCGTATTTCTGTCTTGTCGAATAGAATTGCATCTGCCGTGCCTAAAACCCTGATTTAAACATCGTCTTTTGCCGTGTGGGATTGAAATTAAAATAGTTAAAATGGCAATTTTTCAAAATGCACAAGCGCAGTGGGTCATCACAAGTAGAGACTGCGAACCATGGCCTAGAATTGATTAATTAACCGCGGCAGAAATACGATGTTTAAGTCAAGTCATTTTTCTGTCGTTTGATACGACAGAGCTGGTGAACTCCTGCCGTTTTATTTATTCAAAACGGCAGATGATTTAAACATTGTTTTTATGTCGAATTTAATTCACACTTAAAAGTTTTTAGCAGCATCTATCAAATTCGACACGGCAAAAAAACGATATTCAAACTGGGCCTTATACAGTAGCGTCCCGCATATAAGAAACAACCTTTTCGAGGTAAAATTCAAATCAGGGTAAAGTTTCTTATTAGAAAAATCATGCACTATCAATCAACTACTCAGACGCAATCTCTATGATTGTGATAAAAAACTTATTATTTTTATATGCATTTGTAAATTTTCACTTCCAGGAAATGATATACTTATTCCAGGAAAGTGTTTTTTGCTTGGTTTTGTTAAATAAGAAAAAGGGTTTTTTCAGACCTGTACTAGTTTCTTATAAAATGGGGTATTATTTTGAAAATCAGGGTCTGTGTTTCTTAAATTTGTGTTTCTTATATGCGGGACACTACTGTATTGGCTGGGGGGCTTTCTGCCTCTCCTAACCAAACTAGGACATAATAAATCTTCCAGCCACTGTGAAGGGTATGTTGCACCAGCGAACTTGCAAATAAAAGAGAACTAGGGCAAATGAGACTTACGCAGAGGGAGCATGAGATGTTTTGTTAAGCACTTTCTTGCCAGTAGTATCCATACGCTGTATAACCAAATGATCAAGTACCATTTTCTTTTTAGCTCGTTCTATAATGTCTTCCTCAATACTCCCCTGAGTTACCAATCGATAAATCTTCACCTGTTAAAAATTTCTCCAGTTAAAAAATATGTTGTGAGATTTCGTTCAGCAAGCAGCAAGCAGTTCGAAAGCAGTTTTCAAGTTGGGTGCCGAACTTAAAATTCTCGATTCAAACTTATCATAAATTACACTGAAAAACTACATACATCTCTCTCTCTCTCGCTCTCCAAAAAATGGAGTTTATTAATTGAGAATATTATGGCAACCATGGTAGTAAATAAATCAAGCCTCTTCTTGCAAGTTATCATTTGAACTAAATCTAAGCCCTTCACCAGAATACTTTCATAAAAACTTGATGAATTTGGACCTGTTCGAATGACAATAATTTGTGAAAAAATTTCGAAGACTGACCACACGAAGAATGTGAATATGGACTTAAAGCTGCTAGAACCCAAAGCATTTTTGGAAGAACAACCTTGAAAGAAGAGACAACGACTATTTCTTTTCTAACCTGTTTGGTTTGGCCAATCCTGTGAGCTCTAGCCATGGCTTGCAGATCATTTTGTGGATTCCAATCTGAGTCAAAGATGATAACAACATCTGCTGTAGCGAGATTTATACCCAATCCACCAGCTCTGGTTGACAGAAGGAAACAGAAATCCTACGAGGAGAAGCAAAATAGCTTGTATTGGTAATGACTCATATTGATGCCAAATTGGTCTAAGCTATCTCATGTGCAAAATGAGTAAATATATTCAACTTTTTACATAGCTAGCATCTAGTATCTAACATCCCAGAGCGAGGGGCATTCCACTTCCAATGAAACCTCGTGTAACTTCTGGCAAAATTGATTTTGTTTAAAAACGTTCCATTAACAATCCTTAAAAATCCGTTTGTTCTGAAGAATTCTCGTACGCTTTTTCAAAAGAATGCACATCGTCTCAGCTACAGCAACGAGCCTGCAAAAAGCCTAAAACGAGTCAGTAACTCACTTTATGTCTGTAGTCGCAAGATACTATTTAAATGGTAGATTGGATCACTTTTGATCGATAATTTTCCACCTTATTGATCAAATTAAAGGGACATCTTCGTCAGAAAGGATAGCAATACCTAGAGCAAGTATATATACCAGTGCTGACTCTCATTGAAAAGTTCGTAGTTAAATATATATCTTACCTGTGACGTTTCTGAATTGAACTGATCCAATGCCTGTTTTCTTTTGTCCCCACGGATTGATCCATCTAATCTCTAAGGAAAAACACATCAAGGCATCTCCTTTATTCTTACTATCATTATCATTATTATTATTATCAATTTCTTTAAAAGTTGGCTAGTAAACACAGCAGCTATACCAAAGCTAATCTAGGCCAGTTAAAAAATTACAATATACACATACACATAGTTAAAAATAGTAAAATTATAGATAATACAAATATACAAAATTGAAATACTTTCAGCATAAAAACCATCAATGTTAAAATCAAATAAAGCCTAAATTTGGAATAAAAGTTTGACATAATCGGCAGTGGCCAGGTTTCTCCAGACCAAGATTTCAGTTTGTTTTCAAACTCAGGAAGAGATGTAGAATCTTTGATAAATTGTGGAACAGTGAACGATGAAAATTGCTCATAACTGAATAAGTTACTAAAATAGATAACAACCTAGAATAAACATCTTAATCAGTTAACTAACGAACGAATAAGTAAATTAATTGAGAATCAAATCTATCCTATCAAACCACTGGTCACAACGATTAGTTCAAGACGATCGATCGGTTAAGGATTCGCAACGATTCGTTCAGGATTCTTATTGTTAAGCAGAACTTTGAGAAATGATTGAAAAACATGTTTGCAAGAACGTGCAAATGGTGCAAACAGTTCTAAAAACAACTCAACATTCATTAAAACGCTTGACAGAAAGATGCAACTAAAGTAACAAGAATTGATGGATAAATCATGTGTGGTTACTCTCAAATGATATGTAACATAGGGCTCAAATCTTTAAAAAGGTCCGTGTAAAATTCTATTACAGTTTTCCTATAGTTAAATGGCTTGGAAGGAACTTAGGGTTTTTTGCTGTAAATCTGCCGTGGACAATTAATGATATCTTGATTAGTTTCAAAATGGCGGCATTTATCAAATATAAGGCCATGACGTCATCAAATTTCTAAATACTAAACCAGAAAAGCTACATATTTCTGCTTGCCACCATATTGTAGACCTTCATGAACTACGGTTTTTCTTAAAGGTTATATCATTTTCCCTCCATTGGTTTAGAATTTACGACAATTTTAATTTTTTCAAAATTTTCCTTGAAATTTTTCAAAAATGAATAAATTGCCACCATTTTAAAACAATAAAGATATCAAAAAATTTCCACGGCAGATTTACAGCAAAGTACCACAAGTTCTTTTCAAGCCATTCAATTAAAAGAGAAACGTCATAAAATTTTACACCCACCTTTTTAAAGATTCAAAAGATTTGGGCCCTGTTCTATGATATGTAGCTTCATCGAATTTTGGACTTTGCTCTCTCTTGCTGCAAATAGCAAGACACCCAATCCGAAAATAACATCAAAATAATAATCCTTTGACTTACTTGAAATTGAAGGCGTTTCAAAGCCAAATAATCCGCAATAATATCCAACATTCTGACCATTTGAGAAAAAATCAAAACACGATGACCTCGCTCTTTCAGTCGCGTTAACAGCTTATCCAGTAAATACATCTTTCCACTGCCTTTGATCAAAACCTGCGATAAAAGAAGACGAAATATGATTCCATCCAAAATTGCAAAATGGCCACGGGCATGGGAGCAGTAATCACGGAAATTTCGATTCAGCAAGTACAGTAAATTCCCGCCTTTAAGAAACCATTTTACAAGAAACTCAGACCCTGAATTTTTGCTAGGCGATGGGAGAAAAATGAGCTAATTATAGGAGTCAAAATTGGGTTTCTTAAAGGTGTGACTTTAATTTATATAGCAGGAATGCTTAAAGGGACACTGTCGTGGCTGTAATTGGCTGGTTGTGATGTTGAAATCCCCAACAAAAGACCTGGCCTCTGGATCATTATAAAGCCTTTATGCTCTTAGATCATAATTTGTTTCGAGAATAAAGGGAGTCTGATCGTTATCATCTTCGTGAATTTCAGTGTACAGCGAAATTACTGAAGCCTGCCTAATTCTATTCTTTCATATTGTCTTATTCATCCAATCATGTCATATTCATCCAATCACTGCCTTTAATTAAGACAGTAAAACAATCACTAATTAGCACGCCAAGATTGATTCTTCTAAAGATGGAATCAGTTAATTTCCATACCAGAATTGATGCATACGATGAAATCTCACTGCAACTAATTTTTGGTGTTGATGACTCATCCGGATTGTTTCGACAATGAACTCCCTGTGCAAAAACACAAGGCTAAAGTTGGCCTTGTACAGGCGAAGTTCTAGCCTTGTAGCGAAGATTATGACCTTGTTATGACCTGGTACTAACCTTTGAAGAAAATTACGAGGCTATCAGTAAGATTCCAAGTTACAACCAGTCTAATACAAGGTTTCCACAAGGCTAAGATCAACCTTGTGATAGCCTAGGTTAAATTCATTAGCATTTTTCGAGCCATTTACAAGGTTACAGCAAGGCTTTTCCAGGCTAGAACAAGGTTACAAGGCCATAACTACAAGGCTTGTACATGGCTATTACCTGGCCTTGTATCATCGTACAGGTCCTGATGATTTATAAAAGAATTTGATTGAATAAGCAGCAAAGTAAACAGAGATAACAATAATTTAAATAATAATAATAATTTAACAGAAGATTGTTTTCATTGAAATTATGAAATAATGATTTGGTGGAACAAACCTGGAGAAAATCTTGTGCCGAAACACCCTCTGGTTGTCTTACGAGATTCGCATGATTGCAACATTTTTTCAATTCAACAACAATATTGAGAAATCCGCTGATGCTTCCTTTTACGCCTTTGCTAAGATCCTTGTAATTTTTCGTAAGAATCCATCTGAAAAATCAGCATTATGCAATTACATCTCAGTTTCCAAACAAATCTCAAAAAGTCCTGCACAAAATGCATAAAATCCTACAACAAATCAATATCAATTTGAAGAATAGCTTCTTCAAAAGTTCAGCAACGGCCTTTGCATTTTTCCAGCCAAAGAAGGCATCATCTCTTGCAAAGTTTTGTCTATTCTGAAGTTTTATCAAACAAATGAAGAAATAGCATCATATCTCAGAAAATCTTATATAGCTGCATAAATGAATCAAAGAAAACAAGATATACAAATCTGTCTACCCTGGCCTTTAGAACAGGCGGAGATGGAAGAAAGGTCATCAAATGCAAAACAGCCGTCATTGTAGCTGGATATGGGTGTGGGGTAGGGTACTGACTGGAAGGACATTCAAGGAGAAGATCAAATTGGACAAAAAAATCACTCACTTATAGTATTGCTTCTGGATTCCAGACATTTCAATCCTCAAAATCTGTTCGACCTAGAGAGAAAATTTTGAAACAATAACTCCTATGTGAAAAATAAATAAGGATCTTAAAAGGATAAGCCAAAAAAACTTACGACTCGCTACCGCCAGATGATCTATCGAGCTGCACAAATTCTTAGAGTTGTGAAAACTATTTACAGCTGTATGAGGCGCCAAAAGTATGGTTTTTTTTGTTACATGATTTGCATTTTTTAGTGTAATAAATTTTTTTGTACTGTATAAACATTTTCTATGATGTGTGATTTTATTTTTGTTGTGTATCTGTGAAATTTTACATTGTAGATTCCTTTTTGCACATAATACATTTTTTTTACAGCTGATATCTTTGTTTTTTCTTGTGGGTATGATTTTCATTGCAAGCAGTTCCTTGAATTTTTTCCTATGCTGCATGATTTTTATTTTTCTCTTACTGATCAGTATTTCTTCTATTCCATAGTCCGATTTTTTTCCATTCAGTGTGCTTTTTTTTGCGCTGTGTAAATTTTTTTCCAATGTGTGTTGGTAGTTATTTATTTCAAGCATGTACTCTTTATTTATTATTTCCACATTATTTATACAAAGTATAAACTTCAAGTGGTTTACACGCATCGTGCTGTACTGGCGGGAAAAAGGACTAGCGCATGCGCAGTATACCTTTGTTCAGTTCAGCGTGGTCAAGAGAAGATGGCTGCATTGCAAGCAATCACCAATTCAAAAGATGATTGCGCTAAAGATGGCGGCGAGGAATTTTTTACCAAGATGCATTGCGTTCTAATTAAGATTCTTTAACGATTCTATAGGAATTTGATTGAAGAACGCAATGCATCTTGGTAAAAAATTCCTCGCCGCCATCTCTAGCGCAATCGTCTATTGTTTCGAGCCCTCAATTTCAGCAGTCTGTTGAACAAGCATTAAATGGAACTTCTTCACAATCAAATTCTGGGAAGAATGCACAGACAAAACACACAACATCAGAAGAAGAAATGAGATCTCTTTTTAATCGCAGCCGCTCTGTAACAAGGCCTCTAGCCAGTAGTAGCAGGAATGGCACTGTTGCGAGACCAAGGTTTTCGACAGTAAATGAGGAAAGCTTCTTCATCTAAGGTGCATAAAGTGACCGGAAAACTTCATTTTGACCAAGATCCCCCTCTATTCTCTGCATCAACACGATTAAAACCTGCAGGGTGTTCTCCAACCGGGCGTGCCAGTGATCAAGTGCGTTTAAGTTCCCTGAAAACCCCGTCAGGGCATTTTTTAAGGATTTTTGAATGGTGGGGCATTTTCAAAAGGGCCCACACTCACCACCAGAAATTGTACGGGATTTATGCTTACGCTTACACTAAAAAATCCTGGTATTGTTTCAAGGGCTAGATGGGTTGTTTCACACATATATCTTGAAGACATCTATTTGGTCAAATCATAGAAGTAGTATGCTCCAAGAAAGTTTTTTTTCAACCGGCTTTAGAACTTTTCCCCCGAATTGATAGCCGGCTTTAGAAAGAATAAGCCAAAGCTATACTCCAAAACTTAAGAATTTGTTGAAAAAAAATGAAATAATACCTCGCTTTCGACAACCGGCTTTAGAAAATATACTAAGTACCCCCTCCCCCCGCGTTTCATAGCCACAATTTTGCTAGACTTGCTCTAAGTCTTGGGGGCCTGAATAAGATAACAAACGAGACTTGGAGCAAGTCTGGGGTGTTGCTTGCACTTGCAGTAGTGACAATATTATGTTTCTATTCGCCAGCACATTTGCATCATGTTTGTTCTGTTGAAAGGGCCCCACAGTGGCCTATGAATATGGGGCAAAAGTAGCATGAACTGAACAAAGGTATACTGCGCATGCGCTAGTCCTTTTTCCCGCCAGTACAGCACGATGCGTGTAAACCAGTTGAAGTTTATACTTTGTATAAATAATGTTGGAAATAATAAATAAAGAGTACATGCTTGAAATAAATAACTACCAACACACATTGGAAAAAAATTTACACAGCACAAAAAAAAGCACACTGAATGGAAAAAAATCGGACTATGGGATAGAAAAAATACTGACCAGTAAGAGAGAAAAATAAAAATCATGCAGCATAGGAAAAAATTCAAGGAACTGCTTGCAATGAAAATCATACCCACAAGAAAAAACAAAGATATCAGCTGTAAAAAAAATGTATTATGTGCAAAAAGGAATCTACAATGTAAAATTTCACAGATACACAACAAAAATAAAATCACACATCATAGAAAATGTTTATACAGTACACAAAAAATTTATTACACTAAAAAATGCAAATCATGTAAAAAAAAAACCATACTTTTGTCCCCTTTGGCGCCTCATACAGCTGCCCATGCAAAGACTTGAATGAAGCCAACAAATGGTTCGATCTAAATCTTAAGTTATCATCGATGAAAAATCACTTCAGCAGACAGTACCATAAGGACATATACATTAAACAAAATATTTCAAAAGTTAATAATTTCAGATCTTTCTAGGGTCTAACATTTTTGTGTCATAAATATTTGATTCTTTGCAGTAAAGAAAAATCACAAGAAAGCATTTTTACTGTCCAAAAATGAAATTCCTTTCTTGAAATTCGAAATTTGCATTTTTAAATCAAACAACAAAAGACAGCTGTAAATTGACCATTTTCGACAGTCGTGCGAAATTTTTAAAACGTCCGAAATTCTGTGAAGAAAAGTTCGAACAATTTCTGTCCGAAAAACATTTTCCCTGCAATTAATTTGTTCGAAATTTCTTGCGTTTGTAATGCATCCACCTGTACAAAAATACAAGGATAAACCTGGCCTTGTACTAGACTTATGACGATGAGTCTCTTGTTTCCCTGTGCTCTTTGACTTCAAGATGGCGCTTCAGTCAACAGATGCTCTTTGACTTCAAGATGGCGCTTCAGCCTGTTGAGCAAGGTACCGCAGGGATACAAGGGACTCATCGTCTTAAGTCTAGCCTTGTACAGGCCAAATTTTAGCCTTGTAGCGGGGATTATGACCTTGTTATGACCTTGTACTAACCTTTCAAGGCTATCAGTAAGATTCAAAGTTACAACCAGTCTAACATAAGGTTTCCACAAGGTTTCCACAAGGTTTCCACAAGGCTAATTAGCATTTTTCAAGTCATCTGCAAGATTACAGCAAGGCTTTTCTAGGCTAGGTCAAGGTTTCAAGGCTATAGCTACAACGCTTGTACATGGCTATTACATGGCCTTGTATTTTCGTACAGGCAGCTTCAATTCATTGAAATTTCCAGACAGTAAGGGCAAGGCGTAAACAGTAAGACTATTCCAGTCAAAAAGGCACAAACAATTATATCAATATCTATCAATATACTCTGTGAGCTGAAAAAGTGTAAAAACGTTCCGGGGGGGGGGGGGGTACTTTATTTTGCTGACGGGATGTGCGCTCCTTTCCGCGTATCGTTTTCACCTCTTTTTCTAACGCCGGGTATCAAAAGAAGGACATTTTCTAATGCCGGTTGCCAAAAGCGTTATTTCATTTTTTCTTGACGAATTTTTACGTTTTGGAGTATAGTTTTCGCCGATCTTTTCTAAAGCCGGCTATCATTTCGACGAAAAGTTCTAAAGCCAGGTGAAAATTTTTTTCGTGGAGTGCACACCCCCTTACAATTGAAAGTCAAGTAACCCCCCCCCCCCTCCATTGCCGGTAAAACGCTTGTTAAGTGGGAAAGGATTCTTCTTAGGGCTAAAAACAAGGCTTATATACCTTTGATGGCAAAGATTTTTCTACATCTTTCTTGATTCTCCTCAGGAGAAATGGTTCTAATTCAAGATGGAGTTTTTGATATCCATCTTTCATTTGTGACATGGAATACTGCGTCTCAAACTCTTCCCATCTTGGGAATCTGAAATAAAAAGTACACATGAGACCACTGACACTGACTTGACATTTTCGAATTGTCATTTTACGGCTAATAGTGGTAACAAAGTCATCAAATCTAGCTCTCAGATACTTAGGCCTGGGTTACAGGATACCGGATTGCTTTTCGTATCGGATTGGTTACAACCCATCTTCGTCAAAATTACATTGCCATGAACCCATTGTTGATTGAAGTTACACGACACCGAGGTATCCTGCACTGCGAAGTATAAATCTATTGTCTTGCACAACTGCGAATCCCAAATGGGGTGGCTTTTTGCAGGTTGGTATCGCCAAAGCACCCCTTGACCGAGCAAACAAAAGCGGCAATTGGGTTCGACCAGGCTGTGATACATTTTACGCAAGACAAAATTTGGAAGAAACTTCTTAGAGTATTTCAAATTGTTCTGATGGGGATAACGTTTCATTTACCTATCTGGCATGATAAAATGGAGTAATGACCACAACTCTTTCAAAGAGTTCTGCAAAGGCGTTCCAGTTATCAGCAATCTGAAATTCGTTCTGAAATCAACCAATGATCTGTACAACAACGAATCGTCATTCTTCAAACGATGTGCCTCATCTACGATCAATGATGCCCAGTAAACGCTGCCCAGCAGCTCCTAAAATCAAGAGAAAAAGGATCCAATCAAAGCATGGAACGAATAGTCTCTTTATTCCGTTAAAAATTTTTACAAAACGCATCACAAATTACACTACTTACATATCAACATAGGGCTCAAATCTTTAAAAAGGTCGATGTAAATTCTATTGCAGTTATGGCTTGGAAGGAACTTGGGGTTTTGCTGTAAATCTGCCATGAAAATTTATTGATATCTTGATTAGTTTCAAAATCACGGCATCTGCGTTTGGACCATATTTAAGAGATTGCTGTGTCCAAGTGTCAACGAATATTCTATTACCGAATGTTCTAAAAATTTTGGAAATCACGCTTGTCGGAAAACGCCCTGTTGTGAAACATTAATCATTGAATGGAGGAGAGCATGGTGCATGCTGAAACTTTAAGTGACGTTTTCCCGCCTAAGATGCTCGTAATGAGATTTTGAATCAGAACCTCGACCGTAACTTCGTGACGCAATGAAGTTGGCGCCCAATTGCGGCTCTCCTTTCGTAAACTCCCTATTAAGCCCCCGGGAAGGGCTTATTTAATTTTGGACCCTCCAGAGGGGGGCTTATTAGAGAGGGGGACTTATTCACAAAATCAAATGACAGGGATACAAATGGCAGGGATACAGATGACAGCTTTTTAGTTCTTTTACATCATATTTTGCGGATTCAAGATACCATTTTTCGCGTCAAATACATCTCAAACCATATCAAAATTAAAACATACAAATTTATCTAGCTCAATAAATGGGAAATCTTTGGTATCCACTGGAATTTGATAAAAGAGGGGACTTAATAGAGAGGGGGGCTTATCTAAAATTTTGACTCAGAGGGGGGGCTTATTAGAGAGGGGGACTTAATAGAGAGGAGGGCTTAGCAGAGCTTTTACAGTATTTGAAGCAACGAACTATAAAACAGAAAATATTCTCTTGCTGAGGCTCCCTTCGGGACCCTTACGGGTCAGGTCAGGGGCCCTTTGTTTTTAAACGAGGGGGGTAACTTCAATCCATTATACTACTGCTTTTTAGGGAGATATTACTTTATGAGTTTGCCATGCATCAGCCAAGAAGTAATCACTTTGCTAACGTGTCAGATTTCACATATTGACCTGTCTGCTTTTATGAAATACCTGCCAGAACGTGAAAGGGTATTGCATCATCTTTTCAATAATAGATATCGTAAGATTTACTGCTCTCCTCGACCGAGCCGTTGGCTTAGTGGTCTATCCGTCGAGACCAAAACGTAGGAATAAGGGTAGCTCGCGGGCAGCAAAATAGCTGCCCGGCAACGGACTACCTGCCACTATGTCAAATTCGACACTCGGTCTTCTCTTTTTGCATTTTGCAAAACAGTCCCTCTTTTCTTAAAAAAGTGACAGGCATTTCTTTCTATGATCATCTCTATGATATGCAGTTCATAGATTTCATTTTTGTTACATCTAACTCGACATCCCCTGAATAAACAAATGTTTAGAATTCTAGGGTATCATAAACAAATTTTACAGGTTTGAAGAATCACCAAAACTTGATTAACAAAACTGCCTTAAAATTTCTTGATAAATGACCAGCTCTCACTTTACCCTCGTTCTTCAAACAATCAAATCCACCCGCTGCCCTAAACAATGAATGAAGGATTGAATCACATTGCTTCGTAGTTTCAAAATAAATGGAGATCATTGCACCATATTTCATCATCTTTTTCATGATAGATATCGACTCATTCCTTCGACCGAGCCGTTGGCTTAGTGGTCTATCCATCGAGACCAAAACGTAGGAATAAGGGTAGCTCGCGGGCAACCAGAACTGCTCGGTAACGGGCTACCTGCCACTAAGTCAAATTCGATACTCGGTCTCCCTTTTTATCTTTTGCAAAACAGTCCCTCCTTTCTTAAAAAAGTGACAAACATTTCTTTCTATGATCATCTCTATGATATGCAGTTCATAGATTTCATTTTTGTTACATCTAACTCGACATCCCCTGAATAAACAAATGTTTAGAATTCTAGGGTATCATAAACAAATTTTACAGGTTTGAAAAATCACCAAAACTTGATTAACAAAGCTGCCTTAAAATTTCTTGATAAATGACCAGCTCTCGCTTTACTCTCGTTCTTCAAACAATCAAATCCACCCGCTGCCTTAAACAATGAATGGAGGATTACATCACATTGCTTCGTAGTTTCAAAATCAATGGAGATCATTGCACCATATTTCATCATCTTTTTCATGATAGATATCGACTCATTCCTTCGACCGAGCCGTTGGCTTAGTGGTCTATCCGTCGAGACCAAAACGTAGGAATAAGGGTAGCTCGCGGGCAACCAGAACTGCTCGGTAACGGGCTACCTGCCACTATGTCAAATTCGACACTCAGTCTCTCTTTTTGTCCTTGCAGACCATTTCTTTACTTCATATCATAAGATCGCATATTTTTTCTGAGCAAAACCCCCGGGGGGGCTACTTAGTATATTTTGCTGACGCGATGTGCACTCCTTTCCGGGTATCGTTTTCGCCTCTTTTTTCTAACGCCGGGTATCAAAAGAAGGCAATTTTTCTAAAGCCGGTTGTCCAAAGTTGCATTTTATTGTTTTTAGACGAATTTTTACGTTTTAGGGTATGCTTTTCGTCCCAATTTTTTCTAAAACCGGCTATCATTTCGAGGGAAAATTTCTAAAGCCGGGTGAAAATTTTTTTTCTTGGAGTGCACACCCCTGTACAATTGAAAGTCAAGTACACCCCCCGGGGCAAAACCTTTCATCATATTATTATACACATTTTTCGAAAACAAAAGAGCAAATCCAGTAAAATTTCAAATTGTTTACTCACTTACATCGAAAGCTCCAAGTAATAGCAAATAATTCTTTATTTTGTCCTAATTTTTTTTATGTTAAGTATTACCTAAACAGTTTAATTCACTGAGGCTTTATGGCTTTATATTGTCATATATTTCTTTCTTCGTATGATCTATCTGTTAGTTGAGAAAAAGGTTGTCAAGGTCTCTCGACCAGAAAATGTTTAGAGATGTGACCAGCGTACAATTTAAAGCAAGATATTTAGCAAGGTTAAAGTTAGTTGACGGAGCTAAGTTGAGGCTATCTAACAATAGGACAAAGAAACGCCTACGAAAAGCTGAAAAGATACGATATGCACGCGCGTGTCGAAATCGTCAAATACAATAGGCTAATTTTAGACCTGCATATGCAGCTCTTCAGTTAGTTATTTATCTCCGTCTACTAACTTTAATGCACATTTCAATTTTTGGAATTGTAAAAAGATTCGGATGCAAAAAACCGAGGGGCAAATCACTTCTCAAAATAGCGTACGTGATTTTTGTGATTTTAAAATCACACGATTTTTTTCTGTGATTTTAGTGATTTTTTGTGTGATTTTTTCTTGTGATTTTTTCTTGTAATTTTTCTATGATTTTGTGATTTTTGTAATTTTTGTATGGTGATTTTGTGATTTTTGTATGTAATTTTTTTTGTGATTTTAAGGAAGGTGTACGAAAAAAAATCAGTGGCCATTCTGACTTATGTCGTCATCAGAGTGTGACTTAAACAGAACTGAAGGTTCAATGTGAACTGAATTTTGCAATTTAGTGACCTACAATTTTGCAAGTCAGCCTGGGATCTTGTACAATGAATACAATGGATTGGTTCTTATCAAATGGGGGTTTCATTTGGCAATTTCAGCACGTAGGTTCTTAATCCTCTTGGTTCTTAATCCTCTTAATCCTCCATAAATTCATCGCAATCCCGACCTGACGTCTGGTGTGAAACAGAATCTGGTATAGTATCCTTTAATTTATAAATGTTCGTAGTGTGACTGTATACAGTTTAACGTTTCGTGTTTTTAGATATTGGCCATGGGGTATTCATTGTCTTTCGCTCCCCATGGTATCGTACCTGTAGTGTCGTATAGTAATTAGAATTAGGTATAGTAGAATTTAAAGTATATTGTAAAATTTGATAATTGAATAAAAAAATCCTCTTGGTCGCAAAATCCAATGTGAGACTTATTTCGTACCTCAACAGCCCCGGATTTGCAAGAATTCGTTTCCGAATGCATAAGATTTCATGATAGAAAGGGGCTCTTACGAATCAACGTTCGTCTGAATTCGTAACGGAACGTAGGAATTCGCTGCGGTTCGTACGGCTTCCTGAGACATCTTATGAATAATTAATTTAGACGTGTTCTTACGAGCTCATATGGGTCCTTACGAATTCATGCGAATTCGTCTTTGAATTCGGACAAGTTCGCCGAATCCCTACGAATTCGAGGGAAGTCTTGCGGACAAAAATAGTGTTAGGCTAACGAAAGAACTGTACTGAATATGTCAGACCTGTGATAAACGTTGAATCTATTTTTGCAAATTTTATCCAAGTACCAAGATTTTATGAGATATAATCTAATTTCTCAAAAAAACTGCAAAATCTTAGATTCACCAATAATCCTACCATCTCAAAATTACAAATAAATTAGTCAAAAATCAGTCGTGGAGCCAATATTGTTTCAGAAAAATTGTGATCTCAAAAACATTAATCTTCTCTACTGCACCTTTGCAGTTCCGAGGTAAACAAAATTAGTTATTCTTTGTTAGCGACATGGAAATGGTCAATTCACCAGACAAGTACCAGCAATAATGATTAAAAATTTGATGAAATTAAAATAGATGCCTTGGCCATATGCAGCTAAATAATTGATGTGATCAGGTATGATGGTGTTTAACAGGGCGGTTATGAATACAAAAAATGCGGAATATTGAAATGGAATGGAATAAAGAGATGGAATTGAACGCACAAAAAGTCCGTGTGAGTAGAAAAAATCAATTTTTCAAAGTTTCAATTATTTCAAAACTTGAACGGCTGATCTCGCCCATTCTTTAGTCAAATCACCGCCCCATCACAGCATGGATTATAAAACAAAATAACAGATATATTTTTAAAACAAAAACTGAAGATTATTGATCCCACGGCAATAAATGTGCAGACGATATCTCTCACCCGTCAGAAATTTTTCTTTATGCGCAAGGAGTTTCTTTTATGATTTGACCAAGTGTTTTAGGCTCTTTCAGGCATTTCGCAGCCATGACATTTTCGAATGGTCGAATTTACCTCCAATTTACAAAAATACTTCGACCCTTCACCTATCCAGCAGAATTCGATCGATTGCAATCCATCAAGTACTCTTGGCACTATGAATTTTTAAAAGTGGGCACTTTTTTCTGGTTCCCCCGGTGCAGTGTCCTTCTGCCCCCACTTTCACTATTATTATTATTATTATTATTATTATCAATTTATTTAAAGTAGGCATTACATATAAAAATAGCTATAAAATAAGAGCTAATTCAAGCCTACTATCTAAGTAAAATTTGTGAAAAAGAAATAAAATACAGAATGATTAGCTACAAATACATTAATTTACAGATTTTTACAATGTTTTTATTATTTACAATGCTTTCTTTTTCCAGAAAAATACTATCAGTTCAAGAACCCAACCTGAATCACTTGTATCCTATTCAATTATTCCATATTCCATGTTTTCAAGATAACGCTGCACGTGTGCACCTGTTGTCTAAAGCATCAATGAAGTCGCAATACAAATTATTGGAAGCAAGAGAACATGTTGCCGAGACACAGATTGCAATGCCAGCCGAGAAAGGCTTCGCCCTGCCTGGGTCAGGGGTGCATGAGCATCTAGAAATGATCAATCTTTCTCCGTTGACATAAATTCGAGCTACTGAAAGAGGTCAGGTAGGTCGTACATGGGCAGCATCGAGGATAACTCTGGTTCCAGGAACAGCATTTCTTTGACAAGCAATTCTCCCAAGAACGCAAACCAACGTAAGGGGTATAAACCAATGCAAATATGCCTGCCTTTGGAATGGTACTAAGCCTTCTTTGCATGTTGCCATGCCTCGTATTGCCTTCCAGAAGTCTCAAACCACCGAGTTTGGTCGAGAAGGAACTGAAGGAGATCATGAGTAAAGAAATGTCCTTGTATTTGGCAGAAAACATTCGAAAGTTGTATCCAAATTTAGAAAATATGGCCTCATTGGCTTTCGCAAACACTACGGGGCGCGACGGAATATTTCGAAGTAACGAGCACGAATTATGTCGCGTGATTTTTCAATATTTCGAGAAAGGACTTTGTAGAAATCCAATGAGGAGTACATGGATGAAGTATGCCTGTATTATCAACCGTTATTTCAATACCACTGTCAATGATAGCCTGTTTCACGACTTTTGCACTAAAATGACAGCAAAACACTCTCCAAGTGGGGAGCAATCGAAATCGAAGGCATGTGGGTGTGCAAAGATAACAACAACTGTTAGGCCGACGACACATATAAACATCTATCACTGGTCACGCTGGCCTAAGCATGTCATCTTCGATAAGATGACACAAAAACGCATCGGAAAAGCACATAACGGAGAAGATTCAAAGACGACAGGAACGCCGAAGGCGACGACCAAACCAGGTATACCGCCATTAAGCATGAATGGAGTTACGGCCAGCTATTATTTCCTTGCTGTAAATACTGTTGCCAAAGCTGTCAGGAATGCACACAAATTGAACTGTCTCAATAAAAGAGGAACATTTGATGCGTCGAAATTGACTTGTCGGCTTCCGCAGATTTCAAAACAAAACTCAGTTGGCATCGCGATTTTGAGCATCATTGGCAATTCATGTAGTATTATTTGCTTGCTGATTCTTACAATAACATATTTCATTTTCAAAAAGGAATTCACGTTAATGGACAGGAATATAACTTGCTTGTCTATATGCCTTGCGTTTGCCCATTTGCTGGAGCTGAACACAATATTCTTCAATGAAACTCGTATTTACTGCAAGATCAGTGGGATTCTGTTACATTGGTCATTATTGGCAAGTTTCTTGTGGATGGCTATTATATCCTTTGATATATTTATAACGTTCAGAAAAACACAACCAATCGACCATACTACAGCTAAGAGACGTTTTAAAACTTACTGTTTCTTTGTGTTTACAACATCCATAAGCATCGTTGTGTTGTGCATGTTTCTTGGCATGCCAAAAGGCGATTTCACTGGCTATGGGTACCAAAGCAAATGCTTTATCGCTAAAATGTGGGCAAATCTCTTTGCATTCACACTACCCGTGGCGATTATATTGATTTTCAACACATCTCTGATGATACTGACAATCTACAAGCTCCGGTCAAGGGAGAGAGAATATGACCATGCCTTGACGCAAAATGACAACCAAAACACAGCTCGCAAGAAATTGGTCGTCAGTGTTCTAACCCTGAAGTTATCTGTTCTGTTCGGGCTGGGTTGGTTGTTTGGGTTCATCACTGGTCTAACGAGTAACGTTGCTCCTGGTTTGCAGATCATTTTCTTTTTTGTTGCATCTTTCCAAGGCACTTTCGTATTTCTTGCATTTGGAAATCATAAGCCGTTGTTTGATTGCTGCCACAAGAAGTTGCAAGACCATAAAAACGGTTATGATATTGCGGGACGTAGAGAGGTTGTCGGAATAACAACTTCTGTTTAAAGCGTTACTTGAACTATTTACAGTTGTTTTAAGGGAGGCCAATGAAAGTTTCTTCTCAAGCCACATTCGTGTTTCTTATGCATTCGGAAGTCATAAGCCGTTGTTTGAATGCTGCTGCACGAAGATGCAAGACTGTGACAACTGTTATGACAGTCGAAACAATAACTTTTGTTTAACCCTAATCCATATGGGCTTTTTTCGAGCTACCATTTATGGCTCTGAAAACTGCCTTAGACTCATCCGAATTCGATACAACTTGGCACAGTTATACAACAGGTAATTTGTAGCTCGTAATGTAATTTGGGTGTGGCTGCCACACCCTGTGACGTCACAGTGACGTCACGAAGCTGAAAATCTGTGAAAATCAGGCTTCCAAGTTGAATTCAAGTTTAATGAAGATTTTGCATGAACTTTATGCAGTTTTTGGTTCAGTTTGTCAACATATTTGGTGATAAAGTATTATTTTATTGAAAATAACGATTTTGGAGTGATATTTTGGCAGAAATTAGCCGAATCTTATGACGTCATTTGTGCGATTAATTTATTCTATGTAAAAAGAGACCAAAAGAACCTGCAAAATGGTGATTATCTATAACAAATGTATCATTAGAGTGTTTTTCATTGAAAAAGTTCGAAAAAACTTGAAAAAATTGCTAATTAGTCCAAAATGGCGGCCAAAATGACGTCATTACAAAAAATGCTGACATCATCAAATTCCAGAAATTATGGTATCAAATTGAAGCCCTTTGTTTGCTGATTCATTTGCTGTATAATACTTCACAATTCAATCAAATAATTTCATTGAAATCATTGAAAACAATGATTTTGCTGCTACCTCCTTCCAAATATGGGCATGTCACGTGACCTGCGAGTCCTATTGTTCAAAGATTTTTCCACCAAAATGTGGCTAATAGATAATTAGTAAAAGTCAGGGAGGCTGGGGGACATAGCAAATGTCGTTTAAAAGCGCAGCAAATAAAACCTCGAGGGGGGGGGGGGAATCCACCCCCCCCCATGTGGATTAGGGTTAAAGCGTTACTTACTTCAACTATTTTCTGTTGTTTTAAAGGGACCAAAACAAGTTCTGATGTACACCGGGTGTTAAAGAAAGGTTGACAAGTTTGATAGACCGATATTCAAAACTAAAAAGTAGCAATCTACCAGTCAAAGGCTAACTCAGATGTAAAAATTTCTCATCTTTTGGAACCAGAAATTCTCGTAGGATTCTCGTTCCCATACATTAAAACCCATCAGCAGCATTTTCATAATCTCTGCGTCTAAAAGGTAAGAATTTTTTACGTCTAAGTAGCCTTTAACTGATAGACTACTACTTTTAGTGTTTAATATCGGCCACATACGTTTTATTCCACAGCCCATCAAACGTGTTACTCGCCCCCGGTATACATATACAATTTGCGATTCAAAACAACAATTACTTTACGAAAATAAATCTAAAAAGAGTCTATGCTGCGCGAATCTAGACTCTCGAAAACTTTCACATGCAGGCATAAATTTGAAAATTTTTCCCAGTGTGATCTTATTTGGCTTTTTCTTTTCATTTCACAACAAAAAAGGTTATTTTGTCTTAACCTGCTGCCCTAAACAATGAATGGAGGATTGAATCACATTGCTTCGTAGTTTCATCATCATTTCAATGATAGATATCGAAAGATTTACTAATTCCTTCGACCGAGCCGTTGGCTTAGTGGTCTATCCATCGAGACCAAAACGTAGGAATAAGGGTAGCTCGCGGGCAACCAGAACTGCTCGGTAACGGGCTACCTGCCACTAAGTCAAATTCGATACTCGGTCTCTCTTTTTATCTTTTGCAAAACAGTCCCTCCTTTCTTAAAAAAAGTGACAAACATTTCTTTCTATGATCATCTCTATGATATGCAGTTCATGGCTTTCATTTTTGTTACATCTAACTCGACATCCCCTGAATAAACAAATGTTTAGAATTCTAGGGTATCCAAAACAAATTTTACAGGTTTGAAAAATCACCAAAACTTGATTAACAAAGCTGCCTTAAAATTTCTTGATAAATGACCAGCTCTCGCTTTACTCTCGTTCTTTCAAATAATAAAATCCACCTGCTGCCCTAAACAATGAATGAAGGATTGAATCACATTGCTTCGTAGTTTCAAAATAAATGGAGATCATTGCACCATATTTCATCATCTTTTTCATGATAGATATCGAAAGATTTACTAATTCCTTCGACCGAGCCGTTGGCTTAGTGGTCTATCCATCGAGACCAAAACGTAGGAATAAGGGTAGCTCGCGGGCAACCAGAACTGCTCGGTAACGGGCTACCTGCCACTAAGTCAAATTCGATACTCGGTCTCCCTTTTTATCTTTTGCAAAACAGTCCCTCCTTTCTTAAAAAAAGTGACAAACATTTCTTTCTATAATCATCTCTATGATATGCAGTTCATAGCTTTCATTTTTGTTCAGTGGCGTGCTGAGGATGAGATCGCAGGGGGGGCATGAGGTCAAAATGGCGCCCCTTCTAGACTCATGACTTATCATCCCTTGTTTTCCCGCGTTCTTTGATTTGCTGATATCAGTTGCTCAATAGGGACTCATACCATTACTCTTATAAAGTGGGTCCTCTGTTTCAAAACGGCGTCAACTAGCGGGAGTTCTCGTACACACAACAAAATCGCTTGGAGCTGAAACATTGAAAGTAAACTTTTAGTACAAAAAATTATGTTTCCTGACCTACCCATCACAGACAATATACCTTTCAAGCAGTAATCTTCCTCTGTAGAAACAAAAATAGATCCATCGCAGCTACGAGAACTCTAGGCCGTATCAACCGTTTTTTGGATGCAACAACAACGATACCCTGGGTACCAGACTCTCTAACATAAAAACAGAGTTTTATGTTAGAGAGGCTGGTACCCAGGGTACAACAACGACTGTCTAAATAGCAATTACAACAATTTTCCTTATTGGTTGAAAACTAAATTCTAGCAATTTGATGGGTAAATACGGAACCACTCTATGTGGGCCTAAAGGGAGCCCCTTTGTAAGAGTAATATGGTATGAGTCCCTTTGACCAAGTGATAGCAGCGTTAGCTGAATTCATCTATGCCAGTTCATTTGTTCATACCAATACAGATTTTCTTTGCAAGGGAAGCAAGTCAATGCCACTTTTTCATGATAAAATGCTATTGAAGTTCTTGAAAACTTCTTTCTAAACTTTCAATGAGCTCGTCTTTGTTGAGGGAGAGAAAAGTCTTTTTTTTTTCAAACGCCATCATCAGAAGACCCTCAAGGAGCTCCTGAACCATCGTTGAGCGTATCTGCGACGTGGAAAACGAATGCTCAGGGGTTGATGAGCTCACATGAATGGCAACTGCAAAAGCATAAACGTGCCCTAAGATGGGATATACATCCATGAGATGGTACGTGGGATGACATAGCAGCTGCAAGGCATCAGAAAAGGATGGCAGCTTGCTCATTTCGTCAATTGCTTTCTGTGTATCGCACCAGGCCAATCAAATCCTTCATCATAATCATCATAGTCATCATGTATTCGTTGGTTTGTTTTCTGTTTGGCTGGTCTACACATCAAAATCAAATTCGACGTTTGATTGCTAATTGTGTCATTAGTATTAAGCCAAAAGGCCAAAGCTCTGGTTTGCAAGTGGATGCAGGGGCGCACATTCAAATTTTGATTGGGGGGGGGGGTGTCAACATGCTCTGGATTGACTATATTTTTTTCGGACCGACTGAACGTATAGCAAGCAGCGGTGTGGCCAGGGTAAATTAAGTGGAGGTATTGAAACGAGGGGGTCCCCAGGAAAATTTTTGGGGCTACGCCCGTTATTTTGGCTTAGAATGCATCTCCCAATATCATGCTTGCCTTTAGCGACAAGGAAAACTTGATTGTTTTGTGACAATTATGCTATAAATCATTGCAGGAGGAAAATTTTAAAAGATAGATCCTTTACTTTGGCTTAGAATGCATCTCCCATTATCATGCTTTGCCCTTAGCGACAAGGAAACCTTTATCGTTTGTGACATTTATGCTATAAATCAGCAGCGAGGAAAATTTTTGAAGAAATATCCTTTACTTTGGCTTAGAATGCATCACGGACTTGGAGTTTTAAGTATAGGCGTAATCTTAAGAACAACGACTTCTTCACCGCCAAGCCTAGCAAAAGCGACTTGTTTTAGTGTGTTTGTCCTCTAAGAAGGTTTTCCCTTATAATCATAGTGTCAGCAGTGTTAGCTTTTGGTAGAAGCGTATACCACCTTTGATGGATAATATTTGTAACCTATGTCTCCTTTCTTTTTTTGGGATTCATACACAAGTGTCTGTTTTCCAACGCCACATGAATACCACCACTAGAACCAGATTAGAAATTTTGAATATTTGTAACAGCATTGTTCCTTGGGACAATCTTTGCACAACAAACACCTTCCATTCTGTGTTAGACCGCTTTTTACAAGCCAATGATTGCTTGCCTCTAAAAATGGAAGCCTGTTCAATTTTGTAATGCACCTAAGAAACTTTTTTAAATGCCATCCTCTGCTTTGGCTTAGAACGACTCTCCCAGTTATTGTCAAGCATTCCTTGTGAATCTTCTAACTGTCGTCATGGGTCGACCTTTGCCCAAAACATTTAAAATCGGACCAATTTTGATTCAAACTATTGTGGAACTTTCAAGCTTCGTCGTGGTGGGTCAGTCCACGAAAAAGTCGGTCCACTAAGTTGGTTCATCCGATTTTGTCGTGGACCGACTTTTCCCTTTTGAAAAATCTTTGGACCGACTCAGAAATCATTGGGGGGTGTCTCACCCCCCACAACTCCCCTAATGTGCGCCCCTGAGTGGACGCAAATTTGAGCTTTCAAGATTGATATTTCTGCTCTTAAAGCACCAATACCAACAAACAAGGTATCTATGTTCAAGTTAAAGTGAATGAACGGAGCTAAGGAGAGGCAATCTATAAATAGGACAAAGGAAACTCAAATGCACGTTATTGTTCTGCTTGCTAAACAATATCTACGAACATCTCCAACCCATCAAATTCAATAGGCTATTAATAGAATACACAGACTCCTTCCGCGCGGGGCTTTTATCTCCGTTGATTCTCTTTAACTATCGAGGAACATTTTGAGAGTAATTAGCCATTGATTAAAGCTAAATTCACATTGCTATGGAGTCAACCAAATCTGTATACATTTTTTGAGACAATTGGTATTAAACAGCGCCTTCTTTGAGTTTCCATTTGATATCCTAGTATCATTGCAATGTTTAAAGAAGTTCTTTTCGTTCACTAACTAATTGATCAGGGCGCCTTCGGCGCCCCCTAAGATAGACATTCTCTCTGGCGCCCCTCAAACTCGATCAGCAGGGGGGGCAGTTGCCCCCCCTGCCCCCCTGCCAGCACGCCACTGTTTTTGTTTGTTACATCTAATGTGTACATCCTCTGAATAAACAAATGTTTAGAATTCTAGGGTATCCAAAACAAATTTTACAGGTTTGAAAAATCACCAAAACTTGATTAACAAAGCTGCTATAAAATTTCTTGATAAATGATCAGCTCTCACTTTACCCTCGTTCTTTCAAATAATCAAATCCACCTGCTGCCCTAAACAATGACAGGAAGATTGAATCACATTGCTTCGTGGTTTAAAAATCAATGGAGATCATTGCACCATATTTCATCATCTTTTTCATGATAGACATCGAAAGATTTACCCATTCCTTCGACCGAGCCGTTGGCTTAGTGGTCTATCCGTCGAGACCAAAACGTAGGAATAAGGGTAGCTCGCGGGCAACCAGAACTGCTCGGCAACGGGCTACCTGCCACTAAGTCAAATTCGATACTCGGTCTCCCTTTTTGTGTTTTAACAATTACAACAAAATCCCTCCGGTCTTTATTTTTTTCTAAGTTGTATGATAATTATAAACATATCAACCCAGAACAAATTCCGATCTAGAGTCACTGAGTAATTTTCTTTCAAGACTTCTGCTATTTTCTTTATAAACAACCGACAAGCTTTTTAAAAAACATCTTATCTGTGCTATATTCAGCATAAAGCTTTCGTCTTATTACAATCAAAGTGCACATCCTTCTAAGAAACTAATGGTTAGATATTTTAGGGTATCCAAAATTATTTTTTAAAGTTGGCAAAATCACCAAAACTCTATTAACGAAGCTGCCTTAAAATTTCTTATTTCTGTTACCGTAGGCGCTATCCGACTGACGTCACTTGGTGGCGCTGCACGACGACAGTTAGAACACAAATTCAAAATCTTTAAAATGTTGGTGTGAATTTCTATGAGCTATTTCTTTGAACTGAATGGCTTCAAAAATAGTTTAGCAATTTCGCTATAATCCTACCGTTGGACTTTCCTGAAATCTTCAATATTTTCAGAATTAGAGTACCTTTCTTCTTTTTTTAGAATGCAAGAAAAACTTTGACAACAACTCAAGACAATCATAATTTCTAAACTGTTTGACGAAACATCAAATAATTTTCAAGAAAGCATAGTTTATGGATGTCTAAAGTTTGGTATGAAGCTAAAGTTTGTCAATCTTCTGGTTTATGATTTAGACATTTGACGACGGCACATCTTCAAATGAGTTGAACTATAATAAAATAAGAAATAATTTCGAAAAATATTCGAGATTTCTGAAAATCCCAAAGGTAGAATTATAGGTAAGTATCTGAAGTACCTTTGAAGCCGTTCAATGCACCCACATTTTTATACCGATTTAAAGATCTGGAACCTATGCTGATAGGAGGGGGGCTTTGGGGGGTACTAGAACCCGCAAACCCGGACCAAAATTAGCAAAAACCCGAAAACCCGCAAGCAAAAAATTCGAAACCCGAAATTGCACTTCGGGACGCAAAATTTCAATTTTCGGTAATAATCTTCGACTATTTCCTACATTTTCGTTTTCACTAACACTCTGTGCATCGTTTCAAGCATTCGGAAGCTGGTTTTTCGATCTCAGCTAACTACAGGGACTGCATGACTTCGAAAACCCGAAAACATTGGAATTTTTTAAAGAAATCCCGAAACCCGAGCATAAAAATTGGCCAAACCCGCAACCCGTGGAGCAGCTCAAAACCCGAAAACCCGCACGATTTAGACGTAAAACCCGAAACCCGATGGCTAAAATTGGTCAAACCCGCAACCCGTGAAACCCCAAAGCCCCCCTCTGATAGCAGGCAGGTATAGGGTAACTGCGCATAGGGCTCGAATTTTGCAAAACTTTAAAATTAAATTGATAACAGCATTTAGTGTGTTGAAGAGGTTAGCCTGTATAAACCTTGTTATTATTGATTTATTTATTCATTTATTTAATGCCTAATTTATTCAACTTGACAGATAGAAAATTTTAGGTCGTTTGCCATAGTTTCAGAAAGAGCATTTTTCAAAGCGCCATTCACAGCATTTTAAAATTCTGCTGGTCTTGAAGTTATGACTTCATCAAATTGCTAAATCGTAAACCAGAAAAGCTACAGACTGTTGCTTGCTGCCATCTTGTAGATCTTCAAAAAGTGAGTATTTCTTGCATTGGCCATTTTGATTTTACAATTTATGGTGCTTTTTATCTTTGTCAAAGCTTCCGATACTTCCTTTCGCACACGTTTTTTTATAAGAAACTTGAATCAGCATTTAGTACTAAAAGTTTCTTAATTTCACATGAAAATTACAGTGTATTTGTAGTAAAAGTTTCTTAATTATTTTCTTATTTTTGGGGGTCCAAAATTGCGTTATGGCTCGAAGTTGAGCCTTCTTATTAACAAAAAAGGCTTGCATTTTGCATTGAAATTGTCACCACGATTTCTTGCAGTCAAAACTTGATATTTACAAACGCAACGCCGCACGAACAGTAATCTACTGGTTCTTATTCTAGAAATAAGATTTTAGAGTTTCTTAATTGTTCTTGAACGTAGTACTAGAGTTTCTTAAATTTTTGGTCATCGTAGTACTAGTTTCTTATAAACCAGTTTCATATAAAAAACGTGTATATCCTTTGATAAAGCTTAAAAACGATGTAATTCCGAAAATAATGATATAAAAAATGCTCTTTCTGGAATTATGGCAAACGACCTAAAGTTCCCTTTGATCTGTTCAGTTGAAAGAATTAGGCAATAACATTTTACATACTTAATTTCAAAGTTTTGCAAAGGTTCAAGCCATGTGCTGGGTAACTGCGGAGAAAATACGATAGCAGTAAAGATAGTAGTGTAACTTTTACACAAAAACCCTTGCTTTGTGCATTAAATCCACCGTTCAAATTGATTTAATTCGGTGGGACGCAGGGAATCATTTCGTAACTCGTTTCCCGCAGTCTTTATGCCGCAAACGTTATTGAGTTAACTTGTGTTGTTTTTATGAACTGAACTGAAGTGAAATATCTGAACTGAACTGAACTGAACTGAACTGAACTGAACTGAACTGAAATATATGAACTGAACTGAACTGAACTGAGCTGAACTGAACTGAACTGAACTGAACTGAACTGAACTGAACTATTCAGCGTATAGTGATTAATTTCCAAGTATTCTCTTTTCTTGCCTTTCTCTTTGCGTATTGTCATGCAGTGTCTGTTTATTGTTTTTATTACATGTAAGACCATGGGCGGGGTAGTCATGCAATTTTGCTCCTCATGTTATCGTCCCTGTAGTGTTGCATAGTTGTATAGTATCAATATGTAGAGTAAGTAGTAACATGCATTGTAAGAATTTTATCTGGATAAAGAAAAAACTGCGGAGAAAAGTAAACATGAAGTCACATACCTTATCCCTGAGCAGCATCTCATACGTTGTCAAAATACAATTGAATTTCAATCTTCCATTTTTATTATGGCACCAATCATACTCTTGAATTTTTGTTCTGCTATTTACATCTCCAATATAAACAACAACATTGATATCCGGTGCCCAAATCTGAAACTCTTTCTGCCACGCAGCCATCGTCGACAATGGCACAACAATCAAATATGGCCCATAGAGCTCATAATTATGGAACAAATGTGACACAATACAGATAGTCTGGATCGTTTTTCCCAATCCCATCTCATCAGCAAGTATCACAGAGTTATTTTTGCACCATGCATGAACTACCCAGTTCACTCCACCTAACTGATAATCACGTAATACTAAATTGTCTGTCCCACCCATATAACTGGGTTGCTTTTTAATTTGTGTGAATTTAGGCCGGTGTTTCAATACTTTCGCGTTTCTGTTCGGGATCGACGTTGCCCGTTCTCTGTTTAAGTAGTCGTCTATTGAAGGTTGGAAGAAGCGAGCAATTAGTGAGCCATCTTCGACTGATGCTTCTGAATAAGGAAGTCCTTGCCATTTGCAGACGTAGTCAGGGTATGATGATTGTTTGTTTTCATCGTTATAGTGGTGACCTGGAGATACAATGATAAATAAGTACCGGGTGAGGTGAGTCAGAAAAAAGTTCCTGCTTTCGAAAGCATAGGGTCAAATCTTTCAAATCTTTAAAAAGGTCGGTGTAAAATTCTATTCCATTTTTCTCTGAATTGAATGGCTTGAAAGGAACTCAAAGTACTTTGCTGTAAATCTGCCGTGGAAATTTGTTGATATCTTGATTTGTTTTCAAAATGACGGCAATTTAATTTGAAAAAATTGATGGAAACTTTTGAAAACATATAAATCATCGTAGATCCTAAACCAGAGGAGGACAAATCATATAACTTTCAAGAAAATCATAGTTTATGAAGGTCTACAATATGGTGAAAAGCAAAAATCAGTATCTTTTCTGGTTTAGGATTTAGAAATTTGATGACATCATAGCCTCAAATTTAATAAATGCCGCCATTTTGAAACTAATCAAGATATCAACAAATTGCCACGGCAGATTTACAGTAAAAAACGCCAAGTTCCTTCGAAGCTATTTAATTCGAGGGAAACCGTAATAGAATTTTACACCGACCTTTTTAAAGATTTGAGCCCCATGCTGCTTTCGAAAATTCAAAGCACTAAAAGTACTTGACGGATATGAATGGTTCAAATTCTAGTTAAAAGCCGAATGCCCAAACTATTATTGTGATTTTCTATGTGTTTTTATGAGCACTGAAAACATAGGTAAATTCGACTTTACTATCAAGCAGAATTTGATTCATTTCAATCCATCACGTACTCTTGGTGCTATGAATTTTCAAAAGTGGGAACTTTTTTCTTTTAAGCACTGAATGCAAACATTTCGCCTTTTAAAATTCTTTTGAATCATTGACAAAAACAAATCAAAGAGAGCATTTCATCATTGGTTTAAAAATAGATTATAGGTGATTTTTTTAACCGGACGTACTTTTTGGAACACCTGGTACCGGGTGTCCCAAAAAAAAGTACTCCCGTTTGAAAAATCACCAAATTTGATTACACGGCCGATCTTCAATTTTATCTTTTTGCCAAGTAGATCAAGGACGAAATTATTTTGCCAGACAAAGCTCACCTTGTAATTGGTTTAACATTAACACCTTTAGCTCTTTTTAGGGCTACTTGGTTTTGAATCATACTGCAAAAAAGCATCTATGCTTGCCAGATCAATTTCTTTGTGCATATAAAGCTTCTAGTTTGGTCATAAATGATAGAAATAGATGCACACTATCATTGGAGACTTCGATGAAGATGAAAAATCTGAAAATTTTGGCTGTTGGGCAAGATTATTTTGTATAAAAGTATAGCTCAAAATAAGGTTTTTCCGTGTAATTTTTCTACCTTGTTGTATCAAAAGCAAACATTTTAGTATGTATCTATAAATCTTTTTGGGTCTTTGACAAAGCAAGTAAAAAAGAAAATTTTATCAAAGGTTTGATAATCAATTTTTGGTCACTTTTTAAACAGGAGTACTTGGGTTTTGGGACACCCGGTAGATTGACAAAACACCATTTTTGCTGATGAGTTTATATTTCTGCCGAAGAACTTTCAAACGGGTATCATTTGAAATATCTCAAAGAGAGGAATATGAAAATTGAGTGGAATTTGTGCTTTTGATCTAAAGAATGGGGGACTTTGCCCACTAGAAATTCTAGCAACTCGTACAGGCATCAAGTTTCCATCATCTGAATGTCTCAAATTAGATGCAAAATGAGATTTGCGACAAGAAAACATAATCTCCCGCAAATTCTAAATCGAATAAAGAAACTTTACATACCAATTATTCTTTCAACTATTTTGTATTCTTCCAAAATTTCGTCGTGTAGTTCTTGTTGGTATTCGAAGTACTCCACATCTTCTGGCGTGACGAGTTTTTTCCTGTTGCAGGAAACAAATCAGTTAATGATAATAAAATATGGCCCTTGAAAGGAACATTAAAACTGCACCGAATCTTCGTGATTATTTGATCATTTTATATTCTTTACACACGGTAACCCCGTCAGCAAAGGCTACTTTTGAGGGGGCCGTGACAAAAATTTACAATTTACAGTCTAATATCTTAAAACAAAAATACATAACCTGGTTACTAAAATGTAATAGATATGCAATATTATTAAACAATTATTTAATTGACACTTTGAAATTTTTAGCAGCATCTATTGAATCCGACACGGCAAAAATACGATGTTTAAACTAGATCTTAGGCAAGGTGAACGACGTTACTTTGATAATCGAGGGGGGTTGATTTTATCAGTACAAGAAAACGCGAAGACAAAGAGGCAAGCAATCAATGTTTTCCAATTGAGCCACGTCGAGAATATTGCTTCACAAGCAGTATCAAGCACAATCTGCTGGGCAATCTTTTCGAAAAAGTTCAAAAATGTTTCCTGTTTGTAACAAGCAATAAACGTTCGTCAAGCAAATCTTCTCGACGAGCTAAACGGACAGACAGTTTGCTTTACAAGCAAACCTTGCAAACCTTGGCAAACACTATTTGCTCGTCTGGCCAGGGTTTGAGAAATGTCCTTTTACCCGGTGGGGAGGTAACTGCGATATATACCTTTGCGGGATGTGCCATTTTGGGGTGCTTTTTCTGGCAGAAAATAAATTGTTAGGTGCCATTTGTGCGATGATGACAAATAGCCACAAATTTTAGGGTGTCATTTTGGTATGATCTTAAATTTTGGGGTATCATTTTAAAACTATTTAGGGTATTAGATTTGAGCTAATTTCATAAACTTGGTTAATCAATATTTTGGGCTTTTATCATAATCTTAGCATTTGTATTTTGAATGGCTCTCAAATTTTGTGATGTGGTTTTCGAAAAATCAATTTATTTTAGAGTGTGATTTCCCAAGTCAAAATGGGACACCCCTGCCATCTGCGTACTGAAGTTAACCCCACACCCAGCCCTTCTTTCTATCTTGGCTTGATAACGGGCTATGCTCGAAACATCGTGCTTATTTCCATTCGCATCACAGTACTTATATTTTACTTTATTTACTTGTTTATCTTCTTCCTATCCACTTACCAATTACTGATCTCAGTCATTCTCTTGATATAATTTGCAAGTTTCTTCATCCCCTTCACTCTCTGCTCCGTCAATGACTTCTCAGTTTCCCAGGTATTGTGGATATGTGCCCAGTTTTTCCATTTGATTAAAAACTGTAGCTCGGTTTCCTCTGTTTTAGGATCTGGCAAACCTTTTGCAAGGAGGTCCTTCGCCTCTGGGGCATACATAGTTGTTATTGCACCGATCACTACAAGGAAACAATCAATCATCGCGTTATCGGGTGGTATAAATTAAGCATTCAATAAAAGGTTCGTCTGATTCTGGCTACAGAAAGTCTCGATGTTTTCTGTGACGATGAAGACCACAGCACCTGCTTTCCTTGTTGGCAATGGCGGCGCCACGAGGGATGGGGGGGATGCCACCCCCCAGATTTCAAAAGACGGCAAAATTGTCAAAGATAAATGATATAAAATTAGTTGGGTATACCTTAGGTTGAAAAATTACGTCAGAATCCTCCACCGTCCTTCAAATTTTGTAAAGCTGGCGCCGCCACTGCTTACTGGTTGGGGTTTCAAGATTTGTATGAAATGTAACTTTTGATCATTGTTTGGGATACTATCAGTGAAAGTCTTAAGGCTTTTCTCCAGAAGAGCTAGACCCCCGTTTAAGATCTTTGGATTCTACGTAGTAGCGATTTCAGGGTCATGTCCTTCATTTTTCCTTTATAAATTTGCGCATGCCCCAAAGATCTTCGCCCATTCCATTCATCAGCGAGCCAATCAGAGTTAACGTCTTTTCCATTGTGATTTACAAAAGGGGGAGTTCGCAGTATCCAGAACAAATCAGGATAAATTTTCACTGAAAGGGAATAGACATAGCTATATTGAGTAGTCACTATAAATAGGCTAAAGAAAATGCCATATTCCCATTTATTTTATGAGAAAAAGCTCCCGTTTTCATCAAATGCCACTCAAATGCCTGTGGGCCGGGGAAAATTTTACGGTCAAATGCCCGGGGGCCGGGAATATTTTTGAAGCAAATGCCCGGGGGTGTCCCGGGGGATGGTCAGGGCAGGAATTGAACGAGATCTTACGTAGGCATGATAGTTCTAATTCCGTCTTCTCTTTACTCGATTTGATCAAGAAAATGCATGCTTGCATATAAACTTAAAAAAAAGGTCAAAGGTGACAAAACTCAATTTTGATGATGTTTCCAATTGCTAACATTGCATATAGAATGCATGATGGCACAAATTTATACCTCCTGGTCTTCCAAATCTATGAGTGAGCACTTTTTCGATTGTTTCTGCATCATCTGGTATGTCAGAAACCACAGGGTTTGTTGTTTCAATGACATCATCTTCATCTGTTGCTGCGTCACTGTGTTCTTTGTAACTGCAAGTTGGAATGTTTTTCATTATACCGGGTGTCCCAAAATGATGACCGGGTGTCCCAAAATGATGTATTATCGTTTGATTGCTTACATGTCCATACCAATGAACAAATTTTCAAAAGCTTTGTTTTATTTGATTGCCTCAAGGCTAAATTGTATTCGAAGATGTTGGTTTTGGCTTTACCACGATGTTTTCATGTCAAAAAGGAGATTGATAAACCTGCTCAAATGCAAGCCTTGGATGGCATGCGAAAGAAACGGCCTATTTTTCCAGTCAACATTTTAGATGCGACACAAAATGCAGAACTCGCATTCGTATTCTCTAAATCACCCACCCATCTGAATTTAGTATCAACTGAATTCGTTTCAACTGAATTCGTATTCTCTGAACGACATATAAGTTGAGCCTTTAGTATCACATCTATAATGTTGGCTGGAAAGTAGGCCGTTTCTTTTTCATGCCATGTAAGGCTTGAATTTGAGCAGGTTTATCGATCTTCTTTTCGACTAAAAACATTCGCGTAAAACCAAAACCAACTTCGTCGAATACAATTTAGCCTTTTGGCAATCGGATAAACTAAAGTTTTTCAAAATTGTTTCATTTGCTATGGAAAGATCAGCAATCAAACGATAATACATCATTTTGGGACACCCGGTATACAAACGATCGTTGACTTTCTCTCAATTCTAATCAAACGAAGTATCGTGAAATATGCAGCACAGAAGATTTGCAAGATCGAATTGAAGGTTTATGAAAGAAAACTGGTACTCATTCATGTTGGCAAAAGAGTTGATTGAAATCTTATACAGCGATACACTACGTTGTCAATACATTAAGATAATGGACTGCTAGCGATTTCACGTCAAAGACTAGGAGCTTACAAGATATGAATTTGATAAAAATTCCTTGCAATCAGCAACTTGTTTTGAACTCAGGCAGCAATCAATGGCATCAAAATTTCACTAGAGCGTCGTAATGTGTTGCAGAATCTTACCGGAAATATGTCAAAATGCAATGGGTCAGAATTTTTCCGTTGCTTTGCTACCTAGCTAGACTCACGAAATAGGCCCAGTCATCGCAACAACAACAGCAACAGCAATGACAACAACAACAACAATGTATATTTTTGCTCAAACTGGGACTTATGTAGACTGATGATATGGTCGTAGTTATCGCTATTGAAATACTGCCGGACGCTCCTAACTACGACTCATAATCAAACGCCATTATTTTGAAATGACTATGACTGCCTCGTTTCGATAAGGGCCTAGGCAGAAAAGCACAAACATTTGCAGTTTTCTAATGAAGCACGTTGATTTGAAAACTTCACAATAAATCAGTTAATGCTTAGCGAAAGCAGCAAAATAGTACCTACGTACAAGATTTGATATTGTCACCAACTGTTTTCATGGTATCCTTGTTCGTAAGACTTTGTTCTGTCCGGCCAAGCTCCTTTAAACCCTGCTTTGAGCTTCGAGTTTCCGTTGTTGGTCAGCATCAATCAATCGAATTTGCAGAAATTCTAATGGCGTTGTATTTTGTTGTATACTTTGTACATGGCTGTGTATAGCAGCCTCGTTCCCAAGGGCGTTCAAAAGTGAAAAAAGTCAGTCCAAAAATATTGCCGTAATAATATGTGTCCCAGTAAGAGCGGTCTCGGTCTGGCGTAATAGTCTCGTTTTGGATAGCGATTACTGGGACTCATCGTAATCAGTCTAGGACTTATGGACTTTCACATCAAAAAGTGGGACGAAAATAAACAATGGGCGCACAGATTTTTCTATGCCCTTTGAAACGAGGTTAATGGCCTCTTTTCGGTGGTTGGAGAATTTCAGGAGCTGCGACGTGTTGGCGTGCACTATTGCTAGATGAAGATTGCCTTCAAAATGAGGAAATTCTTGTTGAAACTGAAAGGTTTGTCAATTCTTAGATTAAAGAAACATTCATGCGAATACTCGTGACTTTTGTTCATTGCTAACATCACTCAAAACTTGAATTTCGAGACGTTTTATTATCTGAGGTTTGAGCTGACAATTTAGGCCCAACGCCATTACTCGCCTTTTCGTACAGCGTTGCTATGGTTTCCATATCGGACATGAAATCGAGGGAAACAATTTCGTCCCAATTTTCAATGTGAAAGTCCATGAGTCGTAGTTATAGCGTCCATCAGCCTATCAATAGCAATAACTACGAACTTGCAATCAGTCCACTACCTAGCAATCTGTCCAAAAAACCTTGAAACAGAAATTTTCATATCATGACAGTACTGCTCAGTTAGACACCTTTCATCGATCCTTTGGTGTCAAATCAGATGGCTTAAGATTCAGCCAGTGCCACATACTGCTGTGTTTACTTCGTGAAAGTCAAATGTTATTTAATTCGAAGAAAAACTTTCTATATGGTCTAAGGGCCTGTTTATACGAGGGAAAACATCTCACCTACCAGACCAGGGGCTGACAGGTAAGGTAAATTTCAGCCACTGTTTATATGAGATTTTTTACCTCGCCTGTCAGCCCAGGGTGGTGTAAAGTCTCTCTTCTGTGAAATCAGAACGAATTAACCAATAGGAATCAACAAAGAAAGCCAATACACCTCACCATTCCGGTAGTAGTGTTTCGTTTATATGGAAAAATTTTACCTCACCCAGGTGAGATTCCACCTCTGGTAAGGTGGAACCTCACTATACCGGTGGTGTTACGTCTGTCAGATAAACACGAAATGAAGAAACAATGGGATTCTATGTGAAGGTGGAATCTTGCCTGTCAGCCCCGGGTCTGGGAGGTGAGGTGTTTTCCTCATAAAAACAGGCTCTTAGACATTCATCATAATGGACCAACCTGACTTTAGCAGCAGCTCCCCTTTTTGCTGCTTGTCTTCTTTCTTTCTCTTCTTCAGAAGACATCTTACTAAAATCAGCAGCTGAGCTTGAAGATCGTTTCTTTCTTGATCTTGATTTGCTAGCACCGATTCGTTTTCTTGGTGCAGGCTTGAAGCGTTGTTTTTGTCCATAGTCACTGCTGGATTCACTGTCACTACCACTGCTCAATGTTGGCCAACTACTGCAGAAGCAAGAGAATAACAACTATAGCATAGGTGAAAAAGATTGCACAATAGCTGATAAACATGGGGCTCAAATCTTTAACAGGGTCGGTGTAAAAATATATTGCAGTTTTCTTTGAAATAAATATCTTGGAAGGAATTTAGGGTTTCTTGCTGTAAATCTGCCGTAGCAATCTTGATTAGTTTCAATATGCCAGCATTTATTAAATTTGAGGCTATGACATCATCAAATTTCTAAATTCTAAACTAGAAAAGCTACAGATTTCTGTTTGCCACCATATTGTAGACCTCCATAAACTATGGTTTTCTTGCAGGTTATTTAATGTTTCCTCTATTAGTATAGGATTTACGATGATTTAAAATTTTTCAAAATTTTCCATCAATTTTTTCAAAAATAATCAAATTGCCGCCATTTTGAGAAAATTCAAGATATCATAAAATTTCCACGGTAGATTTACAGCAAAGTACCATAAGTTCCTTTCAAGCCATCCAATTCAAAGAAAAATATAAACTAATTTTACACAGACTTTTTTAAAGATTTGAGCCCTATAATTAGCTGATACATTTTCGTTTGATCTAATGGCTTGAAAGGAACTCCATGTACTTTTAAATAATTCTTTTCCAAAGATTTTTGACATCTTATGATTCTTTTCAGAATTACCGTTATTTTATTGAAAGAATTCATGGAGAGTTTTGAACAACATTAAAATCACCGTAAATACTAAACTAACAGAGAGAAAACGCACAAACTTAGGAAAATGATCACTTTTCAACAGCAATCAGGAAAGCAGGGTTGCCTTACAAAAGTCAGTTCAAGAATGAATTTAGCCTGTTAGCCACACCCAATTTCAAAGGAAATAGTGGTCTGTTCAATACCGCCAGAAAGCTTGTTCAAACCTTGTTTGAGAATTGCTCAGAATAATTTGCTGATTATCTATAAAGAAACCATTCACCCAGGAAGCTCTTTGAAATTGCTCTGAAAAGGAATACTGCAATTTGAATGCGCCCTGATTACTGTTTGTTTCGCCTTGCATATAAATTTCATCTCTGATCATGTCTCCTTTGCTGCACTAAACTAGTTGGCTCTTTGTTTTCGTGATAATATTTTGAGCTGCGAGATAGTTATGCGCATACATTTTCCACAAAACTTGGAAAACAGCCCTGTTGAAAACTAGGCTCTGAACATGATTTGAGTCAATATTTAACAGACCACTATTTGCTTTGAAATTTGGTCTGGTTAACAGGCTAGAATGAATTAGGCATACTCTGAACTGAGTCTTGTTCTTTTGCTCTTTTTCTTTCTTCGAGATCTTCTTGATCTTGGTTCAGAGTCACTATCACTATGCTCCTACAAGAAAATGAAGTCAATCAAATTAAAAGCTATTCTATTTTTAAAGTTTAATAGTACTTACTTAAAGATATTACATTGAAAATATCATGGTAGATCTATATTCAATCCACACCAAACATGTTTATATCATATGATAATTGTCCTACCAAAAGTATGAAAAATGTATCACACATTTGGGAGGCAATTTGATTATTTTAGCTCTATCCGGCCTGGGAGGGGCTGAATGAGCCCGCCCCAAAACAGCTTCCTGCTGTGTATCTGTACTAACTGCACTGACCACTCTGTAACTTTCACCATAGGTTCCAAATCTTTAAAAATGTTGGTGTAAATTCTACAACCCATTTCTTTGAACCGAATGGCTTGAAAGAAACTTTAGCTATTTTGCTATAATTCTACCATTTGACTTTCCAGAACTCTTCAATATTGTTCAAATTACAACATACTTCATATTTTAACTCATTTAAAGATGTGACGTCATCAAATTTCTAAATCATACCCCAGAAGAGAACAGACTTTTGCTTGATACCATATTGTTAGCATTCATAAACTATGGTTTTCTTAGAAACTAAGCTATGTTTTCTCAAAAAGTTTAGAAATTACGATGGTTTTAAGATTATTTCAAAAGTTTCTCCAATTTTGAAATAGTGAAAACTTCTGAAAAGTCCAATGGTAGAATTATAGCAAATTATCTAAAGTTTCTTCGAAGACCTTCAGTGCAAAGAAATAGGTCACAGAAGTTTACACCAACATATTCAAAGATTTGGAGCCTACATTGTAATTTTCTGGCTCATATCTTTTATCTTTCTCAAAAAATTTTTGTCAAGAAAAATGACATTCATTCCAAGTAAACATAATTATTTTTGCTAAAGATGTCAACAACAAATTTTGAATATACCTCTTATGACACATACGGGGAAGTTGAGAAAATGATGAGCATGCATTCATTCACTGTCATTGACTGTTAGGTTTGAATAAACCTAATGTCACAATGTGATTTTATGTAGCAGGTCATCTGTGACAAGCAGTCACTGAAGCCAAATAGATTTCATTTTTGTGGACTTTGGCGCTTCAGTCAACAGAGACTCACTGAAAAAGTTGACACTATGCTGGGATTCCTAGCATACCAATCAGAATGCGAGATTTGGCAAAGAACAATCATGGGTGGCTAAATTTGAAGGAAAGAACTTGAAACCGACAATGTGATTTTTATGTATTCATTCAAGGTTTTTAATCTGATCCTTTTATTTCGATCACTCAGATACAAGCAAGCAGGTACTCATCAAGGGACTTGAGTCTAGCCATAACCATCATTCAGTTCAATGCAGAAAACTGAGACTCATGCAATCAGTCTAACAGGAGGGCTGAATCAGCCAGCTGCCCCAAGTTTTTCTGGAGCATCAAATATCCCAGGTTTGATAAGCTACTTTTAAACTACAAAGTTTGTAATCAATAGTCTAAGTGTTGACATAAAGCAAAACTGTGCAACCCATCCTCTCTGCGTGGCGCTGTGTGTATCAAATGTGTTTAGGCTAAACACAACATAGCAAATGGCGATTTTGCACAGAGACTAGTAATCCAAAGTATCTGCAACAATCTCAGTAATTAAAGCTTTGGTGGAGGATTTTTTTTATTTCTTTAACGCCAAATATTTGAAAGTTTTAATAGATATCAAAAGTTCCATCACATTTTATTGACATAGTAAAGAAAACACTGCAATGAAACTTATGTAGAAGCTGCAATGAAACTGGCCGCCATTAAAAACCCAAGGACTTAGTCAAGTGCCCGGGTTGTCCCGTACTCCGATTGTTTACAAAAATCTCGTGCAGCCCCTTAAGGAGAAGTACTTCCCCTTATTAACAATTTTCCTAAAGAACCTCTTCTTACAGAATGTCTACTGTACACAATTCATCCTTGATTTACTTTGAGAATTATGAAACTGAAATACTGGATTTTGGTGAGTGGCTTGAAGCATATAATCAAAAAACTAATTTAACATAGGGTACAGGAAATTTCCTACGGGGTTTCAACCAAATTTGCTCAGGGAGATCACAAACACTAGCAATATGGGGGTAATTTGAGTAAGTTCAGAATTCGATTCATGGCACACCAGGAAGTGAAATCTATACTTTTAGGAGTTGTCTAAGTAGTATTGAAGAATCATTGGATACTTGGGGTATGATTGTCATATTTGAGCAAATCCGTATTGAAATCTATAGTACTTTTTAGTGCTTCAATTCAATTTCTAGCAAATAGAACCAAATTACGCCATCTTACCCTAACATAAATCTTCCATGACTAGACCAGAGACAATGAATGTTAGCCGTTGTCGATGTCCATACTCACGCAGAATTATCAGACTAACCTTCTGCTTTATTTCAAGCCTCTCTGGTTCCTTTCTGGCTCGAGTAGATCTTCGTATTCCGTAGATTTCAGGGTCCCTTTCCCAAAACTACAAAAGATGTGATTAGAATAAAAAATGATAAAGGTACCGGATGTCCCAATGAAATGTATTCCCGTTTGAAAACATTTTGATCTCTTCTATCAATGATAAAAAATTATTCAAGGATGGTAAAATGTTTATTTTCATTGCTTAGACTGTATGAAATAACGCACTGAAAAACCTCGCTCTGGGTAACCTGGCAATACTCTTGAAGCAAATCGTTTATCTTACCAAAGAGTAATCATAGTGAGATTTTTCATTTTCCTTTAATTCTACAACAACAGTTTGTCATGTGTTTCTTTCTGACATTTATGACCAACTAGAACCTTAATATTAATCTGGTAATCATAAGTGCTTTTTGCAGATGCTTCAAAATCAAACTGCCCTAAAAAAGAGCCAACTTTACTCATTTTAAAACCAATCACAAGATCAGCTGCCTGGAAAAATAATTTGGACATTGATGTACTTGCCAAAAAAGAAATTTGAAGATCGGTCTAATGACAAAATTTTCATAATTTTTTCAAACAGGAGTACTATTTTGGGACACCCTATATAAAGAATTTAAAAAAAAGAATTTGTTAAGTTCGTTCCAAGAAAGCTACTGTATAATAGGCAATTACACCTCAGTGATATATCAAATTTGATCAACAATTTTTAGGCTTGTTCTGAATGATTTTCAGATGGAACATTTTTGCTTACGTCTCAAGAACGACATAACCGGTTTTGATAAACAAAGTTTTATATCCAAGTTGACATGCTACAAAGATGTCGCTATTTTCACCCTGTTAGTAAAAAGGATCAGGTGTTTGCAATTTCTATTTGATACAATTTACTTCACAAATTAGTTTTTAGAACAAAATTATTTCATATGTAAAAGGATTGCTTGGATATAAAGATTTTGTCAAACCAGCTTTTCCATTCCGAACAATGAGCAATTTCTAGTAAAAACATGTTTCAAGGGATTCCTGGAGAGATTCAAGAGATGACTATATATATACAATAAATACATTGTATCAGATCGCCAAAAAATTAAGAAATTCTAGTACTGGGAAAATATAACTTAAGAACTTATAGTAATTTTGATAAAGGAAATCCTTAACATATCTCTATTTCATTTTCATTTGTTTCCTGTATGATAGTACTTGGAAGGTATTTGAATCTAAAAATTGGGAAAGGCTTCAAAAACCATTGTTTTGAAATGCTCATGAGGGCATATGTAGTGAACATGAAGATTGTCATGGAACCTTTAAGAAACTCATTTTAAGAAACTCTGACCACTCAAAATCTGATAATTTTAAGAAACTTTAGGACTGGCTCAAAATCTTAGTTTCTTATAAACAAATCACATGTAGTTTTGAAGCTACAGTACTTTCAAGCTTCCAAAATGTTTCACTGGGTATTCTTTCAAAAGATAACTTAGAATGCTATACTAAAGTCAAAAGTACAAACTATGGCATAAAATCGATTAGCTTTTTGGGTCCAAAGGTTTGGAATTCTCTTCCAAATGAAATAAAGTCATCCAAAAATGCATATCAATTCAAAATTCTCATAAAAGATTAGTTTTTCAACAATCAATGCGCCTGCAACGCTTGCAGTCAATAAGTTCCATAATGCAATCTCTAAAATTGCTTCATGTTTGTGTATATTAGTGCTCACACTATCGCAAAACTAACATTAAACCCGGGGGGGGGGGGTACTTGACTAGGGAAGTGACGGGGGTGTGCGGAAAACCTCTCCACACCCTGCACCCTGTCGCATAAAAAATAGGCCAAAAGTATACCCTGTCGCATAAAAATTTTGCCTCTCAAATACAGTGTAGAACGCAATTTTTGCTTGTGATACCCTGTCGCATAAAAATTTTTGCGTCTCAAATACAGTGTAGAGCACAATTTTTGCTTGTGATACCCTGTCGCATAAAAATGTTTGCGTCTCAAATACAGTGTAGAACACAATTTTTGCTTGTGATACCCTGTCGCATAAAAATGTTTGCGTCTCAAATACAGTGTAGAACACAATTTTTGCTTGTGATACCCTGTCGCATAACTTTTTTACCTATTATAATACCCTGTCGCATAATTTTTGCTAGCAAATGACACCCTGTCGCATAATTTTTACCGCAAAAGGACACCCTGTTGAGCGGCACATCCCGTCAGGTCAAGTATGGGAGTGCCCCCCCCCGGGACATTAAATAAGGTATTATTATTAAATGCCTCTTACCTTATTTTTCTTCTGTGCTTTTGTCAACTCTTTATCGTCATCTTCATCTTCCTTTGATCCGTCATCACTTTGTTCTTCTTCGTCATGCTCTTCTTCACCTTCATCATCATTTCTGCTGCTTCTTCCCGATGTTGGAACAGAAGATTTTGTTGATGTTACATCAATTGATTCATCAGAATTTGATCCTTCTTCGCCTCCTTCTTGCTTGTTGTCACTATCCGATCCACTGCCTGATTCACTGTAGCATAAAACATAAAAAATGAAAGTGGGAATATAACGTATGCACCAATAAAAAGTTCAGACATTTGAAGATTCCTAGCCCGTGTGCAGACTCTACTGATTTCTTTTCAGAGAGGTTCTCCTCCAGTAGAGTCTGCGCAACAGCGACCAAATCCTTGTTTTTGGTCACGCGCGGTTCCAAGGATTGAGGAACTAACTCATTGAATTTGATTCAATAGAGCTGCCTATGAATAGGGTAGACAAAACACCGACACACATTTATCACAAAAGGGTTTCTATGGCTATCTTTGTTCATGCATACGCCAATTGAATATCAGCAGACTCGAACAAAGACACAGACGCTCCATCAAACAAAGGGGATATGCTTTGGCCAATCAGGAAAGGTTCCTCGTTTCTCATGAACTGAAAACAGGAATTTGGTCGCTGTTGCGCAGACTCTACTGGAGGAGAACCTCTCTGAAATGAAAGGAAATCAGAAGAGTCTGCACACAGGCTAAAAATTCCTTGCACCTCAAATACTGAATCAATTTGAATAAATCAAATATTCCTTACAAAAACATTTTTACAATTTTTTTGTGTTTTACAGGTAAATTTGACTTTACAAAGGTTCTTTGTTTGCAAAATGCCCTAAGAAGGGCCTACAACATTTTATCAAATCATAAAGAACATCATGCTAAAAATATTCATTGCCATCGGATCAAAACATTTTATTTGAAATTCATTTCTTCTTATAACTCTCAAGAGAGATTAAATTCCTTTGCATGTTCTTTGTGAGAGATTCTAACATGAATTGATCCATAATTAATGATTTTGATCCACTACAGAATCCTTTTTGTATTTTTGCGCTGTAGAAGTCCTGTACAAAAATACAAGGCTAAACGTGGCCTTGTACAGGCCTTGTACAGGCCAAGTTTTAGCCTAGAGGGAATTATGACCTTGTTATGACCTTGTACTAACCTTGGAAGAAAATTACAAGGCTATCAGTAAGATTCCAAGCTGCAACCAGTCTAACACAAGGTTTCCACAAGGCTTCTACAAGGCTAATTAGCATTTTTCAAGCCATTTACAAGGTTGCAGCAAGGCTATTCCAGCCTATAACAAGGTTACAAGGCCATAACTACAAGGCTTGTACATGGCTATTACATGGCCTTGTATTTTGGTACAGGACTGGCATCATTTTTACAGAAACCAAAAGCACTTCATGAAGACATTACCTGGGATACATTCAACGAATCAGAAAAGCTGTTTGAACTTTTTTCCCTTTCTCATATGCACAAAATTGTCACAAAGCAATAAAAAGGCACCCAAATGGCTGTACCCAAATAGCAAAGCGAGATTTCAGACCACTACGAAAATCTAGTGGGCTGTCCGACAAAAAGTGAATCTTTAGCAACGATTCTTGCCCAAATATGGGCAGATTTTGTCTGATTGGGGCTGATTTTCGAAATTTTTCCAACATTGGGGTGCCCCTCCCCCGGCCCCCAAGCTCATATGCTTTGATTTTGATCCCTTACACTGCTCCAGAACAAAAAATTTTGTATATACTAGTTAAGAGTTTCTTTCATGTTTATACTTTGTACTGTAAGACCCCGTTTACACTATGCCGGTACGAAATGAATACGGCATGAAACTGTGCCGTATTGGTTTTTCTGTCAAAACGGAATCGCCGTTTACACTATACCGGCACGAAATGAATACGATAGGTTTTGACCAGGAAGATATAGGGAGATATATACGATAGGATTTGACCATGCGCAGAGGGAGGATTTGTCAAGACGCATGCTCTCATTTGCCAGATTATCGCATTGATGTGAATCCGACATGAAATGATGCCGTATTCGCCGTTTACACTATGCCGGTAGAGCGATGAAGCCAGTTAGCATGCCGTATTCATTTTGTGCCATATTCAAGTGAAAACTATGCCGGCATAGTGTAAACGGGAGGCCAATACAGCACAGTTTCATGCCGTATTCATTTCGTACCGGCATAGTGTAAACGGGGTCTAATTATATGTTAATGGTCCTGCGGGGGTTGATTTGTATTTCCATTCTCCCAGCAGTATCATTCTGTGATCATTTGTAATCATATATTTTTATGAGAGTATACACCAGGTGCGGGTGTGCCAAAAAAGCCATCAACTTTTGTCAGGAGGCTACAATAAATCATATATTGGTCTGGTTTTGAAAACTTAAGGTTCCATCGTTATCGAAAATCTAGAATTGGATTCTAGGACTTTTTGCAATGTTTTCATCTTCTGCTAATAGAGCTATAAACAAGTTTCAAATTGTCTTTCCTTTTTGAATTTCGTTGAATTTATACTTTGGCTGCAGGCACAGGGCGTGTTCCTGTTTTAAAGGGCTAGAAGACAAGTAAAAATGCACAACAAGGTCTGCCAATGGCGGGGGTTAATGCAGTGCATCATCACAACTATTCCTGAATTTTGCAAGAAGCCAGTTGTTCAACTAACACTAGTGCAGCATATTACAACTGATCGATTTCTATCCTCAAGGCATCCTAACAAAGACTTCTCTGCCCATGTATGCCACATCTTCAGACAATTTTGTATGTTTTTTCTGGCCCCTTTCAGGGTTTTTAGTGTGGAACATCTAAAAAACACGCTTATAACTAAAAAAAACAGAAGATTAAAACATTTACAACAAATCCTGGAGGAACGAAATTCTGGATTTTTGCTAAAGATCAGTCATAAATCGTCTAAAAACTGGTTCAGTATACAATTCATTGTAACCGAAGTTCCTTTTTGGTACACTTGGTCACAGATCCGAAAAGGAGTACCGTGTAAGGGCCTTGTTGTTAAGTATAAGAAGCTGTGTGTATGGATCGGAAAGCTCCAGGAAAAAGGAACATTTCTTTGTTAGGTTGACTTCATTTTCCAGGTTTACCAACATTTAAATTGATGCAAAACTTGAAAATTTCAATTCAAATTCTAAAAGAGATACTTGAAAACTGCCCTATTTGTTTTGGCTGAAGATCTTTGATGCAGCGAAAATCTTTGGATTTTCCCATTGTTCGACCATAGTCAATTGACTACACTATGGTTCAACTGGATCAAACAATGACCAGCAGTAAGGATGACTCTGTAGCAGCATAGGTTCCAAATCTTTTATTTGGCATAAAGAGGTGGGTGTAACTTCAATTACCTATTTCTTCTGATTGAATGGCTTGAAAGAAACTTCAGATACTTATCTATAATTCTATGGTTGGACTTCTCAGGAATTTTGAATATTTCTCGAAACTACACTGTGTCTTACATTTCAACTCATTTGAGTCTGTGACATCATCAACTTTCTAAATCATAAACCAGATGAGTCACAGACTTTTGCTTGATGCCATATTGTCAGGATCCATAAACTACCGTTTTTTTCGAAATCAATTCATGTTGCGTTAGAAATTACGATGGTTTTAACTTTTCTTGAAAATTTTTCTTGAATTCTTGAAGAAGAAGAAAACACTCTAATTCTCAAAATATCGAAAATTCTAGAAAAGTTTAAGGGTAGAATTATAGAGAAATAGCTAAACTTTCTTTGAAGTCATTCAGTTCAAGGTATATAGGTCATTAAATTTTACACCAGCCTTTTTAAAGATTTGGAACCTATGCTCTCTGAGGCTTCAATAATCACAAATTGGGGATTCATCTTATAGAGAAACCCCATCAGACTTACTCTGATAGTATCTCGGGGAGAAATCAACAAAGCAAGGACACCTACCTTGATGAATCTTCCTCCCATGACTGTTTTGCTTCTTCTGGTTCATCTTCAATGAACAAATCTTCATGGGAACTCCCTTCTGAACTTGATTCATCACCCTCCTTCAAAAAATTTGTCCTTGTTGATATTTGAGTCAATGTTTCAGACCATGAACATCTCAAGTGTTATTAGAAAAACGTTTAGTAAAGCCATATCCTGAATACAAGCATGTTTACAGTACATCTACTGTAAAACCATCCGTGAACACATTCAGTTTTAGTTTCATGTCTAAAATACATGTCTTTAATCAAGATTACACACATGTTTTTCTAAGAAACTAAGAATTTAGGCCAGTACTAAAAGTTTCTTAAAATTATCAGATTTTTGAGTACTCAGAGTTTCTTACAAGTTTCTTAGAGGTTCCATAACAATCTTCATGTTCACTACCTGTGCCCTCGTGAGCAGTTCAAAATAAAGTCTTTTGAAGTCTTTCCAATGTTTAAATTTTACTCAAGTACCTTATGAGTAATATGATACAGGAAACAAGTGAAAGTTAAGTTAAATATTTCAAGGATTATCTTTATCAAAACAAATAGTTTCTCAAATTATCTTATCCCAGTACTGGAGTTTCTTAATTTTTTGGTGATCTGAGAGTTGAGTTTCCTATGGGCAGTTTCTTATAAAAAAAAGTATGTGTATGGTAGGTATTTGCCAATTGTATTCCAGTCATGGGATCAACACATTTCGGGGGATAAGCCTTTTGTTGCCAGGTAAATTGTAATCCCATGTTGCATATTGCAGAATTGCATTTAATTTTGCAGTGTTGTATTCCAGGATATGTTACAGTACCAGGAAATATTTAAAGTGCTCCAGACTGGATAGTTTACTTAGAGCACACAAGTTTAATGGACAATGCAATCTTTGTGGTGAAATTAGTTGTTGAAAGCGATAGAAAATGATGTAATATTTTGCATAACAGCTAAAATACGAGACAAAATCAACGAACATGAACGTTTTGTAAGTGCAAGTAATTGTGAGAGCACAGCAAACCTTCCAATCTGGGCAATTGCCTAGCCGAAGACTCAATTACAAGAGAATTTGTCCACAATTGTAAAAATCCTTTTCAAAATTGCAATATGTGTTGATATTCTAGTCTATGTTACCATACAAAGTTTAAAAAGGTGATCATAGAGCCCTTGCTTGCAAAACCAAACTGCTCACCCCACTAGAATCCATACTGTATGTTGCCCAAAATAAGGGAATTTAGGCCAAAAAGAGGAAGTAAACTCTATTTTCTTGCAACTATTATAAAATACAAGCAAAACTACCCACTTACCCTACCCTGAGAAACATCCCAAATCTTTATAATATCAACAGAAACACAGGCAATAATCTCTTGGGAAAATTCGTTCTCAGCACCAAACAAATACAACAGGATTTGTTCACAAGGCCTAAGGCCTTCTCCAATCTCCAAAAAATCTGAAGATTGCTCAATACGAGGGAAAAGTATAAAAAGAAACCCATAAGATGTGAAACTTTGACCATACCGTCCAGCCAAATTTCCTGAAAAATGAGAAAACCCTTCGATCAACTAAATGTGTTTATGAATCTGACCATACAGATTGCCAGTTGCTTTTCCCGCCATTTCTTGAAATTTTTTATAGAGAGAACCTTCAATAGGCAACACAACACAACGTATCTTTGACAAAGCCTGGCTTAAAGCCTGAAAATCCAACATGGCCGACCGACGAAAAATACAAGAGAGCGATGTCTAAAGTTGAAATAAACGAAAATACGGAGAATTGTAAGCAAGGATGTCATTAGGAGATGTATTTGAACTTATGGAACGACTTTAGGCCCAATGTACCAAGATATGGGGGCTCTGCAGTGAAGAACCTTAGCGAAGGTCCTCCGAGAGTTGCTGTCTTGGTCGAAGTCAAAATCGCCAGAAGGCTTGAGGAAGAAAACGCCCGAGACTGAAAGATGTGTTCAAAGATGAGCAATATCGCCTATTTTTGTAGCTTTAAGGTTAAAATCGTACTGTTACCCATTGATGTATCGTTTGTATAGGAAAAGGGGGTACCTCAGCACAAAATACTCGAGTTCTGATCAAAAATGCGAAAGGGTTGAAAATCGATCAAGATCAATGGCGGTCGGGATAAAGGCAAAGGAAAATGGCGAAATCCTGGGGACTGGCAATACTTTCTAGGGCACAAACGAAGGCATGAAACTTTAAAATACCTATTGCCTGTTAACTTTTGATGCTAGGATTTGCTATGTGGTCAATGTTACCCCCGGTGAATCTCCAATAAAACCTAAGGAAAACGGCCTAAAATCCAACATGAAGGGCGAAAAATGGAGACTTAATCGCATAATAAAACGAATCATAAGCAACCACGAAGCCTACTGGAAACAGAAGGATATTTAGTCGAATAAAATGATGAAAACAGCTATACCTGGTTGTCTAAGATGGGGGGCATAGCCATAAAAGTGTCTTAGCAGAGGAGCAACTTGGAAGACGTTCGAATCTCTCTTGCTCTTTGAGTCATTCTCCGATCGATCGACGAACAAAAAAAAAACGCAGTGCAACCTGGTATATATCTATTTTACACGTGTCACACACGTGATATATTCCCAAACCCCTGAAGGATGATAAATTTATTGGTACTTTGTGTCGTTTTAGAGAGAAATAAAGGTATAAAAGCTACCTTTGGCTAAAACTTATGTCTACAAGGGGAAAAGTTGCTCCATCAGAAGAAAATCCATCTAAAACTATAATTCATGCAAAAAGGCTGGAAATGAATGAATAATATTCACTTGAAGGGTGTTGTCTAGTGACTATGGTGTTGTTAACTCTGGAAAGAAGCAATTCTTTAGAGTAAAATATTAGAGAGCAAAAAGAGGGATTTTTGGAAAGGAACAGAAAAACTAATATATCAACCAAGATATCCAAATATCACAGTCTGTTTTTGAATAACTGCCCAAATTTGACAAATTGAAAGGGGTAAAATATAATCTATGATACTTTAAATAATTGTTTATGCTGTCAATTACAAGGGAGTGAAAGTTCTCGGAATCACTTTGCTTTTGGATGTTGGCAAAAAAAATCATTGAATTTAGGAAAGGACAAGTAGCACAAAAGACCTTACGGAAAGCGATAGTGCTTCAATGCAAAAAATAAATAAATAAATATGCAAGACACTGCTAATGAAAGGGTATGATCCTTCTAAATTACCCCCCCCCCCATGCACCCACATGTTCGTAAATAGTGTCAATGACCTAAAACACAGACCTGAAAATGGTATTTGAAGAAATTGGAAATTCCAATTTTATTGACAGAACTGCATATTGCAGAGAAAAACTTGGTTTCCAAAATCTCTGCTTCATGAAGCCACAATATCATTAAGTAACTAATCAACGCTACTGCTCTATATACAATAACCCATCATACTGGGCTAAATATACCTGCTCATATTAGATACCAAAACTGTATGTACAAAATTACTGTCACAGATCCCTGTGCTTCAGAGGGTCAGTTGGTTATCATGCTTTGTCGCTTTGAAAATTAATAAAATGTAAGCAAATTTCAGCTGTTGTGATTTCGCAAAGTAAATAGCTCCACAGTGTATTCAATCAAAAAAATTCAGACTTTTTATGAAGTACCATATCAAACTACAAGTTTTTGTGGGCCATGAGAAATTTGATCGTTGTAGCAGCACATCATTCTTAATTCAAGAAAAAGGTAGACAACATACTTCTTTTTGGTCTTGGCTGAGGAAACATGTTTAAACTGTGTACTGTGTTGTACATTTTATGTTGTCACACACATGGAGCACATCATTCTTAATTCAAGAAAAAGGTAGACAACATACTTCTTTTTGGTCTTGGCTGAGGAAACATGTTTAAACTGTGTACTGTGTTGTACATTTTATGTTGTCACACACATGGTTTGACAGCAACAAAAGCATTTTTCTTTAAACCATTTATCAAAACTGGCATGGCATAAAAGTTAGTACGGTTGAGTGCACTATTATCTGGTGACAATTTTCAAAATTAATCCTAAGACATTAAATCTAACCTTGTTACATTTCATCACTATAGGAAGTCCTCCATTTGGCACTGAAGTCTTTTTCGTTTATTTCAATAACACTTTGATAGTTCTCAGTTGCCGGAGATTCATTATGAGCATTGTTCATCAGATTGTTGGTGACTGTTTTGTCCATCAAAGTTCTTTCTAGTTCAATTTCATGCACCTTGTCATCTTGAATTGATAATGAAGAAAGCTTACTGAGAAAGATGTTTGATGCATTCGACTCTTCATAATGATCATTTTCAACTGTGTCCTCGTTGAACTGGAGAAGTGTTCTTGAACGCACTGCAATAGAAAGTGAAATCCTTAGAGCTTTGCAACTCTCACATCTTTTGGAAAGGCAATGATACTAAGTTTCAGCAAAAACATTTAGTGATTCCATTAGAGTCTGCCAATTCTCTACTTGCATTCCCAGCAGCAGTAGTGGGAATTCAGTTTTCATGTGGGGGATGAAGAGGGGCAAACATTGAGAAAATGGCTAAAATTCCAATGCAAGCATAAAATTTACAACAAATCCAATTATTTTGCACACTTTCTGATCAGGCAAGACTGATGGGGTGTATTCCCCCTACTCATTCTAAAATTTCCACCTCTGCCTGGTACATATCATTCTGCATCAAAATCATGAGGAGAAAACTTCAATAACATTCCAGAAATAATACATATATACAGTGACTTTGCTGGTTGATCCCCGATGAAAGTGATTGAACACACACACTGCTACTAATAAAATCACATGATTCAACTAACATTGAATAGCTAGTCATTGATTGCATAGAATCGCATCTATTGCATCGAATAGCAATTGTTGATTGCAGGTAGCCAAGGAATTGCACTGTGGCAAATGATACAATGTACCTGTTGCTAGAATCTTATTGAGCATGATCATGTTTAATATGACTATCTCAAGACAAATTCTAACTGTGCATAGTTTCAATTTCTTGTAAGTAGAATCACAAAGACATTTCATGCTTGAAAAAATCTCAGCCGATGCATCAAAAGTATCTACTTTTGTTAGGCTATGACTAGGCTTGCCACTCGGCGCCGTAGTAGGCTGGCAGTTGATGATTATAGTTAAATCCTTGGAATTTTTTCGCCGTTTTCAGTCCTTGAAATTTCTTCAACTTGAAGCATCCTTACTTGGTTGAAAAACATTGATAACATTTTTGCAAAAAGACAGATCCAAAGACCCAAATGGTTATGCTCACAAGTCAAGTTTCTCTTTACTTAAAAATTGAGTATACATACCTATATTAGATGAGTAAGGGTTGACAGATGCAGTCAGGCCATTATTTGTATCTCCTCCTGGCTTGTTCATAGTCATTGGGTTGAAAGGCAGCACAAAAAGTGCAAAAGATAACAATAACACCTGAAATATAAAAGAAATATCTCACAACCCTGAATATCACGTTAAAATAACACAGGACTAATCTATATTTAGACCAGGTTGAAAAGGGGAGAGCATTCCCTCCCTTAGGAAATCAGTTCTTCTTCCATCAAAAGCAGCTTTCAAAAGTCCTCATTCATCCATCCAATAAATGTCACTCTCCTCCTGTACAATTTGGCACTGGCAATGAACAATGTAGTACAATGCATCACAAATTAGGACCTCTCAAATAAAGTCTAACAAATTTCAAATTCTTCTATTGTACACAATGAAATGTTAATAAAGATGTAACTAACAAAATGATACTTACAGCTAAGCATGTTCCAGTTTGCGCGGTTTTCGTCTGCTTAGCTACCAAGTTTTGTAAAGTTTTTAATTGTTCGAGTAGCGATCTATAAAAAAATAAATGAGCACAATGATTAGATACACAAAGCCTTTACTTGCATTTTCTTCACAGATCTTCATTGATTGCACAGTAAAATTTTACTTGATTAACCCTTTGAGCCCTGCATTGTTTTCGCACGCACTCCCTGCCCACCTGGATTGTTTTGCAACGCATCGTCAAAATCGACCTGTTATTTTGAAATGTAAAATTCGGCGCGAAAAAATTATCAAATCACAAAATGAAGTATTGCAAATTTGTTCAAAATTGTTTGAAATTGTTGTTTATTACCACCAAACCTCACTTTAGGTATCTTCCTTCAAGTTGCAGGTGATTTTCTTAGTATTTTAGCTTCCAGCTTCTCAAGATCACCAAAAATGACACGATTTGGCGAAGAAGACGATCTCAAACTACAGCGAGAAGTTGGAGTAGGCCATCGTGTTCCTTCCTGCATGCAATTTATAGTGTTAAATGTCATAAGCCCTGCTTTGGTGAATGAAATAAACATGTTTTTGCCTCTCAGGTCTCTTCTCTCTTCATCAAACCTGCTTCAGATGCATGGCACATAGACTAACATTTGAACGAACCTGACCTTTGACCTCAAAGTGTTCCGTTGTTTCTCTACTCATTTCTCGCGTAAAATCCCTAAAATCTCATGCGAAACAGCACAATTCAACAGATATATCAACTAATTCGAAAGACCATGCATTTTAGTAGCTTTAAGCCCATTTCAAGCTACCACTCTCAAGCAGCAGATCACTTTTTGTAAGATAAATTTCAAGATAAAAACTCAACTGTTGTGACTGTGTGATTGATGTTCGTTTTTCAAGATTCCTTCCTCATTTTACCTTACAGTTGCTGCTAGCTAATAAGTAATAGCAATAAAAATAAAGTCTCAGTCGTCCATTGGCCTCATCAGTGTTACCATACAGTTGCAGATTGCTAACTAATAAGTAATGGCAGTAAAAAATAATCTCTCAGTTGTCTTGCAAATGTTGTTCAAATTATACATCGGCTTTCTCGGAATATCTCCAGCTCGGAACTGTCTACTTTGAGGCCAGTCCCTTCAGTATTCTTCCAGCCAGCCGCTGTAACGATATGCTCCAGCCAGCAGCTGCATCTATTTGACATCACGCACATCGTCTTCTGGCTCGATGTTTTCTGGGCCTAGACAAGGCCTAACTAAACTAAAGAGGCCTTCTTCTTTGGCCATAAAATAAAACCTTCGTTATTGCTGCTTCAATCACCAAACATCTCTCCGTACTGCTGTTCATTCAGAACGAAGCTCCATGATTCAAATCAGCTGATTCACACGCAATAATAATATGGAACTCTCAAAACTTTCAACTCGCCGTAGCTCCGAAATTTTCACTGGAACCTACATCGGTATTTCACATCATTCTGAAGCTTATTACATAACCTATCGAAAGAAGTCCCGTATGAATGAAAATGGCGACTTTTCTGCGATGAAAACGCGCGACAACGCGAGGAACTACGCTCGTCGCAAATCTGCGACTGCAGGCCTACGCGTGGGCGCTTTGTTGTTGCAGATTTGCGACTGCAGGGCTCAAAGGGTTAACAAGAAACCTTCAGTAAACATTGCACAATTAACTTGCAAATAAAACTTCAGCAATGAACTGGTGAAAATGGTCCGATTCTGCCACTATTTAAATCTTGTTTGTACAATCAAGGACCACTTTTAGACTGATAACAAAACTGAATGAATTCCACATCTGAATCTAAACGCACAAAACTGCTTTTCAGAAAACTGCTCTGAAGATTACGCTATGCTTGAGCAAAGAGAGATGAATAGAATAGACAGTGACTTCTTATTACTGGACACATACTTGTTTTCTACTGACAACGAGTTGACTTGTTTCTTCAAACCAAAGTTGATTTCTGTGCACTGTTTTACTCTGAAAAGAGAGAAATGGCTTGAAATTAGGCAAGGATAACAGGATATGGCACATTAATGCAATATGTGATTTCTTCAGAATCTTTCTGTGTTCATTCACCACATAATGTTGAGACTTTCCATCAGATTAGTAAGCAAAAGAACCACTCCCTGGGAAACTGGACTCTAAGCGGGGTGAGTGGCTGAGCGGCTGATACAGTTTCAGCAAGGTGACTGAAGTTAAGCTTGGTCGAGTTAGGTCAAACTCCGGATGGGTGACCTCGGACACTTGACATCGCAACTCACCTTGCCGTCCTTTGGAAGGGACATTAAACTAGGGGTCCCATACATGGATGTGGCATCCATAATGGGCTTAAATTAGCTTTAAGTAGCTAGAAATACTTCATGCTCACTCAAAATAAATTACTGACAAAATTGCAAAACCACTGTACACCAATATATGGAATCGATTTGATTATCAGAGGACATAAAATGGAGACAATGGTCCCCTGTGACCAAGCAACACCTTTATTATCAAGTTATGCACAACAAATTTGAAAATTACCTTTTCTCTAAATTGTCTGTATATTCTTTTCGTCTTTTTCTACTTTCCATCGCTGATTGCTGAAAAATGAAGAAACACACTTTTTAGACTCTTCCAAATAAATTTTTTTCCACGGCAGATACATATCACCCATTAATTCCAGATGAGGTGGTAAACACTGATAAATATATTTCAACAGCAAGCTCAAAGAACACATGGCCCAAAAGCTTAAGACAAAAAGATGCTTTTACAGACAGCAAAACTTGAGAATTTTTCGTCAAACAACCATATGTGCATAGTTAATAAAATACATTTCCATGGAGCATCACACCCCCCCCCCCCAAACCAGGTCTGGGCAGTATTCAGGCAACACAATTCTTCAATCTAAAAACAAATAGGGTACCATTTGATGGACCATTTCAACACTGTATTTAACACGAAAAATGAAAGTCTAAGTAAGGTTTTCAGCATCAAACTGTAAAACAACAATAAGGGCAATTCAGATGATGCTGACTTACTTTATTCTTTATTTTCCTCCTGACTTTCTTCAATACTTTTTCTTCCGCCTGTGAGATAAAACAAGTTCAAATTAAGAATTTCTACAACACTCAGGAGACTTTGCAAAATCTGAAGAACACATCTTTAAGACCAAACCCATTTTCAACATTCAGATGATCTATGCAGAGAGAACTCAAATTCAATCTTGAAACAGGGGGTGCTCTCTCCTCAATTAGCCTAGCTACTGAGAGAGTTCCTCCTTAAGAAATTCCCCTTCATACAATTCATTATATATGTTATTATCTCGTAACTTTGTTTTGTACTTGCTTTGTATTATGTTTGTGTCAAATATATATTGTATGCAATAGTGTAGTATTGTAGTAGTGCAATTGATAAATTGTATGTAGTGGAATTTGTAAAATATGAAACTGATAAAGTTCTTTCAAATATAATTCATATGAGTATCAAATACCAGATAAGAAGTAAAGGATAGTACAATTTCAAACCAGTTATCTTTTTAATAAGCTCTGTTCTTACCTTTGTCAAATGCGTGTCTGTTGGGAGTGAAACACCTTCAAATTCCAGCAGTTTCTTCTCTTCATCAGTGAGTACAAGGTTTGGTCCACTACCCTACAACACAAATTTTCAAGAATTCTTCACGTGATGACAAGAACTTTTACGTGATACAAAAACCTGTAAACATTGTAAACAATTCTAAGAAAATGAAAATGCTTTGAAGAACTCTTAACAGTCCTATGGCTGAAAAACACTGTTTATGTGCACACGGCCTGTACTGTACCTACAAACATTATTAGATCAGATTGGTGATGAACAAAGTGCCACAGGTGTCCTACCCCCATCACTGCCAGGATCCATGTTAGCTAACACAGTGGATGGGGTTTATATAATGTCCTCATTTCCTTGACTAATACACTCGCTTCATAGCAAAATTACATCAGAAATTCCTGTTCCTGCTTATTGACTTGGCACAGGGCAAGTTCTATCATGCCGCGAGGGCTTATTCAATTTCAGAGAGTCCAGAGGGGGACTTTAGACTCACGATATAGTTTTAGTTATCACAAAATACAACAACAACAACAACAGCAACATTTTTTACACACATTTTTAATTGAGTTGGATTTTTTGCTCAAACTGGGACTTACAAACTTTCACATAAAAATTAGGATGGCCAGGAATAGATTTATCTGTGCCCTCTGAAACAAGGCTACAGAGTAGTTATGGCAACCTTCAAAAGTTGGAAATTCTCATTGCTGTGGTCATGCTCATGGAAGCTAATTGGCCTTCACAATGAGGAACTCCTGGTTCAAAGTGAAAAGTTTGTTGGTTCTTGGATCGAGGAAACATTGATCTGTGGATACTTGTGGCTATTGTTCCTTGGTAACATCACAGAAAACTTGAATTTTTAGGCGTTTCATCATCTGAGGCTTGAGCCGGCAACTCAGGCCCATCCGCAATTGCCTCAAGCACTCAGAATTTTGTACAGTGTTGCTATGGTTTCCATATCCAGACATGAAATCAAGGGAAACAATTTTGAAGGTGAAGTTGCGTTTTTCAGCGCCAAGCGCTGGGATCGCAGGAATAGAGCAGACCTAATTGAGTATGTGACCCCTTGTCATGACGCTCAAGTGGTGGGGTCCTAACGGGTATCAAACCCACTCCGCCCGACTGTTCTGGCTGCAAAGTCAGAGGATTACACCACTGCACCACAACACCTTCAAAAATGTCCTAATATTCAATGTGAAAGTCCATGAGTCGCAGTTTGAGTCAATCAATAGCGATACATGTAATCAGTTTAGGGGTATTTAAAAGAGGGGAGCTTATTAGAAAGGGGTGTTTCTTCACAAAGTCAAATTACAAAGATATGAATGATAGCTTTCTAGTTCTTTTACTTCATATTTTCAAAATCAAAATACAACTTTCCAAGTCAAAGACACAAATCCCGCACAGTTTTTATCTCAAAATCACATCAAAATTAACATGCAATTAACTGAACAAATGGGAAATGTTTTCTAGGGTCTACTGGGGTAAAATGGGTAAACTTGGGGTAAAATGGGTAAGACAAAATGTGCATAAATTTTATAACAATCTTTAAATGCAGATATTCTTCAGCAATATCTTTTAGAACTGTACTCCTTGATGCACTAAATGTTGATTTACAGCACGATCTACCACTCCTTGGCAATGAGCACTACCCTTTTTACCCCAGCATATTTGACACCGGTAGACCTTAACCTCTGGTATTTGATACACGAGTGGGGGGGGGGCTAAAAGAGAGGCGGGCCAAATAGAGCTTTCATAGTAAACAGGTACCCATCCAAATACTTACCCTACTGACACCTCTTGTTTCAGAAATTCTGGTATAAATCTTTTCTTCTTTCTTTGGGCATGGTTTTTCTTGTTCTACTGGTTTCACACTTGTTGTGGTCACTGTTTGGAAATTTGCACCATTAGAAGTCAAGGAAACAGGAACTGAAATGAGTGTTGTGGTCCCAGCTGAGTTGACAGGTTTCAACAGTATTCCCCTGATAGGAACCATTTTATTACCTGCTGACACCATAACTTGTTTAGTTCCATTCAATGCATTCAATATCAGGTTACTGGTCTTTATTTGTGAATCTGTTTGTGGTGGTGTTGATGATACAATCTTTATTTCTTCTGTTGGTTCTTCAATAGGTGGAGGAGGAGAATGAACCTCTTGCTTTATTTCATGTAATGGACTACTTGTGATATCATCATCACCCATACTCCAACCTGAAAGGGGAAATGTGGTTTTCAAATGGCATATCAAAATATCAAACAACAAGCTGTGCCAGTATCACTAAGGGCCTGTTTAGCGAGCTGGCTCACCTCTAAGCCAGCTCGGTTTTATATGAGACATTTGATAATGAGCCAGTCCCGAGCCAGCCCGGCCCTGGGTGCCACGTGCCGTCTTTCTTTTGTGTAAATTTGAAAGAATGCGGAATCATTTCCTGTTTTTCCAATCTGCTGTGTTCTGCGCATGCGTTACAGGCGGGCTAGCTCGTTTCTTCCGTTTAAATGAGAAAAGTCAGCCCGTTTGAAGTGGGATCCCGGAACTCGATAACAGGGATCTCGGCAAGACGGGCCAGCCCAGCATACATATAAACGCAAACTGCTGTTTACAAAGCTGTGACCAGGTAAGTAGGATCTCACCTGAAGGTGAGTCAGCTCACTAACAGGCCAACCAGCCAGCCTCATATAAACAGGCCCTAATTACAAGGTGAAGCATTCTTTTCCAAATACATAAGTTTTTTCCCATTTCAATCAACAGACACACTGCAAAATATTATGCAAACTATAATTTACTGTCAAAAAGCATTTATCTACCCTTGCCTGAACCTGCCCTAACCCCAGACTGCTATTTATGTCCTGCGCACAGAAATTCTGCTGCACCCAGTTTCATTTATAATAAAGGAAGACCAATAGAATAATTTATCTTTTTACTTTGTTTCCTTTCTTTTCCAAGTTTTAATAAGATCACAGAGTGGGCCCTTGATTCTATAATCAGGCAGATCTATTTTTACCATCAGGTTGCAATTCTTTTTTACTTCAGGTGCTAGATGTTTTATTAGCTATCAATCAAAGCGTGCATTTTCCTTTATATCTCTGTCTGTACCACAAGATTTACACTTAACAGATGCCACACCCCATAACCCTCCCAACATCCCCTTCCCTTCCGTAAGCAAAAACTCGGGAAGACAAACAATCAGTTTCATACCCATGTCAACTGTAATATTGTCAACAACTTCATTTTCATCACTGGAAAGATTTTGAAGCAAGTCATCTGTGTCCATATATTGGTCTTTGTTTTCCCATTCAAAGGTTGTATCCTCAGTTCCAAGTTCGTTGATGCCTTGTGTGGTCATCGTAGGCCCAAAATCGTCCAGCAAAGAGCTAAGGAAATCGTCATGGTCATTGCTTTCCCAACTGTAGTCTTTGGATAACTGAAATAAACATGAAAGAATTTAGGAACAACTCGTTCAAGGTAATTTTAGAGGGAAAAGCAAAACAACAATTGTCGCTGTGACTTAAAAAATACAACACCGCTTCCGTTTGGTTTTCTTGCCTCAGGCTCCAGCTACACAGCCAGGTCTTCTGTTCTCGGAGAGAGCTCTGCATTGTTCTTTCGTCTAACTTTGTTTATGCCACGTACGTTAACAATATTTGTGTTCTCCTTATCTCTCATGCATCATATGAAACAGAGCCTGCCTTGATTTTACCCAACTTGAAAAAACCTTGCAGATAACCGAGACAGCAGCGTCAAATATTCTTGAGAAAAAATGACTGCGAAGAACAAAAACGTGGCTGCGAAGAACAGACTTCCTTCGCCGTTTTGCCACATAGATTGCCCAAGACATTAGCATCTCAACAAAAATCGAAAACGAAGCACTCTTTAAAGGTTGGGCAAAACACAGCTGATTTTCATTTGCAATATAATATGTTCATCCAATAACAAGCCAAGAACATTCCACAGGTCCTCCATGTTCAAAATATTTCCTGCAAGAAAACAAGAACGGACAACGCAGCCATCAAAATCGAAGCAGAAAAAAATCAAGATGGCCTACTGTTGAAGATGATGATCTTGATGAAGTGAAACTTTGCGGACTTCCATGACCAGAATCTGGGCTGCCACTGAATCCAAATTTGCCATCGAATGATCCATCATCTGAGAGCAACTCCTCGAAGAAGTCTGATTTGTCAAAGTCGGTCGCCATATCTTTTAATCCACGGTTGAAAGTAGAGTGTTCGGATCGCCTGCCCTTCCCTTCTCAGCGCTTTCTTCTTTTTTCTGCCAACTTTTGCAAAGTTTTATATATCTCCAAAATCCTCGCAATCTGATTGGCTGATAAATTTGGAATGACGTAGTTTGATCATGTGTGCGCGTGCGCATTTTTGACGTGGCAGATTTTTGTATGCAGTTGTGAATCATTGTGCGCAAAACATATCTGCGCATTGTTGTGACGAAATGATTAATCGCAAAAAATCCCACAATGAATGGTTGTTAGGCATTCATGTTGTCAAGTTTACAATTTCCATAACAATTTGCGAATCTTATCAGATCTTATCAAGATTTGCTTTTCAGGCTTGCTTCACTGAAAATCTTTATTTCTGCAGCTGCAAAATTTCAATTTTCTGAACTTAGCAAATTCCCCAGTTTTGCAATAGGGCAAATACATAAGCTCATTTCTGGGGCAGGCTGGGTACGAAATCAGGTGCGATCACTGCCCATGGTGCCGTTTTGTAATGTTTGGAATGTTTAACATGTTGAAACCCTCAGTCCTCAGTCTCCTTTGATTTTTTCGCATTTTTTGAAACGACTCCCAGCAGCAGCGACTATCCAACTGTTAGCGTTCATTCTAAATTCGAATAATGTGTGAATTGTTATTAACCTATTCTTTCAAATGGATCGCTCAAAAGAAACTTTAGGCGATTTCCCTTCCCACAATCCCAGAGAGCATATTCTGATATCATCATTATTTTCAGAATTACAGCATTTTAAAAACATCTACTAATTTTGAAACTGTGATGTCATCAAATAAATAGCTATTCTGAAAACGAATCTGACTCTGAATCGAATGCGAATGATATCCTGAAATCCTGATGCATTTAATAGAATTTTCGAATGTGCACAATACGCCACTCGATCGAACCTCGCAAATGAAAACATAAGATCCTTTTGGATGATTACAAAGTCCGTCCTGAGCTAAGCAAGCATAAGAAAATCTGAAAATTGATTTCTTCATAACCCCAAATGATCGTTGATGCCGTTTTTAGCTACAGTCAGAGAGATGAGTGTTGCTGCTAAAGTCGCCTTCAATAGAAAATCAAGCGCCTTGTATGTCTCAAATTAGATGTCATGTGAGATTTCCGATAATGCAAAATTACTTATGTTTATGCAGAACCCTGCAGAACGTTTCTATTTGCGGGCATCTAATTTGAGACAAGCAGTCACGACAATAACCTCCGTGCAGAATCATATGCATGAAGATGTTTTGGGTCAGTGTGATCACGTGCCTTCCCCCAGTCAATGGGGCCATTGTTTGCTGGAATTCTGCACCTTTCCTCTCAACTTCACCTGCGACGTTTGCAGCCTGGTTCCCTGTGCGTCAACTTGACCGCGTTCGCGTGAGGATACTGGGCGCCAGGGAAGCGATTTGTTGACGCCTGGACAAAAACCAGAAAAGTTTCTTCTCAAACTTCTCACTCCTTATTTGGAAAGCCGGTTGTGTGTGGAAGCAACTGAAGCATAGAGGATGGAAGATGGCAAAGTATTCATCTTCCTCAAGGAATTATGATTCATCAGAAAATGATATAAATGGGAATTGCTGCAGAATGCAAGAAAGAAGCTCCATTTGCATTTGTCACCAAGAAGCTCAGTTAGGCCAAATAGTCATTTTCAATGAAAATTGTTCATGTTGTAACGTCCCCGCAACGGCGTTGAATAATATGGCCGTGTGAGCAAAGCAAAGCAAGGCAAAACATTGGTTTACTTCTTCCTGCATCGTCTCAATCCAATATGATAATCTACATGATACGGTGAAATATCAATATTTGTATACATTTATGCTTGTTTGGTACAACTGCTGCTGCCTATCACTTTATTTACGAAAGAAAAACTGTGCCGAACTTGATGCAGCTTTACTTAGGCCCAAAATTGACTTGCCTGACATAGGCCTAACCCTGGATGATATATGAAAACTCTGTTGAATGAACAAAAAAGATGAAATCCTTAGACCTTAGAGAGATGCACAGTAAATTTACGGAAATCAAGCTGGACATGCAAAAAACTACTGAAAAGGCCTAGAAGGCAGATACTTTGGCAAATGCAAACCTCAAAAGAGATTCTACAACTTCAATCTAAGAAGCTACTAACAAAAATCAATGTGCTCAACCCTAATTCTTAAAAATTCTTCAAGCAACTATCTATCTCCAGTGATCTTTCTTTCCTTATTAATGAATCTTTTGTTACAGACCAATCTTTCTCCTCTCTATCTTTAGCAAACTTTTTGAAAAAATAATGCACCAGTGTCTGTATAAATTTCTTGAATGTTACGATTGGTTGGTATTAAAAGTGCACTGTCACCCAGCTGATTGGCACCTAAAAGCAATGGCATTCTGTTGTCGTAGACTCAGTCATAATTTTATTCTGAGGCACAACATTATGCCTGTTTTTACAACAATAGGATACCATTGTTTTTAGGAGCCAATGCACTGCAATACAGTACTCATTCAAACCAGAGCCGTAGGAAGCACTTAGGGAGGGGGAGGGGCTCGACACTTCAAGGACAAACACCTCCTGAAACAAAAGGACACTTTGCCATCATAATTGCAAAATGTTGGGGGGCAAGCGCTCCAAGTGCCCCCATGGTTCCTACGCCTCTGCTTCAAACTCATCTGCCTTTTTCATAAAGCACAGACTATCTACTTCATAGAAATTTGATGAGCACAATAAACCATTATTTACCCTGAAGGCGGCAATGAGGAATTTTTACCATTTGACACATTGCATTCTTTGATTGAATCTTTACCATAAAAGCATCTTGGTAAAAAGTTCCTCACCTCCTCCCTTCCATCTTGAGCATAATTGTCTATTCTGGACCTTTGCATCTAATGGTAAATACAGTTTCAACGAAATTTTGATACAACAATTATCAGTGTAGTCACACAAAAAATGCCTTAATCCAAAATGTTCTTTTCACCTTCTTTCTTATCAAGACCATATGCAATTGCAGCAGCTGTTGGCTCATTGATGATTCTGATCACATTTAGGCCTGCAATGACTCGAGCATCTTTGGCTGCTTTTAGTGTGGTCGCAGAAAAAAATTATCAGTGTAGTCACAGAAAAAAATCTGCATTCCACATCACTGACTTATTTAGAACCATACAAACATTAGGAGCAGGAAAGAATCAATCTGAAATTCTTTAGATTCTTTTTACATACTTAACAATATTTACACAGGCCTAAATGGAAATATGGCAATGCCTCAAGATTTGGTAGAATTCATCCTATTCAAACAGTGTCCAATCTTCTGTGGGAATGTGTTGAAAATCTTGCAAGGTCCAGCCAAAATGTGCATCTTGCAGGAGCTGTATCCGGACCAAACACATTCGAAGGAATATGTGATTTGATATAAACTATCTGAGAGAAAACGAAGGAGAAATTAGAGATTTCATTTTGATCATCATTTCAGAAAAGGACAGCAACATTTCCAATTAATTATGACATTTCAGGTTATTTAAGACTAGGCCTCTTATGTTAAACAAATCCAGTTGATAATAAAACGTTAATTATAGACTAATAATAATAATTTACGAATATTTTAACGGGATAACCTATCAATATTTACAATATTGTTATCATTAGGGTCCTGCGAGCTTAATAGTTACAGGCAAAATGTCCTTTAAAACTTACAAAATTAAAATCAAAATACAAGTGAACCTTAGATACTTGGTAGCACACATCTAGCTCCATTTGGCCTAACGAAATCAACGTCGCAAATATTGTAAGCATACCTCTCTTCTTGTGGACAAGAAAACTGCGGAACAATGCTTTCAACAATCCTACAACAGCTTTCGAACGTTTCCCAGCCATCACTCGCTGCTTTCAGGACTTCTTCAAGTAATTCTTCAAAATCGTTTTGCAGCTTGGCCGCCGCCATTTCCAGCTACAAGGTATCAAAGCACAAGTCGCGGCATGGTTACGGCCCATGGTTACGGTTTTTGTCTAGACTGATGATATTCGTCTAAGTTTTGCTCCATTGAATTGAATTATTTTTTACTGTTATAGTCATTCCGCTAAAACTTAGACTCATAATCATCCATACATTGTTTTGAGACTAATTTTTGAATTCTGCTCAACTTTTTGAGCCGCCAATCAAATTGCGTCTTTTCGGTTTTTCGCGGATTTGCGCGACATGATTGGTTAAAAATTGTTGTAACGACATTTTTACGTTATGATCGCAAAAAATTGACCATCAAATTTGTTGTGGTCCGGAGTCTCCAAGGCTTCGCGCGAAGATTTGAAAATGGCCGACCAAGTCGCCGAAGCTGCGGAGGAAGGATTTCGTCGAAGCACGTCGTTTTAGAGGCATGCTGTAGCTGAAATTGATGCAAAACGAAGGCTTTAGGATGGACTTGCTCTCTGGCAAACCATGTTGTGCTTTGCTTTGCTGTCGGAGGTTCGTTTTGAAACTGTTATGTTCGTCGTTATACTGCATTGTAATTGTTGAGGATACCGAGGACTGCCCCTTTTGCCTGAGCCTTTGTTATGCTGGTAAAGTTCAAAGCAGATCAACAGCTGGGAAACCTATTACCATGCGCGAGAATCTCTTTGTCTCTTTGCTAATTCTTGTTTGGATTGGGCCGGATTATCCAACCACATCCTTTCCATAAAACCAAACATGCTTTCTGCGCATGATCACAGGTTTCCTTTTTGGGGGATGACCGTTGCTATGAACTTTGACGATTCGTATCCCCAACAAGAGCCTTCGACAGAAGTCAGGAGGTGATCTGAAGCAAATCTTGTCAGTTCGTCACTGTTTTCAAATTGTTTTCCTCTCGAAAGTCTTATGTTGGAGCAATTTCTGCAGGATCAGCTATTGACAAGGCTAACGGTGTGTGTTTCTTCTGGTGTTCCCACTTGTGGTATGTTGTGCAATTTAATTTAATACAGTACAGTAGTCAAAAGTTCGCTACAGTAAGAAACCATTTTAAACTCCATTTTGCATCCAATTGTCCATGTTGCCTTTGAGATACTGCAATGATTCTTTTTCCATTTATGTGACAGTTGCTACGAATTGTTTGTCCCCCAATTGTCCCCCAATCCAAAGCTGCATCCTACAGCTGCTCAGCTGAAAGGCCATTCCACAACTTTGCTCCTCTGAAAGTGAAACATTTTTGTCCATTTGCTGTCTTCTTGATAGGTAGCCTTAAGTCTATTTTGGTAGTGCAGACTGAGGCTACGGGAGGAGCATTCTGAATTTTTTGTGAGAAGGTTACACAAGTATTGTGAGCCAACCCATTTAGGGATTTGAAGACCATTGTTCTAGACTCATTTTAAATGAGTCTCTGAATGGTCATCCAACCCAGCCCTTCAATAAGTGGTCTGTCTGGGGCGTTGTAGATGCTGTTTGTTACAATTCTTGCAGCAGGTTTGTGAAGCTTTTGAAACTGAATTCAGTTCAGATGAGCCTGTGCAGCACTAGACAGTATCCAAAGAGGAGCACCACAATACCAATGTGCAGTAGAGAGATTCAAAGATTCTCTTGGTAGGAATGATTTGGCACACTTCAAAACGAATACTGCCCTAGAAACCTGCACAGAGAGCGTCTTCCCTGTCCTTGAAAAATATTTAATACAATAAAGTAGGACTATCACGAGATGTAGCTTTTGATTATTCATGCCACAAATAATTTTCATCACTTCTCTCCTGAAGAATGGACAGAAGCATAATAGTATCATGGCGTACTTTTTTTAGCAAATTTTTTGGTCCCTGCCACGAATAAACTTTGAAGATCAATAAACATAAATTGACAGTAATTTTGTATGATTTTTTGGAGATTCTCTATTAATGGCTCTCTTGAATAACATGGCCTTAAATTGAATTTTAGAAGTAGAACTTTTCTAGCAAATTTTTTGGTCCCTGCCACAAATAGCTACAGAGAAAATTTGAAGATCAATAACATAAATTGATAGTAATTTTTTTTGTGATTTTTTGGAGATTCTTTATTAATGGCTCTCTTGAATAACATGGCCTTAAATTGAATTTTAGGAGTTGAAATTGTACAAACATATATGTAAACATATATATTTAGAATCAAAACAAAGCAAGGGACATTTTACAGTATTTTGACATCATCAACTTGTTATGACGGTATTGCCAGGCTTCAAATATTTTGAATTAGTATCTTAAGATATCTGCCATGTTTCAAAGAGTAAAAACACAAATTGGGGAGAAATAGGATTCAACTTCAGACTTGCATCATGATTTCTGTTGCTATGTCACCCCCACCTCCTCCCATTTTGGGACAATTTTTGAATCTTGAAAAGAAAACTGCCTTTGCATATTTACTGTGTGTTTATGCCCAAAATACCATGTGGCCAGAACTTTCTCCCCATGGGGATTATTTTTGCAGCATGGCAATACTTATCAAATATCACTTTGCAGAATGCGGAAGACAACAGGAAAAAAACATTTTTCAGGCTCTTAGTATTTCATACAGTACCTTATAAGCAATATTATCAAGTTAAATGAAAGATAGATGTCCAGTGAAGGTTGGTTCACATAAAATGCGTTCATTAGCAATGAGTATCAACATATTTTGCAGACAACAAGATGGAATATATCTAAAAACCCAGAACTGCTACCAGTAGAGCATTCACAACTATACAAAGGGGGGATTAAAAATTAAATTTGATGATAACAAAGCAATGAAATATTGCAAATTTCTGAAAATTAAATAATCCCCCCAGAGCATTTGTGGATCATACTTTGCAGAAAAAACCCATTTTCAATAGGTGTTAGTATCAGAGTTCAGAGGTAATTTTGTTTGCCAAAAAATGGTAGGTCATGATAACAGATGTAGCTTATTACAGATTATTACAAATTTATTCACATTTTTGCCTTACCCCTTTTACCCCAAGCTGCCCCATTTTACTCATATCTGTTATCAACTATTAACTATTTACATATTTGATGATGTCCACTACAGTGCATATGATTTGTTCTATTTACAGATTACCTCCATTTGGCTCCATTAAATTTGTTTTATAAAAAGCATCTTCTCTGTATTCTTTCTTTTTGCATCTGCATTACTGTACTTCAGAGATCCTATAGTCTTCCACCTCCTTCACTTCAGGTATATACTGTAATTGTAATACACCTGTTGGCAAATCAAAAATTATGTGATAGGATGTGTTTCTTTCATAAGAAGCTGCTAACTAAAGTCGACCCTCAAACGTTAATTTCACAGCCTGCATGAAAGCAACATTTCACTATTTCACAACATTGGCAACAGTCATCCTGTCACTGCAGCTGGAACTTTTGAAGTACAAGTAGCACACTGTCTGGCAAGAAGTGCCCCTGAAAACACTCTGTAAACCCACACTTTAAAAAAAATTCCAAAAATCAACCCCCCCCCCCTCAAGGTCGCCCCTGGTTCACACATAGTTTCAAGTCAGTCAGTGTGGTGTGATGCCTTCTTATTTTCTTTGAGTGAATTTAGGCCTAACAGACTGTTAGCAGCTCCATTCGCAGTCATAGACGAGTCACGAAGGAAAAACGTATTGAATGAGATCCTAAAGGATCCCATGACACTTACCTGACAATTAATTAACGATGGTAACCAAAGACCAAAGCAACAGTTGAGTGTCTTGGGTAGAGCAAAGCTTGCTGTGTTGTGTGATCATTCTGATATTCTCACTTGAAACTTGAAAAGCCAAAGCCAAAAAGGCGCTGTTCAGTATATTAACTACTTTAGTCCCAGTCTCCACTCCATTTATTGAATTGAATTAAAGTTGAAGTCGATTCTCGAGTCACTCTGGCAATAAATGAAAGTACAACAAATGTAGTAAGTGCGCTGCTTCATATCCATTGTCGTATTCCGGTAGTCCGGCTTTTCACTTATGCCATTCTAGATTCCACCTTTTCGCGTGGAGCAGCTGGCTTGCAGGAATTAGTCTCAAAATAATGTATGTTTGATTATGAGTCCTTCGTTGAAGCGGAATGGGTAGTGTGGGGGGAGGGGGTAATGGAGCGAAAACAAGGACGAAATGTCATAAGTCTAGTTTTTGTCCAGACGTTATTTTGGACCGCTTCCGTGGAGCCCAGTCCCCTTAGTCGAAAATGACGTCAGGGAACCAGACTGCGACGTTTGCATCCGTAGCTGTGTAGGAGGACGGTCCTTCTACCTTCTGTGATGCTGCGAATGCTAGCCTCTGTGCAGGCCGCCGGTTACATCATCCCCCATCCCCCAAGGCTGACTTATTTGCATAATGAATACTATCAATAAGTGGCTAATGATGCGTTCATTCTAGAAAACGATTGTTTTAACATCATTCAGCTGCTAATGAAGTCAAGAACGTGCCAATTCTGAGTAAATTTGTTGTTGTGCCAGGGTAAACATCATGGTGATTTATCCATCTTACGGTGTCAAATCTGTCTAACATGAAATAAGCCGACGTCAAATGTTGCTATAGGATCGCGGGAAACTTCTGTCTTGCATGCGCTTTCTGTGCGCTTTCTTTACTTCAGTGCCAATTAGCAGAGATAAAACGTTAATTAATTGTTTTAACGAGCGTGACGGACTTTCTTTCTTTCTTTCTTTCTTTCTGACTTTCTGACTTTCTGACTGACATCGGAGCCCCTTCTTAGATTACAAAGGACTTTGTAATAAAAAAATGTGTAAAAACATCGCTCGATCCAGGCTCTTTTGTAGAACAGCTGAAAGGTCTACTGCTAAATCGTAAACCATACAAGCTACAGACTTTTGGTTGCTGTCATCTTGTAGATCAACTACTGAATGTTTAAAATGGAACTCTAATGTTTACCAAAGCTTTATAAAGTTCCTCTCCTACATCATTTAATAAACATAAAAATCCAGCATAGCTTCCAAATCTTTAGCTCCGCGTGAAAAGGTGGGTGTAAAATTCTGTGATCTATTTCTTCTGTTTGAGTGGCTTGAAACAAACTTTAGTTACTTATCTTTAATTCTACCGTTGGACATTTCAGAAGTTCTGAATATTTTTCGAAATTTCAGCGTATGCTACATTTAAATTCGTTTGAGGGTGTGAGGTCATAAAATTTCTAAATCATAAACCAGAAAAGTGGCAGACTTTTGCTTGATACCATATTGTAGACATCCATAAACTATGGTTTTCGTCGAAATTATTTCATGTTGCTTCAAACAGTTTCGAAATTACGATGGTTTCAAGTTTTTTTGAAAATGTTTCTTGAATTCTTGGAAAAGTAGAAAAACACTCTAATTTTGAAAATATTGAACATTTCAGAAAAGTCCAACGGTAGAACTACAGAGAAATAGCTCAAGTTTCTTTGAAGTCACTCAGTTAAAAGAAATAAGTAACTGAATTTTACACCAGCCTTTTTAAAGATTTGGAACCTATACTTAAAAATCCTGCAATCCAGCATAGGGCTCAAACTCAAATCTATAAAAAGTTTGGTGTAAAATTTAATTACAATTTACTTTGAATTAAATGGCTTGGAAGGGTTTTTTGCTGTAAATCTGTCGTGGAAATGTATTGATACTTTGATTAATTTCAAAATGGCGGCATTCATTAAATTTGAGGCTATGACGTCATCAAATTTCTAAATCCTAAACCAAAAAATCTGCAGATTTCTTTGCAACCATATTGTAGACCTTCATAAACTATGGTTTTCTCGTAGGTTATATCATTTTTCCTCTATAGATTTAGGATTCACGATGACTTGAATCTTTTCAACATTTTCCATGAATTTTTCAAAAAGGATTAAATTGCCGCCATTTTGAAAAAATCAAGGTATATAAAAAAATTTCCACGACAGGTTTACAGCAAAATACCGTAAGTTCTTTTCAAGTAATTCAATTCAAAGAAAAATGACATAGAATTTTACACCCACCTTTTGAAAGATTTGATGATATCAAAAATTCTCTATCTGGAATTATGTTGCCTTCGAGCAATTCATTTGAAAGAAATACTTCGTTCTAGATTGCTGCTTGTTCCACGGGTTGTAGGATAAATTTAGGCTCTATGAATCACCTTGTGTCCTTCTTGTGTTTGTCTATGTCTTTACCTTCCGGGGCAGCAAGTTAGCTCCTTTCAGGTCTAACACTGCGACATTCACCTAGGCCCATTTCGTCAGTTTAAAATAACTGCGAGGGTCTTAAATTACAAAAATCTCGTTCAGGTTTGCTCCTTACAAGCTACAATGACACGCATATAACTATTTGGAACGTAGCTGGGAAGAAGCAAGCCAGAACGAGATTTTTGTAATTTGAGATTTTCGCAGTTCCAAGTCATGGTTCATAGGAAAAACAAGGGTCCCTGGGGCACCCCTGCCGATATCAGTTGCAGTTTGGCTGCTTGGCAAACAATAAACAACTGATGACATACAACTTTGTTCTTGAGCTGCTTAGAATTATCAAAAACATGACATTCTGATAGCTATTTTACCAACTAAATGTTGACATAGATATATAAACATGGTCTCTACATTCAACTTAGACTTTTAGTAATTGATTAAAGCAAAAATCCCTCAGGGATTGATTTATTAGATCAATTTCCATAATTTTCCAAAATGTGTAAGTTTCTGTTACTCATCGGGTACATTCGTTTCGGTTTGCACATCACAGCAATAGCCTTTAACATTTTCAAAAAATAAATCACTAATATATTGGCACAGATTCCTGGAATTGTTTGCCAAAGCTTAGATAAAATCTAAATTCCAGTTATCAAAAAAAGTGTAGTAAAGTGTATGTAGCAGAGAAGAACATCTGAGGGCTTTTTACGATACTATTTGGAGGACATTCAGGGTTTTTCCACACGGTTATCTTTTGCAATCTTTGTCATGTAAAACCATAGACTAACTACTTCAATCCCAATTTCCGCTTCGTTCATTGAATCGGATGACGGCACTCCCAGTGTAGTTATAGCGTCCATCAGTCTATCAATAGCGACAACTATGAACGTGTAATCAGTCTAGTAAAACAACGGCTTTCAAGGTACAATTTGTAGATCAGTTGAAGTCGATCAAACTTCCCATGCCATAAAGTACCATGTCCGAATACCTTTTAACATTACATCGGAAATAAAAAGTCTCAAAATAAATTCGTGCATGAATACATCTCCCATTGTCTAGCTAAAAATTCAGTTTGGATGGTTTTTAAAGGTTGGATTCTTTCCAATTTCGACACCACACGCTATAATTTTCTGCAAAACTTGCGGGGGGGGGGGGCAAGAAATGCCAGTTAGCAATCTACCACAATAAACCAGCAACTGATTCCATCAGAATCACCCATTTTGCCATATTTACAAAGCATTCTTGTCTAAATGTCCCAAAATGATTTATCGGAGTTTGGGGAACGTAAAATTGCCCATGATCTTTTATTTTCACTAATTTCAGCAGTCAGCTTCACTTTGTGGTGACAAGGCTAACTAAGATGTTGAAAGATATTCCACTAAGATCAGTAGAACCATTCTAGACTTCTGGAAAATTTTACTTGGGAGCTCTATTTCAAAAGCTTTGTAAACACTAGAAACTAAATTACAATCAAATTTCGTCCAGAAATCAGATTCAGAATGATGACAATCGTACAAGAGGCACAAGAGGTAATGGTTTCTGTGTTGTCTTGCTGAAAATGCGCACTGAAACTGGGAAAAAGTCATTTGTCTGCTAGGGAGCCTGCATTTTCAAGAAACTTGACAAAACAACGAGCGATGAAATATCCATCCTACGATTCAGAAAGAAACTAAAACTAGCGAAGTCTCTATGCTAGATGTTCATGAGCAACGCATTTGACTGCATTGAATTGTCACCCGTTAATTGTCTGTTAAACTGTTTTTACTCTTACTTTACTTTTTACCTTCACTTCAACCTCAACGATTGTTATTAGGTACAGGTCCTTGAATGATAACAGATAGTTTTACTTCTGGCAAGATCAACCTGTTAAGATATTAGTTATTATAATAATCATCTTCATTATCATTATTACATTTCATCCCCTAAGGAAACTAAACATACTTTTACACGCAAGACACACATTCCCGTCATTTGCTTTTGCTCCCTATTCAGGATGATAATGCCATTTTAAAATCAAAACTTTGGCAAAATTTTGTTAACATTCCTCTTTGGTACTCATTGAAGAATATTAAAAACAACTCCTGCCCAGAATAAACCACAACTCTACGTTGGTACGGCCAGTGTTAGTGAAATAAATTTCTCCATCCAAGTTTGCCTTTCGGCTTAAAAAATGATAGGTAATTCGTTGAATCGATCTGTATCTAATGACTGTACATTCCAGCAAACACAAATATATCATTTCGAGACACCCAGGTTTATAAATCTGCATACTTTAGTTCCTAAAAGTCTGACACTGCTTTCTGAAAAATTACATCGATACGTAAAATGTATCCTGTGGATTTTATCCCCAGTGACGTTTCTTCGTGTCATACGGACTTCGTTGACATTTCCTTATAACCACATCAGTTTGTTGAGTCAAGCGTAAAGCAAGTTAGAAACATGTCCGATTTCATCATAAAGTGTCTCCTATGGAGTCACTGCTTGAGAAAGATCTTACTTGATCTAATTTGTGCATCAAAAACCATACTTCTGTTGCGTCTGTCTCTTTGAATGTGCACTGGCTGCCCAGCTTTTTCTTAGCTCATCCTCTCTTTCTTTGGCCTACAAAAAACAAGCCAAATCGACTTTTCAACTTTTCAATTCTCGATTTGGAAGATGCAAAATACCCTCGCCTTGTTCAAGCGGCTAAACAAGCAATCTATTCTCAGAGCCATTCTCTAGTCCACAGTTTTCCCAAGCTCCTATAAATTTATCCATTTTAGTCTCTACACTGACCTCTCTTACAAGCACTGAAAATATAATTTAAGCATCTTTTTTATTGATATAAAATGTTGCAATAAACCTTACATTCTACCATACTTTTCTAATTACTATACAACACTACAAGGACAATACCAAGAGAGAGAAAAAAAATGGCTACCCCATGACCAATACAAAACGATACGCAACGTTAAACTAGATACAACTACACAACGAACGATTAAAACCTAATGGATACCATACTAGATTCTGTCTAACATTAAGTGTTAGGTCAGGGTTGCGATGAAAATAAAGTGTCACGAGCACAGCTCTCCTTGTTGTTTGTGGTGAAATAATATGCTTTGGATCCAATGTTACAGAATTTACGAAGAAAAAAAGGTTGCTTGGTACTGAAGTTTCAAAGATCTTAGTCAAGTCGACCAGTTTCGTGAATGAAACGTGTAGAGTCAATTCAAGCATATTTCTGTTCAATTCATCAGAAAGATTGCTGATTTGTACAAATGGTCGTAATAATTCAGCAATTACAGCGAGAAGATTCTGTCGTTGAACATCAAAAGAAGGGCAGAGCAACAAAGAGTGCTCCGCATTCTCAATGCCATCGCTCGTTGGGCACATTAGGTTTAAGGTATCCCTAAAATTATGCTTGAATGTGCGGAAATTCAATTTGCTGAGACCAACCCTAAGTTGAGTAAGATAGGATAATCCTATTGGATCTTGAATTACAAAGACAGATTGTGCAGGGGGGGGCGGATTATTGATAAGAGCTTTTTCTTAAAGGCAGCAGAAGGTGCAAGTCTCAAATCAGGCTAAAGCTTATTCTATTCGGATAAACTGTTAGGATAGAGGCTAGACTTAAATTTTCTGTCCTTGCCTTAAATCGCCCAATGACATTCTGGTCGTGAAGAAGGTACTGCGAATGACGAAGAGGGGGAGTACGATGTACTACACACTGAGGGCTAAGATTATTTACAAACTTGTAGAGTTAAACATCTTAATCCATTCAAGAAATATAGCTAGGCCTATACTTGATACCAGTACCTAAACATTTTGAGTCTAATTTCTAACCGTAATGGAGCTCCAATTTCATATTGCAAGTTGCCTCTCTGCAACTGGAGACGCCTTTATCATCAAATGCTTACCTGAAACGCTAAGTATGTAATTTGATGTTTCTTTCTCTGCTGTGAGCTTGGCATATCCTTCTTTGACTGAAAGGAATGAAAAGAAAGCAAACTCATGGAAAAGCATACAATACAACGTCGAGGAACGTGCTCAATATTTTCATAGGGGCAGCCAAAATTGTGAGACATTTCTTTATCGCTAAAGCCCCAGACAATGGTGCTTGCATCGCCTTCTAATATTTATCACCAAGAAAGAAGAGTAAATATACGCAAAGAAATCAATCCAGTAACCATGCATGCTTTTTCATCATGCTTCAAAATGAGCCCCAAAATGAGCCAAATTTGGTAATTTCCAAAGCAATAACTGACATTTTAAGGTATTGTCCCCTGGGCGTACCCTTTATTCACTTGTTATGATTTTTGTCACGTAGGAGCGGTAAACAAACAGTCTTGTTGTTTATTGTCTTTGCGAATATAAATTTAGCCTCGTGCTCAGTAATTTTGTATATTCTGGAGATGAAGCACAGCGTGCTTCCAAACGGTAATAACATGGTTTAGTCAAAGTGGAATTGTCGTACTACATTAACATGGACTTGTCAAACTATTAATCTTTTTTATCAGACAAAGAATTGTCATGGAATAACAATTATAAAATAAGAATTTGATTAATGAAAATAATGTTTATCGTCGCACTCTTCGTCCACCATTTCCTCCGATTTATAATAAAGCTAAGGATTCCTGTCAATACACCAATACCATACCTGACAGAGAAAAAGATTTGGGCCTTGATCTACTTGCCAAGGAAAGAAATTTAAAGATTGGCCATGTCAACACATTTTGGTGATTTTTGAAACATCGGTACTCTTTTCAAGACACTCAGCAGTTCGTCCAATATTTTAAAACAAACTTAGCTTACCATCTTAGGTCGAATCGGAGCATCATCTGTTACATTCTTTAGGACAGAAGATGAATCAAGTTTCATATTTTCACCATGGATATCAATGAAATCTACTTCTTGAATTGCACGTTCACGTTTCCCTTGAAGACGTCGTAACTGCGAAAAAGGAATAAAAAGTTCAGAATGCCCTATAAAACCATGGGGAACCCACGATATCTACTTAATGATTAAAGAGAACAATTTTTATCATAACCCAATCACACTTATCAAATGGGGTCTAAACCAGCCTGTTCTTAAACTTTACCTGGTTTAGATCAGGCTAATAAGGACAGATTTCGTAACACAATAGCATGAGTTGCTCTTATTGACAACTAAATTCAAAACGATTAGCGATTGCCGACAAAAGAAATCCCTTCAGCCAGTGATTCAAAACAAACAAAGCCGCAAAAGTTTCTCTGAAACCCAGGTAGCTAGAGCACCGTTGTGCATTCTAGAAATTGTCTTGAGAGCAAACATGAGAATATATCGAAGGAAGAAGGATATATCTACACATCTACCTCAGGCATCTTATTCGTTTGGTTCAGAAGCTGAGGAGTAAGCGTTTTAATCACACCTAAAAATAAGAAAATTGAATTGCCTCCCAATCGGCGTTTGAACCAAACAAATTAAATGCCCAGGTAGATATATCCTTCTTCTTTTGATCAATGCTCAGGATTGCTCTTGAAAACAATTTCTGGAACGCACAAAGAGCGAGCTAGCTACCTCGGTTTCAGAGAAATTTTTGCGGCTTTGCTTGTTTTGAATTGCTGGTTGACAGAACTCCCTTTGTCTGCGATCGCTGATCGCTTTGAATGGCGGTGTCAATCAAAATCAACTAATGCTATTGTTTTAAACATCTGTCCTTGTTGATCAAGCTGGTTTAGCTGTGTTAGTGTGAATGGGCTATTAGTTATTGAATTTTTTCATATCTAATCAGACGAACATTGTGTAAGTTGCGAAGGAGAGCTAGAACTGCGAAGGAGAAACAGCGAAAATGGTGAATAAGAAAAAAGAAAGAAAAGAAAAATGTCATTCATTTTGTCTCCTCCATCTCTTAAGCTCTCCATTCCCCGCAGTTTTATTTCCTCCGCAGTGTGCAAAATGTTCCTCTCTATAAATATAATAATAATAAAAGTCAATGACTGATAAAGAATATAAATCGAAACTTTTCATGATCCAACAGTTTTTGTCTTTATATTTCTATTTCTGTTTGATCTGAAGATGGTTTAGTTTACTATAATAATGAAAGTCAATTGATTCTAGTTATCGACAAGAAATGCTGGTTTCTCTGTGATAACACCTGCCAAGCTGGTCAAGCATTGGCTTGATCAAATCGCTGCCAATAGTACGAATATGGTGGTTCATATTTCCTCGTAGAAGCCGGTAGAAGCTAGAAATGACTTGCATAAGCATATCAGTTCCGTTGAAATTGGAAATTTCTATCTTTTCATGGAATAGATTTCGGTAAAATGTATCCTTAACTTTATCAAGTAACATGTAGAAAGTAAAAGGCCTTCTTCAAGCGATGAAAAAGAAATTGGTGTCTATGCTTAAAGTAAATGTACGGAGATATAGTGGTCTAGTCTAAGAATAAACAAAAGAAGGCTGCGTGCCATTCATTGTACTTTTATTCGATCATCTAAGGGTAATAATTCGTTCCGTTATCATCCAGGCAAGGGCACTGCCAATTATAACTCGCTGTAAATTCGCTGTAAATAATTCGCTGTAGATATTACGCATGCAGTGTTTCACATAAACTGAAGGAAAGCCAAATCGTTTTTATTAAAATTGAAACTGAAAGGTACACGAGATGTGAGCACTGAAAACAGCAATTTCTTGGTTATCAGGAATTAGCCTGACACACAGGGCTGTGTATCAGGCTAATCAGGAATCAACTTTCGAAAAAACCACCCGTAAAAATATGGACTAAAATCAAACCTGATCTGCATCAATGCTTTCTGCAACTTCTATTCCTTGATTTGCATGGCTCTAGAAAAAATACAGGAAGTCGTCAAGAAGCAAAATCATCTTCATACGTGACACGAATTGAAAAATAACTCTTTCAGGTTTACACTACCATGCTAAGAAGTACTGTTGGTCTCCGTGTAAAAATAGTCCTCCAAAATGAGACTGCATGGTCTTAACTCCTCAATATTACAACGACCCTAATACGATGTTGGTACGATTTGAACAGAGAGAAGTTTTACGGACATGGCTTCCATTCATACAAAAACATTTGAAAGCAGAACTGTTATCAGCACAATTTGAAAATGGCGTCGCCTGAACACTCGAAAACGGGACACAGCATCTTTCAACGCTTTAAAACAAGATGATTGATTCTTTAGGCCTAAAGAAATCTCTTTGTCGCCCAATTCCATCATCATTGGTACAGAGATTGCTAGAAGTTTGAAAATTTGAGCAGTCCTTCGAAAATTTGACTTGATCAATGTTTTTCGATCGATTAGGCCGTTTTGGGCAAGAAATTACTAAATAACTTCGCGGAATCAGCCCACCGAAATAAAAAATCCTAGGATCTAATTCAGGCCTTTTGCTGGACTTACTACAAGTTTTCCTTTTCTATGAAAACAACTAATACTCCTCCAAAGGAGGAGAGCCTATAAAAATGTGAGACAATAAAATCAGTGCAGTGTACGATTTATCGTGGCATGTCAAAAGCGGATAGTGTTTCTTGGCGCACCTGGTCTATTTTGGGATTTTGAACAAATATTGAGTCATTCTTCTTCAAAATCGACGTTGTGTACAGTTTATTGTTGTATGTCCAAATAGGGCACTTTCTTGTGGTGCACCCAGTGAATTATTACGTAGCTGGAAAACATAAACTACAAAAGCGAAAAAACTCACATAACTTCCATATTGATGATACTGGTCGTAGGCTGTTGGCTCTGGGTTTAAATATGCACCACTCATATGTTGATTTGTGTCATATGCATTTTGTACATTGGCATCAAGATATGTGCCCACTGTGGAACCACTATAAACACCGCTGTTCACATCAGTGTATGGACCTGTGACATCAGCTGACATATAAGGGCCAGTGACTGATTGTGAGCAATATGACCCTGTCACTGGTTCCATGTTATAAGGTCCTGTTGCAGTATCTGACAAATATGGTCCTGTCACATCTGAAGATTCGTAAGGTCCTGTGACACTTTCAGGAGAAGATGTACCAATAATGGAGACATCAGGTTTCTTTGTAGGTAATTTAGATGATGGTATATTCATTCGGGAGGAACTTGATAAGTTAGTTTTGATGTCTGGTTTTTTATCTTTATTTGATAATTCAGTCCTTGTATTTTCAATTATAGCTTTTGGAATGGATGATGTTTCTGTATGAGTGTTAGTCCTACTAAACTCTGATAAGTTCCTTGCATTTGCTGTGCTTTTACTTGAAAAACTTGGTCCCGCTAAAGGTTTATCCACAGGTACATTGCTTTTGATTTGATTTTCTTTCTTTATGGTACTCTCAAGTGTATTAGATGTTTCCTCTTTAGAACCAAATGAGAAGAAACTAACAGAAGGCTGTTCTTCATCACTTTCACTGTCATTTTCAGAAATTTTTTTTGTCTTTTTATCTGATTTTTCTTCTTCTTTTTTCTTCGTTAGTGTATAAGGTACAAGTAGACTTGCTTTCCTTTCAGTTGTTTTAGGCAATGGAGCCTTACTCGTTGATGCACTATACTTTGGTTGAGGCAGACGTCCCAGCAGACTACTTTTGCTCTGAAATATGATTGATTGTCATCAATACTTAGGACAACAACTTGGACATCAAAAAAACTAAAGAGTGGGTGTTAATGAATTCAAGACTGACAGATCATTGTTAAATAGACAAAGTGTTCTACTGTAATTTCCAACATTGATTTGTATGATTTCAGAACCTCCACAGTGGATGATAACAAGCTATGCTCAAAAATGTTATATGCTTTAATTCAATTTATGTCAAAATGCTTTATATTTTCATTTTTAGCTGTTTTTTGTACAATTGCAACCACAAAAAAAGGAAATTTATCAACTTCTTTGCACAAAATAAAGTGATAGACCAAAAAGAATGATTTAAATATTGTTTGGGAGCTTAACAATTAATATCCCTTTGGCATACCTTGTGTGCTTATCTATTGATATCAGAGATAGGGTGCTGGCGATGGTAATCGGACGCTCAAGGAAAACTAAATATTTTTATAAGCAGCATCGATCACAGACAAAAACCAAAATTATCTGGTGAATGGACAGGTATTTGGGCATATTTTCTCAAAGTATTTGGTTTTGACTTTGCCTGGTTTCTTTGCCAACGATGTTTTTGAGACTAAACTCAAACTTGGCAGTGGTTTTCGGACAGTGGCGGTGGCCTTCGGACAGTAGGTTCACAATGCAGAATTCGCCAGGTAATTTATTTTTCTATGCATACTCGGCAAGTATTCGGTCCATAAAATCTTCTGCTTCATTTTTCTTGTCTTTTCCTATTCTTGAATGTGAAAAAAATTGTTTGACTATCGGTTCTTGAAATGACTCAGTGCACACAAACCAATCTATAAACTGGGAGATGCGTGAGAAAAATATCTTCTTGATCTCATTACAACTTTTGATGGATTTATGAAACGCGCAGACATTTATGAATGAAATAATAGGTACTAGGAGAAAAACGGACGCAAAAAACAGACAGATTTTTCAGCACACTAAGGCCTTTCAAACTTACGTTATCATCAGAGTCTTAGTTAGTCACACTCTGATGATAACGTAAGTTTGAAAGGCCTTAGTGTGCTGAAAAATCTGCCTGTTTTTTGCATCCGTTTTTCTCCTAGTGCCTATTATTCAGTTTATACTACAGTACCAAGTTTTTATGAATGAAATATGAAGTTCCAAATCACATTTAAAATCTAAACTTTATATTCATTCTTCCAAACAACAGATTAATTTGGTGTCTGAAAACCATCGCCATGAACTTTAAGACTATTCTATATGGCATCCGCGGCCCTCCCTTCAGTAAAACCGTTTGAAGTATTTGGCACAGTCCTATCAGGGTTGACACCAGGGGATGGCTAGGGGGGCTACAGCCCCCTGTCGGAAGCATCTAGCCCCCCTGTTGGAGGAAATTTTTTTTCTTGTTAGAGGAAATTTGGCAAAATGACGCACAAAAACTGAATTTTTTAGCCATTTTAGCCCCCCTGTCCGAAGTTCCAGCCCATAAGTCGGAAGATTTCTGGCGCTACCCCTGAATCCTATGTGTTATTCACATGCTAGACATCCAATTTCTTTGATTGTTTAAGATTTTTGCTTTGTTTGGCAATGGATTCAGAGTTTTGAATCTGGGTGTGATGTTTACAACGACCAGCTTCTACACTGCTAGGCACAACAAAAGCAACTGGTTTTAGCGTATTTTACAATAAAGAAGACTTTTTGTAGGATTTTATTTGTAACGTTTTTTCTGTTGGTTTTAGAGAGTTTTTCCCAAGCGTCCGATTGTCACCACCAACACCCTGGGTGAAAACTATGATTTAGAGAAACCATGCAGATTAAAAACGCATCAAACATAAGAGGGATCAACTTGATCAGTATGAGACAAGTAAGAAACCTATTTCACCTTGAGTCAAGGAAAAGGCATGTCAGTGAAAAAGTCACAGTGCATGCCAAAAATTCATGTTGCAATCCCAAAAGCAAGCCAAATCTCCAGCAAGACCAATTCTAATGCCATCAGAGGATTGGTTGGATCCGTTGGATACATCCAATCTGAGTTGTGTATTATTCCCAGGATGGTATGCTTACGTGTTATACTGCAGTTGATAAAAGTCAATCCCCACTGTTGGATGAATTCCAGCAAGTTTTGGATCAGTGCTGTTTCACTAAATCCATACTTCATCAACAAAAAAACAAAATGGTATGGTCATGTGGGTTAGTTATTTAGCTACAAAACAATGCTTCAATCATTCTTTTTCGTCTTTTATTTCCTTCCTTATAACAAAGATTTTTCTCAGTTCATTGCTTTCTCCTCACACGGTAAAAACAGAGTTCCCCTGCTTGATCAATGAAAACAAAATGTGAATGAGTAAATTAATGACTATCAACCTTTCCTTGAAGTCTCTTCCTCTTCTTATCTGCACTTTCTTTCTCTTCATCATCAGAATCTGATCCTGCCTAAAAAATTGAGTTCAAAGATAAATCATTTTTGGCAAATGTCAATACAGTTCATACTGACCAGGTAGATTTGTGATAGAACTGAGCTGAGCTTGGACACAAAATCACTGAACAAGAAACTTGGATCAAAGTCTTAGAGGCCCTTTACATGAGAAATTTCAACCCGGGTTGAGTTGAACACGGGTTGAGTTTCAACTCGGCTGACGGTGTAAGCCTTCATCGCGTTTACATGAAGGAGGCTGAGTTGAAACTCAACACGGGTTCAACTCAACTCGGCAACTCAACCCATGTTGAAATTTCAACACGGGTTGAAATTTTCATGTGAACGCAAATTTTTTTCAACTCGGGGCGAGATTAGAATGCGAACAAAGGAGATCGAATCTATTTCCGCAATCGTTCAAATATTTGAGTGGGCTCACATTCCTTCTTCTATTGTTTGCAACCATGTGACCTAATCTCAACCCGTGTTGAGATTTCATGTAAACACAAGGCAAAATAAGCAATGCTGTTAAAACTCAACCCGTGTTGAAACTCAACACAGGTTGAAATTTATCATGTAAAGGGCCTCTTAGTACTAAAAGGTTCTTCTAATTTCACAAAATAAAATTTCATTATACAACATGTAGGAAAGGAATGGCATGGCATTTGAAGCTTGAATTTGAATGTAAATTTTGTAAATTTCCCTTAGCAAAATATTGAGCATGTTTGCAGCATGCTTCAAGCCCGATACTAACTTGTTTTGAGTATGAATTGAGTATGTTTGAGAGTTTGATTCAAGTAAGAATTTTGCACCGCTTACGCTGGCTTGCAGCATGCATCTTCTGAACTGAAGAAAAACTCAATTAAGATTGATTGCAGCATATTTGACAATAATTCTAGCGTCAGATTATTGTCAAGCTTGATCAAGCTCTAATCATACGTGCAAACTGGCAAAATTGTGTAAAAATCCTCAATTCAAGCTCCTTCGGGTCAAAATCATGCTTCTGTCAAGCTTATTGCAAGCTGAACTTTCTTTGAGGGTTATTAGTGGTGGACACTTTGCCAAATGGTGGGGGTGAAGATTGTTTCAAGCAAAAAACATTGGTTAGCTCTTCGTGATTTTTTTCATCATTTCAACCCAGCATGGACATGCATGGGGGCAGCACTCTCTCAACCGTCACTTACAAATCCCCGCAAATAACAACAATAGAGGTGTTTTGGAAAGGAGTTTTGAATTATCACAAATCTAAGGTGACATCTAATTTGAGATGGACTTAGGATCAATTCATAAATAAATAAAACTGAAGTTTGAAAATAGAACAGAAAGCAATATCTCTGAACACACTTGACATTCACTTTCACATCAAGATGCACACTTGCAGACCTAAAATTTCTCTCGCACATCAGAGATAAGATTTAGTCAAAAACTGTTGATGCTGCAGTACAATACAGACAGGCCTTACACACAATAACTGGTTTTCCTGTGTAAGAATCCCTGTTAAAAAATGTGCAGTCTTTCAAATGGCTCAAAAATTCCCATCATAAGTTGAAGAATTCTAGTCATGATAATATGCAAGATTAGAAACCAACGACAAACATTATATGGCTGATATGAAACAAAATATTATGTGATCCTTACATCTGGCAAACTTGGTAATGCTATTTTGACTCTCTGTTTCCCTGAAGCAGTAACAGACTTTGTTGGTTTCGGCAACGCAAGCTTGATCGATCTGCTGCCTGTCATTCTTTGTTTACTTTCATCTGACTCTTCATTTGGATTTTCAACAGAATTTTCAGGTTCATTTCTTGGAATGTCTTCACCTAGAGTTTTTGTTGCTGTTGGAATGTCATCAGTTTCTTCAACGATGAAACTACTTGATCCTTTCTTTGGAGCTGGGAGAAAGGAAAATATGCTTCCTCTGTTTGATGGTTCAATTTCTTCCTCCGTCCTGTTTGTTTTGGTTGGATTAAGGTTCCATTCATCATCAACAATGTCAAATTCAGTGCTTGTCTTTTTTACATTTTCGTCCGTTTGTAAGTTGTCACTTTCTTTTATTGCTGCACCACCTTGCAATTCACTTTCTGGTAACTTAGGCCCACCCTGACCTGGTAGCTTAGGCCCAAGAACTGGCGTGGCTTGTCCTTGCTTTTCTTCCCTTTCATCTCCATTATCACTCTCATCCCCACTGCTTTCATATGCTACAAGCGACATTTTATTTGAAAACTATAATGAATTCTCTGAGAAAGTCCAACATGAGCGTTTCCGTATCATTTACATACAATGCCCTTCACACCACAGCTAACCATCTGCCGCGCCGCCATTAAACTGAGACATCGTTTTTCGCCCGTTCTTGGTAGAGGTCTGGATCTAGCTAACTCAAATTCAATATCTTTTTTTCATTAGTTTCTTTTCCATTTTACGAAATTTTTCACAAAAAGGAAAGTGAAGCTCCTTCTATCTTCTCATGACCTCCACGACGTCCCCACGTTCAAACAGACAGTGGGACATGTGGGACCGCATGTGTACTGGTACATGAAAAATAAACCTTTTATATATGGAGGTGTATCGCTGTAAATTTATATATCTTTAATTTTGACGTATTCCGCTCTTTTTATTGTAAATTTTGTAGTATATAATTTTTTAATTTTGTAAGTAATTTTTTGCAGGGCCAATTGTAAAACAGTATTTATACTGAATTTGTACCCTGGGTAAACAATTTTAAAATGAAAAAAAAATTTAAAACAGTCGTACAGTTTTGACCAGTTACGAAGGTGTTACGGTTCAAGAGCGTTTTCACCGTTCCAGAACACCAGAACAAAATTATTCTGTTGATCAAAGGAATAGAAGTGTTCCAGATTTGCAAGAACATTGTAAACGGAACGGGCGGTTGATCAGTTACACTTTTTTACGGATCCAAATCTGTAACGGTACAGCGTAACTGGGGTGGGGGTGGTGTATTAAACTGGAACACAGCAGACCTAAAATATCCGTAAGGGGTAAGAACGAGGGGCATTTCACTCCAAAAAATCTCGTACACCTTTGGCAAAAATCCTTTTGTTTTCAAGAAAAATCCATCCAAATTCATAAAAATCGTTTTGTTCTGAAAAATCTCGTACGCTTTTTCGAATGAGTGAAATGCCCCTCGGGTAAGAACAGCAGACCTAAATGGAAATAGATCTTTTAGAAGTTGTGTAAATGCATGGCAGTACCGTTTTGGACCTGAACTCTTCTAAATCATAAGAAAACGCCACAAAAAGTGGCAAATAGTGCGAGAACAAACTACGGCACTAAGTTTCGGAACACAACACAGTTGAACGCTGCTTCACGCAAAGAAAGTAAACAGAACATTTGTAACTAAATATTCAAGCGAGCCATTTGCTCAATCAACGATCAAAAGAAAACAATCATTCGCTTGCCTGCATGCCCTTTCTGTTCTGGGCCTTCATTGCAATAAGTTTCATCCGTACTAGTTTTTATAAGTACTACCATTTCAAAGGAAACAACATAAAAATAGCAGAGATGACAAGCACAAGTTTGAGATATCAAAGTATATTACAGCTATCTTTAAAATGTTCTATTACAGTACATCAACCACACAATTCACTGCAGAATCTAAGACAAAACTGTCTAATCAAAAGCATAATCTACGTTAATCAATTTAAACTTACGGAAGTATTTTGAACTGAATGTTCCAAAAATTTCAATTTGACTCGAATGATCTTGTGAACCAGAATTACTACCACATCGGAGCTTATCACTTTTCAAGCGTACCATAGCGTGACATCTCAGATAGATGTGACGTGAAGGCGCCCGCGAATAACAACAACTGGAGAGTTTTGCATGAGTAATTTTTCGTTATCGCAAATCTGAAGTGACATCTGATTTGAGACAGATTTTTATGAGAACAACAGGATTTTTAGTCACGTCTTAGCATTCTTTTGGGATTCTTAGCAAATTTCAGGCAGCAATTCATTTCTGAGAAATTCTGATGAATGTAATTTTGGTGTTGAAAACGAAACTACACTGACGGATAACAACTTGTAGGGTTCTCGAACATCCTTGGTCGCTAGATAGGTCTTTGAGAAACTGCACCAAGCTGCAAAAGTAACCAGCTCTTAAAACAGGAAAGTTCAAAATTAGTTAATAAATAACAAACGAGGGACATTTCACTCTCAAAAAATCTCGTACACCTTGGGCAAAAATCCTTTGTCTTGCAGAAAATCCATCAAAATCCGTAAAAATCCTTTTGTTCTGAAAAAATCTCGTACACTTCTTCGAATGAGTGAAATGCCCTCCATAACAAAGTTGGTTTTGCGTGCAGTACGTCGTTAGACAATTGCTTATATTTACATAACATTAGTTGCCTACACAGTATGTACCAAACTACTAATAGAAAACCTCTATTGACTTCACAAAGATGTATGTTTATGTGTATGTATGTATGTAAATATCCTGCGATCTGAGAAGGGGGAGGATAGAGATATTAAACCCGTCTGAAGATCTGTTGAAATAAATCATAGCTTGGGGAAAGATAGAAATTTAGAAGACAGATCTTCACCCCTGTTAACTTAAAAACCTAAGTTCAGCAGAGCTCTTGATTGCACATGTGGTTAAAGGTCTTGTGCATGGTTGACAACTTGCATTAGCAAAGAGCAATAAATCTTAAAATGAATGCACAGAGGGAGGTTAATCTATAAGTAGCACAAAGAAAACGCTTGAGCACGGTATTGTTCGCCCCGCTAAACAATATCCACGCATATGTCGAAATCATCAAATACAATGGGCTAATTTTAAACTTGTATTTGCAGCTCTTACTTTAAAGAACATATGTCATGTTAGCAATCGGTTAATACAAAAAAAACAAGTTTGGAGTGGAATTCCGTTGTTTGGTGACTTTTTATTTCTGCTTCATGAATTTTTATTGCAATGAAAATTTAGGTTTGATCCTATTATTAGTAACAAACAATAGAGAGAATTATATTGCATGAACCAATCAGGATTATTACACATGCCCTTTAAAGCATCCCGTTCAAATCGAAGTTGCGAACACAATGTGAACAATAATGGGCAGGCAAAGAAACAATGGATAGCCAAAGATACAATGACGTGTCTGAGTGTGTTCTTCCTTCTGGTTGTAGACAAGCCTATCTAGCATTGCACATTCCCTTTGGTGCTATAAAGCAATCCTGGCAACGGTAAGATACTTTGGGAAAACAAACGAACATTTTGAATTAAATCATGAATACTTCGGTAACACAAGGTGAAATATTTTGGGACATGTAGTATATAGACTCAACGTTTTAGTATTAAAAATATATATTAATTGTTGGACCAGTTCGAAATATTAATCAACTTTGAATGATGTTAAATATTAAATTTAGTTCACTTCATATTCAAACAATGTTCATTCTAATTCAAAACAATGTTCACTTCATTTTTGAAGTAACTACTGGGTGTCCCAGAAAAAAGTAAACAGATTTGGCCGGGTTCAGTGATGAAACTCTAACTTTAATAAATGGCTAATCATCGTTAACACTTTCCTCTGTAGTTCATTTGAACGTAGATGCCTTGTTTGTCGATATTGGTGCGTTGGGTGTTGAAATATTCGTGTCGAAAGTTAAAAATTTGCTCTCACCTCCAAACCAGAGCTTTTTGGCCTAAGCAAATTCTTGAAGAACCACGATCATATAAATCATCAATAGCCTTAATAAGATTTGAACCAAAAAATATGTCATAATATAATACATTTGCCAGAACGCACCTATTGTGCCGGCTTTTTAATTTGTAGTTGTTGTCTGTTTTCAATTTAGATGTGCTTCCGGAATCTGTTTTGGCTAACTTGAACAAACTTGAACTTGAACTTCAACAGCAAACTTGAACTTTCAAAACTAATATTTCAACATTCAAAACACCAATGTCAACAAATAGAGTATCTATGCTCCAGTTAACTATCGAGGAATGTTTTAAACACGGTACGCCATTGAATAACGCCATCCTTTCATTGCCAGGCTTAATCAAACCTGTTTAAATTTTTGGGACACCCGGTATAATGGTCTCATACCAAATACAATAGCACGGGTGATTCTTTTGTGTAAAACAAAAGAATTGAGTCCCCGATAACATAGGGCTCAAATCTTTAAAAAGGTCGGTGTAAAATTCGATTACAGTTTTCTTTGAAACGAATGGCTTGGAAGGAACTTAGGGAGTTTTGCTGTAAATCTGCCGTGAAAAATTTATTGATATCTTGATTAGTTTCAAAATAGCGGCATTTACTAAATTTGAGGCTATGACGTCATCAAATTCCTAAACCCTAAACCAGAAAAGACACTGATTTCTGCTTTTCACCATATTGTAGGCCTTCATAAACTATGATTTTTTTTAAAGTTATATGATTTTCCTCCTTTGGTTTAGGATTTACGATGATTTAAATGGTTTCAAAATTTTCCATCAATGTTTTCAAAAATCATTGAATTGTCGCCATTTTGAAAAAAATCAAGATATCAAAAAATCTCCATGGCAGATTTACAGCAAAGTACTCACAGTTCCTTTCAAGCCATCCAATTTAAAGAAAAATGAAATAGAATTTTACATCCACCTTTTTAAAGATTTGAAAGATTTTAGACCTATGCTGTCTCCGATCGCAAAAATGATCTGAGAGTTTCAATAAACACAGTTCACACAACTAATCACGAGGCTTTGCTCTCTCCATTTCTTTTGATTTGATTGAATGCAATAAAATTCAAAACTACGAAATCTGTTACAGGGAACCATTTTGTGATGTTGAAGACCTGCATTATTTGTTTCAAAAGAATCACCCACTAACTTCAAACAACTACCAAGCTTGGTCCGAAGCATGTTGCAGCCGTCCTTGAGAAATTCGCTCTTGGTCACCAAGCAAGTCATAATTTTGTGAACATTATATAACTGGGCATTTTGTACCAGTATTGACTCCATTTGCCCTATGATGAAATAAAAAGATTGTAAAAAAGAGGTAAATTTTGATAAAGAAACCCTTAAGTTATCCATACACATGTAAATAACGAGAAATAATTCAAACTTCCCTTTCTACCAAGAATAGGTGCCAAATCTGGATAGATCTGGACTTTCAGTCCCAACCACAAGTCATACAAGGCATATAGGGTGTCCCAAAAACATTGGGCCCCGTTTGTCTGAAGATTGCGACAAAACGGCAAAAAATTCTCGCCAAACTTTCGCATGCTGGTGCTCTTCAGATGCTCAATTAAAGTTTGCCACCATCCCCGTAAAAATCCGTTGAAAAATGATTGAGCTACGACCTTCAGAAGACCCAATTTGCCTGACGACTGAAACCAGCAGTCGGCCATTTTGCCTTACTGTTTTGCAGTGATAAGTATCTTCACATGAGGTAAGAAATAATTTCTGTGAGGTCAGAAATAGTGGAACTCTCCGAGGATTATCTGAATTTTCACGAGAGCTATGACATTGGAGGCTGCTGTTTCATTTTCATTCCATAAAGCTATTTATCGCTGCAAAATAGTAAGACAAAATAGCCGACCGCTGGTTTCAGTGATCGGGCAAATTTGGTCTCCTGAAGGTCATAGCTCCATCCTTTTTCAACAGATTTTTATGGGGATGTTTGCAAACTTTAATTGAACATCTGAAGAGCACCATCATGCAAAAGTTTGGCGAGAATCTTTTGCCGTTTTGTCACAATCTTCACACAAACGGGGCACAATTTTTTTGGGACACCCTGTACATAGAAGCTTTTAACGCCAAGCTTCCAAACTTGAAAACATTGCAGAAATACACGTATCTGTGGGAGGAGGGTAACTTAAGTACTTCATGGAACGTGTTGTGCCATTATTAGTGCACCTTTTTAACGATAGAACCCGGATTTATGGATATCGTTCATAATGATTTTATGATTTCCAGACTCATGGTACATTTTTTTTGTAGAACTAAATTCAATGTATACTTTTTCACTTTTCCGGACTGATAGGTCTTTTTTGGCTTTTGCTGTAATTAAGGGTATCTCTTCAGACATTTTCCTTTTCTTCAGCTTAGTCATTGTATTCTGTAAAGTTTTGTAGCTCGTTGTCATCTTGATCACTTACGTAGATATTAGGAGTGGTTTAACATCGTAGGCTGACTTTTTTTAGATTACATATTTTGGAACTTGTGTTCAAGATCAAATATAACTTTCAATACCTTAGTCCTTTCAAATTTCGCCTGCCTTCAATTTTGGCTCCCTTTAATTTTCGCCCCTTTAATTTTTTAGTATTTGTAATACCTGTTGTAATACATAGAAAATAGATTTTTTCGCTTCCTTTAATTTTCGCTCCCTCTAATTTTCGCCCCCCAAAATATTTCCGCAATTCACCCCCTTTAATTTTGGCCCCCCTCCGGGGCGAAAATTAAAGGCAGGCGAAATTTGAAAGGACTAAGCTATTAAGTTTTAGTATTTGTAATACCAGTTGTAATACAATTTAAAAAACCCTGCATTGAAGTTTCTCAAATGCACATCAATGATTTATTTTGTCGTTATCTGCCTAGAAAGGGCGTATCTCTATATTCAAAAAGGGCGTTTCCCTAAGATCTAAAAATTTTCCCCGGACCCCATCATTGATTACCCACTTCACGGCGGATAGCGCCGCCGCTGTTCAAGAGTTACTCACAAAGCAGGATAGATTTGCTTGTAACTACTTACCTATTGAACTTCAAATGACTTTTAACAAGATGCCCAGCAGCTAATGCTGATAGTAACGAGAGCTCTCCGGCTAAAACAGTAGCACATACGATTTTAGCTAATGTGCTTGCATTTTCACCGACCACATCACCACTGCCTCGAATGCCCATCATCTGTAATAAAGAGAGCAAATAATTTTTACTATGACCAGAAAAATTGGGACGTTTTTGCATCTGGTGACACCATCGGTAAGCAGAAATATCCAATGCAAATGGCAGTTTTCCGGGAGTACCGATGAAAAAGCGATGGAATTCACAAATTCAAGCACAATTTTAGGGATACAATAAATCCAATGTGCCCCACAAATGACGGTGTTGAGAATACTGAACACTTTTTGTTGCATTGCCCTTCTTTTGATGAGGAACGACATGATCTTTTCGCTGGAGTCCTTTCGCTACTGAGACCATTTGGGTATATTAATCCTTCAAATAAGGTTCTTACGGAGCTTTTACTGTATGGTGATAAAGAACTTTCCAATGAAGTTAATAGAAATATATTACAATTAACTTTGCAGTATATCCATAAAACTGGTCGATTTGATTAAGATAATTCCAAACTTCATTACATGCCACCACCTTTCCCCGTTTAGTAGTAATTTACGAGTAGATTTTATGTAGTTGTTCTTTTTGTTCATGTCATTTATTTTCTTGTCTTATATTTCGACTAGTTTCTTCTTTTTCTTATACAGTAAAAACCCGCACATAAGAACCTTCATTTATTAAGAACCTACAGCCTGAAATCATATATTTTGTACCCAATGGATAAGAACTATTTCAGCCTGATATCATAACTAGGTTCTTAATAAAGGGTTTCATTCATTCATTCATTAGGAAATAAATGCAATCTGTTTGCCAATCGACCTCTTTCGTGAACTCCAAAACATTACTTGCAGAACTGTGATAGGCAGGGCCTGCAGGGGTAAACTCGGTAAGCTTGGGTTGAAATGGATAGGGTCAAGAGTGTAAATAAGTTTGGCTAAGATTTAGATTCCCATATTTCCCTTTGTTAAGAACCGACACCCTGATTATTGGATGTGCCTCATTGCATAAGAACCTAAACAGGCTGAGTTCAAAATCTTAGGTTCTTATGTGCGGGTTTTTACTGTAAACCAGATTCGAACAAGACTATGTGCCCCATGAGTTTAAACGTATAGCACCGAAAGCGTTCGAAAACTTTTTCACAAGGAACAGTCACGATATGAATAATCGCAAAAATAACAAAAGCGTAGTCGTTCCAAAAGTCAGAACAGAAACTGGACGTAAAACCTTCGCGTTCCAATGAGCCAAGGTTTTTAACAACTTTCCGGACCGCTGAAACGCAACCTCTAAAATTCAAAGCATCCAGCAAGGACATAAACTTAGGCTTTTTGCTGTTTCTGAGTTGTTATTTAAATCTTGTAATCTCTCAAGTTTTATTAGGTCTTTGATTGATAACAGTAATCTGAACAAATAAACCTGCATAAATAAGATGGATTATCATTATTCATACCGGATGCATATGAACTTGCGAAGGACAAGAATTGCAGCAATGATCATTTTCATGTCATATCATAACAACCTTCAGTTTACTGCCTTGCGTAAATGAACTCCAGTTAAAACACAAAATGTGCGATATATCAACTTCGAGAACTACGCAACCTCCTAGAATATAGCATGTTATACTCTATCTGTCCTTTCCCATTGGTCACTCAATCGGCGCATTAGTCTACAAATTCGTCTCATTGTAGCTGGCCATAGCTGGCCTTATGACTTCTAATGCAGAATAGCAACTAAGAAGCACTCCAAGGTTTAGATCCTGATGAATAATACTGCTCCAAGGTCAACCCCTTCTGCTCCAAGCACTGCGCTCGTGAAATCGATAGTGGGAGAGGGTTGGGTTAGATAAGCTCTGGTTTACTTGGGTCGTGTAGAATACAGCCATACTATGTTATGTATCTGTAATCTGCAAAGAAAATTTAATTGAGCTGGACTAATAGGGACTCTTTTGTAGGACATTAAAGCCTCCGTATCACAATACGAACTGATATCTTGAATATTCAGAGCAACAAATCTAGTAGTTTTGACCAGGACGAATAAGAAAACCTCAGCCTGGAGATTCTAAAATTTGAAGGTTCCTATTTGTGATGTTGATTGTAAATCAATAGAGGAATAACTACCTCCAAACAAGCACTTTGTGCTGGTAAATTGGTTCCTCCTCCAACTGTTCCAACTTCTATCGATGGCATTGTACAGCTGCAGAGAATGGAAAAGAATATAGGATTTTAGATTGATGTGGAGGAAAGAGTCAAGCAAGCTCTTATCTTTCAAGGGGAATGTGTTTACATTAAACCGAACACCTGCAAACTTGTCCTAATAGCCTTTCACTTTTCAGACAGACGTTCTTCCATTCAATTCCATCCAGCACTTTTAAAGGGGCTGTGGTCGTCTTCTCTGCGTGGCACTGCGAGGCAAATAATCGATAACACAGCCAATGACGATTTCACACAGAGAATAGTAATCCAAAGTATCTGCGACAATCTCTGTAATCGAAGCTTTGATGGAGGATTTGTTTAATTGGTTGAACATCAGATCTTTGAAAGTTTGAATGGATATCAAAAGTTCCATCACATTTCATAGATATAGACAAGAAAACACCGCGATTAAATATACGTAGAAGCTGCAATGAAACTGGCCGCCATTGAATCTAAAGGCTTTAGTCACATGCGTGGGTTGTCCCGTACTTCCCGATTGTTTACAAAAATCTTGTACACCCCCTTTAAACTACCAGATTTTGCAAACTCCTTCACTGTTTCTGGCAATACGGGAGGGAAACAAAATTGTGCAGTTTGGTATCTAATATTACGTTCCAACATGAAAATTAAACTTAGTTGAACTTAAGCTAAACTAAACTAAACTACACTAAACTAAACTACACTAAACTAACTACACTAAACTAGTTCATCGGGATGGGGCCATGTTGAAGCAAAATATTTTGCGAGTTTCGCAGTCATTCTCATCGATTGTGACTTTGCAAGCCACCCAATTTCATTCATTCTTATTTTCCCATCCCGATTACATGAGTTACCGATGATAGATCAAGAATCATTTAGCCCTGGATAGTTGGCAGAAGAGGTTGGGCCTTCTGAGAAGAATCTCTTTTCCCGATGTCACTGAAAAAACTTACAATAAAATGTCAAAATCTCTTACCTGATGTATAAATCTTGATTTTTATCACCATGAGCTTCCAGCAATGTTATACAATTTGAACTAACAACATTTTGCGCAGGATCCTTTAAATCAAACGAGAACAACTGTAAGAAAGGGCAACTAAAATCCTGGAAACCTTAAAATCATAAAATAAAGATCGTTCGAGGCCATACTTGATTATAGTTTGCTCCGGTCTTCAAGCACGTCTTCCAATTTCGTACAACAGAGAGTTTCTTCAATTTCAAAACTATTCTTGTAGGGACAATGTAGCATAATTAGAAACAATACCAAATGATACATTTTCAGGTGGTAAAGTTTATGAATATTTTCTTCCACAAAAGGTAATAGATGCTTCAGGCGTAGGCTTTATATCGTTGAGTGTGTGGGCAAAACCATCTCTATTTTTATTAAATGGCTTGAAAGGAACGTTGGAACATCATTGCAATCCCTCCAAGAACCTTTTTGATATATTAATTGTTTTCAGAATTACATGCAAAAGCTTGCAATTATATATTTTCTGGGGTACGGCTAATCTGAATTTTGATTCAATTCGAAGCTAAAAAAACATTCCAATTTCTAATTTCTCAATCAGCATTTCTAGGCTTTCATACCCCTAGGACAGGTGAAGTGAAAGTCTAATGGTAAACGACGGCTAAATATACATGAAAGCCAAATGCTTACCTGCCCAGTTGCAATATAAATTGCAGTTACAATATTAGCAGCATGTGCATTTTGACCACCAATGCTACCAGCCATTGCTGAGCCAATTAAATTTTTACTTGTATTCACAGTGACGATTGATTCTACTGAGGTTTTCAAAACCTGCAAATGAAATAATCAACGTTTAATACACCAGCAGACTGGTAATGATAAATGGTGCGTGTGAAAGTGAGGGCGAAGCTGCAGTTTTTAGCGCCATGCGCTGGGATCGCAGAAGTGGAAAAAACCTAGGCGAGTCCACGACTCCTTGTCATGGCACTCAAATGGTGGGCTATACCTGGGATCGCATCGAGCCCTGTCAACCTGCCTGTTTGGCTGCAAAGTCAGAGGGTTACACCACTGTTTCACAGTGATCCAGAGCAGTACAGAAATACCAAAAAACAAATTTTGAAAAATGATTTTGGCTCTATTTTTACTCCAAAGATAACACATGGATTAGTTTAACACAAAAAACCTCATTCTAATCGGAGTTATACTCGTAGAGCTAAAAATTCATAAAGTTAACGTAAACAAATGAAATGCAACATTTAGTCAATTTCAGGATGAAATCCACTATTGCCTGCAATAAAGTAAATTTTCAAATGTCAGTAGAATCACTTTGCCATATGGGATCTTTATAAACTTTTTTTTACTTGAATGAGAAACACTTTGACTATATTGTGACTTAAAAGATAAATTTTCGCGATTTTCGTTCCTTTCAATTTTTGCGAATGCCGAGATGTACTTTTTGTGAATGCTTAGGCCTGAAAATTGTTCATATTTTGAAATTTGAGTTAAAAACATGAAATACATGTCAAAACATGTCTTCACAACATACGTTGTCGTTAAATTTGAAGCATTGGCTGCACTTTTACCAAAGGTTTCGTACATATTCGTACCCAAAAATTTTTCCTGCAATTTTCTTCTTTTCTGGTATTCTCGGGGAAATTGGCAACTTTCTGCAACAATTGTCATATGATATGAAATGTGTTTCTGAAGTTGTGATATACGTAAAACTGTGGATGAACCAAATGAAGATATACTTGCAGACAATCTAAATGCCCTTGTATGCTACTTTTATCAGCATATTGTACTCATTTTGTTCGTGAGCAGCGTTCAAAAATCCAAAATTATGAATGGAGATATGGAAACTAACAAGAAAAGAACAGATAAATTTTTGAACATATACTGTAACCGTTTCAGTCAGCAAATATACATGGAGTTTATGACCATTTAATTCTTGGTTAAATTATCGAGAATTTACGGTTTAAAACTTTCTGATGTCCTTTGGCTATATCTCTACAATAGTACCCATTAACTATTTGTATACAGTTTCAGCCTTATTAAATTTTTGAGCCGTTTCTTCGTCCAATTGTATATCGTTTCATGTAAATCAAATTTTTGTCCTTTCATCCCGCAAATCGTGTTCGTAAGTTACCGGGGGAGTTAGAAAGCACGCAGTAAATAAGGCAGCGCTGAATAAAGCAAACCTTCATTAGAAACTGTCTCACATAAATGGAAATGTTTTACTTCAACAACTTCTTTCGAAAAAAACATGGTGCAGCTAAAGCTACTCGAAAATTTTTGCTCTGGAGAAGTTTCAACCAACAACTGCTTGGCTTTGGTCCGAAATAATTTAATAATTAATAGATGTTACTATAAAAGCTTCTTTGCTGATTGCAGAATCCGAACACAAAAGGAGAAGTCACTTCATATTGACCTATTTTTATATTTCTCTCCTTATCAATTCCCTAGAGACATATTTTGCAAAACTTACAAATCAAATGAAACCATACAAATTGAGCTTTCAGAGCATCATGATTCAATTTATTTCCGTTCAGAGCTTTTGTTCCGGAGAATGTCAGTCTTGAAGTAACCCTTTGTTTTGATGCACCCTATGTATCACCATTGCATGTTACGATTTTTAAAACACTGCCTCGCGAACAAAATGAGTATAATAGGCTGATAAAAGTAGCATAAAAGGGCATTTAGATTGTCTGCAAGTATATCTTCATTTGGTTCATCCACGGTTTTATGTATATCACAACTTCAGAAACACATTTCATATCATATGACAATTGTTGCAGAAAGTTGCCAATTTTCCCGAAAATACCAGAAAAGAAGAAAATTGCATGAAAAATGTTTGGGTACGAATATGTACGAAACCTTTGGTAAAAGTGCAGCCAATGCTTCAAATTTAACGACAAAGTATGTTGTGAAGACATGTTTTGACATGTATTTCATGTTTTTAACTCAAATTTCAAAATATGAACAATATTCAGGCCTAAGCATTCACAAAAAGTACATCTCGGCATTCGCAAAAATTGAAAGGAACGAAAATCGCGAAAATTTATCTTTTAAGTCACAATATAGTCAAAGTGTTTCTCATTCAAGTAAAAAAAAGTTTATAAAGATCTGATATGGCAAAGTGATTCTACAGACATTTGAAATTTACTTTATTGCAGGCAATAGTGGATTTCATCCTGAAATTGACTAAATGTTGCATTTCATTTGTTTACGTTAACTTTGTGAATTTTTAGCTCTACGAGTACAACTTCGATTAGAATGAAGTTTTTTGTGTTAAACTAATCCATGTGTTATCTTTGGAGTAAAAATAGAGCAAAAATCATTTTTCAAAATTTGTTTTTTGGTATTTCTGGACTATTTTCTCATTTCTGGATCACTGTGCAATTTTCCTCTCCCATCAATCCTGCAAGAAGAAAGAAAATTAGAGCAAAGCAGGCAGATAAAATGACTAATGAAGGACATTCGATTTGATACAAAATAAACCATCGAGTGGCAGGACACAATTGGGTTAGACTAGAATCAATTAGGTTCTTTGCCTACCTTGAAATGCCATAAATCTCCCTTCCTTGACAATGACAGCCTTTCTCAGCCATGTTTCATTGTTTTGACTTCAGAGCTCTGCCTCAAGTGATGGGCCTAAGATACCATCTTGGAAATAAAAGCCTTATATTGCGCAGGAGAGATAGCGTTTTTTCCCAAAATGGTAGCTTAGGCAGAGCTCTTGAGGCAGAGCTCTGAAGTCAAAACAATGAAATATGGCTGAGAAAGGCTGCCAATGTCAAGGAAAGGAGATTTATGGCATTTCAAGGTAGGAAAAGAAACCTAATTTATTCCAATCCAAACCAATTATTATTATTATTATTATTATTATTATCAAATTATTTACAGTTGGTATAATACATAGTAACAAAACTAATTCAAACCAACTATTTACAATACTACGAATTAATAAAATAAAAATATGGGATCCTCACTATCACCTAAGTTTCTTATTTAATTGCAGATCTTGCATGTGCAATTTTGCCCATTCCATTCTTTGATCATTCTTTTAAATATCGCTGTTGAGTTTGAATTTTTTATGTTATCTGGTAGAGTGTTCCATAGGAGAGCGCCTTTGAATGCAAGTGAATTAACTCCGAATGAGTTTGCATTTCTTTTCGGCAATTGCAACAGATTCTTTGTTCGTAATTCATATTTTATGTGTTTTCTTTCAAAAAATGTCCACATAAATGATGGATTTTCTTCTGAAAGGCACTTAAAGATTTGGAGCATCAATTTTTGCAAATTCTTAATGTGGACTTTTCGTTCATCTGTTCTTTCTAGTAGTACTTCAAATGGTATATTGAAGTCATTGTGCAAAATTCTTAATGCTCTTTTTTGGACACACGCGCGAAAAAGCACTCACTTTCCTGTTCGCTTTCTGACAGAGGGCTTTTGTATGGTCATCAAATTTCAGCTGAGAGTCAACAGTGACTCCTAGCAATTTAACTTTGTCCGTAAGGGGGATGATTTTGTCATTGATTTCGAGGATGAATTTTGGTTCCTCTCTCAGCCCTAAAAACATAACCTGAAATTTTGCAGGGTTGGCTGCCATATGATTATCTCTGAACCAGTTAAGGGTGTTAGACAGGTCTTGCTCAAGGTTCAATATCACACTTTCAATATTCTTCCCAAACGTATATATTGTAGTGTCATCTGCAAAGTTACAAACTTCAGATTCTTTAACTGCGAGAAGCAGATCATTAATGAAGATATTGAAAAAAGTGGTCCAAGTACTGACCCTTGTGGAACACCTGATTTGATCCCTAGCCATTCACTAAACTCGGATCCAACTTTCACGCGCTGTTTTCTATTGGAAAGGTAGCTGTGGATTAACAATTGTGTCCTGCCACTCATGATCCATCCATTTAAAAAAACAAAAGGCTACAAAATATGTTTTGTAAGAAATTGTGAGCTACGGATTTAAAATTTTCTCTTTCTTTCAATTAATAGTGTCTGTTGGTTACAATGATTAATGATTTAAATTTAATCTCTAGCTATCTTACTTGATGGAAGCTTGGATTCTCTATGTTGATTCACCGATGGAGAGCTTAAACATTCAAAATTTTGTGTAAAATTTGCCAGCATTAGCATCAGTTTACCAGCTCTGACAGAAACACCACTTGGTCTAAACATAGAATTTCTGCCGCGTTTAATTACTCAATTCTAGGCCATGGTTTCGGGTTTCACGTGTGATCAGCCACTGCTCTTGTGCATTTTAAAAACGGCCATTTCAACCATTTTAATTTCAGTCCGACACGGCAAAAAACGATGTTTAAATCAGATTTTTAGACATGGCAGATTCTGCGGTTTTAATACAGTTCGATTCGACACGGCAAAAAAACGATGTTTAAACCAGGCCTCAGCAATTCGAATGATGTCGTTTAATCTCCAATTTACCGAATGTGTATTTGATTACTTGGACTTGTCGAATAACTTATGAGTGTAATATGATGAAGGACTTATGAAGTCAACCAACTTGATGCTTTGATCGCCATCCTCGTTCTGAAATTCAAACTATGCAATGAAAAAACGTGTAAACTATAAAGCTTCAATCTTCTACATACCAATTCACTGCTGATGGCTTTTTATCTGTACAATAATTTCCACTGACACTTATTATCTCCATGCTGGGAAACTTGATTTGAAGATATCTCAACACGTTATCTGTTCCCTAAAAGATAAACGAAATCATTAAAAAAAACTTGACAATTAGAAGCACACGATGAACTGAGAACTCACCTCGGATAGCTGATCTAGTATTAAATACGGATAGTTTCGAATTTCAGTTCAGTTTCCAGGGTCGCATATAGTGTTCAGGACTACTGAATTTCTACAATACAAGAGCCTCCTCCTCCCACTCATTAATCGTTTATATAAAACTACAATCTTTGCTAAAATACTTAGGACAAATCACAAAATTGCACTACATCGACCTTTGATTCCGTGCCCTCCGCTCCCTCCCCCCTCTTTTCAATCTTGCTTGAATCGAATGCCATTCAGAAGAGCCCAGAAGGTCCCAAACGTATGTTTCAGTCTCGATATTTTAGGAAACATCATAACACTGAAATTTCCCTATTTCCCCGCCTTTTGGCCAGGATTGTATATTGTCAACAGGGATCATAGTTTCTACCCATTTCTAAGCAAAGAAATAGACACTCTCATAGTGTCTGTCCGCTAAACTCGAAGTGCGATTATATGAAAATAACTTGGAAAATTACAGTACCTTGGAGACCATATTCATGCCCATTGCATCGCCAGTGATAGCTCGAAAACGCAGGAACACCAGTCTTCCTGCAACTGCACATTTAACTGATTTCAATTCAGTGAATCTGTGAATCAAAAAGTATACATTGTAAATTTTGAAAACATTTCCGTATTGAGTAAGGCTACGTAATTGCGATTGACTTACCAGATAGTGTGAACAGCTAAGATTGACTGGGAGGGGAGGAAACTCAATTTTTTTAACAAATGGCTGTGTCTATAATGGGTACACCCCTATATAGTTCTAGCTTGTTAAAATCATTAGACATACCTGCTACTCATGTTAAATGCTTCTTCTATTCTTTCATAATTATCTGGCATATCTAGCCAATGCTTCATTTCACTGCAAAATAAGACACAATGTGACTTTAGTAAAAACTTCACCACAAGACAGTCTGTGTGACTAATAATTTAATTATTATTCTTCAGCAACGGGAACCATCATATTGAAAATTCACAAGAAAATTCCTTTCCTACGTTTCGATGGTCTACTTTCAACTCTGAAAGGACTTTTCAGGTTGTAATGCTCGAAGATTATTAGATATCTCAAAGGTTACTTTTGCCTTTGGCCAAAGCAAGGGCAAATTTTGTTAAACAAAAGATCTAGGCTTCCGAAGAAACAAAGCAACTTGCCTTTCTGAACAGGGCTCAAAAAAGCTTTCCTGCCTGGTAGCAAGCTAAGTAAGTACCTTTATTTCTTCTTATGCACTTTCCTCTTCTTTCCCAATATACTGCCCATTTTTATCCCACTTCTTTTCTCTCCTTCTTTCCCTTCCCTTCCCTTCCCTTCCCTTCCCTTCCCCCTTCCCTTCCCTTCCCTTCCCTTCCCTTCCCCTTCCCCTTCCCCTTCCCCTTCCCCTTCCCCTTCCCCTTCCCCTTCCCCTTCCCCTTCCCCTTCCCCTTCCCCTTCCCCTTCCCCTCCCCTTCCTTTTTTTCTATTCCTTTCCCTTCCATTCAGTTTCGTTTTCTTTTGTCCCTTCTTCCTTCAAAGGAAATTTGAGCATTTCAGCTTCCTTCCTTCGTTTTTTAGCCCTGTTTCTGAAGAATAAATTTCACAACTCTGAGTGCACTGAATTAAACAAAAATAAACAGAGAGTGTAAAACATTCTTTTTTACTGCGTCGAATGCTTGAAATTTATTCTTGAGGCTGTAAAATCGCTTTGTGTTGAGCAGATATGAATCCTTCGTTTTACAAAATTTGCCTCCTGTTTTGGCGAAATATTTTTAAACTGAACTGTCACAACCATTATACAACTCGGAAACGGACGATCTGCCTTGCTTTAGCTGGCTGGTTGTAAACCTTGCATATAATGTTGACGTATACAAAGGAAACAACTCAGGAAACAACTCAGTTTCCTTTGCCATTTTTTCACCGTTTTTTCACTAATTTTTCTACCAATGTCAATTAATTGTGTTTACCTTGCCTCTTTTGCAGAATGAAACCTGACAACTGGCCCTCTCGTCATTCCATCTCCGAGCAGAGAACTTGTCACGCCACCAGCAACCTATGAGATAATGTGAAAATTGAAGTCATTGCACACTCAAGTTCTCTATAAATCAAATTTCCACATAACCAAACAGCAGCTCAAAGGACCTATCTACTGGGTGTGCCAAAGAGTACTCCTGCTTAAAAAATCACCAAAACTCGATTATCAAATCTATCTTAAATTTTCTTTTTGACTTGTTTTGTTAGTGACCAAAAAAATTTGAAGATGATAAAATATTTGTTTTCAATACTTAAAGTTATACCTTTAAGCAACATATTCAATATTGCCCGAGAGAAAAAAATTTTAGTTGAATATCGTTTAATAAAGTCTCCACTGATATTTTTCACTTTCTATCATTTACGATCAAATTAAAGCTAATCATGCTGAAAGCTAAAAGCTAAAATTAAAGCTAAGATAAACAGTTTTGGGCCAAGGCAATCACAAGATCAGCTATATGTGGGAAAATGACTTGGTCTTTGATCTACTTCCCAAGAAAAGAAATTTGAAGATTGACCTTTTAATAAGATTTTGGCGATTTTACAAACAGGAGTACTTTTTGGAACACCCGTACATCAAGAATATTATAGTCAATCATATGGCAGTCAATAAAAATGAAATTCCATTATAGTCAAGGCAAGAGTAGTGTGACAGATTGAATTGGATTATGCGAATATTAATCTTATAAGTTCTTTATTGCGACCATTTGGATTTACAAATCTCCAAAATAATGTTCTAATGCAGATATTATTGTATGGTGATACACATTTTCCCAACAAACATCATTTTATCGTAATTTTATAAAGTAGTGTAGCTTGTAAATTTATATTGTAATCTTTTAGTGGATATAAAAATATCATATAATAATCGAATATTGATTTCGAAGCATTAAATGATAATAATATTTCGATTCTATTGACCACTCCTGCGCTGTGGCAATCGGATGACAGCTCAGTGGACGTATGTGCATGAGCAAAATATGACATGGCATTCCATGCATTTGGAAATACAAGCGCCTTAATGCACATGTCATATCATTATTCGAATTATTATTCGAATAATAATGCAATAATGATTTGAAATAATCAAATATTTTAGGATTAAGCTGGTTATGCTTCTCTTGCTGACTGTAATGCAGTGGAATTCTTTTGAAGAATGGGCTGCTAAAATCTGCGTATCTTTTGGGATCTGCCGGAAACGGATTTCAGACATCAACCTCCGGCAGCCTAACAGACTGTCCTATATAGCCGTAAAATGATATGGGAAATTTGAGATCTATCAAATCCACTCCTGCACTTAACGTATATTACTGGGATACTAACTTACTGATACCACATTTCACGCTTTGCAACCAAAGGTCTTCATTTGAGCCCTTCGGAAGAGACGTTAAACTAGAGGGGTCCCATGCCTGGATGCAGCATGCATAGTGGGCCTAAATTAACTTCAATAGCTAGGAATACTTCCAGCCCACTTAAAAATAAATTACTGAAAAAAAGCCATTTACATTTTTCGGCACAAGTTAACCTCTATCTGTCCCTGAATAAGGAAAGAGGAGTTATAAAGATCTCACCCTCAAAGCAGAACACCCTCTATTCGTACTGGCAACCAAGCAGCCTTCCGTAGTAGCCATTGGGACATGATACTGTTTTCCATCTAATGTAAGTGGTCCGACAAAACCAACGGGTACTGGGCAATAACCAATCACATTTTCGCAACAAACACCATGAACCTAAAGCAAGGAAAATCAAGAATGCAAGGTCCAGTTTACATGAATTTCTGAATTTCAGAATTTTCAGAATTTTTCTTTCTTGTAATAGCCTAACACAAAAATACATTTGTATGCCGAATTACAGCTATTAACAAGAATAAACAAAACAGAAACAATTAACTAGCAATATAAGAACTGCAACAAAAAAATGAAAACTAAAAACAAGCAGTCAAATAAAGCTACTTCGGATCTAATAATTTTTGTTTCACCTTGTCCACATTATCTAAACATTTTTCAATAAACTTTGGTATTACAAATGTCAGCTGTTTATCGTTTGTTTGCATTAATAATTCAAATCGCTGTTTATCATCCATGAATCTGAAAGATGGTTTTCGTTGAAATGTAGCATCCAAAAGCTTTGCCCTATCTACTTTGTTTACTTTACATGTCACAAGACAGTGTATTCACTTTCAACCTCGTTACATACAGAACACAGACAATCATTCACGTTCTTTTAAGGCCGATGATACCTGCCAGTCTCCATCTCTAGACGATGGTCGGAGAGTCTAAACCTGCTGACAGCAATGCGTGTTTTAAAATGTTTGACGTTAAGCAAGTAATTTTCAATCTTGATTTTCAATTATGAGATCGGATTCAGATTGAATCGTTGGATCTGATCCACTTTTCGAAGGGGCGTTTACACGGGATCGGATCCAGAACTTTCCATGTTCACGAGATCGGATCCAAGGCAGACCCAGAATGCTGCGCACGCACATTTGACAATGTTTTACTGCTCACTAGACCTGTCTTTCGATCCGTACCCATTTGGATCCGACCCCAACTGCTTACATGAGACCTTTTAGGGATCGGATCCAAATGGGATCACTTTCGAAAGCGATCCCGTTTGGTTACGGATAGCAGGTCCCATTGGGTTCGGATCCGTCGGGTCCGGTGTAAAACGCAAGGCCTATCCGTTACAGTTTGGTAAGGGTCAATTTGGATCTGATCTCGTGTAAACGGGGCCTAAGTCTTGTGAACTGGTTGTACACTGATATCACATTGGGAAAGAGAAGACATAATAAATTTGTCAGCAACAAAGATAATTCTGTGTCTTTGAATTAATCAGTAAGGATGAAAATCCCTGAAAGCGACACATGACTTTGAAAATATTTTAGTTGAACCCACGCCTTTTCAGTGAAATCAACATTATCCTTTCGACAGGCATTAAACTAACTTGCAAAATCCTTCGCAAATCTAATGGCTTGACAGTTGAAATTGAAGATTCTTGTTGACAAAATAAGAGCTACGACTGACAATTAGGGTTGTCCGCAGCACTGATAAAACGCATATACTTTATGTGGAATGCCTGGTGTGTATAACCTGATTTTAATAAGGAAAAGCAGTGACGAATTGACAGAAGAGGTAGTGAAACAATTCTGCGTCTTTGAATTAATCAGTAAGGATGAAATATTCCTGAAAGGGACACATGACTTTGAAAAATATTTAAGTTGAACCACACTTTTTCAGTGAAATCAACATTATCCTTTCGACAGGTATTACACTAAGTTGCAAAATCTTCCGCAAATTTGACGGCTTGACCATGAGTGGTAGGAGACTGCTGTGTTAGCCTAAACACTGCAATCACCAAGAAACGTATTCAATTAGACTTACTCTTTCGTATTTATTGCGTTCGGCCTAACATTCTGATCTCTTGCGGGTGCCAACATATTGCATTGATATGGCTTGACAGTTGAAATTGAAGATTCTTGTTGACAAAATAAGAGCTACGAGGGTTGTCCACAGTACTGATAAAATGCATGTACTTTATGCGGAATGCCTGATATGTTTGACCTCAGGAAAGGTAGTGAAGAATTGACAGAAGAGGTAGTGAAACTATTCATGTTTTCTAAAGAAATGTTATGTTCCCACTTCACATTGCACAAATTGGCATCTTGGGTAGCAACAGCACGTCTGATAATCCATCTCCTAAATGTGCTTAAGGCCGGCATAAAACTTTAAAGGACTATAGTTACTAACCTTCGAGTAATCCATGTATTCCCAAGGTAAATTATTCAGGGCAGGAGAATTTCCTCTCATTTTTCGTGCCAAAATATTGCGCCTGCAAATGAAAGAATTCTTATGAATAAAAGTGATTTGATGCCTGTGGATAACAGAGCTTGCAAAGAATCAATTAGGTAGATTAGAGACCGCTTTAATTGTCAGAAAACAGTTTGGAAGTATGTTCCTACTTGCAAATGTTAAATGCTCGAATTTGAAGAAACTGAGATACAATTGGTTTTCTACGAGATTAAACAAGTGTTTTAGCAAAAAAAATAATAACATTATTTTGATACGGGAAACGGTTTCAGAATTCCACAAATCGCACGAAATACAACATGGCATCTGCGAGTATTTCCCCTTTTTGTGTTACCTCCAAAATATTAGATCTTCTGTGCTCTAAATAGGTACCAAATGTGCAGAAATGAAGTCCAACATACTCGATTTCAAAACTATTTGTTTGAGCAATCATCGAAGGAAGATCTTTAGGAATCCTTTCAGTATATGTCCTATTGCCCATAGTGATTGCGCGTTTTTTTCGTTTTTTAGTTTGTAGTCTATACGCGTATCTCCATGTAATGGCTGCTGGGTACATACAGCCTTTTCCTCCTGGTGATGTCGCTCCAGTAGTATCGTGTAGAAATTTTGTAGGTAGTGTAGTTAGTAGTATGTATTGTAGCTGTTTATTGGAATATAGAAAAAACATTACAAGGGGCATCTTTTCTTAATTTAATGGTTTAGCATATAGGTTGTATAGCATATAGCACATACATAGAGGTTGTATGGTTTATTTCAATTCGCATCAAAGTGCTTATATTTTACTTTATTTACTAGTTTATCGTTTAGCATATAGCATTGAAAAGTGTAACAGAAATTTGTAATTTCGCTTGTACATACCGTAATCCAACTGCTCTATCAAAGTCTTTTAGTATTGTCTCTAAACTGTGCATTGGAATTTCTTTTGACTCGACCAGAGGAATTATTTCTTCATCTGTTAGATGTTCGATACCTTTCTGTTGATAAAATATTGGGAAAATTTAATTAAAATTACTTAAAGGCAGTCTGTCACGCATCTGAGTGGCTGCAATAAAATCAGACCTCAACACAACGGATGTCTTTGCGAATCTGTGCACTTGACACAAAGGAGGGCTGATCGTTGGCACTTTCTACGGCCATAAGATCACAGCCATTCAATTCTCCTATTCTTTGCATTGTCCTTTTCACCCAATCAGATGCATGAAAGACTGCCATTAATGTAAGTGAACCACAGATTCCACGCCATTCATACTTGGAAAGACTTTTGAATCGAATCACACGAGGGGTATTGAAGGAACTTCCTGGGTTTTTAGAACATTTGGGTTTGACACTATCCGTCTTTGTGAGCATGCATAAAAATATATTCAAGGCCTTTTAAAGATATGCCTTGAAGGTTTTAGTGCAAAAATCCGGAAAATTTGGTTCGCCACTTCTCTTGTATGGCCATGCGCTTCCACATTTCGGGGTTTTGCCAATTTTGGCTCCGGTTTGCGGGCCATACAAATAATTTCCTAAACAGAACTGCGGGCGAGTGGCAGAGCGGCTAAAACAGTTTCCATCAGGTGACTGAAGTTATGCTCGGTCGAGTGAGGTCAAACTCCTGACCTCGCAACTCACTTCGCCGTCCCTTGGATGGGACGTTAAACTAAGGGTTTAACGGACAACATTCGAGAACAAGAATCAATCGCTCGTTTTAAAACAGGTTTTAGAAAGTATCTTTTGAACATACAAGACCCAAACACGACCCCTTGGTAGAGCAGCATATTTGAATTATCTACAAATTTTTCTTCAATGTTTTTCTTTGAAATAATTTGTAAATTACGCTAAAAGGTTTTTTTTCGTGTATAAATATTGATAAAATGAAAAATGAAATGAAGGGTCCCATGCCTGGATTCGGCATGAATAATGGGCTTCAATTAGCTAGAAATCCTTCCAGCCCACTTAAAATGGATTACTAAAAGAAAAAGAAAACAAACAAATTCTTTACCTTTTCCAGTACATTCAAATGCCTTCGCACTGGCTGCGGGTCTGACGGTTGCCCATTATTTCCAGACATATTCGATGAAATTGTCCTTACTCTTCTACTTGCAACTGTTGTTTCAATCGACTCTCTTAGTTCATGAAGCAAATATTTTGATGCAAAGTTCACAACTAATGCTGACATGAAAAGCTGCAATAGAGAAAAACCTCGTAGACTGATGTGAACAAATCTCGACTAAGAATCGTTGATAAATTTTCGAACAACAGAGAAGAAGCTTTAAAGTTTTTTTAAAAACCTGCTTACTGCTTAATGACCATCATTTTACATTTTAAACCTAGCAATAAATGATAGTCAGAGAGTGGGCTGCGTACTGGGTTTCCTCGCATTCATATTTGTGTGACGAATTGGTTATATATTGCCTTTTGATTAAGTCAATTGACCGTGCATAAAGGGCTTTTTGCCATGCAACGATAAGATATTTATGTCATACTTTTCATACTGCTCAAGCGCTAATGTCTATGGTGAAGGCAGTGATATCACTTGACAATCACAATTAGATCTGCAAAAACTGTTGAAAACAAGCAAACAAACAAACAGACAGAGTCGATCCATATGCTCAGTGAAACCGAAAGAATTTGCTACCACAGTCAGTATTCATGATTAAAAAGTGCCCTTGCAGAGAAATATTCTTGCACATTTTCTGTTTTTTTCACAAAAACTTCACACGTTCTCAAATATTTTTACAAGCTCAAAACAAAAACATTTATCAAAACCATTACCTGCTCTGCAGAAATCCAATGTAACCTGTGTACAAAGATAAATGTTAGACAAGCAAAATATCAAAGCCTTGTCATAATTTTGATCCTAAAAGTTACCAACATGTTTCGAAAATCTCTTTTTTAAATTTGCAAAGTAGTCCCTTTTGCAGAAAAGCTTTTTTTTAAGTCCAAAAGTAGTTTGAATATTTCCTGAAATATCAGTGGCAACTTCACGAATCGTGAATAACAAACTTTTTATACAGTTCAATCTAGCATCCGAAGGTAGTTTGAGGACGCTGAGAAGCTGAGCTTATCGAAGCAGCGTCCTTGTCCTTCCTCTCGATGTGACCAAACCTCGTGATTCCTTTAGCCTGGAATTACAGAGAGTTGGCGACTCTCCTCACTCTAAGTAGCAGGTTCGACAGGGCGGGGACTCGAACCACCAACCTTCAGATTGGTAGTCAAGCAAGCATGCTACCACTGAGCCATCGCCGCTCAGCGCCATCCCCGCTACCACTGAGCTATAATGAATAATAATGATACTGACAAACAAAACGGGGAAACAAAGCCAAAATTCAACACCATTGCATTTGGGTTGTTCTAAGTTTCACAAGCAAAATGATACAAACTGCAATGCAACGTATTTTAATCAACTGGGGGTTGGGCTGAGCAAACTCAATTTTCACAAACTTAAAACAACCCTAAAGATACAATCAACTGTTTGATACTAATTTGCATCAAAACACTTCGTAAATTTCTTTCGTAAAGTTAAAAAATAGCATGTTTTGTAGAAAAGCTTCTCTAAATCCAGAAATAGTTTGAACATTTCCTGAAATATGAGTGGCAGTTTCACGAATCATGAATAACAACGACACTGACAGACAAAGAGGGGGAAAAGGCATAATTCAGTACCAGTACCCTCTTTCTGAATCTTACAAGCGAAATAATACAAACTGCACAATATCGCAATGGTGGAAGTCAATGATGGCAGACGTCCTATGCGATATGGCACATCGGTATAAGGTAAGGTGATACACATTTATTCAGATGATGCCTGTTTAGAGGGTTGGAGAACTGCCCTTTCTTTATCCCGGGTGAACCAGAAAAAAGTTCCCACTTTTGAAAATTCATAGCATCAAGAGTACTTTGGATGGATTGGAATTAATCAATTTTTTCTCACCTTCTTACGAGCACTGGAAACATTGGTAAATTCAAGTTTACAAAATCTTGGTGGTTGCAAAATGATTGAAAAAGGTCTAAAATACTTGATCAAATAAATCGTGGGGTGAGTGGCCGAGCGGCTTAATCAGTTACCGTCAGGAGACTGAAGTTAAGCTCGGTTGAGTGAGGTCAAACTCCGGATGGGTGACCTCGGAGGCTTGACTTCGCAACTCACCTCGCCGTCCTTCGGAAGGGACGTTCTAGGGGTCCCGTCCCTGGATGCGGCATGCATAGTGGGCTTAAATTAGCTTTAAGTAGCTAGATATACTTCCTGCCCACTCAAAATAAATTGCTAAAAAAAAAATCACAAAGGACTCCTCGCTCAGAACAAGAGAGAAAATGCAAATTTTCATGGGTGAGAGATATCGTCTGCATATTTATTGCCATGAGATTGAAAATCTTTAGTATCTGTTTGAGAATCTATGTCTTATAACTCTTGAGAGAAGTGAGTATTGTTCTGTGTGAGGAGAGTCCTAACGATTTGATCAAGTGTTTTAGGCCCTTTTTCAGTAATTTTGCAACCACTAAATTGTTGTAAAGTTGAACTTACCTATACTTGCAGTGCTCGTAAGAAGACGAGAAAAATCACAAAAATACTTTGACCTGTTGGCTTTGAACTAGAATTTGAATCATTCAAATCCATGAAGTACTTGTGGGGCTACGAATTTTCGAAAGTGAGAACTTTTTTCTGGCTCATCCGGTATTCCATTTAAAAAGCAACAGTGCATGTTACTGATGACACTACTTACAGAATTACTTTGCGATACTACTATGACAATCCCACGGGGAGCAAAAGGCCTACCCTGTTGCCATTAAATATAAAGGGTGTTTCAGAAAAAACGCAACCCCTTTTCATTCGAGATTCTTAAAGGAATAATAATATTTGAATCAATTTGACGTATACTATCTAAAAGCAAAATTTATCTTCTTACCCCATGCATATCAATTGCATTATTCATCACTTGATTGACGTTTCTGTAAATACTCTCGAGTACCGAATAAACGGGGGGGGTGAGAATAATCGTGGGGGTTGGAAATGGTTCAATATAATAATAATGGGGGGGCTTTGGAACAATCGGGGGGTTGGAAAAAAAGAGAATAGTCCTTTTTCGTTTTCTTAATTAAACACGTATCGTTTTTATATTAGTCATGTGCTCACTTCCTTTGTCGCGTGCGGGTCAGACAAACAAAGGAGAAGAACGTTAATAAATACAGCAAGTACGTTTGCTAAGCAGGAATTATTAAAAAATTATGTTCATTATCATTTCTATCTATCAAGAATCAATAAAAGGGGATTGGAATAAAAGTGGGGGGTTGGAAAAATTTTGAAACATTTAGCGGGGGGGAGGAAGATTAATCGGTACTGGAGAGTATGGCCTTTTTCAGATGAGGGAAGGTGATAGGAAATTCACATGGACGAAACTTTGTCTTTACGAGAGCACTACCAAGATTTTTATATAAATCTATAAATGTAAATCAAAAGGCAACAGCCCACAAAATACAAACGCAATGTCAAATTTAAAGGATTCACAGTTCTGTGAGATCTCGGTGCATTTTCAAATCACCTTTGCAGTGACTTACCATTATAAATCTGAGATGTCTTGCCAATGGATTACTACGGTGTCCTAATGAGTCTGATTCTTTGCTAAGATATCGTTTATATTCAGTCTTCCCATCATAGGTTGCTGTGTTGTCACCTTCAGCTCCTGATAAATCCTGACTAATCTAAGGGACGAAATATACAACTTATTGTGATACAATGATCAAATGAAAAATGAAAGGAAACGAAGATAGCTTACGTTTGGTTTAAAGCTCGGATGGAAGCGAGACAGCCTCTTGCGCGTATGCGCGCATGCGTTAACAACAAAGCGCGACAGCCTCTTGAAAATGGCCTAAATATTTTATTTTCCTACATGGTTTTGCCCTCAAACTTGCAGTTTTGCCCCCCTAAAATGTGCTCCGTCCGGCGTCCCTGGCACTATATTTGGCACTAAAATGTAAAACTGGCGGGACAAAAAGTGTAATACTGTATGTACTCCTGGTACAAGAGGTTGCCCTAAAAATTGTGTTCCGTTTGTGCCGCTGCTGCAGAGAAGCTGTAACTTCAGTTGTCTCGTTTTCCACACAGTTGCATAGAATGGGATTCGACTAGAGTTGAGGGCTTGTTCGTGTCAATTTGACCAGTGGATGCTGATTTATGGAATGAGAAAGGCAAAATGAGAGGTCTTCTCAAAACGACAGTTCCGTTGTTTTCCAGCAAAGTGAAAATCAAGTAAATATTGCATGAAAGTATCTGAAAGTATATCAAAGTATTTTTATTAAAGTATTTGAATTTTGCAAATTTTGGAGAAGGGTTTCTTATTATTGTTATTATTTTGTTTAAAGAAGGCATATGTACAATAGCTATAAAATAAAAGCTAATTCAAGCCAACTATCTAGGAAAATAACATTTGTAAAAAACATATAAAATACAGAATAATTAGCTACAAATACACAAATTTACAGATTTTTACAATGTTTCAAATATTTACAATTCTTCTTGTATTTACAGAGCAGCAAATTTATATCAGCTCAAGAACTTAGTCTGTAGTGGTCTGTAGTGTCTTAGATCTGTAGTGGTTAAAATAAACAACAATGAAGCTTACCTGAATAAATATGTAAGTGATTGCCGGCAGGAGTATGAAGAACGAAATAATTGATGTGATGATGGTGAGACAGGCATATCCACATAGTAGTTCAACTTCTGAAATACCTAGAAAGATACAGAGATATAATATACAGAGATATATTAACAAGAAGGTCCTCATCAAAAGGGTACTGAGCAAGAAATACACCAATACCTAAACATAACGGAATTTTTGAATTTTAACAAAATGTTTCCCAAAACAACAACAACAACAACAACAACCCATTTTCACAAAGTTTCACAACACGCATGAATATGGCAACGAATGAGATCCTAGATCCTATGCACTCAAGCTCAAAACAAGTAATAATGCTTATCTTTGGCTACAAAGTTATACCCTGGGTACCAGAGCCTAAAAATTTAAAAATAAAAAAATAAAAAATGAGAAGAAAAAGGAGGCTCTGGTTCCATCCAAACATAGTCTCGTTCTGAATTTACAATCAATCTAATTACCCATTGTAATCACTCAATCATTGATTGAATTGATCGAGTTGCTTTCTCGGAATTTGCAAAAAAAGATGGCCTCACTTTTCTTCTCGTTTTTTCTTTTGTTATTTTTAGATTTTTAGGCTCTGGTACCCAGGGTACCTCCTGCTTCTTCTCATTTTTTCTTTTTTTCTTTTTTATATTTTTAAATTTTTAGGCTCTGGTACCCAGGGTAACAAAGTCTTTGCTTTCACAATCTTTGATCTGTTCACTTCACTTTAACAACAAAGATTAAGCAATATTCTCACTGCGTGCAACAAATGTTGTTAAATACAATGAAAGAGCATCTCTAAGCCTTGAAAGTGTTGCAAATGAAACAATTCTGATAAATAGGGACAAGCTATAAAATTGTTTTCTGAAAGTATCTTTGATTTATGGCAAGCACAAAATGTGGTAGGTGTTCAATGAAATATTTGGTACTTTTGTGTGCCATCTGTAGTTCTGTTATAAGGAGATTGTTATCTAGAGTTCTGCTATGAGGTCACGCTCAATAACTATCTTCCATAAATATGTCTGAAAGGCTCTTTTCATTTTCTAAGATAATCGAAATATTTTACCTGAGGTCAAACCAAAGCCAAGAACAAGGGCTCCTAATGATGCCTCAGACAGGAGTGATGTACCGTAATGGCTGAATACTTCATGCATTTGACTACCTGAAGTCTGAAAAAGAAATCCAGTTTAGCAAACATTTACTAAACTGTATCCTGTATCCTAGTTTATCTTTGAGAATGATTAGGTGTCGCAAATATTGATAAAGTACGAGCCTTGGGCATATTAATATGGTTCTCTTGCCTGAGAATGACGAAACAAATAATTCATTCTCATATGACATTAAGAATTAGTATATTCTGTGTATCTTGTTTTCCCAGGAATCAAATGTGCTTGTGAATTGCTACCTGAGCGATCGCTCATGCAAACTAAGTCATGTGAGCATATGGGGACTTGCAAGCGACTTTTCTCGCAAAAAGGCCATAATTATTTAACACCTGTACTGTATACCCTCAAAGGAAGATCTAAGCATTCTGGTTTAACAGTCTCACCTTCAGAAAATCATTCAGATATTAATGTAGAATATGAGGAAAATCACTTTTATACTAACATCCGCAAGGATACAACTTTCATGATTCTGTATGACATACCTCATCAAAATATGACTTTCCTAACACTTTTATCACAGCTTTACTAGTTCTGTTCCAATCCATCAGCAGTAAATATGTTGGTATTGCAAACCTACATGAATGATGAAAATTAAACTCACATAGTTACTACAATATATGAATAAAAAGTCAACTATTACTTTCCCGTTCAAACAATGTGATTTGGTCTTTTTTGGATTCTGCCGAAATAATTGTGGCTCATTTGCCTTGTAGAAATTTACTGATTCCATGATGTGTCAATATATCACTGATGAACCTTCTAAGGGCAGGAATTTAAGATATGCAATATTAATGTCTCATTCAATTCCTACCCTGACCATCCCCCGGGACACTCTTGGTCATTTGCTCAAAAAATATTCCCAGCCCCAGGCATATTATCGTAAGCTTTTCCCTGGCTCCCCTTGGGCATTTAAAAAGGGTGGGAGCTTTTCCTTATAGTGTAACTGGGAATATGGCATTTTCTCAGTGCCCAGCCCCCAAGCATTCGCCATATAAAATTTGTGGAAGAAATTTTTGTTGACCCCCGGGCTGCCCAAGGGGGATGGTCAGGAAAGGAATTGAATGAGACATAAGACTGAGTGAAGATACAGGGCGGACCAACAAGAACTTCACATATTTGACAATTCGTTAGAGAATATTTGAGGTGCTGAAATTGTTAACCAAAGTTGGTAACAAAAATACTGAAGTACCTTTGTGATTTTCTTTTGTTTTTCTGAGCATTGTAAATAAATGTAGGTGAAATTCAACCTACAAAAGTTCCGTACCTTTGAGATGCATGGAAAGAGGCCTAAAATACCTCACTACAATTATAAACAATGTCCTCACTGAAGCATATTTCATTCCCCTCAGGAGCCAAGAATCAGATCTTTGCAAAACAAATGATGTATATAGATCTGAGACATTAGTAAAAATTATGTTTTTAGAAGATAGCAGGTCCACATCTGCAGTATTGCAGCCATAAATAACCTGCTTTAACAAAAATATATGATATGATATATGAGCCCTAAGGGAAATGTAATGTATGTTCGCATGTTGCGCTCAAAGAGGAGATTACTATCCCTTTCCTTCATTTGGAGGTGTAAGAGTTTTCATTCAATCCAATTTTTTCCTACAATGCCTGCAAAAAGTCTTTGAACACCTTTGCTATTTTTGCCTTGTTTTGCAATTTCCCCCTCTACCACCCCTCAGAACAATGTTATTCTGTGATGATAAAATGGGGATGGCAGGAGGATTCGTGGCTCTGATGGAATGCTGGGACAATAACCTTGCAAATCAACATTGTTTCAGGAGTGAGGGGGGTGTTTAACCCTAATCACTATGGCTAGAACTGTGGATTGTCAAGAAATAGCCAAAATGTTCCAAGGACTTTTGGCAGGTATTGTATGTACCATACCTGAAAATATTTGTAGAATTAGATTCACTGATGAATGCATAGCAGAATGCAATGTAACTGATGCCACACAAAAGACCATACAGCACTATGATTGCTAGAATAAAGAAAACACAGGTTCAGCAATACAAAAAACAAAACAGGAAGATATGTGATAACTTTCAAATTCATTAGACCAATTGAAATGATAAAGTAGCCATCCTGAAACAAATGCTATCAGCAAATTCTTATAAGATATTCAGCAGGAAATGGTCAACAAATTTAGCAAGCAAAAATTAAATGAATGCAGTCAGTTGGCACTTAACTCTAATTTTGAAGAGTGTCACAAAACATTGCCTGATAAGACAAAGACAGCGACTTTAATTTTGATGTTACTGCCTGGAAGCAATCAATAAGGTGTTGCAGAATACACTATTATGCCAAAGATGGTGGGGAGGAACTTTTTACCAAGATGCATTGCATTCTTTAATTAAATTCCTTCTGAACTGTTAATACTTTTCATTGGTATGTGATGCATTTTGGTGAAAAGTTCCACATTGCAATCTTTAGAGTAATCATCTATTGGAGCCATCATCTAGGGTTTGAATGGGAATTCCACCTTTGGTTATGGTCCACGATTAATTTCACTATTGAAATATAAATTCAATACAATTGTCTGTTTCGGCAAAAGAATTCAAATGTCAATGGCAAGTAAATCATGGACCAGAATCAAACATGGAATCCTAGTTCCTATACAAACCCCTTATCAGCCTATTCCTAAGTTGTTGGTCTAAATGATGAATGATTTCACAAAACAAAGTTTTTAAATCTAAGTCAGTCACTTACTCTGATAGATTAACTTTTCAGTTTTGAATATCAGCCAGGTACCTTATATTCCACAGCCCACCCAACATGTGAACCTTCTTTTTACAAACCCGGTATATCTTATTGCTGCGTAATGCCATAATATTCTTGCATAACATTTTTCAATCGGTTCTGTTGTTTATATGTTTTCAACAATTTCTGCAATGATGTTACTGCGGTCAGCGACATTTGAATTAGCACTGGAATGACGTGAGAAATGATGAGGATAATACATTTCAATAATGACAAGAAAATCTTTTGAAATGTAACGGTGGTCGGAACAAAGCCTTCTCGATCCAACTCTTCTTTTTTGTGAGTGAATTACCGACTGCGGAATCAGGGACCATGGAACTGCGGAACAAGTTAAAGAAAATTAGGAAACCTTGTGAGGGGATCGGTTGCAGCATTCTCTTACTATTGTTATTGCTAGTTGTACATTTTATGGGGAAATAAAAGAATTTTTGTTTTATTTGGCAGAGGAATGACTGAAATTTGACAGTAAGATTATTGAAATATTACCAGCAACTTGCAGTGAATTCAATGCTCTTCTCAGCATCCTTTGAAGTTGTACAGCTAGGTGAATGAGGATTGTGCCATATGAAAGTATGTAATAAATTGCTGCATTGTATGCTGAAGTGTTCTGTGACAAGGAAAAATGTTTAGTTTACAACAATGAAGGTAGAGATTGAGTTAGCTATGAAAAACAAACATCAATGTTAGTGTGCACAAGCAAGTAAATTCATAATGGTTATGGCTAACCATTGCACTAGGGGCAACAAACCATTTTTCTCTTTGCTTTCCATGGCATGACAGTCTGGCTAATACATTCATAACAGTGCTGACATTCATTGGGAACCGAAGATTCTGTGTGACCTACCTTTCAACTCTGTCTGTCCATAAAGTAGAAAACAAAAGAATCCACGCAGACAAACAGAGAGCATCGAAAAATTCCAGAAAAAATCCCAACAACAATATCTTCTTTGTTCACAGGTAGAAATGACATACAATCGCATATGTGCGATTTCCATAAGATTGTGCTCCATGCCACAATACGATGTGCAATCGCGTAAGATCGCATGTGACCCTTTCGATTGCAGTTACTATGAAATCTTATGTCTTGATTTTATGTTCGTAGAATCCAACAGCCTATTGGAAACAACGAGTGATCGACCAGCGATTTGCCATGGCCATGTGATAAATTTTAGGTCCAGGGCCACCTTTTGCCCTTTTACTTGGTTATATTTGAGTGTGAACCATGTCCAGTGTTTCACAAAATTCTGATGTAGATTTGGGTTTTGCTACCGCTGGTAAAGATTTACGAGATTTTTTGGACCAGTTCCATCCAATTACGGAAAATGGTCAGTATTTAACTGTTGAAAATATTAATGGCATGAGCAAGAACTCATCAACACTTTCGATATTGCATTTGAATATTAGGAGCCTTAATAAACATGCCAATGAGCTAGTTAACCTGTTAAGTTCATTTCAGTTTTCTTTTGATTGTATTTGCTTGACCGAAGTGCATAATACCAACTTGGAGCACTTTTCATCCCTGCTGAATGGATACAAGTTTCACCCTGTCCCTTCCCAAAGGGGCAACGTGGGTGGTGTCTGTGTATATGTTAAAAATGATCTTAAATTCAACGTACTTATCGACTTCAGTTTTACATGTGATAGTCCTTGTGAGAACCTGTGGTTCACATTGTCCAAAAATAACTCTGAATCCATTGTAGGTCTTATCTATAGACACCCCGATGGTAACATTAATGAATTTTGTGAAAAAATTGAACTCACCCTCGAAAAAATAAGTCAACACTCTTTCAGCCAAGCAATCTTGATTGGTGACATAAACATAGACTTACTTAAATACAACGATAGTAAGCACAAGAACGTTAAAACATATTTGGAACTTCTCGTCTCCCATGGCTTTCTGCCTCAAACTGTGCTACCTTCTAGAGTTACTAGTCACAGTGCAACCCTAATCGATCATGTTTTTATGTACCAGCAACGACCTAGCGATCAAATAATTGCAGGTAACTTAGTGACTGACATAAGTGACCATTTTGCCTCAGTCCTAATGCTGAACAAGATTACTGCAGGAAAACAAACTTTGCCAAAGACACGTTTCTTCAGTGAAAGAAATCGTGCTAAGTTTAAGGAATCGCTGCAAAAGATTGACTGGAATAATTTTCAAGAATGCCAAGATTCTAATACTTGTGCTGAAATTTTCAGTGAAGAGATATCTAGGTGCTTTAATGACTGTTTTCCATTGAAAACGCTTCCTAAAAAACGGATTAAAGATAAACAATGGGTGTCTAAAGGACTGCGAAAGTGTATACGTAAGAAAAACAAACTATACAAACTTTCACTCTCTCGTAAAGACCAAACATCCATTGAAAAGTACAAGAAGTACAAAAATGTCTTAACAAACTGCTTGAGACAAGCTGAAGCAAATTACTTTGATAATATCCTAAAAGACAAGGCAAATGCTGTTTTTCGCATGTGGGCTATACTTGGACCAATGCTCAATCCAAAAAAGAACAAAACATCGTGCAAAATCGCAAAAATAGTTGATAAGTCAAAACGCACTTTTACATCAGATGCCGATATTGCTAATTCTCTGAACAACTTCTTTTGTAATATTGGTAGAACTATTAATAGCAAAGTTAGTGCTACGGACATACACTTCTCTAAATTTCTTGAAAATCAGAACGAATGCTCTTTCTTCCTCGCAAAAGTCACGAAACAGGAGGTCCTCGACGAAATTTGTCATCTAAAGCCTGGTAAAGCTGCAGGTCATGATGGCATAAAACCAGATATCATCAAGGAATGTTTTGAAAGCCTAGTAGACCCTCTCACGCACCTTTATAATACATCGTTTGAAACTGGTGTTTTTCCAGATATCTGGAAGATTGCTAAAGTTATTCCCATTTTCAAAAAAGGAGATAGATCCGATGAAGACAACTATCGCCCCATCTCCCTTCTTTCGTGCTTTGAAAAAGTCCTGGAACGACTCATATGTAAAAGAATGCTAGACTTTCTAAAAAAGCACAAGATCCTATACAAACTGCAATTTGGCTTCAGAGAGAGTCATTCCACTGCTCTGGCTTTAATTGAGGCCTTGAATGAAATTTACTCAAAACTTGATGAAGGAAAGTTCGTTTTAGGGATTTTCCTTGACCTCAAAAAAGCCTTTGATACAATTGATCATAAGATACTACTACATAAGCTAGAACACTATGGTTTTCGTGGCATAGCAAGCAAATGGTTTTGTAGCTACCTTTCAAATCGAAAACAATTTACCTACGTAAATGGATGCAACTCTAAACTTGGGATAATAAACACAGGTGTCCCACAGGGATCCGTCCTAGGACCCATTCTCTTCACGTTATACGTGAATGACATGGCCAATGCTACGAAATTACAACCTAGACTGTTTGCAGATGACACCAACATTTTTGCATCTGGTAAAGATATTGATGCCCTGGTTCAAGACACCAATATCGAATTACAAAAACTTCATACTTGGTTCAAAGCAAACCATCTGAAACTAAGCATAGAAAAAACATCTTACTGTATTTATTCCCCCAAAAGGAACCCAACCCCATGCCGAGTCAATGTCCAAATTGGAGAAGATATAAAGAGGTCTGGCTATGTAAAATACCTTGGTTTAACCATTGATGAGAAACTGACATGGGAAAAACACATCGAAGAATTAGGCACTAAAATCGTTCGTTATGCTTCGATCTTTCGAAAAGTTCGACATCTGCTTCCTAAAAAGTGTTTGCAATCCCTATACAATGCATTTATTCAATGTAAGATAGATTATGGTATTGAAATTTACGGCGATGCTTCCAAAAAGTTGATGAAACGTACGCAGACACACCAAAATAGAATACTCAAAATCCTACAGCACAAGAACCACCTTGCTTCAACTAATACCATACATAGAGAATATAGTACACTAAAAGTTTCAGATCAATATGAGATAAAAATCCTAAAGCTGATGCATTTACACACGCACAACAAGGCAAAATTGCCAGAAGTTTTCCAAAATTTATTTCAGACCAGATCAAGCATTCATCAATATCCCACCCGCTACAGTGACAATTTTGCTATACCAAAAACTATAAATCGATTCGGCAACCGAGCTATAACTGTTAAAGGTCCCAGGCTCTGGAACTCTCAACCTCCTGAATTAAATAAGATAGTCACTCTGAAAGGATACATCAAGGCCCTAAAAGATTACAAACTAGGATCTTACCTATAATAAATATTTCAACCAACAATTTGCATTTAATTTACATATTGGGTCTTGTCATATGATACAATTTCTCTTCCATAAATCAACTTTTTCTTAATTACGGGCTTAATTATCAGTAATTGAGTAATTTTAGTTTTTACCTTTCTTTCTTTCCATTTCCATATATTATCTTAGTAGTATTAGAAGCATAATTATTCATAGTTATGTATTTATCGACACCTAACATAACGTTTATTCATTCTGTTATTGATCTTATATTCATTATCATTATTATTAAAAAAAAACAATATAGTTATTTGTAGTTTTGAATTTTTAGTTATTTGTATTTGTAGTTATTTGTAGTCTTAAATTTCTTAGCGCTGTATACCGTTCTGTTTTGCTGTAAGCGCCCCAGACTTGATAAGCTTTGCTTCTTCTGGGGCGTATGAAATTATATGTAGTTAGTTTAACTCATATGTTTCATGAATCATTATCATAAAGGCAGATTGCCTGACCGTGAAATCGAGCACAAGATTTGAGAAAGCGAACAATTGGCAGCAAATTGACCATTCACAGACAATGCGGATGTATTGCTTTCGAGAAATCACAACCAATATTTCAAAGCAGTGACAATCAGCAGCACTCAGCAGGCTTTTCACTTACAAAGGCAAATGCCGTTATTCAAATCCAATCAAGATACGAAGTATTGACCTTGAAGGTCAATGCTTTGTCCTTTGAATACTCAATCTTTGGAATAATTGATCAATTGATGAACTTAAAAGAAGAACAAAGAGACCCCGTTTTATTAATAAAGGATGCTGGTGCGGGTAGGGTTTGAAAAACGGCATAGATAAGTGCCGTTTCGGTTCGGCCTCCTGTTTACATGATGTCGGTAGAATTTCCACATTCTGCCGGCAGAATAATATATGTCTTTATCTAATTGTTTGCAATCAAAGGAAAAGAAAAGCCCATGAAAATACATTGGCGATCGAGTTTAAGAATAGAACAGAAGAGGGTCATTTCGTTGGCCGTTCTACTCCCATTGTTTTAATCAATCAAGAACTTCGAATTTGCAGACTGCCCAACGAAAGTAGACTTATGACTTTTCGTCCCTTGTTTCCTGTGTACTTTGATTTGCTGATAGGTACTCGACCTCGTCCCCATGCCCCAAAAGGAGTCTACGAAGGAAATTGGCCCTGGGAACGAGGTTGATAGGGACTCATACCATTACTGTCAAAAAGTGGCCCCCTGTTTCAAATAGCCTAAACTAGCGGGAGTTCTCCTACACTCAACAAAATCGCTTCAAGCAAACTTTTAGTACCAATAATAATGTTTTCGCAACCTACTCATCACAAAATACATACCGTTCAAGCAGTAATCTTCCTTATCCTTTGTACAAACAAAATAGATCCATCGCAGCTACGAGAAATCTAGGCCGTATCAACCGCTTTTTGTATGCAACAACAACAACTGTCCAAATGGCGCCTCCTTATTGGTTGAAAATTAAATTCTAGCAATTTGATTGGTCAATATGGAACCACTCTGTAAGGGCCTAAAGGGTCAAATTTATAAGGTTAATGGTATGAGTCCCTATTAAAAAACGATATCAGCAAATAAAAGAACGCAGGGAAATAAGAGACGAACAGTCATAAGTCTACCACGAAAGAACATCGAATGTGAAAGTCTAACCTATTTATCCCGTCCCGCCTCATTTCCCATGTCGAATACAAAAAGAATAGGCAAGATACCCTGACAAGGTGGGATCATGTAAACAGGCCCCTTGGTGGCCAAGAAATATGTTATTTAAACTTTAATGAAAAATGAAGAGCCTTTTCAGTACCAAGCAGTAAACATTAGGGCTAATTGTTATCACTTTCTACGGTCCACCACACTTTCCTCTGGTTGTATTTTTCCTAAATAAAAACGATGTCAATTGTCAAAACAATAGGTATACCTTCTGGAAATAAATTGTATCCCTTGTCCACGCTGCCCCTGGTCCAGGAACGTAGGAAGCATCTCAAACTTGGGGGGGGGGGGCATGCAGGGCACTTTTTTCATTAAAGCTAAAGGGGCACCTGAAAATAAAAAGGGCACTTCTTCGTTTATTCCAGAATCTTGAGGGGCACGTGCCCCCAGTGCCCCCCCCCCAGTTCCTACGTCTCTGCCCTGATCCAAATCCATCCTAGGATTACAGTAGTCCGTTTAGAGTAACATTTATCGACCACTTGTATTAATGTTTCGTAAATGTTTTATAATGAGTTCGTATCTATCCTGGTGTTGATCATTTTCCTTTTCTTCGGAAACGAAAGTCACATCCTCTGTCCAAATTCCCAGAAAAAGTGGTTGATATTTAAGAATGATACAATAATGATGGAGGGGGGGGGGGTGGTGGTGGTGGGGTTGTTGGATGTACAAATTTGCCGACTGCTTTTCCGAAAAGCTAAAGATTTTGGGTGCGATACTTCTACACCCCCTTTAGCTACGCCCCAATTTGATGTGATTTGATGTGATGTGATTTCAGTCTGACGAACGAAAAAAAACATACACGGTTTTTTATAAGAAACTGGTTTATAAGAAACTAGTACTGCGATGACCAAAAAATTAAGAAACTCTTGTACGACGCTCAAGAACAGTTAAGAGAAACTCTAAAACTTTATTTCTGTATGTCTCTTTTATTCTATGTTTCTCTAACAAAGGTACCTTCGTCTTTTCTTGACTTTTAACTGCAAAATTGGTAAATTTTTGCCTTGATGTGCATGGCTTCTTCTTGATGACAATGTCAATGCAAAATGGAAGCCCTTTGTTGAGAAGAAGGCTCTAGTACAAAGCAAATAGCTTATTTGTTTAGAGTTTTCTTCACAATTTGCTGTTTGTAAAGTAAACCATGAAACCTTTAAAATTAACAGTATTCGCGACTTTTTTTGTGTTGTCATGGCTCCCACTATTTTCCGACTCAAAGCAACTAAATTCTCCTTCGTTTGAATCGATAAAAATTGCATAAATGAACATAAAGAGTTCTCGTCGTTATTGCATCCTCTCGCAATTTTTGACGAAGGAACTCCATTATTCATACAAAATCTTTTGCACATACATGAGATGTCCCGTCTGGTATCCTGATTTGAAAAACATCACTGTTTGTTTGAATGTTTGCAACTTTGAAGGCAGATACCTCGAGTTCTCAGTCCATTAAGCTGTTCTAATAAATTCCATAAAATCTTTAGTTTTAAATACGATTTTGCTTCATTTCGAAATTACAAAAAAGGGACTTCAACGCAGGAAAACCATGGAAAGATGTCTGTGCAAGGTATGTCAAGGAGCAAAACACTTTTCAAGAAGAGTTGTTGAAGACCACCTTGACAAAAATGGAAGGATGGATATGCTATTTCGAGGCGCTTGTGAAAGAAGGGGAAACAATTCGAACACACAAAGTGGTGAGTAATGCAATGCAACATAGCATGCTGTTGTGCCGGAATGCACAAACTATATTGGTTCTTTTAGGAAAAAGTTCTTAGCAGGTGGAAGTTTGTTAGGCTGTCAAAAACTCTCCAAAGAGATAAGTTCTGGACTACCCTAGACATGACAATGGTCGGCGAGTGATCGGTACTGGTCTTACTAAGAAGAATTGTTGTCAAAAAGTTTACAATTTGGTCAATAATAACTTTTTCAGTCAAGGCCTTTATGTGAGAGTCTTCTGAAGTCATGAAGCGCCGCTTTATGTGAGAGTCTTCTGAAGTCATGAAGCGCCGCTAAAAGCGGTTGCAGTTGCGTGATAAATTAGTCTGTTTTTACCTTTTAATTAAGTCAATTGATTATGCAAGTGATGCTACTTTTGCTATGCAAATGTATTTATCATACCTTCTATGCGCATGTGCAAATATCTGGGGTAAGCCGCAGAGATATTAATTGACAGCCACAATTAGACTCATTACATGATTCTTTCAAACTTTCGCTCATAGAGTTGTTGATGCTATCGCTTAGCGGAAAATTAACTGGGGAGCAACACAAGAGCGAATTAAAGGCTTGCAAAAATTATTGAACAAAAGATACACAAAGAGTATCCATTGCAAAGTTTTGCGCAAGAAGATTACGCTGTGCCGATATGGTGCTTGTTATTTCAAAATTTGCAAGATATTTTTTTGCTACGCTATAAACTGGTAAGGTTGGTTCACATCCTTGAGATGACCCTTGATTAAAAACTCGTTATAATTGGGGCAATGAATTTTGTTAGCTCAATTTAATACATTTTTGTGAGTAACTACTTCCAAATACAGTCCAATCTAAACATAAAAAAGAAGATCGATATTGAGGCTAAACTTATATGAATTCTTTGTCTGTCATCGAATTAAGAATGCATTTCTGACAAGTCTTTTATTTGGTATTATTTTGAACAGATGCAGATAACTTGCAGATTCATGGAGGCGAAAATGCCGGAGATCCAGAAGAGGAAGTTGCAGACAACTACATCCTTGATCCAAAAGGTATATTATATCAGAAAGAATGGTTCCTTGCATACTCTCAAGTACCGAATAATCGTCCCCCCCCCCCCGCTTATTAATTTTTGAAAAATTTTCCAACCCCCCCCCCCCCTTTTATTAATTCTTGAAAAATAGAAGTAATAGTGAACGCATTTTTTTAATAATTCCTGCTAAGCAAATGTACTTACTGTATTTATTAACTTTATTCTCCTTTGTTTGTCTGACCCGTGTTACATACGTGTTTTACATACGTGGTACCCATGTTAGATACGTGTTTTACTAAGAAAACAAAAAACGACTATTCTCAATTTTTCCAACCCCCCCCCCCCCCCCCGATTGTTCCACCCCCCCGATTATTATTATTTTGAGCCATTTCCAACCCCCCCCCCGATTATTCTCACCCCCCCCCCGTTTATTCGGTACTTGAGAGTACATACTTTTTTTCATAAGAATACAATTTTTATAAGAATATTCAGGCTCAGAATCATCCAATTTCTAAGAATAGTATAAGAGTAAGAGTATCTCAGCCTCAGCTCGCATATTTGTATCTCATTTTCAGCAGTCACCCGTTTTGTGATGTTTATATCAGAGAATCTCATGACTGACATAAATACTCGAAGATTATATTCAAGTTCAAAACAAAAATTTCTTAAGAACATCGAGGCTGGATAACATTTATAGTATTCATATACAAAAAAAAGTGTATCTGTCCTTGTTCTTTCAACTGAATTACATTTTTGACACATAAGGAGAATAATATTGCCCCTAAAACTCTGGTTCACATTTTTTCATTTCAACACGTCGCATTTCGAATTTCGTCAGACGTAACTTTCTATTCAACTTCAAAGCGATATTTTTTCTTCTTGTAAACAAAAGAATTCCCATCCTCTATGAAAGTCCCACTGACTGTGTAACAAGATTAACCTTTTGCTTAGAGTATGAATACACTCATTTTTTTTTACAAGAAACCGCTTATAAGAAACGGTATGCTCAAATTTTCGAAAGCTAAGAAACAACCCTACCTGAATTGAAAAAAGCTAAGAAACTTCTGTAATTTTCAGTTTTAATTTTCCTGTCACACTCAAAAATATTTTGACATTGTACAGTTATAGCAACTGTTTGGACAATATTTTGAGTGCGAATCATGTTATTTACTCGTTTTGAGAGACTTACTAAGTAATTTGGGAGCCCTTTTAGACAAGACAAAATCAACTCTAAACTTCCGGCAATAAAAATATAAGAAACACCTAAGAAACTTGTGGTAGCAAAATGGCCCAAAAATTTAAGAAACTGCCTACCAGCCCCGGACCTTAGTTTCTTATAAAAAAAATGAGTGTACACGTATTTTTTATATAAGAAACTGCCCATAAGAAACTCTACTCTCAGATCGCCAAAAATTTAAGAAACTCGAGTTCTGGGAGAATGTAAGTTAAGAACTACTTACTTTGATAAAGGAAATTATTGACATATTTTTACTTTACTTTTACTTATTTCTCAGATCATATTACTTGTAAGGTACCTGAGTAATGTCTGAACATTGGAAAGGCTTGAAAAACATTGTTTTGAACTGTTCACGAGAGCACAGGTAGTGAACATGAAGATTGTTATGGAACTTTTAAGAAGCTCGTAAAAAACTCCGAGTACTAAAAATCTGATAATTTTAAGAAACTTCCAGTACTGGCCGAAATTCTTAGTTTCTCAGACTTTCAACAATCATAGATAATTATCTATGCAACAATCTACTAATCGACTGAACTCAAAACTTTCACCCCTTCTCAGGAGTAACAACTGAGTTAGATTAGAACTGAGTTAGAAATGGTATAGAAGGGATGCAATGATGAAAGGCATCGACTTGATATTCTATTCTGTGTCTTGCAGATACCATGTATGCGCAATTTCATGCATACTAAACATTTAGATTCAATTTAGAAGGCATAACTCACCAAGAGGCCATTTACGTGAGAAATTTCAGCCCCAGCTGAGCTCAATACGGGCTGAGTTTCAATGGTGTATGGTGCAAGCTTTCATCGCGTTTACATGAAGAAGGCCGAGTTGAAATTAAACACAGGCTCAATTCAACTCGGCTACTCATCCCGTGTTGAACTTAGCAAGGGTTGAAATTTCTCATGTGAAAGCTCTCTAAAATGTGCTATTTAACAGGTTTATTGTTTTGCAATTTTCACTTGAATGAGAAATGTTTCAAGAATTAATTTAATTAGTAAGTAGGTTCACAATTAACTCTTTTTTCTTAGGTGTAACAACGGCCGAGATGTCTGGGAGGAACTGCGCAATCAGTTTTGGAGAGAACGAAGAAGATAGCTTGGTTGGTAGGTAACGTCATTTGAAATTCTACTTCTATCCTCTCATGTTCCATCATAAACGTTTACATGCGTCAGAGCCCGGAAACAAACAATTATATTCTTATGGACAGTTTGAAAATGAATGCAATAGACATTTCAGCAAGTTTACTAAAGGATCTGGATCGGGCGATATTTTTACATTTATGCTCCTTTTAGCAGGGCCACCTTTGGTAATTTTTGAATCGCACTGTGCCGCCATCATTTGCAAAAGAAAAGGCACTGCTGATCGAATCAATTTCAGCAAAAAGATACTGTAGCAAAGATAAGCTTTGGAAATCATAACTTGACATTTAATTTTGTTAATAACGCTGCTAAATAATCTTCAAGTCACCCTTTTTCATGATATCATGGATATATATATCGTTCATCGTTCACTGGAATTAGGTTCTTAAAATAGTTGGAATGTACACGTAACACGGGAAAAATCCTTGACAGGACAAAGTCCATAAATAGTTAACACTTCTCTGGAGCAGCAGTTTGGCAATAAAAACCAAATGGCTGTTGGGCGAACATTCCTTCAAAGCTTATTCTTTCAACACACCCGGTGTATGTAAATAAGGGAGATTATCAAAGAAATTATAAATAGTTGCAAGAAGTTTTCTACTCCAAGCAAATGCATTTATTTTAGTCGACTGTCTGAATTACGACTATCAGAATCATCGTTAAATATTTCACTCAAGTTCCGTAAATCTCCCTTTCTTAGGTCCATCAGATGCATCAGCAGATGAAGTGTCTATCTTATTTGAAGATACCGGTGAGTTTGATGAGCAGCAGTCGATGCAGCCAGACTCAGCCAAGGAAGACGATGAAGATGAAATGCCAAATGTTATGATAAGGTGGATCTGCATGATGCTTCAGTGGTGTCGATCTCGATATAACATTACTGATGCAGGGATGGCATTCTTATTGAAGCTTTTCTCTGTAATTTTGCAGCTGACATTGAATCCATTCTTCAAAATATTTCCATCTTCCATTTACCTCTTGAATAAGAGTTATCCACTTGAAGATGACGTTGATACTTTGATTCGAGTGGTTTGTCCATCATGTAATGCAATTTACAGCCTCGAGGATTCCTTTTTGCAACAAGGTGATCGGAAAGTGTCACAAAAATGCTCTTCTTTAAAGTTCAATACACGTTGCGATGCAGAGCTAATGGCAGTGAAAAAACAAGCACGCGATAAATCTACACTCGTTCCATATAAATTATTCATGATGCTGGATCCAAGTAGGTGGCTAAAGTTCCTATTCCAGTCATCTGAATTCCGCTCGTTACTAACGGCTCCTCACACGCATACTCCTCAAGCTGACACTTTCGAAGATGTTTGGGATGGAGAACTTTGGAAAAAATGTCAGAAAAATTTCTTTGTGAAATTTCATTGTGAAAAATTTCCATATAAAGAAAATAATTATCACATACCTTACCATTGCAGATGCAGATATAGAGACTTTACCAGTAAATCGATTAATTTACCCGGCAACAAGAGGCAAGAATGTTACACGATACTTCTGCGCTGTCGTAGTTGCATCACCTCTTTTTGTTTGAGCTGGGCCTAAAAAGGCTGGGGGAAACTGAAAGTGTGCAAAGCAAAGCAAGCAGCACAAGATCAATTTCTTACCGTTGTGTGAATACTCTCATCAGTCATTTGCTTGCCATGAAACAATGATCTATTGCATGAAAAACATCCTATGCTGATACTAATATAAATCAGCAAACATTCTGCTGGATATTTTGTTATTTTATTGACAATCTTTTCTGTTGATTTCGCGACCACGTCCTCCATTTTGTGTTTCATAATGAAAATCTCAATCTCATGTTGCATAATATTTGGAAATGAGGCCAAACACTTTTGGGACGAAATGATGTCACTCGTACAGCGGTTTTCCCATAGAAATAATTCCTATTTCTATGATTCTATGGGTTTTCCCCGGTTTTCCCCTCAAATTTCAGACATGCTGCAAATTCAAAATGTGACAAGCAAGGAAGCAAATTCGGCCGAGGCGGAAAATATAGATTGACTTCAGTTGACTGGCCTTGTCTGTTAGTTTGACAACTGTATTGTCGATCTATATTTTGATTTTCAGACAGTCTGAAAAGGGGTGGTGCCAGAAATCTTCCAACGGGGGGGCTGGAGCTTCCGACAGGGGGGCTAAAATGGCTAAGAAATGCAGTTTTCGCACGTGTCGCACGTCATTTTGCCAAATTTCCACCGACAAGAACCAAACATTAACTCCAACGGGGGCTAGATGCTTCCGACGGGGGCTGTAGCCCTAGCCCTCGCCTGGCGCCACCCCTGCCCACAAAGGACCCTGGGTGACAATCAATCTTTAATCAGTTGACATCGAGGTTCATATCTTTCTAGTGGTTTCATGTCTTTCTAGTGGTTTCTCAGATTTCCCACAAAAAAACGGAAGAATCTCCATTACTAAAAATGACCAAATTTCACTAGGTTTTTTCATGGGGAAATTTTGGGGAAACGGACACTTTCCCCATAATTTCCCAAGCGGGAAATGGAAATGTCCGTTTCCCTTCAATTTCCTAGATAAATTTGTCCGTTTCCCCTAAATTTCCATGCAGAAACTATAGGAAAGTTTTGCTATTTCTTGCAGTGGATTACTACGTGTTCTGCACGAAGCTAAAGATTGCTAGGAATGCTGGAAATGATTTGATCTTCATTCTTCGGTTGACTTGACAGGGATGGGAAAACCGTGTCATCCCAAATGATGTCACTCCTAACTGGTACCGCAGTATTTCCCTCAAAGTTTAACAGCTGATTGTGAAGTTGGAAAACCCCATCACCTAAAGAAAAAAGATCAAACATAATACTTTCACCCATGTTTATACCAGTTATGTTTCAAGAGTCCCTAGGCATCGTTTTTTATATTCAATCAAAAATTTTACAATACAAGGTCTTGTCATCAAGCTATTTTATTATCGTCTGGGACTCAAAATTTTATAGCATATGGCGTTATCAAGAACATTTATGATTTTCTACAATGCAATAGCTCAAAAGACGGTTTTGAAGCAACGATTTCATGGTCATTTTTCCTCAGGAGCAAAATAAAGATAATTCCAGAAACTCATTCGAGATCTTTGATACAAAAGCGCAGAGAGAAATTGTTATGATCGCTAATATAATCAATGTTGGGTGATTTTTCTAAATATTCACTTTTTATTGGGCCACCCGGTTGATAGAATTAATTTTTCTGCGACACAAAATAGAAATAGAAAGCCCTGTTCATACGGGAACGCAATCAATCGATCCGTTGAAATATCATTCCATATCATTTCGTTAAAAAAGTGGAACGATAAAAAGTGATACGAAAAGTGGAACGATACACAATCGTTCCGTTCCATTCCCGTGTGTAGAACTGATCCGAAGAAACAAAAGTGGAAAGGAACGATGACGTTTCCGTGTGAACAGAAACAAATACCGATACGCAACAGAGTTCCTATATGAACAATCTAATTTTGCGTTCCAGAAATTGCAGAGCGATTGCGTTCCCGTGTGAACGGGGCCTAAATCCTCAGACATTTGAAGCAGACATTACCTTATGGAGGGGGCTTTGGGGGGTACTAGAATCCGCAAACCCGGACCAAAATTAGCAAAAACCAGAAAACCCGCAAGCAAAAAAATCGAAACCCGAAATTGCACTTCGGAACGCAAAATTTCAATTTTCGGTAATAATCTTCGACTATTTCCGACATTTTCGTTCGCACTGACACTCTGTGCATCGTTTCAAGCATTCGGAAGCTGGTTTTTCGATCTCGGCTAACTAAAAGAGAATTTATGACTTCGAAAACCCGAAAACATTGAATTTTTGAAAGAAATCCCGAAACCCGAGCATCAAAATTGGCCAAACCCGCAACCCGTGGAGCATCTCCAAACCCGAAAACCCGCACGATTTAGACGTAAAACCCGAAACCTGAGGGCTAAAATTGGTCAAACCCGCAACCCGTGGAACCCCAAAGCATCCTCGAGGGGCAAATCACTGATTTTTTTTTCGTACACCTTCCTTAAAATCACAAAAAAATCACATACAAAAATCACACACAAAAATCACAAAATCACCATACAAAAATCACAAAAATCACAAAATCATAGAAAAATCACAAGGAAAAATCACAAAAAATCACTAAAATCACAAAAAAATCACTAAAATCACAGAAAAAAATTGTGTGATTTTAAAATCACAAAAATCACGTACGCTATTTTGAGAAGTGATTTGCCCCTTGAGCATCCTCATGTAAAATAAATCGACTTTCCGAAGGACAAGACTTCTGCAGACGACCAAAGAAATGTGTAATTGTCTTTTTGAAGAGTATTGCAACATGATACATGTTTAAATCTAACATACTGCTTTATTCTGTACATTAATTTGCATCAAAACTAAATTCGGTTAGTGCAATGTCAACTTGACTAAAGACTTGCCCCAAGTCTATTTCGTCAACTGTAATAAGTCTACCCCAAAGTATACCACGAAACTTTTCACTTTTCCCTTCAATTTTTGTTGACGAGATTTTTTTGACGAAATAGACTTGGGGCAAGTCTAACGTGACTCTGATAGATTCCAGTGAAATAATACAACGCATTAATGAATTGAAAAACTCTTCTATTAACTGGTTCTAGAATACATTTGGGGCCTTACGAAGTAAATCCGTAAATCCCATCCCTCCTGCAAGCACATCCCTCCTGCAACCAACACGCAACAATAAACAAACATTAGTTAGCAACAAAAACAGATGCCGTTTTATTCCAATGGGATGATACTCCTTGCAAGTATCACCCTATTTACACTAACTGTTTTATAAGAAAATGGCTCTCGTCTTAAATTTTACGTTTATTAAAACCATATTCTTGGAACAGGTATACAAACTCTTTGCTACTTAAACCAAGGGCGCCTACCTTGTAGGAAGTGTGTTTATTCCCAGTACTGTAGAGTAATTGGTGTCCTGTGACCCAGTACAGAGGGTGTCCCAGAACCGTACCGTGATCCAGCAGTACACAGAGTCAGTCTTCTCAAGGTCGAGATGACGTATGAACAACTTGGTGGTTTCAAATTCCGGTGTTTATGTAATACGAAATCAACTGTTATACGAGCTGGCCACAGGGAATCAGACAGCGTGATCTTTGATTGGTCAATACTAACAGACGTTAGAATTTGAAAATCCCTGTAAAAACTTACAGGACTGGGTATACACAGATAAACAGGACTGGGTCACAGGACACCAATTACTCTGTGAACAGTAGTTCATGCGTACAGTACAAGGTAGGCGCCCTTGCTTAAACACTTTACCAACTGAATAAATTCACTAATCAATGTAAGACATTGTCAGTGTCAGCTGACAGACTTAAGTGTCAGACATTGGGAAATTGTTAATTTCTAAAGCTAAAGATGCATCTCAAAAACTTCTTTCATTGTGTTTGAATCTTTTGATACAATTGCAACATTTTCTTCATCGGCCTTTTCTAAATCAGGTTTTCTCTTCTCAGTCTCGTTTATTACCGATTTGTCTGTCCCTACTGCAAAGTTGATATCGTCCACAGGCCTTCTTTGAATAATTTTGGAGTATAAATCTTCCTTGTCTCTCAGTAAGACTGCAGCAGGGATATCTTTAACTCTTTCTTCTGATGCATTCCTTGGTCTTGTCAGGCCATTTGAACTGTTGCTTTCTTCATTGGACTCTTTTCTACTAACGGTTACTGATTCATGTTTGCTTTTTCCAGATACATCAGTTTCCACGGATTTTTTCCGGATGACTTTAGAATATAGATCTTCAGGGTTTACAGGCACATTCGGAACAGGGACTTTGCGTTTCGCATTCTTGATTTCAGTTTGCAAATTCTTAGATTCAATTTCTATCTTCCTTTCTTCATTTCCCACGCTTCGCTCGGCATTCTGATCTTCAAATTGCATTTCGTCTTGTGTAATGATTTTCTCATCTGTTTTTCGCATATTTGTAAAATCATCGATTTTGTCGCCCCTCTCTGTGTCATATTCAGTATTCAATTCGCTTGTTTCTTGTTTCCTAAAATGACAGTAAAAACATGTTAAATGCTTCCCTTTCGAAAACGCATAATTTGTGCCAAAGAGGGCAACCATACTCAGGACGAAACCTTTGGAACAGCTTGTCCTCTGACTTCTACCAGAAACTAAAATGGTCTTAAACGAATAATAAAAGATTCTTTTTTCGAAAAACTGCCAAGACAAGAGGACAAATCGTACATCTATTATAATTCTTGCAGACTTGGCGTATCAATCAATATGTTTTGGTCAACTCAAAGATTGTTTTCATTGTTTATAATTATTTGTCCGATTCATTTCCATCGCTAAAAGAGAAGGACCATTATGGAAACAAGCTCTTTTCTTGATCTTTTCGATGCTATCCCTCCTATCAAAAACTTACAGGGTGCGGTTCATTTGTTTCCTTTATTTTTTGAAATAATATCATAGATATTGTATGTTTTAATAGGATAATTTAGAAATGTACTAACGCTTGGTTAAACGCTTCAATTTCATTTTCTTCAGTAAGTTTCCTTACAAACTCTGGGATCTACCTAGATCAAAGTGGGGTAAGGAACAAACATTATGAAGAGATACACACGTCTCCTTACATTTTTCGTGCTTCGTGGGTGTGTTTTTATTACATTTTTGTACATTTTTGTTATAATTCAAAAATTCTAAAATTTGTCCTAAAGTAGCTTTCAAAGTTGCGAATTTCAATGTTGATGGCAAATGAAAACTTACTTACGGACTCCTCCCTTGCTCTGTATCAGCAACACATGGTCCTTTGTCTTTATCTTCCTTCGTTGCAACCTCGAATTGATTCTCAGCAGCCTCTATTTCCTTTCGTACAGTAGCCATATCCATATATTCGTCCTCCTCCTCAAGGTAAAAGGATTTCACCTCAGCTTCGCTTCCAAGAATGTCTCCATCAATTTGTACTCCCTTGCTATCCACTCCAATATCCCTTTGGCTCTTACCAGCGACTCTGTTGCAGTCATTTTGCATGTGATCTCTATCGCCTGCTACTGGTGCATTCGCAGCATTCTGTTGTGTTTTCATATCTTCCTTTGGCTCATCCATGCCCTGTTGGATTCCTTTCACTTTATCGAGTAACTCTTCATCAATCTTTGCGTAAGCATCAAATGGATCGAGCAAGGAATCATCCGAGGATGTCGTCTGCACGGAAACATTATCACCGTCGTTCCTCTCAAATTGATTGAAACTGCTCGATCGCTTCCCGATATTTCCTGATCCTTTATTGCCGAAACTGTCAGATCTTTCATTGCCAAAACTGTCTGATCGTTTATTGCCGAAACTATCAGATCTTTTGCCGAAACTCTCTCGACGAACTTCTTGCACATCCCCTTCTTGATTTTTCCAAATCATAGAGCGGCGTTTCTCTTTTGCAAAAGGCTCTTTCTTTCTTGTCTCTAGTTGGCATGTGTCACACAGCGTAAACAAATCATTAAACAACTGCAGTACATTGATGTCGAACTCGCTCGTTGTTGAACTCGAACTAACTGGCTTCTGCGTGTTTGATACGGGAGGAGGGCTCGTTGATCTCAGCTCAATATCATCAGAGAGGCAGCTATGTATAGAGATAGTGTCCTCTGTGTTTCGCCTTGGGGGTAAAGGCGGTGCATCACCAAAGTTGTTGCCGTCAAGTGAGAGCGAGTCAGGTGGAGAGAACATACCAGAATCGCGGAAAGATTGGCTTCGGCCTGTTGGAGAAAAAAGATTGAAAACAGATATTCTACTGGCTGTTCCAAGGAAAGGACCTTACCAAGTCTCTCTCTTATGACTCTGCTTGAAAGAGTTGCTGGATGGTACGTAGTTACGCGAAATATCTATAAACGAAAAAAGTATTTTTGATAATGTTGTCTCAATCCAGTACCCAAGTTTCTTGGCTTGTTAATGATCTGGGAGTCGAATTTCTTACTAAGAGTTTCTTGAATGGATACGTGCACAGCAAATTCCTGCAATCAGCATACGAAAGAATTACATACCTGTCATAGAGCTGTTTGATTTGATAGATGTTGATCGCTTCACTGACGAATTGGTGCTCGTATTTTCCAGAAATATGGACATGCGGTTGTTGCCTGTGTTGGATCTATAAGAATGCAATAAAATATCTTGGGAAAGTCTAACAAGACAAAATGATAGAAAGAACATGTTTCATGGAAAAAAATGATCATAATGATGAATCGGAAGGTGTATGAAGTTTTGCTCTGTTTTAGCATAACCCTGCATTTGCCTAAGAAGTGCAAGTCACCTTGAAAGAAACGAAAGGACGGCTTGTTCTGAATAGCTCACAGCTGGATAGCTGGATGATTTTTGGTCAAGCAGGCTGCTTTTCTGACCTTGATTCTGGACCAAATAGTAAGAAAGATTTTTAATTGCTTGTGAATGGTCTCTTTGCAAACACTGCAAACATCAAGTCCAGCGCTCAAGCGAGGTAACACACTTCTCACATGGAGTTAATTAGGAGCTACCGTAAATCCCCGCATATAAAAACCTACTTTTTTGACAGCCAGGCTGAAATAGGTTCTTATTTTGAAGGTACCAAGACCAATTTCAAGGTATAAAAGGTTCATATTTGAAGAGCGCCTTGAGTAGGCTGTTCTAGAATCTTCACTTGTTATTCGTTTTGGTAAAGCAAGTATGTACCAAATACCCAATTCAATCATAGTATATCAGCCCGAAATGTTGCTCTTGGAATGGGATTTGTACTATTAGAGCTATTAGATCCAGAGACACAGTTTTCTAATATTATGAGTAGCGAAAACACTAAAGTTATTACTTGCCTGGCTAAGTTTATTATGGATGCTAACAAACTGAGAGACTCACTCCAAACTGCGACCTACATGGGCCCAGGCTGGAGCTTCCAAGAAGCCTAAACCGATTCTTCTCGTTTGTCGTTCTACACTTCATCACAGTTTTATTTGATTCATTTTTGTTCATTTCCATCTTATTTTAGTTCACTTTTTTGCTATTGTATTTTGTATTAGTTTCATGGTGTTAGTTTAGTTTAGATTAGTTTAGCTGCCATGCCTGTAAAGGTAGTGCATAATGCTATGATGATGATGATGATGATGATGATGATGATGTACTGAGACCAAAATTTGATGAACTGGGACGTCAAAGAAAAATGAGAATGCAATTTGGCAATTTAATAACTACTGTACGTCTGTACAGCGAGGAAACAGTGACTGGGAAAATGAAATCACTACCATATGTACCGGTACGGGATGTGCCATTTTTTGGGGTATCTTTTTTCAGGCTGAAAATAAATTTTAGGGTGTCATTTTTGGTAACATCACAAATGAACATAAATTTTGGGGGTGTCATTTTGGAAGAAAAATGCTTGAGGGTATTGAATTTAATCTGATTTCAGGTACTTGGGTAGAATTTCGAATTTTTGTCACAATTTTAGGGTATCTTTTTTGAAAGGCCCGTAAATTTTGGGGTATGGTTTTTGAAAAATTCATAAATTTTAGGGTATGATTTTACAATTGAAAATGGCACACCCCGTCATCCGCCTATTGAAGTGACCCCCCGGGATGAAATCGGACCTTCAAGACCCTAAATCTACAGCCAAAGGGCTAACCTGATCCGAGTCAATCCTTTTCCACTGGTTCAATTTCAGTCACAGTTATCAGTGAGAGATTAATTTCCAGGAAACCCAACCCTTTTTATTTTAATCTCATCACTCGATCATTCTATGGTGCAACATATCTGTAGTTGTGGCCTATGAATGATCAAAGTGTCACAGACTTTAACAGCTACAAAATTTTAAATACAAGTCATATTTCAGGATTTAATATTTTGGTCACGGTCCTCGATTTTACGTTCAAGTTTACATTACATTGACGAATGACTTTTCGAGCAAAAATTTGACTTACGATCTTCGTTGAGGGGCAGATGACGTGTTTCCAGGGAGTCCAAACATCTTTACGACTTCCTGCAAAACCAAGTGCATATTTTGTGACAAGAGCAGAGGAAAGATCCTTGCGGAGCACCAAATAAGAAAATCAAGGGTAGTTGGGAAAACTATTGGAGGACCCCTTGAAAGCCAGCTTCTGCTAAAGGCAACCCTCTATAAAAAATAGATATGAAATTAGAAAATGAATATGAAACAGATGAAAAAGAAAAGCGGAGCCTTTCAAACAAAAGAGGTATCTTACAATACAAGAAATAAATAGATAGTCTGTAGATGAGTTGATTTGTCATTGCTCTTCAGCCCTTTAGAAAAGAAATACTGAACGAATGACTTGTTCTACAGGGTGTCCAAAAAATATTTGTACTTTTGTTTTGCAGTTGCTGTGAAGGAGCTGTGATTTCAATTTTCATGTTTTTGATATATTTCAATAAGGAAGACTTCAACTTAGATTTGAGAGTTTTCTTTGGTAGATCACAAGTGATTGCTCAGTTTTTTTTATATATATAATCAGTTAAAACGTTTACATACAGAAGGTACCTAAGACATTACATATGAGCTACTGTACAACACTGCGAGGACAATGCCAGGGAGAGCAAAAGACCATGACAACTCCCTGGCCATTCCATAAAAAAAAAAATACCACTAAATACTATCAAATATACCTTTACAAAGAGCTACACATAAACTATCAAATACGGATACATACAAGGATCTGTTTCACACTGGAGGTCATGGCTGGCACAGGCGATAATGCTGAACAGCAGAAACCCCGACCGAGAAAACACCACCGACAACAACTGCCGCCGCTGCTGTTTCCCCTCCAGGGTCTCCACCGCTCAAAAACACTGCGCATGTGCTGTCAGTTTGAGGTAAACTGAAAACGATACCCTTTTCAGTGGCTAATAACCAGTGCAAATTTAATGACCCCCCCCCCATCCCCCCCCCCGATGTAAGCCTTGGGAGAACTAGCCATGTAACTGTTGCATATCATCAAATATGTTGAGCCCATTCCTCAGAATGGAATGAATCTTTAATTCCAATAACAAATAGATACTCTTGGACAGTAGATACAAAAAGAAACAAAATAAAAACATACTTCAATGCTAGAATTGAATCTATGTTTGTACAATAAAGTTATCCATTTGAATTTCTTTTGACACGATGGAGCAGAAAACCACACCAGCTTCCCATCCGTAAACTCCATTGTGAAAGTATGATCAAAAGCAGCCGGGCAATTATGACAACTTCTCATACTTATGCACTGTGAAACGTTCAATTGACCTGGAAAGAAAACAAATTTATCTGTAATGAAGATCGAGCCCGAGGTGGGCTTAACCACATCTTCTTTTCTGGCCATAATGGTTCTGGCCATAGCCCTGCGATAGATGAAATCCTTTAGAATCAAGATATCCAATCAAGTAAATTTAGAAGAAATTTTGAAGGGGCTCCGTCGTCAAAATGTAAACAAAACGATGATTTTTGCAGTTTTTTGAAAGGTGATATCACACAGAATTTTCGTATTTTTTTCAAAATGAAAGTTGCTGTTTTGGCATTAATCATTGTACTTCACAAGGAACAAAACGAAACATTCATATCTTCTACGATTGCTCAGATATACGTGGATTTTTAACGGTCGCTGAAACATTGCCCCGCCAAGGTAGAAGGATGACCCGCCAAGAAAATTTGTTTCCCTGCCAAGTTTGAGTTTAAACACTTTCCCTGCCGTGTTTCTGTTGGTTCCCCGGTGAAATTTTTGTTTCCCCGTCAGAATTATACAAGTTTCATCATAGATAATAGCTGAAAATTTCCTTTCCCCGCCATGATATTTTAATCCTCGTTGAAAATGTTTAATTTCATAATTTCCCCGCTGTATCTTTAATGTCCGACTGGGTCGTTACTGAGGGGTGTCTTTTTGGTGGCTTGGGTGAATCCACCAAACAAACTGCAGAGAACAATGGATGAACAATGGATAATCGGCGACACGTGCGAGTTTACGAATTTGTTTACGGTTTGACGACGGAGCCCCTTTAATATAAATTCCTGTGAAGGGGTTCTAAGGATTTTGGCCACTACACTCTTTTTTCTGTCAGAATAATGTTCATGAGAATATTCAGGATCAGAATCATCCAATTTCTAGGAATATTACAAGAATATTGCTCAGCCTCAGCTCGCATATTTGTGTCTCATTTTTCAGTAGTTGCCTGTTTTGCGATGTTTATAACAGAGAACTTTCGTTCGACCATTTCCTCGTAATGACATGCAATTTCTTTTGTAACAACATAGGGCTCAAATCTTTAAAAAGGTGGGTGTAAAATTCTATTCCATTTTTCTTTGAATTGAATGGCTTGAAAGGAACTTACAGAACTTTGCTGTAAATCTGCGGTGGAAATTTTTTGATATCTTGATTTTTTTCAAAATGGCGGCAATTTAAATATTTTTGAAAAAATTGATGGAAAATTTTGAAAGCATTTTAATCAACACAAATCCTAAACCAAAGCAGGAAAAATCATATAACTTTAAAGAAAACCATAGTTTATGAAGGCATACAATATGGTGAAAAGCAGAAATCAGTATCTTTTCTGGTTTAGGATTTAGAAAGTTGATGAAGTCATAGCCTCAAATTTAATAAATGCCGCCATTTTGAAACTAATCAAGATATCAATAAGTTTCCACGGCAGATTTAAAGTAAAAAACGCTAAGTTCTTTCCAAGCCATTTAATTCAAAGGAAACCGTAATAGAATTTTACACCGACCTTTTTAAAGATTTGAGCCCTATGTTTTTTTTAACTATGTTCGCCTGAAACCATATCCGATTTGAAAAAAGGATACATTAAGAATATGTTCAGGCTCAAAACGTAAATTTCTTAAAAATATCGACGCCTCAGAAATAATCAATTTCTTCATCAAGTGTGGTTCTCAAGGGCATAACGGAATAACCAGACCCAGGACCACTAGGACCGGACCCTAACGGACCAGACCCTAGGGGAATGCCCTACCCTCACTTTGACGTTGGATAGGAAGTCAGTCACCGAAAGGATGGGAATTTCACTCTAAAAATCTCGTACACGCAATCTTTCTGTCCAGCGCTTAGAGTTCAAATTTATCAGGCACGCAGGTTATACTTAGGGACTTTGTTAGCTCTCATGGTGGCCCCAGAAATTATAAGGGGGTAGAGTTGGTCACATGGATCTTTCAAACTTCCAAACTATTTAAAAAGATTGCAACAGTAATAGTATTTTTGAATGAAAATTACGAAAGTTTCTTAGCATTTTGATACAGGCGGTGGGGTAGTATTTTTCGAAAATTTTAGCCTACTGTTTCTTATGAGCTGTTTCTTATAAAAATGTAGGCCCATAAGAAGCTGGGGGCAGGGGCGTTTAAGCCCCCCAAATGATGTTGAAAACAATGGTGCCACGCCACAAGTATTAATTAGATGTATTGTTCTCTATTGTTCCAAGAAGCTGCTTCCTACGGCCCTTGTAAAAATGTGAATGCACATGCATGATATGAGAAAACAAATGCACACAAATGCACATTCTGAGATGCAATATTGTGATCATGGGATTTACCAAAGACACGTGGGGTCAATGCCCGGGTCAATGCGTGGTTTGAGAGAATGGTTCTATTAACATTCCCAAAATTATCACTCACTCTTTCGAGATCGCCTTTCCCCATATATCTGCCAATTACCACCTTCACATCACATCACAATGAACATTACGAACCAGTCACGAATCTGTTATAATCTGTTGGACTTTGGGGAGGGCCATTTGAAGGAAAATGGGGGTCTGGGGGCGTAGCCCCCAGGAAAATTTTTCGTGACCACGCCCTTCAGACTCTCGGAAAACGTGGGAAACGCCCTTTTTGCTTCATCTTAGATCATTTAGCCCATCACTTAATTATGCTTCTCCTCAAATACAAACTGGCATTTATATTTTGTGCAAAAGCTAAAGCGCCATCATTTGGAAAGTGAGGGACCAATGAAATATTTATCATAAGCACCAGTTTGAGAATGCTTATCGCTGAAATAAGCTCCACCTCAATGGAAACAAAACTGGCATAAAAACGAGGTATATCTCAAATTCACAAATCAGAGGCATTTCAATGTTAGGTGAAAGAAATGTCCAATTGTAAATTCCATAATCGGAGTCACTAGTAAGTTATAAAAATTCTCATAGCTCACCAAGTTTCTACAAGCTTTACTTGTATTCTAAACTGTGTACCTTAAAATTGAAATGACTTGATTGACACTTTATAACTCTCGCAACAGAAAATATGAGTCTTTTTGCGAAATCTATCATAAATAAATGTCAACAGCTAAGTTCACTGGAGAATCCTAACTCGCAGCGACAATTTGACAAAGTGAATGAAACAAATGATTTTCAAGTTCGATTTCCACTAAATGAAATTTTTATTCAGAATCGCATCCTTTCATACTTTTTGATGAATTGTACTTTAGTTTGTGAGTTTTGTTTGACTGGCTTGTAGCTAGCAGAGTTATCGTGTAGCTGTGCCATGGTTATTTTAGGAAGTAAAGGTTTGAAACTTATTCGTTTCTTTCTCTAAGACAATGGTTTTTAAGAGAAATTTTTAAAGTTTGGGGGGGGGCCATGGCCCCCCCGGCCCCCCCACTAGATCCGCGCCTGCAAATAGCTGCCTGCTAAATGATTTTGCAGTCCCAAACTAACTTGCAAAGAGCATGGCGAAGCCAGAATCAAGTCCAGAAATTGAGATTGTGGAGATGGCATACAACGTGGCTGGTATCACGACGTCATTGCAACAACTTGAATCACCAAGCAAGGCAGAAGAGGTAAAATATTTAGGCCATGTTTGCCATGTAGTTAAATGCTTAGGCCCAATGGGCAATGGCTTGAGCCTGGATCAAAGTTTGTCTGCTGGTTAGACGATTTAATATACCATGCATTTTTGCGTTCGTTGTGGCATCCAGAAGGTAGAATTTACTTACAGCAGTGACTGCCTTATCTTACTTTGGAGTGAAACTTCTGTGTTGGCCGCCATTGCAAGCAAACGCTGGAAGGAAAGTAATGGGTATTCCCCTAGGGTCTTGTCCGTTAGGGTCCGGTCCTACTGGTCCTGGGTCTGGTTATTCCGTTATGCCGTTCTCAAGGCAATGTTCTCAATGTTCCGTTTTTCAAGAGAAATGATCTTTTTGGGGACTTGGGACTAGTAACCAAATTGAAACGTGTTGCTGGTTGAACTAGTGGCCCAGACAGGGTGACATCTCACGAAAGTTTAACCCATCTTCAAAAGTTCAAAAATCCCTATGCTGAGTTCGTGGAAACTTTTACATTTCTTCACTAGTTTTAATGATATACCGGGTGTCCCAAAATGATGTATTATCGTTTGATTGCTCTTGTGTCCACAACGGATGAACCAATTTTCAAAAACTTTGCTTTATCCGATTACCAAAAGGCTAAAGTGTATTCAATGATGTTGTTTGTTGTTTAGGCCGATGTCTTCATGTTGAAAAGAAGATTGATAAGCGTGCTCAAATTCAAGCCTTATGGCATGAAAAAGAAACGGCCTACTTTCCAAGTCAATATTTTAGATGTGATGCAAAAGGCTGAACTTATATGTCGTTCAGAGAATATATGTCATTCAGAGAATACGAATTCAGTTAATTCTGAGTTCAGAGAATTCGAAAAGGAGTTCAGCCTTTTGTGTCACATCTAAAATGTTGACAGGAAAAATAGGCCATTTCTTTTTCATGCCATATAAGGCTTGAAATTGAGCAGGTTTATCGATCTTCTTTTCGACATGAAAACGTCATGGTAAAACCATAACCAACATCTTAAAATACAATTTAGCCTTTAGGCAATCAAATAAAACATCATTTTGAACACTCGGTACAGTAACCTGTCTATTGGTTTTTGCATGAAGATTTCTTTGAGGAGCCAATCAAACTATTTGCGAAGAAATGACCGAAATGGGCGACACCACTGACTCTTGTCGAAAGTGCAAAGTGAGTCGTGAGTAGATTTCCCACAAAGCAAATTTCTTCGTTCCAGCTTAGCGAACAGTGCGAAGAATATTTCAAGATTAAGCATTCTGAGTGAAGATATCTTAAAAACTAGCAAACACTGGCCGTTTTCTTTTATTGTTTGGAATGCAATGCAAGGCTAGCAAGCTTTCTCTACGAGGAAGGAACTAAGTCAGGCTTATTCGTTTCCTTGTAGCCTCAGATATCTTATCTTGCTATTGTCCTTTCTATCTGTCAATGAAAATACCTTCATCCTTCCTCATTTCTTAGCCTGTTTGGTACATCTTTAACATTTATATTCCACGTTTCAATGCTTCTCTTTCCATTTTCTACTCGTGTTCCTCATTCTTTGCCCTCATGTCCTTGGCCTTCAATCAAGGGGGGGGGGGGTTCTTGGCAAAATTTTGGGTAGGGTATATCGCAAAGTGAACCGTTGGCTTGACTAGCTTTTTCGAAAATGGTACCCTTAGCTAGACCCGCCATTTCTACAAAAATGATACCCTTGGCTAGACAATTATTGAAAAACGATACCCTTGGCTGGATTAATTTCAAAGCCATTCGAGTCAGCAGATATCTCACAATTGTTGATTTGAACTCGGCAGTATGAAAGGTCGATTCGTTTCACAAAAATTTAGTTCATTATCAACTAAAATGGGTTGTCAGGGTGAAAAACCCTTGCCCAGACTACTTTCGCTGAAACATGACCGTTCCCTAGACCTATATTGTGAAATATGATACCCTTAGCTGGAACGTAACTAGACCAAAATTGCAAAAAGTATACCCTTGGCTAAACTAGATGTCTAAAAAAGTATACCCTTGCTCGTGGCACATCCCCAGATACCTTTACTATGGAAGAACCTCCCCCCCGTGCCTTCAATCCTGTACCCACCGAGCCTCGTCCCCAGGGCCTTTTGTCATATTGGGACGGAGAAGAAAAGGCCCTCTGGGAACGGTTTTCGTCTCCGTCCCTATATGACAAAAGGCCCTGGGGACGAGGTTGATACCCACCCATATTCTAGCCTATTATGCGTATAATCTGGGTCTACGCGTAGGCTACCCATATTCTTGATCCTTCCGATCCTTCGTTACAAACTTTTTGCTAACACACTATACTGTTTTTAGGTTTTAACACATTTCAGAAAAACCAATTCAGGGACATTTACAACTGCTTCTTGGCTTTCTTAGCAAGCACTCGGAATGCGTTCTTGGTTCCTGAATGCGTTCGTTGGCGCATTAGTGCGTGACACCACTACCTCACTCCTATATGTACTCGTTTTACTTGGTACATAATGTGTGTAATTATTTCAAGATTAAAACAGGTGCTTATGCTTCTGAAGCCCTTTTAACAAACAATGAATTGAAATATGGAAATAAAAATCTAAGAAACCTGTAAGAAACTTTTGGCAGCAGAAATGGCCTGAAATTTAAGAAACCGGCTACGAAACCGGGAGCTAAGTTTCTTATACGAAATAAGTGTCACTTCAAAGCTTGTATATTCTTCTGATGTCATATTGCTGATTTTCGTGCAGGTCATCTGCATGCCCATGGGTAGTTAGAGGTTGCAGAGTTGTGTTGATTCCCACAGCTTTGCTCGGCCTTTTTCTTTTGCGGAGGAAACATTATTTACTACTATGGAGGAGCTAGAGTAAGCGTGAAGACCTCTTGTTACTTCCTCTGCAGAGCTATAGAAATTATTCCTCCGGAGGTGTGGGGAAATCTTAAAAACCACTTCCAAATCTTAGGAAGCGATTGCGACATTTCCGTAATTATTAGTATTCTGGGGGAATCCCAAAAGACAAAGGAAGAAGGGGAAAGAGTTAGAAGAGGGGAAAAATATTTGTTCATACGATGCATTGTAGTAGTTAAAAAGGAAGGTCTTGTATACAATTTTCCTGAAAATAGCTAAAGTTAGAATGCCTTTGAACGATTGATACAGACAATCGTTCCATATAAGGTAAAGTTATAGTTGTCATGTAGCCTGTAGTTTATATATAGTGTTTGTACCGTTGAAGAGAGCCTAAATACTAAAAAAAAACAGCATCGATTGGGTCTTATATAGTCTATATATTTGTTGAGGATACCGAGGACTGTCCTTTTGCCTAAGCCTTTTGTTATGCTGTTAATGTTCAAAGAAGATCAACAGCTGGGAACAGGGACTTAGGAAGCATCTCAAGCTTGGGGGGCACGACACTTCAAGGGCACTTTTTCCATTAAGCTAAAAGGGCATTTCCTGAAAATAAAAAGGGCACTTCTTTGTTTATTTCAAAATCTTGGGGGGGCACGTGCCCCCAGTGCCCCCCGGTTCCTACGTCTCTGGCTGGGAAACCTATTACCATGTGCGAGAATCTCTTGTTTCTTGCTAATCCTTGTGTTGATTGTGGTTCGATTCTCCTCCCACATTCTTCTCACAAACCAAACATCCTTTCTGCGCATGATCACAGGTTTCCTTTTTGGGGGATAACCGTTGAGTTGAACTTTGATGATTCGTATCCCCAACAAAAGAGGGGAAAATATTTGTTCATGCAATACAGTGTAGTAGTTAAAAAGAAAGGTCTTTTGTATACAATTTTCCTCAAAATAGCTAAGGTTAGAATGCCTTTGAACGATTGATACAGACAATCGTTCCATATAAAGTAAAGTTATAGTTGTTATGTAGCCTATAGTTTATATATAGTGTTTGTACCGTTGAAGAGAGCCTAAATACTAAAAAACAGCATCAGTTTGGTCTTATATAGTCTATATATAGTCTTTATAGTACAGTATTTACGATCCCAAGGAGCTAATGTTGGTCATTGCTGAATTTTTTGTCAATTTTGTCACCATGTTTGCCTCAAAAGTAGGCATTTCAAAGTACACGCTAAAAATCAAAATAATTTTTACTGAACATTACGTAATGAAAATTAGCATCCCACTGCTTTCAACGGAAAGGAAGCTGAGAACTGCTCTAGACAAATTTTTTTTTGTAACACAGTATATCTACTTCCTCAAAACTTGGCAGGGTTTTGCAGAAACTGTAAATATCGTTTAACGACTCGTCATTATCTCTCCCGACTATGGTATGGTGGGTATGGTCTTATAAACCATACTTTATACGGAAAGCAACTACGCTACAGTTTTTTTCTCACGTTTTTCGTTAGGTCATCTTGACCTTTTAATGTTATCCCTGCCACTGTAATTAGATGTTTTTCCTTTACGTTTACAACCTTATGTATTGTATTGTATTGTGTATCTATTTTTGTTTTATAAAACATGTTAATATTTTTGAGTAACGTGGCAAATGATACATGCATACGTTGGGCCCTCTGAAATCCAAAAAAGAACAAATAAACTTCACGTGACTGACCAAAATATAAGCTGAAGATAAATAATACCTTTTGCTTGGTCATCCTTTTCAAAGCTTTCTTTGTCTTTATAATAATTCAAAACAAGCTTCGAATCTTCAACGAACTCATCCACATCAATATGAAGGATTTCCACGAAAACGCACCATCGAAGTTTCCAGTATTTCGTAAATCTCGCTTTATCTTTACTCTTTGTGGGCGATTTCACCAGGAAACCCATTCCAAGTACTCGCTCTCTTTTATCCATGTTGATCCTTTTCTTTCCCCAAAATTTCTTTCAGTTTCGATCTGAAAAATCTATACGGCGTACTCTGACGTGATTTTTTAATATTCTCCCAATAAATCTAATTTTATTTCCTTGGTTGGCTGATCAATGTAGGAGCTGATTTCTGCGCGGCTGTTGTGCTGTCCACCGAATTCGAATGACCGCATGTGGTTTCCTCCTAGTTGCTTACAGCCGAATTCAGACAATTCCCTTCCTTGTTCAAAGTACAGTTTCTTCTTGTATGTGCCTGACCAGGCATGCTATGTTACTTGGGCTTTTCAAATGTAGTTTACCACCAGCGTTTCTTGTCCTTGTTCCTTGATGTCAAAACTATTAGGCCAATTCCTTTTCGACCTTGTTGATCCGAATCATCTAAAGAACCTGCGGATTACATGATAAATACTATGTCTTTTCATGTCAATAAGGTCTTTCGAAGCAATCCAGGCCGCGCAGTGGCAGGAACTCAAATTGCAGGGGGAGGGTCTTTTTCTAAAGACCGAATTGAATTACAGACCAGAGCAGTAACATAAGCAGATTTTCCAGCCTGCTTGGGCTAGATCCAGGGGAGTACTATATGTATATTCTGGGTACCAGGGGCATGCAATCGGGAAGGGTATCGATTTCCCAATTTTTGTAAAATGAACGGTGGGAACGGTATCGATTGTTACGATTTGGTATACCGGGTGTCCCAAAATGATGTATTATTGTTTGATTGCTCACATGTCCATAACCAATGAAACCGATTTTCAAAAACTTTGTTTTATTTGGCTAAATTGTATTTTAAGATGTTGGTTCTGGTTTACCACGGCGTTTTCATGTCGAGAAGAAGATTGATAAACCTGCTCAAATTCAAGCCTAAGATGGCTTGAGAAAGAAACGGCCTATTTTTCTAGTCAACATTTTAGATGTGATACAAAGGGCTGAACTCCTATTCGTATTCTCTGAACTCAGTATTAGCTGAATTCGTATTCTCTGAACGACATATATTTTCTTCAGCTTTTTGCATTACATCTAAAATATTGACTGGGAAAGTAGGATGTTTCTTTTTCATGCTATATACGGCTTGAATTTGAGCAGGTTTATCGATCTTCTTTTCAACATGAAGACATCGGCCTAAACCACAACCAACATCCTCGAATACAATTTAGCCTTTCGGCAATCGGATAAAATCAGATAAAATAGAGTTTTTGAAAATTGGTTCATCGTTTATGGACATATAAGCAATCAAACGATAATACATCATTTTGGGACACCCGGTACAAAACGGTCAGGTTGGGTATACATTTTCTGACAATTGGTACTTGGTTTGGGTATACATTTTCGAAAAATTGGTATGAAAAGAACGGGTATGTTATTAAAGACTGGGTGGCACGTCCCCAACCAAAATTAGTGCAGTACCCCCCCCCCCCCCCCGCCGGGTAAACACATCCATTATCCATGCGTCACCATTATTTCTGGTATTCTTTGATGCTCTTTACTGCATGTCGACACTGACACTTTAGCCAGGCCCGTAGGAGCGTTTTTCAGATTGGGGGGGCCCTAATTCATACCGAAGGCATAAAGCTTCCGGGGGTCCGGGGGCGAACCCCCCGGAAGAATTGCTCGGTCAATACCCTCTTTTCATTTGGCAACGCCCTGCTGTGCATTGCTGAAAGGGCATTTTATGATCGAAGTTCCTGAAGAAAAATAGGAAATTTACGAATCCAAATATATTTCATCCAACTACGATAGGATAAGAATACTTTGTCGAGAGCATTGCGTAAGATTTACTTGATATTTGATTTACAAGTCGTCACACAATTTTCATGGCGTCCTACGAAAGCCATGGCATGGCCAGAGTAAATTAAATGGACGGAATTGAAATGAGGGGGTCTGGGGGAAGCCCCCAGGAAAATTTTTGGGGCCATGCCTTTTACTTTGGCTTAGAATGCATCTCCCAATATCATGCTTGCCTTTAGCGACAAGGAACCTTTGATAGCGAGTTCTCTTATGAGTTGAAGCATGAGGAAAATTTTTGAAGAAACATCCTTTACTTTGGCTTAGAATGCATCCCCTGATTCCACATTTGCCAATGCTAAAATGGAAGATTTGACATTTCTTGGAAAATTCTTTTCCAGCTATACCCAGCTTTTTTCTCTTCGGTTTTCGAGGATCTCGAGGACCACGCCACTGCTCGTTAGTTTAGATATGATTATTGATTCTTGAAGTCTGGGTACTTTTCGCCTCTCTTGAAGAAGTGCTTCTGATGTGAAAAGAGTGGAGCTTTCCAAAGTTAAATTTCCTTGCGTTTGAATCTATGACAATTTCGTTTACGATGCTGACAAGGTTGAATCTATCAACTCTGTCGTTGTGCACATGTTTCACCATCAAGTGGTTGAGGCGGTAGTTTGCTGTTGTTGAACTTAGATAGGTCTTGACTCGCTTCAGTGCCAAGGGCCTGTCACTGATGATCAGTTTTCTATGTTATTATGAAGAATAAAAAATTCAACTTCTGGAAATTATTGGGGGGGGGGGGGCCCGGGCCCGACCGGCCCCAATAGGTGCTACGGGCCTGCTTTAGCTACAGAGAACTAAGTTAGATAGTCTCTGGTAGATTCTGACTTTATCTTGGTTTCTTCAACGCGTCTATTAGTTATTCATATATTGTATTATATCATCGTTCTGCATATGATTCTTACGTACTTATTTTCTCTGGACTGGATGAAAGTAGAAAAGCTTTTATTTTAGTTGAATTGCTCTGTCAGTTCAACTACTGCAGTGTGTGTGAATCAATATTTTCTGTCTAGGCCAAATTAATTTTACAGATACATTAATATCGAAAACTTTCGGACGATCAAACTTTCGGACAATTTTTGTCCGAAAGTTTAATTGTCCGAAAGTTTTTAATTCTTTGAAAATGGAAAGAAAACATGAATTTTGCCCATGCAACTATTAACAAATGATAAAGTATCATCAGTGATCCTGCTTCCAATGTGAATTTCCACATTGCAGTTGTCAATAGCAATGTTCTTGAGTCGATGAAGGTACCTCTCGTTTTCGTCTGCAATCTTGAAAACAGCTTTTCGGATGCTCCTGATGCATCTATATGTATCTATGTAGTTTGTTTAACTTGCACGTGATTAAATAACATACAAATTACAGCTTGTTTTGACATGTAGGTTGGCTTTATGCAAAAATTGTTAGTCCGAAAGTTTTTTGTCCGAAATTCTCGAAAAAGTGTCCGAAAGTTTTTTGTCCGAAGTTGTTTTTCCGAAACTTTTCCGTCCGAAAGTTTTCGGTTTTAATGTAGTCTGACATTGCAGCATGTTCGCAAAGGACCCTGGGTGACAATGGCTCTTTAAGCTAGACATAGATACAGATATGTTGTTGCCTGTAAGTTACAGATATGCTGATGATTTGTGATTGGGTATTTGAACATATAATCTGACATTGCATCATGCTCGCAAAGGACTCTGGGTGACAATGGCTCTTTAAGCTGGACATAGATACAGATATGTTGTTGCCTGTAAGTTACAGATATGTTGATGGCTTGTGATTGGGTATTTGAACATATAGTCTGACATTGCATCATGCTCGCAAAGGACTCTGGGTGACAATGGCTCTTTAAGCTGGGCATAGATACAGATATGTTGTTGCCTGTAAGTTGCAGATATGTTGATGGTTTGTGATTGGGTATTTGAACATATAGTCTGACATTGTATCATGCTCGCAAAGGACTCTGGGTGACAATGGCTCTTTAAGCTAGACATAGATACAGATATGTTGTTGCCTGTAAGTTACAGATATGCTGATGATTTGTGATTGGGTATTTGAACATATAATCTGACATTGCATCATGCTCGCAAAGGACTCTGGGTGACAATGGCTCTTTAAGCTGGACATAGATACAGATATGTTGTTGCCTGTAAGTTACAGATATGCTAATGGTTTGTGATTGGGTATTTGAACATATAGTCTGACATTGCATCATGCTCGCAAAGGACTCTGGGTGACATTAGCTGGACATAGATACAGATATGTTGTTGCCTGTAAGTTACAGATATGTTGATGGTTTGTGATTGGGTATTTGAACATATAGTCTGACATTGCATCATGCTCGCAAAGGACTCTGGGTGACAATAGCTGGACATAGATACAGATATGTTGTTGCCTGTAAGTTACAGATATGTTGATGGTTTGTGATTGGGTATTTGAACATATAGTCTGACATTGCATCATGCTCGCAAAGGACTCTGGGTGACAATAGCTGGACATAGATACAGATATGTTGTTGCCTGTAAGTTACAGATATGCTGATGGTTTGTGATTGGGTATTTGAACATATAGTCTGACATTGCATCATGCTCGCAAAGGACTCTGGGTGACAATAGCTGGACATAGATACAGAAATGTTGTTGCCTGTAAGTTACAGATATGTTGATGGTTTGTGATTGGGTATTTGAACATATAGTCTGACATTGCATCATGCTCGCAAAGGACTGTGGGTGACAATAGCTGGACATAGATACAGATATGTTGTTGCCTGTAAGTTACAGATATGTTGATGGTTTGTGATTGGGTATTTGAACATATAGTCTGACATTGCATCATGCTCGCAAAGGACTCTGGGTGACAATAGCTGGACATAGATACAGATATGTTGTTGCTTGTAAGTTACAGATATGCTGATGGTTTGTGATTGGGTATATGAACATATAGTCTGACATTGCATCATGCTCGCAAAGGACTCTGGGTGACAATAGCTGGACATAAATACAGATATGTTGTTGCCTGTAAGTTACAGATATGCTGATGGTTTGTGATTGGGTATTTGAACATATAGTCTGACATTGCATCATGCTCGCAAAGGACTCTGGGTGACAATAGCTGGACATAAATACAGATATGTTGTTGCCTGTAAGTTACAGATATGCTGATGGTTTGTGATTGGGTATTTGAACATATAGTCTGACATTGCATCATGCTCGCAAAGGACTCTGGGTGACAATAGCTGGACATAAATACAGATATGTTGTTGCCTGTAAGTTACAGATATGCTGATGGTTTGTGATTGGGTATATGAACATATAGTCTGACATTGCATCATGCTCGCAAAGGACTCTGGGTGACAATAGCTGGACATAGATACAGATATGTTGTTGCCTGTAAGTTACAGATATGCTGATGGTTTGTGATTGGGTATTTGAACATATAGTCTGACATTGCATCATGCTCGCAAAGGACTCTGGGTGACAATGGCTCTTTAAGCTGGACATAGATACAGATATGTTGTTGCCTGTAAGTTACAGATATGTTGATGGTTTGTGATTGGGGATATGAACATGACGTCAGACGATTGCAATACGTAAACAAGTCCTGCCAAACACATGTCTCTTTCAAAAAGAGAGCGATATCAGCGTTGCAGATTGATCGAACAGACAAAACATATTTAGCGAGAACATTATTCAATTCAGTTCAGCAGACTTCAAAATTTATTCGCTTTTCACCATCATCTTAATTCATTGTTGTTGTTGTAGTTGTTGGGGAGATGAAGTGCTGACCCTATTGTTTTTGATACATTGTGTTTCAGCTTTGTTGAGAGCGAATCGACGTTGGGGCACACGTTGTCATGCGCATCGCTGCTTTTGTTTCTTCCCTTGTTCTCAACGATCAAGCTAATTTGCATATTACGTAAGTGAAGTAAATTAGTACTGCGCATGCGATCTGGAGCCCTTTTTGGGAGATTCCTTGAGGCTCGCAACTTAGCCTGTTCGTATCCTCAACAAGTAGTTGCTGTTGTAGTAGCTGTTGCTGCTGTAGTAGTAGTTGTTGTTGTTGTAGTAGTTGTTGTTGTTATTCAAAGGTGAATGCGCAAAAATCTTAGCGGAACAATTTGGGTCTGGAACACAGGCTAAGCGCAGCAAGACTTGTTGTGGCATCCTTTGGTTCGCCTTTGCTGTTGCAATGTCCTATGAAAATGGCGACAACAAAGGCCAAGCATGCTGCTGGTTGAAACTGAAAAAGACCCCTTAGAGAGCCATTATCAAGCATGGTCCTTTGCAGGCACGCTACAATATATTGGGTGGTCCGGGGTACTCCCCCAGGAAAATTTTTGTGGACACGCCCTTTAGATTGCCTTAAAATACTATCAAAAATGTTTCAAAGAACATTAATCATGCTCTTTCACGAAATATTTGGGCTATTTCTCCACATGTCCTCATTGTGAATCGCATACGCATATTGCTTATTTTGAAGTTTTAATTGCCAGTCATTTTTCGTTACTGGTGTGTTTCTGATAAGGGAATGAAGCTATGGCGGCTTTTCTATCAAGTTTCAAAGTAAATCATTGTTTTTCAATTTAATTGAAAGGGCACTTTTGCCTCCTTGCTCCCCTTAGAAATGGGCAGGAGGGGCGCTTGCCCCCCCCCCCCGCGCCCCACTCTCCGGCGTTCCTGCTTAAATTTAAGGAAAATCTGACTTCGGTTGATTGTCTGTTCGTTTACTAGGTACAGTCAGTGTCAAGGTGTATTTTCTGCTTAGGCAAAACTTGACCAACCGAGTGACCGACAGTCTGAAATTGCAGGGTGCCTGCAAAGGACTCTGGGTGACAATAACTCTTTAAATTGGTAACCTTCTGGAGCCCTGGAAGCTAGCTGGTTTTGTGTCATGCAATGAAAATATACAGAAGTATTAGCAAGTTATTCTCGTTGTTTTCAGTAGTTCTTCTACGATGTTGATTATCTAAACCACAAAACAATCTCGCTATCATGTAGGAATCGAGAATCAATGTTTGTAATAGTAGGATTAAGAAGTCTTAGCAAGATCTGCGGTTTCTTAGAAACACAGCTCAAACTAGCGGGTGTCCCAAAAAATAAATTTAAAGGCAGAAACACCGCAACACGACAAAAAACAACAGCAAATATGATTAATTTATTTTTTGCCAATATTTCGTCCTGCCATGCAGGACTTCTTCAGGGCTGTAATGTGACAGTTATAATAAAAATTAGAATATGTACAGCGATTTGAAAAGGAGAAGTAACACGTGATTGGTTAGATATGATGGCTTGGGATGAGACCTAGCGGTACGGTGCGTTGTGAGGCTTGTATTTGTAGAAAGTCCAGGTGGTGTTGGTGTTTAATTAATTTTAGTTCTGTCCGTTTGATTTTATTGAAGAGAGATCTTTCGTTGTTGTTGAGATGAGAGCAGATTGAAGTGGGACAAGGGTTTGTCTCGATGTCATTGCATAAAAGCGGATAGATAGCGATAAAATATATACATAGAGTGAAAGGATACATAGGCTAAATGATGTTGTTTTCCGATGATTATTTGGTTGATTGTGTAATTCTTCTTTATTGGTTGAATCAGATTGAATATGTACATGATGATTGTGATTAAATGTTCCAATTTTGAGTCTCCACTGAGATAAATCGATACCCATATTGCTTGTTGTTGTACGGCGTTGATACGTTCGATCCAGTAACGGTTGAACTTGTGTCCGAAGGTACGCGATAAAATAATTTGAAAAAGTAAAGGCCACGATACCAACGTCGATTGCCGGATCCGAAGATGCTTGCGATGACGAAAAAAAAACTATACAGATTTGGTCGGGTCTAGCGATGTGAATTTAGCTTTAATCAATGGCTATCTCAAAATGTTAACTTGAACATAGTTACCTCATTTGTTGGTATTGCCGCTTTGGGAGCAGAAATTTGCATGTAACTCTGGCATTTTATCAAAAACCGAAATCAAAGAAACATTAAGACGGGATTAAGACACTGCCCAATGGACTTTTAACAAACAGAATGTAATATGGTCTAATATTTTCAAATGTTATGCAGGCTATCGCTGATTTATACGATGTGCTTTAAGAATTTGTTTAGGCCAAAACGCCAAAGCTCTGGTTTGGAGGTGGACGCAAATTTGAGCTTTCAAGATTTCTGCTCTCAAAGCACCCATACCAACAAGCAGGTATCTATGTTCAAGTTGACTATCGAGGAACATTTTGAGTCTGATTAGCCATTGATTAAGGCTGAATTCACATCGCTAATGCCAACCAAATCCGCATCCTTTTTTGGGACACCTACAGTTTTTCAAACTGTTATTAAAAAGTCTTTCGTTGGAACGATTATTATTATTACTGAACTTATCAAATTCTTTAAAAGTTGGCAACTAAATACAGTAGCTATGCTAAAATTAATTCAAGCCAACTGAAATTGCTGAAATATTACAATATACATATAGACGTAGTCAAAAAGAGTAAAGCCGCAAAATTCCGTTCAATTTTTTGTTATGACATTGTTCTCCTGTGGCTTGTCATTTTCAAATCAATCGTAATTCGTAAAAATAATTTGTAAGATTCGTTGCATTAGAAAATATTATTCATTTTCGTGATGATGACCAGACGGTGGAAGCTAGTTGGGAATAGAGATAACATTTATAAATATATATATTCCGGTTCGTCTTTCTTTTCGTTCATCTTTTTAGTTAAAAAGAGTAGTAAATATACATACAATTATCTTGGCCAAAATACTTGCGACAAATAGGAAAACTGCATTACTTCGGTCTTTGATTATGTACGCGCGCCTAGCCTGCGTGCAGACTTTACTATTGTGGAGGAGTTAGAGGCGAAAAGGGAAAGGTAAAGTCTGCGCATCCACTCAAGTTTTTCTGTTCCAGCGATAAATTTTATCCCCCGTCCTCATTGTCTAAGAACCAATCACGTTCGCCTTTTGATTTCTCGAAAGTATTGTTCTCTCTCACCTTGCATCTGATAGGTTACAACTAGAACAATTGCTCTCTCTCACCTTGCATCTGATAGGTTACAACTAGAACAATTGTTCTAGTTGTAACCTATCAGATGCAAAGTGAGAGAGAACAATACTTTCGAGAAATCAAAAGGCGAACGTGATTGGTTCTTAGACAATGAGGACGGGGGATAAAATTTATCGCTGGAACAGAAAAACTTGAGTGGATGCGCAGACTTTACCTTTCCCTTTTCGCCTCTAACTCCTCCACAATAGTAAAGTCTGCACGCAGGCTAACGCGCGCCCCGCTCCCCCCGTTTCAGTGTTGCTTGAATCAAACGCCATTCGACCTTCTCGACATTGAATTAGGGGGTCAGGGGGTCAGGAGGCTCTAAACGTATGTTTTCGCCTCGATATTTTAGGAAACATCATAAAAACACTGAATTTTGCCTATGTCCCTGCTTCTTTTGGTCAGGATTGTAGTTGAAAAGACATAAAAAACCATAAATGTTATAATCAAATCAAACCCAAGTTTGGGATAAAATTTTGTCATAATCGGCACAGTGGCAGGTTTCGATGTCTGATTGGTCCGTGAAAATGAGGCTTAGAACCTGTTCATATGGAGGCGAGACAGCCCGCTTACCGGGCTGGAGGTTTTTGCCGAGATCTCACCTTATCCCTGTTTCCCCTTCAAAGTTTGTTGTCTGTTCATATGTGCAGGCGGGCTGGCCCGGTAGGCGAGATCTCACTCAAGTACTGCCGGGATCCCGCTTGGCGGGATCAAAATTTTCCCATATGAACACTCCAGCCCGCCTGCCGAGAAGAAAAGGTCTCTACTGCGCATGGGTGGGCATACAAAACAATTCCACCAACGATGGCACGTGACCAATTCCAGCCCAGTAGGCAGGATGGATTTTGCCATATGAACAGAATGCGAAATCAGCTCACTTAGCGGGCCAGCCCGGTAGGCGGGCTGGCTCGCATCCATATGAACAGGTCCTTAGTAGATTTTCAGCCATGAGGCACGGGCAAAAATGAGGGAAAAAATTTGATTCTAATATTGTGCTTGAGATACTCTTTGTCTTCGTGCGCTAATCGCTCCGACATGACATGTCAATCAAATCAACTGATGCCATTGTTACAAATTCTGCCCTTATTATGTTCTGCATACCAAATACATAAGATCACGTGCATATTTCATTCAACGTTATATAAAATGTGCCAACGATTGCATGATATAATAATTATGATGCATATTTTAATACAGTAGTATCCCCAAAAATAGCTGTCTTACGAATACGATAGACACTTGCGTAAGAGCAGTAAACGACCTGCGTATAAGAATCTGGTGCGTTTAGATCCTTCAGGCTGAAACTGTTAACCCTATTTTGGTTGGGAGCCCCCCTAGTAGACTTCCCTTTATAACTCTGCTAGGAGACTAATTGTAGCCTGGACACTTTCTGACCTTTTGATGCTAGTTATTGTGCAACGACTCAAGAAGTTTTATACAAATATTTTGACAAATGACGGGGAGGGAGACAATTTTCCAGAATTGACTCTGTCAAAATCGTCAATTCTCGAATATTAATTTTCGCGAAAAAAGCAGCAAAATTGCAATATTTTGCAAAGATATTTTGCTATGTAGTACTATTTGATGTAATCTATCATAATTTTCAGGTTCGGATAGAAATTGTGCTCCAAATTAAATTGTATCGCATTTTTCCTGATTTTGACCGATTTTGCCACTTTTCTTGACCACACAAAGAAAAATGCTGACGCAAGCAATAATGACGGCCAATTTTAGGTTAATTTATATATTCTCATAAAGTACATGCCTGGGGCTATTAGTACACCAAATCTGGTTGCTTTATCTATTTTCAGTCAAGAGTTAGGTAGGGGGAGGGGGGGGGCTTTTTTGCCCCCAACCAAAATAGGACGTGTCAGATAGCCCAGCCACTCTAGAAGACCCCTATTCTATCAGAGCGAATCAATTGTATTCATTGCATCAGAACGCAGGTAGATTTGCAAGATTGTAGGTTCTTATACGCGGGTGTTCTCTGTTGCTGCTGCTGTTGTAAATTCATTTTAATTCGATCGATACGTAGTAGCTATAACATAAGTTCCAATTACAGCGTCATTTCAAATACAAGCTTACCATCAATTTTTGTCTCCTTTTCGACAAGTTCTGCTGGCAGCATTTGTGGCTTCGATGCTTGAAGTAACTCTAACATTTTACGCAAAGTATCGTTCTCCCTCTTCAAGTCCTCATTTTCAGTCAGTGTTCGTTCTTCGGTTTGTAAGGGCTCATCTACTGCGGTTGTGGACTCAGATGTTTTTGCAGCTTGCATTTCTTTTCTTATGACATTCATGTCTACATATGTACAATCATAATCATCATCATCATCGTCATTATTATGATCATAATCATTACCAGCACCAGAATGATCATTACTTTCCGCATCAGCAGCTTCGGCAGCCGTTTGTTTTTCATCTTCCAGTTTTTGTCGCACTTGCTGTATCCATTCTTCGGCGGCAATATCTGTGTAACCATATTCCTCCCTTTCTTCAAAGCAGCTGTCATCAGACGCATACCCATCCGACGAGCTGCTTGCGATTGATTGACGATTAAGAAACAGTGGATCTCTGTGGAAAATAAAAGATAGTTCCAAATAGAGTTTTAGATCCATGAATTGTTTTACAATTTCTACACACAGAGTCATATTTTTAAATCATTATATCATTATATAATGATATTATAATTATTTTTATCATTATATTCAAGGCTATATGTTATAGTTATAAGACTATATGTTATATTCATAATTAAAATCTTCGTGTGCATTTAAAGAATCACAGCCACACGTACAAACAACTGATATATTCATATTTTTAAATGAATTACTATTTCATTGACACAAAAGACAAATTAGGTCTTCAGCACGCACAACAACCTTGTTTTTGGTAGTTTGATGGCACCGAGGAGATAAACTTATCGAAGTAGTGGCCTAGTCCTTCCTCTCGATGTGACGTCACCCCATGATTCATTTAGCCAGGAATTACTCGCTTCCGCAAATAATGAATGGTATGGTCCCTGTAGTCCCCCTTTCAGCTATCTTTAAGAGCACAAAATAACATCTTAAGTTACACTTGGTTTGCAGGACACAAGATGCCGTTCTGGCTGGCGTGTAAACTCTCTAATGATAGTTAATAACACCGTGAATTGAGAACTGTCCAGGAGTTAAGCGAAAAGACTACAGTTTTCACTAAAAGTACAAATATGCATATTGAACTTACTAACCTGGACTCCCTTGGGCTGCCTAGCGGGACGCCAATATCAGAGCTTGCCCTGGACTCCCTTGGGCTACCTAGCGGGACGCCAATATCAGAGCTTGCCCTCTTTTTCAGACTTTTTCGTTTCTTTGAACTTAATACCCCTTTGAGGCTCATTGTTTTCTTGATGCTTTTCTTCTTATGCACCTGTTCATCGCATGACTTACACCAGGGAAACAAGGCATCAACTATACTCTGCATTCTTATCTTATCCTCCGAAGAGGATACATCTGATTGGTCGCTGTTGGAAGATCTTTGGCTTTTGGGTGATGTTTGCAATTTGGTGAAAATCCAATTCAGATCTTCGAGAAGTCGTGGCTCATCAACTGTAACAAATGTAATAAAGGAGTTGTCATTTTCAATGCTGGGTACAGGGGTAAAAGAATTTTTGGAGGGGTATGAAATTTCTTTGCCTTGTTTTATTGGGTTATCAATATTTTTTGCCAATTTATGATGGAGTTTCAAAGTTTTTGAATACCAAAGGTTCAACAGCAAAAACAACCTTTTCCTTCAAATTTCTTAATCCTCTGCTGATATGGAGCTTTGAAGTAATTCTTGCAAAGTTAGATGTATGATATGAGTAGCTATATTATTGGGGTATGAGATTTTCAGTATTCCGGAATGGGGTTTCAAATATTATTGAATTTAGTGAATGGGGTAAGGAAAGTTTTCTGTGTCTCCAAAATTCTTCTACCCCTGTACCCAGCGTCAAAATAGACAACTTCCTAAGGGCAATTAACTTATCATATTGCAGGCAATATGTAAAGGGAGATAGAGTGACTTATAAATAGAACAAGGAATACATTCAGTCACTGCAAACATGGACATATTTTGTAACACAATAGCATCAGTACCCCCCGGGGGGGGGGGGGGTACTTAGTATATTTGTCCGACGGGGATGTGCTGTTTTTTAGGGTATCGTTTTCACCGATTTTTTCTAGAACGGGTTATCAAAAGAAGGCAATTTTTCTCGAGCCGCTTGTCAAAACATATCAAAAGGGGAAATATTGTTAGGTTGAGTTGTTATTTAGTCCACGAATCTCCTCCCCTGTTGTTTGCAAGCTTCGAATGGGTTATTAGATACATAACATCTTTGCCAAAACAAATAGCAGGGCTGAACATCTTTGGTGAAGATTCTAAATTCAAATGAGAACTTTTGTACCTTGAAATTAGTCTTAGTTCCTTTGAAATAAGAACTTACTTCAGCCTGGCTCTCAAAAAAGTAGGTTCTTATATGAGGGGATTCACTGTATAACAATTACAACTCAGCTCCTGAATCAAACAAACAAAAGTCCGCTATGCAGATCTTTAGATTCATCATTCTTTTTTCGTCGTACACTTAGGAGTGACTTCTCTTAAAAACCTCTTTTGGCGTGCACAAGGCGACAGCTTTTGCAGAATCCTTGTTGTCACACACAGCATTTTTTAGTTGGCTATGCTTTGTTGACAGAGTGTGACTGGCTCGATATCAATAAGATATTTTTGATTGCCTATACCTTGCTCCGGATCCACTGGAGTATATTCTGATCCTAATGCTACCTAGACCAGGAGTACAAGATTCATCTCATTCACGGTATGTTTCTAGTTTTTGGAACCAGAAAATGTGACTGTGGAACATCCCCTGCCTCTCTCGTAAAGCATCAACGATTTTCAAATAGTCTGTGCCCTGGACCACATATAATTCTACAGCTAGAAGGCTTGAAGAGCGAGCAAAGCGAGCGCTTTTACTTTTCAGTAGTTAAATTGATAAACTTTACAATACAAAGTCCAAAGGGAGAATAATAAGATATGCAATCTAAACAATGTGAATTGGATCCACATTTGTCCTTCTGTGTAGGCTCTCTTTTGTTTGCTTTCCCTCCTTCACAGCCCCCAAGCCCATTCATAGTCATCAAAACAGTAAGAGGCAACATAGGGCTAAAATCTTTAAAAAGGTTGGTGTAAAATTCTATTACAGTTTTTCTTTGAATTAAGTGGCTTGGAAGGAATTTAGTTTTTTTTTGCTGCAAATCTGTCGCGGAAATTTATTGATACCTTCATTAGTTTCAAAATGGCGACGTTTATCAAATTTGAGGTTATGACGTCATCAAATTTCTTACCCTGGGCACCAGAGCCTCAAGAAAAAGGCTCTGGTACCCAAGATACAAATTTCTAAATGCAAAATCAGAAGAGATACAGGTTTCTGCTTGCCACCATAATTTAGACCTTCATAAACTGTGGTTTTCTTGCAGGTTATATCATTTTTCCTTTTTGAAGGTTTAGGATTTACGATGATTTAATTTTTTTCAAAATTTTCCATGCATTTTTTCAAAAATAATTGAATAGCTCCATTTTGAAAAAAATCAAGATATCAAAACATTTCCACGGCAGATTGACAGGAAAGTAATCTTTCAAGTCTCTTTCAAGCCATTCAATTCAAAGAAAAATCTCATGAAATTTTACACCCACCTTTTTACAGACTTGAAAGATTTGAGCCCTATGCTGTAGGAGGCATAAAATGAAAGAATATTTGGTAAAGTAAAGGTTGTACCATAAAATGATACTGAAATGGCAGATGCATGAAAGGAAATAATACTAAGTCATTGGCACACTGAGGCTTTCCGAACCTACGTTATGATGAAGAAAAACAGAAATGGAACAAACCTATAGGGCTAGGTTTTGGATGGACTTTTCTTCGTTCAGGTAATGGAGGCGGCGAATTTTCTGCCTGACTGCTAATACTTCTAGTGCTTGACTCAGAGTTGATTGTTAATGTTCGTGAGAATGTACCAGAATCTATTGAATCCTTTCGACTTACTCCAAGACCTTTAAAGAAACGCAAGTTGACCTTAGTTTTTGAAATAAAGCATCTTTTCAAACAGCAAGGCTGGAATTGAAATGAATACAGTAAACACTCGCGGATAAGAGCCTAATGGATTAAGAACATGCAAGCTGAAATAAGGGCGCCTACCTTGTAAGAACTGTGTTTATTCCCAGTACTGCTTTCGTGACATAATACACAGAGTAATTGCTCTCCTGTCAAGATGACGTAAGCATAATTCTGTGGTTTCAAATTCCGGTGTTGATGTAATACGAGGTCAACTGTTATACGAGATGACCACAGGGAACCAGACAGCATGATTTTTGATTGGTCAACACTAACAGACGTTAGAATATGAAAATCACTGAAACTAAAGAACCTAGTTTTCTTGTGCTATACACGGATTAACAGGACAGCAATTACTCTGTGTAGTATGTCACGAAAACAGTGCTGGGAATAAACACAGTTCCTCAAGGTAGGCGCCCTTGGCTAAAACTGTCAAATCAAACCCCATTTTATAAGAACCAGTCAAATGTTATCACACGCAGGTTAACTTGCAGAGGTTCTCGTACCCGGGTGTTTACTGTATTTAAGAATCAAAGTCCAGAAAACTTAAAATCTTCATCCAAAGTTGGAATTTCACAAGATATAACTTACTCAACATTTTCTCGTACAAATTTGAACGGGGTCGTAAAGTGCAATTAAATTTCAAAGAAATGTTTTTAGTTACAGCTATCCTTCTCCCAAGATAAACAAGTAAAGCTAGAGATAAACATAGTAAACAAACAAAAATATCAGCACTTTGATGCGAATTGAAATGAGCACGACGTTTCGAGCATAGCCACGATACTTCATTGAAATTGCTATGGAGAAGATCGTTCGTGCATTTTTTCTTGAGAAACAAAATCATTTTTTGAAATATCACTTACCTGACGTATTTGGGGCTCTTGAAGTCTCTGATCTGGGAAAAGATTAAGGCATTAAGGTTTCGTCATTCACTTACTACTAATAAAAAAATCTCGAAGAAAATAAACCTTTCAACTCTATAGAATGAAAGAAAGCACCCATCTCGCTCCTACCTGTTATCCTCCTCCAGTTCAAAGGAATCTATAAACTTGAGCACTTACGACTTACTTATGGAGTGGCTTTTTCCTAAACTCAAAAATGGCTGCACGTCACGTAGAGGCAGGGGATTCCTGTGCCTTTCTCAGGGCCGTAGGAAGAAGCTTCGGATTGGGGGGGGCAATTGTTCTTAAAACAATAGAGAACAATGCATCTAATTAATTCGTGTGACGTAGCACCATTGTTTTCAAAATTATTGGGGGGCTCAAGCCCCCCCTGCCCCCCACTTCCTACGGGCCTGGCCTTTTTGGGCTTTTCGTGCTTTTTATAAGATTTATGTCCGCCATTTCTCAGACCAATTTGATATTTTGTTTCAGAAACAGAAACAGCGGTGATGCATCGGACGTCTGGTTTTGTGCATACCGTAAAAGCTATATTTAGTTTTCGTCTCCATCCAAATATGACAAAAGGCTCTAGGGACGAGGTTGATGTGAGCAAATTGGGCCTAAGAATCTCCGATCGGGCCTAAATCAACGGAACTGCGGATTTCATGTCGCCCTTGGTTTACTATTGCTCCAAACTCAGTTACGTTAACTATAGATATGCATTTAAAAGAGTACCTGCGGCTGTCAAATGATGATGTCCCTAGCTTGTCAGAGCCCTAAAATAAATAAAAAATAATTATAAAAATTTAGTAATAATGAAAATAATCACCATCAACTTACCCAAGGATTTGTGAAGATGCAAAGTCCACGTCTAGATTGATTACTGATAGACGCTTTAACTACTGAAGCACTGGAGCGATCAATCACATCAATTTACTTCAATGAGATGAGCGTAAGGAACAGTGCAAAATTTATCATATGACATGGCGAGAAGAAAAATTCTTGCCAAAAAATCTTCTCGTCCAGTATGAAATTAGCACAAAAAATCCAACTGCCCCATCACCCTTTCCTTAAAAATGTATCTGGCCCGTATTCATGATCAACAGATGCTGTACCGGGTGACCCAGAAAAAAGTGACCCAACGCAATCTGTTGTAGAAAAAACAGTAAGTAGCAGAATGAAATATTTTTAACGTTGTTCTGTCGCTAAAAGACCAGCCTACATTATGAGTATTTTTCACAATTTTTTGGGCACGGGAAAGTTCTCGAATTACGGATTTTGAGGAAAAGGGCAGGCTTGAAATTCTCAAAGAGTCATCAAAAACAGGGGATCGATTTGAAGCCATTTCAGATCTTCAAAACAACGAGGAGCGTGCTTCATTCTGCCTGAGAATATTTTCAAGTACCTAGGGACTATAAACTTGCTCTGAAGACTTCCGACTGGGTTACCTATTCCCAGGTTGAAATGAAACACGCTCCTCGTTGTTTTGAAGATGTGAAATGGCTGTAAATCGATTGCCTGTTTTTGACGACTTTTAAAGGATTTCAGGCATGCCCTTTTCCTCAAAATCCTTAATTTTGGAAATTTACCGTGCCGAAAAAATTGCGAAAAATACTCATATCATAGGCTGGCCTTTTAGCGACAGAAAAACGTTTGGAGCATTTCAATCGGCCACTTACTTAATTTTCTGTAACAGATTGAGTTGGGTCACTTTTTTCTGGGTCACCCGGTATAGTACCAACGATGAATTAGCCAAAGACCATAACAAATCAATTCTTGTCCTTACAAGTCTCTGTCGACGAAAAAATTGACTTTGAAGATGAAGAGATAGGACTGATAAATCGTTCCTGCAAACAACTGAGAAGGAATTTTGCATCATTTTATACACATTCTTCGAAGCATTATTCATCACGCATGATTTACAACTTCATCCTCAAAATGAACAATTCTATATTTCAAACTTCACATTGAGCTTACAAAATGTTACTGTCCCGTACATATTTGCTTTATAAAAAGTGTTGACCCAGTTCCGTACAAGCTAAAAAAAGTAGTTTCCCCGTTACGTTTTGCACCGGCCATGTTATGAAATAAACTTTGCACTGTCCAAAAGGTTAGGGTCCTTGTGTAGTGAGGCTACCTTCGATCCTTCGTTGGCTTTGAACTATATTAAAACCTGGCAAAAGGTGGGTGAACTAGATCTAAACCTAGAAGACCTAGAAACATGTTGGGAACAATTGTTCAATGAATTCCTCGTTATTCTGTTGGTGTACAAGGCTTCTCCGTAAACCTAACTTGGCTCAAGCTCAATATGATCAAAGATATTATATATGATTTTGCAAATAAATGGCACGCTCTGTCTGAACTTTTTGAACAAATAAGTAGATTTTGTAATGATACTTGAAATGTTATTTGCCCTGGGCCCGGTTGTTCAAAACTGGTATTAGACTATTACCGGATTAGGACTATGCAAATGACTACAGAATCATGCCTTTAATCCAAGGTCAGCGCTAATCGTGGTTTGAACTACCCGGCCCTGGCCTAGAAGTTTTGCTCGAATTCTTCAAGACCAGGGCTGAAGGATACTGTAGATGAACATTTTCATGAATTTAATCAGTACATTGTACCATAGACGCCGTAGTTGTGTTTGATTCCCGCAGCTTTGTTCTTTAGCGGAGGAAAACATTATTTACTACTGTGGAGGAGCTTCAGTTTTCTGTTACCTCCTCCGCAGAACTATATAAATTATTCCTCCGCAGCTACATAATAGTTGGAGCGCTTCTCCATAGAAGCACACCAGCAGTGTCTGAGCTACCCATGGTTATACAAACTACAATGTGCTCTATAACGCATAACTTACCTTGATGCTACTGTTGAATTTGTAACTGTAAAGCATAACAATCCATTTTGATTTCAACTGACATGTCGGAGCAGAGAAGAAGACATCTTTTCCGTTACTTTGCTTGATTATGAAGATATGCTGAAAACCAGCTTTTGACATGTAATGACTTCGTATGCTTATGCATTCTGTAATAATCAACTGCCCTGAAAATTACAAAAAATAATGACGTCATAAAAGTCTATGACGTCATGGTTCTGAACACTATAAATATGAATAAAAACTAGAAATAGCTATAAGGTATCAACTGTGTGCAGTAAATGCGGAAAGAATACTATAATAAAGAGAATTACGCTCTTTGGATAGATATTTGTTGTCCCTGGTAAAGCCAAAAGAATTCGTAGATCAATTTTTGCTACTCTTTTATGCACGTTGAAAGAAATTTTTTCCAAAAGATACAGAGAGAAGAAAACAACGTATATGTGTTTTATTGAAACACGCCTCCTCTCCCATATATATGATTCGGCCCTACTAAATTATGCTCCATCCAAAATCACTTTAACATCTGTTGTTTACTTTTATTATTTTTCTTTTGCAACCACCTCTAAGGGGACCATTATGGAAATAAGGTCAATATGACCTTTTAATGCTATCCCTGCCACTACAATTAGGGGTGTTTTTAACGTATTTATTTAATGAACATTGTCATCGTATTTTATCTATTCTTTAGCTTTTTAAAACTTGTAAATTCTATTTATTTCTTGTAAATTGTTTTATTTTACGTGGCAAATTTAAACATACATACATACATACATACATACATACATACATACATACATACATACATACATACATACATACATACATACATACATACATACATACATACATACATACATACATACATACATACATACATACATACATACATACATACATGTGACAGTTTAATTTATCATTGCTCTTTGTGCCATCGTAAATAAAATGATTGCTGAGATTGGGCTGAGAATACATGGTTGTAAGAGGTTTCAATTGGGGGGGGGGGGGGTACCCTGGGTACCAGAGGTGCCCAGGGTAGGGGGGGGGGGTGCTTAACTTGGATCTTATTGTTCCTTTTTTCTGTATTCCATGTTTTATAATCTTGCCTGTGGCTAACAAGAGAGAACTAGAAACTGTTGCTTCAGTCACTTGATGAATTGTAAAATAACTTACTTATTCTTTTCAGCTGTGACAACAATATTTAGGAAATACGATCATTTTTGCAATTATCTCATCTTTATTTAGTTTTCACATCATTTTGATTTCACTGTTGATATAGTTGTTACAACATCAACATCATCATCATCATCATCATCATCATCATCATCATCATCATCATCATCATCATCATCATCATCATCATCATCATCATCATCATCATCATCATCATCATCATCATCATCATCATCATCATCATCATCATCATCATCATCATCATCATCATCATCATCATCATCATCATCATCTGCAGCAGCAGCAGCCACAACAACAGCACAGACGATAACGATAGAAGCAACAACAACAATGACAACAACAGAGAAAAAACTTTAAGAAACTTTCAATACTGGCCAAAATCCTTGGTTGGGGGGTTTATTTAATTTCGGACACTCCAGGGGGGGGGCTTATTAGAGAGGGGGCTTTATTAGAGAGGAGGGTCTTATTCACAAAATCAAATGGCAAGGACACAATTGATAGCTTTTTAATTCGTTTACACCATATTTTGCGGCTTTCACATACAGCTTCACATTTTACATACAGTCAAACATAAATTGGACACAGTTTGATCTCAAACCATATCAAAATTAACGTGCAACTTATATAGGTCAATAAATAGGAAATCTTTGGCAACCACTGGAATTTGATATAAGTTGGGGGGGGTGCTAAATAGAGAGCGGGGCTTATTAAAAATGTTGGCTCAGAGGGGAGAGGCTTATTAGAGAGGGGGGCTTGATAGAGAGAGGGCTTAATAGAGCTTTTACGGTATTTGGGATTGAACAAACTTTTGAAAAGTTGAAAAATTATTAGAATAGAAAGAACAGGAGGCTGAATCGAAGTTCCCCCACACTCATTGTTAAAAAAAGCGTTTACAAGAAACTGTAGTAGCCTCTTCTAGAAAATTAAGAAACTCAACTAAAAGCGATTATTTAAGAAGCTTTTCCAACATTGTGTAGACTTGCCCTAAGTCTAAAAACGAAAATATAGTATACTTTCAGATAGATTTATTACAGTTGACGAAATAGACTTGGGGCAAGTCTAAACATTGTGTAACCGAGTAAAAACTTCCCTTATGAACACAAAGCAGGAAAGCCAGGAGGCCCCGAGGGTCGAGGGATGCCCCCCTAGGATGTCTTGGAATATTTACTTCCCTGTTGAAGTAGTCATGACCGTGGTTGAAGTTGCACAGAATTACTAAACTAAGAATCAAGAATACTGTACCAACCTACTGATTTTTCATCTCGACGATGGCTCTCTTCATCTTTGTAGTAACTTAAAACCAATTTTGTTTTTTGTGGTGCTCCATCATATGTAATTTTCGTGAACACACACCAACGAACTTTCCACCAAGGCGCAAATATTGCTTTCTCGGTGTACTTCGTTGGTGATTTTACAAGCAAACCCATGCATAAAACTTGCGCTCGCTTATCCATTCTGCTGTCTCATAAATCGAAGCAATACCAAGGACGTTCTGCCTTTCGTCAAAACGCTGATGGATCAAATATCTGTGTTGAACGTATTTAGGCTAAGGCAACCAACGAATACGTGTCCGGAATCTTATAACTCAGATTGTCTGGATTAGTTTTTCCCCTTTTGTTCTGATTAAAGAACTTCCTTGTTTAAACATAGTCTTTGACTTTGAAACTTACAAGAACTTCGTTGTTTGCCGCGAACAATGTTTGACTAAACCACATAACAGGGGGTCACATTTGTAGAATTTCGCAACTTGCAAGAACGTGCTCTGAATTTGACCCCAATTAAACGCTGATAATGTAAAAATGCAGTCCACTCCACATTTTGCAGGTCGCCCATCACGGCAGGCCAGAATAATGTCAAAAGCCTATGTGTTGTCTGTTGTAATTTTTTGATGTCCTCGTGACTACTGCAGGTCGTGCAGTCGTGAAGGTACATGTTGTCGTTGTGATGTCATCGTCGTGACTAGAATTTACATTATATCAGGCTTAATCCCCCCATCGATTGGAATGAAAAAATGGGGACCCTCTCCAGGAAGCTGGGCGTTTGTGCATCAGCCTTAAACCAAGCAGCTCCCATTGGGATCCGAAGGCAAGCACCCCGTAGGAGGCCATTACACTCCAACCCTGTCCTCTCCTTATATTGCATAGCAAAAGATCAACCTTGAGAGGGGGGTTGCCACTAAATTTTTCTCCAAATGAGTGCTTGCCCCCAGCCCCAAGCCACCAGGCTTTTGCCGCCCTTTACTGCCTGGCGAATACAGTCTTTTATGGTCGGTGACTGAAACAGGAAAATTATTTCCCGCTAAACTGATGCACCTGTGTCACAGCTGAAAAGAAGGCTGTGACAGAGCGGAGTAGTAGAAGAAAAAAAGAGAGAGATTAATCCCCCCATCGATTGGAATGAAAAAATGGGGACCCTCTCCAGGAAGCTGGGCGTTTGTGCATCAGCCTTAAACCAAGCAGCTCCCATTGGGATCCGAAGGCAAGCACCCCGTAGGAGGCCATTACACTCCAACCCTGTCCTCTCCTTATATTGCATAGCAAAAGATCAACCTTGAGAGGGGGGTTGCCACTAAATTTTTCTCCAAATGAGTGCTTGCCCCCAGCCCCAAGCCACCAGGCTTTTGCCGCCCTTTACTGCCTGGCGAATACAGTCTTTTATGGTCGGTGACTGAAACAGGAAAATTATTTCCCGCCACAGAGCGCGCCAAAACGCGACCACCCAGCACCGCCCGGAAAAGACCAGCCAAGGAGATGTTAGCCCTACCCAAAGAACTTATCAACAACTATGTAAACCCCTAAGAACTTAACTAATGGGAGCCTAAATAATGTTAATAGGAAAGGGCAGCTAAAGATATAGAGGCAGGAAAGTTGAGATAAAAATACTTGCCCGACGGCCAAGAACATTTAAGCTTGTACCAACTCGGTGCTGACCAGATGATATTTACTGCCTGACAGCCGGCAAAATATATTGCATGGCGCCGACCTGGCGGCGCCATGAAACACACCCGCCTGACGGTCCGCAATACAATATCATCCGGCCCCAACCCGGTGGCGCCATACAACATACCGGCACAATGGCCAGCAATACAATATTATCTGGCACCAACCCGGTGGCGCCATAACACATACCAGCCCGATGGCCAGCAAAACAATATTATCTGGCACCAACCCGGTGGCGCCATAAAACATAACAGCCTAACGGCCAGCAATACAATATCATCTGGCACCAACCATGTGGCACCATAAAACAGACCAGCTCAACAGCCAGCAATACAATATTATCTGGCACCAACCTGGTGGCGCCATAAAACATAACAGCCCGACGGCCAGCAAAACAAATTATCTGGCACCAACCCGATGGCGCCATAAAACATAACAGCCTAACGGCCAGCAATACAATATCATCTGGCACCAACCATGTGGCACCATAAAACAGACCAGCTCAACAGCCAGCAATACAATATTATCTGGCACCAACCTGGTGGCGCCATATAACATACCAGCCCGACGGCCAGCTATACAATATCATCTGGCACCAACCCGGTGGCACCATACAACATACCAGCACGACGGCCAGCAATACAATATTGTCTGGCACCCACCCGATGGCACCATACAACATATCAGCACGACGGCCAGCAATAAAATATTGTATCGCACCAACCCAGTGGCGCCAAACAACATCCCGGCCTGGCGGCCAGGAATAAAATAACATAGGGCATACTAACATATTTACCCTTTCGGCCAGAAATATAATAATATATACTGAGCCCTTCCTGTCAGAAAATATTCTAATATATGGCATACAGCACTGACCCTTTCGGCCAGAAATATACTAATATATGGCATACAGCACTGACCCTTTCAGCCAGAAATGTAATAATAAATGGCATACAACAGTAACCTTTCAGCCAGAAATATAACAATATATGGCGTACAACACTGACCCTTTCAGCCAGAAATATAATAACATATTATTATTATTAATCATCTATTTTAAGTAGGCCAAAACAACGAACAGCCAAACTACAGCCAATTAAGGCCCACCACCCACAATATACATAATTTACAATAAAACTATTAATATATATTACAGGACCAATCAGAGATTAAAATCTATCATGTTAGAAACCCCACTTGTGGGATATAACTTTGCGAAGCCTACAGTTGCATTTTCCACCATTCCAGCATTATATGGGGTACAACACTGACCCTTTCAGCCAGAAATATAATAATATATAGCATACAACACTGACCCTTCCAGCCAGAAATAAGATAATCAATAGCATACAACACTAAGCCCTTTCAGTTAGAAATATATTAGTATATGGCATACAAATACTGGCCCAAAGGCCAACTCGGTGGTGCTATACAAACACTGACCTTTTTGGCCATAAAAATTATAATATATTTGGCATACAACACTGACCCTTTTGGCCATAAATATAAAACATATGGCATACAACACTGACCCTCTCAGCCAGAAGTATAATAATATATGGCACACCACACTGACCCTTTCAGCCAGAAATATAACAATACATGGCACCAACCTGGTGGAGCCATACAAACACTGACCCTTTCGGCCAGAACTATAATAATATATGGCACCAACCCGGTGGTGCCATATAAACACTGACTCTTTCGGCCAGAAAAATATAATTATTATATCTATATGGCACCAACCCGGTGGTGCCATACAACCACTGACCCTTTCGGCCAGAAAATTATAATTATTATATCTATATGGCACCAACCCGGTGGTGCCATATAAACACTGACCCTTTCGGCCAGAAATAAAATATATATGGCACCAACCCGGTGGTGCCATATAAACACTGACCCTTTCGGCCAGAAAAATATAATTATTATATCTATATGGCACCAACCCGGTGGTGCCATATAACACTGACTCTTTCGGCCAGAAAAATATAATTATCATATCTATATGGCACCAACCCGGTGGCGCCATATAAACACTGACTCTTTCGGCCAGAAAAATATAATTATTATATCTATAAAATCGAGCTGAACTTGCTTCATGTTAATTCATTATGAAAGACTTCCTGCATGCTACATCCGGGACCTTCCCACCAAACCGAGGCTATCCCAAATGAGGGAATGCCCCTGCGCAGCAACCAGCCCCACTCTCATGGGTGAATTAACTCCAATTAAATTGCAATTTAATTGACATCTAAAATAGTAGAGAGCCTAGGCCCTAGCTAATTCCAGGATTCTGGTAAAAAAAAACTAAATACTAAATTCACACTTCACACCCACACGGGCCGTGACCACAAAAATATCTGAGACGACAGGTAGAGTAAGATGTCGGACAAACCGCCTTCCGAGAGTGCGCTTCGTCCCCAGCCCCCACTGGCTTCATCCCTGCTCATATGGATTAGTTGCAAGAGGGCAGCGGCGTAGCCAGAGCAAATCAACCACTATTTATACCAATCTTTTTGATTGTACAGTGTTATCCAGGCTAAATAATTACATACATACATACATACATACAACTGCAGCACCTCCGATACAATTCGACAATTCGACGTGCTTGATGCACTCGTGAAAAGCTTTCATCTACACATTTGATAATATCTGGGGGCGTGGGGTACTTAGTATATTTTGCTGAAGGGATGTACACTCCTTCCCGGGTATCGTTTTCGCCTCTTTTTTCTAACGCCGGTTATAAAAAAGGCTCTTTTTCTAAAGCCGGTTGTCAAAAGTGCGATTTCATTGTTTTTCGACGAATTTTTACGTTAAAGTTCATTGAGTAATTTATATGATTGATAGTCTCCGAAAACGTCTGAAATTATTCTTCACCAACTTTACAGGCATGGCTTTGAATGCGGATTCACAGGGGCTCCGCAGTTCGCCAAAAATGGCACTCTTTTTTTATAAGAAAGCTCGCTGAGGAAACTGTAGCGGCCTCTTATCCAGAAAACAAAAAAAAAACGCTACTAGAAGCTATCGAAGATCATTTCAAGTTCAGAAACTTTCTCAATTTTGCCAATGAATTTTAAAGTATTTTAAATAAACGGTGCATTGCCAACCCAAGGGTCGTGAACAACTTTAAAACTTTGACCAACAAATTTGATTTAGACCAACAAATGTTGAAATAGCTGGGTGTCTATAGTCTACATGGCAGGTGCTTAAATAATCAAGGAAAAACTGTTTATGATAATGATCACCTTCAGATAGCTTCAGTAGTGTTACAGAAGATTTGATACATGTGTTTCTTATAAGAAACTATGAACTTTGAGTAGTGTTACAGAAGATTTGGTACACAGATTTCTTATAAGAAACTAAGAACTTTGTCCAGTACTGAATGCATATTGGTTAGCCTGCGTGCAGACTCTACTGATTCCCTGAAGAGAAGTGAGGTTCCTCCTCCAGTAGAGTCTGCGCATCAGCGACGGAAAGCCTGTCTGCGGTCACGTGCGGTTCCTCGGCTCGAGGAACCAAATTTCATTGGTAGAGAGCGATTCTATTGTTATCTCGCAATTCATGATGGCGCAACAGGAACAACAACATGGCAGGAGTGGGATGAAGAAGGTTTCCAGGAAGCATGGAAGCTTGCATGCTGTACTTTGAATGTCGACAGATTTAACAACGAACAAAAGAATGCACTGTAATTTCATTTCAAAGATTTTAAAGACTTATGTTTCAGCTGTGGCAATATTCCGTGGACAGGAGCACTGTACAACCCTTCTTGGATGTCTTTAAGGACAGACTCGTCCTTCTCACACCTGAATCGATGTTGTCTTCCCAACAAAATGGAGAAACTATTTAGGCCTACTGATAATTACTTTGCTGATAACTGTGTCGGAGTTGCTGTTAATGAAACCCATTGCATAACACTATATGGTAAGTTTTTCATGGTGCAAAAAGTAAATTCTCGTTGGGGGAACATCATGAAGTAAAGTATAATAAAGTAAAATAAAGTATTAATAAAGTAAAAAAGTTCAATAAAGTATTAATGAAGTCACTTCAGATTCTGCAGAATAAGGTTGCAAAAGTCATACTGGACCGCCCAAACAGGTCATCAAGCTCTGATGCACTTGCTGCTTTGAAATGGGAATCACTTGAGGAAAGAAGGAAGGCACACAGGAGTTCATTTGTAAAGAAAACTTTGCTAAATAATGTGAACACAGCGAACGTTAGGGGTAATGAAATACATACCTATAATACTCGAAATAAGGGGAACTTTAGATTACCGAATTCAAGAACTAATTGGGGGAAGCAAAGATCTTCATATTATTTTTTTAAAGAACAGAATGAACAATTTTGAATTGTAACGAAGGACTGTAATCGCTTTTAGCTGTGTAAGATTTTATTAAGTTTAGGTAGTTTACTATTAATTTCTATTTTTTATACCTACATTGTAACTTTTTACTTTTGAGGACCCCCATGAAAAGCACCTCTTGGTGGTGATTGGGGCATCCTCTTTAAAGATATTTAATCAAATCAAATCAATGGAATACTGGTGCATAAAAGGGGGACATGCCTCTAAGCAAAATGGACCATCTTCAACATCATTTTTGATACAGACAGTAGGTTTAGGTTAGGGTTTTGCCCAAATGATACAGAAATTTAATGCTTCAAATTTAATAAATGGTAGCCAAATCCATGATATGAAAAGTTATTGTGGTGCATTCATTTTTTGAAATTAACTTTGAAAATATGGGTTGTTTGTGCAGTGGTTGGGGGGTGGCAACCCCCTACTCAAAAGAATCCTTGTAGTGCCCTCTTCATTAGACAAAACAGGGTGGATGCAGATTCTTGCAATATTATTATTATTTTATTATAATAATTATTATTTGCAGATTCTTGCAATGTTTAACCCCTTGAATACCATATTATCAAGCTCTGGAAAATCAATACAGTGTGCTTCTGTGCTGCCATTGAAATAAGTTTTGAATCATTGCCTGTTGAATGATGTCAGACAGGGTTCTTTATCCCTAGGATTGGATCAGCCGTATTAGATAACTCTGGAATCCATACATTCTAGAATCTGAACTTCTGACACTAACTGTGTTTGATGTAAAATTGAATATGGCCATTCTAAAACATGAATTTGGGAAATAAAGATTTTCTTATTAATTCACGTAGGACAATGTTTGATAAGAAATGCTCATAATAGATCATTTATTTAGTAAAATTAGAGATGAGTCTGACTCCCTGTGAAAATTTGTTAGATTTCTAAATAAATGTTTTATTCTCAAGCTGGATTTAAATTAAGTGCAAACATCTTTCAAAGTACAGTGTAGTTCTTGAGGTAACAAAATATTCTTTTGCAGGGGGTCATCAAGGTCTAACATGGATCACTCCAGGATTTGGTATGGATCAATTGGGGAGTTAAGACCTTTGCTACCAAGAGATACACAGTTTTCAGGGTTCACAGCAACTGCTACAAAAGTTACAAAACTGAAAATCTTTGAGGCCTTGTGTTGGCAGAAACACACGCATCTTGGAGTTTTCACCTGGGAAGGAGAATTTTAAATTTTGTGTTGACTTATTGATATGTTATTCAAAAAAGGTTCTACCCACTTATAACTGAGTTGCAAGTCAAAAATAAGGACAGAAAGGATTTATTTGCAAAACCCAAAACCCAGCAGCTGTCATATGGAGGACATTTGAAGAAAGCCTTGGTCCAGATTTTTATGCATTGAAACTCAAGATCCCACAGAAAAGGTCAGTAGACATGTTTCATGCAGGAACACCAAACAGAGCAAAAGTGCATATTTTAAGGATCTTTCAGAATTAGATGGCACAATAAGAATTTTCAAATGTACTGTGGCTTTGGAATGGGTATGAATTGCAAAAGGTGTCTGTAGAATATTGCATTCAGGGCCATCAAAATCCATTGAATCCTACATACAAGAATGTGGTAGGATGCAAAGAGATGGTTCTAAAAGCCGCTGCTTTCTGCTGTACAATGGATTTTTGCAATCAAATTGTGCAGGGGACATAAGAGAATATGTGACATCAAGCAAATGCCGCAGAGAGATGATTTCAAACAATCTTTCTGAAAAAAAAGATGCAATGGGTGTAATACGTAGCCTGCGTGCAGACTCGACTATCCTAAAGTGTAGACTCGACTATCCTAAAGTGTAGACTACACTTTAAGTTTAGGATAGTCGAGTCTGCACGCAGGCTATGTAATACGAGGCTGCAAGTGCTGTGACATTTGTGCTGAAAATTTTAATAATGACTGTAAAGCAGATCCATGCACTGTATCCTATTATCCTTTTATTCAGGAAAATTCTGAAGGGTGTGAACATATAGTAAAAACACAAGAGATATCAAATGAACAAATGAAACTACTTTCCAAAGATTTACAGGAATAAAAATTATGAGCACATTATCTATTTTGTCCAATGCGAATATCAACTATGGAGATTTTCATATCAACCAAGTGTTGAAGCATGCTGACAAAACATTTAACTATGAAACTCTGAGAACGCATGTGGAGATCTGGAAATTTACCCATGGAATCAAAATTTTGGAGATCTTGAGTTCAATCTTTCCAGACATCCTTGTTCAGATTTGGATCATTCATTTTTGGTGGAAGAAATTAAGACAATGCATGACAAGACATTGTTGATGATTCTAAATTGGATGCCTTTAATTACGCAAGTCAACATCAAAATATGGACACAGCATTTAGTGCCACTCTTTGTTCAGAAAAACTCATCTTCTAGAGGATCAAATAAATATATCTGAACTCCAACAGTGTTGGAACGTTCAAACTGAGACATTGAAATGGAATGAATGATTGATACAGTAATTTCTTATTACTATAAGATCTGTTCATACTGTATTATGACAAGAGTCCTCATTTACCGTTAAAGCTATATATTAAGCCCGCAAAAGCTTTTTGGAACCTTTTATTTCGTATTGCCCAAAATGAACATACGGTCATACTCGCATAATTCAGATTTCGTCAGACCAAGAGAAATAATTTGACTTAATCCAAGCAAATCTGACTAACCTGTCATATTTTAACTCATCATATTTTGTCCAATTTAGGGATTTTAATTCAGTCCAATCTGGGACTGATACTTTTTCTTGAGCTTCTGAAAATGCAAGACTGATTTATCCGAGTTTGACTGTTAACATTTTGAAAGTAAAACAAACAAATACAAGTTGGTGTTGAGCCCAAAACATATAAAAATTATTCTTTTAATTGTTTTAGTTCTCTGAGAGAAAATTTTCAAAAGCATTTGTGTTTTAAATACATGGAGGGGGCCTTACAATGAGAGGGGGTCTCAATTAGGTTTGGGAATAGGTGTGAGGGGCTTATTAGAGAGGGGCCTTGATAAATAGTAATGGCCACATGCACAAATTTTCTCCTGTAAGAAGAACCTTGACTCTCAGATCGCCAAAAAATTAAGAAACTCCAGTACTGGGAAAAAATAACTTTATAAAATATTTTTACTTTATCTTCATTTGTTTAATGTCTAAATATTGGAAGCCCTCAAAACACATTGTTTTAAAGAGTTCGCAAGGGCACAGGTAGTGAACATGAAGTTTGTTGGGAAACTTTTCAGAAATTCGTAAGAAAGTATGAATAATCAAAATCTGATCTTTAAGAAACTTTCAGTACTGGCCCAAATTCTTAATTTCTTATAAAAAAAATGCACTCAGCGTTTTACACTGCAGTGGACATGTGGGATGAGGCCATAGAGCTGCAACCACTAGTTGATATGCTTTTTAACGGTTTACTGTAAAGAATGAATCTGAATTTTTTTCTTGTCTGTTTCATCCCATAACATGTATAGAAGTAATGAACATCAAAGTCGTCTAAAATGGCTGGATTTTGCCTTGTGTGTGCTTTGTATTGTCTACCTTTGTTATTAGTACATAAATGTTTCTTTACTTTACTTGTAAGTTCCTAAACAATTTCTTGAGGTCATTTTTGATTGATGCTTTAGTGTTTTCCTGATCTTCTTAATTCTGCACTCTCTGCAGGCCTTCTGAGAGTGGCTAAGCACAGTTTCGTAATGTTGTTGAAATGTTCTAGCACCAAATCAAGGGGTATATTTCCTCCAGAGCCATGTAATATTAGGCTATGCGTGCATCCACCGGCACCAGCACACGGGCGAGGTCAAAAACTCGGATTTCATTCGTGACTCCAAGAGAATATCTGACTTCATTCGTAACTTCAAAGTTTCCTCAGTAATTTTCAATGCCATCGCTTCAGTTGCGTCAAACATTATTGTTTGGTTTGCAAATGTATTTCATTTTAGGCCTCGCCAACGCCAACCTCTCTATTTTTATCGACTCATGAAAACTTTTAATGCTTTTCTCATAATCAACTTTCCTGGAATTAAGCTAAAGTCGTGCTTTGTTACTATTTCGATTCTACAAATTCTGCACAATGTTCTTTCCAACTCCATTTTGCATACAATCTTTTAACCACCGTCAAGCGATCGTGCAGCGTGGCGGCCATATTGAATATACAACAGACGGCAACATCCGGGAACATCAGGATGTAAAATGCTGATGTCAGCAGACAGGCTCTCCGTCGCTGATGCGCAGACTCTACTGGAGGAGGAACCTCACTTTTCTTCAGGGAATCAGTAGAGTCTGCACGCAGGCTAATATTGGTTGGTAGGTGGCATTTACCGGGTGTCCCAAAAATGCACTGGGTGAGCCAGAAAAAAGTTCCCACTTTCGAAAATTCATAGCACCACAAGTACTTCATGGATTTGAATGATTCAAGTTCTAGTTAAAAGCCAAAAGATCAAAATATTTTTGTGATTTTTCTCGTCTTCTTACGAGCACTGCAAATGCAGGTAAATTCAACTTTACAAAAATTTCATGTTTTCAAAATGACTGAAAAAGGGCCTAAAACACTTGATCAAATCGTTAGGACTCTCCTCACACAGAACAATACACACGGGCGTTTCACCTCTCTCAAGAGTAATAAGACATAGATTCTCAAACAGATACTAAAGATTTTCAATCCCATGGCAATAAATCTGCAGACGACATCTCTCACCTGTGAGAAATGTTAATTTAGCTTCAATCAGTGTCTCATTTCAGGGATACGTCTCATTTCAAACTTCCTAGTTATTTAAAGGGAAGTTTGAAATGAGACGTATCGCTGCTTAGGATCTCCAACCGTTTCGATAGAATTTGAAAAATGGCAGCATTTGATTCCTTGCTGAGGAATAGCAACATTATCAAGCTTCATTCGAAATCCCGTGGAAGAGAAACAACAAAGTCAGTAAAAATACAGTTTGATCATAATATAGGCCACATCAAAGGTGCATTATTGCCCATGGTCAAATACTTGCCGGTCCTTCTATCTACTTCCTGATTGATTAGATTCTCCGCATGAGACCATCGAAAAAGGGTATCAACATAGCATGTCAAAATTTATTTACATTTTCGTAATGTTTCCGCATTCTCTTTTGAAATAAAGAGATTAAATGAAGGAAAAACGTTCATATACAGGGTGTCCCAGAAAACATTACAGGGTGTCCCAGTAAATTCTTGAGGCACAGCGTATAAGTCAACGATAGCCTTAATGAAATTTGAGCAATATTAGATCTTGAGTTATTTTTCGTGATGTTTTATCAATTTCAGTTTTTAATTTCGATGTGCTTCAGGAATTCGCTGAGGCCAAAAGGCCAAAGCTCAGGTTTGCACGTGGATGCAAATTTGAGCTTTCAAGATTGACATTAAAGCACTTGGTATTGACCAAAAAATGAGGTATCTATGTTCAAGTTAAGTATCGAGGAACAGTTTGAGAGTGATTCGCCGTTGATTGAAGCTAAATTCACATCGCTGGAGTCAACCAAATCTGTCTACTTTCTTTGGGACACCTGGTGCATATATGAAAAGATAGCAGAGACGTAGGAACCGGGGGCGGGGCACTGGGTGCACGTGCCCCCAAGATTTTGCAATAAACAAAGAGGTGCCCTGTCTATTTTGAGGAAGTGCCCCTTTAGCTTAATGAAAAAGTGCCCTTGAAGGTTGAGATGCTTTCTAAGTCCCTGCAGATAAGTATTTTTTCTACTGGCTACTTTCTTTACCACAATTATGATCTGACATCTACTTTGAAACAGACTTGATTAGGTATTAAATCATTCTTATTTCTGTCATGTGTTGTTTCGTTGTTTCGTTGTGTAGTTTAGTTCAAGTAGTTTTTCTTTTTTATCTCGATGTAATTGCCTCAGGGTAGACATAGCCTTTTGCTCCACGTGACAAGGAAACTGCACGGAAATGAGGAAATGTCAATCATATATATGAATGTTTTTCCTTCATCTAATCTCTTTATTTCAGAAGAGAATGCGGAAACATCACGAAAATGTAAAAAAGAGTATTCTATATGACGAGCCTTCGAGCCTCGAGCCTTGTGTTTCGAGCCTTCGAGCTTCGAGCCTCCTGTTTCGAGCCTTCGAGCCTTGTATTGCAGGCTACATATTGCCAGACTGGATCAAACATAATAACAAATGAGGCGACATGTTTTAATGAAGGTATATATCAACTAAGAACACAGAAATCTAACAACACCGTAGAAAACTATATTTTGAACATGAAATTGAAAGCAACAACGGCATAAGAACTGGAGGCATAAGAGCCGTGTTCACCCTTGAGAAACCTGTCTTCTCACAATTGTGTTCACTCTCACTTTGTGCTCACTCTCACAATTTACAGATTTTGCAGCGATTCTTGCTGTTGCCGTGATTCAAATCCTAGCAATTTTGAGTGTGATTTCTGTTAAAATTTGTCATAGGACTTTAATGGGTACTTTTGAAGTCCTTTCAACAAAATTGAATTATCTTTGCCAAAAAAATTAGAGCAGTAACAATTTATTCAAGCATTGGAGCATTATTATTAACAATTTAAGAAAGAGACATCTGTTATCAAAAATGGCCTAAAATGTAAGAAACTGGCTGCCAACGCTGGGCCTAAGTTTCTCACAGAAAATACGGGTATACCATGGGGTATACTAAGATAAAGTTAAATGATTGAGGTCTGTTGGCTCATGATATACAACAGGAAAGCTCGAGGCTCGAAACATAAGGCTCAAGGCTCGAAGGCTCGAGGCTCGAAACACAAAGCTCGAAGGCTCGAGGGCTCGAGGCTCGAAGTTTAGAAATACTCGTAAAAAAATTGAGACATGCCATGTTGATACCCTTTTTCGATGGTCTCATGTGGAGAATCTAATCAATCAGGAAGAAAAAACGACCGGGAAGTATTTGACCATGGGCAATAATGCACCGTTGATTTGGCCTATATTATGATCAAATTGTATTTTTACTCACTGTGTTGTTTCTCTTCCACGGGATTGCGACTAAAGCTTGATACTGTTGCTATTCCTCAGCAAGGAATCAAATGCTGCCATTATTCAAATTCAATCGAAACGGTTGGAGCTCCTAAGCAGCGATACGTCTCATTTCAAACTTCCCTTTAAATAGTGACTATATTTAAAGGGAAGTTTGAAATGAGACGTATCGCTGCGTAGGAGCTCCAACCGTTTCAACTGAATTTGAATAATGGCAGCATTTGATTTCTTGCTGTGACTTGTGACGAGAGGAGAATGAAGGAATAGCAACATTATCAGCTTTACTCGCAATCCTGTGGAAGAGAAACAACATAGTGAGTAAAAATACAATTTGTTCATAATATAGGCCACATCAACGGTGCATTATAGCTCATGACTTGACTTCAGGCCATCACTTAAAGACCCATTGTCACACAGGGTCCTTTGCGGGCACACCGCAATTTCAGATTGTCTAAGAATCAAATTTGGCCAAATCAGAAACAATGGATGAAACTTCAGTAGTTGAGCATGGGCGACTCCGACACGTGACTATGTTCTAAATCAGTAAGAATGCTTAGTTTGCTGTCTATTCTCGCTACGTGTGTCTGTCACCATTTTGTAAAATTCGTGTGGTCAGCGTAGCGTTGGTTGTTGCGGTTGTTGATTCATAAAGTCATGCCACTCAAGCAGGTAGGAAGAACAAGAATAGAGATGGACACCAACGTCCTCACCATAGACTACTTGTTTTGCAGTGAAAGCAAGCGTTTGCAAATCCTATATATATTTTGGGATAACAAGGACAGATTTTGTAACACTATAGCTTGAGATGCTTTTTTGACACCTGAACTCAAAGCGATTAGTGGCTGTAGACAAAGGAAATTCTCTCAACCATAAATTCAAAACAAACAAAGCTGCAAAAGTTTCTCTGAAACCCAGGTAGCTCGCTCGTTCGTTGAGTATTCCAGAATTTTTTTTTAAGAGAAAACTTGAGCCTGTATCGAAAGAAGAAGGACATATCTACACATCTACCGCAGGCATTTTATTTCTTTGGTCCAGAAGCCGAGCAGTAAATGTTTTCATTGCACCCAAAAAAAATAAGAGAATTGAATCGTCTCCCAACCGGCTTTTGAACCAAACAAATTAAATGCCCGTGGTAGATGCGAAGATATCCCCTTCTTCTTTCGACATATGCTTGTGTTTGCTCTTAAAAACAATTTCTGGAATGCACAACGAGCGTGCAAGCTACTTGGGTTTCAGAGAACTTTTTGCGGGCTTTGTTAAAGTTAGTTGACGGAGCTAAAGCCAACGGCTTTCTAAAAATAACTTCAATTCAACTCACTTGAAATGAATTGACCAATCAGCAATTACCTTTCGTCACGCCACTGAATTGAGGAAGAGGGGAAACCCCTGGATGGAAAACGCACAAGGCCGTACAACTACAATACAACAAAATAATATCATCCTCTATAATCACACTTGCCCTCTTTTCGTGGAACTTTCTTGCATACTTGAATATATATCCATAGGTGAATATATCCATCCTCCAGCTTTTCAAATTTTGTCATGCACGGACTGAGTTTCGGGGGAGTTTTGTACGTCTTCGGCAACGATCGGCCTAGGCGCCTAACTCAACTGTTTCCAAAATCCATTCTGTTAGTGCTGTCTCTGCTGAAGTCTCGAAGCCTAATAACAACTGGATATCGTCGTGCCCGTCCAACAACTCCTCGTCCTTTTACCTGTACCCCAAAAACAAAGTGTACAACTTTCCAACTCGTTGAGTTCGCTAGTTTCTTGTAGGAGAGCACAACTCTGAATCCGTTAGCCATTTTGAATTTGTTTGATCTCGAGAAAACTTGATCACGTGAAAGTGGTGATCACCATAGGAGTTCTCAATTTTCATTGGCTAAGAAGCAAGATCTATTTTTAGCTTGCCCAGCTCCCTGCATATGCAGGCCTGGAGGTGGCTATTTATCTCCGTCAACTAACTTTAACTTTGAATTACTGGTTGAGAGAATTTCCTTTATCTTCGATCGCTAATCGCTTTGAATTGCGGTGTCAATCAAAACCAACTCGTGCTATTGTCTTACCAAATCCGTCCTTGTTTTCTGGGATTGGGTATCAGAATCGCAACTATATTCTGGGGTAGGGTAAAGATAAAAGACCAATTTCAGTCTTTGTAGATTCGCTCCGTACTGGACACTGATAATAAGCGGAGTGCCTTAATCCAATTTAATAAACAAAGCGAACACTGGGACCGAGGTAGTCTGGACAGAAATCCTTGGTGCACACCCCTGAATAACTGGATAGTGATAGTGGAGTGCCCTCGGGGGGTATGGGAGGGGGCGAAGTGACGATTTGAATGTTTGAAGTTCATGTCCACTTTTAACACGACGACGATCGGTTAAAAAACTTACCCCCAATTGAGTAGATCGTTGTGTCATTATTTTGTTTGATCTTGTTTTGTTTGATGCTCCTCTCATCCCAAAGACTTTCCATGCTTTGCTCTGGTTCGCGGTTTCCACAACAAAAGATGTTGCTTATTCTAGGTCTGTTAGCTGCTCGCTTCCTTTCTTTCTCGCGATATGCTCTTGCAGCTCACATCACGAGCAACTCACATCGGCTTGAGCTTCATTGACTTTGTTGACTTTCAAAAGAATCTCGTTGTCGCTTTGGAAAGCTCTCGAAACATCACCAGAAGTCCAAAAATTTGATTCCATCATTGGCAGTAAATTCTTCGGAATGGTAGGTAGGCTATCTTGTGCAAGTTATTTCGAATACCTGTTCCATCGAAACGACATGATAATTCTCATCCTGTGAAGCTGGTTTTGCACAATGCGAAAAAAGTTGAGTTATAGCTCCCTGGGGAAAAATGTTTATTTGCAGAGCAAACAAAGCAGCAAGCAAATTTCGTGAAACAAAAAATTCAGGTTTCCAAAAAGACAAAGCGATTTACCTTACTGAAGAATAGTTTTCACACCTCTGAGTGCCACCGAAAAACCCGGGGGGGGGGCGTTTCTTCCATAGTAAGGGTACCTGGGGATGTGCCACTCTCAAGGGTATACTTTCCCGGACTTTTAATCTGGCAAAAAAAAAGTATAATTTTTGGCAATTTTGGCCACGGAAAGGTCAAATTTTGGTGATTCGTGTCTAGAAACCTCAAAGGCGAGACTTGGCTGGCAATTCTATTCTAGAAAAAGCCAGCACATGGCACTTTTGATTATTTATTATTTCAGTTGTATCTGGTACCCAGGGTACTTTTGATGTAGAATTTAGTCTAACCAAGGGTATCATTTTCGCGAAAATTGGTCTAGCCAACGGGATCATTTTCGCGAAAATTGGTCTAACCAAGGGTATCATTTTCGCGAAAATTGGTCTAACCAAGGGTATCATTTTCGCGAAAATTGGTCTAACCAAGGGTATCATTTTCGCGAAAATTGGTCTAACCAAGGGTATCATTTTCGCGAAAATTGGTCTAACCAAGGGTATCATTTTCGCGAAAATTGGTCTAACCAAGGGTATCATTTTCGCGAAAATTGGTCTAGCCAACGGGATCATTTTGAAGATGCTGGCGGCACTCGTCCGAAATTTGGTCAAGAACCCCCTCTTCTACCTGCCAAAAAATTGATTCATCGAAAAAAGAATAGTTGGAAGTCCCAAGGGTAGTAGTAAATGGTAAACAAAGGGAGACAGTTCTATTCTATTGTTCGTGAAGGTGAAGGTGAAGTTGCGTTTTTAGCGCCAAGCGCTGGGATCACAGAAGTAGCTAAGCGCTAATCGAGTCCGCGACCCCTTGTCATGATGTTCAGGTGGTAGGCTATACCGGGTATCGAGCCCTGTTCGCCTGAATGTTCTTGCTGTAAAGTCAGAGGATTATACCACTGCGCCGCAACACCTTCTTGACATTTTCAGTAGTTAAATCACGAATAAGGTGGCTCACTGTCACTACCAAGTAAAAAAGTTCAAAACATGAAAAAACAACGGGTTAAGGTTGCTCGCTACTGATAAAAACCTCAAACTGATGTCTGATCGCTTATGATGTGAGATGGTCTCATTGAAATGATATTTTTCAGTTACTAGGTTTTTGTCATATGAATTCCCACTACTCAATGAACTATCATTTCATTGCCTTCCTCGCCGCCAATTTTTCAAATGCGATAAAAGTTAATCTTGGAAGGGAAACTTTATGAAACAAAAAAAAAACACTTTGTGTATAGCAAAATCTTTCGGGGGCACGTGCCTCCAGTGCTCCCCTACCCCTAGTCTCTATTGAAAAGCCTGATTCACACTACTACTGGTCGTAAAAATCAGGTTTAATGGACAAATCCGGGGTTGATATGATTGATTATAAAATACAAGATAATACTGCTATGAATGATGTATGATACTTTTTCCCATTATTTTTTGCCTTCTCCTTGTGAAATTACGTATTCAAATAAGCAATTTGAGCAAAGTGACGTCATATCGCGCAAACGAAAACGAGGCTGTGTGATTATTTCTTGCCTCTTATCGTTGCAAGCCTCTTTATCGTCTACTCATGCATTGAAAATGACACGAGAACACGATAAAGACGCTTGCTACGATAAAGAGGCGAAAAAACGATCACACAGCCTCGTTTTCGTTTGCGCGATATGACGTCACTTCGCTCAAATTGCTTATTTGAATACGTAATTTCACAAGGAGAAGGCGAAAAATAGTGGAAAAAAGTATCAAACATCATTCATAGCAGTATTATCTTGTATTTTATCATCAATCATACTAACCCCGGACTTGTCCTTTAACAGTCAAATGTCGTTCCCAGTGCAATGCAAGATGATGTCTTATTGAAAACAAGTTCGTAGTTATTGCTTATTGATAGACTGATTGACGCTATAACTTAGTTTAAGCAAAATAATGTGTTCTTGTTGTTGTTGTCATGCTGTTGTTGCTGCTGCGATAACTGGGACTATTTCGTGAGTCTAGAGGAAAGCGATGATAGTTCATCACGCAATGGGAACCAGCCTTGAGATATCTGAAATGAGAATTCATGGCCTTTTTATTTGTGAGAAACACAATCGAAGATTACAAACCATAGTATTAATCAAACTGAATTCATTTCAAAAATATATCTATCTCAAATGGCATTATTCACAAATACATAAGAGCAATATCACCATAGATTATTCTGCGAATATGAAAATATACCAGTATACGTTGTTCGGTTGATCTAACTAACAGAACAAGTCTGCACAATACCAGATAGCCGAAACAAGTAGACAAGTTCTGAAAATCACCAAAATTCTATCGTTAATGCTCGATCAATAAAACGTTGTTTGCTCTGTTTAAAATTAAACTCGTAAGAAACTGTGAGTACTCGAAATCTGACAATTTTAAGAAACTTTCACTATACTGGCCCAAATCTCTAGTTTCTTTAATAAAACATACGTGCAGGCCAAATTCGATTTGAGACAGTCTGAAATTGGAGCGCGCCTGCAAAGGACCCTGGGCGACAATACTCCATTCACACTGACACAGTTAAACCAGCTATATCTAAACAAGGTTCAATTTCAACCAATCAAATGAATTGTAATTGTTGGCATGATCAAATTAACGTTCGGTAACCAGGTTTGGTTTAACTTGCATGTGGGAGTGATAATTCTATCATGGAAACATAATTTAGCACTTCATACATTAGCCAAAGGGGAAGAATTAAAGATTGATCTTGTAATCGATTTTTTGTGATTTTTGAAACAAGTCTACTTTTTGGGACACCAGGTTGCAAGGCACGTCATTGACTTCATTGGTAACTAATCTCACTAAAAATCATGCAGTATCTGATATTTCATATTCAATATACAGGGTGTCCCTTTGAAAAAATGCAACCTACATTTAACCACAATCTTTCACAAAACGACGGCATTTGAAGATATTTAACGCTTACCACCTGAAAGGTAATCTATCTTCTTTGCAACGACACTATGCAGTCTTGATCATGATGCAGTGTACACACTTTCATACTCAATTAGATATTTCATTGTGTATGGCCTATTTCAGATCCAGAAATGTTAGAAATATGCAAAAACCCTATTTCGTCATTTCTAATAAGTACATGTCATATTTGTACACTTCGCTAAGAGCCATTGCAATTGCTTCTTGGCTTGAAATGAATGAATGAATAAAAAATGTGTTTTGCAACTTTCTGCATGGGTAGTTAGACACTGCTGATGTGCTTCTACGGAGGAGCGCTGGATGATATGTATCTGCGGGGGAAATTTTTGTAGTACTGCGGAGGAGATATCCGCAGTACTATAAAAAATTTCCCCCGCAGATATCTCCTCCACAGTACTATAAAAAATTTCCCCCGCAGATATTTCCTCCGCAGTACTATAAAGAATGTCCCCCGCAGATACATATTATCCAGCTCTTCTCCATAGAAGCACACCAGCAGTGTCTAACTACCCATGCTTTCTGGTTGAAAAGGCTCTCACGGCATTTATTGAAATATCGTGGGTAGTTAGACACTGCTATGCTGGTGTGCTTCTATGGCGGCGGAAGAATATTTTTATTGCTCTGCGGAGGAGATATCGAAGGAACAACTCTTCTCTCTCTCTCTTCTCTCTCTCCTCTCTTTCTTCTCTCTTCGCTGCCTCCTCCGTAGAAATCACATTACTAACAAACTTTCAAAATGGTGGGTAAAATACAGTTAGGCTCATCTTTGAGCTCAAATGGTTGTTGAAGGATAGGAAACAGAAAAAGAGGCTGTCAAAGAAGGAAATCACTCACATAATGAAGTCAATGTAAGCAAGCACACATGCGGCGTCTAACAACCCATTGAAATATTAATAACTGGATAAATAAGTAATGAATGTATGCAGACTGTATATCATTGGAAAGAAGATAGATGGTGCTCTCAAGTGGTATGCATTGCATCTATTCAAATTCTATCGCTTTTATATTTTGAAAATCTTTGCTTTGAGATGAACTGCGTTTTGTCAAAGTCAGCCTTCTATCTAGCGGGAAAATTTCTTAGAATCTATTATATGAAAATAATATAATTTCATTTATTCAAGTTTCATAATTGGAAGATTAGCATATCTTTTAATGTCAAAACAATTCTCCTACCGTCCTTAATTAATTACAACAATTTCTATTTTAATAGTGGCATAATGTAACTATCTAATAAGCCCCCTATCTAATAAGCCCCCCTATCTAATAAGCCCCCTCTCTGGAGTGTCCGAAACCAAATAAGTCCCCGGGGACTTAATAGGGCTTTACAGTAAGCGTCACTATGCCACTTTACGCCACTGATCTGATCTTTACTACAAAAGAAACAAAAGAAGAGGCTTAATCTTAAAATTTCATACTTAATATTCTAAAATCTATTTCACAGACGACATTTTTCAATTCTTCAATGTGGAATAGACCTACTATTCTGCAAAAGATTCTGGGGGAGGAGGGTCTGGGTCGAGCAATATTGTAGAAAGCTGTCGTATTTATTCATGTACCAGTTGTACCATGGGCAATAACGCACCATTGATGTGGCCTATATTATGATCAAAATTGTATTTTTATTCACTGTGTTGTTTCTCTTCCGCGGGATTGCGAGTAAAGCTGGATAATGTTGCTATTCCTTCGTTCTTGCCTCGTCACAACAAGGAATAGAATGCCGCCATTATTCAAATACAGTTGAAAGTGTTGGAGCTCCTACGCAGCGATACGTCTCATTTCAAACTTCCCTTTAAATAACGACTGGGTACGCAAAGGAGGAATATTCCCTAAGCCGGCTTTCGTTATTTAAAGGGAAGTTTGAAATGAGACGTATCACTGCGTAGGAGCTCCAACCGTTTCAACTGTATTTGAATAATGGCGTCATTTAATTCCTTGTTGTGAGGAGAGAAGAACGAAGGAATAGCAACATTATCAAGCTTTACTCGCAATCCCGCGGAAGAGAAACAACACAGTGAGTAAAAATACAATTTTGATCATAATATAGGCCACATTAACGGTTGCATTATTGCCGATGGTTGAATCAGAAAAATGCATCCACTGTTTGAAAATCTAAGGAGAAAAGATACCCAACGAATTTGTAAAAAGTTTAGTTCCATCATCTTCAATTTAATTTTTAGATTTCTCATCATTTTAAATGCATGATTTTCTTCTGAAATCAGTCTTTAGCCAAAAGTCCTTGTTCTCTACTTGCTCAAGAACAGCCAACAATGGCCTGTACCAGAGCATACTTTCATTGCAACGGTTTCCGTGTCATTAGAAACAATTCTTCGAATATGTTAAAGGGGCTCCATCGCTAAACTGTGAACAAATCTGTAAACACCGCACGTGTCCATTGTTCTCCATTACTATCTGCAGTTTGTTTGGTGGCTTCACCCAAGCCACCAAAAAGTGCTGGTTAATGATCAACCTATATCCAACCAATTGTAAAAGGTATGAATGTTTGGTTTTTTCCTCTGTAAAGTACAAAGATTCAACTTCAAAACAGTGCTTTAATTTCGACAAAATGGGTAAACGTCTGTGTGATATTGCCCAACAAAAAACTTCAAAATCACCGTTTCCACCTTAATTTTCAGACGGAGCCCCTTTAAGCCCTTAGCCAGACAATGGCGTAACAGTGATAGCAGTTCCAAGACAGCTCAATCGAGCCTTCCAAATGAAGATGTCAAAAATATCGCTCGATTCAGAATCTTTTACAGAATAGCTAAAATATCTATTCGCAAAGGCATCCTTTATTAACCATCCATTGCTAACCGTGATCCTTCGTGGCGTAAAAGTCGACCTACGTATTATCTAAAAGTCGTTTTTGGCCTAAATTCTTTTTATCTGACTTTTCGTTCGGCGCCCAAAGGATCATGGTTGATAATATGTCTTTAAAATACCTAGTTGTAACAGAGATATTGCAGTCTTCTTTGGCTTCACCTGATTCAGGTATCTAATTCTAATGTAGCTACAATGCAGTATCATAATGCTCGGAAATACCAGACAAATCCACTCGTCCATGAAATCTTTGTTTATTGTTGTTTAGACCTTGCAAATATGAGTCAAGACAAATATCTTTCTCGTCGTCAAAATGATCTCCGTCGACCCCTGATTCCCATTTTTGTGAAACAACAGCCTTCTTGATCGTCGCAGAACTCCTCATTATTTCCTCATGTAGATGACTTTCTCCTGGAAAAACATCCCTTTCTGAAACTCTATCTGTTTCGTTAAGGTCAAGCTTACCGACATCATCTCCATCAATCCCTGTCTCCGAGTTTTGTGGAACAACAACCCTCTTGATAGTTGCAGAGCTCCTTATAATCTCGTTGTTATGTAGATGACTTTCACCTGCAACAACATTCCCTTTTATAACTGTTTCTGTTTCGTTAAGGTCAAGCTTACCGACTTCATCTCTATCAATCCCTGGCTCCGAGTTTTGTGGAACAACAACCCTCTTGATAGTTGCAGAGCTCCTTATAATCTCGTTGTTATGTAGATGACTTTCTCCTGCAACAACATCCCCTTTTATAACTGTCTCTGTTTGGTTGAGGTCAAGCTTACTGACTTCATCTCTATCAATCCCTGGCTCCGAGTTTTGTGGAACAACAGCTTTCTTGATCGTCTCAGAACTCCCTACAATCTCGTTGTTATGTAGATGATTTTCTCTTGCAAAAACCTCCCCTTTTGTAATTGTCTCTGTTTCGTTCAAGCCAAGCTTACTGACTTCATCTCCATCAGTCCTTGGGTCCGATCTTAGTGGATCGGTAGCTTCCTTGATCGCTGCAAAACTCCTTTTAATCTCGTTGTTATGTAGATGACTTTCTCCCGCTTCCGTATCCCATTTCTCTGTTCCAATCAATTCAGCCTTGCTGATTCCAAGATTGTTACTGTTACTAGCCTCATCATTACAGCCAGGCCCACTATCCACAATTTTATGATCAGATATTCGTTGATACTTAGCTTCTTCCCCCTTTCCGTTAGCAGCCTCGTTGTCACAGCCTTGATTAGTAGCCTCAATTCCATGATAACCTTCCTGCAGATTGTCTACTTTCTTCTCCATGACAACCTCGTTAATCTCACTATCAATATTGTTCCTAGTCTCATCATCATAATTCGTATCACTAGCCTCCTTTTCGCGGTCACCTAAGCATTGATTGGTGAAGATATTTTCATCTAAGTCAGCTTCGTTAACGTCACTATCATCACTATTATTAGTAGCCTCACAGTTAAAGCCAGAACCCTCTCCTCCCCACTTATTTACCCCCTCTCCAACTAAGTATTCATCCTCTTCATAGCAGTGTCTCAATCTAGGTCTTTCAAGACGGGAGAGCGCATGTTCTCTCAAATCAGTCTCAACCTGATCAAGAGGCGGAGTATATTCCCGAGTGTATAAGTTCATAGGCTGGTACATATCATCTTCTGGAAAATCTTCATTTGCAGAAGCGAAAGGTGTATTTCCATCCGGTTTATCAGTCTCTATTTCGGCCTGGTTCATTGGCTCGACCCGGATTGTACTACCGGTCATCCTTCGCACCTTATCAAGCCATTCATCATCGATTTCAACATAGATCTGGTCTTGTTTGTTCTCATTTTCATCAATCACCAACTCATCAGAATCGAAGCTATCATTTAAAAGATAGTCAGTTGCTGGTATAGTAGGCTGGATGGAAGTGTCTTCAGCCTCGACATGGGTATGCTGGTCATCTTTGAGACCACTACGCTTTTTACTTGACATTCGCCGCGTAAGGCTGCCTCGTTTCTTCTTCGCCTCTTTTTCGCACCTTTCACAGTAGAAGTACTCGTCTATGGCGCTGTCTACTGTCTGCAACTTTGATCCCAAGGATGCACTGCGTTGGCCTATTCCACCAGAGAAAGATGGTTCTCTTGAGGGAAATCGTGCTTCCCATTCCTGTGTTGGTGAACCTAAATCGGAAAATTCTGAGCACAAGGAACGCTGGTCCTCAAAGAGACTGGGAAGAGATTCCTGGCTTGGTCTGCGCCTGGGTGGAGGCAGCGGCGGAGGCTCGTCGTCACTGGAAACTGAGCTCACTGTGGACATTGAAAAAGTTCCCGAATCAGTGCGAATGGCCTTAAGACTTGAACCTAGAAGTAAAAGTTACGTTATGTAAGCAACAAGGACGGCAAAGTCAGCCAGAATATCATTTTGTATCTCCTTATTCAGTCAAGTATCTTGAAACCAGCATTTTTCCTTGAAAATTAGTATTTAAAATGAGCGAGTTGTACTTCGGAGGCCTAGATCTGCAGAACAGCACATCAGAAACTGGATTTCCAAGTTGTGCAATTGAAAAGGGATAACTTTATGGTCTCTCAAGGTAAGCAACTTCACAACAAAAATAAGGAATCTATTGATGCTGAAGCTCGGAAACAAAGGCATCATTGCGTTGCCGTTGCAGTCAACATGCTGGTTCCTTAAATTTCCTAACGTCACTTGATTTATGGGGGTATGTCAACGTGATGTGATACTCAGAACGTTTCGATTTGAACGAGCAAAGAAATTTTCCACCTGTGGATCCATCAGGGCCTTTTTTTAACATTAGAACTGGGGGGGGGGGAATTGCCCCCCGATCCGTAGACTTTGCCCCCCCCCAGTGTCGAAATTTTTGACCCCAGAAAATTATCCCTTATTTCAAGTAACTGATATTCAGAAAATAAGCTATTGCCGCCACACTACGTAGGCAACCTGCAAAAGCCATCTGTAAATGAATGGAATACAATAACTGGCCTGTTTACCACCAGAGACAGGATGTTCCAGCTAAAGTCAAGGATGTTTCTTCAAAATGTTACTCAAGCACATAGGATAAATTTCACAAAACTATCAAAGTTTCCTTGTCACTAATGGCAAGCATGATATTGGGAGATCCATTCCAAGCCAAAGTAAAGGGTGTGGCCGTAAAAATTTTCCTGGGGGCCTTGCCCCAAGACCCCCTCCTTTCACGTTCCTTTCACGTAACTTAAAATTTCTGGCCACGCCGCTGCTCACGAGAATTCGCGATGAGTTTGTAAATCAATTATGTCAAATATCAAATAAGTCTTACACAATACTCTTGACAAAATATTCTTATCCTGTTGTACGAGTAGTTTGATTTTAGCCAGCCTGTTTCATATATATTTGGATTCGTAAATTTCCTATTTTTCTCCAGGACCTCCGAGCATAAAATGCTCTTTCATCAGCGAATTAGTGCCCCCCCCTCCCCGATCTGAAAAACCCTCCTACGGGCCGGTTTCTTATCTTGCTTTTCTAGCCAATCAGACCAACATACAGTATCCCCGTTTTAGGATTTTCCTCCCCACTTGAAATCCCTTAAAAAAGGCTCTGGGATCCATAAGAGCAGAGTCAAGAAACTGCTTGAAGGCAGCCTGCCATGCATTTGATTGGGTGATAATGACAATACAAAGAATGGAAAATTTGAATAGCTGTTGATCCTACTGACTTTCTACGACCGTAGAAAGTGAGAGCGATCAGCCCTCCTTTGTTTCAAATACACAGATTCACAAGAAATCCGTTGTGTTGAGCTCTGGCTGTGTTGCGGCCAATCGGATACGTAACAGACTGCCTTTAACCCTTCATCTGGATAAAAGGTTTTTCGTAGAACATTCCTCATTTTTGAAAAAGAAATAGGCGTGTTTAGGGAATGGCATGAAGTTATTCCTCTGGTTACAAAAACCTTCCTCACGGTCAGTGACAGTGTGAACGTAATGTCTTGCTAATATTATCCCATGACTGTTCCATGGTTGTTGTAGGGAAACTTTGCCTCAACAAGCTCAACGTAATCTACAATATTCGCTCAGACGACATCTCACATGACTTTGTAAATTAGCATTCAAACTTCAGAGTTGGGAAAGTGAACGCAATACAAAACGTACAATAGCGTTATAATGGGTTTAAAAAGATTTTCATCTGTTTCTTCAAAATAAATAACCATTGCAAGCTTGGAAGCTGAACAAGTTTTCAACAACTTTTGCGAATGGATAGGCGAACGTCGAAAAGGAAGTTTGACTTCAAAGAAGCGACGAGCAGCTTACAACTGTTCTAGTTTGCTGCGGGGTTGTTTACAAAATTATCGTCACCAAGGCAAGTTTCTAACAGTTTTCTTGGATTAAACTCCTGTCTTGCTTGCAAGAACAGCTTGTTCGTCCCATTATTTTCATTGGTTTAGGTCCAACTGACAATTGCTATCGATCCTAGCCTTCTCGGTGTCACGAAAAAAAAATACGACTATAGGAATAGAAAAATAATATGTTTCTTTGCAACTCTTTTGTGAATTTCCTATCGGTAGAAGTCTCCAGAATTCTGGAGACTTGCCGAAAAACAAAACGGCAGACGGACAGCAAGATTTTGCAGAAAATGACGAAAGAAGTAAGGCTTGGCAAAGAGACTGCAGAATTAGGGGGAAGTAGGGCTCGGCAAAGAGATTGCAGAATTCGGGGGGGGGGGGGAGGTAAGGCTTGGCAAAGAGACTGCCGAATTGGGGGAAACGATTTCTGAAACAAAAATTGAAACAGAACAAGACAAAAATTTACCCAGCACATATAAAAATGATAATGCTTTCTTGTAACACCCACTTGTGGAAGTTGATAACAATGACGATGTCTTCAATTGCTGCTGTTGACAAATTGAATTTGAAATGTTTCGAAAACGTCTAAACAGTATACAGTTTTTTCAAGTTGCTAACAGAAAGAGAATGATACAAACCTCTTGGAGAAATGACAAACTTTTTAACTGGTTGCCTAAGTGAAACCGATCGAGCCTTCCCACGCGAGGCATATTGACTTTTAGAAGTTCCAACATTACCACTCAGATCGTCAAAGCTTCTCATTTCACCAGGACGTGATCTGTGTAATAATTGAAAGTGAACATGTTAGAAATCACCATGAAGCAAAAATCAAAGTCTCATTGGTGCGCAATACGAGTATAGGTTCCAAATCTTCAAAAGTGTCGGTGAGAAATTTTATGACCTATGTCGTTGAACTGTGTGACTTGAAAGAAACTTTAGTTACTTTGCTATAATTCTACCGTTGGAATTTTCTGACATCTTGAATACTTCCAGAATAAGAGCACTTTTCTTGTTTTTACAGAATTCAAGAAAAAGCTTGAAAAAACCATGGTTATTTCTAAACTTCCTGAGGAAATATAGAATAATTTTCAAGAAAACCTCTTCAAGAAATTCTCTATTACAATTTTCTTTGAAATAAATGGCTTAGAAGAACTTAGGCTTTTTTGCTGCAAATATACCGCACTATATTGTAGACCTCCATAAACTATGGTTTCCTTGAAGGATATATCATTTTTCCTCTAATAGGTTAGGATTTACGATGATTTAAAGTTTTTCCAAATTTTCCATGAATTTTTTCGAAAATGATTAAATTGCCGCCATTTTGAAAAAACATCAAAGTATCGAAAAATTTCCACGGCAGATTTACAGCAAAGTACCATACGTTTCTTTCAAGTGATCCAAATCCAAGAAAAATGTAGAACTTCACACCCACCTTTTCAAAGACTTGACATATTTGAGCCCTATGCTAGTTTATGCATGTCTACAATCAAGGGCCCTAGGACAACATCATTTCATTTCATTTTTCATTTTATAATATTTATACAGGGTAAGTATTCAACGTATAATACAAAAATTGATTTACAAACTGCCCTGTTAAAAGAAAGAAAAAAAAGCAACTTACAATATCAAGATAAAAACTAATATATAGGTATTAAAAGTCAAAAGGAAAAGTGTGATTATGTACAGGATCTGGCATTTTTCAATGACGATTTGAATTGTGAGAAAGTACTGGCCATCTTATTTTCTCTTTTTAGTTTGTTCCAAAGTTTGGCCCCTCTATAAGAGAAGCATTTTTGGCCACATGCGGTTTTTAGCAATGGTACATAAAGGTCTGTGCAGGTATTACGAAGCTGTCTAGTACTGGTTTCTGATAACCTTTGGAACAGTCCTGTAAGACAATCAGGCGCTTCATGGTTTATAGACCTATAGACCATTTTCAAGGTTTCTGTTTCAATGAGATCGTTGACCGTTGGCCACCCTAATTGCCTGATGATCAAAAGATCTTCCTACCCAACGTTGTCCTTGGTTGTTTCTTCATTTATTGTGATCTTGGCTTTGCTTTTCAAGCGACATATATCCCATGTTTTCTCAAATAGAAATGAATTATCTGATCGTTTTACTTTCGTCCCTGGCGGCCATTTGCAATCTACACAAGAACAACCTCACTTTCGCTTATGTAGATGCGAATGGCCGCCAAGGGACGAAAGTAAAACGATCAGATAATTCCTTTCTATTTGAGAAAACATGGGATATATGTCGTTTGAAAAGCAAAGCCAAGATCATAATCAATAAAGAAACAAGCAAGGACAACGTTGGGTAGGTAAGATCTTTTGATGTTGTCCTACGGCCCTTGCTATAATATGGTATCAAACACAAGTCTTTCATTGTTCTGACTCACGATTTGTCATTTTGATGACGTCACCTCTCCAAATGAATAAAATTTGCTGTAATTTCGAAAACCCATTGAAAATCTTTGAAAAGTCAAGCGATAGACTTATGGCAAAGTAGCCAACGTTCCTTTTGAGTCATGGTGTACTATGCATGTTTACCGTCTAAGAGTTCCCTGCATAGAAGTTTTTAAGACTTTAAACAATTTAAACCCTTCTTTCATGGACGATCTTTTCAAAATAAAATCTTCCAAGTACTCATTATGTAGCTCCAATGACTTACAGCATTATAGACCAAATCAAGTCACCTTTGGTTCCAATAGCCTTCGATCACTGGGACCTCAGATCTGGAATACACTGCTAAATGAAATGAAATCGGCCGAAAACCTAAACAGTTTTAAAAATATGATCAGGAAGTGGGATGGCCCAGACTGTAAATGTAGTGCCTGTCAATATGTATCTATGATTTAGTTATTTTTATTTAGCTAGATTAGCAAAATACTGTGAAAATGTTTATTTATGTAATTATATATATCCATCGATTTAGATTAGTTTACTTTGTACATTTGTATACAGTAAGCTAGAGTATGTACATAATCGATGTCAAATAATTTGACAAACAAACAAACAAATTCATACTTTCATATATTTTCGTTGATTTATGACTGCAAACAGTAAGATCACTAATAGCTAATACTTACATTTTACTGCTCTGAGAGATGACCTTTGATCTGACCACTCCCTGCAAAGAAAAAATTGAAATTAAAAGATCTTCTTTTTTAAAATATACCTTTAAAAATTTACAATACATGCTACAGATTACTCTATTTACAAACTACTTAACAACACTACAAGAACTATACCATGATGAGCAATCTCCTTTTCCCCAAATACTAAACGCTGTTAGGATCTGCTAGTAAAACACTTGATAAATTCGTAACTACTGAAATGTGCTTTGAGAATGACTGAGCAAACGAAATTCCAATTTTTCACCAAAGCGGTTATACCTTGGTCCGATACAAGGATGCAAAGAGATTCTAAGCAAGCAAGAAAAACCAGTTTTGGAACGCTGCTTCTCCATAGATGTACAAACGGCGCACGATATGGAATTTTAGTTTGCAAGGCAACCGATTTTGGACACTTGTATGTATTGTGCTCAATCTCATCCACAGGGCCTTTTGTCATATTGGGACGGAGAAATCAGGGCTATCTCTTTTCGTGGACCCAATCCGTCCCAATATGACGACAGGCCCTGGGGACGAGGTTGTATTGTACTGCAACTAGAATACGTGACTAACCACTTGCTTTCGAAAAACGGTATTCGGTCGAAATTGCCGGTTTTTGGGACGAACATAGTCAGTGACAAATCATGTCAAGATTGTTCGCCAAATTGAAGAAAAATAGCAGCGGAAATATATCATAAAAATCGACCAATTTTTGGGACAAAGGTGGTGCAAAATTTTCTTGTGAACTAGTCTACCTAGTTTCGGACAAAGGTAGGACCATCGTTCCCAGTGTGACATGCCCGCCCTTGACTTGCCTCTTCGCAGCATGGAGCACCATACTTTACAAAATAGGCTGATCTATCAAAGAGGTGTGCATTCATAATTCATTCTATTTGCACTTCATTTTCATTTGTTACTCGGAAGGCATTTGGGTAATGTTCAGACAGTGGCTTATAAAACTCCGTTGTGAAATGGTCAAGAGGGCAAATAATGTAATAATCAAGAATTTGAGGAGCCCTAACTCCATAAGAATTCCCATAAGCTGTCAGTTTTGGAGCAAATTCTTAGTTTCTTATGAAAAATACGCGTAGCTTCATGTCAACTATCTCAACTTCTGCAACCAAGAGGGAAGGAAATGAGACAATTTCTTATCCATTGGTCTTGCTAATACATATCTTTGCGAATCAACCTTTTGACCTAAACTGAATACCTAAAAATGCAATTCCTTGTCAATAATAGGGTGAACCTTTGTATCAATCGTGAGAAAACTGGTTCCTTGATGTGATAGGAGAACAGCAACTTCCTCGATCGGGATTAGAATTTGTTGATCGAAAACAAACTGTTTATACTTGGCTTTTGGCTTGCAGTAGGTTTTCATTATTTTGGGCCTAATCCTGAAAGTCCAAAGGTTCTTATGGAGTTTCTTAATTTCCTGGGTTTCGGTTTGAAGTAGCCTGGAAGTAGCAAACTTGTAGACAACGAAAAAACAATGAGCGAACCAGTTTAGACCCATTCGGCGACAGCAGTTTGGTTCATGCAGCAACGAACGAAACCACTTCCATCTTCCATGGTAGAATGGTACATTGATTATCTAAATTCCTTGGATCCCTGCGGTAAACCTTGCCAAATAGGAACTCGTAACGAATAAGATGACAGCCCTGCCTTGGCCCATTGTGAGCTATCATCTCACAGAATCGAAACGCAGGAATGATACAAATGATGGAAGTCTACGATGGTACAAAAATGGGAATAGTACAAAAATGATGGAAGTCTACGATATGAAAGGGTTACCCATTGCATGGTTTGGTGTGGAACTGCCAATCTCCTTCTTTTCTTTTGACTATTAGTTGTTGCTTTCTTGTTTTGTCTTGTCCCTGGTATTGCTGTATTTTTTATGTCTTGAAGTTGTATTTGCAAATTGTAAGTACTGTTCTTGGTGTAGGCCAGATGACCTTGTGTCTTCTTAAACCAAGAGCGGTACAGTAGTAATGTATTTAGGTTAATTAGTTTTAATTTATTATGAATAGAAAAAAACGCAGGAAAATCCCATTCGGCACATTGTTAATGACGAAAATCCAGCATAAACATACACAAGTAGTGTGAAGTTCTCATCGTCGATTGAAGCTACGGCGAGGGCCTAAATAGGGTAAGATTCTCAGAGTAAAATTAGAAACCTCTGTTGACCAAAGTGATATCACTTAACTCAGGAAAAAAGGGAAGTACATTGATAAAAAAAAGACTCAGGTGGTGAGTCTACTTCCATGGTAAGCCACTTAAGATGAGTCTGATCCTGGTTTGGATGCCAACTAGAAATTTTTCAATTGAAAGACGTCGAAAATCTGAAAATCAATATGCTATTCGGTTAAAAAGTAAACCAAAGAGCGTCCAATTTCACCACAGTCACCAAGACGGACAATCTCCGTCACTGTTTGTGGCAAACACGTAAAGGATCGCATGTAACCAAACCACCAAACTCAATAGCGGCCAATGGCAAGGAGCCCTCTAGGAGAAATTGATATTGATGATACCATTTCTATGGATGATAGCCTCATTTTTAGATGGAAACCCTGCTGGGATGGAAACTATGGTATTGATTCGATACACGTTTTTTTTATAAGAAACTCGGATCAGCATTTAGTACTAAAAGTTTCTTAATTTCGCAAGGAAATTTCGGTGTTTTAGTAGTAAAAGTTTCTTAATTTGTTTCTTATTTTTTGGGCCTAAAATTGCGATATTGTTCAAATTTGAGGCTTCTTCTCGACAAAGGGCTTCCATTTTACATTGGCATTGTCATCACGAATAAGTCATGCACATTCAGGCAAAAAATTACCAATTTTTGTAGTTAAAAGTTAAAAAAGATCACGGTACCTTTGTTAGAGAGATATAGAATAAAAGAGACATACAGAATTCTAATGTTAAGAGTTTCTTAACTATTCTTGAGCGTAGTACTAGAGTTTCTTAAATTTTTGGTCATCGTAGTACTAGTTTATTATAAACCAGTTTCTTATAAAAAAACGTGTAATGAAAACGAATTTGAAAATGTACGCACTGTCGCAAACTCATCAAAATGGAACGTTGGTAATGATTCTACCACATTCTACCACATATCGTACATACGGAAAATTCAGCATGAAAGCCGTATGTCTCAAAGACCGTTGAAGAAGGAACGGAATAGGAAGTTGTTTACTTGAAGGAAGGATCATAGCTCTAAAGCAGGCTGGAGTAAAGAGCGTTTTAACATCAGAGACGGAAATATATTTAAACTCCTTGAAATAAAAAAATTGCCTTTTATCATTACGTCTGGTTATCAAAATCCTATATTTCATACAAATACATATCCTCTATTTAAGTCTGGTAACTAGGGTAGGCTGCATAAAATTTACGAGACCTCGTCGGATGGTAATAACGAGAATTGGAACACTTCTTAGGAGACTCTCAAGTGTACTAGCAAAATGAGTATTTTAATAAAATTCTTTTGTACCGGGTGCGCCAAAATAAACTATGCACGTTTGGCAGGCCACAATAAATCGTACACTGGACCGATTTTGAAAATTTATGACTTAATCCTTAGCAGAAAGTCTGAATTAGATTCTGGGACTTTTTGCATATTTTTCTGTTTTCAGTTTTTAGAGCTAGAAGCAAGTTTCCTAAAATGTTCGTTTTCGAAAACATTGAAAACGGTCAAAATTCGTCGATCAAATTTTAAAAGATTCAACATGAATGAACCAAGAGAAAACGTTTTCAGGGGTATTTGGGGCTTTAGTACGAACTCTCGTATAACAGATTACAATTGTTAGATTTATAAATCGCAAATCACCACGAACACGTTCTCTCTGTGTCCATTCATGTCGATTATTCGGAAAACTTGATCGATGTTTTTTGATCGTTTTCAGTGTTTTGGAAAACAAAAATTTTAGGAAGCTCGCTTCTAGCTCTAAAAACTGAAAATGAACAAAATTGCAAAAAATCCCAGTATCTATTCAGGCCTTCTGCTATCGATTAAGTCATAATTCCTCAAAATCAGTGCAGTATGCGATATATTGTGGCCTGCCAAACGTGCATAGTTTATTTTGGCGCACCCGGTAGAAAGTTCTGCAGATTTTCTTAACTTTCAAGAAGAATTTTCCAATTTATCAAATTTATCGAGCACCTCTAACATAGCTCTTTGAGCCCAGAGAGTTACGAGAGAGAACTTACAACGTTTTAGTCGGTTGGAAAGTTTGAAGCATTTTACAACTCCTAACAAAAATTGAAAAAGTTTCTTTATTTCCAATCACTTCTAGTTCTAGTAGAGTTTCTTAAATTTCTGGAAGAGATTACTACAGCTTAAGCGGTTTCTTGTGAAAAAAACGAGTGCACTTTGCTCCAAAATAAGCCATAAAAAAAGTCTTACCGTTGACTCATTCTCGTTCAAGGACATTGACGAATTCGACGTCGTGTCCTTCAATTTTCTGCTTTTGTTGAAACCAAACAAACGCATTGCAGGATCTCCGTATCTCAAACAACTAAAACCTTGTAATCTAAGCGTAATTCCTAACTGTTTAGTGGTTACAAAAGAACAAACGATGTATGGTCAAAGAAAACGGAAGGAAATGTTTCATGTTCATGCGATCGCCATATAAATGTGGTGAGAGCACGTTTCAGCCCATTTCAGGTTGGTCAGAAAGATGAGATCAAGCATAACTTAGAGAAAACACGGAATTTTTTTCACAAGAAATGGCTTAGAAGCTCAATTCAAAAGATGAAGAAATCGTTCTACCTTGATAAAAAGGCAAAGAAAGCTTTAAAATTTGCAACTTTAAATTTGCCAGGTCATTCAAAAATATTTTTCAAAATTTTTCCAGCATGGCGGAAATATAACTATTTTGAAAAATAATTTGAAAAATTTTGAAAAAAAAGTTGCTGAAACCTTTCTCGCAATGTTATTGCAAGAAACGGGCAGTATCAAAATCAAAAGTTTGCGTAAAGCAATGCATACCTGCACATTTGTATTGAATTTGTTTCTGAAGAGAATATCCAGCCAAATGAATTTCTTCCGACAAGAAGATGCAGAGAACTTCACAAACTTTCCATAAGGACATCTTATTGTGAATATATGGTCGAAACCTGCTTGAGATTCATAACAACTATTGATGCTTATACAATCAGAAATGTCGAGATGCCCTGTAGAAGACAAGTATACTTTTTAAGTATAACGATAATTCAAGAGCCAATTCACCTAAGCATATAAAAGATTTTAAAGATAATTCAGAAATACACTACGGACTTTTTAACGCTTCGATTTTTATCTTCTTCAGTAACTGTTCGTACAATGACTCCTGAAGTACGAACAGTTGTACAATTGTACAACAACAACTAACAATTAACAATTGTAATTTTAATTGTTAATAACAATTAACAAATGTGCGAACCGTTACAGAAGATGAAAATCGAAACGTTTAAAAACTCGTAGTTGCTTTTCGGGCATTGGGCTAATTTGTGGCTAAAAGTTTTAAGTTATAGGGTCTTAAGTTCTAGGCCGGAGTGTTGCTATTTGCGCACCAGTGGAGGTCCACGAAGGTCCAGGAGCAACTTAGTAAAAAGGAAATTTTGACCGTTTAGGTTTATTCATTTTTTAAATGATTGATTGATTTTTAGAATGGTCATTTTTATACACTCTTTTTTATAGGTTTGTTTATAGTATTCTTATAAAAAAGAGTGTATCTAAAACCAGCCTCGTCCCCAGGGCCTTTGTAATATTGGGACGGAGACGAAAAGGCCCTGGGAAAGACAGGCACTAAATCCTAACTGGCTGACGAGCTTGAATTTTCGAGAATTTCCCCCACAGCTTCGAAAATATAATGGCTCGTTATTCTGCGAATTTTAGAGAAAAATTGGAGATTAAAGGTGTTTTAGTGAAAGAATACGGTTTTTCGTCGATTTTTGACATGCTGTGGCCGTTTACTCCTCGCAAAACGGAGTTACGGCGTAAAATGGGGTAGGCCAAAATTGTTCCCCTATTCTTGGGGGGCGCGCGCTCCGCTCCTGGGTGCAGTATTGAACCCCAAATTGCGTTTTTCGACTTGCAAATGAGTAGTCTCTTGAAAACTTTATTCCGTTTTGAAATCGGGCTTGTAACCATGGAGCATCGACTCCAAACGTAACTTCGGGTTGGAAAATCGCAACATTTTTTTTCAACCCCTTGTTATGACGTCATAATGACCCCAAAATTTCCTGAAACCCCAAAATTCAGATCCACTGATCAGTGCCCAGATCCCAGCGAAGAGGAAGAGCATTCGATTCGAACTCACTCTGGGGACGAGATTGGAGAAGAGGTCCTCAATTTAGGCCCTGCCATGTTTTGTGCTTACAACACGAGTTACAACCTGAGTTGCACACTCAGCTCATCATCGTCATCATGGTCTTCATCCTCATCATCATCGGACGAGGACACTCATCAGACTCTTCATCAGAAGCCTAACCACGAGGAGGAGCCCTTTCCTTTTTTTGAATTTGAAGTTCAACATGCCCTGCTTGGAAGTTTACCGGTGAAATGCCTATCACCACTTCGCATGGACCCACGTGATATCGATATGCAATGTGAATATGTCGCAGCCTCAAAAGATTTTCCAGGCAGAGCAGAAGTAAAGCGACACAAATTTCATATTAATTTTGATTCAGTAAAGAGGATAATGATCCACGATAAGGTGGAGCCACACATAATCTTTATGATTCCTTCTGAAGATTGGACTGAAAAGTTTAATAAAAAGATCCAAAAAGTCGCCGTTGACACAAGTGATGACTGTGAAATACCTGCAAAGCAACAATTAATATTTTTCCTTCAACCAATTAAAGATGAAAGCACAAAAAATGATCTTAGAGAGCATTTATATGCACGCCAACGTCTAGATTTATTCAAGTATGAAATACTTGACTTTAAAGGTGCACAGAAAATAGTTTCTAGAGTAGGAAACAGAAAACTTGAATGCAAGGAGTGTAGTCACAATGACACTAGTGATACTCTTGGCTTTGAACTTGCAGTTAAATACTTCCAATATGAAAATGTAACATGCATCACTCAAACGCCGTTATTTCTAACTAAAGGGTATCATGATGAAATGGTACTGAAATGTATTCTTGACAAAGTACATGGTGAGAAAGTGAAGCCACCTTATAACAAATTATATTTATCATTCAAGGAAGTGGATGGAATCAAAATCAAGTGTGATGATGCAGACTTGCAGGTAGTTGTAGTTTTGAACAAAAGATCTCTCCGCAATCCTCCTCTGTGTTTGGTCACTTTTTTGTGTTATGTGCTTGATAAAGAAACACACACAGAAATTGTGTTTCATATTCAAAGTGATCCTACTTCATTTAAAGAGTTGATGCGGCAGCATCTGATTGAACTTGAAAATATTGCTCCTGTATCGATAATCGGCTCAATTGACATTGGAAAACAAGGTCCCAAGAGGGATATCCCTCCCAATAGCCAAAGACATCATTACAATACAAGAAGTAAAAAGCCAAAGACAATGTCAGAAGAATAAATGACAATGGAAGTTGGTTGAAAGCTATATGACAATTTGAAGTCCTTGCAAAATTCTCTATTTTGAAGAATTGCAGTTTTGAGCAGTTTCAAGTTTTGAGGTAGTCTGTACCATGCAGGAAGGTTCCTGAATTTGGCATCTATGCATATCTTTTAATGAGAAACTCAATAAGAAACTCACTGCAGATGAACTAATGAAGTACTTCATCAAATTCAGATCCAAAAGAGTATACTTTAAGTATAACATAAACATACTTCATTTATACTTGCATTACATCGAGTATAAAAGGAGTATACTGTACATACTGGAAAATATAATTGAAAGGGTTTGTGTACGGTTAAAGGTAATGTGTCTATGCAAGTACAGCTGCATATACATTCTGTCAAAATATGCTGACACGCACAATGTTAACTGAATTCATGCAAAGTAATATTTCAGCTCCAAAAGCGCAACCGCAAGCAAGTCATCAGTCTGCTTACAGTTTGGCACCTTGTAAGCTCTATTGCAGAAGTAATCATGTGAAATATCATGTGAAATTGGCATAACCCCCCCCCCCCCCCATAAAGCTGCTGTATTTGACATGGACACATTACCTTCAAAAGCTTGCATTTGCACATAGCAAAACAATCTAAAAATATCCCATTCAAACTGAAGTTGCATAGCACATGCCATGAAAATGGATAGCCAAAGAAGAATGCAGTGTCTGAATGTTTCTTTGTTTTATTTATAGAAAAGCTTATTACCATTGCATATTCCATTCAAAGTAAATGAACAGAGATATAACAACAAAGTCTAAACATACACATATTTTTTTATAAGAAACTGCCCATAAGAAACTCCCAGATCGCCAAAAAATTAAGAAACTTCAGTACTGGGCAAATATAACTTAAGAAACTATTTATTTTGATTAAGGAAATCCTTGACATATTTTTACTTTACGTTGACTTGTTTTCTGTATCATATTACTCGTAAGGTACTTGAGTAATGTCTGAACATTGAAAAGGTTTAGAACACCTTGTTTTGAAATGTTCATGAGGGCTTATGGAACCTCTAAGAAACTCGTAAGAAACCCTGAGTACTGAAAACCCGATAATTTTAAGAAACTTTCAGTACTGGCCAAAGTTCTTAGTTTCTTATGAAAAGAAATACTGATGCTGCTGTTATATTTTAGTACTCTGTGCTACTTGAGTAACGTGTAAACAGAGGTGTGGTTTCACAAAACTGACCTATAAAATATTCTTAAATGCACAAGGGATCCACTGATAAAAACAAACGTGAATTTGAGGAATTTTTCAAGAAACTGCCAAGGAATTTTTACAGTAGCACTAAAAATCTTATAACTGCAACCATATCTGTATTTCTGACCTGGGGGATCCGCCCTCATATATTTTTATTTATAGTAAGTTCAACTTTGTATCATATAGAGCAATAAATTGTAACGAGGGACCATGATGGAGAAACAAGGTCACACTGACCTTTTAATGTTGTCCCTGCCATTTTAAACTGGGGGTGTTTTCAATTACATTTTTTATATTCGCATTGTTTTATACATTTTGTAATTAGATTCCTTTTTTCTAAATTTATATTATACTTAATTTTAAACTTTAATGGCAAAATATTACATAGTTACTTACATACATACATACATACATACAACAATTTGGATATTCTCTATTTTATTTTTATTTTTCAAATTTTATGTTCCTGTTATTGCAAAATATTAATTTTGTTCTGTTCTCATTGGTGTTATTATTGAAAAAGCTCTCTTCATGAAACTTCACATTCTGGGACATAATTTTTAAACAAATGATCCGTGGTTCAAAATTTGAAAATAGCCTTAAATAACGGACTTATCATATTAAACCCATAAACGCAACAAAAACGCCAAAATTCTACTGATTTCGGTGTTTTTGTTGCGTTTATGGGTTTAATATGATGAGTCCGTTATTTAAGACATGATTTCTATAAAAACTCAAAGCTTTTAAATCACCAAAACTTTAAGAAACTCAAATTCTGGAAAATATTGTTGAAGAAGTGAATATTTCTTCTGAAGCTTTTCCTATTTCACATGAAGAAATGTCCACTTATTCATATTACTTGGTACTACTAGAGCCCAGGGGGGTACTCAGGTATATTTAGGATAGGGGTGCTCAGGCTGGGGTACAAGGCATCAACCCAAAAAAGTAATTTCTAGCATGAAAATAGACCCAAAAAATAATTTTTTCGACCTTACATACCCAAAAGTTATGAAGGCAGTATCTTAAATCTGCATAAAAATGTCCTAACTGATTAGATTTCTCATAATGTGTTTGGATATTTATGTTTTTTTATTTTAGTACTATGTTATTTGACTCTAATTTTGTTTGTAAATTATATTTTCCCCGATTTTTTTACTTTTTCTCATATTTGAGACCCAAAAAAGTAAGCCAGAATTTCTTGAACCAAAAATTAACTGTACAAATCATTGACCCAAAAAAATAATTCTTGCCTAAATTTTAGACCCAAAAAAGTAACCAGAGCATCCCTATCCTGAATATACCAGAGTACCCCCCTGGGTACTAGAGAGTAATATATTATGTGGTTTCATAAAAATGCACGAAAAGGTCACAAAAGCACAGGAGTTTCCCCCAGTGGTGTAGAGGTGGGGGGCTCAGGGGGCTCAGCCCCCTAGGGGTTCCAGTCAGGGTTAAAGAGGGCAAAAGCAACATTTTTGAAAGATACCCTCCATTGGAAGTATCTTTTTACAGAAACCCCCCAAATGGTAGTTTGTGGACCTAAAATTGGGCCATTTGGTAGCATCTAGTAGTGAAAATTTTCCGTAGTCTTTCAAAATTTTCTATTGTAAAAACTGATTGAACAAAGCAAGAAAACTTCAAAATTTATTGATAATCATTGCTGCAACGACCATATTGCAATGCGGAGGAGCTTACTGAATTGAAGTCTTATAAACTGGCCGGTACCTCCAATTGGTAGTATGTGTTTGACAAAAGGGCCAAATGGTAGCCATTTCGTAAGACCCTCAAACCAACTGGACCCCCCTATTAGGCCGTAATGGGAGTACCCCTTGGGGGTGTGCCCACAAAAAATTTGCGTTTTTACCCCTGCTCCAGCATTTTTCACTCCAAATGATAACCAATCTTAGAAAAAATTGGTGAAAAGTATACAACAAAACATAGCAATTTGATGGAGAAATGACCCCAACTAACAATCCCCCTTTGACATGCTTTGATAGCCTGCTATAAGGAAATTTCCCTATTTTGATAAACTACCTCGAGCCAGGAAAAATTAGCCTACGCGTAGACCCATTATCCAAAAGAGGAAAGGGTCTACGAAACAAAGAGCAAAGCCTTGCTACGGCCGCCCAATTACTCATTCTAATCCCCTTTTCAAATTAGGGACAGGGCAAAATTTATCACATTACATGGCCGGTGGAGAACAAAAATTCTTGCAAAAATATCTGCTCGCCCTGTATGAAATTATTGCCAAAAAACCAACTGCCCCGTCACCCTTTCTTTAAAAAAATGTATCTGCCCGGTATTCATTAACAACAAATGTTGTATCGTGCCACCGATGAATTAGCCAAAGACCATAAAATAATCAATTCTTGCCTTTACGAGACTTTGTAAACGAAGAAATCGACTTTGAAGATGAAGAGAAATGACTGATGAATCGTTCTTGCAAGTAACTGACAAGGACATTTTGCGTCATGTTTATACACATCCTTGCAAGCATTTCTCAACTTGCATGATCCACAATTTTGGCTTCAAAGTTAGCCATTTCATATTTCAAACTTCATCTTGAGCTTATAAAAAGGTACTGCCCCGTTCATATTTGCTTTCTAAAAAGTGTTGACCCAGTTCTGTACAAGCTAAAAAAAGTAGTTGCCCCGTTACGTTTTGCACCGGCCATGTTATAAAATAAACTTTGCACTGTCCCTTAGCTGTGAAACGCGTTGAAACCATAGAAATAGAAATATTTCTATGGTTGAAACAAAGGCTGCATAAATTAAGTTTCCAGAAATCTAGAAACCTCCGTAGCAAGCTTTTGCTCTTTGTTTCGTAGACCCTTTCCTCCTTTGGGATAATGGGTCTACGCGTAGGCTAGGAAAAATTGGTGGAACCGGTAGCCTGAAAAAACGGCACATCCCTGTTGGGCGAATATACTAAGTACCCCCCCCCCCCCACCCCCAGGCTAAAACTCCATGACCAAATGAAATATTTCCAAAGGCCTAACCTGTGCGCCTTCTTTCTTTGAAAGAACCGGAAGCAAGATATTTTCTCGTTCTTTCAATTTTACACAAAAGAAAGACGGCACGCAGCATACTTTATGTGGTGGCTGTGATTGGCTAGTCGTGATGTTTAAATCACTGATGAAGACCTCGGCCTCTAAATAATTACCAAACCTTTATGTCCTTGGATCATACTCTCTTTCAAGAATAAAGGGAGTCAGATCGTTATGGTCTTTGTGAATTTCAATGTACAGCGAAATTACTGAAGCTTGCCTAATTACATTCTTTTTATTGTCTTATTCATCCAATCAGTGCGACGACAGTGTGCCTTTAAGCATGTACTCAGGCTTTTGAATGGGAATGAAAATCTGAATCAAGGGCTGGGCTGGATCCAACCTCGTTCCCAAGGGTATCTGTTGTTTTCAATAGGAGGCTAGACCGCAACATATACCCTTGGGTAGACTTATGACGTAAGTCCATCTAACTTTCGTTGTTGTTGTTGATATCGCTTCAGTTAAGGTGGATACCTGGTATTAGAATATGGAAAATCCAAATTTTTACTGTTTTCTAGTTTTGGTAGTTTCTAAAAGCAAATTTAATGCAGAATCAGATTATTGACTTAGTTAATACCTTTTAGGTGTTATTTCTTGCTTATAATGTAAAATAGCATGAACACTCTTTGAAAAACTCCTTGGTAACACCTTAGCAACGGAAGAAGTTGCCCAAATGAAATGAACAAAATTACTTTGATCATATTTCGTATCCCTATGATGGCTAGAAGACTATTTGGTTGGTTTACCTGTGCCTATTGGCCAGCCTTGTATTGAAAAGGAGGCACTAAGTAAATGCTTTCCCGACTGTTTAGACTTTTCATCCTGTACAGTTCATCCGATCTCGAAGAACATTTCGCAAAGTATTTATGGCATGGGAATTGCCAAGAACAAGCGAAAAAGAGTGAGAGTTTCGAAGAAACTGCAATGGAAATTCAAAGGAAACCAACATGTTAATTTCCATGTAAAGAACAGCATCCAACCAAGTAGGCCAAGAAGAAGCTCAAGAAGAAGAAGAAACCCAACAAGGGAGGAGAGTGGCCTAAACCAGAAAAGGCCTAACGTTGAACCTGCCTCATTTTGTACACCAAAGCGACTAAAAGAAGGGTTTGAGACTGACAAGAAGCTGAATTTTAACTTTTTAATGAGCTTCAAGATCTTCAAGAACATCTTTGAACAGCTTTTGTTCCTTCCCCAAATTGCTGCTGCCTTAAAACAATTTCCGTTGACACGCACAGTGAAAGGATATTGTATTGAACATGTGTTGAAACTTTAACCTCAATTTTCTCAAAACCAACTTTTTCATCATTTAAATTTTTTTGAACAGTCATAACTTTGGACCAACTCAATCAATTTACATCCAGTTTTCAGTTTTAGATTCCTGTGCAAGTGGAGAAGGTCACTTCACCAGAAAATTTCAAAGTTTATAATTAGAATGATTACCTATTATCGAAAATCGATGATGCACGACCATGAAATATCAATAATTCCACAATCTAGAGATTTTTTTCTCGAATTCAGCAGTTTTCTTGGATTTTTCTGGTGGGGTGCCCTACAACTACCTTTTGTGCTCATTTCTATTTGAGAATTCCTTTCAAAGGTCCTGTTGAATTTGCAGGGTTTCCGTTCAAAGAGAACAAAATTTTTTTCCTAATTATGCAAATTAATACATGATTAATTATGCAAATTAGAAAAAAAATTCATTAATTAACTCAACTTTCCAAGGGCTTTCTAATGATGCATAAAGATAAAGAATAGCATCCCCAGGAAATAATTTCATTCTAATACCAGGTATCCACCTCAGTTAAGCGACAAGTCTTATTGTAGCGACAAGTCTGCAGGGGGAGCGAAACAAGAGACTTTATTGGAATGAGTCTAACCCTTGGGACCGGCTGACAAATTTTGTCAATTTTTGATTGGAATAATTAGCATAATTTGGCAGACAGCAGGTCCTTTCGAATCCCATTCCACATTTTCAAAACATTTATTCCATGGTTCGAACATCACTCATTGTAGCCAGAGCCATTCGAATGTTCTTCTCTTCAACTGAACACCAGGTTTTGAAGGTGAGAAACTTCTTTTGTTTCGAAAAGAGCCAATCAAATAGCAGAATAGCCTAACAGGCTCCAGGGTCAATGTAGGCGTTAGGCGTTGCAGTTTACGGAAAACCTTCATTGTCACTGGATACGAGTGGGCTGGCTCGAGACTAGCCTGCTTGCTACTCTACTGATTTCTTTTCAAAGAGGTTTCTTTTCTACTGGAGGGAACCTTCTCTGAAAAGAAATCAGTGCTCAGCTCGGCCAATAAATACAAGTAAAACAAATAAACAAATAAAAGTCTTTAGAGTTTTATTTTTCCTGAGTTGAGTCTGGCGTGGTGCTAGAATTTTTCTCGCGATTCGTCCCCTCCAATCGTTGGGGGGGACGAATCGCGTCGATTGGAGGCCGGAGGGGATGAATCGCGAGAAAAATTCTAGCACCACGCCCTTTTTAGACTCAGGAAAAATAACACTCTAAAGGACTTTTATTTGTTTTATTTGTTTTATTTGTATTAATTTATTTTTAAGGCGAACTGGCCGAGCTGAGCAAGTCTCGAGCTAGGCTGCGTGCAGACTCTACTGATTTCTTTTCAGAGAAGTTCCGCTTGTCAATTATCAATATTGTAGGAATTGTCAGCTGAAACGTCAACAAACAAGAAAACCGCACAAAGTTCAATATGGTTTTGAAGAACTTCCTATTTCCTACTTCCGACTTTTACAAATTCTTCGAGCCCTCGATATCACATTTGACCTTTTGGAGGAGGGGGGCTTTGGGGGGTACTAGAACCCGCAAACCCGGACCAAAATTAGCAAAAACCCGAAAACCCGCAAGCAAAAAATTCGAAACCCGAAATTGCACTTCGGAACGCAAAATTTCAATTTTCGGTAACAATCTTCGACTATTTCCGACAATTGGCCAAACCCGCAACCCGTGGAGCATCTCAAAACCCGAAAACCCGCACGATTTAGACGTAAAACCCGAAACCCGAGGGCTAAAATTGGACAAACCCGCAACCCGTGAAACCCCAAAGCCCCCCTCTTGGAGATTAGAATACCAAAAGGACAATGAGCAAGATGGCCTAAATCCTAAGTCCCAAACACGAACCACAAAAGTAAAAAGAAAATAATATACCTTTAGAATTAACGTCTCGCTTGTGACTGTCCCTATCTTCATAGTAATACAATATTAACTTTGAATCCTCGGCAAACGTGAACGCATCTGTGTAAGTGACTTCAGCGAAGACGCACCATCTCAATTTCCAAAACATGGTGTGTTTTGCTTTGTCCTTGCTCTTCGATGGTGATTTTGCAAGGTAACCCATGCTTATAATTCGCTCTCGCTTGTTCATCATGGACTCCAACACTGCGTTTGCAACAGACTTCTTTGATGACATGTTTAGGCTAGACGACAAAGCAATACAGCAAATCTTTACACAAATCAAATCGGTTCCAGTTTATTGTTGAGGATACCGAGGACTGCCCCTTTTGTCTGAACCTTTTGTTAAAGTTCAAAGCAGATCAACACACTGGGAAACCTATTACCATGCGCGAGAATTTCTTTGTTTGCTTGCTAATTCTTGTTTGGATTGTGGCCGGATTATCCGCCCACATTTTTACCACAAAACCAAACATGCCCTCTGCGCATGATCACAGGTTTCCTTTTTGGGGGATAACCGTTGCTTTGAACTTTGAGGATTCGTATCCCCAACAATTTATTGCTTTCCCATCACACATCACCACCATCCAGTGATTCCAAGCAAATGTCTCAAAAGTCATTCCCATTTCCCATGCCAATGCTAGCCAATTGCATCACTTGTTGACCAATCGTCGAAAAAGGGATATCCCAAGATCTTGGGAATTTTCCTTCTTGTAGCCTGCTTGCAAAGATATTTTTGATTTGCAGTCTACACAACAGAAGACTGCAGTCTACACAACAGAAGACTGCACCAAAGCAGTGTGACCAGCGTATGACGTCAGAACACCCTGGGAACGAGGCTGGTGTTGCCATACTGTGGATTTTATCCCAAGATCTTGGGAATTTTCTAGTGTGATGGGAAATTTCTTGGGATTTTTTTTGGCAAAAATGCCTTAGGAAAAATCTTGGGAATTTATAAACAATCCACCAAAGATATTTTTGATTTGACTACGATCATTATTTCAAGAACAGCATAGAAAACCCCGAGAAAACCTGGCTAAACTCTCGAGTTGATTCAATTTTTAGGTAAAAATTTCAAAAATATTTTATGAAAAAGGATATTAGATTTTAAGAAAAGCATTTTGTAAGATATAATTTCCTTGGTAATCAGTGGCTCTCAGAAAGGATTTTGGGTGGAATTCAGTGAAATTTAGTGGGTAGGAAACGATGCGAGGAGACTTTTTGAGACCTTGGGATTTTTTACGGATAACCATTGCATTTTGGGATTTTTTGACCCTTGTTTTGGGAAATTTTGATAATTCAATCTGGCAACACTGCACCAAAGCGACCCTGCCAGACCTTGCCTCTTTCAAACTGGTACAAGAGCACACAAATTTCGCTCTTTTTATCATCACCTTCTTGTCTTTATTAAATCCACTGATTTTTAGGAAAGGCAAAAGGTAAATCCAGCCATTTCGCAAAAACTCTTAGAGCCTCTTAGCGTCAGAATTTTTCGAACTTTTTTTTTCCATTAAAAATTTTTCTAAGTTGCAAGTATCTATAGAATACGTGCCGATTCTTTATGATGAAAATCCTTTTCTTTAGAAATGCATTGCCTCCTAAATGCATGAACCTGTTATCTTGGACAGTCGTTTGGGGAGGAATGTAGCCTGCGTGCAGACTCGAAATTGAAAGGAGAAAAACAAGGACAGATGTAACTCAATAGCAAATGCTTTTGTCAGCACCTGAATTCAAAGCGATTAGCGATTGCAGATAAAGGAAATTCTTTCAACCAGTAATTCAAAATAAACAAGGCCGCAAAAGTTGCTCTGAAACCCATGTAGCTAGCGCGCCCATTGTACATTCAAGAAATTGGTTTTAAGAGCAAACATGAGCACATATAGCCAGGGGCGGGCAAGTACTGTAAAATATTTGACCCCATGTTTGTCCAGAGGAATTGGAAAAAATAACCGGTGCTTTTATCACTTAGTACGACTTTCGTGCCCAAAACAACCAGTTTTTGGGACAAAGGTGAAATTTGAATATCATTCTTCCTATTCCATCAGTTTGTCACAAAAATCAAGTTTTCTAACCTCCTATCTAATCAAAATTCTGAAGTTTACCTGTAAGCTGGTTCTCCCTTTGTCCGCCAAATTTAGGCAGAAAAGACCAGTATTTCAAATTTTTCACATCAGCGGTTTTACCTTTGTCCGCTAAATTTACGGGAAAAAGACCCGAAATTACAATTATTCACTTGAGCGGTTCTACCATTGTCCGGCAACCGGTTTTGGGACACTTGTACTTTCATATCTATAATTACTAATTGCTTTCGAAAGCAGTAGTAGGTTGAAACTACCGGTTTGGGGACAAACATCGTCAGAGATACATCATGTTAGAATTGTCCTCCAAATTGAGGAAAAATAACAGCCGAAATTTGCCATCAAAAAGGACCAGTTTTTGGGACAAAGGTGGAACAAAATTTTTTCATGAACTACCGGTTTTCGGACAAAGGTAGGACCATCGTTCCCAGTGTGACATGCCCGCCCTTGTATAGCCTGCGTGCAGACTCTACTGATTCCCTGAAGAGAAGAGGAACCTCACTAAATTTAAAGATAGTGACCAAAAGGGGAACATTGCTGTATTCACCTTATCCCTAAGGTTCTGGGCGGCTTTGTAAATAAACCATTTGCTGAAAAAGTGATGACAAGGTAAGAAAAGTCCTGAACCATTTCAAGGATTTACAACAGTATGGTGACTGTGATCGATTTTAGTGAAATGAATTTCTCCATTTTAGTTTGTCTTTTTGCTTTGAAATGGTAGGTTGTTCATTCAAATTGGTGCATAATTCATTATTTCAAACGAGCCAGTGCATGTTAGGGCAGTCTTGTTTGAAGGGATGAATATCTGCTCACCAACCTACTATCAAAGTACTCGAGTCATATTTAGCATTCAGCATGATCTTCTGTCGTCGGATGGTCAAAATACGTCCGTGTACTTGGGATGAATCTCCGTTTCCTGAGCACTAATTTCGCTCAAAAAGTACCAAAAAGTCAGATTAACCACGAGAAAGAAAAACAAGCCAACGTTATGCGAACCATTGCAGGGGCAGATCCAGACCAGCGGCGTGGCCAGGGTAAATTAAGGGGGGGGGCATTACAAAGAGGGGGCCCCCAGGAAAATGTTTGGGGCCACGCCCTTTACTTTGGCATCTCCCAATATCATGCTTGCCTTTAGCGATAAGGAAACCTTGATCGTTTTGCAGCAGTTATCATATGAATCAGAGCACGGGGAAATTTTTGAAGAAAGATCCTTTACTCTGGCTTAGAATGAATCTCCCAATATCACTCTTGCCTTTAGCGACTAGGAAACCTTGATCGTTTTGCAACAGTTATCATATGAATCAGAGCACGAGGAAATTTTTGAAGAAAGGTCCTTTACTTTGGCTTAGAATGAATCTCCCAATATCACTCTTGCCTTTAGCGACTAGGAAACCTTGATCGTTTTGCAACAGTTATCATATGAATCAGAGCACGAGGAAATTTTTGAAGAAAGGTCCTTTACTTTGGCTTAGAATGAATCTCCCAATATCACTCTTGCCTTTAGCGACTAGGAAACCTTGATCGTTTTGCAACAGTTATCATATGAATCAGAGCACGAGGAAATTTTTGAAGAAAGATCCTTTACTTTGGCTTAGAATGAATCTCCCAATATCACTCTTGCCTTTAGCGACTAGGAAACCTTGATCGTTTTGCAACAGTTATCATATGAATCAGAGCACGAGGAAATTTTTGAAGAAAGATCCTTTACTTTGGCTTAGAATGAATCTCCCAATATCACTCTTGCCTTTAGCGACTAGGAAACCTTGATCGTTTTGCAACAGTTATCATATGAATCAGAGCACGAGGAAATTTTTGAAGAAAGGTCCTTTACTTTGGCTTAGAATGAATCTCCCAATATCACTCTTGCCTTTAGCGACTAGGAAACCTTGATCGTTTTGCAACAGTTATCATATGAATCAGAGCACGAGGAAATTTTTGAAGAAAGGTCCTTTACTTTGGCTTAGAATGAATCTCCCAATATCACTCTTGCCTTTAGCGACTAGGAAACCTTGATCGTTTTGCAACAGTTATCATAAGAATCAGAGCACGAGGAAATTTTTGAAGAAAGGTCCTTTACTTTGGCTTAGAATGAATCTCCCAATATCACTCTTGCCTTTAGCGACTAGGAAACCTTGATCGTTTTGCAACAGTTATCATAAGAATCAGAGCACGAGGAAATTTTTGAAGAAAGATCCTTTACTTTGGCTTAGAATGAATCTCCCAATATCACTCTTGCCTTTAGCGACTAGGAAACCTTGATCGTTTTGCAACAGTTATCATATGAATCAGAGCACGAGGAAATTTTTGAAGAAAGGTCCTTTACTTTGGCTTAGAATGAATCTCCCAATATCACTCTTGCCTTTAGCGATAAGGAAACCTTGATCGTTTTGCAACAGTTATCATATGAATCAGAGCACGAGGAAATTTTTGAAGATAGGTCCTTTATTTTGGCTTAGAATGCATTTCCTAATATCACTCTTGCCTTTAGCGACAAGGAAACCTTGATCGTTTTGTGACAATTATGCAATAAATCATCGCACGAGGGAAATTTTGGAAGAAAGACCCTTTACTTTGGCTTAGAATGCATTTCCTAATATCACTCTTGCCTTTAGCGACAAGGAAACCTTGATTGTTTTGTGACAGTTATCCTATGAATCATCGCACGAGGGAAATTTTGGAAGAAAGACCCTTTACTTTGGCTTAGAATGCATTTCCTAATATCACTCTTGCCTTTAGCGACAAGGAAACCTTGATCGTTTTGTGACAGTTATCCTATGAATCAGAGCACGAGGAAAATTTTCGAAGGAAGGTCCTTTACTTTGGCTTAGAATTAGTCGCCCAATATGATGCTTGTCAGTGCCAAGATTGGACATTTCTCGGAAAATTCTTTCCCAACCCATACCCAGTTATTTTCTCTTCGGTTTTAGAGGAATCTCGAGGACCATCTTTCGACAAAAGTGGGGGGGGGGGCAATTGCCCCTCCATACCCCCCGTGGCCACGCCACTGATCCAGACTACTGCGACTACTTCTGAAGCAGTAGTCAGATTATCAGATCTTTGTATCTAGTTATTTAGGTACACGCCTATTTTCAAAAGGCCGCACCCTAGTATTTCGAATAACCTCATCTTGACTGCAGTCACAATATTTCCTGGATCCGCCCCTGCCATTGTCATGCAGAGTCCTTTGCAGGCGCACTACAATTTCAGACTGTCTGAAATTCAAATTTGGTCTAACGGCAACTATGGATCCACGCTGAAGTTGTCGAACTGATAGAACATTCAGTAATTCATTTTGAGTGAGCAGGAAGTATTTCTGGCTACTTAAAGCTGATTTAAGCCCACTATGCATGCCGCGTCCAGGCATGGGACCTCTAGCTTAACGTCCCTTCCGAAGGACAACGAGGTGAGTTGTAAGGTCAAGCCTCCGCCTCCGAGTTCACCCATCCGGAGTCTGACCTCACTCGACCGAGCTTAACTTCAGTCACCTGACGGAAACTGCTTGAGCCGCTCGGCCACTCACTTCGCACAAACTGATACTTTTCTATCAGTTGAACTACTGCAGTGTGGATCCATGGTTTCCGCTTAGGCCAAATTTTAATTTCAGACAGCCTGACATTTCAGCATGCCCGCAAAGGACCCTGGGTGACAATGGTTGTTTAAGTTGTAACTATTTTGGCCGTTTCTAGACGCGTGCCATACCAATGAAATGGACTGAAAATACTTTGGGGGCAAAGAGAATTATATCATTCTGGTGTCATGGAATATTTACCAATATCATATGGCGTTCGAAAATACGGCTCCTCGGACCGGCAACGCAGCAATTCGATTGGTTCTTGATCGGTCCGTAAAAGCCGTATTTTTCGTTCGAAGCCGTATTGGACCGTGCGCTGCCTTAAAAATCAACAACAAAGGAGGAGCTTCTTGTGTAGGCTTAGGCCGCAAGAAGTGTCAGCCAAAGTTTATAGCTTATTCATCGAAGATTTCTTTTCTGTAAACTTTGTAGGCAAACTTGCAACTAACTTTACACGAAGAAAATGCCAATGTAGTTAACGTCGCAACGAGTAACTACAGTGATGAACAGGATCAAAGACACAACAGAAAAGTGCGATACTATAAACAACGCTCTCAAAAGGTTCTGCCATATAATAAAGCCTTTATTAAACGAGTACTCGATCCATGGTGGAAAATATTTGGACCCTAGTTCATTGTACGTCAAACTGCGATCCAAATATTTTCCAGCATGGACCTCGTAATCGTTTAATAACCGCATAATATCCTTTGCGATTTAAGAATTTCAATTGATTTGATTGACCGAATTATCATGGAACACATAGGACCACGGTAACGCATTCCCTGACTCCATGTTTAGTTCAAGGGTCTATTGCTTAGGCCATAAACAGAAATAAAACTCTATTCTACGTTTCGTAATTGCTACGAACATTTGGATAAACAAGCCACTAAGGTGCTCAGCAAAGAACGAAGGGAGTCACAGAACGTATGTAACAAGCCTAACAAAGCAATGGCAGACTGTTGGAAATCTGTTCTAGACGCTAGACTGCTTACAATGAGTCCCAGTCGTCGCTCATCAAAACCAGAGCGAAAACTGCTGATAAGTACACATTTTCTACTTGCATATAATTCTTCAATCTTGACAACTTAAAACCAAAGTAGTATACAGCTAATCACTATTTCCTTCACACTATCATGATTGTACAATAAATACATTGATTGACCCAAATGGATGTACAGTATTATACTGAAAAACCGATAAGATTTGCACTCCAAATAGATTTTGAATTAATAAAATCATACAAGGTGTCCACAAACGATCCCCCACGCTTGATCATGTCTTGTTGAAACCGACAATAGAAGAAATGAACCGCGAAAGGTTGCCATTTTCAAAAGTCTTGTAGGAGAGATGAGATACGGCTTGTTCGAGGAAACTTATGTGTCCCCCCGTGCAGTAGGTTAATACTCATGCGCTCGTCAGAGCTTCAACCCCAAAACGCTACTGCGCATGAGCATTAACCTACTGCACGTGGGGACACGCACGATTCCTCGGACAAACCGTATCTCGTCTCCCCAACAAAGTCTTACTTTAAACACACCCTGATTTCTAAACATAGACTTGCTACACAGTCTTTGTATGCTCATGCTCCTTAGATACAATTAACAACAACAACAACAACAACAACAACAGCAATAACAACAAAATTAAGGGACTAGCGTAGTTAATCTATTCTGGTTATCACATTTTTGGAAATGTCCAAATCGCGGCCTCAATGCTGTAAATGAGAAGTAATTTGACTGAAAGAGATCTCGTTCTAATAAAAGTGAATGGATAAATGTTAGGACAATGTTGTTGATAGATTAGACGTATTTCGTTATCAAAACCACAGGTAATCGAGGAGCTCTCGTCCCGAAGTAAAGTTCAAGACTATCGGAAGAGTAAAATATACTCTTCCAACATTGTATGACTAATAAAGCGTGGGGTAATATATTTGGGAAAAGCCGGTTGATTTGATAAAAATTCTTGTTTCATTTTACATGTAAAACAATAAAGGAATACAATTATTCGTCTATAGAATAAAACTAAAAATACAAGGAAAAACTCTCAACCATTTCTTGCAGAAAATTCTCTGGCAAAAATTTGTTGACTAAATGAAAATACTGGAAGCATGTTTGTTTGAACAATGAAAACATTTTAAAACCATCTTGTTGGTAATAGTTTCTAGAATGCGTCAGACCATCGTTTCATTTTAAGCCCTAAAGACGCGAGAATTACAATGCCTTCTGCTCCGCTCCTGAATCAAATAAATATAATCTAAGCGACAGAACTTTAGATTTACCCTTCTTCTTTCGCTATAAGCACATAACTTCCCTTAAAAACCATCTTTCGCTTGCACAAGGCGAGAGTTTGCCCTACCAGTTTTGGGGAAACTTTTGCGGCTTTGTTTGTTTTGAATTATTGGTCGAGAGAATTTCCTTTGTCTGCAGCCGCTAATCGCTTTGAATTGAGGTGTCAATCAAACGCAACTTTTGCTATTGTATTACAAAATCTGCTCTTGTTCGTCATACCACATTCCAAGTTGTAGATTCGTCTAACAGTTGTCAAAAGGCATGTCTTAGCTTTCTAAATATCATCAATGATTTACGGCTGTCTGTTTTTGCAGCTGATTGACAGAGAAGTATTTATTACAAATTACAATGCATGCACTAAACTTAAATAAGAAGACACTAATTATCTACAATATACTAATATTTTATGATATTCTCTAACAAAATTTGTACTACATTATTACTGGTGCTAAATTTCGCGGATTCGATGAAGTAAGGCAAACAACCGGGTTTGCCAAAATAAACTATGCACTTTTGGCACGCAATGATAAATCGTACACTGCACCGATTTTGAAGATTTACGACTTAATCTTTGGCAGAAAGCCTGAATTAGATACTGGGGATTTTTTGCAATTTTTTTCGTTTTCAGCTTTTAGAGCTAGAAGCAAGTTTCTTAAATTATAGTTTTCGAAAACACTGAAAATGATCAAAAACATCGATCAAGTTTTCGAAAGAATCGACACGAATGGACAAAGACAGAATTTGTTCGCGGTGATGACTTGGGATTTAGAAATCGATTAATTGTAATCTTCTGTACAAGAGATCGTACTAAGTGCCCAAATCACCCTGAAAATGTTTTCTTTTTGTTCATTCATGTTGAGTCTTTTAAAATTTGATCGACGATTTTTGATCGTTTTCAGTGTTTTCGAAAACAAAAATTTTAAGAGACTCGCTTCTAGCTCTAAAAGTTGAAAATTGAAAAATTTGCAAAAAATCCCAGTGTCAAATTCAGGCTTTTTGCTAAAGATTAAGTCATAAATCTTCAAATCGGTCCAAGTGTATGATTTATTGTGGCCTGCCAAACGTGAATAGTTTATTTTGGCGCACCCGGTACCCCAGAGTAAAGGCGTTGTTTGCCATAGATTGTTCGACAAACACTTGAGATCTGCTTGCCAGCATAGGTTCCAAATCTTTAAATCGGTGCGAAAAGGGGGGTGAGAAATTCTATGACCTATTTCTTTGAGCTGAATGGCTTGAAAGAAACTTTGGCAAGCTACTTTGCTATAATTCCACCGTTGAATTTTCAGAAATCTTTAATATTTTTCGAAATTACAGCGTATTTCATATTTCAACTCTTTTGAGGTGGCGACGCCATCAAATTTCTAAATCGTAAACAAGAAGAATGACAAACTTTCGCTTGATACCATGTTGTAGACATCGTGTGATTTTTTAAATTGTTTCATGTTTCTTGAAAAAGTTTAGGAATTACGATGGTTTTAAGTTTTTTGTTAAACTTTTCTTGACTTCTTGAAAAAGAAGAAAACATTCTAATTCTAAAAATATTCTAGATTTTAGAAAAGTCCAACGGTCAAATTATAGCAAAATAGCTAAAGTTTCTTTCACCATTTAGTTTAAAGAAATGGGTAATTGAATCTTACCAAAGATCATATCTTGCACCAACCATTTTAAAGATTTGGAATTTGTGCTCTACTTGCAAAGCCATGCTATGTTCATCTGTTCGACCACGTAACAAACAGTTCTTGCTTGTGAAAAGTGGAAACATTGAATCATTCACATACATTTACCGACAAATTCTGCTTCATTCTGCTTGTCAGACAATGTTTGCGATGTTGCCAAATGGAAACCATTGCCTGCCAAGCAAATCTCAAAATTTGCCAAATTTGCCTGCGTGCAGACTTTACTTCTCCACTGCGAGGTTGACTCTCCTTCGCAACAGTAAAGTAAAATATGTACGCAAGCAGGCCAAACAACATTCGCTCCTTTGGCCACTATTATGAATGAGAACCGATGAACAGTGTCTATTTCTGTAAATGCAACTGACCTCCTATAAAAATTTAATTTTGTTCTAGTTACAGGCAGCACGCATATTTTACATCGTGTATAAATAAGCTTTTGGTAGTAGTCAAGAATCCCAAAATTGAAAGCCGAAAAATATATCAAAATTCCAAATCGGAACAAATTAATCAAAACTAAAACGTACTGAAAACCTCGTGTGGAAATGTTTACTTGCGAAATTCAACACCAGTAATGAAGTCAGCTAAGCTTTAATAATCTTTTCCCCGCCTATAATTATAATTCATTTTAGTCAAGCTAAATTTTCCTTTCGAAACTTCCAAAGCTTGTTTGGTCCAATTTCTGCAACGTATATGTCGTTACCGTCTTTAGAAACGGCTAAATCGTGAGGGCGAGTAAATTCCTGCAGTAAGAAAGAGTTGAAGATGGTAAAGTTTGATATTATATTTTGGTAGTGTGATTGTATACGGTTTAACGTTTCGTGTTTTTAGATATTGACCATGGGGTAGTCATAGTCTTTTCGCTCCCCATGTGTGTGTATCGTACCTGTAGTGTCGTATAGTAATTAGAATTAGGTATAGTAGAGTGTAAAGTATCTTGTAAAATTTAATATTTGAATAAAAAAAATAAAAAATTTTGATACTTAAATTACAAGAGGATTCACTTTCCTCCCGCCAGAGAGCTAACTAACAATTCGTCGAGGTGAAAGTGACTACCATTTACAAATCTTCTGTGGCGCACATTTATTGCCATCTCAAATTTTAGTTTTGTTTGATCATATACATTTTTACGAATTTTGATTTCGGTAATATGCACTTAGAGGACCGTACGGATAGCGTACAGCTGCGATAAAAATAACGCAATATTCAAAACAAATGATTCAGATGGCAACGCCTTACTCGCACTTTTACCTTGCTTAGGCTCGAAATTCTGAATCGAAGCATTTAAAAATCGCACAAAGTTGTCCTTCATTTTCCCACAACGAAGAATACAGTCCCGTATCTACGAAAAAGATATGGCCAAAAATGCTTTTCTTTTAGAGGGGCGAAATTATGGAATGGCCTTGATGCAAAATCGAATGGAATGGCCTTGACGCAAAATCGAATGGAATGGCCTTGACGCAAAATCGAATGGAATGGCCTTGACGCAAAATCGAATGGAATGGCCTTGACGCAAAATCGAATGGAATGGCCTTGACGCAAAATCGAATGGAATGGCCTTGATGCAAAATCAAAATTAACGAAAACCTTCAAAAAATTCAAACCCTGCCTTTAAAACTCCAAAACATGAAGGAACCATTTTAGATTCCTGCCGATCGTTCTATGATTTCTAAACTACTTTTACTTTGTAGTAGTTTAGAAATAACTACTACAAACTGATGAAGATTTTAATAGAAACGTATTATGAAATGACAGTTGTGTTTTTATATCAACTGTTACTTTGCTTTTTCTTATTGTGTATTTCGATTGTAAATGTTAGGGTTTTATCTTTTTCTTTGTACAGGGAAGTTTGATAAACAATCTATGTATTCAATTGATAACTTTACCCTGTTTAAATAAATTTTAAAAAAGAATGAAAGTGATGGTCTGCTGTCAAAATTCTAAATCAATGAAAAGTCACATAAATACCCCTTGAAAGGCTACACTTCGAAGATTTGTGTCATCCTCTGTAGAAAATCTATGAATTGAATCTACTTGGTGCAAATACGTTTGCAAATTAGTGTTGCTCTCTACAAATGCTAGATATACAGCAATTAAAACAGTACTTACCGCCCACGAAGTAAGTTTCTTGGTCTTTACGTTGTAAGTAAACCCTTTTGGCTTGCTTGGACCACTCACCGCATGCAAATCACCGTCTGTTTTAAAAATAAATTAAATTTTTTTAATTGATATCAAGTGGAGTGGAATTACTATCTTGAAAATCAAAAGGCTAAAAAAGTCGTCATGAAGATAGTATTTTCCTTATTCCATGATAAATTAAAACTAACTAATACAAAAGAAAGGTTTTGTGCGTGTTGTACGTCGATAGTGTCAATAAAACATAAATTCATTCAAAGATACGACTCCGTACGAAGTCTAAGAATAGCTACAACGTTTCCAGCTTAATTCTTCGTCATAATTGATTCTCAAATAACATAGATACTATACCGCTCTTGAAGTAGGAAGACACAAGGTCATCTGGCCTCCACCAAGAACGGTACTTACAATTTTACAAAAACAACTTCAAGACAAAAAATAAATCAATACAAGGAGCAAAAAACAACATAAAATGGTCAAAAGAAAAGAAGGGGACCGGCAGTTCCATCCAAACCATGCAATGGGTCTAACCATATATCACAGACTTTAGTTCTGTCCCATTGAATCACAACTGGTCAGTTCAACTGGACAGTACAATGATGACAAAATTGATTATAGATGAAATACAGTATTACCCCGCCACTAAGAAACTGACTTATAAGAAACTGCAGCCTACCAGATGGCACCATGGCCATTGTCAACATTTGGTTTGATATAACATTTATATGATATTTATAAGAAACCAAACAGCCTGGTTTTACGACATTAGTTCCTTAGTGCCGGGGTAATACTGTACATAGCCTTGAATATCATGATTCGGGCATTACTAAGTATTACTGATGATGGGTTATGCCCAAAACGTCTAATAATGATACTCAAGGCTATATATTTTATCTATAAGCAATATCTTCGTGCACATTCAAAGAATTCAAGCCGCTGATACAAACAATTGAGACATAAAATAACTTAGAACAGAAAAACTTGCGAACAAAATATTTACATGAATTCAGTTTTCAAGACTTAGGCCCCGCTTACCCGATACCGTTTTCGTTTCATACAGAATTGGTTTTATATCGGATTGGCCTTCTGTTTACACGAGAACGCACCAATCCGATATGCTTCATACCGCTTTCGCGTTTTCAGAGCGTTCAAATGAAAACGCTCTGAAAGTGGCATGAAAAGAATCCGATATAGTGTAAACAGTCGAATCCGGTATCAACTCAAAACGGAACCTCTTTATCAATTCTACGAGCCTCCTATTCATCTGGCGCAATGTGCAGTGGGTGTTACGACAAAGGTGAATCCCCTGCGACACAAGACAAAGCATTTCTGTGTAAACAGAGCCCCAATCCGATACGAAATGAAAACGGGATCGTGTAAACGGGGCCTCAATCTTCGTGAAAATTATAAGCTTTCTCAACAAAACTAGCTGTAGATCAATGAAGACAAATAGAAGGAAGTTTGTTTCAAATTCAGGTGAATCGGAGAAGGGTAAAAATTATCTCAAAATTTTAACGTAACAGAGCAAACGGAAGATTGAACGGTAACATTAACCCAAAATGATAAGAAGAAGTGTGAACCAGGAAATTCGGTACAACTAGGACTAAAGTGCTTAATCTTTGATGTGTAGATGTTAAAGAAAGTAGTATTTCCTTGTTAGACCTGAAGGAACCTCTTTGTACTTACAATCAACAGAAACAAAAATCCAGGATTTTACATTTTGGTGACCATTTTCCACCCAAATCAAATTGCCAGTAAAAAATATTAGCAGTTAGGCCAAGTTGCAAAGCCAACAGTCTTAGCTGTAAAGGTCTCCAGGTGAAGGTGATTGCGGGTTTTCACCGCCAACGTTGTAATTCCAGAAGTAGCCAAGCGCTAATCGATACCGCAAACCCGTGTCATGACACTGATATGGTTTGGGAGGGGCTTGCACAGTATCTGTCTGAGCCATACCAGGCTGCAGATTCACAAAAATACACCACTGCGCAACAACACCTTCAATGCCGAAGTGTATGGCACGCGAAAATCACAAAAACCCGATAATCCTAGTTTATCACTGATAAACTAGGATTATCACTTTGATAAACTAGGTTTATCACGATAAACTGGGTTTATCAATTGATAAACTGAGATTATCAACATTTCTTCGATAAAATGGGTTTATCAAAGTGATAAACTAGGTTTATCAACCAAAAATTTGATAAACTAGGATTATCAACTGATAAACTAGGTTTATCGAATTCTGTTGTTTATGACATTATCTCGTACCTATTGTTCGTAAACAGGACGCGCTTCAAACGCGGGTGCGTGTTCATGTTTTTTATTGTTGCAATTCCGGCCTAGCAACGGTCTAGCCAAGGGTATCATTTTTGACAATATTGGTCTAGCGAACGGTCATTATGTCATATTTGATACAAATTTAAATGTTGCGTATTGGTCCAGAGAATGGTCGAAATTGGTCTAGCCAAGGGTGCCATTCTCGTAAAAATTGGTCTAGCCAACAGTACCATTTTGAATATGCTCGCGGCAGACCCCTTCCCAAAATTTAGCTATGAACTCCCCCTCCCCCCCCCCCCCCGCCAGTGTTCCGCACATATTTGGTTTGAGCGCCAAAAACATGAACGCGCACCCGCGTTGAAAATGCGTCTTGTGTACGAACATTAGGTACCAGATAATCTCATAAACAACAGAATTCGATAAACCTAGTTTATCAGTTGATAATCCTAGTTTATCAAATTTTTGGTTGATAAACCTAGTTTATCACTTTGATAAACCCAGTTTATCGAAGAAATGTTGATAATCTCAGTTTATCAGTTGATAAACCCAGTTTATCGTGATAAACCTAGTTTATCAGTTGATAATCCTAGTTTATCAAATTTTTGGTTGATAAACCTAGTTTATCAATTTGATAAACCCAGTTTATCGAAGAAATGTTGATAATCTCAGTTTATCAGTTGATAAACCCAGTTTATCGTGATAAACCTAGTTTATCAAAGTGATAATCCTAGTTTATCAGTGATAAACTAGGATTATCAGGTTTTTGTGATTTTCGCGTGCCATAGAAGTGCCCTGTGAAGTACAGAACTCGAAAACCACGTGGAGTACCGAAACTATTAGCATATTGTCACGTTATTTAATGCGAGTGACGAGGGCTTAAATATAAATAGTAGAGGTGAAGGTGAAGTTGCGCTTTTTAGCACCAAGCGCTGGGATCACAGAAGTAGCCAAGCGCTAATCGAGTCCGTGACCCCTTGTCACGCCGCTCAAATGGTGGGGCTCTACCGGGTATCGAACCCTGTCCGCCTGACTGTTCTGGCTGCAAAGTCAGAGGATTATACCACTCAGAGGATTATACCACAGTACATATTGCTGCTACTTTCGTACCTTTATAGGTGATTGCATAAACCGTATCTCCAAATACGCCAGTGATTGTACGAACCAAATTACCAAACAATGCACTAAAGACAAGAACTCTTCCATTTTCACGATCAGCAACATATAGCTCTTGCTTCTGTTCATCGAGAGTTAAGCTGTGTGGAATCTTGAAAGAAAATGGCGGGAGAAGGCCACCTGAAAGAACAAGTTCACAGTTATGATATGCGCATACTAACCGGCTTTGTGCTGTACAGGAAAATATAAAGCCCGAGGTCTTAAAAGTACAGACCGAGCTTGTGAGGTCTGTGCAATAAGACCGAGGGCTTTATATTTTCCTGTACAACTACAAAACCGGTTAGTATGAGTTTTATTACCTGATAGCTTCTAATTTTGACTCACGTCACTAGTCAAATCCATTTTGTTACTGTTATGTCGCTTGAGTTTATTGTAAATCTCAAAGGCCTAAATCAGTTGATATGGTGACAAAAACGCGTCCTTGTATCGTATTATACAAGGCTGCGGGAAGTGTGCGATTAATCAATAGGATTGGCGGGATTCTTGTATTGCCTTGTGTTTGAAACGTCAGTCAGGTAATAAAAGTATGTATCAGGAAGCAAACGTGCCGATAAAGCAAAGGACAGGTGAGTTTTTATCATTTTTTATATACCGGATGAGACAGAAATAAGTTCCCACCACTGAAAATTGATAGCAAAAAGAGCATTTTATGGACTGGAATGACTCCGATCCTGCTTGATAGCAGAGAAAATGAAGTGTTCTTGTGATTTTTCCGGTTTTTTATGAGCACTGGAAATATAACTAATTCGACTTTACGAAAATTTCGCGTTTCAAAATGCCTGAAAGAGAACATAGGGCTCAAATCTTTAAAAAGGTCGGTGTAAAAGTTTATTGCCGTTTTCTTTGAAATAAATAGCTTGGAAGGAACTTAGGGTTTTTTGCTGTAAATCTGCCGTGGCAATTTATTGATATCTTGATTAGTTTCAATATGGCGGCATTTATTAAATTTGAGGCTATGACGTAATCAAATTTCTAAATCCTAAACTACAAAAGCTACAGATTTCTGCTTGCCACCATCTTGTAGACCTGCATAAATTATGGTTTTCTTGAAAGTTATGTAATGTTTCCTCTATTAGTTTAGGATTTACAATGATTTAAATTTTTTCAAAATTTTCCATGAATTTTTTCAAAAATTATCAAATTGCCGCCATTTTGAAAAAAATAAAGATATCATAAAATTTCCACGGCAGATTTACAGCAAAGTACCATAAGTTCCTTTCAAGCAATCCAATTCAAAGAAAAATATAATAGAATTTTACACCGAGCTTTTTAAAGATTTGAAAGATTTGAGCTCTATGCTCTGAAAGAGGGCCAAAACCACTTGATCACAAAAAACCACAAAACTATTTCAGCCTTTCAGCTTTTATTTATAATTTGAATCATTAACATCCGTCATGTATTCTTGGTGCTTTGAATTTTCAAATGCAGGAACTTTTTTTGCGTCTCATCCGGAACATAGGTTCCAAATCTTCAAAAAGGTTGGTGTGAAACTCAGTGGCCTATTTTTTTCAACTGAATGACTTCAAAGAAACTTTAGCTATTTCTCACCAAGGACAGATCTTGTTAGCCTGATAACCAGACACCAATTTCAAAATAGATAAGACTATTTCCTTTGAAATCGGGTCTGGTTATCAGGCTAAGATCTTGTAACATTAGCGTGAGTTACTTTTGCTGAATACAAAGCAATTAGCGATTGCAGACAAATAAACCCAGGTAGCTTGTTCGCTTGATGTGCATTCCAGAAATTGTTTTTAAGAGCAAACGTGAGCAAAAAAAAAGAGAATTGAATCGCCTCCAAATTGGCTTTTGGACCAAAAGAATTAAATGCCGAAGGCAGATGTGTAGATTTATCCTTCTTCTTTCGATCTATGCTCATGTTTGCTCTTAAAAACAATTTCTGGAATGCACAATGAGTGTGCTGGCTACCTGGGTTTCAGAGAAAGTCTTGCAGCTTTGCTTGCTTTGAATTACCGGTTGAGAGAATTTCCTTTGTCTGCGATCGCCAATTGCTTTGAATTGCGGTGTCAATCAAAAGTAACTCATGCTATTGTCTTACAAAATCTGTCCTTGTTCTATTTCTCTATAATTCTACTGTTGGACTTTCCTGAAATCTTCAATATTTTCAGAATTAGAGTGTTTTTCTTTTTTTCAAGAATTCAAGAACAAGTTTCAAAAAAACTTAAAACCATCGTAATGTCTAAACATGAAATATGAAATAATAATACGCAACATGAAATAATTCCGAAGAAAACAATGGTTTATGGATGCCTACAATATGGTGTCAAGCAAAAGTCTGTCATCCTTCTGGTTTATGATTTAGAAATTTGATGACGTCACATCGTCAAATGAGTTGAAATGTAAATTTCGAATAATATTCAAAACTTCTGAAAAGTCCAACGGTAGAATTATAGATAAGTATCTAAAGTTTCTTTTAAGCCATTCAATCAGAAGAAATAGGTCATAGAATTTTACACCCATCTTTTAACGCAGAGTTGAAGATTTGGAAGCGATGCTCTCATCCGATGTTTTTGATGGCTTGAAACTGGGATAATCAGAAATTTACACGAAGTCTTAATTTTGTCATGTGTGAAGCACGTTACAAAATCTGCATCAAATCAACCGTACAAAATGATACACGATTCTACTTCATAAATTCCATGAACATGGTGTAAAAATGTCAAAAACTGCTGCCAGGTTGAATATATCATTTCATACAAGGAAAGTCAGACCACTTCACAACATAATTTATCTCAGTTCTAAGTATCGCAATTTGGAAACATTTGATGATATTTCCTAGATTCTATCGTTGAAAAAAGAGGTATATACTCACGTGATTTTTTCAATGTTTTGTCATTAATCTCCATTAATAATTGGCCTCGCGCTGAAAACATCAGTATTCGACTGTTGCAGTATCTATAGAAAATTCAAATAAAAAAGAGCTTTAGATACTACAACTGCGAAATATTTCTGACATAAAGTTTCACGAAATGAAACACTTGAAAATTGATACTCTGCTACGGAAAAAATCTGTCGGATCATCGCCAACCAACGAGAAGGTAAAGGCTTTTTTGTACTATCGGATTCCACTCCTGAAGTAAAAACACTGAAGATATTTCGCAACTTCACCATTCAAAATAAGCCTGAAATTTTGGTCAGATGAGAGGCATTTAGCTTCTTGGAAGATTTCATTCATGGGTATCTTATGAAAGCAAGGTGTCTCCTGATGAGGAGTACCGTAAAAGCTCTGTTAAGCCCTCCTCTCTATTAAGCCCCCCCCCCTCACTTATATTAAATTCCAGAGCAGAGGTTACCAAAGATTTTCCATTTATTGAGCTAAATAAGTTTGCATGTTAATTTTGATATGGTTTGAGATAAAACTGTGTCGAATTCATGTATTTAACTCGTAAAATTGTATGTTTGAACCGCAAAATGTGGTGTAAAAGAAGTAAAAAGTGTCCAAAATTGGATAAGCCCCCCGGGCTTAATAAAGCTTTTACGGTATGGTATCATGATAGAAAGAAAATTATTTATTTCTACACTGTATTATCAGATTGTAAAGAATGTATTCATTTCGATGTTCTTTCGCCAGTTTTATGACAGAACTAAAGGGACAAAAAACCGACCAGAGCTTTAGCCTTTTGGCCTTAGCAAATTCTTAAGGCACAGCGTATAAATCAATGATAGCCTTGATAAAATTTGAACAATATCAGATCAAGTGTTATTCTGTTTCCAGAAGTCATCCCCCAGTCACTCATTGGGTAGTTTCTTAATTTTCCGTTAATTTCAGTTCTTAATTTCGATGTGACTCAAAAACTTGCTTTGGCCAAAAGGCCACAGCTCTGGTTTGCAGGTTGATGCGAATTTGAGCTTTCAAGATTGATATTTCTGCTCCCAAAGCACCAATACCTACAAACGAGGTATCTATGTTCAAGTTAACTATAGAGGAACATTTTTAGAGTAATTAGCCATTGATTAAAGCTAAATTCTAATCGCTAGAGTCAACCAAATCTGTATACATTTTTTGGGACACCCGGTATATGGTTCAAAAAATATTTTCTCCAAACGAGTTTCAGTCAGGCTTTTAAAAGGAGGATAGATCAAATCCATTCTTACCCATCAGAGACATAAAATACACCAGTTCTATCTACAGCAACATCAGTTGGTTTACAAAAATGTTTTGAATCACTTCCAGGCTTGTTGGCTTTACCAAGTGTCAGCAATGGCTTTTTACTTTTCATCAAATCAAACTTGAAAATCGCTATTGATAGGCTGATGGACGCTATAACTACGACTCATGGACTTACGCTTCCAGAAACGGACATGGCCTAAATCATCTGCTATTTTTTCTTGAAACCACCGACCCTAAATCCCTGCAAAAAGTGGTTTTCCTGAAGTGCTACACTGCAAAACAAGCTATCAGTACTTAGATGAATGTTTCTTCAAGCTATTAAAGCAAAAAAATCCAACCCATAAGTGATATTTTGGTTGTTTGGGGACGCAGATCTCGTAAATTCGTTCGCTACTTTGAGATTTTGATCGTTGGAGCAGTTCAGTCGAACGCGTTGTTCGAATTCGTTTGTTTGCCTTTGGCGGGAAGTTTAAATTGAAGAAGAATCAGCCAATCCCATCAAGTTATTTCAAGTCTTGCATCCTGATTGGTCCAGGAACAAATTTGTTCCTGGCGAGAATTTTTTTGCCAAGATATAAAAATTCAGAAACATATGCGAATGAAGACCAGTAACTACAAAGCGATCTGCAGAAATGCACTAACAGATCAAAAATGGCCTTTAAGGTACAGTAAAGACCTGCACATAAGACTGCGTTTACACGGGGCCGCTCGAGTACTTGGCCGGCCGAATATTTGGTCGTTTAGCTGTACCGTGCAAATATTTGGTCAGTATGGCTTCGCGTTCACACGAGGCCGGCCATCTTTTATGGGCATGCGCATTAGCAATGAACTGATAAACTGACTGGGATTTGGTGCCAGCTTCTCTGGCGACCATGTTTCATTGGCCTTCTATTCAAAGCATTCCATCCTCGATGTGGTACCGTGCACATTTTTGGTCGGCTGAGAGCGTTTACACGAGGCCGCTCACGAATTTGACCGGCTCAGTTCGCAATAAGGCCACTTCCCTAGGTGACCGAGTGAAGGTCGGCTAAGCGTCCAAATATTCGGTCGGTTAGGCAGGTCTCGTGTAAACGGAAAGGCTTAGTGGCCAAATATTTGGCCGGCCAAAAATTCGGCCGGCCTCGTGTAAACGCAGCCTAAGAATCTTCATTTATTAAGAACCTAGAGCCTGAAATCATATATTTGTACCCAATGGATAAGAACTATTTCAGCCTGATATCTTAACTAGGTTCTTAATAAAAGGTTTCATTCATTCATTGGGAAATCAATGCAATCTGTCTGCCAATCAACCAATTTCGTGAACTCCAAAAAATTACTTACAGAACTGTGATAGGCAGGGCCTGCATGGGGTAAACTGGGTAAGCTTGGGTTGAAATGATAGGGCCAAGAGTGTAAATAAGTTTGGCTAAGATTTAGATTCACATAATTCCCTTTGTTAGAAACCTACACCCTGATTACTGGATGTGCCTCATTGCATAAGGACCTAAACAGGCTGAGGTCAAAATCTTAGGTTCTTATGTGCGGGTTTTTACTGTATCATACGATGACCTTCAAGCAAATCTCCAAAATTGAGAAAATTTGCCTGCGTTTTTTGTTACTAACGCTTTGACAAAACCTCTAGTTTTTTAGGTCTGCAATTTGACCTTTTGCACAACAAAGAAGACGCTAAAGTATCCTATAGAACAGGGACAGATAATGTTATGACAGGATCCGCTAGTTTTGATTGACACCCCAAGTACAAAGCACCCGGTCGGTCCAATCATAAACAAAAACAAAGCAAGCCGCAAAAGTTGCTCTGAAACCCAGGTAGCTAGCTGGCTCGTTGTGCATCACAGAAATGGTTTTTAAAAGCAAAAATGAACATATTTTGAAAGAAGAACGATATATCTAAATATCTGCCTCGGGCATTTTATTTGTTTGGTTCAGAAGCCGATTGGAAGAGAGTCTAAAGTTTGAAGGCATTACGTTGTAACATGACTGGCAATATCATGTGTTTGTGTACAAATTACCAGGACGCAGTTAACATATGTTCTTTAAACTCGAGAAAGTGTCTAATTTTCCTAACTCAGAGGGCCACACCGAGATAGTCAACCATTTAAGAATAGATTGCATGACTTGCAAAGTTTGCCTGAAGACTCTTGACGCTACAGGTAGCATGCCGTATATCATAAAGTAAAACCCCACACAAAAGAACCTTCATTTATTATACACATACAGCCTGAAACTATAGATTTTGTACCCAATAGATAAGGGCGGTTTCAGCCGGATATCTTGACTAGGTTCTTAAAAAAGGGTTTCATTCAATCATTGGGAAATAAATGCAACCTGTTGCCAATCAACCTCCTTTATGGACTCCAAAAACATTGCTTTCAGAACAGTGGTGGGCAGGGCATACAGGGGGTAAACTAAGTAAGCCTGGGGAGAAATGAGTAGGGCCAAATATGTACATAAATTTGATAAGATTCAGGCTCAAAGATTTCCCTATTTCAAGAACCTACACCCTGATTACTGGGTGTACCTCATTGCATAAGAACCTAAACAGGCTGAGTTCAAAATCTTAGGTTATTACGTGCGGGTTTTCGTGTAGCTCAAAATTTCCAGCATCGCTTGCAATGCTAAACGATGCAGAAAACATCTTACTGTTCAATTCAACTCAGAAAGGGAAATTTAACTCAGAGTCATCACCTGATGCGATCCAACATCCGTAACCCAGATGTTACTTGCATGATCCACTGTCAAACCATGAGGTAAATAAAACCTGAAAGAAAGCAAACGGGAAGAAATAGCAGCATAGGTTCCAAATCTTTAAAAAGGCTGGTGTAAAATTGAGTGACCTATTTCTTTGATCTGAATGACGTCAAAGAAACTTAAGCTATTTCTCTATAATTCTACCTTTGGAATTTTCTGAAATCTTCAATATTTTCAGAATTAGAGTGTTTTTCTTCTTTTTCAAGAATTCAAGAAAAATGTTTGATGTAACATGACGTAATTTCGAAGAACACCATAGTTTATGAATGCCTACAATATGGTATCAAGCAAAAGTCTGCCACTCATCTGGGTTATGATTTAGAAATTTGATGACGTCATATCCTCAAATGAGTTGAAATCTCAGATACGCTGTAATTTCGAAACATTCAAAATTTCTGGAAAGTCCAACGGTAGAATTATAGAAAAGTATCTAAAGTTTCTTTCAAGTCATTCAAACAGAAGAAATAGGTCATTGAATTTTACACCCACCTTTTTAAGCCGAGAAAAAGATTTGGAACCTATGCTGCAAACAGTAAAAAATAGCACCAGAAATAAATGGTTCTTGCAACATGTTGCGTAATGCAGGGTTTTGATTTCGATAGCCCACAGTTTTGGCTTCGTAATGACCAGTAGATCAACTTAAATGTATTCTCAACTTGAAATAGACCTGGATGTAAATTGGCAACGATAATTAGTTAGTTATCAGACATTTGCAATGTGTAACAAATGGTTCTGCATAAAAACGACTCCTAAATAGAGTATTTACATCAATATTGCAGCGTTGATTGCTGAAAAAAGCAAGACATGTCTCAATTTAAAATGATTTAGGCCTAAATTTGTCAAATTTTATTTTAAGACAGTCTGAAATTGCACGTGCCCGCAAAAGGATCATGGGTGACAATGGCTTTTAACGAAGGTTCGATTGCAAATTTTCAACGAATTTGGAAATGATTGACAGCCTTTTCTTCACCCTCTTCACATGGTTTCTGTTCATTGTCATTATTATAAGATTTTACCCCAGGGGGGGGGGCACTCAGCACTTGCACATACGGGGCGGTAAGTCCAATATTTCTGGGTTAGAATATTGCTGAAAATGATATTTTTTGGGTTCAAATAAACTGATATAATGTTCATGATATTTTTTGGCATCAAAGATTGTTAAATTGACATTTCTGGGTTTGTTAGAGGCAATCCTGGCCTCTATTTGATTTGAATTGCTTCAGGATATTTTATGTTCGTCCACAGGCATCTAAGTATAAAATGAGCTGGTACTTTTGGGTTGCAATCAAGCTGAACTAATATTTCTGGGTTGTCAAAAAGTTCTCAGATTGATCCCCTGTATCCCCATATGCGTATGTGTTGAGTGCCCCGTGGGTTTTATACTCTGCAGTATCGTAAATAGAAAGGGATGAATTGACGCATTCCATGCCAGCAAAGAAGAGAATGGTTTCTCAAACTTTCTCTAATTCTGTTAAGAGTCTACTTACAGATCTTTGCCCCATTGCATGACAATCTTCCCAGTCTTAGCATTCAACCATGCCATTGTGTTTGTCTTGATTGGGCCAGGATTTCCTTGAAGGGTGTTGTCATCATTGAACGTGCTGCAAAAGATACAAAATACTTTATTTGAAGCACACTATGTCAAATAAACGAACGTCGTCATGGGGGGGGGGGGGGGTTCTTGGCGAAATTTTGGGTAGGGGTCTGCCGCGAGAATATTCAAAGTGGTACCGTTTGCTAGACTAATTTGTGCGAAAATGGTACCCTTGGCTTGACCAATTTCTACAAAAATGATACCCTTGGCTAGATTAATATTGAAAAAAGTTGCTCTTGTCTAGATTGATTTCCAAGCCATTTGAGTCACCAGATATCTCAAAATTGTTGGTTTGAACTCAGAAATTTCATAACGATACATTATTTAGGAATTTTAAATGAAATGACTACTTTAGCTGAAAGCGTGACCGTTCCCTAGACCAATATTGGCAAACATGATACCCTTGACTGGATCAAAATTACAAAAAAGCATACCCTTGATTAGATTAGAAGTCCGAAAAGTATACCCTTGCTCGTGGCACGTCCGCAGGTACCTTTGCTACGGAACAAACCCCCCCCCCCCTGTGTCATAGTCTTGGCAAATAAACAAGAAACACCCGCGCATAAGAACCTAAAATTTTGCAAGTTAGCCTGAGTTTTTATACAATAAATACAATTGATTGGTTCTTATAAAATGGGAGTCTAATTTGACAATTTCAGCCCGTAGGTTCTTAATCCACTGGGTTCTTGTACGTCGGGTTTTACTGAAGTGAAGGTGACGTTGCGGTTTTTAGCGCCAAGCGCTGGGATCGCAGAAGTAGAATAGGCCTAATCAAGTCAGCAACCCCTTGTCATAACGCTCAAGTGGTGGGGCCCAACCGGGTATCGAGCCCTGTCCACCTGACTGTTCTGGCTGCAATGTCAGAGGATTACACCACTGCACCACAACACCTTCAGTCTACGCCTTAAGTCTGATTTACTGCATGTAAGTCAGCCTTCTCCATTTCGAATGCTGTGCAACTTCCTTTACAAAACTATTCTTTGATTTAAAACGGATATTTATCCAAACTAGCTGAAATGTATAAATGTGTTGATTTTCTTTCAGTCTATCTTTAGCTTGGACGTAGACTTGCCCCAAGTCTATTTCATCAACTGTAATAAGTCTTATTTCAATTTTTTGACGAAATAGACTTGGGGCAAGTCTAGATTGGACGTTCATCTGCGATTCTGCCGGAGCTGTGCTGGATTATATTCCTTTACAGTTCATTTATCTGTCCAATAGTACTGGGGGACTAACTGATTTCCGAGGATGGATGGTTCGCAAAACGATAATTTGCTGCTCACTAGAACAGAACATATTGTTGAAATGAGCCAAAAAAGCATTCACACTATCCTTAAAGCCTCCTGCAAAGACCCTACTCCTCGGGAAATGTTTTATTGGGAGCGTCAAACTTGACTGCCATTCGAGATCTTTAGTTAGACTTATTACCTAAGTCCCTTGTATCCCTGTGGCAAACTTGTCTGTTGACCACAACGACATCATCAAGTCAAAGAGCACAAGGAAACAAGGGGCTAAGGTAATCAGTCTAATCTTTACTGAATTTAATAAGACACAAAACAATCCAAACACTCTTACCCTGGACCCCAGCTGCGGTCAGCTCTGTGAAATACAACGACAAATCCTTTGTTATCAACAGCAACTCCACTGATCTGTCCAAATTTGTTTTCGCTTCCCCATTCAGGTTGCAAAGTAAACGTTGCCTTGTCTTTCTCTATGCCTTTGGATGGCACTGCAAAGGGATGAATGGTCAAGAATGTACAAATTTTGTAAAATCTCCGAAAAGCTTGGAGAAATTTCTACGTGTTCTGTTTATGAAACAATTTTATAAGATACTGGTCCAATGAGAGTAAAACATTTATTATTATAAAAAGAATGTGATACGTTTAAAAATATAGAGAATGAAAAAAGTTCTATTCTGGCACCACACTACCATTCTACAGCAAAATGCACCACAAACATGTGTTGTGTGTGCCCTATACATCATGTTTCTACCAAGGGTTGATAAGATACCGGGTGAATCAGAAAAAGAGAGTTCATTATGCAGGCTGCTGTTCCCTTAATATCAAAGTAATGATACTGGAAAATGTCTTGTTTAATACCCGACATGTTCAACTACGTCTTGAAATTTACCTGACCTAACTCGGCATCTCCGTTCTAAAATGATGAGTGATTTTCGCGAGAAAGTCCCTTCAAGAAACCTCCAAAAAGGGTCTGGAGGCAGTGGAGTCACCATTAAAGTCCTCAAAATTCTACGTTGCAGCAAATTTCCTCAGGTGACAATAAGAGACAGAGTTGGAAAAAGTTCTACTTCCATAACGGCTGAAATGACATATATATCTCGCAAAATCATACTTGAGACACAAAACAAAAGAATTAAATCACGTTATCGTAAAGCGAGTTTTTTCGTCAGGTGATCGTTGTCTGCAGTAAAAACAAAGGTGGGAATGTACTGTAATTTTTATGGTCCTATGTACGTCCACGAGAAAAAATTAATCTACCCATTTTCTGGAGAAATATTGTGATCTACTGTCCACCAAAGACTGGTTTTGGGGACAGACATTTGCAATGGAAACTTTTGCTAAATCTACATGTGTTCAGCTCTTTTTTAAGTCTAAGTTTGTACCAAACATCCATTCCTCCCACCATCTTGGTTCCGCCTCTGTCGTCTTTCAGACATACAAAACCGTATATCCACACTATTTCAAAATGTGACGTTTTTGTTAGTCCATACTTAGAGAGACGCAAAATTGCAGTGTACAATGAACAACTTTTAAAGACCTATAAAAAACCTGGTTTTGAGGACAAACATTGTCAAATTAAGGACAAAATAAACCGATTTCTGGGACATACATAGGACCACTATCTCCATACCTACATGCCCAGCCTTGGTTAAAGTCGACTGTATGAGGCAACCTTTAGCTAGAATCTTGGAACTCGGGGACTGGCTGACAGTTGACTAAATAATTAATTCTTATTTCGCGTGAAAAACTGAACTGAACATTACAAATCACCTTACAGTTTAAAACAAGGTACGTCTGAACCAATACGAATGCACAGGAAATCAACAGTAATACTTGAAGCAAATTTCAATTGTATCGTGTTTTGTACTGACCTAGACCTTTTTCAAATTGGATGTCATGTGAGATTCGCGATACCGCAATAGTGCTCATGCAGAACATTTCAATTGTTTCTATTCGTGAACATATTTACGTGACACCAAAGTTAAGACGGACTTAACTTTTTCTGTATCTGATCAATAACGGTACCGTAGCACGAATCTGATTAACTGGGATACCGAAGAGTCTATAGCTACATTTCGTGCAACACGTTAGCGCAAAAAATACTGTCGACATCCATAAAACTCGAAATGCCTCTTCAGCTCATTTTGACAAACAATCGCTATTCTGATATTCGTTACAACATGCTTTATTAATTGTTTTCGTAAGGGGCCGTCGACAATTAGTTCTCGTCACACATCACAGCCTTTGCGCAGTGATCATTGAGACCCCTTCACCCCTCCCCATTAAAATTTACATTTTTTGCGCTATTACAGCCCCAACCAGACATTTAATGTTAGACAGGCCACAGTTATCGTTTTCTTTTTTTATTGTTTGTAGCATTTATATGAAATTGTATGCAGTTTAGCATTTTTTTTAACGATGCCATGGGGTAGACATAGACTTTTGCTCCTCGTGGCATCGTCCTTGTAGTATTGTAAAGTAGTTTGTAGGTAAAGTAGTTTGTAACATGTATTGTAAACTTTCAATTGAATATAAAAAAAACCCCTTCACCCTCTATGATCGCAGCGGCCCATTAGAATTTTCTTTTGTTTCTTTCTCAAGTAATTAAGGCATGTCACATAAGCCTCCATGATTGGGTCCATATATTATCTACTTTAACATCAGGTCAACAAAGCAAAATAATGACCAATATGATTTATTCTTGGCTATCTTGAAAACATGGAATGTGGAATACTGGAATGGAATACTGGAATGACATGGAATACTGGAATACTGGAATGCCTATAGAATACTAATTGATATTCCATGGAATGCTAATTGATATTCCATGGAATGCTAATTGATATTCCATGGAATATCAATTATGTTTCTATGCCATTCCAGTATTCCATGGAATATCAATTACCAAACTTAAATAGGTTTATATCCCAGACATCTTTTCTTTTCTTGATTGTTATGTCTTATCAAGCAATTATTCTCAATTAACTTTGTCGGAGTGGCAGCAATTATTCCTTTTGTCAAGGAGATACCACCATTGTAAAGACCAAGTTCATGTTATGAAATATTTGTTGATGATCAGATAACTTTAGTATCTCAACTTAAACCAATAAATCTGGGCTATCTTGAAAACATGGAATGTGGAATACTGGAATGGAATACTGGAATGACATGGAATACTGGAATACTGGAATGCCTATAGAATACTAATTGATATTCCATGGAATGCTAATTGATATTCCATGGAATGCTAATTGATATTCCATGGAATATCAATTATGTTTCTATGCCATTCCAGTATTCCATGGAATATCAATTAGCAAACTTAAATAGGTTTATATCTCAGACATCTTTTCTTTTCTTGATTGTTATGTTTTATCAAGCAATTATTCTCAATTAACTTTGTCGGAGTAGCAGCAATTATAGATCCTTTTGTCAAGGAGATACCACCATTGTAAAGACCAAGTTCATGTTATGAAATATTTGTCGATGATCAGATAACTTTAGTATCTCAACTTAAACCAATAAATCTGTGACAGTACTTTCAACTCACTTGATGCGAAAGATGGAAATTCTTCAGATCCTTTTATAGAAATGTCTAAGGATCATACAATAAAGCTCTTTATCTGCCAATCAATTGCGTAATGGCTTTTCATCTGAACTGCATACCTTCATCAATTACTTGTCTATGAATGAAACTTTAGACCCAATGCATGTGGCAAGATACTAGTTCCCCGTAAATTTCCCATAGGCAAATTTTCACATGAACGCAGTTCAGTTGGCATTCTTTCAAGTACGGTAACCGTCTTCTATGATTTCTGTGATTGCATGGTATATCAAAAGCGAATTCGCTGCTTATGTGCTAAATCTTAGCTAGATATCTTTTTCAAATATTGTAAAAATTGTACAAAATTCCAAGTTTGCCATGCTGATTCCTCTCACCCAAACCAAGTTGCTCCAATACTTCTGCGAAGGGGGTGTTTCCTCTCAGACAAGTACAATGGTTTAAATGAACAAGTTTGGTCTGCACAAGTTTGACAACATTCTGTCCTTTGCTTTTTGTCAGAATTACGTTTAGTGCCGTCTGCAAATTTTATGGTGCATATTTTATCAGTAAATTTCTGATTTGGAGCATTCATTGCCAACCTTTGATTAAAATTGGATTGATTCGATTCCATAGCAAGCGAAAGATTTGCTCAATAAGTTTTAAAATTTACAGGTCAACAGATTAATCATAATCCTACCCAACTTGCAACAACAGGGGGGGGGGGTACTCGGTGGGGGGCACCCTATCAGAAAATTTATTTCAAAGATCTGGGATCCTTTTAATCCTAGAATCCTTTGCCGTGAACCAAGTTTTAAGAACAAACAAGTTTTAAAGTTGCATAGTTGAGGTAAATTACATTTGAAATAAAATGCATTATTTGAAGCATAGTTTGACTGTGTTTGATGGAGGCTTCTATAAGAAGCAGATGCTTTTCGCAGCAATTTGCCCCCGTCTATATCTTGCCACATGCATTGGGTCTAAAGTTTCATTCATAGACAAGTAATTGATGAAGGTATGCAGTTCAGATGAAAAGCCATTACGCAATTGATTGGCAGATAAAGAGCTTTATTGTATGATCCTTAGACATTTCTATAAAAGGATCTGAAGAATTTCCATCTTTCGCATCAAGTGAGTTGAAAGTACTGTCACAGATTTATTGGTTTAAGTTGAGATACTAAAGTTATCTGATCATCGACAAATATTTCATAACATGAACTTGGTCTTTACAATGGTGGTATCTCCTTGACAAAAGGAATAATTGCTGCCACTCCGACAAAGTTAATTGAGAATAATTGCTTGATAAGACATAACAATCAAGAAAAGAAAAGATGTCTGGGATATAAACCTATTTAAGTTTGCTAATTGATATTCCATGGAATACTGGAATGGCATAGAAACATAATTGATATTCCATGGAATATCAATTAGCATTCCATGGAATATCAATTAGCATTCCATGGAATATCAATTAGTATTCTATAGGCATTCCAGTATTCCAGTATTCCATGTCATTCCAGTATTCCATTCCAGTATTCCACATTCCATGTTTTCAAGATAGCCTTTATTCTTTGCCAATTCCTGCTATCCTCATTGGTAGATCTTTCATTTTGCTTATTGAAAGGAAACGTGGGTATTTCATCATCAAAATAAACTATGCACGTTTGGCAGCCCACAATAAATCGTACACTGGACCGATTTTGAAGATTTATGACCTAATCGTTAGCAGAAAGCCTGAATTAAATATTGGGATTTTTGCAATTTTGTTCATTTTCAGTTTTTAGAGCTAGAAGCGAGTTTCTTAAAATTTTAAGAGAACTTGTTCGTGGTGATTTGCGATTGAGAAATCGACCAATTGTAATCTGCTGTACGAGAGTTCGTACTAAACCCCCAAATCACCCTGAAAACGTTTTCTCTTTGTTCATTCATGTTGAATCTTTTAAAATTTGATCGACGTTTTTTGATAATTTTCAATTTTTTCGAAAACGAATAATTTAAGGAACTCGCTTCTGGCTCTAAAAACTGAAAACGGAAAAGTTTGCAAAAAGTCCTAGAATCTAATTCAGGCTTTCTGCTAAAGATTAAGTCATAAATCTTCAAATCGGACCAGTGTACGATTTATTGTGGCCTGGCAAACGTGCATAGTTTATTTTGGCGCACCTGGTATTTGAATAAAAAAAATCTTATGGAAGACTTATTGTGGACGCCCCTTAAAAGTAAATCAGAATAGAGGATTTCGATAAACATGGTGGCGAGGAACTTTTACCAAGATGTACTGCGCTCTAATTACGGATCTTTAATGATTCTATAGGGATTCGATGCATCTCGGTAAAAAGTTCCTTGCTGCCACTACCTCAGGCCTTATAGCGAGGAGAATAAATAAAGTCAGTTCAACAAACTTCGTTCAGGGCTCAGATTAAATATCTAATAAATTCATGTAATTATTAGGCTAGCTAAAATAATTCTGAATTCAAATGACTAATAGCACTAATACATGAAAATAACATTGTCTACAAATAAATATTAAAACCTTAAAGGACTTAAAGCAGCTTGACTGAAAAAATATAACTTCTCAAGCGAGAGATAGTTGGCTGATAAATAGTCGGCAATCGGATAAGACAAAGTTTTTGAAAATCGGTTCATTGTTTATGGACATGTAAGCAATCAAACGATAATACATCATTCTGGGCACCCGGTATAGCATATCATTACAAATCTATAGCTTTTATGGCTTAGGATTTAGCAATTTGAGGACGTCATAACCTTAAAATTGGATCAAACGCAACAAAAGGTGTGATTCTGATTGAACAAAATATCAAAATGATTTCAGTAATGTTTCGGAGTAATGTGCCTTTGATCTGGTATTCATGAAATGATATTACTTTACCCATGGGTAGCTTTACCATAACAAAAAGAGGAGCGAACATAAAGTTTTTACGAAGCAAGAAATTACATTTTCATTGCACGGATATACTAACAATCAAAAACGGGCTTGCTTCATTGCAAATGGGGAGCTAAAAGGTGACAATGAGTTTGAAAATTCCCCGCTTGAAAATCGTTCTCTAAGATTTTTCTGACAAATTAATTTGAGAAATTTGAAATTCTCTGTTTTCAAGAGGCTCTCTTTAAAAATTTTCAAAAATACATGTCACAGCAATCACCTCAGATTTACTTAGCTTTAGACTGCTAATGCGAACACTTAAATATCTTATTCCAACGGAGTAAATACATAAATATAACATTATACTAGTAAACAGATTACTATTGGATTTAAGGTTTCACGAGAACGATTATATCTTCCTAGCACATGACATGTAATTATAGTTAGTTAAGCACATATAGCAGCTTTATCAAATATTCACTATAAGACTGATTCAATCAGAAATGATCAAGATGTCATTGTTTTCTGGTTAGTGGTTACTTCTAAATTCGATGAACGTCAAATGGTGTTAATGGTCTCGTCCAAATTGTGCATAACCTTAAAAATATAAAAGAAAAGGTGTGTCTGAATGATCAAAAAAATCTTCTTGTTGCGTGTAGTGCACTTGTAAAAAGAAAAATAAATAAATAAAGTGAAATATAAGCACTTTGATGGGGATTGAAATAAGCACGACGTTTCGAGCCTAGCCCATAGTTTGGCTTGTTAACGGGCTATGCTCGAAACGTCGTGCTTATTTCAATTCGCATCAAAGTGTTTATATTTTACTTTATTTACTTGTTTACCTTTTTACAATTGCACTAGTTACTTTATTTACTTGTTTATGTGTGTCTGAATGCCATGCCAATAACTCAGAACATAGTTGATTGAGAGCCAATGCTGATAAAACCATTAACACCATTGTGGAATTGTTGATAATTTTACTTAAATCAAAGAAAACATAAAACTGGTTATAACTTTATGTCATCAGCATGTTGTCATTCTCCAAAAAGGAAAAAACCCCTGTCACCCAACGTCACTGTTGCTGAAAGGTCTGTTGCAAAAACACAGCTAGCTAGCTGGAGAGATAAAAATAACCATTTTCTTGCTAACAACAAGGCTGCAATGTAACTATCCGTGAAAATAAACGGTGTATTTGATTTGTAATTGCAAACCAACCAAATTCTGAGAATAGACTTTGCAGAGATGGAAACATATTTCCCAATCAAACATAAAAATCCTTCGAAACAGCAGGTCTCGGATTCACTATCATGATGAAATGAAAATTCTCTTAAAAACGAGAATCTCTCCCAAGTCTGCCATAACTTTAGCCTGTGTGCTGCCTCAACTCTGCACGCAGGCTACCATAACTTCTGCCTTTTGGAGCAGAAGGTTTAGAGGGGCCTTCCGAAGCTACCAAACCAACCGTTTGGAGAATTTTGGACTCAATCAAACAACAATTCCGAGTCTTCCAAGTCTACCGTTTTCTAGCCTGCGCACAGACTTTACGGAACTTAGACTACGGACTCCGTAGTCTAAGTTCCGTAAAGTCTGTGCGCAGGCTACCGTTTTCGGAATTGGAAGCAATCAGACACACCCAAAATCATTAACTCCAACCCCACAAAAAGTCACACAGCTAAGAAACCTTTCATGATGACAATACAAAGACTACAGTTTAACCAATAAGTTCCAAAGTACGTAGACATGACATTTTACTGACATGTGAATAGTGAAATTTACAAAGACAGTCAACATGACATTAGGCTAGGCTGACTGGGTCATTTTATGTTAGGTAATAACGCAAACCATACGTAAAATGCATTGTGTATTAAGGTCACATGTTATTGGATTATCTATTAATGTAGGCTACCATCTAAAATCTAAGTTGTCTATGGGACGAGAGCAAAGCCTGTCTTCTCTTTGAATGAGAACATTCACAACCACAGCGAAGACAATTAGATATCCCCAGAAATACTCAAGAAAACCAGACACAAAGGATCTATCCAACGGTTGCAACGTCAAATTATGTGACATGATGTGATATTATGAAGGCAAGCTCTAAAGCTAAACAAGTGAAATAAACTACTTTGATATGAATTGAAGCACGAAGTTTTGAGCATAGCCCATTACTCAAACCCTGATGCATTCTTCTTCTTAATACAATCAAACTTTGTTAGTGATATATTTAAAAATCATCTTTCGCTTGATCAGTTAGAATCTATCATATCAAAAATACACCCAAGGCATGCGCAAAGCTTGCAAGAGTGGCATAACCTACTCTAAGCATTTGTTTATAAACAGCGAGACTAAAATCTGGTGAGCATATCATACTTGTTTCCAACAATTTTTAGTTAGATATTTTATTCCACATGAAACATTTCAAAACTACTAGCACTCAAAGGACACTAGAATGAATTAACTGCCTTGCTTTAGGCTTTATCCAAAGCCATCGTCTGAACGTTAGGCCATCATGTTCCTAATACGACGTGTCCTTAACAATAACAACCACAAGGACAACTACAACAACTATGCCAACAACTACAACACAGCCTGAGGTCGACTTTGCTCCAATATCATACTGTAGTATACTCATTGTAAACATCCAACACTGTATATAAGTTTGTTTAACATTATGGTTTGGTTTTTGATAAGATAGTTAGTTTTATCTCAAAAATAACTATGGTAAAATTAATGCTTTTATTGGAGGGCCCCTTGTAAAACAGCTTCGGCTGAAGGACAACTCTCCTTACATGGATTAAAAGAGAATGAGAAATGAGACAAAAGTTATTGCTTGAAATTCGGGGACGAGCTCACTCTTGATAAAATTAAATATTCCATTCCACATGAAAAAATGTTTTTGCTTCTTTGCAAAGTAATTGCTGAGCCAAGTCGTAGATCAAGCTGCTCATCAAATCAGCCATTGGGAAAGAACTAAATGCGTGTAATGAGACATTTAGCGTTACCGAATTATCAATTCTTGATCATGGAGCCAACAAAATGCGGAACCTTTCACAACATCGATTCCTTCAGTGATATGATGTATGTAGCTCAAATTTTCAGTTACTTAAACATTGTAAAATTTAATTGAAAAGTTTGGTTTAGTTTTCTTGCAAAATGGTATAAAAATCGAAAATTCTTCTTAAATTCTACAGAACGTAAATAGCTCTACAGTTCGTTAATGATCGAAGATTGTATATTTGCAAAGAAATGCTGACAATTTTAGAGCCATCAGCTCTATCTGTCGAGCAAAAGTTTTCGAAATGTTGCCTATTAAAACAAGGACAGATTTTGTAAGACAATAACATGAGTTGCTTTTGTTGACACCTGAATTCAAAGCGATTAGCGACTGCAGACAAAGGCAATTCCCCCAACCAATAATTCAAAACAAACAAGCCGCAAAAGTTTCTCTGAAACCTGGGTAGCTAGTGCGCTCGTTGTGTATTCCAGAAATTGTTTTTTTAAGAGCAAACATGAGCATTTATCGAAAGAAGAAGGAAATATCTACACATCTACCGCGGGCATTTTACTCATTTGGTTCAGAAATTGAACACTAAGTGTTTTAATTACACCCAAAAAATAAGAGAATTGAATCGCCTCCCAATCGGCTTCTAAACCAAACAAATCAAATGCCCGAGGAAGATGTGTAGATATATCCTTTTTCTTTCGATCCATGCTCATATTTGCTCTTAAAAACAATTTCTGGAATGCACAACGAGCGAACTAGCTAACTGGGTTTCAGAGAAACTTTTGTGGCTTTGCTTGTTTTGAATTACTGGTTGAGAGAATTTACTTTGTCTGCGATCGCTAATCACTTTGAATTGCAGTGTCAATCAAAAGCAACTCCTGCTATTGTCGTACAAAATCTGTCCTTGTTGCCTATTAAATCAAGGGAACAGGAAACATTGAAATCTTACCTGGGTCTTCCACTGGTACTTTGCCTTCATATATATCAGACCCAGCAGGGAATTTGAGGTTGTCGTCAAGGTAACCCCATCCACACATACCAGGAGGTTCCTCTGCATATTTCTTAGAGTCATAGAAGTACATGATGTAAAAATTACACATCTCATCGTTCATTGTTGCCCTGTGAAACAATAGGGTAGATGAAAGCGAGCTTACATCACAGGCATAGATACAAGGAAAATAAATATTCAGGGCTATGTCATGTTGAAACTCAAAATGAGTTTGAAATTTGGTAAACTAAATTACTCTGCAGGATATGCCCTTCAACTGATAACCTGAAGAAGGTCACATGTAAAAAAGGCAAAGCACATGTCCTGGAATATAAATATAAATAGACACGCCACAAACTTCATTACATGCCACCACCTTACCCCGTTTAGTAGTAATTTATGAGCAGATTTTATGTAGGTCTAATTGTTCTTTTTGTTCATGTCACGTATTTTTCTTGCCTTATATTTTGATTAGTTTTTTCTTTCTCTTATAATCTACATGTTAATGGCCTTGGGGTAGACATTGCCTTTTGCTCCTTGGGGTAGCGTTGTAGGAGCACTGTAGAGTAATTCTGTAAGTAGTGTAGGGTAGCTCGTATTGTAGAGTAATTCTGTAAGTAATGTAGTGTAGCTCGTAATATATATTGTAACTTTTTATTGGCATATAAAAAAATAATACAAAGACTATTTTACTATTTTTCATGCAAATAGCTACATACTTTCTTTGAGAATCTTTCAAGCTAATGAAGAATATGCAATTAGCTATTTGCTTTAAAAGGGCAACACGAATCTCTTCTCGACTGTATAATGCGTCTGTCCCACATTTTTCTCCATTTTGCGATGCAGAAATTTGTTGGGCCAGGCAGGTGGCTATTACGTTTTGATGTTGAATTCACGAGCTTTCACAAAACTAAAAGCATTTGAATATTTGAAATTTTTCAATCATCTAATGACTCTAACCAATTAATAGACCTAATTGGCTAAGGTGTGTTTTAGCCGTTTTAAGTCATGTGACCATACTCTTGGGAAGTCTAGTATTATGCTTTATTTTGCACTCATGGCAAAACTTTGCATGGCGCGAAATATGTTAGAGAAATCAAAAGATATTTTATCAAGAGATTGATCATATGACTTCAAATGGTGTAAGCAAACCTTAGCGGATTTCGTCTATTGCCAATGAACGTTCATCTAAAAAATCAAACACACGAAGGTGTAGTAAATCTTACCCAATGTTGGTGACTACATCTTTCTTCATCGTATTGTATGTGCATCGCGCTTCCTAAAATAAATATATCAAAGCTCAGGTGTCTATTTTTTATGTAGAAATTAGGACAACATCACTGAACATCACTGGTGGAAATTGAGCGCAAGGAGCAGGACTCAGCAGTGAACACAGAAATGGTAGTAATTAACAGATCCTGAGTGTGAACGTAGACTGATTACAATTAATCTTAAATTTCGCTCGTTTTTTGTATTTTCAGTTCAATAAATAAGGAAAAGTAATTCAGCCCAATAATAGATAAGTAGGTAAAAATGTTTTGCAAATGCGAGCGAAAACTTGGACGAATTGTAATAAGTCTAGTGTGAAAGGATGATTGTCGAAATATCAGAGTATTCTTCACAATAGTCTTACATTTGCCATATATTTCGAATTAAAGGTAAATCATACTATCGGGAACAACAACCGTCCCAAAATCAACATTCTAGACTGATTACCTAAGAAATGAATCAAGGCCACCAACAGGAAAAATAAATTGACACATATGATAGAAACGTAAATACAAAATCTCCTCACCAAATGATCTCCTTGGACAATAGTCATCGCTTTGTCAAGGTAATAAAATGCCTGTAAGGATAAAAAAATACGTGTCAAATCTCACTTGAACAAGAAATATCACAATGTGCTATCTGGTGAGTTAAAGGGGCTCCGTCGTCAAACAGTAAACAAATCCGTAAACTCGCACGTGTCGGCGATTATCCATTGTTCATCCATTGTTCTCTGCAGTTTGTTTGGTGGCTTCACCCAAGCCACAAAAAATGACCGTTAAAAATCCACTTATATCCGAGCAATCGAAGAAGATATGCATGTTTGGTTTGTTCCTTAGTGAAGTACAATGATTAATGCCCACACAGCAACATTCATTTTGAAAAAAATACGAACATCCCGTGTGATAACACCTTTAAAAAAACTGCAAAAATCATCGTTTTGTTTACATTTTGACGACGGAGCCCCTTTAACAAAATGTATCCAAAATTGGAAAATCGTCCATTAAATTTTGAGGTTTTAATTATACTTTTTTAACATGCTCTTTCTCTCAGTAAGTTAGCAATTAGAAAAACATAATCTCCATTTTCTGTTAAAAGTTTCCAAAATGAAATGCTTAAACCGATTTAAATTTTGACTAAAAGCATTTCTTAGTATCTAGCAAGAGTATGTTTGAAACATGAAAGCATTCCTATGGTGTGGACGCAATACACAGAGCCAAAAATAGTTTTTAACCATTTTACCAGGTATTTAAAATATGCTGCCACATGTTGTGGAAAAGATCGGAAAAACCTTATCTAGTTTTAGAAACAGTCTCTTTGGTAGACTTCTTAAAAACACCGTTTCTTGGACATACACACCTTACACGAAAAGTAAACTGTTAATCGATATCTTCGAAAAATAGCAGACTTGTTAGATGTTTTGATCAGAGAACGTTAAACTTTAAACTCTGACCTTTAATCTTTAAACTTTGACCTTTAAACTTTGACATTTAGAATAATGAAATTATCAATCTGGCGGTATCATGAATACCTGGGGTCTCTGAGGAGTTTCCTTTCGTATCAGTGTCCATTGTTTCTTTCTGATACGATATCCACTGACGACAGTTGCTGCATGAAGAGGAAAATATGGTTTTGAATTTGGCATATCACACACTGGGAAGGAGAAAACGATTTATGACGAAAGTACACGTTTCCAATACGCAATGAATAACAGGATTTTGCTCCCATTTTTACAGAGAAAACTTTAAGCTTTGGAAACAAACAGAAAATTTCTGCACAATGGTTGAATTCTTGATTCTCTTACCGCAGTTGGTTGCCAAGTACAACATGCCCAGAAAGTACCACTATTGTAAAAATCGCAGAAGATTTAGATGCCAAAAGAGCTAATCACGCTATGTTGTTGAAGGACATTTTCCAGGATTGGTATGCTTCATGATAAAATGATATAGATCCTACTGTTATGAATCGCGTCACTTTTTCCCCACCATTTTTCGCCTTTGCGCTGCGAAATTGCGTATTCATATAAGCTAACCATCTATAATGACATCGTCATGCACAAGAGATCAGTGTCCTCGTTCAACGTGAGGCTGCCCTATTGATTTCTTGCCCCTAAATCGTAGCGAGCCTCTTTGTCATGCACTCATGAAACAATAGCGACTAAGTGTGATAATCTTTAGCTGAAATTAGCTCAAAGTGCTTAACGAATTGACAGCTTCAACAAAACGAGTGTCAAGACTATCATGTTTGGGACAGCTGCTACGAACACCAAAATGTGGAAAAAAGTTGATAGTTTGCTGCAGCAGTAGTTAAGTTAGCATTCAAACATTAATTTTACAAATTTACCGGATCTGTATGTTAAAGGGTCTGCTTCATCCAGCATACCTTGCACATGCCATCTCTTGGTTGGCCTTTGTTGCCGCCATTTTCATGGCCCATGAAAATGGCGGACAACAAAGGAACATCAACAGACGGCACGTGCAAGGAATGTTGGATGAAACAGACCCTTTAAAGGGGCTCAGTCGCCAAACAGTAAACAAATCCGTAAAATCGCACGTGTCGGGGATTATCCATTGTTCATCCATTGTTCTCTGCAGTTTGTTTGGTGGCTTCACCCAAGCCACAAAAAATGACCGTTAAAAATCCACTTATATCCGAGCAATCGTAGAAGATATGAATGTTTGGTTTGTTCCTTAGTGAAGTACAAGGATTAATGCCCAATCAGCAACTTTCATTTTGAAAAAAATACAAAAATCCTGTGTGATATCACCTTTCAAAAAGCTGCAAAAATCATCGTTTTGTTTATATTTTGACGACGGAGCCCCTTTAAGACCATAGTTCGAAACAAGTTCATCACAAAAAATCATCAAATAGTACTTTTGATCAGCAATGCAGACATTATCGTGAACAAGAGAACGGTGCTAACTGGGGCCACCGATGAGTATTGATACACCGGACCGAAATAAAATTCGAATGGTATAATACATACACAATTTGTGAGCATGGACCCTTGCAGCAAATGGATGTAAAACTGCTTTGCCATCGTATCTACATCCGACGTCAAGGTGCCATTCTAAAAAACAAAATTATGCGTGAAATTTACATCTTAAAGCCTCTCACACTTTTAGTTACCTTTTTACCCTATGCTAATTACATAATTTACAAGTGTGCTTACCTTGTGTGACAGTCAATTTTAATCAGGGCCAAAATGCCAAACATCAAAAACTCAAATCATGTTTTATCAAAATTGAGAGTCCAGAGATGTTTCGAATCTACACGATTCATCTTCAATTAAATCTTAGAGTAAGTCGTAAAATTAAGTAAAATTAAGAGCAAACAAGCTATTTATAGTAAACGGATATCGTCATGATAGAGGCAAACGCACTTGTAAATCGTGTAATTGTGATGAAGTGATTAAGACTCTATTCAAATAATGTTTTTATTGGTTTTAAATAGTTTTCAAATTTCCGGTCCCAACTTGATTCAACTCGAGGCTAGTTATCAAAACGAGACATTCGCCCCCAGGTCCCTAGATCTGTGCACGAGGCCGCGTGCTTGTTCTTGTGAGAATATTCGTATGATTTCGGTAAAAGATAAGTTTCTACAAATATCCACTGCGTGTAAAGTTTATGATTGGAGATGAGACTGGAAACGATTGGAAGCGTTTTAACTCGTGTATAGACCTGCAAGGCTTCAGTTTTTTTTATATATCAACTTAAAACAACTACAACTCTAATATTTACATTCAACTGTGCCCCTCATAGCGGGAAAAGACCCAAGGTCATCGTGTTCCCACTATGAGGGACACTTACAATAAACAATCCATTACAAAGAATATATACAACAAAAATAAAGGGGGGGGGGGTAGCTGCTGTTTGGAGTTTCACTTTAAGCGTTGAGTAGTCTTAATGTATAATATAGTGGCATCCATGATCATTCTATTGCTAATTATATTCAAGCGTGAACTGCCATATAAAAGGAGATCGCACAAGGCTGTTGAATCCATATCATTAATGTCCAGGGCAGGGATTTCTGAAAGCTGACCAAAGAGATCTGCACGCATCAAATCAAACTGTGGGCAGTTAAAATTGATTGGACTAGGCCATGATTACAGGACGTTTCGAGACGAGCTTCTCTGATCCTCAGCTAAATACAATAAAGACGAGCTTGCACACTAAATACATCCTACGCTTCAAAAATGCATCCTTATAAAATGGCACGTCCCCATAACACCAAGATACCAAGGTACCCCTTACTCAAGGATTTCAAGCAGTTTCATCAGTTTATGGTGGAATCTGGAGCGGAATCATAGTATTCTAATTTGCAAATCTTTAATGCAACTGTAACATCGACGTGCTTCTTCCTTTATCAATCAAACCACAGAAACATGTAACAAAATATAACCACTGTGCCATTACTCGTTGCAGGAAAGGAATGTAGTCTGTGAGTTTGCACAATGAGTGACACTTACAATTAACTAAGGAATTAAACACGAAAGAAGAAGTACAATTGAAAGAACCTAAAAGGAAAAGCCTGATCGCTGAGCAAGGAATGTCGACTTACTTTCCTTGTGTGGTGGGATTTTAGCAAGTCCTTCTGCCAATATGAAGATGCCAGCGTGCAATCTTAAACTAAGAATAATAAGAACAGAGTGTATTTAAGTCTGTTTCAAATAAGATGTCACGTGAAAATGTCCGCGAATAAAAACAATTGAAGTGCTGTGCAGGAGTATTTTGCGTTATCGCAAATCTCACATGAAATCTGATTTAAATTAGACTTTACTGATTGAAATAGAATAGGCTGTTCAGCTACTGAGCAAACGAGTTTGGACCGAATGACATTTTACACATTTGGCAGAAATTAGAACAATTTTCGGATGTTCACAACAGTGCTAGAAGCCTCAAAGGATGAAGGATCGTCCGAATGGATCGGCTCCTAGCCGATTTCTACCGAAAGTAAACTTTCTCTGCAATTTAAGTATCAGAATACCGTAAAAGCCCTATCAATCCCCCAGGAGGCTTATTTAATTTTGCACACTCTAGATTAGGGGGGGGGGCTTAAAAGAGGGGAGGCTTAAAAGAGAGGGGGGCCTTATTCACAAAATCAAATGACAAATATATATACGATAGCTTCTTAGTTCTTTTACACCATATTTTGCGGATTCAACATACAACTTTACGAGTCAAATACATAAATTCGGCAAACCATATCAAAATTAACATGCAGACGCTTTTAGCTCAATAGATGGAAAATCTTTGGCAACCTCTGGAATTCAACAAGACAACGTCAACAATTGACCTTGCCTATGTGAAGTTTAAAAAAAGACCAAACAATTCGCATTTATACATACTCTTTCTTTGTAACATCCATGGTCACACCAGAATAGTCTTTTAGATTTGTACCTTAAATAACAAAGCAACATCATACGCATACTACGGAAAGGGAGGTAAACAACATCCCATTCAAACTGAAACAGTTAAGAGGTTTATCTAAATGGGCTAATATTTGGTAATCTGGTTTTAGAACTGCCTGTTAAAGAGAAAGGGTTTTAGAACTGCCTGATTATTTCTCACACTTATTTATCAGAAATTCTGATCGCATGGAATGAATTTAGCCGCGAGGCCAAGCAAGCTCCCTCTTTATCTTCTTTCAAGAACAATATAAAGGGTTAACTTTAGATTGATTGTAATTAGTTGTAAATAAATTATTTATGATTGTAATTAGTTTCCTTTTCTGTTATTAGTTAGGGTAGATGTTTAATTTGTAAAGTTTTTTGGCACGGCCGCCTCAAAATCAGTCATACTGACTGATGGGGCTACCGTGCATAAATAATTCTAAAATGAAAATGAAAAAAAAATGAAAAAATGAAAATGAAAATTTATTTCCCAGTTTTTGATATCGATAAAACTAGCAAAAGATAGTGGCGACGTAGTCTTGCTATTTGCCTTCTAAACAACGTTCGAATCACAGATATCAGTCGATTATTTTGTTTTGTGTAACGTATTTCCTTGGTTCATCTCTTGGATCACCAAGTATTATGCTTACCAATAAACTTTTGAACTTTTCCATAATGCACTTGCAGAACTAGATACTTGATTTTCGTCGATGGTCCAACTTTGAAACCAACGCCTGTCATGAATTTGAAAACAAAATAATTATACTTTATGCAATGATAGAAAATATGGTACCTTTAATTAAAGCATAGCGTACCAAATGGCACCTTGACCGACTTAATTCTCTTGCGCAAGAGCCATATTTTGAGATTCTTCATTATCCTTTAAGTCTACAATGATAGCAACTTTGCAAATCTTGCGCAAGAGCCATATTTTGAGATTCTTCATCATCCTTCACGTATACATTGAAAGTTTGTGTTTCTTTCTTACATTTATGGCCAATCTAGAAGCTTAACATATTGTTATAGTAAATTTTTTTTACACTACAACTCAAAACCAGGCAGCCCTAAAGAGCTAAATTTGCTGCTTGGTAATCGATTCATTTAAGTCCTAAATGCGCGAGGATTGCAATGCCTGCTGCTCGGCTCCTAAATCAAATGAGCAAAATCCGCTAGGCAGATCTTTAGACTGACCCTTCTTCTTTCATTATAAGCACATGACTTCTCTTAGAAACCATCTTTCGCATAAACACGGCGAGAGTTTGCCCCACTGGTTTCGGGCAACTTTTGCGGCCTTGCTTGTTTTGAATTACTGTTTACAGAATTTCCTTTGTCTGCAGTCGCTAATCGCTCTGAAATGAGGTGTCAATCAAAAGCAACTGTTGCTATTGTATTACGAAATCTGCCCTTGAAAAACCCACTTTTTCAACGTCTTTTCTACATAGCTAGTTGCCTGTCAACTATTGGGCAGACCTTGATCCAGAAAAAGCAATATCACTCTTACCTTTAGGAAGTTTTAGGGGAGGTGCATTCTTGCCCCAAGCATACAGAATATGTTGACTTCCAGATCGGCATACTGGATGCATTTCCCCACATCCCCTGAAAGAAAACAGCTTATAACTAACACTAACAATAATCAAGGAGTGCTGCGTACTGGGTTTACTCAGGAAAATTGTGGTCAACATGTTTACAATTGTGGTCAAGAGCAACGTGTTAAGGCAATTTCTTCATGTAAAAATCTTCTAAAGTTTCGAAATCATGAACTCTAACATAGTTACAGCTACGTGAGAAATTGGTTGGTATATTCCTCTCTAATTAAGTCAATCGACCATGCAAATAATGCTGCTTTTGGTCTGCATTAAATCAAGCTTAAAGGAATTGAGTCCATATAAATAGCTGAGCGTTAACGCTATCCTGAATTTTGCTGACAAACTGCTGACGGCCCTTTGTTATCGCACAATAGTGGTAAAGTCATTAGCAGTGGAGACCAAAGGCTTCTTAATCCTTGCATTATCCTTGGAAATTTCTTTGGTTTAATTTCAATATCGATTAAATCACAACTATTGTTTCATGATTGAAAAGAAGTTGATATGGTCATGAGCGCGCTATTTATGCGGACTTAGTGCCTTTAAGATCACAAATCACAAATCACGAGTCAAAAATCTAGTACTATTTAGCATAGCTTCAAAATCTTTAATTCGGCGTAAAAAGATGGTTGTAAAATTCAATGACCTATTTCTTCTGATTGAATGGCTTCAAAGAAACTTTAGCTACTTATCAGCATAGGAATCATTTGTCGTACATAGCCGAATGCTCGGGGCCCATGGTCGAAACCGCAAAAGCCTCATTTTCACGGACTAATCAGACGGCTAGAAAGCGAAGGAGACAAAAGAAACCCGTGAAGATTTTTCTAAATTTTACCTACCTTCATAAAACGCAACCAGGACAAAAAACTGCTTGAAATTTCCTGAATCTTTTTTGAAGAAATCTAGTAATCTACTCTCCAGATGTTTGAGTGTTTGATTGTTTGAGTTTGGATACCGGTTGAAATATCTCCAGGAGGATTGGTGTCTTCGAAATTCTTTTTGTTTTTGTCTCAAGGCTTTCTAAAAACGTCCGAAATTTCGTGAAAAAACGTTAACAATTATTTGTCCGAAAGTATTTAGGCGTCTCGTCAGTTTACGTATCAAAATAATTCTTCAATGTCTTACCATGCCTTTCCAGTCTCATATGGTAGCTCGCATCCAAACAATAACATGTGATGTGCTGTGTTCATTTCAGCATTAGGTTGGAAAGCAATGTAAAACTCATCAGCAGGCACTTTTTGTCCAAAGCATAAGTACGTATCATGCTGCAAAATATCAGAAATGTTTCCATTTAGAAACGAAGGTCGGGGAATGCAACACATGAACTTATGACATTAAAGGGGCTCCGTCGCCATACTGTAAACAAATCTGATAGCACCGCACGTGGCCATTGTTCTCCATTGGTTTCTGCAGTTTGTTTGGTGGCTTCAGCCAAGCCATCAAAAATGCTCGTTAAAAATCCACTTATATCCAAGCAATCGTAAGAGATATGAATGCTTTTATTTTTCCTCTGTGAAGGACAAAGATCTATCTTCAAAATCATGCTTTCATTTTCGAAAAAACAGGTAAACTTCTGTGTGGTATTGCCCATCAAAAAACTTCAAAGTCACCGTTTCGATCGAGATTTTGAGACGGAGCCCCTTTACAGTAAGATGAAATTCGGTTTCATCTATAAATTGTGACAAATTAATCGTTAGTAAACTTTATCAATGATCGTAGGCCTGTTTTAAAGGACTTTTGGATGAAGTAAGGTGAACGGTGAACAAAAGTATTTTCAATAGCTCTCAATTTAGAGAGTTACCGGGTGTCCCAAAAAGTACTCTTGCTTGAAAAATCACCAAAATTTGTAAATTTAGCTCTTTTTAGGGCTGCCTGGTTTTGAAGAACACTGCAAAAAGCAATCATGATTACCAGATTAATTTGTTTATGTATATGAAGCTTCTAGACTGATTATATGACCCTAGTTATCGCTATTGAAAGATAGCTCACAATGAGGTTTTTAAATGTTTTATTTCGTACCTTCAGTTCTAGGTAACGAAAACAAACATTTTATCATCTTTGAATATATTCTAATCATTGACATTGACTAAAGACATCAAAAATATAATTTTATGAAAGATTTGATACTGTAATCGAACATTGGCGATACTTCAAACGGGACCAATTTTTTGGGACACCCGGTATTATTTATGATCTAACTCGTGATGTGTTCTTGCTTCGTCCGATATTTTACCAAAAGTAGAAAACATAAAAAACAGACGTACTTTTTGTGGTGATACACCAGGCATTTTGATGGTCTCTTGAGCAACTGGATCACGAAGGGCTTCTTCTTCAGATCTCCGCGAACCAGTCGCAAAATATGGATCACTTTCATCTTGTCTGTATTCTGTTAAAATTCTGTCGATTTCTGAATCTTCATTGTGGTAAAACCCAGGTGCCTCGTATTCATAGCTGTTGCATAGTTGCAGTATTACTGCGAAAGACAGGATGTGCAGTAAATTAGCCATCCTGCAAATGGAAGAGAGAATTTCTTAAAGCTTAGAGGAAATCAATCAATCAATCAATCAATCAATCAATCAATCAATCAATCAATCTCAGTACGGAGTATGTTGTGGTGCAGCGCAGTGGAGTAATCCTCTGACTTTGCTTGCAGCCAGAACAGGACAGGTTTCGAGCCCCACCATTGGATAGTTATGGCAAGGGGTTACAGATTCAATTAACCAGGGCATATTTTAAGGATTTTTGAGTGGTGGGGCATTTTTCAAAAGGGCCTCCCCTCACCACCAGAAATTGTACAGGGTTTATAGACAGGTGCTTCAGATGTTGATCTACGCTAAAAAAAACTCAGGTATTGTTGCAAGGGCTACATGGATTGTTTCGAACATGTATCTTGAAGGTATCTATTTGGTTAAGATGTGTTCTTACCAAGGACATTAGCTAAGAGAAATTAGCAATTTAGCTTTAGGATGAGGAATTGAAATCTTTGCGTTGTTTGCAATTTATTACATTTAGCAAAATGTTTATGACATTCGGATCACGCTGTTTCAATACCGAATTATCGTTTAGGATTGAGTCTTTCGGCTTCCAGGCTTAGTAGTGGAGCCATTTCTCTGAAACATCAAGATGATAGAAAAGAGAATATTCTGTTTCTATTTGCCAGTACATTTGCATTATGTTCGTTCTTTTTGAAAGGGCCCCACAGTGGCCTAGGAATTTGGGGTAAAAGTAGCATTTTGCTCGTCAGTGGTGGGGGAAGTCATAGGGCCTGCTGGGGCAATTCCTCCACCACTGAGTATGTTTAAAAATGCGCTAAAAACCGCTACTTCACCTTCTACCGGTTGTTACTCTGAAGCAACAAAACCGACCATGGGTACGATATAATCTCAAACCTATCATCATATCAATAAAACGTCTTTTTATATAGGAAACTGGTTTATAAGAAACTAGTACTAGGCTGGCGAAAAATTTAAGAAACTCTACTACTATACTTACGAGTTGCTAAGAAATTTTTAAAGCCAAATACAAGGAAATCATGGGAAACTTTTCGTTGAGCCTTTATTTTTTTGGTAATATTCATGAAAACTTTATGTTTTGAGTAAAATAGAACTCTCCTTCTTGCTGAAAAATGTGATGTCTGCCAAGTGCCAAGAAACGAATGCACGGCAGTGGTAGAAACCACATGCATCAAAAAATAAGAAAAAAATTAAGAAACTTTTAGTACTAAAAAGCTGAAATTTCCACGTGAAATTAAGAAACTTTTAGTACTATGGGCTTATCCAAGTTTCTCATAAAAGAAAAAACGTGTAACGCACAAGATCTCTGATTCTGGCTTTACACATCTTTGAAGTTAAATTTTTGGGCAAATCTTATTTTTAACCATATCTTTAACCAGTTTTAACGCAATGCCCTGTCAAAAACATACCAAACACGAGACCTGCCAAACGGTAATTCCTTCTTCTGGTCGTCCTCTGTGCTTAGAAACTGCACTATTTATACTGATGAAGAGTTAAGCTCAAAACGCTGTAACTGTTCGTAGTCTTCATACAAAGTTGTATTTTCAAATGAATTTATGTTTTATTGACACTATCGCCGTACAACACACATAACAACTTTGTCTTCTATTGCATTATTTAATGTTCAATCAATCCGAATCAAAAGTAGAATTCTTGAAATAGAAACTAGGCAACGCAATCGTTAATAATTGATGGGAAGGAAATGTTGGTATGATTTAAGGTTTACTTGTGCTGCATGTGGTCCCAACGTGGTGATGTAAATCGTGCAATCCTACATGACTAATTTGTTGGTGATACGGACAGGCTAAATGAGATGTTAGCTCCTTCGTAAAAGTAAATAATGCTTTTCTCCGCAAAAGAACAAAAAGCTATGGGATCAAGCACAACTGTAGATTTGCCCCAAGTCTATCTCTTCTGTACGTCCTACCGTTCCCTTTTCGATGGTTCCTGGACCCGCCACGGTCTCCCTTTTGTGCCTTGACGGAATATTGGAATGCCGGACACAGGAACTACCGAAAAGGGAACGGTAAGACGGATTGAATAGATAGACTTAGGGCAAGTCTAGCACAACTGCGGCGTGTAAAGTCCCTCCAATTTTCATCAGATGATCGTATTACAAAGTCTCTGTTGTCACCAACCATAATCTGAATCAGTACAATTGGCCCAGGGCATAGTTTTTTACCATTTTTTAAACATGGCCACTGTACTTTACTGTGGCAAACTTTAAAGTTTCAAGCACGGGGGGGTACATGATTTGTGGATGGACGGGGGTCTGCCATATACATACATACATACATACATACATACATACATACATACATACATACATACATACATACATACATACATACATTTTTTATTTGTTCTGCAGGTTAAAAGTTCGGCAGCTCTGAGGAGCTGATGTGCACCTGCAATTAAAAGCTACACTTAATAACAATGGATTAAAGAAATCTAAAATTTGACTTAAAAGTAAAAGTAATCATCCTTTTTATTAGATATAGTAATGTTTCCCTTAATAAAGTTAAAATCATTTATGAGCTTGTTGTAACTTTTCAGTTTGTTCTTGAAGACATTTTTATCTTTTGTTTGTTTGAGTTCATATGGTAAAGCGTTCCATAAAACGGATCCTCTGTATCTAAAACTGTTTCTGAAGTTTTCAGAAGGCTACCCTCTTCTAGTTAACAAAACTGGCCATACCCATTTTTATGACGAATTTTGGTGGAAAACTGCCCATTTAAAACTATCTTTGCGAATTTCAGCGAAACCCACTCATGTTTATGGAAAGTCTGCTAAAAAGGACCCTTGTTTAGAGAATTTTTAGCCCAAAAACCCATCCATATTGGCGGCACATACCTGTACCCTGAACATTTTATGTATTTTGAGTGCGAATTATGTTATTAACTTGTTTTGGGATCTTACAAAGAAATTGGGGAGCCCTCTAGACAAAACAAAATTAACTCTACACTTCCGGCATCAAATATATAAGAAACACATAAGAAACTTTTGGTAGCAAAATGACCCAAAAATTTAAGAAACTGGCTATCAGCCCCAAACCATAGTTTCTTATAAAAAATATGTGTATGAAAGTCAGCAGACAATTCTTCTAGATGTGTATTTTGATAAGAAACTAAGAATTTCAACCAGTACTAGAAGCTCCTCAAAATTATCAGATTTTGAATACTCAGAATTCTTTTTGTAGTAAACTTTGACATCAGCTTATTTCATGTTAGACAGATTTGACACCATAAAAGATTGATAAATCACAATATGATGCATTGCTTCAAGAATGCAGGTTGTGACAAGCGATCATTAAAGATCATTTTGTGCTAGTCACGCTTTGATATTCAAATTTGGGGGTTTCAGCAGTGCAAGCTTTGCCAAGTTATATTGAATTGTTTGTTTGATACCCAAACTAATCAGTAATTGCTTCATTGATTAATGTGCTTCGAGTTTTTTCTATTTGGTGATAAGCCAGAATGTATGACAGAAGAAACTATCAATACTGTACAGAAACCCAATAATGGATATCAAGTACAATTTGTTAAAAGATTCAACATGAATGAACAAAGAGAAGAATGAACGCTGTTGTGATCGCAAATTCTAAATCATTTCTTGACTGTTTTCAGTGTTTTCTAAAACTAAAATTTTTGGAAACTCGCTTCTAGCTCTAAAATTTGAAAATAAAAAAATTTGCAAAAAAATTCCAGTATCTAATTGAGGCTTTCTGCTAATGATTAAGTCATGGATCTTCAAAATCGGTCCAGTGCACGATTCATTGTGGCCTGCCAAACGCGCATAGTTTATTTTGGTGCACCCGCCACATGGTATAATTAGACTTTGTAAAATGAGAGTATATGCTGAGCTTTACAGTAACACTGTTTGCACTTTGATTAAGAATTGCACAGTTGACTAAAACTTTCCTTGAACGTTCTGCAGATGAGCAAATAGTCATTTCATCAGGTCACACAGTAGCACTTACTTACGTGTAAATCTGCATGTTACAAAAGCTTTTGGATGTGAATTGTGAATTTAGTGCAAGCACAAGCAAAACGCCAAAGCACAAATTTGTTAATAAAGATTTAGGTGAATTTCCATTCGTAAAAGATTCGGGGCTAACGCAGTATCGCACACCTTTTAGGGTTTTGGTAGGGTTTAGTTAGGATCAGTATGGGCACAGTGTGCGGAATGCATTAGCGCCAAAGATTATTTTTTTTCATACATATAAAATATTACAATAAATCTTACATTCTACTATACCTTCCTAATACTATACAACAATACATTAACAATGCAAAGGGGAGCAAAGGACAATTATTACCCCATGGCCAATAGAAAAGACATGCAACGTTAAACTACACACAATTAAACTAAACTACAAACGATTAAAACATGATGGATACTATATTAGATTCTGCCTAACATCAGATAACAGGTCAGGTTTGGATGAAATTTGAAAAAGTCACTAGCGCAGCTCTTCATTAGTTTGACATATTATTGTACTCTCAAAATATATAGGTCTAGTTTTTAAAATGTCACAGAGAGAATGTTGTGTTGCATCAAAATAGCAAGCAACCAATGTGAATTTTTCTAGAATTTTCATAAAATGATTTATATACGTAGGAGAAAAAATTTGTCCCAAAGATGCTCTGCTAGTGCTGGGCAGGGCCTGGATAGTCTGGGGAGTGAGAATTTTGAAATCTTCCTGTTTTGATGTTTGTGGTCGATACACAACAAACAAAGCAACACGCGAAATATTTGAAAAATTGAAGCTTGTCAAAACGAAAAAGTTATCTGTGACACTTATTATACAACAACCAAATCACAAATGAATCACTCAGTAGTAAATGGCGTTGTCGTGTGAAAGTTTTCTCGTATTCGATTGTACAGTAGATATTTTGGAGGACTTCTCCACCTCGTCTGGACCGCCCGAGATTGCGGTTTCACGAAGATTCGATAACAACTTTACTTCTCAAAGCAAGATGCTGCGTCTAGCGGCAATTTTTGACTCTAACTGGTTTAATTAACTGCTGATTTTGCTTCGTGTTTTGATGTTTTCGTGCTCATGAATACCGAAAGGTTTTTGGATACAGAAATTACGGAAGGCCTAAAACAGTCATTTTGGTTTGACAGCTTGGATTCCTCAGTATAAATACGAAATTATTACCTGTATTTCTGCTTGGAAAGCTTGAAGGTTGTCGTCAAATGAAGTTGAATGTTTCTTCGTTCATTCCTAGCTTTAGAAAATCGTTAATTAGAGCAGCTGCAAATATTTTTAAATTTTTTCTTCGGTGAGGAGGATGTTTACCGTTCACATAATCAGCAGCAAAGAAGTTGCAGGTGTTGCGATTGAAGCGAGGCCAAGGGACACTCTCCTCCACAGCGCTCCTCTTGCTGCTAAAAATTTTCATCTCACCCTCACTGTACTTGAAATGTTTGCGTATTTCTTTCTCTTTTGACAACATTTGGTAACTTTTGAGCACAACGAACAATCGCTAAATCCTTTGACACCTTCGATTTGAGTAATTTGTATACCAATCTAGAATCTATCCATATTTTAGGTTCCATGCCTCAAGGGGTTTGGGTCGAGATAAATTCGCGCCAAAAGTTCCAAAACCAATTTTCGTTGATTGCTTCAATGCGAAGTGCCTTATATTTCCAAGTATCTTCACAGGGCATGTCAGAAACATTTGTTGACAACTAGAACAAAGAACGTAATCAGGAAATATTGTAGAATTAGTGAATGAATACAGAATAAATTAAAGTCCTTTCGTTCTACCCTTGCATGTCAAATAGTTCCTTATTCAGGCCCGTCGGAACGAAATTCATATTGGGGGGGCTGAAACTTCATGCGAGCGGAGTGATGATAAATGGGGGTCCGGGGGCTTGCCCCCGGGAAAATTTTTCATGGCCACGCCCTTTAGATCGTTGGAAAACGCCCCATTTTTGGAGAATTGGCAATTTGAAAAAGCAAAGGATGAAGTCTGATGGAGTCTTTCCGAGAAAATTCTGTTCTTGAAGTTACTGTTTATATATTCAATCCATAAGCAGACTATATCACAATATGAAACTTTGTGATGATCCCAGGGACGCCAGACGGGGCACATTTTTAGGGGGGCAAAACTGACAATCTGAGGGCAAAACAATAGGAAAATAACAGATTTAGGTCACTTTCGAGAGGGCAGGAGGGGCGGTTGCCCCCCCCCCCCTGCACCCCCCTCTCCGGCGTTCCTGGATGATCCCTTTCCCGTATCTTGAAAATGTTTCTTCTTGTATCTCAACAGGATCCAATTGGGTGCTGGTTATGCGATCAAAAAATTCATCAATGATTCTTGTATTGGCCTGCAATTGACTTCGTTTGCTGCAATAGGGTATTCGTTCCCTCTGAAACAAGCTCTGTATTTGTCTCTCCAACTTCCCTAATACTGAGTGAGCTGCCTTTTTCCGACGACCCCCCTTCTTCAAAAGCATGAAGATTTCCCAGAGAAATCTCCGTATTACTTTCAAAGCTTGAATCTGAATCCAGATCAGGATTAGGCAGGGAAGAAATGCATACACTGTTACCGCGTTTTAAAATTGCCTCATTCAGGGACATATTCCTTGACATCATAATAACAAGGGCAGATTTTGTAATACAATAGCACGAGTTGCTTTTGTTGACACCTCAATTCAAAGCGATTAGCGATCACAGACAAAGGAAATTCTCTCAACCAGTAATTCAAAACAAACAAAGCCGCAAATCTTTCTCTGAAACCCAGGTAGCTAGCTCGCTCGCTGTGCATTCCAGAAATTATTTTTAAGGGCAAACATGAGCATAGATCGAAAGAAGAAGGATATATCTACACATCTGCCGCGGGCATTTCATTTCTTTGGTCCAGAAACTGAGCAGTAAATGTTTTGAGAACACTAAAAGAATTGAATCGCCTCCTAAACGGCTTTTGAACGAAACAAATAAAATACTCGCGGCAGATGTGTAGATGCATCCTTCTTCTTTCGATCTACGCTCATGTTTGCCCTTAAAAACAGTTGGAATGCACAACGAGCGAGCTAGCTACCTGGGTTTCAAAGGAATTTTTGCGGCTTTGTTTGTTTTGAACTGCTGGTTGAGAGAGTTTCTTTTGTCTGCACTCGCTAATCGCTTTGAATCGAGGTGCCAACAAAAGCAACTCATGCTATTGTATTACAAAATCTGCCCTTGTTAAGACCCTTCCGACTTTAAAGCTTCTGGCGAGACTTCAACCTTATCATGGTCAGCTGGCATCCCAAGGACACATTCTAGGAAATTTTTCGCCCTGGTTTTGCCATGGCTTTCATTTCCTTGCTTTTTCTGTGCAGTTGTTTTTGCATCCATATCCGATATGAATTTTGCCGAGTAAATAATTTGTTTTTCTCTAATTGACAACTGTCTGTCTGGAAGTTAACTTTAAGCTTAACGATTTTGTTAGAATAGACAGATGGAAACAAAATGATTCGATCGAAATGTAATATTTTTAAAGTAAAAATTTGGAAGTAAACAACAACTAAGCAATGTTGATTTTCTTGTTGAAAGTTGCACAGAATTATCAAAATGTACTAAGTAATTGGATTCTTCCCTCGTGCACTTCCATTTTCATTTATCAATACTTTTGGGATACCTTGAATTCAGTAGGGAATAGAATGCAAGTATTTTTTGAAAGAAACATCATTTGAAAACGGTGAAAAATTTTACGGATGGGCCTCCCGTTCACACGAAAACCGCAGATTTTGAAAACGGCAGATTTTGACAACGGCAGATTTTGAGAACGGTCCCTAGATTTTGAAAACGGAACTCTAACCGGCGCATTTTGAAAACGGCATCGTGTGAACACTTGAAAATGACGAAAACGGAACATTTTTCAACGCTTTCGAAACGAGGCTTATTAGCTTTGGCACGAAAATCCAGCCTTGTTCTCGTGGAGCTTGAAAAGAGTTTATTGCCGTCACAATTTCTGCCGTTTTCGAAATTTTGCCGGTATCGTGTGAACGCTAGTTCAAATTTTGTCACCATCACATTTTCCACCGTTTTTAAATGTGCTGGCATCGTGTGAACGCAGACTAAACTCGCAGATGGCTAAAGAATTAAGAAACCCCAGTACCAGAAAGAAATTATTTAAGAAACTACTCATTATAGTCAAGAAAAGGCATAAGTTTATTTTCATTTCATTTTCTAATCAAAATTTGATCATTTCAAGAAACTTTCAGCACTGGCTCTTACAGTGGGTACCAGACTCTTTGAGAATGAGAGTCTGATACCCAGGGTATACTGGCTCAAATTCTTAGTTTCTTCGTGGGTAGTTAGACACTGCTGGTGTGCTTCTATGGAGGAGCGCTGGATAATATGTATCTGCGGAGGAAATATTGTTTAGTACTGCGGAGGTAGGAGTACTAAACAATATTTCCTCCGCAAATACATATTATCCAGCGCTCCTCCATAGAAGCACACCAGCAGTGTCTAACTACCCATGGTTTCTTATATAAAAAATACGTGCATGCAGCGTGAACGATGATGATACGCAGATGTAAACGTCACGAAAAATCATTTTTCATGAAGCGTTGATGAATCATGCTTTAAAAGACGATAAATTACAAGACAGCTGCACGAATAAACTCTAAGCTCGTCAATAACTGTAAAAAGCACGAAGCAGCATTTAAATTATCAACTTTACGATTTCGATTACTGTATGTACAATTTCCTCCACAGGGTGTCCCAAAAAATTTGCCCCGTTGGTGTTGCTGTTTGTGAACAAGCTGGAACGTTACACAGTGTTTAACAGTTGTTGTTGTCAGTGATTTACCCGCTGTTACAGTTGCATAGGAGAGGCTTCAACAACCTCATCCCCAGGGCGATTTGTCATATTGGGACACAATAAAAAGCCCTGGGGCGAAGTTGAGGATTCAACTTAGAGTTTGCTACCTTATTTGAGCCAATTTGACCATGGGTAGTTAGACACTGCTGGTGTGCTTCTATGGAGGAGCGCTGTATAATATGTATCTGCGAAGGAAATATCTTATAGCACTGCGGAGGATATATCGAAAGAACGATTCTCTCGATATCTCCTCCGCAGTACTATAAAACATTTCCTCCGCAGATACATATTATCCAGCGCTCCTCCATAGAAGCACACCAGCAGTGTCTAACTACCCATGATTTGACACATGGATGCTGATATATGGCATTTGGCACATGCTTCAAAAACAGCACTTTTGTTTTTCTCCTGCAATGTTAAAATCAAGTAAATTTGAAGATAAGGGTTCTAGCATTGTATTAAAATTTTTTCTACATTTGTATATAGGTTAATAGTAGACTAACTACTTTCAGTCCTAATTCGTTCTGTCATCGTTGGACTTCGTTCATCAATCATTGGATTGGATGACGGCACTACTATCAACCCTTTTAAAAATGTCGAAAAATTTGAATGCTGCGCTAGAACCCCTTTTTTAAAATTCACTTGATTTTGACACTTCTGGAGAACAAGAACAATAGAAGTGCTGTTGTTGAAGCAATCATTTTTTTAACTTTTGTGTGGGCCAGGTCTATAACGCGGACCTCACGGACTTCGCGGACCAACGAGGCAATGGTCTGCGGTCCGCGTTTCAAGTTTTTAAACTGGCGAAGACCTAAACCGCGGACCTTACGTCGGCGGATTTGAAAGTCCGTGTTTTTAGTTTCGTCATAAGGCAATACCTAAAACGCGGACCGTGAACCATTGCCTCAGAGATCCGCGAAGTCCGCGTGGTCCGCGTTATAGACCTGGTCCTTTTGTGTTTCATTAATCAGCAACCACTTAATCAGCAAGCATTTGCTAAAACAAGGTCTCGAACTCCATTCCCAGAAACTGTAACAGCAGCAACAAACTATATAAACGAAACTAATGTTAGCTAGCTTTCTTCAAAAGTGACACAGGGTATTTGGGACACCCTGTATTCTATATATATTCATAGATCAATTTAGGCCTAATAAAATAGAACTGGAACCAAATGTTGTCTAACAGAACTCGCATTAGATTTTCTCGCAACTTAATAACTTCATAACTCAAAACCATAATAACTTGATAAGAGCCAAACGTAATCAGGGAGGCAGAAAACAGGAAAAGAAAGAACTTGGGGACTACCGGGTGTCCCAAAATGATATATTATCGTTTGATTGCTTTTATGTCCATAACTGATGAACCGATTTTCAAAAACAGGTAAAACCACAACCAACATCTTAAAATACGATTTAGCCTTTATGCAATCAAATAAAACAAAGTGTTTGAAAATTGGTTCATTGGTTATGGACATGTAAGCAATCAAACAATAATACATCATTTTGGGACACCCGGTATATACAGTAACAGTGGCGGCTTCTGCTCAAATTTCAATTCTATTGTTTTGAGCTATGAAAATCTAAATTAGAATTTTGTGTAAAATTGAAAGAATGAGAAAATAGAAAGAGAGTGTACTAGAAAACAATTTTTCGTATTTTGACAAAGAAATCCATTGTAATATGAGCCAATTTGAACCTGGATAGACATTTTCCAAACCACAACACAATCAGCTTGCAAAGTGTTTTGTTTTGATTTGTTTGAAAATGAAAAATTTGAAAGAACAGCTATTACATTCATCAATTTCATATTGCTGAATCAGCCATACCAGAAATCTCTTGGTGATGCACAGTCTTTCTATTTTCCAACACTTCAAATTTTACGAAAGAAAAACCGATCAGGAAAATGCCACCTTGCATGAACAGATCTCACCATATTTTCTCAATCAGCTAAAACCAACCATCCACAATCACTCATGATAATAATGAATGGATTTAAAATGACAGGGGAGTAGCCTCTATAAGCTCCCCTGCTAATTAGAACATGAAACCTGTTCCGGATCTGTTCAAGCAAGTTAACATTTTTGGGACACTTGAGTTTTGTTCACACAAGAGCGAAAATGTGCCAGAATGCATTATAGTATGCCATAGAAGAATTTTTGAAATAATTTTTGCAGCAATAGACCTTTTATTAGCTATTCTGAAAAAGTGTCTGGATCAAGGGATATAGTTTTATACATCTTTATATGCAAGGTCCAACTGAGTGGCATTAGAACTTCCATTACTGTTGTTCACATTCAGAAATTCTATAAACTATACGAAAGTGTTTTATTCAGACCCTTCTGTAGAATAGCTAAAAACATCTATTTGAGACTTTAACACTGGCACCTTGGCACATTTGGATGGAAGTAAAAACTTTTGACTCCATTTGAAAACAAAATCTCACTAAAATCCAATCAGGTTCAGGGATCTGTTGAAAAAAACTTTAGGAATGTGTTGTCTAATTTTACTCCAGTGTGAACCAAGCTTGAGGATACCTTTGGTTCCCAAGGGGGGGGGGGTACTTAGCAGACTTGTCCGACGGGGATGTGCTGTTTTCAGGGTATGGTTTTCCCCAATTTTTTCTAACACAGGGTATCAAAATAAGGCAATTTTTCTAGAGCAGGTTGTCAAAACCTCTCAAAAGGGGATATTTTGTTAGATCGGATCATTTTTCGGTCAAATGTTCCTGCTTTGGAGTATACTTAGCGAAAAATTCTGGAGCAAGGTTAAAAAATATTTTCGTAGGCACACCCCTGTACAAATCTAAGTCAAGTACCTCCCCCCCTGGACATACTATTTTTCTATTTCCCCTTTTTTGTATTAAGCTTTCGGACAATACGGTCCATCAGAAAATCATCCGAATATACTCGATTCACATCCTCAGGGGTGTCATCATGCATTTTCCCTTCATTGTCACCTTTGTGGACAGTTCCTGGATTTGTTGGACCAGCAAAGCTGCTTATGCGTTCTAAGAAGACATCCAACAATCGTTTGTTGAGATGGTCCGTTTGCGTTGTCTTTCTTGCAGCTGGTTGATCTCCTTCTGCCGTCATATTTTCATTTGAGTTTTCAGCATCAAATATTGCATCTTTATTATCTACTGACATGGACAGCACTGTGTCATTTGACTCGTTCACTTCTAGGTTTTCAGTGCTTTCTGAAACTTCATCAACGGTTTGACTGACAACTGACTGACTGGTGCTGTAAAGGGATCTTCGACCAAGCAGCATCTCTGTGAGGGAATACCGTCTCCTTCCATCCTGCTCATCAAGTCTTTCTCTCAGTGTCTCCGAGTCATTCTGGGAGTAGCTCCTGGTCCTCATGGCATCTCTGTGGATGTTTCCAGATTGGTGTTGACTTCCCTCCAGATGTGGCAGGTAACCTTCTGACCTAGAAGAGATCAAAATGTCAATATACACAGACAATGTTGCTACAAATGTCTCAGATAAGAGACAAGAAAAATGAGACAAAGAGATAAAGATAACAGATTATTTAAAATTTAGATTGATTGGCTAAGTCTCGGTAAATTGCCAATATTTGAAGTTGAAATGATTGAAATTGATCTTGACCTTTCAATCATTTACGAGAAAAATCACTGACATTCAAATCACATTTCATCTAAACTTTGCTTGTTAAAAAGCTTTTTCAGAAACGGATCTGTTCACGCATAAACTGAAGTTGGGTTGGTACCACTCATCAGCAGACCAGAGGCAGCCTCTTCAAGGTGATGTTGAAAAATATTTTCAAGTAATATTTGCGGCGTTAAATGTTTTTAAATGAATGAAGCTGCTTTAAAGTACTGTTGTTTAACAGGCAGCACAACGACAACGTTCATGAAGCGACGGGCCTAAATTCACAGAAAATGAAAAACGTTAAATTTGGACATACAACTTTGGAAGTAATGTTCTAAGCAACGAAGCAAAGCGTTAATAAAATCCTATGGATTTCATTCGGGATTCTAAAACATTCTTACCGTATTTCGCGGCGAATTGTCGATGGACTTGGACAGCTTTCTTCCCTGCTCTTGTCAGCCATGTTGTCCTCCAAAAATAGAATAGTGCACTATGCTTTGTTTGTTAATTGTAGTTAGCATACTCCTTGTCGATCTCAGGATACCATCGATTGGCGTCCCGTGATTGGCGTCCCGACAACTTTCGCAATTTTGACACATCTGAAATCAGTTTTGTGTCATTTTCACACATCTTGATAAAAGGGATTAACACCCATTGTTAACCAACCAACACATCCAGTGTTGTCAAACAAGGACAGATTTTGTAAGACAATAGCATGAGATTCTTACAAAATCTGTCCTTGTTGTGTTGTCATAAATGAGTGTTGACAAACAGTGGCCTCTTTTGAGCTGCCAATGACGTTCCCTATGCGAATGCGAAAATGCATTGTTCCAAGATAAGGCTCAAATCCTTACTGGTTGCCAGAGCATGCGGAAATCATCCAATTTCATGCTTGTCAGCCAATGGGATCACCGCTTTCTAGCCCCTGGAGACAAAATTGGTCGTTTGAGGTAAATTTTCTAGTACCAACACCAAAACTGAAATGGATGCTAAAATACTTCAGTTATTTGCAATTTTTTTTAATAAATCAGTTGTGGGGATATCCGTCCAGAGTTGTTTACATGTTTGGGCACATAGCTTGTTTGGGGCCGGGGCTGTGTTCATTTTCCGGTCGAAGAATATTGACCTTCTTTGAAATATCTATAGAAAACGCTACAAATGAGATATACAGATGAGAATTTCAGCAATTATGCATACTGACCTGAGCAATAACCGAAACTCTTTCACTGCTATCATATCTCAAAATTGGAGGCAATTTCTAATGATTTCTGGTAGAGACATCATTTGGGCCTAAGCTTTTTCTCACTTAAAACTCATTCCATTGCACCTAAAAACTTATGGTAAAATTCTTGAGCTAGATAATGCACTTACCCATTGTTACGGAAACAATAGTTCGACGGAACTTTCGAATATTGCAATAACTTGCGTGCTCCGCGAAATCGATAAAGAAAATGGCGTGTCCAAACAAATCCGTAAGTAAACACAGCAAATCCCAGCAAACTACAAACTACAAGCGATAAAACTATGTACAGCGGCGAATATATATACAAAACGATTAATGAGTCCCTCGGTAGTGTCTCGCGAATTTCCGACCTCCTCGAATGTTAAGTTAACTCTCAATCATAAATACAAGCTAGATATATAAATTGCATGACTTCATGCTCGCGGTGCTTGTTCTCAACTCCCCACTCACTCACCCTCGCTCTCTCAACGTCACGTGATACTAAAGTTTAAACTACACTATTGTTCTATTGTCATTTCGTCAAAAACCAAAACACACTCCCGCCCCCCGAATGATTAGCTCGGCTAATCCAACCAATCAGAACGAGAGATAAAGTACGATTACTCTAAACGAATCTATAAATGTAAAATATGGTCACTTACAGTTATCCTCTGATTTTATCCACATCATCATCTGAAACAAACCTGATTGTCGGCTCACCAGTGTTCTTATCTTCTTCAAATTGTGGCTCCTCCGCAAGTTCCACAGGATACAGTCTCCTTATCGGTCTCCTGATGACTGCAGATTTTTGTCCCTCCTTTGATACACGTACTACTGCTGATCTCGTTTGTCCATCCTTGCTCGTCAACAGCTTTTCTACTCGACCAATCCTCCATCTTTGTCTGGGCAACTTATCTTCGAAAATCGTAACGATATCGCCAGTGGCTATCAATGGTCCGTTTTTGCTCTTTCTCGATCGATGGTGTTCTCTCAGCTCTGTGAGATACTCTCTGCTAAATCTTCCTCGAAAATGTTCAAGAACGTTCCTCAAATAGTTAGCTCTCTTTGTCGCTTCTTCGTGATTCAGTTGTGTTCGTGGCTCGTAAGACACAGGGCTAGGCCTGTCTAAAATTCTCCTTCCAATAATCAGGTGGGAAGGGGTAAGTGGCTCTCCTAATTCCTCATTGAAATACGTCAACGGCCTCGAATTTATTACTCCCTCAATTTCTGTTAACAGGGTTAAAAGCTCCTCATAATTGAGTTTGGAATTTCTTATTGACTTCTTCAAGCATCGTTTTGTAGACCGCACCAAACGTTCAAAGAAACCTCCGGTATGTGGCGCAGCTTCGACATTAAATTTCCAGTTTATGCCATTTTGTACTAAATAGTCTTTTACCCCTTTATCTTTGAATGTTTTGCCGTTATCGCTGATAATTAGCCCAGGAACCCCTCTCCTGGCCTGAAATCTACTGAACCCCCTCTTAAATGACTCTGCGTTTAGATCTGGAACGAGCTCCAGATGTAGGGCTCTTGTAGATGCGCAAGTTAATAAAAGTATGTACGACTTATATGTACTCTGATCTCCTCCATAAATGTTCTTTACGAAAACTGGACCGGCAAAATCTACTCCTATTTTCATGAATGCAAAGTCATTGTCGACTCGAAATTTCGGCAAAGAAGGAGCTGGTGGAATTTTATACCCTCTACCCTCAAATCTTTTGCATGTACAGCATTTAGAAATCAGCTTTCTGACCAGCTGACGACCTCTCACTACCCAATACTGCCTTCTCAATTGTGCAAGGGTTTCTTGTACTCCGTTGTGTTTGACGATTTCGTGGGCTTCTAATACTAATAACTTGGCTACATGGCTGTCCCTGGGCAGGAGTATAGGGAACTTAGCGTCATATGGTATGGGCGCATTTTCTAACCTGCCCTTACATCGCAAAATGCCTTCTTTATCTTCAAAAAGCCCTAAATTGTGTGTCAAATCGTGAAAGTTTCTCTGTTGTTTCAGAGTTTGCTGCTCTAATTTCACTAATGTCAATTTTGCATCAGTAATCTCGCTTGATTCAAGGTCTCCAATTTTGCATTCAACTTTGCTAGCCTTTGCTCGCAAATTCGCAATAAATCGTTTCGCATAAGCGATCACTCTCAAAAGTTTGTTGATATCGCTGAACCTTTCAACGTCGATAATCTCATTAAGCGCATTTGTAACGGTCGTGTCAACCTGAAGACAATAACCTTCTACGTCAATGATATTAGCTTCCAAATCAGATCGATTTGTTGACTCCGAAATTTCTGGAAAATTATCAAAATTATCGTGAACAGGCCATTCCTCTGGGCACTTTCTTAAAAAGTCGGGCCCAGTCCACCACATTTGCTGATTAACTAACTTCGAGGCTGAAACCCCCCTGGATGCAAGGTCAGCGGGGTTTTGTTTCGTTGGGCAATATTTCCATTGATTAGCTGGAACTAATTTCCTAATTTCTTCCACTCGACTCTGAAGAAAAGGCTTCAAGGTTTTTTGTGTGTTTCGAATCCAAAACAATGCGATTTGAGAATCTGTCCAGCAAGTTACGTTTTGAATGTCTATGACATCTTTGACTGCCTCAGAAACATTTGTAATAAGCCTAGCCAAAATCAATGAGGCTAATAATTCCAGCCTTGGAATAGTCTCTCCCTTCAGAGGGGTAACTCGTGATTTCGCTGTTATTAGACTAACTTCGCTTTCCCCATTTTTGAGACGATAAACTATGTAGACAAAGATAGGCACTAAATCCTTACTGGCTAACAAAATTGACACGTGACACACTCTAAACCAATCAAATGGAGCCAGAAACCAACCGGGAAATTTGAAATCTCAGATTTAGGCCCGTTTTGGGCGATTTACCACCCTTCGCCAAAATATCATAGGATAGAAGGGAAATGAATATTTTCAAAAAATTTCTTCACAGACCTATTCCCAATGCCCTGATGCATAGTCAATCAAGGGCGCTACGAATTATTTCAAAATTTGAAGAAATGCCAAAACTTTGAATTCGACCTCATTGTCACTGTAGTTTGTCATAGTAAACAGCTAATTGATGACTGAAACGCATACTCATGGAGACTAAATATTTTGATTCGAAGGTCTCCTTCTGTGTGTTGAAGTATCTTCAAAACTTCTTCAAAAGATGCCAAAATTAGAGCACTATCTGGATCTTTTTTCAGTTTGAAACTGATATAAATACCTCCGGAGATATTCAAGATTCAATGCTGAGGGTAGAGTGAACAACGGGAAAAGTTGTACTGTATGGGCCTAAAAAAGAAAACAGTCGTTAAAAATAAGAGGCGAATTAAAACGTACTTACATTTGTATCTTGCAAAAAAGGACAACTAATCAAAATCGTGAAGCAGCACAAATGATAAACGTACTTTAACTGGTTTTGATATCAAAATTCCACTTTTTGAACCGCATTCTACTGCCAGTTTCTCCAACAAATCGTTCGTATTTCTTCTTCCAACAACATTGTCAAAAAGGCCCCCCACCAAAAGGAGCGCGAAAACGTCAATGTTCAGCCACATATATGCCAGCCATCGACAACTAACATACGATTCCAATGAACTTTGAATAAGTAACAAATATATTTACTCTCCACTTTCCAGAATGGCAAGAACTGCAACATCGAACGTGCAGAACGAACGATTTGGTGATGTCCTCGTCGATAACACTTGTCCTCATGTCTTTATCCTATTCTGCTGTCATTTTTGCGAGATTATGAGTGGTAATCGTCAATTACATCAGCCAAAAACCTCGTATAAATTTATGAATGGTGGTCCTTTCTTTTCTTTCAGCAGCGCAAAAGAAATGGCTGTCGTTTCTCCTCTTACCGTACAGTACAGTGTAGCAGGTACATGAAGTAAGTGTGAAATGCTGATGTACGTAAGAACGAATATGATAGCAACAAACGGAAGAAATGTACATTTTGTTTTTAATGTGAAAAAATAGACTGCCCATTTCGACAAAATAACATTTGAAATACTATTTTTAACGCTCTTTCATATCAATTTCACATTCTGTGGGGATGTTGTAGAAAAATATTTATCTTTGGGCTACTTGCATCAGAGCAGAGGTCATCCATTAGAGATCACCCTTTTATGGTCAAGCAACACAGCAGCAGCGACCAAAGCTGGACATTTATATCGCACTTATAGACTCATGGAAGCATGCACGTATTTTTCGTAAGATAGCAAAGCTTTAAGTCAGTGCATGTATCTTTTTATAAGAAACAGCTCACAAGAAACGGTAGGTTCAATTTTTCGAAAGTTAAAGAAGCAACCCTACCTGAATTCAAAAATCTAAGGAACTTTTACAATTTGCAGTTATAATTTTCCCAGCGCATCAAAAAATGTTTTGGCACTATACAGTTATAAGGTTATAGCAACTATTTGGACATTACTTGTTTTGTGATCTTACTAAGTAATTTGGAAGCCCTCTTGACAAGGCTAAATTAACTCTACACTTCTGGCACTAGACATCTTTTGGTTAAAACTTTAAAACTTTTGGTAGAAAAATTACCCAAATGTTTAAGAAATTGCCTGCCACTCTGGGATCTCCTGTGTCTTTGTAACACTTCATAACAATTTTAAAGCTATGTTTATGCATTCATGCCACCATCTAGATCATACAAGTAATCCTGACCAAAAAGAACCAAATGAAAAATGAAAACAGTCTCGAGTATTAAAGATTTTAATTATTCTGGGCCACTTGAGTGGCATGAAGCTCGTTTCAAGAAATTGAACTCTGAGATCATCAAAAATTAAAATGATATTCCTTGCCTGATCTAGATCATGGCATGAATGCATAAGATTTGCTTAGATTCTTACAATGACACAGGAGATCACACAGAGACCTCCCAAACCCCTACAGAAGTTTTTGTACTCGGTGAGTACTCAGATAGTGAGAATTTTGAGGAACTTTCAATACTGACTTAAAGTTTTGCTGTCAAACAGAAATCTTAACATTTGTATAGTACTTTGCAGACTCATGGAAGCATTCATGTATTTTCTGTTTGACAGCAAAAACAGTTTTTTGCGTGTTTCTTATATTTTTAATGCCAGAAGTGTAGAGTTAATTTAGCATTGTCAAGAGGGCTCCCAAATTCACACTCATAATAATGTCCAAATAGCTGCTATAACCTTATAACTGTATATTGCAAAAACATTTCTTAATGCGCTGGGATAATTAAAACTGCAAATTACAAAGGTTCCTCATTTTAAACTCAGGTAGGGTTGATTCTTAACTTTCGAAAAACATGCATTGACTTAAAGTTTTGCCATCTTACGAAAAATACTTGCATGTTTCCATGAGTCTATAAGTGCGATATAAATGTCCAGCTTTGGTCGCTGCTGCTGTGTTGCTTGACCATAAAAGGGTGATTTTCTAATGGATGACCTTTGCTCTGATGCAAGTAGCCCAAAGATAGATATTTTTCTACAACATCCCCACAGAATGTGAAATTGATATGAAAGAGCTATAAAAATAGTATTTCAAATGTTATTTTGTCGAAATGGTCAATCTATTTTTTCACATTAAAAACAAAATGTACGTTTCTTCCGTTTGTTGCTGTTATATTCTTTCTTACGTACATCAGCATTTCATACTTGTTTCATGTACCTGCTACACTGTACTGTACGGTAAGAGGAGAAACGACATCCATTTCTTTTGCGCTGCTGAAAGCAAGGACCGTCATTCATAAATTTATACGAGGTTTTTGGCTGATGTAATTGACGATTACCACTCATAATCTCGCAAAAATGACAGCAGAATAGGATAAAGGCATGAGGACAAGTGTTATCGACGAGGACATCACCAAATCGTTCGTTCTGCACATTCGATGTTGCAGTTCTTGCCATTCTGGAAAGTGGAGAGTAAATATATTTGTTACTTATTCAAAGTTCATTGGAATCGTATGTTAGTTGTCGATGGCTGGCATATATGTGGCTGAACATTGACGTTTTCGCGCTCCTTTTGGTGGGGGGCCTTTTTGACAATGTTGTTGGAAGAAGAAATACGAACGATTTGTTGGAGAAACTGGCAGTAGAATGCGGTTCAAAAAGTGGAATTTTGATATCAAAACCAGTTAAAGTACGTTTATCATTTGTGCTGCTTCACGATTTTGATTATTTGTCCTTTTTTGTAAGATACAAATGTATGTACCTTTTAATTCGCCTCTTATTTATAACGACGGTTTGGTTTTTTAGGCCCATATAGTACAACTTTTCCCGTTGTTCATTCTACCCTCAGCATTGAATCTTGAATATCTCCGGGGGTATTTATGTCAGTTTCAAACTGAAAAATGATCCAGATAGTGCTCTAATTTTGGCATCTTTTGAAGAAGTTTGGAAGATACTTCAACACACAGAAGGAGACCTTCGAATCAAAATATTTATTCTCCATGAGTATGCGTTTCAGTCATCAATTAGCTGTTTACTATGACAAACTACAGTGACAATGAGGTCGAATTCAAAGTTTTGGCATTTCTTCAAATTTTGAAATAATTCGTAGCGCCCTTGATTGACTATGCACTAGGGCATTGAGAATAGGTCTGTGAAGAAATTTTTTGAAAATATTCATTTCCCTTCTATCCTATGATATTTTGGCGAAGGGTGGTAAATCGTCCAAAACGGGCCTAAATCTGATATTTCAAATTTCCCGGTTGGTTTCTGGCTCCATTTGATTGGTTAAGAGCGTGTCACGTGTCAATTTTGTTAGCCAGTAAGGATTTAGTGCCTATCTTATGTAGACACAAGCCCCATATGCCTTTGTTGATGCATCGGCGAACCCATGCAATTCTATAGATTCGACTGACTCAGGTGGTACAAGATTGCTCAAATATGGCCTATCAATCTCAATTTTGCCTAGTGCCTCCATATCATTAATGATTTTGAACCATTGTTCTTTTATTTCATCCGAAACTGGACTGTCCCAATCGACTTTCTCCTTGCAAAGACTTTGAAAAAGAATTTTCAAAGGCACAATAATGGGACACAAAACCCCAAGGGGGTCGAACAATTTTGCTGTCGCACTCAAAATAGATCGTTTTGTCACAGGCTTGTCTTTTGCCTCCTTAAAAATTTCGTCGAATTCAAACCTCAATTGATCAGCGTCCTTGTCCCATAAAAGTCCAAGAACTTTTTCGTTTTTCGATTTTGGAATACTTGAATCCGCGTCAGGTACGCTCTTAGCCTCGCTTTCGTGTTGCAAATTTTCGGTTTTCGCATCCGTGAAATTGAAAGTTTCTTGTTTTACAATTTCCTCTCCTAAATCTTTGGAATTGGTTTTCCATTTCCTTAAATTGAACCCAGCATCCATAAAGCATTGTTTTAGTTTTTCGTAGTAGGCCATAGCCTCGCTTTCACTGTCAAATGTTGAAACGTAGTCATCGCAATACAGGGATTTTTTGACATTTTCAACAAACTCGGGCTCAGTTTCCTCATACTGTCTCAAATGATGCCTAATTGTAGCTGATAAAAGATATGGGCTACAGACGGCGCCGAATATCGCCTTTGTATAGCGGAAGACAATGATTTGTGGATCTGGGGACTCTACGTCATCCACCCATAAGAATCTCAAGAAATTGCGCTGCTCAGGATCAATAGATACATTAAGAAATGCCTTCTCAATATCAGACATCAAAACCACTTTCTTCAATCTAAATCTCATTAAAATATCCACCAGCTGCGGCAAAAGAGAGGGGCCTGGATACAAACAATCATTTAAACTTGGCCCTTCCCTCTTGGCAGAAGCATCAAAGACTACTCTCAGTTTTGTCGTGTCTTTGTCTTCTCTAACAACATGTTTGTGCGGTAGATAAAAGACTTTACCTACTTCAGTGGATTCATTGGGGTCAACTCTTTCAATGATTCCCCGCTCTAATTGCTCTAGAAAAACTCTGTTGTATTCCTTAGCTATTTTTGGGTCTGCTCTTAATTTCTTTAGCAAGGAATTCAACCTCAACTTAGCTACGTTAAAATTGTCGGGTAGCAACGGGTGTTGTTCCTTGAAGGGCATTTTTGATTACAAAGTCCACTTTGTAATCTAAGAAGGGGCTTCGATGTCAGTCAGTGAGAAAGAAAGAAAGAAAGAAAGAAAGTAAGTAAGTAAGTAACCCACTTCCGTCACGCTCGTTAAAGCGATTGATTAACGTTTTATCTCAGCTAATTGGCACTGAAATAAAGAAAGCGCACATAAAGCGCATACAAGACAGACGTTTCCCGCGATCCTATAGGAACATTTGTCGTCGGCTTATTTCATGTTAGACAGATTTGACACCTTAAGATGGATAAATCACCAAGATGTTTACCCTGACGCAACAACAAATTTACCCAGAATTGGCACGTTCTTGACTTCATTAGCAGCTCAATTATGTCAAAACAATCGTTTTCTAGAACGAACGAATCATTAGCCTTATTGATAGTACTCATTATGCAAATAAGTCAACTTTAGAGGATGACGTAACCGGCGGCCTGCACAGAGGCTAGCATTCGCAGCATCACCGAAGGTAGAAGGATCCCCTTCCTACACAGCTACAGAAAGTTGCAGAATCCCAGCAAACAATGGCGCCATTGACAGGGGGAAGGCACGAGATCACACTGAACCAAACCATCTTCATGCATATCATTCTGCACAGAGGTTATCTTCGTGACTGCTTGTCTCAAATTAGATGCCCGCGAATAGCAACAATTGAAACGTTCTGTTGGGTTCTGCATAAGTAATTTTGCGTTATCGTAAATCTCACATGACATCTCATTTGACACAAATACACCAATAGTTTTGTGCACGAACTAAGCAATCTAGGGGTAATGACTTTTGCCCGGGGGGTCTACCTTGGAGAAAAACAACGGGGATGTGCCTGCCAGAACAAAATTTTATGACCTTGTCCTGGAATAAAATTCTGAAAACATAATACCTGTCCTGGAATAAGATCGGGAAAATTGATGGTTCTCGTGAAAATGATGTTACTAAAAGTACTTCTCGCTAATTGCCAACGCTACTAACATTTTAATTTAATAAGTTCATGAATTGGAGTAACTTTTTAAATGATGATCTGATCTGTCCTGGAAAAAGTAGCTCTAAAGGACACACCGGTCCCGGAATTAAGGTGCAAAAGGTATAATCCTGTCCCGGAATTTTCAGCCGAAAATGACACCCTATTGGCAGGCACATTCCCGGGTGGTTATTGTATTAAGTAGACCCCCCGGGGACTTTTGATTTTTGCGTATCATTCTCGTTTGACATAAAGACCAAAATATTGCCTTTGATGCGGTTCTTTTTCTTATACAAGGCGCTTGATTTTCCATTGGCAGCAACACTCATCCCTCTGGCTGTAGCTAAAAACAGCATCTACGATCATTTGGGGTTATGAAGAAATCAATATTCAGATATTCTTAGCTTGTTTAGCTCAGGACAGACTTTGTAATCATCCAAAAGGATCTTATGTTTACTTCATAGCTGTTATTTACAAAAGCTATGTCTGATTCAAATTGCTTATCAACAGAGCTCGTTTCTCTGTTTGGAACGCTTTCTACTTCCCAAAATTTGCTTAGCTCTTTCAATATTGGATCTGGGGGGTCATCGCCTATCAAAGTCTCGGCTTCGATTTGAAATACGTGGGAATCATTTTCATTATTTCCCACCCCTTTTACTGGGCCAGAAACAACCCATCCCAGTCTCGTTTTGGTAGCTACAGGGCCATTCATTTCTTCTCCCTTAATAATTTCTCCTTCAACCAAGAGATAATACATATCATTTCCTATCAATAAATCAACTTGCTTATCCTTGCTCACCTCTTCTCCATTCTCATAATCAGCAAGCTGCAAACCTCGTAAATGTTCATACTGACTAACAGCTTTCGTCAAAACTTGCTTCGTAATAGGCGAGCATATTTTCGGCACAACGTAAGCGGAAATGTAGACTTCCATGCCGTCGACAGTTTTCATTGCAAGTTGAACAATATCGCAGGTTTTTACCCGCGCGGTCTCATCTCCAAATGTTTTGATAAGTAGGCGCTCCTTCCCAATTACTTTCAAATTCAGAGCGTCCTTCAGGCTCCTGTTTACATACGATTTTTGGCTTCCTGTGTCGAACACCAAACGAATATTCTCCGTCATGCTGTCATCTCCTGGTGAACAAACGTCTGCTCTCGCTGTCTGAAGCAGAACGGAATTTTCCGATGAAATGTGATAATTTGCAGTTGTCTGCACCTCAGCTTCCTTGTTTTGCATTGGACTTTGTGACTGGTTGCCCTCTCCGCGCGGCTTTGAATAAGTGTCACAAATCGTTGCGTGATGACGGCCTCTGCATTTGAAACAATTGAATCTTGAGTTGCACTTTCTCGCTAAATGACCACTCCTCAGGCAAACGTAGCATTTTCCCTTTTTCCGCAGGATTTCTCGTCTTGCCACATGATCGGTGACAACGTCGCAGGATCTTGATAAGTGCTCCTTTTCACAAAAGACGCAAGTGAATTTTGAGCCGTTCTGACTTCTCTTGGTATCCGAAAATAGAGCTGCGGCCGTGGCTTGACTCTGTTTGGCGTACGGCCGCGTCGATGGGGATGATTCGGTAGAGCTCCAATACTCCTTTGGTCCCTCTGGTTTCGAGGCTAATGAGCATCTTTCCCGCACAATTAATTCCTTTTTTAACTCCTCTAAAAGTGCTCCCAAATCCCACGAATCCGGCAATGTCCTCATGAGGGTGATTCGCAATTCTTCCGGCAATTTCTTCAGGATTTGCGGGGCCAAGAATGTGCCGTATGAGTCAGCATAAACTCCAAAGCTTTCTAGACTGCGTACGTTGGCCTCTACTTGGTCGAATAATGTTCTTAGTTCACTCAGATCTGAAATACGTTTCACTGGTTTAATTTCTTCGAATTTACTCATGTGACTGCCGATAACCGTTTGCTTATTACCAAATCTGTCCTTCAACATCGAAATAGCTTCTGCGTAGTTTTCGTTTGTTGCTTGAATCCCGCCTAATGCCCGCGCGGCATTTCCTTGCAGATAAGATTTTAGATAGTTAAACTTCTGCACATCTTCTAAATCGGGATTTTTATCAATTGCTGAAGCAAACGAGTCCCAAAATGCAGCCCACTCGGTTGGGTTTCCATCGAATTTCTTCAGCTGTAGATATGGCAGCTGAATCGTTTTATGCCTTGGAGGCTCTCGAACTTCTCTCGATTTTTTCTCAGCGGAACCTTTTGTCTTCGCTTCCATTATTGTGATCAACACGCGGTAACGCGTCGCCAACTCTCTACTCTCGATAACATCTTTTTACAGAGCATCGTCTTCTAAATACTCTAACAATTCGTTGTCCAGACTTCTAAGCTCCTCGAGCATCTCTTTCATAACGCCACAGTTAGCGATTAACTCATCTCTGTGGCTCTCTTGATAGGACGACAACATGTCCTTCGATTTTGCCGCGAGGCGGTCTATACTCTCTCGAATTCCGCTTCTAACGTTTAGCTTTCTCTTTAAGGTTGTAGACATCTTTCTGCTGGGAAACTGTAAAAATAATATCTGAAAGGCACTCCCGGGTCACGGCACCATGTTACGGAAACAATAGTTCGACGGAACTTTCGAATATTGCAATAACTTGCGTGCTCCGCGAAATCGATAAAGAAAATGGCGTGTCCAAACAAATCCGTAAGTAAACACAGCAAATCCCAGCAAACTACAAACTACAAGCGATAAAACTATGTACAGCGGCGAATATATATACAAAACGATTAATGAGTCCCTCGGTAGTGTCTCGCGAATTTCCGACCTCCTCGAATGTTAAGTTAACTCTCAATCATAAATACAAGCTAGATATATAAATTGCATGACTTCATGCTCGCGGTGCTTGTTCTCAACTCCCCACTCACTCACCCTCGCTCTCTCAACGTCACGTGATACTAAAGTTTAAACTACACTATTGTTCTATTGTCATTTCGTCAAAAACCAAAACACCCATGACTCAGGCACAAGTTTGACTTCGTTTGCATTGTTTACTTTGGCAAATTTTTGTAAGAAACGACCAGTTGTGGGCGAATTTCAAAAACTTTCCTCGGTCCATATTTTCTCTGCACAGGCTCTCCGCTTCAAACAACAAACAGTGAACATTGTATCATAAAAAGTCTTGCATCACAAAACATTCCTATAGAACGATTCCATGCGCTTTAGCGAGGCACTCGTGAATTGTATTCACGCATTTCGTTCTTTTCGTTCTTATTTCAATCAATGCAAAACATAAAAAGAACAAAACATTATTTTGGGTTTGCTAAAAAAGATACCCGGTTTTGCTCTTTTGTTTGTTTGCATTGACTGATTGAACCAAAAGCGTGAAAATAATTCACGATTGACTCGCTAAGGCGCTTGGAATCGTTCTATATAGGAATGTTTTGTGATGCAAGACTTTTTATGATACAATGAAGAACGAATTGCGCAGGAAAAACTTAATAATCGAAAGTTTGCAAGCAACGCCCCTGCCCGACCCTAATTTACAATATGGCGAAGGTTTGGGTAGCTTTGGCGAAGGCTTCATCTTTCCTCAACGTAAACATGTTGCTAGACAACACACTGCAACTCCCTGGCAACCGATGTTATACAATTTCGACAACAGATTCACACCTCTGAACAATTACGTGAATAGTGATCTGGAATCTGATTCCAATGCCAACGAGTCAGTAAACAAAGGTGCCCTAACAAAAGCCAAGCACCGAAGCGCAGCAAATAACAATCCAAAAGAAGCTAAGAACCAAAATTCTGAGAGCACCTATTCAAATGCAGTGAAGACAGGTACTGTTAAGAAAACTAATGCGCCCAGAAAAAGCGAAAAAAGGAAGGTTTACATTCTTGGTGACTCCATGATAAAAGGAATACAGCATTGGAAAATGCAAAGCCAAGACACACAGGTTGTAGTTCGCTCTTTTTCCGGAGCAAAGGTCAAACAAATGAGGCACTACGTTAAGCCTGCCGAAGAGGAAAATCCAAGCTTATATATTCTACACGTCGGCACTAACGACTTGCGAGAAAGCAAATCCGCAGAAAAAATTGCAGACGAAATCGTATACCTCGCCAGTACATTGAAGAATGACACAAATGAAGTTACTGTTTCGGGAATTTGTCCAAGGGAAGACAACCTCAATGATAAAGCTGCAAACACACTAACACGAGCAAGCTCCATCTCAACAAAGAAGGTAATTCTATTTTGCAGAGAACATTCCAGAACGAAATACAAATGTGACTATTTAACGTTGTTAATTCTAGTAATACTATCTTAAATGATATTCCACAGGCGGTTAATCAAATGCCATTTAGGGAGGATGCTGTCGATTGTAATACTGTATCGACAGGGTCTCATCAGCATCTAGGTTTTAAAAGGGGTATGGCAATCGCATCCCTGAATATCAATGGTCTGCGCAGTCACCATGATGAAATAAAGTTGCTCTTAAATGACCAGGGGATCCATATTCTTGCCCTAAATGAAACTAAACTTGATGCTTCTGTTCCAACAGAGCTTTCTGCAATTTCTGGTTATCAGCAAAAGCGCCTTGACAGGACCTGCAATGGAGGTGGTGTCTCCATTTACGTAAGAGACTCTATCAAAATGACACCGAGGGATGATGTGCCTTCCCATGGTCTAGAACTTCTCTGTGTTGAAATTTCCCCACCCAAAAGCAAGCCCTTTCTTGTTGTTACCTGGTATAGACCACCCAGTGACCCTGTTGACTCCTTTGATAAGCTGGAAAAAGCTCTTGCTTTCCTTGACAAGGAGGGCAAAGAAATTATTCTCCTTGGAGACACAAATTGTGATCTTGCCAAAAAATCAACTGATCAGTCATTGGATAACAATGCAAAGCACATCTCTAGTCTGTATGAGCTTTTCAGCTTCAAGCAGCTTATCGAGGAACCAACAAGAGTCACTCTTGACACTGCAACGCTCATTGACCATGTCGCTACAACATGTCCCAGAAACATACTAAAGTCAGGGGTGCATGAGGTTTCCTTGAGTGATCACTATATGGTCTACTGCATTCGGAAATTCGATGGTGCAGTAGAAAAAGGTCACAAAAAGATCAAGACTCGCAAAATGAAAAATTTTAACGAGGAAGCATTCCTTGCAGATGTTTCTGGGATATGTTGGGAACAAATGCTTACTGAAACTGATGATGTCAATTTGCTTGTCAATCATTGGTCTGAAATGTTTTCTTTGATCATAGAAAAACATGCCCCTTTGAGTGAAATGCGGGTTTCTGAAAAATATTGCCCCTGGATTGACAAGAATCTTCGGGATTTGATGCGTACAAGAGACAAACTGAAAAAATCAGCAGTCAAAGGTAAATCCCCAATCCTTATGGATTCTTACAGACATATCCGTAATAAGGTCAATGCTCTTAATGTTCGGCTGAAGAAACAGCATTATACTGATAGGATCTCTGAATGTAAAGGCAATATGAAAGAATCTTGGAAAACAATTAATGAACTTCTCAATAAGAGATCAAAATCAAGTAGCATTGATTGTCTCAAAGAGTCAGGCATTGAAACTCGGAACAAAAAGGATGTTTCAAATTCAATGAACAACTTCTTTTGCACTATAGGTAGAGAACTAGCAGATAAAATACAACCTGCCGCTAATCCCCTACTATCAGGTGACTATGAAGTTAACAAAGACAAGGCCAAATTTAACTTCAAGACAATCGAGCTGAAAGATATCAGGGATGCATTTGCCAAAGTTAAAACATCAAAGAGCTTTGGGATTGACAATATCTCTAGCTACTTTATGAAGCTTGCTTTGCCTTATATTGAAAACTCTCTGGCCTTCTTGTTTAACACATCCATTCAAACCAGCCAGTTCCCAGATTCATGGAAAGTAGCTAGAGTTACCCCAATTTTCAAAGATGGTGATAAGACTGTTAAATCTAATTATCGCCCAATATCAGTCTTACCTGTCATCTCAAAGCTCTTTGAAAAACTTGTTTTTGACCAACTGTACCAGTATATGAAAGGAAATGGCCTTTTCACAGCTGACCAATCTGGGTTTTTACGCCTTCACTCCACGTTGACTTGTTTGCTTAAAATGAACGATGATTGGTACAATGGGCTTGATCTCGGTAAATTGGTGGGATTAGTGTTTATTGACCTGAAAAAAGCATTTGATACGGTCGACCACGACATTCTTTGTAAAAAGCTCGAACTTTATGGCGTGCAGCAGCGAGAGCTATCTTGGTTTAGGTCCTACCTATCCAACCGCAAACAATTCTGTAGGGTTAACGGTGTTGATTCAGATATCCAGGAAATAGAAGTGGGAGTCCCTCAGGGGTCATGCCTTGGCCCCCTTCTCTTCCTCATCTATATCAACGATCTTCCCCAGGCTGTCCAAGATTCCTCTGTGACTATGTATGCTGATGATACCAGTCTGTGCCAACAGTCGAACAATTTGACTCAGTTGAATGAGGCTATAAACAGTGATCTTAGAAAACTGGACACTTGGCTGCAAGGCAATAAGCTGTCCTTGAATGTAGCAAAAACTCATTCAATGCTTATATCTACAAAGCAGAAACACAACTCTCTCAAAAGTCGAAACGAAGTCTTGGAACTGAAAATACGTGACAATGAGCTCGAAGTAGTTCAAAAGACAAAGTACCTTGGAGTACAAATCGATAGCTCTTTGGACTGGAAGGAGCAAATTAAGGCAGTTTCTACCAAGGTCTCCAGGGCAATCGGCTTTTTAAGACATGCTAAGTCTTTTCTACCTAAGGAGAGTTTGAAAACTCTTTACACAGGCATTGTTGAGCCCCATTTTCGATATTGTTGTTCTGTTTGGGGTTGTGCTGGTTCTACAGACATAAACCAGTTGCAAAAGCTTCAAAATCGTGCTGCTAGAATAATTACAAATAGCAGCTTTGAAACCCCAAGCAGACAACTTATCGAGGAGTTGGGCTGGAAGACTATCGTAGAACTCATTGATGTTGAGTCTAAAATGATGGTCTTCAAGTCGCTCAATGATTTGGCTCCACAATACCTGTGTAACCTTTTTATCAAAAACTCAACAAGTTCCTCCCGCAGTCTCAGGAATACTGAAACTGATTTAAGGTTGCCAAAGAAAAAGTCAACAAATGGGCAAAAATGCTTTTCTTTCCGGGGAGCTAAACTATGGAATAGCCTCCCAGCTGAATCTAAGACGGCATCCTCCCTGAATGGTTTTAAAAAGTCAATAAAGGGTTAATTTTTCTTTCAATTGTAAATATTGCATAATTGTAAATAGGGTTTTAAAGTTATGGTTTTTTAGTGAAAGGTTATTTTAGCTGTATATTGTAATTAAGTTTTTATTGGAGGGCCCCTTGAAAAACAGCTTCTGCTGAAGGGCAACCCTCCTTAAAAGAATGAAATATGAAATAAAAATATGAAATATTGCATTATTCAGCGCTAGAATTTTACCATAAACTTTTTAAGTGCAATTGAATGAGTTTTAAGCGAGGACAAGTTTAGGCCCAAATGATATCTCTGCCATAAATCATTAGAAATTGCCTCCAATTTTGAGATATGATAGCAGTGAAGGAGTTTGGGATATTGCTCAGGTCAGTATGCATAATTGCTGAAATTCTTATCTTTATATCTCATTTGTAGCGATTTCTATAAATATTTCAACGAAGGTAAATATTCTTCGACCGGAAAATGAACGCAGCTCCGGCCTCAAGCTTTGTGCCTAAACATGTAAACAACTCTGGACAGACATCCCCACAACTGATTTGTTAAAAAAATTGCAAATAACTGAATTATTTTAGCATCCATTTCAGTTTTAGTGAGGGTACTAGAAAATTTACCTCAAACGACCGATTTTGTCTCCTGGGGCTAGAAAGCGGTGATCTCATTGGCTGACAAGCATGAAATTGGGTGATTTCCGCATGCATTGTTCCAAATCACACTTACAAACCAATGATGCAATTCAAATAATTGGATGGTTTATTTTTTCATAAAAGAAATATCATAACTCATAACCGATATTGTTTTGTTGCGGGTGCACTTACAAAAAAAAATGTACCTAGACAAACAATGGCGTGGCTCTCTTTCCATTACAGTTACACTCTTTTTTGACTCACGGTAGTGAAGTCATAGGGGTGGTGGGCATTTTCCTGTTTACAAAATCTTTTATGTCATGGGGTGAAGGACGTGATGAAGTCCACATCAAGCCTAGCAACAACGCGAGGTCAAAGCTTGTCGTTCAGCGGAGGCCCTCCTGAGGTGTATGACATCTTAAAGGTCAAACGCTCCAGCGGTTTGAGCACGCGCGGCCACTCTACGGAAAGAACGAATCATGGTCGCGGAGCCTGCGCGCTCAAAATGCTAGATGAAAAACTGCATTCAACGAGCAAAGAAAGGTACGTCTCTCATCTTTGATCAAGAAGTTTATCAACTTACTTTTTCGTAGCTGCTTAAAATCAATTTTCAATTCAAGCCTTGCATTTTTTAACTTTCTGTGCATTTTATTTGAATCATAGCCGATTTTGCTTCAAAAGTAGGCCTAGACTTTTAATTTGTTCAGCAATAGTCTGAATTCAATGTTTTGTTCGGACTATACCTCTAAGTTGACTTGTGCAAAGCACATTGATCTTGAGGTTTGCGCTAAATTGTGAATAATAAACTTCTGGAAAATAGAGGGACTGCAGCTGAGAACAGGCCGAGATTGGAAAATATAATGTGTGGCATGGCAGCCACTTTGCTCGCCTGTATTGATGCATCATTTCACAGAATGAGATTGGTTGCTAAGGGAAACTTCTCCAACAAAATGAACTCTTTGAGTGAAGTAATTAGCTCAATGACGTTCCCATCAAAATTATTTCAAAAAGCTCTTTGTTAGCATTTTTTCAAGATTATTGTTAGTTTTCTAAGAACTTTTAGGCAGCTGATCAGTCAAGTGTCAAGTAGAACAACAATCGAAGAGTTTTCAAGAAACCAATAAATTTTCCCACCCAGTACTGAAAGTCTCTTTTAGCTTTCAGTAAACAGTTGAAATTAGCAGATCATGGGTACCAAAGTTTTTTGCAGTTTCTCCGCATCCTTCTTAAATGTTCGCTGTATTCATTGATAGGTAAGTTCCCAAGCATTTCGTGAGTTTTACCAGAATACAGCGCCAGCATGCGAATTACCTTCTCAGACAAAATAAACAAGCTTCTTGAGCAATATCCAAGTTCTCAGTCGAGGTTCTTACTGGTTTAGTTCTTAGTTGAATTCTTGAAAAGAGTTTCTTATTAACAATAGCACTGTTTAATCATGCTGAAAACGGATTACACGTTTTTTTTTATAAGAAACTGGTTTATAAGAAACTAGTACTACGATGACCAAAAATTTAAGAAACTCTAGTACTACGCTCAAGAACAGTTAAGAAACTCTAAAACGTTATATCTGTATGTCTCTCTTATTCTATGTCTCTCTAACAAAGGTGCCTTCGTCTTTTCTTGACTTTTAACTGCAAAATTGGTAAATTTTTGCCTTGATGTGCATGGCTTCTTCTTGATGACAATGTCAATGCAAAATGGAAGCCCTTTCTCGAGAAGAAGGCTCAACTTCGAACAATACCGCAATTTTAGGCCCAAAAAAATAAGAAACTAATCAAGAAACTTTTACTACTAAAACACCGAAATTTTCATGCGAAGTTAAGAAACTTTTAGTACTAAGTGCTGATCCAAGTTTCTTATAATAAAAAAAAACGTGTATTTCGTGATTAATTTGATTGCTTGTGTGTTTAATTAGATTGTTTGTTCTCCACTGAAAAATCTTCAAGCAAAGACTAAACATTTCCTGCACGCCAATTTTTGATGGTTGCTTCCTCAGACTGCATTCTGTAACGTAACATTACAGCATATTTACTCATATTTCGAGGAAGGTGCAATAAAATTGCACTGATCTTCCTTTGCATTCTCATGGCATAATTTGGAAAATTTCACAATAAAATCATTAAGCCCGTGAGTCACTTCTAAGGTCCTTTGATTAAAATTCCAAAAGCTACAAACATTTGACACAAAAACAAGAAAACTTTTCCTTCAATGACACCTCTGGGGGGACCACTATGGAAACAAGGTCGCACTGCTGTCCCTGCCATTTTAATCTGGGTGTTTTAAGATTTAGATTTTAACTTTTATATTTCTTTTTTCTTGCTAATATTTGATAGTACATCAAATTTTAATTTTGATTGCAAAAATACATAAATACATACATTCCGGTCATAGGGCAAGGGCAGCAAGCAGCAACAAAAATAAATAACAAAATATCAGAAAGGACAAAGGACAGTCACTATGAAAGATGGTTTTTAGCATGCTGTTGTTGACTTTCATAAACAATGCATCCGTCCCAGCATACATTTCTCACCGATTTACTTTCGAAACACGGCCTAACTTTCATTCTGGCAACACAAGTCGTGCAGCAATGAATGCCCCAGAATCATTTGCATCATTTTTGCTTCTTGAAGGTGAAAAGAAGTAAGTATAGCCTTGAATGTACACTTACCTCACATAAGTATTGCACCACCTTACCCAAAATGGCGCCTAAAAGTGTCTTTCAGCCCAACCAACAAAATTTGCATAACAAAAGCATCAGCATTTAAGGGTTTCTCTACCGGGTGTTTTGGTGGGAAAAGAATTGTTAATTCGTTTGCTTTTCATTCATAAGTAAAATGAAACGTTATTTTGTTGGTTTCTTGATAAATTAGCAAAAACCTCTGGACAACACTGCACAAGATTTTAGGAGCGTAGCTGGAGGAGTAGGCCAAAACAAAATGAGAAACGGGTAGATATCTGGGGGCAAAGACAACAACATTTTATAGTTTTCAAATTATGATTCTACAAACTTTATCGCTGTGACAAAAGTTTTCCGTGAGGAATGCAAGAAGGATAAACACAAAGGGAAAACGGAAAGAAACCATTCCAAGGTAAGAATATCTTTGATATCACTTTTATTACATTAACATTAATTTTGCTTCCTGGAAGACTTTAGGCAGGTGGTTGACACTTAAATATATGGATTTTGATGTGCTCAACGAAATCGCTACGGTTTAATTTAGTTTGAAGATGATTTTGAAATTTAACAAGTGACTGGAGCATGTTTTTTTAACGTGACTCCTTCTTAGAGGAATTCAAGTTCAGCTACATTGAATGAAGGCTTTGTTATTTATTTGAAATTTCTTCTTTTATCAAAGTCAAAGTGGAAAAATTTTATCGTGAGGATAAAGTTTGCCGAATCCTAATTTGAAAATACTAAATTTTGTTTTCTTTGCCCCCAGATATCTATCCGTTTCTCATTTTTTTTTTGGCCTACTCCTCCAGCTATACTGCCAAAATCTTGTGCAGTGTTGTCCAGAGGTTTTTGCTAATTTATCAAAGAAACCAATAAAATAACGTTTCATTTTACTTATGAATGAAAAGCAAACGAATCAACAATTCTTTTCCCACCATAACACCCGGTAGAGAAGCCCTTCAATGCTGATGTTTTTGTTATGCAAATTTTGTTGGTTGGGCTGAAAGACACTTTTAGGCGCCATTTTGGGTAAGGTGGTGCAATACTTATGTGAGGTAAGTGTACATCCTGTCACAAAAAGCCTGCCAGGTTGTTTAATCAGGCTGAAATAAACTAGCAACGGCATTTGTCTCTTGATGAGGAAACTCAGTCATGTCTATGAATTTTGTTGTTGCTGTTGCATTTGCACCAACACTGTACCATTTCTATGATTTGTACCATTCGTCTAGGCCTAGAGCGGTGTCGCCCTGGTCCGTCCACTCTTCAGATCAGAGGGATGAATGTTGCTGCTAAAGTCACCTTCAATAGCAAATCAAGCGCCTTGTAAAACGACAAGAATCGCCCGAAAAGCAATATTTTGATCTTTATGTCAAACGAAGATGATAAGCAACAAATAAAAAATCATTACCCCTAGTTGGCTTGGTTCGTGCATGAAACTATTGGTGCATCGTCTAAAATTAGCCAGGGTGCATTCCATGTAAAACCTACGCCGAAGGTACGCCGAGCCCTAAGGTTTCGTACGCCAGGTATTTTCAGGGAGAGAGAATACACATCATATATATTTCATCATATCAAAAGAAACTGCTAATTCACATAAGAAAAGATCGAGGACAACTTCACATTATCGCCAAGGTAGGCAGATTTTCATATGCCGTCACGCCAAGAACTGATTTTATTGAAAAAATGACGCCGCTACGCCAACAAAAAGTCAGGTCTACGCCGAAGATCTTCGGGCCTAAGTACATGGAATGCACCCTGGAAAATTAGATGTCATGTGAGATTAACGATAACCCAAAATTACTTATGCAGAACTCTGCAGAACGTTTCTATTCGCGGGCATCTAATTTGAGACAAGCAGTCACGAAAATAACATCTGTGCAGAATCGTATGCATGAAGATGTTTTGGTTCAGTGTGATCATGTGCCTTCCATCAGTGAATGGCGCCATTGTTTGATGGGATTCTGCACCTTTCCTCTCAACTTCACCTGCGACGTTTGCATATTTGCATCTGTAGCTGTGCAGGAGGGGGTCCTTCTACCTTCGGTGATGCTGCGAATGCTAGCCTCTGTGCAGGCCGCCGGTTACATCATCCTCTAAAGTTGACTTATTTGCATAATGAGTACTATCAACAAGTGGCTAATGATGCTTCGTTCTAGAAAACGATTGTTTTAACGTAATTAAGCTGCTAATGTAGTCAAGAACGTGCCAATTCTGGGTAAATTTGTTGCTGTGCCAGGGTAAACATCATGGTGATTTATCCATCTTATGGTGTCAAATCTGTCTAACATGAAACATGCCGACGTCAAATTTTTCTATCTGATCGCGGGAAACTTCTGTCTTGTGTGCGCTTTCTGTGCGCTTTCTTTATTTCAGTGCCAATTAGCAGAGGTAAAACGTTAATCAATTGCTTTAACGAGCGTGACGGACTTTCTTTCTTTCTTTCTTTCTTTCTTTCTTACTTTCTTTCTGACTGACCCGGAGCCCCCTCTTAGATTACAAAGTTGGACTTTGTAATCAAAAACGAAGATTTTCCGCGAGTTCAAAGAAGTTTTGGAGAGGAACTCACCTTGAATAGGCTTCTCAACTCATGCTACAAACCAAAATACAAAAATACAAATTTCTTTGGATATGAAACCAGAAGAGTTGGACTTGGAGGAAACTGTCCAATTTTGTTTTAACTGTAAGATATATCGAGAAGCGACACAAAATAGACATGGTATTTGGAAACGTCAAGGGAAATTGAATTGTACTTACACCTTCGCTGCAGGTAGGTCAACTTCAAAACTTTATTGTAGCTCTTCTGAGCGACACAAAGCAGCGAAATCGAAAAAATATCAAAGAGATGACGTCAGCAAACAACTTTCGCGCGCTTTTTGGAAAAGCTAGGCTCAAGCTCCCTTTGATTTCAAAGTTTTATGCAAGGCGGTTGCACAACCCGGAATCCATTAGTGGACAGACCAGGGCGACGCTACCCTACTTTTTCAATTATTGTTCAGAGGAACAAACAGTTTGATACTGAATTGGAAAATATAATCCTCATCGAAGAAAGTCAGCTGTGCAAACAATTTCAATGACAGTGTTGTGGTGCAGTGGGTTGGTGTTGTAATCCTCTGCTCTGACTTTGCAGCCAAAAGTCAGCCAAAGACAGAACAGTCAGGCGGACACAGGGTTCAATACCCGGTAGGGCCCATCACTTAAGCGTCATGACAAGGGTTCGAGGACTCGATTAGCGCTTAGCTACTTCTGTGATCCCAGTGCAGCGCTAAAAACCACAACTTCACCTTCATTCATCAATGACAAAGAAATCTTGTCCTACCAAAGGGGGTGGAAATTTTTTGCAAAATGCATGCCCAGCGCACACAGCTACACAGACAGAATGTGCACCCTTCTGGCTATTGTTTTATTGTTTTTTCTTTGTTATACTCCAGACTGCTAACTTTGCTTCGCGCGCAGAAGAAATTCCGCGCGCAGTTTATATCGTGATGCGCACAGCCTCTGTTTCATGCGCACATCTGTTTCACCGATTTGAAGATGGGGCATGACATTTTGCCGTACACATTCAAAGGCCATCCAGACGTTTAATCAAAGAAAAGAAGCAAGGAAAACAAAGTACATAATCTCTATTAGGATTTCTCTTTCTTAACCCGCTGACTTTAAATCATTTGGTTTAAAACTCCGAAGTACTACTGTAGCCTAGTGGTAGAAATTTGAGTCCTTCGACGTCCTTCGAAAGAGCATCCACGCGCGCGAAGTTATCGTTTGCAAAAAAATCTTCTGCGCGCACGTTGCAAAGTTAGCAGTCTGGGTTATACTGTCCAGCAACATACTGGTGTGCATGATGCACATATAGTAGCACACTACTGGTATTTGGCAGGAAAAACAGACTGCAGTTCAGAGACTCCGCCAGCCAATAATGTTGTTGTTGTTAATCTTATTTTAAATTGACAAATATCCCAGGGTGCATTTCATGTACTTAGGCCCGAAGATCTTCGGCGTAGACCTGAGTTTTTGTCGGCGTAGCGGCGTCATTTCTTCAATAAAATCGATTCTTGGCGTGACGCGAACAAAAATCTGCCTACCTTGGCATTAATGTGAAGTTGTCCTCGATCTTTTCTTATGTGAATTAGCAGTCTTTTTTGATATGATGAAATATATATGACGTGTATTCTCTCTCCCTGAAAATACCTGGCGTATGAAAGCATAGGGCTCGGCGTACCTTCGGCGTAGGTTTTACATGGAATGCACCCTGGCAAATATCTATAGCATTCTAATTACAAAAATGTACACAGAAAACTGATCTAAATAGATTAATAAAAGGACACAAACAAAGGAAATAATTTACAAAATATTACATGAAAAGATTGGTATATGTACAGATGATAATATTCACAGATATGGATGATACCGGGTGTCTCAAAAAAAAGTACCCCCTTTTGACTCAACAAGGCAACAAAACGATAATATTTCGGGACTTTTTGAATTCATGGCTACATTTGTTGGTATTCAACTTAAATGCACATACCTTGCATTTGGAAATCGACCACCAAACAACGGAGATATGAGTTCACAAGGTCAAAATTTGGAGTGCACCTGAAACCAGAGGTTTTGAGAAATGGCCTAGCCATAATTTGACAACAAACAGGCATTTTGCAAACGAATTTTCGACTTTGACCTTTACTTTTCATGTTTTAAAAGATTTATACCTTGAATTACATCAATTGTTCTTGAAGTGACTTTTCTTTTGAAGAAACGGTCTTTGCATTGCATTCGATCCCAAGTGTTTTGTATTAAAGAAGAGGAAAAGGGTCCACGATACAAATCATGACTAGGCCCTTTTTCAAAACCTCTGGTTTTGGGTGCACTGTAAATTTTGACTTTGCGAACCTGTATCTCCGGTGTTTGGTGTACGATTTTTAAATGCAATGTACGTGCATCTAAGTTGAACATTGATGAATTTAGCTGTGAAGTCGGGAAGCAATGATATCTTATGGCTTGGTTCCTATTTCCAGTCAAACGGGGGTACTTTTTTCTGAGACACCCGGTAGATTAATTTGTATTGACAGACATTAGATTTTACAGTTTGGACCATCCCATTCTTTGATCATTCGTTTGAAAATATTCAGAATATCTGCTGTCTTGATTTCATTTGGTGCTCCATTCCAAATTTGCGACCCAATGGACCTTAGACTATTAGAGCCAAAAATTACTTGGTTAGGCCATTGATGCTGCAAATCGAAAGGTTGTTGTGATGGCTGAAGCTTGGCCGGAGCCACGTAGGCTCTTGGCTCATTTTGTATTTTTTCACCAGCTCCAGCCAGCTTCGGCCATTCAATAGAGAAATGTGAAACTGCAAGATATCTTTTTAAGAACTGCTAGAATAAAATTTGGTGTTGATATCTAGTGTGGTTTATAATTAATTTCTGGCTTTCGTCCCACATAGGCCTTTGTTTCCTACCATCAACAATGATTCCAGCCAATATCCTTTTATTTATATTTTGCTTTTTGGCCATTGGCTGGAGCCTCGCTACCCTCCTATGCAGATTGAATATGGCACTAAGACAATAAGAAAATTGGCATGTTCAACAATAAGTGCCAATTCTCTGCAGACTGGGTAACCACAGGGTTTCCGAAAAAAATTGTGCCCCATTGATGTGGCTGCTGTGGAGGAGGTTCAAGTTCCATTGTTGCATTTTTACAGTATGTAGTTGCATAGAACATGCTTCAACTTAGAATTTGCGACCTTGTTTGAGCCAATCTGACACGTAATTTCCGATTAATAATTTAAAAAAGGTTCTAGCATTGTATTAAATGTTTTCTACATCTTTAAAAGGGTTGATAGTGTTGTTCACGAGTCTCAGTGTTAGCACTATGAGAGTTGAGTTTCTTATTTTTCTCAAAGAAAAGATATAACATATAATCTTTCTGTGTGGAGGTGCAGTGGCTACAGTAACCACGACAAAAGCTGACAGCCTCAGCAAACAGTTAGATCATTCAGTGGCAGTTGTACAGTAGCTATTCATCAATTCAGGCTGGAAGTAAAACTTATGATGGATGAAATAAGTCTGCATGGGCAGTCCATAGAGATGCATTTGAAAATTGTTTTTAATTGTTTTCTCTAGAATCACAATTACAAAAGATACTAAAGTACCAAATGCTGCCCATTTTGTTGTCATGAAAGAGGATCATACACTTGGCAATCTTCTTAGAGCGTAAGTACACATTTTTTTATAAGGAACTGATTTATTTAAGGTGTTGTGGCGCAGTGGTGTAATCCTCTGACTTTGCAGCCAGAACAGTCAGGCGGAGTGGGTTCGATACCCGGTAGGACCCCACCACTTGAGCGTCATGACAAGGGGTCGCGGACTCGATTAGGTCTGCTCTATTTCTGCGATCCCAGCGCTTGGCGCTGAAAAACGCAACTTCACCTTCACCTTCACCATTTAAGAAACTAGGTACAGTAGTTACTAGCCAAAAGAAGCTCTGGTACTATTTCCATGAGCGATAGGACACCAAATTCCAAAATGACGAAACAGCGATAGGTGGCTCACTACCGAGTAAAAATTAGGTAAAAACACACAAAAAACAATTGGTTAAGGTGGCTCGCTACCAATTAAACTTTCATACACTTGGTGTCCTATCGCTCATGCTATTTCTCAGAAGTAGTAAGAAACTTTTGAAACTTAAATTCAAGATATTATGGCAAATACATCGTTGAACTCTTATTCTTGAGTAATACCAACTACTGTTAACTTGTTACGTTTTGAACTTAATAATCAAACACAGTTTATTCCTACTGATGTTTCAAATGTCAAGAACAGTGTTAGCGACGGTATAAATGATAATGGATGCATTTAAGAAATAAGTAACAAATTAAGAAAATTTTAGTACTAAATGCGGAAATTTCCATTGTTGAATTATGAAAATTTTAGTACCATTGTATAGTTTCTTACAAAAAACTTGTGTTCTAAACTTTTGTTTTTTCTGTATATCCATTATGCAGTTGGACTTTTGTGCAGAATAGTTCTGAACCTGGATGTTAATCATAAGTCTAGCCTTACCATTCAGTGTTAAAAATATTAATCATTTTTCTGTCAAATCAAATCTCAGCTTCTCTTAATCTGAGAGTCGAATTTTTGAAAGTCTTTGGATGCTAACAAATTTATGCCAAAATTTTAGTGGTTTTAAAATCACAAAGGACCAAAAGAGTAACTGTTGCAACTAAAGATTGCACCAGAACTGGACCAAAATGAGCCACTCCCCAGTTCTCACGAGCCAAAGATCTCTGGAATGGAGGAGGCCTGTCAGTCAGGGTATGTTTTGTCTGCTGTGAGTGAGGCACAATTTGAATAATTTGGCATTTGTTTTCCAAAACCTGTCCAATAATTTGAGATAAAACTTCTCTATTTATTTCAGGCAACTGCTGAAAGATCCGCAAGTAATATTTGCAGGATACAGAGTACCACATCCACTTGAACATAAATTTGTGCTGAGAGTACAGACTACTGCTGACTACAGTCCTCATGAGGCATTCACCAATGCAATCACAGATCTAATGAGTGAGGTGTCATTACTTGAAGAAAGATTAAAGGTTAATGTTTTTTTCATTCAGAAAAATGCCTGCCATTTGAAAGGCTGCTGCACCCTAAATATACATGTGTAATCATATTGTGCAATATCTGATTGAATAGCCAACATGTTCAGTTATTTTTAGAATTTTTCCTATCTGAAATCCAATACTCTATTCAGATTTTACAAGGGATATTCTCAAGAAAGTCCCTTCAAGAGACCTTCAAAAACATTGTTTAACATGCCAGAGTCATGAGCAAATTTTTCTAATATTTTTTACCTTACAGCAATGAACTGAACACACTTTTTAGCACTGTGCTATCCTCTTGTGGGGATGAAAATATCTTCCCCTGGTATGAATAACTTATTCAGGAGGATTCCATGTAATAGCCATGTGCAAGCCTTGTAATGATGGCCTTGTAACCTTGTTGTAGCCTAGAAAAGCCTCTCTGTAACCTTGTAAATGGCTCAAAAGATGCTAATTACACTTGTGGAAACCTTGTGCTTGACTGGTTGTAGCTTGGAATCTTTTGTAATTTTCTTCAAAGGTTAGCACAAGGTCATAACAAGGTCATAATCCGTGCTACAAGGCCAAAAGTTTAGCCTTGTATTTTTGTACAGGATATATCAATGATTATTACAATACTAATTTGTAGAAATTGAGAATCTTTTGTAACTTGGTGTTGACTTCACTTCACACTCTGGGAACGAGTGTGCAAAGTAATCTTGCTATACAAATAGGACTCATAGGAAGACCAGGACTTGGTTCAAATGCATGTTTAAACTTGGTTCAAACATTGGCAGTAAAGTAAAAACACATTAGAATTGGGATAAGGCTTTTTCTTAACTTGCTTTAAATAGCGTTAATCCTATCCATATGCATTACGACATAATTTGTTTGATATCTCATTTCGTTGCAAAGTTATCCACTGATTTTAAGTTTCTGCTGAAGCTGTCATTTTGTTTGCAAAGTACTAGGATAATGTATGGAAGGAAATATTGATGTATCTTAGCTTTGGAAGGTCCATTGCAAGAAACTTTTACAGCTTAGCAACATAAATAAAATTTAAATTATTCAACAAATCAATATAATGATGTTTAGCAAGGCATAGTCATTGAAACAATTTGCTGGATAGATTCACCTTCTAACATAGTCAATCTTGCACGTTTTCTTGACTTTTTGCGAACAAAATGACACCATGTTTTTTTGAAAAAATGGCAGCCAACCCTGCAGAATAATAGATAACTCAAAAATGAAACAAGTTATCATAACATTTTAGCAGAAGTTCTTATCATTCAACAGTGGTATGGTATTTATCTGTATTAATAAAAATTTCGCTTCAGGCCACCTTTGATAAATAATGTTTTTGTGATTTCTATTACAGTCAGCCATCAAAGACAAGAAAGAGGGATTGGATTAGAAATGAGCTGCTTCCTGGATTACAGTCAAATTGGACCTTAGCATATCAGTTCCTTCTCAAGATGAAGGCAAAATATCCTTTGGATCATTTAGTGCATGCCCTCAAGATTCTGGCCTTTACTAAAATATTTTCATTGCATCTTGGATCCTAAGATTTGGAATGAGACATACACAAGACTTTTTTTGTCTTTGAAGAAGGGACATAAAAGCTAGAGGGCGTATCTACTCTGCAAACATGTAATACGTCTAATGAGAATGGTATTCTCCCATGGATATAATTACATGCTCTAAGTTATATGGAAAATATAGCTGTATATTTGTGAAGCATGGAAATTCATCGTGTGTTCTTTTTTTTGAAACTCTGATTGTCCATTGGGGCTAGTTTTTGACAAAATTTGGATTGATTTCACATAAATAGACTTGCAAACACTTCTATTTTCAGGTTTGCCTATCAATAATTAACAGACCAGTTAAATCAGGACCTATCAGGAGCCCCAATAAAATGCAGGCTTTTCAAAAATTTCTTGCACCTAGTAGACTGAATCGATTTGACTTGAAGACAGTCTGTCGCGCATCTGATTGGCTGTTATACAGTCGGAGCTCAACACAACGGATGTCTTTGTGAATCTGTGAAGGCTAATCGTTATCATTTTCTACGGCCGTAAAAAGTCAGTAGGATCAATAGCCATTCAATAGACCTTTTCAAAGAGGTCTGGTACGACGCGCTACTTTTCTGGAAGATGGTGGATCTGATAATTTCTGATAAAATCTGATAATTTTAAGTTTCAAAGACTTTCAGTACTAGTTTAAATTCTTGGTTTCATACAAAAAAATACGCGTGTTAAGGTTAGTAAATCAGAGGTAAATTGAAAAACGCACGGAGAGTAAACAAATTCTTCCGTTCCCATAAAATTTGATGATACTCCAACCAAAGTCTTGCTACAACATGGGTATCGCTAAATTTCAATTCAATAAAACTTACTACATTCTTTAAACAAAAAATAAACGTATATACTTCTATTTTGGATCTTCTCATATTTTAAACTGCAAACTATAAGTACTCTTCGGAAAGATCATTGTTTCAGGTCATTCCCTTTCACGTTTATTATTTTACGGCAGCTCTTTACCGTTTTCGGTCCTGTTATATGCATCAGGAGAAAGGGCACTCCAGTGTTGAGAACCTTGCTTGTATTGCTTAATTTGATGTCGAGCGCTCTCACATACCGTCTTACCCTTGGTACCAGAGCCAAAAATATAAAATAACCAAAAATAAAAAGAAAAAAAATAAAGAAGGAAAGAAATACCGTCTTGGCTTGGCCACAGTTTGCTATGAATGCATATTGTTATGCACTTATGTTTATATTGACCCTACTCTGTCATGTTATTTGGGATTTTAAGAAATGAAAACTTGCGCATGATTGAGAATCGATTAATGACCCAAAATCGATTATTTTAGCAAATTCGATTATTACCTGCAGTCGATTAATCGATTATTCGCCACTAATCAATTAATCGGTTAGGCTACATGGTAATCGATTATTCAGAAATCATGGATTAATCGATGGTCGATGGACAGACCCCTAATCATGGGATCTTTCGTTTGATTTGATGGCTTCATAGGAACATCGGGCAGTTTGCTGTCATCGTTCATTAGCGATTCTCGATATCTTGATTATTTTCCGGATTATAACGTTTTTCTTTTAATTGAAAAAATTAAAAAAATGCAAGAGAATCTTGAGCAAAAATTAACGTAATCGTGAATCCTAAATGAATAGAGAAAAAGTGGCACAATCTTCTACCTAACCATAGTTTATAAAGATCTAAAAGATAGCGGTAGGCAGAAGTCTTAAGCAAAATTGCAGATTAATCGAAGGCCTGAAGGGACGTTTGACAAAACGTCGTTTGGTAGGGACGTTAAACTAGGGGTCCCACGCCTGGATGCGGCATGCATAATGGGCTTAAATTAGCTTTAAGCAGCTAGAATTCTTTCCAGCCCACTTGAAATAAATTACTGAAAAAAGGTCTGCAGCAAACCTCTTGAAACACAAACAAGTTATAATCCTGAAATAATTAAGACAGCACCGATTGCCAATGGCAATCAGGATGTCTTGATTATTTCAGGCTTATAGCTTGTTTGTATTTTAAGGTTACTGTAACTGTTCAAACGACAAATTTTCGATTTTTCGTTTTTGTCATAATCTGATGGTATAAGTATTTGAGGACTGTTTAAACCAACTCACTCCCAGAAATAGTCACAATTACTTGGAAATTTGATCATTTTAAAAGGAGCAATCCTGTTTCTCAAAAATTGCGGGAACATACATAAGCCGATTAAAGTAAACTCACTTGACCTTGCAGCTATGTTCATTCCATCCCGTGCTGCTGTGTTATTGACATAATGCTTTACCAATACCGCGCTTAAGCCTAATTGCTTGACCTTTCATGCATAATCGTATTTCCCGCAATTTTTGCTTCATTTTGATAAAAGCCTGATTTCTCGAAACAGGATTCCCGAGTACTGGTGGGTAATAAAAAATCTTTGTGTACCCAACAGGCCAATCGAATCGCTTGAAACTTGGCACACAGAGTCACAATGCCTATAACTACGAAACCGTGTCAGCGATTTGTGATAGATCCACTGGTCCGATTTTTACAAGGGTCTGAAAGTTGAAAAAGACATTTAAGACATTTACATTTATTTAAAATGATATCATTTCAAGGCAATACCTTTTATCAAAAATTCGTGACACGGTTTTGCAGTTCAGGGCCTTAAGTCTTTGGTAAATAGAAAGTCGTGGTCCCACGATTATCATTGGGGTACACAAAGATTTTTTCGCAAGTGTGGTCGATTTTGCCTAAAATCTCGAACAAATCATTCGCGATTTTATTGAATCAACTGAATATATTTTCATGATATTCTACGTTTAATTCTGCGTCGAATGATGCAAAAGTTTGTTTGGTATATTTTGACGAACGGCCGTGGTAAACGGAGTTTCTTGATCGCCGCCTGAACGGTTACAGTAACCTTAAGTTGCCCATGAACAATTATCTCAAAGTGCCCGAAGTGAATATCCTTTCCACTCAATGAAACGAAAGATGACTTAACCATTCGTGCAATCCTTTTCTTAAGATTTGATGTCTATGATGCGATAAAAGACATTTCGTGGGGTATCACTTCTCATTTCCATCAGGAGTGACCACTGGGTACATGCATTTAGCAGTGTAAGAGTAACTTACTCATGAAATCTCAAAGCTCTATCTGCTCGTCTGTCTCGATGCAATCCAGGCTTTGAATTTTTTTGTTTCATAAATTCTTCTAAAAACAGGGGAACTTTCGACTGCTTTCTTCAGGGGTAGCCAGATGCATTCCTCGTGTACCGTTGCTTGCATTGGTACCTCCCATGATGCTTCCTCTGTCACCTTTATTCCATCTACAAAAAAAGAAACAATTGCAGGTAAATCTCAACTTAATGAAACCTAGCCCCCTCCCCCCAATTTAACAAAATCACCGGTACAATAAACCAAATGCCTGCTCCCTTGAAAACAAACTCCTTACAAATTCTCTCAGCTCAAGGAATTTTCCACATATTGATGTAAAATTCTATGACCTATTCCTTTGAGTTGAAGGGCTTGAAAGAAACTTTACCATTGGGCTTTTCTGAAATCTTCAATATTTCCAAAATTAGAGAGTCTGTTCTTGTTGTCAAAAGAGCCATTGTCATCCAGGGTACTATGCGGGCACGCTACAATTTCAGCCCGTCTGAAAATCAAACTTGGCCTAAATCAGTGGCGGACACCTGGGGGGCAAGGGGGTGCGATCGCCCCCCAATGTTGGCTAGAACAAAGATCTTTTGTTCGAAAACAATAGAAATGAACAATGCTCTTTAGCTGAAACAATAGCTTCGCCCCCCCCAATATTTGGTAAAGTGTCCGCCACTGACCTAAATGGATAATCAGAGCGTAAGAAAATTCTTTTGTTCCTGCGGATGAACATTCCTTGACAATTATTCCCTACCAGTTTTCTTTCGCAAAATTGCACCGATGACCGATCTAATTCATTATTGGCACAAACATATTTTTATTTGACTTGGATGTGTTGTATAGAAAAACATTTCGTATTGGTTGGTGTCAATTGTAATTTTAGTGCGGTTTTTTACCTTCTCGTCGACTACATTATATTTAAGCTAGGAGAATGAAAACATTCCAAGCTCACCTCCACAGCCATCTTCACAACGATTATCATCATCCTCATCATCAGTTATCTCTCCTTCTTCTGGTTCACTCTCACCTTCGTGGTCATCTCCGTCATTCGGATCAACTTTCGTTCGCTTTTTGCTGCTATCGTTATCTTCAGAATCGTCATGTTTTCTTTTTATTCCTCGTTGTTCCTGATTCAGAAAATAAGAACATAGATTGATTGCTTCAGTCCCTTGCATCCCTGCGGTGAACCTTGCTCAACAGGAAGGAAGCGACATCATCAAATTCAAACCAGGACTCCTGGTAAGAAGTCTACAAGAATGATACAGCATATCAAATTCGATAACTATCGAATAGGTACCACTTCGCAAAGAAAACCGATATGCTAGCAATGTCATCAAAAAGACCCCAAAAAAATAAGCTGTGGCTGGAAAGACATTTAGGTTCCTTTGCTTAACTGCACAAAGACAGTACAAAGGACAGTTCCTGTCAAAGTCTGGTGATATTTCGAACTTGTGTATTTCGAGAAGCCTGGTAGTAAGAAATTTGATCAATTCTTTTAAGCAAAACTTAAAGGGGCTCCGTCGCCAAACTGTGAACAAATCTAATAGCACCGCATGTGTCCATTGTCCTCTATTGTTTTCTGCAGTTTGTTTGGTGGCTTCACCAAAACCACCAAAACCTCTCGTTAAAAATCCACTTATATCCAAGCAATCGTAAAATATATGAATGTTTGGTTTTTCCTCTGTGAAGTACAAAGATTTATCTTAAAAATGACGCTTTCATTTTCGACAAACAGGTAAACGTCCATATGATATTGCCCATCAAAAACTGCAAAATCACTGTCTCGACAGAAATTTGGAGACGGAGCCCCTTTGAAGCTAAAATGTACTATGAATTGGGAGTACCTGTTCAGTGCAACTGTCTGTGACATTTGTGCCTCCTGTAGATTAAGATATAATAAATTAGAAAATAAAACCCCTTTTCCGCTAGATCGATCTTACTGGACAGTTTCAGCATGGGTATTGTGGACACAATTTGTGTCGATCGTGTCCACAATACCTGGCCTAAATGTTACTAAATGAATGAATGTAGTTCGTTACCTTGCTCGTCTTCATTTCATGAGTATCTCTGCGCTTTTGCCTCGCCAGCCATTCTTGCTTACTCAAGTTCATAACGGCCTAAGGTTTTTGAACAGTGCCGCGCTCTAAACTAGTTCCCAGATCGTCGCAGCCCTGGAACGACTCATCCTGAAATTGAAAATTCAGCTCCGTGAGCTCAAGCTATCTTCACATCCAGTCATGTGACACAAACCATGGTTGCGCCCCTTATATGGCGATTTCAATGTTTCGCGGTGCGTACGAAAAGCCTTAGTGGGATTTGCAGTTGATTGCCCTCCCATTCAATTTTCAATTTCAGGATGAGTCGTTCCAGGGCTGCGACGATCTGGGAACTAGTTTCGAGCGCGGCACTGTTCAAAAACCTTAGGCCGTTGTGAACTTGAGAAAGCAAGAATGGCTGGCGAGGCAAAAGCGCAGAGATACTCATGAATTGAAGACGAGCAAGGTAACGAACTACATTCATTCATTCATTTAGTAACATTTAGGCCAGGTATTGTGGACACGATCGACACAAATTGTGTCCACAATACCCATGGTTTCAGCAAGTAGCACTTGAATAGAATTAAAGGAGAAACCGGTCACTTTACAGCAGCAGATTAGGTAGGATAAGGGTAACAATGATCTAGAGACTTATAATACGGTAGAATATGAAAAAGGCTAAGATGGAATCATAACACGTTACATGAGGTCCTTGGACATGATAGTGTAATGACAGAGAATTAAAACCAACGAGGAATTTTTCGAGTCACAATGAAAAATCTTTGAAATGAAAATAAATGTTGATTTAATTTTTCTACAAATTGCTAAAGATTTCGGTGACGGAAATTTCGGAAACCATAAAATTCACCGAACTCTTTGGAGTTAATGTAAATAACATCATACCAACCTCTTTTTCTATCTGCTACCTCGTTGTGATATAGGTAGTACCTCACAAAATCACCTAAATGAAGAAGAAAATTTTGTCCAGAATAGTCGTTCGCTATTACAGGTTACGTTATACAGATTTGGTTGAGTCAAGTGATGTTATTATGGTCAATAATCAAGTTCATTGACTTGAACACAGATACCTCGTTAGTTGGTATTGGTGGTTTGCGAGCAATAACAATAATACTCTGTGTCTATACAGGGCACCAGATTCAGCTAAGAAAAGCTGCTATCATTCTTGAAGGTTCACATGTTCCTCCACGTCCAGACCATAGCTTTGGCCTATGGCCTTAGCAAATTCCTGAAGCACATTGGAATTAAAAGTGCAGAAATCAAAGAAAAATGAAAAATTTGCACGAAGGTTGACTTGCAGCAAACAGAATATGATGCGAAATTTTGTTAAATGCCATGAAGGATGTCGTTAATTGATGAAGGATGTTGTTGCAGTAGAATTTGCTTCGGTCAAAGCGCCAAAGCTCTGGTTTGGAGGTGACGGCAAATTTGAACATTCAACATTAATATTTCAACTCTAAAAGCACCAATATCAACAAACAAGGTATCTATGTTAAAGTTAACTATCAAGGAGGATTTTGAAAAAGATTAGCCATCGATTAAAGCAAAATTTTCAGCACTAGGCCCGACCAAACCTGTTTAAGTTTTTGGGACATACGGTATTTTTAGTGGCAAATGTAGCCCTCCTGAATAACCACATATATAGTAAATGCAAGGCTATCTTACCTTTGTGTGGATTGAAATTTTCATGTTCTAAATTTTCGATATCAACATACGGACAAGCAGCTAATTTCCTCAGTTGAACAGACACGCCAGTCTCTTCTTTTAATTCCCGAAAAGCACATTCAGGCCCGTCTTCAAGAAAAATACCTGCAAGGAAACTTCGATATATTACATGTAGATATACATAAATTGTACATACATAGCTTTTACCAGAATATCCACAACTGAAGTGTGGCTCTTCAAATCTCTCTAAAAGGTTTTGTTCCCTATGTTTACAATTGTATTGAAGGTATAATGAATGAATAATTATCAAAAGATTCGGAATGAAATTAAATTGATTATTGTACCTGGTGTTCCAAAAAAATGTATACAGAATTGATTGACTCCAGCGATGTGAATCTAGCTTTAATCAATGGCTCATGACTCGCAAAATGGTCCTCGATGTTTAACTTGAACATAGATGCCTTAAGAATTTGCTTAGGCCAAAAGGCTAAAGCTCTGGTTTGCAAGAAGAGGCAAATTTAAGGTTTCAAGATGAACATGTCTGCTCTCAAAGCACCAATACCAACAAACGAGGTACCTATGTTCAAGTTAACTATACAGGAACATTTCTAGAGTGATTCGAGATTGATTGAAGCTAAATTCACATCGCTGGAATTAACCAAATCTGTATACTTTTTTCGGACTCCCGGTAGTTGTTCGTTAGCTGGCATGAAAAGCTCTCTTCCGGTAGACTTTAACAGAAGGGTAGAATTTGTTCGTGTCGAGCAGTAGATGGCAGTCTGCTTAACTGTTGAATTCAGTACACATGAGAAAATCGTCACTTGATAGTGCTCTAACATGGTAACAGCAGTTTTTGTGATAAGCAATGAAAGACATTTTCTTTGGCCTCCAGACAGAATCAAACTAAAATTGCTTTTTGCGTCTAAACCAAAAGCCGCACAACGACAACAATGTGACGATAAAAGCCTTGAAGATCGAAAGCAATAAGGACAAACCCAATCAACTCTATAATCAACATACCAATCCCTAATCAACTGTAATCAATCAACTATTTGTTCGAAAGAAACCCAGACCCATCAGCAGCCCTGGGCCTGGGTGGGGAACAGTCACGGTGACGGTGTTGTCGTTATTGTTCAATCGGCTGGGGTTCTGATTATTCACCATTATCACCCATTTTGGCCTGACATCCAATATGAAACCGGCTCAAGTATCTATTCGTAAAAAGGTCTTTGCATTCAGCATTTTGTATTCGTATGATTAGTCGTATTTTTAGGTTTATGCTTAATCCCAGGGGGTAATCATGACATTTTGCTCCTCCTGGTATCGTCCTTGTAGTGTAGTATAGTAAATCGTAGGTAGGTTGTTGTAGGTTGTTGTCAAGTTTTTATATTGTATATCGGGTGACCCAGAAAAAAGTGACCCAACGCAATCTGTTACAGAAAATTAATTAAGTGGCCGATTGACATGCTTCAAACGTTGTTCTGTCGCTGAAAGACTAGCCTATGCTATGAGTATTTTTCGCAATTTTTTTCGGCATGTTAAATTTCCAAAATTAAGGATTTCGAGGAAAAAGGCATGCCTGAAATCCTCAAAAAGTCGTCAAAACAGGGGATCGATTTACAGCCATTTCAACTCTTCAAAACAACGAGGAGCGTGCTTCATTTCAACCTGGGAATAGGTAACCCAGTCAGAAGTCTTCAGAGCAATTTTATAGTCCCTAGGTAATTGAAAATATTCTCAGGCAGAATGAAACACGCTCCTCGTTGGTTTGAAGATCTGAAATGGCTTCAAATCGATCCCTTGTTTTTGACGACTTTTTGACAATTTCAAGCCATCCCTTTTCCTCAAAATCCTTATTTCGGGAACTTTTCCGTGCCCAAAAAAATTTCGAAAAATACTCAAAATGTAGAAATTGTTTTTCTAGAACAGATTGCGTTGGGTCACTTTTTTCTGGGTCACCCGGTAGGAAAATAAAGGACATACCCGTTACAAGCAGACGATGCTTGAAATTGCCTTTTGGTGGGCTCCAAGGTTTCCTGGATTCTTTCATTGATTTCTGCCCGCTCACATAACGTCTCTGCAGTTCCCAATCACAATGTTTCTACAATAAGAGAAGTTAGTAAACTCAAAAAGGGTGCTTCAAGGGGTTTTTGGAAAATCAGTAGTTTTGAAGTCATATGCTCCAATAAGGCGAAGGTGAAGGTGAAGGTGAAGTTGCGGTTTTTAGCGCCAAGCGCTGGAATCGCAGAAGTAGAATAGGCCTAATCGAGTCCGCGACCCCTTGTCATGACGCTCAAGTGGTGGGGCTCTACCTGGGATCAAACCCTGTCCGCCTGACTGTTCTGGCTGCAATGACAGAGGATTACACCACTGCGCCACAACACCTTCAAGGCCAATAATCTAACAATTCCCTTGCAAATGATAATGATAGCCAGAATGGCAAACAAGAGTAATGAGACTTGTCGCACTCAACGTTCTTCACCGCACATTGCTAATCCTAATACGGCCTAATACCCCCAACCCCTAAATTAGATTGAATAAAAGGGAAGTTAATCTCCAGATAGTTTAGTGGGGATTCTATGTAAAAGCTAAGGGATTAATGAGAACCATGGGAAAGGGGAGTGAAAGGAAGGCTGCAATGTACAGTTCAGCTCCTGGTTTTCTTGATTCTTACACGTTGCTTTGGAATTTTTCGGAATGTATGTATGTATGCATTGATTTGCCACCATAAATATTTACAAGTTTTCTAATAAAAAATAGATACAATACAATATGAAATGTTGAGAACGTAACGATAAACACCCCTAATAACAATGGCAGGGAAAGCACTAAAAGGTCAAGCTGACCTTATTTCCATAATCATCCCCTTAGAGGTGCTGTATAACAGAAATAAATAGAAAAAGGAAATACCATAGTACTATGGAAATACAGAGCTGCATATGTGTTTTCAATATGGTCCTTAATAGAAGACATAAATGTCATCTTCCTCTTTCTGTCCATTTTGGAAAAAGTTTTCTTTGATCTTATGTTTGAATGCATTAATATTGTTTGTTGACTTTGAAAGACAGTTTGAAAACATTAGTACTAGGCTGGGTTAAAAATAATAATCCGCAATGCATTTATCGAACAGTCTTTGCATGCACAGAAAATGTAAGGGGTACTTTCTCCGCTTTTCTTTGCCCTGGTTTTGCATAAAAATAATAATAAACTGCTGACCTTTAAATGCATGAGATCTTCTGGCAAGTATGGCCGTAAAATTTTCGCCCATGCATCTTTGAATTTCCAAGTGTGAGAGAAAAGTTCTCTCAGTGACTCTTCCGTCATTTCTGCCAATAGGCTGACCTCAGAATCGAGCCAAAATTTCACGTGTTTCACAGTTGCCTTGATGTCCAGTTTCATTGGTCTTCCAGAGACAAAACGACGAAACCATTGCGCAATCGATGCAGATACATGAACAAATGCAGGACTTGTAACGTATCGTTTCAAGAGTACTTGTGGCGAATCACTGTAGAATAAGGACAAGAAAAATTTATGTTTGCATTCTAGAAGTAAACCATCTTTGTACCTTGCAATCCTTTGGTGAAGGGTCTGTTTCATCCAGCATGCCTTGCACGTGCCTTCTCTTGGCTGTCCTTTGTTGTCGCAATTTTCATGCCCAGACCCTTTAAGATGTCTATTTTGAAAGCCATTAGAAACGGCTGATTGAATGTAAATAAAATTATGATTTTTTGCTTGCCAAAGGAGCGTCGGGGTAGGCTCCATCGCAGGTGAATCAAAATGTTTTGATTTCGACTTACAGTCTGTCTTAGCCATGGTGAAGTGAAATTCGTGAAAAAAAGAAGCAAGTCTCTAATAAAGCTAAGGATTTTGGTCTTCAAGAATAGACTTCACAACTGAAGTGATCTAAGTATAAGGACTAGCGCTCTCTCTCTAATTATCTTGAATTGACTGAGTGCGCTTAGAGGTGTGAAATATATAATTCAGAACCGTAAATCGCTTTGTCGCATCGGAGACATCGCCCCTTTTCGTTTCAAATTCAGCCTTGCTGGCAAATTCTGAATTAGAGAACAATAGCAAGGACCAACTGGAACGCAGAACTTGGTCCTTTAACATGGTTTTACTGTTCTTCACAATATTAAAAGCAACGGAAGGGTAATTACCAACGCTTTTACCGCGAATTTAGGCCTGGGTTACACGATGCCGGATTGCTTTTCGCATCGGATTGGTGTCAAGGGTTTCAACCCATCTTCGTTAAAATCACACCATTTTCATTGTAATTACACCTGCGGAAACGGAGGGGAGTGACACCGGATTGCCTCAGTGTCGTGTAACTGTACCCCTTATCCGATGCGAAAAGCAATCCGGTGTGTGATGAATCCGGTATCGTGTAGCTGGGTCTTCAAGGCAATGTGTCCATGTAAGTACAGTTGCGTATACACTCTTGTCAAATATGCTGACACGATGCTGACAAAGAGCCTCGAAGAGCGTGCAGTGATTGGCTGAATCTAACTGATCACATGCAATCTAAAATTTCAGCTCCAAAGTGCAACCCCAAGTAGGTCATCAGTCTGCTTAGATCACTCCTTGAAACGTAGTGAGCTCTTTACCAAAATGATCACATGAAATATCACGTGAAATTGGCATGCCCCCTGCAAAGCCACTGTACTTACATGGACACATTACCTTTAATCACAGTGGCATGAAATTACGTACAGTAGTACATTCCATTCTCAAAAAACCGTATTAGGGGTGTGTCCTATTGGTTACGTATTCGTAAATATCTTACTTTGAAAACTGTAATGCCAACCATTCATTGGACTATCAATAGCTTTATGCTGCCCATAAAATGCAGACCAAATATAATTTTGAAAACCGCAGAGATAGTTTTATGACTGAATGTCCTAACAGTCACATTTTGCATTTTCAGCCCAATTCATTGGCTCGTTTTTTTTTCAGTAATTCATTTTAAGTGAGCTGGTAGAATTTCTAGCGACTTAAAGCTAATTTAGGTTCATTATGCATGCCGCATCCAGGCATGGGACCCCTAGTTTACGTCCTTTCCTAAGGACGGCGAAGTGAGTTGCGAGGTCAAGCATCTGAGAGGTTACTCATCCGGAGTTTGACCTCACTCGACCGAGCTTAACTTCAGTCACCTAAGGGAAACTGTTTAAGCCACTCGGCCACTCACCCCATCTAGTTAGGTATCGTTTAACTAAATATAACTCTTGTTATTGGAAGGTCAAACTAAATTCAGTAGCCACAATGTAATTTTGTATGTTTTGAATAAAATGAGAAACCATATTAACCTTTCTTTTGGATTATTTTGTATGAATACCACTCCGCAGCTTAGAAGTACTGGCAACGGCTTTTCTGGATAAATAATTTCTTCGCAGCTTTTCCCACGTAAATAGATTTGATTGCCTTTCAGGTGAAATTTGCAGCCAAGTCCGCGTATGTTGGCGCCTGTAAAATAAACAATAATGTGAAAGGTTTGACATCTTTGCATGATTTTATTGGACGCAGAATTCCAGTCCTTCTTCATTTTAACTGCATTACAAATTAACCTCACTACATAAGGACCCTCTAGTTACGCTCATCTATTGAGTTGAACGCTCCACTGAGGTCTCTCTGTTGACCGAAGCGCCATCATCAAGTCAAAGAGCACAGGGAAACGAGAGACTCCAGGTAATAAGTCTAATTAGAAATTAGCATAAAAGAAACACTATTCAAACCAATCTATTTTGGTTATACCGGGTGCTCCAAAGAATTACTCCCGTTCAAAAATTAACCAAAAACTAGATGATGACACCTCCTACCATAAAAATTTCATTTTGATCTCTTTTATCAAGGATCCACAAATATTTAAAGATGATAAATGTCGTTTTTTTTATGTTGAAAAGCCTTATTCTGAGCTATTATTTTTCAACAACATCGTAAACCTTGCCTAAGAGCCATGATGGTAACATTTTTTCTTTATCCTTCAAGTCTACTGTGATAATTTGCGATTATTTCTGGCATTTCTTTCTGGCATTGTCAAAAGTGTTATTTTATTGTTTTTCTATGGATCTTTTACGCTTTAGAGCATACTTTTCGCCAATTTTTTCTAACGCCGGCTATCGTTTCGAGGGGAAAATTCTAAAGCCGGATGAACAAACTATTTCTTGGAGTGCACTTCCCCGTACAATTGAAAGTCAAGCACCCTCCACTCCCCCCCCGGCACAGTCCTAAAGAGAGGAAATTTGCAAATTTAACAAATCGCAAGATCAGCTCTATACCTGTGAAAGTAATTTGGTCTTTGACCTACTTCCCAAAAAAGAAATTTAAAGGGAATCGACATAGTTAAAAGCTGGCCCGGGCCAAGTTAAAAATATAATCTTTTGTATTCAACAACTTTGACGCCTGCCGTTTCATTGTGTGGCGAAGGAAACAATGGGTTTGTGGGCGTTTCTTCAGCCTATTTATAGCAGCTTGTCGATATAGGTATGTCTATTCCCTTTAAAGATCTACATTGTATTTGAATGTAAGTGATTCTACAAACATAGGAATACTTTCTGGGACACCCGGTAGTTTTCATACGTGGTTGGTGGATGCCCCATTTTCAAATCATTCATAAGATTCCTGCAAACTGCATATTGATCATGTAGCTCACATATCAACTTAGATACAAACAATTATTTGGTTAAAATCAGATGTCTTATGCTGAAGCTACACGCGATTTTGCGAAAATATGCCATCTCAAAATGCTTCAAAATAGGCCTAATTAACACGAAAGATTTGACACTATAGTCTGTCTCAAATTAGATGTCACCTGCAAATGACCGTGACTAACAACAATAGAAGTGTTTTGCAAAGGAATTTTGCGTTCGCGCAAATCTCAGGTGACATCTAATTTGAGACGGACTTTAACAAGACAGAAGTTCTTGATATTGTGGTAACTGAGGACACGCTGGAAATATTCACTAGAAAGATTTTCAAAAACGCATTTTCATGAAACTCGATAATTATCAATTCGGTTCTTTTGATTTGGCTCATCTTTCACAGCAAAAGTTTCTCCTTTTAATTTCTGCGCATTCACCTTTTGAGAACAGTGAGGGAAGCTAATAAAGAATCGTCTCTTCGCTCCCCATGAGAACTTCTCGCGTGAAAATTACAGGGAATCAAAGGTCAAAAAGAGAAAATCTTTGCTCAACAAACCTGGTCTTAGCCTAACTCTTTTCTGCTCTTTATGACAAATCAACTCTTTTGTGCTCCCTATGCACGTCAAAGGAATTGAAAACTCCCGATTACCAATAACAATAATATTCCTTTTCTCAGGCCAATCTTCTGTGACACTTAGGTCCAGCATCTTGCTAACAGATGTGCCAAAAATGGTTGGTTCACCATCGTACCATATGTCGAGAGGATCGTCTGTAACTTCAAATTTGTCATCTGTAATCAACTTTTTCTCTCGTTCTTCCATTTCGGATCTTCAAAAAAAAAAGAATTATAGTGACTTCAAGGTTAACTGAGGAAAAACTTACATTAAGGCAACCAACATTTTGATAGAAAATAATTGAGGATTACGCCTATCCAATGAATCCGGCTCGAAAAAATTAATTGAATTGTTTTGCCACTATTATTTTGCAAACAGGGGGATATTTTTCTCATGAGTCACCTGGTATGCTAGGCAGCCTTTCACGAACCCTGCAGTTTGATTTAACCTAAAATCTGGAACGATCTGCACTTTGACCTAAAGTCTGCTGAAAACGTTAACAGTTTCAAACATAAGATAAAGGACAATTTCTTCAAAGACCTCCAAAATCAAGAAAACAGTCCCTATATATATTATTAAATTTCTAAAAACTGCATAAACAACAGGCCAAACACGCTGTTTAACTTCCTTAGGAATGAGCCATTACATTCTACTTTTGACACAAAATATTTTTGTCTCGTTTTTTCATGAAAACTTTTCTTTTCTAAAATACCCCGGAGGGAACATTATGGAAACAAGGTTGTACTGACCTTTTAATGCTATCCCTGCCATTTTAAACTAGGGGTGTTTTTATACTAGATCTTAGTTTTTATCACATTGTACGCTTGAAAATAGTCTTTCTTTCATTCCGTAAATTTTTACTTTTAATTTTTAATTTGTATGGCAAAATTTTACATACATACATAAGCTTGGTTTACATGTAGCCGTAGACTTGTCGCAGCCATTGCAGGAGCCATTGCCACCGGCATACCGAAGTGATTTCAATTTACAACTTTTCCCACTCCTTACGGTATCTCAGGAACAATTTCTATAGCACCAGATTGAGATGTTTCCATAAAAATAATTCGAATGTCGTAGGGGAGGCGGGGGGGGGGGGGAGGTGGCAGATGGCAAAAGACTGCCGCTGGCCAGTGGCCGACAAAGTGTGGGAACAGGGGAACGGCGCGTTCCCAGGAAATTTTTGCAATATTTTAGGCTGCAGAAATATTTTGAGAAGAAGCTGAATTTTGGTTGCCTTCAAACACGGCAGAACTTGAACCTTTCATAATAGTTATCTAGAAAGCAAAGTTGAATTGCTGCAGTAACTTTAGTTAAGCAGAATTTTGACCAAAAGGCTTGTGTCATGAATTTGAAAAATGATTGGTAGTTGTAAGTAGTAGATATCGTCTTTTTGTGCCTAGGTAGTGCTTTTCGTGTCACTAGAAGGAAGAAAGTGGTAACCAGATTTGTATGTGCATTTGGTTGCTCATCTTCATGACAAATTCATGTGGTTGCTTACCGACAGTTGACGTGCCTATTTTGAGCTGCCTACCTACTTAGCAATCATTCTTAAACTGGCATGCAATGCAAGTATTTGTTTTATGTCATGTTCAGTTCAAACCTTAAATTGTTGGTTTATGAACGTGTTAACTTTCACCAAGTAACGTTTGAACTATTCTACTCTTAAACTTGCACGAACTACAATGTACAATCTACTCTACTTAATCAGCGTAAAGTCAACAAATTATAGCAGGAAGTTTAGACGAAATTTTTTCCGTTCCCAGGAAGAAAAACATTTTGTCGGCCTCTGCCACTGGCACCCATACGGCAGCTTACGACTATTTGGAAAAATGGCATAAAGAACAGCGAGATAGAGCGTTTATTCTTACTTTCTAGCAACTCTATCGAAATCAAATATGTCTGGATCCTCGCTTGAAAAATCGTGTGAAAATGAAGCATTGCCACCAGACTTTGATGAGCTTCTGCGATTCTTCTTCGTGATAAGACCATCTCTTATCATGAGAACCTGGCAGAAAAAAACCATATTTGAGAAAAACTTAGGAAATTTTTTGAGTATTATTCACAAGATAACTTTGACAAAAGATTGCTTTCAAATGTCATAGGTACATAGATTTGTCTTGTTTTGATTGAGCCAAAGATAACTCATTAACAAAAACGTTTGCTTTGTTAACTTTCCTCCGTGTTCTTGCATTCCCTTGTGTGCCACAAGATAAGGTTCAAATCCTTACTGGCTGCCAGAGCATGCAGAAATCATCCAATTTCATGCTTGTCAGCCAATGAGATCACCGCTTTCTAGCCCCTGGAGACAAAATCGGTCGTTTGAGGTAAATTTTCTAGTACCCTCACAAAAACTTAAATGGATGCCAAAATACTTCAGTTATTTGCAAATTTCTTCAATAAATCAGTTGTGGGGATGTCTGTCCAGAGTTGTTTACATGTTTAGGCAGATAGCTTGTTTGGGGCAGGAGCTGCGTTCATTTTCCGGTCGAACAATATTGACCTTCGTTGAATTATCTATAGAAATCGTTACAAATGAGATATACAGATGAGAATTTCAGCGATTATGCATACTGACCTGAGCAATAACCCAATCTCATTCACTGCTATCATATCTCAAAATTGGAGGCAATTTCTAAAAATTTCTGGTAGAGACATAATTAGGGCCTAAGCTTTTCCTCGCTTAAAACTCATTCCAATGCACCTAAAATGTTATGGTAAAATTCTTGAGCTAAATAACGCACTTACCCATGACTCGAAGCGCAGTGGCTGATCACACGTAGAAACCGTGGACCATGGCCTAGAATTTGTTAATTAAAAGTGGCAGAAATACGATGTTTAGAGCAACTAATGTTTTTGCCGTTTAATATGACAGAGCTCCTGGCGTTTCAACTATTTAAATTACCTTACATTTGCTCAAAATCTGATCTTTGCCCAACTATTTGTCAAGATGAAATTTGTGGATTGCTTTGCTGTAATCTTAAATCTTAAATGTTAGGCCCTACAGTTCGATCCGATACGGCAAAAAGACGATCTTTAAATCAGATTTTTAAACACGGCAGATTCTGCTGTTTCTAATACAGTTCGATCCGATACGGCAAAAAGACGATCTTTAAATCAGATTTTTAAACACGGCAGATTCTGCTGTTTCTAATACAGTTCGATCCGATACGGCAAAAAGACGATCTTTAAATCAGATTTTTAAACACGGCAGATTCTGCTGTTTCTAATACAGTTCGATCCGATACGGCAAAAAGACGATCTTTAAATCAGATTTTTAAACACGGCAGATTCTGCTGTTTCTAATACAGTTCGATTCGATACTGCAAAATTACGATGCTTAAACTAGGCCTAAGAGAAGAGTTTTGGCTGCAAAATTTGTCATGGCAAACATAATGGTTGTTAATCTAAAGAACGAACAGAGACGTAGGAACCGGGGGCATTGGGACACGTGTCGCTCTAAGATTCTCCAATCATAACAAAATTGTCCTTTTTCGTGTCCCCCAAGCTTGAGATGATCCCAAAGGCCCTGATGACGAAGAATGAATTTTGCACACTTATGCTGATTGGTAGCCTGTGAACGGCTAAACGTCTTGAATCGCCCACCAACTCGCTTCTTTCAGTGTCTTCATGTTGATTGTCCTTTCTTTGGTAGATGAAACGAGAAGAAATGCAAATGGGGATGCAAAAGTTTTTTCCCAACTCCACCTTGGGAGGGTAATTTGCTTATTGCAGGAGATGGGCTGGTTCCCAGTAAGCTCAGCTTGCCTTTATGATGAGAAAATGCAGCTTTCTACTTGTCTGGTGCTTACGAGTATATATTTACCAAAGTCAGGCCCAATAAGGTTAACTACTCAAGGACGACTAGATTTTGCAGTGGAAGCGTAGTTCATCCTGAATTGTAATTTCACATGTTTTCGTCCTTTAGCCTGCCTAAAACTTACTCTCATACACGGCGATCGTGATCTCTCTTTACTCACGTTACTCAGGTTACAGGCAAAATAGTTGAAACAGTTCAATCCACTTGGACGGGAGGAACACGAGTTTGCATTCGTACTGTAGCTCCCCGGGGAGGGGGGGGGGAGTACTTGACTAGGGAAGTGACGGGGGTGTGCAGAAAACCTCTCCACACCCTGCACCCTGTCGCATAGAAAATAGGCCAAAAGTATACCCTGTCGCATAAAAATTTTGCCTCTCAAATACAGTGTAGAACGCAATTTTTGCTTGTGATACCCTGTCGCATAAAAATTTTGCTTCTCAAATACAGTGTAGAACGCAATTTTTGCTTGTGATACCCTGTCGCATAATTTTTTTACCTATTATAATACCCTGTCGCATAATTTTCGCTAGAAGATGACACCCTGTCGCATAATTTTTACCGCAAAAGGACACCCTGTTGAGCGGCACATCCCGTCAGGTCAAGTATGGGAGTGCCCCCCCTGGTGTAGCTCCTTGCAATAACTATTTCTTATGCAACTCGTGTCATTCGCCAACAAGACAAAATGTTGAAAGATATCTGGAAGGGTAGCTAAGCCTCAGCTTTCGGCCTATTTATGTGAGTTCTTTAACATACCTTTTCTGGATCAGAGATACCAACTTGGATCAATGCTTGTTTTGCAGCGTCTTGCTCTGCATCCTTTTTTCGTTGTTTTGGCGATTCACTTGAAGCTTTCCTTCCTTCCACTTTGCAAGTCGCCATAAACATACCTGCAAATTGAGAACAGTGAGTCAATGAATGCATCCGTCTTAATATTTCAGGTTTCGTTCACCCTAGGGACAGTGCAAAGTTTATTTTATAACATGGCCGGTGCAAAAACCGTAACGGGGCAACTACTTTTTTGAGCTTGTACAGAACTGGGTCAACACTTTTTACGAAGCAATACGAAAGGAGCAGTAACTTTTTGTGAGCTCAAGATGACGTTTGAAATATAAAATGGCTCATTTCGAGGAAAAAATTGTGAATCGTGAAGTTGAGAAATGCTTGGAAGGATATGAAAATGACCCAGAATGTCCTTGTCAGTCGTTTGCAAGAACGATTCATCAGTCATTTCTCTTTATCTTCAAAGTCGACTTTTTCGTTGACAAAGACTCGTAAGAGCAAGAATTGATTTTGTACTTTACAAAGGTTACTTTGCAAAATCTGTTGTTCATGAATACGGCCGACTTTTTTTCAAGGAAAGCGTGACGGGCAGTTGGTTTTTTGCAATAATTTCATACAGGGCGAGCAGATTTTTTTGCAAGACTTTTCGTTCTCCAACCGGTCATGCAATATAATAAATTTTGCACTGTCCCCTAGAATAAAAATGCGTAAGATTTGACGCATTTTCTTAGCCTTGCAGTGCATTTTTAGGGTGTGTTTGGTTGGTAAAATCTAAAAATGAATTGTACAAATTGACAAAATTAAATTGTACCTAGGTTTCAGATTTATTATGATGAATTACTGATATCTCCGAAGTCGGAGCCAAAGCTGCCGACTTTTGGAGCAGAAAGTTCAGAATGCCTTACAAAGCCTACCAAGCCAACCACCTTCAGCATCTCTGGGTCAATCAAATACGAATTAAATCCAAGTCAACCAAGTGTACCAGTTTTGGGATTTCGGAATTAATTTCAGCTCTTAACTTCGATGTGTGTTTCAGGAACTTGCTTGGGCCAAAAGGCCAAAGCTCTGGCTTACAGGTGGACGCAAATTTGAGTTTTCAAGGTTGATATTTCTGTTCTCAAAGCACCAATACCAACAAACGAGGTATCGATGTTCAAGTTAACTATCGAGGAACATTTTGAGAGTTATCAGCCATCGTTTAAAGCTAAATTCACATCGCTGGAGTCAACCAAATCTGTATACTTTTTTCTGGCCCACCCGGTATCATTCTATCGAAAAAGTGTACAAGCCACCACGGGGGGCGGCGGGGGGGGAGTCTTCCATGGTAAAGGTACCTGGGGATGTGCCGCGAGCAAGGGTATACTTTTTCGGACTTCTAGTCTAGCCAAGGGTATCCTTTTTTGCAATTTTGGCCTAGCAACGGTCTAGCCAAGGGTGTCATTTTTGACAATATTGGTCTAGCGAACGGTCATGATATCATATTTGGTACAAATTTGACAAATTGGTCCAGGGAATGGTCAAAATTGGTCGAGCCAAGGGTACCATTTTCGCAAGAATTAGTCTAGCCTACGGTATCATTTTGAATATGCTCGCGGCAGACCCTTGCCCAAAATTTGGCCAACCCCCCCCCCCCCCCGTGACAAGACAGGGCATCGAAGCATTTTGGGATCTTTCTCAAAGCAAATGAATTTTTTTGAGAAATTTGAGAATTTGAATAGTGAAATAGAATTTACCTTCATGAGTAACGGCTTCATAAGATGCTGGCTGCAATCCTCTCTGCATCAGATGTTCATCTAATAAGTTCTTGAAATTCGACGAGCAAGGATCCGGCAAATCTTCCTCTATCGCTACCACAATATTGCTATTTTCATTTTTAATCGAATCGAATTTCGTTTTATATACAATATCTTTCACCTTTTCCTTTTCCATTTCAAGGGCAACAAGACAAGCTTTTGCAGCACTATGCTGGGCTGCTTTCTTGTTCGACGCGACTTCGGTGCTCCTATAAACTTTCCTGCAAAACGTTACTTCTCCATGATAATCATAAGAATAATTTGAAACCATAACTACTTCAGTTCTATATATGGGTGGTTCGTAGCAGTTTTTCTGTGCGACTTCGTTCAGCAAACATTTGTACGTTTTTCCTGTAACCTCCTCCACAATGGATGTGACTATGGGTTTTTCTTTCGGCTCCGCTTTCACAATTTCGATTTCTTTTTCAGGCTCTGTTGCTGTGGTTTCATTCGATCTCAAACGCTCATGGTCCTCAATGTCATCCTGCTCAAAATCAAAATACATTGGCGCTATTTGCGGCTCAAAAGTCTTTATGAGAATGTCATCATCATCATCATCATCATCACATTCAGTGATGTCATCGTTTACGTCATCATCACCGTTGCCAAGTTCCTCGTCGTCCCACAATGCACCTTGGCCTGGCTCATCAACAACAAGCGTATCAGGGATTTTGTCTGAATCAAGCTTTTTCTCACAAAGGCCTAAGGCCTCGCACGCAATTCTTGCAGCCTCTTGCTCTGCTCCTTTCTTCGATTTTTGTTTATTTTCGGCAATAAATGTGTGCCCATCGAGCATCACGTAAGACGAGAAGAGAGGCGACAGATACTCTGTGTGTTCATTTAAAAAGTATTTTGGCTGCGAACGAATGTGGTTCTTTTGACAATACTCATTTAGGATAGCCTTGTATGAGAGAGACTTCTTCCGCGCTTCATCTACGATAGAACAAAACAAATCAAATATGATTCTAAGCTGCAAACAGATGGAAATTACCCCCATTATGCTATTTTTAGACTGGAATACAGGAAGTACCCACAAATAAGAAACCCCCTTGTATAAGAAACAGGCATCATTTTCTTCAAAACAGGCTCCTTTAATAAGAAACAATATTAGGTCTGAAATCTAAATGTTTCTTGCTTTCAGGTTTGTCATCGTTTGTTCCTGAACACCAAAAAATGTTCCCTTAAATGACAATAATATAATGTAGCAGTCTCAAGACAGAATGAAAATTTTTAAAATTCAAGATTCCCACAGCAAAAAAGTAACAAGGTATAAAAATGTAAAATGTACCAGTAATGTTCAATACACATGCATTTACGGTACTGTCATATACCTTGACTTGACTTGATTGCCATGTATAAGAAACTTTGACCTGTACTAGGTTCCAGGCCTCTTAGATGCAAGCAGGCAATGTTCAGCCTGTGTCTACATGATATCTTTTTAAACGTATCAAACTGCCCATCTCTACCAATTTTCATACTTGTATCACAATTTGTACGAATCGCCAATATTTGGGAGGGTAAAGTATCTATTCAAGAGATGTAATAGGTGTATACATAACTTGAAACACCACAAAACATCTAGTTGATAGTAGTGGAGAGGAATATTGTTACGAGAATTTTAATGCTGGTATCACAATTTGCTGCAAAATTTTTACAATAGACGTTTAAAAGGCCTTAAACATAAGACGAGAGTTTAAAATGACACTATGGAACAATTTTCATACTAAGTCCTCGTCGTTTATTTCTCAGCGTATCAAACAGCCCATTTCTATCAATTTTCATGCTGCAAAAAGTATTACAATAGCCGTTTTAAAGGCCTTGAGCGTGGGACCAGATTCTAAGATGGCAATATGGAACAATTTCAACTTGTGTACATCACATCTTTCTCAGCGTATCAAACAACTAATGTCCAATGGCGGATTTAGGGGGGGGCAAGTGGGGGCAACTGCCCCCCCTTCACGATGAAAATTCAGCCTGGCGCCCCTTTTTTGGCGAGAAAAGCGCCCATCATCCTAACTCTAACGCACAATTTGTTAACTGTTTCGATTTGAATATGGGGAAAACATATAAATCAAGGCGCTATTTAATAGTAAATCAAAGAATTTTCTTTAAAAAGCGTCCAAAAATTTTCGCGCGCCTTCGGCGCGCTCACTTTCCATTCTATTTTTGGCGCCCTCTTTGCAAGCTGCCCCCCTTCAACTTCGGTCTGGATCCGCCCCTGCCCATGTCTACCAAATTTCATGCTGGTATTATTTGCTGCAAAATTATTACAGTAGCCGTTTTACAGGCCTTAATAAACATGCTTTCTCAGGGAACAGCCCATTTCTATCAAAGTTCATGCTGGTATCACAATTTGCTGCAAATTTATTACAATAGACGTTTTAAAGGCCCTAAACATGGGACCACCAGAGTTTAAAATGACACTAGGGAACACCTTTCAACTCATGTCCACATCGTTTCTTTCTCAGGGTATCGAACAGCCCATTTCTATCAATTTTCATGCAAGTATCACAATTTGCGCGATTCGCCTATGCCCACATTATAGCTATACTAGCTGTTAACAAAGTTAAAGTGAGTGCAGCTCAGAAGAGTAGAGACGATCGGCTGCCAATCTGTTGGGGGGGGAGGTACTCACTTCAATACCATTCACCAGCAATTATGTGCCCCCAGAGGGGTGAATTGTGCAAGGGAAGTTTGGACTTTGAGAACAATCCTACTGCTTGCATATTTCAAGACAGCTTATACCCAATTCACACCGACAAGTTAATTCTAATTGGTCAATGCAACAAATCTAAGAGGCCCTTTACATGAGAAATTTCAACCCATGTTGAGTTTCAACACGGGTTGAGTTAGTTTTAACAGCATTGCTTAGTTTGCCTTGTGTTTACATGGAATCTCAACACGGGTTGAGATTAGGTCACATGGTTGCAAACAATAGAAGAAGGAATGTGAGCCCCATTCAAAAATTTGAATGACGCGATGAAGGCTTACACCGTCAACCGAGTTGAAACTGAACCCGTGTTCAACTCAACCCGGGTTGAAATTTCTCATGTAAAGGGCCTTTAATGCGCTTGATTGGTTGAAATTTAACGTGGTTTCGACAAAGCTGGTTTAACTTTGTCAGTATGAATGGGGGTATTTGCATGACTCAACATATCCAGTGCAAGTTAATATGATATCACTCTAAGTTCAAACATTACATCTTGCACTCCGACCATGCAGCAACATTTTTGTTTTCCTTCTCTGCAGCTCACATGTTTATCGCCTGTTCAAAGGCTAGAGTGTTTATGCTTGGCTAAGTGGCTACATGTTCTGCTCTGATCTTGATTGTAGCCATGCAGCTACAACAGATTTGATTAGCTGACATTTGATTAGTTGATAAGTTATTATTGTCTTTGATGGGGTAAAAAAACAATAAATGATTGTAGCCTACACATTGCGGATTCAAATAATGTTGTTTGATTATGCAAGTGCAATGAGGTATGCTGAAGTATCCTTGCATTCCTTTGCCAATCAAAACGATGGCGAAACTGTCATTCAAGATTCGAGCATTGTTTGATTGCAATTACAACCACCTGATTGAATTTGACTGTGGTCATAATTGCTTTAATTTGATTGCCAAAATAACGCTGCAGGTATAAATACCATTCGAATGACGCACTGCAGTTCTTGTTCATGTTTTGCTTTGCCATCTTTCATGGACTGCGCTGCAATGAGTCAGCAAGCAACGTAAGAAAGTTGCTCTGTCAAATCCATCTTTGTTGTTCCATCCAATCACAAGCACCAATGAGTCTACATATTGTCCACGATTGTCTGCTTGTTCTTTTGTTTGGATCTGCCCATAGAATCTGCCACACATCGCCCAAATTTCAGATTCAAACTCGTCTAGCTACACTAGTCCCTCGATTTCGCTGTTGTTGTTGTGGCTGATGGCCAGCTCAATGAGGGACTAGTTGCCAGAGAGTGTCTCAAATCGGAATTTTCAGAACGAAAAACCTGATTGTAATCTGATTGGAGTATTTCGGCTAAAACAATAAAAAATTTTTTTGTAAATCAACTTTTCCTCTCTTTACTTATTTTTACTTTGAAGTAGAGGCCTGTTTGGTCTGAGTTTTTCAAGAATGGCGACCGGCGCTGTTGTCGCAGCTTGATCGACCAGAAGCAAATGAAGCTGAAGGAATTTTAAGCCAGCCATTTGGCATGATAAAATGGGCACTGGGAAGAGATATTTGTTTGTGCTCTAACAGGAAATGGCAAAATGTAATGCTGTTGTGATACTTGAGAGGCATTTTCAAGACAGCAGTGAGTGTCAAGTCTCTCTCGCCAAAAAACGAGGGGAGGAAAAATAGCGAGAGTACATAGCACTGCTTCCCTGAAACAAAATTGACTGCGCGGCGCGCGGGGCTGCGCTGCAATGAGTCAGCAAGCAACGTAAGAACCTGTTGTTGTAGTTGCTCTGTCAAATCCATCTTTGTTGTTCCATCCAATCACAAGCACCAATGAGTCTACATATTGTCCACGATTGTCTGCTTGTTCTTTTGTTTGGATCTGCCCATAGAATCTGCCACACATCGCCCAAATTTCAGATTCAAACTCGTCTAAATGGCTGCTAATCACAGCAATCATAGCAAGAACAGCCTATGTCAAAATAGCACCAGTTGCTTCTCATTTACATGCCAGCAAACAAGGACAGATTTTGTAACACAATAGCATGAGGCGATTGCCGACAAAGGAAATTTCCTCAACCAGTAATTCAAAACAAACAAAGCCGCAAAATTTTCTCTGAAACCAAGGTAGCTAGCGCACTCGTTGTGCATGCCAGAAATTGCTTTTAGTAGAAAACATGAGCACATATCGAAAGAAGAAGGATATATCTACACATCTACCTAGGGTATTTTATTTCTTTGGTTCAGAAGCTGAGCAGTAAATGTTTTAATCACGCCCAAAAAATAAGAGAATTGAATCGCCTGCCAGTCGGCTTTTGAACCAACAAATTAATTAAATGCCCAAGACAGATATGTAGATTTATCTTTCTTCTTTCGAGCTATGCTCATGTTTGCTCTTAAAAACAATCAAACAATTTTCAACATTATTGCTTCGATATTCAAGGAGCAATGTCCTTCCAAACGAGGATTCTTTTTTTTTACTCACCCGGTATATTGATTATATCGGACTGCATACGGTACTATCTATGAGCGCCATCAGTCAGGCAAACAGCGAACTACGATCATGTCTACATAGCAATCACGCTTCTGCCGTCGCAAAAATGGCCTAAATTCGTTGTTTCGAGGTTGTTTCCTTACTGGTTTTCCCTTTGTTTTTCCCTTCATTTTGCAGTTTTGCCACCCTAAATATAGACTCCTTTCCGTGTATTCACTATTCCTGGTATTTTCCCGAAAACTATAAAGTTTCGTACCAACTTTCCTGGGTCAAAGTTTAGTCGATGAATTTTGGTGTACCGAATGCTTAACTTTATCGATAGTCTGTCTCAAATTAGATGTCACCTGCAAATGGCCGCGAATAACAACAATAGTAGTGTTCTGCAATGGAATTTTGCGCTATCGCAAATCTCACTAGTTTGAGACGGATTTTAAGAATATAGGTAATCTTAGGGATCATCCGGTATGATCGGTTGTATTTTTTAGCAGAATTCTGCCGAAAGTAAATTTTATCTGCCATTCAAATGCTGCAATTTTTGAAGGCAGTCATTTTGCTAGCGAATTTGGCTGTTCCTCACTGAATTTGCCTTCGTACCCATGTTTAGGATGAATGTTGGCGGAAAACTATCCCTTTTCGACGATTGTTTGTCGATTTCAGCCAAACCGAACTCATTTGGCGAAACGGGACCCTTGTTCAGAGAATTTCGGGCCAAAAACCCACCCATATTGGCGGCACATACCCCTACCCTTAACATGTTATGTACCTTCCCTGTGTCTAAGCGGATAATAACCCACAGTGGTGGCAGAAGCAACTGTTAGAAAGTGGGGAACCAGAAGAACCATAGAGTGGGGAACCAGAAGAGCCAATGGCAAAGTGTTTTGGCACAAATCTTGCAGATACATGGAACCCCAGTCCTCCTCCCCCATAGTGCTGCCACAGATCACACAGAAGATTTTTGGAATATGAGACTAGAATAAAGTCACATATTATCAAATAAGCAATATGTGTTTCTTGTTTGGATAAATCAAATCCAAAGATGAAGAGGGCAGTTGGCAGGGGTGGGGGGGGGGGGGGAGGGACCAATAATTTGGTTCTATGGAAATGCACACCAGGTCATAAAAAATTCCTTTAAATGCTTATTTAGAACCTTCAAGTGGCTCCTGAAAAGACACTATTCCCAAAAAGCATGAAAATGTACACTGGGATGCCCAGAGACGTAGGAACCGGGGGGGGGGCACTGGGGGCACGTGCCCCCCCAAGATTTTGAAATAAACAAAGAAGTGCCCTTTCTATTTTCAGCAAATGCCCTTTTAGCTTAATGGAAAAAGTGCCCTTGAAGTGTCGTGCCCAAACAAGTTTGAGATGCTTCCTACATCCCTGGGGATGCCTTTTATCTTTTCTTATACATGTTCTTAATCCAGATATTAATTTGTGAATATGACTTAAGGCAGTCTGTCACATACCTCATTAGCTGCAACAAAGTCAATGCTCAATACAACGGATTTCTTTGTGAATCTGTGTATTTGAAAAAGGAGGGCTGATCGTTCTCACTTATGGTCACATTGAGAGTCAGTAGGATTAGCAGCCATCAAATTTCCTTTTCTTTGTATTGTCATTATCACCCAATCAGATGTGTGACAGACTGCCTTCAAACTGTAAAGCAGCGCAACATCACTTAGTATTTATGGCATCAAATAGAAATTTCACATTATCATAATTATTATCATGATAGTTTTAATTTTGTTAATCCAAGTTAATCTAATTTTGTTTACGTTGTATATAAACCTGGCTGTCTGAAATTGTCTAAGATAACTGATGAAGAATTTAATTATAATATATTGTGAAATGACAGCTTTTATATATTTAATGTTATGTTATTTATTGATCATGCTTTTAGTCTAATATCATTATAATATTATTATTATTATCATTATTATCACTACATGTTATTCCAACTTTTAGTATGAATGTTATGTCTTGTTCAATTCCTACGCTAACCATCCCCCCAGGCAGCCTGGGGGTCAACAACAATTTCTTACACAAATGCCTGGGGGCCGGCCAAATTTTATATGGGGAATGCCCGGGGCTGGGCACTTGAGAAAATGCCATATTCCCAGTTACTGTATAAGAAACAAGCTCTTGTTTTTGTCAAATGCCACTCAAACGCCTGGGAACCGGGGAAAAAATATTTATGGTCAAATGCCCAGGGATTGGGAATATTGTTTGAGCAAATGCCAGGGGTTTTTATACTAGATCTTTAGTTTTTATTACCATTTTATACATGTAAATAGCCTTTCTTTCCTTTATTACATTTTCAATTTTTACTTTGTATGGCAAAATTTTACATACATACATACATACATACGTGTTTCGGGGGATGGTCAGGGCAGGAATTGAATGAGACATTACAAAGTAAGTTTAGTGATGTACAAAATTTGGGCCACACTATGCAGGGTGTTCATCACAAAGGTCAGACTTACCCCCTTCTTCCCAATATGATCAAGACTCTCCGAGGTGACACTAGTTTTGGGTTTCATGTTTCTTAGCAAATTCATAGAAAATTTCAATGCATTCATGAAAATTTTTTTAAATTCATGACAGCTGGTACACTCCACATTGGGTATAAGACAGGATATACAATAAATTCCTTTAAAAAGGGGGTTTGCATTTAGTTCGCAGCAAAATTTGCAACAAGGTTTTGTGAGATTTTGAGATGGTATAGAGTATGTTTCTTCTGCAAAGGGTCAGGGTTAGAGTTTGTAAATTGTTTATTGTATACGAACAGTGTTGCATTTGTTTGAAGAATCTTGTAAAAATATGCAAGTTTGTACAAAGTCCATCTATACAGACTCGCGCTACGGTGATATATGAGAGCATACGGGTGCTAAAGTTGGAACAATGCCCCTTTTACTCAGGTATCATAATATAGTTAAATCTGAATATCTTTGCTAGATATTAAGTTGCACTAGAGACCTGTTATTCAAACGAGACTGTTACATGAACTAGGCATTTGCATCCCATTTGCATTGTTGAACTTTGGAACAACAATTATATTGAAAACATGACCAATATCATAGCTCAATATCAAAATCATGTGATGTGATTTGGGTACGGTGATATATGAGAGCATACGGGTGCTAAAGTTGGAACAATGCCCCTTTTACTCAGGTATCATAATATAGTTAAATCTGAATATCTTTGCTAGATATTAAGTTGCACTAGAGACCTGTTATTCAAACGAGACTGTTACATGAACTAGGCATTTGCATCCCATTTGCATTGTTGAACTTTGGAACAACAATTATATTGAAAACATGACCAATATCATAGCTCAATATCAAAATCATGTGATGTGATTTGGGTCTGAAGTAACTCAGAGTAGTTCAAGTTCAACTTTGAAGCAAAATTTCCCACAAAATACTACAACAATGACTCTGCCTGAAATTTGAGGCACAGGAATAAAATTTAGCCATCAAAAGGTAAAACAACTACAAAAAGCAGACCAGGCTAGGAAGGCAAACCGGCCTAAATTCACCCGTGAATCTTTATTAGGTTAGGCCCATTCGTCTCACTAACATGGCCTGAAATTCTTTCATATTTCGTTTCGTTGTACTGTTCTGGAATCTTTAACAGGTACATGAGAGTAGTAACAATTGATTCTTTATTTGTACGCTCACCATTATTGTACGAAGAAGGCGAAAAGAAGTCTTCCATGTTGTCGTCGCGATTGGCATTTGCTTTACTTCACAACAACACGACACCAATCGATGGGCGCCCTTATTGGGCTAAAACTGCCCTAATTTGGGGGGCCTTGACCAGGGAGAGCCGTCGCTCCCTGGCCTTGACTTTGTTGAATTTGCCGGTTTAGAGTTTAGCAAGCAGTCCAAGCTTGACGTTTTATCTCGATAAGAAAAAAATTAGTTTTGTTTATTTTCACGATCATATAAATATCGTTTTAAATCGGCTTTCTATTTTTTTGCAACATAGCCCACACGGCCTAGGCGTTTTGGCAAGGATTTGAACAAGTTGATTCAATTCTTCTCTGTGTCATTGCAACCTCGGCACCCTTCCGGTCGACCTCCCAACATCCTAAGCCAAGCTCAGGACCTCGAACGGTCAACCTGGAGGGCATTCCAAGGCAAACACCACCACAAGAGCACAACTTTCGAAGTGACGGCGCGGCCGCTTTCGGTGTCTGCCCCTTCTTGCCCAAAATTAAAGTAGCTTCAAACCAGAGATTTTACGTGAACTGAGCCATGAACACAGCAGCAATCCACGGAAGCCAATGTTATTTTTCGTGTCCACTCATGACTGCGAAGTAAGCGTGGATGAGCACTCTAACCTAGCTGTTCGTCACAGCTCGGAAATGAAGTGAGTGCTGAAGATCTAACAGGGAAACCCCTGTATTTATACTTTCATCTTCCTTGAGTTATTGCACCACAGCTGCTGTCTGATTGGTTCATTGCACAGCAATTAGATGTTTGATTGGTTTATTTTGAACAATGTGCCTATTTTTGTACTATTCATCATCATGGTGCAACAACTTTATTATTGTATCACTTATGACAACCAGTGATGACAACCACCAACCACAAACTGGTGATCGCTGCGAAGTGCGAAAACAAACAACAGTCAACGACAAATCGAATGCAAAGTTCAAAACTAAACTAAACTTGGAATTGCCTCATGATCATTCTGGTGCACCTTGACCCACAACAAGACCTTTTGTCAGGGGTTCACACGAGTTTATTTATATAGACTTTATGTTATAGTGAATACTCAAAAACTCGATTCAAAACAGAGATTGTCGAAGCCTTTCCCCGCCTGCCTTTTGTGCTTTATAAATAGCTTATATTTTCCCGGTACTAGGGTTTCTGAATTTTTTGGCGATCTGAGAGTTGAGTTCCTTACAAGGAGTTTCTCAGAACAAATGAGTGCAGGCTATGGTGTTTACTTTTTTGGGCGCTAAATTCTTGGGAGCAGCAGAAAGTGCAAGAGAAGTCCTGTTCCCCCTATCCCTCGCAAATTTTGTTTACGGTACAATACGTTGATAACAAAGAACTTTATAAAATACGTCAATCAAAATTACATTTAAACCCCAACCAAGGACTGCCTAAAAATAAAAATTGTCCCCCGGTGAAATTTGCCGGGAAATTTGTCCCGTTGAATATGATCGCCTCGTTGTGGCACAGTACGACATCCGACATAGAGGCTAATCGGCCTAGGCACTATTCTTATATTTTCACTGTCAAGCCATAAAAAGCGAAGATCAAAGGACGATCCAGATAAATATTACAAGAAAATGGGCTTCATACATCTCAGAGATTCCAGAATGAAACTGCGAACACGTGTTGAAGGTGTAGATTTGGCAGAAAGCGTGGAAATTCTCAAGAAAAAGGCAGCAGAACTGACTGGAATAACGGCAACTGAACAAAGTAATCATTTCAGTTTTCATAGATAAAAAATAAACATATCCAAAAGCAAATATTCTTCCTTTCAAAACATTTCATTTGAGAGTAACAGTAAAGTAAATTCTGAATATAAACCAAAAATACACGGAATGGGATGAAAGGAACAAGACAATCAATATATATATATTATCACAGGTAAAAGAGCAATGAAATACTCCAGCCACACAATCCCTCAAATGGTGCAATCGAATGTCGGATTTTACATTTTGATTTATTACTTGATCCATGTAAAACTCTAATTAGAGAAATTCGCCGTTGCATTTCATTGCACAATTTCTACTTTGGTGTAACACTACAGTGTATGTAATACAACAAACAGTAAAATTCACCACAATATGTCACATACTGTTCGATTATTTGGTTCTTGTAAGGCTCCATTATATGTAATCCGACATTGCATTTTGGTTTCCGTAGAACATTCTGTGAAATACAACAAAACACGTAATACAACAAACAGTGAAATTCACCACAATATGTCACATACTGTTTGATTGCTTGGTTCTTGTAAGGCTCCATTATATGTAATCCTACGTTGCATTTTGGTTTCCGTAGGACATTATATGAAATACAACAAAACACGTAATACAACAAACAGTGAAATTCACCACAATATGTCACATATTGTTCGACTATTTGGTTCTTGTAAGGCTCCATTATATGTAATCCTACGTTGCATTTTGGTTTCCGTAAAACATTCTATGAAATACAACAAACAGTGAAATTCACCACAATATGTCACATACTGTTCGATTGCTTGGTTCTTCTAAGGCTCCATCATATGCAATCCTACGTTGCATTTTGGTTTCCGTAAGACATTCTATGAAATACAACAAAACACGTAATACAACAAACAGTAAAATTTACCACAATATGTCACATACTGTTCGATTATTTGGTTCTTGTAAGGCTCCATTATATGTAATCCTACGTTGCATTTTGGTGTCCGTAAAACATTCTATGAAATACAACAAAACACGTAATACAACAAACAGTAAAATTCACCACAATATGTCACATACTGTTCGATTATTTGGTTCTTGTAAGGCTCCATTATATGTAATCCTACGTTGCATTTTGGTGTCCGTAAAACATTCTATGAAATACAACAAAACACGTAATACAACAAACAGTGAAATTCACCACAATATGTCACATACTGTTCGATTGCTTGGTTCTTCTAAGGCTCCATCATATGCAATCCTACGTTGCATTTTGGTTTCCGTAAGACATTCTATGAAATACAACAAAACACGTAATACAACAAACAGTAAAATTTACCACAATATGTCACATACTGTTCGATTATTTGGTTCTTGCAAGGCTCCATTATATGTAATCCTACGTTGCATTTTGGTGTCCGTAAAACATTCTATGAAATACAACAAAACACGTAATACAACAAACAGTGAAATTCACCACAATATGTCACATATTGTTCGACTATTTGGTTCTTGTAAGGCTCCATTATATGTAATCCTACGTTGCATTTTGGTTTCCGTAAAACATTCTATGAAATACAACAAACAGTGAAATTCACCACAATATGTCACATACTGTTCGATTGCTTGGTTCTTGTAAGGCTCCATCATATGTAATCCTACGTTGTATTATGGTTTCCGTAGGACATTATATGAAATGCAGCAAAACATGTAATACGACAAACAGTGAAATTCACCACAATATGTCATATACTGTTTGATTGCTTGGTTCTTCTAAGGCTCCATTATATGTAATCCTATGTTGCATTTTCCGAGGCATTTTCGTTTCCGTAGGATATTCTATGAAATGCAAAAAACATGTAATACAACAAACAGTGAAATTCACCACAATGTGTCACCTAATGTTTGATTACTTGTTTTGCCTCTGCCTCTTTTGTACTCATTCACTGAACATTGGTTGTAATTGCACTAACACGAAATTCAACACCATGTAATTCTCAGGGGTCAAATTGAATAATCTGCTGTATTATGTAGCTGAATTCAATGGATGTTGACAAAGTATGGAATAGAATGAGAATTTTTTCACAGTAAGAATAGGACTGAATCATTGTGGACAAATTAGCAAGTAAAGTGTGAAGTCTTTTTGGTTGATAAGAATGCCCTTGTTATTTGTAAACAATGATAACAAAATTAAGGATTCTGATTGGCTGAATTTGAAATCTGGCAGTTGCAGCACCAGCTGGCAAATATATGTTTGATATTTGATTCCTGAAATTGATGGAGAAGAGAGGCCAAGCAACAAAATACAGTTTTAAGAGTTTACATGATACCTGTGCTGTCTTCTTGAATAACAGTATATTTCAGAAGAAGATACCTTGTCATGAAATGTTCTGGTAAGTACTGCATTGATTTCTGCTTCCTATTAATTGGGCTTGAACTTTTTCAGTTTCATATTCAGGCCTAAGCCAAGAGTGAACAAGTAACTTGTAACTTTGCACATCGTTTTATGAGAAACTCTACCTAACAAACTCAACTCGCTGTTCATTATAAACTGAGAAACTTTAGTACTGGCATGAAAGCATGAAAAGATAAGGAAACTCCTAAAACTTGAGTGCTCAAGAGTGGCTGGGGATTCTGAGAAAATCTTACAATGCAGTTTCATAACCGTTCATAACTCATAAAAACTGTTCGCTCTATCATATTGTCATCAGAATGTGTTTTTTTTATTACATTCTCTATCGTTTCATATTGTGTATTTTTTGGATGTTTGTAGGGTCAGAGCTCCAACAACAAAACGAGAATGGGACAACTTCCCAGCTGTATCTTTATCTCCACACGCTTGTTCAAAGAAAACTAAAGTCTTGAAAATGAATACTTTATATCCTCGTTTTAGATTGATGATGTGCATTTTGGAGTGCTTGTGCAATTTGAGATTAAGTTGGTGAAATGGAAACAAAATACATTGCATTGAAGAAAGATGACTACCGGAATCTTACGGCCACATGTGATGGAAAGAAGAACTACAAATTGCATTAAATTATTTGGACATTTGTGTTTGCTGTAGTATTTGCTGGAAGATTCGAGGAACAAACATTTCATAACGCTCTGGTTTAACGGAACATTTTCAACACGCTGTATTACAAGGCTTTTGGAGCTGTATTGGGACATCGTTCTTCTGTACGATTACATGCTTTGTTGTATTTCACATTGCATTGCTTAGTGTTGTATATGTACAATTGCATGCTCTGTTGGATTACATTTAGTATTGCATGCTCAATTACAAAACCCGTAGTATTTTATGGAGTATGTCTTTCTGTGTTGCATTTCTGTACGATTACATTGCATGGAATATTCTACGGAATGACCAATCTTACAATGCATTACATTAATGCAAAATTACATATATGTTGTATTACTGGACGATTACAAGGTCTGTAGTATTTTAGCTATTGTACGATTACTCCAAGCGAAGTATTCTACGGAATGACCAATCTTACGATGAATTACGTTACTGTAAGATTGCATGCATGTTCTATTACTGCACGATTACAAGGCCTGTTGTATTTTTATTCTTGTACAATTACTCCAAGCGAAGTATTCTACGGAATGACCAATCTTACGATGAATTACGTTACTGTAAGATTGCATGCATGTTGTATTACTGCACGATTACAAGGCCTGCAGTATTTTAACTATTGTACGATTGCTTGGAATGAAGTATTCTGCGGAATGACCAATCTTACGATGAATTACATTACTGTAAGATTGCATGCATGTTGTATTACTGCACGATCACACGGCATGTAGTATTTTAACTATTGTACGATCGCTTGGAATGAAGTATTCTGCGGAATGACCAATCTTACGACGCATTACATTAATGTAGGATTACATATATGTTGTATTACTGCACGATCACACGCCATGTAGTATTTTATTTTTTGTAGAATTGCTTTGAATAGAGTATTCTACGGAATGACCAATCTTACAAAACATTACATGGGTCAGGATCACATGTATTGCAGTATTTTACGGAGGATTTTACGGCACATTACACGGCGTATTTCATTGCCCTTTTACCTGTGTATACAAAAGCAAAAAGACCTGATTATTATAGAATATAGCCCCCCTATAATAAAAACAAAGAGTAAAACGAAAAGAGGCTTTGATTAGTAACTCTGGTACGTTTAAAAGTTAGTTGACAGAGATAGGCATTTAAATCTTATTTTATCAATTTCAAAAATCGAATGGTTTTATCAATTTTTAGAAATTGTTTATGCTGGAAGAATACTGGAGGACCAAAATTCCTTGGCTTCATATGGCTTGACTGACGGTGTTACTGTTTACATTTTTCAAAAGAAAAATGTAAAGAAGGATCCTGAAGGTAATTTTGCGAAGTAAATAGCTGTCAAACATAGTGTTTGTAAAGGCCATCCTCCATTTGCAGTACTTTCAATTGGAGACCAGTGCACTCACCTTGTGTGCATGGTCCGTTGCTAGAGAACATATGAACATATGCGCAACAGGGAAGCACACACAGGTCACCAACCAACACTATTGCAGTGGAGGTCAACCTTAAGGGCACCATTAATGTTAACAGCTTTGAAACTCTCGTGAATATGGAAATGATGTTGCTTACCTGTTAATGTTGATAAAAAAGATATGATTTTTGTGAAGGAACAGAACAAGATGATATTTTATCTTGATTATGTCTCTTTAGAATATCTTTTAACAACATCTACCAATAAGAGAAATGCAAGAAATGGCATAAAACATTGGCCGCTACACGTTTTTTTTATAAGAAACTGGTTTATAAGAAACTAGTACTACGATGACCAAAAATTTAAGAAACTCTAGTACTACAAGAACAGATAAGAAACTCTAAAACTTTATTTCTGTATGTCTCTCTTATTCTATGTGTCTCTAACACAGGTATCTTTATCTTTTCTTGACTTTTAACTGCAAAATTGGTAAATTTTTGCCTTAATGTGCATGACTTCTTCTTGATGACAATGTAAATGCAAAATGGAAGCCCTTTGTCGAGAAGAAGGCTCAACTTTGAACAATATCGCAATTTTAGGCCCAAAAAAAATAAGAAACTAATTAAGAAACTTTTACTACTAAAACACCGAAATTTTCATGCGAAATTAAGAAACTTTTAGTACTAAGTGCTGATCCAAGTTTCTTATAAAAAAAAACGTGTATTAGGGTATCCTACCAATGGTAATCACGACATGCTATGCTTTCCATATTTTGCTCAACAGAAGTTGTGAAGGAGAAGGCCAAATTAGTGCAATTGACTGAATTGTTAGAGAAAGCCATGAACAACCCAGTTTATCAAGCATCAGTGAGTATTCTTGAAACCAAAGATATTGCTGTAACCATGACAACATTCTTAATTTTACATTTTGCTTTCTACGGCTTAACTACAGTACAAGCATTAGGTATATTCCTGTTTTCTTGCCTTATACTTCTTAGAAAACTCGAGCAAATTCTTGTTAAGATTTAAGAATTATTGTTTGCATTGGTTTTAACAATTCAAGGTAAAGAAATTTGAAAAAGTATGGAGTTAATAAAAAGCTTCCAGGAACATCATTTAAACATTTTTGGACTGCTCATTCCCAGGATGTTCTTACTTCCCGAGCCCGAGTATGATCAGGGACTTAACCCTATCTCACCTGGGGGGGGGGGTGGATTCCACCCCCCCAACCAAACTTTTATTGGCCTATGCTATAATATGCAATGCAGGATGCTAAGACTCCGCTACTTTGACTTTATATCTATACTGTATCAAATGATGAAAATTTCAAGATGCTAAATATAGCCTCGTAACCATGGCAACCAATGTTTTACTGTGTAGTCAACAAAATTTGTATACTTTTTTTTTAATTGTTGCAAATTTTAATCTCAAATATATGCAAAATTATACTTACACATGTATTTGATGATATCCAACTCAATTTGAAACAAAAAATTTCAATTTAGTGCCTCATTTCATTGTTTCAATCATGTTGGTAACAATCATGATAATCATAATTCTTCTGATTGTCATAGCAACAAGAACAATAGAGATAATTTGATTTAATCATGTGATTTTGATTGTTTGCATCAAAGTATATATATTTACCAATTTTAAAGATTGTAGCTACTACAACAGCGAAGAAAGAGAGGGGGGGTGGAATCCACCCCCCCTCAGGTATTGACCACTTCAAAACGCCCAGGTGAGATAGGGTTAAGGTTGAGCACTCTGGTTGTTCAATATCTTGTTACTGCTTACCTACTTACCAGTATGTACAAGATTTACCATACAATCCTGGAAGAAATTTAGTAACCAGAAGGCATAAATCCAACAGGCTAGGCTTTCCAGCTCTTCTTTTCTCATTCACCCTTTCTATTCTGGAATGATGAAATTTTCTGATATTATCTGTCAAATTACAGGTAAAGAGAGTTCTGGAAGATTCTGATGCTATTGAACAGTTGATTGTTGCTACACCAGCATTAAAAAGAGACCCAGTTGCTCTTTGTGAGTATATATAGCAGATATCTGAAGTTTGCGTTGTTGAATTATAAGCTCCAAAAGCAGGTTTTCTATAAGATCTGCACAGAACATTGATTTAAGTAAATGAGATCTCTTTGCATTTTAAATAGCCTAAACTGCTTTACATGTTTACTATATCATTGCTACGTTTTTTTGTTCCAAAAATTTCATCAAGTTTTTATTTCTTTTAACTTTTCATCGACAGCACTACTCAGAGATCCAGAGTTACTCCTGCAAGTTGCAGAAACAGCTAACGTTGAAAAGTAAGCAATCATTTGAAAATTTGTGTTGGTCCACACACTATCATTTCATTCTAACTGAAATCTGGATGTTTTTTTATCATGTACCGTAGATAGTACAACCAGAGTACAACCCTTACTGCCAATAGGATGAAAAACAATTTACAGCTTTGGGCATCTTTATAGCGTGCTACTGTACAGTAAGCCAATTTTAGATCACGATAAAATTAATCTAGATTAATCTAGATAAAATTTCAAGAATTGTCAAGGATTGTATGCCATACAATATAGTATACAATAATACAGTATACCATTTTAGAAATCGCTTTTTCCTTTCATGATCAAAAAGTCATGCTCTTTCCTGATTTTTCTTATGGGTTTCTTAACTCCACTTCTCCAAGCTTATTCATGTTGTATGGAAATGTTTTTTCTTTCACACCAGACTATTCTTTGTTGAATTTCAAGGTTTAGATTCTAACCTTTAAGTGCACCTGCACATCTAAGAATTTTACATGTTTCAATTTTAAGAATTGTCAAAGAGCATCCAGCTCTTGCACAAGCAGCAAGCCATGTGATAGCAGCAGTAACTGAAGACACAAACACAAGACAAATGATGCCAATTGGCACTGATGAGCCAGCAGAAATGGCTGATCTTGAAGGAATGGATCCCGGGGTAAGGTTTTTACTGTAATAAAATGTATAAATGATTTAAGTACCAAAAATAGCTTAGATGTTTAAAACACGACGTTTCAAGCATATACTCGTTATCAAGTCAATAAGGTTTTTACTGCATAGGGTGTCCCCAAAAAATTGTTCAGCATTTGATTAAATGTTAAAACAGAACAATGTCATGAAGGGACTCCATGATGAGATAGTCCGATTCCTGAGATTTTTGACCAATTCTTGACTCTGAAATCATTCCAAATCCGCTGAATATTCATGGAGCTACAATGTTTTAAAGTATAAATTTGGGTGAAAGATGAAACCAGATGCCTCTAAATGGCATTCGTGGTAAAAGTAGCATGGGCTATCGTTCTTTGCTTCTCGTTTATTTCAGAGCAAACCAAAAGGAATTTGAAAATAATTTTGACAACCTAACTTTCAAGCATATGGATGCTTTGGGGACTTCTGTTGAGCAAAGTTTGAAAATGATCCAGTCTCCCATCAATTGATGTTTTTTAGATAGGTTGCATTCTTAATCAAATTTTGATGATGGTTACAGGAACTGAATTACTTTCAAAGTTCTTTTTGGTTTGCTCTGATATTAAGGAGAGGTATGACATTGGATAACCTTTTTTACATCATTCTTGGAGCTTTTTTGCATTCAAGTCATTTAGAGGTCTCTGGTTTCAGCTGTCACATACTTTTGATCTTTGAAAGCTTGCAATTCAGCGAATTTTCAACAGATTTGCAAGATTCTAGTCTCTAAAATTATTTCAAAATCTTAGAGATAGGGTTATCTTCCCATGGGCCTGTTCATGTTATAATTATTTTTCAATATTTAATCAAATGTCAAACAATTTTTTTGGGACACACTGTAGTTTGTTTTAATTTTTAGTATCATAACTTTGTTAATCAGCTTAAAAAGTTCCTTAAATTGGTAGAGAGTAATTTTAATAAGTACCAAGTTCCCAATCATCTTAAGTTCTACATAGTTTACCAGCATACCTTGCACATATCATCTCTTTGATGGTGACCATTTTTGGGGATCATAAAAATGGTGACAACAAGAGACCACAAAAGGATGTATTCATAAAGAATGCTGTTTGTAAAGGCCCCTTTACAAAACAACAACAGAAAAGAATAGTTATGGCATGCAGGAAATGGCTACCAAAGAAAAATGATTTCACACAACCTTTGTCACATGTAATAAATCAGTTGAACCAGCTCCAAGGCAATCCGTCAATTTTCACAGTTTTGAAAACATTTATTACGTTTGACTTACAGCATTCATACTTGACCTACTTTTTTAAACACAAGTGTGGATGCCACATGCTGTGAACAATCCATCCAGCCTTATGATGATGCTGTCCCCGTTAGACAATAAATTGTCACAACATTCCAGCTCTTGACCAATTTTTTAGAAAATTTATTTCAACCAAAATCACATCCTTTCTCAGAGAAGTTTCCTTGCAAAAACTTATCCTTATGAAGGACACATACCTCTGCTCCTTGCAGCCCAGTAATAAATATGAGATATCTCATTCTTCTTCGTGCACAGTTGGTTGCTCGAGCAGAGATGATTGCCGCGCAGGAAGAAGGAATACAAGAAAGACAGCAACAACCACAACAAATATCAGCTGCCCAACTTGCAATGGCATTGTCCCAAGCAGGAGTAACTAGCTCACAGCCTTCTACAAGTAAGAAATCATTTAGATCTCCTTCAAAGCCTTTAAATTTGCTTGAGATAAATTTTCTCATAAATCTAACGATGTGTTAGATTCTGAACATGAAACAATATTTAGTCTGTTACTTTGGGAGCTTCATGTAAAGAGATCCAGAGGGCACTCATGCTACACGTACGGTACGTGTCCGAGCTAATAAAAGACGCAGGTCTAAACAAGCAAAACTTGACGGATGCAGAATGGCGCCGATGCAATGAATGACAGAGGAAAATGATCGGTGAGATCCAAGTTTATTCTCGTCATAACTGATTAACTGCAGTAACTAACCAACAAACAAACAAACTAAACAAACAAACAAACTAACTAACTAACCAACCAACTAACTAACTAACTAACTAACTACCTAACTAACTAGCAAGAGTCTGATTAGTAGCAAAAGACCAGCTGTGACAGATAGATAGTCATAGTGGAGAAATTAAATTTTGTTTGTTGTGGTTAATGCATTTCTAAACAATGCCTTGCTTTATAACGATTTTATTTATATTGTCTAGTTTATATTGTCGTGGGAGCTACCCATAATTGTCTGAGAGCAACGCATATTTGCATACATACGGTTATTTTCTGGCTTATTGGGATTATTATTTTTCTAATATTTACAAAGCATTGCTCTGTAGTCTGTCTCAAATTAGATGTCACCTGCAAATGCCCGCGAATAAAAACAATGGAAGTGTTTTGCAAAGGACTTTTACGTTTTCGCAAATCTCATTTGACATCTAATTTAGTAGTCGAGCTCGAGAGTATATGAGGTACAAAGCATTGTATAGGAACTACGGAGTAATTGAACATAGGGCTCAAATCTTTAAAAAGGTCGGTGTAAAATTCAATTGCCGTTTCCTTTTAAATAAATAGGTTGGAAGGAACTTAGGGTTTTTTGCTGTAAATGTGCCGTGGCAATATATTGATATCTTGATTAGTTTCAATATGGCGGCATTTATTAAATTTGAGGCTATGACGTCATCAAATTTCTAAATCCGAAACTACAAAAGCTACAGATTTCTGCTTGCCACCATATTGTAAACCTCTATATACTGTGGTTTTCTTGAAGGCTATGTAATGTTTCCTTTATTAGTTTGGGATCTAAAATGATTTAAATTTTTTCAAAATTTTCAATGAATTTTTTCAAAAATTATCAAATTGCCGCCATTTTGAAAAAAATAAAGATATCATAAAATTTCCACGGCAGATTTACAGCAAAGTACCATAAGTTCCTTTCAAGCAATGCAATTCAAAGAAAAATATAATGGAATTTTACACCGACCTTTTTAAAGATTTGAGCCCTATGCTGAGTAATTGCAGAACACGGGAGGAAAATACAAGCTAGCATTTGCCTTACTATACTTCCATTTATTGTTACCTAAATATTTCTGTCACGTTTCAGGTGCACAGACACCACCTCATGCTCGTCCACAACCATTTCAAAGTTCTCCGCAGCCGCAATCTACTCCTGCAATAACATCTGATTTCTTCAGTCAAGCAATCGCCTCCGCACTCGCCTCTACACCACAGTCTTCGACGCCCTCACCCCAACAATCACATAATGTAAGTTCGTTGGAGAATTTTGATCATGCATGCTTTGCCAGTTTATCTTCTATTTTTTTTTCGTCAAAACTTGTATCATATCAATTCAACAGTCTTATTTGCTATTTTTCATGGATAATCAAGGAATATTTGTGGTTGATCATACATTTTATTCAAACATGACGCATCCAGAAGTAAGGGTAAAATCTCAAAATTAAGTCGCATGGTCACTGAACTTCCAAAAAGTGGCTGTATGTTTTATTCACAGTAGATCACTCGACGTTTGCAGAATGTTTCGGAAACAGTGGACGTTTTTTGTCCTTTTTTGCCGCTGATAACAAAACCTGAACGGGCTTAAAAGATATTAAATTGAAAAATCCAGAACCTCAGCAAAATTGTCAAGATACTCGTTATAAAGTAGTAATGTAGTAGTAATAAAGTTATAAAGTAGTATTGTAGTATAAAGTAGTAATATTGTTCAAATTGACCCCAAGCACACTGATACCAAAATGGCTGATGTTGTCAAAGTACCACGACAGCATATTCTAACCTTGTGATATACTGCAATTAAAGTCAACCTTTTTTGGCCACGATCAATCAAGGAGAATTTTTCGATTCTGCAACGCAGTGCTCAAAAGTTGTGATCATTTTTCTTATTTCAGGCATCTTTGCAGCAAATGCGTGACATGGGAATTACAAATGATAGTCTCAGTTTGAGAGCGTTACAACAGACCGGTGGCAACGTCGAAGCAGCATTAAACTTGATTTTTGAAGGTGGCTTGCAATAACTGCAACATTTAATTTATTTAGTTTATGTAAGTTGTTGTTTCTGATAATGTATTTCACAAAAAGATTTTAATTCATCTTTGTTTCATTGGAATGTAGATAGTTGTTGAAAATATTGTGTGCCTAATTGAAGGGGGTCATCATCTTATGAGCAATGCTTGCTGTATATAAATGTTAAACCTTTGTTTAAAGAAAGATTTCGCCTGGTGTTGGTCACAGAAAATCGTCAGGTAAGATCCAAAGAGAAGGAACGAGAATAAAACAGACTACGAGTTTTAAATTGACGCGAAACAGCGAGCCTATCGAAGTTTTTGTCTGGTCACTGGGGCATGCGTAAAGAGTAACATATTCTTTTCATCGTCAAAGAACGGGGTTTCAGGCTGCAAGGGATCTGCATGCGGCTAGGGCTGTATGAAATGTGTACATTAGGCCCAAATTAGGCCCATGCGTGTCCTTGCAGAGAAAATCAGTCATACCTGACTTTACCAGCTCTTCAGCTTTCTCTGACATTCTAATCTTCTCGGCTAGAGTTAACAAATGATCACTTCATTCACATCACCTGTTGTCCTAATTTTGCAGCCTATTGTTTAGCCTCTGCAAACGTTCTCCCATAGTTTACTGATGATACTTTATAGTAATAAAAGAAAGGAAATTCGGGTGTGTCATGAAAATTCTAATGACACACATTATGTATTCATAATTTAATTTCAATATCAAATTGCTGTTGCTCGAGATGTCTTATTAGAGAGAATTATGTCCAATTTTGTACCTCGTACAAATCTTTATCTACGATTTCTGGTTGCTCATCTTTGTACAGCATGCTCCATATTGTTATCAATTTTGCTAAGAATGATCCTTCGTGGGCCCCCACTCGCGTCAGAATTTTCTTGATTTTTCTGAAAAGTAAATAGTGATTTACAAGAATTTTGATGGTCCATTCAAACACAGTGTCAAGTATATACTGTGCAGAATTTTTCCGAAAAAACATAACCCACCTTTATTCGAGATTATTCACTAATGGTAATACAGTAAAAACGCGCACATAAGAACCTAAGATTTTGAACTCAGCCTGTTTAGCTTCTTATGCAATGAGGCACATCCAGTAATCAGGATGTAGGTTCATAGGTTCATAGGGAAATATGTGAATCTAAATCTTAGCCAAACCTATTTACACTCTTGGCCCTATCCATTTCAACCCGAGCTTACCCAGTTTACCCCTGAATACCTTGCCTATCACAGTTCTGTAAGTAATGTTTTGGAGTTCACGCAAGAGGTTGATTGGCAAACAGATTGCATTTATTTCCCAATGAATGAATGAAACGCGTTATTGAGAACCTAGTTAAGATATCAGCCTGAAATGGTTCTTATTTATTGAGTACGAAATACTGTATAATACCGGGTGTCTCAAAAAAAAGTACCCCCTTTTGACTCAACAAGGCAACAAGTCGATAATATTTAGGGACTTTTTGAATTCATGGCTACATTTGTTGGTCTTCAACTTAAATGCACATACCTTGCATTTGGAAATCGATCACCAAACACCGGAGATATGAGTTTACAAGGTTAAAATTTGGAGTGCACCTGAAACCAGAGGTTTTGAGAAATGGCCTAACCATAATTTGACATTTTGCAAACGAATTTTCGACTTTGACCTTTACTTTTTATTTTTGAAAAGATTTATACCTTGAATTACTTCAGTTGCTCTTGAAGTGACTTTTCTTTTGAGGAAACGGTCCTTCCATTGCATTCGATCCCAAGTGTTTTGTATTAAAGAAGAGGAAAAGGAGCACATGCACGCTTATTTTGGAGATGTGGCACGACTTTATCACTCTTACGACATTTTTACTATATTTGTTTAGTCAGCGCCATGTCCATGCATTTTTTATTCTTTTCAAAAACAAAACACGGAAACTTAAAGTCTACAGGTACTTTGGAAAATGTCCACGATACAAATCATGACTAGGCCCTTTTTCAAAACCTCTGGTTTTGGGTGCACTGTAAATGTTGACTTTGCGAACCTGTATCTCCGGTGTTTGGTGGACGATTTCTAAATGCAAGGTACGTGCATCTAAGTTGAACATTGATAAATTTAGCTGTGAAGTCGGGGAGCAATGATAACTTATTGCTTGGTTCCTATTACCAGTCAAAAGGGGGTACTCTTTTCTGAGACACCCGGTATTTCAGGCTGTAGATGGAGGTTCTTATGTGCAGGTTTTTACTGTATTTGAATCAATTTGATGAATAACATCTGAAAAGCACAATTTATCTTCTTTCCAATAATATCCTGGTTGGGCGTATTAATTGAATTATTCATCACTTAATTTACGCTTTCGTAAGTATGGCCAATTTCAGATGCTCCAAGGGGTGATAGGGCATTTATATAGACGAAAACCCATCATTGCGAGAGCTTAATTTATCATTCTTAATAAATGCATCTAATGGGAATACTGTTGTCTTTTCCCCACTTTAGAGCATCACCTTAAGTGCTTCTAGGCCTGAAATGTTTTGACAAAATCTGTTTCCCGATTTTTATGGCAAAAAGGTGCTGATTGTGCTTCTTGCAGGATGCTGCATTTGACATTGGCCATATGTACTAAAATGTCGATTAGATGATAAATAATTCCATGAATGTATCCAAATTGCATATCATTAGAAAGAAGAAAGATTGTACTTTCAGATGGTATAAACTACCGGGTGTCCCAAAAAAATGTATACGGATTTGGTTGACTCTAGCGCTGTGGATTTAGCTTTAATCAATGGCTAATCACTCTCAAGATGCTCATTGATAGTTAACATGAACATAGATACCTCGTTTGATGGTGTTGGTTCTTTGAGAGCAGAAATATCAAGCTTGAAAGCTCAAATTTGCCTCTTCCTGCAAACCAGAGCTTTAGCCTTTTGGCCTAAGCAATTTCTTAAGGCACAGCGTATAAACCAACGAGAACCTTGATAAAATTTGAACAATATTAGATCTTGTGTTAATGTGTTTTCCAGAAGTCACCCCCCAGTCACCCATTGGAAAGTTTCTCAATTTTTCATTAATTTCAGTTCTTAATTTTGATGTGGTTCAGGAATTTGCTTAGGCCAAAAGGCTAAAGCTCTGGTTTGCAGGAGGAGGCAAATTTGAGCTTTCAAGATTAACATGTCTGCTCTCAAAGCAACCAATACCAGCAAACGAGGTATCTATGTTCAAATTAACTATCGAGGAACATTTTGAGAGTGATTAGCCATTGATTCAAGCTAAATTCACATTGCTAGAGTCAACCAAATTCTGTATACATTTTTTTGGGACACCCGGTACATATACCAAAATCTTGTAATTTTTAAGAGCTTGTCAATTATAGTTTGGTTGCGTTTTTTCTGAAACATGCCGTATAGTTCATCCCGTTTGCTATGTTAAAGACATGCATCGCAGGACTGAAGTTAAATTCTATATTTTAATAGTTAATTACTTGTTTGGTGTGTCAAAGACCGAAATGTATGGGGACAGATATCACATGTGACACGCAATCTGCTGCAGTTGGAGAAAGTGAATGATGATGTTTGATGTGCTGGGTGTTAAAGACAATGACTTCCTTATGAGTTTAGCAGTGTTTTTTAAATTGGCGTTTCCCTTTTCAACAACATCTTAGTTTGTGCCACGAGATCAAATTTTTAAAGGATTTTATAGATTGATTAGTGTGTAGTGCAATGCACGTGAAACATAAAAAGTTGACTTTATTGATTCTACAAGAGATGAGGCTGCTAGCTGGGACGAGCGGGGTGTTTACAGATCACTCATTCCAGCGTTTCTACCAATTCTTACCAGAGATCCTCACAGACTCTGACGCAAAGTAGCTACTCTCAGAGTCTAAATCCCCCGTTTATCAAATATCGAAATATTTTCCCACTCCCAAGCCTCCTGCTAATTAATTTCATGGAAAGTCAGGAAAACATTTTTCATTTGCTTATTGTAGGCAACTTTTGTCTGAAAAAAGTAACAAATTACGTAGTAAGTATTATCAAATAAATGTTAACCCTATAATATTTCCTACCCCCTGATTATTAAGACCCCCATTTATTAAGTTTTCAAATTATGCCCCCCCCCCCAATCATTAGGATCGTCCTTCTATTTGGCACCTGAGGGACGTTGCCAACTTACTTTGTATCTGCCGTAACGTGTAGCAGGGAGATTCGCAACAAATCTGTCGTGTTGCTGTTATGATTCAGTTTGCTTGCCTGTGGAAGGACAGAGAACGAATATATTTTAACTAAGGGTAGGAAAATGACGAGAGTTACTAAGCTTTCTACCTTGCAGTAGCTGTTTCTCAAAAATCAATATTCATATCAATCTTCGTGCAAAGAAAATGCAGCAGAGTTCGCTCTTCATTTAAAATGAGTTTCTGATATATGAGATAAGATCTTTGACTGCAGCAACATCAAAAACTTCACTACTGTTAGTTTCAAAACAAGTAATCCCTAGGTTGAATACACAAGGAAAAGTTGTTACAAGCACGTTGAAATTAAAGAGCACAAAATATTGAATCTGCTATGTATAAGAAAAATCGAAGAAGCCAAAATAACTGTAGCACATAAATTAAAGTATAAATTGAATTAAAGGCTGACAATCAACTCGAATGGAATAGCCATATCGATAAGAGGTAAAGAAACAGGCGCTTCGAGCTCTTGGACTGGTTCAAATATTTAAGGAAATATCTTTCTTTAAAAGTGTTACGTCTTTTTCCATTGTTCTGTAAACGGCCCAAGCTAGATAAGCTTGCTTTTCTTGGGTCGTGTAGAATACAACTTTTTGATAAGCGTATATTGTCTTAGGTTTTGTATTCTACAAGGAAAATTGAATGAATAGAATTGAGGCTTGGCTGAGCCCAATTAACGTTACTGTTGCTCCGTATGGCGTAGGTGTAGTAAATTAAAAATAGTCTTAAAGAAACTACAAAATAGAACAAAGAGAATAATAAAGAATGGTGCACATTATGCATCAGCGGCGCACAGAGTCTATGCTGGCCAACTGTTTCTAACCTTATTATGCACTGCATGAAACCACAACTAACCTCGCTAATTGCTTCACTGGCCAAAGCAATCCATCTGTCGTTTTGGTCTTTGCTAACACACCAAATACTCATCAGAGCCAAACGGAGCAGGGAACTGAATTGAATTGCTTCACGCTTGTTTTGTGCAGCTAGTTGAACACATCGGCGAATTGTGAGTTCAGCAACTAAAGGTAAGCCAAGTTTAGAATAGATGCCACTGAGAACCTTTTAAAAGAAAGAGATGTAAAGTCGTTATGAATTGAATTGAATCAGGTTAAAGTGAATGACATAAAGATGCTAATCATTTGATCAGCTGTTAGCCAGGGCTGAAAGCATTACAGTTCACCAAAAGAATCTACAAAGTCTTATGATAGAAATTTATAAGATCATGAACCATCTAAATCCTTCATATATTTGGGAGTTCTTTGTTAAAAAGGATATACCTTACAATCTCCGCACCAAAGAGCTATGCAGGCTTCCATCAGCACAGTCACATCGATATGGACTAAATTCTCTTTCGTTCAGAGGTAGTCTCCTGCGGACTCTCTAGATGATGAACTAAAGAGAGCTGATACCTTGAGAAGTTTTAAGGGGGGGGGGGGGAAGAATGGGATGGCAAAATATGTAAATGTTTAATTTGTAAATAATTTGTTATATTGTAAATAGTTGGTTTAAATTAGCTTTTAGTAACTATGTATATACAAACTTTAAATAATGTTATGATGATGATGATGATGATGGCGATGATGCTGCTAGACGCTTTCTATGGAACTTTAGCTGCAAAAAGACTGCGGTTGGGATGGTGAAATCCAGACTTATTACAGAAGATTCACTTTGGTCTAAGAAAAATTTCCAGCAAAAAGAGACCCCGTTTACACTGTACCAGTACAACTCTGTATCCATGACTAAATGTAACGGATCCAACTCCAGTAGCACTTTCGTTCCTTCTATCCATAGAAAAAATCGTGTTCTGGAGCAGTGTCATTGCTCTTGAATAGTAATAACTTTGTAATAGATCAACACGCCTAGAACTGCGCAGATTGGGACTCCAAAATTACCAGCAAAAATGCTAGACAATATGCATCATCTTATAGCACAGCCAATCAGGTTGAAAGATAGGTAAGTCTTATTCCCTGATTGGCCATTTCATTTACGAGCAAACTGTGCGCGAATGACGCACCAAAAGAAAGGGTGTGTTTGACTGGTAATTCTAAACCTACCAAATTCTGAGAACAGTATACTTCATACAAATGGAGATGCATTTCCAAATCAAACCAAAGATAATGGAATCCATTATCTTTGATCAAACACACACACAAATTTAAAAGCAGTTGGTTTTCTCTCCAGATTCAAAAATCTCTCCAAAGTCTGCCAAACCTCTTGACTTAGGAAGCAGAAGGTTCAGAAGGCCTTGCAAACCAATAAACCTAAGGGGGTCAGTGCCTGAGTGGCTTATACAGTTTCCTTCAGGTGAGTGAAGTTAAGCTCGGTTGAGTGAGGTCAGACTTTGGATGGGTGACCTTTCGGCCAGACCTCGCAACTCACCTCGCCATCCTTCGGAAGGGACGCTAAACTAGGGGCCCAAGCCTGGATGCAGCATGCATAGTGGGCTTGAATCATCTCAAAGCAGCTAGAAATACTTCCAGCCCACTTAACATAAATTACTGAAAAATAACCTATCATTTTGACAATATCAAATCAATCAAGCATAAATTCCTGACTACCATTTTCAGAATTGGTACCACTCAACCATGCTGCAAGCTGTGAGACATTCAGCTCATCATTTCTCTTCCCACAGAGAAAGATTATTGCTTCAAAGTTGACTCTTGATTGACGAGCTAAAAAATGAAACATCTCTATCCTAACTTTACCAAACATCAGTCGTAAGATGCAAATATACGAAGTGAACAAAAGGGCAGATTTTGTAGTACAATAGCATCAATTGCTTTTGATTGACACCTCAATTCAAAGTGATTAGTGACTGCAGTCAAAGGAAATTCTCTCAACCAGTAATTTAAAACAAACTAAGCCACAAAAATTGCCCCGAAACCAGCAGGGCAAACTCTCGACTTGTGCACGCGAAAGGTGATTCCTAAGAGAAGTTATGTGCTGAAAACGAAAGAAGAAGGGGAAATCTAAGGATCTGCATGGCGTATTTTGTTTATTTGATTCAGGAGCTGTGTGGTAATTGTTTCTAAATACAAGAGAATTAAAATGCCTTCTGCTCGGTTTCTGAATCAAATAAACAAAATCCGTCATGCAGAACTTTAGATTTAACTTTCTTCTTTGGTTATCAGCACATCACTTCTCTTAAAACCCACCCTTCGCGTGCACAAGGCGAACGTTTGCCCTAATGGTATCAGGGCAACATTTGCAGCTTTGTTTTTTTGAATTACTGGTTGAGAGAATTTCCTTTGCCTGCAATCACTAATCGCTTTGAATTGAGGTGTCAATTAAAGTAACTTATGCTATTGTGTTACAAAATCTGTCCCTATTTACGAAGCGTACAAACCTGATATTTCCACACTGCTTTGGCATCAGAATCACAAATCTGCTTCAATGCTGCCAACAAATCATCCGCGATTTCATCCTGTGATACCTTTAGCATGATCTCACTTACAATTCTTAGGTACGACAACTCACTGCAAACATCAGGATTTTCTTCGTACTGTGACATAGCATTTTCAGATAATAACATTGCGATGTCAAAAACACCATCGTGTAAATATGACCATATAAGTTGTTTGATCGTCCAAATACGGAGATTGATGGCAACTGTGATTCGTGGGGTAAGTTGGTGCGAGATTGTTGTCTTTAAGATTTCTTGCAGATGAGCCAGGTTCTCCTCGGCTGCAAGAACAACGGTATTTTTTCATCTCATTTTCAATCAAATGATATTCAAGTACAAACAAATAAATAGTCTCATTCAATCGTAAAAAGATCACTGCAGTTTAATCCTTTTGTTATAATCATACAGAATGTGGCTAAGGGAAAATGGGGGCAGCGGTGGGAAAAGTGCACGAAGCCGCGAAGCAGCTTCGCAAGAAGCTCTTTCAATGAAGAAAAGGGGGAAGATAAAGAGCAAGCTGAATAAAGGAAGAGAAGGGATGGAAACGAGGAGAGGAGGAAGGAATAAATGAAATAAAAGTTAGAAAGAAACGAGGGGGTGAAGAAGAACGAAAATTGGAAAGGAGAAAGAAGACAGGATGAGAAAAGAAATATTCAAAATGTAAAGAGGAAAGTAGGCAAGAACAGAACTAATATCTCGTTCAATTCCTACCCTGACCACCCCCCCGGCAGCCCGGGGGTCAACAAAAATTCCTTACTCAAATGCCCGGGGGCCAGGGAAAAATTGATGATCAAATGCCCAGGGGCTCGGCACTGAAAAAATGCCATATTCCCAGTTACTGTATAAGCAAAAGCTTCTGTTTTTGCCAAATGCTACTCAAATGCCCGGGGGCCGGGGAAAAATGTTCTGTCAAATGTCCAGGGGCCGGGAAAATGTTGTGTGCAAATAAAAAAAGCAATGTTGTGCAGTAGTTCAATGGTGCTTTGAAATCTGGGCACAAGGCAAAATTGATAAAACATTAGAAGGAAGAATTTTAGGTTGAGGGCACTTCATAGGAACGTAACTATTTTTTCCATCACTGCTAAGGGAGCTAACTGGCCTTCAGTGGCGGACACTTTGTCTAATATTGGGGAGGGGGGGGGGGGGCGAAGTTATTGTTTAGTTGAAAAATATTGTTTATTTCTATTGTTTCGGAGCGAAAGATCTTTATTCCAGCCAACATTGGGGGAGCGATCGCACCACCTCACCCCCTCCCCAATTGTCCGCCATTGCTGGCCTTCAAATATAAGGTTTTATGACCCTGAAGGGCTCAAACTCCTATTTTCCGTTAGAATGCGTTAAACACCGTCCTTTCATGAAGCAAACGCATTTCATATTTTCAATCTCAAAACTTAACATACTCAAAACGTTTTCAAAAATCACACAAATCTTGGCATGCAAAACACTTAAAGTTTTCTATTGTTGCCATTGCTGACTTAAAACTGCTCTCTTTGAAAGTTAGTACACAGTTGATGCCTATTTGAAAATAGTTTGATAAGTAATAGAAATTTATGGCCAGAACACCATATATCCATCTGGCTTTTTCATACAGTCAACAATTTTCATTTCCATTAACCTAAGGCTGAAGAAGAAGGCAGCTTCTAAAAAGTTTTTGTGCATGTTAAACCGAACAACGACTGAAACTTTACCCATTCACCCAAAAAAGCTGGTGTCATGCTTCAAGTTTTTGGAACTTTGCGCGAATTAAAGGAACACGAGAAATTACCTTTCTGAAGTGCAAGCCTTGAAGTAGATATCGCCAATGTACCAAACGAAGCACCATCACTGCACAAACTATAAGTGAGTGCAGCAGCAGATAACAGTGCCCAGTTTTCAGGTTGTTGAGGATTGGTATGAACAGCCTTCTGTGCGGTACGCATGCACGCGAGATGTGAGCTATGATTGGTTAATTTCGAAGCAAAGGATTTTGAACCAATAACTGCAGCTGATATCAGCATCGAGGATTCCTGTGGGAACGGTTATGATAGTTACATTGAATGCAATTAACTTGTACCGAGTGACTCAAAATCATGCCCCCCCCCCCCCTTCTGTTTGACGAATCATTTCAGCAAAAATTGTTCCATGACATTCATAGGGATTGATTTTTCTAATAGTTAAAAGATTGAAGTATTTTTGGAATTTTTTGGGTAATTTTCAAGGTAGTAGAGTAGTCTCTTGACAAATCCAAAAAACTTAAAAATCAGTCTTTCAGAACAGCCAGTAAATGGCCTAAAACGCCGGATCAATCTTCCAGGTCGTTTGAAATCTATTCAACATCCTTTTGAGAATTAGCATGACTAATAAAATAATTAGCTCAATCTTAGACACAAACTGAAATTGACATTTTATTCATTGCTCTGAATACGGGATTATTGAGAATAATAACACTGACAGGTTACGTTTCTTTAATTTTGAGATGCCTTTGATCATGCGTTTTATGCCATTTTCTGGATGTTATGTAAGACTAACTTTTTGAATCTTTCGAATTTACCACAGGACTACTGCCTTGAAAATTACCAAGAAGATGCAAAAATACTTAAATCGTAAAGTCTCTTGTCGCAGAGTCCTGTCCATCTATTCCTTTGTACGCCTGTTTCACATTAGATGTTAGGCTTATATAGTTTAGATGACTATCCATCTCAACTACATATGAATCTTTACAGTCAATCAACTGTATGGTGGAAGAAACCCAGACCCATTGGCGTTGTCCTTATCGATGGGGACCCTGGGTGGGGAGCAGTGACGGGGACGGTTGTCGTTGTTGTTCTCTCGGCCGGGGTTCTAATTGTGCACCATTGTCAAATATTTTTGGCCTGACATCCAATGCCAAACCGGCTCAAGCATCTATTCGTAAAAAGGTTTTTATTTTTGGCATTTTGTCACTGTATAAATAGTTATGTTTTAGGTTTATGTTTAATTCCGGGGTAGACATGATATTTTGCTCCTCCTGGTACCGTCTTTGTAATGTGTTATAGTAAATCGTAGGCAGTGTCTTAAGTAACTTCTTGTTGTAAATTTCCATATTGAATAGAAAAAAAGATAGTAACTGCAGTTTGGTACTTACATTAGATTGTTGTAGCTGAGATGAAATGAGGGAACATCTTCCTGCAACCTAAGAACATCAGAAACATCAAAAACATCAGTGTGATGCACAAAGCTAAGCATAGATCATTGCAGTAGCAATCTTTTTTGGGGTGTGTTTGAATGGTAACTCCAAGCCTACCATAATAGTCTGAAAACAGTATACTTTGCAGAGACGGAAATAGATTTTCCAAACAAACACAAACAATTTTCCAAAATATACAGAGAGAGGAAGATGACGTATGTGTGTATTACAGACACCTCATATGCTCTTGTACACTCATGATTTGGACCCATTTCATCAAAAAGCACTTAATTTTTTTTTAAGAAACAACCTCTGAGCGGACAATCATGGAAATAAGGTAAATTCGACCTTTTAATGCTAAGCCTGCCGCTACCATTAGGGGTGTTTCATAGGTATTTATTTAATTTGTATAAAAATTGCAATTATGTATCTATTATATATCTTGCATTCCTTACTTACTTCTAAAGGCAGCGATGGCGATCTTTGGCATATGAATTTAGCAAGTCTGTTCCAATGTTTTGCAATATGTGGGTATCTGAAAACGCGCAAATGAATTACATTGAAATACGTCAAGAAAAACGAATAAAAATGTAAATAACGAAACTCATCAGTTAATCAGTGTAAGCTATACAAGTTTTAGCTGAAAAACAGCAGCAGACGTCATTGCGATGCTTTTAAATATATTATTCAAATGGGAAAACTTGGTTTCCCTACGTTGTCCTATATTTTCATAAATTGTTAAAAAAGCTCAACGTTGTGTCCTCCTGCACCCTAATAGACAAACCTCCAAAAGACGAAAATTGGCTTCTAATGAAATCACTATTATGCAATTTGCTATAAAATTGATTTATTTTTTCCAACAACTTAATAAAGTAAAATATATATGACCTGAATTAAGCACGACGTTTCGAGCATAGCATACAGTAGAAACCCGCATAAAAGAACCTGTTTTTATAAGAACCTAGAGGCTGAAATTCAATCTTTAAAACCCCCTAAATAAGAACCCCTAAGAGGCTCAAACTGGGAAAGGTTCTTATATAATAGCTTTAATGTAAATTATTAAAATGACAAGAATGTTTAGAATTCTTCACATCCTGATCAGACTTCTTCATTGGTACAAAAGATTTGTTCTCAAGAATTCTCAAGAAATCTCAAGAAATCTCAAAAAATCTCAAGAATTCTTGGGCTGGAAAACAGTGTTAATGTGTGCAAGGCCTGCTCGTATATAAGAACCTTTTTAAGAACCTTAGAAGCTGGAATTTAGAATAGCAGCCATTTAATTAAGAACCAATTCAGGCTGCCCAGAAAAAACCTAGGTTCTTTTATGCGGGTTTCTACTGTAGCCTGTTGGAGGCGTCGTGCTTAATTCACTTCAGATCAAAGTGGTTATATTTACTTTATTTAGTTGCTCATCTTTATACGGTTGCATTACACGCAATATGAGGAATTTTTCATTTACTATACCTCCTAACAACTCTTTGGACATGTCTCTTGGCTGTGGCTATGTCTCCCTGAAAATGAAATAAAGATACAAATAAATTGATAGAAACAAAATAACACCAAAAAATCTATCAAGGAAAGAGAGAGATAAAACGAGCGAGAAAGAAGGCATAGGGTTTGGCATCTTTAGCTTTGAAGACTTTCTTACCCGCAGTAGATGGATTGCTGAATTCAAGAAGGCATGGTTTCCTTCAACTGATTCTGTTTCTGAAAGAAAATATATTTATAAGAATACATGACAGGCCTGCCTTCACATCTACATTTTCTGAAAAAATCCAATCTTAAATCACTCAAAACAAAAGGATCATAAGTTACCCCGAAGCTCCTGGCTGGTTCTGAGACAGAATTGTCAATATTTTAACGGAAATAACAAAGCTATTTTACTTTAAGCTTTCCAGCATTTGCTATCAAAACTATCTTATTGGATGCTTTGTTGCTGGAAATATTTGAAATCACCTTTAAATGTGACATAAACGAAAAGGCTTTCAGGGAAAGACTCCATCTTCAGATATCCCAGGGATAAACTGTATTGGAAACGTCATTCGAAAATATACCGCTAACTACGAAACGGCCGGATAACTCTCTTTATGACAAGATACTTGGGCAAGCATATCTTTTTTTAAGGGAGCACGTAGAGAGTTTAGGCATGTGTGTCACTCATTTTTTAGAACTGAACAAAGCGACAGGGACCAAACAGCTTCTTTTGGATTTATGGGGAGCTAGAAAGCAGTCGGAAGCACTAGGGGGTCTGAATAAATCATCAACCGTTATGAAATTAATGAATCAAATTATGAAGCGTTGGCGTTGCTCATTTAAAGTGTTGGCGTTGCTCATATAAACACAATTTCTAAAACATTAACATCACTTAAAAATTATTTGGGAGGAGGGCTAAAGCCCCCCCCCCCCAAACCGCCCGGTCTCTATAGCATAGGTTCCAAATCTTTAAATCGGCATAATAAGGTGGGTGTAAAGTTTTATGACCTACTTCTTGCTGTTGAATAGCTTGAAAGAAACTTTAGCTACATACCTATAATTCTACCGTTTGACTTTTCAGAAAATTTGAATATTTCCTTAAGTTAAAGCGTATTTTATATTCTAACTAATGTGAGGTTGTGACGTCATCACATTTCTAAATCATAAACCAGAAGAGCGGTAGACTTTTGCTTGATACCATATTGTAGACATTCAAAAACTATGGTTTTCTTGGAAATGATTTCATGTTGCCTCAAACAGTTTAGAAATTTTTCTTGAATTCTTGAAAAGAATAAAACAATCTAAATCTGAAAATATTAAAGATTTTAGAACATTCCAACGGTAGAATTATAGACAAATAGCTAAAGTTTCTTTCAAGTCATTCAGTTCAAAGAAATAGGGCACTAAATTTTACACCAGCCTTCTCTGCTGGTCTCTGTAAAGTGAAGAAGAGCTGATTGGCAGTACCAAGTTTAATCTTTGTGTAATACACAGCAGTTGACAGCATAGGTTCCAAATCTTTAAAAAGCCTGGTGTAAAATTCAGTTACTTATTTCTTTGAACTGAATGATTTCAAAGAAACTTCAGCTATTTCTCTGTAATTCTACCGTTGGACTTTTGTGAAATATTCAATATTTTCAGAATTAGAGTGTTTTTCTTCTTTTTCAAGAATTCAAGAAAAATTTTCAAAAAAACTTAAAACCATCGTAGTTTCTAAACTGTTTGAAGCAACATGAAGAAATTTCAAAGAAACCATAGTTGATGGATGTCTACAATATGGTATCAAGCAAAAGTCTGTCACTTTTCTGGTTTATGATTTAGAAATTTGATGACGTCACACCCTCAAATGAGTTGAAATGTAACGTACGCTGAAATTTCAAAAAATATTGAAAATTTCTGAAAAGTCCAACGGTAGAATTAAAGATAAGTAACTAAAATTTGTTTCAAGCCACTCAGTCAGAAGAAATAAATCACAGAATTTTACACCCACCTTTTTAAGTCGAATTAAAGATTTGGAGGCTATGCTGCAGTCGGCAGCACTTGTGATCATTAAGTGACTTACTACAATCTGGATGCTTCTCTATTTCGGTTATGGCAGCATTTGCCAATGTATGATCTCTGGATAAAAGACCAAAAGCTGCCAATGCCATCAAGCCTTGTTCACTTGGAGATCCTGTTTGGGAGCTGAAAAAGATATCATGACAATACAATTTAAATCTTTGCTACAAACTTTTGACGTTTGGTAACTACGTAACCAGTTTTCACCGCAACGTAAATTTCGCCCCAGCCACTAAAATTTAATCTATGAAGGTTGACGGGACTACTGGTGAAAAATAAAGTAAAAATAACGAAGGAGTACCATACAAAGTGTAGCCCAGTTTCGAATCGCAAGCAGGGGCACTGCAATTTTTGGGTTTTGCTATGTTAGGAAATAGTTGAAAAATCTTAAAACTTCCCTTGAATAACAGGACTTCCTGCTTAATACTTTGGCTGACGCTTGTCACAGAAAATATAGGATCTTATCTGACCATTTGCTGTGAGCATTGCTAAACAAAAAATTTAGCAAACGGTGCCATTACCCAACCCAACTTTCACAAGTAAATTATGACTATAAACGAACTAACAGTAAAGCTGTTTTCATGGATGTATCCACGACCCTTGAGTTGGCTAGGGAAAAACGCTTTCTTCAATCCAAACAGCCCTATTCAACCAAAAATAATTAGAAATTACAATGATTTTCCCCATTTTAGCCTTCAAATCTGGAGAAGCACAGCTGCATCTTAGCCATGAAAAGACGATAGTATTTTGCTCCTCTTGGTATCGTAGTCGCATGTAAAGTAGGTTAAAGGGGCTCCGTCGTCAAACAGTAAACAAATCCATAAACTCGCACGTGTCGGGGATTATCCATTGTTCATCCATTGTTCTCTGCAGTTTGTTTGGTGGCTTCACCCAAGCCACAAAAAAGTGACCGTTAAAAATCCACTTATATCCGAGCAATCGTAGAAGATATGAATGTTTGGTTTGTTCCTTAGTGAAGTACAATGATTAATGCCCAAACAGCAACTTTCATTTTGAAAAAAATACGAAAATCCTGTGTGATATCACCTTTCAAAAAACTGCAAAAATCATCGTTTTGTTTACATTTTGACGACGGAGCCCCTTTAAGTAATGTAGGTAGTAAATTGTCATGTAAATTTTAGATGGAATATAAAAAACGATAAAAATTACAAATCCACAGCCTGGGAACTGCAACGGGCTGATTTTCAATTCACCTTGTGTGTCCATCCACAACACAGTAAAAAGATAATTCCCTGCAATGTGGACAGAATATAAGATAATGAATATTACCTTTTAAATAGCAACGACTTTGCCATTTCAGATTTACCCATCGCATAACCCACAATTCCCATCGCAGCAAGGACGTCTGATTTGTCCCGCTCATTCTCAACAAGGCTTAGTGCTTGCTCGTACGCTAAAAGAGAGAACAAATTCATTCTAAATTCAAATTGAGACATATTTTCAAACTGAGTTTAGAGGGAGCATGGTGGTGGAGGAGGAAAGACACTCAAAACAGAGTGGTAGGATATTGCAAGGAAGAACAGCGCCCGAGGGGGGGGGGTACATAGCATGTTCGAGGTACGGGTATATGCCGCCCACATGGGTGGGATTTTGGGTCCAAAATTCTCTAAATAAGGGTCCTTTTTCGGCAGATTTTTCATAAACATGGGTGGGGTTTCGCTTAAATTCGCAACAATTGTATAAAATGGGCAGTTTTCCACCTAAATTCATCATAAAAGTGGGTACCAAGGCAAGTTTCGGTAATTAGAAGAGGGTAGCTTTCTGAAAACCGGGCGGCAAACCCCCGTCCATCCATAAGCCATATACCACAGTACTTCGTTCCACCTACACTCGAGGTCCAAAGCCGTATTCTCATGATCCAGACTTCTGCTAACCTGCTTGAGCTAAACTTTTAGCATTTTTTCATTTCTTGAGGCAATTAGTCAAGCATTAACTACCAGGTGATTCAAAAAGTTTCGGTGTTTAAAAAAGCTCCAAAGTTCAAAAATTCAATTAATGCTGAATTTTCTTTTGGGGCGTTGCCTTAAAGAGAATCCGTCTGCAACAAGTTTCGTTCGAGACGGTGATTCAAAAAGTTTCGGCGTTTGAAGAAGCTCCAAAGATCAAACATTCAATTAATGCTAAATTTTCTTTTGGGGAGTTGCCTTAAAGAGAATCCGTATGCAACAAGTTTCGTTCGAGACGGTGATTTTGAAGTTTTTGATGGGCAATATCACACAGACGCTTACCTATTTTTATAAAATGAAAGCATCGTTTTGAAAATAAATCTTTGTACTTTACAGAGGCAAAAACCAAACATTCATATCTTTTACGATTGCTTGGATATAAGTGGATTTTTAACGAGCATTTTTGGTGGCTTAAGTGAAGATGGAGAACAATGTACACGTGCGCTGTTTACAAATTTGTTTACAGTTTGGCGATGGAGCCCCTTTAAAGATCAGGTTAAATTCAGGGGTATTGATTAAGCCATCAATGGCTTTCAATTAGCGAAATTCTGATATACCATTAGCTACCTGGTTTTGAAAAATGCTACAAAGTTACATAAACTTCTATGCAGGTCTAGCTTTTTGCCCAGTAGTAGAATCTTTTAAGAAATTAAATTATGCAAGAAATCAAAGCATAGGTTCCAAATCTTTAAAAAGGCCGGTGTAAAATTGAGTGACCTATTTCTTTGAGCTGAATGACTTCAAAGAAACTTTAACTATTTCTGTATAATTCTACCGTTGGACTTTTCTGAAAGCTTTAATTGTTTCAGAATTAGAGTGTTTTTCTTCCTTTTCAAGAATTTAAGGAAAATTTTCAAAAAAACTTAAAACCATCGTAATTTCTAAACCGTTTGACGCAACATGAAGTAATTTCGAAGAGAACTATAGTTTATGGATGCCTACAATATGGTATCAAGCAAAAGTCTGTCACGCATCTGGTTTATGATTTAGAAATTTGATGACGTCACATCCTAAAATGAGCTGAAATGTAAAATACGCTATAATTTTGAAGAATATTCAAAATTTCTGGAAATTCCAACGGTAGAATTATAGATAAGTATCTAAAGTTTCTTTCAAGCCATTCAATCAGAAGAAATAGATTATTGAATTTTACACCCACCTTTTTACGCTGAGTTAAAGATTTGGAACCTATGCAAGAAATTAATCTCGCGATCATGAAAGGATTGAGATTTAATGTGAAATTGTAAAATCCTGGATGTGAATTACGATGACTTGTGAAACCCATGGCCTGAAAAATGAGTTTATTCATAATAATATTCACAAATACATGCCATTTAGACTCTGTTCAAGTTGTTCATCAAGAAAATAAGCAAGTGCGAGACCAGTGATGTCATCAACTTTCCTCAACGGTGCAATTTTGAGATACGTTTCAATCGATTTCTTGCATTGACCAGATTGACTGGAAAGGAAAAACAAGATATCAAGCTAACATATTTAAACATATCAATTAACACACAGAAACATGCAACAAATATAACTACTGTGCCACTCATTGCAGGAAAGGACACGTAGTCAGCGATTTTCCACAATAATTGACACTTACAGTTACCTAAGGAATTAAACTTAAAAGTAAAACAATTACAATTGAAAGAAACTTAAAATGAAAAGCCTGATCAATGAGCAGAACTGATGCTGTTTGAGGCTGTTTGATAAAACGGCTGATCGGAAGCCGGCCCGACATGGATCCATTGAACTATAGAGAAAGAAATTGGTCCTATATCAAACTAAAATATTCACTAAGTGCTTTTTAAAACTTCTTTCAGAAGTTGACTATATGGCAGTGAAAGAAAATATCAATCTTTAAAGGAACGAAACAAATTTCAAGATAGGTACGGAATAGCTTCGTTCCCACTGACTGACATTCTGTATCTTAACTAATGATACAGCACTAAATGAAAAACCGGCCTAAATACTAAAGGAATGCTACCAGCGTATAAACCAACTCCTCTACACTCTGTCAAAATGGTAACAGATACGTAACACCAGTCAGATTTACCAAAGAACTAAGATATGTTTTACCTATCATGAGGTGGCACTCTTTCACAATGTATACAAGTCATCATATTTAGTTTTTTCATTAGTGTGTCGGATCTAGCAAACTCATTCGAAACATTCCAAATCAAGTGAGTGTATTTATCTTCGAAAGATTCTATCATAACTAAGAAATTGAGGGTATATTTTTGCGTTCGTAAAAAGAGAGGAAAGATTGTGTGCTTACCGTAAGACTCTTGCATGATTGGACAATACCATATTCTTCTTCTCCGCGTCTTCAGCGGAATCAACAAGTTGATATGCACTATGATATGAAATGGAGTATAATAAAGTAACAAATAATTATTTAACAACGACTAAGTCAACAGCCATACGAATGAGGATTCAACTTCACAATATAAATCGAACAAAATCATTTTGTCAAATCCTGGCTGGTTCTCACTGCACGATTAACTTACATCGTTTTCCTCGTCACTAATTTTCACGAGCGATGAAAGTTTATACTCATATTCATCGCTTTGAACAAGGGCGCCTACCTTGTAGGAACTGTGTTTATTTCCAGTACTGTTTTCGTGACCCAGTAAACATAGTCAGTCCTGTCAAGGTCAAGATGACGTATGAATAATTTTGTGGTTTCAAATTCCGGTGTTGATGTAATACGAGATCAACTGTTCTACGAGATGACCACAGGGAACCAGACAGCGTGATTTTTGATTGGTTAACACTAACAGACATTAGCGTTTGAAAATCCCTGTAACTAACGGGTGAACAGGACACCAATTACTGTGTATTGGATCACGAAAACAGTACTGGGAATAAACACAGTTCCTACAAGATAGGCGCCCTTGCTTTGACTCGTCGCTTTTCCATTGTTTAATCTAATCATCAAAGAAATGACGTTTTCAAACAACGGAACTTTCTTTCTTGACGTTGGACCTGGAAAGGAGCAATGAATTTGTGTAGAAACGTGTAGCAGACAAGGCAAGAGCGATGACAAAAATGACGAAAACAAGTGCAAAAATCGCCCAGTGGGAACAAGTCTTTAGTGGGTAAGCTGGAGCAATCAGTCGTTTGAGAAAATTAGCAAGTTTCCACTTGACTTCTGATTTAACATTGGAACTGGCTAAAACATCAAATGGAGTGTTCAGTCAACTCCAATGACTTCATTAAAAGATACGTATGGAGGTTCAATGATATCAACTTGAATGACATCATTAAAAGATATGTAGAGCTGATAAACGATATCTCCTTCAATTGTTTGCTTCTTCCAAACACGTAGCAATATGGTTTGCTTCAATGATTTACAGTAGCTTTAAACTATTTCTGTAATGAACTATATGTCATACCTCTCAAATGCATCTGCTGATTGACTATACAATGCCTCATGCTCTAAGAGCGTACCAAGCAGATTAAAGGCACATGGATTGCTGGGGACGCGATCTACAACGAAAGATATACGGTATGATCATGGTAAAGTATAAATCAAACGGTTTTAAGAGACACGTTACGAGAAAATTTGAGTGTTCAAAGAAACATTTTGGAACAAGGGATCGTTGGTCTCGGCAGCGTCATTCCATGGGGAATAAATTAGATTCTAAGTAGATTCTTGAAGCATATCGAAATTGAACACTGAAATTGAAGAAAAATAAAGGAAGCAGAATATAATATGACCGAATATTACTCAAATTTTATCAAGACTATCGTTGATGCATTCGCTGTGCCTCAAGAATTTATTTAGGCTAAAAGGCCAAAACTGTGGTTTGATATTGGACACAACTTTGTACTTTGAAGATTAATATTTCTGCTCTCAAAGTACGAATGCCAACAAACAAGGTATCTATATTCAAGTTAACTGTCGAGGAACATTTTGAGAGTGATTAGACATTGGTTAAAGCTAAATTCAGATGGCTGCATCTGACCAAATCTGTCCCATATTTTTTGGGGGCATCCGGTAGTAGAATTCGCACATCCCGTTAGATTACCTGAATATTTCTGTGCACACACAGATGCATTAGCAACAGCTTTTCTTAATGATTCAGGAATGTTAAAGGAGCTGATTCCTCCGGCACTCATTTTCCCTTTCCAGTACAGATCTTTAAGTGAGAAGCACACCCATTTGGCATACGCTAAGAAGCACTCAGTCTGAAATGGAATAAAGTGTATTCAATTAAAATGATAGATCGAAAGTCCCTTTAAATTCAATTTGTATCGCAGAAAATGAATTAACAAGAGGTACCTAATATTGCAAAATAGAGTATCAACTGAATGCTGATATCAAGGATGCTAATGTCGATTTCTTTCTAGTCTTGTATGAAACGTTGGGTTTATTGTCCTTTCCGTTTCCCACCTCATCACATCCACAAGTCTGCAGTCAAGTGGTTGAATTTTTGTCGATGTTTCGTTAAAGGCACACTGTCGTGGCGCTGATTGGATAAATGAGACAATATAAAAGAATAAAATTAGGCAGGCTTCAGTAATTTCGCTGTAAACTGAAATTCGTGAAGGTGAAAACGATCTGACTCCCTGTATTCTCGAAACGAAGTATGATCCAACAGCATAAAGGCTTGCTAATTATCAAAAGGGCAGGTCTTTAGGTTGTCATTTCAACATCAGGACTAGCTAATAACAACTACGACAGTGTGCTTTTAAATATTACCAGGAATTTTGAGAGTCACTTGCTCCAGTTACATAGGCAGCAATTCAGAAATTCACAACCCACTGCAATAGAAAGGTCTCGTACCTCTGTAAAAATTATACCCACTGATGAAATTATCTGGTGGCCGTCCTTTCAAGCTCTGTATGTTTGAAACTCAGTGTCAGCACATTCGCAGTTATCAGACAGAATGTCAGAGCATAATTAGTACCTAGATCAAGTCACATTTGTAGATGAGAACGTAAGTTCGAAGGGCCTCAGTGTGCCAAAAATTTGTCTTTTTCGTTGCGTCTGCCTTCTTCATAGTATATAAGTGTTATTAACCACTTTTAGTGTCAACTTTTCTTTGTAGAAAAACAACATAGTAAAATATTTCTGAAAACAACAAACTTACATGCGAGCCTAGTTCACTGGAATGACGAAACAAGTCCATTGCATCCGCGTCTCCAATTATTTCCGCAATCGAAGCCTGATAGAATACGAGCAAAACAAATTTAATTCCAAGATTCTAACCTGTGAGGCACCAGAGAATATCAATTTGCATTTTTATGAGAAACTAAGAATTTGAGCCAGTACTGAAAGTTTCTCCAAATTGTCAGATTTTGAGTAATCAGAGCTACGAGTTTCCTGAAGGTTACATAACAATCTTCATGTTTACTTCCTGTCCTCTACTGCAAATTTTAAAACAAATTTGAAAAGCCTTTCCGATGGTTATACAGTAATCAACTATAAGTAAAAAATACGCCAAAGATTTCTTTTATTAATCTAAGAAGTTTCTTAAGTTAACTTTTTCCAGTATATGAATTTCTTAATTTTTGGCGTTCTGAAACATTGAGTTTCGTTTAAAAATATGCGGAATCTTTAAGAAGAGTCACAGTTTTTGAGATCGAAGATATGAACTTCGTACGCTGTTCTGTTCGTTTCAAAGGAATTGAAAGAATAGAGGCGACTAAACCAAGCAACACATAACGTGAATTTAAAAGCATAGACCTTATTCACAATTAATATCAATTCGAGGCGAATGATGCAAATCCAAGCAAAGCAAGAAATTTACACCTACTGCAATACAGTAGTAGGTTTCTCCTACAGAGGTGCAAAACTGTGGAATAGCCTCTCAGCCGAGTCTAAGCAGGCAGCCTCACTGAAGAGTTTCAAGACTATTTAGGTGCAAGCATCCTTTTCTTTCGTTTGATTATAAATTTCAAACATTATTGTACGTAGGATTTGAATGTTCTAAATAAGGTTTTATAGTTTGATTTGATTAATAGCTTTTTACTTTGTCTCTGTAGATTTTAATCATTGTTTGGTACACGTAAAAAACTATTTCACGTGTCCAACAGAGCAATGCACGCTTTTGGGGTTTAGCTCCCAATCATATCGAGGCGAATGAGGCATTTCAAAAGAACAGACGTCATTGTGAATAGGGTGTATACCTGACCAACCCATGCTGGTGTGTATGACGGATCGGCATCTTGAGCTTTCTTGAAAGCTTCATGTGCCACCTGAAAAACATTTGGAAACAGTATTAATGCAGAATCCAAGTAAAGGAAAAGAATGGCAGTTTTGCAATAAACACTGATGAACTTAAAGTATTGAACACAAATACTAAAATAGTGAAAACAAAAATGAAATTAAATACATTAAACAAAGATGAAAATACCGAACTAAAAATAAAAACTGAATCAAAATTTTGCTTTTCAGGAAACATTTTACATTTGATTACTGCTAATAGCATCGCTCTGAAAGTGCAATAACAAATCGTATTCAGAGAGCATTTTTTCGCTGCAGCTCCTATAAAATTCAGTTGCTACTGCCCTACTTCACCATTGCATTGGAATTTAGCACCTTTTCTTGACGATTAAAAGTTCCATCAACAAAGATGTTTCTTTTCCTTCAAGCATCAGAAGAATGTTTTCAACGTCAAAATTAGATGAAAATGCTGTTATTCTGAGAATTGTTATACAAAAAGTTAATAATAATTATAACTACCTGAACTTTATTGTATTTGAGATATAATGCACCAAGATTTGTCCACGCTTCAGCATTCTTGAAAGGTAAGAACAGAGGTATAATTAATTAAAAAAAAGTATACATGGAAAGCCCCCACATAACAAAGATCACATTTTTTACGTTAATCTAGGTTGTTAATTCTTGGGTATGAAATTTAAGAATAGTGCAATTAGGAAGATATCTTTATTTCAAAATCATATAAATGATTGGCTTTGAGAATTTAGCACTTTCAAACACCTTCCTCATTAATTTAATGCCATTTTCACAAAGTACAGAAAAGTTTATTCCAGATTTGTAGTCTGAAGGATCTTAACATTTTTGGTTCTTATATCGGGGTTCTTACTGTAAGACGTTAGAAAAATCGACTAAAGAATTAAGATTGAAATCTTCTCTTCCAAATAAAGATCTGAATCAAATGTAAAGCAGAAACGATAGCATGCTGCTGAGTTAATTCAGTCATTCTGGAGTTACCTCTTTTTGGCAGCCTCAGCTGAAACATGCATGCCATTTATGCTACAAATATAAACACTCAAGTAATGAAACAAAAGAAAACCTGTGGTTCCAGTTCCAAGGCTTTTATAAATGCATGCTGACTCAGTTCTGGGTTTGCGATATCTGCAAAAATTCAAAGAACATTTAAAGGCGGGTTTCCACTTGTGCGAATTTGGTCGCGCGACCCGTGCGATCGCTCGAGAGCATTGCGCGAATGATGTCCACTTGTGTGAATCTGGTCGCGCGACCAATGGTCTGAGCATGCGTATTTGCTCGTACTGGCTTGGCTGGCTCTGCTCGTGCGTATTTGATTGGCTCTGGTCGCACTGGTCGTGAAAAAGTTGAAGTCAATCCAACTTCCAAAATCAGTCGCGCGATCACCGAAGGCAGGGGCATCTTCGTCACTGAAACAAACTACGCATGCCCAGACTACTGGCCGTGCGACCACGTGACCATAATTCGCACAAATGGAAACCCACCTTAATAGGCATCACAGGTCGATGTATAATCGATGAAATTTAAGAATTAAATTGCAGTTTTGATAATTTTTTTGCCTTGGAAACATCTCATTTGCAGAAGTATTCGCCTTAAATAGAATGCGTTACTCTTATATGTAACAAGATTTCACTTGGGGGTGTTTACATAGAAACAGTCTTGAAACAGTGATTTTAATCTGAGGTAATCTTAGAAGATGGCTAAAAAGGGCTAAAGCAAGCCCTAACGGAAAACCTCGAGAACATTAATGAAAATAGTGCGTTTTGAATGATATTCTAATCACTTTGATCTGGTTCAAAGAGCATATTTTGAAAATTGATCCATGGGCTCTTGTCCTTGTTACATGAAAACTAGCCCCCCCCCCCCCCCCCCGTATGATAAAGAGCATCCTTCGCAGAAAGATTTTTGTTCTACATCCCAACACATAAACAAATTCAACAGATTTGTATTTTAGATTGATTTTTCTTTGTCATTTTATTCTGAAAACTTGACACTAAATGTGGTTACTAAAGTTATATACTGTGGGCCGGGGGAGGCGGACGCAAAGAAACAGGGGACGGGCGGACCAGCGAACGCAAAGAAAAGAACCTGCTTCCCTGTATTTGCCTCTTCCAAAGTATATAACTTATATTCGGAAATATAGAGTTGCAGTGCTTAGATTTATACTTTTAGCTTCAATTCTAAAAGCATGCAAGTGAATTAAGTTTTGTAATGGTGAAATGAATAAGACATAAGGAGAAGGATATAAGTTGGACAAAACAACACTCAATAACAACACACAACAACTTGCCATAAACAGAATGACCGCAACATGTGAAGGACGGACCTGAGCAACCAGTGATCACACCCAAAGTGTTCCACATTTTCGCATTTTGTGAATCCAAACTGATTGCCTTCTTGATGAACTGCAAAAATAAAACAAACCTTAAGTTGCAGTTACTAATCGAACAAAAACTATCTGCGACAAAGCAATACAAAGATACGGAAAGATTTTTAGATTAAATTTAAGCACAAAACAGCAGCAACAGTTTCATTTCATTTGAAGTATTTGTAGCGGGTGTCTTGTAAAGAAGTACTCCCATTTGCATCACGAAAAGTTGATCTGGTATACTACAATCTTCATGATATCTTTGGGTGTTTCATCTATTTGTGTACATTCGTTAGACTCAATCATCTGCTGTAAGATGGAGGCAGTTCTTCTTTCTGAGATGCCCGAGATGTTCTTTCCTTAAATTTAATGTATATTTTTCAATGATGTAAGTGGCTGCCGTAGTTGGAACTCGATGACATCATGTAATTTCCTGCTTTGGCAGCCGTAGAATATCTATATTTCATTGTAGTTTAGTTGTTTTTATTTGTGATAAAAGAACTGCTGCAGACTATAAATAGTTTGCATTAAAATGATAGTTTTAATATACAGAATACGAATCAAAATCTTTCATCAAACTTTTTTTTGCAATAAAACCAACTATTTGGCAAAATCACAATCTCGATACATGCCTTACGAAACTGAAAACTTATAAAATGAACGCTCGATAGATCTGTTACATGTAAGAGTATTTTCTGTCTTACTTGAATGCTCTGTTGAATAATATTTTTGCCAGTTTCCCCATCAACGATCTATCATGAAAAGATCAGCAAAATGAATAAATATTCGATAAATTAATAGAGGAAAGGAATAATGATTGGATAATTCGAAAACAGACAAGGCCACGATACCAGCGTCGATCGTCGGATCCGAAGATGCTTGCGGTGACGAATAAATTAATAAGTTTGCAGGCAGAAACACCACAACACGACGAAAAAACAACAGGAAATGTATGTGAATTTATATTTGACCAACAAAGAATGATTGGCCTGATCATTGTCAAAACAAATGAATAACTACCAGGTGTCCCAAAATGATGTATTATTGTTTGATTGCTTATATGTCCATAACCAATGAACCAATTTTCAAAAACTTTATTCTATCCGATTGCCGAAAGGCTTAATTGTATTTGAAGATGTTGGTTGTGGTTTAGGCCGATTCCTTCATGTACAAAAGAAGATGGATAAACTTGTTCAAATTCAAGCCTTAGATAGCATGAAAAAGAAACGGCCTTCTTTCCCAGTCAACATCTTAGATGTGATGCAAAAGGCTGAACTTATATGTCGTTCAGAGAATACGATTCAGTTAATACTGAGTTCAGAGAATACAAATACGAGTTCAGTCTTTTGTATCACATCTAAAATATTGACTGGAAAAATAGGCCGTTTCTTTCTCGTGACATCTAAGGCTTGAATTTGAGCAGGTTTATCGATCTTCCTTTCCACATGAAAACGCAGTGGTAAAACCACAACCAACATCTTAAAATATAATTTAGACTTTAGGCAATCAAATAAAACAAAGTTTTTGAAAATTGGTTCATTGGTTATGGACATGTAAGCAATCAAACAATAATACATCATTTTGGGACACCCGGTATAAAGTCTGTCTCAAATTGGATGTCACATGAAAATATCCGCGAATAAACACAACTGCAATATTGTGAATGAGTAATTTGCGTTTTCTCAAATCTCACGTGACATCAAATTTGAGATAGACTTTAAAAGATTGACTCAACCGATTTCAATTCATTTCATTTAATATTATTTATACACAAATTAACCCTTCAGCAAACTAAAATATATAACATCTATTTACAATGAAAAAACCTTATGAATAAAAACCTAAAGCCCTATAAAACTTAATCCTTGCCGTTCTTCCAGGGAGTTGTGTTTGGCTTGAGAGTCTAGCTCTTTAGATGCGTTTTAAGTTGTTTTTTAAAACGATCAAGTGTCAGTAACTCGCGAATTTCGGCAGGTATATCATTCCATGACTTGAGGGCTGCGCAATGAAAGCCCTTTTTGCAAATTCAGTCCTATATCTAGGGATCTGGATATCCTTACAGTGCCTCGTATTGTAGATCGAGTGAAAAGATCTTGGCTTGTATTTATCCCAGAGGTTTTCAGGGCATAGTCTGTTCATAATCTTGTAAGTCATGACATTCCTATCGTAACGGAAAAGATTTTCTACGTTTAACCAGGATGCCGACCAGCCATCTTTTATTCTTGCGTTTGCAATTATTGAATACGGCCGGTCTTGAAGGCGTTGGAGAGCAGCTACTTTTGTTTTTGAAAAACTACCCCAGATAACATCGGCATAACGCAGGTGACTCTCGATTAACGCATAATATACATTACACAACTGGGATTGTGGAACGACATTTTTCAATTTTTTTAAAGCTGCAAGACCTCCACTCAGTTGGCCTTTGGTGCGCTTAAACTGTTCATCCCAACTTAGTTTCTTACCATTCCAAAGTGAAAACTACTCAGTGCCAAATCGTGCCAAGCCGAAGCTGATTTTTCATCTAGTTTGACGACCACAGCATAGCATCTACGAATTGAAAAACATAATTTGTTTTAAACACCTATCAAATCCATCGTATCAATCTGAGAGGAGCTAAAACGAGGTTGATTAATTCAACTGGATCTGCTGTTTTGCATTTGAGTTCAAATTTTCATGGTATTGTCAAGAAGATCTTTGAACAACTTAGCAAACAAAGCATACACATTTTCATTAATTTTTAATTCACCAAAAAATTCTGAAAAGTACAACCATGTAGAGTAAAACTGTTTTTGGCCTTAGAACTACCATTAAATTGCAAAATACTGCAAGCCAGGTATCAGTGGCCCACTGTCAGAGAGCTTATTGATTTTGAAGCTCAGAAAATGATCTTTAAATCCCTTAATGGGGACGTGCCTTCTTATATGAAAGACATGTTCACGAGAGTCAACAACTCTACCATTAGTTCTCTTACAAACGCTGAAGTCAATCTCAGGTTGCTATTATTGAAATCGGCAGGGGGGGGGGCACAAATGTTTCGCGTACCGAGGCGCCAAGCTTTGGAACAGTCTTGGCCCTGAGATCAGAAATACTTCAACCCTGAGATCGTTTAAAAAGAAGGTGGTTTAAAACAGCCTGCCCGAAACCAATCGAATTCTCGATCAGTTACATGCATGTCAGCATCGTGTCAGCAGTTTTAACTGTTAATGCATGCAATTTATTGATATATGGACACAGTGCCTTTAAAAACACGGCTTAGACTTAAATCATTTTATAAAACTGGATTTGTTTACTGGAATGGAAATGTCGATACCTTGAATCTGGTTCTTCTTTTGTCAAACTGAATATGATTTGGAGAGACTGAAATATGAATGTGATCATCGTCGCAATTCTTGTTCTTACTTAAATTTCAATTACCTGCGGCTAAGATCCAGCAAAGTAGCTTTCTTTGAATCGTGTTCATCGCAAGCAAATTTCAATATTTTCGAGAGTGCAGGTGGCACCGTCAACCTAAAGGAAAGAAAGAAAGATAGATTCAAATCAAATTCATAATTCTACAGTCTGCGATGCCCAGACTACAAATCAGGCAGCTGAAGGTGTTCTTGAAACAATGTTGAGTGGGCTTGCTCGGTTTTTGGCTATCAAACAGTTTTGGTGTCTCTTTGGCGAGGGCTTAAAATGGCCTAAACAAATAAGGGTACACAAATCATTATAATCTTTACAACAAAATATCTGTAACAAGGCGGGCTTTAGTGTGGTCTATGTGGTGGAGTGAGGCTTAATGGGTCAGACCAGGGAAAAATGGTTTACTTGATTATTTTTTTCCAGTTGTTCATGCGCTTATCAGTTATTCGTGCACTTGGATGGCCCATTGTTAATGAGCTTATTGACTCCGAGTCCGAGACCCAAAAAAATGGTTTTCAAATTTCTAAATTGTGATGTGCCATCCTATATGAATGAGATGTTTACGAGAGTTAGTAGGTCCACATCTTGCTCTCTCAGGAACGCTGATGTCAATCAAGGGTCCCTTTTTTAAAGACGTCGTTAGGCCAAAGAAGCTTTTGAGATCGCGGGTAAAGCTTTGGAAAGACCAAAATAAAGAAGCTAAATCATCTACTTCTCTGAAAACTTTTATTGCTGAGCTGAAGAAAATTTCATCAACCACAGCCTGAAAGCCTGAACCTTACTTTTATCTTATTTTGCCTTTCGTTTGTAGTAATCATTTCATATTATGACATTGTAATCAGGTTTTTCTTACAGTTTTATATTTAATTAAGTATGTTTGTATGCATGGCCTCCTGTAAAGCAGTTATCTAAACTGAGGGGCTACCATACCTAAAAAGTTGAAATGAAAAAATGAAAATGAAATTAACTCTGCTAAAATCGATGCAATGTGTCCCTGGCAATAAACTCTCGATTTTTTTTCAGTGAATGAAAAGTCTCTGTTCATAATAGAAACAGAGCTTCTTCATGATAGAATTTGAAGCACAACAAAAGTGAAATCGAAGAAGTTGTCAATAGCTGCCCCATTCCAATCCATTTTACCATACCCTACTCTACCTCAGAACATTACACAAGTCTACGCATTAGAAGAACAGAGATTAGAAGTAGCTTTAAAGAGAAGAATGGAAATTACTTGATCATTTCTTCTGGTAGGACATCTAATGCAAGACAGGCATCACCAATGATCTTCCAAAAACATCGAAGGTCTGGGCGTGTTTCAACTGCTCTGTAAAGATAAAAAGGGCTATAATTACAAACGCATAAAGGCCAAGCTTTTCTTTGACAGTGAGTTGCGAGTGGTAATGTAAATTTGGTGGTCTTATTCCAAGCAATATCAAGTAATGGTAATAGCATCATCCTTCTAGTACACAGTCGTATTCTTTGAAAAATTACTTGCTAACATATTATTTCAAGGATGTAGGGCCTTTTTTCAGATTTTAAAATGACAGCAAAATTCGAAAATTATGGTAACAAGAGGGAAAATCGAGCAAAAACAGACACAATTTCTGTTGTTAAAGAGTGATTGCTAAAGGTTTGACGACCGGCTAGCAGTAGAGTAAAAAGTCGGTAGAAAAACTATAACTTTAAGAACATTGTTTGTTTTGAATTAGTGGTTGAGAGAGCTTGCGTTGGTTAATCGCTTTGAATTGAGGTGTCAATCAAAAGCAACTGATGTTATTGCACTACAAAATCTGCCCTTGTTCGTCAAATTAAGGTGTCAATCAACAGCAACTGATTATATTGTATTACAAAGTCTGGCCTTGTTGGTCTGAATACTTACTTAGAGGCGGCCTTGAGAACCTCTACTGCATGATCAACAGCTTGACCATCAAAATTGTCAGCAATGCTTGCATATTCACGTTTCAAATGGCATTCTGCTAAGCCTAGAGCAAAATAATGGGATGTTTATAAATCTTTATCTCTGAAAATATGGCTTAACTCAGTAATCAATATCACAAAATAACGCAATAACACATGGTGAAAGATAGGGAAGTACATAAAAACACCTGATTTACCTTTTAAAGCTGGGATGTAATCTCCTTGATCTGCAAGTAGTTTACGAAACTCTTCAATGGCCTCAGCATAGACACACACCAATTGCTTGATAGTACCAATTCTGCAAGAGGATTGAGCAAATATTTTCACAAGATGTAGGAATCATGCAACCATTTTTCATACTATTTTCATGTGATATCGGTTACAGAGTTTAAAACTGCGCAATAATCCCATACTATGATGTTAGCGAACCAGAATGCCCAGCGAGTTTGTCAGACAGCCAATAGAATTTTGCAAAATTATCATTTTTGTCAAAATAATAGACCCTGTCATGCAAGAAATTAGACTGGTTGTAGATTCAAAGTTTCCTACATACACCATGGGTAGTTAGACAGAGCGCGTGGCCGAGTGGTTAAGGCGACTGACTCGGAAACCAAAGGTCAGAACGGCCGAGGTTCGAATCCCGCGAGACAGTTTGGTCGCTGTCCGTAACTCTAGCCCGGGTCGACCAGAGCCATGTGAGGGAAATCTGGTAGCTGCGGCGGGTTGATGGTAAAACATCCGTGGCCCCTGCTGGAACATAAGTCTCTCTCAGACTTTCGCAGGCTAGCCACGTTTAAATATGATTACCTACCTACCTACTTCTAAATAGCACAACGACTATGAAAGTCAAAAGGAAAAAAATCGTCTTTGGTACGTACTTATATCTGCAGTACAAACTTGATGGATCGATCTAGAACGAACAGAAAACAAATTAATAAGGCAAGACCACTTAGACATAACTACAAATCGTTTTCAAGTTGAAGAATTTCCAAATACAAAGGCTCCCCAAAACATAAATAGTTGCCTGTCAATAGACCGTTGAGCATTTCAGGATCAGGAACTCATACTTGATTGAAAGGGCGGATGATCGACAAGGGAGCTTCGATCATCATTGTGATCACTGTAGTACTTTCTAAAATTCACCAGACTTCTAGAAAATACTCTTCTGGAAAGGTCTATTTTCTTCAATGTACATGTATCGTCAAATACAAACACTGTTTGTAACAAGGGCAGGTTTTGTGAAAGAATAGCAACAGTTGCATCTGACTGACACCTCAATTCAAAGCGATTAGCGATCACAGACAAAGGAAATTCTCTCAACCAGTAATTCAAAACAAACAAGGCCGCAACTGTTGCCCCGAAACCAGTTGGGTAAATTCTCGCCATGTGCGCTCGAAAGGTGGTTGTTAAGAGAAGTTATGTGCTGATAAAGAAAGAAGAAGGGCAAATCTAAAGTTCTGCCCGGCGGATTTTGTTTATTTGATTCAGAAGCCGAGCAGAAGGCATTGTAATTCTCGCGTATTTAGGGCTTAAATGAAACGATTACAAAACGGCTCCTGAATCAAATAACAAAATCCTCCAGACAGAACTTTAGATTTACCCTTCCTCTTTCGTTATAAGCATGTAACTTCTCTAAAAAACCATCTTTCGCTTGCACAAGGCAACAGTTTACCCTACTAGTTTCAGGGAAACTTTTGCAGCTTTCTTTGTTTTTAATTACTGATTAAGAGGATTTCCTTTGTCTGCAGTCGCTAATCGCTTTGAATTGAGGTGTCAATCAAAAGCAACTGATGCTATTGTCTTACAAAATCTGCACTTGCTCTTCTTACCCTGCTGTTTTTACAATGTACGTCAAATACAAACACTACTTCAGTGTACAAAGTCAATTACCTCCAAAGCCCTCTGAAATGCTTTCATCGCTGCCATGTAGCTGCCTCTTGCAATGTATGCATCACCAAGGCATTCCCAAATACGTCTGCAAAAATAAATCTGGTTACAAGTCAGCAGGTTGCTGTTTGCAAACCACCTTCCTCAGAAATCAGTTGATCTCTTCGATATCATTTGGCCTATCGAAAAGCAGCGAAAGGACGTTGCTGTGCATAGTTTTGGCAATCGAACAATACCGGGTGTCCCATAAAAAAGTATACAAATTTGATTGAATCCAGCGATGTGAATTTAGATTTAATCAATGGCTAATCACTTTCAAAATGTTCTTCCATAGTTAACTTGAATATAGATACCTCGTTTGTTGGTATTGGTGCTTTGAGAGCTGAAATATCAATCTTGAAAGATCAAATTTGCGTCAACCTGCAAACCAGAGCTTTGGCCTTTTGGCCAAAGCAAATTACTGAAGCATATCGAAACAAAGAACTGAAATTAATGCAAAATTAAGAAATTGCCCAATGGGTGACTGGGGGGTGACTTCTAGAAAAAAGAGTAACACAAGATCTGATATAGTTCTATGTTTGTTAAGGCAATCGTTGATTTATACGCTGTGCCTTAAGAATTTGCTTAGGCCAAAAGGCTAAAGTTCTGGTCTGCAGGAAGAGGCAAATTTGAGCTTTTAAGATTAATATGTCTACTTTTTAAAAGCACCAATACCAGCAATTGAGGTATCTTTGTTCAAGTTAACTATCGAGGGACATTTTTATTGTGATTAGACATCGATTGGAGCTAAATTCACAACGCTGGAGTCAACCAAATCCTATACATTTTTTTGGGACAAACGGTATATGAATCGCAATGTAGTTACGTGTAGCTAGTAGTTACGTGCAGTGGCATGTTCGTATTTCCTGTTTTATGTTGCCATGAGGTAGTCGTAGTTTTCGCTCCAATTGGTATTGTATTAGTAGTAGGGTATGGTATTTTGTAAGTAATGTTGAAAGTAATATGTATGGTAAGTTATTAAATGATGTATAAAAAAAATCGCAATGTTTCCGTCAACGCTGGCTTCGCAAACTCTGCTTGAAAGTTTCTCTTCATATCAGAAAAAGTGATTCTATCTATAAAACTACTAAATGTCTTGGGTTCCTTCGCTCTAGCTTTAGATTGGTTATATCTCCCTTTATTGCTGTCTCTCCATCTGAGACTGGTGACTGCCTGTGCAACTCTCCTTTTTGAGGCTTGTCTCTGAATGATTCATTTAGTACTTTTCTTGCATAAGATCAAGGGCGCCTACCTTGTAGGAAGTGTGTTTACTCCCAGTACTGTAGAGTAATTGGTGTCCTGTGACCCAGTACAGAGAGTGTCCCAGAACCGCACCGTGACCCAGCAGTACACAGAGTCAGTCTTCTCGAGGTCGAGATGACGCATGAATAACTTTGTGGTTTCAAATTCCGGTGTTTATGTATTACGAGATCAACTGTTATACGAGTTGGCCACAGGGAATCAGACAGCGTGATTTTTGATTGGTCAACACTAACAGACGTTAGAATTTGAAAACAGAGATAAAGGACTGGGTCACAGGACACCAATTAATCTGTGAACACTAGGTCACGGATACAGTACAAGGTAGGCGCCCTTGATCAGATCGTTCATTTTTTCCCATCTGCGCCTTTTACTGAACACAATCTGAATATTTTCTAGGAATTCCATGTTTGTTCTTATCCACAGCACCGGTCTTAGGTACAATTTGCCTGAGAATTCTCTGGAGATTCGGGGGGTGCTTTCCACCCCCCCTCTGAAAACTGCCTTAGACTCATCCGAATTCAATACAACTTGGCACAGTTATAGAACAGGTAATTTGTAGCTCGTAGCGTAATTTGGGTGTGGCTGCCACACCTTGTGACGTCACAGTGACGTCACGAAGCTGAAAATCTGTGAAAATCAGGCTTCCAAGTTGAATTCAAGTTTAATGAAGATTTTGCATGAACTTTATGCAGTTTTTGGTTCAGTTTGTCAACATATGTGATTATAAAATAATATTTTATTGAAATTAACGATTTTGGAGTGATATTTTGGCAGAAATTAGCCAATTCTTATGACATCATTTGTGCGATTAATTTATTCTAAGTAAAAAGAGACCAAAATAACCTGCAAAATGGTGATTATCTATAACAAATGTATAATTAGAGTGTTTTTCATTGAAAAAGTTCGAGAAAACTTGAAAAAATTGCTAATTAGTCCAAAATGGCGGCCAAAATGACGTCATTATCAATTAAGACTCCTTGTTCAAAATTCATGCAGGCGTTGATACTTGTCAAGAATTTCTTGTCTGCATTTAGAGAATTCTCAAGAAATTATTGAGATTACATTGATGTTAATGTGCGCCAGGCATATACTTTACTGGCACAGCAAAATAAAACCCCTCGTGTCAGTACGTTCTAAAGAGCAATGGATATTCTATCAATGCTGTTTATTGTCTTGATAAGTTATTGATAGGCTCTGAATACCGGGTGAGTCAATAAAAAGAATCCCCATTTAAAAGGTCATCGCTCCCTGGATATCAAGAGGATCATATCGGAAAATATATAGTTTAATGGTAGACATGTTCAAATCCATTTTAAAATTTACCTGACTGAAATCGGCCACTCCTTTCTGAAATTATCAGAGATTTTCTTGAGCAAGCCTCCTCAAGAAACCTTCAAAACATGCCCAAAACCACGAACAAATTTACCTAACATTTCTGCTTATACAGGCGTTACATCAATGACTTCTGTACGCTTTAGCAGGTGCTATCCTCTAGGGAGGATGAACAAGTTTTCTCCCTGGTATCAATAACCTATTCAGGGGGATTCCATTCTCCTAATATGACAAAAAACATGAACACATTCGAGTGTCATTATTTTTAGTGAGGGAAACCAAGGAAAATTTGCCCATTGTTTTCACTCGTTTTTCAAGGTTTTGGAAAGGGGCTTTCTGCAGAGAACCTCCAATAGCCATGGGGAGGAAACGCGATTAAAGCCGGGTAAATTACTGAACCAATCTGAATATATTAGCAATAAAACAAGACATTTTTGAATATTATTGCTTTGATATTCAGGGAGCAGTGGCCATCCAAACAGGAATTTTTTTCTATTCATACCAGAAACTTGCATTTTCTATCTACTTCTTCCATATGCGACAGTTAGTCACAGCTATCAGCCATATACAAACAGGGCACAAAGGTAAGGCATTGGTAATAACTCTAGTCTATTACGATGGAAAAGACACCATATCAAATATAACGAACACTATGATCAAAATATAAAACTATGTACAGGCATATTAATAATGAACAACAAAAAATGTGACAATTGAAACAAAATCAATTACAAGTTGAAGTCAGTCCTTGCTGCTGAGACGTTGTGTCTAGATACGATCAAAAACAAGAAATTAATCCCCGCAGTCCTCTCTTCCTTCGCAATCTCGCTGTAAGTTCATTTATCTCTTCATCTTGTTGGCTCACTTTGGTGCTCAACAATTCAACGAACTCTTCAGCTTTTGATTTGTTTATTGTCTCGTTTTCCAATTCTCCTTTGATATCTTTTAGTTGCTCATCAGAAAGTTCCTGCTCCTGTTGCAATGAGGCATTCTTTTTCTTCAACTCATCGATGATATTTTTCAATTCTTGAACCATTCTCTCTTGTTGTTTGCGATCTTTTTCATAGGTTTGTTCCATTGCACTCATTATGGCATCATTGGTTATTCTTGCACTTTCCTTATCGAGTTGTAAGTCCTGAAGTTTGGAGATGAGTTCTATGTTTGATGTTTTGACCCTAGAGATTTCGTTGCTCAATTCTTGAACCATTCTTTCTCTCTGTTCACGATCTTCTTCATATGTTTCTTCCATGGCACTCATTATGGCATTATTGGTTATTCTTGCACTTTCTTTGTCCAGTACTAAGCTCTGCACTGCATCGTCATAAGAATTCTTAATGCAAGAGATTTGTTCTTTCAATTCGCAAACGATCGGGTCTTTTTCTTTGGCAATATCTTGTTTGACGCTGTGAAGCATCTCCATTTGTGACTTTTCACTTTCTATCAATTCATCCATGTGGCATTTTTTTTCTACCACTAACATTTTGGATACTTTTTTGTTGACGACAGCTTCTTCACGCTTGCGAATATTTCTTAGTTGATCTTCCAAAAGCCGGCGAATTTCTTCGTTTGCCTCCAACTTGTTATCCAGTTCTTTGTTGTAGTCGCTAATGAAAGAGGATTCTCTGATAGAGGCGTAGATCCTTTGCTCCAGGTCTAAGATTGGTTCCTCGTGGTCTGGCATTCTTGATACAAGCATATTTGAGATGCAACTTTGGTCTGCTTTTGAGACTCTGTTTTTGATGGCAAGTTCAATAAGCTCACGATGTAATTCGGCGGTTCGTCGTTGCTCGAACAACTGAAGAAGAAATATGGAAACAATTAGAATCACAACAATTCAAATACTTTTGTTAAATCTAGTTCCATTATGAGTAGATTTTAGTGGCAGAACATTAGAGGTACTCTTGTATGTCGAAAGAAGAAGGTTAAATTTAAACATCTGCTCCCGGAAGAATTATCCATATGATTAAGAAACGGAACAGTATACACAATAATTATCATACATTTATGAGTGTAATATAAACAGTTGTCAGATTAGCGGTTGTTACTCAAGGCAATTTTCGCAAAGAAGTTGGATGGGTTTTGATTTTTGCCTTCATCGAAGCTATAAATCATGAGATATCATAGATCGTACCGTACTTTGCAGCCCATTGAAATCTATAGCAAGTCGTTTATCATGGAATTAGGACTAGATTTGGGAAAAGAAATTCTTATGCAAGTTAAGTCCAGATAAGGTTTATAAAGGCTAGGTAAATGCAGTGAACTGCTTCAAAATATTACTACCAAATGCCTCATCTTATTCAGTGACCTTAATAGAATGCAGAGAATATACAAACAAATTCAAAAAGCAACTTACCATCTGAGCCTGATTGAATTGTTTTGTAAATTCCTTTTCCACATTGAGATGATTCTCTGAACGATTGCCTTCGGGATGGAACATATTCGAAATGCAGCTATGATCCGATTTGGAGACTTTGTTGTTGATAGCAAGTTCTGCAAGCTCACGATGCAACTCAGAGGTTCTGCGATGCTCGAACAGCTAGAAGAGAAATGTAGAAATGATAAGTCGTTCAAAAGTAGCTGAAAAGCTTTTTTAAATACTTATTTCGGTAGACAATTATACATACGCTTATTTATATATACGCTATTGGAAACGATATTCTCCTAGCGTAGGTCTAATCCTTAAAGCCACATGAATATGAAATACCTTAAAACACATTGCATCACGCTGCATTACATTGAAAGCCTGGCTAATTCTTTGTTATGTGTTCAAGGTTAGATTTCAAATAGGGTTTTACAGGATAAGTTAGGCTCAGGGTATATTAGGGTTAGCTAAATGAGAAAAAATATCTTGAAAACATTGCCGATATCCTGACTTCGCTTCTTTCCTACAAAGAATGTACAAACTCAAGAATGTTGAAGAATGAAGAATGTACTTGAAGAGCTCCTTACCTGGAGCGCCAACATAAATGGCGTTTTAGCTTCCTGCTCCATCTTGAGATCATGCACTAACAGGGTGTTTACGCAACGAAGCCTTTCGTTACTCAAAATAGAATTCTCCAACTTGATCTGCATTCTCGCAATATTCTCTTTCACTGCCAGCAGCTCATCCCGAAATGACTGTGGAGGCATCTCAACTTTCTTTTGTCTGCGTCTGTTTCGCGATCCTCCCATTTTGATATGCAATTGTTTTTCCAATTCTCACTCGCTTCAATTCTAATCTTTCCGATTCTAACTCTTTCTGATAACTTTTCCGATTCGAATTCCGATAGCTAACAGGTAAACCTGCGACACGATCAGTTGAACTAAGTGTGAAGATTTCAAGTAAAGTGCCACTATTTATAGAGATTTGTCTTTATTGTGACATCAAATTTTACTTAGCGCCATACTTTATTGTTACGTCAAATTCAGATTAGATGGGAGATGATTGGTTTGATTTTATGGTGTTTGATTGCACCAAGTTAGACTTACTACAGAATTCGTAATTATCGCTATTGATTTGAATGTTAGGCACTCAAATTCAGTTTGAGCAATCTCAGTTAGATGGCAGTCTCGTTTTATTAGCGATAACTATGATTTGCTGTATTATGTGTAAAGTCGGTCTCAAAATACAGGGTGTCCCAAAAAAGTGCTCGAAATTTGATTAAATATTAAAAAATAACAAAATAATGAACAGATTCCATGATAAGACAATCATAATTGCTGAGATTTTAAAATTAATTTTAGACACCAGAAGCTAGCAAAACGGCTATATATTCATGGAGTTACGAGCTTTTGAAGTTCAAGTTTGTGCGAAAGCTGAAGCCAGACGTCCCTAAACTGCATATTTTGTGTAAGTAGCATCTCGTTTATTCAACCCAAATCAAATGGAATTTACAAAGCACTTTCGATCAATTAGCTTTCTCTAACATTGAATCAAAGTTATGGATACTTGGAGGAATCCTGCTGAGAACCATTTGGAATGGCCTCGATTAAGTTGTCATTCCATGAATTTCGATCCTTGCATTCTTAAATAAATTGTGAAAACAGTCACAAGAATCAAATTACTTTTGAAGTCCTATTTGAGTTGCTCCAACATCAGCAGTCAATAAAAAGAATCCCCGTTTAAAAGCTAATCGCTCCCTGGATATCAAGAGGACGATATCAGCAAATATATAGTTTAATGGTAGACATGTTCAAATCCATTTTAAAATTTACCTGACTGAGATCGGCCACTCCTTTCTGAAATTATCAGAGATTTTCTTGAGCAAGCCTCCTCAAGAAACCTTCAAAACGTGCCCAAAATCACGAACAAATTTACCTAACATCTCTGCCTTATACCGCTTATACATGCCTACATCAATGACTTCTGTACGCTTTAGCAGGTGCTATCCTCTTGGGAGGATGAACAAGTTTTCTCCCTGGTATCAATAACCTATTCAGGGGGATTCCATTCTCCTAAGACGATAAAATACATGAACACATTCGAGTGTCATTAGTTTTAGTGAGGGAAACCAAGGAAAATTTGCACATTGTTTTCACTCGTTTTTCAAGGTTTTTGAAAGGGGCTTTCCGCAGAGAATCTCCAATATCCATGGGGAGGAAACGCCGATTAAAGCCGGGTAAATTACTGAACCTATTTGAACATATTAGCAATAAAACAAGACATTTTTGAATATTATTGCTTTGATATTCAGGGAGCAGCGGCCTTTCAAATAGGGATTCTTTTTTTTATTCATACGAGAAACTTGCATTTTCTATCTACTTCTTCCATATGCGACAGTTAGTCACAGCTATCAGCCATATACAAACAGGGCACAAAGGTAAGGCATTGGTAATAACTCTAGTCTATTACTATACCGAGTTCAACTCTTTAAAGAATACTACGATGGAAAAGACACCATATCAAATATAACGAACACTATGATCAAAATATAAAACTATGTACAGGCATATTAATAATGAACAACAAAAAATGTGACAATTGAAACAAAATCAATTACAAGTTGAAGTCAGTCCTTGCTGCTGAGACGTTGTGTCTAGATACGATCAAAAACAAGAAATTAATCCCCGCAGTCCTCTCTTCCTTCGCAATCTCGCTGTAAGTTCATTTATCTCTTCATCTTGTTGGCTCACTTTGGTGCTCAACAATGCAACGAACTCTTCAGCTTTTGATTTGTTTATTGTCTCGTTTTTCAATTCTCCTTTGATATCTTTTAGTTGCTCATCAGAAAGTTCCTTCTCCTGTTGCATTATTGCATTCTCTTTCTTCAACTCATCGATGATATTTTTCAATTCTTGAACCATTCTCTCTTGTTGTTCGTGATCTTTTTCATAGGTTTGTTGCATGGCACTCATTATGGCATCATTGGTTATTCTTGCACAATTTTGATCGAGTTCTAAGTCCTGAAGTTTGGAGATGAGTTCTGTGTTTGATGTATTGACCCTAGAGAGTTCGTTGCTCAATTCTTGAACCATTCTTTCTCTCTGTTCACGATCTTCTTCATATGTTTCTTCCATGGCACTCATTATGGCATTATTGGTTATTCTTGCACTTTCTTGGTCCAGTACTAAGCTCTGCACTGCATCGTCATAAGAAATCTTAATGCAAGAGATTTGTTCTTTCAATTCGCAAACGATCGGGTCTCTTTCTTTGGCAATATCTTGTTTCACGCTGTGAAGCTTCTCCATTTGTGACTTTTCACTTTCTATAAATTTATCCATGTGGCATTTCTTTTCTACCACTAACATTTTGGATACTTTTTTGTTGACGACAGCTTCTTCACGCTTGCGAATATTTCTTAGTCGATCTTCCAAAAGCCGGCGAATTTCTTCGTTTGCCCCCAACTTGCGATCCAGTTCTTTGTTGTCGTTGATAATAGAAGAGGATTCTCTGATAGAGGCGTAGATCCTTTGCTCCAGGTCTAAGATTGGTTCCTCGTGGTTTGGCATTCTTGATACAAGCATATTTGAGATGCAATTGTAGTCTGCTTTTGAGACTCTGTTTTTGATGGCAAGTTCAATAAGCTCACGATGTAATTCAGCGGTTCGTCGTTGCTCGAACAACTGAAGAGGAAATATGGAAACAATTAGAATCACAACAATTCAAATACTTTTGTTAAATCTAGTTCCATTATGAGTACATTTTAGTGGCAGAACATTAGAGGGACTCTTGTATGTCGAAAGAAGAAGGATAAATTTAAACATCTGCTACCAGAAGAATTATCTATATGATTAAGAAATGGAACAGTAAACACAATAATTATCATAGATTTGTGAGACTAATTTAAACAGTTGTCATATTAGCGGTTGTTACTCAAGGCAATTTTCGCAAAGAAGTTGGATGAGTTTTAACTTTTGCCTTCATCGGAGCTATAAATCATGAGATATCATAGATCGTACCGTTGTGTGCAGCACATTGAAATCTGTAGCTCATCGTTTATCATGGAATTAGGACTAGATTTGGGAAAAGAATTTCTAATGCAAGTTAAGTCGAGATAAGGTTTATAAAGGCTAGGTAAACGTAGTGAACTGCTTCAAAATATTCCTGCCAAATACCTCATCTTAATCAGTGACCTTAAATGAATGCAGAGAATGTACAAACAAATTTAATAAGCAACTTACCATGTGAGCCTGAGTGAACTGCGTTGTAAATTCTTTTTCCAAATGGAGATGATCCTCTGAACAATTGCCTTCGGGATGGAACATATTCGAAATGCAGCTATGATCCGATTTGGAGACTTTGTTGTTGATAGCAAGTTCTGCAAGCTCACGATGCAACTCAGAGGTTCTGCGATGCTCGAACAGCTAGAAGAGAAATGTAGAAATGATAAGTCGTTCAATAGTTGCTGAAAAGCTTTGTTAAATACTTATTTAGAAAATGATACAATTCTCTATTGGCTACAAGCCACATGAATATGAAACACCTTAAAACACATTGCATCACGCTGCATTACATTGAAAGCCTGGCTAGTTATGTGTTAAAGGTTAGATTTCAAAGAGGGTCTGTCATGGCAAGTTAGGCTCAGGGTATATTAGGGTTAGCTAAACGAAGAAAATGTCCTGAAAACATTGCCGATATCCTGACTTCGCTTCTTTCCTACAAAGAATGTACAACCTGAAGGATATCGAAGAATGAAGAATGTACTTGAAGAGCTCCTTACCTGGAGCGCCAACATAAATGGCGTTTTAGCTTCCTGCTCCATCTTGAGATCATGCACTAACAGGGTGTTTACGCAACGAAGCCTTTCGTTACTCAAAATAGAATTCTCCAACTTGATCTGCATTCTCGCAATATTCTCTTTCACTGCCAGCAGCTCATCCCGAAATGACTGTGGAGGCATCTCAACTTTCTTTTGTCTGCGTCTGTTTCGCGATCCTCCCATGTTGACAACAATTGTTTTTCCAATTCTCACTCGTTCCAATTCAAAATCTTTCCGACTTTAACTCTTTCTGATAACTTTTACCGATTCAAATTCCGATAGCTAACAGGTAAACCTGCGACACGATCAGTTAAACTAAGTGTGAAGATTTCAAGTAAAGCGCCACTATTTATAGAGATTTGTCTTTATTGTGACGTCAAATTTTACTTAGCGCCATACTTTATTGTTACGTCAAATTCAGATTAGCTTGGAGATGATTGGTTTAATTTTATGGCGTTTGATTGCACCAAGTTAGACTTACTACAGAATTCGTAATTATCGCTATTGATTTGAATGTTAGGCACTCAATTTCAGTTTGAAGAGTCTCAGTTAGATGGCAGTCTCGTTTTATCAGCGATAACTATGATTTGCTGTATTATGTGTAAAGTCGGTCTCAAAATACAGGGTGTCCCAAAAAGTGCTCGACATTTGATTAAATATTAAAAAATAACAAAATAATGAACAGATTCCATGGTAAGACAATCATAATTGCTGAGATTTTAAATTAATTTTAGACACCAGAAGCTAGCAAAACGGCTATATATTCATGGAGTTACGAGCTTTTGAACTTCAAGTTTGTGCGAAAGTTGAAGCCAGACGTCCCTAAATTTCATATTTTGTGAAAGTAGAATCTCGTTTATTCAAACCAAATCAAATGGAATTTAAAAAGCACTTTCGATAAATTAGCTTTCTCTAACATTGAATCAAAGTTATGGATACTTGGAGGAATCCTGTTGAGAACCATTTGGAATGGCATCGATTAAGCTGTCATTCCATGATTTTCGGTCCTTGCATTCTTAAATAAATTTTGGCAACGGTTACAAGAATTAAATTACTTTTGAAGTCCTATTTGGTTTGCTCTAACATCAGCAAGAGGTTAAACATTGGACAGTCTTCTTTTACCTTTCCACCAAAAAACAGTTCAGTTAAAGGCATCTGGTTTCAGCTTTCGCACCAACTTGAACTTGAAAAGCTTGTAACTCCATGAATTCTTAGCGGATTTGCGAGATTCTTGCGTCAAAAATCAATTTGAAATCTTAGGAACAGGGTTGTCTAACCAGAAACCTGTACTTTTTATCATTAATTTTCAATATTTAATCAAACGTCGAACAATTTTTCTGGGACACCCTGTAGATTTCACGTGAAATTATCTTCGAGAAAAGGAGTTCAAATGTTTTAAATGATCAATTTTGCGTTATCGCAAATCTCACGTGACACATAATCTGAAAAATTAATTGGTCTGCCTAAATAAAAGATGTTTATAGAAATTAGTTGGAAGATATCAAGACATCCATTAGTTAATTCTATTATCGTACCAGGTACACGGGTGGGTCATAAAGGTGTTGTGGCGCAGTTTTACAACCCCCTGACATTGCACCCAGAACAGCGAGGCGGGCATAGTTCGAGCCTAGCCAACAACTAACGCTATGACGAGGTCACATCCCCCATGAGGCCTGCTCTATTACGACCTCAGCGATTGGCGCTAAAACCCGAAACGTCACTTTCACCTTCATAAGGCTCTTCGACAGGCATATGAGAGGAGATCTAATTTCCCTATCCCCAAAACAACGACATAAACTTCTTTATAAAATTGTTGAGGTGTCAAACTCTGGGAAAATGATCAACAAAAGGAAGACTATGTTTATAAATTGATGTTCAAAAAGAAACATGCTTGCCTGTCAGTTGGATCGCCTCTAATTGCACTCTGGAAGCTAAAATGCGAAAAGAAAGCACAACATTTATTTATCAGCGCAAATCAGTTCCTTGGATCTAAAATAAAGTAGCAGAATTCTTTTCTTACTTGTTCCCCTTTCCACATAAACATACTCTATAGAAAGGCTGATTTACTGAATAGCTAGTTACTGTGCATAAAACCAAGCTCGAACCCTTGTGCTTAGCAATGAGGTAATGTTCAAGGGTAAAGAACAAGATTCTGTGAATAACTCTTCAACTTGAGGTAGAATTCATAGCACCAAGAGTAATGGGTGGATTGGAATAAAGCAAAGTCTATTTTTCACAGCCGAGAAATACAAGCTTTTTGGAATCTTGTCGCGTTTTTATGAGCACCGAAATTATAGCTAAATTCGAATGTACGAAAATTTCTTATTTGCAAAAAGCCTGAAAAGGGCCGATAGCACTTGACGAGATTGCAAAGGAACTCCTCGCACAGAACAATAAATAAAGTAAAATTTTCACGGTCAAGAGAGTCAAGAGATATCGGCTGTATATTCATTGCAATGCGATTAAAAAGGATTGATTTCCCATAACTCTCGACAGATGAAATGAATTTGCATATCGTTCTATGTTAAGAGATTCCTTACGATTTGATCAAGTGTTTTGGTATCTATTTCAGTAATTTACAACAAAGAAATGTTCGTAAAGTTGAATTTACTTATTCTTCGATGCTCATAGAAATGCAAGAAAAATCACAAAACTACTCAGGTCTTTCAGCGTTCAAGTCAAATTCAATTCATTCAACTAAATGCAGTAGCCTTGGTGTTCCGAATTTTCAAAAATAAAAATTCTTTCTGGCTCACCCGGTGGAATTCTGCACAAGGCATTAAGAAGACAACTTAAGGCAATGCGCCCATGTAAGTACAGCCGCGTATATACTCGTGTAAAAATATGCTGACATGATGCTGACGAAGAGCCTCGAAGAGCGAGCAATGATTGGCAGAACTTAACTGATCACATGCAAACAAAAATTTCAGCTCCGAAAGTGCAACCGCAAGTAAGACATCAGTCTGCTTAGATCACTTCTTGCCACGTAGTGAGCTCCTTTACCAAAGTGATCACATGAAATATCACGTGAAATTGGCATGCCCCTCATAAAGCCGCTGTACTTACAAGGACACATTACTTTTAAAAGCAGATCCTCTCCTCTTATGGCCATCTCGCGATGTATCAGAGAATGAACCGCGTTTTGTATATCAAGATACTTTAAACGTTAACATACTAACATCCTGGAACAAAGGAAACTGTAAGCTTTTAGCTGAATACAATAACAGACAATGAAATCGTTACCAATTGACAGCTTTCTCTGCCATTCCTCGTTTTGTTAGAAGCATACCAAGACGAAGCCAGGCACTTTTTACTCTGAATTAAAAAAGAAAGCGAGGTAAAGTAGTGCAAACTGTAGGTCAGAATGCGAACCAAAATGTAGGTCTAAATGAATGAGTTATAAACAAATTGATAGACTTCATTGTGTTTTACCGGGTGTCTCAAAAAAGGCATACAGATTTGGTTCACTCCAGTGATGTGAATTTAGCTTTAATCAATGGCTAATCACTCTCAAAATGTTCCTCGATAGTTAACTTGAACATAGATACCTCGTTTGCTCGTATTGGTGCTTTGAGAGCAGAAATATCAAGCTTGAAAGCATCAATTTGGGTCAACCTGCAAACCAGAGCTTTGGCCTTTTGGCCTAAGCAAATTCCTGAAGCACATCGAAATTTAGAACTGAATTTAATGAAAAATTAAAAAACTGCCCAATGGGTGACTGGAGGGTGACTTCTGAAAAACAGAATAACACAAGAACTAATATTGTTCAAATTTTGTCAAGGCTACCATTGGTTTATACGTGTGCCTTATGAATTTGCTTAGGCCAAAAGGCCACAGGCCTGCTTTGCAAGTGCACGCAAAGTTGAGCTTTCAAGATTGATATTTCTGCTCTCAAAGCACCAATACCAGCAAACGAGGTACCTGTGTTAAAGTTAACTATCGGGGAACATTTTGAGAGTGATTAGCCATTGATTAAAGCTAAATTCACATCGCTGGAGTTAACGAAATATGTATACATTTTTTTGGGACACTCTGTAAACAAACTGATAGACTTCATTGTGTTTTAGTTGAAGAAAATCAGTTTCTATCATTCATCCACAAAGACAATTTGATCCATTGAATAAGCTGCACGTCTGCAACCAGAACACTTTTGTCTCAATTTCACAGGCAAAGATTAAATGTGCCAGTTCCCCCACTCTGAATCATCTTGCCCCACTCCATCCTATGACATTGAAACCATAAGGAATGTCGCCTACACATACATCAATTATGCAATGTAAATAAGACGATTAGGATCTCGTAAGTTAAACATCTCATAGTTAGTAAAGAAATCTGGTGGTCTCTCAAACATTGAATTTCATTAGAGAGTTCAATGGATGTTAAATAACCAATTTATGATATGAGCGATTTTGCGTTATCGCAAATTCGGCCTCAAATATGATATGAAACAGACTAAAGTATTCAATAGTTTGTAACAGTTACGTGTACTTGTATGTAGTTCAACGTTTCTCATACAACGTAACAGCTCTATTAGGCCCCTTTCTCTAATAAGCCCTCCTCTCTATTAAGCCCTCCTCTCTAATAAGCCCTTCCCCTCTGAACCAAAATGTTAAATAAGCCCCTCTCTATTAAGCCCCCTCACTTATATCAAATTCCATAAGTTACCAAAGATTATCCATTTATTGAGCTAAGTAAGTTTGTATATTAATTTTGATATGGTTTGAGATAAAATTGTGTCAAATTTGTGAATTTGACTCGTAAAATTGTATGTTGAATCCGCAAAATATGATGTAAAAGAACTAAAAAGCTATTATATATAGCCTTGTCATTTGACTTTGTGAATAAGCCCCCTCTCTATAAAGACCCCCTCTGGAGTGTCCGAAATTAATTAAGCACTCCGGAGGCTTAATGGAACTTTTACGGTAATGGTCATGGTCATAGCCCTTTCCTCTCCGTGGTATCGTCTTTGTAGTCTTGCAAAGTAGTTTGTATAAGTAACGTAATTAGTAATGTGCCTTGTAAATATTTAATGGAATATGAAAAATAACCACCTTCCTGCTCCAAAAGTACGTGTGATCTTATCGTAGACATCGACAGCCATATCCTACGGGAAGAAAGAATGTAAAGATTTTTCAGAGGACGAGTGAGATATTTGAATGTGAAACATAGGCGTAACATTAAAGTTTGCTGACGTTGCTTTAGTCGTATGTTATCGTCATACTATTGGACGTCACGAAATGATGTAGGGACCTCATCCACCATAAAGTGAATTATCAGGGGCCTTCTACAAAATGATCCATTGATCCTGCCCAGTTGACCCGGTTGCCCCAAAACTAAATGATGAATTTAACTCATGTTATACTGCAAATCATCACCTGTCTGACGTTTGAAAAATGAGGCAATACAAGAATTCCGCCAATCCCATTGGTTAATTCCACACTTCCCGCGGTTTTCCCGTAGCCTTGTATATGTATGAACCTACGTATGTATGTGTTTATGTGTGTATATGTGTACATGTATGAACCTGTGTATATGTAATGTATAGCTTTGTATGTGTAGCCTTGTAGCCCTCGGTCTTAATGCACAAACCTCGCCAGCTCGGTGTGTACTATTGAAGACATTGGGCTTTATATTTTCCTGTACAACACAAAACCGGTTAGTATTCGCATATTTCAATTCGTATGCAGAAACTATTTCAGCCCTTTGCTCAAAATAAACTTTTATCCAACCAGTGGGTGTTGATACAGTTTCCTGTACCCAATGGCTTAACGTAATTGGCTGAGATTTGGCAGACAGAGAGAATAAGCATAGGGGGGCCAAAGGGTGTCTCCGTTTTTAGAAAAATTGCATTGAATGCATCTCAAAACGAGGCCAGGGGCGAAGGGCAAAATCATTTTATCAATTATTCCATGGGTGATGATGCACCGATTTTGGGGGAAGGGAAGACAATAATTGTAGAATTTCTCACCCATTAGTTGCCCAGTTCCCTAATCTTCATCTCTGTTAATCAATTTGAGTGAATAAGATTAGTAAAACATTTGTTTCTTTGTCGTAACTCGTGGGACCTAAATGAAGCAGAGCCAAAAGAGATATGACAAATAAACAAACGTTTACTGATCTTTTTCACTTAAATTGATCAACAGAGATGCAGATTAGAGAACTGGGCAACTAAAGGGTAAAAAATGCTACAATTATTGTCTTCCCCTCCCCAAAAATCGGCGCATCATCGCCCTTGATTATTCTGAAGCCAAGAAACGCAGAGGAAATCTGAAACATGGTTTTGCTAGCTTAGTGTCGAGAATGCAAATATCTCATGAGGTTTATATGAAACTTATCTGGGGGTAAAGGGAGGTTATCAAAACGGGAAAGGTCCAATTTTCACGTTTTCGGGTGTCTAGCGCACAGTTCTTGGGTATTTGTATTCTGTTTGCCTCATAGATTTTCTCCATTTAATAACCAATCGAATGATGTATAGCTTATACGTGTTTTGTCGCGTGTGTGACGATCAAGAGAGAAAACCAAGCGAGTGGTCACTGAAGGGATATAGTAACCTTGAAGACGATACTTCAACATGACCATGGAACATACCTCGTCTCCTAGGTCCATGGAAATGTCACCTAATGCCAATGCAGCCTCTTCATTCAAATTATCAAGGTACACAGCTTTTTGGTAGCACTTTTGAGCTCTTCTGAAAAAGATGTTACCATGATGATATTAGGAAACGACAAAATTTAAAACAGTTGAAGTAGCTAGCATCCATGTTAAACTAGGAGCAATAGTATCAAGACTTTGCTGCTTTCAAAAAGCAAATTTCCTTGCAGCACAATCATAAGATGCAAGAAATATACTCGAACTTAATATACGATTCATCCACAATACTGGTCGGTTTGACTAAAATCATATCAAGTTTCAGTCACATGTCATGCAACCACCAAGTGCCCATCAATTGCCTTAAGTAAATTTTCTTTTTGTTTGTAATTTCTGTCTCACATTAGATGTCAGGTCCAAATTAAAATTTACATTTTTTGACAATTACAGCCCCGACCAGATATCTAATGTTAGACAGGCCACAGTCATCGTTTTGCTTTCTTTTTTTATTGTTTGTAGCATTGTTTGTAGCATCTATGTAAAATTGTATGCAGTTTAGCATTTTTTTTTTAACAATGCCATGGGGTAGACATAGACTTTTGCTCCTCGTGGCATCGTCCTTGTAGTATTGTAAAGTAGTTTGTAGGTAAAGTAGTCTGTAACATGTATTGTAAATTTTTAATTGAATATAAAAAAAAGGAAAAAAAATAAGATGCATGACTAAGAGAATTGGCTGAGCAAGATCACCACGTTCCTGTCACAGGGATATGATTGAAAACAGATCAGGTAAAAATGCAAATAACTTTATCCATTGCGAATACTGTTATCCAGAATGGAAGTTTTGTATGAAATGTTGATGAAGTGCTGAATAAATAAGCTTCTTGAAAACGTTTACAAATGGAATAATTTTAAACATAAAGCATTTTAGTCTAACGGCCAAAGCCGGATAAGCCATGCTTTACTTTAGGCATACAAGATACAGATTCCTTTCGTATATAAATCTATGAAAAAGGTTTAATTTAATTTAAATGAATTTGAAATGACAAATCAGTTGAGAGTATACGTTCTAAGCCATTACCTGAGATCTGAACCAATTTCTTTGTAAAATTCACCAAGATAGAAGAATATAGCGGAATTGTATGGATCTAGCTTTGCAGCCTACGAAAAAAATTACTGATCATAATTCCTTTGAAAATAACGCCAACATCATGAAAGTAATATCTGTGCAAATTTCTCGCATTAAACTTTAGACTTCAGACATATGTTCGCAGTACCGGATGAGTAAAACATGGAAAAATAGACTAATCGTCAACCATTGTTGGAGGAATTTAAAGCGAGCAGTGTGGTAAATTAAACCTGCTGACTGAAGCGAAACATACATGCAAATCTAAAACAAATAGTGGGTACCTTCAGAAAATTGGCATGGGCTTTCTTTGCATACTCTGCAGAGTCTTTCTTTAAATGCCAATAAACTTTACCAAGTAGAAAGTAATATTCTCCAACGTCATCACGAGCTTCGATTGCTTCCTGAAGCCTGGTTAGAAGGTCAGAATTAGATAAACGATGATAAATAATATTTTTTCCTTCAATAACATGAATCATGAGAGTAGCAACTTATACCCCGTTTACACGGAGCAAAAATACAGGATCGTGATCCAGATCGCAATCCCGATCCTGATAAAATGTGCCGTGTAAACATTCGATCGCGATCGTAATCCCCTAAAATTCAATCCCACTTCAGAGGTGGATCGCGATCCGGATCGCAATCCTGATCCTGAAAAGTGTGCCATGTAAACGCTTCTTGGGATCGCGATCCCGTTCGAAATCCTTTAAGCATGCGCAGTAGACTCAACTGCCATTTTGTCTATTGTTGTTGTAGTGTTGCTAGGCTCCGTAACTATGCGCAATACGCATGTGCGAATGGATCGCGATCCTGATCCGTTTTCGTTTGACGCCCGTGTAAACGCAACTCGAACGCGATCTCGATCCTTGTGGATCACGATCTGGATTGCGATTCCCTATTTTTGTTCCGTGTAAACGGGGTATTAGACAGGAGGGATGGAATAGCTGAGGTAAACAATCTGAAGAGATATGCTGAAAAGATGCACTTGCAGCTACGTTAGGTATCGTAGCCTGCGTATGATGGAATTCATCCGTTCACGGAATCTATTGAGTTAAATCTTAGGATGCAGGTCTAAAAAAAGGCAATAGACATTGGAGCTAAAGATTCTTGGGTCCTTGAGGCAACTAGAGGGAAATTTTCAACACATGCATCATTACTTGTACTGATGGTTTTTTTTAGATTTTTTCATATCTACATACCACCAAAAAAACTACTAAAAACAGTAAAAGTACCTGAGTTCTGCATCATAATGCTTCCCTTCATTGATGCTTACCAAAGCCTATGGAATGATGAATGTATAATGCTACGAAGAGACTCATAAAATGTATCTACTGTCTGAAAATCCATCCTTCAAAATAGTGTACTCGAGTTCAAACATTCGTTCGTCTGCAAGATATGTCAAAAAATTAAATAAATTCCTTTACTTAAGCCAAACTTTGGTATAGCTGCAACATATATCCTGCAAAATGCAACATTTTGTTTTCGAGTACTCTTCTTATGCAGTAAGCAAGAAGACTGTGATTAATTCGTAACTGGTTAGTCATTGATATCATTGCAGATAAAGGAGTTTTAGAATGAGTAGCATGACTAAATATTCATTAATTCAACCAATGACTACAGTACATCCCCGCATATAACAACCTACAAAAATAAGAGCCTGCAGGCTGTATTTCCGGAATTATGCACCTAAGAACCTGTTTCAGTTTGATAAACTGAAACGTTCTTATCACAAGGGCAATAAAGCTAATTCTTGATTGGCTGTTAAAATTTGGACCTTCTCTCTTGCTGTCTGTACGCTTAGCATTTCACATAAAGTTGATAATAACATTGTCAAAACAACTGAAAGGATTTAAAATCTCTTTGTAATGACTCCTTTTGTTAAAATTTGAAAAAAGGAGGCTTTAAATAAGAACTATTAAGAATCTTTATACCTTAAAATAAATCTAAGTACCTTTGAAATAAGAACCTAATTCAGCCTGGCTCTCAAAATATTAGGTTCTTATACGCGGGGATTTACTGCATTTGGGACAAACTTTATTACAAAATAAGGCGAAAGACATATTGAAAAATTTCTGCAGGTCTACATACCTTGATGACAAGAGCTTCGTGAGAGCTAGGTTGCAATTCAAGTATCCTGTCACACAACTATAACAACGACAAGAGAAAGTAACGAATAAAATCCTTACTTTGTCAATAAACCTTTCAATAATGGTGGGGTGAGTGGTCGAGCGGCTTATACAGTTTCCGTCAGGTGATTGAAGTTAAGCTCTATCGAGTGAGGGTACTTCGCCGTCTTTTTGGCGTGGCCTTGGCTTGCTACAAGTCTTCGTTTGCTCTCTATTTCAGTAGTCACAGTGTGTAGTTCATACCAAGCCAAACGCGCAGCGATATACGTATACGAATAGAAAGCAAACGAAGACTTGTAGCAAGTTAGAGTGTGGCCAAACACTTTCGCCGCTTGCATAAAAATCAGAATCTTTATGCGGAAGTTTCATGGACGATATGGAAAATTTTATGTTGGCAATGATAACTGTCATGTGAAGATTTCCCCTAGAAGCTGTTTCTTGAAAGGCCCAAAAACGTAGCCAAATTGTTCAAATTGATTGATTGATTGATTGATTGATCAAATTGTTTAAATTTCCGTTTCAGGAAAATGACGAAAGAAAAAGGACCATCATCCTTAAGGGGTAAAATATTGTAGAAGTAAAACTCTTTTTGATCACGGTGCTGTATAACAATCGTCAACAATGTATCATTGAAAGTCAAACAAGCATGCTTTTCATTTTTCAAGTCCCCGTGCAAACTGAATTTTTCTTGCGATATTTTCGATTGTTCTCACGATACAATATCAATCAAAAATTCGATGGCAACAAAACAATTCTTGGCTACCTTAACAGCATTTTCATCTTCACCAAGATTGGCGTATGTAATCCCCAGTCTACATAACACATTGAAATCATTCGCATCAATCTTCAATAACTAAAACGGAATACACAAATATTTAAGGAACGATTCATACAAATGTTGCAAATGTCTGGGCTGGTCAAAACAGTGCATTAATGCTGAGAAGACAGAGCACGTTATAAGGAAGGGTTTAAAGGGTCTGTTTCATCCAGCATGCCCTGCACGTGCCACTTCTTGGTTGGCCTTTGTTGTCGCCATTTTCATGGCTCCGGATGTATTTTCAAATAGTCACCACTGATCCAATACGATCAAATTCAATAATTTTTCAAGTAACTCTGCTTCTTTAATGTTGTCAACACGGCAATTGGACCCTTAAAGGGGCTCCGTCGTCAAACAGTAAATAAATCTGTAAGCTCGCACGTGTCCGGGATTATCCATTGTTCATCCATTGTTCTCTGCAGTTTGTTTGGTGCTTCACCCAAGCCACCAAAAAGTGACCGTTAAAAATCCACTTATATCCGAGCAATCGTAGAAGATATTGGTTTGTTCCCTTAAGATTTCGAAAAAATAATGTGTCATTTTCCTTGACATTTGAACATCTGAATAGATTTAAACCAAACAAAAAGTTCTCAATTCAGATAAAAGGCTAACGATTTCTGCTGATATACTTAATGTTTTGCAATTCACTTTTCCGAAAAATAATCGATAAAGGACTAAAAGACTAGATACCCTTCTATTTTCAATTGGACAGAAAGACAAGCAATCATGATCACTCTTATCTTGTGTCTCCCTCTTCCGTTCAAAACACACCTATTTAAAACCGTCTACCATAAGGACACCCTGTGTGCTTAACCAAAATTAGGAAAATGCAGTAGACCAAATATACCTCAATTATTTCGTGTCTCCTTTTTCCTTTGTTCTTTTGTATGCTGTCCAAATACACCTGTTTAAAACCGTCTACAAAAACGACACCCTGTGTGCTTAACAACAATTAGGAAAAGGCAGTAGACAAAATATACCTCAAGCAAGACATTCTTCGCTTCTCCGAACTTCTTATCCTCGATTAGGCACAGCGCATTGCATATGCTAGAAAAACAAAGAAAGAGTTGATAAAGTTCAAGACAAGAGATACCCTTAATTACTGTATTAGCTACACTACGCTAGACACAAGTAGGTTTAGCTAATAAAACAGTAACAATAGCAATAGAAGGAATGATAACGCTCTTGACTCACACAATTTTTCAATAGGTTCTTAACTGGTTGACATTTCAAGTAACCTAGCATCCTTGCTGAGCTTCATGAAGGCTGGCAAAATTGAGATAAAATTTATGATCACCACCGCCTTTCACGCTTGCGATAGACATTTACGCAACCTGATTGGCTTGTCAAGAGGAGGCTGGATGTGGGTTTGTTCCTCAGCAACGAGCAGAACATTTGAAGCCTATGCAGGCCTCATCAGAAATATTCTGTGCCTGCAAGGAAATGTTTGGGAAAAATGTGCCTGCAATCAAACAATTCTCAGTACAATTAAGGTGCCAGCAAATAATGTGTCATGATGTTTTGTGTCTGCGAGCGGCGTTCGTGCGCTCGCACGAGTTAATGAGGTCTGAGACTATACTAGCAAAAGTTAAGGATAAATTCGCTCACTTGAATGCTCTTTGAAACAAATGACGCCCAATTTGGGTAAGACATCCAGATATTGAACGAATCCCTGCAATGATACAATTAAACAAATGATACTAAAAGAATCATAAATATATTCACTGTTAAGGAAATCATTCTGCAAGATCCAGCTTTTTTGTAAACTTCTAAGACCGTCCTTTGTCCTTAGCATTGATTTAAAGGCAATGATCTTATAGCTATTCTGTAAAGAGTCTGGATCGAGCGAAATTTTTATACATTTTTATATAAGAGGTTCGACTGGGTGGCGTTAGTGCTTCTATAACTATTGTGAACATTCGAAAATTCTTCAAAATGTATCAAAATATTGTTCGATTCAGATTCTTGTTAGAATACATAGCTAAACTACAGTAAAAACCCGCGTATAAGAACCTACAATTTTGCAAGTCAGCCTAACTAGGTTCTTATGTTTTGGGTATTTAGTGGGAAATGAGGCTGTTCAGGTTCTTAAAATGGTTCCTATTTCATTCATGGCTTTCGGGCATTTCTTTTCTTCAGATTCAAACTTCAGACCTATCATTTACTGTCAGTTCACATCAGTTGAGTTTATGAGATTTATTCCCCAACAGAAATTTGTGGAAGAATCAGAAATGTTAATATAATCCAGAAAAAATCTTTCAAAAGCTTCTCATGAGGTAATATAAACATTTTCTATTCTTCAAACTTCTGTTGTGAACAAGACTCTCTAACATGCTCTCTAAAAAAAGGAACATATTTCAAATTCCTGGCTGAATGGGTTCTTGTATAATTGGGGTTTAAATGCAAAATTTCAGCCACTAGGTTCTTAGTCCACTAGGTTCTTATACGCGGATTTTTAATGTATTGAGCCATGATAAATAAGCCTGCTGCGCCGTGCATCGTGTGACTCATGTGACAAAGATCAAGTGTAACTCATAACAAACAAAAAGGACCTCCTATGACATAGTGCGTTTCATGTCATCAGTTTCAATTCACATGAACGTTATTAGCCAATCCGATGCACCATCGGGCACCATGAGTCAGCAGATTCTTGACGTTTGGGTACATGCAGTCTATTTAACATGAGTAAATGCCTCTACCCTCAGCATACGGCTCAAATCTTTCAAATCTGTAAAAAGGTTGGTGTAAAATTCTATGACATTGTTCTTTGAATTGAATGGCTTGAAAAGAACTTATGGCACTTTGCTGTAAATCTGCCGTGGAAATCCTTTGATATTTTAATTTTTTTCAAAATGGCAGCAATTTAATTATTATTGAAAATTCATGGAAATCCCTACAAAAATCAAATCATCGTAAATCCTAGACCAATATAGGAAAAATTATACAACCTTCAAGAAACCATACTTTACGAAGGTCTACAATATGATGGCAAGCAGAAATCTGTAGCGTTTCTGATTTAGGACTTAGAAAAAATGACGTTATAGCCTCAAATTTAATAAATGCTGCAATTTTGAAACTAATAAAGATATCACTAAATTTCCATGGCAGGTTTACAGAAAAAACCCTAAGTTTCTTCCAAGACATTTATTTTACAGAAAACTGTAATAGAATTTTACACCGAATTTTTCAAAGATATGAGCCCTATTTTTTCTACTTCTAGATTTCAGCATCAAACTTATTACCAAGATCTACGTTTCCACTTTCTGTTAGCATGCGTGCAAATTCGACTGGTTTCTTTTCAGAGTAGAAACCTCTCCGAAACAAATCAATCGAGTCTGCAAAAGAAGCGGTTTTGTTTGCTGGAGAAATCAACTATAAATCAAGCAAGTGGAACATAAGTTTTGCCACATGGAGTATAAAATAAAAAGAAGGGTGAGATGCCTAATAAAGTGGGCTGTTACAGCAATAAACAGTCACTGAAAGAAGAAGAAGGCAATCGTCAGCAGTACCTATGTCAAAACTTCTTTCAATCATCAAACAAAAGTTACAATTTAATCGCTATTGTAATAGAACCAAAGATGCAAGGATTAAGAAGTCTTTGATCCTCGCTGCTATTAACGTTAGCTCTATTGTGTGATAACGAAGTCCCATCAGCAGTTTGTCAGCAAATATTCAGGAAAGCCTTAACACTCATGAATATAACTGAAGAAGCATCGAGCAGTTACTGTTTGGAACCAGTTGAGCTATGAAATCAAAACTGCTCCCTCGCTAGCTACTTTCAAAACGAGACTGAAAGCACTTTAGAAAGATCAAAGAAGTTGATCTAAATCAACGTTCAGCACATACATTTGACTTCCGAGTTTCCTTCTTTTCATATGTTTTCTGTTTTCAATATATAGGATCTTCAAGTGGATAAATTCATGTAGTTAGGTCATTTATGCTGTTAAGCAGGGCACATTGAAAATCAGTTTATTAATCTACTGAATGTACTTATCCCTGTTGAAATGAAAAATGAAATGAATGAAAGCCCGTGAAATAAACATATGATATAAACTACCTTTCTCAATATACTGCCGCGCTGATAACACATCATGCAGGAACAAGTGAATCTTCCCCATAAGTAGCCAGTATACTGGTATGTAGTCACTTTTCAGAGAACCTACATCAAAATAATACACATTTGCATTATCAAAAGCATGCAAAGTGTAAATTTCAGCGAAACTAAAAGTTCTTTGTGGGGTACAGAGCTTGAAAATCGTGCTGAGTAGCAGTTTCAATTTCAATTTATAATATTTATGCACAAAAACCCTATCAGATATTAACAAAACAACAACAAAACCATAATACTTTAAATCCTATAATACAAAATTTAAAATACAAATCTACAAAATGCTGTTCTTCCTAAGGATCGTGTTTTGGGAATCATTGCTGACTTAGCAAGAAATCCTTCAATTTCTTTTTGAAAGTGTAAATTGTAGGACTAGTTCTGATGTTCAATGGAATTTCATTCCAAACTTTAGCTCCTGAATAATGGAAACTCCTCTTTGAAAATTCCAAATTTTGCCTTGGCACGTCGATATCTAACGAGTTTCTTAACGGATAGTTAGATAGCTGTGAACTTGTTAAGAATCTTCCTTTCAAGCTGTCAGTACTAGCAGTACTACTTGCTTAGCATTTTCATCTGATTCATGTCACAGTTAGATGAAATAATGAGACAAAAGAAGGAGTTCTGGTTATTTAATTTTGGTTGGTCACATCACATCAAATCATCAGATAAGATCATGGAGCATTGCAGAAAACCTTTATTTTGAACCAAATATTTATTCGATACTATTACCTTAATTTCTATTCGAGGCTACTACCGTAAATGCGAGCATAGCGAGCTACCTCTCCGGAGGAGCAAGTGATGGAGCACTCGTCTGCAATGCTCCATGATTTAATTATAGTCTATCTCAAATTACACGTCGAGTTAAATGCCCGCGAATAACAACAATGACAATGATTGGTATGGGTAATTTTGCATTGTCGCAAATTTCATGTTCTTCTAATTTGAGATAGAGTTTACTTTCAAATATGCAAATAAGAAAACCAATTTAACAACCTAAGTTATCGTAAGCTCAACGGAAATGGCATTATGTGTAAATAAACCAATTTGCCAGCAAAGAATGGGTTATTGCAGGAGAAAACTTCATAAATGATACTCAGTACCACAGTACATCCAAATATAAAAATATATAGGATCTACCTCCACTATGCTTTGAAATCCACTTACAAAAGATTTTTGCAAGCAAAGTATCACAAATTCTTTGAGAAATTCCTCCGCAAGTGGCACGGGTCATAGACTTTCTGCAGCCTGCAGTGCCGTGTTTAGGCATAACACATTTGAAATTTGTAACTTTCTTGTAGCACCAGCAATTACAAACCTAGGTAAATTAGTCTTCTGTCTCATCCCTCTCTATTCCAAATCTTTAAGTTTATAGTAAATGTATCTATGTTACTAAAGACTATACCAAAATCTATCAATTTTCAATGTTGATTCAAGCAGTAGTGTTGCCATATCTTCTGATAAAGCCGGTTTCTCCCTAAGGAGAGACCAACAGAAACTTTGGTATAGCCTTTAGTATCTGTATTGTTAATTGTTAAGATGATTTAGGGTAGCCATGCCTATCATGCTCCCAATGGTATCGTCTTTTTTAACTATATCTTTGCTAAATTGTATATTTTTAGATTGTGTATATAAAAAAAATTTGTGGCTCAGAATTCAGCTGTAGCTTCAAAGTCGTTGAAAGGATGACAAATCTGATTGCATTGGCCAATTCTGCAGAGTTCACATCATTGGAAAATAGCTTCATTTGCAATTCGCCCCTCCGTTAGGTTCTACTGAAATCGTTAAGTAAGAATCAACAACCCACCTACAACGAGATATTTAGTTCCAAATTTCATATTTACCTTCCAAAGTTTTGAGAAGACTCAGAGCAGCGATCCAATCAATTTTTTCTGCGTGCATGCATGCCATTCCAATGATACTGATATTGCTCGAAGGATCTAGCTCGTTCAGTTTTTCAACATAGCCGAATGCTTTTGTAGTTAGTTGATCTAGAGCAAACAGACAACAATTTTTGTTCACAAATATTGGAATCTGGAAAACTGAATAAGAGACACTTAAAGTTAGTTGACGGAGATATATCGGGTGTCTCAAAGAAGTATCCCTTTTTGACTAAACAAAGGAACGAAGCGATAAAGTATTGGGACTTTTTTAGTTCATGGCTACACTTGTTGATCTTCAACTTAAATGCACATACCTTGCATTTTAAAATCGTCCATCAAACATCGGAGATATCGGTTCACAAGGTAAAAATTAGGTGTGCACCTGAAACCAAAGGTTTTGAGAAAGGGCCTAGGCAATGATTTGATATCGCAGGCATTTTGCAAAAGAATTTTCAACTTTGAACTTCAGCTTTCATTTTTGAACAGAATTATAACTTGACAGACATGCTTCAATTGTTCTTGAAATAAGTTTTCTTTTGAGGAATCGGTCTTTGCATTGCATTCCATCCCAAGTGTTATTTGTTTCAAAGGAGATGAAAAGGAGCACATGCACGCTTATTTTGGAGACTTTATCATTCTTACCACTTTTTTACTATATTCATTTTATCAGAGCCATATCCATGCGTCCCTTATTCTTTTCAAAAGCAAAAAAACTGAAAATTAAAGTTTACAGGTGCTTTGTAAAAAATTAAAAGATAACGATGCATGTACCAAAAAACTGGTTGTTCAGAGGGTAGTGATAACTGAAAGTCTTACTGTCGCTATAAATATAATCACAGCCACGCTTTTATCAGTTGCTTTTGATCCCCACAGGAGACGGTCATGAAGCCCCATTGTTTCCGCAGCGATATTTGTGCACATTTTTACATGAAAAGTTCGACTGAGTGAGTGACGTTGGAGCATCTATCACTATTGTGCACATTCGAAAATGCTACAAAATGTATCAAAATATCGTTCGATTCAGATTCTTTTTTAGAGCAGGTAAAGTTCTATTGTAAAGTTCAAAGGGAACCGAACTAATTCCGATGACCTACTTCTGCACAGAAACCACACGAATGAATTATTGGCAGCCAATAATTCGTGCTTTCTTTATACAGCGACAGTAAAACTTTAAACTGACAAAGCAACATCAAGATAGCTGAGCCTTTCAGCTACATTCCGATACCTTGTTTGTGTACATAACATTTGCTTTCAGCAAACTATGTTCGATCTAGCTTGTGAAGTATCGAGTCACCCGGTAGTGTTAAACATGAATTGATACTTACCATCATAATCCTCCAGTAAAATTCTAACAACGATTTCCATTGCAAATTTGTTTTCAGGAAATTCCTCTACCAGCTTCTCTCCTTTCTCTAAGATCCTTCTCTCAAGATAATTTTGGGTTTCCTGGTCTTTTACATTCTTCAAAATAATAGTCAAAATTTACTTATTTCAACTTTGATAAGAAAGGTAATTATAATGTTGAGTCAAAGACTGTTCTCTGAATTAAATGATGACCTTTAAAGTAAGCGGGCCTCCCGAACGTATATCAGTCATTTTGGGGATCATGGTGCCCTCATAGTTACTGGAAATTATGGTGCCTTGCACATAGTGTCCCAGTTTAAACGGTTTGGTGTCGCATCAATTTGCAGTGCTCGGAATACCGGGTGTGCCAAAAAATCTCAGGCGTTTGAAAAATATGAATCATACAGGGTGCCCGAAAAAAGTCTCCGACTTTTAAATTTGGATAAATCAGGAAATACTTGATCTATATGAACCATTCTGGTGTTATTTGAGAGCTGAGACATGTAATTTTCTTTCGAGCCTATTGCACTTCAAATTTGACAACTACAAAGAAACCAGGGGGTTCTCAAAGTTGTGGCCAATTTTTACATGTTTTCTTTACCTTTGCTCTGCTATTGTCTACTATTGTTTACAGTCATACTTACTGTGGGAAAACCAAATTAGCCCTATTCTTAGTGGAAAAGAAGGCTTCAGGTTTCTTTTTTTGAATCTGAGTTACTCTTGTACCAGAAATTTAATTGTTACCACTGGTAGGGGGCATGCTACCCCAAGATAATGCAGCGATGCATTATGTCAATATTGACCTGGGTATGTACAGAGGTGGAGAAAAGAAGATCACTGCCTGGTTTTGAAGGAATGATTGAACAAATTTGCGAATGCCATCAAAGAAACTGCCAAAAACTGTCCAAAATGCATTTAATTTCAAAGCAGAATGTTTGCATAATGGACCAAAACTTGACAAAGCTGACATGTTCACTACCAACGGGCTAGAAAGAGTGTGTTATTCATAACTAAGTTTTAGGTGTCCCCCTGTCTTGCAACATCTAAGATTTGGAAATTTTGCAAGTTAGTAAATTACGTTCCCAGGTTTCTACAAGTACTTTAATTGTTTTCCCTTGACTTTCTAGGCAGTCTATTCAGAAATAAGCACAGGGGTGGAAAAAGTGCGTGAAGCCGCGAAGCAGCTTCGCAGGAAGCTTGTTTGTCTGGAAAGAAGAAAAGGGGAGGAATGAGAGAAAGCAGAATAAAAGGAAGGAAAAGGAAGAACGATGAAGGGAGGGAAGCAGAAATGAAAGGAAAAAAAGTAAGAAAAGGAGAGGAGAAAGAACAAAGGATGGAAAGAAGATCGGACGACAAAGAAAACAAAGGTTGAAAACATGAAGAGGACAGGAAAGAATAGATGAAGGAAAGAATAAAAGAAAATCGATGTTTGGATGTTTTAATTTACAGTGTTGTGATCCAAGGAAGCTTTTAAGAGTAATTCCAGTTCCTAGTGGCTTATCTACTACACTGTGCACAGTATTGCAAATCAACTGAAATCTGGGACTACAGAAAATTAATAAAACAATGGAAGGAAGAATTCTGGTTTAACTTTTCTTCGCAAGGAGGCAAATATTTTTTCCACCACTGAATAAGAATAACATTAGAGAATAGTGGAGCTGAGCCTTTAGGACTTTACCTTTAGTAAATTATTGAGGAATTTCAAGTGATCCAACTGTTGCTCTTCCACATCACTGCCAAGAATTCTGCTGTATTCCAGCACTGACTGAAAAGCATTTTCGACCTGTGAAAATAAAACAGTCCTGTGATTTTCTTTATTCGTCATTCAGAAGGCCTCGAGTCAAACCTAAAACATTGATGGATAACTTCTTCCAACAACGGTTATATACCGTTCAGTCAGAAAACTATACTGAGTAATTAAAAACGGTACATATCGTACGAGGTATTACAAATACTGCACTTAAAGCAAAGCTCCCTTCCCTCTCAATTGCCATCTTTTGATTAGACTTATTACATAAGCCCTTGTTTTCACTCAATTCCCCCCAACGATACCCCCCCCCCCGTAATACCCATTTCGCTTCTTCAAGGAAGTTTTAGCGGAATGACTATAACAGTAAATGGCAATTCAATTCAATGGAGCAAAACTTAGACGAATATCATCAGTTTATATTTATTTTACAAAGTGCATTTACCTGATCTTTCAACTCAGTGGTGATGCTGGACTCTTTTATCTGGAAATTTATAAGAAATATAACAGAGAATATCGAACAATACCAAACAAGAAAACAAACAAAAGAGTAAAAGAAGTGGAAGAAATTTAACAAATAAGATCAATATATTACGTTCTTGATGTATAATATGATTGATATGATAATAATATCATAATAAACCAACAATTTTCATCAGTCAACTAAAAAGAGCTTGTAATCATGGAAAACATAGGTGGCATGCCAAAATTTAAACCTCTATCTAAGTACTCAGAAGCAGCATAGATCAAGCTAACAACGATTATTTTCCCTTTTTCAAAGTTTGGTTCGCAATGGAGTAAGGACGTTAGAAATGTGAAGGAAAAAGTATCACAAAGGCTTTAAACTATCAGAGTACTTTTTGCTTACCTTTGCTTGAAGAAGATTCAATGCATTTTGCCAATATTTCAGCAACTCTGGAGAGGGTTCCGGTGTTGATCCTTCCAAATCTTTCAGGTACTGCACAGCCTATAAAATGATAATAGTAATAGGGACCTGAGGCAGCCAGGACTCTATGTTGCCTTTGTTTCGGAACTTCAGCTTTGATAGATTCCTTGTTTTTTTCATGTGAATTAGCTTCCCTTGAGAGTTTATGAGTTGCCCTTTTCAGTTGCACAACTTAGAGGTCTCATTTCTGACGTGCTGTTCTTGCTCTGTAGGCCTCTGAAGTAAAACTCACTCATTTTAAATGTAAGATTCATAAAAAAAATGGTTCCTAGGCATTATACTGGAGAAGGATGTTTTGTCTCGGTCTTTTTAACAACATGCGATGGTAGCATGTAGGAAATTATACTTGGTTTGTATCATAAAAAATGAAGCAGTGGCTGTCATTGCCATCCTAGTTGCTTAACGCCCCTAATTTCTCACTGCAAGGCTTATCTACGGGGTGTCCCAAAAAATTGTGCCCCGTTTGCCTGAAGATCAGAGAGTTCAACTATTTCTGACCTCACAGAAACCGTTTCTTACCTCACGTGAAGCAATTTATCACTGCAAAATAGAAAGGCAAAATGGCCGACCGCTGGCTTCATCTTTCAACGGATTTTTACCAGAGTGGCAGCAAAATTTATTTGAACATCTGAAGAGGAAAATGATATAAAAGTTTGGCGAGAATCTTTTGCCATTTTTTCGCAATCTTCAGGCAAACGGGGCACAATTTTTTTGGGACACCCTGTGCTGTAAAGCACAGGCCTTGCGCACATTAGAATGACAAGAATTCTTAACATTATGATAAGAATTTTTGATCCATATGAGAGACTGTACAGTAAATTTTTCAAAACAAGAAATTTTAGGCAGGGAAACCATGAAAATGTGCACTAGGCCTGCACCAACATCTTTTCTAAATAGCCCCTGGCAAATCCTTAAAATAATGTTCTGAAACTGTAGGGTCCCAAAAAATGATATGAAAAGTGATACCATCAGCAAAGCAAAATTATGGAGGCTTAGCTTCTCAAGCAATCTTTCTGTTATTGTGTATACAGTACCAGCTCCAACAATAAACGTTTTATAATAAAAGCCAAGAGTATAATGAAAGAGAAGACTCCTGCAGTACCTCTGGCACAATTCCAAGTGACAACTGCAATTCTATCATTTTATTCAAAAACTCTCTCCATTTTGAAATGTCACTGCAAAAAATGTGATTTAGGGTTAAGCTACTATTTATAAGAATGCTATTGCACATGTACTGTAACCAGGCCCGTCGGAACTAGGGGGCTGGGGGGGGGTCTTCAGTTCAGCCCCCTGATAATTTGCTGAAGTTTGTTCACTTTTGTATGTGAAAAAGGTTGTGAAAACCAAGCTCTTGGAAATGAAGATTCTCGATTTATCTGTATTCGAGGAAAGGAAGTTACCAGAATTTATCAAACTATCACTTTCAAACTATTATGCAATTCAAAAATAATCTATATCCTCGTGAAATTGAAGTCGTATTTTCAAAATTTTCTTGGAAAGACCCCCATCAGGAATGATCCTTTGCTTCTTTAAAAGGCAAATTCTTCAAAATGGGGCGTTTTCCAACGATTTAAAGGATGTGGTCATGAAAAACTTTTTTCCCGGCTTTTACTTGTTACGTTCGCATCAAGTTTCAGCCCCCCCCCCCCCAATGTGAATTTTTTCCAACGGGCCTGCTGTAACTGCCTAAACAACCTAAAGAAGGTACATGCAATTTCTGGATGGCTATTCATGGCATCAACTAGATAATCCATTTGCTTATTCTTATCTTTGTCTTCCAATTGAGCAACATGGGCATTGTGAAAGCCATAGCAATGATTTCTTGTTGTTGCTTGATTTAAGAGTGATAATTTCAAAACCAGGACAAAATCATTTTATGCAAATGAAGCATGCATCCCTTCAATCAAAAAACTTAAAACTACTCACTTTTTGCTTGCAGCAATAAGCTTTGTGTAGACTTCAACAAGTTCCTGCTTCCAATCATCTCTTGCAGCTGTCTCATACAAATTACAGAGTCCCTATGGACAAGAAATCTCTGCTAAAAATTTTGTTCATGACATTCAACACTTTAACAATTTCTTTAAATCTCACAAAATTTCTGAAATTGATATGGCAAAAGTTTGGCTCAAGGGGTTTGATATAAACCACCATCTTCATTGTTTAAAAAATACAGGCTGTTAGAATTTTACACACGTCACGCTTTCTATGTTGTTACCTTTCTTTGGTGTATGATGCACACAAAATGCTCAAGACTTGTTGGCATTAAGATTTCTCTTCAACAATGCAAATGTGGACAGACATTTTTTCATAAAATCACAAAGAAAAAGTTTGTTTTACGCAAAAGAGGGCATCAAACCAACATACCGTAACATCAAACAGAGTTTGTTGCCCATGCCCGTTACCTTAAAACCATATTATATTAATTCATTTTTTGAAAGCAATTTGTGTATATACTATTGCACGAAGAGGAGAAAATTGACTCCAAACAATCCAGCAATTTAATGGTGTCAGCGTAAATCTCAAGTGACAGACTGATGTCTCAAATTTTGATGTCACTTGAGATTTACGCTGACACCATTAAATTGCTCATCCCATGCAAAACTTTTCAGTTGTTGTTACTCACACAGGTATTTTCAAGTGACATCTTCAAAGTTCCTACATTCAGTCTGCTACCGGGCAATTTAAATTCCTGGCGAGACTTGTAGCAAAGACCAAATTACATTCTACAGTAGCAAACTATATACTGACATAAAACCTTGAATGTGCTTGCCACCTGCAAACTAGTTTAAAAGCTAGTAAGTGGATTTACCTGCCAGGCAAGAATTTGCTCATTGTTCTGATCTATTGCTTTCTTGTATGCTGCTCTCGACTGATCATATTGTTCCATTTCTTTAGCACAGAGCCCAATGAATACCAAGGCATGGTAATTGGTCTTGTCAATTTTAAGAACATTCTGCAAAATAAAAACATTTGGAAATAGATTGCAATTCAGATTGGCATATCTACAAGCACACTCTGCACTTTTCAACAAAATTTGAAATTCACCAAAGCATTTGAGAAACAGCAAACAAATGGTGTTGAAGGCTCATATTGGTTTCCATTCCAGCCTGCTATGTCAAACATTTGATTTCTCAAATACAGATAAGAAATTTTGTAAAATGAATGCTCATAATGCATTCTGACTTGAGAAAGTGTTTGGTATCATGGAATTTTTGAGACGATAAATCTTGAGTTTAATGTCCGAAGAAATTATCAAGTATTGTTTTATTTTGGGATCTTTGTAGGGAGCTAAGGGGGCTCAAAAGTAAGATTATTTGCATAATGCGCATGCAGTTTCTGCTCTGTCTGTCTCAAACAGATTCTAATTCCTTTGAGATTTGCGATTACGAGGTTGATGTGTAAAAATAGCATTCATACCACAAAAATACTGATAATATCTATGAAACTCCAAGAGTCAATACACCAGCTAAGAGACTCTTTCTTCCTCTCTAGTATTTGTAGTTTGTGACAAGGCAAGCAGGCGCGCAGAAGAGAGTATGGCACTTCGTACACCGGAGCTTTTAATCGGCCATTCAAAACAAACAACAGATAACAAAAGAAAATGTGTTCTTGAACACCAGAGATCTCTTATCAAAAAATACTTTGCTAACAGTAATTTTCCAGTCTGCCCCTGGGGCCCAGTCTGCAGACTATGGCACTTTTCAATGAGAACTCCGGTTTGCAAGGAGAAATTTCTTTTGTTCTATAATATTTTGAATAGCCTAATTGAAATCTCTGGTACAGTGCTTACTCTGAACACCTGCCTGATAGGGCCTTCTATGGAAAGAAAGGCCTGCACACAGAGCACTTAGTTTCCATTGTTTTCATTGTTCAACCAGTGCAATGTTCGGCACATGAAAGTTCCACTTTCCATTCAAACTTTTCACAATGACGTCAGAATTTTTCACAATTTTATTTTGAAATGCCTCATTCGCCTCGATATGATTTGGAGCTAAACCCCAAAAGCTTGCATTGCTCTGAAGCAACACACACATGAAATAGTATTGCATGCATGTGTACTTGCATCAAAACGAGTATATGGTGTAGATTTCTTGCTGTGCTCCAGGGTGCATTCCATGTACTTAGGCCCGAAGATCTTCGGCGTAGACCTGACTTTTTGTCGGCGTAGCGGTGTCATTTTTCAATGAAATCGGTTCTTGGCGTGATGGCATACAAAAATCTGCCTACCTTGGCGTAATGTGAAGTTGTCCTCGATCTTTCCTTATGTGAATTAGCAGTCTCTTTTGATATGATCAAATATATATGACGTGTATTCTCTCTCCCTGAAAATACCCGGCGTACGAAAGCTTAGGGCTCGGCGTACCTTCGGCGTAGGTTTTACATGGAATGCATCCTGGGCTGTGCTGGGATTTGCATCATTTGCCTCGAATTGATATTTATTGTGAAGAATATTATAGGGTCTTATACAGGCAGTCTGCAGAGAGAGTCTGACATGTTCGACGAAATCTCCAATGTCCAAAGAAGACATTTCTTTTGTTCTCTGGCTATTGTCTAATTTTGAATAGACTATTGAAAATCTCCGGTGCTCAAGTGCCATACTCTGCAAAGCTGCTAATTAATTTTGGGCTAAAACCTATTAGTACACCTACATTAACTAAAGTAAAGTAGCTATTCTACTAGTACGCCTGATAAGTCTTAAAGAGCAATCTTTGCCCTGCGCTAAAAAGGGCCTTAAAATGATTGGACACTGTAAAAAGCTTTCTAATAAATCACCTTGCAATGTTTTAATGCTTCTTTGTACTCTTTGTGCTTGATTGCTTCTTTAGCAGCCTTCAGTGCCAAATTTATTTCTTTCGAAGCTACCTTCCCGCCGTCCGCCATTGCGAAAAAAATATTTTGATTCAAGTTGTAAACCGAAAACGAGATTGATGTGAATTGCATACGAGGTTTTGTGGGTGTGCACTCTGACACGTCCGAATGTCACCAAACTGACCTCTTTTGACGTCTCTGGTTTGACCATAGTAAAGGTTTGACCTACGACATGTGTCTGGTCGGATGACGTCAGTCCTTAGCCTTTCTGGTAGTTTCTGTCCAACTCAGCTGAAAAATATTTTCTCCTTTGGTAAATCTCGTGACTGAAATGATACAAAAATCTATTTCAAGATAATTTTCTAAAAATTGTTTCAAACATTCGTAATCAAAAGTTGTCAGTGATAAAATAATTATTTTTGTCAAGAAAATTCTCTGTAGAGAGTCAGGATCTTAGAAACATCATCAAACTCTTTTCTCAAAAATATCCCCAGAAATACTCAAACATCTTTATTTCATAATCAACTGATTTGAGGCTGATGCAATGCAAGGATGCAAGTTTCTAGATCATTTTTGAATATATAGTTTACAAAGATCAACATTTTGATATGGAGAAAATTTGCAAATACTTAGCAGATAAGGAGTAGCCTGTGTGCAGAATTTACGCAGAATAGAAACTCTTTTGCAACTTGCAACTGCAATGAAAAGTTTTGAAGAGCAGGGAAGTTGAATTTTTCTCGGAAATGAATTGAATTGACCTGTCATACCATGTCACACGCCAACAACGCCCACACAGGCCCGTCGGAACCGGGGGGGCTGGGGGGGCTTCAGCCCCCCCAATAATTTGCCAAAGTTTGTTCACTTTTGTAAGTGAAAGAGGCTGTGAAAGCCAAGCTTATGGAAACGAAGATTCAAACTTATCTACATTCGAGAAAATTAGCAGAGTTTATTCAGCTATATTTTGCAATTTAAAAATAATCTATATCTGCGTGAAATTTAAGTCCTATTTTCAAAATTGTCCCGGAAAGACTCCTATCAGTCGTGTACTTTTGCTTTTTTAAATAGCAAATTCTCCAAAAATTGGGTGTTTCCAACGATTTAAAGGGCGTGGTCACGAAAATTCACATGAATGAAACTTGGTATCAATTTTCCCCGGGGGCAGAACCCCCATTTTTCTCGCTACGCTCGCACCTAGTTTCAGCCCCCCCAATATGAATTTCGTTCCGACGGGCCTGCCACAACACAACAGACGAACACGAACGTCAAAAATTTGATAGATCTGTGGAAGCCGGTCAGAGTTTTCAAAGCTCAAGAAAAAATTGAAAATGAAGAGATTAGCATTAAGAAACATCATCAAACCTGCAAGAATATTAGCAAGAACATATTATGAAGGTGCAGCATCGGAACCTTTTCACCCGATTCCCAACAGGAAGCCAAAGTACATGTCTGCTGATGAAGCGGTCAAAGTTGTAAAGTCAGGTAAGTGGCCTAATCTAAACAATAGGCTAGGCCCTTTTGGTGCAATAATGTACGGCCATCCAAACTGGTCACGCACTGGTTTGCTTGTGTTTTTGTATTGCTAACCATAATAAAGATCTTTGCTCATGTTCGGTCAATAGTTTATCACTGTTCTCTTGAAATGTTTGATTATTACTATGCCAAAGAAACTTTGATATTTTGCAATACGTGCGCAAAAGTCATGCTTACATATGCATATGCTTGCACTATACCACTATACATACGCTCATCAACATGTCAGGGTAAAATACGGCCAGTAAAAGTTCAAATAGCATCGTCAACTTTTTCTTGCATTTTATGATACAGTTTGCCTTGGATTGTAAAATTCTGCAAAAGGTTGGACCAAGCAGAAGCAAGATACCAAAATACATTATATTTGAAAGCCAAATTTCAACAGATTTGATTGTCTGAGTGAGGCCTGTTTTGCCCATTTAATTAAACTCAATGTAACAAAGTTTAGTCCTATTCTTTGAAACCTTTTCATGAAGATCTAAAAATGTGCCATAAAGAAATTTATCATTTGACTTGACCTGAATCAGATGTAAAGAAACCTTGCCCAAACTTTATCAACTTCATCAGTCACAGTTGAAAAATTTGTTTACAGCAAAAGAAAGCTTTGAACAGATTTTTTGTTTTTGTTTAAGTAGAAAATACAATTTGCGCAAACTATGCAATCAGTTTGCGTGCCATGCTCTTTTGGAGTTGACAAGTTTAGGAGTTACGTAGATTTTCATTTTTACAGAAAGCTTCAAATAAACTGATGCAAACTGTTTGGTACAAAATTCATATTCTTTCAAAACAATTTACAAACTCCTATCTGAAACATATTCAAACAAACTTTGCACAAATTTGTTGGAAAATTAATGCAAACCCCTGATTTTGCAATACCAGGTGTCCGAAAGAAAGTTACAATATGCCCAATACAATAAGTACAGCAGATATCTTGCTTGTTGGCAAGGTAATGAACGAATTGTCAATCCTATTTTTGTGTTGCTTACCCAGATAGTACCCTCCTGTACAAATATACAAGGCTAAACTTGGCCTTGTACAGGCCAAGTTTTAACCTTGTAGAGAGGATTATGACCTTGTTATGACCTTGTACTAACCTTGGAAGAAAATTACAAGGCTATCAGTAAGATTCCAAGCTGCAACCAGTCTAACACAAGGTTTCCACAAGGCTTCTACAAGGCTAATTAGCATTTTTCAAGCCATTTACAAGGTTACAACAAGGTTATTCCAGGCTATAACAAGGTTACAAGGCCATAACTACAAGGCTTGTACGTGGCTATCACATGGCCTTGTATTTTCGTACAGGCTTTCACCATTGAAGCAGAGAAAGGGGAAGGTGCCAAATGAAAGTGAAATGTCAGAGCTCAAAGCTCCATTTTCAGATTGCTAAACTTCCCATAAGTTGAAATGTCTAACATGTAACTCAATGAAAAGAAATTGCCAAATTCAAAACTTTTCTCTCTGTATTCAGTCAACCTAGTTATCAAAACTTTTTTTGGGACACCAGGAAGCTGTAATGATCATTTTGGAAAAGAAATGAACTTGAAAGAGTAATCAGATAGATTGATGAAATTTTCTTCCAATTGTTATCACACAGGTGATTGTGTTTACGTTCATGGTGCTGCAGCAACGCCCCTTCCCTTGCTTGAATCATTAGCAGCCCATGGAAAATCAGGAGAGTTGAAAGATGTTGAATTGATCCACATTCATACAGAAGGACCAGGGATTTGCCAGCAACCAGAATATGAAGGTATATTTTAGCATTTCTTAAAGGCCTCATGTTCTCTCGGTTTGCCTGCCTAAGAAGTCTTGGTAACAAAAATTTACAGTCTCTCAAATAGCTCAAGAATTCTTATGATACGTGAAAAATTTCAATTATCATAATAATGTTAATGTGCACAAGGCCCGTACTGTCTAAGTTTTTCATGGAGACTGGCTGCTCTGATTTGAAGAAAAACATTTCATCCTTGCCTTGAAATTAAGAAATTTGCCCAGAAAAAATCATGGAAATTTCCAACATTAATCTGCTGTCAAATCTGCTTTGCAGGCATATTTAGAAGTGTGTCACTTTTCACTGGTGTCAACTGTAGAAAAGCAATAGAAGAAGGAAGAGCTGATTATGTGCCAATTTTTCTTGGAGAAGTTCCCCTTTTGTTCAGAAGAAATGTTGTCAACATTGATGTGGCATTAGTTCATGTAAGTAACTACTGTACCTCAAAAATGCTACCTCATTTTGACTTATGGCTAACTTTCTTCTTGCTTGTTAATTCCCTAGCGACCTATTTTGCAGAAACTATGCATAAAATAAATCATACCAGTTGGGCTTCCAGAATGTTATATTACTATCTCATCTTTGTCAGATCTGTGTTTCTGACGGTAGCCTTTTTATGCAATATACCATGTAGTTTGCAAAGTTTAGATGTTAGAAAGATATTGTATCATGAATTTAAGCAATAACTCCACTTTTCATTTTCAAGGTATCACCTCCTGATACTCATGGTTTCTGTTCTCTTGGACCAAGTGTAGATTGCACAAGAGCTGCCATACAAAATGCAAAATATATCATCGGTAATTATGACGATATGATTCTATACTATCAGTAGAAGATGAGTGTGCCCCTCTGGGGAATGTTACAGAATTTGGTTAACAACTGAACTTTCATGACAGTGAATGAAGCTTGACCGTGGCTGCTCCCAGAAAAAAGTGTTTAAGGTAGCAGTCATTTTTAATCCTTGGTGCAGGGGGGGGGGGGGAGGATTTTTGAAAGGGGTATGAAAATTGTTTCCATTACTTTGCGAGGGTACGAAAATATCAAGGGAAATTTTCATGGGGTGCAAAACTATTTTGCTTGAAAAATGATTATATGAAGTCATCAATGAACACTTAAAAGTAAAATTAACAGACATCTGGAAATGATGAATCACTGGACGACCTGGACTGGTTTGAAACTTTCCTGGGTCAAATTAGTGTGTGTGCATATGTCTTATACGTCCTCAAAGAGTTCTGGATGAGGTACCAAACCATTTGTTGAGAGGTAATGTGGTATAAAAGATTTTTCCTAGATTCAGGATAGGGTATGAAATATTGTCTAATGGTGTGAAATTATCCTCCGCCCTGGTACCCAGGATTATAAATGCCCGCTCCCTAATAGGAATGATCTTTGCATTTTCTTGACGATGATCGATCGATCAGCATATGATGAATGGTCCCGTTCCCATTTTGTAAAAAAATATTTGTCGAACGTGAAATGGGAAAATAGTTGCCTGGCAAGCCGTTGTGGTGAGGCGAGACAAAAGATGAGACGTCACCTAATTCACTTTTGCATCTTCTCTCTTCCTATTAATGCACTTAGTCTGCACGAAGTACGATGAAGAAAACACTGACGAGAAAGACCCCAAGACTAGCCTTCATCCTGTTTTGAGATCTATCCTCGTCCTTTTTCTCATCGCTTGATTCCGAGTCAATATGATTGCACAATTTCTTATCCTAAACATCAAATATGATTTATCTCCACTGGTCAAGGCTTGATCATATCATACATTGATAGGGAATTAATTACAAGGCGGAGTGAAACCCGTGTGCAGAGTTCTCGCCGTTCAGATGGATATCACTGGATATCACCCTTCGTATCTTCTAATCGTACTCATTAGGTAATAGGTTTATCAGAGAAACGAAGTCCACTGCATGAATTCATTGCTACTTCATGATAAGGACACCCCCGTCTGAGTGCCTGGGTACATTCTACCCCGGTGATTTCCTCGGTAAAAACATTTAGCAAAATAGGTCCCCAGACAAGATGTGACTCTCCCCGGTATAAAATGCCTCACAAGCTCACAAGTGAAACCTCGGCTGCAAATTGGCGAACCCCGGGGAGAATTTTGAGAAAATATTTCATCGTAAAAACAGTTCCCCGACAATAATTATGCCGTCCTCGTTGCATAATAGGAACTCTCCGGTAAAAGTTTGACCGGTCACCCCGGGGGGGGGGGGGTACTTGACTTAAATTTGTACGGGGGTGTGCCCACGAAAAAAATTTTTTTTACCCTGCTCCAGAATTTTTCGCTCAAAATGATAACCTGTTCTAGAAAAAATTGATGAAAAGTATACTCAAAAACATGAAATTTGACCGAAAAACGACCCGATCTAGCAGAATATTCCCCTTTGACATGTTTTGACAACCTGCTCTAGAAAAATTGCCTCATTTTGATACCCTGTGCTAGAAAAAATTGGTGAAAACGATACCCTTAAAAACGGCACATCCCCGTCGGACAAATATACTAAGTACCCCCCCCCCCCGGGCCAGTCACTAGGACCCTGGTGAATATCTGAGCTCTCAACAGGGCACTTAGACGGGGGTGTATAAGGTGAGCCATTGACCATGGGTAAACCAACCAGTTGCATGAGCTACATAATGTTTGAGTTATCAGTGTTTAATTTGAATTTGCTTACTAATGTGTAAAGACCAGAGTAGAAACGTAAGTGCTTCTTATTCGGCTTGCGTTGTAGGTTTATGTAATCCGCAATGCCCAAGAACTTATGGCGATGGTCAAATTCATCAATCGCATTTGGATGCATTTGTTTACATGGACCATCCTCTACCTGTGGCACATAAGAAGGAACCATCGAAGGAAGATGCCATCATTGGGTCTATAATCGCTGAAAATTTGGTTGAAAATGGAGCTACGCTGCAAATGGGTATGTTTTGTCTGTAATGCTGTTCTTCAATGGATTCTCAAGCGATAGACATTGTTTATGAGAGCATAGGTTCCAAATCTTTAACTCGGCGTGAAAAGATGGGTGTAAAATTCGATGACCCATTTCTTCTGATTGAATGGCTTGGAAGAAACTTTAGATACTTATCTGTAATTCTACCGTTGGACTTTCCAGAAATTTTGAATATTTTTCGAAACCACAGCATATCTTACATTTCAACTCATTTGAGGATATGACGTCATCAAATTTCTAAATCATAAACCAGATGAGTGATGAGTGACAGACTTTTACGTGATACCATATTGTAGGCATTTATAAACTATGGTCCACTTCGAAATTATTTCATGTTGCGTCAAACAGTTTAGAAATTACGATGGTTTTAAGTTTTTTTGAAAATTTTTCTGTAATTGCTGAAAAAGAAGAAAAGCACTCTTATTCTGAAAATATTGCAGATTTCAGAAAAGTCCAACGGAAGAATTATAGAGAACTAGCTAAAGTTTCTTTGAAATCATTCGATTCACAGAAATAGATCACTCAATTTTACACCAGCTTCTTTAAAGATTTGGAACCTATGCTGTTTATGAGCCTTTATTAGGACCATCGGATCGCTTTGCTTGAAGCTTGACACTCGTGTGTTTGATTTTTACCAATTCTGGAAAAAGGTAGACTTAGTTGACTCGGAACTTGTGTTTTTGATTGACTCTGAAATTCTCAAAAGAGTAGATGTTTATGCATGTATCAATTTGCCACAAAAATATTAAAATTTACTATGTTAAAGCTAAAAATAGATACAATACAATTTTAACACAACTTGAATAAATGCCTGTAAAAACATCCCTAAATGTAGTGGCAGGGATATCATTAAAAGGTCAAATTGACCTCATTCCCGTAATGGCCCCCCTCAAAGATTGATTGCTTGAACAGAAAATGCAAGATTGTCGGACAGAAAGAAAAATATACAAAATATAGACTTTATTTCAGTGTTTTTGCTGAAATATAGTTTAGTAAGGCTGAATCATAAGTGTAAGAGAGGATAAAAGGAGTCAGCAGTACACATATACGAGTACGTCATTCTCTCTTTGTATATTTGGGAAAGTTCTTTTTTGATCTTGTATTGAAACTTGTTGATATTGTTGATAGATTTTAAGTCAGATGCTAAACTATTCCATAATATTGGCCCAAGGTAAGATAAGGCTCAAATCCTTACTGGTTGTCAGAGCATGCGGAAATCATCCAATTTCATGCTTGTCAGCCAATGAGATCACCGCTTTCTAGCCCCTGGAGACAAAATCGGTCGTTTGAGGTAAATTTTCTAGTACCTTCACTAAAACTGAAATGGATGCTAGAATACTTCAGTTATTCGCAATTTTTTTTGATAAATCAGTTGTGGGGATGTCCGTCCAGAGTTGTTTACATGTTTAGGCACATAGCTTGTTTGGGGCCGGAGCTGCGTTCATTTTCCGGTCGAAGAATATTGACCTTCGTTGAAATATCTATAGAAATCGCTACAAATGAGATATACAGATAAAAATTTCAGCAATTATGCATACTGACCTCAGCAATAACCCAAACTCCTTCACTGCTATCATATCTCAAAACTGGAGGCAATTTCTAATGATTTCTGGCAGAGATATCATTTGGGCCTAAGCTTGTTCTCGCTTAGAACTCATTCCATTGCACTTAAAAAGTAATGGTAAAATTCTTGAACTAGATAATGCGCTTACTCATGACTCAGACGCCAGTTTGACTTCGTTTGCCTTCTTTAATTTGCCAAATTTTTGTAAGAAACAACCAGTTGTGGGCGAATTGCAAACATTTTCCTCGGTCCATTTTTTTCTCTACACAACAGATTCTCCGCTTCAAACAACAAACAGTAAACTTTGACATAGTATCATAAAAGTCTTGCATCACAGAACATTCCTTTTGAACGATTTCGTGCGCTTTAGCGAGGCACTCGTGAATTGTATTCACGCAATTCGTTCTTTTCGTTCTTATTTCAATCAATGCAAAACATAAAAAGAACAAAACATTGTTTTGGGTTCGCTAAAAAATATACCCGGTTTTGCTCTTTTGTTTGTTTGCATTGACTGATTGAACCAAATGCGTGAAAACAATTCACGAGTGCCTCGCTAAGGCGCATGGAATCGTTCTATAGGAATGTTTTGTGATGCAAGACTTTTTATGATACAAAGTTCACTGTTTGTTGTTTGAAGCGGAGAGACTGTGCAGATAAAAATATGGACCGAGGAAAATTTTTGCAATTCACCCACAACTGGTCGTTTCTTACAAAAATTTGCTAATGTAAAAAAGGCAAACGAAGTCAAACTGGTGCCTGAGTCATTGGTAAGTGCATTATTCAGCTCTAGAATTTTAGCATTACTTTTTAAGTGCAACGGAATGAATTTTAAGCGAGGACAAGCTTAGGCCCAAATGATATCTCTGCCAGAAATCATTAGAAATTGCCTCCAATTTTGAGATATGATAGCAGTAAAGGAGTTTGGGCTATTGCTGAGGTCAGTATGCATAATTGCTGAAATTCTTATCTGTATATCTCATTTGTAGCGATTTCTATAGATATTTCAACGAAGGTCAATATTCTTCGACCGGAAAATGAACGCAGCTCCGGCCCCAAACAAGCTATGTGCCTAAACATGTAAACAACTCTGGACGGACATCCCCACAACTGATTTATAAAAAAAAATTGCAAATAACTGAAGTATTCTAGCATCCATTTCAGTTTTAGTGAGGGTACTAGAAAATTTACCTCAAACGACCGATTTTGTCTCCAGGGGCTAGAAAGCGGTGATCTCATTGGCTGACAAGCATGAAATTGGATGATTTCCGCATGCTCTGACAACCAGTAAGGATTTGAGCCTTATCTTGGCCCAAGGTAAGATGGACATTTTTGGCCTGTGGTGTCTTTACAAAATGCTTTGGTACCCTTAACTTGAAATTAGACAGCGATCTTGAAAAGCATGGCAATTCAACTTCAAAGTCGAGTCACAAGCTCATTCCTCCTTCAGCAGCGCCAACCGTTGCAATTTGCACTGTGTAATAAACAAAGCTGTTTATCTGCAAGACTTTCGTAAAACATTTCTTTGCAATTTCCAGGTATTGGCTCGATTCCTGATGCCGTACTTGCCTCACTAACAGGACATACAGATCTTGGCGTACATACTGAGATGTTCAGTGATGGTATCGTAGACTTGGTAGAAAAAGGTGTAATAACGAACGCTCAAAAGGTTATCCATCCTGGAAAAATTGTCACTGGATTCGTTGTTGGCACAAAAAGAGTGTTCGACTTCATTCATAACAACCCATTCGTTGGTATGCATGGCTCATTTGTGTAGTTTTAGGAGTAATTAAAAAGAGCTGTAAAAGGTTGGGAAAGAATTCCAAAGTTGTCTTTAGGAGTCATATAATGGCCTGTACGTTTGTTTAAAACTTTTCTGGAACAGTTTGAACATAACATAACTGGTTATAACAGTTTGAAACTTGCAATTCATGTTCCAAATGGCTTAACTTCGAATGGCCAATAGCCAAATAGCCAAGTTGCTTAATTGGTTGATCTTTGCTTTGCATATCCTTGAGTTATAGCTTGACAGAGAAGTTGGTAAGATCTACAAAAACTGCAGGAATCTTTTCCGTCTTCCCAGCATTAGACTTGCCCCAAGTCTATTTCGTCGATCGTAAATAGTTGACGAAATAGATTTTGGGCAATTCTATCCAAGAATAGACCTTTAAGGTATTCTACAAAAGAGTCTGGATCAAGCGATATTTTTATACATCTTTATACGAAATACTCGATCGAGTGGCGTTAGACTTTCTATCACTATGGTGCACATTCGAAAATTCTGCAAAATTTATCAAATATCGTTTGATTCAGATTCTTTTTAGAAAACCTGAAAGGTCTATTGATAGATTTGATAGTTGATACAGTAAGAACCCGCAAAATAGAAACCAGTTGTTTCAAAACAGCCTGTTTAGTTTCCTATTAAAAGCTCATTAGTCTTGAAACAGGCTGAAAGGTTTCTTATCACATGGTTAAGAAACCTTCAGTTATTTCAACTTAAAGCTTTAAAGAAAACCCAGAGCAAATACTATCAAAAAGTATTTTCTTGTTACCTAGCATTCGCTCGAAATTTACTCAACCTTAGCATACATGCTAGGTATATACCTAGATTCAGATGTCTTTGATGAAGTCTTTAAACATTTTTGGCACCTGATTTTAACAAAGATTGTTAGATATGAGTTTACTTGGGATCCTCCTGTAAGAAACCTTCCTAAATCAGGCTGAGAAGTTTCTTATACGAGGGCACCATTTCTCAAAAAAATCAGCCTGAGGTTTCTTCTAAAGTGGTTTCTATTTTGCGGGTTCTTTCTGTACTTCCAGGGCTGCTAGGGTGTTACTTTTTTCATGTGCTGTATTTCCTTAATCAATCCAACACCGTCTTGCTTTACACTGCAAGATTTCGGAATAACTAATTAATATTGTGCTTAACTTAATGTACAATACTTTCACTTTTAACAATGTGAATATTCTTGTTGTAGCAGGAACCTTATTGATAATAGTGCCTTTGGCATTGACAAGTTTTAACCTATCTATATGAATATTTTCATTATTACAGATTTTCATAAGCGAAACGTATGCATTTTTAACAGTTGTGTTTTTATTTACTTTTTTCTGTTATTTGTGATTTGGTCTAAGTTAATTTATTTTATTATTATCATTATCATTATAACAAGTGTGGAAGCACCAAGTACATGGGTTGCAAGCATGGCACGTGGGTATTACATGGGTTGCAGCAAAGTACGATCTGAAGGTCTGTGTACAGAAATGAATCGCTATCGATCTACTCTCTTTGTTCTCAAATTCTCCTTTTAATGTCATCAGTGAAATATTGCTTCTGAACGTAAACGTTGTTTGTTTCCTTCTAGTAATGTGTGATATTTCATTCGTCAATAATGTAAGCGTGATAGCGTCCAATCCAAAAGTTACAGCCATCAATTCGTGTATTGAAGTGGATCTAACAGGACAAGTCGTATCAGATTCGATTGGATATCGAATTTACTCTGGTGAGCTGAGCTTATTAAATTTTGATGATGAAAGAAGAGTGAAGTTTGCAAAAGAAATATCCAGGTTTCCGATATGAAAAAACGATTTGCAGTTCGTAGGAATATCGAGGACAGATTTTGTAACACCATAGCATCAGCTGCTTTTGATTGACATCACAATTCAAAGCGATTAGCAACAAGGTGTTGTGGCGCAGTGGTTTAATACTCCAGGCCCGTAGGAAGCGGGGGGGGGGGGGGGGGGGGGGGGGTAGGGGGGGCTCAAGCCCCCCCAATAATTTTTTAAAACAATGGTGCTACGTCACATGACTTAATTAGATGTATTGTTCTCTATTGTTTTAAGAACAATTGCCCCCCCAATCCGAAGCTTCTTCCTACGGCCCTGTAATACTCTGACTTTGCAGCCAGAACAGTCAGGCGGAGTGGGTTCGATACCCGGTAGGACCCCACCACTTGAGCGTCATGACAAGGGGGCCGCGGACTCGATTAGGTCTGCTCTATTTCTGCGATCCCAGCGCTTGGCGCTGAAAAATGCAACTTCACTTCACTTCACCATTAAAGACAAAAGATCCAGACATTCAAAGCAAACAAAGCAGCCAAAAATGCCCTGAAACCAGTCGGGCAAACTATCTCCTTATGCATGCAAAAAGGGATTTTTAAGAGAAATTTTGAGTTTATAACAAGCAGCAGCATAAGCCGTTTTTAAAGGAAACAGGTGTGACTTTTAAAAGTTATCAAAATTCATTCATAGACCCCTTAGGAATGGAGGAATTAGTTTACTGGAATACTCCAGCAAAGTCTAACTTGAGGTGGCCATGTCTCGCTTTATTTGAATTTAGCGCTTAACGTTGACAAAAACTGGTTATATCTTTGAACACTTGGAAATGGTTAGTCCAAACGTATCTTCTCATTACCAAGGATATGATTGAGTGATTCAATTTATTATTGCAGGTGTTGGAGGGCAGATTGATTTCTTGCGTGGTGCTGCATTGTGCCAGGATGGAAAAGGAAAACCAATCCTTGCCATGCCATCAGCAACAAAGAAAGGCCAATCAAAGATTGTACCATTTGTCAAAGAAGGTAAGTTTCCTTCCTACATAGGCCCCGCTTGCATGAACCCGGGGTAGTATCCACCCTGGGTCAGCTCAAATCGCCTTATCGAAAATAGCTGCTGTTTACATGAGCGCGGGGAAGCTCGGTGGCGTGGTAATTAGCCATCCCGGGGCAGCTCTGTGAGTTGCATTAATTGACACGTGGCAAGTTGGCTCTTTATTTGCCTTTTGTTTTCATCACAATACCTTGTGTTCAAATGACCCCGGGTTGAGCTGACCCGCCTTCACATGGAAAAATTCTACAAAACGCCAACCCGCCTCAACGGGTCAACCCTACTCTCAAGAAGGGTTAGCCGCCTAGGCGGGTTGACCCGGGCTGGCTACTGGGTTCGCATAAGCGCTCGAAGAGATGTGACTGGAGAAGGGCTGACTCTCTGCGGCTGGTTGGAACCAGCCCGGGCTCGTGTAAACAGGCCCATAATGTGTGCTAAGTGATCAAATGCAGAGGCAGGAAACCAGGGGGCCTCAAGCGGCGCTCCCTGGCCCCGACTACAGACGCACGGCAACAGGCCATCTTTTGTTTACCCTTTGACTTCAATTAAAAACAGTTTGCTCGATTGCTAACTATCATATCTCCCCTTAACCGTGCAAAAGCAAAATCGAGTTACATTGATTACAAGGTTGAGCTATAGCTAACTATGGTAGAATCACTTTGAAGTTCCTGTAATACCGTCATCATCATCATCATCATCATCATTTATTTATTTAAAAAGTAGGCTGAAAACAAAACCATAGCTAAAATTACAGCTAATTAAGGCCTACTTACTTACAAAATTTACAATCCAATCTAAAAATAATATGTATATGTATAATTACAATAATTTCAATGACTATTCTGTTATGAACCCAACCTGTTGTACATATGTTTTGCAAAGCCTACAGTTGCATTTATCACCATTCCAGCACCTTCTTTGCTTTTTGAAAATTTGAAGGGTGCTGGAGTCTTTTATCTCGTGTGGTAGCAGCTGCCACATTCTATTTCCAAGGAAAGCTACAGACTCGATTCCAAAGGTCGTAGTGCGTACTTTTGGAAGCAGCGCGTTGGTCCCATGCCTCAAGTCGTAGCCACTGTTCCGCTGCGTGAAAATATCCTTCATAAAAGTTGGACTTAGATCTAATTTTGTTTTAAAAATCTCAGTCATAAGCAACTGTAGGTTTCTTATATGGATGGGCACTAAATTTATTTGCGGCGGAGATTCATAGATCTTCCGTTTTTCTGCGGCGGAGATTCATAGATCTTCAATTCATTTTTTCATAATCAAGTTCCAAATAGTCCAGAGTACTTGAATGAAACAATTAATCTGAACGATTCCTTTTATCTTTTAAATTTCCCTTTGGCAATAAATGATATTACAAAAAGATGGTAAACGTACCAGCAAATATCATTTATCATAAATACGATCCTCAAATGCGTCTAAAGTTTACACAGAGACTTGAACAAACTCAGTATTGTGCTGCCCTAGCGGTAGCTGGTGCATGGAGAGGAACAAGCAGGGAACGTCTTTACAGGGAACTTGGCTGGGAGGACTTGTATCTCAGGAGATGGTATAGACGACTGTGTCATTTCTACAATTTGACAAAATCCCATTCCCCAGATTATTTGTTTGCTGAAATTCCCCCTGAGCGAAACGTAAGCTACAATTTTCGAAATATGAGAATGTATCACCAAAATGTTGGAAGAACTGCGCGATACTCGAACACCTGCTTGATGATGAAACAAAAAATTCAAAGTCAATTTCTGAGTTTAAGCGCAAATTACTTGCGATGATAAGACCCAATAAGAATTCAATTTACGGTATAAATGATATTGTTGGGATTAGGCACTTGTCAAAATTGCGACTAAAGTTTAGTGGACTAAATGAGCATAGATTCAGACATAACTTTGACGGTCTCAATCCTGTCTGCCGGTGTGGTACTGCTGATGAAGATAGTGAACATTTCCTCCTGCACTGCCATTTTTTCGAAGCAGCACGAAGAGATCTTCTTGGCAGCTTATCGGATATTCCTGGGTTAGATATAGTAGGATTGGACACACAATCCTTATGCCATTTAATCTTATTTGGAAATGCAGACCTAACCCTAATTACAAATAGGATGATTATGGAAGCAACAATTACTTACATCAAGGCAACGAAGAGATTCGATTGAAGCGTAAACAAAGCAGCAGCATCCCCCCCCCCCAAATATCCTTTTGAATGATTTTGGTAGTTTTTGTAGAAAATTCTGTCTCTCATTTGATGTTAGGCGATAGACAACTGTAAATTTTTATCTTAGGGTGCGGGTGCAGGGTGGTGAGTGGATGGGGTCCTGCTGTGTGGGGGGGCGGCTGCTGCCCTTTAGTTTCATGTGTTATCCCGGTGGGGGTGGCACATGTGACGAGGGGCGGCGGCTGTTTGTCCGCGCGTGGGGCCCTCTGTTCATTGCCTTGCATCTATTTTCTCCCAAATTATAAAATGTTTGATGTCATTGCCTGACATCAAATGTGAGACAGACATTAACTTTTTTTTTAGTTTGTTGTTCTTTCTTTTAGTATGTTGTAATTTTTGAATTGTAAGTGCCTTTCATGGTGGGAACTCCGATGACCTAGTGTCTATTCCCGCCATGATAGGCACAGTAGATGTACTTGTTGAGTTTGTTATATTTTAATTGATTATATAAAAAAAAAAAAAAAAAAAACCAGCAAATAGGCCTAATGGCCAAATAGGCTAAAGTGATTGGCTCAATTTGCAGAAGCGTGTCGACCAAAGAAGTTTCAGGGGCCTGTGCTGCATAAATGCAGGGTATAAGAAAGGATACTATAATGTACCTGACACATGGAAATACATGTCATTTCAAGTTGGAAATTTCAGCAGTGGTCTTAACAGTCCTTGAGCTTCAAATCGTCAATGCAACTCAAGGAAGAGAAGCTAGATTAGTTAGCCGTGAACCTGATATTTGCCGCAGAATAGCACAGAATACTGTTTAGTCTCTTGTTCCAGCCCCCACTTAATTTGGCTCATGCATTGTTTTGTATCCTATGTACCCAGGTCCTTCGTTGTTGTTTCTATCAAGAATCAATTAATCAATATCAACATTTGCATTCCAGGTGGAGGCATAGTAACATCAAGAGCCCATACTCACTACCTTGTAACAGAATATGGAATAGCTTACTTGTTTGGTAAAAGTTTACGGCAAAGAGCTCATGCCTTGATTCAAGTAGCACATCCAGATCACAGGGAATACCTCGAACGCTGTGCTTTCGAACGATTAAAATGTATGCCATCACCCTAGATTTATAGAATGTTTTGATTTTGTAGGTACGGTAGGGTAAGTTAGGGGACAAAAGCGTGAGCGTGGTACGATCATTTAAAGGTAATGTGCCCATGTAAGTACAGCGACTTTGCTATATTCACGTGATATTTCATGTGATCATTTAACCGTTGTTTTAAAAAAGATAGACTCGTCTAATATAAGCAGACTGATGACTTGCTTGCGGTTGCGATTCCAGAGCTGAACCCGAAGTCTCACAGCAGGCAGCCTCGTTGTGAAATTTAAATTCTAGATGTGCATGTGATCAGTTAAATTCTACCAATCATAGTGCGCTCTTCGAGGCTCTTCGTCAGCATCGCGTCAGCAAATTTTGACAAGAGTGTATACGCAGCTGTACATGGACACATTACCTTTAAAGTTTGTCTCAAATTAGATCATATGTTGAGATTGGATTCAAACGTTGTTATTCGCAGGCATTTTCACGTGACATCTAATTTGAGACAGACTTTATAGTTATTCATTTGTTTTGACATTGGTCAAGCCAATCATTCTTCCTTTCCTCTATTAAAGTCCGTCTCACATTAGATGTCTCCTGAGATTTGCAATAACGCAAAATTCTTTTGCAAAACACTTCTATTGTATTTATTCGCGGGTATTTTCACGTGACATCTAATTTGAGACAGACTACACATTGATATAACTGAACAAAAAGACTGATACCAAAACCAAATGTTATTGATCTCAAACGCATAACTTTCATTTTGCTCTTTAACTTTTGATGCTGTGAAGTTAAATTGAGAGTTCTTGAGAGTTGAAATTTGTATAAATTCTCTTTTTGATTCATCTTCTGGAACAAAAACATTATAGATACTTGTTTTTTGATTTTGTGACGGCTTTGGGCGCGGCACTTTGTTGTAACTACTACAGAAGTTTGCAACAAGCCAATCATTGAAATAACGCTCGTGCAGAAATTTACACTAATAAATTTCTAAATCCCCAAATCACCTTGAAAACGTTTTCTCTTTGTCCATTCATGTTGAGTCTTTCGAAATTTGATCGAAGTTTTTTATCGTTTTCAGTGTTTTCGAAAACGAAAATTTTAAGAAACTCGCTTCTAGCTCTAAACACTGAAAACGAAAAAATTTGCAAACAATCCTAAAATCTCTATCAGGTTTACTGCTAAATATTAAGTCATAAATCTTCAAAATCGGTAAAGTGTAAGATCTATGGTGGCCTGCCAAAAGTGCATAGTTTATTTTGGCCCACCCGGTCACCCGGTAGTGCACGGTGGATTGTAGTTTCCATTTCGGCTAAATGTGATTTTCAGACAGTCTGAAATTGTAGCATGCCTGCAAAGTACCCTAGGTGAGAATATTTCTCCAAGAGTTGTTCGAGTACGTTTAATATTAACTTACAAACTAATGATGTGGTTCATCGGTAAGAACCCACACATTTGTAGTGACTGGGAAGATTTTCAAGTATCGCGGAGGAAAATTTAAAGAAAACTACGTAGGGTATTTCTCGTGTAATTCTAGACTTTTTAGTTCAAAAGCGAAATAACAGATAAAACTCAAATTTCGAAAATCTTGTTCTTGTGCCATTTCCTTGTTACTTTTTCGTTTTGTCACAATTTGTAGTTATGTTTTGACATTCTTCTTTGTAAATTGCATTCTCAGCAAAGACGAATGTTACTTCTAATTTACTCTCGCTGTCGCATGCTGTTAGCTTCGTATTACCCTGGGTACCAGAGCCTCAAAATTAGAAGGAAATTAAAAATTTGGAAAAAGAAGAGAGAAGAAAGAAAGGAGCTTTCCTTCTTTATTTTTTTCTATTCTTTTTTTATTATTTTTGGCTCTGGTACCCAGGGTAGCTTCGTATACGCGTTCACTTCATACAATATCGCAACGCATACCATTATGTATTTAAACCCAATGCATTTCATGTATTTCTACGTAGAACTTATTTAGTGTCCATTTTTTAAGTGAGATAAAATTAATCAGTTGGTAACTTGATTCACAATAGTCGTTAGTTTATTTGTTTTCACCTGTTAGAAACATGTACTACAGGAATATCATTTTCCATTTGAGAACAGTCACCAATAAATGGTTAATGACTTGCTCAAGATTAAGCATATTTTCACACACACTTGTATAACGAATAAATAGAGATATTTGTAGGTAGAAGCACCCCCAACAAGACGAAAAGCAATAGCAAGTATATATAACTGTAAAGAATACATTTATTGCCAATATTTTTTCCTGCTATGCAGGATTTCTTTTGGGCTGTTATACGATAGCTACATACTCAGTTAACGAGACGAATAGACGATTATACCTAAAAACTTAGTTTCTCTGACTCCCACGGTACTAATGCCTCGTATACGGTATTATTTCTATCATATACCGCGTAAGTCGGAAACAACATGGGGGCGTTTAAAAAGCCATATTTGATGAAAAACAAGTCAGATAGGGTTTGTTAACGTTTTATATTGAAGAAGAAAGATTAAGTTAGTTGTAGAAATTTAATTTGTTGAAATTGGGCAGACCCTCTATGCATCAGAGAATGAATCATTGGTCATTTCTTTCTATATTCATCTGCGATTTCGTGACATTGCTATTGCGATGAAAAGTTATTGTTATTAACTTTCTACTTCCTAGCCATCTAAATGAATAGCACCCTAGGGCTACGAAATAACATGAGTTCTTCCTTTTTTGCTGTAACACAATGCATACCTTGTAGCGATTTTTTGATACAGAAACAGAATGTTTGTCATAGTTTAATCACATCCATAACAATGTGCCTTTTAAGGAGGACACCTGCACATGGATATGTATCAAATTGAAGGCCTATTCTAGGATTCTTGTGATACTCGATTTTACAAACATATCGCTCGTAAATATATATGGAACGGATAGCCCAATTTCGATCAACTAAATCTTCCAACCTAAGTTAGCCTTTTTCCTATGCAATGCATGTTGAAAGAAACGAATTTGCGAAACAAATTTCATCAATAGAAATTAACAAACGCCCTACGTTTTTCTGACTCACCCGGTACATATACAGCATAGGTTCCAAATCTTTAAAAAGGCTGGTGTAAAATTGAGTGACCTATTTATTTGAACTGAATGACTTCAAAGAAACTTTAGCTAATTCTCTATAATTCTACCGCTGGAATTTTCTGAAATCTTCAATGTTTTCAGAATTAGAATTTTTTTCTTCTTTTTCAAGAATTCAAGAAAAATTTTCAAAAAAACTTAAAACCATCGTAATTTCTAGACTTTTTGACGTAACATGAAATAATTTCGAAGAAATCCATAGTTTATGAATGCCTACAATGTCTACAATATGGTATCAAGCAAAAGTCTGTCACTCATCTGGTTTATGATTTAAAAATTTGATGACGTCACATCCTCAAATGGGTTGAAATGTAAGATACGCTGTAATTTCCAAAAATATTCAAAATTTCTGAAAAGTCCAACGGTAGAATTATAGATAAGTATCTAAAATTTCTTTCAAGTCATTCAATCGGAAGAAATAGGTCATTGAATTTTACACCCACCTATTTACGCCGATATGAAGATTTGGAACCTATGCTGGTACATACTACGAAAATCATAAACAACACTGTATCAGCTTGTGCCTAACGATGAATATTATGCGTGCCTATATATTGCATATAACGGGAGTGGGCCGGTGGGCCATAAGGCTTTACCCCCATGATATCAAAGTTCTGAAAACTTTCTGAATGAAATTTACGTGGCAATACATACAACGGAAACTACACCTATTGAGAGAAAATAGTTAATTATAGCTTGTATTTACAGAGAAGTAAGGTTTTGAAATTAGAAGGTTGCGCAAAACCATTGTAACAGTGGTAGTCAAAGTAATGTTTTTGCCAATGAAATTTTCAAAACCTCAAAAGTCCAGAAAAAGTCATGAATCCACGGCTGTGAGCTGGAGGAAGGTGTTTGTTTCTTAATGTCGTGTTTGAGGAAGGTTCAGAACTTTTAATAAGAAACCGAGGAAACGTTTGGGTTTTGGCAACAGCAATGACCTTTTAGCTATTCTACATGAGAGCCTGGATCGAGCGTTATTTTTATACAATTTTATAAGCGACGTTCGATCGAGTTGCGTTATATCACTATTGTGCACATTCGAAAATTCTACAAAATGTAGCAAAATGTTGTTCGTTTCTGAATCTTTTCAGAACAGCTAATTTAGCTAAAAGGTCTATTGGTTGATAAATTTTAGGGATATAAACAAAGCAAAGAGTTAGAAATATCTGGTGAAATTAGGATAGATGAAATGAGGAAAGTTTGACGAAATTAACATCCAGAGCAAGGTTGCACCTTTTTCTGGACTCTGCAAACATGTGCAGAGCCTAATCAAAATTGACACCCGCAATAAACAAGTGCAGCCAGTCAACGTTTCAGACAACTAATTGCATCGATAGTTTTCAATGTTTGTGATGAATAGTGAATAATACCTTACCGCATAAAACAGTTTCTCTTCAAAAACTGCTCTCTTATCGTCGCCCTATAAATCAGTCTCTCTTTCCAGCTCGGATCATAACAGGTTCCGGAGGAGACAGCACATATTTTGGCTTGACTTTGATGGGGAAAGGTGTTTCCGGACCTCTAACGAGCCGGCACTTTTGCAAAATACGCGCCAAGATGACTTTCATTTCCAGCATAGCAAACCGAAGACCTATGCAATTTCTTGGTCCCATACCAAACGGCATGTATGCATTTTGATTGATTGAGCCTTTGTTCTCGGGAAGGAACCGTTCCGGCTTGAAACTTTCCGGGTCTGGAAAGAATTCTTCATCATGATGCAATGCGTATATTGGAAATAGAACGGAAAGTCCTTTCTTGAAGAAAATCCCTTTGATTGTACAAGATTCAGTTACCTTCCTCGCTGTTATGAACCCTGCGTGAGAAAAATGAATGATTGTTATACCTTTTTATCATCTAATTGCCAAAATAGATTGCTTTCAAAGTTGTTCAAAATTTCTCAAACATGCGAAATTCAGCAAAAAGAAGTTCGAAAACGTTTTGTTCGAAATTTGCTGGTCTGAAATGTTTCCCATTTTTAGTTTTACGTACTGTTTATATGGAGGAAGGCTCTAGACTTGCCGAAAGTCTAGTCAGGTCTCCCCTGAGATGGCTGGAAATTTCTCACATAAATGTAGTCAAGAGAGCTAGCCCTCCCAGGTGGGCTAGCAGAAACAATAGAATCAATGCAGAGCAATGGGATACGGTTGAATGGTGCCATAATGTCTAGCCCTCCTAGAAGAGCAAGCTCTCCAACAAGGACAGATAATGTTACAATATGATTCGCTACTTTTTATTGACACCTAGACGCAAAGCGATTTGTGAGTACAGACAAAGGGAATTCCATGCCCGGTTGGTCAAGCTATAAACGAAAGCAAAGCAAGCCGCAAAAGTTGCTCTGAAGCCCAGGTAGCTAGCTCGCTCGTTGTGCATTCCAAAAATGGCTGCAACGGTCGCTACCAGTCTTCTGTTCTTTGCGCGGTAATTTTGAAATATTACCGCAAATTCACAACCTTGGAGGGCTTTTGGGGGCACTTATTGCCAAAATATCGCGTTTTGGGTGATCTCATCGAATTCAGCGGTGAAAGAATGTTCATATATCAAGTTTTCGTATTTGGTGATATTAGCCCTTTAAGAGCAAACATGAGCATATATCTAAAGAAGAAGGCTGTTGTATCTAACTCCTGCCTCGAACATTTTATTTCTTTGGTTCAGAAGCGGATTGATAGGCGATTCAATTCTATCTTTTTGGGTATAATTAAAACATTGACTGTTCAACAACCAAGCAAATAAATTGCCCGAGGCAGAAGTTTAGATATATCCTTCTTCTTTGGGTTTATGCTCATGTTTGCTCTTCAAAACCATTTCTGGAATGCACAACGAGCGAGCTAGCTACCTGGGTTTCAGAGCAACTCTTGCGGCTTACTTTATTTTTGTTTATATGTTGACCGACTAGGCATTGAATTCCCTTTGTCTGCAAGCGCTAATCGCTTTATACTAAGGTTTCAACCAACAGTAGCGGATCCTATCGTAAGATTATCTGTCCAAATAAGGACCAAACCCATGTTTATGGAAAATCTGCCCAAAAAACACTTTTTTAGATAATTTTGGTCCAAAGCCCACCCATATGGGCAGCACGTACCCGTACCCTGGACATGTTAAGTACCCCCCGGGGGGCCGCCTCATATAAACAGCAAAGCCTTAAGTGTGACATCATGAAAAAATATATTAACCTGGGGGGTAAAGACGAAGCGTTTCAGAGATGCACGCTTCAAGATACGGCATTTGATGTATTTCGTCATAAGTGCAGGTATCTGGCAAGCTGCAGACATCTTTGATCTCCTCAAAAACTTTTTCTTGTATTTCAGGATATATTGCCAGGTGGTAGCAAGTCAGGGCAAGAACATTGCTCGATGTATCATAACCAACGAGAATGAATGCAATCATCTGAGCAACAACTTCCTGTTCCGTCATTTTATGGCCATAGTTGTCCGGATCTTGAGCTGCTAGCATCAAATTCAACAAATCCTAAAATATGAGACGGATGATGAAGAAAACTGTGCAACCATATTTTTGGTATAAGTGGCGAGTATTTTAGACGACTTTGGAAGATATCATGAATGCATAAAGTCACTAATAAGAAACGAGGAGAAAAAGTCTATATCTCCCTGATAAAGATGTATTAATCAAAGCAAAAAGTAAAGGGTCATTGATAGAATCAATTAAAAACAGACAACTTGAGTTTTTAGGACACTTATTTAGAAAGAAAGGTTCAGAGCATCAGCTGTTGACGGGAAAAATTGAAGGTAAAAGAGACAGAGGCCTGAGGACAGAGGAAAGCAAAGAACAGCATAACTTGAAACTGCTGACCAATGAAAAGAATGCAGGAAGTTTCATTCAAGAAGCTGATGGCAGGGAAAATTGGAAGGAATTGATCGTCAATGTCTATAATCAGATATGATACAACAATTCAACTGAAATGACCAGGTGAGTGCAACAAAAGTTAACACGTTTGGTGGGCTGTGGAATATAAAGTACGTGACCAATATTCAAAACTAAAATGTTGACTTATCAGTAAAGGGCTAACTTAGATGTGAAAAATACATTTGCAAAAGCGTTCGTCTTGCTTTTAGAATTATGAAAATCCTGGTAAAGGGTTTAAATGGTAACAAAAATTCCACGTTTGATTCTGGTCCATGATTTACTTGCCATTGAAATTTAAGTGCTATTTCTGAAACAGACAATTGCATTGAATTGATACTTCAAGGGTAAGTAAATGATGGACCAGACTGGAATGAAGAACTTTCATTCTCATACAAACTCTTACAAGCATGCATTTTCCTTATTTTTGGGTCTGAAAGAAGAGTGATTTTACCAAACAAACTTTTCAAATCTAAGTTAGCCTTCAGCTGATAGAGTAACATTTTAAGAAACGTACAATCTTGGCCAAAATACTTGGGACAAGTCACAAAATTGCACTACTTCGCTCTTTGATTACGTGGCCCCCCGCCCGCTCCCCCCGTTTCGAAGTTGCTTGAATCAAACGCCTTTCGACCTTCTCAACATTGAATTAGGGGGGAGGGGGGGATTAGGAGGCTCTAAACGTATTTTTTCTCCTCGACATTTTAGGAAACATCATGAAGACACTGAAATTTGCCTATGTCCCAGCTTCTTTTGGCCAGGATTGTAGATGCTCGATGTTTGAGAAGAAGGGCAATGGCTAAAACATAAGATCCTTTTGGATGATTACAAAGTCTGTCCTGAGCTAAGCAAGCATAATAATATCTGAATATTGATTTCTTCATAACCCCAAATGATCGTTGATGCTGTTTTTAGCTACAATCAGAGAGACGAGTGTTGCTGCTAAAGTCGCCTTCAATAGAACGTCAAGCCCTGGCATAAGGACAAGAATCGCCTGAAAAGCAACATTTTGATCTTTATGTCAAACGAGGATGATACGCAAAAAATCAAAAGCTAATACCCCTAGTTTGCTTAGTTCGTGCATGAAACTATTGGTGCATCTGTCTCAAATTAGATGTCATGTGAGATTTACAATAACGCAAAATTACTTATGCAGAACCCTCCAGAACCAACCTCGTCCCCAGGACTTTTTGTCGTATTGGGACGGAGGTCTCCGTCCCAATATGACAAAAGCCCCTGAGGACGAGGTTGCTGGCTGCAGAACGTTTCAATTGTTGTTATTCGCGAGAATCTAATTGTAGACAAGCAGTCACCAAGATAACCTTTGTGCAGAGTCATAAATTCATGAAGACGTTTTGGTTCAATGTGGTCACGTGCCTTCCCCCAGTCAATGGCACCATTGTTTGCTGGGATTCTGTACCTTTCCTCTCAACTTCACCTGCAACGTTAGTATCTGTAGCTGTGTAGGAGCTATGCTGATCATTTTAAGATATAGGGCCACTTCGAAATTATTTGCTATGACGTCATAATGACGTCATCAATAAGATATCTTTTATTGATATTTAATCATTTGTTTTTATCACAGCAGTAATTTTTCTACATTAACAAGATTATTTGCAGAGTCATTGTATTGTTTCTGAATTGAAATAAATTTGGTTCAAACAATTGTCTATTGATGACGTCATAATGACGTCATTGCGATTTAAATGTCTTTCAGTAACGATAATTTGAGCAACCGAACACTAATTTGCTGTCACGCTTTTTTCCATGAATTTCTGTCAATATTACAAAGTGTCAAAACTTATGAACTGCAATTTCCACTGCACTTGCACAGAGCGGTGCATTCTAGTTGTGCCAACATGCAGGTACATCTACGTCGACAGGCTTTGGTACATCCGCACTTGATAAGCTCCCGAGAAGATTTGGATGCATCTGGAAGTAATGTCCACAATGGCGTCCATGCTCCATCGTTATCTTTTCTCCAACCCCAGTCTTTTGGAGAAGGCAGGTCAAGGGAAGTTTTGTGAAGCTGTCCCCAACAATGCCCACCTTGTAGTACAGCTCTTTTAATATGCTGGATCAGGGCACCTTTGGTTGGGGGGATATTCTCGATAAGTCGGCCTTTCTTTGTAAACAGTTCTTTCCTTGCCATGTCGATATTGGTTTGCTGACTTGTTCGGTCGTAAAACAGAATGGCTAGTCGCTCCAAAAGTGCTATGGACTCCTCTTCTATCTCCGTTGGTACCTCTGCGATAGAATGAAAAGCTTTTGTGACATCATCAAATTGGTTCCAGGTTTCCCATGCACTTTTCTTTCCAACAGTTGCAAACGAAGAAACAGTGTCACAGCCGGTAAAAGCATGAAACATAGGTAGGGCCATAGCTTTCTCAGGACCCAGGGTTGATGCAATTTCATGAACAGGAATATATCGAAGATTTTTACCTGTCCCAAAGGCAATCCAAAATTTCAGGTGTTCCATCTTTTGAAACACAGCGATTGCAACTACCACCACATCTGTATCGACGGTACGGATGGTAATTTCATTGAAACCATTTTCAAATGCATCTAATGAATGCAATATCACCCTAGTGTCTGCTTCTTCATGGTTGCAAGGACACAATCTGGATAAATCTCTTGGTATATTACACATAACACTTTGCCCCTTGGTTGTTATAAGTTCTTTGCTTGTTGCAAGCTCGGATATGCAATCTGCAAGGTATGCAAATAACTCCACTTTATTCTCATCAATTCTTAAGAAGGCTTGCCAGTTACTTGGGAGCTGACTAGTGCTCTCTACTCTTCTTCGGATACCTTTCCCCCTTTTACTCCTTGTCTGAGATTTTAAACTGTTGTCAATATATTCGTCCCACACAATATCAACCCTGTCTGCCACTCTTAACTGGCTTTCGATGTAAGGGGTAAATACTTTCGTGGCATAATCTTTGAAGGTCTTTATACCAACCGGCCGGAGTATGTTAACAATAGCTGCTCCATCCAGAATTATGACCTGCTGTGCAGGAGCATCTGTTTGACTTTCTGCTGATTTCTCCAGACATTCCATTAACTGTGATTTTTGGCATTGCCTCAATTTTCCTTGCTGTGACAGAGATGGAGGGCATGCTTGATTTTCATGCTCAAAGAATTTATCAATGTTGCCATCTCGTACCTGGCAAGCGATATACAATCTTGAAAACAAATGGCAATTGCTTTTCAAAGAGGCAACTTGTAGCTTTGACTTGGATACTTCCTTCATTGGTGGACGACTAAAGAGGGCAAGCTTATTTCTTTTAATCGGATCTTGGTGATGCTTTTGATTTCCTTCCAATCTCTCCTTGATGAAAGTGCTATACTGGTCTTCTCCAAGTTTTTCAACCTGTTTGATGCATTGAACTGTAACCTCGTCTGCAATATCTCTTGTGTCAATTCTCATGAGGTCATTGCTTTCTTCGACAAATGGATTACCCAACTTTTCAAGCACACCAGTTAATGCCTTAACATGCCTTTCAAACGTAGCTTGAATGCCTTTTGTTTGCTCATGATGCATCGTTTGAGCAACACTGTCTGATGATGACTCTGCCATGGCACTTTCAAACTCTTTAATCAGCCTAGCAATTTCAGGACCACCACACATCCATTTTCTAAGTGCCTCTGGGTTTTGCGTTAGACCAACTGCACCACCATCTCCCTTGACCAGAGCATTATTCTGCTCATGTGCCTGATCGATTGACATCGCAGAGAACTTCCGATGCGTCTTGCAGACTGCAAAATTCCCCTTCTTGAATTCATGTGCTACACCGGGATGCTTCATCTCTAGACTTGCCATATCTCGAACATGTATAGGTAACCATCTTGAATAGTGGGTATGATCTAAGGCGAAAAACCAAGGGAGTAGTTTGGTTAGACTGTCTATGTAGAGACTGAAATTTGCTTCACGAATTGATCGCACAAAAACCAACATAAGGATCTCTAGATGAAACGTTGTGTGCCAAAAGTGAAACATAGGGCTTTGTTCTCTTCTGTGCATGCACCATGATTCAAAACTGATAGGCTCTTCCCCTTGTGCAAGAATGCTTTCTGTGTACTCCATGTAGCCTTGCTGCATGAGTGAATACAAGCTGGCTGCTGTGACTTGGTGTGCATGTCTTGTCTTGGTCACATGACTGGCCTTTAAAAAGGATTCTGCAGTTCCCGAAGATGCAATCTTTGCTTGGCAAAGAGAATCTGTCCATCCACTATCTTCCAGCCAGTTGCCAAGAACTTTCAGAGTTGCCATCTCAATGTGCAGCCCACCGAGCATGATGACAAACTTATCTTCACCAAAATCAGCCGGCCAGCACCACTGGATCTGTTTTGCAATCGCATAGAGTGGCTGATCTAAAGTCACCACTGGGATCTGACCAGGATTCAGCTCATTGACTACTTTCTTGACAACAGTCATAGAATGGCGAATCATTGCTGCCGACTTTGAATCATCAGGAAACAAGGGCAACAGTGCTGTCACATCAGGCACAATAGATGATCTTTCCTGTCTTGATGCGTGATATGCTGCCCATGATATGTCTTTGTATTCGATTGTTTGATCTGAATTAATCACTGCTCTAACCCTTTCGAGCCATCTACAAGAGAAAAGTTGAAAACGTCCTTTAGGAATTCATTTCTGACGAACGAAGGAATGCAACATTGTGATCATATGTAGGTATAATGTGAGTTACAACCTGTAAAAAAAGAAATTGGCCACCACTCTTGAATTAAGATTAAATTTTGAAGTGTAAAACTCCTTTTGATCTCATTTGTATCCAAAACCCCCTAAGTAAATTTACAAGAAATTGCGGTGCACAATTCTTACCTCATCTCCTCTTCCAAACTTGCCTTGATTACTTCGCTATCAGAATTTCCTTTTGAAGGCCCATCAGATTTTGGAACTTCAATGTTCTTCTTCAGAACAGCAATTGGAACATTCGTATAAGAACAAGGTAGCTCAACCAGCTCATCTTTCTTTGACGAACGTAATGCATTTGTGTCAACGTTGGTAGTACGTGCGTTGCCATCTTCATAGCTGGATCGATGTTGGAAAATGGAAATGCCTGTTCCATGGAATGATTCAGTTGCTGTGCTGGAGCTCGGGTTATGGTCGATGTTATCGACTGCTGCAGTCACGAACAATCCCTCCAGGAGATTTTCAGGACACACTAAATCTGCTTCGTTGTATTGTCGACAAACTTTATTGCTTAAGGCTGTAGTAATTGAAAGCACTCTATCATAAGAAACAGATAGCCCCAACTGAAACATTTTATCAATTAATTGTCTTTTCCGAGTTTTGGCATGTATGAGCAGACCAGTGTACATTGCAAGTGGGGTTTCTCGATCTTTGTTGTGATACAGTTGTGTTGCTGCCGAATTTTTCTGTGCTGCATTGAATAGCAACAACTGTGACAGAGTTGAAACTGCTTCAGGAGCTCTCGAACTTTGGGTTTGAGCCTTAATATTTGTACCAAATATTATCATTGATACAATGGCTGTAAGGGATTTTGGCACGGCCTGCTCAAGACACCCTTTTTCAAATGATCCAGTAAATGTATTCTTGTGACGAAGCATGTCCCTTCGAACTATGTTTGCAGCTTTTGAAAGATAAACTGCCTCTTCATCCTTCTTCTCTAGACATGCTTTCTTAAGTGCATGGCCAACATCATCATTGAAGGCGAGAAGAACCTCTCTTCCTGATTTGTAGGCAGTAAGACTGGGTGAATACGCAAGGAGTCTATTCTTTAAATCAGTGCTGTGGACCTTACTTGCTCTCGCTGCACCAAGCTGATCTAGCCTTTCGTCGTACAGTTTGCATATATCTGCTAGCTTGAAAATTGGAGCTTTTTCCTCGTCACGCCTGGAATCTTCCATATACGCTATCAATTCAGCTAGAGCCAATCCTTTACTGATGTTAGTAACATCACCATTGTCTTCATCGTTGTCATTCTTTTCACTAGATTGAATCCTATTGTAAAGACTTGCCAAGCATTTTCCGTGATATTTCGCCTCTAGTGCGACGAGATCGCCTGCGCTAAGCTTTGCAATCAGATGTTCATCTTGGAGTTTTAGAGCACAAGTGCGGACACGAGCATCTACCTGAAATGTGGATACCTCATGTAGCCTGTTCTTTTCTGTCCCCGGCTTTTCACAAAAGAAACAAGTGTCCTTTGAAGAGCGACCTTCGTCGTTATTTAAGCGTGTGTATCTCTTGGTTGGGAGTTCATCAATTTCCGTTGGAAGAGAAGATGATGCTCTTTTTTCGGCTCGCTTAAGTTTTGTGGCATTGAACTTTACTTTGCACGAGAGATGCCATTTTGCTGCTCTTGCTAATAAGGTAGCCCCAATCCCACTTCCTTCGTCCAGCCTCGAGATGTCTAAAGCTATTGGCAATGACCCTACATCTTCAAATCTTTTCACATTGTCGGCAACTGTGAAATATCCTGCCCCAACATCTTTCCTTTTTGATTCTGCTGGGCATGCTAGGTTTTCATTTGTTGATTCCTGACAAAAAATGCATTGCGACCAATCAGTTGATTGTGCAGCGTTTACTTTGTCAGAGGAGCCAATTCCATTGGGTGTGACGAATTGGCATTGTTTAGTTGACATGCTTTCATATTGCCAAGTTATTGAATTCCTGTAGGAAAAATAGATGCGTAAGAGCACGAATAAACGTGTCGATCGGATATAACTGAGCATAAAGCCCTATGCTTGCTGCATTTAAGAACATGTTCATTAAAGAAACGAAATTGACGGGAAAATGTAGAATAGTTACCATCATTTTTTGTTCATCTTCTCTTCATGCAAGAGAATTGATGCTTCACAACTCAGAGCCAAATGGACAACTTAGGCCATTTCGAAGGTTGCTATGGATATGTTGTTGTTGCTGTGTCACTGTTGTTGCTGTTGCTAATTATGTTGTTGTTGCTTCAATGAATTTGGTTTTTAGTTTTTTAGTCTCTGTAGTAAAACAGAGACAAGTAGGCCATGCCACAGTTGTTGAAACTGCCAATGCGTATATTTTGATGTCATGATGACGTCAAGATGACGTAAATATGACGTAAATGTGAAAACAATTGCATTTTTAACATAGTCTTTTCAATTTCAATATCTCTGCTTCATGTTTTGCATGAAACAAGTTGCAAACTCTCGTAATAGTGATCAGACTTATGTAAAAAGCCACCAAAAACATCACAAATGTTAACTTGCACAAATGACGTCACAATGACGTCATCGAATCAATTTTTGAGATGGCCCTATATCTCAAAATGTTCAGCATGCTCGATTTTATCTTTCTGCCAATTTGGATGCTTTTATGACAAAACCCACTTTACTTTCAAGAATCTGCCCCACTACCCCCAGTCAATGGGGCCATTGTTTGCTGGAATTCTGCACCTTTCCTCTCAACTTCACCTGCGACGTTTGCATCCGTAGCTGTGTAGGAGGGCGGTCCTTCTACCTTCGGTGATACTGCGAATGCAAGCCTCTGTGCAGGCCGCCGGTTACATCATCCTCCAAGGTTGACTTATTTGCATAATGAGTACTATCAATAAGTGGCTAATGATGCGTTCGTTCTAGAAAACGATTGTTTTAACATAATTAAGCTGCTAATGAATTCAAGAACGTGCCAATTCTGCGTAAATTTGTTGTTGAGCCAGGGTAAACATCAACGTGATTTATCCATCTTATGGTGTCAAATCTGTCCAACATGAAATAAGCCGACGTCAAATGTTGCTATAGGATCGCAGGAAACTTCTGTCTTGTATGCGCTTTCTGTGCGCTTTCTTTATTTCAGTGCCAATTAGCAGAGATAAAACGTTAATTAACTATTTTAACGAGCGTGACTGACTTACTTTCTTTCTTTCTTTCTTTCTTTCTTTCTTTCTGACTGACTGCCTTGCATCGAAGCCCCTTCTTAGATTACAAAGTTGGACTTTGTAATCAAAAACGACTTACTGTTTTAAATAATAGTCTAAATTGCACTTATTCAAAATTTTGGCTCAGAAGGGAGGGGCTTATTAGCGATGGGATGTTAGAGAGTCTGGTAGCTGGTGCTGGTACCCAGGGTATATCTACAGATGCAACAAGTTCTTCGAGGAACTACAGCAACATTATGGGTTATGCGCATACTAACCGGTTTTGTGTTGAACAAGAAAATATTAAGCCCGAGGTCTTTACAGTACAGACCGAGCTTGCGGGGTCTGTGCAATAAGACTGAGGGCTTTATATTTTCCTGTACAACTAAAAACCGGTTAGTATGAGTTTTATTACCTGATAGCTTCTAATTTTGTCTCATATTACTTAATCAAACACATTTTGTTACTGTTATGACGCTTGAGTTTATTGGAAATCTCACAGGCCTAAATCAGTAGCTGTGGTGATAAAAAAGCGTCCTTGAATCGTATTATACAAGGCTGCGGGAAAACCGCGGGAAGTGTGCGATTAATCAATGGGATTGGCGGGATTCTTGTATTGCCTCGGTCTTTAAACGTCAGTCAAGTAATAAACTAAAATACAGAACATCAATACAGAACATCTTACTTTTCGTTGACTCTCATTTGCTTTCCTCTCCTCGATGATCTTCTTTGCAACATCAGCAAGTGCATTGGTGCTCAAGCCAAATCGAGTGTTCGCAAGCTTTCTTGACAACCAGCCACCAACCAAAGGAATCATTGAAATGAGCACCATAAAGACTCCTGTCCCAAGTGACTTGCGAGCTAAATTCATCAAATGATCATCAGGGTCTGTTTGTGCGTTTGTTTTCACGCCAAAAGATGTCGACAGAATGACTTCCATCGTAAGAGCCTGTTGCCATCTAGTAAGGGAAAAATACTTCACTTTTTACCATCTGGTACATCCTTGGTTTAACAATAAATATAACAGTAACGATAATGACGTTGGCAAAAAATGACAGTAACAATTCAATTTAATTTCATTTGAACAAGATTCTAAAGTTTACTACAAACATTTTTGCTTACCATGAGACATTTACACATTTTAAACTCGTTAATAAATCATACTTTTAGAACATGCTATTTATTCTCTAAAATACAGGGTGTCCCAAAAAAATTTGCCCCTTTTACCTGAAGATTGTGATAAAATGGCAAACATTCTCGCCAAACTATATGATGTTGCTCTTCAGATGTTCAAATGAAGTTTGATGCTATCCCCGTAAAAGCCGATGAAAAATTATGGAGCTATGACCTTCAGAAAACCAAATTTGCCTGATGACTGAAACCAGCGGTCGGCCATTTTGTCGTACTATTTTGCAGCGATAAATGTTCGACAAAGTTCCGAAAAAACCAGTCAACCAGGACTTTAAATTTTTCACCAAAGCGGTCCAATCTTTATCCGGCGACTGGTTTTTGGACACTTGCATCTTAATGGCTACAATTGCGACTTGCTTTTGAAAATAGGTTGGTCAAAACTAACGGTTTTGGGACAAACATCGTCAGAGATACATCATCTTAAAATTGTCCATCACATTGAAGAAACATAACGGCCGAAATTTGCCATAAAAACAGCCAGTTTTTGGGACAAAGGCGGTGCAAAATTGTTTCGTGAACTACCGGTTTTCAGAAAAAGGTAGGACCACCGATCCCAGTGTGACATGCCCGCCCTTGTGCTGTCCAATGAAAACAATTTAAAAGAAAAACTTACTCATGAATATCAAAAGCTTTTTCCTCTTCTGCAGCCTTTTCCATCTTACAAAGCAATGTGTCAGCTGCCTCGTGCATGATGAAAATCATTTCCTTCATTCTTCCTGATGAGAATGTTGGTGTTAAGATTCTTCTCACTCTCCTCCATCGTTCCCCGTTAAGGGACGTTATCATGCTTGCTACTGGCTCTCCTTTTTCCATATCTGTTGTCTATTCAATAAACGTAAGGGATCAGTCATTAATGAATGCCGGGTAGGGGGGCTAAAATATATTCAGAGGGGCCAGAACCCGGGAGGGGGTTACTTGACGTTCAATTGTACGGGGTGTGCACTACAACAAATGATTTTTTCAACCGGCTTTAGAATTTCCCCTCGAAATAATAGTGGCTTTAGAAAAAATAGGCGAAAAGTACAATGCAAAACATAAAAAAATCATAGAAAGACAATGAAATAACACTTTTGACAACCGTCTTTAGAAAAATTGCCTTCTTTTGATACCTAACAGCTTTCATACTAAAAAAAAGAGGCAAAAACGATACCGGGAAGGAGTGCACATCCCTTCAGCAAAATATACTAAGTAACCCCCCTCCGGGGGCCAAAGAAATTTTTGGGACTTAAATAGTCCGGTAGTGGAAGGGGGAGTATCACCACCCAGCGAGGGAGTTTACGAGACTAGGTGCATTTTATCAATTTGGGGGCGTTACCCTGTCTGGTCTGGTACTCGAGTCTGGTACCCAGGGGTAGATTTATCATTGGTCTATTCTGTATGCATTTCACCACATGTAAGCAATATAGTTGGAGCGTCGATTATGCTTTGCAAGGCTGCCTCGACATGACGGAAAAAGAGATAAATCTGCTATTTTGTTATTTTCTCCATTTCTCCATTCTTTCCCAGAAAATTTTCTCTCATGAGCTTTTTCCTCCAAATATTGGCTATTGCTCAGAAGAACATTTCAAAGTCACACAGCTGATCATCATTCAAGTGCACTTCCGTTCTAAAACTGCTAAGTATCTCTAGAAACCTTTCATTATCTTTTATGTGATTCTAGCACAGTTACTTGCCTTTGCGAAGCATACTAGACACATAGTCATATACTGCGTTGTTCCTCAAGGATCAGTTCTTGGACCATTGCTATTTCTAATTTATAGCAATGACCTACCAAATTTGTCACGATGTCTTTCTTTTCCTCTTTGCTGGTGATACTAACATTTACTGTGAGTCTGATGAACTACTCACCAAAAAAGTTAACAGAGAGTTTCAGAAACTTAAGTTTTGGTTGGACTCGAACTTTTTCTTGATGTTGAAGAGACAAATTTGGTGTGTTTCATAACCCCAAGAAGAAACTGACAGAGTATACCAATATCAACGTTGGCTGACAGAATATCCAAAGGACTCAGCACGTGAAATTCTTTGGAGTACTTATGGATGAGCATCTGTCTTCACATAACTGAACTCTGCAAAAAGCTTTCCAGCACTGGTGGTATCTTCATTTTTGTATGACACTTTAAGTCCGGTAGTGGAAGAGGGAGTATCACCACCCAGCAAGGGAGATTTTTGCAGAGTTCAGTTGTGTGAAACTTCCAAGACAGACAGGGCCGTCGCAAGAGAAAGCAAGCTAGGGGGGGTGCAAGCTCTCAATTTGCCGACTGGTGGGCGTGTATTTTGGGCGTGGCTTTTTATTTTCACACACACATACATCTTTTTGAGAGGACCTCCATTCCCTCTCCATAGAGAAACCCATCGATTTTTACTTTCCATGACCTTTTCACGAGAAACATGATACACGAGAAGCCAACTTGTTTCGCTAACTGAAACTTCTCGTTAACTTTGGCGATATCTAACACTGAACTTAATTCCTTTTTCTGGTAAGAGAGTACCCAATAGGCACCCTCATTCCTAGACAGATGCTTATCCATAAGTCTCCAAAGAATTTCACGTGCTGGGTCGTTGGATACTGTGCAAACTTTGACACTGATGTTTAGAGCACACTAGTATCATCAGAAAAAAGGAAAAAAGAAAGAAATTGTGACAGATTTGGTAGGACATTGATATAAATTAGAAACAGCAGTGGCCCAAGAACAGATCCTTGGGGAGCACCACAGGATAGAGAGAGAGGAAGAATGGCCACTAATTGAAACAAAGTGTTGCAGTTACCAAGGTAAGAATGAAACCAATTTAGTGCAGTGTAATGACTATGTGTCTAGTATACTTTGCAATGGCAAGTAACTGTGCCAGAAACACACAAAAGATAATGAAAGATAACGAAAGACTCCTTCGAAAGATTTCCTCTTCAAGAACTATGACTCTTCCTTTGATAAGTTACTGGAGAAAAGCGAAAGCATGAAAATACATGTTCAAAATCTCCAGAAACTGATGATCGAAATTTACAAAACAATGAACAACTTGAACCCCTCATATATTTGGGAATTTCATGAAGAAAAGGTTGTGAAATATGACCTACGAACAAAAAATTTATGACGATTTTCAAAAACACGAACAACAAAGTTTGGAATAGAATCATTATCCTTTAGAGAAAGCCTCCTTTGGAACACCCTTAGTGACCAGATAAAAGCACTTCCAAAAGTTGCAGCTTTCAAAAGAGCGATCAAGCACTGGCTTGGCGATAAGTGTAATTGCCGGATTTGTAAATAGCCAGAATTGTAAATTTGTATATTTTCTATTAAAGTTGTTTTTGTAAATAGTTGGTATAAATTAGTGATTATATTACTATTGTAAATAGACCAACTTTAAATAAGATTATTATCATTATCATTCTAGAGCTACTTTGCAGTTTTGCACCAGAAATGCACTTAAATGATGATCAGCTGTCTTCAAGCCCACTTTCTCCATTAAGGGGCACTTCCTGAAAATAAAAAGGACACTTCTTTGCTTGCAGTAAAAACCCGTGTATAAGACAGGGGTGGTGCCAGGGGAGGGCTAGGGGCTACAGCCCCCTCATCGGAAGCATCTAGCCCCCCCTCAGAGGACATTTTGGGTTCTTGTCGGAGGAAATTTGGCAAAATGACGTATGCAAACTGCATTTTCTAGCCATTTTAGCCCCCCTGTTGGAAGCTCCAGCCCCTCTGTCGGAAGATTCCTGGCGCCACCCCTGGTATAAGAACCCAGTCGATTAAGAACCTACAGGCTGAAATTCTCAAATTTCCAGTTGTTTTATAAGAACCAATCCATTGTATTCATTGTTTAAGAACCCAGGCTGATTTGCAAAATAGTAGGTTCCTATGCGCGGGTTTTTACTGTATTGCAAAATCTTGGGGGGAGCAGTGCTCCCAGTGCCCCCTGGTTCCTACATCTCTCTACCTAGGGACTATAAACTTGCTTTGAAAAATTTCGCCTGAGTTGCCTATTCCTGATTTGCTGAATTTAGAGAGGAATATTTTGTGAGATGAAATTTGAAAAAATTTCCATTTTGAGGCCATTTGTCAAAAGTATTTTTTGTCAAGTAACATTGTCAAATATTCATTAGGACTTTAGGACTTTGTGCTTTTGACTATTGCATTGTGGGAGTATTAAAAAATGTGAGAAATGCAGAGCTTGAAAAATAAAAGGAAATTAGTTACTTACAGGAATGTCATGAAATTTGTCAAACTCTTTCACAAGTATTTCCTTATTGAGTTCAGGATCATAAACAACATAAGAAGGAATCTTCAAGAAATATATCCCAAACAAATTTCCATATTGTTTAATCAGATCTTGAAAGTAGATATGCAGTCCTCTGGAATCAAATATCATTGGCCCAAGATTTCCAAGAATTGGCCATGGAGTTGGGCCCTTCAATCCAAGTCTCTTCAACTCTGAGAAAGTGTTAATGTAGTCAAAGGTAAGGAACATTGTCAGAGCAGTAACACTGGTCATGATCCAATGGTCTAGCAAGACAGTAGCTCCTTCTTTGATGACATCCATTTATCTTGTTGAGTATAACTGTAAAGATCTACAGTATAAAGGAATAAATATTTAGTAAAACTTTTATAAGTTGGAAGTTGGCTACATTGCAAGCTTAATCAAAACCCATATGTATGATACCAATAACAAAGATTCAGTCATCTTTCAACAGTGAATTGTCATCTGTCCAGACTGGCTAATGTCTCATTCAATTCCTACCCTGACCATTCCTAAATGGGACCATTCCTGGGTATTTGAGCAAAGAATATTCCCAGCCCAGCATTTGATTGTAAATCTTCCCAAGAATATCTCATGTACAGTTACCAGCAGTGGCAGAGCCACGGGGGGGGGGGGGATGTGGGGACAAGTCCCCCCACTTTTCTCTGAGGTCACTTTTCCAATTCTTTTAAATCCATTGAGAATATGTCATAGGAGGGGTTAGGTACTGTAGGTATCTTTAGAATTTGATAGACAAAGAAGGGTGTTTCCTGAGGGTAAAAAGGGCGTTTCCTGAGTATAAAAGGGTGGTGTCCTCAAAATTTTCCTGGGGACTATGCCCCCAGACCCCCTTTTTCCTTTGTCCCCTCCACTTTTTTAGGCTGGTGCCGCCACTGGTTACCAGGAATATTGCATGTCACAGGCACCAGGTAATTCGCCAAAGGAATTTGCCCCGCCCCTGGGGCACCTGTACAAAGGAATCTTGTTGACCCCCATGCTCTGCCCAGGTAGCCTGTGTGCAGCCTCTGCACGCAGGCTATGCCCAGGGGGATGGTCAGGGTTAGAAACTGGACAAGAGGGTGACAAGTGACAAGAAGGGACAAGTTTATCCCTGGGGGGTATTTGGTGTAATCCCCAAGGGGGATAATGATTTTTTTGCGCCAGTGTGGGCCAAAGAATAATTGATATCTATTGTTTAATACAATGAGACATTAAATTGCCCATTGTTTTAGGCCTCTCTACGCCGAAATGTGCGCCAAAAATCAGATGAGTTCTTTCCCTGCGCCGAAGATCTTCCGAAAATAGGCACTCTCCTTTTCCCATCAAAAACTTGTGCAATGCTTTCGTACGTACGTTGTGTCTTCACTTCAGTTCAGCCAAGAATTCCAGGATTGTCTCCCTCTCTATCTCTTCTCTGATTTTCTATCCCTATATCCCTGCTGTTTGTTGTTCTGCTTTCTTTTTGCCGACTGTCGAACATCGGTTGCTAGCATAGCCTCCAAATCTTTTCTTTTGTCCGAAGTTCTCCCGGGACGCTGACTCATCGTCTGATCAGACTGCGTTTTCTCCTAAAATTGACCAATCAGGTGCCGTCATTTCATTACTTCCGCGTTTCGCAGCTAGATTTAGGCCATTTTGAGTATTTCGATGGAAAAAGTGATATTTCACAAGAAACCATGGAAGGAAAATGGATTGATTCAATGTTAAATTTTTCCGACAAGAACAGAAAAACTGACGAATTTTCCGACAACATTTTCACAGGAGGGCCTTGGCCCGACTGCCCCCCCCCCCCCGGCCACGACGCCACTGTTCAGCAGCTAACCTCACATTTTTTTTGTTCGAAATGGTCAGCAATTTAGTTGTGCTCAACATATATGAAAATATTTTATATTGAATGTAAGATCATAGGTAGATGGACACTATTTTGATGCGTACTTTTTACGACAAATTTCGTGAAAAATTGCTACTCAAAGTTGAAAACAAACAATCTATGTAATTCTATGTGTTAGGTATTAATATATTAAATTACTAGAACCTATTTTGAGCATTCCTGCCAAAGGGCCCGTTTCAAATCGTTCTAATTTTGTCGCAAAAAAAGTTTGAAGATTTGCATGTGACATAGGTTTTTCCTTCCTGATTTCCTTTCAAAACGGTAACAGTGCCGTGACTGTTTTCTTCAAGGCAAGAGCTCTAGATTTGCGAAATTGGTTCTCAAGAATTCAAAAGAGGTATTCTCGATGCAATGATAAAAACAATAGCCAATTTTTGTGAGACAATAGCTTAATGCTATGAAACAATTGACCTACATTGGAAAACAGAATCTGTTGTCTCTTTCTTTCTGCAAGGTCCAACCAATTGAGATATGTATAATACTTTGATATATGCTATGTTAAAATTCGCTTGATATCTAAATCTAGTGGAACTAATTGAGTCAAAACAGTTTTGCCGTCTCAACACCGAATTGTTTAGTTTGAAAAAAGTACATCGAATCAATTACAAGGCTATCATTTGTTGCTTTGACGTATGGTTCAGCAGACTGACGACTTTTCTTTAAGACATCTTGACAGGATTTTGCCACAAGTGGCCATGAGGTTATCCATATCCACACAATAATGTATTCGAGGTTGGCATTAACTGAAGTAAGCCTGGCCCTACACCCAGCTCCACTTCGAAAATTCCTGATGTGCTTGTTCCTGGCCTCCAAGCCACTTTCCGACCAAACTGCAATTGGTCCACCCTCAAGCATCTCAAAAGAGCTCCCAGTTATGGGCCAACATTTGGTGAACAGATGAGTTAATTCGGACCTATGGAAAATTCAATCACTTTGAAACAATTTCAACAATGTAAGAATACAAATTTTTGGTCCATCCAGGACACTCCATCACGGTAATTTGTGGACGAATTTAAGAACCTATCGACACTGTTTTCTTGAAGTAATGCATCTTATATATGAGAACCATATCAGCCTGGTACAGAAAATCACAGGTTCTTCTACGCGGGTCTTTATTATACATCGATCATAAACACATCAAATGATTTTTTTGTCAATAATTCATTTTGAGTGAGCAGGAAGCATTTCTAGCTACTTAAAGCTAATCTAACCCCACTATCATAGGCTAGCGTTCCTTCCAAAGGACGGCGAGGTGAGTTGCGAGGTCAAGCCTCCGAAGTTACCAATCTGGAGTTTGACCTCACTTGACTTCAGTCACCGGACGGAAACTGTATAAGCCGCTCGGCCACTCACCCCGCCCATATCGGCTGTTACAAAATTATTGAACACATCATGAATAATTACAAAATATCGTAAGCAAGATACAGCATTTTTTTGAAAAACCATTCCAAATCGAACAAAAATTAGTTTCAAAATTTAAATTGCATGCGTAAGTGAATGTTCCAAACTTGTTAAAAAATAATGGGTAACTAGACACTGCTGGTGTGCTTCTATGGAGGAGCACTGCAACTATTATGTACCTGCGGAGGAATAATTTCCATAGTTCTACGGAGGAGGTAACGATACGCTAGCTCCTTCATAGTAGCAAATAATATTTTCCTCCGCAAAAAAACAAAGCTGTGAGAATCAAGCACAACTGCGGCGTCTAACTACCCATGATAAAGTGATTAAAAAATCCTCAGCAACAGCAGATATTGAAATGTTAAAGGGGCTGGGTCACGTAAAGTAAACAAACTTCTTTCGAAATGACGATTTTGCAGCTTTTTTGACAGGCCATATCACACAGATTTTCCACAATTTTTCTCAAAATGAAAGTGCTAATTTGAAGATGAACTCCTGAACTTCAGAGAGAAACAAACGAAACAACCATACGTTGTAATTAATTCAGCGAAGGGACATGACAGGAAACAACTACCGGTTGCCCCTTGAAAGGTACTAATGTTTTTTTGGATGGAGATCCCGGGGGGAGGGGTACTTAGTATATTTTTCTCCGACGGGAATGTGCCGTTTATGGTATCGTTTTCACCAATTTTTTCTAGCACGGGGTAACAAAATAAGGCATTTTTTCTACAGCAGGTTGTCAAACGTGTCAAAAGGAGATATTTTGTTAGATTGGGTCGTTTTTCGGTCGAATTTTCATGTTTTGGAGTATACTTTTCACCAATTTTTTCTAGCACAGGTTATGATTTGGAGCGAAAACTTGTGGAGCACGGTAAAAAAATTTTTTCGTGGGAACACTCCCGTACAAATTTAGGTGAAGTACCCCCCCCCCCTTCGGGATAGAGATCATATCATCAATCTTTAAAGAGCCATTGTCACTGAGGGCTTCTGCGGGTACGCTGATATCTCAGACTGTCTGAATTTCAAATTTAGCCTAAGCGTAAACTAAGGATGAACGAGTAAGGGGGTGGGTGGTAGCGATTACTAGGACTCAATCAATCGTAATCAGTCTAGGATCTTCCCATATTGCAGTTGTTCTATCACTTCAACCACTGCACTGTGGATCTATACTTCCGTTTAGTTGCACACAAAGGACCATGGGTGACAATGCCTCTTTAAAATCCGCCTTGTGTACGGTTTATCATGAAATGTCAGAAGTTAGATCTCATCCTGGTAAACTCGGTAGATGACACATCTCACTTCTCTCAAATAAAGAACCCCTGTGGATGTGCCTATGATAATCTCATGTCAGCTCGGATCATAACTGGTTCTGTGGGAGCTAGTACCAACTTTGGTTTTACAGTGAGCGGCACCTTTGTCTCCGGGCACCTAACAAGCCGGTACTTTTGTAGCATCCGTACCAAGATAACTTTCATTTCCATCAAAGCCATTCGCATGCCAATGCAATTTCTTGGTCCCACACCGAACGGCATATATGTATACTGCTTGACTGAACCTTTGTTCTCTGGAAGAAACCGTTCCGGCTTGTACGTTTCCGGGTCCGGAAAGTATGCTTCATCATGATGGAATGAGTATATTGGGATAAAAACAGCAGTTCCTTTGTTGAAGTAGATCCCATTTATCATGCAAGATTCAGTTACTTCCCTTCCTACGATGAAACCTGTTTGGAAAGAAGATTATAAACTGATCATAACGAAGACTGATTATAAACAAATAAATCTAGTATATATCTGAAGGATAGAGCTCAATGACAGATTAGCAATAGACGATTACGCTAAAGATGGCGGCGAGGAGCTTTTTACCAAGATGCACTGCGTTCTTCAATCGAATTCCTATAGAATCGTTGAAGATTCGTTATTCGAACGCAGTGCATCTTGGTAAAAAGTTCCTTGCCGCCATCTTTAGCGTAATCGTCTATTATCAGTATATAGATCTATCTTTGTTCCTTCCATACATACTTAATGTGCATGCGTACGTACTTTTGCTTTGATGTACTTTAAATTTTTAAGCATTTTGATATACATACAGGGTGTCCCAAAAAATTTTGCCCCGTTTGCCTGAAGATTGCGACAAAATGGCAAAAGATTCTCGCCAAACTTTTGGATTTGTATACATTCCTACCTAGCACCCGAAGGTAGTTTTAGGACACTGAGAAGTTGAGCTTATCGAAGCAGCGTCGGTCCTTCCTCTCGATGTGACCACACCTCGTGATTCCACTGGCCTGGAATTACAGAGAGTTGGCCACGCTCCTCACACTTTGTAGCAGGTTCGGCAGGGCGAGGACTCGAACCACCAACCTTCAGATTGGTAGTCAAACCCGCCATAATGATGTTGCTCTTCAGATATTCAATTAAAGTTTGCTACCATCCCCACAAAAATCCGTTGAAAAATGACGGACCTGTGACCTTATTTCATTTCAGACATATCAGTTGCAGCGAAAGACATTTTTATAAAGCAGATTCACTTACAGATTGTAATGTGGTAGCTGACTAAGTTTAACGAGCTAGGAGGAGTTTCCTTATTACGAGTTCTCGATTATGATTGGTCAATTATTTCTGTATTCTCAATGTAGAATACATATTCGTTCACTAGAGAGGCTTCGCCCTAAATGGTCAGGTTTAGCAACAAAATCGATTTGAAAATAAGGAAACGCCCTAAGATTGGGCAAATCACGATAAACATGTTCATTAACTCTTTCTGAAAGCTAAACTTAAATATAACGACTAGCTTCTTGTTTGTCTTGGTAAATTTTCAGTTAAAACGCAAGCCGGTCTGAACGGCCTAATCTTTGGCATGGCGTCTAATTTGGACGTACCCTTAATTCATAACGATGCCTTCGCAGTTACCTGGTTGAACTTATCTCGTCGCAGCAAACCTAAGCAGGATTATTAAACTGTGAGTGCCGGGGGAAGGAATAAGGAGGTCTACGGGATATATTTGAAAATGAAGCAAAGGGAGGAGGGGTTTGCAAGAAGCATGAATTGATATGGTTACATTTCAAATTATTGATAGATAAAATGATGAAATTGACTACAACGGGAGTTAGTTCGTGAATGAAACCTTACACAAATGAAATCAACAAGGCAGTAATTGACAAAAAAAATCAAGATTTAAAATTTTACCATTATCTTGAGGATTATGACTTTAACCTTATGACTTCTAACAGTGTGGTTGACAGGGGGGTCAGTAAGGGAAGTCAGAATCAAGAGGCTGACCAATAGGGGCGCAGGTAGGCCAGTCTGACCACGACCGAAATAAAGCCCCTGGCTTTTACATTCAATGCAAATTTCTGAGATTTTTCTTCAGAAATAACCTTTGGAGGGTTGGAGTTGCCTGAAAATAAACTTTAGTTGTACTATATACAAAATCCTGAGGCAACGCAAAGAAAACAAATATTGGGCTTGGAAAACAACAAGGACATAAAATACTCTTACCTTTATCCATTTCAGGTAAGTGTTTTAAAGACATCCTTCAGGACAAGGATAGGCGGTACAAAACGAAAACAACAAGACACAATCTCAGAACTGGCATCAGCGAATAATTTTAACGCACTTTCCTGCAAAATCCAGGCCCGAACTCCTTTTGAAACGAAGTTTTTGCAGCGCGGTCAGATATGATGAAAAACGTTAGCTGACCATTTAGGGCGATGCTCCTCTATAGTTATTGATTAGATTAGAAAAAGAAGCTTCACATGTAAGAGGTATGACGGTGTCATAAGATGGAGTTGAAAATCTCAATTGGCCTAATTTTTTAATGATCTCTTCGGTTCGATGAACTAGCGCAGACAGAATTGGAACTTCTGTAAAGATATGCTCCTCGCGTGCTTTTACATTTAAATCTTAATGATAGTCTAAACATTAGAAGTGTTATACTGTAGGTTGAATATTGGGGGCCAAGCCTAGGCAATTCAAAATTGATTAGGTCAGCCTTTTGAATTTGGCAATATTGCCTTGACGCCAATAGGTCCTGGTTCCTCATACCTACATTGGTCGGTCAGTTCACAATGCCATAACTTCTTCACCTTTTCAGAGAGTGAAGGCGAAGGTGAAGTTGCGGTTTTTAGCGCCAAGCGCTGGGATCACAGAAGTAGCTTAGCGCTATTCGAGTCCGCGACCCCTTGTCATGACACTCAAGTGGTGGGGCTCTATCGGGTATCGAACCCTGTCCGCCTGACTGTTCTGGCTGCAAGGTCAGAGGATTACACCAGTGCGCCACAACACCTTCAAGAGTGATGAAACTTGGTTGAACCTTACTTGCCATATTTGGGGCTTAGTGCTAGCGTACAGTATTAAAGGGAGTCTCTCCCAAGTCCTTCACTAGCAATCTTCTTGGACAAACAGGCATCATTCACTCCATTCACTCCACAACCATTCACTCCACATAACACATAAAACACTACATCACTGTAGATCACTATTATACAGTAATAATTGTTAATTGATGTGCTTAAAGATGTGTTTAATTGTGTTTCAGTTTAGATATTATGTTTCTGTGTTATAGGAATTCACAGCATGCCCATTATTCCCACATATCTGATTTAAACCCCTGTCATATGCACAACGAGTGAGTTAGCTACTTAAGCCTATTTCCTATTGCACAATGAACATTATGATCGCAGCTTTGATGATTGAATCAAACAATGCAAGCAATGAGTCAAAGCAATGAATATGAAACAATTTCGCTAATTTTTCAGAAATATTTAGAAAGTCATTCAAGCTTGGGGGTTGATATATTTTTGCCCACCCTGTAGAAAGGAAAGGCAATGCTACCAACCTGGAGGGTAAAGACGAAGGGTTTCAGAGATGCACGCTTCAAGATACGGCATTTTACTTATTTCGTCATAAGTGCAGGTATCAGGCAAGCAGCAGACATCTTTGATCTCCTCAAAAACTTTCTCTTGTATTTCAGGGTATATTGCCAGGTGGTGACAAGTCAAGGCAAGGACATTGCCTGAAGTATCATAGCCTGCTATTATAAACAAAATCATTTGAGCGACAATTTCCTTCTCTGTCAGTTTACGACCATTGTTGTCCGGATCTTGAGCAGCTAACATCATGTTCAGCATGTCCTGAAATGTAGTGACATCAAATTTAATGCCTGAAGCATACGTTATTTTTATTCTGTGCCTGAGTGAATACCTGGATGAATGCCTGAATGCCTGAATGGATAAATGAGTATGCTTTATTGATAAGAAGAGGAGAAAGCTATTACAATGTAGGTCTTATATACTTTATACGAATGAAACAGAGCTTATCTAGCTTAGGCCTTTTGACAAAGGTGCTCAACAAGGACGATTTCATAACACAAGAGCATCAGTAGCTTTTGATTGACATCAGAATTCAAAGCAATCAATGGCTGCAGCCACTGCCGCAAACAAAAGATATTCTCTCAACCAGGAATTCAAAACAAACAAGGCCGCAAAAGCAGCCCTGAAACCAGTAGGGAAAGCTGTCACCTTGTGCACGCGAAAGGTGGTTTTTAAGAGAAGTCAAGAGAGTATAACGAAAGAAGAAGGATAAATCTAAAGATCTACCTAGTGAATTTTGATTACTTGCTTCAAAAGCTGGGCATAAGGCATTGCAATTCCCACATATTTTGAGCTTAAATGAAGCAATTTCTACTTAGCTCAGCTCCTGAATCAAATAAACGAAATCCGCAAGGCAGAAAAATCATCTTTCACCTGCACAAGCCGACAGTTTGCCCTATTGGTTTCCAGGCAACATCTTCGTCTCTTTTTGTTTTGAGTTACTGCTTGAGAGAAAGTCTTTTGTCCTCCATCACTAATCACTTTGAATTGAGATGTCAATCAAAAGCAACTGTACCCTGGGCACCAGACTCTCTAACATAAAACTCCATTTTATGTTAGAGAGTCTGGTACCCAGGGTAAAGCAACTGATGCTATTGCTTTACAAAATCTGACCTTGTTAAGGTGATCTGATTCCTCTTACAATGAAGACTTCGGTTACTGTGCCGCAGCACTTAGACGGGGAGAGAGGGGGTCTCAAAGTGCCGTTAGTTCTCGTACTACATTGACAAGCACTGCTTCCAATACCTGCCAAGTCGATTGTTGATCAAGCACTTTGAAGGATCCTTCACAGATTATTTCGTTATCTCTGCGCTTTCTTTTCAATAGCAAATCTGCAAACATCCCCGGGAGGGGTACACGAGGGCATGGGTATGTGTCACCCATATGGGTGGGTATTTGGGCCCAACATTCTCTAAACAATTGTCCTTTTTCAGCACATTTTCCTTAAATATTGGTTAGTTTGGGTGAAATTTTTAAAAATTGTTAAAATGCATAGTTTTCCGGCAAAATATATTACAAAAGTAGGTATGAAGCCAAGTTTTGGTAATTAGAAGCAGGTAACATTCTGAAAACCGGGAAGCAAACCCAGTCCATCAACAAGTCATGTGCCCCCCGAGAAAAATCTTACTTTTCGCTGACTCTCGTGTCCTTTTCTTTGCTCGATTATTTTGCTTGCAAAATCAGCCAGCGGGCCAAAGCTTAAACCATATTCACTGTTTGCAAGCTTTTGTGACAACCATGTACCAATAACTGGGATCCCTGCTACCAGCGTTGTCAACTCTCTCGATCCCATTGCATTGCGAGCTAATTTCATCAAACGATCGTTAGGGTCTGTTTGTGCGTTGGTTCTCACACCAAATGCTATGGACAGGATGACTTCCATTGTAACAGTCTGTTGCCAGCTAGCAAGAAAGCGAAACAACGTAAAGGAAATGTACCGGTTGGGTCGTAAAAGTTAAAAAGTTTGGCGAGCTTTGGAATAAAGAATACGCGGCTCATATTCAAAGATAAAATGTTGATGTATCAGTCAAAGGCCGACTTAGATGTGAAAATTTCAGAAATCAGACAAATGCTGGAAAGGAACAAGGGCAGATTTTGTAATACAATAGCAACAGTTGCGGTTTTTTTTTTTTTTTTTTTTTTTTTTTTATATATCCACTAAAAGATTACAATATATATGTTACTTACACTACCTACAAAATTACTATACAATACTACAGGAACGATACCCCGAGGAGCAAAAGGCTGTGACTACCCCGAGGCCACTTAGACATTGAGACTATGGTTGTCTCAAATTACATGCCATGAGAAAGAACTGCGATCAGGTTGATTTTTGTTTGGATGGTAACAGTTGCGTTTGATTGACACCTCAATTCAAAGCGATTAGCGGATGCAGACAAAGGAGATTCTCTCAGCCAGTAATTCAAAACAAACAAAGCTGCAAAAGTTTCCCCGAAACTAGTAGGGCAAACTCTCGCCTTGTGCAAGCGAAGGATAGTTTTTAAGAGAAGTTATGTGCTTATAGCGAAAGAAGAAGGGTAAATCTAAAGCTCTGTAGCTTAGATTATGTTTATTTGATTTAGGAGCTGTTTTGTAATCGTTTCATTTTAAGCCTTAAAGACGCGAGAATTACAATGCCTTCTGCTCGGCTCCTGAATCAAACAAACATAATCTAAGCGACAGAACTTTAGATTTACCCTTCTTCTTTCGCTATAAGCACATAACTTCTCTTAAAAACCATCTTTCGCTTGCACAAGGCGAGAGTTTGCCCTACTAGTTTCGGGGAAACTTTTGCGGCTTTGTTTGTTTTGAATTACTGGCTGAGAGAATTTCCTTTGTCTGCATCCGCTAATCGCTTTGAATTGAGGTGTCAATCAAACGCAACTGTTGCTATTGTATTACAAAATCTGCCCTTGTTCTGGAAAGGGGCTCGTATTGGCATTAGCATTCCACATTCGATTCAGGTCCATGATTTACTTGTCATCGACATTTGAATTAGATTTCTGAGACTGACAATTGTATTGAATTTAAATTTCAATGGCAAGCAAATCATGAGCCAGAATTGAACATGGAATTCTCGTTTCATACAAACCACTGGACTTGCGCCAAGTCTCGCTCTTGATCAATAGATACGGGAGGGGAAATGCCTCCCTTTCTTTCTTCCCTTCTCTTCCCTTTCTTTCTTCCTTTCCCCTCCCGTACTCCCTCTGACCTTCTGCATTGATCAAGAGCGAGACTTTGCGCAAGTCCAACAAACCCCTTACCAGCATTTTTCTAATTTCTGGGTCTGAAAGTGAGTAGTTTTGCTAAACAAAATGTTCACACATCTAATTCAGCCTTTAAATGGTGAATTGATATTTTAGTTTCATCTCCTACATTTCTTCCTGCACTTCATAGGATATCTAAATTTAATTATGATAAAAAAAGGTCACCAGTGTTCTTATCAATACATCTTCAAATGTGAAATATGTATGATGTTAAACATTTAACTGTTTTTAAGACGAAGCTTCTATCAATAATCAGAGCCCCTGTAAGATATTTTTTGTGTTCATGACACAATAGGTTTATCCTATCTTACTCAAATCATGGTCGGTCTCAGCTAATTAAGCTTTCGCAAATTCAAGCACAATTTTAGGGATACCATAAACCTAATGTACCGGAAAATGATGGTATCGAGGATACAGAACACTTTTTGTTGCTTTGTGCAGTACCACGTAGAGATGTTCTCGCTGGGGATTCAGCATTATTACAACCATTCGGTTATACCAATCTCACGGGGGGGGGTACTTAGTATATTTGTCCGACGGGGATGTGCCGTTTTTAAGGGTATCGTTTTCACCAATTTTTTCTAGCACGGGGTATCAAAATAAGGCAATTTTTCTAGAGCAGGTTGTCAAAACATGTCAAAAGGGGAATATTTTCTTAGATTGGGTCATTTTTCGGTCAAATTTTCATGTTTTGGAGTATAATTTTCACCAATTTTTTCTAGCACAGGTTATGATCTGGAGCGAAAAATTCTGGAGCAGGGTACAAATTTTTTTTCGTGGGCACACCCCCCTACAAATTTAGGTCAAGTACCCCCCCCCCAGACCAATCTCCAAAATAACATTTTGGTGCAGATTTCATTCTATGGTGATAAAAATTTTCCCAACGACCTTAATATAAATATACTCCTGTTAACTCTACAATTCATCCATAAATCTGGTCGGTTTGATAAGAAAATTTCAAGTTCCGCTATAAGCCACACAACCACCATATTCCCTTTCAGTAAAGGTTCTTATTGTTCATACCGGGCGAGTCAGAAAAAACGCTCGCGATTGAAAGGCAACTGCTCCCAAAATATACAAGCAAAAATATTTTGCAATAGCTGACTGAATAGCTAATATGTTCAATTATTTTAAGCGATTTTAAGAATTTCTTCTGGCTGAAATAGGTCACTCCATTCAGATTTTACAAGGGATTTTCTCGAGAAAGACCATTCCAGAAACCTTAAAAAACGTGCTAGAACCACGAACAAAGTAACTCAAGTTCCCTTATATTATACCTCACAGCAATGACTTCTGCACTCTTTAGCACGTGCGATCCTCTTGAGAGCAAGGGTGTTAGGACACGGATATTTTAATTACGTATTCATTTACCTTGTTTTGATCTTCGTCTTGTTTTCTTGTCTTGTTTTCTTCTCTGTTCTGTTTCCTTTTGCTGATGTAAATGCCTCGTGTTATTTGAATATATCTTCCTTGTATTCCTGTGTCTTAGCACGCCTTCGCGGAAGAAAGGTTTCAAACCGCAATGCCATATTCATTGCGGTTTGAAACCTTTCTTCCGCGAAGGCGCGCTAAGACACAGGAATACAAGGAAGATATATTCAAATAACACGAGGCATTTACATCAGCAAGAGGAAACAGAACAGAGAAGAAAACAAGACAAGAAAACAAGAAGAAGATCAAAACAAGGTAAATAAATACGTAATTAAAATATCCGTGTCCTAACACCCTTGTTGAGAGGATAAAAAGTCTTCCCCCTTGTATGAATAACTTATCAAGCGGGATTCAATTCTCCCAAGAGGACAAAATACATGAAAAAAAGTAAATGTCAATTTTGTTAGGAAGGGAAAACCAAGGAAATTTGCTCGTTGTTTTCACTCGTTTCTGCATGTTTTTGAAAGGGACCTTTTTGAAGAAAATCTTACATATCCACAGGAAGGAATGACCGTTTAAAGCAGAGTAAATTACTGGATCTAGTTGAACATATCGGGGATGAAACAAGGCATATTTCAATATTATTGCTTCGACAATCACGCAGCAGAATTACAAATTGCAAAACACTCCTATTGTTATTATGCACGGGCATTTGCAGGCGATATCTAATTTGAGACAGACTATAGTAAAGTACCGGGTGACGAAAATAAAAGTGAACCGAGAAATAAAAAGTAATCGATCGAAATCAATGATTCAAACCAATTCTTTGGTTGCGAAATAACTAAATAAAAAGTTCAAGTCTTTGATCTTTAAACCTGATGAAGAGTTATACTCGAAACGTCGTTTAAATCTTAATTCTTTGTGCGATGTCGATTTTTTAAATTAATTTATGACTTTAAATGCAATCGACGTACAACACGCACAACAACTTTGTTTTTTATTAGCGAAATAGCTAGGCTGTCTCACCACTATTTTTTGCTATATTTGGTTCAGAATCTGACCAGTAAATGTTTTTATTACACCCAAAAAGTACGAGAATTGAATCGCCTCCCAATTGGCTTCTGCACAAAATAAATAAAATGCCCGAGGCAAATGTTTAGATGTATCCTTCTTCTTTCGATATGTGCAAATACTTGCTCTTAAAAAACATTTCTGGAATGCACAACGAGTGAGCTAGCGACCTTGGTTTCAGGACAATTTTTGTGGCTTGCTTTGTTTTTGTTTATGACTTGACCAACCGAGCATGGAATTCCCTTTGTCGGCAATCATAAATCGCTTTGTATTTAGGTGTCAATAAAAAGTAGCGAGTCCTATTGTAACATTATCTGTCCTTGTTGGATGCATCCAAATAATTTCCTCGTAGTATTAGAATTTGCCTTGCATCAGAAACAGAAAGTTTGCTGTCACTATTAAGAATTGTTGGCATGCAATTGCAATTGGAATTCCAATCTGACATGCCTATCTAAGTTAATGCAAAACGACATTCGTTATTGTTTCGCACTGATCAAATCGATCCCCTGCTTTGATGAATTTTGATGGGTTTTAGATCAGCCTGGTTTCATCAAATCCTTGTTTCGCCATATTTCCATGTTTATGAAAATAGCAGAACAAAGTAGGCATGTAGCCAAGCCATTTAGCAAACAAACAAAGTTTAAATCACTGATTTCTGTGGATTACTACCGGGTGTCCCAAAAAAAGTACTCCCGTTTGAAAAATCACGAAAATTTGATTACAAGGCCGATCTTCAATTTTCTTTTTTTGTTAAGTAGATCAAAGACCAAACTATTTTCCAAGACATAGCTGATCTTGAAAGTGGTTTAAAAATGAGCAAATTTAGCTCTTTTTAGGGCTACCTGGTTTTGAATCATACTGCAAAAAAAGCACTGATGATTGCCAAATCAATTTCTTTGTGCGTCTAAAACTTCTAGTGTGGTCATAAATGACAGAAATAAATGCACACTATAATTGGAGACTTCAATGATGATAAAAATCTGAAATTTGTGACTCTTAGGCAAGATTGAGTATTTTGCTTAAAAACTATAGCTCAAAATAAGGTTTTTCAACGTGTAAATTTCCTACCTTGCTGTATCAAAAGCAAACATTTTATCATCTCTGTGAATATTTTTGGGTCTTTGACGAAGCAATTCAAAAAGAAAATTTCATCAAAGGTTTGATAATCAATTTTTGGTGATATTTTAAACAGGAGTCCTTTTTTTGGGACACCCTGTATTTAGGGCCATGGGAAGCTTCCTAAACTTGGGGGGCACAACAATTCAAGGGTACTTTTTCATTCAGCTAAAAGTCCCAACGGGGCACTTCCTGTAACAAAAGGGCACTTTTTTGTCATAAGCACATGCTCCCAGTGACCCTGGTTCCTATGTCTTTGTTACTATGAACTTGCCCACAAGAGGACTTGGGCAAGTCCACTGAAGTCCACTGTTACTTGTGCCTTTCATGGTGGGAACTCCAATGACCTAGTGTCTATTCCCACAATGATAGGCACAGTAGTTGTTGAGTATTCTGCTCCTTTTAATTGATTATAAAAAAAAACTGTTACTCTTGTAAAAGGTTTCCTTGGATCACTTTTTGTGTCACCCGGTATAAGACAAACTTACTCATGAATATCAAATGCCTCTTGCTCTTTTGCAGCCTTTCCTATCTTGTCAAGTAATGAATCAGCTGCTTCATGCATAATAAAAATCATGTCTTTTATCTTTCCTGCTGTAAAGGTAGGTGATAAAATTCTCCTTACATCCTTCCATTTTTGCCCTTTTAGGGAAGTAATTGCATTTGAAAGTGGCTCTCCTTTCTCCATAGCTGCCAACTGCATGACAAAAACAAAGAATTGTTACAGAGGGAAAAGACTACTATTTGTAGCTAAATCGTTTTATCTAAGGGGCAAATCACTCAAAATATAATGTACAAGATTTTAGGATTTTAAAAATCTCTTGGATGTCAAAAGATTTTTGAGATGTTTTCTGAGATTTCCAAAGATTTTTGAGATTCCTATCAGTTTTCAGTGAAGATTTTTGGGATCATCTTAAGATTTCAAAACCTGGGGTTAGGGTTTCTCAAGATTAAACATTTTTTGAGATTCCTATTAAGATTTTTTGAAAATTGGTGCAACTTGAAGATCTTTCAAAATTTCAAAGATTTTCAAGATTTTGCAAGAAAATTTCAGTCAAAAATTCGGTTTGTTGGGACAGATGTTCAAATGTAGCCATATGACGTGATTCTTTGCATTTTGTTCAACATTTTTAATCTGATTTTTTCTTTTATTCAACGAGCGATGCTGAGACTTATGTAAATGAGTAGTTCAAATGCGCCATCCAAATTGGATAAAATTTCGCTAAGTGCTTGCAATACCTCTTGGGTTTTTAAAGTACTGTGAAACTAGATATCGTTACTTACTGGCCTGTCACGGAATTTGTCAAACTCCTTCACAAATATTGCCTTACTAATCTCAGGATCATACACAACAATTACAGGAGATCTCAGGAGATAAAATCCAGCCACTTTTCCATATTTCCTTGTCAATTCTTGCAAGTAGATGTGTAATCCTTTTGCTTCCAACATTATTTGTACAAAGTTTCCAAGTATTGGCAATGGGGTAGGTCCTTTAATACCAAGTCTCTTCAACTCCCCAAAAGTGCTTATGTAGTCAAATGTAAGGAAAAATGTGAGGGCAAGAATAACGGTCAGAATCCAGTGGTCTAACAATACTTTTGCTCCTTCTGTGACCAAATCCATTTTTTCAGATAATAGAGATCTGTAAAATAATAGTAAGCTTTGATAGTTTGGCCAAGTTTAATCGATGTAAAATAAGTTGATAAGCCAACATCATAATTACTGTACAGTTTACAGGATGCCATAGGGAGAGCGGCAGCTGGTGCAACTTATCTGAGGCCCTGGTGCCAAAAAGGGGCTACACACATAACACCCAAATGTGAAAAACACTTTCAATTCATGAGGTGAAGGTGAATTTGCGGCTTTAGCGCTAAGCGCTGGGATTGCAAAGAAAAAGAGAAAAGAAAAATCCTATTCATTTCCAATACACAATGAATAATGTTCAAGTGTCAGAAGTTGACCGTCATCCTTATTTGGGGGTTGAACTGGAGCGAAGTATGTCATGGTCTCAACATATAACAGACACTGCTAAGAAAGCGAGTAGCACATTAGGTTTTCTACGTAGAAACCTCTCTGCATGCTCTACTCAAGTCAAGGCTACAGCATATAAAACATTAGTAAGACCAAAGCTTGAATATGCATCATCAGTATGGGACCCTCATCATAAAAACAAAATTGAACAGCTGGAAAAAGTTCAAAGAAAAGCTGCCAGATGGGCAATGAATCAATACAGCTGGGCGGCTAGTGTCTCAGACCTCCAACGTCAACTGGAATGGCCGCCTCTTCATCAACGACGACTGTATGCACGGCTCGTAATAATGTACAAAATCAAAAATAATGATATTGCCATCACAATTCCATCCTACGTTATGATGCCAACAATGCGAACAACAAGATCTCTATCTTCAGGGGGCATGGAGACCCATCCAGATGTGTACAAAATGTGACAATTACAAATTCAGTTTTTTTCCAAGAACGATTGTTGATTGGAACAGACTCGCAAATGAAATTGTAATGATCGAAGACATGGAACGATTCAAAGCTGCATTAGCAAACCATGTACTTATATACTGACATGCTTACAGTTGTTTTTATGTAATATAAAAAATTAAAATAACCTTATTTCAAAATTTATTTAAATAACGTTTTTTATGTAAAAGATTAAAATAATGTATTTAATAATTTTTCCCTTGGTTTACTGCAAAATGTGACAGATGTGGATTCGGACAACTTTGGAAAGTTTGACTTGCCTTGGCTCAAAGCAGGTGGAATGTTACTCTTAGTGCGAGTTTGCTGGTTTTTTCTTCCTGAGATTCCTCCCATCTTCACATTTTGTGGTGGCCAATTTATAACTTATTTTATTTAATTGAGCAAAATGCTTTAAGCGATGCTCAGTAATGGCGTTAAAGTTAAAGTGCAGAGGTGGAGAAGATCTAATCCCTTGTTATGAGGCTGCAGTTGGTGGTGGACAGTTCTACTGGGATCAACCCTGTCTACCTGACTGTTCTGGCTGTAAACTCAGAGGATTCTGTACCACAAATAAAATGCCTTAAAGTTGGCTGAGTTAGTTGACGGAGCTAAGAGGTCATTTTTACAAACAGGATAAAGAAAGACCAACGTATGCTGAAGTTCCTCCAGCCAAACAGTATACACACCCGTGTTAAAATCATCAAATATATTGAGCTAATTTTAGGCAATAATGCATCTGCAGTTTCCAAGTTAGCTAGTATCTATCTTGGTCAACTAATCTAAATTCCTCAAGTCACCTTGATCATCCAAAATGGATTCAAAATCCGTTAAGGGGGACAAAAATATTTTACTGATAACCACTATAGTATACCTAAATGACTAATTCCTCTGATTCAGAGTTTGATCAATGAAGAAACATTCAGTTTGTTGACGTTCAACATCAACAAACTGAATGTTTCTTTATTGATCAAACTCTGAATCAGAGGAATTAGTCATTTATAACAGCTATAGGGGCTATCTACAAAATATTTTCGTCCCCCTTAACTGATTTTGCCTGTTAAACTCTGAACCTCCCCTGCTTAACGGATAAGTTTTCTTTGCATCTGCTCTAAGTTGCCTGGCCCACAAATACCCTTACCTTATTTCAGTTTATGTCCTTGATCGTTGCCAGCTGTTGGCAGCCCAAGTACCTCTACTCGAGTTCTTCCAGAAACATGAGCATAATTCGTAGGCTGCAAGACTTATAATTTAAAGGCTGCAAGTCTCATATTCCCTTATTCGATATATCATCATTATTACAGCCATAAGTATATACAGTAGTGTAATTTTCAAGTCTCTTGTTTTGCATTGCAATGAAAGCAGCTCATTACACTTATACTTGTAGACTCTTACTTAGATAGCGACATTTCTTATCAGGATTATCCTGAAAAGGACAATTTTAACGGATTCAGGCAAGATAAGACCCCTTCCCCCACCCCTACAAAAATCTTTTGTCTAGGACCCCTCCTAAACAATTTGATGCATCTTATTGATTTGGTGGGGGATTTGATTTTGGTACTCCTGTGGAATGTTGCTTCGAAAGGAACAGGAAATTTTGCACAGTGGCGGACTGGCCCACCGGCCCGTGGCCGGTGGGCCCCCCTCAAAATCTTGTAAAAAGGGCCCCTTTTTTACTGGAAAAGGGCCCCTTTGGCAAAATAAGGGACTTCTTTAGTAGTTTTACATTTTGAATAATGGACATCTCATTTCACATTTGAATCCTTCCATGTTAGTGTACTTGTTCAAAGAAATGAAATATAGTCAGAGAGTGAAGATACGGATGGCGAAGAAAGGAGCACCGTTGCAGAAAAAGTAAAGGTCCCCTCCACTCCTGTAAAAAAATGGTTCTCGAGATCAGTGGCGTGACCACGGGGGAGGGGCAATTGCCACCCCCCCCCCCCACTTTTTTCGAAAGGTGGTCCTCGAGATTCCTCAAAAACCGAAGAAAAAATAGCTGGGTATAGGTTGGGAAAGAATTTTCCAAGAAATGTCAAACCTTGGCACTGGCAAGCATCATATTGGGAGATGCATTCTAAGCCAAAGTAAAGGACCTTTCTTCAAAAATTTTCCTCGTGCTCTGATTCATAGGATAACTGTCACAAAACGATAAAGGTTTCCTTGTCGCCAAAGGCAAGCATGATATTAGGAGATGCATTCTAAGCCAAAGTAAAGGACCTTTCTTCAAAAATTTTCCTCGTGCTCTGATTCATAGGATAACAGTCACAAAACGATAAAGGTTTCCTTGTCCCCAAAGGCAAGCATGATATTAGGAGATGCATTCTAAGCCAAAGTAAAGGACCTTTCTTCAAAAATTTTTCTCGTGCTCTGATTCATAGGATCACTGTCGCAAAACGATCCAGGTTTCCTTGTCGCTAAAGGCAAGCATGCTATTGGGAAATGCATTCTAAGCCAAAGTAAAGGGCGTAGCCACAAAAATTTTCCTTGGGGATTCGCCCTCAGACCCCCTCATTGTACTGCCCACCCCCTACTTAATTTAACATGGCCACGCATTTTCAAAGAAAGTGACTAAGGAATTGCGACAAAATTTGCTCATATGACCGCACCCGCACCATTTAGACCACGCCTACTTAGGGCCCCCTTAACTTATCCATGGCCGGTACAAAAATCGGAGCCAGTCCGCCACTGATTTTGCATACCAATGATTTGCCCTCACACCTGGCACACAGAATTTTAGCATTCTAAAGTAAGTGATTTGGAGAACTTTCAAATTTTCGAATATAAATATAAATGTTCATAATCATGTTCTGCCTCCTAGCCAGGACTCTAGCCTACTGTCTACGCCCACAAACCCATTGTTTCTTCTGCTACACAATGAGACCGGATGCCTCAAAGTGGTCGAGTATAATAGAATATATTTTTGACCTGGGCCAGCTTTTAACTATGTCGATTCCCTTTAAAATTTGCTCTTACCATCAAACTTGCATTGCAATGATACTTTCTATAGCATTCTTTGGTTTGATTTCTAGACTTTCCACTTCACTTCAGGTAGGTATCCTCTGCTACCAGCGCTGCATATTTTGCTTCCTGCTGTTCACGATAGAATACAAGTGATCGCATCGCAGTAACAACAACAACAACAACAACAACAACAACAACAACAACGACAGCACATTTTTTGCTCGAATGACTCTGGGACTTGGTGTGTATAACCTAGACTTATGACGATGAGTCCCTTGTATCCCTGCGGTACCTTGCTCACAGGGACTCATAATGAAACAGTTAAAAACCTGACCCTATTTTGTAAAGTCTCGCTTTCAGATTGCCTGCCAGAGAGCCCAAACATTTTGCGAAATATTTTTGCGAAACCTCCAAGGACTTGTCTTTTTGTGTGAAGAACAAAACTCTTTTGCTTATTTCAGGACGTTCGATTAGTTTCCCTAGAGACGTTCTAGAGTTCAAAGTCCACAGCAAGACTTCGCTCGTTCTTTGCAAGTAGCTAGGGTGGACGCGGACATAAAAGCAAAGCAAAGCAATAAGTTCTAAAAATAAGAAATAAGTTTTCCCTGTTCCTGCAGCCAGACACGAAGATATCTCCACTCTTCAAAAGTTTTAAATAAACAGCCTGGAATTAGCACAACTCCACTCCAGACTGTGTTTCTGTTTTGTGCAGAAGCTCTGAGTCAGCCATCTTGCATTTTGTTTGGCGAATCAAGATTGCGAAATCGCTAAATCGCGAAAATTAAAAGATGAACAGCCTCCCTTTGCTACCTGCCCTGCCAGACCTCGCCTGATTGGCTAAAAGTTCCAGCAGACTTGCCGTAACCATGGTAATTCGCAAATCTCGCAAGCTGATTGGTATGCTAGGAATCCCAGCATATTAGGCCTAAATAGGGTCAGGTTTTTCAGAGTAATATTATGAGTCTCTGTTGACCGAAGCGCCATCATCAAGTCAAAGAGCACAGGGAAACAAGAGACACATCGGCATAAGTCTATGTATAACCCCCGGGGGGGTACTCTCATTATGGCCCAACAGGGGGGTCCAGTCGGTTTGAGGGTCTTACGAAATGACTACCAAATGGCCCTATTTATTAAATCCTACTACCGATTGGGGGTATTCCCCAGTATGGAATGTAAGTTTTCCGTGCACCGGACAACAAAATTGTCAATGATCGGTGTGCACCAATTGGTGTACCCTGGGTGGCCCAGCCACTCACATGCGCCTGCGTGCGCCGGAGGCTAAACCAAACTTTGCTTTTCTTTGGTTTTCGTCATGGCCAGTATAAAGAAATTGGGGGGGGGGGCTAAAATCAAGGGGTCTGGGGACGAAGTCCCCAGGAAATTTTTGAGGAAACAACCTCTACTTGGGCTTAGAACACTTCTGGTAATCTCATATTTGCTGGCGCTAAAATAGAACCTTGACCACTTCTAATTACACTATTTTTAAAGATCAGTATCCCCAGGAAAATTTTTGAGTATTTAAGCATCTTTTTCGTTGGATTTTACTTTTAGAATGCCTCTCCATCCTATTTATCTTTACCAGAGATAAATTGAAAACTTGACATTTCTGACAACACTGCACAAAATGACCACAAGGAGATGAGCAAGATGCTATTCAGACAGAATTCATTGGTAGTATCATCGCTGAAGCTGTTGAAACCCAGAAGATTCCTAACAGATGAGTGCTCCAAAGGAATAAAATTATAGGCTTGTGCACCACAAGGTTTTTACACCATTTTGTGCACCAGCTTGTGCACCAATTGACCACTCTGTGCACCGGACATGTCCGGTGCACATCACTTTCTTTCCATACTGGGGTATTCCAAGATTCCTGGCCACTTATAAGATTTCAACTCTGTAGGCTCCTCCGCACGGCAATATGGTCGTTGCAGCAGTAATTATCATTGAATTTTGAAGTTTTTTGCTTCGTTCAATCAGTCTTTACAATAGAAAATTTTGAAAAACTGCAGAAAATTTTTGCTACCAGACGCTACCAAATTGCCCAATTTTTGGTCCATCAACTACCATTTGGGGGTTTCTATAAAAAGATACTACCATTTGAGGGTATTTTCCAAAAATTTTGCTTTGGGCCTCTTTAACCCTGACTGGACCCCCCTGTCAGGCCACAATTGGAGTACCCCCCCCCCCCCGGGGTATAACCATCGTATAAAACAAGTAAATATTAAAGTAAAATATAAGCACTTTGATGCGAATTGAAATAAGCATATTTGTGCTTATTTCAATTCGCATTAAAGTGCTTATATTTTACTTTATTTACTTGTTTATCATTGTACAATTGCACTACACGCATTGCAACAAGATTTTTTGATCAGTAAAATGAAGGCTCTGTCTGCAAGACATGTTGAGGTGGATGAAAAAGTCCACATCCTTATATAGTCTCTGCCAGTCTCTGAAAGAAGAACATTTTTACAGCAGGACAGCTTTTCGCATTAATTCATAGTTAAGAAGTCATGGACCAGTTGGCTATGTTTGTAAGCACTGGAAAAAGCGATCAAGATTTTAGCCAAAATTTTTCCAGCTGTTAACTTTAGCTGGGATACTGGTAAAGTGTTAGGAAATCAGCTACAATCCTGGACATAAGGTGTTGAGAAAAAAGTGTCTTTCCCCTCTTTTAAGACCTCACTACCGATATTCTGTCAAAATGTTCATTTTACCCCTTTCCCCCATCTCAATGTTGGTTTTTTGGGATGGGTAGTCATTGCAGGCATCACATTTTACAATATCCCCTCAAACAACATTGAATTGGGGGAGCAGGGGGTCGCTATATGCAAAATTTAGCTCTCTGCCGAATATTCTCAACCCTTATGGCCAGGATTGTAGGCCATACAAGAATTTTTTACATGCAAAGGTCCAATAATGTTTCTACTTTCCTCACAGAAGGATGGTCAAGCTGATAGGAATCATTTTGAAGCTTGCTTTGATTGTTTTGACATTGAAAATTAGAAAAAGTTCTATTGACGTATTGATGTATCAAGATTAAGTTTTTATAATTAAACTTTTTCGAATATATGTCAAATTTTCGCTAGTTGTACTCTTTTTGTTTAAACCACATGGACAAGTCAAAATAGTACGAGTTGCAATATATTTTAGTTACCATTTCTCTAAGTTGAACATGTTTTTCAACAAACTCCGTGGTACTCAAAACTTTGATACTAAATAACCAGTCCTTAGAAAGGACTACAGGTATGGCCTAGATACTGTAAAGTAAGTTTCCTCAAAATTCCATATGTCAAACTGTATCAGTTTTATCTGATGTTTTCAAAAAGAAATTTGTATCTCTCTCTTGATGCGTCATTACAGTCGATCTTACATGGGCACTTTCATGGGACCATGCTTGATTCAATGAAATTGATGTATGATTTATAGGGGAAAACGCGGAAATTTTCTTTATCTACCGGGTGCGCCAAAATAAACTATGCACGTTTGGCAGGCCACAATAAATCGTACACTGGACCGATTTTGAAGATTTATGACTTAATCTTTATTAGCAGGAAGCCTGACTTAGATTCTAGGACTTTTTGCAAACTTTTCCGTTTTCAGTTTTTAGAGCTAGAAGCGAGTTTCTTAAAATTTTAGTTCTCGAAAATACTGAAAACGATCAAAAAACGTCGATCAAATTTCAAAAGACTCAACATGAATGAACAAAGAGAAAACGTTTTCAAGGTGATTTGGGGGTTTAGTACGAACTCTCGTGCAGCAGATTACAATTAATCGATTTCTAAATCGCAAATCACCACAAAACAAGTTCTCTCTTTGTCCATTTATATCGATTCTTTAGAAAGCTTGATCGATGTTTTTTTTATCGTTTTCAGTGTTTTATCGAAAACTAAAATTTTAAGAAACTCGCTTCTAGCTCTAAAAACTGAGAATGTAAAAATTGCAAAAAATCCCAGTATCTAATTCAGGCTTTCTGCTACAGATTAAGTCATAAATCTTCAAAATCGGTCCAGTGTACGATTTATTGTGGCCTGCCAAACGTGCATAGTTTATTTTGGCGCACCCGGTATCCGGTTCTGTCTATAGATGATTATGAGCTACAGGAAGATCTTTTTCTGGAGCAGTGTGGACGCGCTTGAGCTGTAAGGACTTAGCATCGGATCAACATTGTACAGGTACGGTGTTTCTATCATTTGCCAATCTAATGAATGCCTTTTAAAAAGAAGTTTAGTATCAGTGATCTCAGTGTAAACGTGGTCTTATCTTAAAGGGGCTCCGTCGTCAAAATGTAAACAAAACGATGATTTTTGCAGTTTTTGATTACAAAGTCCAACTTTGTAATCTAAGAAGGGGCTTCGATGTCAGGCTGTCAGGAAGAAAGAAAGAAAGAAAGTAAGTAACCCACTTCCGTCACGCTCGTTAAAGCGATTGATTAACGTTTTATCTCTGCTAATTGGCACTGAAATAAAGAAAGCGCACATAAAGCGCATACAAGACAGAAGTTTCCCGCGATCCTATAGCAACATTTGACGTCGGCTTATTTCATGTTAGACAGATTTGACACCATAAGATGGATAAATTACCATGATGTTTACCCTGGCACAACAACAAATTTACCCAGAATTGGCACGTTCTTGACTTCAGTAGCAGCTTAATTATGTCAAAACAATCGTTTTCTAGAACGAACGAATCATTAGCCACTTATTGATAGTACTCATTATGCAAATAAGTCAACTTTAGGGGATGATGTAACTGGTGGCCTGCACAGAGGCTAGCATTCGCAGCATCACTGAAGATAGAAGGATCCCCTTCCTACACAGCTACAGAAAGGTGCAGAATCCCAGCAAACAATAGACCTTTTAGTTATTCTAAAAGGAGCCTGGATCGAACGTTATTTTTATACATTTTTATACGTTACGTTCGATCGAGTGGCGTTAGAGCTTCTATCACTATTGTGCACATTCGAAAATTCTACAAAGTGTAGCAAAAGTTTGTTCGATTCTGATTCTTTCCTGAATAGCAAAAAGGTCTATGGCGCCATTGACTGGGGGAAGGCACGAGATCCCCGGGGGGGGGGGTACTTGATTTACGAAAATAAGGGGACGTGCCGCTGGAAAATATGAAAAGGCACCCTGTCCAGGAGTAAAATTCCCGAAAATGATACCCTGTCCCGGAGTAAAACTGTAAAAACGATACCCTGTTCTTGGGTTTCTTCGTAAAAAATGTAGGCTGCCCTGGGAATTTGATAGAAATTTGATAGAAATCTATCAGAAAATGCGGAAATGTTGCCATCCAAACGATTTAAATCATATTCGCGGAGTGCAAATAGCTTACAGCGACGATACGTAGTCAATTATACAAAATATGGACCCTGTCATGGAGCCGACCATACAAAAGTGATACCCTGTCCCGGAGTAGGAATCCTGAAAATGATACCCTGTTCGGCGGCACGTCCCCGTACGGAAAAATATATGAGTACCCCCCCCCCCCGGGGCACGAGATCACACTGAACCAAAACATCTTCATGCATATCATTCTGCACAGAGGTTATCTTCGTGACTGCTTGTCTCAAATTAGATGCCCGCAAATAGCAACAATTGAAACGTTCTGTAGGGTTCTGCATAAGTATTTTTGCGTTATCGTAAATCTCACATGACATCTCATTTGACACAGATGCACCAATAGTTTCGTGCACGAACTAAGCAAACTAGGGGTAATGACTTTTGATTTTTGCATATCATTCTCGTTTGACATAAAGACCAAAATATTGCCTTTGAGGCGATTCTTGTCCTTATACAAGGCGCTCGATTTTCCATTGAAGGCGACTTTAGCAGCAACACTCATCTCTCTGACTGTAGCTAAAAACAGCATCTATAGACCAGAGGCCAGAGGGGGAGCATTATCACCCGAGGAGGCAATTTACCAGACCAACTTTATCTAACTCAGTTTTTTGCGTAGATTACGAATCCGGATGTCGCTTGGGCGTTTAGGGGGGCGTTTTCAAGATATAGGGGGTCGAAGGCCGAAATGCATAAAATGACCTGATTTGACTATATTCTGCTATTTAACTTTAAAACGAGTTCAGTTTCGTTAGCACCTGGTGATGCAGTCATCTTTCTGGTAAATTGTGACTTTCCCGACATTTAGGGGGAGTAGGAAATTCCAGGGGGGATAATTTTTTTATTATCATTTCTCTCCTCTTGCACAGCGTTAGAAAATAAAAAATTAGGTAGTTTTGTCAAACCGTTTGGTTAATTCAATTTCTTCTTCTGATGCGGTTTCTCTTTCTTTGTTCACAAAAATAGCTCCGCAATATCCTCAGGGTAGGGCTCCGTCAACCAGTCAAGTGTTAAATCTTCCAACCAGCCATGATTGGCTGGTTCTTCTGTATCAATGATGCTTGACGATGCTTGTCTCCATACTTTTGCTGCAAAGTTTGCGTGATGTATGTGATTTTCGAGGCTGCCTTTACATGGGGGCAGCAATGATAGATCAACAAATTTAGAATATAGCTCTTCTTGCTTCATTCACTGACAGTAATCGTTTCTCCCCATACAGATTGCAAACATACGTTTCCAAGCCAAGGAGCAAATTAGCACTTGCACGATTTTCCTTAGGTACCAAGCTCTGCAAATATTTCTTAATATTTTTCGTTGCCTTTCATGAGTTTTAAAAATGCAGGCTTTCCTTTCCGCAAGAAAAACGAGATGTAATCATTCCCCGAAGATGCATGCAGGCCAAGGAGGGCTTTCTATTCATTTCATTTTCTATTAGTCTACAGAGACTGCTTTACAGGGGGCCATGCAAAAAATATTACATAAACGACGTTACTAAAACACAGAACAAGCGGAACAAGCCAGTAACAAGCGGAACTGGCCAGTAACAAGCGTAACAAGCATGGAACAACCCAGTAGCAAGCAGAACAAGCAAGGAACAACCCAGAGTAACAAATGGAATATAAGCAAGGAACTGGCCAGTAACAAGCAGAACATTAGCTTACTGAATGAACTGCATTAGATTAAGCACCAAAAGAATGAAATTAGCGTACTGAACTCTAAGAGAGCGGGGTGCTCCACCTTTTTAAGGCCTCCTGTGATGTGTTGCGTGCTGCGTGAATCGAGTAGTGAAAAAGAACAGCAAATGAACGAAAACGAAACATTATTTGGCAAAGAGATGTAAAGCTAAAGCATGACACGTTATTGCAAAACTTTCATTTTACCAGCTTGCATCAAGCAATGAATACACTTAATTTTTTCATAGGAAATATTTTGCGAAAAAGTTACTATCAGATCACCAAAGAATTAAGAAGTTGCGCTAGGATGGACTTTTTAATAAACTTTCTTTTACTGGAGGTAGGATGTTTCCCTTTATTCGCTTTATTTTGGGTCATTACAGTTGTTCTATGGTCGTTACTGTGTCGCTATTCCAATTGTTACTGGCCTGTTCCTGTTGTTTCTTGCTTTTACTAGACTGTTCCGTAGTTGTGCTGCTTGTTACTGGGTTGTTCCTTGCTTGTTCTGCTTGTTACTGGCCTGTTCCGCTTGTCACGGGCTTGTTCCGTGTTTTAGTAATGTCGATTACATAAAACGAAACTAAATCAAAGGAAAGTAAACAAGTTACCCTCTACAATTTCTTTCTCAGCTACATTTTGAATGTAAGAAAGGAGGGTGCATGTTTGATATCTAAGCGGAATTGGTTCCAACTCTTAGGACCACGAAATTAAATAGACATTTTCCCATTCGACTTTTTGAAGAGGTCAGCCTCGGTGTTTCTTAGCCTCAATGTATTTTTTCTGTATTATTGCATATGAAAGACTGGTATCATCTGCATACATCGTTACGTTGCAACTTCGCAGAGCAAATGGAAGGTCATTAATGTAGATTAAGAATAGCAGCGGACCAACATATGAGCCCTGTACAACACTGTGGCTTGCTGCTGTAACTGAGATAGCTCACATGCATTTGGATCAAGTAGTCGCCTGTATTTTCCTGTTCCATTATCGATAAAGACATGAAAATTTTCAGCTTTGTTGGCTAACATGATGATAGGCATATCAACATCTCCAGAACTAGAGCGCAAAATGCAAACTGTCTCCTGCCCATCAGATTTGGTATCAACCTCCACGTGGTTTGTATTCAAGTCTTGTACTTGAATTACTCCTTCGTTGCTGTTCTTAACACATTAAGCTTCTCTTGCAAAGTAAACTAGTCCATTGTTTAGACTGCTTATTCAGGTACAAGACTTAAACAAATATCACGAGGAGGCTGATACCAAAATCTGCTACCTAATTCACCATGCCCTTCGGATGAATAATGCACAGGAGACACTTTGATATTCCTGTCATCCGTTAGCCAACAAAGCTGAAAATGTGCATGGCTTCATCGATAACAGAACAGGGAAATACAGGCGATTACTTGATCTAGATGCATTTGAGCTATCTCAGTTACAAAGTAATCCCTTCTTGGCCTGCATGCTTTTCGGGAATGATTACATCTCGTCCTTCTCGCGGAAAAGAAAGCCTGCATTTTGGAAGCTCATGAAAGGCAACGAAAAATTTCAAGAAATATTCGCAGAGCTTGGTACCTAGGGAAATTCGTGCAAGTGCTCATTTGCTCCTTGGCTTGGAAACGTTTGTTTGCAATCTGTATGGGGAGAAACGATTACTGTCAGTGAATGAAGCAAGAAGAGCTATATTCTACATTTGTTAATCTATCATTGCTGCCCCCATGTAAAGGCAGCCTCGAAAATCACATAAATCATGCTAACTTTGCAGCAAAAATATGGAGACAAGCATCGCCAAGCATCATTGATACAGAAGAACTAGCCAATCATGGCTGGTTGGAAGATTTAACACTTGACTGGTTGACGGAGCCCTACCCTGAGGATATTGCGGAGCTATATTTAGTGAACAAAGAAAGATAAACCGCATCAGAAGAATAAATTGCATTAACCAAACGGTTTGACAAAACTCCTTAATTTCTTATTTTCTAACGCTGTGCAAGAGGAGAGATATGATAATAAAAAATTTATCCCCCCCCTGGAATTTCCTACTCCCCCCAAATGTCGGGAAAGTCACAATTTACCAGAAAGATGACTGCATCACCAGGTGCTAACAAAACTGGACTTGTTTTAAAGTTAAATAGCAGAATATAGTCAAATTAGGTCATTTTGTGCATTTCGGCCTTCGACCCCCTATATCTTGAAAACGCCCCCCTAAAAAGGTGATATCACACAGGATTTCCGCATTTTTTTTCAAAATGAAAGTTGCTGTTTGGGCATTAATCCTTGTACTTCACTAAGGAACAAACCAAACATTCACATCTTCTACTATTGCTCGGATATAAGTGGATTTTTAACGGTCACGTTTTGGTGCCTTGGGTGAAGCCACCAAACAAACTGCAGAGAACAATGGATGAACAATGGATAATCCCTGACACGTGCGAGTTTACGGATTTGTTTACTGTTTGGCGACGGAGCCCCTTTAAGGTACCCATTGTCCTTGGCACTGGCAAGTTACAAATTGCCAGGAGCCAAAAGTACGACTGTATTTACCAAATTATGGTTCATCCAAAATTACTTTAACATCTCTTGTTTATTATTATTATTTTTCTTTTGCAACCACCTCTAAGGGCACCATTTTGGAAATAAGGTCAATATGACCTTTTGATGCTATCCCTGCCACTACAATTAGGGGTGTTTTTAACGGTATTTATTTAATGTGCATTGTCATTGTATTTTATCTATTCTTAGCTTTTAAAACTTGTAAATTTTATCTATTTCTTGTAATTTTTTACTTTACGTGGCAAATATAAACATACATACATAGGGAGGAACATCCCAATACAGAAATACAGTTTTAATTGTCGGAGGTGAGAAGAAAATCTCCACGGAGAAGCAACAATTTGTGCATACGGTATTTGTGTACAGGGCGAAGCATATTTGCAAACACAAGAGTTAATACAGCTATCAAATTTATTCAGTTTTAAATTCGACTAGTCAAACTGATCATACCTACAAATCAGAAAGTGGCTCTAAAATCAAACTCTGTGCATCTAGCGAGTCAAAAAAGTATCAATTGTGTGAAAACTAGCGACAACAAGAGGCTATGTAAAAACGTTCGAAGACTTAACTCTTACATTTCTAATTTTTAGCTTCAGGTGTGGCTCCAGGGTAATACAAGGGGGGCTACCTATAACCCCTCCATTGGAAGCATCTAGCAGCCCCGAACAGTGAACATCTTGGATCATTTTCGGACTGAATTGGCAGAACGACAAACAAATGCTGCATTTTTTAGTAATTTTTAGCCCCCTGTCAGACATTCTAGACCCCTGTCGAAAGATCTCTAGGGCCACCCCTGATAAGGGGAAAGTAAAGCTTCCAAGATTTGCCACATAACCGTCAAAAATTTATTGTTCAATTTGAGACAAACATGGACACAAATGATCTTTTGAGAATTGTTTTGTTTTGAAAAGAGAAGTCGTCATTCGATTTTTAAGATATCTTCAAAAAAAAAATACCAAAGAAGATCATTTGCAGTTTTCTTTTTGAATTTCAGCATTTCTAGGGAGCATTATTACCTCTAAATATTTCCTTCTAATTATTTACGTTATGCATGCTCCTTAGAATTTGCCAAATCGGCTTGTTAAATCTGCAACTTGTCTTCAAACATTAGATACATTTTTGGACTCTCAGGATATTACTAAAATGCATTAGGGAGCAGTAATTTTTAAACCTGGGTACCAGGGCGGAGGATTTTTGACAGGGGTATGAAACTCGTTGTCGTTATTTCATGGGGGTACGAAAATATCAAGATAAATTTTTATGGGGCACGAAACAATTTTGCTTGAAATATCTTATATGAAGTCATCAATCATCATTTACAAGAAATGTTTTACAGACATCTGGAGAAGATGAATCACGGTATGAGAATCGCCTTAGACAATGTGGTATGTGTCCATATATACTTCTTACAATCAAAGAGGTCTGGATGGGGTACCAAACCATTTTACCGAAAGATTGTGGGGAACAGAAACATTTTTTATATTTCAGATGGGCCATTAATATTTTTCTAATTGTGTGAAACTATCCCCCGCCCTGGTACCCAGGATTGAAAATGACCGCTCCCTTACATTGTTTTGATAGTCGATACGTTACGTTAGCCTACATTAAATGCTAGCTTGTGCAGAATGATAAAACAATGACTGATAGTGATTTCAAGGATATTATACAACGCCTGAAATGGTTCTTATTTATTGGGTACAAAATACATTATTTCAGGCTGTAGGTTCTTAATAGATGAAGGTTCTTATGTGCGAGTTTTTACTGTACAACGCATAAGACCGTATATTGATGGGAAAATTAATTTCAATCGTCTAAAATCAGTTTCTAAAATAATTAAGCGCTTCTTCCAAACCGATCCACTTCAAAATAACGTAATCTTATGGGCAAAATTATCTGCAACGAGACTCAAGAAAGCAGTTACTTGTTCAACCGACAAAAGAAACATAAAATAGTGGAGGATGGTGACAGGGGGTATGAATGGTACTCGGTACTGGCCCCTGTAGTAACTGATACTGATACCTTTTTACTGGGTACTCGTAGGAACTACTGTGGTACCGGGAACTTTTTTAGAGCTATAGCCAATTATAATCGATAGAAAATTGTTCTATAGAACAAGGAAGTTATCAATTTCTCTATTCGGATTGTTTTCAAATATTTCTCAATAATTTCTGTTTAAAGTGGTACTGTTTTCCTGGTCCAATGGTCCCTGGCACTAACCTTAAGGGTACTGGGTACAGGACATTCTGGTACCTGGTACTTCCCATTTGTTATTGTGGTACATTTTACCTGTCACCATCCTCATATTGGGCTAGAAATAAGGGACAGTGCAAAGTTTATTTTATAACATGGCCGGTGCAAAACGTTACGGGGCAACTACTTTTTTTTAGCTTGTACAGAACTGGGTCAACACTTTCTACAAAGCAAATATGAACGGGGCAGTACCTTTTTATAAACTCAAGATGAAGTTTGAAATATGAAATGGCTAATTTTGAGGCCAAAGTTGTGGATCATGCAAGTTGAGAAATGCTTGGAAGGATGTGTATGAACATGATGCAAAATGTCCTTGTCAGTTACTCGCAAGAACGGTTCATTAGTCATTTCTCTTCATCTTCAAAGTCGATTTCTTCGTTGACAAAGCCTCATAAAGGCAAGAATTGATTATGTTATGGTCTCTGGCTAATTCATCGGTGGTACGATACAACATCTGTTGTTCATGAATTCGGGGCAGATACATTTTTTTAAGGAAAGGGTGACGGGGCAGTTGGTTTTTTGGCAATAATTTCATACAGGGCGAGCAGATTTTTTTGCAAGAATTTTTGTTCTCCACCGGCCATGTAATATGATAAATTTTGCCCTGTCCCTAACAGATACAGCAAAGATATGCAATGCAATACAAAATAAAATTCAGTCAAACAAAACCCAAAATACAAGTAACGGTATTTATGCAGTGAAATCATTGCTTCTACAGTTCTTTCAGAAGTTAAAAAAAGATAAAAAAATTTGGCTGAGCTACACCATATTGTTTAGAGCCTTAAAGTCAAAATACGGCGAGGAAAAGCTTTCAATCCTAATTTATAATCTACCCCTTCATAAGGGTCTCCGGATATAAAATAACGAAAGAGCCCATCCATTAAAGTTCTACAACTAGATTATACTCCGATTCTACGGCCCTTCAAGGAACACACAAGGCAACTTACACTAGATCTACATAGTCAAATTAAATAAGTCATAAGTAAACAGTAATATACTACTATGGCTCAAAGTTTCCATCTAAAAAGTTTCCCTTACCATTGGGTTCGATAAGACACATAAATCAGTCCCTCTTTTCAGCTCGGATCATAACTGGTTCTGAAGGAGACAGCACCGATCTTGGTTTCACTGAGATGGGCACATGTGTCTCCGGACCTCTCACAAGCCGGTACTTCTGCAACATTCGCACCAAGATGACTCTCATCTCTAGCAAAGCCATCCGCATGCCGATGCAATTTCTTGGTCCCATACCAAACGGCAGATATGTATACGGATCGATTGAGCCTTTGTTCTCCGGAAGAAATCGTTCCGGCTTGTAAGTTTCCGGGTCCGGAAAGTATGCTTCATCGTGATGCATTGCGTGTATTGGGATAAAGACTGACATTCCTTTCCTGAAGTAAATCCCATTGATCGTGCAGGCTTCAGTAACTTCCCTCGCTGTTATGAAACCTGTGTGAAAAAATAGTGATCACAGACAAAGGAATCAATTTAATAAACATGGCTATCACAGGTTTCTTTGGATTGAATGGCTTGAAAGGAAATGTGCCGGGTGTCCCAAGAAAGTATACAGATTTGGTCGGTACTAGCGATGTGAATCTAGCTTTAATCGATGGCTAATCGCTCTCAAGAAGTTACCTCATCTGTTGGTACCAGAGCTTTGGCCTTTTGGCCCAAACAGATTCTTGAGGCAAAGTGAATACATCAACAATAGCCGTGATAAGGCCAAAGGCCACAGCTCTGGTTTGCAGGTGGGTACAAATGTAAGCTTTCAAGATTAATACTTCTGCCCTCAAAGCACCAATACCAACAAAGGAGGTATCTATGTTCAAGTTAAACCATCTAGGAACATTATGAGAGGTCTGAGAGTGATTAGCCATTAGTAAATTCACATCGCTAGAACCAACCAAATCTGCCCCATACTCTTTCGGGATACCCGACAGATATTTTATAACCGGGTGAGTCAGAAAAATGAATTCACTGTTTGTATCGTGCAAAGACTTTAGTCGCTGTTGACCCGTGGATTATGCCCCTTTGGGATTCTTATTGTGTTGAAACTTGAAAAACATTTCTATTATGAACATTTTTATTGTCTGGGGAATCCAGAACTTTTGGACTTATGCGTGGCATATTTGAGAACCGTGCACGCGTGCTTTTGAGCCTCATTGAGTCCCGTGCATGCGTGGCAATTTTGTTGTTGTTTTTGCCTTGGAAGGCATAAAGGCCAGAGTTCGAAGCAGGTTTAGAAAACAGCGTCAGTGGTATCATGGTGAAAGTCAAAGCCAAGTTGAAGGACAAAGAGGCTGTTATGGCAGTGCAAACCAAACTGAGTATTTACAAGGACAAATAGTTTGTAAGTTTGAATTTAATATTTCTTTTTATTCTTACTCGTTACATCGTTTACTATTTTGTTCGTTTGGGATTATATTAGGCCATGCTTCGTGTTGTCATTGTTATATTCGAAAGTTTCTTATCGCTATTTATTGAAAACGCTGTCAAAAGTGGATATCCACAAAAACGGAGGTCTTCGAAAACGCATTTGATCAGTGTGAACGCACAAAAACGGCGGATTTTGAAAACGCTCCAATATTCATCAATGAGTTTCACAAAAAACGGAGCAATGTGAACGCACACAAACGGGGGTTTTTCTCTCCGTATTTGTTATCAGGCGGATCAATGTGAACGGACAAAAACGGATGTTTTGCCCTCCGTTTTTGTACAAAAACGGAGCAATGTGAACGGGTAGCTTGGATGCCACAAAAATGGATATTAACAAAAACGGAGCAATGTGAACGCACACAAACGGGGGTTTTTCTCTCCGTATTTGTTATCTGGCGGATCAATGTGAACGCACAAAAACGGATCTTTTGCCCTCTTGTACAAAGCGGAGCAATGTGAACGGGTAGCTTGGATGCCACAAAAATGGATATTAACAAAAACGAAGCAGTGTGAACGGGGCCTAAGGTGATATGTCAGCTAGACAGCAAATATCAATTCATCAGGATCCAATGAAGAGCATGAATGCTACAGTAGTCTTTCAAACGTTTGAGCATTCGTATCACTCTAACAAGGAGAGATTTTGTAATACAATAGCATGAGATTCTTTTGTTGACACCTGACTTCAAAGTGATTAGTGGCTGCAAACAAAGGAAATTCTCTCAACTGGAAATTCAAAACAAACAAAGCCGCAAAAGTTTCTCTGAAACCCAAGTAGCTAGTGCGCTCGTTGTGCATTCCAGAAATTGTTTTTGAGAGCAAAAATGGGCGTATATCTAAAGAAGAAGGATATATCTATACACATACCTCGGGCATTTTATTTCTTTGGATCAGAAGCTGAGCAGTAAGTATTTTAATTACACCCAAAAGAATAAGAGAATTGAAACGCCTCTCAATCGGCATTTGAATTAAATAAATTAAATGCCCGTGGCAGATGTATAGATATATCCCTCTTCTCTTGATCTATGCTCATGTTTGCTCTTAAAAACGATTTCTGGAATGCACAACGAGCGAGCTAGCTACCTAGGTTTCAGAGACACTTTTGCGGCTTTACTTGTTTTGAATTACTGGTTGAGAGAATTTCCTTTGTCTGCGATCGCTAATCGCTTTGAATTGCGGTGTCAATCAAAACCAACTCGTGCTATTGTCTCACCAAATATGTCCTTGATTATCACTCTGCTGTTAGAACGAGCTCCAAATTTCAAATAAAGGTCACGAAGCTTATCACGCAATCCACTACCTGCCTCCTTTAGGTTTACTGTCGCGAAATATTAATCTACAAAAGACAAGTCAACTAACCTGGAGGGTAAAGACGAAGGGTTTCAGAGATACACGCTTCAAGATACGGCATTTTATTTATTTCGTCATAGGTACAGGTGTCTGGCAAACTGCAGACATCTTGGATCTCCTCGAAAACTTTCTCTTGTATCTCAGGATATATTGCGAAGTGGTAGCAAGTTAGTCCAAGGATATTGCTTGATGTATCATAGCCAGCCATTATGAACACAATCATCTGAGAAACAACTTCCTGCTCTGTCAGCTTGCGACCGCTTTTGTCCGGATCTTGAGCAGCTAACATCAAGTTGAGCATGTCCTAAAATATAGGATGTTACTGGTGAACAGCTGTCCTAATGTGCTTTTCAATGAACAAGGACGGGGAACTATGTACATGCTGTCCAAAAAATGTCCCCCTCCCCCGTTGAAGGTGATGGTGAACACCAAGCACTGGGATCGCAGAAGGTAAGAGCACCTGATCGAGTCCGTGATCCCTTGTCGTGGCGCTTGAGTGATGGGGATTTTCCCGTGATCGAATTTTGTTCTGGCTGCAAAGTTAGAGGATAGTACCACTGTGTTACAACACCTCCAAACCTCCAAGAACTGTAGCAGTTATATGTTCTCATTTCTTGAAGTATTATCCATTGGTATCTATAGTCTGTCTATAATTAGATATCACGTGAGTCACGTGGAAACATCCGCGAATAACATCACAACGAACACGCCCAACTGTCAACTTCTTCAGCCCTCATTTTCAAACTTCAATAGGGATGGTGATGTTGTTTTCAAACAAACAATCAAAACAAACACAATTAAGACAATGCAACATAATTTGGCTATGAATCCGAATCAAAATTGATGCGGATCACTTGCAGAAAATGAATGCTAATCATCAACTCTGATCCATGATGTGAATCAGAGCTGATCCGATAAAAGTGATCCGATGCAAAACGAGTTGGCTTTCGTAGCAGAATCAAAATTGATGCAAAAAGCGGAGCAAAAGTGTATCGGATCACTTCCAGCTCGTGTAGACGAGAAATGACCCGCATCACTATTTTTTGTTTGGGGTCTAAAGTGATGCGCTACCGTGTAAACGAGGTCTGAGGGGTTGTCCTTTCTAAAGTAATTCTAACACAAACTCTAACCTTTCGCTGACTTCCATGTGCCTTTCTTTCCTTCATTATTTTGCGAGCAACATCAGCCAGAGGTCCAAAAGACATACCATACCGACTGTTTGCAAGTTTTTGCGACAGCCAAGGACCAATAATGGGGACCAACGATACGAGCATAGAAAAGACTCCATCTCCCATGGCACTGCGACCTAATTTCATTAATTCATCATTTGGGTTTGTCTGTGCAGCTGTTTTTACACCAAAGGCTGTGGAGAGTATCACTTCCATTGTGAGAGTCTGTTGCCATCTGGTATGAAGAGAAAGAATAAACTTATCAATGGAATGATTAAATAAAGCGCAAGTAAACCTGGGGTAAAGCTAGACTTATGACGACGAGTCTCTTGTTTCCCTGTGCTCTTTGACTTCAAGATGGCGCTTCGCTCAACAGAGACTCATATTATTACTCTGAAAAAGCTGACCCTATTTAGGCCCAAACTCTGAGGTTCCTAGAATACCAATCAGATTGCAAGATTTGGCAAAAGAGCAATAAGTTTCGAGCACTCGATTCGATTGACGCAGTTGACTAGATTTGAAGGAAGTTGCTACGGCAGGTACTTGAAGCTTTCTCTGGTATGTCTTGGTCTTAAAAACATGGAAATTGCAGCATTAAAAGACTTATTTTGCACTAACCAGGTAAAGTGAACTTTCTTCTTCAAATAAATACCAGGTTTCGCTGATTAAGTGTCTGCTTACCGTGCTTTCTATCGCATTTCCTTTCCGAGGAGTAACCGTTGAACAAAGCCGAAGCAGTCGATCGCTCCAGATTCGATCGATCGAATGCAGAGGATAGGGTCAGATTTTTCACTGTTTCATTATGAGTCCCTGTTGAGCAAGATTTACTGCAGGGATACAAGAGACTCAGGGTCATAAGTCTAGGGTAAAGCCTAGTTCACACTGGTCTTTTGGGTCATTATGCTCGTTAATAGGCATAATAAACCGGAGAAAAAACGATATTGCTGAGGACAGTGAGTGGCGTAGGTGGCGTATGGCAACGTCCCTTGGCGAGAGGTCCTGTTAATCAACGACGCTGCATATCCAAGATGGTCGCCAGAGCGACTCGTTGCTATGTGTCAGAACTGATGCCATGTTGCATAGATTACCAAATCACTTCCGTTCGGGACTTTTGCCTCCGGTGTTTATTATTGACAGAGGGTTGAAACAAAGAGATTGAAAAGGGTGAAAGAGGAATTCAGGTGGTTTCAGATTAGTTTGACCTACCGGGTGTCCCAAAATGATGTATTATTGTTTGATTGCTTACATGTCCATAACCAATGAACCGATTTTCAAACACTTTGTTTTATTTGATTGCCTAAAGGCTAAATTGTAATTTAAGATGTTGGTTGTGGTTTTACCGGTTCATCGGTTATGGACATACAGGCAATCAAACGATAATACATCATTTTGGGACACCCGGTATATAAATTATGCAAAAATGTTGCATGAAGCAAGGGTGCATTTTGTAAAACAAAAGAAACAGTTCTCCGAAAATACAAAAAGATTTACAGTTCTGAAGAATAAATTTCACACCTTTGAGTGGTGTGAAATCTATTCTTCAGTACCAAATATCCCTTTGTCTGATCAAAGACATGACTTCTTTCTTTTACGAAGTTCACCCTTGCTGTCGCATGATGTACGGCAGGGACGTCATCAAATTTCTAAATCATAAACCAGAAGAGTGACAGACTTTTGCTTGATACCATATTGTAGACATCCATAAACTATGGTTTTCTTGGAAATTATTTCATGTTGCGTACAAGATAGGCGACATTCGTCTGAGCATGCGCCGCGATCTTCAGGGATGTCAGTGGGAACGAGGCCACAGTTGCTGTGGCGGGAAATTTTGAGCTGACGTGATGGTTTTTCTTCGCCCTTCGGTAGGGCTTGCTTGAGAAGTTACGTGAAAGAGTTTCCTCCAAGGTAAAAGTTTGTGTAAATCATCGAATTCATATATTTAATCCGAAAACAGGATCTTTAAAAGCTACTTCATTGTTTGCTGTTACCTTTTCCTGTCTTGTGTTTGTTGATGAGTTTTCACAATGTTTCGTTCGGCCTAAGTTTCACTTTACCTAGACTAGTCGTTAATGAAGGATGTTTTCCCTATCAAACAAGGACCAAAAATGAACGGGAGAAAATCTAGAAGCGATGCTGAGTGTTGCATCTGTGCAAGAATGGGGAAGACCCATTTTTAGTTTTGCGAGGGATCCTTACGAATTGAACAACGTCACAAGCAAAGTTATTCAAGAAAACATACAGAAAAAGACAGAGGTAATTACCTACTATTCCAGTGTAATAATACGACCAAATGAGTACACTAATAAGGCATTTCTGTTTCATTTGTTATTACTGCATTTTATACACATACTTCCTATAAATAATGTAGGAAACCCTATTTATAGATGTTTGGGCATCCTTTCAATCAAAAATACACATATATGAGAAACATCGGTCTTGGGTTAGCAGCCAGTTTCTTAAATTTTAGGCCATATTACTCAAAAAGTTTCTCATTAGTTTCTTACATTGCTAGTGCTCTAAATATAAAATAACTTATTTTGTTAAAAGGGCCCCAAAAGTATCTAGTAAAGTCTAAACAGAAATATTAACAGACATCATTTCAAAGCAATGTCAAACATTTTCATTTCAAATAATCTGTCAAAGTTGAAGCTGCAAATAGCAAAAGTTTCTTTGGTTTTTTTAATCCAAAATTCATGAAAAATTAAGCCCGAAGGTTCTTCTTATAAGCAGTTTCTGTAAAAATCTATATGTATTACAGAATCCTTACCAAGAGCTAATACATGTAGGGCAATATCTTCTGCAATTTCTAAATCTTACATGGTTGACATCAAAGTGCTAGAGAATGTTTTGGTCTCAAAAAGGAGATGCCTACACAGAATACACGTATTTTTTATAAGAAACCAAGAAGTTGGGCCAGTACTGAAAGTTTGTTAAGATCATCAGATATTCAAAATTAAGAGTGTCTTACGAGTTTCTTAAAGCTCTCATGACAATCTTCATGTTTACTGCCTGTGCCATCCTGAACGTTTCGAAACAAACAATTTTGAAGCCTTTTCAATGTTTACAAATTACTCAGGCACCTTCCGAGTAATATGATACAAGAATTGAGCGAAAATAAAGTAAAGATATGCTAAGGATTTCCTTGACTAGAATAAATACTGTAGTTTCTTAAACTGCCATCTTTGCCAATTTTCATGCTGGTAACACAATTTGCAGCAAAGTATTGCAATAATCACATTTTCGGGGCTACCTAGTACCCCCGTCTTAAAATAGGACTTGAGAGCATTTTTCAGCTGGGGTCTACATCTTCTCTTTTTCAACATATCAAACTGCCCATCTAAACCAATTGTCATCCTCGCATCGCATTTTGCAGCAAAAGTATTAATATTAGTAAGTATTAACAATAACCACTTTTGGCGGCCTGGTACCTAGTACCCCGTCTGAAACTTGGGGGTTTTTTTCAGCTGGGGTCTACATCTTATCCTTTTCAGCATATCAAATTTTCCATTTCTACCAATTTTCATGCTGGTATCATTATTTGCATTAAAAGTATTATAATAATAACTTTTGGGGGCTTGGTACCTAGTACCCCCGTCTAAAAATAGCACTTGGGGGAATTTTTCAGCTGGGGTCTGCATCTTATCTTTTTCAGCGCTCAAAACTACCCTAGTAACCCAAGTTTCATGCTGGTATCCGATTTTGCACAACACTCCTGATATCTGAGACTAACAGCCCTGACTAGTATATCAATTTCAAGACAAAAACAAACAAGAAGTGTATGTTAAGAAAAGACTATTTCAGTAAAATTTGCAATGGCATCATGCAATCATTTTTTTGTAATTGTACCATGTTCTTTCAACTCAATTTTCATAGTTTCAGTTGTTGTCATCATCATACAATTTCTGATGTAAATCTATTTTGAAATAAATCACACTGAAATGGCTTTCATTGATTGGCAATAAGAGAAGAAATCAGTGATAAAGATTTAAATGGTGTTGTTATACAAAAAGTAATAATATTTAAGCTGCTATTCCAAAATTATAAGTAATTGAGGAGGAAATATTTGACAAACACTCATTCTCCCTTTACACTGTTAGGAGTGTCCTGAAGGCCTTTTTGGATTTAAGGCAACTAGAATCACCCAAACTGGCAGCTCTCTTCCTCCAACATTTCTGCCTTGTTAAACTATGCTTACTAATTTAATGTCTAGTAGTTCCTTAATGGTCTTGCTGTCCTTCTTTACTATGTCTCTCTTTTTGCTGTCTCCTTCCCTCTCGATTTGCTTCCATTCCTCTTGTTCCACTATCTCCTGCTTTCTGCCATCCGCCCCAATGTCCTTATTTCAGTCCTCTTCCCAGATGCATGAACTGATGTTTCTAGAACATAATCGAAGGATGAAATATTTGTTGTATGAAATTATACCTTGAAATAATCAAACTCTAGCCTGATAAAGACTGTATCCGTGTAACATATGCCCATTAAGATTTCCAAAACCTGTCTCCAATTTGTACCTTTTTTGGAAGCCATGTACATTAAAATGTCTATGAATTCCAAATCAGATAGTTCGAAAAAAGGCATGGTAGAAATATTCATGTAAGATTTTCTGAACTTGCATAGGTATATGTTTGATGTTGCTTGCATGGATCCATTCATTTTATCAATAGTCAATTTGTTTCGCGGTAGTCTCTTTGGATCATCTAGCCTTTCTTTGAAGGAAATAATATGAACTGCATATTAATTATGGAAAAAATAAAATAATGTTGATTCAAATTCATCTGAATCGACAGTATTTTTCAGTAGGTGTAGATTTTCCAGTTATTTGCGTTCTTCTCCAAGGAGACAAGATGAAGCCTTCGATTCTCTGTGAAAATCCCTCCGAGTTTCAACCCCTCCTATTCATTTAAAACCAAATAATTCAGAAAACGAAGGGTGCATTATTATTATTCAAAACTTTCTGCATCTATTAGTATATGTTTCATTTTGAATCAAAGCCGTTGATTATTGGTTGCAAGGTATTTTATAGTGAGTAGTTTTGGAGGTTTTTCACGTTCTTCTTCAAGGGGAAAGATGAACGCCTTCGATTCTCTGCGAAAACCCCTGCGAGTTTCAACCCGTCCTGTTCATTTAAAACCAAATAATTCAGAAAACGAAGGGTGCATTATTATTATTCAAATCTTTCTGCATCTATTAGTATATGTTTCATTTTGAATCAAAGCCGTTGATTATTGGTTGCAAGGTATTTTATAGTGAGTAGTTTTGGAGGTTTTTCACGTTCTTCTTCAAGGGGAAAGATGAACGCCTTCGATTCTCTGCGAAAACCCCTGCGAGTTTCAACCCGTCCTGTTCATTTAAAACCAAATAATTCAGAAAACGAAGGATGCAGTATTATTATTCAAAACTTTCTGCATCTATTAGTATATGTTTCATTTTGAATCAAAGCCGTTGATTATTGGTTGCAAGGTATTTTATAGTGAGTAGTTTTGGAGGTTTTTCACGTTCTTCTTCAAGGGGAAAGATGAACGCCTTCGATTCTCTGTGAAAACCCCTGCGAGTTTCAACCCGTCCTGTTCATTTAAAACCAAATAATTCAGAAAACGAAGGGTGCAGTATTATTATTCAAAACTTTCTGCATCTATTAGTATATGTTTCATTTTGAATCAAAGCCGTCGATTATTGGTTGCAAGGTATTTTATAGTGAGTAGTTTTGGAGGTTTTTCTCGTTCTTCTTCGAGGGGAAAGATGAACGCCTTCGATTCTTTGTGAAAACCCCTCCGAGTTTCAACCCGTCCTTTTCATTTAAAACCAAATAATTCAGAAAACGAAGGGTGCAGTATTATTATTCAAATCTTTCTGCATCCATTAGTATATGTTTCATTTTGAATCAAAGCCGTTGATTGTTGGTTGCAAGGTATTTCATAGTGAGTAGTTTTGGAGGTTGTTCTTGTTCTTCTTCAGGGGGAAAGATGAACGCCTTCGATTCTCTGTGAAAACCCCTGCGAGTTTCAACCCGTCCTATTCATTTAAAACCAAATAATTCAGAAAACGAAGGGTGCAGTATTATTATTCAAATCTTTCTGCATCCATTAGTATATGTTTCATTTTGAATCAAAGCCGTTGATTATTGGTTGCAAGATATTTTCTAATTTGTAGTTTTCAAGCTCTTGGCGTTTCTTCGCGCCCTTCTTCGAAAGAAAAATACGAGAACCTGAAATCAATGTTAAAATTCCCACAGAACTTTTATCCTCGCCATTTAAACTGCAAAAATAAGTTGACAAGACAAATATTTGAAGTTTTCTGCATTCAACTGTATGGGTTTAGTTATGATTCAAAATCCACTTAAGTTGCTGTTAGGTTTTTCAGTAGGCAGTATGCAGTTCTTCGCTTCGCGGCCTTCTTCCAAAAAAATATGGAACCTCGAAATCGATGTTGAAATTCACCCAGAACTGTTACCCTCGCCAATCACTTAAAACCAAGCAAACTGCTAAAATAAGTTGACAAGACAAATATTTGAAGTTTTCAGCATTCAACTGTAGGGGTTTCGCTATGATTCAAAATCTACATAATTTGCTGTGTTAAGTTTTTCAGTAGGCAGTTTTACAGTTCTTCGCGGCCTCCTTCCAAAAAAAATATGGAAACTCAAAATCGATGTTGAAATTCACCCAGAACATTTACCCTCGCCATTCGTTTAAAACCAAGCAAACTGCAAAAATAAGTTGACTAGAAAAATATTTAAAGTCTTCTGCGTTCAACTGTATGGGTTTCATTATGATTCAAAACTTAAATTAATTGCTGCAGGGAATTTTTCAAGTGCATTTTTGTCTGCAGTTGACTTTAGGCCAAACTAAATTTCGGCCGCTGCAGCAACAGCTTCCTTTGATTTATTGCTTGTCTCAAGGATGAGATACAGTACTAAAACAATAAAAGAACTTACTGTGAGTAGACTACTTTGTTCTCTGAGGCTTCATCTCTTTGTTTCGTTGATTTGTGTATTGTTTTATTGTGGAGCTTCACTTCCTGCGTCCCTCTCTCCGTAAGTTTTTCTCGAAAAGAAAGATCTCGTGGTCTTGCGCAGAAAATATGCGCAAAGCGCCAAATACGAATGTCGCCTATCTTGTTGCGTACACAAAAAATGCAAAACGAAAACGAGGCCACGTTTGCAATCGATCAAATTTCCGGCTGGAAGGCTGGAGGGCTATGGCCTAAAAAGCTGCGAGAAGCGGATGGCCATTACAAATTCGGGAGCACTTCAAATGCCTTTTTGCAAATCGTGGAAACTATTCTTTGTTAGAGATGCTGGCACTTCTTTCCTATGTCCTGATCACAAGAATACTTGCAAGCAGAACAATCTATCCCTTTTTAGGCCGGTGGTGACTGGTGATATGATTTTTACCCAGAATATTAACAAAGAACATTGGAAAGAATTCAACTGAACATTTTTTTTTGAAGACAGAGCAGACATTTTAGTATCCCGAATTGCCTAATCTTTCTGCAGCTTTGTCAAGTTTAAAGCCACAATAAAGCAGAGCTTTGGAAATGATGTTGGAACAGGCCTTCTTGCAGGGGATTATCCTAATCTGGACTGGATATGTCAAGAACTGCCATGAAAGTCCAGCACCTCCAGAATTTCAGAGAACATTTGCTCCAATCTGTTTTAAAACTGCTAACTTTGTCTTCTGCATAGAAGAGATCCCAAGCACCCTTTAAATTTTCAAAAGAACTAACAATCAAGAGTTCATGCATAAAGATTTGAAAATCTGCAAATATTAAGTGTTTACAAACAAATCACCAAATACTTTAAAAACTTGTTTGTGCACAACATGTTAATCATTTGGAAAGGAAAATTTCTGTGTTCACTTGACAAAGTTAGCAGTTGGGATCTGTTGATGGAACAAGGACTTCTATCAAAAAATTGAACCTTGAGAAAGCTAAACAATTTAGTTGAATTTGGGAACATTTTACAAAAGGCTGAATTAGTAATTTATATCTATATGTGAGAAAGACATTTAAAAAGACCAGCACTGGAATTTCTTGTTGTTTTTAGTATTGCCACCATAGATCTTTATTGAAATGAAAGCACAGTGAAAAGCATATTTTTGGGTTGATCTGATAACTTTATCAGATCTAACCTATCTCAAAAAAACCCATTGACTTTTCTCTTCCTGATCAGAGTACCCATATGCAGGGTGACATTTGTTCAAATAGCTGCAAAAGAAGTGGGACTTCCAAAAGGAATTTATGAAAAAAGCTAGCAAAACAAATTATTAGCTGTGGTGGGGCACAATCTTCCTGAAGTGGGTAGTAAATTTTGCAGACCCAGCAGCCATCCCCATTTTTGCCCTAAAAAGCTGAATTGGCACCTGACGCACCCTTCTTATTGCCCTTCGCACAGTAAGACTTGTGTTTGGCTCAGTAATGTGACACATGAAAACTTATCCAGGAAGCATTGAAAGTTACAGTGCAAGCATGAATTCAGCTCTATATGTGCACCTGAATTCCACTTGTGATCCAAACTAAACAGGGACGTAGGAAGGATCTCAAACTTGGGGGGCACAACACCTCAAGGGTATTTTTTCATAAGCTAGGGGGGCACTAAGCTAGGAACAAGGGCACTAAACTAAGGGGGCACTACCTGAAAATAAGGAGGGCACTTCTTTGTTTATTGCAAAATCTTGTGCCCTCAGTGCCTCCCAGTTCCTACGTCTCTGGATCCAAAAATGTTCAATTCAATGCTGAATTTTGAAGTTGCAAAAAGTTGAGAAATAAAATTAAAGGCATAATTTGAGACATTTTAAACCATGCCTTTGATGTGTATCTATACTTTATCCATTATGAGTATCACCCTTCACAAAATTCATGCTGTACAATTTCCAGACATTGTTTCAAGTTCAAAGTAAACAACAAAAGCAACAGACAAGATATATTTTTCTTAGGAGCTCCACATATTTTTTGCATCAATTAGCTATACATTTCATAAAAACAACATCTTATCAAAATTAAATAAATCAGTTTATTGTATGATATCATATACATGTATTTTTCACAAGAAATTAAGACCCTGGGCTGGTAGGCAGTTTCTTAAATTTTTGGGCCATTTTGCTACCAAAAGTTTCTTGTGTGTTTCTTATATTTTTAACACCAGAAGTAAAGAGTTAATTTAGTTTTTTCAAGAGGGCTCCCAAATTACTTGGTAAGATCTCAAAATAATTAAACATAATTCACACTCAAAATAATGTCCAAACAGTTGCGACACAGTACAGTGTCAAAACATTTTTGAGTGTACTGAGACAATTAAAACTGCAAATTACTAAAGAGTGCCTTCGCTTTTTAAATTCTGGCAGGGTTGTTTCTTAACTTTTGAAATATTAAGCCTACTGTTTCTTATAGAAAGCTGTCTCTTATAAAAAATACATGTACTGCAAACTTCAAGATAATAAAAAGAGAACATGAAATTTTTATCAACAGGCATTTCCTATGCATTTGATAATAATAACCCAACAAACATATCTTGTGTATAGTTGAATCATAGACTTTCCTGTTTACTTCTTCTTTGGAGAAGTCCAGAGTTCATCTTTCAACCTCAATCACAATAATGTCAAAATGGTTCAAAGAGCTATCTTTACTTTTCTTGTCAAATCTATTTGGTTGCCAGAGCCCATTATCCTGATGATGATAAACCTGCAAAGAATTGACGAAAAATTCCATTTTGCACATGGCACAGTTTAGAAATCATAGCATTGATACATGCAGAATTACAGTACTTGTCAGCTGTACGCAGGGTTGATTTCATAATTCATCTAACATTAAAGTATTAAGAAATGTTTGGAAATTCAAAACTTTAAAATTTATTAGGTATATAGATGGACTCAGGCCTAATTGTTGATTCTTCAAAAATTTGATAGAAAAGGCTATTTTATATGTATCAATATTCTTAAAAAGGAACAGGCTTGATGATCATTACTCAGTCCTTCATCAACGTTGTTTTTCTGCAGTCAATCCTCATTTCTGTTTGAACTTGTGTTGTTGTGGACAGGTGCAAGCTTGGTAGGCTTTAGTTAGGCCTAGTAAAGAATGCAATCACTTCTGGTCGACAATGGAGAAAATAGGCCTAGATTTTCAATTTATAAAAATGTAAATATCGGGAGCAGGCAAATTTTCCCACATAATCGGACACCAGAGCAGCAAAGAATGACATGTTTATTTTAAGATTACAAAGTTTCGTTGAGAGGCCAGGTGGAAATTTTTGTTGGTACAGACCAAAAGAGCGGTTACTTTGAGCTTCATGAGAAGGCATCAAAATAGGTCCTCTGCAAAAAAACTTAATATTTTCCCATCCTGAAGAGCCAGAGTTGTGGTACTAGATTTACAAGAAAAGGGGTGACTTTTACTTTCTATGGCCAATATATCAAACAGAAATTCGCAATGGTTGTGAAATAATCATAGGCTAAAGAAATGCCGTTTCGAACACAAGAAATTTGGATGCCGTGACCTCCAGTAAGCACGACAATTAAATCCAAACTGGGCAAATTTTCCCAGATAACTCACCTGTGCCACCATCTTGGCCATATCTTGAAGGTGCTTTCAACAAAGTTTGATCGAGAGGCCAGGACCAGTTTTCTCGTAATATTAATTCAAAAAATTGCTATTTTCAGGCAATTGTTACAGCAATTGGTAACAGCAATCAAAGCGTTTTCCGAGCCTGCAGCAGCCAATTTTTGAAGGATTTTCGCACTGGCAGCTTCGTCGTCCTCCCATGTGACTGCTTAGATCCAGATCTGGCATAAATCTTGGCACGCACGCCGCTGATCGGCGGCCAGAAACCTTGGGGCCTACAGGCGGCTCCAACCCGGCCCGCCATAACTTTCCATGGATGGAAGCCTCGCGGCCAGCCTCGTTTTGCATTTTTTCTGTTTGTTAATAATAATAATAATAATAATAATAATAATAATAACGAATTATTTAACAGGATAAAAACTTCAACAATTACGAAATTGCTGTTATCAATGTTTGTCCTGTAAAAAGAAAGGTGCTTAAAAAAGAAAATATATGAATATGTTACAACTGCAGGTCTCAAAAAATCAATTTTGTAGTATAACAAATTAAAATCTTATGTATAAATTGTGTTCATAATTTTCATAAAATCAGATGCATTGTCAGACGTCCTTGCACTCAGTGGTAGCTCATTAAAAGTCTTTGCACCCATGTAGTAGAAACCTTTCCTCGCGTATTCTGTTCTTATCCGTGGAAGACATACACTACAATGATTGTTCCTTGTGTTCTTGCAATGTTCTTGATACATAAAGTATTGGTTTAAAGCATGACAGACATTGTTCTGCAGGACATTGTATACTAGCACGCAGGCTCTCTTTTTAACTGCATTTATTGGTGATATAACTTCACATCTTTGATTTTTTGCGACTATTTGCATTGCACGATTGTGAAACGAGTTGAGCTTGTTTTCTTGTGTCCTATTCAATTTCAGATTCAATATGCCGCAATAAGTGAGCACTGGTAATACCATTGCACGGTAGATGGCTTTCGCTGATTCTATGTCCAAATGGCTTCTGATCTTTGCTAAGAGTCGTAAACGACCTGTGGCTTTCTTGTATTTGGCATCAAAATCACTGTTAAGATTCAATGAAGAGTCTAGGTGCACACCTAGATACTTGTATGTCGAAGTGATGTTGATTTGACCATCCTCGTGTAATATGCATAAAGGCCCCGTGCATTTCCGGATTCTCTGAGCTGTTCCAAATAATAGGGCTTCAGTTTTTCCTTTCTTCAGGTTGAGGATTAATTCGTTTTCACTGAACCAGACTGAAAGTTCTGCCATGGCATTTGATAATTTTGCATTTATTTCTTTGATCTCTTTACCAGCTACGTAAATAACGGTATCATCTGCGTATTTTATTATGCTGGCACCTTTAGTGGAATATGCAATATCATTGAAAAAGAGAATAAATAGAAGAGGGCCTAGGAATGTACGACATAGGATAATTATAAATCCTCAACTTCTTACACAATCTTCCTCAGTCTTTGCTCGAAACTTCCTGCCAAACCAGGTTTTTGGTTTGTGATATTTTTGCATATCTGCACAATAAAATCAAAAGGAAAAGGAATTAACCAGGCATGCAATCTTTTTTAAACACTTTATGCCATTGTTAGCAGACTTCATGCCACGTTAGCAGATCAAACTATGGTCAGACATAAAACTTACTCATGAATATCAAAAGCATATTTTTCTTCGGCAGCCTTGCCCATCTTTTCAAGCAAAGTATCAGCCGCTTCGTGCATGATGAAAATCATATCCTTTATCTTTCCTGATGAAAAAGTTGGCGACAAAATGCTCCTGGCGTTCTTCCATTTATCTCCTTGCAGGGAAGTCAATGCACTTCCCAATGGCTCTGCCTTTTCCATGTCTGTTAACTGAATGACAAAAAATAACGATAATTTGTTGGCACATTGAATAGGCTATCTACTGAAAACCTGTGATTTGATTAGGACAAATCTGCCTTTTCACCGTTCATATCAAGCTTACTACGCAGATACGACGCAGATACTACGCAATGTTCCTCTTTATGTGGTTACAGCTTGCAGCAAGTCTTGATAAAGATCTCTTTGCTCTGATACAACTTTTATTGTATGATGATAAAGACATTCGTAGTGACATTAATAAACATGTACTCGAACTGACTCTTTGGATCACCTACTTTGTGGAAAAGACCTGTTAGCGCACAGTCAGCCTGACATACAAAGTGTAAACAACTTTAGTCTTCTTTTGTCTACGAGTGAAACAACTTTAATCAGCAAAAATCGTTCATGTGTATTTTTCGTTGCTGCATATTTAATTTTAGTTTAATTACACGTCTTTATGTTAATGACTCCGGAGTTGTCATAGGTCTCGTGCTCTACGTGGCATCGCCCCTTTTCTCTTCTTTTCTACATATCACTAAAATTTAAAAGACAAAAAACAAAACTCAAATTTAATTATTTTTGAGCTGGAGGCAAAAACATAACGTTATCGAGTTGCCTCCACACCTTCTCCACACACAACATCACAAATTTACTAACGATTTACAGAGGAAATCAACTTCACATTACTAAGCAAAGACTACGGCTGAATCTTCACTTGAGGTGATCTTTCGATGCAGCATAAGTAGCAAGATCAATCTAAAGGCGGGTTTCCACTTGTGTGAAATTGGTCATGCGACCTGTGCGATCGCTTGACAGCAGTCGCATTTCCACTCGTGTGAATCTGGTCGCGCGACGTATTCGCCTGTGCTGGAATCTAACTTCGCCATATTGCCGCGCTTTATGAGTCCAAAGGGCATCGCCCTTGCAGTTTAGTAAAGTAGTTTAGTTTGTACGTAGTGTCTGAAGTAGTTTGTTTTGTAAAATCTTATTTTGAATATATAAAAAAATGTCATGAATGTGATGTGCTGATGTCCGCAAATATGAACAAATATATATCAAATGAAAGTACTCATCAAAAGCGATTGAATGGTGCACGTTTGAGATCAATTGGACAACCGATACAAAAACTGAGGATGGTTTAAGCTTTTTTGTTCATCACTCTTCAAATATGGTATTACTGTGGTCACATGACCAGAGCTGGAACAATGAAACATTAAAAATTTAATTACCTATCAAATTTGACTGAAGGTCACAAAGACTGGCGGTAACATCTTTTGTCAATTCAGCGTAGTGCAGCAAAGTCTGGAGGGGGGCTCAGTACAAATACAAAGCAGTCATTTGATTATGATTTGAATAATCAAATGCAGAAATTAGGGCTAGTTTTTTCACAGTTTCATTCTAAGTTACTCTTGAGCAAGGTTTACTGCAGGGATGCAAGGGTCTCATTGTCATAAGTCTACCATCCTGTGGCCTACCTAAGGCCTATATTATGAAACAAAAGAAATATGTTGTACTTACTGGTCTGTCACGGAATTTGTCAAACTCCTTCACAAGTATGGCCTTATTCATCTCTGGATCATATACAACAATTGATGGATTCTTCAAAAAGTAAATCCCAAAAACTTTTCCATATTTCTTTATCAAATCTTGAAAATAGACATGCATTCCTCTCGTTTCCATCATTATTTGTCCAAAGTTTCCAAGAAGGGGTAATGGGGGTGGTCCCTTCAAACCACTCCTTTTAAACTCTGTGAAATTGCTAATGTAGTCAAAAGTAAGGAAAGCTGCCAAGGCTGTGACACTGGTCATAATCCAATGGTCTAGCATGACTTGAGCTCCCTCTCTTAGGACATCCATTTTGTTGTCGTTGGAACTGTGAAATAAAATTCATAGTTTAGGTTACATTTATAAAAAACTGAGTCTCACAAGGAAACACCACAAAACAGCGCAAAAGGAAATACAAATATTTTTAGACTAGAAATTATACGCAGCTATTATTATATGGTGATAAAAACCCAACAAAAAACGAGTTTTTCTTTTGTTTTTCATTTTTTTTTTTGAGTTATTACAGCCCCAACCTGACATCTAATGTTAGACATGCTCCAGTAAAGTATTTATCGTTTATGTCTGTAACATTTATGTAAAATTATATGTAGTTTAAGGTAGTTCCACAACAAATAACTCAAATTTGAACTTGTGCCTGTTACATGGAAACTTATCAATGTTTCCTGTTACATATAGTTTGATATTAGTATTTCTGGAAAAATTTTTTTAATTTATGCAAATCTGATGACGTAACAATCATAATCATAATCTCAAAGTCACTAATTTTCATGTAAGATATTTCAGAAATGGGAAATGCCACATAGCCCAAACTTTTACAGCTTTTGGAGGACACCTTCCTCAAGGGACAGAAGTGGAATTTTGTAAAAACTGTAAATAAAAAATATTTTAGAGGCAATTTAAAATTTTCTACAAATTCTAGGCATGGCCGCATGGGTAAAACAATGCATATTGTCTGACTGAGATGAGATAATCAAAAAGTTTCACTTCTGGCCCTTTAATGCTACCTCTGGATTAAAACTGCCAAATTTCAAGACAACTGATCAAGTAGAAATGAAAATATCTTACATGAAAATCTACCATATCCTGAAAAAGTTGATTTTGAGAAATCATGAAAAGAAAGTTGACGAAGAGAGCAATTACTAATAGGCTCCAGCAACAAAGGATTCTCCACCTTCTTTTTCTCTTTCCTGGTCAATGTACCCTTTTTTGATACTTCTGAGTTGCTTTCTTCTTCTTTTCACAATTTCAGAGTCTTTTTTCTCAATGCTTCTCACTCTGGCTTTTAGCTTTTCAGCGGATTGCATCTCATATTCTGGCGTTCCCTTCTTAGACTGGCCCATATTCGACAAGCTTTGCAATTCTTTGTGAACACTGCAGTGTCCATAACACTTTCTGGAGGATATTGCTGTTACAACCCCATTTAAAGAAGCATGACCACGCTTCTGCCATGACCCGTCCAAAGAGCACTGGCACAGATGATTTTTATCCACTTCTGTAGCATCAGATTGCTTGACCTCTAAGGCTGCCTTTGATTTTGATGCATCTGCTGCATTTTCATAAGCATTTGACAATTCCCTATTGAGGTTTGCATATCCATTCTCTGAAATACCCTTCATGTTCATGCATCTTGAAAAGTTCTGAATTGCCCAGTGTCCTTTACCCATTTCACGGAAGGCTATCACTGACCTTACATTGACCTCAAAAAGTTTCTGCCACGTCCAACGGTTGGTGAGCACTCCTTTGACAGGAATGTTCTTTCTTCCCACGAACAAGAGATACAGCTGATCCTAATTTTCATTTGCAAAACCCATTCTTGATTTGGGCACATTGATAACTTCAATCACAGAGCCACATTCTGGACATTTTCCGAGTGATGATATCAAATCAATAAGAATGCTCATGTTTATCAGAACAAAGTAGTTGGTACTATCTTCATCAGTCATATCATTTCTTACATCATCTGTGGAAAGCTTTGGCTTCTTTGAAGCAGATGGTCCCTCGCCTGCAAGACGATTTCCTTGTTGACTGGTTTCTCCCTCCACATTTGGCTGAGTTGGTTCAACGGGCCTAGCATCCAAAACATCAACTTCCTCTTCATTCCTTGCAGTGTACTTGTTCCCATGAAAGCTCCTTTTCTTAAAAGCAGACGAGCGTGATCTTTTCTTGGTCTTCTTTGAACCCATAGTCACCAAAAGCCAGGCAAACGCTATTTGAAATGTATTGGAAAACTTTTCGATCATCCACAAAAAGTTGAAGTGACGAGTTAGTTAAGGCATAGCTTTGGGAGAAAAAATAAAATACAAGAAATTTAAGAAAATTTGAGTTTTTTTGCTGTGGAACTACCTTAACTCATATTTTTTATTTAACGCCATGGGGTAGTCACAGTCTATTGCTCCTCATGGTATAGTTCTTGTAGTATTTTAAAGTAGTTTGTAGGTAGAGTAATCTGTAGCAAGCATAGGAATCATTTGTCGTACATAGAACATAGCTGATTGCTCGTGGCCCATGGCCCAAACCGCCAAAGCCTCATTTTCACAGACCAATCAGATGGCTAAAGAGCGAAGGAGACAAAAGAAACCCGTGAAGATTTTTCTACATTTTATCTTCCTTCATAAAACGCAACCAGGAGGACAAAAAACTGCTTGAAATTTCCCTAATTTTTTTACGAAAGCTACCCTCCAGATGTTCGCACAGTGTGCCCAGGGTGGGAAAAAATTAATTTTCGAGTTTTTGATTTTGAAACTTTAAGGGATATTTTTCAATTGCATATACCCTGTACTAAAAGGTACAAAAAACCAGACTTCAAAATATCCATCCGTTCCAGAGATACAGCACTTCAAAGTTGCAAGTTTCACAAAACTTAACTGAACGAATTCTTCAAGCAGCATTTTGTCTCAAATAGTATGCATCAAACATTTTATCATTGATTCACTTCCCCTAAAGTTACAGCGATTGCAATAGGCTTATTCAAAAGCTGGGGAAATAAGCTTTCTAACTATCATCAATAAAATTTGATATTGGCAATGAAACGATTTCAATTTTGGGAGCAAACTTGTGACTTAGAGAGTTTTCAGGGGCGGATCCAGGTCCAAATCTGAAGGGTGCCAAAGGGAGGTAGAAAAGGGGGTCCAGGGGCGAAGCCCCCGGGAAATTTTTTGGGGCCACGCCCTTTACTTTGGCTTAAAACGTGACCACGCCCTATATTTTGCTTGAAAGTTTGAATTCTCATTTTGAAAATCAATGACAATTTCTGTAAGACTGTTCAGAAAATGGACAGTGAACTTTTTATTTCAATGAAAGTTTAGGACAAACTGCAAAAACTACTGTTGGACATATGGCAAACTCCACAGTACTTTTACGATGAAAAACATGTCTCATTTGAAGGAAGGTGTTGGATTTCGTTCTAATATGGTAATGAATATGAATGGTGCATTCTTCATATCACAAAAGGGAAAAAACAAATTTATTCAAACCAAATATGTTTGGGAATTCGTGATTACAGCCATTATTCGTAAGACAATCTACTGCTACAAAGCCCTTTTGTCCAACCTATATTCCGTACAAATATGATAAAACCTACCCAACAACAACTCGCAGTCAACAATTTCTAACTCATTTTGATTACTACCCATTTGTTGTTTCCAAAGTAAACATAAATTAAAGGTCTTGCCCAAGTCGTATGGTTAAATATTGATTTAGTTCATGGTAAAATAGCAGCATACACAAAATGAAGGGCCTACCGAGATTGCCTCACAGTCGCTGAGCTTTTCCTTTATAACTTCTGGTATCTACTGAAGCTTCGAAACAATCTTGGATTCGTTGATATATCTTAACTCTTCCAAATCGAGACTTCTTTTCTACGTGAAACGGATAGCCTTACTTGCATCGTCGGTCTGGTTGTTGGCTTTGAGAACATTGGCCGCCATGTTTTTGCGCGGCATTCTGTTTTGTAAGTGTGATGATACGATTAAGACTTTGCAAATATTATTTATTTTGATTTATTTTAAATAGTTTTAAGTTTTTAAGTTTCCCGCTTGCAACTCGAAGCAATTCGAGGCCAATATCAAAACGAGACATTCGCCCCTAGGTCCCTAGATCTGCGCACGAGGCCGCGTGCTCGTTCTTGTGATATTCTTATGATTTCGGCCTAATAAGAAACAAGCTTTAATATTCCACTGCGTATAGAGTTTTTATTGGAGATCAAACTGAAACTATAAATCGTGTTTTAAATCGTGTTGACCTAGCGAGGCTTCGGCCGGAACTACCGCCTTTTAACATTTTGGTAGCAGAGGGTAGTTTCTCTGTTGCTGGCAGCTGACTAAAGTGATGTTTACTTTGTGATGCAGTTTTGACAGACTACTTCGCCCTTCGTGCATTCGAGACATGTTTGATGTAAAAGTTTGAAAAGCTGAGAAGAATACAATTTTACAGGCAGTGGCAAAAATGGAGGAATTACAGTTGTTGCTGGAGGGTAAATTGTATGAATTGTCAGGAGAGAAGCTTGTTACAGTAATGACGTATTTGAAAATAGAGAATGCAGTAGTGTTGGGTGAAGCAAAGAGAAAGACCATCCAAAGAATTCAGACAGAAATAGAAAGCCAAGCAGCTGGAGAAAATGGTGAAGCCTTGTTGCTAGGCCTACAAAAGATTATTATGGAAGATATGCCTTTATTGGAAAGTGAGGATGACAGTGAAGAAGATACTGGTTTATTGAAAGCAGCTAAAGAAGAATTCGAAAACATGCAAAAGGCATTTCAAGATATGCTTGAAGTGCAGGAGAAAAAAATGAAAGAAGCTGAAAATAAGTTTTTGAGCCTCAGCAAATCAAGCTCTGGAGGTAAGCCAGTGACACAAACAGGGGCTGGAATTACAGTAGGCCCTCAAAACATAATCAGAATTAAAGATTTTAAGATTTCAGGCACCATCACAAATGAAAAGAATAGATTGCCATACTCTAGCCTGAACAAACAGATTGAGAGTGCACTTCAAAAAGGATATTCTGAAGCAGATATTGTTGATGGGGTTATAAATTCAGTTGCCCCTACTCTGCACTTAAGATCCTATTTGGAGAGCATCCAGTCACTCTCTTTGTCTCAGCTGAGAATTATTCTAAGGAGCCATTACTGTGAGAAATCTGCTAGTGCAGCATACAAAGAACCAGCTAACTGTGCTCAAGAAAGCAATGAAACCCCCCTCAATTTTGTGATGAGAGCCCTGAAATTAAGGCAGCAAGTTTTGTCTTCCAGTCAAGAACCAGGTTCCACCATTCAATATGATCAAAATTTGGTTCAAAGTGTATTGATTAATACTATTGAAACTGGACTAATTGATGAAGCAATTAGAACAAGGTTAAGACCTATATTACAACAACAAAATTTGCCTGATGAGCAACTCATTAGAGAAGTAAATTTGGCAATGTCCTCTGAAAATGAAAGAATGTCAAAATTGGGAGCCAAAAAGAAAATTTCTAAGCCAGTAAATGTCAACCTTGGTGTAGAAAATTCTGCAAAACAGCCAGGTACAGACTCAAAAGGAAAAAATGATAAAATTTTGGCAGCTATTGAAGCTCTCCAAGCTGATGTAAATCTTTTGAAAGAAAATCATCAGCCCAAACCGCAAGCCAATCAGTCATCAAACCAACCAAATTATGCAAGAAAATCAGCCTGCCAAACCTGTATTTCCCAGGGCAAAGAAAAACAATGCATTCATTGCTTTATTTGTGGTTCAGAAGAGCATTTTGCCAGAGGCTGTAAGAAAGCAAAGCGCCAGGGAAACCGCCAACAGCTAGGCCAGGGGGGAGCAGTTTAGCTGAAAATCAATCCCCAAAACAACACTGTAACTTTTGTACTAAAGTTTTGGAGCCAGAATCTTCTTTTAAATGTAGCAGTTGTGAAACAGTCTATTATTGTGGTAAGAGATGTCAAATAAGACATTGGCAAGACCATAAAGTTTTATGTGGAGCAATCAAATCTCTTGCTGTGAGTGTTGAAGATACAAAAACAGTCAAAACAGCTTTTGTTAGCCACATTACTCCACAAAAATATTCCAAAATTATCAAACTTGTTGGTGAAAAATGTTTGGTTGAATGTTTACTGAATGAAAACAGAGAACATGTTTTATGGGACACTGGTTCACAAATTTCAATCATGTCTCAACAATATCTGATGGATAATTTTTCTGAACTTGAAGTTAAAAATCTGAAAGAACTTCTTGGTGAAGAAATTGAACTGGACTTGCGTGCAGCTAATAATTCTTCAATTCCCTACTCTGGATATGTTGAAATTGAGTTTAAAGTTTGCAACAATAACAACCCAGGACTTTTGGTACCATTTCTGGTGACAAAATCCATGCTTACCAGACCAATTTTGGGGTACAATGTGATTGAGGAAATTGTGAGGAGAGAGTCTAAGACTGATTTTGTCAAGCAAAATAAAACAGTAGACAATGATCTGATTTCAAGTAATCTTTTGGAGGTAATGTCTTCAATTTTTCCTAACAATGAGCCTGAAGATATTGAAAACTTGATTGAATGTTTGGCCATTCAAGATGAATTTCTTAGTACAGTGAAGTCACCCAAAAGAACAGTGACAATACCAGCTAAACAAAAATCTGTGATTAATTGTCGCACTAATTCGTATACCGCGGAGGCGAAAACACCTGTTATTTTTGAACCAGAAGAAAGTGATACTTTGCCCCCAGGTTTAGAGCTGTCACAAATGTTATTACAAATCTCCAGAGGTGCATCAAATAGAATTAAATTGGAAATAGAGAACACAACCAATCATCCTATTTCCCTGCAAGGAAGAACTCTCTTGGGACGGTTAGAACTGACTACCTCCATAACACCTTTGGCAGTAAAATTAAAAAGTGACACTGAAGAAGCCAAAAGTATTCCTACAGGAAGTCACAAGCAAAATGAATGTGTCAAAACAAGTGCTATTGGTGTCAATTCTGCAGAACACTCTTCATTTTTGAATCAATTTGACCTAAGTAACCTTACTTTAGACCAAAGAAAAAATGCTGAAAACCTTCTAATTCAGGAGCAAGACACATTTTCTTCGGGAGAAGACGATTTAGGATGTGCGAAAGAGCTACAAATGACAATTGATCTTAATGATAAAACCCCAGTCCAAAAGACATATACATCTATACCCAAACCCCTATATCCTGAAGTGAAACAACACATTGAGGACCTCCTCAACAAAGGTTTTATAACGCGCTCAAATTCCAACTACTCAAGCCCTGTTGTGTGTGTTCGCAAAAAAGATGGCACCCTACGCCTCTGCGTTGACTACCGTCAATTAAATCAACGGACTATCCAAGACCGACACCCATTGCCAAGGGTTAAGGACACCCTGGAAAACCTTGGGGGTAATAAGTGGTTCTCTGTGTTAGACCAAGGAAAGGCCTACCATCAGGGATTTGTGAAAGAAGAGAGTAGACGCCTTACAGCTTTCATTACCCCCTGGGGGCTCTACGAGTGGGTGCGGATACCGTTCGGCCTGACCAATTCACCAGGATGCTTTCAACGATATATGGAACAGTGCGTTGAGGGACTCCGTGACACTATATGTGTACCATACCTTGATGATCTTATAGTGTTTAGCCCTGATTTCAACTCACATTTGAACCATCTTAAGCAAGTTTTTGAAAGATTACGTGATCATGGCATCAAATTAAAACCCAAAAAGTGTGACATGTTTAAGAATGAGGTGAATTATCTGGGTCATATTGTATCAGAACAAGGGTATAAAACAGATGATTCCAACATTAAAGTGATCAATACGCTGAAAGATTTTGTGCCAAAAACAGTAGGTGATGTTAGACGTGTTCTAGGGTTATTGAACTACTATCGAAAATACATCAAGAATTTTGCCCAAATTGCTAAGCCGTTGTTTGAACTAACACAAAAGTCAAAGGAAGATGGTTTTAAGAATCTACAGGATGGGAGAAAACAGAAAGGTCAGCAGGCAAAACAAAATCAAGTGTCATCAAAGCAGCCTGTGCAATGGCAAGTGCACCATCAAAAAGCACTACTCCACTTACTTGACTGCCTTGCTAAGCCACCAATTTTGGCCTACCCAGATTATGATTTGCCTTTCACGTTACATACAGATGCCAGCAATGCAGGATTAGGTGCTGTTCTCTACCAGCGACAAGACAGCAAAATGAGAGTTATTGCATATGCATCTAGAACTCTAACAACCACAGAGCGAAATTATAACTTACATGCTGGTAAACTCGAGTTCCTGGCACTGAAGTGGGCAATTTGTGAACAGTTCAGGGATATATTGTACCACGCAAAGTCTTTTACAGTCTACACGGACAACAATCCCTTGACATACGTCCTAACATCAGCAAAGTTGAATGCAACTACTCAAAGATGGGTTTCAGAGTTAGCAGAATTTAACTTTAATATCAAATATCGCCCAGGAAAGTCAAACATAGATGCCGATTTTTTATCAAGAATGCCTCTGAATATGGATGAGTATATACCACAATGCACAGAAGAACTAGCTACAAACGTATTTCAAGCAACAGTTTCGGCAAATTGTGAACAACGTAAAGGTGAAGTTGCATGGGTATCGGCATTGTCAGCCAAGTCGGATAACTTTGATCTGCAAGAGCAAGAACTGTTAGATCCAAAGAGTAGACAACGGTTCGATGTAAGGGATATTGTTCAAGCCCAGGAGGAGGATAGGGTGATTTCGTTGATCAGGAAATTCAAGTTAGGTGGTAAGAAACCTTCACCGATTGAGAGAAAGCAACTAGTTCCACTTGCTAAAAGCCTTCTTCGAGAATGGGAAAAGTTATTTCTTGATGCTGATAACATCTTACGTCGTAAGACTAATGAAACAAATCAGATTGTTTTGCCGAAGAAATCCCATTCTATGATATACAGAGAATTACATGATGAAATGGGACACTTGGGCTGTGAGCGTGTTTTCCAACTAGCAACTCAGAGATTCTATTGGCCCCGCATGAGAGCAGATATTGAGTATTACACAACAAAAGTCTGCAGATGTCTGAAACAGAAACGTCTATTACCACTCATGCCCCAATGCAAAGTATTACTACATCCCAACCATTCGAACTAGTCGCGATAGACTTTTTACATCTTGAAAAGAGTTCAGGAGGATATGAGTATGTGTTAATTATCATGGATCATTTCACACGGTTCGCGCAAGGATATGCCACGAAAGACAAATCTGCATCAACAGTTGCAAAACGGCTTTATGATGACTTCATCTTAAGATTCGGTTTTCCTGCCCGGATACATCACGATCAGGGAGGTGAGTTCGAAAACAACCTTGCTCAAAGTTTAGAGCAACTATGCGGGATTCGCCACTCAAGGACCACTCCCTACCACCCGCAGGGAAATGGACAAGTTGAACGGTTTAACAAGACACTCATTGCTATGCTCAAAACACTGCCAGAAAGCACAAAATCTCATTGGAAAGACCATCTTAATAAGATGATTCACGCATATAATTGTACCAGACATGCATCCACTGGTTATTCGCCATTTTATCTACTCTTTGGTAGATCACCACGTCTGCCAGTTGATGTTATGTTTAAAACAAAACAAGCAGCTCATCAGAAAGACCAACCGAAATACCCTGACTATGTGAAGACATGGAAACGAGTCATGCGTGAAGCATATGATATTGCATCAAAACGTGCTACAGAATCGCAAAGTAAGAGTAAAGTGAGATACGATCAAGGAATTCATCATACAGTACTGGAGCCAGGAGACAGAGTACTTGTGCGTAATCTTCGCGAGAGAGGTGGCCCTGGAAAACTGAGATCACATTGGGAGAGTAAGATTCACTACGTTGTGAAAAGGTTAAGCGATGACAGTCCAGTATACCAAGTATTGCCAGAGGGAACCAAAGATATACCCCCGCGTACCCTACATCGAAATTTGCTGCTTCCATGTGACGACCTACCTGTAGAGGCCCCCGTTCTGCCTAATAAAAAGAGATCCATACGAGCCAGAAAGCGACGAAATGCAAGACCATGGACAACTAACGAAGATGCAAATCATCAGCAGTCGGACCAAGATGATGATGATGATATTATTTTGTCTTTCAATCAACCAATTCAACACCCAACGGCACTATCACCAGAAAGTCATCACTTTCAAGGAGATAATCAAATCGCCCAAACGGTTGATGATCGAAACTCAACGGAATATCCATCACAAGGATCTGAGGAAGAAATAACACCACAGATATCAGAAGAAAATACGGTTGATTCACCCTTTCAGTCCCCTGAAAAAACATTACCATCTCGACCACAGCGAATCAGACGCCCACCGGATGTATTGCAATATGCACATCTAGGACAGCCGCAGTCATTTCCGCTTTGCAATATGATACAACCTCGCTGGATGCCGTATCCGCCAAATGCTTATTATTATTATTGGCCGCTACCTCGCGTTCTGTAAATGGGTGTCGCAAAGAAATAAAGAAAGTAGTAAACAGACTCAAATCGTCGTCGTTACGCCGGTTTATCAAGTTATTTTATGTACATAGCCTATTTACTCGGAATTATCAAAGACATTATCGTCGAGAAAGTGACTCATTACTATCGGAATTATCGTCTACGTTATCGTTGAGAAAGTGACTCCTAACTATCGGACTTATTCAATACAATTGTCGTTGAGAAAGTGACTCCTATTTTGCAAGACCCAGAACGTCGTAATATCGCAAAACTTCGTGCAGAGTCGAAACTCTCGTTCAGAACCGTCGTTAGTTCGGTATACTTAAGTAAACAATGTAACCTCGTGTTGCAGCTGATACATGTTTATTCATGATACAAAAGACGTACCGCTGAATATCGGAACAATCGTTGTACAGATGACAAAGTACTGTCATAAGATTCAGTAGTTGAGACATTCGGATTGTGATTCAAGAAAAGAACACTTGGACCGGATCCACCAAGTTGTTACTTTGAAGAACAATCGAAGAAAAGACGCAAACAATCGTAAAACTGTTCATTTATGAAACCACAAAACTATTCAAAAACGAGGGGAAGATGTGATGATACGATTAAGACTTTGCAAATATTATTTATTTTGATTTATTTTAAATAGTTTTAAGTTTTTAAGTTTCCCGCTCGCAACTCGAAGCAATTCGAGGCCAATATCAAAACGAGACATTCGCCCCTAGGTCCCTAGATCTGCGCACGAGGCCGCGTGCTCGTTCTTGTGATATTCTTATGATTTCGGCCTAATAAGAAACAAGCTTTAATATTCCACTGCGTATAGAGTTTTTATTGGAGATCAAACTGAAACTATAAATCGTGTTTTAAATCGTGTTGACCTAGCGAGGCTTCGGCCGGAACTACCGCCTTTTAACATAAGCAGTTTGTTTTTCATCTGGTGATTGGCTAATGGTCTAGTCATTTCTATCAGACGTTCTCCTATTGGCTTGCACCCCTCAAGGTTCTTTCCGATTGGCTTGCACCCCTCAGTTTAAAACTACGGGTGCTCCCGCCAATTTCAAGCAACCCTCATGCAGCTCTCTGATTGGTTTGCACCAAGGCGCCTTCCTTACGCGAGTTGCACTGTGCCTGCCTCCGCAAGAGGATTTGGGAATGGAAACGCGGAGATTCCCCCTATGAATAAAGACATTTTGTTTGCGACGATCAAAGCTGCAGGAGGATGCCCTACGACAAATTTACCATCGATGAATGGGGCTCAAGGGGTAGGGGGGGGCTGAGAAATGAGAATACGGTGATTTCATGAAAATTTATCATTCAACGATTTTAACAAGTAATATTTTAACTAATACTTCACAACAGAAGATTGTTGGAATCTTGCCTTTCCCAAAATTAAATGATTTTGTAAACTAGCTAAAGTTTACGATGAAAAAGAAGCAGGAGCAGGTACAGACATTCTTCAGAAAATACGCGCAGACTTTGTACTCGTTTCTTGATCTTTAAATTCATCGCTAATATCACACTAAATCCCAAGGCTATAGTGATTCTGGTGGCTTCTCCGAAGCCTTAGCATGCCAACCTCATGACACCTAACAAAATTTGGGCAACAAGAGCTTTCACAAGCCTCTTGCGCCCAGAACTAATTCGTCCGACAGTAGCCTTTCTAATCCATTGCTGTTCTCCGAATCTAACGATACACGGCACTATTTATACAGTAAAGGGCTCATGACTAAAACAAAGGAATATTCTAGAATTCTCTAAATGTTGCACCACAGACTAAAATATTACGTTACGCGAGAACTTGCATTACTTCCAAATAGGGTAACTAATGATTATAACCTTACAATAAAATAGCTTAGGTGAGGCAAATTCCTAATCCTTCTAAACAAAAGAGACAGAGGCGGGGGATTCCATGCATTGCATCTGATGCCTTTTTGACGCAAGTGGGGATGTCTATTTCAATACAGTAAATGACACGTAATAGACGACACCCGGGGATTACACAAAATGACGCAACAGGGCCTGAGTGAATTCTTATAACATGGGCCTAAATCTAAAGCCAGAGATTCTTACGAGGGAAAAATCCTTACGCCAAAATTAGCAGTATTACAATTTCCTTGCAACTCTGACAGGTGCTTGCGCACCCGTTGCACCCCCCTGGATCCGCCCCTGGTTTTTATTTCTCTTCTCGCCGTCTGTAACATCTTGTTACATTTTATAGATTTCAAAAAATGCTGGTCATTGCGGGGATATGCCGTTGCTTCCTTGTTATTGCATGCACTTCGAGGGAGTAGAAAATGCTAATTTCGCTTAAGGGGGATAAGGGCAAAGGGTGGGGAATTGTTTCAAAATGGTGCTTCCGGCGTCAAAATTACAAAAGTTCTTGCCCTTATATGTTCTGTTTATGTTGCACTACCTGTAGGAAAACAGTTCGTTTAATACGATGATGCTTTCCTCAATATAATACCAGCCTTAGCTCATCCCAAACTTAAATTTGAAGAAGGAGGTTGATGGGCAGGGGGTCAAAGGAGCGGAAGGGGGGTGGCAAAGTGCGACGTTTTTTTCAAAAATAGAATAATAGGAGCTTATCACCATATTATGAATTTCGATATTGCATTCTTCCATCAACAGTATTGCATAACAAACACTGTATGCATTTTAGGGGAAACCATTCACATGTACATTGATGCTATCTTCATCTCTTCAGTCTCAAAATTGTGGTGCACGTTTTTGTGCGTCATCTCCTACTTCTCCACACACTAAACAACATGGACATGGCCGTTTTGAGGCGGAAACGTAGGGATTTAACACAATAAGCACACGCCGGAATATGCCATGAATGTTCTTTTTACTGATGTTTGCCCTGATACCCTTCCCCCGTGCACATTGCCCACTTCGAAATGACCTTACATGTTTGTTCCAGCTTTCTAATGGATTCTAACTCCACTTTGCAATTGATTTTGCCATTCAAGAAAGCTATTTTTCTCCTGCATATTTTACAACTAATTTTGGATTTTCAAATTTACTAATTACATTAAAAGAAAGGTGCAAGAAATATAGTAATTATTTGCAGTAAACAAATAAAACCTCACTTTTTGTCGAAAACAACTCAGTTCTTGGTAGTAAACAACTCGAATTCATACAAACCAGTTCACAAGTTTTCTTTATTCTTTGGGATTTATATTGAAATGGTTATAGTGAAACACCCTAGTCTTCAAAAACTTTACGTAATAAAGAATACATTTTGGCAACATAAAGAAATCTAGTACAGAAAGATGGACATGAAAATACTTGTCAAAGGCATATGACTGTCTCCCTTATGATCTCCTCGTAGCGAAACGTCATGCATATGGCTTTGGCCTATCTAGCCTTCAAAATGATATATAGTTACTTAACATCAAGAAGACAGCGCGTAAAAATAAAATCAACATATAGCAGCTGGCTCAATGTTAAATCAGGTGTCCAGGTCCTTTGCTATTCAATATTTTCATCAATGACATCTTCTACGCAATAGAGGCTTCTGAGATCTGTAATTTTGCTGACGATAATACAATTTATGCATTATCTCATGACGTTGAATCAATGATTGCCAAACTAGAAATTGATATCTATAATACACTAAAATGGTTTGACTCAAATTTTATTGTGGCAAATCCAACAAAATTTCAGGTAGTATTTCTAGGTCTCAAAAAGCACCAAAATTTAACCTTGGAAATCAATGGAGAACCTATAACCACCTCCAAAGAGGTGAAACTACTTGGTGTTACAATTGACTCAAAACTGAACTTCAACAGCCACGTCAAAGCTCTATGTCTGAAAGCCAGTCGAAAAGTGAGTGCATTTGCTAGAGTGGCTAACTATCTAAATTTCCAAAAAGCAAAATTATTGTACCAATGTTTTATTGCATCAGTGGAAATGTCCTAGTACAAATTTCCGATCACTTCCCTCAGTTTTCTATTTTCAATAACTCTGCTCCTGACTATAATAACTCTTCTTACTGTGTTTATAATTACAAAAAATTTTGATGAATCAAAATTCCTTGATGACTATCAAAAAATGGATTTTGCATTTCTAAATACTGATGATCATACTGTTGACCATAAATTTGATCAATTCCTAACTAACCTCAACCAGCTTGTTGAAAAACATTGTCCAAAAAAGAAATTAAACAAAAAATCATTGAAACTAAGAAACAAACCATGGATTAACAACCAAATCCAACATATGATGAGGGTCAGAGACAGAATTTTCCAGCAGTTCAAACATACAGAATCCTCTGAAGTTTATGCCCATTATAAACTATTTCGTAATCGTGTTGTTAATGAGATAAAAGAAAGCAAAAAAAGTTACTTTCAACATTATTTTGCTGAAAACAAATCAAATATGAAGTTACTCTGGAAGGGGATCAGAAGTGTGATAAAAATGAAAAGTAATGGCGGTGAAACAAATTCGATCCCATTCATAACTAATGAGAATGGTAATAAGATAACCGATCCTAACTTAATTGCCAACAACTTTAATGACTATTTTATCAATGTTGCTAACAAAATTACAAGTAAAATCCCTAGGAACTCAAATTCTCCTCTAAGATATCTAGCTTCTTCTAATAACAGCTGCTTCTTTATATCTCCCACTGTTCCTGTTGAGGTTTCTTTGATAATCCAGTCACTTAAGAAGGGTAAATCTACTGGGCCTAATAGTATTCCAGTCAAACTATTGAAAGTTCTTGACCCACACATTTCCATACAGCTCTCTCAAATCATCAATGAATCATTTCTAAATGGTATCTTTCCTGATAAACTAAAGATTGCTAAAGTTATTCCTATTTTCAAAAAAGGTGATGCCTCCAAGAATTCAAATTACAGACCCATCTCTTTGCTGTCAGTATTTAGTAAGATCTTTGAAAAGCTCATGCATCAACGCTTGTACAATTTTCTAGAACTTCATGAAATCCTGTTTCAAATGCAATTTGGATTCCGCAATGGTCATTCCACTGACCATGCATTGATCAGTTTAAGTGAGAGAATTAAATCTACTTTGGACTCAAAAAGAATTGGCTGTGGGATCTTTATTGACCTGCAAAAAGCCTTTGATACTGTCAACCATAACATTCTACTACAAAAACTTAGTCACTATGGAATAAGAGGCTCAGCACTGCACTGGTTTGAGTCCTACCTTACGGAAAGACTTCAATATGTTTCAATCAACAATCATTCTTCTAGTCTTAGCAAAGTTACTTGTGGTGTTCCTCAGGGCTCTGTACTTGGTCCATTACTGTTTCTAATCTATATAAATGACCTGCCTAATGTATCCAAAGTGCTTTCTTTCTTCTTGTTTGCAGATGATACAAATATTTATTTTGAAACTGAAAATATTGCAAAGCTTCAGTATAAAATCAATAAAGAACTGATAAAAGTAAAGTCATGGCTTGAAGTTAATAAATTAGCTCTGAACATTGAAAAAACAAACTTTGTTGTATTTCACTCCCCTAGAAAGAAATTGCCTGAGCATATTCTTATTAAATTTGGTAAGAAATTAGTGACCAGATCTAGATATGTTAAATTTTTGGGCGTGCTGATGGATGAGCATCTTTCCTGGAAATTCCATATTTCTGAGTTGACTAAAAAACTCTCCAGGACATCTGGGATCTTCTTCAAAATTAGACACCTCCTTCCACAGGATATTCTGAAAAATCTTTACTTCTCTATTTTCTCTTCCTTTCTTAGCTATGGTTCATCAACTTGGGGTCTCTCCTATGATACTTTCCTTGAACCTCTCTTCTTGTTGCAGAAAAAAGTACTCAGGTCTATCTCCTTTCAGCCCCTTTTCTCTCCTTCAACACCAATCTTCTTTTCTCTAAAAATTCTTAAACTAAAAGACATGATACATCATGATATACTCAAATTTGTCTACAAGTCTCTCAATGGACTTTCTCCTTCTCATTTTCTCAACTACTTTACGCTCAGTAACACTGTTCACAGTCATGAAACTCGTCAGGCAGCTAGGGGTGACATTTTTCAATCCATAAGGAATACCTTTCTCTATGGTCTAAGGTCTATAAAGTATTTTGGTGCTAAACTATGGAATGACATACCTATTTTCATTAAAATGTCAGTTTCATTTAATATTTTCAAATCAAAATTGAAGGAATTCTTTGTCAATGGTTATGGTCTTTGATTTTACACCAACATTTAGTTCTTTGGAGGCATCTTCTGGTTTTGTGTTTATTCTTAAGAAAAGTTTTTCCTTGTTCTTTAGTTTTTAGATGGGGGGGGGGGGCTCTCTCTCGATTAGTTTACCTATTAGAGAGCTCCTCCTTAGACAAATATATCTAAATACTTATGTTTCGTACTGTACCATGTCTCTTTTCATTTCTTTGTGTTGGGTGTAATTGTATCCTTGTAGTGTATCCTTGTGTACTAATATATTGTCATCTGTATATTGATTGTCTTATTTAATTTAGGTAAAAATTGTAATTTATTTGTAGTCTTTGATGTATTTAGATATATTTGTTGATAATGAAAACTGAAACTGAAAAACTGATCAGCTTTCAAGTACAGCCCATTGATTTGGCTTTTTTGTGGAAAAACGTCAAATAACAACATAGATAGAGTACACAAAAGAGCTCTGCAGGTGCTACTTGACGATCATGAATCCACATTTGAAGTTTTGCTGGCAAAGAACAATGAAACAACTATTCACATCCAAAACCTTCGTGTGCTTATGATTGAGATATACAAAACACTTAACTGTACCAATCCGTCCTTCATGCAGGAGTGTTTTGTTAGAAAGGACACCAAATATGACCTAAGGACGAAAGATTTATTACAAATCCCTGCAACAAAAAGTATTATGTTTGGCATTGATTCTATTAAGTTTCGAGGCAGCCTCTTATGGAACAGCATGCCTGATTTAACAAAGAGCGCTTCATCAGCTGCTATATTTAAGAGAAACTTAAAAAATTGGAGTGGAGACAAATGCCAATGTAAAATTTGTAGATAATGATTGTTAGTAAGTTGAATTACATTGTATTAAAGGTTTATTTTTCTTGTAAATAGTTGGTATAAATTAGTTCACATTATTGTAACAATGTAGTGTAGAACTAGAGCTGATGATGAACCAACTTTAAATAAATTGATAAATAAATAAATAAAAACCATTTCACATTCCCATGGGAATATTGGGTCCCAGACCTCGTAAATAGTAGTTATTTCACTCAAGCTCGTTGTCTTTACCATTGCTGATTCCTATGATGCACTCTTGAAACCTTCTCAGAAAATACCAGCAATAAATTCAATATAGTGCTATTTTGTCAAAATCGCCCAAATAAGGAAATTTGCCCCAGCACCCCCCTATTTCAGAAAATTGTAAGATATTAAGATATCCTTCATGTCATGTCCTCCTTTAGAAAACCTTTCTAATGAGCCCTCAACCATATTTTTATCAGTTTTCTTTCTCGCGCTATGAATTTATTCCCGAAATCGGAGATCTGGGCACACTGTGGTTCGGGTGTACAAGTTTGGATGCCGGTTAAAATATCTCCTGGATTGGCGGAGCTATCTAAAATATCTCCTGGATATAACTCCAGGACAGGGTATCACATTTGTATAATTGGCTCCATGCATGACAGGGTCCATATTTTGGATAATGAAATCTGTAAGCCAGTCTACAGACTGTGGCAGCTGCAGGCACGAAATTTTTTTCAAAAATTTTATGTGCACGCTGATATTGAATGAGATCTTTTGTTCACTACTTTGAAAACAACGAATGAAAGACCTTGCATATGAGCACGTCACTGCTTCCTTGGTCTACACGCACGAGATCTCGTTCAGAACTGCCATACTCTGCAGACTGGTCCATAAGGTCGTTGTAAGCCATTTGCACTCTGCGAGTGTGATTTGAATAATTTGGATGGCAATATTTCTGCATTTTCTCATAGACATCAATCAAATTTCTGGGGCAGCCTACAATTTTGTATGAAGAAACGCAAGAACCGGGTATTGTTCTCAAATTTTAGTCCAGAACAGGCTATAATTGTCAGGAATTTTACTCCAGGACAGGGGGCTTTTTCAGATTTTCCAGCAGCACCTCCCCGCATTTTCGTAGACCAAGTACCCCCCCTCCCCCCGCCCCTGCTAGGCTATAAACAACATGTTGAAAAGCCCTGGCTTGAATAGCCTGATCTGAAGTAAATGTGTCCATATCCTAGTACATGAAATATACAACCTTCAACCAAAGGAAGGTCTTTCTGCCCAGAAATTTTGAAAAAGGATGTTGCTCATGTTTTCCAAGAGTTTGAAGGGCATGGTCACGAAAAATTTGTCCGAGAGGGGCGGCAATTGCATCGTTCGTTTTGTTTACCAAACACAAAAATGAGAGAGGAGGAAATCAAAATAGGATGGCTTCAAAAGACTGCTTCTTACCATAAACTTGCAAAATATGTCTCTCTTGCTATTTGCCTCGGCACTTGCTACTTCTATCTACACTTCACTTGAAAACAACGATCTTTTTGTACTGCTGCCGTTCATTTGTGACCATTTGCTGAGTAGTCACTTTCTTCGATCCAGATTTTGCTTATTTTGCTTATTTTGCTATTTTGCTAGATTGGCTACACAATCTCTACATGCTCCGTAGAACAGATTTGTGTTCTAGCTCTACCAGCAGCAACAACAACAATGAGACAGAGGAACTAGTGTAGATAGTATACTATTTTGAGCGTACTGACTTGCAACCTCGTCTCCATTTCTTTCGCATGACGTCACGGTTTGGGTCCCTTGCACAATTACAGAGAATTAAAAAATCACCAAGCTTTGAAAGTTGGAATTTTTTTGTTTAAGTTCCGAAACTTAGTTGATGGTAACTGTGTATAATCGTACATTTGACTTGAAACTAAACTTGATTTATTTCGCATGACTTCAGACAAGCCTTTTCTCACAAAATCCTTAAAAACAGGTAGGAAAATCTTGAAAGTTCTCCTGAAAGTTGGGCGGAACCGTCCCTGTTATCCCAAGACTCAAGCTTCCCGCAAGATCTCCAATACTGTTTTCACAACAAATCTGCAACTTCAGAAGGAAACTAAAATGAAAAATAACATTTATAAATAAAGCAAACCTTTTGAATATCAGCAATATTGTGTATCCATGTTATACAAAAATCTACATCGAACAGAACAGCATTGATAAAAGAAATTTACATTGCAAAAATAAAAGCATCCACAGGCTTGCAAACCGAAGACCACGAATAGCATATAGTCATGCTGTCATAGGCATGGATGTACGCAATTCAATTTCAATTCAATTTTATTTGTAAAATACGAGCTACTATGGAAATAAAAACTTCGTCAAAAATTGAATTGCAATAAAAACAACTCTTCCGTAGCCTGTGTTCCAGAGAGTTTGCTATTTCTTCACACGACAGCCAATCAAGTTATATCAGTGAAAGGTCTGGAACCAAGTCCGTTGTTATGGAGATGATAAATTGTTATTTTCTTGCAAATATCCCTTCGGTCAGTCATCTGACTAAGTCTCGCTTGGTTCCTGCCAATCGTTGATGAAAAACCATGGGTAGTTAGACACTGCTGGTGTGCTTCTATGGAGGAGCGCTGGATTATATTTATCTGCGGGGTAAATTTTTTATAGTACTGCGGAGGAGCGATATCTCCTCCGCAGTACTATAAAAAATTTCCCCCGCAGATACATATTATCCAGCGCTCCTCCAAAGAAGCACACAGGCAGTGTCTAACTACCCATGGAAAAACAGCAAATTTCGTGATGTAAAATTCACTGGTCACAATTATGACGTATCGGCTTAAAAATTAAAAATCAAATATCTCGGTAATGGAAAATGATACTCAAAAAATTCAAAAGGAAACCAATTACCCTCATATAAAGTAATTTCCAAGTAGGTAACAATATTTGAATTTTTCGCTGCATAAGCATTTTAATAGGGACAAAGGGAAGGAAAATGAGTAATTTGGCATTTTGACTTACAGAAATTTGCATCAGTGAAAAAGTCCAAAGTGTCCCATGTCGTCTCAGTTTGTACTTGCGCGTCTATAATGTACCATATTCCCATATTCTTGCGTGTCTTGTATTGCGCGTCTATAATGTACCATATTCCCAATGACACCAGAAACAGTACTAAAGAGATTTTGTAACATGTTCAACTTTATAAAAATCACTATCATAGTTATTCCCGCCAAGTGGTACTAACAACCCCTATTTTCAGCTCTCAGCCCATAGGCTAACACTGTATTTATATAAATTGTTTTTAGCATTTTGATTAGAGTAGGAACGGCAGGACCACACTGCTGCCACTTTTTGCCTGCAGTAACAAATAAACTATGTATGCATGCATCTATGTATTCATGTATGTATGTATGTATGCATGCATGTATGATAAATTTATACCATGCAAAGTTGATGCAATAGTTATCGGATCTCTTTGGACAGTGCATACAAATGCACTGAAAGTGTTAATGGACACTGCAATGTCTAGAACAAAAGCGAAAGGACTATTAAAGTGGAGCTCGACATCATGTATTATCGGATCACGGCAAATTTGGAACATCAGGTGCAAACTGGTAAAGGAAACTTGAAAATGAAACTGAACAGTTGAACAGATAAATCTCCGATTTGGTAGAGCAGAACAGAAAAGACTTGTTAGTTTTTATTTGAAAGGCTTTGTTCCATTTGGAAACATTAAACGAACAGCACATTATAGAGCTATCAAAGTTTAATAAGTAAAACTATATGTATTAATCAAAACCTTTCTGTGACTACTGTTTAAATTGCATTCAATACTGCTATAAAGTAAGCCCAGGGGGGGGGGGGGTACTCAGGTAAGGATAGGGGTACCCATGCTGGAGCACAAAGCACCAACCCAAAAAAATAATTTCTAGCATCAAAATAGACCCAAAGAATCATTTTTCTGACCCAACGTACCCTAAGGTCATGAAGTCAGTGTCTTAAATCTGTGGAAAGGTGCCCTAACTGATTAGATTTCTCGTAATCTATTTGGATATTCAAGTCTTTTGATTTTAGTAATGTTACTTGATTTCAATTTTACTTGTAAATTAAGTTTTACCCGATTTTCTTACTGTTCCTATATTTGAGACCCAAAAACGTAATCCAGAATTTCAGGAACCGAAAAAAATAATTGTACAAACTATTGACCCAAAATGAGCTTTGCCTAAATTTTAGACCCAAAAAAAAAGTAACCTGAGCACCCCTATCCTAGATATACGAGAGTACCTCCCCCCCCCCCCCCCCCCCCCCCGGGAAAGTAAGCTTGTAAACTAGCCACTAGGATGTCAAGCAAAAATGTCAGCAACAAGTTTTTTCTTTTTGATTTGTTCCTTATCACTTTGCTCTTGATAAATCAGTTTCTCTTTTCAACCTCGATCATGACAGGTTCTGCAGGAGAGAGTACAGCTTTCGGTTTTATGGTGATTGGCACCCGAGTCTCTGGGCACCTAACAAGCCGGTACTTTTGCAACATACGCACCAGCACCACTTTCATTTCCATCAAAGCTAATCGCATACCGATGCAATTCCTCGGGCCCATACCAAACGGCAAGTACGCAAATGGATTGATTGATTCTTTGTTCCCTGCGAGAAAGCGTTCTGGCATGTAACTTTCCGGGTCTGGAAAATATGTTTCGTCATGGTGAAGGTTGTATATCGGTACGATAACAGCCATTCCTTTTTTGAATTCGACTCCGTTTATGCTACAGGATTCATTGCAGTGTCTTGTTCCTATGAATCCTGTTAGGAATAAGATAGACTAATTAGATTGCATTGCGGGAACACACTCTGTTTTGAGAGCTGGTTAGCTTATTAGGTTTTTACAGTTCAACAACAACAACAATTCAACTCAATGTGATGAGCGAAACTTGAGGGTCCTTATGGAGTGAGGCTCCCGGGGAGGGGGGTACATGACTTGTGGATGGACGGGGGTCTGCCACCCGGTTTTCAGAAACCTACCCTCTTCTAATTACCGAAACTTGCCTTGGTACCTACTTCTATGATGAGTTTTGGCGGAAAATTAGCAATTTTTAACCATTTTTTGCGAATTTCAGCAAAACCCAACCCATGATTATGGAAAATCTGCCGAAAAAAGACCCTTGTTTCAACCTCGTCCTCATAGCCTACGCGTAGAAACCATCATCCCAAAGGAGGAAAGGGTCTACGAAACAAAGAGCAAAGGCTTGCTACGGCCGCCCTATTAATCATTCAAATCCCCTTTTCAAATCATTTGTGAAACGCGTTGAAGCCATAGAACTAGAAATATTTCTATGGCTGAAACAAAGGCTGCATAAATTAAGTTTCCAGAAATCTAGAAACCTCAGTAGCAAGCTTTTGCTCTTTGTTTCGTAGACCCTTTCCTCCTTTGGGATAATGGGTCTACGCATAGGCTACGTCCTCAGGGCTTTTTGTCAGATTGGGACGGAAACATTTTCGTCTCCATCCCAATATGACAAAAGGCCCTGGGGACGAGGTTGGCTTGTTAAGAGAATGTTTGGCCTAAACCCAAACATATGGGTGGCACATACGCGTACCCTGAAAATGTTATGTACCCCCCCGGGCGAGGTTAGCAAACTACACTGGTATGGAGGGGGGGCAAGCGTAGATTTTCTCAGGGGTCCAACACTAAGAGATTGTATCGGGTCTGTTTGTCCTGCTTCTCATTTGATGCGCAAATGATCATGGTTGATAATTAGACTTATTACCTGGAGTCTCTCGCTTTCCTGTACTCTTTGACTTGATGATGGCGCCTCAGTGGAGCGACAACAACAACAAGAATTCAACTCAATAAGATGAGCGTAACTAGAGGGTCCTTATGTAGTGAGGTTATTCACTCACCTGGGGGGTACATACGAAGTGTTTCAGAAATGCAGGCGTCAAGATACGGCATTTGACTTTGACTTATTTCATCATATGTGCATGTATCTGGTGAACTGCATACTCCTTTAATTTCCTCATAAATTTTCTCTTGTATTTCAGGGTATATTGCCAGACTATAACAAGTCAAGCCAAGAACGCTACTGGAGGTGTCATAACCAGCCAGAATGAACAATACCATTTGTGCTAATATTTCATTTTCGGTCAGTTTGTAGCCCTTGTCTTCTGGATCTTGAGCAGCTAACATTAGATTCAGCATGTCCTATAAGGTATTGAATAAGACAGTTATACTATATGGGTCATACGATGAATAAGATTTGGGGAGGACGTAGACAAGTAATGTTTCATAACACAAGGATACGTTCTAGAGGGAGCTCGTCTATCATATCGTCATTTTTTTTATATTCAAGATAAAAATTTACAATACAATGATACCTCCTACTATACTCTCTAATTACAACTATACGACACTACAGAGACGATACCAAGAGGAGCGAAGTGGCACGACTACCCCAAGGCCATAACATGAAACAAAAAACAAGGACAATACAAGAGCAGTGTGTAAAGGGGTCAAAGAACAGAACGAACAGCATACAAACATTAAACTAAGCTGCAAGTCAGGACAGCCTGCAACCAAATAATTTGAATTTAATGAAGAGCCTAAACTTTAGACCAAGACATCATGGCTTGCAAGATGTCTTTCTTGGTTGCAAGCTACCCCAATCTACTAGCTATTTAAACTAAAAAGGGACATTGAACAGATGGAGGGGATCATTTTTTGACATTTGGTCGAACGTCGAATAATCCTTTTGCGACGCCTGTAGGGCACCTGTGCGGTACAGCACTATAGACACCCCCGTCTAAGTGCCCCGGTACATCCTACCCCGGTGATTTCCTCGGTGAAAAAATTAGAGCGAAGTCGTTCCCCGGACGAGACGTTAATCTCCCCGGTACAAAATGCCTCACAAGTGAAACCTCAGCTGCAGTTTGGCGAACCCCATGGAGAATTTGAGCAAAATGTCCTCGTAGAAACAGTTCCCCGCCCATAATTATGCCGTCCTTGTTACATAATTGAAACTTCCCGGTGAAAATTTGACCATATATTTAGGTTTTAGGTACTAGGACCCCGGTGAACAACTGACCTCTCGCCGGGGCACTTAGTAGACGGGGTTGTCTAAAGAGAATCTGTGGTCGTCAGATACCTCAAATGGCAGAGCATGCATGCACGTAGTTCGTGGCTGACATTCCAAATTCTTTTCTAGTCGTAACCAAATAGAATTTGATAAATTATATTTGAAAGTTACCTTCCGCTGATAACCACTTTCTGGCGCAATTTGCCTTCTTTCTTTAATTATTCCTCGTGCAATGTCAAAAAGTTCTGAATTACCAAAACCAAATCGAGATGCAACGAGTTTTCTTGACAACCATTGTCCAATTACTGGGATCATTACAGCCAACGTTACTACTAGTCTTCTTTGCATTGCAGCACGGGCTAATTTCATCAAATGATCATCGGGGTTCGTTTGTGACTCCGTTTTCACACCGAAGGCAGTTGAGAGTATGACCTCCATTGTCACACCTTGTTGCCATCTATCAACAAGATAAAAAGATATATTGACAAGCAATAACAATAGTTAGTGAGTGCGGCGTTTTGGCATTGGCAACAAGCCGAACCAAAATATGGAACAAAAGTTAACAACGGGTCTTTTTCGTCCTTTTAGCATTATAAGATTGATGCATACGTCTTGCAACCGCTCGTTCTTGCAGTCAGTTCTGTTGAAATCAAGAGATCCCGTTCTCAAGAGTCCCGTCTCCAGAACCATTTATCTACTACAGGGTAAGTAAAAAAAAAAGAATCCCTGCTTGAAAGACCACAGATCCCTCGATATCAAAACAAAAATGTTGGCAAAGATATCATTCAATAGTGAACATGTTCAAATATATTCTAAATTTTACCTGCCTGATATAATAATAATAACAATAATAGTAATAAGTAATAATAATAATAATAACAATAATAATAATAATAATAATAATAATAATAATTGTCAGTGAGTGCAAGAAGTTGGCACAGAAAGAATATAAACGAAGACACGACAATGTTGCGAGAATGGTGCATTGGCATTTATGCAAGAAATATGATCTAGAAAGGGCAGACAAATGGTATGAGCATTCCCCTGACGGTGTAGTTGAAACTGACGAGGTAAAGCTACTATGGGATGTGAACATTCAATGTGATCATGTAATCGAGGCAAGGAGACCGGACATAGTTGTTGTGAATAAAGGTGAAAGAAAATGCACTATAATTGACATTGCTGTGCCAGGTGATAGTAGGACTAGTGACAAGGAAAAAGAGAAAGTGGATAAATATCAAGATTTGAAAAGGGAAATCAAGAGGATTTGGAACATGAGAAGTGTGATAGTAGTACCTGTGATTGTTGGTGCACTTGGAAGTGTAACCAAGAAACTGGATGAATGGCTGGAAAAACTGGACATCACAATAAATACAGCAATCCTACAGAAGACGACGCTATTAGGAACAGCCAGGATATTGAGAAAAGTACTTGAGTACTAAAAGAGAATGACCCCAAGGGACCCTTGGTCATGGGTTGTGACCCGCTCCCTTGGGATGTAAATTCGGCGATGAGAACTGCCAGTGCTTAAAGCAGAAAATATAATAATAATAATAATAACAATAATAATAATAATAATAATAATAATAATAATAACACGAATCTTTATACAGGATCAACACTTCAACGTTACTGCTGTTATCAATGTGTGTCCTGATTACTAAATCGACCTCTCCGTTCTGAAATTATAAGAGATTTTCTCGAGGAAGCCCCTCCAAGAAACTTCCAAAAACTGCATAAAATCACGACCAAATTTCTCATATGTCTATGCCTTATGGCAATGGCTTGTACATGCTTTGGCACGTTTTCTGACTTTGGGAGATAAACATATCATTCCTGGGGGCAAAACAACATTATTCCGCACGATTTCATCCTCCCAAGGGGATAAAACATGTCAGAATGTGCTGAACTCATTGAGATAAGGCAGAAAGCTCGGAAAATGTTGGCCGTTGTTTTGAGCCTGTTTTGAAGATTTCTCGAAAGGGCTTTCTGGAGAAAATCCCTCATAACTTCAGAATGGAGTGGCCGATTTCAGTCAGGTAAATATTGAGGTCCGTTTGAATAATGTCTGCTGTTAAAAGTTATGTTTCCCAATATCATTTTGTTGATATTCAAGGAATGGTGATTTTTCAAACAGGGATTCTTTTTATTGACTCACCCGGTACTTATCTAAGAATAAAAGATGAATGCCCGTCCCAAGAATCATTCGGCTACTACATTTATCATTCTTCATTTGCAACGGAAAACTGCAGTCACCCATGAACGATAGGGCACGGGGGGGGGGGGTTCTTGGCCAAATTTTGGGTAGGGGTCTGCCGCGAGCATCTTCAAAAGGGTACCGTTGGCTAGACTAATTTTTACGAAAATGGTACCCTTGGCTAGACCAATTTGACCATTGTCTGAACCAATTTTTACGAAAATGGTACCCTTGGCTCGACCAATTTTGACCATTTCCTGGACGAATTTGTCAAATTTGTACCAAATATGATATTATGACCGTTCGCTAGACCAATATTTTCAAAAATGATACCCTTGGCTAGACCGTTGCAAGGCCAAAATTGCAAAAAAGGATACCCTTGGCTAGACTAGAAGTCCGAAAAAGTATACCCTTGCTCGCGGCACATCCCCAGGTACCTTTACTATGGAAGAACCCCCCCCCCCCGTGCGATGGGGTGTGACCACAACTGAAATCAGACCAATACACGAGAGACAGATTACAGTAAAAGGCTTTGTTACCACTGCCTTTTGGCGTTTCAGTTTTATGATTGTGTAATCACAATAGGTTGTTTACAGCAAATTTTTCTTCACCCCCGCACCGAAGTAGCCTTGTAGCGTTGATGGCAGAATATCTTTGAAACATGGAATTGAAGATTTGCTTTTATTTAGTTCGTTCGTTCCACAGATATCGCAATCTTCTTATTGAAATCGATTTTTATTCTAGCTCTGGGCTAGCTCTGCAGCAATAAAAAGTTTTCCTAACATTTTAAGCTCAGTTCACATCAGAGTAAATGGGTTAAGAAATGCAATCGAAATGCGACGCTAAAGGCGTTGAAATTGTGTTTGCCTCAATTTCAAGATTTTGTCGGTGCGTTCAACATCATTCGATGAAACTAAAAAAGTTTTGATTCCATCTGGTAAAGATGACTCATATCAAAACTGTGTCTAACTGTATTTAGAAAATGCGTTGTTTCCAATTTTAACACTTTCTTACTCTGGTATGAACCTGGTGATCCTGGTGATAACCAACCCAAGCCGTTGGTCGAAAATTGATGACCTGGATAGCAATAAAACATGGAATCAACAGCTCACACCTAGAAAAGGGGCCTTAGATGACTCACGGAGTCTTGTTTTCCTCTACCAACTAACTGCTAAAGACATTAGCATAACTTCCAAATCTTTAACTCAGCGTAAAAAGGTGGGTGTAGAATTCTGAGATCTATTTCTTCTGACTGAGTGGCTTGAAACAAACTTTAGTTACTTATCTTAGAGTGTTTTCATTCTTTCAGACCGATCTTGGACTTCATGTCAGAAATTTTTTCAATCGGGGCGAAATGAATAATTTTTGCACTATTGGGAGAATTTCAGCGTATGTTTTTTACACTAAGAAACTTTAAAGCCTCCTGTTTTATTTTCAGGTTCTGAAGCAGCATTTGAACCATCAAACCAAAATAGATTTGTAATGCAGTACAAACGTACAGTTGATTATCCTTGATTATCAACTCTAATAACATCCTGTGTTGTTGATAACTTAGCGCAACAATGAAAATAGGCCTAAATCCAAAACATGAGAAAAGAAACCATTGTCACAGTTGCCTCAATTGCATTCAACGCATGTGCAATGTGACGCTAGTATAATTTCAGACCGGTCTGAAACTCCATGTAAACGCAACGCAAAAAAGCAGACATGGCAAAATTTCAAACCGATCTGAAACTCGTGCCGGTCTGAGTTTGCTCATGTAAAGGGCCCCTAACTCATTTGAGGGTGTGACGTCATCAAATTTCTAAATCATAAACCAGAAAAGTGACAGACTTTTGCTTGATACCATATTGTAGACATCCATAAACTACGGTTTTCTTCGAAGTTATTTCATGTTGCTTCAAACAGTTTAGAAATTACGATGGTTTTAAGTTTTTTTGAAATTTTTTCTTGAGTTCTTGAAAAAGTAGAAACACACTCTAATCCTGAAAATATTGAAGATTTTAGAAAAGTCGAACGGTAGAATTATAGAGAAATAGCTGAAGTTTCTTTGAAATAATTCAGTTCAAAGAAATAAGAAACTGACTTTTACACCAGCCTTTTTAAAGATTTGGAACCTATGCTAAAGACAGTTGAAACAAAATAAGATGTTAGTGATTTGTCACATATTTACCTTTTTCCTCTAAAAAAAACTGGTACAGAACTTACTCGTGCACATTAAATGCTTTTTTCTCGTCTGCAGCTTTTTCCAGTTTGCCCAGCAGAGTGTCAGCTGCATCATGTACTATATTTATCATTTGCTTCAATTTTCCTGATGTAAATGTTGGTGTCAATATATTTCTGACACTTTTCCACCTTTGTCCTTCAAGGACTGTCATCATGCTTGCAAGTGGTTCATCCATTTTAAATCCAGCTTTCTATTGATAAAAGTGTAAACAATATTTTTATTCACATAAACATTAAGAACTAAAAATTTCTGACAAATATATTTTGGACAAAAAAAATTTTGGACATTTTTTCAAGGAATTCCAGACATTTTGACAGAAATTTCAGACGATTAAAAAGTACGTATTTTTAATTCATTTTTGCTTGTTTCATACTAAAAATATCATACATTTATAGATTGCGCATCATTTCAGGGCTTCTTTGTCTGAAATTTCTCCAAATGTTTATTGTTGATGTCGATGATGATGATTGATAAAGATGGATTTAGTTTAAGAAAATATAATATTTTTCACTAATCAACACCCTCACCATATTCCTTGTCAATGCAAAATGTTTCCTGAGCAAGGCATTACGTTTTCAAACGTAATGGAAATGTTTTTCTGTGAATTTCGATATTTCAGACTATGAAAAATTTTGGACATTACAAGTTTTTGACCTATGAAATGTCTGAAAATATCAACATCCAAAAATTTTGGCGTTTAATGTACACCTTTGTTCGTATTAACTGAATAACGGAATATAATCTGGTAACGTTTTTGGCATGACAGTACTTATGTACAACTGCTCTGACTATTTTGTCATTTAAAGTTATCCTGGATCCATTTTTCATGTAGATTCTGAATTTTGATGTTATTTTGGAATTCTGTATCATTGTATCGTGACAACACAAAGAAGTTAACAAGAATATTTCTGAACAATAGTAGTCTAATCAACAAGTGAATTATTCCAGAAAAAATCTCCTGGCAGATTCAAGTGGGTTATACTGCAGGTGATTGTAGAAAAGAGATTCTACATCAATTGACGGAAATTGCAGTTATTGAGAAATACTTACTGGCCTATCATGAAATTTGTCAAAATCCTTTACAAAAATTTGTTTCAATATTTCAGGATCATATATCACAATGCTTGGAGCCTTCAAGAAGTACATCCCAAATATTTTTCCATACTTCTCAATTGCATGTTTCATATAGATGTGCATTCCTCTCTTCTCAAGCATTATTTGAACGAGATTCCCAAGGATTGGCCATGGAGTTGGTCCAGGCAAGCCAAGTTTTTTCAATCCTGAGAAATTGGCAATGTAGTGCAAATAAAGAAGAACTGTTAACGTAAGGATTGTAGTGAGAATCCAATGATCTTTCAGGCTGGTTATGAGATACATTATGACATCCATGGCTGCTTTATATCTGCAAATGAAAAGATTAACTTTAACGTAAAATTTTTTAAACATCCTTGAATGTGGCAACAAAATTTTCATTTTTGTGGTATAAAATGTGCATAATTATTGAAAATATCTTGACTAAAAAAACTTGCTGGGGCTATCATCCACAACTGTTGGAACTTATACCTACCTGATGCTTCAAATCATTTCACAGCAACACTGTCCACACAGTGATAATATTCACAAGTCAGATCAAAGCCAGAACATTACCCAGGGGGTGATGCAAGGGTGGGAATGTCACACTGGGAACGATGGTCCTGCCTTTGTTTGAAATTCGGTGGTTCATGAAGAAATTTTGTACCACCTTTGTCCCAAAAACTGTTTGTTTTGGGCAGGAAAGCCATACTGTGTGATAAAATGACCAGTTATTTTTTCCAATTCCTTTGGACAAACATGGGGTCAATCATTTTACAGTACTTGCCCACTGGGCATACAACAGGGACTTGATAAAAAAAAGGATTAAAGTTTACAGAAATGAGAGATTTGATTTGAACTAAGAGATTATATCAGATAGTTCAAAAGCTCATCATTACAGGCCAGGTCGAAAACTCGGACTTCTCGGACATCTCGGACATCGCGGACCAGATTGTCCGAGTTTTCTAAGTCCGAGTTTTCGAATTAGCCCTAGTTCAAACTCGAAAACACGGACTTCTCGGACGAAATGGTCCGACTTTTCCCTTCTCCAACTTATCGAATTTCTCCTATGCTCTAGAAGAAAACTCGGACATGTCGGAACTCGAAAACACGGACTTCTCGGACGAAATAGTCCGATTTTTTCCCATTTTATTGAATTTCATTTTCTACATTATCTACAGGAAAAACAATAGATACAAACAAGGGACCAATTGCCTCGCTAGCTTTTATGTAAAAGAAGGCCCTGATTTTGAATCCAGTGGCAATCGGGCAATGTATAGTCTGCCAGTTATTTACACGTAATTTCTTCATAAGAAACTGCTTATAAGAAACTGCCCCGTTATTTACACGTAAGAAACTGCTTATAAGAAACTCAACATTCAGATCGTCAACAAATTAAGAAAGCATTTTTGCTTCATTTTGACTTGTTTCCTGCATCATATTACTCGGAAGAAATTTGAGTAATATCTAAACATTGCAACGGCTTGAAAAATCATGTCTTTAACTGTTCAAGGAGGAAATCTGAAAACGTTGAGAAACTTCGCCCCAATTCTTAATTTCTTACGAGAATATTCGTGTATTGCATCTTGCATCGGGGGGGGGGGGGGAAGGGGGGGGGGGGGTACTTGACCAGGATTTGGTCGAGGACGTGCCATCGAAGCTTCAAAAACATGCCCGTTCCTTATACCAATTTTCCGAAAAAGTACACCTGACCTTATACCAATTTTCTGAAAACGTATATCCGATCTTGTGCTTATATCAAAATCGCGAGAATCGATACCGTTCCTTAGATCAAAATCGCGGAAATTGATACCCTTCCCGATGTCACGTCCCGTTACCCAAAATATGTGCATTCCCACCCGGGCTCTTTGCTCCGTTTTCATATTTTGTTCGCTATAATAAAGCGAAAACAGCTTCAAGATATAGAGTCTACGGTAACATAGATTCATGCTAAGGTCCGGTGCTGGTAGGCAGTTTCTTAAATTTTGGGCCATTTTCCTTGCAAAAGTTTCTTATATGTTTCTTATACTTTTAATGCCGTAAGTGTAGAGTTCATTCTGTGTTGTTTAAAGGGTTCCCGAAATAATTGGTAATGGTAAGATCTCAAAACAAGTAAATAACACAATTCGGAATCAAAATAATTTCCAAACAGTTGCTATAACTGTACACTGTCAAACATTTTTGAGTGCGAAAGGAAATCAAAATTGTAAATTACAAAAGTTTCCTAGCTTTTTCAATTAGGTAGGGTCGTTCCTTGACTTTCGAAAAATTGAGCCTACCGTTTCTGATAAGCGGTTTCTCATATAAAAAAATTAATGTACCAGCGTCGTCTATCGTCGGATCCGAAGATGCTTTCGGTGACAAACGAATGAATAGATTCGAAGGGAGAAATACCACAATACGACGAAAAAACAACAGCAATTGAGTGTGAATTTATAGAATATATGTATTATCAATATTTCACCTTGCCATGCAATATTACCAATATTTCACCCTGTTATGAAACTACAGTACCCTAATGTGAATTAAAAAAGACAAGGTATTTTTGAAGTTTGCAGCTTTAATTTTCCCAGGTCACTCATAGATTTGGGAGCCCTTCTAACAAAACAAAAATTAACTCTACGCTTGCGGAATTAGAAATAAAAGAAACTCATCCAGAAACTGTTGGAAGCAATACATAGTGCCCCAAAATTAAAGAATTAAAGAAACTCATTCAGAAACTGTTTGAGACAATAGTGTCCCAAAATTTTAGAAACTAACTATCAGCCCCCCGGGGGGTATTTGACGTTGTATTCGAACTTGGATTCGTACCGGGTTGTGCCCACGAATAAACGTTTTCTTATCTGCTCTAGAACATACCAATTTCTAAAAAGATTCCCTTTTGATCTACATAATCAAATCCAACAAAGTATTCCCTTTTCACATGCTTGTGACAGCCTGCTCTTGCAAAATTTTCTGCTTTTGATACCCAGAAAGTCGGAACATTTCGTCCGAGAAGTCCGTGTTTTCGAGTTCCGACATGTCCGAGTTTTCTTCTAGAGCATAGGAGAAATTCGATAAGTTGGAGAAAGGAAAAGTCGGACCATTTCGTCCGAGAAGTCTGTGTTTTCGAGTTCGAACTAGGGCTAATTCGAAAACTCGGACTTAGAAAACTCGGACGATCTGGTCCGAGATGTCCGAGAAGTCCGAGTTTTCGACCTGGCCCATCATTACATTCTATTTAAAGGCTGCAAGAGCAGGCAGGGCAGGGTATTTGAGAATATAATGGGAGTTGCTAGCAAAGATGGGGGAATTTTATCACACAGAATTAAAAAATCAAATTCAGGGATGATGGAGAGGGTGGCATTGATTTGTGCATGCACACAAATGAGTCTGGAATAAAATCATCTGAAATAAAATATAGTGTCTCGTTTTATCCTGCATATTCTTACTTTTTATCTGCTGGGCATCTGCTGTCACCATCACCACTCAGAAAGCATCTACAGTTTGAGCAAAAAATAAGTTTCAAAATTTGAAGGAATACTGACCAACAAAGCAAAGTACAGCATCAAACGTGCCAAAGAATTCTTCTCCTCTTTGCTTCTGGCTACGATCAATGCTTTTCAGCTCTTTGCTTTTCTGCTCAACTGGCTCGTCTGATGCCTTAAATAGCCTTCATGGTTGCAACCAATGACGAAATCAGCTATGTGGCATTTTCTTGCTGTCTATTCTTCTTCAGATTATTAGCCAAAAGAGGCACTCGAAAAATTTTGTTTTGTTTTGTTTATGTCATTTCTATTTTCGTGATGTTTCCCTGTGTTCCAGCCTCCCTTGCAAATACGTTTCGAAATAGACTCGAGGCAAATCCCACCGTTAGCTATGTCGTTCCCAGGCCACAATTATCATGAGGAATGTTTTGGCGGCAAATTGAGCCTGAATACAATCAAACCAGTGAACATGGAACAAACCAGAAGAAACAAACGCGGAACAAACAAACAAAGCCCTGGCCTTGTATCACATCACACTGACCAGCACAGTGTGGTGCACAACCATTGTGAATATTGGACGTTGAACTTTGTGACGAAATCTTGTGCAACAAAACAAGACCAGGTGAATCAGTCCAGTTTCATATTTCAGCCCCTTCTCGACCAAATGGAAAGATCCTTCTTACATTACAGCGAGAGGAGTCGCTCCAGAAATACCCTTTTTTGGATGGTTAGACGTTGAATGGTAAGGAAAGAGAGTGGACTGTACCTAGGACGAGAGAATGTTTGATTCTTTCAACGCCCAGTTCAGTTTTGATTTTTAAAATTCCCCAAGATAGATACATACCCTAATTGTTTCTGTCATCTAGGCCTAGGCCTACATACTGGTTGTTTTTTGCTTTTGTCATATATATTGTATAATTTGTCTTTGTGTATGTAACTAGTGGAATTTCATTATATTGTTATCATTAGAAGCCTATTTACACACTCGCTTTAATAATATGAAAGTATACAAAAAATATAAAATCCTCAATAGTTAAAATGAAACATCTTGAAAATAAAATGTGATCTTTTTTTAAACACACAAAGTTTTGCTGATGATCATTTTCTTTTTTGCAGATCGAAGCGAAGCAGCCATGAATGTGATAATGGATGTGATCACCATCTTGTTGGAACACTGGGTCCTAACTACAATCCTTACACTCACAGCTCTTCTTTATTGGCACTATGTTGCAAATTTTTCAGAGTTGAAAAAACTTGGCTTTCCTGGACCAACTCCCTGGCCTATTCTTGGAAATTTAGTAAATGTCATGTCTAACAAAGGACTGCATATTTTTTTACAAATTGCAAAAGAGAAATACGGCAAAGTTTTTGGGGTATATTTCCTGAAATATCCCAGCATTGTGGTGCATGACCCTGAAATACTGAAATGTGTATTAGTGAAAGATTTTGACAAATTTCAGGACAGGACAGTAAGTAGTTCATCATTTTTGATTACAAAGTACTTTGTAATCTAAAGGCTGAAATACACTATCAAATTTATTGGATTCAATTTATTGCATTCAATTAATTGGACAATGTAAACGCAAAAATTGGATGATATTTCCCAGTTTCAACAAATTGAAACCTCATTTTCAAAAGTTGGACGTGTTCAACTTTCATCCAACTTTTCCCTTTTGTGTTTCTTAATCCCTATTGTCTTTATGGCGCCAAGCGAAACCCTACGCCCAGTTTCGTACTTGAGCATTTCTCCTGGATAGGCAGTGCAAGCTAACATGGCCGCTAAAGTGCAGCGTATTGAACTGACGGAAGATTTTATCAATTTATATTTTATCAGTTCGTCGAAATTCTCTGAGGACACTCTGAGAAACTTTTTGTACTCCTCGTCATCTTCCAGCCGAAATTCTCGCAAAAGCGTACTTTCAATACTAAGCTCGTTTCTTCTGCTTAACCACGGCTTGTCCCACACAGATCTTTGCCTTTTCTTTCGCACCCTTTTTCGTTTTTTACTCAAAATTGCAACTACGACAGCCGCTGCAGCAAACTCATGGTCAGAGTCCATTGCGAAATGAGAGACCCTTCCAAAAAATCGTTTCAATTTATTGGATGAATGTAAACAGAACTTCTCATCCAACTAATTGGAGCATCAAATTTATTGAATCCAATAAATTGGATAGTGTATTTCAGCCTTAAGAGGGGGCTCCAGGTCAGTAAGAAAGAAAGAAAGAAAGAAAGAAAGAAAGAAAGTCCGTCACGCTCGTTAAAGCAATTGATTAACGTTTTATCTCTGCTAATTGGCACTGAAATAAAGAAAGCGCACAGAAAGCGCATACAAGACAGAAGTTTCCCGCGATCCTATAGCAACATTTGACGTCGGCTTATTTCATGTTAGACAGATTTGACACCATAAGATGGATAAATCACCACGATGTTTACCCTAGCACAACAACAAATTTACCCAGAATTGGCACGTTCTTGACTTCATTAGCAGCTTAATTATGTTGAAACAATCGTTTTCTAGAACGAACGCATCATTAGCCACTTATTGATAGTATTCATTATGCAAATAAGTCAAGTTTAGAGGATGATGTAACCGGCGGCCTGCACAGAGGCTAGCATTCGCAGCATCACCGAAGGTAGAAGGACCCCCTCCTACACAGCTACAGATGAAAACGTCGCAGGTGAAGTTGAGAGGAAAGGTGCAGAATTACAGCAAACAAAACAATGGCGCATTGACTGGGGGAAGGCACGTGGTCACACTGAACCAAAAGATCTCCATGCATATGATTCTGCACAGAGGTTATCTTCGTGACTGCTTGCCTCAAATTAGAAGCCCACGAATAGAAACATTCTGCAGCGTTCCGCATAAGCAATTTTGCGTTATCGTAAATCTCACATGACATCTAATTTGAGACAGATGCACCAATAGTTTCATGCACGAACTAAGCAAACTGGGGGTAATGACTTTTGATTTTTTGCGTATCATCCTCGTTTGACATAAAGATCAAAATATTGCTTTCAAACGATTCTTGTCCTTATACAAGGCGCTTGATTTTCTATTGAAGGCAACTTTAGCAGCAACACTCATCTCTCTGACTGTAGCAGCATCAATGATCATTTGGGCTTATGGAGAAATCAATATTCAGTTTTCTTATGCTTGCTTTGCTCAGGTCGTACTTTGTAATCATCCAAAAGAATCTTATGTTTTTGTTTGCAGTGGTTGAAAATATGTTCCTGTACATTCTTGTGCCTTCCAAGTGTGTTGCCACCTGTTTGAAATTCATCTCCAAAACCGAAGAACCAACATCTAATTTTAAACTCTTTGCTTTAATAATGCCTCAACTTAACTTTTCTAAGACTGAACTTAAAATTTAGATGCATTATTTCTCTCAGAAATCATTAATCCAAAGATCACTTACCTCAATTGCCATCAGTCTTTGTCATTTGATATGTGTGACCACCGCACACATTTGCACACACATGAAATCACTTAACCTCCAAGGAATTAGCCCTATCCGTAAGATAAACTACAGGCATGGCATTTTCCTCATGATGAGGACTGCAAAAAGTGGTCAAAATACACCTGTTCAACATTGTACCAAGTTTGAAGCAAAACATTCTCTTTCCTATCTTGCATTGATGGAGAGCATTTTCAATTTTCAAAGTTTCCTTCCAAAGCAACACTACCAAACACCACCAAAACAGTTGTGTGCCATTTTAAAGCTGAAATGCGAGTTCAATTGACCATATCATTATTTTCAGGCAATCAGAAACAATTTCTGGAAAATTGTCCATTTGGAGCTAAATAGTGCACCCTTACTTATATGATGTTTAAAACTTACAATTTTAATTTGAACTTCACTTTTCAAAGGTATATCTTAGCTGTTTTTGAAGTTGACAGTGAGAGCTCCTTAAAATTGTTGCTATCACTGGTTTTTGATAGTGTCTTATATCTATATGGAAACATGTAACTCCTCCCTTCTTAGCAATAATTTTTACCAAGCCCCCTTTCTATTAAGTCCCCACTTACATAAAATGTGAGAGGCTACCACAGATTTTTTATTGGTTTAGCCAAACTATTTTGAATGTTAATTTTGGTATGGTTTGAGATTAAACAATGTCAGTGTATTGGACTTGTGGAATTGTATGCAGATGATGATGAAAAGGCCTGAAAAAGCAAAAAGTTTGAATGAGACAAGCCCCCTTTCCATAAAGTCCCCTCAAGAGTCCCCAAAACTACCCAGGTGACCCCAAGAAACTTCACGAGCTAGATCATAGCTGTCTGAAATAAATGTTGTTGACAAATTCTTTTTTTCACCGTTTAATTGACCCAGGGGGTACTTAGGTATATTTAAGATAGGGGTGCTCAGGCTGGGGTACAATGCATCAACCCAAAAAATGTAATTTCTAGCATAAAAATAGACCCAAAAAAATAATTTTTCCGACCTGACATACCCAAAAGTTATGAAGTCAGTATCTTAAATCTGCATAAAAATGCCGTGACTGATTAGATTTCTCATAATGTGTTTGGATATTTATGTTTTTTATTTTAGTGCTGTTACTTGACTCTAATTTTGTTTGTAAATTATATTTTCCCCGATTTTTTTACTTTTTCTCATATTTGAGACCCAAAAAAGTAAGCCAGAATTTCTTGAACCCAAAAAAATAACTGTACAAATCATTGACCCAAAAAAATAATCCTTGCCTAAATTATAGACCCAAAAAAGTAACCTGAGCATCCCTATCCTGAATATACCAGAGTACCCCCCCCCTGGGTTAATTGAAAGGCGTTGACTATCTTTGGTGGTTACTTTAAGCTTTGAGTACTGTACGAAACGCCAGATTGCAATAAAAAAATTTGGAGTCCTACATTTGCCATTTTAAGTAAAATAATTGTCATCCTTTTCCAGTCAGTTTTTTGAGAAAGCTTAAAATAGAGATGAATTTTAAGTCATCTGTCGAATTCAAGTATTTGCAAAAATGACTGATCTCCACTGTGTGTATGTCTCAAGAGTCTCTTCATTGACTTTAGATCTGCACAGTTGATCTCAACAATACTGTTTCGGATTTTATACAACGTGCGCAACCGTGAATCCCTTCTTCTCTCTTGCAAGCTGTTCTATTGAAGGTGATTTAGGATCGTACTACCACTTGCTATATATTGGTATCTGTTCGGCGTAAAACGTGCCGCTCTCCTTTGCATCATCCCCACCTGGTTTGTCAGGTTCTCTGTATATGGATCATACGTGACTAGCATATTCCATTAATTGTCTTACCAACGATTGGCATGCTTTTTTATAGCTTGTGAGCCAATTTTTAAGTCACACCGAAGAAAACCTAAGGTTCTACCTGGTAAGCAGTGTAGGAAAAAATCTTTGCAATGCAGAAGCAAGCAAAATGACAGGGGAACCTCTGCATAGGAGAGTAACCTGGTGCGCCAAAATAAAATATGCACGTTTGGCAGGCCACAGTAAATCGCACACTGGACCGATTCTAAAGATTTATGACTTAATCGTTGCAGAATTTTTTCATTTCCATGTTTTAGAGCTAGAATACTCTCCTATGCAGAGGTTCCCCTGTCATTTTGCTTGCTTCTGCATTGCAAATATTTTTTTCTTCGTAGGAGAGTAGAGCTAGAAGCGAGCTTCTTAAAATGTTCGTTTTCGAAAACATTGAAAACGATTAAAAAACGTCGATCAAATTTTGAAAGATTCAACATGAATGAACAAAGAGAAATCGTTTTCAGGGTGATTTGGGGGTTTAGTACGAACTCTCGTACAGCAGATTACAATTGATCGATTTCTAAGTCGCAAATCACCACGAACAAGTTCTCTCTTTGTCTATTCATGTCGATTCTTTAGAAAACTTGATCGATGCTTTTTGATTGTTTTCAGTGTTTTCGAAAGCTAAAATTTTGAGAAGCTCGCTTCTAGCTCTAAAAACTGAAAATGAAAAAATTTGCAAAAATCTCAGTATCTAATTCAGGCTTTCTGCTAACGATTAAGTTGTAAATCTTCAAAATCGGTCCAGTGTACGATTTGTTGTGGCCTGCCAAACGTGCATAGTTTATTTTGGCGCACCCGGTATTTGCTTTACTAGTGACAGTGTTAACATGTGTTGTCCATTTCAAATCACTCTGAATTGTCACTCCTAGGTATTTTGCTGATTTCACATGTTACAGGGGCTGCCCGTGTAATTGGTATTCATAGTGAATGGGTGCTTTACTTCTTGTGATTGACAACACAGAACACTTATCCAGTGGCGGATTTAGGGGGGGCAAGTGGGGGCAATTGCCCCCCCTTCACGATGAAAACTCAGCTTGGCGCCCCTGTTTTGGCGAGAAAAGCGCCCCTCATCCTGACTCTAACGCATAATTTTCTAACTGTTTCGATTTAAATATGGGGGAAACACATAAATCAAGGCCTTATTTAGTAATGAATCAAAGAATTTTCTTTAAGAAGCGTCCAAAAAATTTTCGCGCGTCTTCGGCGCGCATATTATCTACCATCTTCTTGGCGCCCTCTTTGCAAGTTGCCCCCCCTTCAACTTCGGGCTGGATCCGCCCCTGCACTTATCTGGGTGGAATTCCATCCTCCACTCTCTCTCTCTCTCCCAGGATCCTAAACAGTCCTGCACCTGATTGTGATTTTATAGCTAAATATCTCTGCTCTGTATTCTAATTTCGTGCTCCTAAAGCAAGTTTGGAATTCGGCTGTTTCACATCTTCCGAAACATGGACGGGAAAGTCCGGGAGATGAATGAATTACCATGTTTTTGAAATTGATTTTTTTGAAGGGTAGTTATTGCTTAAAGTGACTAAACAACATCTCAGATAGCTAAGCCTTTCAGCTACATGCTGATTGGTACCTTGTTTGTTTATGTTGATAACATTTTGCTTTCTGGAAGCTAGGTGTAGTTTTTTGCGCCACACGGTAGGTATGGTAATTTCCTTGCAGTCACTAACTTCACAAAGCTTTCGATTCTTTAAAATCTTTATCAACAGAAGCCTGGATTTAAACTAGATGAGCCTTTTGCAAGCTTTCTTACAACACTTGAAGGACAAAGGTGGAAAAATGTCAGAAATATTCTAACACCAACGTTTACATCAGGAAAATTGAAGCAAATGACAACAATGATACATGATGCAGCTGACACTCTGCTGGGCAAGGTGGAAAAAGCTGCAGATGAGCAAAAAGCGTTTGATGTATATGAGTAAGTTTTAAACAAGTTTCTGGTAAAACACTAGAAAGCACTTGCCTAATTATCGGTGAATCTCTTTGATGCAAACATTTTTGAAATACGCAAATTGTGTTAGAAATATGCATGGCTACTTTATTGGTGATGGTAACAATTTTTGTAACGGGTGTCCCCAAAAAAGTTCTCCTGTTTGAAAAGTCATCAAAATTTGATTATGCGACCGATCTTCAATTTTCTTTTTTTGTCAAATCGATCAAGGACCAAATTATTTTTTCCAGACATAGCTGATTTTCTAACTTTTTTGAAATTTGCAAATTTAGCTCTTTTTGGGGCTACCTGGTCTTGTATCATACTGCAAAAAAGCACTGATGAATACCAGATCAATTTCTGTACATGAAAAGCCACTAGTTTCGTTATAAATCACATAAAGAAATGTGCACTATCATTGGAGACGTAAATGATGATAAAAAATCTGAAAATTAGAACTCGACAGAATAGGTCGCTTTCAAAACGGAAGTTTCGCCATTTCTTGAAACTGTTTGTTTAGCTTGAGTTTCGACTTGCCCCAAGTCTATTTCGTCAAAAAAACTTCGTAAGAAAAATTGAAGGGAAAAGTTTCGTAAAATACTTTCAGATAGACTTATTACAGTTGACGAAATAGACTTGGGGCAAGTCTAGCTTGAGTTTAGCGTGGAAGCAACGTTGAACTTTCAAAATTAAGATATTTTAGCTCTCAGAGCACTCAATGCTCTCAAGGCACTTGGTGTCTATGTTCAAGTTAGCTATCAACGAACATTTTGAGAGTGACGAGCCATAATTGATTATTGCAAAATGTTCATTGCTTGACCCAACCAAATCTGTATACTTTTTCTGGGACATTTCGTATGAACTTCCAGCACTAAAAGAGGGGGAGTTATCAAATAGATTGGTTGATTGGCTATAGTTGATCGAATGATAATTGATTGCTGATCGTTGATTGCTTTCTTGGCTGACCGATTATCGATCGATCGATTGTAAGCCCTTTGTCGATAAGAAGGCTCAACTTCGAATTATAAAGCAATTTTAGACCCCAAAAATAAGAAACTAGTTAAGAAACTTTTACTACTAAAATACTGAAATTTTCATGCGAAATTAAGGAACTTTTAGCACTAACTGATCCAAGTTTCTTATAAAAAAACATGTAAATGTTCAGGGAAACCGTGTTTATGAATATAATCAAGTTTTATTCTTCTTAGATGGCAACAAGGTGTCACAATGGAAGTCATACTCTCTACTGCCTTCGGTGTGAAAACAGAATCACAAACCAACCCTGATGATTATTTGATGAATTTATCAAAGAAGGCTATGGAAAGACAATTGCCGATTTTAATCGCATCAATGATTCCATTCATCGGCCAATGGATAACTAAGAAGCTTGCAGCTTCTCGATTTGGTTGTAGCAAGACCAAACTATTTGGCGTAGCTAGAGAGATTATCGAAGGAAGAAAGAATATTGCAGTGGAGTGTCAGCGAAAGGTATTGATACAAATTTGCTGCGTCAACCTTAGTCACCCAGAAGATTATAGGGGTCAAATCTTTAAAGGGGGCTCCGTCTCCAAATTTCGGCCGAAACGGTGATTTTGAAGTTTTTTGATGGGCAATAGCACACAGACGTTTACCTGTTTTTTCGAAAATGAAAGCATCGTTTTGAAGATAGATCTTTGTATTCACAGAGGATGGATCCAAACATTCATATCTCTTACGATTGCTTGGATATAAGTGGATTTGGGGCATTTTTTGATGGCTTATCAGTTTATCAAGGAGCGCAAGTACGACATGTAATCAATCAGGGAGCGGGCGCTCCCTGTAATCAATCTAATTCAAGAGCTTGTTCAAGGTCAAAAACTAATTTAAGTGGTACTGAGGGCTGAAACTTTAATTTTGTAATCATTTAGCTTTCAAAAGCACATATTATTTCCGAAAGGCAAATTGATTTTTGATAATGACATAGAGCTGGTCATGCGCCACAAATCCAATGCCATTTCAATACTAGATACTAGCATAGGCTCCAAATCTTTAGAAAGGCGGGTGTAAAACTGAATGACCCATTTCTTTGAACTGAATGACTTCAAAGAAGTTTAGCTAATTCTCTAAAAGTCTACCGTTGGAATTTTCTGAAATCTTCAATAGTTTCAGAATTAGAGTGTTTTTCTTCTTTTTCAAGAACTCAAGAAAAATTTTCAAAAAAACTTAAAACCATCGTAATTTGTAAACTGTTTGATGTAACATGAAATAATTTCGAAGAAAACCATAGTTTATGAATGCCTACAATATGGTATCAAGCAAAAGTCTGTCACTCATCTGGTTTATGATTTAGAAATTTGATGATGTCACATCCTCAAATGAGTTGAAATGTAAGATACGCTGTAATTTCCAAAAATATTCAAAATTTCTGAAAAGTCCAACGGTAGAATTATAGATAAGTATCTAAAGTTTCTTTCAAGCTTTCAATCAGAAGAAATAGATCATTGAATGTTACACCCACCTTTTTACGCCGAGATAAAGATTTGGAACCTATGCTTTGAAGACTTCGCAATATGGCCATGATTGACTTGGTCTCCGATACAAATGCACACGAAGAAATCTTTATGATCGGTAGTATCATTGTTCAAAAAATTTCACTTTTTTATCACTGGTTTGATCTCTTCATTTGTCTTTCACTTTATCTAAAGGACATGCTGAATCTGATGTTAGCTGCTCAAGATCCAGAAAACAAGGGCCACAAACTGACCGACAATGAAATGATTGCTCAAATGGTATTGTTCATTCTGGCTGGTTACGAATCAACCAGTAATACCCTTGCTCTCACCTGCTACAATCTTACGATATTTCCTGAATTACAGGAAAGGGTTCTAAAAGAGATCAAAGATGTCTGCAGCTCACAAGATACTTGCACATACGATGAAATTAATCAAATGCCGTACTTAGACGCCTGCATTTCTGAAACGCTTCGTCTTTACCCTCCAGGTATGATGTGAAATGGACCTTTTAGCTATTCTGAAAAGAATCAGAATCGAACGACATTTTGCTGCATCTTGTAGAATTTTCGAATGAGCACAATAGTGATAGAAGCACTAACGCCACTCGATCGAGCCTCCCGTATAAAAATGTATAAAAAGAACGCTCGATCCAGGCTCTTTTGTAGAATAGCTAAAAGGTCTATTGTTTTTTCCAGGTAGCTTTTAAAAGCAGAAATTACCAACGCCCTGTTTGAAAATTGCTGTTCCCCAAATATCAAAGCAACAATATAGAAAATTTCACATTGAAAATTTGAAATTTCATAATATACATACTGCAACTATATTGTTGCGTTGTTGCAGTACAACAACAGCAACAGAATATTAGCATGTTACCATGGCGGCAGAATGCTTCAATGGTTTCGGAGCACAAGAGCGCAAGAGGAAAGATAACCGAGATAGCAATCAACCATTTACGGTATGGCTTTCATTTTTCTTCAATTCCAAAAGCAAATACTGCTATCTTTATGTTGCAGTTAGGAAACAGCAGCAGCGTAAATTACCTTAGTTAAGCTAGGCCGCTATAATACGCGATTGGGCCTCCTGTGGTTTTGCTAGAATAACTAGATAGAGAGATATTTGAGTTGAAAACTTGAAAGCTTTTTATGAGACACTCCATATAACTGTGGAAATAAACAACTATATCTGATATATAACTGTCTGTACCTTGACTCATTCTTTTTCCTTTCAATAGCTGTTGTTACAGCAAGAAATTGCTTGGAATCTTGTACAATAAATGGAGTAAACTTCAAGAAGGGAGTGGCTGTGCTTATTCCAATATACAGTCTTCATCACGATGCAGCATACTTTCCGGAACCGGAAGCATTCAAGCCGGAACGCTTTCTCCCCGAGAACAAAGAATCGATCAATCAGTTCGCCTACATGCCTTTTGGTATGGGCCCGAGGAATTGCATTGGCATGCGCTTAGCTTTAATGGAGGTGAAACTTGTACTTGTGCGCATTCTTCAACAGTACCGGCTTGTCAGGTGTCCGGAGACTCCAGCATTGCCACTGACGTTGGTACAGAGGACAACACTCTGCCCTAAAGAGCCAGTCATGATCCAGGCGAAAAAGAGAAATTGATTTACGAGTTTTTAGGGATAGTTTAGTTATTACGACAGAGAGGTTTGTCGACGAACATATAGAGGGTTATAGTACTACAGAGTGTTTCAGAGACGCAACCCAACCACAGGGTGTCCCAAAAAAAAAATTGTGCCCCGTTTACCTGAAGATTGTGACGAAACGGCAAAGGATTCTCGCCAAAATTTTCTGTGATGTTGCTCTTCAGATTTTCAAATAAAGTTTGCTGCCATCCCCGTAAAAATCCGTTGGAAAATGATGGAGCTATGTCCTTCAGGAGACCAAATTTGTCTGATGACTCAAACCAGCGGTCGGCCGCCATTTTGTCTTAGTATTTTACAGTGATAAATAGCTCCATGGATGAAATGAAGCAGCAGCCTCCAATTTCATGGCTCTCGTGAAAATTCTGATAATCATCAGAGAGTTTTCAACTATTTGTTACCTCACAGAAACTATTTCTTACCTCTCACAAAGCTATGTATCACTGCAAAATAGTAAGACAAAATGGCCGACTGCTGGTTCAGTCATCAGGCAAATTTGGTCTACTGAAGGTCACACACAGCTCCATCATTTTTCAACGGATTTTTATGGGAATGGTAGCAAACTTTAATTGAGTATCTGAAGAACAACATCATTCATAAATTTCGCGAGAAACTTTCGCCGTTTTGATGCCATCTTCAGACAAACGGGGCACAATTTTTTGGGACACCCTGTTTATAATTAAGGTTACTGTAACCGTTCAGGCGGCGATTAACCCTAACTTTTACTAATTATCTATTAGCCACATTTTGGTGGAAAAATTTTTGAACAATAGGACTCGCGGGTCACGTGACATGCCCATATTTGGAAGGAGGTAGAATCATTGTTTTCAATGATTTCAATGGAATTATTTGATTGAATTATGAAGTATTATACAGCAAATGAATCAGCAAACAAAGGGCTTCAATTTGATGTCGGAATTTCTGGAATTTGATGATGTCAGCATTTTTTGATAATGACGTCATTTTGGCCACCATTTTGGACTAATTAGCAATTTTTTCAAGTTTTTTCGAACTTTTTCAATGAAAAACACTCTAATGATACATTTATCATAGATAATCATCATTTTGCAGGTTCTTTTGGTCTCTTTTTACATAGAATAAATTAATCGCACAAATGACGTCATAAGAATCGGCTAATTTCTGCCAAAATATCACTCCAAAATCGTTATTTTCAACAAAATAATATTTCATCACCATTTTTGTTGACAAACTGAACCAAAAACTACATAAAGTTCGTGCAAAATCTTCATTAAACTTAAATTCAACTTGGAAGCCTGATTTTCATAGATTTTCAGCTTTGTGACGTCACTGTGACGTCACAAGGCGTGGCAGCCACACCCAAATTCCGCTACAAGCTGCACATTACATGTTCTATAACTGTGCCAAGTTGTATTGAATTCGGATGCGTCTAAGGCAGTTTTCGGAGGGGGGTGGAAAGCACCCCCCCCCATAAATGGTAGCTCGAAAAAAGCCCATATGGATTAGGGTTAAGAAACTCAGTTTACCACGGCCGTTCGTCAAAATATACCAAACAAACTTCTGCATCATTCGACGCAGAATTAAATGTATATTATCATAACGATATATTCAGTTGATTCAACAAAATCACGAATGATTTATTCTAGATTTAAGGCAAAATCGACCACCTTTGCGAAAAAATCTTTGTGTACCCCAATGATAATCGTTGGACCACGACTATCTTTTTATCAAAGACTTAAGGCCCTGAACTGCAAAACTGTGTCACAAATTTTTGATAAAAGGTATTGTCTTGAAATGATATCATTTTAAATAAATGTAAATGTCTTAAATGTCTTTTTTACCTTTCAGACCCTTGTAAAAATCGGACCAGTGGATCTATCACAAATCGCTGAGACGGTTTCGTAGTTATATGTATTGTGACTCTGTGTGCCAAGTTTCAAGCGATTCGATTGGCCTGTTGGGTACACAAAGATTTTTTATTACCCACCAGTACTCGGGAATCCTGTTTCGAGAAATCAGGCTTTTATCAAAATGAAGCAAAAATTGCGGGAAATATGATTATGCATGAAAGGTCAAGCAATAAGGCTTAAGTGTGGTCTTGGTAAAGCATTATGTCAATAACATAGCAGCACGGGATGTCATAAACATAGCTGCAAGGTCAAGTGAGTTTACTTTAATCCCCTAATGTATATTCCCGCAATTTTTGAGAAACAGGATTGCTCCTTTTAAAGTGCTCAAAATTCTAAGTAATTGTGACTATTTCTGGAAGTGAGTTGGTTTAAACAGTCCTAAAATACTTATACCATCAGATTATGACAAAAACGAAAAATCGAAAATTTGTCGTCTGAACAGTTACAGTAACCTTAAATATTTTTAGCATGTGATAAGGTGTACCTTCTGAAAGCACAAGCTATCTTCTTTCCAACAGTATGCAGTTCAGATGCATCAAAGGAATTATTTATCATTTAATGATATTCGGATGGCCAGTTTCGAATGCAGCACGCTGTAAGAGCAAAATCAAAACATCTTTTACCGTAAAAAGTTACAAAACAGATTTAATTCAAAGATTCAGGCGTATCTATAAGCACTTGATGAGGTGATGCCCTTTGTATGAAACATACAAATTTACTCCCATGATATATACATTTATTAAAACTGATGAGATAAGCTCTCACAAAGATGTATTTTTTGCCAATGCAAATGTCCTGCGACTTTCCTACATCAATAATAAGTCAAACTCACTGAAACGTAAATTGAATAACAACCGATGCAAATAATGTGCCTATGCTGTCAGATGATGCTGGGAAGATCGACTGTGCTGTCAGATGGCTGGATTACATATATTAAAATCTTATCATTTCGTGAAAGCTACCCTGTATATATTTGGAAAACATACCGGGTGTCCCAAAAAAAGTTCTCCGGTTGAAAAAATCACCAAAAATCTATTATCAAACCTTTGAAAACATTTTCTTTTTCACTTGTTTTATCAAAGACCCAAAAATATTCATAGTTGATCAAATGTTTGCTTTTGATACAGCAAGGTAGAAAAATTACACGTTGAAAAACCTTATTTTGAGCTATAGTTTTCAAGCAAAATGCTCAATTGTGCCTAAGAGTCAAAATTTTCAGATTTTATAACACCATTTAAGTCTCCAGTGATAGTGCGCTTTCTTTCTGTTATTTATGACCAAATTAGAAGCTTTTCATGCACAAAGGATTGATTTGGCAATCATCAGTGATTTTTTGCAGTATGATTGAAAACCAGGTAACCCCAAAAAGAGCTAAAATTTGCTAATTTCTAAAGCAATTACAAAATTTGCTACATTTGGGAAAATAATTTGGTCCTTGATCTACTTGACAAAAAAATAAAATTGAAGATCGGTTGTGTAATCAAATTTAGGTGATTTTTCAAACGTGAGTACTTTTTTTTGGGACACCCGGTAGTAAATTTATAGAGTGTATGATTTGTAATTGATCCACAGTAATTCAAGTAATCAAAATAAAATACAGATACAATAGGAGTTGATTTTTAATTTTTTGATAATAACAATAACGGGGGACAATTTCAATTCAAATGTTTATAATGTTGATAATTTTGATGAAAGCAATGTCATATTTGATTTGGGTAAAGAGTTTTTCAGTGAAGAGAGACAAATTTTTAACTATCTTTTATCTACTGTTTTCTTGTATGTCATTTAACCCTATAGTAGTTGGGGCATGGGTAGTTAGACAATGCTGGTGTGCTTCTATGGAGAAGAGCTGGATAATATGTATCTGCGGGAGAAATTTTTTATATTACTGCGGAGGAGATATCTGCGGGGGGAATTTTTATAGTACTGCGGAGGAGATAGTTTAATATTTTCGTTCTTTCGATATCTCCTCCGCAGTACTGCACACAAATTTCCCCCGCAGATGCATAATATCCAGCGCTCCTCCATAGAAGCACACCAGCAGTGTCTAACTACCCATGGTTGGGGTATCAGGAACGTCCTATTTTGTTCTAGGGGAGGCATAATAGGTAGAGCAATTTTCAGCAATCTTCTTTAAGGTGGTCAGGAAAAGTGGCAAAATTGACCAAAATCAGGAAAAATATGATAAAGTAAAGTTTGGAGCACAGTACAATTTCCATCCAAACACGAGAATTGTAATGAAATACATCAAATGATACTAGTCTGAAAAACAAATTTGCACAAGGCTGCAATTTTGCTATCTTTTTCGCGACAATTTTAATTCAAGAATTTGCGATTTTGGAAGGGTCAGTCCCGGAAAAATGTCTCCCCCTCTCATATATCAAACTATTTCAATTAAAATTTAGTGAGTAGCTGGAGGCCTCACTGCATTTCCTTGAGCTTCGCGGTCATCCGTAAGACGGTCAAAAATTCCTCCAGAATCCGGCCCCTAGTAGCTACAAAAAGTAAGAAAGTTTCGTAGATTTTCTCATTGCAGACAAAATGGACTTGTGGCAAGTCTACTCTTCACAAAGATAGGGGCTAAATACTAACTGGCTAACCAAATCGACACATGGCACGCTCTAAGCCAATCAAATGGAACCGAAAACCAACCTGGAAATTTGAAATCTCAGATCTGGGCCCCATTTGGGCCCTTTTTGGAAGATTTACCTACCTTCCCCAAAATATAAATCGACAGAACGGGAGTGTGAATTTAAATTTCTTCACAGACCTGTTCTCAATACTCTAATGCAGAGTTTAATATGGGCGCTATACTCTCCTCCGCCGGTTTCTACCGGGTGTCTCAAAAAAAAGTACCCCCTTTTGACTCAACAAGGCAACAAAACGATAATATTTGGGGACTTTTTGAATTAATAGCTACATTTATTGGTCTTCAACTTAGATGCACATATCTTGCATTTGGAAATCGATAACCAAACACCGGAGATATGAGTTCACAAGGTCAAAATTTGGAGTGCACCTGAAACCAGAGGTTTTGAGAAATGGCCTAACCATAATTTGACAACAAACAGGCATTTTGCGAACGAATTTTCGACTTTGACCGTTACTTTTTATTTTTGAAAAGATTTATACCTTGAATTACTTCAATTGTTCTCGAAGTGACTTTTCTTTTGAGGAAACGGTTCTTGCATTGCATTCGATCCCAAGTGTTTTGTATTAAAGAAGAGGAAAAGGAGCATATGCACGCTTATTTTGGAGATATGGCACGACTTTGTCACTCTTACGACATTTTTACTATATATGTTTAGTCAGCGCCATGTCCATGCCTCTTTTATTCTTTTCAAAAGCAAAACACGGAAACTTGAAGTCTACAGGTACTTTGGAAAATGTCCACGATACAAATCATGACTAGGCCCTTTTTCAAAACCTCTGGTTTTGGGTGCACTGTAAATTTTGACTTTGCGAACCTGTATCTCCGGTGTTTGGTGGACGATTTCTAAATGCAAGGTACGTGCATCTAAGTTGAACATTGATACATTTAGCTGTGAAGTCGGGGAGCAATGATAACTTATTGCTTGGTTCCTATTACCAGTCAAAAGGGGATACTTTTTTCTGAGACACCCGGTAGTTCCAAAGTCTATGGTTCTTTGGTTCCGTAGTTCTTTGGTTCCGTAGTCCATGGTTCTGTGGTCCGCACACAGAACCATGGACCACAGAACTACGGAACCAAAGAGCCATAGACTTCGGAACTAGAAATCGGCGGACGGCGGAGGCAAAAAACCGGCGGAGGAGAGTATGGGCGCTACGAATTATCTCAAAATTTTGAGACATGCCAATACTTTGAAATCGACCTCATTGTCACTGTCCTTTGTCATACGCGCACACATATTTTTTTATAAGAAACTAAGAATTTGGGCCAGTGCTGGAAGTTTCTTAAATTATCAGATTTTGAGTATTCAGAGTTTCTTACGAGTTCCTTAGAGGTTCCATAACAATCTTCATGTTCACTACCTGTGCCCTCGTGAACATTTCAAAACAAGGTTTTTTAATCCTTTCCAATGTTTAGACATTACTCAAGTACCTTACGAGTAATATGATACAGGAAACAAGTGAAAGTAAAGTAAAAACATGTCGAGGATTCCTTTATCAAAATAAATAGTTTCTTAGCTTATATTTCCAAGTACTGGAGTTTCTTAATTTTTTGGCGATCTGAGAGTTGAGTTTCTTATAAGCAGTTTTTTATAAGAAAAAATACGTGTATTCTTTTTAGAAGAAACTACGATTTTGGGCCAGTATTACCCTGGGTACCAGCCTTTTAGAGAGGCTGGTACCCAGGGTAGGCCAGTGTTGGAAGTTCCTTAGAATTATCAAATTTTTAGTACTTGGACGTTCTTACGAGTTTCTTAAGAGACCATAACAATCTTCATGTTCACCACCTGTGCCCCCTGAACGTTTTAGCACAGAGTTTTTGAAGCCTTTCCAATGTTTAGACTTTGCTGAAGTACGCTCCGAGTAGACAGTAGTATGAAACAGGAAACGAATGTAAATAAATAGATAGTTTCTGAAGCTATTTTTTCCCAGTAATGGAGTTTCTTAATGTTTTGGCGATCTGAGAGTTGAGTTTCTTATGGGCAGTTTCTTACAAAAAAAGACATGCAGTAAACAGCTGATTAGTGACTGAAACGTATTCACATGCACATGGAGACTAAATATTTTGCTTCAAGGGTTTCTTTAGAGCACTATCTGAGATTTCAAATTTTCCGGTTGGTTTTTGGTTCTATTTGATTGGTTTAGAGCGTGCCATCTGACAATTTTGCCAGCCAGTTAGGATTTAGTGTCTATCTATACTCAACACTATTTCTGGATTTCTGGAATGCTTTTTGCCATCGCTGATCACGTTGTACCAAATGCGCCTACCTTGTACTGTATCCGTGACCTAGTGTTCACAGATTAATTGGTGTCCTGTGACCCAGTCCTGTTTATCTCTGTATATCATAAGAGTTTTTCTAGTTACAGGGATTTTCAAATTCTAACGTCTGTTAGTGTTGACCAATCAAAAATCACGCTGTCTGATTCCCCGTGGTCAACTCGTATAACAGTTGATCTCGTATTACATAAATACCGGAATTTGAAACCACAAAGCTATTCATACGTCATCTCGACCTTGAGAAGACTGACTCTGTGTACTGCTGGGTCACGGTGCGGTTTTGGGACACTCTCTGTACTGGGTCACAGGACACCAATTACTCTACAGTACTGGGAATAAACATACTTCTTACAAGGTAGGCGCCCTTTTGGTTGTACATTTTTTGACAACCAAAAGCCAACAAAAGCAACGGCTACTATCACAAAGACCAGAAAGTGTTCTCTTTTCTGATGCCAAGAGTTTGGAAAATTACTGAAGAAAATAAATGATAATAAAGCGCACAGCGAAAAGATATCTGAAACCATAGTAGCTAGCTGACTGATTCTGCATGCGAATGCAAGGAGGCCAGGCCAGACGAGAATACGATTCATGCCTGACGCATCGTGGTAACTGCGAAGGAGAACGTGTGGTGATGATGATAGAGCTTCCGCCTTCGCCCAGTCCGATCAATCGCGCACGAAGAAGAAGAGACAAACGATCAGAGTGGTGCTGAGGTTTTCTTTATTTCTTGATGCATAACAGACAGCACGATGAACTAATAGTTGAAACACGCTCTACTATGACGCTGGAATGAGCAGCTGAAGTTATATAGGGAAAGGTGAGGAAGTCCGGCATAAAATTACCATAATTTGTAGGAGTTTTGACTGCATTTAGAGTACCTGGGCCAGATTGATTGAATTTAGGCCACTTTTGATCCTTCCGAAAGCAACTGGTAGAATATTCTGTCCCATGATCGACATCGTGTCTCTTACCGAACAATTTAAAGTCAATGATTAGGCTCATGCTTTGAGCAAAAGTTGGAGTCGTTGCATACTTATCTCTCGCAAATAGAATAAAAACTAATGCGAATTGCGAGCGGTCCTAGCAAAAGTTGAGCTTGGTTGGCAATGTTCTGAGAACGCAGAACGCATGCACACAAGATACTGCGAAAATCCTCCTCAGGCCATTGGCCTGTTTGATTTTCGTTGCAAAATTAGCTTCCTGGCCTATCTTCGAAACGGAAATAATAATTTGAATGTTTCTATTGATAAAAGTTGTGAGAGGATTAACATTCAAAAAGACCTTCCTTGTCCCTTTGTCCTTCTGCCAGTTGCATGCAGAGGTAAACAAAACAAGTACCCCATGTTAGTGTTAAATCCACTTCCTCCTGAAGTGTTTGGATCATTTTCAGGTTTTAAAGGTATTTTCATATTTCACCACCAACCGCTTCAAAGAGGAGCATTACCATTATTGGGTTGGAATGATTCCAGAATGTATAAGAAAATCTGCTGACAAACTCATTTTGTTAAAAACTCTGGTACTGTTCAAGAAACTATGCTTCTAGTTCTAGTACTATGCTTGGAAATCAATCAACAAATTTCCCAGAAGAAATTTAACATTACTGTGACAATAACCATCTTCTCTACTCTCAGAGTACCTGACTATTTTGCCGATAATGATGTGATGTAGGCTTTTGGCATTCAACATTTGAGGCTAGTGTGAGTCAATGCAAATCCATTGACTATACACCAATACACAGTTTCAAAAATTGTCTGAAATTTGATTGATCAATACAAAACCACTCTATATGGGCCTTAAACCCTAACCCTAACCACTTTATAAGAGTAATGGTATGAGTCCCTATTACCAAGTGATATCAGCAAATCAAAAAAGAACGCAAGATAATAAGGGATGAAAAGTCATAAGTCTAATGCAGTGGTGTAATCCCTAGACTTTTCAGCCAGAACAGTCAGGCAGACAAGGCTCGATACCTGGTAGAGTCCCACTACTAGAGCCTCATGACAAGGGGTTGTGGAGGTGATTTCTCTACTTCTGCGATCCCAGCGCTTGGGGCTAGAAACACAACTTCACCTTCACCTTCATTTGGTTCTATGAGAGTTGCGCCTTGCTGAACCAAACAGAATTGGTCTAAATTCGCTCAGCAGGGTGGGGTGTGGCCATATGAACAGGCCCTAGGGAGGAAAAGCATGTTAATATGCACAAGACCTGCACTGTACTTGCTTCTTTGTGCATTTTAACTATACTGTAATTGTTTGTTTCATTCGTTACAGATATACAATTGTGGATATACAGTGCATAACAAGACTAGAGAAATCATCAAAAGATGGTAAGCAATGTGGAAAGTTTTTTCCATTCTTAAAATATTATAATAAATCTTACATTCTATTATAAACTTCCTACAGTAATTACTGTACAACAATACAGTGACATGCCAAAGGAGGCGAAGGACAATGACTACCCCATGGCCAAAAGAAAAGACACGTAACATTAAACTACATACAATTAGGTACACTACAAAATGTTCGGACCTGACGGATCTACATTAGATTCTGTCTAACATTAGTTGTCGGGTCAGGTCTGCAATGACATTTGAATGTCATGAGCGCAGCTCTTTTTGTTGGTTTGCAATCGCAAACTATCTGGCATCTAACACGAAACACAACTTGCAAAGAAACAGAATATTTAAGTCAAGGGATTTGGTGGTTGCTATGGTACTGAAGTTACAAAAGATCAGTCAAACTGACAAGTTTCGTGAATGAAACGTAAAAGTCAGTTCAAGTATATTTCTGCTCAAGTCATTAGAAAAGTCTTGATCACCATATATTAAAAGCTGCGTCAGAGCATCATTTAGAAGAGTGAATTATTTGTACAAATGGTCGTAATAATTCAACAATGCCAGCAAGAAGATTTGGTCATTGATCATCAAAGAAAGGGCAGAGCAACAAAAAATGCTCCGTATCCTCAATGCCATCACTTGTTGGGCACATTGGTTTGATGGTATCCCTAAAATTGTGCTTGAATTTGTGGAAATTCAACTTGCTGAGACCAACCCTAAGTTGAGTAAGATAGGATAATCCTTTTGGATCGTGAATTCCAATGACAGATTTGCAGGGGGTGGATTATTGATAAGATATCTTTCTTAAAAACAGCAATAGAAGGTGCAAGTCTCAATTCAGGCGCTTATACCATTTGGGTAAACAGTTAAGATAGAAGCTAGACTTAAATTGTTCTGTCCTTGCCTTTAATCACCCTATGATATCCTGGTTGTGAAGACAGTAATGCGAATGATGAAAAGATTTGATCTACTGTATTACTCAGGGCTAAGATTATTTAAAAACTTATAGATGAAAACCCACCCGACCATGTGACTGGGTGGTTGCTGGAAATTTTCCATTCATAATTTCCAAAGAATCCCATTTTGTCTATTATACAATGTCTTGTTCAATGCCTTCCCTGACCATCCCCAGGCAGCCTGGAGGGTAAACAAATATTTTTGCAGGAATGCCCAGGGGCTGGGCACTGAGATTATACTGTCTTCTCAGTATTGATGTATAATTTGAAAAGGTCCAGTGTTGTAAATTCCCTGGGGGTCGTACAAATTTGATGTGAAATGCCTAAGGTGGGGAATATTTGTTGGGCAGTTACCAGGGGTGCCCCATAGGCTGGTAGGAATTGAACAAGACCTACGATCAATGATTTCTGCAAAAAAGAATCAACTATTGTTATTTCTGTGTAATTTGTTTTTATATATTCTCATAAAAATACAACAACGGCAAAGAATTACAAACAGGATACCACAAGGGGAATGGAAATACATATCAACCCTGTGGCATTTAACATACAGTAGAAACCCGCATAAAAGAACCTAGGTTTTTTCTGGGCAGCCTGAATTGGTTCTTAATTAAATGGCTGCTATTCTAAATTCCAGCCTGTATGGTTCTTAAAAAGGTTCTTATAAACGAGCAGGCCTTGCACACATTAACACTGTTTTCCAGCCCAAGAATTCTTGAGACTTCTTGAAAATTCTTGAGAACAAATCTTTTGTACCAATGAAGAAGTCTGATCAGGATGTGAAGAATTCTAAAAATTCTTGTCATTTTAATAATTTACATTAAAGCTATTATATAAGAACCTTTCCCAGTTTCAGCCTCTTAGGGGTTCTTATTTAGGGGGTTTTAAAGATTGAATTTCAGCCCCTAGGTTCTTATAAAAACAGGTACTTTTATGCGGGTTTCTACTGTATAATTATAGAAATAAACATTAAAGAAGAAGTTAACTAATACAAATTTAAAGTTACTTTTACAAAGGGAAGATGTGTCCATGTACTGGGGGTTTGCAACAGAAATAAAAAACGCTTAGTTGCATGAATAAATCTTAGAGTAGCCTCTATGAGTCCTTTATTAATCTCAGCCTTTCCTTTCGTTGCCATACAAAATGAGTTCAACTAATACTTCATTAGAGAGGCTAGAAAAGTCACTGGGAGGCAATATTGCATTGAGACCATTGAGAAGCTTTGAGACCATTGAGAAGCATTGAGACCATTGAGAAGCATTTAAACCATTGAGATTTCTGTGCAATCAAAAGGCTCAAAAGAATGATTAACAATTTTGAATCTTTGCAGGTTGTATTTTTCAGTGAGCCATTTACAAAAGAAGTGCTTTGCTCCAAACAGTTTTGCTAATTTCCTACTTAATTCTTTCTTTATTCATTGTAATTCTTTATTCATTGTTCTTTGTAATTTTTCTCCATTCCTGTAAACAGGCAGACCTGGAGCCAGGAACAGAATGTGTTGCTAGCTATAGCTTCAAAGGAGCCACTGGAAAGGTGAGTTAAATACATGTAATACTGTGTGCACCATGATAAGTTGCACACCACCAATATTGAATGTTTGGAGATTGAAATTTTTGTCAAAATCCTGGCCGTTTCTGTTCTACCATTCTTTTGTTATATAATCCAATAAAATGCTACAATACATATTACAACCTATACTACTTACAAAAAGTACTCTACAATACTACTGAGACGAATACCCCTGGGAAGCAAAAGGCTGTGTCTACTCCCAAAGCAATTAACATAAATATAAAAAAGAAAGAACAACAACTAAAACAATACATGACAGAAAATAAATGCGATTTAATACCTAAGTCTGCTTCATATTAGACGTCAGATGAAAAAGATTGTGAGGAAAAGTAACCAAAGTTTCTTCTATTTTATACCACCTCACTGCGATGCAGCTAAAGGAAGAAAACACAAAACACCGCAAAAACTGCAACATTTTGCATTTCCCCCTCCAGCCGGACCACAATGCACTGTGCACCTGCCATCTAATATGCAATAGACTTACAAACGAAAGAGACAAATAACGGACGGGGGATTTTAGTTTACGTGGTGTACATATATAGTTTGAATCAACCTTAATCAAACCAGCCAGTTTTGTGGATGAACTGTAGAGTCAAGTTGATTCTTTGGCCATTCTTTGGTCAGCTATTAGCTCAGACAGTTGTCAGAAACATGATGATTTCAAAACAGTGTGAATTTCAACAAAAGATTGTATCACCAGTCTGGAGTATGATTGGCCTGGAAAACAATTTTTATCTGTGGACTGGACAAGTGGGTACTGTTCATATGCATCCAAATTATATGCTATTTTCTAATTCTGTGGGAGTAAAATGACCCTGGCATCTCTTAGGCTGATTTCCATTTAATACAATTTTCCAAGCTGACTGGAAATTTATCGTTTATGAGAGAAAAGGTTGCTTTGAATTTGAATAGAATGTTACACATGGCAAACATTTTATTGTTTAAAACTCCATCTGCTCACGAAATTCTACTGAGTTGAAATCAGCCTAAAGGCACTCTAAATTTGTTTTTATATTTGTTGCTTTTTAATTATTCTATGTTTAATATGTGCTTCGTCAATCAATCTAAGAGTCAAGCAAAATGCTCAAACTTCTGGAAAAACTATAACTGTTCAGCAGTTCATCAAATATGCTTTGTTATACTGGTTGAATCAGAAAAAAGAATCCCCGCTTGGAAGGCCACTGCTCTATTATCAAAGCAATAATATTGAAAATTGTCTTGTTTTATTGCCAATATGTTCAATTAGGTTCAGTAATTTACCCGGCTTTAATCGCTCATTCGTTCCCTCGGATATGGGTGATTTTCTGCAGAAAGCCCCTTCCAAAAACCCAACCGTCCTGGCTCCGAGTGCCGTAAAAACTCGAAATCGGTCAAATACAAAAATCGTATCAGCCGTAAAATAGCAAAATCCTAAAAATTGTAATAAAGCACTAAATCTCTACTTCCTGTAGCTAAAACTATACGCTGTATCCTCCTACATACATTACACTCAAATTCGCTTGATATTATCCACTTTCCATGGCAAAATAGACGATTTTATCATTGCCGCTCTTAGAATTGCTTAGGCCCATATGCAGCTTTGTATTCTTGGATGAAAACGAGGCCTAGACGCGCGGACAACTTATGTTGAATAAGAAAAACATCAGGGTGACGCGCGGTTCGAGTTTCTCTTCTCGTAAAATAGCAAAATTATATGAAGACGATCAGTGCAGATAAACTTCGAAGGAATAGTGAGTCACAAATCAATTATAAAATCATCCACAACAGTCTCATAGTTTTTCTATTCTCAAAATACTCTTAATTGCTTTCTAAATAGTTGAAAACTACAGTTTTCTGTCCGACGTAAAATAGCAAAATCTTATATGACTGTCTTAAAGCGCGAAATTTCAAAGATTTGCAAATTGAAAATCAGTTAAAAAACACGCTAATACAGTAACAGTGTTCATTTTATTACGAAAATGATCTAAATTCCTTCTTTGCATCATTGAAAACTCGTGTTCTCTTTAGGTTTTCCTCCAGCCGTAAAATAGCAAAATCCTATATCACTGTCTTATATCGCGAAAGTTCAACGATTTGCAAATTGAAAATCAGTTAAAAAACACGCTAATACAGTAACAGTGTTCATTTTATTACGAAAATGATCTAAATTCCTTCTTTGCATCATTGAAAACTCGTGTTCTCTTTAGGTTTTCCTCCAGCCGTAAAATAGCAAAATCCTAAATGACTGTCTTATACCGAGAAAGCTCTACGATTTGCAAATTGAAAATCAGTTGAAAAACACTCTAATACAGTTACAGTGCTCGTTTTATTACGAAAATGATCTTAATACCTCATTTGCGTCGTTGAAAACTCGTGTTCTCTTTAGGTTTTCCTCCAGCCGTAAAATAGCAAAATCCTATATCACTGTCTTATAGCGCGAAAGTTCCACGATTTGAAAATTGAAAATCAGTTGAAAACACTCTAATACAGTTGCAGTGATTGTTTGATTACGAAAATGATAGAAATTCCTTCTTTACGTCGTTGAAAACTCGTGTTCTCTTTAGGTTTTCCTCCAGCCGTAAAATAGCAAAATCCTATATGACTGTCTTATAGCGCGAAATTTCGACAATTTGCAAATTGAAAATCAGTTGAAAAACACTCTAATACAGTTACAGTGCTCGTTTTATTACGAAAATGATCTTAATTCCTATTTGCGTCGTTGAGAACTCGTGTTCTCTTTAGGTTTTCCTCCAGCCGTAAAATAGCAAAATCCTACATGACTGTCTTATACCGCGAAAGTTCAACGATTTGCAAATTGAAAATCAGTTGAAAAACACTCTAATACAGTTACAGTGCTCGTTTTATTACGAAAATGATCTTAATTCCTTATTTGCGTCGTTGAAAACTCGTGTTCTCTTTAGGTTTTCCTCCAGCCGTAAAATAGCAAAATCCTATATGACTGTCTTATAGCGCGAAATTTCCACGATTTGCAAATTGAAAATCAGTTGAAAAACACTCTAATACAGTTGCAGTGATCGTTTGATTACGAAAATGATAGAAATTCCTTCTTTGCGTCGTTGAAAACTCGTGTTCTCTTTAGGTTTTCCTCCAGCCGTAAAATAGCAAAATCCTATATGACTGTCTTATACCGCGAAAGTTCAACGATTTGCAAATTGAAAATCAGTTGAAAAACACTCTAATACAGTTACAGTGCTCGTTTTATTACGAAAATGATCTTAATTCCTTATTTGCGTCGTTGAAAACTCGTGTTCTCCTTAGGTTTTCCTCCAGCCGTAAAATAGCAAAATCCTATATCACTGTCTTATAGCGCGATAGTGCCACGATTTGCAAATTGAAAATCAGTTCAAAAACCAGGGCCGTAGGAAGGAGCTTCGGATTGGGGGGGCAATTGTCCTCAAAACAATAGAGAACAATACATCTAATTAATTCATGTGACGTAGCACCATTGTTTTAAAAAATTATTGGGGGGGCTTGAGCCCCCCCTGCCCCCCCGCTTCCTACGGGCCTGTCAAAAACACTCTAATACAGTTGCAGTGCTCGTTTTATTAAGAAAATGATCTTAATTCCTTATTGGTGTCGCTGAAAACTCGTGTTCTCTTTAGGTTCTCCTCCAGCCGTAAAATAGCGAAATCCTATATGACTGTCTTATAGCGCGAAATTTCGACAATTTGCAAATTGAAAATCAGTTCAAAAACACTCTAATACAGTTACAGTGCTCGTTTTATTACGAGAATGATCTAAATTACTTCTTTGTGTCGTCAAAATCTCGTGTTCTTTCTAGGTTCTCTTCCAGTTGGTCTTTCCTCATATTGATCAAAGCTATTGCCATAGAAAGTATTGAAAAACTCGAGTTTTCTTTGTGCTGCAAATAGTTAAATCCTATAATACGCGCAATTTTACGTGAAATTTTATGGAAGTACAATCAACAAAATCTTACAAAAATATTTTGAAATGGTCACTGTGCATGGGTTGGTTTTCATTTAATTGAAATCACTTCTTGTGAACATTATGACCAATTCTATTTGCATCTTTGGGCAGGACATGAAAGTTTAAGAAATAGAATGAAATAGCTGGTTCTCCAATATTTCTGAATGTATCAATTTGAACGTGAGACAGAGGCAGATGAGATAAAGAGGCTTCTTTAACCCTATAGTGGTTGGGCTATCTGACACGTCCTATTTTGGTTGAGGGGGGGGGGGGCAAAAAAGCCCCCCCTACCTAACTCTTGACTGGAAATAGATAGAGCAACCAAATTTGGTGTACTAATAGCCCTAGGCATGTACTTTATGAAAATATAAAAATTAATCTAAAATCAGCCGTCATTATTGCTTGCGTCAGCATTTTTCTTTGTGTGGTCAAGAAAAGTGGCAAAATCGGTCAAAATCGGGAAAAATGCGATAAAATTTAATTTGGAACTCAATTTCCATCCAAACATGAAAATTATGATAGAATACATCAAATAGCACTACCCTGCAAAATATCTTTGCAAAATTTTGCAATTTTGCTACTTTTTTTGCGAAAATTAATATTTGAGTATTGGCGATTTTGACAGAGTCAGTTCCGGAAAATTGTCTCCCTCCCCCTCATTTGTCAAAATATTTTTATGAAACTTCTTGAGTCATTGCACAATAAGTATTAGCAAAAAGTCAGAAAGTTTCCGGGCCATAATTGTTATCCTGACAGAGTTATAACAAAAAGTCTACTAGGGGGGGGGGGCAAATTTGCCCCCCCCCCCCAACCAAAATAGGGTTAAAGATATTTTTGGCGCCCTCTTTACAAGTTGCCCCCCCCCTTCAAGTTCGGTCTGGATCCGCCTCTGACTGGGAATGAATGACCTTTGACTGTTATGCCCAATTCCGCCTGATTCCAAGGGAGGGGTGGCACATACTTCATCATTTGGTCATATAGGGGGTATATTCTGCAAGATTTTCGTTTTGACCTAAATGCAAAACATATTAGGCAGGATTTTAAGACCCAATCTCAAAATATGGATGAGGTTTCCGAATTGTGTTTCAGTACAAAACAATTGCAAAATGTTTGTTTTCTCCAAAAACCTGAGCATCCCAAAAATTTCAAGTAATATCATACCCCAATCCCATTCTCAAAAATACATCCCATTTCCAGAATGTTTGTGCCAAAAACTGGCGCATATCCTCGTATGATTGGAACATAATTAGATGGTGAAATGTGGTGCAGCTCAATGATTATCAAAATGACGAAGAAGAGCTATCGCTCCGCTTTGCTTTTTCATTATCTCGATCATTGCTTGTATCATGTTCTTTCATGGATTTTAGATAGTTTTTGAACAAATTTGCAAATCGTTGAACTTTCGCGGTATAAGACAGTCATATAGGATTTTGCTATTTTACGGCTGGAGGAAAACCTCAAGATAACGAGAAATTGAAGAACGCAAAGAAGTAATTTAGATCATTTTCATACGAGCACTGCAACTGTATTAGAGTGTTTTCCAACTGATTTTCAATTTGCAAATCGTTGAACTTTCGCGGTATAAGACAGTCATATAGGATTTTGCTATTTTACGGCTGGAGGAAAACCTAAAGAGAACACGAGTTTTCAACGACGCAAAGAAGGAATTTCTATGATTTTCGTAATAAAATAGGCACTGTAACTGTATTAGAGTGTTTTCGAACTGATTTTCAATTTGCAAATCGTTGAACTATCGCGGTATAAGACAGTCATGTAGAATTTTGCTATTTTACGGCTGGAGGAGAACCTAAAGAGAACACGAATTTTCAAATACGTAAAGAAGGAATTTCTATCATTTTCGTAATCAAACGATCACTGCAACTGTATTAGAGTGTTTTTCAACTGATTTTCAATTTGCAAATCGTTGAAATTTCGCGCTATAAGACGGTCATATAAGATTTTGCTGTTTTACGGCTGGAGAAGAACCTAAAGAGAACACGAATTTTCAACGACGCAAAGAAGGAATTTAGATCATTTTCGTAATAAAACGAGCACTGCAACTGTATTAGAGTGTTTTTCAACTGATTTTCAATTTGCAAATCGTGGAAATGTCGTGCTATAAGACGGTCATATAGGATTTTGCTATTTTACGGCTAGAGGAAAACCTAAAGAGAACACGAGTTTTCAACGACGCAAATAAGGAATTAAGATCATTTTCGTAATAAAACGAGCACTGTAACTGTATTAGGGTGTTTTTGAACTGATTTTCAATTTGCAAATCGTTGAAATTTCGCGCTTTAAGACAGTCATATAAGATTTTGCTATTTTACGTCAGATAGAAAACTGTAGTCTTCAACTATTTAGAAAGCAATTAAGAGTATTTTGAGAATAGAAAAACTATGAGACTGTTGTGGATGATTTTATAATTGTTTTGTGACTCACTATTCCTTCGAAGTTCATCTGCACTGATCGTCTTTATATAATTTTGCTATTTTACGAGAAGAGAAACTCGAACCGCGCGTCACCCTGATGTTTTTCTTATTCAACATAAGTTGTCCGCGCGTCTAGGCCTCGTTTTCATCCAAGAATACAAAGCTGCATATGGGCCTATGCAATTCTAAGAGCGGCAATGATAAAATCGTCTATTTTGCCATGGAAAGTGGATAATATCAAGCGAATTTGAGTGTAATGTATGTAGGAGGATACAGCGTATAGTTTTAGCTACAGGAAGTAAAGATTTAGTGCTTTATTACAATTTTTAGGATTTTTCTACTTTACGGCAAATACGATTTTTGTATTTGACCGATTTCGAGATTTTACGGCACTCTGCACCACCACCGGTCCAAAAACCTGCAAAAACGAATGAAAACAATGAGCAAATTTTCCTTCCCAAAATTGATGACACTCACATAAATTCATGTATTTTGTCCTCTTGGGAGAATGAAATCCCCCTGAATAGGTCATCGATACCAGTGGGGGAGGACTTGTTCATCCTCCCAAGAGGATAGCACTTGCTAAAGCGTCCATAAGTCATTGCTGTAAGGCCATTGTAAGGCAGAAATGTTAGGGAAATTATTTCATGATTTTGGGCATGTTTTAAAGTTTTTTTGAAGAGGCTTTCTCGAGAAAATCCCTCATAATTTCAGAATGGAGTGGCCGATTTCAGTGAGGTAAATTTCATAGTAGATTTGAACATTTCTACCATAAAACTATATATTTGCCGATATCATTGTCTTGATATCCAGGGAGCCGTGACGTTTCAAACGGGGATTCATTTTCTGACGCACCCGGTAGAAGTAAACCAACAGAGTTAAAAGTAGCTTTGCAATGGAGACTCTAGCGCAATCTAAATATAGCCTATTGTATTTGCTGTTGAGAACAATAGGAATGTAAGTGGTTTGTGTATTTTTGTGCTATTTTGGACTAGTTTGCTACCGGGTGACCCAGAAAAAAGTGACCAAATGCAATCTTTTACAGAAAATTAAGTAAGTGACCGATTGAAATGCTTCAAACGTTTTTCTTTCGCTAAAAGACTAGCCTATGCTATGAGTATTTTTCGCAATTTTTTCGGTTCGGTAAATGTCCAAAATTAAGGATTTCGAGGAAAAGAGCATGTTTGAAATCCTCTAAAGGTCGTCAAAACAGGGGATCGATTTACAGCCATTTCAAATCTTCAAAACAATGATGAGCGTGTTTCATTTCAACCTGGGAATAGGTAACCCAGTCGGAAGTCTTCAGATCAAGTTTATAGTCCCTAGGTACTTATAGATTTTCTCAGGCAAAATGAAACACGCTCCTCGTTGTTTTGGTGATTTGAAATGGCTTTAAATCAATCCCCTGTTTTTGACGACTTTTTGAGGATTTCAAGCCTGCCCTTTTTCTCAAAATCCTTAATTCAGGAACTTTATCGTGCCCAAAAAATTGCAAAAAATACTCATATTGTAGGCTAGAATTTTACTGACTGAACAACGTTTGAAATATTTCAATCGGCCATTTACTTTTGTTTCTATAACAGATTGCGTTGGGTCACTTTTTTCTGGGTCACCTGGTATATCTTCGGTCATTTTTATTTTAAAGAAGGAAAATATGTTTTCAAAATGGGGAATGAGGAATAGTCTGTTGTGAAGTCATCTTGCTGCAGCAGGACTATAGGTAGCTATGCAGCATAGTTATGCAGCATACATACAGACATGAGTTAAAACGATGTTATTTATTGCAGGATCTTCCATTTACAAGCGGTGAATTACTTTTCATCTTAAGTGCAACAAAAGTAAGTACCTTTATCAAGGGATCAAAAACATCAATTTTCATTAGAAATTAGTTAAAAACCGAAAGCAGTTATATACCGGGTGTCCCAAAATTATGTATTATTGTTTGATTGCTTACATGTCCATAACCAATGAACCGATTTTCAAAAACTTTGTTTTATTTGATTGCCTAAAGTCTAAATTATATTTTAAGATGTTGGTTGTGGTTTTACCACTGCGTTTTCATGTCGAAAAGAAGATCGATAAACCTGCTCAAATTCAAGCCTTTGATGGCATGAGAACGAAGCGGCCTATTTTTCCAGACAAAATTCTAGATGTGGTACAAAAGGCTGAACTCGTATTCGTATTCTCTGAACTCAGTATTAACTGAATTCGCATTCTCTGAACGACTTATATTCTCTGAACGACATATAAGTTCAGCATTTTGCATCACATCTAAAATATTGACTGGGAAAGTAGGCCGTTTCTTCTTGATGCCATCTAAGGCTTGAATTTGAGCAGGTTTATCGATCTTCTTTTCGGCATGAAGACATCGGCCTAAACCACAACCAACATCCTCGAATACAATTTAGCCTTTCCGCAATCGGATGAACTAAATTATTTGAAAATCGCTTGATTGGTTATGTAAATATAAGCAATCAAACGATAATACATCATTTTGGGACACCCGGTATGAAGTAAGAATTTAACTGATTGAGATTTATAATACATTTCCATAGTTGACAAAGCAATTTGGTCAAAATAGGGCACCGTGCTTCTGTAAGTTTAACAAGTTTCTGTGTCAAAACAAAACAAGTGAACAGACTGTCCCAAACGAAGGGCAAAATTGACATCCTTTTCCTATGCACCTAAAAATGGTGCATGTTTTATGAATTTTCTGTAGATGATAAGCAATAAGACAAAACGAATACACTTAACAAATAGCGAATAGCACGCCTAGGTTAGGTTCTCAATGCATTCTTCAACGCCTTCTAGGTAGCAAAGCAAAGCTTCGTTTTGAAATTTGTTATCTTCCATTGACTCTGTTAGGATCCAAACTGGTTTTATGCAAGGAGACAGTCAGATAAAAGAGAGGGATTAATACCAGCAAACTATGTCTTGAAGCGAAAAGCAATGAGCCTTCATACGATGCCGTAAGTTTAAAGTCTTTTATTTGTATTCTTTGCACCTGACAAGGTTGGACATTTTGGCCTTTTTGTGAGCATGCAGTTTTGTACGGATTTCTAGGCACCAATTTGTATTCTCAAAGTGATTGAGTAGTTATTGGCAGAAGTTTCAAAGAACCTCTTTCATAGTAGAATTTTCTTTCAACCTTTCTTGGCAATGGCGAACATCTCTAATACTTTAATTGTTCCCTGGATGAATCTGATGGAACGGAGTAATTGCTTTATCACAGATATTGTCGATTGATGTAGACGCTGGAGGGGCCAATTTTGGTCCCATCGGTACGATAAAGGGTGCCAGGTCGGAAGAAAATTCTAAAATTTCCTAGAAGAGTTCCCTTTGTGCCATAATTACGCAAATTTATGAAAAATTGAGGGCTTGAATCTCCAAATCTGATATATTCTTGTAACATAATTCTACAGGGTGTTTCAGAAAAAACGCAACTCGCCTGTAGAAATTGAAAATGTTTGAAAATTGATGTATTTAATTTTAGTTGATGAATGAATAGTTTCTGAAAGTGCAATCTTTCTTCTTTCTGATGATATGCAGTTTGAATACATCAATAAAATTATTTATCACTTAACTGATATTTTAGTGCATATGGCCGATTTTAAATGCATTCTGCTGTCAGAGGAAAATCAACACCCTTTTTACCGTAAAAAGCTATAAAAGAGATTTTGTCAGAACATTTCAGGTCTATAAGCACTTGAGGTGATGTCTTATGGTATGCAAAGCCAAATTTATTCCCATTAGATGTATTTATTAAGAGTGATAAAATAAGCTCTCACAAAGATGGGTTTTCGTCTATGTAAATGTCCCATCAATTTCTGGCATCTAAGATAGGCCATACTTACCAAAATTTCAGTCAAGTGATTCAATTAATACGCCCAATTTGGATATCATTGGAAAGAAGATAGATTGTGCTTTCAGATGGTATGTGTCAAATAAATTCAAATATCACTATCTCTTGAAGAATCTCGAATAAAGTTGGGTTGTGTTTTTTCTGAAACGCTTTGTATGTGTAATAAAAGTTACTCTTGCAGTTTTTTACGATTCCTCTCAAACTTCCAGTACTTCGAAAATATTTGACAATAACGTTCATTATTCATAATTGAGTGTCCCAAAAAAATGTGTACGGTTTTTTGGTTGACTCCAGCGCGCGCTGTGAATTTAACTTCAATCAATGTCTAATCACTCTAAGAATGTTCCTCGAACTTGAACATAGATACCTCGGTTGTTGATATTGGTACTTTGAGAGAAGACATGTTTATCTTGAAGCTCAAATTTGCCTCTTCCTGCAAACCAGAAGCCTTTTGGCCAAAGCAATTTCTCAAGGCACAGCGTATAGATCAACGATAACCTTCATAAAATTTGAACAATATTAGATCTTGTGTTATTCTGTTTTTCAGAAGTCACCCCCCAGTCACTGATTGGGAAGTTTCTTAATTTTTCATTAATTTCAATTCTTAATTTCGATTTGCTTCAAGAATTTGCTGAGACCAAAAAGCCAAAGCTCTGGTTTGCAAGTGGATGCACATTTGAGCTTTCAAGATTGCTATCTCTGCTCTCAAAGCACCAACACCAAAAAACGAGGTATCTTTATTCAAGTTCACTATCGAGGAACATTTTGAGAGTGATTAGCCATTGATTAAAGCTAAATTCACATCGCTGGAGTCAACCAAATCTGTATATATTTTTGGGACACCCGGTAGCAATTCAGTTATGCCTCTTAGAATCACCATATTTTCTTGTTTCAGATGGTTCTTTGGGAAGATTACGAGAGAACAATCCCATAACTTATTGTGTGATGAAACAGTTATTGGTTCATTTCTTGTGAGGGAAAGTACAAACTACCCTGGAGATTATGTTATATCTGTCAGAAGGTTAGTATTGATACTGTTGACCCAAAAAACATCACTTTCTAGATCGCGCACCTTGCTTCCTGCAATAAAAAATATTAGCATGTGTTTTGTATCACAATTTGGCGGAAAGGCTTGGTTATCTTTCGACATTCTGCATTGCATGGTCAATTTAAGCTGCAACTACTCTGAGAATTGGATTAAATGAAATTTTCAAATCCTGCACTTCTCATGAATGAAATAATCGCCATCTGTTTCCAGTCCTCGCTTGATAAAGGTTTCACACAGACCCCTTCTGTATGTGTTCGTTTTAGTAGTTCTCCTTGTTTATAATTATGTGATGTCTTAAAGGACAAGTCCGAGGTTGGTATGATTGATGATAAAATACAAGATAATACTGCTATGACTGATGTATGATACTTTTTTCCACTATTTTTCGCCTTCTCCTTGTGAAATTACGAATTCAAATAAGCCATTTGAGCGAAGTGACGTCATATCGCGCTAACGAAAACGAGGTTGTGCGATTTGTTTGCCTCTTAATCGCTGCTAGCCTCTTTATCGTGTACTCATGCATTGAATATGGCACGGGAATACGATATAGAAGCTTGCTACGATAAAGAGGCGAAAAAACATCCACACAGCCGCATTTTCGTTTGCATGATATGACGTCACTTTGCTCAAATGGCTTATTTGAATACGTAATTTCACAAGGAGAAGGCGAAAAATAGTGGAAAAAAGTATCATACATCATTCATAGCAGTATTATCTTGTATTTTATCATCAATCATACCAACCCCGGACTGGTCTTGTAAGGAAGCTTGCAACCAAATAATCGAATTTGCAGATTACCATGTTTGGTTCTAAACCTTTAACCTGCACGTAAACTATGGTTTTCTTGAAGGTTATACAATTTTTCCTATAATAGCTTAGGATTTACGATGATTCAAATTTGTTCAAAATTTTTCATGAATTTTTTCAAAAAAGAATTAAATTGCCACCATTTTGAAAAAATCAATATATCAAAAAATTTCCTTGGCAGATTTACAGCAAAGTACCGTAAGTTTCTTTCAAGCCATCCAATTCAAAGAAAACTGCAATAGAATTTTACAGCGACCTTTTTAAAGATTTGAAGGATTTGAGTCCTATGCTTTAATTTCGTCCAAAGCCCAAAGCTGCAAAAATGCTTAATTTCGGACATGAAATTTGTTAATTGTGTATCATTAGTTACCTGCCTTTTATTTTGCAGTCCGAAGCCCGCAGAACCTGTTGAACATTACAGAATAGAACCAATGAAAGGAATGCTGACAGTCGATAAGGAAACTTTCTTTTCTGATCTGATGAAAGTAGTGGAGGTATGATCAGCATAATTTTCTCATTCATATTTTCCGCCAGGGCTAAAAAAAATGTGTTCTTCCTGGTAGCGAAAGAAAGGTAGGACCTTGTTTCTTCGCACATAGTTTCTTCTTCTTTCCCAATATACTGCTCGATTCTACCCCCATTTCCTTAGCCTCCTAGTTTCTTTCCCGTCCCTTCCCTTTCCATCCTTTCCTTGATTTCTTTCTCCTCTTTTCCCTTGCTTTCCGTTTCTTTTTCCCTTTTCCCTTTTCCCTTCTTCCTTCCTTGGAAATTTGAGCATTTCAGCTACCTTTCGGGTAGCGCCGCTACCACGCTACTTCGCTTTTTTGAGCCCTGTTTACCACTGGCTGAGTCAGAATAATCACATTTAAAAGGCTACTATTTTCTGAATATCAAAGCAACAATAGGGTCTGATGTCTTATCTAATCAAGGGTGTTAGGACACGGACATTTTAATTACGTATTTATTTACCTTCTTTTGATCTTCGTCTTGTTTTCTTGTCTTGTTTTCTTCTCTGTTCTGTTTCCTCTTGCTGATGTAAATGCCTCGTGTTATTTGAATATATCTTCCTTGTATTCCTGTGTCTTAGCGCGCCTTCGCAGAAGAAAGGTTTCAAACCGCAATGCCATATTAAATACTTAATATTAAATACTTAATATTAAGTATTTAATATGGCATTGCGGTTTGAAACCTTTCTTCTGCGAAGGCGCGCTAAGACACAGGAATACAAGGAAGATATATTCAAATAACACGAGGCATTTACATCAGCAAGAGGAAACAGAACAGAGAAGAAAACAAGACAAGAAAACAAGACGAAGATCAAAACAAGGTAAATAAATACGTAATTAAAATATCCGTGTCCTAACACCCTTGATCTAATAGGCGACATCTCATGTTAAATTAACTTCAGAATATTTGCTGGCTGAAATCGGTCTCGTTGTTCCAATTTTATGAGGGATTTTCTCAAGAAAGTCTCTTCGAAAAACCTTGAAATACGGCCTAAAATCACGATCAAACTTACCTGTTGCTTCTACTTACAGCTATGACTTAAACACATTTTACCAAATGTTGTCCCTTTTGGAGAACGAAAAAGTCATCCCCACTAGTGTAATAAGGGGATTCCATCCTCTCACGAGGACAACACGTGCTTGTCATTGCTATGAGGGAAGAAACCTGACGACATTTGCTCATCGCTTTTGGCAGTTTTTGCTGGTTTTGATGGAGCCTTCTCGAAAATATCCTTCATAATTTCAGAACACAGTGGCCGATTTCTTTTAAGTAACTTTTGATATCTAATTAAGCCTACAGTAAGTACCCGCATGTAAGAAACCACTTTTTCACACCTTAGCCTAAAAGGTTTCTCATATCTATGATACTTTTCATTGTTTAGGCTGAAAGTTTCTTAAGTTTTTAATTTATTTTCTCGAAAGTCCTGGAAAAATAGGTTACAACTGAAAAGGGTTATTTATAGATAGATTAGCCATATGTGTATGTATGTTATCAATGATTAAGAACATCAATTCAAATTTAGGTAAAAATATGTTGAACCAAAGACAGCATTGTAGCAATTCCTTAGTAGCCCTGCATGCAGTGGAATTCTCCTCAGACCGTCAGACCAGAACTTAGTGTTGATCAAAATACAAAAAACTTCATTTTGGGTCTCAAGAGTTTCTTTTGAGTAGGGGGTTAATCATTTTTCAGTGGCTTAAAAGTTTCGTTTAGGTGGTTTCTTAAATGCAGGGCCTTACTGTATTAGCTATTATACAAGATATTTTCCAATTTTATTGCTTTGAGATACAGGGAGCACTAATTTTTCAAGCGCCATGTGTTCTTTGAACTAGCTGTGCACTAGATCTGTGTGAATATGGACATGTACTGCATGATTCTAAGAGTGTGAACTGCTTGGCCAGTCAGAAAAGGCTTTGACATTTGCAAAACAGATATGAAAACATTTGCAAACCTTTGGTCTACTAATTATCTAGGGAGCAGTGGCCTTTCAAACGGGGATTGCTTTTTACTCAACTCGTAGTATGCAGATACTAATCAAGCTAAAAGAACGGCAGATTCAAAGGATAAGAATAGTAATCAAGGGAATCGATGTGACGTAAAGAGGACTGAGAATAAGAAAGAGATGTAGGAATAGAATTGTAATAAATAGAATGTTATTGGAGATATGTAAATTGTTTGTTGAGTCCTGAAGGGTACAATGTTCCAAGTTTAAAAATGATCCGTTTCTCCAATGTTTTTCTTTTATTGCTTTCTGTAGATGCATATAGGAGGCCGAGAATTGACATATCATCTGTAGAATGGTTTGGTAGGTTGAAATGGTGTGAAATGTTGCTGTCCGGATCGTGTTCGTGCTGTTCTTCTAAATGTGTCTTGTTTCTAACATTCCTCTAATGTTCGCCGAATCTGTTGTTGATTTGTCTTGACGTCTCTCCAATATACAGAATGTTGCATTGGTGCAGGTAATGCAATAAACGACGGATGACGAGGAACACGTGAATGCAGATCGGATGGTGAAATTTCTGTTTCCATTAGTGATGGCTGTAGAGCTGTTGATGTGTGTACATGTTTGGCAAAGATGGTGGTTACATGGAAAGGTACCTGGTGGGTCGTTGGTCTTGAGGTTTGTGCGGACAAGTGTGTCTCTGATGTTCTTATCTCTTCGGAAGGCCATAAGAGGAGGTGATTCAAATATATCCTTGGTGTGAGAGTCATCTTGCAATATTCGAAAATTGTTGTAGATGATGTTTTTGATCCTGTTATTGAGTGGATGGTAGGTGAGAGTGAAAGGAATGCGGCTATTGGTTTGGCTTCTGTCGACAGGCAGTAAGGCATCTTCTTGTAATAGTCGTTTAACTCTCTCCAGGGCTGAATTAGTTACTGTTTCTGGATAGTTGTTCTGGTGGAAGAATGAGGCCATTTCCTTTGCTTTGGAATGGAAATCTTCTTCATGGGTGCAAATGCGGCGGAGACGGCGTAGCTGAGAATAAGGGATTGAATCTTTGCATTTTTTGGGGTGTGAAGAACCATAATCGAGGAAGCTGTGTGCATCGGTTTCTTTGTAATAAATTGTGGTTGAAATTGTGTTAAGCAAGATGTCCAGGAAAGGCAGACTTTGTTCGGTGATATTGTGGGTAAACTGTAGAGCTGGGTGGAAATTGTTGGTGTAATCGATGAATTCTTGCAGTGACTCGAGTGGAAGAGAAGTGGCACCAATGATATCATCCATGTACCTTTTGATGAGGCAAGGAAATGGTCCATGGTAGGAATTCATGATCAGATGTTCTTGATATCCAACAAAGAGGCATGCATAGCTGGGACCAAGTTTGCTACCCATTGCAACTCCGGATGTTTGCAGATAGAAGCCACCATTGAAGGAGAACGTATTTGTGGTAAGAACGAGTTCGGCGAGGCGAAGAAGAGTGTTGGTTGGTGGATACTGTTTAGGGCGTTGCTCCAGGAAGAATTTCAATGCTATCAATCCATCTGCATGTGGAATGCACGTGTACAATGACTTGACATCCATAGTGAACAGGAACCGGTTTGGGCCATTGAATTTGAATCCTTTGAATAAGCGTAGGGCATGTGATGTGTCCTTGACATAGGTTGGCAGTTGCTGGTTGATTGGTGTAAAAATGCTATCGAGGTAGGAGGCGATTTGTGAGGTAGGGCAGGAGACAGCTGATACAATTGGGCGGCCAGGATTATTGAGTTTATGGATCTTCGGGAGCATGTAAAATGCTGATGTTCGAGGATGTTGGAGGTAGAGCTTGTCTGCATTTGTGGGTAAATTTTCAAGGTGCATTTCCTCTTTGATTGCGTTGATGATTGTCTTGTTGAATGACTTGGTTACATTTTTCGGAAGATTTTCGTATGATTGTGTACGTAGCTGTGAATTTCCTTCTTCAATGTACAAGTCTTTCCTCCAGACAACAATGCGTCCACCTTTGTCTGCAGGTTTAATGACGATGTCATCCCTTGATTTCAGGTGTTTAAGCGCAGACCATTCCTGTGGAGTTAAATTAGACCTTGTGCATTTCGCTTTAAAACTGTGCATTTCGCTTTTTTATTGGCTTGATAACGGGCTATGCTCGAAACGTCGTGCTTATTTCAATTCGCATCAAAGTGCTTATATTTTACTTTATTTACTTGTTTATCGTAGTATGCAGCCATTTAAATAACTGGTCCTCTTCATTGAAATTGATTTTTTTTTTAATAGTTTTATTCAGCAGCCGACAGAGGTCTGTGCACGAGACTCACTGTGCCATTGCGAAAGGACAAACATAAAGAGATATCAACAAGCGTTTTCATTGAAACTTTCAAGAAAGGTAAGTCTTTGTTCGATAGCATAGGCGTCAAATCTTTTCAAAATATTGGACAGATATTTATTGAATCTTTCTTTTGATTTAAAGGCAGTCTGTCACACATCTGATTGGCTGTAATGAAATCAAAGCTCAACGCAACAGATGTCATTGTGCATCTGTGTATTTAGAATGAAGGAGGACTAATCGTTATCACTTTCTGCGGTCTTCCATTCTCCGAATCTTTGTATTGTCCTTATCCCCCAATCAGATGCGTGACAGACTGCTTTTGATTGCTCGAAAGAAACTTAAAGGAGCTGTACAAGATTTTTGTAAGCAAATATAAAGATCAGCTGGCCAATATCATCAGATTCAATGAGAAATTCCTCTCTAATTGGAGCGTGGCTTACAATTTCTTTAGCCTGCCTTCCGTGTGTTTGGGCTAAACACATCTGAAACTCGTCGCTCAGAATCTAGCTGTATCTTTATAATCGTTGATGGCATAAAATATCTGATTGCACTGGCGAATTCTACGAGATTCAAACATGTAGAAAAAACATCTTCATTTGCGATGTATCTGCTGCTACTTGCCTGCATTAGGGAGAGAATTCTTGGAAGTTTAGCTTGTGCATCCCCTTTAAAGTTCTTTGCTACAATTCTACTGTGGGAATTTTTGATATCTTGGTTATTTTCAGAATGACAGGGTTTTTTATTTTTTATTGAAAGAATTCATGAAAGTTTTGAAAAAAGTTTAGTTCATTGTAAATCTTAAATTATTGGAGAAAAAACGGTAAAACCAAGACTTAGCACATGTCGCACTTTCGCTTTTTGACTGAAGTGATACTGCTACAACTACGACTCATTTCTGGGCAGACCCTCGATACATCAGAGAATGAAATACTAATAATAGAAAGAGAGCTATCATGATCTCTGATTCATCAATATCAAAATAACTACTAATCAACAGCTCTATCAGAGTAATCATTAATCAGAAACAACTGAAAATACCATGAATAGCAAGGAGAGTCATGATCTCCGATTCATCAATATCAGAAATTTCATGTGGTACGTCATAGGAAAGAAAACGAGAGATTGAGAGAATCTTAGGGTGGACAGGGTGGACTGGGTGGACGAGTTGCACGTGGTACGTCATAGGAAAGAAAACGAGAGATTGAGAGAATCTTAGGGTGGACGGGTGGACGAGTTGCACGTGGTACGTCATAGGAAAGAAAACGAGAGATTGAGGGAATCTTAGGGTGGACAGGGTGGACGGGTGGACGGGTTGCACGTGGTACGTCATAGGAAAGAAATCGAGAGATTGAGAGAATCTTAGGGTGGACAGGGTGGACGGGTGGACGACTTGCACGTGGTACGTCATAGGAAAGAAATCGAGAGATTGAGAGAATCTTAGGGTGGACAGGGTGGACGGGTGGACGACTTGCACGTGGTACGTCATAGGAAAGAAAAGGAGAGATTGAGAGAATCTTAGGGTGGACAGGGTGGACGGGTGGACGACTTGCACGTGGTACGTCATAGGAAAGAAAACCAGAGACTGAGAGAATATAAGGGTGGACAGGGTGGACGGGTGGACGAGTTGCACGTGGTACGTCATAGGAAAGAAATCGAGAGATTGAGAGAATCTTAGGGTGGACAGGGTGGAAGGGAGGACGAGTTGCACGTGGTACGTTTATTGCACGTGTGATCACTCCAGTTTTAATGCGGAAGTGAATTTCTAGAGTTATTGTTTATTTCTTTGCACATTGTTCACCAATAAAAAACTTGAGATGAACACAGTTTCATGGACTGAATCGGTACATTTCCCGAACCACATTAATTGTATTTTATAACCCATGATGTTTTTAAAATGAAAGTTTTATTTGCAATTCCAATTTTATTTTCAATCCAAAGGTATACACGTTTTTTTTTATAAAAAACTTGGATCCACACTTAGTACTAAAAGTTTCTTAATTTTGCATGGAAATTTCGGTGTTTTAGAAGTAAAAGTTTCTTAAATTGTTTCTTATTTTTTTGGCCTAAAATTGCGATATTGTTAAATTTGAGGCTTCTTCTCGACAAAGGGCTTCCATTTTACATTGGCATTGTCATCACGAATAAGTCATGAAGATTCAGGCAAAAATTTACCAATTTTTGTAGTTAAAAGTTAAAAAAGATGAAGGTACCTTTGTTAGAGAGACATAGAATAAAAGAGACATGCAGAATTTGAATGTTAAGAGTTTCTTAACTATTCTTGAGCGTAGTACTAGAGTTTCTTAAATTTTTGGTCATCGTAGTACTAGTTTCTTATAAACCAGTTTCTTATAAAAAAACGTGTAGTTTTTGTTTATCATTTGTCTCTTTCTTCTTTTTTAGGGACAAAATCAAATTACTAATGAAATATTTATGATTAATAAAGTAAAAAATTTAGAAACATTTAGCCTCAAAACATGCTGCATCCAAAAATGTTTATTACTACTTAATGGGAACATTCTAGCTTGAGAAACTTTTTAGATGAAAAAGAATATTGACCATTATAGATCGTATTGACAAGTATAAGGTCGCTTTGGCGAAAACTTTGAGTTTGTGGTCTTTTTTGTAAATTTGGCGGACAAAGGTAGAACTGATTATATTAAAATTTTGAGATACTGGTCTTTTGTTCTTAACCCTATCAAATTTGGCCCCCCTCCTAGTAGATTTTTTGTTATAACTCTGCCAGGAGAACAACTATGGCCCGGAAACTTTCTGACTTTTTGCTGCTACGTACTGTGCAACGACTCAAAAAGTTTTATAAAAACATTTTGACAAATGAGGGGGAGGGAGGCAATTTTCTGGAACTGACTCAGTCAAAATCGCCAATTCTCGAATATTAATTTTCGCGAAAAAATAGCATCGCAATAGTTTGCAATTATATTTTGCTGGGTAGTTTTATTTGATGTAATCGATCATGATTTTCATGTTTGGATGGAAATTGTGCTCAAAATTATATTTTATCGCATTTTTCCTGATTTTGATCGATTTTGTAACTTTTGTTGACCACACAAGGAAAAATGCTGACACAAGCAATAATGATGACTAATTTTAGGTTAATTTTCATATTCTCATAAAGTACATACCTGTGGCTATTAGTACACCAAATCTGGTTGCTCTATCTATTTCCCGGCAAGAGTTAGGTAAAGGGGAGGGGGGTCTTTGTTGCCCCGTTACAACCAAGATAGTACGTGTCAGATAGCCCAACCACTATAGGGTTGATTTGGGCGAACAAAGGTAGCACCAGCAGCTTACAGGTAAATTTTATAATTTTGATTGGATAGAAGGTTAGAAAATTTGATTTCTAGGACAAATTGATTTAAAAAAAGGAAGACTGATTTTAAGATTTCACATTTGTCTCAATGTAGTCAGTGAAAAAAGTAAATGAAACTTGATGTAAGCGTAGCAAGTAAGAATGGCGACCGGGGGGCTTGGCTTGCCCCAGGGAAATTTTTCATGGCCACGCTCTTTACATCATTTTACAACATAAGAAAGCGGCCCATTTTTGAAGAATTTGCCTTTTAAAGAAGCAAAGGTTCATAAATGATGGGGTCTTTCCAGGAAAATTTTGAAAATAGAAACTTTTGAATGAAAATTTCACGAGGATATACACTCACTTCACTTTTTCATAACAAACCACTTATAAGAAACGGTAGGCTCAATTTGTCGAAAGCTAAGGAACAACCCTACCTGAATTGAAAGAAGCTAAAAAACTGCTGTAATTTTCAGTTTTAATTTTCCTATCGCACTCGAAATTATTTTGACATTGTACAGTTAAAGTAAATGTTTGGATATTTTTTTGAGTGCGAATCATGTTATTTACTCGTTTTGATATCTTACTAAGTAATTTGGGAGCACGTTAGACAAGACAAAATCAACTCTACACTTCTGGCATTAAAAATATAAGAAACACGTTAGAAACTTTTGTTAGCACTGAGTAATTAAGTGCAGCCATGGTGCAGCTAACAAAGCGGAAGTCCCGGAAGTATTCATATTCCTGGATACGAATAAAGAGTTTCTCAGATTTTATTTTTCAATATTATCCCTTATATTACCCGGGGAGGGGGTACTTGACCAATTTGTGGTCGGGACCTTGCTATCAAAGCTTCCAAAAAATACCCGTTCCTTATAGCAATGTTCCGAAAAACTATACCCGACCTTATACCAATTTTCCAAAAAAGTACACCCGACCTTATACCAATCCTCCGAAAATTTATATCCGACCTTATACTTATACCAAAATCGTGAAAATCGATACCGTTCCTTATACAAAAATTCGATACCCTTCCCGATGGCACGTCCCCGTACCCAAAATATGCGAAGCACCCCCCTCCCCCGGGTTATATTACTCCTGTTTCTTGACTGTATGATAATCTGAAAGTCAAAGTTCAAATCAAAAGTTTCTTACAAAAATACATGCATGCATTTCCACTGCATTGACTAAGAAATGCATAGGAAAGCTAAGATTTCAATGGTTGAAAGGTAAGCTGTCGGCTTTATCTTTATATATTAATAAAATAAGAGCTAATTCAAGCCTACTACACGTTGCATCAGTGTTACTAGAATGCAACTCGTCCACCCGTCCACCCTGTCCACCCTAAGATTCTCTCAATCTCTCGATTTATTTCCTATGACGTACCACGTGCAAGTCGTCCACCCGTCCACCCTGTCCACCCTAAGATTCTCTCAATCTCTCGATTTCTTTCCTATGACGTACCACGTGCAAGTCGTCCACCCGTCCACCCTGTCCACCCTAAGATTCTCTCAATCTCTCGATTTCTTTCCTATGACGTACCACGTGCAAGTCGTCCACCCGTCCACCCTGTCCACCCTAAGATTCTCTCAATCTCTCCTTTTCTTGCACCCTTGGATTCCCTCATTCTCTGCTCCAAATCAATGCTCAAAAATGATCGAGCTATTGATCAATTATGACTGTTGAAGTGATCAATCAGAGATTATGATAAACTTGAATGAAATGTTGGCCCCCTCAATTTCTATTAGTAGGATTTCATTCTTTGATATATCGAGAAATAGCCCATTTCTGTACACTTGCAGAGACGGATTAGCCTCGTACTGATTCTGTACGGTCTAAACAATTTTGGCTGAATCACCTAGACTTGTGACTTTTCGTCTCTCGTTTCCCTGCGTTCTTTGATTTGCTGATATCACTTTATCAATAGGGATTCATGCCATTACTCTTAAAAAGTGCATGGAGTGGTTCCGTATTTACCAATCAAATTGCTAGAATTTAGTTTTCAACCAATAAGGAGGCGCTATTTAGACAGTTTACAAGCTTCAAAAGAGCCATTTTTCATTAAGGTCTTCCATTTGGCAGTAAGCAGAAATATGTCGGTTTTTGTTTGCAATTTAATAATTTGATGACACCACCCAATCGTAACTGGTTGAAGCAAAGAAGACGCTGCCATTAATTAAGACACTGTATAATATAGAATGAAAGCAAAATATCTGAAGTTCCCTTCGAGCCATCGGATCGAAAGGAATGTTCTGTAACTATTTGTCTAACCTTTTTCAAAGATTTAATGCCTTTGCTGATGTAACAAATGTCAGTCAGCTAAATGCAACTGTTGATGAGTGCAGTCTAAAATATTTGTCATCAGATTTGAACTTCGAAGTTTTTGGTGTTTCAATTAGTTTTTGGTGTTTCAAATAGTTTGATGTTTTCAATCACAAATTACAAATATTGAAAATTTTTCTAGGTGGCTGGGTAGTGAAGTGGGATGATATTTCACAGCAATTAGAAGTCATCGGATCTGGAGAATTTGCTGGTATGTATTGCTCAAATCGACATGTTGTAAAAGCCGGACCTTAAGACCCTAGGACCCTTGAGACCCCTAGGATCTTTAAGTACTAAAAATGAAAATGACCCTTAACACTCATGATCAGGAAGTTATTTATCAGTAACGTCCCCTCTTCCATCCCATGAACTTCCACTCTTTCAAACCAATGCCAGGAATCATGCAGAGAGTTTATACCACGTAGAAAAAATATTTTGAGTGTCTCCTATTGTGCTATTTAAAAAACTTTCTGCATGATTAACAGCGTCCTGGCATTGGTTTGAACGAGCGAAAGTTCGTAGGATGGAAGAAGGAAACTCGTACGATACACAACCTCTTGTTTGACAGCTTGATGACATTGGTCTATTGTTTGGCTGTGGCAATGACCCTCTGGTGTTGAGGGTCCTTTTCATCTTTGATATTTAAAGGTCCTAGAGGTCTCTGGGGTTGTAGGGTCTTAGGGTCCGGTTTTTACAACGTGCCGCTAAAATCGTACCGGCTGGACTAAAAAAAACTTAAAACTTTGAGGGAGAAATTGAAGGGCTTGCAGGTGCAGTTGGTGCGGCAGTCCCATATGACGACGCTCAGATCGATAGGCTAGACCTAGGCCGTACATGTGTGGGAGAGCCTCTCGCCGATGATGAACATTGCATACGATAACGGGAGAGAGGAGGGACAGCGAAACGAAATTCTTGTTGGAGAGTTAGACAACTAAATCGTACTTTCCCAGTTGAATCTTGGTGAGTGACATTTTGAATGAAATTAATTCTCAGCGGCTTAGAAGTAACTACAAATCTAAGCTGTTTACACACTCCTCTTAGGCCACTACCAACCAAAACAAAAGCATCTTTTCAGCAGTTTCGTGTTGACTAATTTTGATAGGGCTGAAAAGTTTTCTGTCATCGAATGCATGTTTGGAAAATGCTTCTATGGAATCTGTAAACAAAGAATTTGTCATTACTACTTTACTGGATAAAAGGAGCCCTATCATCCTCTTCATATGATAATGACCAAAACATTGCAAGCATCACTCAGCATCCTGGATCTTCAGAAATCTGTCTTGGTAACTGCTCATTGCCTCACTTCGCAGATAAATATGAAACTAATGACAATGTTCACAACTGCCCAGAAATATATTGCTAATTTATTGTATCTTTACATGCCAGATGATTTCAAGTCAATAGGGATATCACCATCAAACTACCCTTTGTAGGGAAATAAGTAAACAAGTTTTGTGCGTGGTTGTGAGCATTTAATGCCTTGATTTTAGATTTTATTTCGTGTACCAAGTCAGCTTTTCTTTGAAACCATATGGTGGACAGTTTTTGATCTCAACCTGTAACATTTCTTTGCAGGTTCTTTATAGCAGTGGCATACAAGGAGTTTACTATCCTTGGATGGATGGCTATCCATGGATGGCTTGATAACAACAAAAATGTCCCATTGCAAGCATATGCATAACACATTATAACAACCAGGTTTCCAGGTACAGAGCTGCAGGGTTTTGAAGAGGAAGATTGATTGCTAATACAGGTATAAACAACTAAATGGGGTAGAAAATAGGCACTTTCATATGAATTAAGCACAACGTTTCAACCATAGCCCACTATCAAACAAGGCTCCAAATGGTGTTCTTAATTCATTTCATGTCAAAGTGCTCATATTTTACTTTTGGTTAGTTGTTTATCTTTGTACTTGCACTACACGCAACAAGAAGAATTTTTGATGATATGATTCATTTGATGTAGATCTAGATACAACAAGATTCAATGAAATTAAAAAAGTTTCAACACAATCAGGCTTTCTTTCCTAGAGCAGCCTCTGCTGATAAAATAACGGTCTGAAAATTCTAAAAAGTGTGCTAGTTTCCATGTCCTTTGAATCTTGTAGTATCTACTTAATAAATAGTATCTTTTTATGTTGTACTTGATATCAAAAACTTTTGTACAAGCAATATACATATTGCTAGTATTGATGACCACAAAGTTGAAACGATCAAGAACAGTAGAAGAGACGTAAAGAATCAAAGCTGTCTTTTTAGTGCGTACACCTTTATAATATTGATAGTAACTATTTCAAAGGCTCTACATCATACAGTAAAGGCCTTTCCATATTTGCACTGCTTTCTTGCTTAAAAAGTATCAAAAATCTTTCAGAAAATGTTTAATGTCTTTAGAATTCTTGTTTTTCTTTGCTACAAACTGTTTACAGCTTCTGCAGCCAAGTGACAATCAGGCAGCATCTTTATGCTACAAGGAATAAGGAGGAAATATTAACAACTTCTGTCAAAACCTCATCAATGTTCAGATTGGGCACATTTGATAAACACTTTTCAACATTAGATCAAGTTTCAACAGCACAAGGACCAGATACAGTATAGCTGCAAAGCTACATTTTCTGTGAATTGGGCTAAGGGCCCAGGGGGTGGATAGGAGTACTCAGGTTACTTTCTTGGGTCTAACATTTGTGCAAGAATTCTCTTTCTGGGTCCTTCATTTTGACATGCTCTTTTTTTGGTTGCTAAAATTCTGGATTACTTTTTGGGTCTCAATTATGGGGAAAAGTAGCAAATAATACATGTATGTTTTTCATAAGAAACTAAGAATTTGGGCCAGTACTGATAAGTTTCTTGAAATTATCAGATCTGTGCCCTCCTGAACATTTCAAAACAAGGTGTTCTTTGAAGCCTTCCTGTTTAGACATATCTCAAGTACTTTTTGAGTAATATGATACAAGAAAAAGTCAGAATAATGAAAAATATGCTTGAGTTTCTTAATTTTTGGTGATCTGAGAGTCTGAGTAACTTATAAGTCATTTCTTATAAAAAATATGTGTAGTGAAAAACTTTATTTGCAAACACAATTAAAATCAAGCAACATTTGTTAAAATAAAAATACTCAAATATATAACTATAATAGAAAATGAAATCTAAAAGTTAGGGCACATATAGCATATAATAAGAAAAATGTCATGCACCCCTATCCTAAACATCCTGGAGTACCCCCTGGGCTAAGAGATTTACAAGACTATCAAAATACACTATTCCATGGCTGGACAATTTAATGCTACCAGCCTATGGACCACATATTTATGCCTTCCATCGAAGCCGGGGGGGGGGGGGTGTGGTTATTGAATAAACATGATTGTGGCATGGAAAATATGATAATACTACAATTGGATTGGAAAAATATTCGAATTTACAGCTGGTTCCAAGTTTACATTTTTGGCAACATCATACTCATCAACTATTTCCTATACTCCTCTATTTTTATTGATTCAGGTTGGTTGAAGTTGTTCAGGTTTCAGGGCAGATCTGAAGGCCTTTAAATAAAAAGAGAGAAACAGGCAAAGTAAAAGTCGTTTCTGTTGCTGGAAAGCCAATAAAATCATCTTTCTAAGATAATGATCTCAGAGTTGAGCAAAACTAAGGACAACTCACCGTTCTGTGGGCCAGGTAAAACCATTCTGTGTTTCCATGATCTTCATTTGTTCCTTTTCTCTGATTCCACTTGAAGTAAGGCCTAACTCTTAGCAGCGCTGGCCATAATAAAACTCAAATACACGACTTCGCAGGATCAACTTTCCTGAAGATCCAGGCAGTGTCGAGAGACAGGTCTTTCGAAATCCTCAGCCATAAAATGCTTGTACAGACAGCGGAATATTTTGAAGGCTGCAGCTGGAAGTAGGCCCGTTTCATATACATAAAGTCAATCCATTGCTTCTTTCGCCGCTTGGCAATCGGGTTATCATCATTTTCATCATTGAATTATAAAAGTAAAACTTCTTTCCCTCTGCAATCCTTGTTATGAGCTACAACCAAACACGACACATCTGTCTAGCATCTTTGAAGTTGGGTTTCACTCGCAAAATCCCTTTACATTCAACTAAATGGCCTTATCAAAACAAACTTTCCTTCCGGAGTACACGTCACAAGCCGCTATCCCCATGCCTTTTTCAAGGTACGCGACATTTCGTTCATTTGGTGCTGCAGGGGCAGACAAAAACACTCGTCTTGGGGCTTAACATGTCTGCAATCATAGTTTTGTTGATTGATAGTCGAATCCTGACCTGCGCATATGTGTGAAAACAAAAACATTGAAGACAGAGATTTGCTACAGCAGCCACACAAACGGGGCACACTTTTTTTGGGACACCCTGTAGATAGCGTTTCATCTCTATCTGTCTTTTTTAGTGGTATACAAAGGTACTTATAAGGGACAAGACGTTGCAATCAAGAAACTGAAAGATGATAGCGAGGCTGCTCAGTCCTTTCTTTCAGAGGCATCTGTGATGACGTAAGTGTTTTTGATTTCCGCCACGCATCCGAAGGTAGCTTCGGGACACTGAGAAGTTAAGCGTATCGAAGCAGTTGCCCAGTTCTTCCTCTCATGTAACCCAATTTGTGATTTCTTTAGCCTAGAATTACAGAGTTGGTGACTGTCCTCATTCTAGTACCAGGTTTGACAGGGCGAAGACTCGAACCACGAACCTTTAAATTTGTAGTCAAGTGCGCTACCACTGACCTTCCCCCCGTAGTTGTAAACGATATTCAGTTGGCTTACCGCGTCACTTTGTAAATAGACAATATCGCTAAAGATGGCGGTGAGGCCGAGTGAACACCCTGGTTCACGTGACAAAAAGGTCCGTCTAAACAGTGGACGGCTTAGCAGCCATTATAGATTTACGGTTGGCTAGGTAACTCATCCTTTATTCTAGTCTGTTTTTCTTTCTTATATTGTAAGGAACAACGACAGATTTTGTAGACAATAGCATGAGTTGCTTTTGATTGACAAGTGATTAGCGATCGCAAACAAGGAAATTCTCTCAACGATTAATTCAAAACAAACAAAGCCGCAAAAGTTTCTTAGAAACCCTGGTAGCCAGCTCGTTCGTTCTGCATTCCAGAAATTGTTTTTAAAGGGTCTGTTTCATCCAGCATGCCTTGCACGTGCCATCTCTTGGTTGGCCTTTGTTGCCGCCATTTTCATGGCCCATGAAAATGGCGGACAACAAAGGAAAACCAAGAGACGGCACGTGCAAGGAATGCTGGATGAAACAGACCCTTTAAAGGCAAACTATCATGGCGCTGATTGGGTAAATAAGACAATCCAAAAGAAAAGAATTAGGCAAGCTTCAGTTATTTCAGTTACCACAGAAATAAATTCGATGATAAAGATATGAATCTTTTTATTTGGGAATGAATCCATGACTCCAGCGCACAAAGGATTGATGAATACAAACCCATAAGATCTTTTGTTATTGATTTTATCTGAAGATCTGGCCAATCATATCCATGACAGTGTGCCTTTAAGAGTAAGTATGAGCATAGATAAAAAGAAGAAGGATATATCTACACATCTACCCCGGTCATTTTATTTAATTGGTTCAAAACCGATTGGGAGGCGATTCAATTCTCTTATTTTTTGGGTGTAATTAAAATATTTACTGCTCAACTTCTGAACCAAATGAGTAAAATGCCTGAGGCAGATGTGTAGATATATCCTCCTTCTTGCGATAAGTGCTCATGTTTGCTCTTAAAAACAATTTATGGAATGCACAACGAATGAGCTAGCTACCTGGGTTTCAGAGAAACTTTTGCGGCTTTGTTTGTTTTGAATTACTGGTTTAGGGAATTCCTTTGATGGCAATCGCTAATCGCTTTGAATTCAGGTGCCAACAAAAGCAGCTTATAGCTGCGGCAAGAAGTTCATTCGGATCTCAACACTTATCAGAGAGTTTGTTGTCAACTACGTTGCGCAAAGTGAGTTAACAATGGTTTAGTTTACACACAGGCAAGTGTTATTGTTCTTTTTGCTATGTTTCTCCTTATTTTCATTCATTTTTAGCTGATTTTTCTTTCATTTGAATAACCACGGTCGAAAACACAAACTTTGATTTGCAAAGTCGCAAAATGAAACCCTCGTATGCTCGCACTGTTTTTAAACTGTTACACAACAAAATCAGCTAACGTTGAAAATAATTGAAACAAGGCCAGAAGACAAATAAAGCTTGCCAGTGTATCAACTGAGCCAGTCGTAAGTCAATTGGAGCAAATTTATTGTTGCTTATCTCTCTGAAAAGTGTTCTGAGATCCGAAGGAACTTCTTGCCGCAGCTAGCGGATATCTATCAAGAACGGGGGTCGTGTTTCCATTTCTTTTAACAGAATCTACCAGATTTGGATGCTCGATCCAAACCTCTTTCTTAAGAAGTAAAAAGGTCTATTAAGATTGTCTGAAAATCAAAAGTGGCCTGAACGGAAACAATAGATCCACTGTGCAGTAGTTGAAAAGATAGGACTGTTCAACTAAAGTAAACATTTTCTGTTACTTTAACTACTGTATTGTGGATCCATGGTTTCTGCTTTGACCGGACTTTATTTTCAGGCAATCTGAAATTTCGGCGTGCCAGCAAAGGACTCTGGTTGACAATGACTCTTTGATAGGTAGTAATTGCTTCTGTTCTGTACCTAGAAATTAAGTAGCTAATAGGTGGTAATTGCTTCTTGTTCTATACCTAGAAATTAAGTAGTTAATAGGCAGTAATTGCTTCTTGTTCTATACCTAGAAATTATGTAGCTAATAAGTAGAAATTGCTTCTTGTTCTATACCTAGAAATTAAGTAGTTAATAGGTAGTAATTGCTTCTTGTTCTATACCTAGAAATTAAGTAGTTAATAGGCAGTAATTGCTTCTTGTTCTATACCTAGAAATTAAGTTGCTAATAGGTAGTAATTGCTTCTGATCTGTACCTAGAAATTAAATAGTTGATAGGTAGTAATTCCTTCTTGTTCTATACCTAGAAATTAAGTAGTTAATAGGCAGTAATTGCTTCTTGTTCTGTACCTAGAAATTATGTAGTTAATATGTAGTAATTGCTTCTTGTTCTATACCTAGAAATTAAGTAGTTAATAGGTAGTAATTGCTTCTTGTTCTATACCTAGAACTCTGAGGCACAAGAATCTTGTGCAGTTTCAAGGAATTTGTTTCCAAGGCAAAGACATCTACATTTTAACCGAATTCTGTGAAAAGGTAGGTTTGAATTATCAGTTCAAGAGGGAAATCCAAAGAAAAATTTCTTGAGAAGCATGAAACTTGAAAACAGCGTTGGATACGCTCCAAAGCCATATATACGAGCAATGGTTGAAAAGATACGTCCCGCAAGCCAGAGAACGGAGAGCAGCGAAGAGACTTGTTGTTGGTTTCATTGAGTGTGCTACTCTGAAATATATACGTGTTTACGAGATTACTAATAGAAATATATGTGTTAATGATTAGCGGAATAAGGAATTACACGTGGCAATACATGTGACACTAAGTGCACGTGATATTAGGTGCACGTGATCCAAGGGTGTGCACGTGATCCAAGGTGTGCACGTGATGAGTGTGCAGATGAGCATTCCTACTACATAGTTGGCACCGGGGAGTAAAAGAACAGTTTGTTATACAGTTTCGACTGGCCATATAGTTAATTATGGTATGGCAAATTACAGAATCATGCGGTTAGGAACATTTAATTATCAATTAGAGCGTCAAAGACGTTTTTCGAAAGTGTCAGAGAATCTTTAACGACAAAAAGTCAAGACAACGACACGAAAAGATGCCCTTTAGAAGTTCAGAATTTAGAAATATAAATGTCTAGAAGCAGCTTTATGTGGGGGAAGTTTTTTGAAGTTGAATGATTTTGCTTAAAAATGTGAAATTAACAATGAAAAATGGTTTCATAGAAAATATCTTAAAACTTCGACCATAAAACAACCTTTACTATGGTAGCCACTTTTGAGGTAGTTCCTAAAAAAGTTGCTTGACACTGGGTAGTCATTTATTGACTTCTTATAGATTTATAAGTTCCATGTTTGATATCTACTCTCTTGACATGTTTGTTACTCAAGCCTTGTTGATGTTGTTATTTCAGGGGGCCCTGGTAGATTATTTACGGTCAAGAGGGCGAGCGGCAATCACGCAAGATCAACAGCGTGGTTTCGCCAGGTATTTTTTCTTTTTTTATAATTTTTACAATTGTTGTTGTTGTTGTTCTCCTTGTAGGGGTCCCGTTATTCAACATCATCGTCTACGGTTGCCGGAAATCCAATGTGAAACTGACTCTAGTGTTTATCAGTAAAAACTGTTTATGCGTAGCCTTTAGTAATTGTATTTAATTGTATATTTAGGTTTAATTTAGTTGCCCGTCTTTATGTCAAAGCCATGGGGTAGTCATGGTCTTTTGCTCCCCATGGTATCTTGTCCTTGTAGTGTAGTAAAGTAGTTCATAAGTGTTGTTATAAGTAATCCCGTTTTTGTAAATTTTTATACTGAAAATTTGTTTCGCAATAAATGTTACATTCTACTACACCTTTTTGATTACTATACAACACTACAGGGACGATGCTAAGGGGAGCGAAAGACAATGACTGCTTCATGGCCAATAAAAAGACATGCAATGCTAAACCACATACAACTAAGTACACTACGAACGATTAAAACCTAATGGATACAATACTAGATTCTTTCTAACATTAGATGTCCGGTCAGCTATGCGATGGAAATTACAATGTCAGGAGCGCAGCTAATCTTGATTGGTTTACGGACATAAAATATGCCTGGCATCTAATGTGAAACAGAACTTACAAAGAACCAAAAATTTTACGTTGAGGAAGTTGGTTGTTGCTTGGTATTGAAGTTTCAAAAAATCTTTTTCAAACCGACCAGTTTCATGAAGAAAACGTAAAGTCAATTTGAGTATATTTCTGTTCAAATCATTAGAGAGGTCTTGATCACCATATAATAAAAGCTGTGTCAGAGCATCATTTGAAAGATCGGTGATTTGTACAATTGGTCGTAGTAATTCAACAATTCCAGCGAGAAGATTTTGCCGTTGAACATCAAAAGAAGGGCAGAGCAACAAAAAGTTCTAGGTATTGTTTCATGATTTACAGAGTAGAAACACGGTTTTGTGTACCAATTCAACCAAAATGAACTTTACATGTTTGAAAATTCGTTATGCAGAGAATACTTGATTTACTTGCCATTAAAATTCAAAAATTCAATGCAATTATCTGTTTCAGAAATAAAATTTAATTTTGGGTCCGCCTGGTAGAAAGAATGTTTTGGCCTAAAGGGACCCCATTATCAACATGCCTTTGGTCGTATTTGATGTCAACCTTGTTGCAGCAGTGTTAATTTGTGTGTGTCAGCTTGCTGTCGTATCCAAACTGTCACAGCGCAGCAAAGCTTGTGGGGTGAGTGGCCAAGTGGGTTAAACAGTTTCCGTCAGGTGACTGAGGTTAAGCTCGGTCGAGTGAGGTCGAACGCCGGATGGGTGACTTCTCGGAGGCCTGACCTCGCAACTCACCTCACAACTCACCTTGCCGGCATTCGGAAGGGACGTTAAACTATGGGTCCCATGCCTGGATTCGCCATGCATAGTGGGCCTAAATTAGCTTTAAATAGCTACAAGTCCTTTCAGCCCACTTAAAATAGATTACTGAAAAAAGCTCTTGAATCGGCAGCCATTTTGAGCCTTATTTTGGCCTAAGCAGCCATTTTTTAGCCTCGCTCCATAAGGACCCTCTAGTTACGCTCATCTTATTGAGTTGAATTGTTGTTGTTGTTGTTGCTCAACTTCTCTCTGTTGACCGAAGCGCCATCATCAAGTCAAAGAGCACAGGGAAACGAGAGACTCCAAGTAATAAGTCTAGCCATTTTGTACCTTATGGCTACCGGCGGAGACGCTTTGCAGTGCTGTAACAGTTGGGATAAGAAATTGTTTTTATCAAGAGACAAATGATACCTATGATACAGTTAAAACGACAGCAGTTGTTGTATTGATTTCAACAGCAAGAATTTTCTATCAGCAATTTGCCATGTTTTTTCAGTGATGTATGCGATGGTATGTCCTACTTGGAGAAAAGAAAAATAGTTCATAGGTAAGAATCACTTTTGAATGTGCTCACCATCACCTTGATTTGTTTTGAGATGACGATCGTTTTTGAAAAATTTTTGAAATGTAGAAATGTCAGTAACCATTAATATCCAAACTAGTAATAGCTGCTGCTAAAATGCCCGCGCTCTTGAAAAAGATTAGTAAAATTTATCCAATTGAAAACCCCAGAAAAAAGTCTCGCATCAGAAAGAAACACAAGCAACAGTAAAAATTTGCCAGTGGAATCCTCAAGTACCCAGAAAAACAGCTTGGGTTTCAGACAGGCCTAAGCGCCTCGTTTTCTCTTCAGAAAAAATTACGATCTCTCACCCAATGTAGCCTAGATCTAACATCAGCCAGTCCGCAGTTTCCACGACTTAACAATCAAAATATGTCACTGATCAATGAACACTGAACAAATTGGAATTGTGTGTGAAGCTATCAAAGATAGCGGAAATAAAAGTTTATTTTAAACTGTGCGTGAGAACAAAAGCTGTATGCTTGAGAACAGAAGATTTTTCAGCACCAGGCTTCTTTCGACCCCGACCTTCAAATCGCCGCCATTTTGGTTGACGAATCCTCCTGACTCATCATGCGGAAAACCAAAATCAAGCTCCTACCAAAATCTCGTGCCCGCAGCCAATTAGAAGCCCTTGCTTTGCGCGCTCCGGCGCGGGCAACAATAATGAAAGTCAATTCAACGAACACTTTAAAATTTCATTTAGCAATGAGAGTTCTTTAATTTTTAACAAGAACAAAGATTTTGTATACTTTTGAGAGGTTCCTAAGTGAATTATAGGGTGTGGAAATTTTAAAGGCATTGATTTATTTATCACGGTTATTCATTTTAAGCTATAAACAATATTTTAAGTGTTGGTACAGCGGATGCTTTTGTTTAATTTCTTCGTCTGAAACTTCCAGCAACGAATAGTCACATGAAATCGAAAGAAGAGGAAAGGAGGATGCAAAAATTGCAGCTATTGAAGATCAGCCTACAGCGAGCCTATTATATGACAAACCTTTTGCCATCAGATGAAATCTTACCCTGTTGCGATAGATCCTGCCCGGGCTCATATTAACAGGCCCTTGATTGCCTTCTTTTGTTTGCAGGGATTTGGCTGCTCGTAATGTATTGTTAATGGAAGACATGACAGCAAAGGTTTGATTCCCATTTGATAATAAACCCCTTTTTCACTGTTTTGTAAACGTGATACATGTTGTGAAGTAGAGAGAATACAAGAATGTATATTAAATTTTTTTTAAAGGAACTTTAAAGGGAATCTAAGGATATATCAGCCTTTGATAAAAATAGCCATCCAAAGATAATAGGCCGTGACAGACTCAAAAGCAAATGTTGCAAGAAAAACTCTTTTTTTGTGTGTGTTTTTTTGAAGAACAGAAAATGAATTTCAAAAGTTGAATTTTAGCTTTGCTTGGGCCTTTTTGCTAATTTCAACACATGCTGAAGTTTCAACACTGGTTGAAACGCTGCGTTGAGTTGAGCCTGTGTCGAGTTTCAACTCGGCCTCTTTCATGTAAACACGATCCAGGATTTTATCGTCAACCGATTTGAAACAGAGCACGTGTTGAGCTCAGCACGGGCTGAAATTCCTCATGTAAAGGACCTCTACTGTTTTAAAGCTTGGCATGTCGAAGAATGGCCAATACGCAAACTGTTTTTACTGTCTTTGCCCCCATCCTATGTTTTGACATCTCTTTTAAAGGTTTCTGATTTTGGTTTGGCAAAGAACTTAGATGCAGACTCAGAGACCGACATGTTACCTGTCAAATGGACCGCCCCAGAGGCTATCAAACATAAAGTTAGTTTTGCCAATTTTTTACTTTTAATCAAATTTTGTTTCGAATTTAACATTGCTAGAAATATTGTTGGGGAACAAAAGAATTGCTCTGTTTGATGTTACCATTTATTCTATCTTTATGGTACCGTAAATCAGCAATCACGTGTCAGATTGATTCGAACAAGGTCTCAAGCTTTAGGTTGAAGCTTATCCTATGTACTTTTTAAACGAAACAATCTACCCCTTCAAGGTAAGAGGCGCGAAAGCAAGTTTTTTGTTATTTGAGATATTGCTTTTTTTATGGCCAAAATCTCGTTTTACGTACAAAGCTTAGCAAAGTAGCAAATTTTCAAATTCATGTATTTCTTCATTTCAAAATTATGACAATTTTAAGAATTTAAAGTCGTAAGGGCTTTAACCGTGAAATCAAAGTTTGGATAAATTTTTATCCAAACTCCGATTCCCACGTTCAAAGCCCTTATGAATTCAAATTCTTTATATCATCATGACTTCTAAATAAAGACAGATATGAATGTGAAAATTTGTTTCAGGGCTAAAATTTGTACGCACAATAAGATTTTAGTGTAAAAACTGCAAAATCTCAAACAACAAAATACTTCCGCTTTCGCGCCTCTTACCTTGAAAAGGTGGATTGAATGTAAAGCTCCTCCACAGCAGCTGCACAAACGGGGCACAGTTTTTGGGACACCCCGTAGATAGAACGGATATATTTTTATGGTTGAAAACGGGAAAGAATAAAAGAATTGACTGAACAATTTCCTGACGACACCTGAAACTTTTTTAGAACAGGTATAGAACCAATCAAATTGCAAGGCCCGAACCGTATCTTTGACAGTTAACGTATCTCACTAAAGCTTGATTCACACACACGAGGGAAAAATACGTTGGAAAGTCACTAGAAATGCGACAAAGAAAGATTGAAGTAATTTTAGCCTAATTTTTCCATCGTCTTATTTAGCAAATCGCTTGATCGACAATTCAACTTATGGTGATACATGAATATTTTTTCTATAAGAACCCGCAAGCGTTTATTTTGCTTAGCTGAGGATGAAACGAGCTCTTCTTGAAACTGTCCCACCATGGACTAGTCTGATATATATAGTCATGTAGTAACTGGATTTACTGGAATGTCGTATTAACTATTGATGTGTCCAGCTGGAATTAACCTTTTAGCTATTTTGGAAAAGAGTCTCGATCGAGCGATATTTTTATCCATTCTTATAAGGAGCGTGACAGCAGAAATTGTGCGTGGATGCGCGAAAATTCATAACTTTGAGCCCCGCCTAGTTCCTTGCAGCAGATCCCGGAATTAGGCAACACTTGATATTTTCTTCCTTAAGCCTTGAACTCTTGATTTATCACTTCAAGCTTAGATATGCAAACACTTCCTTATATCAGATAGCTCGATGAGATCATTTTACACAGTTTTACTCTGTCACGGAGTGATCAATTGAGTGGTGTTATAACTGCTGTCGCTTCTATGCACATCCTAAAATTCTACAAAATGTATCAAAAGGTCGTTTGATTCGAATTTTTGTAGAGCAGCTAAAGGACTATTGTCTTATAAAATTGAAAATGTCGAGTAGCACTACATGACAAATTTGTTTTGTTTGTCTTTCTTTCAAATGTCCCTCAAATGTTCGCCGTGACCTTTAAATTCTAGCCAAAGTTAACATAGCGCTCAAATCTTTAAAAAGGTCGGTGTAAAATTCTATTGCAGTTTTCATTGAAATAAATGGCTTGGAAGGAAATTTGGGCTTTTTGCTCTAAATGTGCCTTGGTAATTTATTGATATCTTGATTAGTTTCAATATGACGTCATTTATCATATTTGAGGCTATGATGGCATCAATTTTCTAAATCCTAAACCAGTAAAGCTACAGATTTTGTTTCTGCTTGCCACCATATTGTAAACCTTCATAAACTATGGTTTTCTTGAAGGTTGTATAATGTTTTTTCTACTGGTTTAGGATTTACGATGATTTGAATTGTTTTCCAAATTTTCCATGAACTTTTTCAAAATATTATTCATGAACTTTATTAAATTGCTGCCATTTTGAAAAAGAAAAATAAAGATATGAAAAATGTTCACGGCAGATTTACGGTTAAGTACCATAAGCTCCTTTCAAGCCATCCAATTCAACGAAAACTGCAATAGAATTTTACACCGCCTTTTTTACAGATTTGAAAGATTTGAGCCCTATGCTGCCAAATTTGAGATTTTTCAGTGCCATAGGAGATGTCCTAACGAATTTGGATGATATCATATCAAAAAGTTTTTGTTCTATTTAGAAGTGAGTATTTTTCACTGATGCATCTAAAATGAATTCAGAGAATGTGTTTATCCAATGCTGACACGCTTTTATTTCCCTGTGAACCAGGCCTTGGTAATCATTTTCAAACTTAACACAACTTGATCTATTAATTTTAGAGATATTCTACTGAAAGCGATGTATGGAGTTTTGGTGTGTTGCTCTGGGAAATTTACTCATTTGGTAGAAATCCATATCCTCGAGTGGTAAGTAAATGAAGCTTTCTTGTATCGAGGGAGTAAACAAGGGAGTAAACAAGGGCAGATTTTGTAATATAACAGCAACAGTTGCGTTTGGTTGACACCTCAATTCAAAGCGATTAGCGATTGCAGACAAAGGAAATTCTCTCAACCAGTAATTCTAAACAAACAAAGCCGCAAAGGTTTCCCCGAAAGTAGTAGGGCAAACTTTCGCCTTGTGCAAGCGAAAGGTGGTTCTTAAGAGGAGTTACGTGGTCATGCAAGAAGAAGGGTAAATCTAAAGTTCTGTCTGGTGGATTTTATTTTTTTGTTTCAGAAGCCTAGCAGAAGGTATTGTAATTCTTGCGTATAGGGCTTTTAAATGAAACGATTACAAAACAGCTCCTGAATCAAGTAAACAAAATCCACCAGATATAAAATTATATAATAACTTTAGATTTACCCTTCTTCTTTCGTTATAAGCACATAACTTGTCTTAAGAACCACCTTTCGCTTGCACAAGGCGAGAGTTTGCCTTACTAGTTTCAGGGAAACTTTTGCGGCTTTGTTTGTTTTGAATTACTGGTTGAGAGAATTTCCCACGGGGGGGGGGGGGGGGTTCTTGACCAAATTTTGGGTAGGGGTCTGCCGCGAGCATCTTCTAAAGGGTACCGTTGGCTAGACTAACTTTTACGAAAATGGTACCCTTGGCTAGACCAATTTGACCATTGTTTTAACCAATTTTTACGAAAATGGTACCCTTGGCTAGACCAATTTTGACCATTTTCTCAACCAATGTTGTCAAATTTGTGCCAAATATGATGTCATGACCGTTCGCTAGACCAATATTGTCAAAATGATACCCTTGGCTAGACCATTGCTGGCCAAAATTGCAAAAAAGGATACCCTTGGCTAGACTATAAGTCCGAAAAAGTATACCCTTGCTCGCGGCACATTCCCAGGTACCTTTACTATGGAAGAACCCCCCCCCCCCCCCCCGTGGAATTTCCTTTGTCTGCAATCGCTAATCTCTTTGAATTGAGGTGTCAATCAAACGCAGCTGTTGCTGTCATATTACAAAATCTGTCCTTGTCGAGGAAGTAAAGAAATACGCGCTATTTGAAAGGCTGTTGTTCCCTGAATTTGAAAGTAATGATATTGACAAAGTCTGTTATTGTTCGTTGAAATTTGGGCACAGTGAAATTCCTTAAATAGCCGCAAGTTGTAGGCAAGCAGCCGATAGAACACCTTAAAGACAAATGACGGATATATAGCGCCTAGTTTAAAAATAGAACAAATGATGGCTTAGTGCTTTCATTTGTCTGATTGATTTGCTAATCTCTCGATATCATCAAATACAATGGAATTCAATAGGTTATATTTAGATTGCCCAGGCCCCTGATGTAAATCACCTTATTTCTCCGTCATTTGTCTTTAAATACCGGCACTTGGATGATGAAATATTTCATCGACTTTATGCCGAAATGTTCAGCAATGCCAAGTGTTTCGACTAGTATCGGATCTTTTTAGACAATATTTATCTCTTCCTTGATGAATATTCCTATAATAATTAACGGCATAGTCTTTTTCTCCCTGTGGTATCATCTTTCTGGTGTTGTAGACTAGCTCATACTTGTATTTGAATTCGCGTGGCATCGGAATTCGTGCACGTCCAAGGTGCGCGAAATGAAATCTGATCGAAAAATAATCCGCGCGAAAATGTCTCTGGAGCAAAATTTGCTGCACAAGTAAAACAAAAGAAATAAAGCAATCCTAAAGAACAGTTGAGTCATAGTATTGAACAAATAATTATGGGTATTTTGTCTGGCTCCATGTAGAGCTGTAACATAAACTCATTTGTCTTCTTTTTATTATTGTTTTCATTATTGTTATTATTAATTTTTATCATCATTATTATTATTATTACATTTATTTGATAATGCAGGTCAGTTAAAATGGTAGCACACGTAGTGCTGATGTGGACCTGCTCCCTGAACAATTTACAATTTGTAGAATTATAAATAGCTAAACTTATATACAACATATTTTTTGATAGGATTTAAAAGTGAAGAAATAAAAAATAACCACCAGAAATAGAACTAATTAGAATCTTTAATTGTCCCAATTGCAGTCTCTTTTTCATAACTGATATTTTCAAGCTTGCATGTTTTCAATTTGCTCTTGAAGCTGTCTATGTTTGTAATGCTTCGTACTTCAGATGGTAATTTATTCCATGTCAAAGGCCCGCGATGATAAAATTTCTTCCATGAATTTGGCTTTGGCAGCTCAAAATCTTACAGATTTCTGAACTGGCTTCGCCTTGCATCAGAGTCAAGATGATTGCAGTTTCCAGGCATCCTTGTGGCAAAGGAGATCACCCAAAATTTCTCTCTCTCTTAATGTTACCGTTATCCTTCCGCTATATTCTATGAAAAATTCACAAAACCTTGAGACTTCTCGTTGTAAATGACCTACCAAGAACAAAGTATCAATTTTTTCTTTGATTTGGTACATTGACCAATTGCATATGGGTTGCATAATAGGTGAGCGAATTCAAAACTGAGGCAATGTATCATGTCTAGGGTGCGTGAAATTCAATCGCATGAATTTAAGCTGAGCGAAAATGAGTACCACTCGAATCCAAATACAAGTAGTTTCTTCAGAAATTGGTCTTGTAGAATGTTTAATTGAGTTTATACAAAACTGAATCATGACAATAGTTTAGGGCCTATTTTTGAGGTATAATTTATATCATTTCTTCTCTCCAGCCACTGAAAGATGTTAGTGCAAAAGTGGAGAAAGGGTATCGAATGGAAATACCGGATGGATGTCCGAATACAATTTATGTTTTAATGCAACGTTGTTGGAACCTTGACCCTCTAAGAAGGCCTTCCTTCAAAAGTTTAAAAAAAGAACTTGACAATCCTCCAAGGGAAACTGTTTTATAGATTTGAAAATCGCGAATATGTATTTTGCTATACCACAACAAAACATGTAAAGGAACATCCATGGGGTTCTTTTGGAGGCAGAACCCGACCTTGTAAGCTGTCTTGGAGCTGGGGCGATTCGTCCAAGACAGATTTTTACTGATATCGTATATACCCCATTTACGCTTGCAAGTTAGATCAGCTTAAAGTAAACCAGGTTATGAAGTGTTTCGTTATTAACTGGTCAAACCAATGAATTGAATTTATGTGACTGATCGAGATTTAGCATGGTTTGAATAAAGCTGTTTTAACTGTGGCCGGGTGAATGGGGGTATTACCAGGATCGAGCAAGTACCTCAGCCTTTTTATCCTCCTTAAGGCCATAAACACTTTGCAACTCATTTAAAGGGAATAGACATAGCTATATCTCGTAGCCGCTATAAATAGGCCGAAGAAACGCCCACAAACCCATTGTTTCTTTACCTACACAATGAGACCGGATGCGTCAAAGTGGTCGAGTATAATAGAATATATTTTTGACCTGGCCCGGGCCAGCTTTTAACTATGTCGATTCCCTTTAATGTAGGTAAGAGTTAGTAGTATCAAGCAAATGTCACTTATGAGGATCAATTTTTGATGTTAGAGAGTAAGATATGTAGACGATATTTTAGTGGTCAAAGTTTAGTTGGTAGAATCTCTATGGGGAATATTTTTGTTTGGCGCCAACTTAAGCAAACTTTTAAATCCTTTGCACACTAGAAGACAGACAAATGGTCGGGACGGACAAGTCGTCTGACACGTGTTTATCTGATATGAAATTTAGTCGTACTTTTGATTACGTGATGACGTAGACAAATAAATCGCGTTCAGAAAATCATGTGGATGGACCCAGAAATAGATGGATGGACAAACTCAGAAAACCTTCACGTTGAAAATCTATTCGTTCATTTTTCACACAAGACGTCCTGTCCGCCAAGAATGCAGAGTCCAGGAAAAGGTCAAACCTTCCTCCCAGTGCTGATATGATGTCGCTAGTTAAACCTTCCTCACTTTATCAAGTAAAGAAACCAGATTTTTCGAACTCCTTGCATTTTTATAGCCCTAAAATTTATGTAGCAGTTGCTGTTGCCAGAATAGCCAATTTTTTCCTTGTTATCATTTAAAAACTACCAAACCTTTCTCTGATATGGTATTTACAAGCAAAACTTTCCTCTGGTTGACAGCCGTGGAGCCATGATTTTTTCTGGACTCTGCAAGAAAGTTTGTTCTTCTTTTAGCTCGAAAGGGCTAATCTGTGAGATCGCCCTAGACTTATGACATTTCGTCCCTTGTTTCCCTGCGTTCTTTGATTTGCAGATATCACTTGTTCAATAAGGTACTCATTTCATTACTCTTATAAAATGGGCCCCCTGTGTCAAAATGGCCTAAACTAGCGGGAGTTCTCTTACACTCAACAAAATCGCTTCAATTTCTGGTTTAAAGAGCTTCAACATTGAAAAGCAAACTTTTAGTACAAATAATAATGTTTTACGAACCTACTAATCGCAAAATACGTACCTTTCAAGCAGTAACCTTCCTCTGTAGAAAGAAAATAGATCTATCGCAGCTACGAGAATTCTTTCCCGAATCAACCGTTTTTGTACGCAGCAACAACAACATTCGAAATAGCGCCTCCTTATTGGTTGAAAACTAGATTCTAGCAATTTGATTGGTCAATATGGATCCACACCATATTGGCCTAAAGTGGCTACACTTTATAAGAGTAATGAAATGAGTCCCTACTGAGCAAGTGATATCTGCAAATCAAAGAACGCAGGGAAACAAGGGACGAAATGTCATAAAGTCTAAGATCGCCCCTGTTTAACTATTGTGAAAGCACCCCAACCACTTTGCAGTTTCAATTATCTCACTTTGAGATTAGTTTTGATGCGAACCACCTTCTCTCAAATTTCCGTTCCAATTTTAGGTTTAAATCGTTTTGATTAGCTTATAAGTTCCATTTTCCATTTTTGATATTTAATTGCTATCAGCTTTTTTGTAGTGTAATACAGAAAATCATGGTTTAGGCTATGTGTAATGCACCGATGACCCCTTCCAGAGCATTGGTTGTGTTTTTAATAGCGCACCCAGAAGGGTCACGTGAGTAGATTTCAAAACTTCCTTTTGTTTATTTTCATACTGTACCTGGCCGAAGCTATCCTTTAGCTGAAGTGCGGTAACACGAGATGGGATGCAGAGCGGAGTGAATCGGCTTGATTTTCACCTCACTTCCATCCAATCCGAAATGGTTTCACTCTGCGAAAACGGAGTGGAGTTGCCTAGGCGTCATATAACTGTACCCCTCCCCCTATCCGATGCGAAAAGCAATCTGGTGTGTGGTAAATCCGATATTGCGTAACTGGGGCCAGAGTCTGATGATTATTGCTAAAATGAAATCTTTCGTCATAAATGTTGGGAATATTTTAACTTGCGTTTCGTCGATAGGTTAAACCAACAATCTTTTAGATTGCTCTTTTAGAGCTGCTTCTATTGGGTGCACCAAGAATAGCTCGAACGTTGGAAAAGTTATTGTACCAAAATTACTCGATGGATTTTAATGAATCACAATTTGGTTGATAATAAAAAGATCAAAGTCTTTTGATTTTTCTCGTGTTTTTATGAGGATTGACACTATGGTAAAAACACGAGAAAAGTCTTGAAATCCTTTAGTCCATCTGTCTGCTATCGAGCGAAATTCGATACATTCAAATCCATTTAGAGCTCTACTAGGCATTACGATGTTTTAAGCGCTTGAACTTGTTTTGGCTGGCCCGGTACAGTGGCTCAGAAGATGTGACCTTTTTTATTAATCCGTTACATGCCCCCTTGTTAGCATATGAGACTAGTGAACATTAAATATTACCACAGTGATATTACGAAGTGATTACAGCTACGTATGAACTGGTTTTTGTTTGTCAATAGCTCGCAGAGTTTTGTAATATTTTTATAATTCTACCGTAGTAAGAAGCTCTCACAATGTAGTCATATGTAGCTTCATTCTGTTGAGAAATTTCAACGAATAAACTTCAACACAATTTTCTTTGTTGTATTTCCTTTCAAGACAAAAACCTTTTTCTTTTAAAGAGCCATTGTCACCCAGGGTCCTTTGCGGACGCTGAAAATTTCAGACTGTGTGAAAATCAATTTTGGCCTAAGCGGATACACGTATTTCTTTTTATCAGGAACTGCCCATAAGAAACTCAACTCTCAGATCGCCAAAAAATTAAGAAGCTCCAGTACTGGGAAAATATAAGTTAAGAATTTATTTACTTTGATAAAGAAAATCGTTGACACTTTTTACTTTACTTTCACTTGTTTCTTGTGCCATATTACTCGTAAGATACTTGAGTAATGTTGGGCACATGTAGTGAACATGAAGATTGTTATGGAACCTCTAAGAAACTCGTAAGAAAGTCTTGAGTACTCAAAATCTGATAATTTTAAGAAACTGTCAGTACTGGCCGGCCTAGACTTGCCCCAAGTCTATTTCGTCAAAAAAAATTTCGTCAAAAAACATTGGGGAAAAGTATACTTTCCGGTAGACTTATTACAGTTGACAAAACAGACTTGGGGCAAGTCTAATACTGGCCCAAATTCTTAGTTTCTTATAAAAGAAAAATACATGTACTATAGATCCACACTGCAGTAGTCGAACTAACAAAACAATTCTACTTTAGTTGAAATGTTCTATCAGTTCAACAACCAGTGGCGGCGCCGGCCTCAAAGAAGTTGAGGGGACAACACCCTGGGTACCAGAGCCCCAAAGTTAGAAGGAAATTGAAAATTTGGAAAAAAGAAGAGAGAAGAAGGAAGAAAGGAACTTTTTTCCTTCTTTATTTTTTATTTTTCTTATTTCATTATTTTTGGTTCTGGTACCCAGGGTAAGGGGACAAAGGATGATAGGAGTCTGAGAGTGTAGCCCCCAGGGAAAATTTCCAGGTACACGCTTTTTTATATTCAGAAAGTGCCCTTTCACCTTCGGGAAAAATTGTATTTGTCTATCAAACTCTAAAGATACCTACCTTACCCCTCCTTAGACATTTTCTCAACGGATTTAGATGAATTGAAAGCGACATCAGAGAAGAGTAGGGTAACTCCCCCCCCCCCTTGCCTGCCATTTGGGCAAAACATTGCTTGACAAATGTTTGTTGATTACGACAACTGCTACTAAAATACCGGGTATCCCAAAAAATACTCCCTTTTAAAGATCATTGATGGGTACAATATATATAACGCATCTAAAAACCTTATTTTGAGCTATATTCTACTGAACTGAGACTTTTCATATTTCTCCATCTCTACAATGATGGTTAGTGTTTCTTTCAGACATTTGTGACCACACAAGAAGTTCAATATACAAAGATAAAATTGATCTGATAATCATCAGTGCTTTTATTTGCAGTATATGCTTCAAAGCCAGGCAGCCCTAAAAAGAGCTAGATTTACTTAATTCAAAACCAATCACAAGATCGACTATGCTTGGGAAAACAATTTGATCTGTGATCTACTTTCGAAAAAAGAGTTTTGAAGATCGGCCATGTAATCAACTTTTTGTGATTTTTCAAACACGAATTCTTGGGTATTGGGACACCCGGGATTTCCTTGCAAATTCTGCTAAGTTCTGCCAAGGGCGGGCATGTCACACTTAGGCCTTAATCTATAGCATCAAAAGGCTCTTAAAAACGGAGTTCTGTAATACACATCTCTAATCTAAAATAAAACGGTTGATTCTGATGCATTTTGAGGTGCTGAACACGAATATAAAAAGTTCACACCTCTAGGGGGCGCAGTTTTTTCAAAAACTGGGGGCCTAGTTTTGATGACGTCACAATAGTCTTTTGCGGAAAAATTTGTGATAATTGAATTTGAATTGTTTAGCCCCCAAGAGATCAATCTGAGGAAATATTTTGTATTAGAAACATATGTTCCAGCTCTTATAATTTCTGATCTACGAGCCCTTAAAGTTTTCAAAAATTGCTGACTCAGCTTTTTTTCGTAATTTTTATTTTCGGTTACATACATCCAATGTTTACTTGCAAAATGTCATTCGATTCATCTCAACGAGCTCTATAAGATAGCGCTAATTGTATCTGTGTATGCTGTTCTGATTTTGTTTCACAGATGGAACAAATTTCCTTTGTTCCATGTATGTTCATTCACTAAGGAAATTTGTTCCATCTGTGAAACAAAATCAGAACAGTATACACAGATACAATTAGCACTATCTTATATAGCTCGTTGAGATGAATCGAATGACATTTTGCAAGTAAAAATTGGATGTATGTAATCGAAAATAAAAATTACTAAAAAAAGCTGAGTCAGCAGTTTTTGAAAACTTTAAGGGCTCGTAGATCAGAAATTATAAGAGCTGGAACATATGTTTCTAATACAAAACATTTCATCAGATTGATCTCTTGGGGGCTAAGCAATTCAAATTCAATTATCACAATTTTTTCGCAAAAGGCTATTGTGACGTCATCAAAACTTAGGCCCCCGGTTTTTGAAAAAACTGCACCCCCTAGAGGTGTGAACTTTTTTTATTCGTGTTCAGCACCTCAAAATGCATCAGAATCCACCGTTTTATTTTAGATTAGAGATGTGTATTACAGAGGTGACACGATAGCGCCTCACAGATAAAGGCCTAACTGGGAAGGATGGTCCTACCTTTGTCCGAAAACCGGTAGTTCATGAAAAAATTTTGAACCACCTTTGTCCCAAAAACTGGTCGTTTTTGATGGCAAATTTCCGCTGTTATTTTTCTTCAATTTGAAGGACAATTTTTAACATTATGTATCACTGACGATGTTTGTCCCCAAAACCGGTAGTTTCGACCTACTACTGTTTACCAAAGCAAGTAGTAATTATAGATATGAAAGTACAAGTGTCCCAAAACCGGTTGCAGGACAATGGTAGGACCGCTTCGGTGAAAAATTTGAAATTCTGACCTTTTTCTCGGAAATTTGCCGGACAAAGGTAGAACCGCTTTAGTGAAAAATTGTAATTTCTGGTCTTTTTTCCGTAAATTTGGCGGACAAAGGTAGAACCGCTCATGTGAAAAATTTGAAATACTAGTCTTTTCTGCCTAAATTTGGCGGACAAAGGGAGAACCAGCTTACAGGTAAACTTCAGAATTTTGATTAGATATGAGGTTGGGAAACTTTATTTGTGTGACAAACTGATGGAATAGGAAGAATGATATTCAAATTTCACCTTTGTCCCAAAAACTGGTTGTTTTGGGCCCGGGGGGGGGGGGGGGGTACTTCACATATTTTGGGTACGGGGACGTGCCATCGGGAAGGGTATCGATTTTCACGATTTTGGTATAAGGAACGGTATCGATTTTCACGATTTTGGTATAAGGAACGGTATCGATTTTCGCAATTTTGGTTTAAAGAATGATTCTGGTATACTTTTTCGGAAAATTGGTATAAGGTCGGGTATACTTTTTCGCAAAATTGGTATAAAGTCGGGTATACTTTTTCGCAAAATTGGTATAAGGAACGGGTATGTTTTTGAAGCTTCGATGGCACGTCCCCGACCAAAACCTGGTCAAGTACCCCCCCCCCCCCCGGGGTTTTGGGCACGAAAGTCGTACTATTTGATAAAAGCACCGGTTATTTTATCCAATTCCTCTGGACAAACATAGGGTCAAATATTTTACAGAACTTGCCCGCCCCTGGTTCTGCTTGTTAAGTAACGCTTTGCGACATGGCCAAAATGGAAAAGGAGATCATTGAATGGCAAGCAAAACCGATATGTTTAACAAATAATGCTGATAATGTTGCTCGTTTTTGCTCACATTTCGACCTACGGGAGTTTGTATGGAGATGGAGGAGAGTATCTTCAATATTTCATGAAATCACTGCACTCACTGGCACCCTTGTTTGAAACTCGTTTCGGAGATTTATGGGCATATTTTCAGTTGCTCTGAGTTTTGTTATGTTCTTATCTTTCACCTGGATTTGATGCTATGGTTAAAACTTGCACTGAACTGCTTTCACCTTCAAAAATTTCCCAATGAATCTTCTCCAGGCAATTTAAAGTTTGTCATTGCCAGGAGGAATCGATTATTTGATTGATGTTCGATTTTAACTTCCGAAAGGCATGAAACTTTTACTCAAAAGCTGCTACTCCAAATGCGTTGAACAAATGAAGATATTGAACAGTTACAATTTTGTCCAATATTTTGATCGAAATGAACGGAGTGATTTCTTGGTTTTGCCACTACATGTTTAACTGGTGCACGGTAAATGTCGCGAACGCTTTCTATGACCGATTAACCATGATGCAAAAGTGAATAAATCAAACAACCCCGAAGAGATGCCCCGAAATATGGATGGCTAAGTCACTCGTTGAGTATGCGAAGCAAACAGAAAAATGTTTCAATTTTTCAGTGAAGATTCGAACTTTCTCGACTTTCTGGATCGCGTTTGCTCGAATTTTTCGTGGCGGAAAAATTTGTAATGCGTGAAAAAAGTGGCCTTGGTCTGGACAGAGGGTTTGGAGCATAACAGGCTACCTTGCTTCCGGTTTATTCAAAAATGTGGATGCGGAACAACGATCGACCGCTTATATAAATATGGATAGCTAAGTCACTCGTTGAGTATGCGAAGCAAACAGAAAAATGTTTCAATTTTTCAGTGAAGATTCGAACTTTCTCGACTTTCTGGATCGCGTTTGCTCGAATTTTTCGTGGCGGAAAAATTTGTAATGCGTGAAAAAAGTGGCCTTGGTCTGGACAGAGGGTTTGGAGCATAACAGGCTACCTTGCTTCCGGTTTATTCAAAAATGTGGATGCGGAACAACGATCGACCGCTTTACGCATGACATTTAGCGAACCAGCCATTCTGTTTGGAAAACGTTGCAAGAAGGGCGAGAGGAACAGCATAAAAAAGCTCAAAAATGTCTGATACTGATGAAGGTCCTCTTTTTGACGAGGTGCAGACACCAGCAGCAGACTCAGAACCGTCTTCTCCGCCTGCTGACAGCATGGAAACAGAAAGCGAAAAGCAAGAAGAATGCAAGAAAGCTGACAGAGATCAAGACACCCTCCCTGCCTCCCTGCCCGTCAAAAGTGATCCAGAACCAGTAGCCAGTGGAGAGTCAAAGAAGGTATGAAACAGCCGATAATGGCTAAATAAAATACTTAACAAATCAAACTTAGCCTTGAAGGTGTGAGTTGTTATATTGAAGGGGCAATTATTGCATTTAAGCCCATGAAACTTGATATGTCATCAATTAGGCCTACGATAAAATTGGGCCTAACCTTGATAGGTTGTCTATTTGGGTGTCGTCACGTGTCAAGCAAGTTTCAACTTCCCACTTTGTTCCGTAGGCAAAACAAATAGAAATAATCTCTTATGACAAAATGTTATGATCATGCATCGAAACGCACATATGTACATTAATATGCTAAGTATTTGGAGATTGCACCAAAACTAAAAAGGGCTATGTTGCATTTTTAACCAGTCAGCAGTGTCATCTTTTACTATTTTGCAGCAGTTTTGGGGTAAATTTCAATTTGAAGAAGAAAATTACTTTGCTGAATGTTGGACCAAGTTTTCTGAGTTTCAAGAGAACAAACAGACGCGAACAGATTTGAATGATTTCAGGGATTGCTCATGGAAAAGGAATTTAATATTTAGAGGGAGTGAGTTGCTCTTGGTAAAAAAGTGAACACCAACCACACTCATTTATTTGCTTTCCATGCAAACTTTAGTGTCATGTGGCATCAATTTTTTAGACTATTTACCATCCAATTTCAATATTCAGAAATTGTTTTAACAGTTTGGCAGACCACATACCACAATATTATGTTGTGGTGCTAGCCCAAAAGTTTTTGAGGTGAAGCCCAATGTCCCTTGGCAAAATTTATCAAGGCCCCACCCATGTTGCTCAGGAAGCGCCCCTTTCATTCTCAGGAAATGCTCCTTCAGCCCATAGAAAATGCCCTTTGCAATCAAAACTAAACGCTATCCACTGTGCAACTTTCTTGATGGATTTGGATGAATCTTAGAAATTCTTGAGAATCATGTTTACGTGTCCAACAGATCCACTGCATATTAACTATTTGAAATGAAAATCAAGGGCTTAGGTCTAATTTTGAAATGAATCTGGTGGGATGAGTCAAAGTTGCACATTCTTATGCAAACGATCAAGTCCTTACCAAGTCAAAACAAAGCAGGATAATTCTCCTATAAAAATTTGCCAGCACCCTCAGAAAATCCCCCATATGCAAACAAAGTGGAGTTATGAATGGAGCACTTCATTAGAATTTAATGTTGGAAAAATTACAAACAATGCTTCGCTTAAAGAGCAATGATCAATTTATCAATATATGTCAAAATGAATGTTTGTATTACTCTGGAACATTCTTTTTTATCTGTTTAATAAGTAGAGATGTTTGGACCAACAGCCTGTGGCAATACTATTATGTATGCTGGTGTATCTCTTGTATGTTCTGCAAGCAACTGCTTCTTATGTCATGCATCCAGAAGATCTTCTGCGCCCAATATCTAGTACAACAAAGGAAGAAAAATAGAATTATTGTATTCAAAGCAATCCGTGCGCACTTTTATAACTTATCAGTTTGGAACTTTGCTAGTAGCCAATAAATGAATGCTTTGGGAGCCCCTTAAATTAAGAGCCCCTAACTGTGTTACAGTACATCATTGACTCTGTTGTCTATTTGCAGTTTACAGTACAGGCTTTGTGCACATGAACTTGATAAGAATTTTTTACATGATAAAAATTCTTGAGACTGAATATTCCTTTTCTAGAAAACAGTTGAAGAGGAAGAGGAAGAAGATACCTTCAACATGTCAGATATTGAAATCAAAGTATCAGATCCTGAAAAAGTTGGTGAGTATCTTATATTTTTGTGAGCTGGTCTTCAAGAATGGTATTTGCAGAATGTGAGATATATTTCTGTCAAAATATATCACTTTGAAGTTGTTTTGGCGCAGTGGTGTAATCCTGTGGGATTGCAGCGAGAACAGTCAAGTGGACAGGGCTCCATCCCAGGTAGGGGCCACCACTTAAGAGTCATGACAAGGGGTTGCAGAGTTGATTAACACTCCTAGCCCTTGGCGCTAAAATCTACAACTTCATCTCACTATGGCAAGCACATGGTTTATTGTTAGACTATAATGGCAAAGAATATTAAAAGGTGTATTTTGTTTCAAAAATCAATCTTATTGGCAGTTTCACAGTTTGACTCTTTTGCAGCATGTCAGATGCCCCTGTCAGGTACACATACTAAAACATCTTTTCAAGGTCTCTTAAAGATTGCTATTCTCTGTTTTTAGGAGATGGAATGAGTGCATTCATGGTGTACAGGGTCTCAACCAGGGTAAACTACAGTTTGTTTTTAATATGTATGTCTGTATTATTTGCCACAATAAATATTTACAAGTGTTATGATATAATAATAGATACAATACAATATTTAATGTTGAAAACGTAAAGATAAAACACCCCTAATTACAGTGGCAGGGATAGCATTAAAAGATCAAGCTGACCTTGCGTGAACAATGAATTTATAGATTAGGTTGATGACACTATAGTTTGTGGAAGTTCTAATCTTTAACACTTTCCTGAAGTGGTAGGGGTGAGTGTTTGGTTTCATCCATGTCACCCTGTCCTCAGATTCATGTAAACCAGAAATGATACAGTAGATTTATTTCTGGAAAAAATGGACCTTTGTGAAAGAAGTGCCTGGGAAATAGATCTGAAGATGATGAAAACATGGAGCATGATTTGTTAATACTTTGAAGTATAGTTCAGCTTAGAAGGTTAATATTTTAGTTTTAGAACTGAGCAGTAGTTGCAGATTTACCTTACCATATTTTACATAGCATTTTATCAGAAAATGTTAATAGTATATAGTATCATTTTACCAGTCAAAAGAAATTCATATGATGTTGCCAAGAGACTATAAGGTTATTATATTTATTTTTTAGACATCAATTCCAACCTTCAAATCTCCTGAATCAACGGTCAAGAGAAGATTTAGTGATTTCCTTGGACTGCATGAACGTCTTGCTGAAAAGCATTTGATGTATGGAAGAATTGTCCCCCCTGCTCCAGAGAAATCAGTTGTTGGTGTGTATCGCTAGGTTACCTCTGATGGGATCCTGGGATGATAACCTTGCAAATTAACATTGTTTGGGGGGGAGGGTGACAGGGGTTCTTAAACTAATTGCTATGGATAGAAATGTAGATAGGTGCGCCATTGCAAAGAAATGGCCTTGTGCTCAAGGACATTTGGCAGGCATTGTAGAGTATTGTTCATTCAGTAAGAACCAGACTGAGCAGAAGTTCATGTCTGCCTGGCTGCATCTTTGCTAATGCGCACCAAAGTCTATTGTATTCAAAACAATAACGAAGTGTTTTTCTATTATTATCTTTGCCCCAAACTTCTTTGGTGCACACAACAAAGTTTCCAACCAGGCATGTCTGTTGCGGCTGTTTGTTGTAACATCTACAGTATGTACTCAGACATTGTTGGTGAAAAGAATCTGATAACAGTTTTATGAAAGTTTTTCCATCAAAGGTAATTTGATTCCTATGATATATATATATATATATCAAAAATTAATTTCCTTAAATTCATGACTGTGAATATAATGCTTTTTCAGGAATGACTAAAGTGAAGATGTCAAAAGGAGAAGAGGCTGGTCCAGAGGCTTTTATTGACAGGAGAAAAGCAGCATTAGCCAGGGGCGGCGCTCAATGGTATAAACTGTATGAGCCTCATACCACTTTTTTTCAAAGCTTCCCCAAAAAAAACCTTAGAATTCATAGGGCGAATTTTGTGTCAGCCTTCTGTTCTGCTTGACTCAGTAGCGGTGGCGCATTACGTGATCAAATGGTGATTCAAATGTCAGCGCCAACGTAACTTTGTGTCTGGCTTGTACCGACAAAAGATATGTAATTACCTGCTAATCCCTTATGAATCATATAATCTATGGTACTATTGATAGATATTGAATCCCGAGGGCAGTTATGGCCACGGTATGAGTTTCTCATTTCTCATACCATGATGTCACTAAACTTTTGTCTTGGTGGCCCTCTGTTACGTCATGGCGTATTGTAAACCTAACGTGAAACAAAGCGACCTGTCTTCCATGGTATGAGTTTTCGATTTCTCATACCGTGGCCAATCTAACCATTCATCTCAACACTACGCTGATCTCGCTTACTTTCGTCTTCGAGCCGTGCTGTGTCTATACTTTATAACATGGATCGGGTTTTAGGAAGTGAGTACCGTTGGGGTGTTTCAAATATTTTCTCTATTTTGTCAACTCAAAGACGATTAACTCACGAACAACGACTTCGGCTAAAAAGAGACGGAAGACCATGCCCAAAAGTTACCGTAAAAAATACGTAGCGAGTAACACTGCATACGAGCAATTTCCGTGGATTTGTGGAGACGTAGAAAAGAATACCTACTTTTGTTGGCCATGTCTCGTTATGGGTGATTTATCAAAGGTGAGTTTTTTCACCAGATTGAGTTTCCCAAACACGAAATTGGCCCGGAGGGGGGGGGGGGGGTACTTAGTATATTTATCCTATTGGAATATGCTGTGCGGAATTTCACTCATTCGAAAAAGAGTACAAGATTTTTCAAAACAAAGCAAAACAAAATTTGTTCAGAGCGGGTTGTTGATAGTGTAGTCACTGATTTTTTTCCAGGGTCTGCTTTTTCGATTTGTTGGCCATTATGAGAGGGCTTGTGACCATCAGCCATAATTATAGCCGTGGCTCCGAGCTCTTTACCGCATTCACTGGCCATGGTATGAGAATCACAATCCTCATACTGTGCCCTTGAGGTGGCAATACAGTAAGGGCTATGTGCCTGTGGCTAAATTTTTTCTCATGGCTGAAAGCCCTTTAGCCAAGTTCATTGGCCATGGTATGAGGGTCATGATCCTAATACCTTGCCTTGAAGGTGATGTGGCTAAAAACAGGGCTAAAAGGCGTATATCTTTTCAGTAACATGATTTTTCCAAATTCAAATTGGCCGTGGCCTAAGGCCGCTATTATTTCCTCTTTGCAGAAGGAGAAACTTGTGTGCATTTAACTTGAAATTTAGGGAAAATCTAAGACTTTGATTCATCAAAAATGCTAATTTTCCCCGGGGCTTCGCCCCTGGACCCCAATGGGGGGCTTACAGCGCCCCCCATACCCCCAGCTGCACTGGTTAACAATTCCTTCGCTTCGCGAAGAAATTGTTAACTTTTTTTTGAGCATTTCAAAATTTCACAAAACTAATACCAAAAAAATTTCGCTCCCAGCCGCCCCTGATGGAGAAAAAGAGAGAAAAAGAGAGAAGATTGTTCAACATAATAGCCAGCAGAGGTTGCAAATGTACAGCTGTGGGACATTCTAATTCCACAAATTTTTGAAAGCCCAAACTGTGCTCTCTGAGGGAAAAAATTAGAAGCTTAAAGTTAACATTTAAAATGAAAAAATTATGTATACAACATACATAGTCAGACGAAAAATTATCAATTATTCTTCAGGTGATTGTTGTTGGTGCACAGAAAGAAGAAATTCATAACTGTCTTTTGATGTTTGACCATTACAATTCTTGTGTTTTAGATACCTGAACAGAACTGCAAGACATGCAAAACTTAGGGAAGATCCAGACTTCAAGGAGTTTCTTGAAGCAGAAAACGTGAGATCTCATATTTTTATATGTCCTTTTTGGTCATTAAATTCTGTTGACTGTTAGAGGGAAGTGAGGAAACAGTAAGAAAGATAACCAAACATGCATCCTGAAAAGGGGAGGGCCTTTGGAAAAATCTCTCCGAAGTCTGCTACCACAGAGTATAGTAGAGGCGAAAAACCAAAATGAAACATATTCTAACTCAATCTCAATCCAGAAGATGTGGAAGGAATTCACTATTTGAGTTATCTGTTTGTTAGTAATCTGTTAGTTCATAGTAATTCCTTGTGCAAAGGTAGATAGTCTTTCATTCAACTGTTCCGTGGTTTAAGGATTGAGATTCGCTTTGTGGCATTTATACTCAGTGCACTTATTAGGTCCGATTGGAAAGCCATCGTTTTATGGATAATCTTGGTTGGTAGAGATACAGTGTGACACACTCTGTTGTAAATATATTTCTTTTAATCAGTTACCAAAAGCAACACACACATCAGCGCTCAGCAAAGGTGGTTTCAGCAGACTTGTCAAAAATGTTGGTACAGCTGTTTCCAAAATGACCATGAAGATTACAGAGTCTGATCAGGTATTATTGGAAAAGGGCATTTTGTTTAAACTTGCCACTCTTTATCCTCCCGGACATACAATTTACTTATTTGCAGTAACATTTTCATAGCTTAGCACTTTCTTTCTACCAATGGCCTATTTTTATTATTTTATTTTTGTAAGCCCCTGTTTATGCTATATGTCCCTGTTGCATCATCACTATTCCTTTGCATTCGATCTCAGTCTTTTTAATCTACTCTTCCTTCAACTGTCGCTCTACTACTCTTACTGCGCTTGATAACGGGCTTAACTCGAAATGTCGTGAACTCATTATACTCTGTTCCAAGTACAGTTTATCTTATCTTAAATGTTCATATCTGATCAAGTATGGTGATGTAATTCAAAATCATGGTTTTTTTCATGATTTTCGACATGCCTTCAAACGAGTGGAGAGCTTGAGAGAAAATCCAAACAAACCAAAACATGTTTGTTGCAACAAGTCCTTCTTCGATATGGGAGAATGTTAATTGATAAAAGGGACTGCTTTTATGCATAAAGACTTAGAGTGTTATGTATGTATCAATTTGCCACTAAAAATAAGTAAGATTTACAATATTTAAAAGCAAGGGATAGATGCAATACAATTTTGATACAATTTACGTAATTACCTATAAAAATAACACCCCTGATTGTAGTGGTATAGCCTTTATGGTCACATTGACCTTATTCCCACAATGATCCCAAGCATATCCAAATATCAGTTACATTAAGTCCCCGCATATAAGAAACGGACATATAAGAAACTGCAGGCTATCAGCATAGAGAATATTTTCTCCTTTATGAGAAAGCAGGCAACCTGATTTTGTCCAGTTTCTTGTGAATGATGCAAAGTTTAAAAAATACTCAACCACACTGCCGTTTTTCTGTGTAGCTTCAGCACTAAACTTTGGAAAATCTGTTCAACGTCTTGACATTATCCATTATCATTTCTTGGGATATGCTTGTTTACTATGCAGCAGCATCCTTGAATCTAAAAATGGTTTTTTTGACAAGAAAGCATTACGCCAAAGAAAGTTTCTTAATGGACATATAAGAAATCTTCCAGCCTCATTTGAACATATTTTCTTGCATACAAAAAACCAGACAGCCTGATTTGAAAATTTGAGTTTCTTATATGCGGGGACTTGCATGTTCTTACTATATACCGGGTATCCCAAAAAAAAGTTCCGACGTTTGATTGAGCACAGAGAAAAATCTTTTTAATCTGGCAATTTCTTTTCATTCTAGCTACGTGCTAGATATTTCAACTTACAGTTTGACATATCGTAGGAAGAAATTAGTAATCTGAAAATGGAGTTATGAGCTCTAACATTTCACTTTCATGTTCAAGGCAAAACCAGAGAGATTATTACGCCTTCCTGCTTCGTGATGGTGGGGACTCCCTCGACGAGCAACACAAACATTGAGTTGACAATTCGTTCATTACCTTGACGTTCCGAGCGGGCAGAAATTTTATTCACAAGAGAAACCGTTGCTTTGTAATTGAACGGAATTTAGATTTAAATCATTTTTGATCGTGTGAATTAGCCTAAGGTGTGAAGAATAGAAACAAATTGGTCTCTGGAAAACTGTTTGCTGCTGCTATTGTTGCCTTGTGCCAACTGGGAATTTCAAAAGGGAATTTTAACTGTTTCACGGTTTCACAACACGGAGTAGAATAGACTGTCTTTTCTTAACTAAAGAATAGTTTCAATTGCTTTTTCGACCTACAATATTATGCAATAATGCATTTTTGTGTGTTCGTCCAGTCCGAATTGAGTGGCAAGGTATGAATGTAGTATTTCGATTTTCAGACCTTTACTTCAAATATGCTCAATGAGCGGAACTCTTGCACGTCGTCAAGGCAATGAAACAAAATGTCAACCCAATTTTCGTGTTGCTCATTCGGAGATTCCCCCTCCACCACGATTATGCAGAAAGGCGTACTAATCTCTCTGGTTTTGCCTTCAACATGAAGATGCGATGTTAGAACTAATAACTCCATCTTCAGAACACTGATTTATTCCTACGATATGCCAAACTGTAAGTTGAAATGTCCAGCATGTACCTAGAATGAATAGAAATTGCCAGATAACGAACTTTTTTGTCTGCGTTCAATCAAACGCCGGAACTTTTTTTTGGGACACCCGGTATGTAAGATAATATGCTATATACTTGTATGTGAATTCATATCAAAGAGATTTGTTTGGAAATTGATATTTTGAGCATCTGTTTTTAATAACTTACTATCATCAATATTTCGTTTTGAGCAACATTATTACCTGATAAAACTGCCTTGCCTACTTCAATCTTATTTTTCCTTTTAAGTTATTTTTGATGATATTTTTATGATGTAGTGGTTTGAAGATAAACACAACCAGATCGAAACACTGGAACAGCAACTCAAAAAGTTACACCTTGCATGTGAAACATTGGTTACATTGAAAAAGGGTAAGTACAAAGTAGATTTTATTTCATTGTGTAACTTTAGCAAATTTGTCCCAGCAGTTGCCACTTATGCCCTTAGAAGCATATTTTGTTGGATGCATGTATTCTGAATGTATCGGACACTGCCTTTTACCAGTAGTACTATATAGAAATATTACAAAACGATGCTTCTGCACAAATATCGCATTCCTGATCGCTTGTCTTTTAAACAGCCTTGCTGCTTGATGAATTTACCAAGAAACAAAAAACTACAAGTCTGATGATTTATTTAGTTGCGTCAATTTTCTCGTTATGTTCACATACGTTCACAGTAAAATGTCTCGGTTGCTGATTTAAAAGAGACTTTGGGCTCCGTCGCCAAACTGTAAACAAATATGTAAACACCGCAGGTGTCCCTTGTTCTCCATTGTTCTCTGCAGTCTGTTTCGTGGCTTCACCCAAGCCACCAAGAAATGCGCTTTAAAACTCCACTCATATCCAAGCAATCGTAAAAGATATGAATGTTTGGTTTTTTCCTCTGTAAAATACAAAGAAGTATCTTCAAAATGATGCTTTTATTTAAAAAAAAACAGGTAAATTTCTGTGTGATATTGCCCATCGAAAAACTTCAAAATCACCTTTTCGACCGAAGTTTTGAGTCGGAGCCCCATTCAGAATAGGTTCATGATCATATATTCATGTCAACCAATCCGTAGGATTCTTGTTTGGAAAGACTTGCGGCGTTTGATAGAGGTGTACAGTATGATATGCACTGGCATCATCAAATCAACCTTTTTTCGCCGTGATGATACAGATTTTTCTTAGAGATTCCATGTTAACAGCTACATTTTCATTTCAGACGTTGTGACAAATACAACACATTTTGCTAAAAGTGCCTCGTTACTCAGTAAGTATTATTATGGCTATATTCTACGTAAGAATACTGCATGTTGTGAAGTAAGTCTGCCTTTCCAATTTAACTTTAATTTTTTTATCATCGTAATACTAGTTTCTTATAAGACAGTTTCTTAAAAAGATGTGTATCTTCAGACTTTCGGCTGCCAATCAAACTTAGATTCATCCAGTACCTTAATTATTCTCCGCATTTACAAATTTTCAAACAGTTGAAGTCCTTTTTGGTGCACCCGGTACTACAAAGCTGTTGTCGACATGATGGTTGCGAAGATCAATTTAAAGCAATTTTTGATCATCTCATGATGATTTGTTAGTGCTCAAGTTATCAATTCATGTTTTTATCATGGACAGGCAGTGCAGAGGAACACACCGGGCTATCTAGAGCTTTGAGCCAGCTAGCGGAATTAGAAGAGAAGATGGAGCAACTGCATCATGATCAGGTAGATATATCCTCAGAGATTTGTATTTATCTTCATTTTTTTGTAGCAATACAGGGTGTCCCAAAAAAATTGAGCCCCGTTTATCTGAAGATTGCGACAAAATGGCAAAAGATTCTCGCAACACTTTTGCATAATGGTGCTCTTCAGATGTTCAATTAAAGTTTGCTACCATTCCCATGAAAATCCGTTGAAAATGATGCAGCTATGACCTTCAGGAGACCAAATTTGCCCGATCACTGAAACCAGCGGTCGGCCATTTTGTCTCACTATTTTGCAGAGATAAACAGCTTCATGGATTGAAAGTGAAACAGCAGCCTCCAATTTCAAAGCTCTAGGGAAAACTCCGATAATCCTCGGAGAGTTCCACTATTTCTGAGCTCACAGAAATTATTTCTTCCTTCACATGAAAATACTTATCACTGAAAAATAGTAAGACAAAATGGCCGACCGCTGGTTTCAGTCATCAGGCAAATTTTGTCTTCTGAAGGTCATAGCTCCGTCATTTCTCAACGGATTTTTAGGGGGATGGTTGCAAACTTTAATTGGAAATCTAAAGAGCAGCATCATGCAAAAGTTTTTCGAGAATCTTTTGCCGTCTTGTCGCAATCTTTAGGCAAACAGGGCACACATTGTTTGGGACACCCTGTATAGTTTCTTATTGCGCGATTGTTTTTCATGATGGAGCGTAAGATTTCTTTCCTCTTTGGGATGCGGTTCATATTTTCAGTTCTCCACTTCTCCTCTGGGAACTCGTTTCACGTGAGCAAACATATTATGCGTAAAAAACCTTTCAGTTTGGCCTAGAATTGTCGTACGCAGCTCCCGCAACTGTTCCCTCCTGTCCGTCTACTTTCTCGATGGCTGGGGGGAAGAAATAGAACAAGAGGCGTTCCATTTAGCATTCATCCCAAGAGAGTTCAAATTCATCTACTTCTAGCAGCTAAAGCAGTCCAAATAGAAAGACTTCAAAATTTTGGCCGTGTACAAAAATAACTTCTCCTGAAATCTGTGTCTTCCTTGCGTCATTTTCTGAAAATTGAAAGATAAATCATTTTATTTGTTTTCAGTTTCAGCCTGACAGGAATGAATTAGAAAGTAATAAATGTTTAGTTCCAAGTCAAAGAGAGTCACCTTCAAAAAATTTATTCCAACCTTGAACCAATCGATTCGCCCAAGATTCAAAGCAAAGCGGAACTCTGGCTAACGGCTGCTCAAAATCTTGTGACAAAATCACAGCAGCTTCTATACGGATAGAGGCTTGACCTTTCAAAATGCATGAATGAAATATGATTTTCTTATACCACCACCACTGACACAGTTAAACTAGCCTTATCTAAGACAGGTTAGATTTAACCAATCAAACGCATTCGAATGGTTTGATTGACCAATTAGAAGGCTCCATTCGATAACCTGGTTTGGTTTAAGCTGGCTTAATCTGCAAGTGTGGATGGGGTATTTGATACATTATGAATTTTAGATCTTTTGATAAAAAAAATCATGTTTAGCTTCATGAAATTGACTGTAATAAAAGCCACAAAAGATTTTAAGTAAAACAGACTTTACCAAAATGATGTACAGAAATGGTCCTGTCAAAATATTTCGATCATGGCTATCGTTTAGCCCCGGGGGGGGGGGGGGGCAATAACTTCCAAATGTAGAGCAACGGGTAGGTATAAGGATGGGTTTTGAACCACGAAAATCCCTAAATATGGGTCTCAAAATGTAACTGTTCTCTAAAGTCCTTAACAATGGGTATGACAATCGACCGAAAATCCTTGAATACGGGTCTGCGCTCAAAAAGTTGGGCGGCAGGACCCCTTCATCCCAAGGCTCGAGTTACCCCCCCCCCCCCCCCCCGCGGGGCCATAGCATGATTGTAACAAAAGGAATGTCCATTATATATGAAAATTATAGTTTTGTCATTATTCACTTTTGCAGTCTAACATCGACTTCTTCCTGCTTTGCGAATCATTGAAAGAGTATCTTGGTCTCATACTGGCTGTAAAGGTACATTTTGTGTGTGTAACATTTAGCAAAACATAGTGTATCCCTTTTGGAGAAATGTTCAAATAGAAGACGAGACGACCCAGAGATTATGTTCTGAAGGAATATTTCATTCTTTTGTGATTAAGCAAGTTTTTCCACGATGTACAGGGTGTCTCAGGAAGCGCGCAATACAATTTCATTCGAGATTCTTCAGGAAATGATAAGATTTGAATCAATTTGACGCATACCATCGGACAGCACAATCTACCTTCTCTCCAAAGATATCGAGGTTGGGGTATTAGCTGGACTTTTTATCTTTTAATTGATACTTTGGTAAGTATCGCCTATTTCGGAAGCCGAAAGTGATGGGACATTTACATGGACGAAACCGATCTTTGTAAGAGCTTATTTGATCATTATCAATGAATGCATCTCATGGAAATATATCTGTCTTTTTCTGCCTTAAAGGGGCTCCGTCGTCAAAATGTAAACAAAACGATGATTTTTGCAGTTTTTTGAAAGGTGATATCACATAGGATTTTCATATTTTTCTTAAAATGAAAGTTGCTGTTTGGGCATTAATCATTGTACTTCACGAAGGAACAAACCAAACATTCATATCTTCTACGATTGCTCGGATATAAGTGGATTTTTAACGGTCACTTTTTGGTGACTTGGGTGAAGCCACCAAACAAATTGCAGAATACAATTGATGAACAATGGATAATTGCGTGTTTACGAGCGAGTTTACGGATTTGTATATTGTTTGGCGACGGAGCCCCTTTGAGGCTTCACCTCAAGTCCTTCTAGGCCTGAAATATTTTGACAAAATCATTTTCGTAGTTTGTTACCGTAAAAAAGGTGTCGATTTTGCTCGTGCAGCATGTTGCATTTGAAATAGGCCATACTTACTAAAATCAATTAAATGATAAATAATTCCGTTGATTTATCCAAAGTACATATCATTAGAAAGAAGGAAGATTGTACTTTCAAACGGTATATATTACATCCACTATAAAATTTTATCAATATTAAGATTTTCAGTTATAGTTGGGTTGCGTTTTTCTGAAACACCCTGTATACAGATAACAATGTTTGTTTGCATGTAGTACGTCGTAGGCATATGTACTCAAGTATTCTTTAATAAAACGACAATGTACTGAGAAATTGATAAGATACAACGTTTCGAGCTTTGCTCTTTATCGGATGTTCCGCCTGTGTACACCCTGTATACAGCCAAGAGTTGAACGGTAGAAAACGGGACTTTCAATTGATTTTAATTTTACAGTATGCTGGAACTTTACAGTTGCTCCAAATAGTACAATGGAGCTTTGAATTGATTTTCCTTTTACCTTTGTCTTTTGAGACAGCAACTTTTAAAGGCTAAATGTTCGAGCACTCGAATTAATTAGATGAATTCAACTCAATCCACCTTCAGAATAAAATAGAAAAAAAATGATGACAGTAATGAAAATGATAAAAATCACATAAAAGCCTTGAAGAAGTCCTGCATGGCAGGACGAAATATTGGTGATATATATATTCTCTAAAGTGACGCTGGTCTGCTGTTGTTTTTTCGTCGTATTCCGGTGTTTCTGCCTTCAAGTGATAAAAACTTTACAGTTTTAGTGCAAACGTTTCGATATAAAATTTCGTCTTCTTTGAGATGAAAATAGATTTAGGATTCTTGTGATGCAATGAATCTTATAGAAATGAATGTGCGATGTAATGAATTTGCGATGTAAAACAAATGAATAAAAAGTGGCAAACACTCAACGTTTTCTGGCTCACCCTGTGCATTTACCCTTTTGTTGCAGGCTACTTTTCATCAACGAATTAAAGTTTATCAGAACTGGCAATCAGCTCAGGCAACACTGACGAAAAAGCGAGAAGCACTTGTCAAGCTTGAATTAGCTGGTAAACAAGAGAAGATTCCTCCAGCTCAAGAAGAAGTCAAAGAGGTTCGTCAGTTAACAGACTCGTTTACGTGTATTATCATGTAATGGTTGGACTGGGAGGTGCGTCATTTGTTCGAGTAGTCGTAGCACGAGGGCCACACGTGAATCATAGTTTTTCACATAAATTCATCTACCCTAAACTGGCACATGATAGCGCCTGTCAAAATGGAATGGTGCCATGCTACGCAATGTGCTTAATGATTTTTTTGTTTTACTTATTTTTCTAAGATTTTTGTTAAAGAGTTTGTGCAAGGTTAAAAACTTGCATTTGCAGAGAGCAGAAAATCTAAAAATACCCCATTCAAATCAAAGTTACACACAATGCCAACAAAGAGTAGCCTAAGAATGAGAGTTTTATTTTGCTAAGAAACAATGTTGTGTCTGAGTCATTTCTTTGCTTTATTTATAGAGGAGCCTATTTACCATTGCACACTTGCTTTAAAGAAGTTTTTAGGTGCCGTTCATAGCCAGAACCAGATGACGTCATGTTTATTTCTGCTATGAACGGCACGGAATATTGTATTTTGTTGTTGTTTTATTGTTGTCAGTGATATAAAAAAACGGAATAAATGTTTTTTTTAGGCTCATTGACATATCGAAAGAATTTCGTATTAATTTTGCGAATCGGTTGGATGCTTCTTTGGTGCAGTTTTGCAGATGGGTTCGGTTCATAACTCTATTTTGTGTGACAGATGTTCACAGTCCAGTTTTTACTGCTTCACCCAGCATACTATCATTTCGTTATGCTTTTATTTCTTTCCGCAGTGGGAAAGGAAGGTGGAGAAGGGACAGGAAGAATTCGAAGAAATTTCTAAAACGATCCAAAAGGAACATAAGCGCTTCGAGGTATGTCAGTTTTCCCTATTTAGGGTTATGCAGGCCCTAGATATTTTATGTCTAGCTATACAACTGCAGTACATCCCCGCATACAAGAACCTACAAAAATAGAACATGGAGGCTATTTTCCCAAGATTCTGCACCTTGTAATTGAGAACTTGTTTCAGTTTGATGAAAAATATGTTCTTATTGCAGGGGTAGCAAAGTTGATTTTTGGTTGTCGTTATTGAGTTCATTTTAGTACCAGTTGGCTGTTACAGATTGAATCTCCTCCCTTGCTGTTTGTAAGCTTAGAATTAGTTATTAGGTCCAGTCCATAATAACTTTGCCAAAGCAAATAACGGGGCTAAACATCTTCAAGACCCTGAAAAGGCCTCGCAAGGCAACCTACGAATAAGAACCTTAATTCCTTGAAAAAAGTCTTAGTACCTTCGAAACAAGAACCTATTTCAGCCTGGCACTCAAAGACGTCTAGTTTCTTATACGCGGGGATTTACTGTATAGCTGGGTATTTCGAGACAATAAGACCCGTACATGAGCCGTGTTTGCGATTTTGATAGCTTGTCGTGTTATGTCAAGGGGTAGAGTTGTTTGGGTTCATTCTTTGCAATAACTATGTACATTTGCCTATGTGGTACTTCGCAGCAAACGCCGAGAGTAGTTTTCTTGACCCAGGATATTTTGAGACTAGTAACAGTAACTGGTAGATGCTCCCCACATGTAGCATTGTGAAAGAAAACTTACCTATGGAACTTATGGCCTTAACCGAATGGGCCTTGGGGTTGGGCCTGATTCGGATGTGTCGAGTCAATTTCGGCTTGTCAGGACAGGGTGTCTCGAACGTATATGCCATATTAGCGGTATGAAAACACTCTTTCCTCACTTCTTTCAATTCTACTTCTTCCGTCTGGTCAGTCTCATAACCCAGTATGTTGAAGTTCTGCTTTCACATTTTCCATTTCATCCCCTACAACAGCATTTTCTTCGAAGCCCATTATATCTCCTCGGGATCAAGTACCCTCTGTCCCAATCAAAACCCGGTTTAAACAAGAAAGTCGAAGAAATAGACTGGAATGACGAAATTGTTGAGATGCTCTCACCGTATGTCATTGAAGGGTGTGGTAGTACAAGGCCCCACTGCAAGAATAATGATTACGACATGAAAAATATGAAACCATAAAAGTCTAGGTTATCACATATGCAAATAATTATCCCGTCGTGATATTCAATACTTTGAACAGATAATTTTTATAAACAGGTACATCGTGTCAATGATTTTAAGGAGCTCATTATCAAGTATTTGGAATCTTTAATGGAATGTCAACAAAAGGTAAGCTTTATTCCAGTCTATCTATTCTTCAGTTGATACTAGTCAGCACTGAAATAAAGAATAAAAAGTGCAAAAAGATCAAATTGATGCCTGTTTTCTTCGAATGGTTAGGCCCTCTTCAACGGTACACTTTATATTCTTCAGTTCATATATTTATCAATCAGCTCTATTTTGCCCCCTCTCTCTATTAAGAAGCCCCCTCTCTGATAAGCCCTCCCTTCTAAGCCAAAATTTTACAGAAGACCGCCTCTCTATTGAGCCCCTTATACCGAATTTCAGAGGTTACCAAAGATTTTCCATTTATTTATCGAAACAAGTTTGCATGTTGATTTTGATATTTGGTAAAGGTGGTACGATAAAATATGGTATTAAAATGGCAGATGCAACGAAACGAAAGTCTAAATAATTGGCACACTGAGGCCTTTCAAACTTATGTTATCATCAGATGTTATCAAACTCTGATGATAACATAAGTTTGAAAGGCCTCAGTGTGCCAATTATTTAGACTCGTTTCGTTCGTTGCATCTGCCATTTTAATACCATATTTTGTTGATTTCGAAATGGTTTGGGATAAAAACTGTGTTGAATTTGTGTATTTGACTCGTAAACTTTGTTCCGCAGAATATGGGATAAAAGAACTAAACAGCTATCATTTATATCCTTGTCATTGACTTTGTGAATATGCCCCACCTCTCTGATAAGCCCCCTCTCTATTCACACCCCCTCTGGAGTCTCCGAGGAGGGGGGGGGGGGGGCTCAGTGGAGCTTTCACTGTAAGTCTTTCACACTTAGGTTTATTCCATAGATGCTAATGCTTCTGAACTTTTTGTAAACAGTCACAACAATGAATCATCATCTAATGGTCCACAAATTTGGTCAGCCAGGAAAACTGTGCCCTCCCAATAATAGAGCTGCATTTCAAATAGCGTACTGTAGCTGTTACAGCATAGGGCTCAAATCTTTAAAATCTTTAAAAAGGTGGGTGTAAAATTCTATTTCATTTTCCTTTGAATTGAATGGCTTGAAGGGAACTTATAGCACTTTGCTGTAAATCTGCCGTGGAATTTTTTGATATCTTGATTTCTTTCAAAATGGTGGCAATCTAATGATTTTTGAAAAAATTGATGGAAAATTTTGAAAATATTTAAATCATCGTAGATCCTAAACCAAAGGACGAAAAATCATATAACTTTCAAGAAAACCATAGTTTATGAAGGTCTACAATATGGTGAAAAGCAAAAATCAGTATATTTTCTGGTTTAGGATTTAGAAATTTGATGACGTCATAGCCTCAAATTTAATAAATGCCACCATTTTGAAACAAATCAAGATATCAATAAATTTCCACGGCAGGTTTACAGCAAAAAGCGCTAAGTTCCTTCCAAGCCATTTAATTCAAAGGAAACTGTAATAGAATTTTACAACGACCTTTTTAAAGATTTGAGCCCTATGTTAGCTTTTACAGAATATCCAATCTACATCCTACTGTTACAGATGGACAGATAAAGGAGCTTCTCGAATTTTGCTTGAATACATTTTGGATGAAATACTTTTGTCAGCAGACGTATAGATTTACCTTTCAATTTTCTATCTGTACTCAGGTCTTTTTTCAGGAGTTTATATACATGTGCGCCTCTACGAATTGGTCTCAGAAATCCATCTGTTTGCAGTTCTTAATCGCTTTGTACTACCGGGTGGGTAAAAAAAAGTAATCTACATTGGAAAGGCCACTGCTCCTTGGATGTCAAGACGATAAAATTGGCAAATTTATCATTTAATGGTAGACATGTTCAAATCCACTTTAAAATCTGCGTTACTGAAATCGGCGACTTCGTTTGATTGTAAAGGATGTTCTCAAGAAAGCGCCTGCAAGAAACGTTACAAACAGGCCAGAAATGACGATCACATTTTCCTAGTAATTCTGCTTTACAGCAATGACGTCAGCGCGTTTTAGCACGTGCTGTCCTCTTACAAGGATGAAATCGCCCGGGATAATGTTTTTATGCCCCCAGGATAACACTTTTATCCTCCCAAAGGGATAACACGGGCTAAAGCATGTAAAAGTCATTGCTGTAAGGCAGGAAATGTTGTCGTGATTTTTGGCCTGTTTTGGAGTTTCTTGAAGGGACTCTCTTAAGAAAATCCCTCATAATTTCCGAATGAATGGGCCGATTTTTGTTGGGTAAATTTTAAGATTCATTTGAACATCGCACCCATTGAATGATATACTTGCTAATATTATTGCCTTTCTAACTTTCAAATGATTTTTTACAAGCCAGTATATTCTAACGAATCTTTTTTCTCGTAGATGGTAAAGTATTGGGAGGACTACTTGCCTGAAGCGAAGGCAATCGCCTGATCATTGTGAGATGATGCGATTATTAAATCAATTGGATAATAGACATAATTGCCTGTGATTGGCAATGATTGCAATCACTTAGCGAATCATAATGATCAACTGATAGTTTCATAACGATCAACTGGATTAATTAATTTGAGAGCACTAACGTCAGGTTTTTTAAGAATGTAATATGGTAAGAGTTTACAAGCAAGACTATATAAGCTACGCTTTTATATTTGATTAAAAGGCATAGAACGTAGAACATTCCTCCGAGAATTCGAATCGGATTCCAGGTGCATGGGTTGAAGCCTTTTTGTGCTTGTCCAGAAAAGCATAGGTTCCAAATCTTTAAAAAGGCCGGTGTAAAATCTTTCAACTGAATGACTTCAAAGAAACTTTAGCTATTTCTCTATAATTCTACCGTTGGACTTGTCTGAAATCTTTAATAGTTTCAGAATTAGAGTGTTTTTCTTCCTTTTCAAGAATTCAGGAAAAATTTTCAAAAAAACTTAAAACCATCGTAATTTCTAAACCGTTGACGCAACATGAAGTAATTTCGAAGAGAATTATTGTTTATAGATGCCTACAATATGGTATCAAGCAAAAGTCTGTCACTCATCTGGTTTATGATTTAGAAATTTGATGACGTCACATCCTAAAATGAACTGAAATGTAAAATACGCTATAATTTTGAAAAATATTCAATATTTCTGGAAAGTCCAACGGTAGAATTATAGATAAGTATCTAAAGTTTCTTTCAAGCCATTCAATCAGAAGAAATAGATCATTGAATTTTACACCCACCTTTTTTTTTTTTTTTTTTTTTTTTTTTTTTTATATTCAATATAAAAATTTACAACAAAATTACCTAAACACTACCTACAATCTACTATACCACACTACAAGAACGGGGACCAGGAGGAGCAAAATATCATGTCTACCCCCTGGAATTAATATAAACTAAAATACAACTAATACAAAACTACTACACATACGCTACAACTAATACAGATAGAAATTCTAATTATAAAAACATTTTACAAATAAATATTTGAGCCGGTTTCACATTAGATGTCAGGCCAAAATATAATAGTGAACAATCGGTACGCCGGCCGAGGAAACAACAACGACAACAACTGTCCCCGTCACTGCTCCCCACCCAAGGTCCCCATCGCTCGAGACACCGCTATCGTGTCTGGATTTCTAATATAAGCCTAACATCCAATGTGAAACAGGCTTGCAAAGGAATATATGGACAGGACTCTACGACAAGAAACTTTACGAAAATGGACTTAGTGGTTTGGTGACGTTTAACTAGATTTACGGTGATCTCAACTGAAGCGACCAGTTGCGTGGATGAAATGTAGAGTCAACTCGAGTATATTTCTGTTGAGGTCCTTTGGAAGGTCTTTATCGCCATATAGTAAAAGTTGCGTCAAAACCTCATTTGAAAGATCGATATGTCCAAATGGTCGCAGCAAATCAAACACTCTAGCGAGAAGATTTCGACGTTCAACCTCAAAGGAGGGGCAGAGCAACAAAAAGTGTTCCGTAGTCTCGATACCATCGTTTGTAGGACACATTGGATTTATGGAATCCCTAAAATTGTGCTTGAATTTGTGGGAGCATAACTTACTAAGACCCACTCTAAGTTGAATCAGATAGGATAATCCTATTGGATCATGAATCCCAAAGACAGATTTAGCAGGGGGGCGGATAATTGAAATCAGCTTTCTCTTAAAGATAGCGACCGATGGTGCAAGTCTAACCTCCGGATCTAGTTCATTCCATTCTGACAGGCAATTGGGATAAAAGCTAGATTTGAATTTTTCTGTCCTTGCCCTTATTCGCCCAATGACATCCTGATTGCGAAGAGAGTAATGCGACTGCTGAAGTTGAGGGATTGGATCAGCTGTATATTCAGGCATCAGATTATGTATCATTTTGTAAAACAACGTAAGGCGTCTACTCCATCTTCGGGAACTCAATGATTCCCAACCAAGTTCTGCGTACAACTTCTCTCGCGATGTCCCCCTCCACGTTCCTGTAACGGCTAGAGCAGCAGAATACTGAACTGACTCCAACTTTTCCATCAAACTTGACAAAGTAGTGTTACCGCTAAATTCACATACTTTAGCCGGAATATGATAGATAACATCTCCGTATTCCAGGTGGGGCCGCACATAGAGCTTGAATAATTCGTTTAGGGTATGTCTGGGTAGGTACTTGGAGAGATATTTCAGCAAACCGACACCCTTCCTTGTCTTAGAGATAGCTGCCTGGATATGAGCCGAAAAAGAAAGCTTTGAGTCCAGGATAATTCCTAAATGTTTATGTTTATCCACTTTCATCACTGGAATATCATTAAAACGAATTTCTGGATGATTGATTTCAATTCTTTTCGTAGAAAATAACAGTTCAACAGCTTGTTTTTGCGGATCAGGATTGAAGGACATTTTCCAATCGTAGGCCCACTGTCTTATCAACTCTAGGTCATGGTTCATATCACTGGCAGCCGAGCTAGAGTCTTCTACTACGGTAAACAACGATGTATCATCAGCAAAAAGCTTAACGTTGCACTTCACGTCAGCAGCTAGATCGTTAATATATACAAGGAAAAACAAGGGTCCTAGAATTGTAACCCACCTTCTTACACTGAGTTAAAGATTTGGAACCTATGCTGTCCAGAAAAGTTGCGACATTTGAAGAGATAAATGTGATTCCCTTTCACAACTCATGTGTAGAATTGTTTTACCGCTATGTCAAAATCAAATTTCTCTTTCAAAGTAAATACCACTGGTGATTTGCGATAAAGCAAAACTACTCATCCAAACACTTCAGTTGTTCTAATTCGCGAGCATTTTCACGTGATATCTTATGTGCTCCTCACTGGCAAATTGTGCGAATTGGTATCGATTTCATCTTCATATTACCATTATCTTTAGATTAACAACTTTTAGAGCGCCCCTTATTGAATGTTGTTACCTCGTCTACTTGATATGAAGTAATTTCAAATTGAATCTTTGTTGCTGTGATTTCAAGCAAGGAACATACAAGGAACATACAAGGTTGGATCTAGAGTCGTATAAACAGAGCAAACAAAACACCTACATACGCCATTGTTTCTCTATCTTGGTTCAATCTATTTAGCCTCGTCTTTCTGGACCCCGTGAGTCACCTACAAAGCCCTTCAAATGCATTCTCCAATTTATCATTCTCGCTCTCCGTGCACAGATAATACCATTTCGATGTATTAAGTATTGGTTAATATGAATCATTAATGGACAAGTCCGGGGTTGGTATGATTGATGATAAAATACAAGATAATACTGCTATGAATAATGTATGATACTTTTTTCCACTATTTTTCGCCTTCTCCTTGTGAAATGGCGTATTCAAATAAACAATTTCAGCGAAGTGACGTCATATCGCGCAAACGAAAACGAGGCTGTGTGATTGTTTTTTCGCCCCTGTATCGTTTCAAGCTTCTTTATCGTGTTCTTGTGCCATTTTCAATGCATGAGTACACTATAAAGAGGCTTGCAACGATAAAGAGGCGAAATAACAATCACACAGCCTCGTTTTCGTTTGCGCGATATGACGTCACTTCGCTCAAATTGCTTATTTGAATACGTAATTTCACAAGGAGAAGGCGAAAAATAGTGGAGAAAGTATCACACATCATTCATAGCAGTATTATCTTGTATTTTATCATCAATCATACCAACCCCGGACTTGTCCTTCAAGGTGATTTAGGTAGCAAGGGCCGCGTCCTTCGATATGCGAATTCTCCTTTGAACCATGGTTTTTGCGTAATCTGTATTAAGCCTATAATGGCTGTTTTCAAGGGCAAAACCAGAAAATATTAACCCGAAGCCGTCAGTACAAACCCAGCTTGCAAGCTTTTGTACTGAGGTTGAGGGTCTAATATTTTACGTAATGCTCGAAGGAAATAATTATTATATGGTTAATTACCCTGTTGCAGAGCCAGGTAACTTCTTGTTTAAAAAGATCGATAAAAGATAGAGGTATGAAATGATTGTTTCAAAAGATCAAATGATCGTAGTACAAGGTTATAATCTGGCAGCGGTCTGTGCTGAGAAAGATGATACCCTACTCCTGCGCCAATATCGAACGCTTTCGACCATAGTTTCGACCAAGCAGACTTTTTACCAGGTTTGCGGCCCTGACCACATGGCAGTGAGAATTTCAAATTTTCTTCCATCGATCGAGTAAATTTCCGCTGATTGAAAGAACAAGCACATTCTCCTATCTGAGGAAAAACCGTCGACAAAGGAAGACCTTGCATATCAAAAAGCGTGGCTCTTGATGAATGTAGTTGTTATTAACTGCTTCACATTGATCGCTGAATTTAACTATTTGTGTTGGCTCCATTACCAATGTCATAAAATTATTATTTGCAAAATTAGTATTTTTACATTGTTTTCTGAGATTTAATGCTTCAACAGGAGATTGATTTTCCTTCTTACTTTTTAAACTGCAACTGGACGACAATTTATAGACCTTGTTTGTTATTCTACGAAAGAATCGGGATCAAGCGATATTTTTATACATTTGTAAAAGCCTGACGACTTTTCAATTGTGCACAACAGTGATAGAAGCTCCAACGCCACTCAATTGAAACTTTCTCCAACGCCACTCCATGGACCTTTTAGCTATTCCATGGGCAGTTAGACACTGCTGGTGTGCTTCTATGGAGGAGCGCTGGATATTATGTATCTGCGGGGGAAATTTTTTTGCAGTACTGCGGAGGAGATATCGAAAGAACAAAAATATTAAACTATTAAAACTGTTTTATCTTCTGTCTCCTTCTCTCTTCGCTTCCGATATCTCCTCCGCAGTACTATAAAAATTTCCCCCGCAGATATCTCCTCCGCAGTACTATAGAAAATTTCCCCCGCAGATGCATATTATCCAGCTCTTCTCCATAGAAGCACACCAGCAGTGTCTAACTACCCATGGCTATTCTTAAGAGAGCCTGTATCGAACGTTATTCTATACATTTTTATACTCGAGGTTCGATCGAGTGGCGTTAGAGCTTCTCTCACTATTGTGCACATTCGAAAATTCTTCAAAAATGTTTCGAAACATCGCTCGATTCAGATTCTTTCTTAGAACAGCTAGAAGGTCTATTAAACTTTTCATATAGAAATGTACAGAAAAATTGCTAGATCCAGGCCCTTTTGTAGAATATCTAAGAGTGTTTGTTTCGGAAGTTTGTTTGTTTCAAGCCCTTTTGTAGAATATCTAAGAGGTCTATTGAATGTTTCGGAAGTTGGTCTCAAGTGTTTTCTGACATAATTTTGAATCTCAGAAATTGAATAGTACACTTCTCTCTCCATACAAACAGAATAAAGTCATTTTGTAACAAGGATTAAAGGAAAAAGCTTAATATAAGCCCTTTACACTGCGAAAGCTCTTGCACAAGCGGCATGCATTGCGTGCGTTTGTTTAGTTTTTTGTGGGTTTCATGAATTCCATTTGATTCGATTCCAATGTTTAACAAATGTAAGGAGAAATATGGCCTGCATATGTTCCATATCTTTAACTCGGCGTGAAAAGATGGGTGTAAAATTCAATGACCCATTTCTTCTGATTGAATGGCTTGGAAGAAACTTTAGGTACTTATCTGTAATTCTACCGTTGGACTTTTCAGAAATTTTGAATATTTTTTGAAATTACAGCTAATCTTATATCTCAACTCATTTGTGGATGTGACGTCATCAAATTTCTAAATCATGAACCAGATGAGTGACGGACTTTTGCTCGATACCACATTGTAGGCATTCATAAACTATGGTTTTCTTTGAAATTAGTTCATGTTGCATCAAACAGTTTGAAAATTACGATGGTGTTATAAAGTATTTTTGAAAATTTTTCTTGAAAAAGAACAAAAACACTCTAATTCTGAAAATATTGAAGATTTCAGAAAGTCCAACGGTAGAATTGTAGAGAAATAACTAATGTTTCTTCGAAGTCATTCAGTTCAAAAATATAGGTCACTCAATTTTACACGAGCCTTTTTAAAGATTTGAAACCTATGCTAATATGGTCGCATCTGGAGGTGCAGTGAGATGCTGCTGACTAGATCAAGATCACAAAATTATTTTCAAAAATAGCCTTAAATAACGGACTCATCATATTAAATCTATAAATGCAAAGCGATTAATGGCTGCAGACAAAGGAAATTCTCTCAATTCCTGTAAAAGAAACAATAACCAAAATAAGCCTGTAACAAGAGAAAAACTGTTAAATCCTGTAAGACAAAACCGAATTGACCTGCGACGAAACTAGTATTTGGTGATTTCCACGTTTATCTTTTCAGCAGTTACTGGTAAGTTATTAACTTATTCCTTTCCTTTCAGGTTTTAAGGTTAATTCGGTTTTGTCTTACAGGATTTAACAGAATTTTTTCTCTTGTTACAATCGGCTTTTGAATCAAATAAATTAAATGCCCGTGGCAGATGTGTAGTTATCCTTCTTTTCTCGATCTAGGCTCATGTTTGCTCTTAAGAATAATTTTTGGAATGCGCAACGAGCGAGCTAGCTACATGGGTTTCAGAAACACTAATGCGGCTTTTCTTGTTTTGAATTACTGGTTGAGAGAATTTCCTTTGTCTGTGATCGCTAATCGCTTTGAACTTCGGTGTCAATCAAAACCAACTCGTGCTATTGTCTTTCCAAATCTGTCCTTGTTATCAAGATCACAAATTAGTTTCATGCAGTATAAAATTAGGCCATCTTTACAAATAGGGCTGCAATGCAAGCTGTTTGCGCAAGAACCTTTAAAGTGAGGGTAGCTCATTTCTGAGTGGTTCATTTAAAAGCAAACATTAGGTACGGACCTGTGTCTTTCCACTATCATCAAGCCTTGCAGTGAAGAAATGCTAAGAAAATTGAAAGCCTTTCCGTATTTTTTATATACGAAGAGTGCATATAATCTTCTCAAAGAATGTAATAATTGAAGAATTTTACTTTTGAGATCCGTTAAAGCAGTTTCCTCCATTGGGAACCTTTTCTTCAAATTGTGAAGACATCAATAATTTTTTTCATTCTATTTGAAGGCCTAGATATATCCTCCTGGTTTAAAGTCTGAAGACTGCTGTTTGATATCATTTGCACATTCAAAGTTTCAAGTAATACCAGACAGAACAGGTACCAGTCAGAGGTTGTATATGGCCAGTTGGGTCCAATCTTTGGTATATATTTCCATAATCATACCGGGTGTCCCAAGATGATGTATTATTGTTTGATTGCTTACTTGTCCATAGCCAATAAATCGATTTTCAAAAACTTTGTTCTATTTGATTGCCTAAAGACTAAATTGTATTTTAAGATGTTGGTTGCGGTTTACCACGGCGTTTTCATGTCGAAAGAAGATCGATTAACCTGCTCCAATTCAAGCCTTAGATGGCATGAGAAAGAAACGGCCTATTTTTCCAGTCAACATTTTAGATGTGATGCAAAAGGCTGAACTCGTATTCGTATTCTCTGAACTCAGTATTAACTGAATTCGGATTCCCTGAACAACATATATTCTCAGAGTGACATATAAGTTCAGCCTTTTGCATCACATCTAAAATGTTGACTGGGAAAGTAGGCCATTTCTTTTCCATGCCATTTAAGGCTTGAATGTGAGCAAGTTTACCGATTTTCTTTTTGACATGAAGAAATTGGCCTAAACCACAACCAACAACCTCAAATACAATTTAGCCTTTCGGCTATCAGATAAAATGAAGGTTTTATGGACATATAAGCAATCAAACGATAATACATCATTTTGGGACACCCGGTATAATTCACAAGAAATTAGATCACAGTTTAAAATCAGGAGGACATAGCATAACAATAATGTATCTACAATTTGAAACAAACATTTGCTAGCATTCCCAACAGGAAAACTTTTACAGAGCTCAAAATTCAATTTCTTCTCAAGATTCAAATCTGCTCTTCAAGGTTTAACGATAAATGCCAAATTTTGATAGATTTCCTTCATAATAGCAAGCAAGGACCAAAAATAGGCCAAATCCTTCGACTTCTGAAAAAGATTTTTATGACTGTCTATAATATCAATGTTTCATAGGTTTCCTTCATAATAGCAAGCGAGGACCAAAAATAGGCCAAATCCTTCGACTTCTGAAAAAGATTTTTATGACTGTCTATAATATCAATGTTTCACTGGTACAAAGGTTTCTTGATCAAATAATTTACATCGTTATCTACAAAAATTTAATAGAAAATATCCATTCCTACATTATCAAAACTAATCAATTTGCTATTTTGTCAGAATCCAAAAAGATCTTTCTCTCGAATTATGTCTCTAATAAGTTTATTCTTTCTTTCCATTTGCAATTCACCATTCTGAAATTGAAAAAGCACAGTTCTCCGGTTAACTTTTGAAAGAAATCAGTACAAAAATCTCTTTTTTATAAACAGTCCATCGAAAAAATAAAGATAATACCTATAATCATAGAAAGCCTTCAGAAGTTTGCAAATAGACGAGCCTTGCAAAAAATTCGGCCGAAAGAATCGCTGATGAGGTACGACGAACGATTTCCTTGAGAACTGCTCAAACGATCTTTGAAACCTTCACTGGTAAACTTTTGCCAATAAAAATCAAGAAAACGTCGAATGGGCTTTTATTGAAGACTGTTTCCGTATGAAGCAATTCTTGCATTGAAACTTGATTTAACATTGAAACAAATTTATAGAGAGAAGAATTCTTTGTCCGTTTGGCCACACTCAACAAATATTTTTTTTTTGATAAGAAGGAAATACTTTTTTGAACATTTTTAAAAAATTGCCCAACCAATTCAGCTCATCATGCAATGTTTGTGACGGGGGAAGCAGGCAAACATTGCTTAACAAGAAAATGTAAACAAATGATTCGCGGTACAAAATTTAAAAATAACCTTAAATAACGGACTCATCATATTAAACCCATAATATGATAACAAGAAAATCTCAACTTTGGCAAACGACGGTGGTTGCTCGTTTGGCCAGGGTTTAAACGTAACCATCTACCAGGCTTCATTCAAAAATATTCTGTGTCTTTGAGTAAATGAAAGGGAAAGATGTGCCTGCAATCAAATCACTCTCAAGAGATTAAATATGCCAGCAACAAATGTATGATGATATTTTTTGTGCCCGCGAGCGGCGCTTGTGCGCTCGCGCATATTACCGAGACCTGCCATCTACTGCCTAACATCTTACTGCTTTACCGTCAGGAAAAATTGTGCTGCAAAACAAGAGGTAACGATAAGATCTACAAACCTTCCACAAGATAACCATGTCGCCAAGACCGCAAGTGAGAAATCCCTCGGCTCCACAGGAAACTACCAACTATAAATGACAAAAAGCCATATATATTCATAAATAATTTTTCTCCTCAAAAAAGTTTGCGTGTAATTTGGAGGCTTAGGACCTGCCAATGGGGTGTCTTTTTGCGTTGAAATTACATGAAAGGAATCAATGAAATTCCAAGGCAAGTATCCGAATGTCTGCAAAGCTATTGTTCTACAGAGCGCACGGCTATCAGCAGAAAGGCTAGGTACAAGTCGAAAATTCAAATACCTTAAAAAAGGAAAGGTCTGATATAAATAAGATGTCTATTTTCTGAAAGCTGGACTCGTGCGCTTTCATTTGATGTATATCTTGGAAAATAAGTCACTGGGGAATTCGAAAGCAAGATGAACGTAAGCTTGTCAGCAGCACTTCTTCTCGACGTTATTTAGACATTAATTATAAACTTTTTCAGGTATAAAGGAAGAAAGGATATTGGTTAATTGGATGATTAGACAAACTGACATCATAAAGTTATATTTCTTCTTTAATCAAATTACAGTAGATGGAAACCATACCTGAACACTGTCAGAATGTCCAGCACATTCACCAATAAGTTCTAAAGTCGTGGTTGTTCGCTGTAGAAATTTGGCCCTAGAAATAAGTTCAAAACCTGTGAATTTCCAAAATTACAACGGAGCGAGGAAATGGATTTCTAACAGCAAATAAACTGTGATACATGGTCCCACAGCAGCATAGGTTCCAAATCTTTAAAAAGGCTGATGTAAAAATTATTGACCTATTTCTTTGAACTGAATGACTTCAAAGAAATTTTAGCTAATTCTCTATAATTCTAGCGTTCGAATTTTCTGAAATCTTCAATAGTTTCAGAAGTAGAGTGTTTTTCTTCTTTTTCAAGAATACAAGAAAAATTTTCAAAACAACTTAAAACCATCGTAATTTCTCAAATTTTTGACGTAACATGAAATAATTTCGAAGAAAATCATGGTTTATGAATGCCTAAAATATGGTATCAAGCAAAATTCTGTCACTCATCTGGTTTATGATTTAGAAATTTGGTGACGTCACATTCTCAAATGAGTTGAAATGTAAGATACGCTGTAATTTCCAAAAATATTCAAAATTTCTGGAAAGTCCAACGGTAGAATTATAGATAAGTATCTAAAGTTTCTTTCAAGCCATTCAATCAGAAGAAATAGGTCATTGAATTTTACACCCGCCTTTTTACGCCAAGATAAAGATTTGGAACCTATGCTTCCCACATCCATGCACCTTCTTTTTAAATAAATCGTAACGTTGATGAGGCGCTGATAAGAGATTTACTTTGTAATTGATAGGTTATAGTTGGAAAAATATGTGCCTAAAATTTCTATGAGTAGCTGCAGACTCAAATTTACAGGCCTTTTCGGTTGTGTCACAAAGTTCCTATGATTAAGAGCAATTGAATTTCATTCTCAAAAGTAAAGTCTTGAAAAAATTCGGTTTAAAAGAGCCCTGTCTGATCGTACGCGAATTGAAGACTTCCTTCGTACAACAAAGCTCATTCCCATCACATCTACAAATTAAATCCAAAGTCCTGAAGCTCTACGGTCACACAAAACGCTGTACTCAAGGCGTAAGCAAAATCTGCCTCGAAGGAATAACAGAAGGCAAGAGAAGTAGAGGAAAACAACCAAAACGATGGAGAGACAACATTAGCCTTTGGACTGGACGAAACCTGATGTCGTTAAACAACGCTGTCAAAGACCGAAATTTATGGAGACAGTTGTCACATGTTGATGCACAATCTGCCGAAGGCGAAGGATGATGACGATGGCCCAAAACTTCTAAATCAATAAACAGTTACCTTGCTCAGTAAGAGCAAAAAAGCAGTTTCTATGGCCCACTTTTTATATTAGACTATTCATGAAATAGAATTGAACATCGTATTTTTGCTGTGTCGAATTTAATCGATGCTGCTAAAAACTTCTACGTGCCAATTAATTCGACATAAAAACGATGTTTAAATCACTTGCCGTTTTGAATAGATAAAACGGCAGGGGTTCACCAGCTCTGTCGTACCAAACACAAGAAAAATGACTTGACTTAAACATCGTATTTCTGCCGCGTTTACTTAATCAATTCTAGGCCATGGTCCACGATTTCTACCTGTGATCAGCTTTTGCGCTTGTAAATTTTGAAAAATGGCCGTTTTGACCATCTTAATAACAATCTGACATGGCAAAAAACAAATTCTGCCGTTTTTAATACAGTTCCATTCAACACGGCAAAAAAACGATGTTTAAACCAGGCCTAGGTGAGTTTCTTTTTGACTACTGATGAAAGGCTACATCTGATACATTCATTTTTTTTATAAGAAACTAAAGTCCGGTGCTGGTAGGCAGTTTCTCAAATTTTAGGGTCCTTTTGCTACCAAAAGTTTCTTATGCGTTTCTTATATTTTAATGCCAGAAGTATAGAGTTTATTTTGTTTTGTCTAAAGGGTTCCCAAATTACTTAGTAAGATCTCAAAACAACTAAATCACATAATTCGCACTCAAAATAATGTCCAAACAGTTGCTATAACTGTGCACTGTCAAAAAATTTTTGAGTGCGATAGGAAAACTAAAATTGTAAATTACAAAAGTTTCTTAGCTTTTTCAATTCAGGTAGGGTTGTTTTTTAACTTTCAAAAAATTGAGCCTACCGTTTCTTATAAGCGGTTTCTTATAAAAAAATGAGTGTACATTTAGATTTGATATCTTCAGGACAACGTTGTTTATTTAAGACATTTTTCAAGTTATTCTCGACGTTGTCATGGGAAAACAAAAAGTCTGAGTGACTTTCAATCCATGTATCACGTTCCCTGTACATTTTTCAATAACTACACAAACACTAAAATTTGACAAGTTATCATGGCCTGTCCAAACTGGGAACTTTGGCCCAACCGCTAAAATAAACTGCACTAAATTGGATATTAAATGATCAGATGACGCATATAGACTATGCTACATTAAATTACCTTTTCCCAACAATTCTTTCAAGTGGTGTTGTTGCAAGGTTCTGTTCTGTGACTTCATCTAAATATAGAAAAATTATAAAAATCAAACATCTCCAATGTAATAACATTTTATCTGAGAAAAAGGCCAACTTTCACATTATGGGTAGCAAAACATGTTTACTTCAAGGAAACTACAATCTTGTGGGATTATAGAATATATTAGTCTCTTTAGTTATCGATAGAAACATGTCTATTGTCTTTGACAACTGCGAAACCCAAATTGAGTGGGGTCACATCGGATTGGTGCAGTTACACGAGCAAATGGAGTGGGGTCCCATCGGATTGGTGCAGTTATACGAGCAAATGGAGTGGGGTGACACCGGATTAGTGCAGTTACACGAGATGGGATGCGGAGCGGAGTGAATCGGAGTGACTTTCACCTCACCTCCAGGGCAGAGTGATTTGGATGACACCAGATTGCCTCGGTGTCGTGTAACTGCACCCCCCTATCCGATGCGAAAGGTAATCCGGTGTGTGATGAATCCAGTTTGTATAACTGGGGCCTAACATGGACACTTTTTCAAGTCATCCAGTCGTGTTTTCATGCCAATTGTTAGCAATTTGCAGGTAAATCAAATATAATCTCTGTACTGCGTGCACTGAATGGCTAATTAAGCTAGGCAAAAATGTTTGATTAAGCTAATGCATACCAGAGGAAACTGGCGATGGATGCCCCCATAATCTCGTGGTACCATCAACAGAGCATGTTGCTAGTATGGATCTAAAACATAAAAAGGAGATGATTTATGCTAACCATGAACAAATCGAATTAATGGTCATACGAAAGCATAGAGGCCTTTATTTCTAGTCTGGCAATGGGACGAACTTAGAAGAGGTACCAATATTTTGTATTAGATTCAAAGAAGAAATATCTCCAGAACACACACTAATGTTTGATATGGCAGTCGCCTCTAATCCTACCACCCTTTCTGCAAGAAATCCTCTGTCCTACAAATGTTGCAGTTCTATGTGAATTTAACAGGCCAGAATAAAACGGAAACATTCTCTGTTGCTACACGATATCAAAACTTCCCTTATTTATTGAAGGAAGTTAGCCAGGGAATATGTCTTATATCAACGAATGAGAGAATAGCCCTTCATATTGATTGTAGTGGAACCAAAATAGCAATCAAAACCCTACACTTAACGGGCCTGTGCAAGATTTTGTAAACAATAGGAAAGTACAAGAAGACCCACGCACGTGACCAAGGCCTTGGGTTTTTAATGGCGGCCAGTTTCATCGGAGCTTCTACGTAAGTCTCATTGCAGTGTTTTCTTGTCTATGTCTATGAAATGTGATGGAAATTTTGATATCCATTAAAACTTTCAAATATTCGGCGTTAGAAAAATAGAACAAATCCTCCACCAAAGCTTCGATCACCAAGATTGTCGCACATACTTTGGATTACTATTCTCTGTGCAAAATCGCCATTAGCTATGTTGTGTTTAGCCTAAACAAATTCGATGATTTGACACGCAGAGCCACGCAGAGAGGACGTGTTGTACAGCCCCTTAACCAACGGATTCGTAACTATACGTCCCGTCATTCTCGCAAATCTTAGAAAGTGTTCTTTGCAATCTTCTAGAGACAGCTTTTAAAACATCTAAAGCTTGTCTTACCCGTCTCCAACGAGAGCCATGTGGTTGATATCTTCATGATGTGCATTAGATTGTTTTACCAAACAGCGATCTGCAAAGGTAGGGATTTTTTTATTGTTTAGAATATGCCTTACTTGCATAGTTAATGGTGATTTGAAGTGAAAATTATTAATGATGAACGTGGACAGATAATGGTATAACAGGGTCCGCTACATTTTATTAACACCCACGTACGAAGCGAATAGCGATTACAAACAAAGGTGATACTATGGCCGGTCGGTAAAATTATAAACAAAAACAAAGCAAGTCGCAAAGGTTGCTCTGAAACCCAGGTAGCTAGCTCGCTCGTTGTGCATTCCAGAAATGGTTTTTAAGAGCAAACGTGAGCATATCTAAAGAGAAGGATATATTTAAACATCTACCTCAAGCTTTGCTTGGTTCAGTAGCCGACTTAGAGGCGATTTCTCGTATTTTTTGGGTGTAATTGAAACATTTACTAATCAGCTTCTGAGCCAAACATATAAAACGCCCGATGTAGACGTTTTGATATATCCTTCTTCTTTCTATACATGCTCATGTTTGCTCTTTAAAAACATTTCTGAGATGCACAACAAGGGAGCTGGATCTTTATGACAAAGCAGTTGTTGATTGAGGCCTAAAGAATCAAGCAGTCTCGCTTTGAAAGAATCGAAAAAATCCCGTTTCGTCGTTTTCCAGTATTCACACGGTGCCCTTTTCAAATTTTTCCCGTTAGAGTTCTGTTTTCAAATTTTGCAGATTTCACATCGTGCTGCAAAATACGTGCCATTTTACGTATTGCAAATCGTGCTACAAAATATGTCAAACAATTTTATGTCGGTTTAAAAAACTATGCCAGCATCATGTGAACTGAGTCTTTAAAAGTAAATGTCCTTGTAAGTAAACGTTTCATTTCATTTTCATTTTATCAATATTTATACACGAAAAAGCCTTCCAGCGTATTAACAAATTATTTCAAAGGAAAAATTAAAAGAAAAATTTGTAAATAACTTAAATATGCTGCTCTACCAAGGGGTCGTGTAAACATCTTTACGAAACATTTTCAAGTAAATACTTTTACAAATAAATATACATATATGATATGAAACATACAGTTATAGAGAATGAGATTTGAATACCTGATAATGTATCAAAAATATAAAATCCACTTCCGATGGCAGCAAACAGATATTTCTACAAAAAAATGGACGATATAATGTAATCAATGCGCAGTAGATTTATCTTGAAACAACCAATGAAATTTCAAATTATTCATAACTACGATACTAAATTTCCATTACTCCATTTTCAAATGTCTCTGTTTTCAAATCACTCAGCTTTTGGATGACATTGAACAATTTCTACCGGGTGAGTCAGAAAAAGAATCCCCGTTTGAAAGGTCACGGCTCCTTGGATATCAAGACAATGATATCGGCAAATATGTCGTTTAATGGTAGAAATGTTCAAAGCCACTATAAAATTCACTCCATTCTGAAATTATGGCGGATTTTCTCGAGAAAGCCTCTACAAACAACTTCGAAACGTGCCCAAAATCATGAACAAATTTCCTTTTCTGCCTCACGATGGCCTTACAGCAATGACTTGTGGACGCTTTAGCATGTGCTATCCTCTTGGGAGGATGAACAACTCCTCCCCCTGGTATCGATGACCTATTCAAGGGGATTCCATTTTCCCAAGAGGACAAAATACACGAATTTATGAGTGTCATCAATTTTAGGAAGGAAATTTTGCTCATTGTTTTCATTCGTTTTTGCAGGCTTTTGGACGGGGCTTTCTGCAGAAAATCACCCATATCGACGGGAAGGAATGGCTGATTACGGCCGGGTAAATTAAACCTAATTGAACATATTGGCAATAAAACAAGACAGTTTTCAATATTTTTATACTTTGATATTCATGGAGCAGTGGCCTTCCAAGCGGGGATTCTTTTTCTGACTCACTCGGTATTACTCTGTTTTCGCAATGAAGGCCTGGCACGAAAACAGAGGCGTTTCCATTACTCGGTTTTCATTCATTTTCATTTCTTTTGTTCAGACATTTCCTTTGCTTTATTTTTGGCGCCAGGTTGGTTGCTGTTGTTGTAGTGTTTTTGAATGTCTCCATTTTCAAATCATTCCACTTTGAACAGCGTTTTAAAATGTCTCCATTTTGATCGTTTTCAATGGAAACGCAAGGCTCAATTCGACACAGTTTTATCCCGAACTGTATCAAAATTAACAGGCAAATTTGTTTAGCTAAATAAATTGTAACATCGTTGGTAGCCTCTGGAATTGATATAAGTGGGGGGGGGGGCTTAATAGAGAGGGGACCTAAAAGAGAAAGGGGGGCTTAATAGAGCTTTTACGGTGTTTCCTTTTGTCTTCACCTGGAACTGTCTTGTAAATAATTGGAATCGTCATCAAATACATTCATCATGGAGCGTCTGGTTTTGAAAAATATCTTCGTCTCAACATCAGTTAACAGTTCTAATACTTTTTCCTCTGGTGTGAACTAAGCGCAAGGACCTGTTAGCCCCAGGGGGGGTACTCAATTACATTTAGGATAGGGGTGCTCAGGCTGAGGTACAACGCATCAACCCAAAAAAATAATTTCTACCATGAAAATAGACCCCAAAAAATAATTTTTCCTATCTTTTTCCCAATATTTTTCCTGTTTTTCATATTTGAGACCCAAAAAAGTAAGCCAGAATTTCAGGAACCCAAAAAAAGAACTGTACAAATGACTGACCCAAAAAAATAATCCTTGCCCAAATTTTAGACCCAAAAAGGTAACCTGAGCACCCCTATCCTGAATAAACCAGAGTACCCCCCCCCTGGGCTGCTAGCGAACAGGAATTCTCTCCAAATATAAATTGAAAATTCATACCTGTTCAAGTGCAAAAAGGTGTTTGACGTTATACATAAATGAGTTTTTGATCGTATGTTTGTATTGTTCGTGACAATTGAATTTTCTTGCTGGCTGCAAATGATATGTTGTCCACACCATGATCATACCATCCAATGAAGCAGAAGCAAACATTGCATCTGAAAGGAAACAATAACATGTCAAATTTTCTTCCGGGTGCCCCCAAAAATGAACTCCCGTTTGAAAAATCATCAAAATTTGACCACATAGCCAATCTTTTAGTTTCTGTTTGGCAAATAGATCAAAGATAGGATAGGGCTCAAATCTTTTAAATTTTTAAAAAGGTTGGTGTAAAATTCTATGACATTTTTCTTTAAATTGGATGGCTTGAAAGGAACTTATGGTACTTTGCTGTAAATCTGCCGTGGAAATTTCTTGATATCTCAATTTTTTTCAAAACGGTGGCAATTTAATCATTTTTGAAAAAATTCATAGAAAAATTTTTTCAAAAATTTAAATCATCGTAAATCCTAAATAAATTGAGGAAAAATGATATAAACTTCAAGCAACCCATAGATTATGAAGGTCTACAATATGGTGGCAACAAGAAATCTGTAGCTTTTCTGGTTTAGGATTTAGAAATTTGATGACGTCATAGCCTCAAATTTAATAAATGCCGCCATTTTTAAACACATCAAGATATCAATAAATTTCCATGACAGATCTACAGCAAAAAAACATTAAGTTCCTTCCCAGCCATTTGATTCAAAGAAAACTGTAATGCAATTTTACACCGACCATTTTCAAGATTTGAGCCCTATATTATCGAAGATTTAAAAAAAATTTCCAAGTATAGCTGATGTTTTGATTGGTTTAAGACTAGCAAATTTAGCTATTTTTAGGGCTGCCAGCTTTTGAAGCATGCTGCAAAAGAACTGTTGTCATATTTGTCAGAAAGAAGTAAAAACCATTCTAGAGTTGTACAGCCAAGAAAAAGTTTTTCAAGATGTCATTTTCTGCCCTTAAATAATGAAAGCAAACATCTTATCATCTTAGAACATAAAACCACAACTGCTTATTTGAATAAGTTTCGATAAAAATCTTCTTCAGTTAAACTAAACCAGAGGACAGCCGAGCATTTATACCGGGTGACCCAGAAAAAAGTGACCCAATGCAAGCTGTCACAGAAAATTAAGTAAGTGACCGATAGAGATGCTTCAAACGTTGTTCTGTCACTTAAAGACTAGCCTATGCTAGTAATATTTTTCGCAATTTTTTTCGACACGGTAAATTTCCAAAACTAAGGATTTTGAGGAAAAGGGCATGCCTGAAATCCTCAAAAAGTCGTCAAAAACAGGGGATCGATTTCAATATTCAAAACAACGAGGAGCGTGTTTCATTTCAACCTGGCAATAGGCAACCCAGCTGGAAGTCTTCAGAGCAAGTTTATAGTTCCTATGTAGTTAAAGATATTCTCAGGCAAAATGAAACAAGCTTCTCGTTGTTTTGAAGATCTGAAATGGCTTTAAATTGATCCCCTGTTTTTGACGACTTTTTGACCATTTCAAGCTTGCTCTTTTCCTCAAAATCCTTAATTCGGGAACTTAACCGTGCCCAAAATTTGCGAAAATTACTCACAATGTAGGCTAGTCTTTTAGCAACAGAACAATGTTTGAAATACTTCAATCGGCAACTCACTTTTTTTTCTATAACAGATTGCGTTGGGTCACTTTTCTCTGGGTCACCCGGTACATCTTGAAAATCTTATTTACATAACAATATATTTACACGACCTAAGCTAAAATCATACCAAATAATATTACAAACAATGGAATAGCATTTACCGCCACCATCTTAGAATATATTAAGATATATTAAGATATATTAATATATTAAGATTAAGATATACCGCTTGATGATATCATTCTTCACAATTTTAAAGCAGCTTAAGATCGACGCTTTTCAATACTGCGAACGAGTAAGACACGTGTTATTCTGCCATGCAACAATGATATCATTGGGCAACCCTAGTAAACCTAAAAATGCCCACAGCCACTAATCTGCAGCATGAGTGAATTTTGTAAAATAAAACATTCAGCTCTCCAACATTACAGTGCAATTTCTAAAGAATAAACTTCACCATGATGTTTTGCTTAACGTTTACTTTGATTTGATTGACTGCAACCAGGGGCGTGAAGTCCATCCTTCAGAATGACAAATCGATCTTTTGTTTTATAAAATTCACCCCAGCGCTGGTCAGCCAATGAAACTGGCGACATTTTCCAACATTATTAGGCAGCTTGGCTTCGCTCCGCTGCAATTACAACCCTGTCATACCGTACAAGATGGGATGAACTCAAGGTTTGGGAAGCAACAAAATACAACATGTGAAATATCATTACCTGAAATGTTAATAAGGCATGTAATTGGTTCCCTGTGGGTAGGAAGTCTCGTCGATTGTTGAAGTTCCACTTGGTCACCAGATTTCACGATGCAATACACAGCTAAGGAAATGAGACGAGATTTGAAATGAATATCTCATAGATAGGATGCTCCATGCGAAAGATGCTCTAAAGTGCATGGAGGTATCTCTGGCGAGATGAAATCCCACGACCAGGTATCCCAGAAAAGTATACCGGGTGAGTCAATAAAAAGAATTCCTGTTTGAAAAATCACCATTCCCTGAATATCAAGATGATGATATTGGAAAACATAACATTTCACAGGAGACATGTTCAAATGGACCTCAATATTTACCTGACTGAAATCGGCCACTCTATTCTGAAGCTATGGGGGATTTTCTCCAGAAAGCCCTTTCGAGAAATCTTCAAAACAGGCTCAAAACAACGACCAACATTTCCCGAGTTTTCTGCCCTATCTAAATGAGTTCAACACATTCTGATATATTTTATCCTTTTTGGAAGATGAAATCGTCCGGAATGATCTTTTTTGCACCCAGGGATGACATTTTCATCTCCCAAAGTGATAAAACGTGCCAATACATGTACAAGCCATTGCCATAAGGCATAGACATACGAGAAATTTGGTCGTGATTTTATGAAGTTGTTGGAAGTTTCTTGGAGGGGCTTCCTCAAGAAAATCTCTTATAATTTTAGAACAGAGTGGCCGAATTCAGGCAGGTAAAATTTAGAATATATTTGAACATGTTCACTATTAAATGACATATTTGCCAACATTATTGTCTTGATGTCGAGGGATCTGTGGTCTTTCAAACAGGGATTCTTTTTTATACTCACCCGGTACAATTTGGCTGGGTCCAGCAATGAAAATTTTGTTATAATCAATGGCTAATCAATTTTTAAAATGTTCCTTGAAAATTAATATGAATATAGATACCTCGTTTATTGATATTGGTGCGTTGAGAGCTGAAACATAAATCTGGAAAGGTCAAATTTGCTCCACATTCGAACCAGAGCTTTTGCCTTTTGGTCTGAGGAAATTCCTGAAGCACGTCAAAATTAAAAACAAAACTTGTCAAAAAATGAAAAATTAATGACACTAGCAAACAGAATATAATATGATTCAAGTTTTGTTCAAATTTTATCAAGGCCATTTTTTATTTACTTGCTGTGTTTCAAGAATTCGCTTAGGCCAAAGTGCCAAGGCTCTGGTTTGGACGTGACAGAAGATTTGAACTTTCAACCTTAATATTTCAACCCTCAAGGCACCAATATCAACAAAAGAAAGGTGTCTATGTTCGACTTAACAATCGAGGAACATTTTTATACCGATTAGCCATTGATTAAAGCTAAAGTCTAACTGCTGGACCCAAACAAATCTGTATACTTCATGGGATTACATCGCAAATCAGTAGCCCTGACCTGACAGCATCTGCGTAGTGTGTTGGGCGGTTGGGACTTAGGAGGGGGACCAGTGGTGGTTGTAGAAATTGCTGTCGTTGTTGTTCTCTCATCCGGGGTTCCTACGCTCGGCATCGTGCGCCTATGCTGGCCTTACAACAAATGTGAAACAGTTCCCAGTATTTATCAGCAGCTAATTGTATGTGTAGCTTTTTGTAGTTGTTTTACTTCATGTTCATTTATTTGCATGTCTCTATGTTAATGGCCACAGGCGTAGTCATTGTCTTTTGCTGCCTGTGGTATCGTACCTGTAGTGTTGTATAGTAGCATAGTAATTAGAAAGTCTAGTAGGTAACATGTAATGTTAAATTTATATGAATGAATACATAAAATAAAAAGAGTAAATACCAAGGTAGGGTTTGTCTGTTGCTGCAACTATCTTCTGATCTTTGATTGACAGCAGTGATTGAATAACTGTAAATCACAATAAAATAATTAACAATGAAATGCAACAAAGAATCTCAGGTTATACCGAGTGAACAAAAAACTTCATTGGCTAGATGACGCCTAGCTGGAAGAAAGCAAATGTTATGAACACAAACAAGATCTCAGCATTTGCCTGTAGCTTAGCTATCTTTTGAGCTGTTGCTCGAACAGTTTAAGCTATTACTACCCTCCGTAAAACTAGTTTCTAAAATATCGTAATTCATTAATTTCTCATATTTCCCCATCATATCCTAGTCTATGTTTAGAAAGATGTGAAAAAGCCGAATTCCAAATTAGCTGAGGAGCACAAAATTGGAATAAGGAGCAGAGATCAGTCATTTTGCAAAACAATGATTTCCCAAGACGACTTCAAATCAATCTCTATGATTAGTTTTCACATGATGTTGACTGGAAAAGGATGGCGATTATTTCACTTTAAATGAGAATTGTAGGATTTGAAATTTTTGTTCAATCTTATTTTTCGGATGGTAATCATGGCTTAAAGTGACTAGACTGATTATATGTTCGTAGGTTATCGCTATTGATGGACTGATGGACGCTATAACTACGACTCATGGACTTGCGCTTCTAGAAACGGACATGGTCTAAATCACCTGCTATTTTTTCTCAAAACAACCGACCCTAAATCGCCGAAAATAGTGGTTATCCTGAAGTTCTACACTGCAAAACAAGCTATCAGTACTTAGATGAATGTTTCTTCAAGCTTTAAAAACAAAAAACTCTTACCTATAAGTGCTATTTTGGTTGTTTGGGGGCGCAAAAGATCTCGTAAATTCGCTTGTTACTTTGAGATTTTGATCGTTGCAGCAGTTCAGTCGAACGCGTTGTTCGAACGCTTTTGTTTGCCTTTGGCGGGAAGTTTAAATTGAAGAAGAATCAGCCAATCCCATCAACTTATTTAAAGTTTGCATCCTGATTGGTCCAGGAACAAATTTGTTCCTGGCGAGAATTTTTTTGCCGTTTTGAGAAGAGTTAGTCCATAAGGCCCTCAACTGGAGCGACAACAACAACATCAATTCACTTCAATTAGATGAGCGTAAGTTGAGGGTCCTTGTGTAGTGAGGCTATAAAGTGACCATGTAGCATCTCAAAAGATAGCCAATCTATTCAAGCATAAGGCTCAAATATTTCAAATCTTTAAAGGGTCGGTGTAAAGTTCTATTGCAGTTTTCTTTTTGAATTGGATGGCTTGAAAGGAACTTATGGTACTTTGCTGTAAATTTGCCGTGGACATTTTTGATATCTAGATTTTTTTTCAAAATGGCGGTAATCTAACTATTTTTGAAAAAATTCATGGGAAATTTTGAAAAAATTTAAATCATTGTAAATCCTAAACCAATAGAGGAGAAATTATATAACCTTCAACAAAATCATAGTTTATGAAGGTTTACAATATGGTGGTAAGCAGAAATCTGCAGATTTTCTAGTTTAGGATTTAGAAATTTGATGACGTCATAGCCTCAAATTTAATAAATGCCGCCATATTGAAACTAATCAAGATATCAATAAATTGCCACGGCAGATTTACAGCAAAGCCCCTAAGTTCCTTCCAAGCCATTTGTTTCAAACAAAACTGCAATAGAATTTTACACCGACCTTTTTAAAGATTTGAGCCCTGTGTTTAGCTATTCAACTAAACGGTGAAACCTTAGAAATAATGGGCGAAACAAAGCATTTGCCAATAGCTCTCAATTTCAAGCCAGTTATGATCTAGCTCATGAAGTTTTTTGGGTCACTCGGTATTGAGTTGACTCATCGATTTAATGTTTCCTCTAGAACTGGAGCATTTCATGAGCAATCAGGGGGATGCTAGTTTTTTACGGGCCTACCTAAGCCCCGAGCCTGAGTTATAGGGTGGGTGGCCGAGCGGCTTATACAATTTCAGTTAGGTAACTGAAATGATGCTTGTTCATGTGAGGTCAATATTTGGATGGGTGACCTCTCGGATGCATGACAAAGCAACTCACTTCCCGTCATTCGGAAGGGACGTAAACTAGCGACCCCATGCCAGAGGACAGACGAGTTAAGATAGTCCATGGCAGATAACAAATTATGGCGGAGGAAAGACAAGATAAGTGGCTGCTTAAAAAACACATCACTTGTTCTCCAGCAATGCCAAAAGTAAGTAAATTTTTGGAAGAAAGGGTCCTTCTAGCGTTGTATTATGCCAGCCTACTTAAAAAACAATGAATGAATGAATGAATGAATGAATGAAAAGAAAAAGCCACGACTTTACCAAATGACACTTAAGACCAATTTGGGTGAAATATTCAGCTCTGCAAGGAATCTCTCGTCGTGTATCACAAGTTGTGAGCTATACATGAGCAGTAACGAAGAAAATGCTTCCAATGTGATCAAGCTTAGGTTTACAACAGTGCCTTGTCTTTGATCGAGGCCATCTTCAAACCATCCTTAAAGGTTCTCAGCAATAAAAATTTAGTACAACAAAAAAGACATAAACGTACAGTTGAGACTCTTCCTTCTATAGGTGTGAAGCAATGTCAAGTTCTGATCCCACAAACTTATATGATCTCCACCACTGCAATATAATGTATCATCATCGTCATCACGCAGCTTTAAGAAGCACTGAAAAGGAAGAAGATTCAACAGTTGCAAGATTTACAGTAGACTTATGACAATGAGTCTCAGTTTTCCGCATTGAATTGGATGATGTTATGGCTTCAAACTGAGACTCATGACCATACAGCTTCAAAACGCAGACTAATTTAGGCCATCTCCGCCGCATTTACAGCTTGTATGAGTGAAAATGAAAATCAGATCAAAAGCGTTGAACAAATACAAGGAATTATGTCGTCAGTCTAGATTTACAGTACGAGCCTACACTTAATGATATTTGTTATAATAATTTACTGTCCTCTCCAAGGCTGACAGAAACAGCCCGTCTTGACTGTTTCTTGAATGGGCAAGACAATCCCTCATAATTTCAGAACCGAGAAGCCAATTTCAGTCAGGTAAATTTTAAAATCTATTTGCATATGTCCCCTATTGAATGATATACCAGACAATATTATTGTCTTGATATCCAGGAAGCAGTGGCCTTTCAAACGGACACTGTTTTTTTAATCCCCTGGTATTTTTCTTAATAGCTACACAACAAGGACAGATTTTGTAACACAATAGCATGAGCTGCTTTTGTTGACACCTTAATTCAAAGCAATTATTGGCTGCAGACAAATGAAATTCTCCCAACCAGTAATTCAAAACAAACGAAGCCGCAAAAGTTTCTCTGAAACCCAAGTAGCTAGCGCACTCGTTGTGCATTCCAGAAATTGTTTCTAAGAGCAAACAGGAGAATATATCGAAAGAAGAAGGATATATCTACACATCTACCTCGGGCATTTAATTTCTTTGGTTCAGAAGCTGAGCAGTAAGTGTTTTAATTACACCCAAAAAAACAAGAGTATTGAATCGCTTCCCAATCGACTTTTGAATCAAATAAATCAAATGCCCGTGGCAGATGTGTAGATATATCCTTCCTATTTCGATCTATGCTCATGTTTGTGTAGATATATCCATCCTCTTTCGATCTATGCTCATGTTTACCCTTGAAAACAATTTCTGGAATGCACAACGAGCGAGCTAGCTAACTGGTTTTCAGGGAAACTTTCGCGGCTTTGCTTGTTTTGAATTATTGGTTGAAAGAATTTCCTTTGTCTGCGATTGCTAATCGCTTTGAATTTCGGTGTCAATCAAAACCAACTCGTGTTATTGTCTTACCAAATATGTCCTTGTTTAGCTACGCAACAAACCTTAACAGCATAATCATGGACCGTGATATTCTTCAAGCAGTTCCCATAATCAAGGCTCCAAAGCTGTTGATAATAAAGACAGGACATCATACTTAGAAACGCAAACAGTCATTGAATGCACTCATTCATATATCTTCATGTTCATTAATTTTTCAAAATTCCCTGATCTATAACCAAAAACAACCACCGGGTGACTCAGAAAAAGAATCCCCGTTTGAAAGGTCACGGCTCCCTGGATATCAAGACAATGATATCGGCAAATATAAAGTTTAATGGTAAAAATGTTCAAATCTATTATAAAATTTACCTAACTGAAACCGGCCACTCCATTCTAAAATTATGAGGGATTTTCTCGAGAAAGCCTCTAAAAAAACCTTCAAAACGTGCCCGAAATCATGAACAAATTTCCCTTGCATTGCATTTCTGCCTTCCAATGGCCTTACAGCAATGACTTGTGGACGCTTTAGCACGTGCTATCCTCTTGGGATTATGAACAAGTCATCCCCTTCGTATCGATGACCTATTCAGGGGGATTCCATTCTCCCAAGAGCAAAATATACATGAATTTATGTGAGTGTCATCAGTTTTAGGAAGGAACATTTGCTCATCGTTATCATTGGTTTTTGCAGGTTTTTGGAAGGGGCTTTCTGCAGAAACTCACCCATATCCACGGGAAGGAATGGCCAAGTAAAGCCGGGTAAATTACTGAGCCTAATTGAGCATATTGGCAATAAAACAAGACTGCTTTGAATATTATTGTTTTGATATTCATGGAGCAGTGGCCTTCCAAGCGAGGATTCTTTTTCTGACTCACTCGGTAGTACAATTGATACAAAATACAACTATATAACAGCAATACGATGAAGAACATATAAATCTACTCCTTGAATATAAAATACCTGAAGACCCTCCTGAGGAAGTTAGTACTTAATCCTATATTTTCTCAGTCACATTTAACAGAAATGCAAAATTTTTGAAAATATACTATTGGTGGTTAAAAGAATATTCGGTGTCCATTTGTTTTGCTGTTGGTATTCCAAGCACCAGAATCATGTCAAATTTTAAGATTTAAAGCAAATTTTAGTTCCAATTTTACTCTCTTGGCATCCATCTTAACCCTTACGACTTATTGGAAACTAACGTTAAGTAGGGGAGACCGGGGTCAATTGCAACACTTTTTGAAAAGGCAGCCATATCGTCCAAATAATGATTAAATGCGCTCTTGGAGGTAGATGATATTGCAGTTGCATCTCTTGGAATAAAATAGACCTTAGTTTCCATCACGTGCAGTCACGTTTTGTGATGCTATGATTTTTTTAAATCAGGCAATTGTAACACATGATTGGAGCAATTGCTACATACCTTTAAAATCATTACAGACAATTATTGCACGACTCTGGATTTAAATACACAAAATGTAAGACCAGGTAGTAGATTATTCAATGCTTTGAAACTAACTAATTAAAGATAAGATAAGGTATTCATTTCTTTGTAAATTTGGGTGCATCAGTTGAAAAAAATTTAATCGATTGAGAAAAAATCTTTTTCTTTACAAATTTCAACTTTTAACTCTTTAATATTGCATGGCTGCACATTGTTCGACCAGATTAGAAACTGAATCAAAACCAAAGCATCAGACAGCTTACATCGGGGCAATTGTAACAGCATGTTACAATTACTCCTGACCTGGTCAGCTATCGTTATTTTCTGTTTTCACATCTCATAAGCTGCGGATCTTAAAAGCTCTAATGTAGTTTTGATCCCAAATAGATTTCATGTCTGTGATTTGAAAATGAAGATTTTTTGCTTGAGAAATTTAATCGATTGAGAAAAAATGTTTTTTCTTCACAAATTTCAACTTTTAACTCTTTAATATTGCATGGATGCTCAAGAGCAAAATCTTTCAGGCACAAATTTACAGTGAAAGCAAGTTTTACTTTCGTGCTCAAAAACATATTTTCCCCTGAAAACTTTGCAAACTTGGCTGAACATTCCTGAATGTCAAATCGTCTGCAGAGGGTTAGAATGAGCATGATCTGTGTAAAAATCAGATTTTTTTGCATTTTTCTGTAAGGCACGAGAGACAGTGTTACAATTGCCCCGTGTTATAATTGTCCCCGGTCTCCTCCCCTCTAAGACCCCGTTTACACGGTAGCGGATCAAAAGTGTTGCGGAACAAAGTGTTACGGATCACCCTTCCGTCTACATGGTAGCGGATCAAAACTGTATCGGATCACGGTCTCGTTTAAACGGTAGCGGATCATCGGTCACCATAGAAATAGGGCGAGGTCACATTCAAAATTTTCTCGGATTTTCAGTGATTTGCTTTTAACGTCAAAATTTCAAAACAAAATGCAATTATGATTAAACCTCGTTTGTATGGAAACTACCCTCGTAATGAATCCGAATCAAAATTGATGCGGATCACTTGCGTTTACACGGCGCAGAGCAAGAGTGATCCGATACTAAAGTGATCCGATAGAAAACGAGTTCGCTTTCGTAGCAGGACCAAAACTGATGTGGATAGCGGAGCAGAAGTGTATCGGATCACTTCGAGCTCGTGTAAACGGGAGGCTGATCCGCAACGCTTTTTGTATCGGATCAAGAGTGATCCGCTACCGTGTAAACGGGGTCTAAAATGTGTGAAATAAAGGGCAATGAAATCATACCCGTATTGATCTATCAAAGGATGCAGTCAGCAGCACTTTTGCAGTACCAACAGCTAAACCATCATTTACAAGGTCCACTGGAACATGGTAGTCAAATAGCTGCACGCAGTTGATCGGCTTTGTGTGGCCATAAAGCTTAAATATTAGATTTCCAGTCTGCAATGAATAATTTCATGAAAAGAATAAATATTTATCATCAAACTGAAAAACAGTTTTTAAGGGAGCTGTCATTTTCAATGCTGGGTACGGGGGTGGAACAATTTTTGGAGGGGTATGAAACTTTTTAGCCTTGTTTTATTGGGTCATCGATTTTTTTGCCAATTCAGGATGGGGTTTCAAAGTTTTGAATACCAAACCTTCAATAGTAAAACACCCTTTTCCTTCAAATTTCTTAATCCTCTAATATGGAGCTTTAAATAATGCTTGCAAAGTATTCCTCAATTAAATCTCGTTTCATTACCACAAATCACGTAGATGTATGACAGGAGTAGCAATATTATTGGGGTATGAATTTTTCAGTATTTCTGAATGGGGTTTCAAATATTATTGAATTTAGTGAATGAGGTAAGGAAACTTTTCCATGTGTCTCCAAAATTCTTCTACCCCTGTACCCAGCATTAAAAATGACAATTCCCTAAGCGTTTTAAGAGCAGGAAATGTCGCTCACGTTTGTTTACCTGGGATTGCTTGTTTGTCTTTTGATATAAATTAGCGTCGTATCGTATTTAGATTCGCTGAAAATGAACCAAGTTTGGTTCGAAACGTTTGAAAATTAACATGTTTAAGTGAATTGTTTATTAATGTCTTTTTACCTGGAATATCGTAACACCCGAGCTTGCATTTGTCGATTAATTGATAACTTGGAAGGTCCATGAAATGAATAAATACAAAATGCTTCTCGTCGCTTGCGTCATCCTCATTTTTAATGGATATTTGAAAGCCCAGCTCTCAAGTAATTTGTCACATTCCTGAAAACTGATATTACATGTGTAGCTAGCATATTAGACTGACTACATGTTCGTAGGTTATCGCTATTGATAGACTGATGAACGCTATAACTACGACTCATGGCCATACGCTTCCAGAAACGGTAATAGCCTGAAACACATGCTGCTATTTTTTCTCTCAAAACCACCGACCCTAAAACACCGCAAAAAGTGGTTTTCTTGAAGTGCTACATTGCAAAACAAGCTATCAGTATTTAAATGAATGTTTCTTCGAGCAATCAAAGCAAAAAAATTCCTACCTACAAGCGATATTTTTGGTTATTTGGGGGCGCAAAAGATCTCGTAAATTCGCTCGCTACTTTGAGATTTTGATCGTTACATCCGTTCAATTGAACGCATGTTTTGTTTGCCTTTGGCGCGAGGGGGGTACATAACATGTTCAAGATACGTATGTGCCGCCCATTTGGGTGGGTTTTCGGGCACAAATTTATCTGAACAAGGGTCCTTTTTTGGCAGAGATTCCATAAACATGGGAGGGGTTTCGCTGAATAGAAAATGGGCAGTTCTCCGCCAAAAGTCATCATAAAAGTTGGTACCAAGGCAAGTTTCGGTAATTAGAAGAGGGTAGTTTTCTGAAAACCGGGTGGCAGACCCCCATCCATCCACCAGTTATGTACCCCCCGGGTAGTGAAGCTACTAGCATATCACCATACAACTTGGGTAATAAAATTGGGTTTGTTAAAATCGATGGTATGGTATGATTCTCAAAGTACAACGGTTTTTATAAAACTGCTTCATCTCACAATGCTTCAAACAGTCATAAAATCCTTCATCTAACTTGCACATTTTTTGGCCAATTCTCCAATGGATAGAACATTTCAATACAAACCACAATATTCCAGATTGCTACAGTGTTATCTTGCGCTGCTGTCAATGCCCTAAAACAACAGAATTTATTTGTATGCAATATATCAATATTGTCGTCAAAATTATCATTTTACACCCAATTCAAGTCCAGTGGTCAGTCTCTTGATAAGATATCTCTTCCTGTACAAAAATACAAGGATAAACTTGACCTTGTACAGGCCATGTTTAAGCCTTGCAGTGGGGATTATGACCTTTTTATGGCCTTGTCCTAACCTTGAAGAAAATTACGAGTTTATCATTATAAGATTTCAACCTACAACTAAAGGCTAAGATCAACCTTGCGCTAGCCTAGGTTAAACTTATTGCAATTTTTGAGCCATTTACAAGCATACAGCAAGGCTTCTTTAGGGTAGAACAAGTTTACAAGGCCATAACTACAAGGCATGTATGTGGCTATTACCTGGCTTTGTATTTTCGTACAGGTTGAGAGCTTAACAAATTTTGTACTATGTAAAGTTGTGCCATGAATGCAAAATATAAGGGCATAATAACTAAGAGTATGGTCAAGGTTTGCAAAAAGAATGGTTACAAATAATGGTTTGCATTTCTTGCTGACAGTTATGACCAAACTAACACTTAACACACAAGGAATAAGGCATTAATCTGGAAGTCATCAATACTTTGTGCAGTAAGCTTCAAAACTAGGTAGACCAAATCATTTTCCCAGTTACAGCTGATCTTGTGATTGGTTTCATGATTAGCAAATTTAGTTCTTTTAGGGCTACTCAGTCTTTGATCTACTTACGAAAGAGGAAATTTATACTGTAGATCAGCCATGTAATAAACTTTTATTGATTTTTCAGACAGGAGTACTTTTGGTACACGCAGTATTTTTTTGGCAGGTGAAACAATCTAATTTAAGTTATTTTTCACTAGCGTGTACTGACTTTAGACACCAAATATCACAAAATGTGTAAATATATTGAATACCTTGTTTCGTCAATTGAAGTCATCAAATGGACATGGTCAGAGTGTCCAGCCAGGATTTTGATTTCAGTGTAAGGATTTCTTGGTTGATCATCTTTTATATCTGGAACCCTACCACCAATTTTTTCAGCCTATAATTTAAGCATAAAAGATGAACAAAAGCAATTACAGCAAAATGAATAGCTACACCAGGTTATTCATATCTGTTTTCCATCTGCTTCCCATGAGAAACTGCTCATACGATCACCAAAAGACTAAGCAACTCCAGTACTGGGAAAATATAACTCAAGAAACTTACTTCCACTAAAAGGACAATTTTAGCACATTTTTACTTCATTTTCACTTGTTTCCTGAATGGAAATTTACTCAGAATTGAATAACATCCATGGAAAAGCTTTTATTTCCAAATTTTGGGGACGGCAGGGCACAGAAAGCAAACACAAATTATTGGGGATGGTGACATGGGGTATATATGGTACTGGCCCCTATAGTACATGGTACTGATACCTTACTGGGTACTGCTAGAAAATTCTGTGGTACTGGGGATATTTTTTGAAAGAAAAGAACACAGAAATTATCAATTTTGTTAGTGGGACTTTCTCCCAATATTTATATGTAATGCTCTTTCAAAGTGGTCCACTGACTCTTATTGAGCACTGTGGTACATTCTACTGGTCACCATCCTCATGATTGTTATGGAGCTCATAAGACTATAATGTCCACAGAACAGCATTCAGATTCAGCTCGAGGACAAGATTCAGATTCAGAACAAGATTCGCAATAATCTAACAAATCATCTAATAAAGTTTTAACGCAAACACATATTAGAACTAGAAAACGATTGTTTTAACATCATTAAGCTGCTAATGAAGTCAAGAACGTGCCAATTCTGAGTAAATTTGTTGTTGTGCCAGGGTAAACATCATGGTGATTTATCCATCTTACGGTGTCAAATCTGTCTAACATGAAATAGGCCGACGTCAAATGTTGCTATAGGATCGCGGGAAACTTCTGTCTTGCATGCGCTTTCTGTGCGCTTTCTTTACTTCCGTGCCAATTAGCAGAGATAAAACGTTAATCAATTGTTTTAACGAGCGTGACGGACTTTCTTTCTTTCTTTCTTTCTTTCTTTCTGACTTTCTGACTGACATCGGAGCCCCTTCTTAGATTACAAAGGACTTTGTAATCAAAAATGAAAAAAGAGGATCATAGATTTGACTATGCTCTATTTAATGGTGATTTTTGCCAATTTTTATCGTGCGGGGGTTGGTCTGGAAAACGAGGAATAGGCCGGGCGGGCCTGGTCAAAGTCGTCAAAAGTCGAGAATCACGCATAATCAAAGATAACCCTCTCTGTAGAAATCATCTAATAAAGTTTTGACGCAAACACATATTAGAAAAATGAAAAAAGAAGATCATAGATTTGACTATGCTCTATTTAATGGTGATTTTTGCCAATTTTTATTGTGCGGGGGTTGGGCTGGAAAACGAGGAATAGGCCGGGCGGGCCTGGTCAAAGTCACCAAAAGTCGAGAATCACGTATAATCAAAGATAACCCTCTCTGTAGAAATCATCTAATAAAGTTTTAACGCAAACACATATTAGAAAAATGAAAAAAGAAGATCATAGATTTGACTCTATGCTCTATTTAATGGTGATTTTTGCCAATTTTTATTGTGCGGGGGTTGGGCTGGAAAACGAGGAATAGGCAGGGCGGGCCTGGTCAAAGTCACCAAAAGTCGAGAATCACGCATAATCAAAGACAACCCTCTCAGTAGAAATCATCTAATAAAGTTTTAACGCAAACACATATTAGAAAAATAAACAAATAAGATAATAGATTTGACTATGCTTTGGCAAAAATTGGCAAAAATCACCATTAAATAGAGCATAGTCAAATCTATGGTCTTCTTTTTTCATTTTTCTAATATGTGTTTGCGTTAAAACTTTATTAGATGATTTCTACAGAGAGGGTTATCTTTGATTATGCGTGATTCTCGACTTTTGGCGACTTTGACCAGGCCCGCCTGGCCTATTCCTCGTTTTGCAGCCCAACCCCCGCACGATAAAAATTGGCAAAAATCACCATTAAATAGAACATAATCAAATCTATGATCTTCTTTTTTCATTTTTCTAATATGTGTTGGCGTTAAAACTTTATTAGATGATTTGTTAGATAATTGCGAATCTTGTTCTGAATCTGAATCTTGTTCTGGAGCTGAATCTGAATGTTGTTCTGTGGACATTATAGTAGCTCATAAGCAACTACAAGGGACTCTAAGTACTCAAAATCTGAAGCCAAATCAGGTGTAATTACGCAGACTCTACTTATTCCTGTAAAGTCTGCATGAAGGATAAAATTTGCGACAACATGGACATAATGGGCGACACCACTGTAGTCATTTTTGTAGTATTGTAATATTTGTCGCTATGTTAAGTGTAGGTTTTAGGGTTGTTATGTATTTCCATGCTCCCTTTGTCATTGTTCTGTAATGTTGTAATTGTTTGTTACTGTAAATTTTATGAGAATATAAAAAGAAAAGCTAAAATCTGATTTCTAAGAACCTATGCTTAGCTTCTTACAAAAAAATACACCTACACGTATACACGTATTTTTTCATAAGAAACTACCTGGTGCAATCTTTAGTAATTCCAACTTTGTACTGTTGTGTTGTGCAATCAAAATGTGTGGATTGTGATGCAGAAACTTTGTGCTTATTTCAATTCGCATCAGCCATCAAAGTGCTTATATTTTACTTATTTACTTGTTTATCTGTGAGAAAAAGTTGGCTTTTTAATAACTTTTTAAAACATTCACGAGTGCCTCGCTAAGGGGCATGGAATCGTTCTATAGGAATGTTTTGCGATGCAAGACTTTTATGATACAAAGTTCACTGTTTGTTGTTTGAAGCGGAGAGACTGTGCAGATAAAAATATGGACCGAGGAAGGTTTTTGCAATTCACCCACAACTGGTCGTTTCTTATAAAAATATGCTAATGTAAAAAAGGCAAACGAAGTCAAACTGGTGCCTGAGTCATGGGTAAGTGCATTATTCAGCTCTAGAATTTTACCATTACTTTTTAAGTGCAATGGAATGAGTTTTAAGCGAGGACAAGCTTAGGCCCAAATGATATCTCTGCTAGAAATCATTAGAAATAGCCTCCAATTTTGAGATATGATAGCAGTAAAGGAGTTTGGGTTATTGCTGAGGTCAGTATGCATAATTGCTGAAATTCTTATCTGTATATCTCATTTGTAGCGATTTCTATAGATATTTCAACGAAGGTCAATTTTCTTCAACCGGAAAATGAACGCAGCTCCGGCCCCAAACAAGCTATGTGCCAAAACATGTAAACAACTCTGGACGGACATCCCCACAACTGATTTATCAAAAAAAATTGCGAATAACTGAAGTATTCTAGCATCCATTTCAGTTTTAGTGAGGGTACTAGAAAATTTACCTCAAACGACCGATTTTGTCTCCAGGGGCTAAAAAAAGCGGTGATCTCATTGGCTGACAAGCATGAAATTGGATGATTTCCGCATGCCCTGACAACCAGTAAGGATTTGAGCCTTATCTTACTCAGTTTACTTTTTTGAAGACTTGGCTGCCCACAATTCATCATTACATTCGAATGGAATTCCATCCCACCAAGCTATATCGAATAAAAAAATCATACTTACTAAGTTGAAATCATTCTTTGGCTCCTTCGACTCTGATCGAAAGAATCCAAAGAGTTCCCTCAGCATTCTCGAAGGAGGAAATTGTCATTCTTCATTCGCAGAGCTTGGATGATTGTTGTTACTAATAATGTTGCTGCAAAGCTGCAATATTGATCATGCCTCTTTTTGTGATCATTTTTGGGTATAGCCTCGTTTGCATTTTTCGCGCCAAAAATGATGCTGTTGCTGTTGTTAAATAGGCCTGTTTGTTATTGTTGTTGCTGTCGTCGTTGGTTTCCAAAAGGGCGAGAAAGCAAGACAGAAATGATGCTTCAATGATCCAAAATTAGTCCAGCTGATATGTCAGACAATGGTAAGTAAGCTATCGATTTTCTTAAAAGCTTGCTTCCCCATCATGCCACACAGTACAGTCTCCCCTTACTAACATCCAAGAACAACGATTTAATGGTCTTTTCCCCTGGTTTTAGTTTCCTTCATTCAATTCAATATGATATATCTATTTGCTTAAATCCTCGCATCAAATCTTATTCATTGCCCTTCAGCAAAAGCTGTTTTCAAGGGACCCTCCAAATAAGAACATAAAGAAAGAGGAATATCCCCCAGTTCATGCGAATATTGCGGATGTCGCAGACCAGTCTGCAGAGTGTGGCAGCTGCACGCACGAGATTTTTCAAAAATGTTATGTGCATGCTGATTTTGAACAAGATCTTTTGTTCATTACTTTGAAAACAAAGGAATCAAAGACCTTGCACGCGAGCAAACAAAGGAATCAAAGACCTTGCACGCGAACAGCACGCCACTGCTTCCTTGGTCTGCACGCGTGAAATCTCGTCAAGAACTGCCATACTCTGCAGACTGGGTCGCAGACATGTCTATCTATGGTCCACCCTGAAATGTGTGTTCGTGTTTTAGGTTTTCGTATGAGGAGAAACCTAACGCTCGGAAATCGTAGATATTATCCAATTCTTCAAAAAAGTGTTAACAAGCATGTGTCCACTACCTTTATTCACAGAGTGATGCATAGCTAGTGGTCTGCAATTTTCTTCATGTCCGCGACGCCAATGTCCTTGGTTTAGGTTTCCAGGCCTTTCCATATAGGGAAAAACATAAAACGTGGACATCGCCAACATTATCCAGTTGTTCAAAAGAAGTGTTAATAAGCATGTTTCCATGAAAGTAGCCTCTGGCAAAGATGTTACTTGCTGTAAAACAACCCTTTTAACACTGCTAGCCAGCCCAGCCCAGCCCAGATACTCCTGCTCCACATTTTTTATCAATGTTAAAACTAAAATATAAAATAAAACACATTCTATGCCATCAAGAGCAGAAATAGACATGACATGGCATCATCTAGTTCTGGCTATAAACAGCACTTACAAACAATATTTTTAACAGCATCTAAGAAAAGAAATTAAGCACTCTGTCTGGGCCGGCAAGAGCCAGCTCGGGCCTCGGTGTGATTTTCACAACGGGCCCCCAAGGAAAATTTTTCATGACCACACTGTTTAAACTCCCAGAAAATGAGAGAAAAGCCCCTACGGGGAAAATGGCCAATGAAAGATTCCTCAAATTTCCATGTCAAGTTCTTGCAGAAATTATATGTCCATGTAATTCAAGGAGATCTCTTTCGTCGGTAAATAAAGATATTAATTAGAAATTTGTTCACATTCAAAACAATCCTTTGGAGGCTTACCTGCCTCTACAATCATTTATGGTATCCTATCCCCCAGTCAAAGAGATCCATCAGCCCAGTCTATCGTAAGTCGCCCATTCTTTGCAAAACAAAAAGAATAACGGTTATGCTAATGATGGCAGTGAGGAACTTTTTACCAAGACTTACATCATTCTAATATATTTATGCACCTACAAATGTGTCATAAATCATTTTTATTTCAAATTTCTTTCAGAGAGAATAACAAAAGTTACAAAGTCATACTTGAAGAAGAAAACAAAAGAATTCGACATAAGCTGCATTTACTCACTCAATTTATCATCATTAGGTATCATGCAGTTATCAATATCATGTTATTCCCCCAACTCCCTTCACCCCAGAACAGGCAGGGCAGTTGTTTGCTATTCATCTGATGTTCATTGAAAAGTTTGCCCCATGGTACCCAAGGGTGATTCACTTCTCCTTCAGCTTTTATTGTGCATGAGCAGTAGCGTTATTTTCTAGCCAAGATGTCACATTGCGTTCTTTCTAAACATGCTGTGAAAAAAATGTCCAGTTTCAAGATTTCTTAGCCTGTGGACAGGCTTCAAAGTGATAAGGAGGGAAGATAGAGCCTGTAAGAATAGGCTACATTTTTGAATTCATATACCAGATCTGCAGTGCAAAAGGCTATCTTTATTTGTCCGAAATTTCGATACAACAAGTGATGAAAATGGTTTTATTGATCAATCTTCAGTGTTACTACTAAAATATATCATTGTGGGACTTCAGCATATCAACTTCGAGGGAAAATGACAAAGAAAGCTATATACCTCAAATCAGGTATATGGAATTCGAAAATGCAGCCCACTCCTACAGGCCCCTCTCTTTGCCTTCCTCCGCAAGTTCCAGATAAGGCCTGTTCACAGGCTAAAGATTTCTTGACATGTCATTCATCAAAGTGTAGCCTTTTGTATATTCTTGGGCCATCATTGATTTAAGAAAATAAATTACACAGCAAATGCCAGGAATTCCATCATCTCTTATGCTGTATCCCTTGCAAAGCATTCCAGATCTTTAATTGGGGCAAAAGTCTGCCATTCACAGAAGATACTAGATCTTTAAACTTGGTCCAATGTAGTGCAGTGATGTATGGCGATCCAGTGTGGATTTATTGTGACATTTAAAAAAATTGGTAGTTTTTTTGCTTATGTATGGTGCTGTAGCACTCAGGGACCGCGAAGCATAATTTCAATTGGGGGGCTAAAAAGTAGGGAGAAGATTGAGGGGGTCTGGGGGCGAAGCCCCCAGAAAAGATTTTCTTGACCACGCCCTCTACTTTGGCTATAAATGCGACCAACGCCCTTTTAATGCCAAGAAACACCCGGAAAATGATTTTCATTTGTAGCTTATCTAATCACTAAATCCTACTGTAAATCGCCATAAATGTGGAAAATAGTTTGGAGTTTATAGTATGTCTAACATTTGATAGCGAAGGCTTGGGGACCATGCAGAATTTTTTAGTATAAAGGGAATTGCCCAAAGGAACGCTATGCTTTAGTCTTATGAGGAAGTTAGAAATCTCTTGGAATTATTATTTCATTATAAGAAATAGATACACTCTTTTTTTATAGGAATATTTTAAATTTTTTCCAGCCTCGATATTCTTAAGGAATTTTCGTTTTGAGCCTGAATATATTCTTAAAGTATTTATGTCAGTCATGCGACTCTCTGTTATGAAAATCACAAATCAGGCAACTGCTGAAAAATGAGACACAAATATGCTAGCTGAGGCTGGCAATATTCTTATAATATTCTTAAAAATTGGATGATTCTGAGCCTGAATATTCTTATAAACATTATTCTTATAAAAAGAAAAGAGTGTAATATGGTAACATAACATAACGCTGCTGTATATTTATTTTTGAACACAACAGAACGTAATAACGCGAACATTGTTTATTCTGAGTAAGTTTGTATCATCAATGAATCTACATTTTTGATAAAATTTCCCAAAATTTTATATCCTATTCTCGTTTCTATTGATGAAAATAGTTGCAATTTCGATATTGTTTATTCTGTCTGTCCTTTGTTTGTGATTACGAAGAATTGCTAAATTGTCGAACCTTTTTTTTGGTACATTCTTGAGCGAAGCCAAGTCTTTTGACGCCTTGCTAAAGAGAATGATCGCTTGGCAGTTTACAAATTTGGACAATTTCACTAATTAGCAATCTTTGAGCAACTGGAGTTTGTTTTAAAAAACATCCAGATCCAGATATCATGAAAGCAATCTATCTTTACATCTTTTACTAAAAGTTTTAAATATTTCAACTTGGGGTAACAATAGTGAAATGTTTATGTCGTTGGCATAATTTTCCTCGAAGTATTTCATTTGAGACGAAACATCGCTTGAATTAACGAAGTTAACCAGAAGCGATTCAAGGTTTTTTGAAGAAGTAAAGCTGGGTTGGTTGAACCTCTCATTGATTGCCTCGACAACATAAAGATCCAATGCCTCAAAGTAAATTCTCCTGTTCTGTTTAAGGAAACTCCCTGATGCCGTACCTATTTCAAAACGAACCGGTACTCAAAAAAAATGAAAAAACTATATCTTGAAAATTATTGGCCCCGGCTCCGCGGTCTCTGGTAACACTGTCTTCACTGAAGATTTTCACAAAATGTTTACCCCTCTAGGAATTTTTGATCTTGGATGCATTGGTGAATGTTCTGGATTGGTCATTCTTGATGTCTCTAACAACAACATCTCAAGTGCCAAGATTTTAGGTATGAAGGCATTGTATCGTTCATTATCAGCAGGGCTCAATAAAACGAAGTAGCGTGGTAGCGGTGCTACCAGGAAGGTAGCTGAAATGCTCAAATTTCCCAGGAAGGAAGAAGGGAAAAGAAACAGAAAGTAAGGGGGAAAAAGGAGAAAGAAATGGAGGAAGGGATGGAAAGGGAGGGGAAGAAACTAGGAGAGTAAGGAAATGGGGGTAGAATCGAGCAGTATATTGGGAAAGGAGAAGAAAGTATGCATGAAGAAACTAAGGTCCTATCTTTCTACTAGGAAGAAAAAAATTTTTTGAGCCCTGATTATCAGTATCTCATGTGCAGTACTTGAGAACTTGATGAGCCTTAAGGTGCACTAAAATTTTGGCGAGCGAGTGATTTATCAACGTTTTAATGAACCATTCTGTGAGGTCTTGCACATTTAACTTACTTTTCCTGCGTAAGATTCTCGAAAATTTCACAAAAATTCACTGGTAAAATGAGTGGAACCCTTTTGGAATCCTGTAGAATGTTGACTATTGAATTTTGGTTCTGTCCAGTAAAATCTAAAGTACATAATTATATGCCGGAAAGCTCTTTGAGCTCCAGGTAATGGACCATTTTCACTTACTGTAGGTCATTTCACAGTATTGGCAGCCTGGGGGGGGGGGGTACATGACTTGAGAATGGACGGGGGTCTGCTGCCCGGTTTTCAGAAAGCTACCCTCTTCTAATTACCCAAATTTGCTTTTGATACCAACTTTTATGATGAATTTTGGCGGAAAACTGCCCATTTTAACCATTTTTTGCGAATTTCAGCGAAACACCACCCTTGTTTATAGAAAATCTGCCGAAAAAGGACCCTTGTTAGTTGTTTAGAGAATTTTGGGCCCAAAAACCCACCCATATGGGCGGCACATACCCGTACCCTAAATATGTTATGTACCCCCCTCCCGGGATTGGCAGTGGCGGAGCCTAACAAAAATTGGTGAAGAGGGAAAAATGCAAAATATTCCGACTGGGGATGTAAAATGGTATACCCAGACATTTTTATTACATTTTTCAATACAATTACAGCTAGATTTTTGAAAATGGGGATGTTTTTACACCCCTCACTTCTTTCTCTGCCACTAAGTACATATTCATCCCTGTCATTTTCCTCGAACTTTGTGATTTCTCAGTCAATTTTGTCTCTCGGCTCTATGTTCTTGCTCATTCTATTGATGAAACTGTTGAAAACTTCTCTTTAATTGTTATAGCACCATTGAAGCAGCTACAAATCCTTAGAATATCAAGCAACAGACTTTCCGACCTTGGTAAGTGATCAAGTAAATGTTTTTTGTCTCCAGTGATTCAGATATTTTTTGTTCTTCAGGAAATCATGATTGCTGTTAAAATTAAAGTACACTAAAATTAAGAAACTCTATAACAAACTTATCAAAATTGGGCACAGAATTAAGAAACCTTACTATAAAGCCCAGAGTCAAATTTCTTATACCGGGTGAGTCAATAAGAAGAATTCCCGTTTGAAAGGCCACGGCTCCCTGGATACCAAGACGATGATATCGGCAAATATGTAATTTAATGGTAGACCAAGTGTTCAAATTTGCTTTAAAATTAACCTGATTGAAATTGGCCACTCCGTTCTGAACTTATATTATGAAGGATTTTTTTCTTCTATAAATTCAATGTTAAAAATTTACAGTTAAATATAATCTTGAGGTTGACGTGCGGCAATAGTTATAGTTGATAAACATAAATTTCTCTATTGAATAAACTAAAATGCCAGGATTTAATTAGACTAAACGTATCGGGCATAACCCTACCTCAGTAGTAATGAGAAATAGAACGCACAGGGGAGTTAAGCGGAAGAGATCGAAAAATCGAAAGATGGAGAACTATAGAACGTCTAATGGAATTGGACGCTGCAGGGAAGAGGGTAGCCACGAGGAAGCTACGAAGGAGGAAAAGATGACGTTAAAGTGAAAATGCCTATGAAAAAGAAAACTGTTTGTTGAGTCCATTGGGGAAAAGAGTACCAAGCTTAAAAATTAAACGTTTTTCTAATGTTTTTCTTTGTTTGCTGTTGATAGGTGCCATGGTTAAACCAAGAATCGACATGTCCGCTTTAGAATGGCCTGCAAGGTTAAAATGTCTGGACACATTGCTGTCTGCATTATCAGCGCGTTCTTCGTGCTCGTGTATTTTATGTTCGACATTTCTTAAATGCTCCCCAAAACGGTTGTTTATTTGGCGGCAAGTTTCTCCGATGTACAGCATTCGGCATCTCGTACATTTAATGCAGTATATGAGGCAGGTGGATGTGCACGTAAAACTTTGATGAGCTGTGAAGGTTGAACGGCTTGTAGAGATGACTGTATCTTCGTTTATATGGTGGCAAGTACGGCAGTTGGAACGTCCACAAGGAGATGTACCTGGAGCATTGCTTTCTTTGGGCAAACGAGATTTAACAAGAAGCTCACGGAGATTGGTATCAAGTCTAAAGGCCACGAGAGGAGGTGTAGTGAAGATGTGCTTTGTATTCTGGTCATTTTGCAGGATCTTGAAATTATCATAAATAATCTTCTTAACAGGCAGAGAGAGTGGATGGTACGTCAATGCAAGAGGGATTCTTTCATTGTTTCTTGATCTGTTTTTAAATTTAAGTGCATCGGATCTTGCAATATTGGTGATTCTTTTAAATGCTGAATCGATCACTGGAGAGGGGTAGCCGTTGTTGCTGAAGAAAGTGCACATTTCCTTGGCTTTGTTTTTGAAATCCAAATCATTTGAACACAGACGTCGCAAGCGAAGAAGCTGGGAGTATGGAATTGAATTCTTTGTTTTATCCGGATGCGATGACTTGTAATTTAAGAAACTGTGTGAATCAGTGTCTTTGTAATGGATTGATGTGGAGATAAACTAAAATACAACTAAATATATAAGAAGCCCCCTAGCTATTCAGAAAAGAATTAGAATTGAACGATATATAAGGATTTTTTCGAGAAAGCATCTACAAGAAACCTTCAAAATGTGCCCAAAATCACGAACAAATTGTCCTAACAATTCTGCCTTACATGGGCCTTACAGCAATGACTTCTGAACTCTTTAACAAGTGCTGTCCTCTTGGGAAGATGAACGAGTGCTGATATCAATAACCTGTTGGGGGGGGGGGCTCCATTCTCCCGAGAGAACAAGATACATGAATACATGTGAGTGTCATCATTTTGAGGAAGGAAAACCAAGAAATTTTGCTCATTGTTTCACTCGTTTTTTTAGGTTTTTGGAAGGGGCTTTCTTTTTTGGAAGGGGCTTTCTGCAGAAAATCTTCCGTATCCACGGGAAGGAATGGCCGATTAAAGCCGGGTTAATTACTGAATCTAATTGCACATATTGGCGATAAAGCAAGACAGTTTCGAATATTATTGCCTTCATATCCAGGGAGGAATGGCCTTTCAAATGGGAATTCTTTTTTTATTCACCCCGTGACAAATTAGGGTACCTAATGAGTCAGAAAAATGTATCAACTGTTTGAAACAAAATATATGGAAAGTTATAAGACTAATTTGTAAAATTTTATTTCCACCATATTCTGAAAAGTAGATGCAATTCAAGTCAAGGACTTCATTCGAATTTCAGGTGGCATTAATGAGCTTGAATCATTGTGGGCATTGGATTTGTCTGGAAACTTCATCAGCACGTAAGTGACAAATGTTGGCCAGTTTTATCTGCACACTCTTTTGTTTACAACAAACTTCTCATAAGAAACTGCAGTTGCCTCTCCCAGAAAATTAAGAAACTCTACCGGGTGCCCCAACAAAATTCGGGGGCTAGAAACGTCGTTGTACCTAAAACTGGGTGAATTTGCATGAATCGGATATTGCTTGATATCAGGAAGACTGCAGTATTTTCATGTTTTGCGTTTTCACGAGAAACGCAAACGTATCGGGTGTCCCCAAAAAAGTTATACCGATTTGGTTGACTCCAGCGATGTGAATTTAACTTTAAACAATTGCTAATCAGTCTCAAAATGTTCCTCGATAGTTAACTTGAACACAAATACCTCGTTTGTAGGTATTGGTGCTTTGAGAGCAAAAATATCAATCTTGAAAGCTAAAATTTGCGTCAACCTGCAAACCATAGCTTTGGCCTTTCGGCCTGCGCAAGTTCCTGAAGGACATCGAGATTAAGAACTGAAATTAATGAAAATTTAAGAAATTGCTCAACTAGGGGGTGACTTCTAGAAGGGTGCACCCTAGAAAACAGAATAACACAAGATCTAATGTTGTTCAAATTTCATCAAGGCTATCGTTGATTTATACCCTGTGCCTTAAAAGAATTTGCTTAGGCCAAAAGGCTAAAGCTCTGGTTTGCAGGAAGAGGCAAATTTGAGCTTTCAAGATTAACATGTCAGCTCTCAAAGCACCAATACCAAGAAACAAGGTGCCTATGTTCAAGTTAACTATCGAGAAACATTTTTAGAGTGATTAGACATCGATTGAAGCTAAATCCACATCGCTGGAGTCAACCAAGTCCGTATACATGGGTATTGGGACATCCGGTAGGTAAAACCAACTGTACGAAAATTCATTGGTTGTGGAATGGCTAAAAAAGGATGGAAAACACTCGATAAAATCGTAAGAAATCATTCACACAGAACAAGTGCAAGGGCCTCCATGAATACTGAATTTGTTGCATCGCATGGAAACAGCAGACAGCATCCGATACCCATGAAACATTACTTGTGTCGTTCTGTATAAGAACTTTCTGTACGATGTGATCATCGTTAATAGATATGATGTGATCGACAGTTTTAGGATTTTTTTCAGGCATTTTGCGAGCAAGGGGTTTTCTTACAGTCGAATTTACCTGTATTCATAAAAGCGAGAGAAAAACGCAAAAACACTTTGATGTTTCGTCTATCAGACCATGATCCGACAGGATTCAATTAATTCCAATCCATCTAGTACTACAGGCACTATGACTTTTCAAACTCCTAAACATTTTTGGCGCACACGGTACCTAGAAACAATCCTAGTGCCATTATTATTATTATTATTATCAATTTATTTAAAGTAGGCCTACATATATATATATATATATACATACAAGACACAATTATACAATTAAGAGCCAGAATGAAAGGATAGAAATCCTTGAGTCAAAGATGACATTGATGGAGAAATATATAACATATCTTGAAAAAGGCGTAGACGACCAAGAACAGTACAACCGCCGCCTATGTCTGCGTATCGATGGCATTGCAACGGAAGAGAGAGAATCTGGTGAGAAGTGTCTAGCCAAAGTTAAAGCTGTTTTTGCCAAGTTAGATGTGGATGTGCCAGATAATGTTATCGACAGGGCCCATCGAATTGGGAGCCCAAAAGTCGTAAAAGGCAAAAAAGTGCACACAATGATAGTAAGATTCACCACCTGGCGACACCGTACGGCAGTCTATCGTGCAAGGAAGAATTGCTCATCTTACAAAATTAGGCTTGATCTCACGAAGAAAAGGCTTGACGCTGTTACAAGGTTATCCCAGTTGCTGGAATCGAGAAAGCTTGGGTTTGTGTTTGCCGACGTCAATTGCAGGTTGTGTGCAAGAATCAATGAAAAATTTCATTACTTTGAAAATGAAGATGAATTAATGGAAATTATCCAAGAAGAAACTGCCTCCAAGGACGAAGATACTACAGATGATGATGCAAGCACAGTTGTAGAAGATAACAGCTGTGACGATGAGTAAAGAGTGGATTAACTTGTTTGTGAGACTCAAATAGTTTGGGCCTATAGCCCCTTACCTTGTTGTTGTTATTTGTTACGTTCGCCAGCTTTCGAGACGTTCTTAATGGGAAGATGAAATTAGTGGTCTGTTTACTCCAACCTGACTCCAACCTAAAATGACTGAATTTTAATGCCTCAAATATATCCTTCCTTGTGAGGCTTGCAAAATAACTCCATGATCCGTACGGTGTTCCTTGTTGGTAATGACATTACCCATTACTCTTCATCATTACAACGAATAGGTAAATACCCCATTAGTTAGATATCTCCAGGCGGGCGGGCGTTGTTCGCCGGACGTCGGGGATTTGCTTGTCGAGCGGTGTCTTCCCGTCTGGCGGTGTCGCGGAGCATTTTCTGGGCAGGTGCTTTTATCGGACAGTGCTTTGCGGCGTGGCCAGACGGCGGGCATTTTGCTTGGCGGGCGGGTCTCGGATGTCTGGTGGGGGACATTTGCACGCTTGCTGAGGGCGTAGCAAACAAATTTACCAATTGTCTTATTTGCGTTTTGTAAATTTCAATAACCAACAGGAATCACTATTTTCAATGCGTTTGCACGCCTGCACAATTTATGGAGTAAACGAGTAAACAGACCATAGAGCATTATTTTAGTATGCAATGCAGATTCGCGCTGGGTCGTTTGGGTCGTTTGGGTCGTGCGGAGGGACCCAAGAGACAAAGACTCACAGTTTGGGTCCTTTGTCTTTTGGGTCTTTCTGCGCGGCCTTGGCGGCCCGAGCGACCTAGTGTGAATCAGGCTTTAGAAAGCTTTACATTTTCTCAAATCACCCAAACATTCATTCTGAACCCTCTATGGAACACAAGCAAATTGTAGGTCTAACCAGAGAACCCATCTTTTTGCCAAAAAAGCCATTTGTCTGAAAACCTACGGACCCCATGGGTGTAAAATGCCAAATCCCATGTGTAGTCTATAGAATTCTTTTATTTAGGTTTACATATTTTTCGTCATCGTGCTCCTGTTTACGTTTCATTTACATTTGTCAATCTGTTTGTCAAGTTCATTTCTTATTGTTTACTTTGGGACTAAGTGATTGTGGTTACATTGTATTTTACTGCCCCTTAGGACCAGCGAGAAGGTTTCCTTTTGACGATGCCGGTTGAAATAGATCAGTGGCGAGCGGCAATAGGGTGCTTCCTCGTATCTGTGAAAAGGTTTTCTCCTTTGATCAAAGATTTCAGGCCTTTTTCAGTTCTACTTCAAGCTTCCAAACTGTTTTGGTTTTGTTATTGTTTCATCGCAATTTCAACCCTGGCTTTGCCCATTTCACTAATAATACAGTTTCTTGCAGTGCATTCCGTATCAATGCAGTTATGTTTTTTGCCCCTTTTCGCCCGCGTGCATCAGATTGCGAAAACAGTGATGTATGTGACTGTAGAACTTCTTAAGCGAATCCCTTTAGGTGTCATTATTCTTGTTCGATACAAGTATTTTCACTCGCAGTATTCCTATTTTTACCTTGCATGCGTTGCATGTTACACACTACATATACAATGTTTTGTCCTCAGGACTATTTTGCTCAGCGGTGATATTGAAACAAATCCTGGTCCAGAAACACTTGACTTCTGTTGTTGGAATTTGAATAGTATTACTGCGCATGATTTTTTAAGGGTTTCCCTGTTGGAAGCATATAATTCTGTTTACAAATATGATTTAATTGGGATCGTAGAAACTCACCTTGACAGCACCGTTGAGGAAGAAAGGCTATCACTAGATGGCTATTCTTTTCATAAAGATAACCATCCTCAAAATGTGAAAAGAGGTGGTGTTGGGCTGTACATTAAGGATTCCCTTCCCTCCAAAAATCGTTCGGATTTGGTGACTCTCCCTGAGTGCGTTGTGTGCGAGATCCAATTAAATAGGAAAAAATACTTTTTTGTGGTAATCTATAGGAGTCCAAGTCAGGACCAGTGTGAATTTGATAACTTCACAATAAATTTTGAGCTGATGCTCTCAAAGATGCATGCAGAAAATCCATTCTGCGTTATTATTACTGGTGATTTCAACTGTCGATCAACGCAGTGGTGGGAAAATGATATCGAAAATAACGAAGGGAAACTGTTTGAGCCAATAACAGCTGACATTGGTCTTCATCAATTAATTTCAGAACCAACTCACTTAATGGGTGATTCAAAATCTTGCATTGATCTCATTTTTACTGACCAGCCTAACCTCATTACAGAGTTTGGTGTTCATCCGTCATTACATGAGCAGTGTCATCATCAAATCATTTATGGAAAACTTTCTGTTTCAAATATATCAGTACCTCCTTATACCCGCAGGATCTGGCATTATGATAAAGCAGATTTTGTTGCCATCAGGAAAAGTATCGAAATGTTTAGATGGCGTGAGCATCTCGACAAAATCACGTGCCCTAATGAGCAGGTTAAACTACTCAATGAAGTCCTTTTGAATATTTATTCTAACTTCATTCCAAACCAAATTAAAACGATTAAACCTCGCCAAGCACCCTGGATAACACAAGCTGTCAGAAAATTTCTGAGGAAAAAGAATCATGCTTATAAAAACTTTGTGAGGAACGGTCGGCCAGATAACAAGCTTGAAGGAATACAAAAGATGATATCTGAAGGTGCAAAAATGATTGAGGATGCAAAACAAAATTACCTCCGAAAGACTGGGCAAACTTTAGCAAATCCAGAAACATCTAGTAAAACCTACTGGTCTTTAATCAATACTGTCCTGAATAAGGCGAAGATTCCCATTATACCGCCACTTTTAGAAAATGGGTTATTCATAACGGATTTTACTGAAAAAGCACAGTTATTCAATGACTATTTCATTCTCCAATGTACGACGATCGACACAGGCAGTGAAATGCCACATGATACTGCGGGAAGTTCTACTTTGATCAGTGATTTTGCCATCTCCGAGGAAAAAATTCTGAATATCATAAGATCGCTAAATCCTAATAAAGCTCATGGCTGGGATGAAATATCTGTACGAATGATAAAGTTCAGCGATGCTGCATTAATTATTCCACTAAAGATAATATTCACGAACTGTCTGAGGCGTGGTATATTTCCCGCAATATGGAAACATGCAAATGTAGTACCAGTTCATAAGAAAAATGAGAAAAATGTGAAAGGAAACTATCGTCCGATTTCACTTCTCCCAATTTTTGGGAAAATACTCGAAAAACTTATGTACGATTCTATATATTCACATCTTGTTTCTCATGAACTACTGAACCCAAATCAATCAGGTTTTCGTCCCGGCGACTCAACAGTCAACCAACTGATTTCCATAACGCACACAATCTTTAAAGCGTTTGATTGTAATCCCCCTCTCGACGTTCGCTCAGTGTATCTTGATATTTCTAAAGCATTTGACAAGGTATGGCATGATGGTCTCATTTATAAGCTTAAAAGATGTGGCGTTTCAGGACAGCTTCTTTCTCTCATACAAAGTTTTCTTAAGGATCGAAAACAGCGAACTGTTTTGAACGGGCAGTGTTCTAATTGGGGAGATATTTTGGCAGGAGTGCCCCAGGGCTCTATACTAGGACCATTGTTTTTTCTTGTATATATCAACGATCTCGCTGTTGACTTGAAATGTAATGTCAAGCTTTTTGCCGATGATACATCCTTGTTTACAGTCGTTCAAGAACCTAATGCAGCTGCCGAGGACCTGAACCATGATCTTGAGTTGATTACCCTGTGGGCCCATGATTGGAGGATGTCATTTAATCCAGATCCGCAAAAACAAGCCGTCGAATTACTGCTTTCTAAGAAAAAACATGAAGTAGATCACCCTGTTATACTCTTTAATAACATACCCGTGAAGAAAGTAGATGAACATAAACACCTAGGTATTATCTTGGACTCGAAGCTTTCTTTTTCAGCTCATATTAAAACTGCTATCTCTAAAACGAGAAAGGGCATTGGCTTGCTAAAATATCTCTCCAAATATTTGCCTAGACATACCCTAAACGAAATGTACAAGCTTTATGTGCGACCCCACTTAGACTATGGGGATGTTATTTATCATACCCCAGCAAAGGTATGTGAATTCAGCCAAAACATCATTTTGCCAAGTTTAATGGAAAAGCTTGAGGCTGTCCAGTATTCTGCTGCTCTAGCTGTAACAGGAACATGGAGGGGAACATCGCGTGAAAAACTCTATGCAGAGCTTGGTTGGGAGTCACTAAGTTCCCGTAGGTGGAGTAGACGCATGACTTTGTTCTACAAGATAATGAATAATCTCACTCCCTTGTATACAAAGGAGCCGATTCCACCACCTCATCAGTCGCAATACTCTCTTCGCAATCAGGATGTTATTGGGCGATTAAGGGCAAGAACAGAAAAATATCAATCTAGTTTCTATCCTAACTGCATAACTGAATGGAATAAACTCGATCCTGAGATTAGGATTACACCGTCCATTGCTGCCTTTAAGTCAAAGCTTTTATCAATAATTCGTCCCCCTGCAAAACCTGTCTTTGGGATTCATGACCCTTTAGGTTTATCGTATCTTTCCCAAATAAGAGTCGGTCTCAGTAAATTAAATTTTCACAAATTTAAGCACAACTTTAAGGACACCATAAACCCAATGTGCCCTACAAATGACGGTATTGAGGATACGGAGCACTTTTTGCTGCTTTGTCCTTCATTTAGCATCCAACGACGAGATCTTCTCGCTGGCCTTTCAGTAGTATTACAACCATTTGTTCAAATCAACACCCTCTCGAACAACGTTCTGGTACAACTTTTATTGTATGGTGATAAAGACCTTTCTAGTGACGTAAATAAACATGTTCTCGAACTGACTCTAAATTTCATTCACCAAACTGGTCGGTTTGACTAAGGAAATTCTAAACCTTTGTTTTACACTTAATAATCACCAAGTCCCCTTACCTCTATTTCTTTTGCTTGTAAGTTTGTTTCACATTGGATTTTAGGCTCATTGGGCACAAATCCATCCAAATCTGATATCGAATCTCCAATTTCACCCATTTTGTAAAAGACCTGCTCTGCCCAAAGTTAGCCCGACATGCAAAGTGAAACGAACCTTAGTAATTATCAGTAAAAATCGTTTATGTGTATTTTTCGTAGCCGTATATTTAATTCTAGGTTAGTTACATGTTCTCTATGTTAATGGCTGCGGAGTTGTCACGGTCTCTTGCACTCCGTGGTATCGTCCTCGTAGTTTAGTAAAGTAGCTTGTACGTAGTGTCTTAAGTAGTTCGTTCTTGTAAAATTTTATATTGAATAAAAAAAAAAAAAAAAAAAAAAGACATATATACATATTGATACAATAGCTATAACTAAGAGCTAATTCAAGCCTACTATCTAAAAAAGTAAAATTTGTAAGAAAAAAGTAAAAAATAAATAAAATTCCGAATGATTAAATACAGACACATTTTACAGATTTTTACAATGCTTTTAATATTTACAATGTTTTCTTACTTTTTTTTCTCGGTAAATACAGCAGAAAATTTAATATCAGCTCAAGAACCCAACCTGTGCCACGAAAGGTCTGCATATTTTACAATTACATTCCTCTCCCCTCCAGGTTTTGATTTTCCTTTTGAAACTGGAGAGAGTATCTGACTGTTTTAGGTCATTGGGAAGTGCCTGCCATAATCTACACCCAAGGAACGATATTGTCTCTAAGCCATAGCACGTAGTGCGTGCTTGTGGCAAGGATAGGTTATGGCAGCCTCTTAACCCATAAGAAACTTGTTGCCATTCGAAGTTAATAAACTTTCCTAATTTTTATGATTGTTATGGTAAATAATGATAATGATAATTTCTGGTGGTGGTGGTGGTGGTGATGATGGTGGTGGTGATGATGATGATGATGACGATGATGATGATGATGATGATGATGATGATGATGATGATGATGATGATGATGATGATGATGATGATGATGATGATGATGATGCTGTCGATAAACTGGGCCACAGAAGGCCCAAACTATTGTGGTGAGGGGAGGGGGGCTTTATACGTTCTAAACGCATAATTTATCAAGATCTTATCTTACCTTAGAATCTCTTGTTGAAATCAAAAGGACTTGCATATGAAGTTTTCTTGCCTATATTTCATATAACAGCCATTTCGTTTGTTTCTTGCGTCCTTGCTCTTGGTCAATCATATACGACGCCTCGATACTAGCCATAAATACATAATGATAATAATGATTAAAACCCCGCCTGCTTTGTACTCTATGTTTGTACTGCAGTATGGATCTACCGGGTGTCTCAGAAAAAAGTACCCCCTTTTGACTGGAAATAGGAACAAAACGATAAGATATTATTGCTTACCGAGCTCACAGCTAAATGTATCAATCTTCAATTTAGATGCAAATATCTTGCATTTGCAAGTCATACACCAACACCGGAGATACAAGTTTGCAAAGTCAAAATTTAAAGTCCACCCGAATACAGAGGTTTTGACAAGGGCCTTACCATGATTTGTATCAAGGATATTTTCCAAAGCACCTTGTGAACATTATCTTTCAGTTGTTTTGCTTTTGAAAATAATAAAAACCGCATGGGCATGACCCTGATTAAATGAATATAATAAAAGTGTGGTAAGGATGATAAAGTCGTGCCACACCTCCAAAATAAACGTGCATGTGGTCCGTTTCCTTGTCTTTGATACAAAACACTAGGGATGGAACGCAATGCACGGACCGACGCAAATACGCCTACTTTTCATGAACAAATACGAAAATCCGCTAATTTTTTGGATGAAATACGAAAATCCGTCAATTTGTTAAATCACTGGTCATTAACATTCATGATATATAATTGCTATTAATTTCCACAGCTCTTCCTCATCGAGTGGAAACTCCGACCAGAAACGTTGACCTTGCGTCGAGCTCAGAATTTGTTGCATCACCATCTTCTTCGTCAGTACTTGAATCGTACTGGAGTTCAGTTTCTTCAATTTCATTTTCAGTGTTGTCAGTTTGCTCTGCATCAACCATTGCATTTTTACCACTTGCAAAGTTAGTTTTCTCCGTGATGACTAGCTTTCTTTGATACATCATTTCTGACATAGTGCCATATTTGGCCAATTGTCGTTTCCTGACGAGTTGTCCCATGAAGTCTCTGATGCACAGCAGGGTCATACGTGCAGGCGTCATTTCGCATTTCGCCAATCGACTTTTCATCTATGTTTTTCTGCGCTAGTGGGGAAACCAAAGGTAGGGCTTATGACTGAATATCATGCTCTCTGGTTTTGGGTACCACGAGGCCTTATTCTTACTTCTGTGATGGTAAAAGGTCGAAGATGACAAGTGTTTGATACTGTCTTTGATGGTATTGCCAAGATCCCTACAGTATTCTTCTTTTGATGGTAGTGGATGTTTGATATGGCTTGTTGAATGTAGATGGTCCACATCTAACATCATGCAGCTGCCATTATTCGTGCCCAAAACTCCAAAAGATGACAATATAGAGTCTAACCTCTGTAAACCCCAAACTAGAATATCTACTGACTTTATTGTAGAAGCAGAAGCCATTCCCTGAACCAAGTCAGACCCAAGGCACTTTTCGAGTTGGGTCTACCCATAATTTTTGGGTCCAGGGTAAAGTTTTTTCAGGTCTGTTACTATTTAGGCTCTTTGATTTTGGGCCTACAGATAGATGAAGTTTGGGTTTTCTTGAAAAAAATAAGAATTTTATACAATCTGAACGGAACCGATGAAGTTTGGGTTTTCTTGAAAAAAATAAGAATTTTATACAATCTGAACGGAACCGATAAAAACTGCATGTTGTTCTTGATTAACTGAAAATGCCTGAAATTAGGAACATGTGGGGGTAAGCCAGCGCAAATCCAGATAAAATGGTCGTGGACTAATTTTTTTTGCATAAATTAGGTATACTCCAATAAACTGCAGTACCCATAAGCAGCATGGCAAGGGAAAATCAAGTGGTGGGGCATGGAAATGAGGGAGTCTGGGGGCGAAGCCCTCAGAAAAATTTTTGGGGCCACGCCCTTTACTTTGACTTACTTTACTTTTACTTAGAATGCATCTCCCAATATCATTCTTGCCATTTAGCTCATTAATAACAAGGTAACCTTGATAGTTTTGTGACAGTCATCATGTAAATCAGATCACTTTCTTACTCGCTTTCGGTGGTGAATGTTTCTGATTCATCAAAACTGGTCATCTTGCCCGGCGGGTGCAATGTTAATGAAAATATGACACGACGCTCATCCCTGATTTCACTGAGAAAGCAAAATCATAGGAACCAGCATCAGAGCAAATTGTTGCAAGTTTCCAAAGAGTGCTCATTTTCATCTTGCATCATTTATTCAAGGATCGCGATGGGTAGCCCACATTGCAGAACACGGATTACAGCATCGGTGGACGTTATGAGAACTGTTTCAAAATGCAAAATTATTACAAAATCAATCATGTCTACTGAAGGTCACCGTAACAGGCTGTTTTACAAATATCTGACTGAGAAAATACTACATTAGTCTATTGTGACGTTCTTGGTCTAAGAGTATCATTTAAAACGTTGGGTCGATCACAAAATTGCTTTCAATATTCTGGGTCTGCGTCAAACCCAACTGTTTTGGTCTGGGTCTACGCACATTTCTTCTGGGTTGAGCACCCTGTCCCTGACGTCCATTTGGGGTGTTTGGTAAATGCTCTGTAGAACTAACTGCTCTTTCAAAGCCCATAAGAACTTGCTTCCCTGCTGTACTTTGTTGGATGCTTCTGACAGTGCCATGTTGGAGTATGGCTGTCCTTTCTCGTGGACGGAAAAAAGCAGTGTGAGGCTTGCCAATAGCGTCAAGCAAATTTGCTGTCTCGTTGAGAGGTGTGATCAGCTCCACGGAATTTGATTGGGCATCATCACAGGCATACACCAAGGTAGCAAATTCTACACATATACCAATGGACTGTTTGAATTGATATGCTCAGCTGGCCCATCTTGGCAAGACCCTCTACTTTGCTGCCAGCGAAAAGATGAGTTTCTTCATCAATTACACTTCTTAGCACAAAGGAAAAATTTAATGGGAGTGGGTAGCAAGATTAATGCTAGTTCCTTCGCTGTGGGCCACATAGATATTTTGGTCGTTGACACAGATACTTTAAGCAAGATGATACCACTTTTGTTGAGCTCATGTCGGCAATAAAGAACAATTCTGGGAAATTTTTCTGTTCCCTCTTATAGCATTTAGCTTTATACTTGTCCTCTTTTCTCTTTTTATTCTTTTAGTCATTTTACTTTGCACCGGGGAGAAAGGATCCAAAAATACGTTTAAGACAATAGTTAAGTCCGAAATACGCCTTAAGGCTGAAATACACGATCCATTTAAACTGACAGTTTTAACTGAAGATCAGAAAACTGATCGTGTAGTCGACAAAAAACTGATGTTTTTATCAAGATCAGTTTAGACTGATCAGTCTTTTTAAAAGTTGGACGTGTTCAACTTTTCAGTTTAAACTGAAAGTCAATCATGATTAAAATCAATAGCGCCGTTAAGCTTTGCTAATAGACGCATTGTCCTCGGATTACCCATTGCGTAATAGAAGTTGCTCAAGGAAAAACACGAGGAAATGGCTGCTAAAGCAAAACTTTTTGAAGCAGAGCCAAGTTTGTGGGATGTGCAATAATTCATCGAATGTTTCTGTGCTCATTCGCAAGAACTTTTTATGGTCTTCTTCCTCTTCAAGGCGAAGTTCCTGCAATAACGTGTCATATACACCCAACTGGGCTAGCTTTTGGAGCCAAGGTTTAACCCATGCAGATCTCTTTTTTGCGTCTTTTTATTTTCTTTCTTCTTAAAAGTACAGCAACTACTATAGCTGCAGCAGCACATTCCGAGTCACTGTTCATTGCGAGAATGCGGAAAAACTGTCTCAGCTCATCAGTTTAAACTGATCGTGTAGTCGGGAGAAACTGATCAGTTAAAACTGACGAAAAAGACTGACAGTTTAAACTGATCAGTTTAAATGGATCGTGTATTTCAGCCCTTAGGATATCGGAAAAATACGTGATCCGTCAAGAAAACAAAATACGAAAATCCGTTGTGTAAAATGGATAAATACAAAATCCGCTTCTTATAATCAACAAAATACACCGATCCGCTAAGCCTTTCACCCCCCACCTAAGAAGAAAAGTCATTTCGAGAACAATTGTAAGTCCTTTTCATGTCAACAAGATATTCTAAGGTAAGATAAGATCTTGATACAAATATGCGTTAGAGGGTAGGAAGGCCCTCTCACCACAATGGTTTGCGAAGAAAGAATGACACAGTTATCGAAAATGGTTTACCTAGTTGCAGTACGAGAAAGGAATTTTATCGCTTTATCTTGAGTCTGATGTGAGACAATACTTGAAATAGTCCTTTCGCAGTGCAAAGAATACAGTTATCTCTAAACGTGTCATGAAAAGTAGGCCACGTTTTTTTTCACGTTCTGTTGTCATTGTTTCTCTTTCACAACCCACGTTAACCCGTTTATGATATCATAATTATCAGGCTATGACCTGATAACTGCCATGCCCCTCTGCAATATGTTTTTCACGAACTGGTAATATAATGTTCACAAATTATAGGAGCGAAAAGCAACGGCGGATATTATGACGACGGCAAACACGTTGCCTTTATCAAAGGCAAATAATGTTACACGTGGAGCCGCTTGTTCACACCCAAATACCAAACAATTAGCGATTGCAGACAAAGATATTCCTCTACCTGACAAAGCTAGCCCTGAAAGTTGCCCTGAAACCAAGGTAGCTAGCTAGCGTATTGTGCATTCCAGAAATTAGTATTTCGTTAGCTAACATGAGCATATATCGAAAGAAGGAGGATAGCTCTAAGTAACTGCCTCAAGCATTTTATTCATGTGATTCAGAAGCTGAGCACTAAGTGTTTAAATTATACCAAAAAATACGAGAATTCTATCGCTTACTAACCAGCTTCTAATTCAAGTAAATAGAATGCTCTGCCAGACTGAGTCAAATAAGGTCTCAAACGAAATTGAAGCATATCCTATGCGTATATACAGTGTGCTTTAGAAAAGACGTAACCCAACTATATTGAAAAACGTAATGTATACTGTTTGACAGCACAATCTATCTTCTTTCCATTGATATCCCAGCTATGGCACATTAATATAATTATTTATATCAACAGCATTAGTTATCATCATTTGTTTATCTATGTCAACGGCATTAGCTATCAGGTTAGAGGCTGTCTAGATACCTTCATTATTAAAAAAAGATTGTCATTTAATCAATATTTGAGTAAAGTATGGCCTATTTAAATGCACCATGCTGCAAGAGCAAAATCAAGACATGTTTATCGTAATAAGTTACAAAAGAGATTTAGTTGAAACGTTTCAATCCTAAAAGCACCTGACGTGATGCCCTTTGGCAAGAAACATACAAACTTACTGTCATTACCGGGTGTCCCAAAGAAATTATACAGATTTTGTTGACTCCAACGATGTGAATTTTGCTTTAATCAATGGCTCATCACTCTCAAAATGTTTCTCGATAGTTAACTTGAACATAGATACCTCGTTTGTAGGTATTGGTACTTTCAGAGCAGTAATATCAAGCTTGAAAGCTCAAATTTGTGTCAACCTGCAAACCAGAGTTTTAGCCTTTTGGCCTAAGCAATTTCTTAAGGCACAGCGTAGGAATCAATGATAGCCTTGATAAAATTTGGACAATGTTAGATCTTGTGTTATTCTGTTTTCCAGAAGTCACTCCCCAGTCACCCATTGGGAAGTTTCTTAATTTTTCATTAATTTCAGTTCTTAATTTCGTTGTGCCTCAGGAATTTGCTTAGGCCAAAAGGCCAAAGCTCTGGTTTGCAAGTGGACTCAAGTTTGAGCTTTCAAGATTGATATTTCTGCTCTCAAAGCACCAATACCAACAAACGAGGTATCTATGTTCAAGTTAACTATCGAGGAACATTTTGAGAGTGATTAGCCATTGATTAAAGCTAAATTCACATCACTGGAGTGAACCAAATCCGTATACATTTTTTTGGGGACACCCGGTACATTTACTAAAACAGATACAATAAGGCCACCCAAAATGAGTTTTTGCCAATGCAAATATGCTACCACTTTCCTGCATCTAAACGTACGTACTAAAACGCCAATTAACTAATGACAATAATTCAATTAATGTGCCTAAGCTGGATATCCTTGGGAAGAAAATAGATTGTGCTTTCAGGTAGTATACTAGACTGATTACGATGAGTCCCAGTAATAGCTATTCAAAACGAGACTATTACACCAGACCGAGACCGCTCTTACTGGGACTCATATTATTACGGCAACGGCAATATTTTTGGACTGACTTTTTTCACTTTTGAACGCCCTTGGGAACGAGGCTGCTATACGCAGATTAGAATCTCTGCAAATTCGATTGATTGATGTTGACCAACGGAAACTCGAAGCTCAAAGCAGAGTTTCAAGGAGCTTGGCCGGACAAAACAAAGTCTTACGAACAAGAGGACCATGAAAACAGTTGGCGACAATATCAAATCTTGTACGTAGGTACTATTTTGCTGCTTTCGCTAAGCATTAACTGATTTATTGTGAAGTTTTCAAATCAATGTGTTTCATTTGAAAACTACAAATGTTTGTGCTTTTCTGCCTAGGCCCTTATCGAAACGAGGCAGTCATAGTCATTGCAAAATAATGACGTTTGATTATGAGTCGTAGTTAGGAGCGTCCGGCAGTATTTCAATAGCGATAACTACGACCATATCATCAGTCTAGTAGTACACATTACGTCTATTCCAGTCTTATCTTCTGCTGAACATTTTCAATATTAGTTGAGTTGCATTTTTTCTGAAACATTCTGTATATGCTATAAGTTGTTTGTTTGTACGTGCGGCTACACTAAACGATTAATGGACTACATATGATATCTTGGATTGCAGTTTATAGCCTAGAGCTTACACGACTCTGTATATGCGTTTAGGATATGCTTCAACTGAGGGTTTAAGACCTTGTTTGAGTCTATCTGACTAGGAATTTCATTTATTTGATTCAGAGGCTAATAGAAGGCGACTATTGATCAATTTATCATCTTTAATGGCTGCATGCTAGTCTTTCGATCATTTTGACCTTTTGGACGAATCCTTTTATACTTTTATCTTTTATCGACCACTTTAGAATAAGAAGTTATCCAGCCTTGCCATGGCGTTATAAGCCATATAATAACTGTTTACTTGGAGCAATACCGAAAATATTAACCCTCAGCCTCTGTACAAAACCTCGCAAGCTCGGTCTTGTACTTAAAACTTCCCTCCGAAACAGCTATTGTAGGCTTATTGCAATAACTTTCATTTTATAGCCATGATCCGGAATAATGTAAACAAATATTGATTTTATTCTAGTGTTGATTCGCTGGCACCATTAGCAAAATTGGAGAAATTTGGAAACCTTCGACTACAAGATGCAATAAAAGGACTTTCGAATCCAGGTAACGAAAACAATTTTAAATATTTATTGAAGAGGGAAAATGCTTACAAAAAATGAGAAAACTTCGGACCTTATTTTCATTATATCTAATTGACTTTGCATCAATCTTTTTCGTGCTCTCCTCTTAATGTTGAAACAGTGCTTGTCATCTCTGATTACAGTATGCAACGGAAGAAAATCCAACAGACCTTTTAGCTATTCTAAAAAAGAAATCTGAATCTGACGATATTGTTATACATGGTGTGGAATTTTCGAATGTTAACAACAATGATAGAAGCTGAAACGCCAGTCAATCGAACACTTCTCTGGTCTTAAGCCTTTAACCTAGCCTCACTACACAACGACCTAGACTTATGAAATTTTTGTCCCTTGTTTCCCTGCGTTCTTTGATTTGCAGATATCACTTGCTCAATAGGGACTCATATCATTACCCTTTTAAAGTGTGGAAACTTAGGCCAATATGGTGTGGATCCGTATTGACCAATCAAATTGCTAGAATCTAGTTTTCAACTAGACTGATTGCAAGTTCGTAGTTATTGCTATTGATAGGCTGATGGACGCTATAACTACGACTCATGGACTTTCACATTGAAAATTGGGACGAAATTGTTTCCCTCGATTTCATGTCCGATATGGAAACCATAGCAACGCTGTACGAAAAGGCGAGTAATGGTGTTGGGCCAAAATTTTCAGCTCAAACCTCAGATAATAAAACGCCTCGAAATTCAAGTTTTGAGTGATGTTAGCAATGAACAAAAGTCACAAGTATTCGCATGAATGTTTCTTTAATCTAAGAATTGACAAACCTTTCAGTTTCAACAAGAATTTCCTCATTTTGAAGGCAATCTTCATCTAGCAATAGTGCACGCCAACACGTCACAGCTCCTGATATTCTCCAACTACCGAAAAGAGGCCATTAACCTCGTTTCAAAGGGCACAGAAAAATCTGTGCGCCCATTGTTTATTTTCGTCCCACTTTTTGATGTGAAAGTCCATAAGTCCCAGTTTGAGCAAAAATATATATTTTTGCTGTTGTTGTTGCGATAACTGGGACTATTTCGTGAGTCTAGTTTTCAACCAATAAGGAGGCGCAATTTAGACAGTTGTTGTTGTTGCTTACAAAAACGGTTGATACGGCCTACCGGGTGTCTCAAAAAAAAGTACCCCCTTTTGACTCAACAAGGCAACAAAACGATAATATTTCGGGACTTCTTGAATTCATGGCTACATTTGTTGATCTTCAACTTAAATGTACATACCTTGCATTTGGAAATCGACCACCAAACACCGAAGATATGAGTTCACAAGGTCAAAATTCGGAGTGCACCCGAAACCAGAGGTTTTGAGAAATGGCCTAGCCATAATTTGACAACAGACAGGCATTTTGCAAACGAATTTTCGACTTTGACCTTTACTTTTTATTTTTGAAAAGATTTATATCATGAATTACTTCAATTGTTCTTGAAAAATGACTTTTCTTTTGAGGAAACGGTCCTTGCATTGCATTTGATCCCAAGTGTTTTGTATTAAAGAAGAGGAAAAGGAGCACATGCACGCTTATTTTGGAGATGTGGCACGCCTTTATCACTCTTACCACATTGTTACTATATTTGTTTAGTCGGAGCCATGTCCATGCATCTTTTATTCTTTTCAAAAGCAAAATACGGAAACTTAAAATATACAGGTACTTTGGAAAATGTCCACGATACAAATCATGACTAGGCCCTTTTTCAAAACCTCTGGTTTTAGGTGCACTGTAAATTTCGACTTTGCGAACCTGTTTCTCCGATGTTTGGTGGACAATTTCTAAATGCAAGGTACGTGCATCTAAGTTGAACATTGATAAATTTAGCTGTGAAGTCGGGGAGCAATGATATCTTATTGCTTGGTTCCTATTTCCAGTCAAAAGGGAGTACTTTTTTCTGAGACACCCGGTAGAGTTCTCGTAGCTGCGATGGATTTATTTTGTTATACAGAGGAAGATTACTGCGTTAAAGGTATGTATTTTGCGATGAGTAGGTCAGGAAAACATTATTGTTTGCACTAAAAGTTTGTTTTTCAATGTTGAAGCTCTTTAAACCAGACTTTGAAGACATTGTGTTGAGTGTACGAGAACTCCCGCTAGTTTAGGCTATTTTGACACAGGGGGCCCACTTTATAAGAGTAATGATATGAGTCCCTATTGAGCAAGTGATATCTGCAAATCAAAGAACGCAGGGAAACAAGGGACGAAATGTCATAAGTCTAACAAGGACCCTCAACTCACGTTCATCTCATTTAAATGAATTGATGTTGTTGTTGTCGCTCCAGTGAGTTATAGCGTCCATCAGTCTATCAATAGCACTAACTACGAATGTGTAATCAGTCTACCTTTTAACCAGGGATATATAGACCATAGCCATAGCTAAACATAACCACAAGGCATTTAATCATAGCTAATAATCGAATTCATTTCAGGTGCACCCTGTATTACTTAAAGTTAGTGTGCAATGGTAAATAGACTTCTCTACAGGGTGTTTCAGAAGAAACGCAACCCTAGTGTAATTGAAATCTTTGAACAATGATAAGAATTGAGTGTAGATGTGATGTATACCATTGAAAAGTACAATCTTTCTTCTTTCTCATGATATGCAACAATCTTTCTTCTTTCTCGTGATATGCAACAATCTTTCTTCTCTCTCGTGATATGCAACAATCTTTCTTCTTTCTCGTGATATGCAACAATCTTTCTTCTTTCTCATGATATGCAACAATCTTTCTTCTTTCTCTTGATATGCAACAATCTTTCTTCTTTCTCGTGATATGCAACAATCTTTCTTCTTTCTCATGATATGCAACAATCTTTCTTCTTTCTCATGATATGCAACAATCTTTTTCCTTTCTCATGATATGCAACAATCTTTCTTCTTTCTCGTGATATGCAACAATCTTTCTTCTTTCTCATGATATGCAACAATCTTTCTTCTTTCTCATGATATGCAACAATCTTTCTTCTTTCTCATGATATGCAACAATCTTTCTTCTTTCTCATGATCTGCAACAATCTTTCTTCTTTCTCTTGATATGCAACAATCTTTCTTCTTTCTCATGATATGCAACAATCTTTCTTCTTTCTCGTGATATGCAACAATCTTTCTTCTTTCTCGTGATATGCAACAATCTTTCTTCTTTCTCGTGATATGCAACAATCTTTCTTCTTTCTCATGATATGCAACAATCTTTCTTCTTTCTCTTGATCTGCAACAATCTTTCTTCTTTCTCTTGATATGCAACAATCTTTCTTCTTTCTCATGATATGCAACAATCTTTCTTCTTTCTCGTGATATGCAACAATCTTTCTTCTTTCTCATGATATGCAACAATCTTTCTTCTTTCTCATGATCTGCAACAATCTTTCTTCTTTCTCGTGATATGCAACAATCTTTCTTCTTTCTCATGATATGCAACAATCTTTCTTCTTTCTCGTGATATGCAACAATCTTTCTTCTTTCTCGTGATATGCAACAATCTTTCTTCTTTCTCATGATATGCAACAATCTTTCTTCTTTCTCTTGATCTGCAACAATCTTTCTTCTTTCTCTTGATATGCAACAATCTTTCTTCTTTCTCTTGATATGCAACAATCTTTCTTCTTTCTCTTGATATGCAACAATCTTTCTTCTTTCTCATGATATGCAACAATCTTTCTTCTTTCTCATGATCTGCAACAATCTTTCTTCTTTCTCGTGATATGCAGCAATCTTTCTTCTTTCTCTTGATATGCAACAATCTTTCTTCTTTCTCATGATATGCAACAATCTTTCTTCTTTCTCATGATATGCAACAATCTTTCTTCTTTCTCTTGATATGCAACAATCTTTCTTCTTTCTCATGATATGCAACAATCTTTCTTCTTTCTCATGATATGCAACAATCTTTCTTCTTTCTCATGATATGCAACAATCTTTCTTCTTTCTCTTGATATGCAACAATCTTTCTTCTTTCTCATGATATGCAACAATCTTTCTTCTTTCTCATGATATGCAACAATCTTTCTTCTTTCTCTTGATATGCAACAATCTTTCTTCTTTCTCATGATATGCAACAATCTTTCTTCTTTCTCTTGATATGCAACAATCTTTCTTCTTTCTCATGATATGCAACAATCTTTCTTCTTTCTCATGATATGCAACAATCTTTCTTCTTTCTCATGATATGCAACAATCTTTCTTCTTTCTCTTGATATGCAACAATCTTTCTTCTTTCTCATGATATGCAACAATCTTTCTTCTTTCTCGTGATATGCAACAATCTTTCTTCTTTCTCGTGATATGCAACAATCTTTCTTCTTTCTCTTGATATGCAACAATCTTTCTTCTTTCTCTTGATCTGCAACAATCTTTCTTTATTCACGTGATATGCAGCAATCTTTCTTCTTTCTCATGATATGCAACAATCTTTCTTCTTTCTCGTGATATGCAACAATCTTTCTTCTTTCTCATGATATGCAACAATCTTTCTTCTTTCTCATGATATGCAACAATCTTTCTTCTTTCTCATGATATGCAACAATCTTTCTTCTTTCTCATGATATGCAACAATCTTTCTTCTTTCTCTTGATATGCAACAATCTTTCTTCTTTCTCATGATATGCAACAATCTTTCTTCTTTCTCTTGATATGCAACAATCTTTCTTCTTTCTCATGATATGCAACAATCTTTCTTCTTTCTCATGATATGCAACAATCTTTCTTCTTTCTCATGATATGCAACAATCTTTCTTCTTTCTCTTGATATGCAACAATCTTTCTTCTTTCTCATGATATGCAACAATCTTTCTTCTTTCTCGTGATATGCAACAATCTTTCTTCTTTCTCATGATATGCAACAATCTTTCTTCTTTCTCTTGATATGCAACAATCTTTCTTCTTTCTCTTGATCTGCAACAATCTTTCTTTATTCACGTGATATGCAACAATCTTTCTTCTTTCTCATGATATGCAACAATCTTTCTTCTTTCTCTTGATATGCAACAATCTTTCTTCTTTCTCATGATATGCAACAATCTTTCTTCTTTCTCATGATATGCAACAATCTTTCTTCTTTCTCTTGATATGCAACAATCTTTCTTCTTTCTCATGATATGCAACAATCTTTCTTCTTTCTCTTGATATGCAACAATCTTTCTTCTTTCTCTTGATCTGCAACAATCTTTCTTCTTTCTCTTGATCTGCAACAATCTTTCTTTATTCACGTGATATGCAGCAATCTTTCTTCTTTCTCATGATATGCAACAATCTTTCTTCTTTCTCTTGATCTGCAACAATCTTTCTTCTTTCTCATGATATGCAACAATCTTTCTTCTTTCTCTTGATATGCAGCAATCTTTCTTCTTTCTCATGATATGCAACAATCTTTCTTCTTTCTCTTGATATGCAACAATCTTTCTTCTTTCTCTTGATATGCAACAATCTTTCTTCTTTCTCATGATATGCAACAATCTTTCTTCTTTCTCTTGATCTGCAACAATCTTTCTTCTTTCTCATGATCTGCAACAATCTTTCTTTATTCTCGTGATATGCAACAATCTTTCTTCTTTCTCATGATCTGCAACAATCTTTCTTTATTCACGTGATATGCAGCAATCTTTCTTCTTTCTCATGATATGCAACAATCTTTCTTCTTTCTCATGATATGCAGCAATCTTTCTTCTTTCTCATGATCTGCAACAATCTTTCTTCTTTCTCTTGATATGCAACAATCTTTCTTCTTTCTCATGATATGCAGCAATCTTTCTTCTTTCTCTTGATCTGCAACAATCTTTCTTTATTCTCGTGATATGCAACAATCTTTCTTCTTTCTCATGATCTGCAACAATCTTTCTTCTTTCTCGTGATATGCAACAATCTTTCTTCTTTCTCATGATATGCAACAATCTTTCTTGTTTCTCATGATCTGCAACAATCTTTCTTCTTTCTCATGATATGCAACAATCTTTTTCCTTTCTCATGATATGCAACAATATTTCTTCTTTCTCGTGATATGCAACAATCTTTCTTCTTTCTCATGATATGCAGCAATCTTTCTTCTTTCTCATGATATGCAACAATCTTTCTTCTTTCTCTTGATATGCAACAATCTTTCTTCTTTCTCATGATATGCAGCAATCTTTCTTCTTTCTCTTGATCTGCAACAATCTTTCTTCTTTCTCGTGATATGCAACAATCTTTCTTCTTTCTCATGATCTGCAACAATCTTTCTTCTTTCTCATGATATGCAACAATCTTTCTTCTTTCTCATGATCTGCAACAATCTTTCTTCTTTCTCATGATATGCAGCAATCTTTCTTCTTTCTCATGATCTGCAACAATCTTTCTTCTTTCTCGTGATATGCAACAATCTTTCTTCTTTCTCATGATCTGCAACAATCTTTCTTCTTTCTCATGATATGCAACAATCTTTCTTCTTTCTCATGATATGCAACAATCTTTCTTCTTTCTCATGATATGCAACAATCTTTCTTCTTTCTCTTGATATGCAACAATCTTTCTTCTTTCTCATGATATGCAGCAATCTTTCTTCTTTCTCATGATCTGCAACAATCTTTCTTCTTTCTCGTGATATGCAACAATCTTTCTTCTTTCTCATGATCTGCAACAATCTTTCTTCTTTCTCGTGATATGCAACAATCTTTCTTCTTTCTCATGATATGCAACAATCTTTCTTCTTTCTCATGATATGCAACAATCTTTCTTCTTTCTCATGATATGCAACAATCTTTCTTCTTTCTCATGATATGCAACAATCTTTCTTCTTTCTCATGATATGCAACAATCTTTCTTCTTTCTCGTGATATGCAACAATCTTTCTTCTTTCTCGTGATATGCAACAATCTTTCTTCTTTCTCATGATATGCAACAATCTTTCTTCTTTCTCGTGATATGCAACAATCTTTCTTCTTTCTCTTGATATGCAACAATCTTTCTTCTTTCTCATGATATGCAACAATCTTTCTTCTTTCTCATGATATGCAACAATCTTTCTTCTCTCTCGTGATATGCAACAATCTTTCTTCTCTCTCGTGATATGCAACAATCTTTCTTCTTTCTCATGATATGCAGCAATCTTTCTTCTTTCTCGTGATATGCAACAATCTTTCTTCTTTCTCATGATATGCAACAATCTTTCTTCTTTCTCTTGATATGCAGCAATCTTTCTTCTTTCTCTTGATATGCAACAATCTTTCTTCTTTCTCTTGATATGCAACAATCTTTCTTCTTTCACGTGATATGCAACAATCTTTCTTCTTTCTCATGATATGCAACAATCTTTCTTCTTTCTCTTGATATGCAGCAATCTTTCTTCTTTCTCTTGATATGCAACAATCTTTCTTCTTTCTCTTGATATGCAGCAATCTTTCTTCTTTCTCATGATATGCAACAATCTTTCTTCTTTCTCATGATATGCAGCAATCTTTCTTCTTTCTCTTGATATGCAGCAATCTTTCTTCTTTCTCGTGATATGCAGCAATCTTTCTTCTTTCTCTTGATATGCAACAATCTTTCTTCTTTCTCGTGATATGCAGCAATCTTTCTTCTTTCTCATGATATGCAACAATCTTTCTTCTTTCTCATGATATGCAGCAATCTTTCTTCTTTCACGTGATATGCAACAATCTTTCTTCTTTCTCATGATATGCAACAATCTTTCTTCTTTCACGTGATATGCAGCAATCTTTCTTCTTTCTCTTGATATGCAACAATCTTTCTTCTTTCTCTTGATCTGCAACAATCTTTCTTCTTTCTCTTGATATGCAACAATCTTTCTTCTTTCTCTTGATATGCAACAATCTTTCTTCTTTCTCTTGATATGCAACAATCTTTCTTCTTTCTCTTGATATGCAACAATCTTTCTTCTTTCTCATGATATGCAACAATCTTTCTTCTTTCTCTTGATATGCAGCAATCTTTCTTCTTTCTCTTGATATGCAACAATCTTTCTTCTTTCTCTTGATATGCAGCAATCTTTCTTCTTTCTCATGATATGCAACAATCTTTCTTCTTTCTCTTGATATGCAACAATCTTTCTTCTTTCTCTTGATATGCAACAATCTTTCTTCTTTCTCTTGATATGCAACAATCTTTCTTCTTTCTCATGATATGCAACAATCTTTCTTCTTTCTCATGATATGCAACAATCTTTCTTCTTTCTCTTGATATGCAACAATCTTTCTTCTTTCTCTTGATATGCAACAATCTTTCTTCTTTCTCATGATATGCAACAATCTTTCTTCTTTCTCATGATATGCAACAATCTTTCTTCTTTCTCTTGATATGCAGCAATCTTTCTTCTTTCTCTTGATATGCAACAATCTTTCTTCTTTCTCTTGATATGCAGCAATCTTTCTTCTTTCTCATGATATGCAACAATCTTTCTTCTTTCTCTTGATATGCAGCAATCTTTCTTCTTTCTCTTGATATGCAACAATCTTTCTTCTTTCTCTTGATATGCAGCAATCTTTCTTCTTTCTCATGATATGCAACAATCTTTCTTCTTTCTCTTGATATGCAACAATCTTTCTTCTTTCTCTTGATATGCAACAATCTTTCTTCTTTCTCTTGATATGCAACAATCTTTCTTCTTTCTCATGATATGCAACAATCTTTCTTCTTTCTCTTGATATGCAACAATCTTTCTTCTTTCTCATGATATGCAGCAATCTTTCTTCTTTCTCGTGATATGCAACAATCTTTCTTCTTTCTCGTGATATGCAGCAATCTTTCTTCTTTCTCATGATATGCAACAATCTTTCTTCTTTCTCATGATATGCAACAATCTTTCTTCTTTCTCTTGATATGCAACAATCTTTCTTCTTTCTCATGATATGCAACAATCTTTCTTCTTTCTCATGATATGCAACAATCTTTCTTCTTTCTCATGATATGCAACAATCTTTCTTCTCTCTCATGATATGCAACAATCTTTCTTCTTTCTCATGATCTGCAACAATCTTTCTTCTTTCTCATGATATGCAACAATCTTTCTTCTTTCTCGTGATATGCAACAATCTTTCTTCTTTCTCATGATATGCAACAATCTTTCTTCTTTCTCATGATATGCAACAATCTTTCTTCTTTCTCATGATATGCAACAATCTTTCTTCTTTCTCTTGATATGCAACAATCTTTCTTCTTTCTCATGATATGCAACAATCTTTCTTCTTTCTCTTGATATGCAGCAATCTTTCTTCTTTCTCTTGATATGCAACAATCTTTCTTCTTTCTCATGATATGCAACAATCTTTCTTCTTTCTCGTGATATGCAACAATCTTTCTTCTTTCTCATGATATGCAACAATCTTTCTTCTTTCTCTTGATCTGCAACAATCTTTCTTTATTCACGTGATATGCAACAATCTTTCTTCTTTCTCATGATATGCAACAATCTTTCTTCTTTCTCTTGATATGCAACAATCTTTCTTCTCTCTCATGATATGCAACAATCTTTTTCCTTTCTCATGATATGCAACAATGTTTCTTCTTTCTCTTGATATGCAACAATCTTTCTTCTTTCTCTTGATATGCAACAATCTTTCTTCTTTCTCATGATATGCAACAATCTTTCTTCTTTCTCATGATATGCAACAATCTTTTTCCTTTCTCATGATATGCAACAATCTTTCTTCTTTCTCTTGATATGCAACAATCTTTCTTCTTTCTCTTGATATGCAACAATCTTTCTTCTTTCTCGTGATATGCAACAATCTTTTTCCTTTCTCATGATATGCAACATTCTTTCTCTTGATATGCAACAATCTTTCTTCTTTCTCTTGATATGCAGCAATCTTTCTTCTTTCTCTTGATATGCAACAATCTTTCTTCTTTCACGTGATATGCAACAATATTTCTTCTTTCTCTTGATATGCAACAATCTTTCTTCTTTCTCTTGATATGCAACAATCTTTTTCCTTTCTCATGATATGCAACAATCTTTCTTCTTTCTCATGATATGCAACAATCTTTCTTCTCTCTCGTGATATGCAACAATCTTTCTTCTTTCTCTTGATATGCAACAATCTTTCTTCTTTCTCTTGATATGCAGCAATCTTTCTTCTTTCTCATGATATGCAGCAATCTTTCTTCTTTCACGTGATATGCAACAATATTTCTTCTTTCTCATGATATGCAACAATCTTTCTTCTTTCTCTTGATATGCAACAATCTTTCTTTATTCACGTGATATGCAACAATCTTTCTTCTTTCTCATGATATGCAACAATCTTTCTTCTTTCTCTTGATATGCAGCAATCTTTCTTCTTTCTCATGATATGCAACAATCTTTCTTCTTTCTCTTGATATGCAACAATCTTTCTTCTTTCTCATGATATGCAGCAATCTTTCTTCTTTCTCGTGATATGCAACAATCTTTCTTCTTTCTCTTGATATGCAGCAATCTTTCTTCTTTCTCATGATATGCAACAATCTTTCTTCTTTCTCATGATATGCAGCAATCTTTCTTCTTTCTCTTGATATGCAGCAATCTTTTTCCTTTCTCATGATATGCAGCAATCTTTCTTCTTTCTCATGATATGCAACAATCTTTCTTCTTTCTCATGATATGCAACAATCTTTCTTCTCTCTCATGATATGCAACAATCTTTCTTCTTTCTCATGATCTGCAACAATCTTTCTTCTTTCTCATGATATGCAACAATCTTTCTTCTTTCTCGTGATATGCAACAATCTTTCTTCTTTCTCATGATATGCAACAATCTTTCTTCTTTCTCATGATATGCAACAATCTTTCTTCTTTCTCATGATATGCAACAATCTTTCTTCTTTCTCTTGATATGCAACAATCTTTCTTCTTTCTCATGATATGCAACAATCTTTCTTCTTTCTCTTGATATGCAGCAATCTTTCTTCTTTCTCTTGATATGCAGCAATCTTTCTTCTTTCTCATGATATGCAACAATCTTTCTTCTTTCTCGTGATATGCAACAATCTTTCTTCTTTCTCATGATATGCAACAATCTTTCTTCTTTCTCTTGATCTGCAACAATCTTTCTTCTTTCTCATGATATGCAACAATCTTTCTTCTTTCTCATGATATGCAACAATCTTTCTTCTTTCTCTTGATATGCAACAATCTTTCTTCTTTCTCATGATATGCAACAATCTTTTTCCTTTCTCATGATATGCAACAATGTTTCTTCTTTCTCTTGATATGCAACAATCTTTCTTCTTTCTCTTGATATGCAACAATCTTTCTTCTTTCTCATGATATGCAACAATCTTTCTTCTTTCTCATGATATGCAACAATCTTTTTCCTTTCTCATGATATGCAACAATGTTTCTTCTTTCTCTTGATATGCAACAATCTTTCTTCTTTCTCATGATATGCAACAATCTTTCTTCTTTCTCATGATATGCAACAATCTTTTTCCTTTCTCATGATATGCAACATTCTTTCTCTTGATATGCAACAATCTTTCTTCTTTCTCTTGATATGCAGCAATCCTTCTTCTTTCTCTTGATATGCAACAATCTTTCTTCTTTCACGTGATATGCAACAATATTTCTTCTTTCTCATGATATGCAACAATCTTTCTTCTTTCTCTTGATATGCAACAATCTTTTTCCTTTCTCATGATATGCAACAATCTTTCTTCTTTCTCATGATATGCAACAATCTTTCTTCTTTCTCGTGATATGCAACAATCTTTCTTCTTTCTCTTGATATGCAACAATCTTTCTTCTTTCTCTTGATATGCAGCAATCTTTCTTCTTTCTCGTGATATGCAACAATCTTTCTTCTTTCACGTGATATGCAACAATATTTCTTCTTTCTCTTGATATGCAACAATCTTTCTTCTTTCTCTTGATATGCAACAATCTTTCTTCTTTCACGTGATATGCAACAATATTTCTTCTTTCTCTTGATATGCAACAATCTTTCTTCTTTCTCTTGATATGCAACAATCTTTCTTCTTTCTCATGATATGCAACAATCTTTCTTCTCTCTCGTGATATGCAACGATTTTTCTTCTTTCTCTTGATATGCAACAATCTTTCTTCTTTCTCTTGATATGCAGCAATCTTTCTTCTTTCTCTTGATATGCAACAATCTTTCTTCTTTCACGTGATATGCAACAATATTTCTTCTTTCTCTTGATATGCAACAATCTTTCTTCTTTCTCTTGATATGCAACAATCTTTCTTCTTTCTCTTGATATGCAACAATCTTTTTCCTTTCTCATGATATGCAACAATCTTTCTTCTTTCTCGTGATATGCAACAATCTTTCTTCTTTCTCATGATATGCAACAATCTTTTTCCTTTCTCATGATATGCAACAATCTTTTTCCTTTCTCGTGATATGCAACAATCTTTTTCCTTTCTCATGATATGCAGCAATCTTTCTTCTTTCTCATGATATGCAACAATCTTTCTTCTTTCTCGTGATATGCAACAATCTTTCTTTATTCACGTGATATGCAACAATCTTTCTTCTTTCTCGTGATATGCAACAATCTTTCTTCTTTCTCATGATATGCAGCAATCTTTCTTCTTTCTCGTGATATGCAGCAATCTTTCTTCTTTCTCTTGATATGCAACAATCTTTCTTCTTTCACGTGATATGCAACAATATTTCTTCTTTCTCATGATATGCAGCAATCTTTCTTTATTCACGTGATATGCAACAATCTTTCTTCTTTCTCATGATATGCAGCAATCTTTCTTTATTCACGTGATATGCAACAATCTTTCTTCTTTCTCTTGATATGCAACAATCTTTCTTCTTTCTCGTGATATGCAACAATCTTTTTCCTTTCTCATGATATGCAACAATCTTTTTCCTTTCTCGTGATATGCAACAATCTTTCTTCTCTCTCGTGATATGCAACAATCTTTTTCCTTTCTCATGATATGCAACAATCTTTCTTCTTTCTCGTGATATGCAGCAATCTTTCTTCTTTCTCTTGATATGCAACAATCTTTCTTCTTTCACGTGATATGCAACAATCTTTCTTCTTTCTCTTGATATGCAGCAATCTTTCTTTATTCACGTGATATGCAACAATCTTTCTTCTTTCTCATGATATGCAGCAATCTTTCTTCTTTCTCGTGATATGCAACAATCTTTCTTCTTTCTCGTGATATGCAACAATCTTTCTTCTTTCTCTTGATATGCAGCAATCTTTCTTCTTTCTCATGATATGCAACAATCTTTCTTCTTTCTCATGATATGCAACAATCTTTTTCCTTTCTCGTGATATGCAACAATCTTTCTTCTCTCTCGTGATATGCAACAATCTTTTTCCTTTCTCATGATATGCAACAATCTTTCTTCTTTCTCGTGATATGCAGCAATCTTTCTTCTTTCTCTTGATATGCAACAATCTTTCTTCTTTCACGTGATATGCAACAATCTTTCTTCTTTCTCATGATATGCAGCAATCTTTCTTTATTCACGTGATATGCAACAATCTTTCTTCTTTCTCGTGATATGCAACAATCTTTCTTCTTTCTCATGATATGCAGCAATCTTTCTTCTTTCTCGTGATATGCAGCAATCTTTCTTCTTTCTCTTGATATGCAACAATCTTTCTTCTTTCACGTGATATGCAACAATCTTTCTTCTTTCTCATGATATGCAGCAATCTTTCTTTATTCACGTGATATGCAACAATCTTTCTTCTTTCTCATGATATGCAGCAATCTTTCTTCTTTCTCGTGATATGCAACAATCTTTCTTCTTTCTCGTGATATGCAACAATCTTTCTTCTTTCTCTTGATATGCAGCAATCTTTCTTCTTTCTCATGATATGCAACAATCTTTCTTCTTTCTCATGATATGCAGCAATCTTTCTTCTTTCTCGTGATATGCAGCAATCTTTCTTCTTTCTCTTGATATGCAGCAATCTTTCTTCTTTCTCATGATATGCAACAATCTTTCTTCTTTCTCTTGATATGCAGCAATCTTTCTTCTTTCTCGTGATATGCAACAATCTTTCTTCTTTCTCGTGATATGCAACAATCTTTCTTCTTTCTCGTGATATGCAACAATCTTTCTTCTTTCTCATGATATGCAGCAATCTTTCTTCTTTCTCGTGATATGCAGCAATCTTTCTTCTTTCTCTTGATATGCAACAATCTTTCTTCTTTCACGTGATATGCAACAATATTTCTTCTTTCTCATGATATGCAGCAATCTTTCTTTATTCACGTGATATGCAACAATCTTTCTTCTTTCTCGTGATATGCAACAATCTTTCTTCTTTCTCGTGATATGCAACAATCTTTCTTTATTCACGTGATATGCAGCAATCTTTCTTCTTTCTCTTGATATGCAACAATCTTTCTTCTTTCTCTTGATATGCAACAATCTTTCTTCTTTCACGTGATATGCAACAATATTTCTTCTTTCTCATGATATGCAGCAATCTTTCTTTATTCACGTGATATGCAACGATCTTTCTTCTTTCTCTTGATATGCAACAATCTTTCTTCTTTCTCGTGATATGCAACAATCTTTCTTCTTTCTCATGATATGCAACGATTTTTCTTCTTTCTCGTGAAATGCAACAATCTTACTTCTTTCTCGTGATATGCAACAATGTTTCTTCTTTCTCGTGATATGCAACAATGTTTCTTCTTTCTCGTGATATGCAACAATCTTTCTTCTTTCTCATGATATGCAGTTTGGATACATTATTGGAGTTATTGATCATTTAATTGATATTTTAGTACGTTTGGCCGATTTAGAATGCACCATGGTGTAAGAGCAACATCAACACCTTTTTACCATCAAAAACGAAACAGGTTTGGGAAAACATTTCAGGCCTGGAAGTACTTGAGGTGATTCCCTAAGGTAGGAAAAAGACAATTTTATTCCCACAAGATGCGTCTATTAGGAATTACAGAATATGTTCTCATATAAAGATAGATTTTCATCTATGGAAATGTCCTATCATTGTCCGGCATCTGAAATCACTGTCCGGCATCTGAAATAGGCCACACTTACGAAAACGTCAATGACGTGATTAACAATTCAATTAATACGCCTAATCGGGATATCATTGGAAAGAAGATAGATTGTGCTTTCAGATAGTATGCGTCAAATTAACTCAAATGTTATCATTTTGTCAAGAATCTCGAATAAAGTTGAGTTGCATTTTTTCTGAAGCACCCTGTATAAACAGAACGAAGAACTCACTCAGACACAGCATTTTGTTTTTAGCAAAATAAACATCTTATTCTTAGGCTATCCTTTGTTGACTTTGTGTGCAACTTTGATTTGAATTGGACATTTTTAGATCATGACCGAATTATTTAGATTTAGATTTGAGATGTTCTGCTCTCTGCATATGCAGGCTGGTGACCTTGCTTAAACCCTTTAACAATTAATTGCTTTCTAGTCTATCAGAATATTGCGAAACACAGGGAAGATATACTTGCGTTACTACCATGCCTTAAAATATTGGATGGTAAGATTATTCTCCTTTCTTTCAAGGAATGCTTTACAAAGTTGCAATGTTGTTCTTAATGTTCAGTCCCAAAATGAGATTTTGACGTTATTTTGCACATACCTGTACTGGGTACGTCAAGACATTTACGGTAAAAGCTCTATTAACCCCCCTTTATTAAGCCCCCTCTCTAATGAGACCCTCCCCTCTGAGCCAATATTTTGAATAAGCCCCCCTCTTTATTAAGTCCCCCCCTCAATTATATCAAATTCCAGAGGTTACCAATGATTTTCCATTTATTGAGCTAAATAAGTTTTCATGTTAATTTTGATATGGTTTGAGATATGTCGAATTTATGTATTTGACTCGAAAAATTGTATGCTGAATCCGCAAAATATCGTATGAAAGAACTAAAAATCTATCCTATATCTTTGTCATTTGATTTTGTGAATAAGCCCCCTCTCCAATAAGCCCCGCTCTGGAGTGTCCGACATTAAATGAGTCCCCAGGGGGCTTAAATGAGCTTTTATGGTATTCACTATTGGAGAACCGTACAGCTAAAGCAATGCAACCGAATGCAACCAAGTTCTAAAATGTTAAATCCATCAACTTACCACCAAGGTTTCAACTTAATTTTTGAAATTTTATCATATTTAAGGTATATTCTTTCCTTCTAAAATCTGAAATTTGAAATAGATAACCCCTAAAAACAGTAAAAAACTATCTGTTCACTATTATGTAAACTTTGAAAATTTGATGCCGAGTATTGATTAGACTTGCTCCAAGTAAGATGTTATTGGGCGAATAAGGGCAAGAACAGAGAAATTTCTATCAAGTTTCTATCCCAATTGCATCTCCGAATGGAATAAACTTGATCCAGCAATCAGACTTGCACCTTCTGTTGCTGTCTTTAAAACAAAGCTTCTGTCAAAAATTCGTCCCCGTCCAAAGTCTGTTTTCGGTATTCATGACCCAATAGGCTTAGGTTATCTTTTACAAATCAGGGTCGGTCTCAGCAAATTGAATTTTCACTAATTCAAGCACGATTTTAGGGATACAGTGAACCCAATGTGCCCAACAAATGATGGCATTGAGGATACGGAGCACTTTTTGTTGCTTTGCCCTTCATTCGACATTCAACGACGTTCAAATGGCCGACAGTCCACGACATGATCAAACAAGAGACGGCTACCATTGTTTTCAAATCAATAAGTGGTCTCGCGCCCACTTACCTCTCTACTCTATTCACGAGAAACTCGACAAGGGAGATTGTAAATTTGAGAAATTCTGAGACTGACTTGCTTGCTCCACGAATGAAAACAAGCAATGGCCAAAAAGCATTTTCGTTCCGTGGATCAAAGCTTTGGAATGAGTTGGAGCATGAAGTCAAGCTAGCCCCCTCTCTGTCTACTTTTAAATGTAGACTGAAATGTAAATAGCTTTTAATTTTTCATTTATTCTAATTTAACATTGTAAATATTCTTTTTATTTTTAATTTTGGTAGTATTGTAAGTAGGTTTTTGCCACGGCCCCCTGAAAAGCAGCCACTCTTGGTTGATGGGGCCACCGTGTATAAAGAATTTAAAAAAAATGAATGAAACGACAAGATCTTCTCGCTGGAGTTTCAGAATTGTTGCGGCCATTTGTCCAAATCGACGCCCTTCCAAACAATGTTCTGGTTCAATACTTATTGTATGGTAATGAAGAACTTTCTGACGGAGTGAATAAAAATGTACTCGAACAGACTCTAAGTTTCATCCACAAAACAGGTCGGCTTGGATAACTCCAAACTATAGTTTTACGCCACACAACCACTATGTACATTTTTCCCCGTATATTTTGTAAGTTTGTTTCACATTTGATGTTAGGCACATCAAGGGTGAATGAAAATTCATCCACACAAAATCGACAGTATTTCGGACCATTGATATTGCGAATCAGAAACCCAGACCTGACAGCATATGCGCAATGTGTTGAGCATTGGGGACTCTGGAGAGGGATCAGTAGCGGTAGCAACACTGCTGTCGTTGTTATTCTCTCGTCTGGGGTTCCTATTGCTCAGCATCATACTACTATGCTGGCCTGACATCAAATGTGAAACGGATGCTAGTATTTATCAGTGATTAATCGTATTTGTAGCTTTATTTTTTGTATGTCTTTATGTTAATGGCCACGGGGTAGTCATTGTCTTTTACTCCTTGTGGTCCCGTCTTATTAGTGTTGTATAGTTTGTAAAGTAATTAGAAAGTATAGTAGGATACAGATGTAACATGTATTGCAACATTTTAAATGATTAAATAAAAAAAATAAAAAAAACATTTTCAGAGTGATTAGACATTGATTGAAGCTAAATTCACAGCGCTGGAGTCAACCAAATCCGTATACATTTTTTGGGACACCCGGTATATATATTAATAGTAACTGGGGTAAACTCTTCGTAAGCAACTTTATTACGTCACGAGAAACAAGCTAAACTACTACGGTAAAATCTACTTAAGAATGACCACCTTATCGTATCTAAGCTATATCTTCAATGTTTTTGAGAGTAACTTTTTGTGAGTAAGCAAGACATTAGCTAAGATATGCTACCGGATGGGAAAAAGTACCAGCGTTTGACAAACTGTTTAATTACAAATAATCCACCAATTTCATCAACGGCGCCTACCTTGTAGGAAGTGTGTTTATTCACGGTACTTTACGCGTAGTAATTGGTGTCCTATGACCCAGTCCTGTTAATCTTTGTATATCATAAAGGGATTTTCAAATTCTAACGTCTATTGGAGTTGACCAATCAAAAATCACGCTGTCTGATTCCCTGTGGCCAGATCGTATAACAGTTGATATCGTGTTACATAAACAACGGAATTTGAAACCACAAAGTTATTCATACGTCATCTTGACATTGAGAGGACTGACTCTGTGTACTTCTGGGTCACAAATTACTCTACAGTACTGGGAATAAACACACTTCCTACAAGGTAGGTGCCCTTGAGTTCATTGTACTATAACCTTCGTCGCATTGCCGCGCTTTATATGGTCTAACCTTTAAGCATGCTGGACGAAATACCAGTCTTGATAGATCAAATAACCATCCAATTTTATCTTATAAACAGTGACAACGAGCATAAAAGGCCTCTAGGATTGAAAACAAAGGATAAAATGTGTCCCTCGCATCTCGCATAGCTTTTCAGAAGATTTGATGCAACTGCTGTCCTATAAAACTGAATATTTGTAAAATTTGATTTTAACTTCTTGTCATTTTCCAAGCTCTTCCAAAAACAGCTACTAAGTAAAATCCCCATTAACTCCAGAATGATGTGATTGATTTTAGCGACAGCCTGACGCTAAGTGAACCTACTCTACATCTAAGTGAACCTATCTTTATTTATAGTAGGCTTGAATTAGCTCTTAGTTATAGCTATTGTATCTATATGTATATATGTCTTGTATGTATATATATATATATGTAGGCCTACTTTAAATAAATTGATAATAATAATAATAATAATAATAATAATATATTAATTAATAATAATTAATTATTAATTATTAATAATTATTATTATTATTAATTAATTATTATTATTATTAATTAATTATTAATAATTATTAATTAATAAATTAATAATAATAATAATAATAATAATGATAATAAAAACACAACTGTTAAATGCCTCAAACGTTTCGATAAAAATCTTCGTCAGTGTCAATAATAATGATAATAATAATAGTAATAATAATAATAATAAATCAACCATAGTACGTTCAATTTTTTTCTTGACCGCTATTCTTGCAAGTGTATTTACTTTGTTTACTCGCTCGCTATATTTTGTTAAAAGCAAGTTGATAATGACCACTTTTTAACCACATTCCAAACATTGTTTGCAGGCGATGTGATTAATGGTAAAGGAGGTGAATTCTCGGATCTTTGTTGTGAACTAGATACTTCGCTGAAAGGTTTGTTTTCCTTTTTGGATTTTTTGATAAGAATGTCTGCTCACCTTAACTGAAAATTGAAAATGACCAAATATTTGTTTTGAAGATAAGATTGGCAGTTTTTTTTAAATGAACAGTTTCTATTTTAAGTCGTCTTGATAACAGGCCTGACCCTGTTTCCGTGATCATTCATTCTAGACTTATGACGATGAGTCTCTTGTTTCCCTGTGCTCTTTGACTTCAAGATGGCGCTTCAGTCAACAGAGACTCGTATTCAACCTCGTGCCCAGTGACAATTGAGGTTTTCCGTAAACTTCAACGCCTACATTGACCCTGGAGCCTGTTAGGCTATTCTGCTAGTTGATTGGCTCTTTTCGAAACAAAAGAAGTTGCCTGGTTGTATTCCTTTGATGGTCATATTTATCCAATCAGCGTAACCACAGTGTTCTTTTAAAAAAAGTTATGGTTGGTTTGTCAGCCGTTCAAGGAATTTCAAGCTTTACAGTTCTACGGTTTTTGCAAACAGGAACGTCGAGAGGAGGGAGGTTGGAGAGGGTAAAAGGTCCGGGGCCAGGGCTACAAAGGGGCCCGTGAATATTCCGTTCCTGTATTGACCATCGCAAAATAAGAAAGAGCAACATATTTTTTACGAAAAGTTATCAGCCTTGAAAGTTTTGTGACCGCGCCCTCACTTGACAAGCAAATCACTACGCAACATTTTGTAGCTTGCCTTTGACCGTTGCATTGTACAGCGTATTCCAAAAAAACTTTGTGAGGAGTACAGCGACTTGTTATAGGCATAGAAATCTAGGTATCGGTATAGGACTCTTTGGTTGAGAATAGGACACCATTAACGATTTTATAGACATGTAAGCAAGCAAATTATTTTTGAGTGCGCAGGGCCGAAGGAAGCATCTCTAACTTGGGGGCACGGCCCTTCAAGGGCACTCTTTTCATCAAGCCAAAGGGGCATTTTTTGGGAAAAGGGGGGCACTTCTTTGTTTATTGCAAAATTTTTGGGAGCAGGTGCCCCCAGTGCCCCCGGTTTCTACGTCTATTTGAGTGTGAACAAATTTCTTACTGATATTTTTATTTTAGCGAGGAAAAAGATGTCCTTGAATTACACGTACATGCATTTGCTGCAAGAGATTGACATGGAAGTTTGAGGAACCTTTCATTAACCATTATTCCTTAAAAAGAGTGTTTCCTTCATTTTTCGGGAGTTTAGAGGGCGTGGTCATAAAAATTTTCCTTAGGGCCCCGTCGTGAAAATCTCCCTGGGGCCTGAGCTAGCTCTCGATGACCCTGTCTGCAAAGAATACATTTTACGAGGAAAAACTTTTGAAAAGAGGATTTGAAGGGACAGCAGTCTTATCTGCTTTTCTGGGGAGGCTTTCAACATTTTAAAATAGAGATCAAAATTCATGTCTTCTGACCATTTCCATCGCTTTTGTAACACCTACTTATGGACATCTTTGTGGTGTCAGAAACCTCTGTTGTTTCAAAGTAGAAGAGGGTTTGTAAAATGCATTTGCTTTTTTATGATCTATTCTAAAAGTTTCTTGTTGGCCAAGAACGGCCCGTTTGGTTTAAACTGTAAATCAAAATAATTTGTTTTTGTCAACAGCTTGTGAAGAATCAATAAAACTGAGACAAGATGTTTCTCTGAAGAAGATACCGTGTCCGTTAAGTAAGTTTCTACCTTCAAAATCAATTGAAATACGGTAGGGTCTACTGGGGTAAAAATGGGTAAGCTTTGGGTAAAATAGATAAGGCAAAATTAGTCAATAAATTGTCAAGCATCTTCAGATACAGATTTGTCTAGTTACATCTGTAAGAACTACCCTCCTTGAAGTATTGAATGTTGATTGAACAGTCTACGATTTACAGGGTGTTCCAAAAAATTTGTGCCCCGTTTGTCTGAAGATTGTGACAAAACGGCAAAAGATTCTCACCAAACTTTTTCATGATGGTGCTCTTCAGATGTTCAATTAAAGTTTGCCACCATCCCCGTAAAAATCCGTTGAAAAATGATGGAGCTATGACCTTCACAAGACAAAATTTGCCTGATGACTGAAACCAGCGGTCGGCCATTTTGTCTTACTATTTTGCAGTGATAAGTATCTTCACGTGAGGTAAGAAATAATTCCTGTGAGGTCAGAAATAGTGATATGTCAGAAATAGTGGAACTCTCCGAGGATTATCGGAATTTTCACGAGAGCTATGACATTGGAGGCTGCTGTTTCATTTTCAATCCATAAAGCTATTTATCGCTGCAAAATAGTAAGACAAAATGGCCGACAGTGATCGGGAAATTTTGTCTCCTGAAGATCATAGCTCCATCAATTTTCAACGGATTTTCATGGGGATGGTGGCAAACTTTAATTGAACATCTGCAGAGCACCGCCATGCAAAAGTTTGGCGAAAATCTTTTGCCGTTTTGTCACAATCTTCAGACGCTTCAGACAAACGGGGCACAATTTTTTTGGGACACCCTGTACACGTTTTTTATAAGAAACTGGTTTATAAGAAACTAGTACTACGATAACCAAAAATTTTAAGAAACTCTAGTACTACGTTCAAGAACAATTAAGAAACTCTAACAGTCTGTTTCTAGAATAAGAGTCGGTAGATTACGGTCGCGCGGCATTGCGTTTGTAAATATCAAGTTTTGACTGCAAAAAATTGGTAACTTTTTGCCTTAATGTGCATGGCTTATTCGTGGTAACAATATATCAATGCAAAATGCAAGCCTTTTGTCGACAAGAAGGCTCAACTTCAAACCATAACACAATTTTAGAACCCTAAAATAAGAAACTAATTAAGAAACTTCTACTACTAAAACACCGACATTTTCATGCGAAATTAAGAAACTTTTAGTGCTAAGTGCTGATCCAAGTTTCTTATAAAAAAACCTATAAAATTTGTCAGCAATCAACATTACCAATTCTTTTGTATCACGAAAAATTGAAAAGATAAAAAACAAAACTCAAATCTAATTATTGTTGAGGTGGAGGCAAAAAACATGACGTTATCGAGTTGCCTCCACACACAACATCATAAATTTATTAATTCTTTGCAAAGAAAATCAGCGTTACACTACCGAGAAAAGACTAAGGCCTAATTTACACTCAGCCAACCCCTTTTACCCTTGCAGACCAAATACACATTCAAACGGTAACCCGTTCGGACAATTTGTAAGGTAATTGGGACAAAAAGTTTACTGACCAAAATTTGATCACTATTCAAATCTTAAAACCTTCTTTCTGTGCCATTTGCGTATGAAGCACATTACTTTTTCAGATGTAGTTTTTCTTTTTGATGGCAGCGAATGCAGGACTCGAAGGTCATTACGAATTCGCAAGACATAGCTTAAACTCAACATTTTACTCAAAACGGTATTTTCATGTAGTAATTTCAGCGTCTCTCCCACGATAGAATAAAAATAACAAGATGCCTTTATAAAGATATTTTTTATCAATGCGAGTCAAAGGCTGCAAATCCCAAAACTAGCAGAAATTTACACAGTGCCCATTTTGATGCATATATTCATACGGTTCCATTCCGTGCTTTGCTGAGAGCAATGCAATAGTTTCAGACATACGATCAAAGACAAATTCTGTAAAGAGCTCCAAAATCAAGAAAACAGCTCCTCTATATATTATTGAAATTCTAGCAGCTGCAAACAAAAATATTGTTTGTTTTACTTTCATGAAAATATTTGTTTCAATGACACCTCTGGAGGGACCATTAGGGAGACAAGGTTGGACCTTTTAATGCTATTCCTGCCAATTTTTAGGTGAAATTTTCAATTGTCCACTTGTAGTTAGATTTTTTCCAAATTTAGGTTACATTTACTTTTTTTGGCAAAATATTGCATACGTACATACACATATGCATGCTTTTGGAAATAGTTCCACATTATATTGAGACAAAGACAGTATCGCAAAAGAATTGACGTTGTTTGCTGAAAGGTCAATCTTCTAGTAAATTTTTTGGCCCTTGGCACCAAAAGAAAATTTAAAGATCTGTGTTTTGGTCAAATTTTGGTGATTTTTCAGAAAGTTTCTCTATTTATGGTCACCGGTAGATTGATTGAGTGATTGAGTGATTGATTGATTGACTGATTTATTATTTGCTCATCTTGCAGTTCCACAAGTCTCTTCTGAATGTCAGCTCAGTAGCAGCAATAGTATAGCAAAGAACGAGGAAAGATTGGCCAGTGAGTATGATATTACTTAGTGGTTTATTAAAAATGGGCAAAGATAAAAAGTGTTTCAATTACACCCAAAAATATAAGAGAATTGAATCGCCTCCCAATCGGCTTTTGAACCAAACTGATTAAATGCCCGTGGCAGATGTGTTGATATATTCTTCTTCTTTCGATCTATGCTCATGTTTTCTCTTAAAAACAATTTCTGGAATGCACAACGAGCGAGCAAGCTACTGGGGTTTCAGAGAAACTATTGCGGCGTGGTTTGTTTTGAATTACCGGTTAAGGGAATTTCCTTTGTCTTCGCTCGCTAATCGCTTTGAATCCAGGTGTCAACAAAAGCAACTCATGCTATTGTCTTACAAAATCTGCCCTTGTTGCTGCTAGATGACTCGACTTGCTCCAAGTCTCTTGATCAACAAACAAACGGGAGGGGTAGAAGGGGAAGAAGAAAAGGAAGAGAAAGCGAGACTTGTGAACTACGCGTTCTGAAAACGAGACTCCATTATCTGATCTGCATACCGGTCAAGATGTTGATCGGCGGCTTTTTTTAATGTTAGTGGGAGATCCAAGCATAATAGACGATTGCGCTAAAGATGGCGGCGAAGAACTTTTTACCAAGATGCACTGCGTTCTAACAAAGATTCTTTAACAATTCTGTAAGAATTCGATTAAAGAACGCAGAGCATCTTGGTAAAAATTCCTCGCCGCCATCTTTAGCGCAATAGTCTATTGAGCAGATGAATTCAGAACCTCGTTTTCGGAATGCGTAGTTCACAAGTCTCACTTTCCTTCCCCTTTTCCTTCCCTTTTCTTCTTCCTCTTCCCCTCCCTTTCCCTTCCCGTTTGCTTATTGATCAAGAGCAAAACTTTGAGCAAGTCCACTGAATGAGAGGCATTGAAAAATGATGATAAGAAATATCAAACTTGGGGAAATCTTCATTTTTACCATAGCATTATTTTACCCAAACGTTAATCAGCTTAGCGTGTGGAATAAATTTATTTGGTTATTTAGTCAAGAGGACAAGCACAGTTTAAGTTTGGTAGCAACTTTCTTGTTAAAGTGTTCCAAGCTGAAATCTGAATCTTGCTTGCAATAAACGAGCGCCATTTAATGTGCCTTATAATTATTGTAACTGACATCTTTGTTTATCAGGACAACTGATATTTTCGTAATTAACTTTATGCTCTAGTAACGTAGTTAATCTTATATTTTATGTTACTTTTCGCAATCAGGTTAGAGGCTGTCTTTGCCTAGCTACCTTTATTATATAAAACAAAGTATTACTTACAGACCATGTTATGGTATCCAACTAAAACGCTTGATACAATTCTTTGAAAATTACGAAGATCGTTTTTAAAATCGCTGTTTTTGCCAATAGAAATTACGGAAAATGTTATTTGCACGGAAATTATTCAGTAATCAATAAATCCGTGGTGGGTTATTCTTGATCATTTCTCTAGGTTTGTTATTTTGTTGTACTTCTGGCCATATAAATTTACAAAAATCTTGCATTCAGAAAATTTTTCAGAAATTTGTTACCTTGGAGGTTACCTTTTTTGGCTCGCCCGTTATTGAAAAGCATATGGTTAGACTGTAGGTGACTAACGCTTTCAGGTCGATTATAGGCGAAAATTGGGATGGAAATTCTGAAGATATTACCCAGTCTTGGCGGTGGTAATCGGATAGTTAAGGAAAACTAACTATTTTCATAAGAAAAATTAATCACAGACAAAACCAAAATTACCAGGTGCTTGGACAGGTATTTGGACCTATTTTCCCAAAATGTTTTGGTTTTTTACTTTGCCTGGTTTTCTTTGGTAACGATAGTTTTGAAATGACCTTGTCGGTGGTGTTCGGACAGTAGGTTCACAATGCAGAATGTGCCAAGAAATTTATTGTTCTATGTATATTTGGCAAGTATTCCGTCTTTAAACTCATCTGCTTCATTTTTCTTGTCTTGTTTTCCTATTCTTGAATGTGAAAATAATCTTTCGACAATCGGTTCTCGTAATGACATTCTGGAGAGCACTCAGTGCGCTCAAACCAATCTATAAACTGGGAGATGTAGAGAAAAATAGTTTCTTGATCTCATTACAAATTTCGATTGATCTACGTCCAGACATTTATAAAAGAAATATGAAAATCTAAATCACATTTCAAATCTTAACTTTATTCATTCTCCCAAACAACTGATTAATTTGGTGTCCGAAAACCACCGCCATGAACTTTTAAGACTATTCGATATGGCATCTGCTGCCCTCTATTCAGCAAAACTGTTTGAAGTCTTTTGCACAATCCTTTGTGTTATTCACATGCTAGACATCCAATTTATTTGATTTTTTAAGATTTTTGCTTCGTCGGGCAATGGATTCAGAGTTTTGAATCTGGATGTGCACAGCGACAACTTCTACACTACCAAACACAACGAAAGCAAATGGTTTTAGCGTGTTTTACATTTAAGAAGGCTTTTCCTAAATATATTTGGTATCAATAACGTTAGCTTTCGCGACCAAGAAATACCCTCTTTTATGGATTTTATTTGTAGCATATTTTTCTGTTGGTTTTCGAGAGATTTTTGCAAGTGTCCGATTACCACCACCGTCTACACTGGATCACCGGACACTCTACACCGGATCTGATTGCTTCGATTCTATTGTAGGACTCTTGGAGGAATGCGAAAAAGCAAATGCGAAGGCGAAAAGAGTAGCTGATGATGCGGAGAAATCCTTGTAGGTTTGCTATCAAGTCCAAAGAAAATGATGGAGCCTAGGAACAGTGCTTCAAAGAGAAGAATGTCTGCTCTGAAAGAGCATGGGTTCCAAATCTTTAAAAAGCTTGGTGTAAAATTCTTGAACCTATTTCTTTGAACTGAATGGTTTCAAAGAAACTTTAGCTATTTTCTCTATAATTCTACCATTGGAATTTCCTAAAATCTTCTATTTTTTCAGAATTAGAGTGTTTTCCTTCTTTTTAAGAATTCAACAAAAATTAAAGAAAAAACTTAAAACCATCGCAATTTTTAGATTTTTGAGGAATCACAGAATAATGTTTAATAAAGACTTGGTTTATGCATGTCAAAATATTGTATCAAGCAAATGTCTGTCGCCCTTCTGGTTCAAGATCTAGAAATTTGATGACGTCATGTTCTCAAATGAGTTGAAATTCGAATTCCGCTTTAATTTCGAATATATACTTTTTTGTATTAAACATAAAATTTTACAAAAACTAAATTACTTAGAACATAGTAAATACAACATTTACGAACTACTTTACTACACTAAAAGGACGATACCATGGGGAGCAGAAGATAATGACTACACCCATCATATCATGGCTTTAAGAAATATATGAAGACAGGCAACTAAATTAAACCTAAATATACAATCAAATGCAATTACAGAAGGCTACGCATGAAAAAATTTTTACTGATAAAATACTGGAGTCGGTTTCACATTGGATGTCAGGCAACCATAGACGATGATGCTGAACAATAGGACCCCAGGCGAAAGAACAACAACGACAACAACTGTCGACGTCACTGCTCCCCGCTGAGAGTCGCCATCACTCAAAACACCTCGCTCATGCTACCAGGTCGGGGTTGCTTTTCACAACATTGAAAGACTTCTACGATGAAATATAGTTGAAGTCTACATAAAATATAGGGACTAAAATGATTCAATATGTCTTCAAAGTCCAACGGTAGAATTATAGCAAGGTAGCTAAGGTTTCTTTCAAACAAATCACTTCAAAGAAATAGGTCATGGAATTTTACACCCACCTTTTACACCAATTAAAGCATTTTGAACCTATGCTATCTCTGAAACTGACAATATACAAACTTCATCGTTTGTTAAAGGGAGTATAAAGACCAGCATGCTTTTCGTGAAGTCAACTTGCTCTGCACAGCTTCCCTGATAACTGACTGTACGAAATTCACAAAAAAAGACAAACGATGGTAAAGGCTGCTGGTCTTTGTACTCCCTTTACAGTTGCAATGAGTTTATTTACACTAAACTATTTGACTTAAAGGGGCTGGGTCACGTAAAGTAAACAAACTTCTTTCGAAACGACGATTTTGCAGTTTTTTTGACAGGCCATATCACACAGATTTTCCACTATTTTTTTCAAAATGAAAGGGCTATTTTGAAGATGAACTCTTGAACTTTAGAGAGAAACAAACGAAACAACCATATGTTGTAAGATTGCAAAGATATTGATGGATTTTTAGAAGTAACTTTATCGTGGATTCACCCCATCCACCAAAATCTGTGCAGAACACAATGGGCGCGTGCCGGCGCGTGCGGGCAACAATATAGATTATAAAGATAACAGATTTGTTTACGGTTACGTGACCCAGTCCCTTTAAGGTGCACACGGATGGATCACGTGATTAAATTTCTACATATGAAGGTAAAGCTGAAGTTGCGGTTTTTATCACGAAGCGCTGGAATCGCAACCGACTTTGATCGAAAACTTTTGGTTTTCTCAATAATGTTTATTTGCTTTAATTGTTTCTCGTTATTTTGTCATGATATCATGGTGGAAGTTTGATTTTTGAGTTTTTCAATCAATTTGCTGTCAGAATATATGGGGGATTCCGAGGGGTGTATCCCTCTCTACAAATCCCGTACACCTTTAGCGAAAATCGTTTTTGTTTTCCAGAAAAATCAGTAAAAAATGCTTGAAAATCCTATTGGTTAAGAAAATCTCGTACGCTTTTTTGGAAGTGTGATACACCCTTGGGGGTTTCCTAATGACAAAATGGCTCCTTCCCTCTCAAAAATGAGCTTTAAAACTTACACTTTTATGATTGAAAACATGCCAGGGAATTGGGCGTGTAAAGAGCTTTTGAGCTAGGGGGCGTGGCAAGGAAAAGGTTAAAGAAAGCTCTTATGTTCAGTCACTGTATAGATAATTGATATGTATGCTATGCTATGGAGGTGAATATTGCTGAAAACATTGATGAACACTTTCTTTTATTTATTGCTGATAAGATGTTGCTGATAAGATGTTGCAAATTTTGAAAATGAAAAATTCAAAATCTGCCACGGCAGATAAGTATATTTTTCAACAGATTTCACATTGTATTGCAAACTGTCATATTCACTTTGTCTACAAACAACCGGTTTAGTCCGTGAGTCCCCTAAGGATCCCTTGATTATACGAGAGGGTTCGATTGGCTGGCGTTAAGCGCTTCTGTCACTTACATGCACAGTCGAAAATTCTACAAAATATGTCAAATATCGTTCGATTCAGTTTCTTTTTTTTTAATAGCTGGAAGGTCTATTCACTCCCCACTCATTCTTTATACATACCGGGTGAGAGCATAGGTTTCAAATCTTTAAATCAGCATAAAAAGGTGGGTGTAAAATTCTATGACCAAGACCTATTTCTTCTAACTGAATGGCTTAAAAGAAACTTTAGCTACCTATCTATAGTTCTACCGTTGGACTTGTCGGAAACTTTGAATATTTTTCTAAATTACAGCGTATTTTATATTTCACCTCATTTGAGGATGTGACGTCATCGAATTTCTAAATCATAAACCACGAAAGTGACAGACTTTTGCTTGATACTATATTGTAGATATTCATAAACTAAGCCTTTCTTGGAAATTCTTTCATGTTACATTAAACTGTTTAGAAAATACGATGGTTTCAAGGTTTTTTTTTAACTTACTCTTGAATTCTTGAAAAAGAAAAAACACTCAAATTCTGAAAATATTGAAGATTTCAGAAAAGTCCAGCGGCAGAATCATAGCAAAATAGCAAAAGTTTCTTTAAAGCCATTCAGTTCAAAGAAATAGGTCATTGAATTTTACAACAACCTTTTTAAAGATTTGGAACATATGTTCCGGATGAATGAAAATAAGTTAAAACGTTTGGCGGGCTGTGGAATAAAATGTATGCAGCCGATATTCAAAACTGAAATGTTAATCTATCATTCAAGGGCTGTGGAATAAAATGTATGCAGCCGATATTCAAAACTGAAATGTTAATCTATCATTCAAGGGCTGTGGAATAAAATGTATGCAGCCGATATTCAAAACTGAAATGTTAATCTATCATTCAAGGGCTGTGGAATAAAATGTATGCAGCCGATATTCAAAACTGAAATGTTAATCTATCATTCAAGGGCTGTGGAATAAAATGTATGCAGCCGATATTCAAAACTGAAATGTTAATCTATCATTCAAGGGCTGTGGAATAAAATGTATGCAGCCGATATTCAAAACTGAAATGTTAATCTATCATTCAAGGGCTGTGGAATAAAATGTATGCAGCCGATATTCAAAACTGAAATGTTAATCTATCATTCAAGGGCTCTGGAATAAAATGTATGCAGCCGATATTCAAAACTGAAATGTTAATCTATCATTCAAGGGCTCTGGAATAAAATGTATGCAGCCGATATTCAAAACTGAAATGTTAATCTATCATTCAAGGGCTGTGGAATAAAATGTATGCAGCCGATATTCAAAACTGAAATGTTAATCTATCATTCAAGGGCTGTGGAATAAAATGTATGCAGCCGATATTCAAAACTGAAATGTTAATCTATCATTCAAGGGCTGTGGAATAAAATGTATGCAGCCGATATTCAAAACTGAAATGTTAATCTATCATTCAAGGGCTCTGGAATAAAATGTATGCAGCCGATATTCAAAACTGAAATGTTAATCTATCATTCAAGGGCTGTGGAATAAAATGTATGCAGCCGATATTCAAAACTGAAATGTTAATCTATCATTCAAGGGCTGTGGAATAAAATGTATGCAGCCGATATTCAAAACTGAAATGTTAATCTATCATACAAGGGCTGTGGAATAAAATGTATGCAGCCGATATTCAAAACTGAAATGTTAATCTATCATTCAAGGGCTGTGGAATAAAATGTATGCAGCCGATATTCAAAACTGAAATGTTAATCTATCATTCAAGGGCTGTGGAATAAAATGTATGCAGCCGATATTCAAAACTGAAATGTTAATCTATCATTCAAGGGCTGTGGAATAAAATGTATGCAGCCGATATTCAAAACTGAAATGTTAATCTATCATTCAAGGGCTGTGGAATAAAATGTATGCAGCCGATATTCAAAACTGAAATGTTAATCTATCATTCAAGGGCTGTGGAATAAAATGCATGCAGCCGATATTCAAAACTGAAATGTTAATCTATCATTCAAGGGCTGTGGAATAAAATGTATGCAGCCGATATTCAAAACTGAAATGTTAATCTATCATTCAAGGGCTGTGGAATAAAATGTATGCAGCCGATATTCAAAACTGAAATGTTAATCTATCATACAAGGGCTGTGGAATAAAATGTATGCAGCCGATATTCAAAACTGAAATGTTAATCTATCATTCAAGGGCTGTGGAATAAAATGTATGCAGCCGATATTCAAAACTGAAATGTTAATCTATCATTCAAGGGCTGTGGAATAAAATGTATGCAGCCGATATTCAAAACTGAAATGTTAATCTATCATTCAAGGGCTGTGGAATAAAATGTATGCAGCCGATATTCAAAACTGAAATGTTAATCTATCATTCAAGGGCTGTGGAATAAAATGTATGCAGCCGATATTCAAAACTGAAATGTTAATCTATCATTCAAGGGCTGTGGAATAAAATGTATGCAGCCGATATTCAAAACTGAAATGTTAATCTATCATTCAAGGGCTCTGGAATAAAATGTATGCAGCTGATATTCAAAACTGAAATGTTAATCTATCATTCAAGGGCTGTGGAATAAAATGTATGCAGCCGATATTCAAAACTGAAATGTTAATCTATCATTCAAGGGCTGTGGAATAATCATTCAATTCAATTCAATTCAATTCAATAGATCATTCAATGACTAACTACGATGTGAAGATTCTGTTTAGCAAAATCACTCTCATCATTTACACCCAGAGATTTGAAAAATAGTGGTAAGAGGTTTGTCCGGAAATGATAAGTCCACCAAGTGTCTTTACGTAAATGTTTCCTTTTCTTTGTAAATTCTGTTTCACATCAGATGACAGGCATTTGATTTACCTTAAATATCTAGAACGAGTTGTGCTCGCATTGATCGCAACCCTGACCTGACATCTGATGTGGGATGGAATCTAGTATAGTATCCAGTAGTTTTTAAATCGTTCGTAGTGTAGTTGTATTTAGTTTAACGTTGCGTGTCTTTTCATATTGGCCATGGGGTAGTCATAGTCTTTCGCTCCCCATGGTATCGTCCCTGTAGTGTAGTATAGTAATCAGGAACGCATAGTAGAATATAAGATTTATTGTAATAGTTTAATATGAATAAAAAAAAATAATAATTCCACGTTCGATTCTGGTCCATGATTTAGTTGCCATTGAAATTTTGATTCAATACCATTGTCACTTTCAGAAATAGAATTCAAATTTCAATGGCAAGTAAATCGTGGACTGGAATCGAACGTGGAATTCTCATTCCCATACAAACCCCTTTCTAGCATTTTCATGATATCTGGGTTTAAAAGATGAGTGATTTTACCAAACAGAATTTTCACATCTAAGTTAGCTTTTGGCTGAAAGCTTAAAATGTCAGTTTGGAATATCGGCCTCGTACGTATTATTCCACAGCCCGCCAAACGTGTTTACTTTTTCTTGACTCACGGGGTACCATGTTGTACAATGTTGTGCCAGTGAATCAATTAGCACAAGACAATACCGGGTGCCCAAAACACTTCACGAGCTAGATCATGGGTAGTTAGACACTGCTGGTGTGCTTCTATGGAGGAGCGCTGGATAATATGTATCTGCGGGTGAAATTTTTTATAGTACTGCGGAGGAGATATCGAAAAAACAAGTTATTTCGATATCTCCTCCGCAGTACTAAACAGTATTTCCTCCGCAGATACATATTATCCAGCGCTCCTCCATAGAAGCACAACAGCAGTGTCTAACTACCCATGGCTAAAACCATGCCTAGCATCCAAAAAGCAAATGTTATGAACACTAATAAGGTATCAACATGTCGCTGAAAGACTTAGCTATCTTTTAAGACGTTACTTGGTCACTTTAGGCTCAGGGACAGCGGAGCATATTTTGGATTAAGGAGACTGGAAAATGGCTAGAAAGCAGTTTGAGGAAGCCCCTAGACACACTTTTGCGACCACGCCCTCTAATTTGCCTACAAACGTGACCAGCGCCCTTTTCATAGGTAGAAATGCTTTGAAAAAGACATTCATTAATAGCATATTCCATCAATAAATCACCATGAAAGCATGATAACTTGAAATACACAATATTGCAAATCTTTATTTGATAGCGAAGGTTCAGGGCTCACGGAGGGAATGGCCTAAATTGAAAGCACTGCTTTAGTCTTGTATTTTGTAAAGTTAAAACTTCCATAATCTCATGGAATAACCATCTCTGAAAACTAGATCATATGAAAATACGGTCTCTCTACCGGGTGAACCAGAAAAAAGTTCCCACTTTCGAAAATTCGTAGCACCACAAGTACTTCATGGATTTGAATGATTCCAATTTTAGTTAAAAGCCACAAGATAAAAGAATTTTTGTGATTTTTTCTTCTTCTTAGGAGCACTGCAAATGTAGGTGACTGCAACTTTACAAAAATGTTATGTTTGCAAAATGACTGAAAAAGGGCCTAAGACGCTTTATCAAATCGTTAGGACTCTCCTCACTAAGAACAGTACGCACGGGCGTTTCACCTCTTTCAAGAGTAATAAGACATAGATGCTCAAACAGATTTTAAAGATTTTCAATCCCATGGCAATAAATGTGCAGACGATATATCTCACCCATGAAACATTTCTTTTTCTCTGTTGTACTGAGCGAGGAGTCCTTTATGAATTGATCAAGTATTTTAGGCCTTTTTCAGTCATTTTGCAACCACAAAGTTTTTCTAAATTTGAATTTACCAATTTTCCCAATGCTCGTAAGAAGGAGAGAAAAACCACAAAAATAGTTCGATCTTCTGGCCGTCAAGCAAATATTGATTCAATATTGAGTACTCTTAATGCTATGAATTTTCGAAAGTGCGAACTTTTTTCTGGTTCACCCGGTACTTTCAGAAGCCAATATTTTAAACATATCAGAAAATGATAACGCAAATGTGGACTTGCTACAATTGTAGCAAGTCCAACTCAAATATCATTTCCATGAAAAGGTCTGTAGCGTCAACAATTTCATTCAAATTTCCTAAAATTTCATATACCGTTTTCATGTCTATTGATAAAAATAGTTGGAAAGTCGTAGAGCTTATATTATCGGTCCTTTTCTCATGATTATTAAGAACTGCTAAATTATTAAATACTTTTTTGGGTCTAGAAAGCAAAGCCAAGTTTTTAGACGTCTTGCTAAAGAAAATGTTCGTTGCACTTTTGCAGGGTTAACACTCAGCAATTTACAGGGTTGGACTGCTTCGCTTATGGGCAATCTTTTGGCAACTAAAATTCGTCTTAAAAAGGTCCGTATATCATGACAGCATTTCATCTTCGTATTGCTTGCTAAATTGTTTTGAATATTTAAAGCTGTGGTATTAGTAATTGCAAATAAATATATATATATATATATAAAATGGATACTATAAGTGCGGATGAAGAACGAACGAGAAATAGACAAAAATTTGATGTTTTTTAGCACACTAAGGCCTTTCAAGTCATTACTATCATCAGAGTGTGACTGACAAACTGAATTGAAATTCTTATAATAATACTGAGATTAATATGTTTACGTAATAACAGACATATATGTCGTCTAAATAACAAACTTAACCACCCAGACAAATATTAATAACAGATATATATATATTGGTATAATGCTCCTGGACGTATTCTATTGAGATAAAACTTTTGAAAACAATCTTCAACGCTTGTCTTCGTATAAATGCACAAGAAACAATATTGCAGGGGTATACAGAGACATGCAAACAAGGGTGTTAACAATTTGATGAAATAAATGGCTAAATTTGACCATATAAACATAACGAATATCATTTCACTCTGAATGAGAATGGTAGGCTTGGACATTTTCAATCAATTTGATTTTTCGGACAGTAATCATTGCTTAAAGGACAAGTCTGGGGTTGGAATAATTGTTGATATAATGAAAGATTACAATGTTGTGAATGGTGTGCAGTACTTTTTTCCAACCTTATCTCTCTTTTCTCTGCGAAATTGCATATTTCAATCTGCGAAATGAGCGAAATGACGTCATTATTCATGACGTATTTTGCTCACTTCGCCTTCGACTTGAACGAGGCTGTTTTCCCGCAAAACTCTCAAGTACTTTCCGACGTCACAATCGATCCTCCAAACCGATGCTAGCCTTATCGCGTACTCTTACAAAATGGCGACGACATTGGGCCTAACTTACTAATGAATTTACAACAGAAAGAGATCTCAAACTTGGAAAGGTTGCTTTTTGACATTAATTAAAGAAACCCCGGACTTGTCCTTTGAAGTTACCATGCAGTATCTCAAACGATAACCAACCCTTTATACTAAACAGAGACGAAGCATTTGTCAACTGCTGTCGATTTCAGAGAGCTAGAGGGTGTCCCTAAAAATTATTCGAGGTTTGATTAAATATAAAATATAGCGATGAAATGAACGGACTCTATGGTAAGAAAACCCGTCCCTAAGAATCTGAAGTAATTTTAGACATCAGAATTTTGCAAATCCGCTGAGAATTAACTGAGTTACGAGCTTTTAAAGATCGTGTTTGTGGGAAAGCTGAAACCAGAGACCACTAAATGACTAGTTTTGCAAAAAAACCTCCAAAATCGAGTTAAGAGAAGGTTATCAGGTTATCCAATGTCAAACCTCCAGTTAATTAATATCAGAGCGAAATTCGTGTAACCATAGTCAAAATTTGGTCCAAAAGTTGATAAGATAGGATAAGATAGGATAGGATAGGATATAAAAAACATTCCAGTTTATTCCAGGTGGGTCTAAAATGATGTGCGCTTAGTATCACTATTCATGTTCCATTTGAACATTTTTCTCTCTTTATTGCTCGTTTTTGTTTTACGTTGCCCGTTAAAACGACAACCAGTAACATCAGCACCAAATGGAAACGCACTCCAAAAACCAAAACGAACAAAGAAGCTCGAAAGCAAGCAAAGAAGAGCATCTGCTATTTCCTGTATTTGAGACCAACACTAAAATCAAAACGAGCATGAAAAAGCAATCCCAAATAAGGGGCTGACGGTTCGCGGTTTTTAACATTTTCTTGAACAGTTTTACGGTTTTTGGCTGTAAAAATTGTGGTTTTACGGCTCCTTTCTCAATCAACGGTTTGCAGATTTCTTCACCAAATACAGTCGTGGCCAAAAGTTTAAGACCACATTTTTGTCAACAACGTTTCTTGGCCTAATGATATGGAACCCTACCACTCTGCCTATTTTACTTTCTTGGAGTTCATTTAGATCAACTTTCCATGTAGATTCCAAAGTTTGATCTTTTTTTTCAATTTCGGCGCCGTTTTGCTATGACGGCACAATGAAATATATAGAAATTCTCGGAAATTACAGTGGTTCTGCCGACAAGGGGTGTGACTCAAGAAATGTGTTACTCGGCTAGATTTTACATCAATCTATGCGCAATTCATTTCTATTATCTTTTTGCAAAATATTGAAACTCCACGAAGAATATTGCTTCAGGGAAAAAGGTAGTGGAGGGCCTTATGTTCACAGCTTTGGCCATAAGTTTAAGACAACCCTTGGAAAAGCGTGAAAAAATTACATTCTTATGAGATAAGAGCCTGTGCTGTTCGATAATTCAAATAATCAACTGATTCTTGCACATTAATTCGAATAACTATGTGAATTATAACTTCAAACTAAAAATCCAAGAGCTGGTCTTATACTTATGGCCGCCCTCTACTACCTTTTTCCCTGAAGCAATACTCTTCGTGGAATTTAGATATCTTGCAAACAAATCATAGAAATCAATTGTGCATAGACTGATGTAAAATCCAGCTTAGTGACACAATTTTTGGGTCACACCCCTTGTCGGCAGAGCCACTGCAATTTCCGAGAATTTCTATATATTTCATTGTGACGTCATAGCAAAATGGCAGCGAAATTTAAAAAACAACATCAAAATTTGGAATCTACATGTAAAGTTGATCTAAATGAACTCCAAGAGAGTAAAATAGGCAGAGTGGTAGGGTTCCATATCGTTAGGCCAAGAAACGTTGTTGACAAAAATGTGGTCTTAAACTTTTGGCCACGACTGTATAATTCGAGAAGGCAATTTTATTTACAAAATTTACGATACAACTGCGAAAGGATATCCAATTCTATTTAATTTTGAGGAAAATTGCACGAATTTTTACTTTTACCAGCGGATTGAAGGCATTGGGATTAGCTTTCAGTTGTTGCGGTCACAAAAGGGTAGTGGTCGTCTGTGACATAACGCCCAGGTCATATATGCAAAATGTGGAAAGATGCCCGGGGGGGGGGGGGGGGTACTTCACTATAAATTCATACGGGGGTGTGCGCCGCCAGGATTTCTGTTATGAGCCAATCCCAGAATTTTGGTCAGATATTGATACCCTATCCCAGAATATAGGTCAGATATTGATAGCCAATCCCAGAATTTTGAAGAAGTAACAAAAAATGATTCAACGTTAAATAGCATTCAATTTCAAGGCGAAAGAACGGATTTCCTCTCAGTTATGGTCACACGCAGAACAAATCTGTTCTGAATCAATGGGGACATTCAACACCCATTACCAGAATTTTTAGTATAACATAACAGTTAATCCCAATCCCAGAAAATTCCAAGTGAAAGTGTACCCCATTACCCCATTCCCAGAATTTCCAGGCCAAAAACTACCCAAAACTGTCTGACCCGATAGTGAAGTACCCCCCCCCCCCCCTAGAAAGATGTCATAACGGTTTTAGCTAGACTAGAGCCAGTTTTTCTGTTTGTTTGAAATATTTTAAGCGTTGACGGTTTCTCCCAACGACCCCACCTTGCAACGACCCCTACCAAATGCACTGAGCATGATTGATTGTGAGTGAAAGGAATAACAAAATGGCAGTCAGCCTTCAAATCAGAACAAGCAAAGAAGACGAACAACAAGGAACAAAGATGGTTAACAAAAACCAAAACAAGCAGCGAAGTAGAAAAAACCAAGAAGAGCGACGTAAAGCCAAATGAGGAATAAAGAGCAGAAAACTTCAAATGGAAACTAGGTTTTACAATCAATACTTTTTGATAGACATTTACCTTCTCTATAACTTCGGGCAAATATACGTCTGATACCACGTTTTAATCAGTTGACGAGCAATAGTCTGATTTGGCGGCACACAAGGGTTGTTAGTGTTATCTTTCAAGGCACTTTCGATATCTTTAACATGGAACCATTTGGCATCTTCTAGCTCTTCTTTGCACACAGTAATCTCCTCGCTCTGTGCCCATGAAATGCACCCTATCATTAACACAGAAGGGTATGGCCATGGTTGAGAGGATACATAATTTACCTGACCGACAATGATCCCGCTTTCTTCCTGAACCTCTCGTCTTACAGCTTCTTCGATACTCTCCCCAGGCTCCATAAAGCCTGCTAAGCAGGAATACATGTTTGGGGGGAAGACTTTCTTTCTGCCGAGTAATATGCGATTCTTGTCTCGTGATACAACCACTGTTATGACCACTGGATCAGTTCGTGGATAGCTCGTATTGTGAATACCTTGAAAAGAATATGATATGGTTCATAAAGAGAAACCCTAGGGGGGGGGGGATCTAAGTACTTTTTGTGGTACTGGGACGTGCCATTTTTATGGGTATTTTCTCGAACAGTTACGGAATTATGGGTATTTTTACAGAAATTTTGCGGAATTATAGGTCCTGTTTTTGAGTAAATTTTGAAAAAGTAAAGAAATCGTAGTTTTTCATGATTTCCGGCATTATGGCCCAGATATTCATTTCATTTGCGGAATTATGACCCTAAAATTCTATCAAATTTGCGTAATTATGAGTACCAATCTTTCGGGCAAAATGGCACGTCCCCGTCAGATAATAGGGGGAGATTATCCCCCTTCCCTGCCGAGGAGAAGCCAATGAATAAATTGAACATAACTCCTCTGGGGGAGGGATATCTTGAGCTCTGGCGGAGATCTGCCATTTTACCCCAAAAATCGTACCCACACATTTAGAGAACTTTAGGGTCAAACCTCCGCAAATGTGATAGATGCCTGGGCAATGATTACGCAAATTATGAAGCAATATACGTATTTCTTTATAAGAAACTTCCCATAAGAAAATCGCTCAACTCTCAGATCGCCAAAAAATTAAGAAACTCCAGTACTGAGAAAATATAAGGTAAGGAACTTTTCATTTTGATAAAGGAAATCCTTGACATAGTTTTACTTTATCTTCACATGTTTCTTGTATCATATTACTTAGAAGGCACTTGAGTAATATCTATACATTAGAAAGGCTTAAAACCTGTGTTTTGAGATGTTCAGAGTGGAACAGGTAGTGAAAATGAAGGTTGTTTATGGGAACCTCTAAGAAACTCGTAAGAGACTCTGAGTACTCAAAATCTGATAATTTTAAGAAACTTTCAATGCTGGCCCAAATTCTTAGTTTCTTATCAAAAAAAATACATGTACTGTAATTCCTATACTCTTGCCAACATTTCTCCAAAGCAGCACGCATGATTCCGCAAAATGGATGAAAACGAAAGCCGCAATTTCTCCGTTCTGTTAAAAGGTAGCCCCTAAAAATGGCACGTCGCCGTACCACCAACATACTTTCAGAGATTTCTCTTTCGTTAAAAGGATAATCTGAATCGATCGATATTTTTATGCATTTTGTAGAACTTTCGAATGTGCACAAAAGCAGTTATAATGTCTCGTTCAATTCCTACCCTGACCATCCCCCCCCCCGGGCAGCCCGGGGGTAAACAAAAATTCCTTGCTCAAATGCCCGGGGGCCGGGGAAAAATTGATGGTCAAATGCCCGGGGGCCGGGCACTGGAAAAATGCTATATTCCCAGTTACTGTATAAGGAAAAGCTCTCGTCCTTGCCAAATGCTACTCAAATGCCCGGGGGCCGGGGAAAAATGTAGGGTCAAATGCCCGGGGGCCGGGAAATTTTTTGTGTGCAAATGCCCGGGGGTGTCCCGGGGGGGGGATGGTCAGGGCAGGAATTGAACGAGACATAACGCCACTCAGTCGAACCTCTTGTATAAAATGTATAAACAGATCGCTCGATCCAGGCTCCATTGTAGAATAGCTAAATGGTCTATTGCTGCCAAGCAAAGAATTTCAGCTTCTTCTGCAAAAAATTGCTGTTTTCGCACGCTTTTCGTGTCAAATGGAATTGATGCCACATTTTGTTCATTTTTGAAAGAAGCTCTTGAATGTTTGATTCAGATAATCTCTCAGTTTGCTTTCAATTAAGAGTTTGATCCTGCTAAGCTTTCAGGTTGTTTTCGTTTTTGAAATTGCCAAGCTATCACAGGCCCGTTGGTCTTGATCTTGTACCGGGTGACTAAATTAAAACTTCACGAGCGGAATCATCACTAGACTGATTATGATGAGTCCTAGTAATCGCTAATCATAACTAGCATTCCTGTAGGGCGGTGGCTTGTTGCTTGCTTGACTGGGAGGTGGTGTTACCTTTAACCTGAATTCAATTATGAAGTTGACTAAATGCCCAGAAACTATTTGCAAATTTCACTAGTTATTTTTAAAATAGGGGGTGCTCTCTCCTCGATTAGCCTAGCTACTGAGAGAGCTCCTCCTCGAGAAATTCCCCTGCATACAATTCCCTTAAATTGCGTAGTAGATTTATAAATGGGGGCAGTTTTTGTGGGGCAGTTTTTTCTTGCAAAATCTGTCCTTGTCTAATTTGCATTGTTGTTACTTTCTAGTTTCATCAAATTTAGTTGTAATTTCTCTTTGTGTTGATCTATTAATCTTTCTTTTTTCAATGTAGTCGATTGTATGTACCGGGTGTCCCAAAATGATGACCGGGTGTCCCAAAATGATGTATTATTGTTTGATTGCTTACATGTCCATAACCAATGAACCGATTTTCAAAAACTTTGTTGTATTTGATTGCCTAAAGGCTGAATTGTATTTTAAGATGTTGGTTGTGGTCTTACCATGGCGTTTTCATATCGAAAAGGAGATCGATAAACCTGCTCAAATTCAAGCCTTAGATGGCATGAGAAAGAAGCGGCCTATTTTCCAGTCAACATTTTAGATGTGATACAAAAGGCTGAACACGTATTCGTACTCTCTGAACTCAGTATTGAGTGAATTCGTATTCTCAAAACGACATATATTCTCTGAACGACATATAAGTTCAGCCTTTTGTATCACATCTAAAATATTGACTGGGAAAGGAGGCCGTTTCTTTTTCTTGCAATCTAAAGCTTGAATTTGAGCAGGTTTGTCGACCTTCTTTTCGACATGAAGACGTCGGCCTAAACTACAACCAACCTCCTCGAATACAATTTAGCCTTTCGGCAATCGGATAAAATAAAGTTTTTGAAAATCGGCTCATTGGTTATGGAAATATAAGCAATCAAACGATAATACATCATTTTGGGACACCCGGTAGTGCAATTTTAAAATGAAGAAACTGAAACTGAAATTGAAACTGAAAGCCTTGTGAAGTTATTGACAAATGCTTTGATCACTGTTTTGTTGAAAGGCTAGGCCATCTGAAAAATCAAATTAAAAAAAATTCGAATTCCAGATTTCTCATTTAGAACAAAATGATCGCCATCATTTTCCAGACAAAATTTGTGAAAACTCAACGCAAAGATAGATTTGAAGTCGCTGATAGAAACCTGTGGTTTGCAAAATGATTGACCGCTGTTCCTTATTCAAAGTTCATGCTTAGATGCAAATTTTGGAATTTGGCTTTTTTCACATCTTGCAAAGCATGGATTGGAAAAGGAGGGGGTGGTCCGAGAATCAACCTATATTTTTGAAACTGGTTTTTCGGAGGGTAGTTATAGCTTAAACCTAGACTTATGACTTTTCGTCCCTTCTTTCCCTGCGTTCTTTGATTTGCTGATATCACTTGGTAATAGATAGGGACTCGTACCATTACTCTTATAAAGTGGGCCCCCACTGGGCCCATATGGAATGGTTCCCTATTTACCAATCAAATTGCTAGAATTTAGTTTTCAACCAATAAGGAGGCGCTATTTAGACAGTTGTTGTTGTTGCATACAAAAAATGGTTGATACGGCCTAGAGTTCTCGTAGCTGCGATGGATCTATTTTGTTCATACAGAGGAAAATTACTGCTAGAAAGGTATGTATTTTGCGATGAGTAGGTCAGGAAAACATTATTCTTCATATGAAAAGTTTGCTTTTCAATGTTTAAGCTCTTCAAACCTGACTTTGATGTGATTTTGTTGAGTGCACGAGAACTCCCGCTAGTTTAGGCCATTTTGAAACAGATGGCCCACTATATAAGAAATGGTATGAGTCCCTATTGAGCAAGTAATATCAGCAAATCAAAGAACGCAGGGAAACAAGGGACGAAAAGTCACAAGTCTAGCTAAACCCTTCAACTAAATGTTGGTACCTTGTTTTTGTTCATAACATTCGCTTCCACGAAGCTATGTGCGATCTAGCTCGTGAAGTTTCCTTTCGGTCAAAAGGTATTTCTACAGTGTGCCCCAGAAAAAAATATGCAGTTGGTTCCAGCGAAAAGATGTTTGCTTTAATGAATGGCTAATCAATTTCAACACGTTCCTCGCCAGTTAGCTTGAACATAGATACCTCATTTGTTGATATAGGTGCTTTGAGAGCTGAAATATTAGTCTTGAAAGTTCAAATTTGCCTCCATATCCAAAGCAGAGCTGTGGCCTTTTGGCGTAAGCAAATTCCTGCAGCACATCGAGATTTTAAACTAAAATTAAAGAAGAAATGAAGAAAGGCACAATTGGTGACTTCCAGCAAACAGAATATAATATGATCAAATCTTATCAAGTTTGTTGTTTATCAATATAAAACAATATATTTTACAGTTTTGTTTAAATCACCTAGGATATTGTGTATTCATTCGCTGTGCTTCAAGATTCTGCGGCAAATTGGAACTTTCAACATCAATATTTCAACAATCAAAGCATCCATATCAACAAACGACATATCTATGTTCAAGGTAACTATCGAGGAGCTTTTTGAACTTGATTAGCCATTAATTGAAGCTAAATTCTCATCGCTGGACCCAAACAAATCCGTATACTTTTTTCTAGGACACCCGGCAGTTAGTTTAGTTAAGACACGTGTTTAGTAAATTTTTTGACAGTCACAAACGATTTAATGTGCTAATCTGTTTGCAACGATAAGGCACATGTCACACTTCGAATTCGCCCATTTCTTTTTAGCTATAAGTTTACTTAAGATTAAAAATAAATTTTAAAGTTTGCTGGGTGCAGGTACCATGAATTGTTCAGACAGCCGATTAGTTGATTGGTCTCATGTTCAAGGCATTGACCTACGCAAGCAGGCATGTTATCGAAAGCGATTTGACAGTACATAATCTTCAATGGTACCCGTCTCTTGATTACATTCAAACTCTTTAAACATGTTACTTTGTTTACCAAGATCCACTCTACCATGAGCATTCCTAAAGCGGCCCTGGTGCTCGAATTTAGGCCATTATTTCAATGATTGTCCATATTGAGATTAATTCTCATATGTTTGTGCTTGTTTGTATCACAAATACTCGAGTTGTCGTATAGTGCTTATCTTAATGTGTAACCAACACATTCATGGTGTGGAATAACAGGTTTGTGTGACAAACAAAGTAATCTATATGGTAAACTTGTCTTCAACGTTTTAAAGAGCTATTGCCACCCAGGGTTCCTTGCAGGCACGCTGCAATTTCAGACTGTTTGAAAATCAAATTTGACGTAAGCAGCAAATCTGGATCGGCACTGCTGGAATTGAACAAAAAAAACCAACCTAAAGTCAACCTCTTAGTCAGTTCAACTACCACAGTGCGGATTCACATTTTCCGCTCAGGCCAAACTTGAATAGACCATTTTGACATTAAGAAAAGGGTCTGGGGGAGAGCAATATTTTTCTGGTAAATGGCTGCCACGGGGCTTTCACGAACGATAAATTGAACTCTACGAATCTGTTGGCTTCAAATTCCCGGTGAAAAATGAGGAAATAAATTGCCCGAATTTTTTCTGAAAAGCTGTCCTATGACCCATCAGCTTCGTAACAGGAGGGAGACTCTCTCGTATAACAGACTCTCTCTCCAATCCAGACCTCGAATCCAACGGTTTTTAGCATTTGGCGGGAAAGTATTCGTCATCCTTCTGTTTATGCTGAGAGATTTGCAGACTAGAAAAGGTATGAATTCAGTATTGCGAGGACTCTTGCTTGACGGAAAACATGGAAAACACAGACATTTCATCTGAACTGATGGCATGTCTGCTTGTATGAAACTGCAGAGTGCCTGCAAAGAACCCTATGCAAAGACATGGGTTCTTTAAGATTTTCTGTGGAAGACTCTGGTTGTGTTTAATAATGGGCGGCTAGACACTTTGATGCTTGATTGTCGCAGCTTTATGCTTCTGCAGAGGAAACTTTATATACTGCTATGGAGGAGGTACCGAACGTAGAAGGATATACATACAAGCTGAGGCATAACTGTGGTGTACCCATGCTTTTGTGTACGTAATTGACTCAAAAATCCTCAAAACAATAGGTTTGGTAGGTCTGCTCCAAAATGCAAGGGTTTGGCAGACGTTGGAGAGCTTCTCATTTTCATGGGCGAGTTTTCATTTTCGCCATGGTGAATCCTAAAAATTGATTTAGGGTGCCTACCTTGTTGGTGTGTTGTTAGCCTTTTCTTAATTACGACTAAGAGTTAAAATTAAACTGAACTGAACTATCACATGATAGAGTACACGAAGCGTTCTTATGGGCCGAATATATGAGAGTTTTAGAGTTTGTGTTTTATCAATTTCTCAGTACATTGTCATTTTATAAAGAATACTTGATTCATATGGAAATTCAACCCTCCGAGGTGAAATTGTCTTGCGATTATACGACAAGAGGCCAGCCCGGCCTGAAATTAACTACTATAATCGCGCCAAAATTGTTCGAGATTTAAAATTTCGAAATGGCTTTAAAATCACTAGTTTTCCGTTGCAAACGTTCTTTGCTTTCATCTTTGAGAATCTTCGAATTACTCTGTTTTTGCATGAAACTATGTTCAAACTGCGCGTGCGCAAAGTATATCCTCAGCCCGGGCTGGAAAAAATTGCGATTACGTGAGAAATCAAAGCCCGTTTACCCAAACTCAGTTTTACAAAGAGATGACTGGAGAGGGGGCTGAGAGGGGGGCCCGGGCTGAAAACTCTCGTATAATCGGCCCGTTATTGTAAAAGTTTCTTTTACAGGGTGTCCCCCCACTGTATGACTGCTGTGGAGGATCTATAACTTCAGTTGTGCTGAATAGGCTTTAGCGTGCAGCTCGACACCTAATTTGAATCGATCTGACAAGTGGTTGCTGATTTATGGCACAGGAAAGGTAGACTAAGTGGTTGCTGCAAAAACACCACTTCCTTTGTTCTCCAGCCATGACAAAATGAAGTAAATTTTGAACAAAAAGGGTTCTAGCCAAGGGCGCCTACCTTGAAGGAACTGTATTTATTCCCAGTACTGTAGAGTAATTGGTGTCCTGTGACCCAGTATACAGAGTATCCCAGTACCACAGAGTCAGTTCTGTCAAGGTCAAGATGACGTATGAATAACTTTGTGGTTTCAAATTCCGGTGTTGATGTAATATGAGATCAACTGTTATACGAGTTGGCCACAGGGAACCAGACAGCGTGATTTTTGATTGGTCAACACTACAGGACTGGGTCACAGGACACCAATTACACTGTATACTGGGTCACTCTGTGTACTGGGTCACGGCAAGGGCGGGCATGTCACACTGGGAAGGATGGTCCTACCTTTGTCCGAAAACTGGTAGTTCATGAAAAAATTTTGCACCACCTTTGTCCCAAAAACTGGTCGTTTTTGATGACAAATTTCCGCTGCTATTTTTCTTCAATTTGAAGGACAATTTTTAACATTATGTATCACTGACGATGTTTGTCCCCAAAACCGGTAGTTTCGACCTACTACTGTTTTCCAAAGCAAGTAGTAACTATAGATATGAAAGTACAAGTGTCCCAAAACCGGTTGCCGGACAATGGTAGGACTGCTTCAGTGAAAAATTTGAAATTCTGGCCTTTTTTTTTTCGGAAATTTGGCGGACAAAGGTAGAACCACTTATGTGAAAAATTTGAAATACTAGTCTTTTCTGCCTAAATTTGGCGGACAAAGGGAGAAACAGCCTGCAGGCAAACTTCAGAATTTTGATTAGATAGGAAGTTGGGAAACTTGATTTTTGTGACAAACTGATGGAATAGGAAGAGTGATATTCAAATTTCACCTTTGTCCCAAAAACTGGTTGTTTTGGGCACAAAAGTTGTACTATTTGATAAAAGCACCGGTTATTTTTTCCAATTCCTCTGGACAAACATGGGGTCAAATATTTTACAGTACTTGCCCGCCCCTGGTCACGGGTACAGTACTGGGAATAAACACACTTCCTACAAGGTAGACCACAGGGAACCCAATACTAACATTGCCTTCTAAAAGTAAACTTCGTTTCTTTCCGAAAACTTCGTTTCTCTCCAAAATGATGTGATCGCTTTTGAAATTTTCTTTGTCTTCCCTCTGCGATGCCGCGGTGAGGAGGAATTGGAAGTGCGGAGGAGAACGAACGGAGGAGGAGTACGAACGGAGGAAAGTCGAAAGGAAAATGCGGAGGAGAGAGGAGAGAGAAGGAAGAGAGAAGAGACTCTCTTCTCTCTTCCTTCTCTCTCCTCTCTCCTCCGCATTTTCCTTTCGACTTTCCTCCGTTCGTACTCCTCCTCCGTTCGTTCTCCTCCGCACTTCCAATTCCTCCTCACCGCGGCATCGCAGAGGGAAGACCTCTTCTCTCTTCCTTCTCTCTCCTCTCTCCTCCGCATTTTCCTTTCGACTTTCCTCCGTTCGTACTCCTCCTCCGTTCGTTCTCCTCCGCACTTCCAATTCCTCCTCACCGCGGCATCGCAGAGGGAAGACAAAGAAAATTTCAAAAGCGATCACATCATTTTGGAGAGAAACGAAGTTTTCGGAAAGAAACGAAGTTTACTTTTAGAAGGCAATGTTAGTAGTGGGTTCCCTGTGGGTAGGCGCCCTTGTTCTAGCCTTTCATTTTTCTACATTTGTTTATCAATGATGACACCATATCAACACTATTATTATCACAGGCTCAAATTCCTAGTTTGTTATAAAAAAACATTCGTGAATCTCCTGAGATTAGAACATCTTAAGAATATTTCAGCTGAAATAGGATGCTCCGACTAACAATATTGAGGCTCAGGTAAAAATTAAAACATTCTTATGAATAAGGTGTGGTATATTCTTACTATATAATGTATAATGTAACATACCGGGTGAGCCAGAAAAAAGTTCCCACTTTTGAAAATTCGTAGCACCACAAGTACTTCATGGATTTGATTGATTCAAATTCTAGCTAAAAGCCAAAAGATCGAAGTATTTTTGTGATTTTTCTCGTTTTCTTACGATCACTGCAAGTAGAGGTAAATTCAACTATACGAAAATTTCATGGTTGCAAAATGACTGAAAAAGGACCTAAAACACTTGATCAAATCGTTAGGACTCAACTCTGACAGAACAATACATACGGGCGATTCACCTCTCTCAAGAGTAATAGGACATAGATTCTCAAACAGATACACTCATTTTTTTTTATAAGAAACTAAGGTCCGGTGATGGTAGGCAGTTTCTTAAATTTTTGGGCCACTTTACTAGTAAAAGTTTCTTATGTGTTTCTTATGCTGTTAATGCCAGATGTGTAGAGTTCATTTCGTTTCGTCTAAAAGGCTCCCAAATTACTTAGTAAGATCTCAAAACAAGTAAATAACATAATTTGCACTCAAAATAATGTCCAAACAGTTGCTATAACTGTACACTGTCAAAACATTTTTGATTGCGATAGGAAAATTAAAATTGTAAATTTCAAAAGTTTCTTAGCTTTTTCAATTCAGGTAGGGTTGTTTCTTAACTTTCGAAAAATTGAGCCTACCGTTTCTTATAAGCAGTTTCTTATAAAAAAAATGAGTGTACTTCAAATTTTCAATCCCATGACAATAAATGTGCAGACAATATCTCTCACCCATGAGAAATTGCATTCTCTCTGTTGTTCTGAGCTAGGAGTCTTCTATGATTTGATCAAGTATTTTAGGCCATTTTCAGTCATTTTGCAACCACCAAGTTTTTTTTAATTCGAATTTACTAATTTGTCCAGTGCTCGTAAGAAGGCGAGAAAAATCACAAAAATACTACGATCTTTTGGCTGTCAAGCGAATATTGATTCATTCCAATCCATTCAGTACTTTCGATGCAATGAATTTTCAAAAGTGGGAACTTTTTTCTGGTTCACCAGGTATAATATTTAATATATAATACAAAATAATATACATGATATATGATAATACATAACAGATAATTTTATATAAATGTAATTACTATATATTAATACCTCCTTACAGTTTTAACTTATATCTTACTTGTGTGCTGTACTACTTACGCTTTTAAATTGATATATAGTGATATATTTTTATATCAACATAGATATAACTTTACATTTTTGAACACTAAATTTTTTAACTTGCATGATCGGCTGAAAAACCTCGATGAAATTCTGTAACTTTCGAAACTGAACATTCTTATGAAAATGTGTGCAGTCATGTTCTTTATAAGAACCTTGGCTGTTGGCTCTTATAAATAGGTGGCAGGCTTGTAAAAGGTTTGATGTTTCTGCTCTCCCAGTACAATTTCTTATAAACGGTCTCTTTCAAAACAAGCCCACGGGGAAGTGGGGGGGGGGGTTATTCCATAGTAAAGGTACCTGGGGATGTGCCGCGAGCAAGGGTATACTTTTTCGGTCATCTAGTCTAGCCAAGGGTATACTTTTTTGCAAGTATGGTCTAGTCAAGGTCTAGCCAAGGGTATCATATCTAACAATATTGGTCTAGGGAACGGTCAAGTTTTCAGCTAAAGTAGTCTGGGCAAGGGTTTCCATCCTGACAACCCATTTTTGTTAATAATGAACTAAATTTTCGAGAAACGAATCAATTTTTGATATTTCCGAGTTCAAACCAACAATTTTGAGATATCTGCTGACTAGAATGGCTTTGAAATGAATCTAGCCAAGGGTATTGTTTTTCAATATTAGTCTAGCCAAGGGTACCATTTCCAAAAAATTTAGTCTAGCCAACGGTACCACTTTGAATATGCTCACGGCAGACCCCTATCCAAAATTCGCCCAGAACCCCCCCCCCTCCCGCCGTGCCGTAGCCTCGACCGTAGCCATCTCGGAAGTATCAGCAAAGTCATATGACACGTTACAGGTGCAGGAAAATCGCACGTGAAACCAAAGTGATTCGAAAGTAGAGGATTTGACAAAACGGCTGAAAACAAATAACAGAACATGTGCTGTGCTGTGATGGTTTCATGTTCCCCAGCAACAGAAATGTTTCCTCTTTGAATTTTACTGGCAAAAATAGAGGAGAAATAGGTTGGTAACATACACCATACACTCACTATTTACATATGAAACGTGACTCTGAACTTTAAAGTGCGGTACGGTTTCTTGATTTTGGACCCATTTACCATAGTCTCTTGAGTACCTGGTTTGTCTAAAACAGTTCTTGTTTGAATGAAAGGCCACTGCTTACTGCGAGGCTGACTGAACTACTGCGAGGCAACATTATTGGTAAATACAATGGCGGACTGGGCCATGGGCCCCCAACAAAATCTTGCGGAAAGGGCCCCCTTTTTTGCTAAAAAGGATCCTTTTTTGCAAAATTAGGGACTTTTTGGTAGATTTGCGTTTTTTAATCTCACTTAACATTTGAATCCTTCCGTGTTAGTGAAGTCGAGAGTGAGGATATGGATGGCGAAGAAGGGAGCACCGTTGCAGAAAAAGTAAAGGCCCCCTCCACTTCTATCAAAAGATGGTTCTCGAGATTCATTCAGAGAAAATAATTGAGTATAGACTCTGACAAATGCTGGAAAATGACTGGGAGAGTCGTTCTAAGCCAAAGTGAACGCTGCCAGCTTTCAAAAATTTTCAGGGAAAAGCTTTGTCAAGGTCGCCACTTTGGAGGCACGCAAAAATTGGATTGTGACGAAGTACACTCATTTTTTTTTATAAGAGACCGCTTATAAGAAACGGTAGGCTCAATTTTTTGAAAGCTAAGAAACAACCCTACCTGAATTGAAAAAAGCTAAGAAACTTCTGCAATTTTCAGTTTTAATTTTCCTATCACACTCAAAAATAGTTTGACATTGTGCAGTTAAAGCAACTGTTTGGACATTATTTGGAGTGCGAATCATGTTATTTACTCGTTTTGAGACTTTACCAAGTAATTTGGGAACCCTTTAGGCAAGAAAAAATCAACTCTAAACTTCCGGCAATAAAAATATAAGAAACACGTAAGAAACTTGTGGTAGCAAAATGGCCCAAAAATCTAAGAAACTGCCTACCAGCCCCGGACCTTAGTTTCTTATAAAAAAAAAAAATGAGTGTAGAGTCTTTTGCGCGACAATTTTCATAAGAGTGTTGATTAATAGAAAACTGCTAAAATAATCTTAAAATCCTAATTCCTTTTCGCTTGGTTTTTTTCAATGATTGAATAATTTATAAAAACAACAAAGCTACGTTCCCTTTACTCAGTGGGTTAGCAAATGACATTTAGAACAAAATTTTTAACCATATTTTATGAGGGACATCGTAACTTGTGACTAACAGAAATAGTGTTGCTATTTGTCAAGTTTTTCATGGAAGGGTGCATCTCTTTTGCAAATTTAAAGGTAATCTAAGCATATATAATCCATTGATAAAAATAGCCGCGCAAAGACAATGGGCCGTGACACGTGCCAAACCATATTTGGGTAACTGATCGATGAGAGCAGGAAATACTGATATCTGATAGGCTAGAACTTGACTGCAAGTGGCTTGAGCACGGGTGGGGGGGGGGGGGGGTTCTTCCATAGAAAAGGTACATGGGGATGTACCGCGACGAAGGGTATACTTTTTCGGACTTCTAGTCTAGCCAAGGGTATCCTTTTTTGCAATTTTGGCCAAGCAGCAGTCTAGCCAAGGGTATCATTTTTGACAATATTGGTCAAGCGAACGGTCATGATATCATATTTGGTACAAATTTGACGATATTGGTCCAGAGAATGGTCAAATTGGTCAAGCCTAGGGTACCATTTTCCTAAAAATTAGTCTAGCCAACGGTACCATTTTGAAAATGCTCGCGGCAGACCCTTGCCCAAAATTTAGCAAAGAACCTCCCCACCTCTCCCCCGTGGGGTTGAGCCACTTTGCTATGCTTAAATTCCCTGTAAGACCAAAAAATAGCTAAATATAGGCAAAGAAATCTTCAAAACTCTTCGTAGTTGTAGTGTGCTTCAAACGAGGTAGCTCTCAAAACAGCCGTATCTACCAGTTTATTCCTATCAAACAAGAGCATTCTTTTATGGAAATATGATTTGTTCCTTCATTTATTAGCTAACAGGTAAATGTAAAAGATTTATCTTGCAATCAAATGTTTGAGGATTTCTTTAAACAAGTCTATTTTTCTGGGAACACCTCCAGCATAGGTTTCAAATCTTTAAAAAGGTGGGTGTAAAATTCTATGATCTATTTCTTTTAACTGAATGGCTTCAAAAAACTTTAGTTACTTTGTTATAATTCTACCGTTGGACTTTCTTGATATCTTCAATATCTTCAGAATTAGAGTGCTTTTCTTTTTTTCTAATAATCCAAGAAATTTTTAAGAAAAACTTAAAACCATCGAAATTTCTAAATTCTTTGACGGAACATGAAATCATTTTCAAGAAAAACTTAGTTTATGAATGCCTGCAGCATTGTATCAAGCAAACGTCTGTCACTCTTCTGCTTTACTATTTAGAAATTTGATGACGTCACATCCTCAAATTAGTTGAAATATAGAATACGCTGCAAATAATTCTTGAAAAATTCAAGATTTCTGAAAAGTCCCACAGAAGAATTATAGATAAGTAGCTAAAGTTTCTTTCAAGTCATTCAATTAAAAGGAATAGGTCATATAATTTTACACCCACCTTTTTACATCGATAGATTTGCAGCCTATGCTATGAATATCTGTAGCTAAGAATTTTACCCACCAGGTGTCCTAAAAAAAGTAGTCCTGTTTGAAAAATCATCAACATCTAACTACAGGGCAGATCTTCAAATTTCTTTTTTTGGCAAGTAGACCAAAGACCAGTTTATTTTCTCAGGCGTAGCTTACTTGTGATTGGTTAAAATCAGCAAATTAGCAAATTATGTTCTTTTCAGGGATGCATGGTTTCGAAACATAGTGCAAAAAAGCATTGATGATTACCAAATTAATTCCTTTTTGTAAAATCAAGCTTCTAGTTCGTCACAAATGTCAGAAAGAAAGCAAACCACATTGTAGACTTAAAGGATTATGAGAAATCTCAACACTATTGCCCTCAGGCATAATTCACGATGTTGCTTAACAAGTACAGCTTAGAATAACGTTTTTAACGCGTCATCTTATGCTCTTTAAGGATTGAGAACGAACCTTTTATCGTCTTCAAATACAGGCTGTCGCAAAAACTTGTGCCCCCTTCGCATGGCTGCTGTGGAGGAGCTGTACATTCAATTGTCCTGGTTTTTGCACAGTTGCATGGCATAGGCTTAAGGTAACTCTGCCTTCCGCTCTAGTGTACAGCGAGATGCAGTTTCGCAAAACCACTCCCCTCAGAAAACAATTAATTTTTCCTACATTATTCAGCCTATCGAAAATGTTGTTCTTTATAGTCTGGGCAATCGAAAGATGCATGAATCGCAATGTTTCCGTCAACTCTAGCTTCGCCAATCCTAGTTCAAATCTTTTTTGTTGATTTTAGAAAAGTGGATTTATCTCCAAAACTACTCGAAAAAATGTTCGATTTTTTTTCGCTCTATCTTTAGCTAGGTAGTTGATCTACAACTTTGCCAAGTCTGATTGAAAAAGCTAGGCTAGATTTCCTGTAATGGAATTTTATGTTTCTGTTTACTTTTTGACAACGAAAGGGAGAAACCTTGGTCAACAGACTTACATGCTATGAAACACGCTTGCAAAAGCTCAGGCTTGAAATAACTTTCAAAAATGTTTCCATTGGCAAACAAATGAACGTCATCTGTTGAGAATACCATACCCAAGTCTCAATAGACATCCTTAGTGCGCTCGCAAAAGTATCATTTGCATCTACACTAATTTTTTTTTTATAAGAAACTAAGGTCCGGGGCTGGTAGGCAGTTTCTTAAATTATTGGGCCATTTTCCTACCAAAAGTTTCTTACGTGTTTCTTATCTTTTTAATGCCAGAGTGTAGAGTTAACCTTGCTTGGTCTAAAGGGTTCTCAAAGTACTTAATAAGGTCTCAAAACAAGTCAATAACATAATTCGCACTCATAATAACGTCCAAACAGTTGCTTTAACTGCACTATGTCAAAATATTTTTGAGTGTGATAGGAAAATTAAAACTGAAAATTGCAGACGTTTCTTAGCTTTTTTCAATTCAGGTAGGGTTGTTTCTTAGCTTTCGAAAAATTGAACCTACCGTTTCTTATAACCGGTTTCTTATTAAAAAAAAATGAGTGTATTGATTAAAAGTTACTGACTGTTACCAGCACGGGGGGGGGGGGGGGGGGGTTCTTCCATAGTAAAGGTACATGGGGATGTGCCGCGAGCAAGGGTATACTTTTTCGGACTTCTAGTCTAGCCAAGGGTATACTTTTTTGCAATTTTGGCCTACAACGGTCTAGCCAAGGGTATCATTTTCGTAAAAATTGGTCAAAGAATGGTCAAATTGGTCTAGCCTACGGTACCATTTTGAATATGCTCGCCGCACACCCCTACCCAAAATTTGGCCAAGAACCCCCCCCCCCCGTGGTTACCAGCAACTTCACAAAACCATGGTTTGGGTGTCTTTCGAGACTTTCATGAGCATTCATGAAATACTGTATCAATTTCTTTAAGATTCAACAATGAGCATTGATAAGCATTGAAAAGTAAACATTTTGCGAAAGCGTTCAACTCCTTCTGCATGAACTAATCTGTTGACCAACGATTTTCCCCTTCGATGTCGAACAGTAAACAGAAATATAGAATTCGATTAGAGGAAATCTAGCCTAGCTTTTTCAATCAGACTTTGCAAAGTTGTAGATCAACTACCTAGCTAAAGATGGAATGAAAAAAATTCGAACATTTTTCGAGTAGTTTTGGAGATAAATCCACTTTTCTGAAATCAACAAAAAGATTCGAACCAGGATTTGTGAAGCCATCATTGACGAAAACATTGCGATATATACATCTTCCGATTGCCCAGACTATACTGAACATCATCCTCTTTACTGCTTTTCGATAGGCCGAATGATATTGGCGAAATTAATTGTTTTCTGAGGACAGAGGTTTTGCGAAACGGCATCTCGCTGTTCACTGGAGCGGAAAGCAGAGTTACCTTAAAAGTTGGAGACCTTGTTTTAGTCAATCTGACAAGAAGCTGCTGATTTATGGCACGAGAAAGATGAAATAAGTGGTTGCTCTATAACAGCACTTCCTTTTCCTTCTCGAGCAATGTCAAAATCAAGTAGGTTTTAAAAGCGTAGGTTTCAAATCTTTAAATCGTCGCAAAAAGACGGGTGTAAAATTCTATTACCTATTTCTTCTAACTGAACGGCTCAGAAGAAACATTAGCTACCTATCTATAATTCTACCGTTGGACTTTTCAAAAATCTTGAATATTTTTTTAAATGACAGCGTATTCTATATTTCAGGTCATTTGAAGGTGTGACGTCATCACATTTCTAAATCATAAACCACAAAAGTGACAGACTTTTACTTGATACTATATCTTAGACATTCTTCGAAAATATTTCATGTTACATCAAACATCTAGAAATTATGATGGTTTTAAGTTTTTTTGAAAATTTTTCTTGAAAAAGAGGGAAAACATTCAAATTCTGAAAATTGATTCAGAAAAGTCCAACGGCAGAATCTACCGTGGCTGATTTGGAAAATATGACGCCATTTTCGAAAAAAGCGGCAAAAATTGCGGTTAAATGTGCAGCCGCACGTTATAAAACGCGGCCCCACATTGTAACATGCGGGCGCACATTGCAATATGTGGCCGCATATATAATCTTCATATTTTGTTGTTTTAGTCCGCAGTTTATATATGTGGTCGGTATTTCATCAAGTTGGGGCATATAAGATACGGCAAAAATGGCGATGAAATGTGCGGCAACACATCATAAAATGCGGCCACAACATATGTGCGGCCACATTTTAAAATGTGTGGCCGCATACTTTACCGCCAATTTTGCCGAGTTTTGTCGATCCAATTGTCATTCTCCCGCCCGTAATCTTAATTAAACTGCTTGCAGAAACGCTACACGCAGCTCTTTTATCAAATTTTGAAATGGAATAAACTTCACAATCCCAATCAAATGTATAGGTAAAAACCAGTAAAACCCGACGAGTGTAGCCAACCGGAACCCTCAGTGATCAGTATGATACAAAATTTCTATGAGAAGAAAGTTACTTCTGCAGGATTTAAAAGATTTCTTGAAAACAACGCTATGATTTCCATCGGTCAATAATGAATGACGGTCAATCTCTTTGTATGCACCTTTGCAGAGAGCAGGCATTAACAATTTGCAACGCGGTTATCTTATCGAATTTCAATTATTGCCCTTTGATATGGCTATTCTGCAACAAAGGTGCATACAAAGAGATTGACCGTACACACAAACGTGCTCTTCGGATCCTCTATAAAGAATACGAATGTCCCTTTGAAACATTGCTCACTCGAAGTGGCAGCTCTTGTATACATGTTAGAAACTTGCAGAAGTTGATGACAGAAATCTACAAGCCCATGAATCATCTTAACCCATCGCTTGTATGGGAGTTTCATGAAAAGAAGCATGTAGCTTATGATCTAAGGATACAAAATCTTTGCAAACTGCCACAAATAAAGACACAGGGCTATGGGCAAGAATCACTGTCCTTTAGAGGGAGTTTCCTCTGGAACACCCTAGATGATAGTGTTAAAAATGAGCCAACACTTTCTGCTTTTAAAAAGAGGATCAAAGACTGGGCTGGCGATAAATGCACCTGCAAAATATGCCGATAATATTTTGTATAAAGTACAGGGTGTCCCAAAAAACATGTGTGCTGTTTGAGTGGCTTCTGCGGAGCAGCCATAAATCCAATTTTTCTGTTTTTAAGATTCTTGGCAGAAGAGACTTCAAATCAAAGGTTGACACCGAGTTTGAGTAAATCTGATCACTAGTTGCTGATTTATGGAGCAAGAAAGCCAAAATTATTGGCTGCCTCAAAACCAGAGGATTCATTATTCTCCATTGCGTTAAATCAACGAAATTGATTGAAAAAAACATACCTAGCCCTGTTATTTTATGTTCAAAAGTGAGACAGATAGTCATACATTGAATTTTGTGACAACCAAGAATATTGGACATATCTAGGGTTGCTAGGAATGGAAATGTGCAATACAAGTGTTGCAGGCCATGGCATGCGTCCATCAGATATTTTGCTTTTCAAAAGTGATAAAGTCGTCTTAAAGCAACAATATTGCGTTCAGCAGGCTGCTTGGTCAATATTCTTGAGTTATATGGTCACTAGTTACTCCCAAATTCGTTTCCTGGCATAACTGTAAAGTTTAAGTTCATTTAATGTTAAAATTCAAGTTATAAGGTTAAGTAGCGAGATAAAATCCTCTGCTTTTGAAGCAACCAGTGATTGTGACTTTCTTTCTCAATAAATCAGCAACCACTTGTCAGATTTACACAAACTCGGTGCAAACTCTAAATTGAAATCTCTTCTATTCACAAATCTGAAAAACAGGAAAGTTAGATTGATGGCTCCTCCACAGTAGCCATTCAAACGGCGCATATGTTTTTTGGGACACCCTGTATATTTTTTTGTAAATAGGCCAGAAATAAATATTTCACACAATCTACAGTCACACTCTATTGTGTGGGTTCTTAATTCTTTCTTGAAAGCTGTCAATGATTGGGACTCTTTAATATTGTGAGGTAATTTTTGCCACAGTTTTGACCCAAATATCTCACTGTTTCTTTGCCATAAGAAGTTGTCCTGGTATTTGGAATGCCAAGAGTATTCTTATTTCGCAAGTCATATTGTACATCTCTTGCCTCAAAAATCTCATTCATGAGACTAGGATTTAGGTTTTTCTTGTTTTTGTATATTTCTATCATCAAGTACTGTAGATTGCGTTGGTGAATGGATACTGCATTATCTAATTTCAGCAAAGTTTCATAGTCGGAATGACTGTTTTTATATACAATTCTGAGTGCTCTTTCTTGGATTCTATTCACTTTTGCATTGAGACCCCTGTCATGGAAAATCCAAATTAAGGGACAGCAGCTAAACTGAGATTTTATGAAACTGTTCATTAGGAGACGTAGTTTATCAGGATCGATGAAAGGAGATACTCTCGCAAGGGCATACAGTTTTTGGCTGGCTCTTTTGCATAAATTTGAGACGTGACTTTTAAAATTCAGATATTTATCTATTATCATCCCCATCAACTTCTCTTCAGAGCTTTCTCCAACAATAGCCTCACCGACTGTGATCTTAATATCATCTTGGTTTGTCCCAAAAGTTAAAAGATGACACTTCCCTTCATTCAATTTCATAAAGTTTTCAGGAAACCATTTTGACAAAATAAGAGCATCAGTTTCTAACCGTTCTAAAACTCTATCTAATTGACAGTCAGCTGCAAATATAGTTGTATCGTCAGCAAAGTTACATACTGCAGTATCTGTTACCATAAAAAATAAATCATTGATGTATATATATTAAATAGAAGAAGTCCAAGAACTGATCCTTGTGGCACACCTGCAAAGGTTTTTCGCCAAGTGCTGAATGAACCATTAACTTTGACCCTCTGTTTTCTATCAGTCAGATAACCATAAATCATCAGCTTAGCATCCTCACAAAATCCATAAGCGCCTGATTTCGCAATTAACAGCTCATGGTCTATGCAATCAAACGCTTTTGAAAGATCCATTAGCAAAGCTCCAACCACTCCTGTTTTGTCTAGTGAGTTCTTACAGGTATCCATTAATTAATTTCAATACACGTATTTTTTTATAAGAAACTAAGAATTTGGGTCAGTACTGAAAGTTTCTTAAAATTATCAGATTTTGAGTACTCAGAGTTTCTTACAAGTTTCTTAGAGGTTCCATAACAATCTTCATGTTCACTACCTGTGACCTCGTAAACATTTCAAACGATGTTTTTAAGCCTTTCCAATGTCTAGACATTGCTCCAGTACCTGACGAGTAATATGATACAGGAAACGAGTGAAGGTAAAGTAAAAATATGTCAAGGATGTCCTTTATCAATGTAAATAGTTTCTTAACTTATATTCTCCCAGTACTGGAGTTTCTTAATTTTTTGGCGATCTGAGAGTTGAGTTTCTTATAAGGCAGTTTCTTATAAAAAAAAAACGTGTAGCGCATGCTGTGTGTTGAATCCTTTCCTAGCGCATACTGTGTGCTCATCGGTGGGGGTGATCTACAGTGCCTTCGTCGACATTTCATAAGCCAAATTCATAGAACTACCAATCAACAAAGGGTTTCTTGTAACCATGTTGTAACAAAGAGATGAGTCGATACCGTTAAAGCCTATACCAGCCTATTTAAGCCTATTTCCTGGTAAAGGATTGAGCTGTACAACAAACAAGTGATAGTACACTTCAGATAACAAGAAGAAGCAAAGTAAGAATAAATAAAAAGGCCTTTTTCAAGTAAGGATTTTACCTGTACTCGACAATCTTAAATTTGCGGTGACCCAAGACTTGAGTTTCTCAACAAAGGGTTTCTTGTAACCATGTTGTAACAAAGAGATGAGTCGATACCGTTAAAGCCTACACCAGCCTATTTAAGCCTATTTCCTGGTAAAGGATTGAGCTGGGATCGTAAACAGAAACTCCAAAAAATTCTTTGAAAAAGTGTACTTGTAAAGTAGCATTCAAATCAGATTTGTTTTGATGATTATGGAGGGTGGCAAGGTAAGCAGAGCATAGAATTTATAGATTATATTGCAGTTATTGTCAGTTATCGATAAGCTTTAATCGGCCGTTTTTGTGGGAAGTCACTCTGGGCCTAAGTACCGCAGTTCGACCAATATTTATCAAATTTGTTGTTCGTTTTCTGACAGACGGGGAAGGGACTTAGCAATGTTTTGCTTTGATTTATACTTCGAAAGGCTTTGGCTGCCTGAAAAACATCTAAGTCCCGCTAAGTCCCAACATCTAAAGCTTTATTTCACCTGAAACAAGACGCGGTTTTCGTCCAATTTGTCCAAAGAAACTATACGTGCCCCACAACAACGCAGAACGATATTCTCGTCTGGTTTCACTGCTATATCTTCTCCTGGTAGTTGGTTAATGCTATAAAGCTTTTAGGTGGATTTATTTTGTTTCAAAATCGGCGAATTGACATCTCGAAAAGCTTCCATTATTTTAGGCCAGCATCACAGCTTTGTCCTTTCGCGCTCCTGCAAAACTTCCGACTGATCAAATTCCAATGCGCAATTCCGTGGCTAACAGCGCACCTGCTGGAATCCAGTTTTTTTCTTTCCGATCTTATCTGATAACGCGTATCTTATATACTGGATGAGTCGAAAAAAATGTACACAGTAATCGTTTGAGAGTCTGTAGGTCTAAAACCATTTTTCGGTTCCTATAACTGATCAGTGGCGTAACGAAGCAGCTCGGGGCCCTCAGTAATTTAGCTATACAAGGGCCCCCTAAGGAGGCAGATACATCAAGGAAAGTTAGCCAAATTTCCAAAATCAAAACGGTGTCTTTATCTTTGTCTTTAACGGTGTCAAAGGCAAAAAATCATTTTAAAGGCAAGCCCAGAACATCAGAGCCTCCATAACCAGGGTTTATTGATGTTTTATATATTATCGTATGTTGGCACAAGAAACATATTGGAGAGGAAGGTGGCTAGACTTGCCCCAAGTTTATTTCGTCAACTGTAATAAGTCTATCTGAAAATATACCTTTCCCTTCAATTTTTTTTGACGAAATACACGCATTTTTTATAAGAAACCGCTTATAAGAAACGGTAGGCTCAATTTTTCGAAAGCTAAGAAACAACCCTACCTCAATTGAAAAAGCTAAGAAATTTTTTTAATTTACAATTTTAATGGCCAGGTAAAAAACTCGGAGATGTCGGAGATGTCGGAGATGTCGGAGATGTCGGAGATGTCGGAGCAAAGATTCTCCGACGTTTCTCAACTCCGACTTTTTTACTTGGCCCTATATGCTCTACTAAAAAAGTCGGAGATGTCTTATCTCCGTGGCAAAATGGCTCAAAAATTTAAGAAACTGCCTACCAGCCCCGGACCTTAGTTTCTTATAAAAAAATGAGTGTATTCAATCTATGGCAAATCCCCCCCCCCCCCCCTCTTTACAATGAATTATCGCATGGTTGCTTTGTTTCGGAATATCGGCTTCAATAGATTCCTTGTTTTTCTTCAAAAGTCTTTTCCGTTTAGAGACTATAAAGTACTTTCGACAAATGATGGTATTGAAGATACGGAACACTTCTTGTTGCTCTGCCCTTGTTTTGATGTACAAAGACGAGACCTCCTCGCTGGAATCTATGCATTAATACGACCACTTGGATATGTAAATCTTGCAAATGAAGATTCACTACAACTTTTATTGTACGGCAATAAAGATTTTCCTATTTCACTAAATAGACACATTCTTGAGCTAACGCTACATTTTCTCCATGAAACTGGTCAATTCGAGTGAATTTCTGTAGCCACTTACCCATCCCTTCATAAGCCACCCGATTTTGTCCCATAGTTAAAGTAGTTTCTTTTCCTTTATTATCTTTATTTAATGGCCTTGGGGTAGACACAGCATTTTGCTCCCTGGGGTTGATCGTCCTAGTAGTATTGTAGAGTAATTTTGTAAGTAATGTAGTTCGTAATCTGTATTGTAAATTTATTTGGAATATATTATATGAAAAAAAAAGAAGAAAAAAGTACTTTCGAATCCGGTCAATCTTCCATACCCATGCTTGTTAGTAGCACAGTTCGAAAGTGTCGTTGTTAAACAAGATCATATTGAATGATAAGAGGATGAATATCAATATGAAATCGTATGAATATTTCCTCTCTATATTTTAGGAAATGTCACATGAATAAACTTTCACGAATTTCATATTTTAGGAAATTTCGTTAACTTTCACAAATCGCGACCAAAAATGCGAAGAACGCTACGTGTTTTCCCGTGAAACTTTCTTCCATTTAAGCAGTCCTTTTCAATCGCCCAACTTGGAAATCCCAGATTGGAAATCTGTCGTTCTGTACTGCAGATCTAGGCCACTGAAGTAAAACTCGTTCATTTTAAGCTTTATTTTCCAAGGATATTGGAATCGAAGAAGGAATTTAGCTTGGAGGTAGCGTACAGGAGAGGAGACAATACTTACTTTATATCATACAAGATGACGTTCTGGCTGGCATGATCACCTAGGTTTCTTAAACTTTTTGTTCTTATCTGGAAGGCGCAAGAACAACAAATCAAGTGAGCTTTAGGCTAAGAAGCAGAGCTCAAACCAGACTCAATACATGTCGCACTTTCGCTTTTTGACTGAACTAATACCGCTACAGCTACGACTCATTTCTCTGTACTTGCAGAAACGAATTAGCCTCGCACTGATTCCATATGGCTGATACAATTGGGCCTAAATCATGCTCTATTTTTTTCAAAACCACCGAGCCTAAAACGCCACAAAAAGCATAAATATCCATTAAGCCTGGTTTCCATTAAATGGTAAGGGGATCGGCGACAGTCTGCGATCGTCGGCGATCCCTATCTTCCATCTTCCATCTGCGATTTCACCGCAGTGTTTCCATTAGTCGGCGACAGTCTGCGACGTACCTGTACCATGATCCTTTTCAAACCCACAAGATGGTGCACAAGCGTAGCAACAACAACTTCTATCATCTAATTGGCTAATCAGATCCACGTGATCATAGTTTAACAAAAGCGCGTCTGCGATGATCGCCGATCGTCTGCGATGTGTGTTTCCATAAACATTTTCCCAGATCTGGACAGTCGTAACGATCGGGAAAGTTGAACTTAGTTACAAGTCTTTCGTTATAAGCACGTAACTTCTCTCAAAAACCATCTTTCGCTTGCACAAGGCGAGAGTTTTCCCTACTGGTTTTGGGGAAACTTTTGCGGCTTTGTTTGTTTCAAATTACTGGTTGAGAGAATATCCTTTGTCTGCAGTCGCTAATCGCTTCGCTTTGAATTGAGGAGCATAGGGCTAAAATCTTTCAAATCTTTAAAATGGTCGGTGTAAAGTTCTATTGCAGTTCTCTATGAATTGGATGGCTTGAAAGGAACTTATGGTACTTTGCTGTAATCGCCGTGGAAATTTTTGATATCTTGATTTTTTTCAAATAGCGGCAATTTGATTATTCTTGAAAAAATTAATGGAAAATTTTGGCAAATTTAAATCATCGTAAATCCTAAACTAATAGAGGAAACATTACATAACCTTCAAGAAAACCATAGTTTATGAAGTTCTACAATATGGTGGCAAGCAGAAATCTATAGCTTTTCTAGTTTAGGATTTAGAAATTTGATGATGTCATTGTCATAGCCTCAAATTTAATAAATGCCGCCATATTGAAACTAATCAAGATATCAATAAATTGCCACGGCAGATTTACAGCAAAAAACCCTAAGTTCCTTCCAAAACATTTATTTCAAAGAAAACTGCAAAGAATTTTACACCGACCTTTTTAAAGATTTGAACCCTATTTTGAATTGAGGTGTCAATCAAACGCAACTGTTGCTACTGTATTACAAAGTCTAGAAACAGCATACAGGAATTCATCCTCTTTAAAGTTTTTCATAGACCGAGTTTTTATCATATTGTGGTCTTTTTTAATTGCTCCATTGAATTTTCGAATACTGAGAGAAACCTGGTGAACCTCTGTCTTGATAGTGTTTCTAGCACATGTTGTGGCAATGTGGTCAATGATTGTTGCAGTTTCAAGGGTGACCCTTGTTGGATCATTGACGAGCTGCTTGAAACTGAACAGCTCATAGATACTACCGCGTGTCCCAAAAAAAGTACTCCCGTTTCAAAATTCACCAAAATTTGATAACATGACCGATCTAACAAGGACAGATAATGTTACAATAGAACTCGCTACTATTCATTGACACCTAGATACAAAGCAATTTGTGATTGCAGACAAAGAGAATTCCATGCTCGGTTGGTCAAGACATAAACAAAAACAAAGCAAGCCGCAAAAGTTGCCCTGAAACTCGGGTCGCTAGCGCGCTCGTTGTGCATTCCAGAAATGGTTTTTAAGAGCAAATATTAGCACATATCGAAAGGAGAAGGACATATCTAAACTTCTGCCTCGGGCATTTTAGTTGTTTTGTGCAGAAGCCAATTTGCGAGGGGATTCAATTCTCGTACTTTTTAGGTGTAATTAAAATACTTACTGCTCAGCTTCTGTACGAAAAAAACAAAATGCCCGAGGCAGAAGTTTAGATATATCCCTCTTCTTTCGATATGTGCTAATATTTGCTCTTTAAAACCATTTCTGGAATGCACAACGACCGAGCTAGCGACCAGGGTTTCAGGGCAATTTTTGCGGCTTGCTTTGCTTTTGTTTATGTCTTGACCAAGCGAGCATAACAAGAGCAGATTTTGTAATACAATAGCAAAAGTTGCGTTTGATTGACACCTCAATTCAAAGCGATTAGCGGCTGCAGACAAAGGAAATTCTCTCGACCAATAATTCAAAACAAACAAAGCCGCAAAAGTTTCCCCAAAACTGGTAGGGCAAACTCTCGCCTTGTGCAAGCGAAAGATGGTTTTTAAGGGAAGTTATGTGCTTATAGCGAAAGAAGAAGGGTAAATCTAAAGTTCTGTCGCTTAGATTATATTTATTTGATTCAGGAGCGGAGCAGAAGGCATTGTAATTCTCGCGTCTTTAGGGCTTAAAATGAAACGATTACAAAACAGCTCCTAAATCAAATAAACATAATCTAAGCGACAGAACTTTAGATTTACCCTTCCTCTTTCGCTATAAGCACATAACTTCCTTTAAAAACCATCTTTCGCTTGCACAAGGCGAGAGTTTGCCCTACCAGTTTAGGGGAAACTTTTGCGGCTTTGTTTGTTTTGAATTACTGGTTGAGAGAATTTCCTTTGTCTGCAGCCGCTAATCGCTTTGAATTGAGGTGTCAATCAAACGCAACTGTTGCTATTGTATTACAAAATCTGCTCTTGTTAGCGAGCATGGAATTCCTTTTGTCTGCAATCACAAATTGCTTTGTATCTAGGTGTCAATAAAAAGTAGCGAGTCCTATTCCCGGGGGGGGGGGGGGTACTCATATATTTTTCAGTACGGGGACGTGCCGCCGAACAGGGTATCATTTTCAGGATTCCTACTCCGGGACAGGGTATCACTTTTGTATGGTCGGCTCCATGACAGGGTCCATATTTTGTATAATTGACTACGTATCGTCGTTGTAAGCCATTTGCACTCCGCGAATATGATTTAAATCGTTTGGATGGTGACATTTCCGCATTTTCTGATAGATTTCTATCAAATTTCTATCAAATTCCCAGGGCAGGCTACAATTTTGTATGAAGAAACCCAAGAATAGGGTATTATTTTTGAAGTTTTACTCCGGGACAGGGTATCATTTTCGGGAATTTTACTCCGGGACAGGGTGCCTTTTCAGATTTTCCAGCGGCACGTCCCCGTATTTTCGTAAATCAAGTACCCCCCCGGGGTCCTATTGTAACATAATCTGTCCTTGTTGACCGATCTTCAATTTCTATTTTTTTTTGGTCAAGTAGATCAAGGACCAAATTGTTTTCCAAGACATAGCTGATCTTGTAATTAATTTAAGAAAATAGCAAATTTAGCTCTTTTAGGGCTACCTGGTTTTGAATCATACTGCAAAAAGCATTGATGATTGCCAGATCAATTTCTTTGTGCATGTAAAACTTTTAGTTTAGTCATAAATGACAGAAATAAATGCACACTATCATTGGAGACTTCAATGATGGTAAAAAATCTGAAAAAAAATGACTCTTAGGCAAGATTGAGTATTTTGCTTAAAAACTATAGCTCAAAATAAGGTTTTTCAACGTGTAATTTTTCTACCTTGCTACGCCAAAAGCAGACATTTTATCATCTGCAAATATTTTTGGGTCTTTGATAAAGCAATTCAAAAAGAAACTGTTATGAAAGGCTTGATGATCAATTTTTGGTGATATTCTAAACAGGAGTATTTTTTTCTGGGACACCCGGTAGCTAGGCTAGATGTGTTTAGCATTGTTATCTATGAACTGATCACCTGCCCCCCTTTCAAATCAGCGTACATGTTAACTTGTGAGTGTTTCAGTGACAAAGGAATGTCATTTATGTACAAGATGAAAAGAAGAGGCCCTAGGCAGGACGCTTGAGGAACACCACATGTAACTTTTTCAAACTTGGAGAGCTTTCCAATTACCTTGGATTTGAATTTGGGGGCTCTACTCCCATGCTAATCAATTCAAGCGATTCATTTGGAAGATCTTCCCGGGGTTAAACCGAACTGTATTTCTAACAAAGAGAGCAACACAACCACAATCTATCATATCTGTGAGCTTGGAGATCGTCGTGGAACGAGAGCGCATAAGATGACCCGCGAGGCATGGAGAGTAAATCACCCGTAAGATAGCTACCCGCCATATTTAGCTACGATAGTATCGTACACGATATTTCAAGCTTAAACAAAGGATGGAATTCGACATTCGGATAAAACCAGCGGTCCATAAGCGGGTGGCAAAAGCAAGCACATGATGGCATCCGTGCTTTCCCATTGGTCCAAACAAAAACTGGTCACCATAGGTTTGGCAGCTATTCATTTTTGTTGTTGATAAGAAAATCAGAAACCCATGAGTTGATTCACGAGTCGGATGGGAACAATTTCAAGAAACCGTCTCTAGATAGATTGTAAAATTTGTCTTTAAAAATACACTCTTGGATACGTTCAAGCCAGAAGTGTACCATACCACACATAGCAGACTGAGAGCAGTACAATTGTACAGAGAGCGATACAGTGAGAAAATTTGAAGATTTAGGGAAGAAATTTTAGCGAAGTTCCAATCTTTGAAGCAGAACAAAGAAATTTCAGACGAAAGAGAAAGGAAGAATCGTGGCCGATTGGCATTAGCGGTAGCAGTATAACAGACAGTGCATACGAAATCAAGAGGACACTGTACCCCGAGAGTGTAGCAGTTAGAAGGCAAAAGATTCATAAGAGGAATTTTGGAGCCCAATATTGCAAAGTTCAGAGTAGAATCAGGCAAGAGAAGCGCTAAAATCTTTGCAAATTCGTAATTGCGATAGAAGAAAACCAGCATCGTCTACCGCCTGACAGTGATAGATTTTTGGGACGATACACGAAAGAAGAGAACCCAAAGAAGCTCAAGATAAAACCAAGTAGCTAGAGAAAAACACTGAAATGCCGCGACCAAAGAAAAGCAGCTATCCCGCTGGAAAGCCCCAGTTCTCTTACATTTCATTGTGTGCAATGGCGATTGAAAGTGCACCAACTAGAATGATGACACTGAGAGAAATCTACGAGTATGTTAAAGAAAGATTCCCATACTATCAAGGGGTAGATTCGAGGTGGAAGAATTCACTGCGACATAACCTATCATTTAACGATTGTTTTGTGAAAGTTGGTACTGTCACTGGGAATGGGAAAAAGGGAAACTATTGGGCACTCCACCCAAGATGCAAGGCCATGTTTTTGAACGGCAGTACCCTGAGAAGAAGGAGACGTTTCCGCGATGAGAAATCTCAAATTGAAAAGAACAGCTGGAAGAGAAGAGCGGCAATGATTGATGAAGAAAGTGACGGATTTCTTGAAACGGCAACGCGCAGCAACGAAAAAGCTGAGTACGTTAGGCGAAGAGGTATCGAGATGCAGAGAAGTCCGACACACTTCGGCGGTACGCCTCCGAAGTTGTTGAGGATTGGATGCATGGATGCAGCCGCTGGCGTTCAAACAACCACCACTAGCAGAAGTAAAAATGCTTTGTTTACAATCGACAGCATACTGAGCAGGAAGACAGAGGAGAAGAAAATGAAGCTCACTGAGAACAGTTTGGTAAGCAACTTTCGCTTTAAAACAGAGCTGCGATTTCCCGAGAGTCCCGTTTCATCGAAACAAGAGCAAATCGTCCCAACACGAGCAGCGCAATTTCCCAAAATGGATGAAGATGTGAGCTCCAGTTATCGCAAACAGCCATATTATCCCAAGCAGCCATCTTCTCACACGGCAGTTCAATCAAATCCAAACAGATCAGTTGGTTTACCAATGAGATCACAGTTAGCAGCAAAGCAGCATTGGTATATGGAAGATACACCACGACTATTGCCGACGCGATTGCCGAGAGATCCACGTCTCAGTGAGTACGGCGGTATATCAAAGAAACGGCAAAGCTACGCAGAACATCCATGGTATGAAAGAAATAGGCCCTCCTCAACAAGCAACGATCAAGGACGTCCGAAGCATAGCACATCGGAACGAGAGAAAACTCACTCAGGCCAGCAACGATGGTTTGGAGAAGACATACCAGCTGTTTATGTGAAATGCGAGATTCCGATGTACGGTCGGCAACAACTGGGTGGCATCCTTACGCCTCAAAATAAACAGTGGTTATGTGGATGTGAATGTTTGCAATGTTCGAGAAAGGACCAATCGTACAAGTGCCAATGTTCACAATGTTTGGATCATTAAAGATGAAGACTGAAGACTTCTGGATGTGAATGTTTGCATGTTCGCAAAGAGGCAAATTTTTAGAATACCAATGTTCCTAATGTTTGGATAATTAAAGATATTGTATTGAACTGAAGACTCCTTTTACTGGTATAATATTTATTTATTTGTACAACTTAGTTTGTTTGATACTACGAAGCTTAGGGATAGCGTTGCTTGAACAATATACACCGCAAAAGAAGTACAAGAAAATGTAACTATGAGTAAGGGCTGCAGTAGTAATAGATTTTTGTTGAAGAATGATTTATTGTATGAGGATGGAAATTTAACATTTAAATGAACCATTACCATTCAAAGAACATACATACCATACTTCCTTGTTTTTTCAATTTTGTTAGTTGAAGCTTTGAGATAGTTTAGTCCTAAACTCTACATTACAAAGAGATTCCTAGATAAGGCACTTTGTGAAGGAGGGTTTGGAGGGGTTAAAACCTGGTTAAAACAAATTTACGTCCGTACCGTATGCTTCCAAAAGAACTCCACATTTTGGAAAACCAACTGCAAAACAATGGTTGAATTTTGTACAACAAAGGATACAGTTCTGTTTAAGACAAAACACTTTGGCAGCCTGAATAATAGATTTCACACTTTTAACGGCCCCGGCCATCAGCCCCGGCCATCAGCCCCGGCCATCAGCCCCGGCCATCAGCCCCGGCCATCAGCCCCGGCCATCAGCCCCGGCCATCAGCCCCGGCTTTGTTTTCTCTGTTTATTTTGACTTGATTGAGTGCACTCAGAGGTGAGAAATCTCATCTTCCGAAAAGCAAATCAAATCACAAAACTGCAAGGAAACCTTCAATTGTCATTCGTTTTCCAACTATATTAAATGATCTAATCAAATTCATAAGTATCGTTAGATTGATTACCCCAACACTAAGGTACAGCAAAATGCCTTTGAAACATTACTAGACTAGCTCTCAGACAAACAGTTCTGTTGCACTTGGCTTCAAAGATGCGGAGATCATTTTTCGCACACGCGGCAACAGAAGCATAGGTTCCAAATCTTTATCTCGGCGTAAAAAGGTATGTGTAAAATTCAATGACCTATTTCTTCTGATTGAATGGCTTGAAAGAAACTTTAGATACTTGTTTATAATTCTACTGTTGGACTTTTCAGAAATTTTGAATATTTTTGGAAATTACAGCGTACCTTACATTTCAAGTCATTTGAGGATGTGACGTCATCAAATTGCTAAATCATAAACCAGATGAGTGACAGACTTATGATTGATACCATATTGAAGGCATTCATAAACTATGGTTTTCTTCGAAATTATTTCATGTTACGTCGAACAATTTAGAAATTACGATGGTTTTAAGTTTTTTTGAAAATTCTTCTTGAATTCTTGAAAAAGATGAAAAACACTTCAGTTCTGAAACTATGGAAGATTTCAGAAAATTCCAACGGTAGATTTATAGAGAAATGGCTAAAGTCCCTTTGAATTCATTCAGTTCAAAGAAATAGGTCACTCAATTTTACACCAGCCTTTTTAAAGATTTGGAACCCATGCTGGCAACAGAAGAATTCCTGATGGACCGACGAATATCTTTTATGGTACATTTAATATCTACGAACTACTAACAAACACAGTTCGTAACAGCCTTCTATAGGCTTACAGGGTTTTGTACATTTGTTTTTCTCTTCATAGATGTTTTTGTTCGCTTGTTTTTGTTTTTGTTTTTTACAAAGATAGAGAGAAACGCTTGTAGATTTTTTTGGTCTTTGGTTCTGCTTGCTTCTTTTGCACTTGCGCAACAATCACTGCCAAAAATCTCTAACATTTTGCGTATTAGGTAGAAAATTCAGCTTGCAACAAGATTCTCCATCCACCTGATTGGCAAGTGAAAAGAGACGTTGCTCGAAGCTGAATTCACAATGTTCAAATTCTAAGGACTGCCACACAGCCTTTTTCATCTGTTTTCTGTTTATCACGAAGCTGGATTGTTGGTAAAACTGTCAAAATTCATGAAAACCCAAAAAAAATCTCGCCAATAAGACGAAGCATATTAGTTTACAAGATAATTTTCTTTATAAGTATAAAGGTACTACCATCAGGTTATTTTCGTACTAACTGGTACATTTATCAGGCCGAAAATATCTCAAAGCCTTCTCGTTGCGTGTGGTGCAATTGTACAAAGATAAACAAGTAAAAAAAGTAAAATATAAGAACTTTGATGCAAATTGAAATAAGCACGACGTTTCGAGCACAGCGGGCTATAACGGGCTATGCGGATAACGGGCTGTGCTCGAAACGTCGTGCTTAATTCAATTCGCATCAAAGTACTTACACGTATTTTTTCTTATAAGAAACTGCTTATCGAACTCAACTCTCAGATCGCCAAAAAATTAAGAAACCTCCTCGACATGTTTTTACTTTACTTTCACTTGTTTCCTGTATCATATTACTCGTAAGGTACTTGAGTAATGTCTAAACATTGGAAAGGCTTAAAAAACATTGTTTTGAAATGTTCACGAGGGCACAGGTAGTGAACATGAAGATTGTTATGGAACCTCTAAGAAACTCGTAAGAAACTCTGAGTACTCAAAATCTGATAATTTGAAGAAACTTCCAGTACCGGCCCAAATTCTTAGTTTCTTATAAAAAAAATACGAGTATGTTTTAGTTTATTTACTTGTTTATCCTAAAATATCTCGCTTACAAAATAAAACTTCTTAATATGAAATATGTTTGGCATAACTATGAACAATCCATTGAAAGATTACAAACATGTTGTTCTTTGTCTATTCTGAGAAACTATTGTCGTCTTCTATAAATGTCTATTTGCCTTTGTTAATCCAAACAATACCTGATAAATAATGCAAGCTATC